>CM060986.1:137417141-142217141 GCA_030765065.1 Deroplatys truncata
CCGTTTTCATCACTATAATTCTCTTAATCCTCCATTTGTTTTTCGTATATTCACTATAGTAAGTTTTGACTATTGCTTGAATTTATTGCAACAGTTTTGCATGACTGTGTGTGGTTACTGCGTATTAAGTATTCAAAGAAAAATTTCATGCAGTGCGATAAGGTGACTTTCATTACTCGTTACAACTTCACATAATTTCTTATACAGGGTGTTCAAAAAGTAATGCAACCTTAAGGAAGAATATTTCCTTTTCAACTGAGGAAAGCTGGTTTATACATTGAAGCAGAGAATATTCAATGTCACTCAGTACAGCTATGCCCAGATGCAGAATTGTACATTCACACTATTTCTGAATTGCAAAGAGAAATTGTCTCTTTGTCGCTGCAATTCCACAATAAACATTACGTGCGTTTAAAAGCATGCGACGTCGTATTCACTTATGCGAATCGCATAATGAAGCCCATATCTTTTGTGTCTTACTCATTTTCCTATAAGGTTAAGTCACTTTTTGGACACCTGTATACAGTGACTTCGTTTTATGCCAAGGCCGCAACCGCCTTATATGCGTATCGGCCGAGACGGCATTGACCTTGTTATCATGCCACTGCGCAGCAGCGCAGGATGTGTCAAGGGTACGTTATCAGCTGTGAGCTGTCTCAGTTGTTGCCTTGCCTTCGTGCTGTGAAGTGTTTCGACAATACGTGTGTTATGTGTGATTTCCTTAGGAATGTTATTCTCTTATTAGTCCACGGAAATGCCTGCCAAAAAATTCACTCTTAAACAGCGTATTTTTATGTACGAACATACGTGAAAACTGAATCCTGTAGAAGGTGTGTAGAGCAATTTCAGCAGCAATTTCTTGGTTTTCCAGCTTCGCGTAGACGCACAGTGAAATGTTTTTTAAATGAATTTATAACAACAGGATCGCTAAATGCTAAAAAAATAAAGTTTGTAGGGACAGTCCCCACACCATAGACAAACTTAAGGACAATATAAAAGCAGAAATTATGAACATTACGCATGAAGAACTTATGCGTGTGAATGGTTATTTCATTCGGCGATGTCCATGTCTTTGCGCAGATGGTCACCACTTTCAACACTTATAACAAGGTTAGTACTCATTACATACATGTTACTAAGCGCGTAAGCAACGCGGGAGTTACGGAACGGAAAAACCCGCAGTGTAGTAGACTCTGGCGGAGCACGCATTCGCATCATCCGCGGCCTTGGCATAAAACGAAGGCACTGTATTATAGTATTATATAATTATACTCACGATAAATGTATTACTCGAAATCGCCTCAAATTAAGCAATATGGATTTACTTACTTGATGCAATATGGCATGCATCATATGGAAAACAAAACACAACTGTTAGCATATCAAATTTTTGTTACTAATGGACTGATGCGGGTGGGTAAAAAGAAAGAATCGTGTACGGTGCTTTATAACCGCTGCATGTTAGTTCAACATGAGAAAGCATAGACGCAACAACGAATATTTCGGAAATGCCTAACGCTACAAGAATACTTTTTTTTTTTCATAATTTGTATATACCAATGAGCTGTACTTTTTGTGGAATAAATTTGTTTCTTGTGGTTTACCAATATAAAATTCGTCGAGAATGAAGAAGACTTCAGGCACACATCACAGAAAATTCTGTGCTTTTCTTAGTTATACAAGGCTCTTAAACATATGAAGTTTTAACCAAAATATTTAGAGCCATTTGTGAGAAAATAAAAAATAAAATACTTCCGTGTTGAAGGATGTTTTGAAAATCTTTGCTGGGCATGCTTAAACGGCTTCTGGTTTAATTATAACATTTTGTCTTTGATATCTCGTCTTTGAATTATGTTTTTATAAACAATTCGAAGGAGGGACGGACACACAAGAACACGAACGTTTTTACAAAAAAATTCTTGTTTAGAGTTCAGTGGAGCTCAAAGGACTTATTTCCGGTGAAATCTTGATATCAAATTTTTGTGTGGAATACCAGACTTCCTTTACCTGTTTTTGGCAGGTGGTGGATAAATTCAAAACGAAGAATTTCATAGAACTAGTTAACGATGCAAAAAATAAATTATTCACTTATTTTATTTAATTACATTTAAAAAACGTGTTTTTGTTTTGGCTACATATGCTTGATCATTTTGGGTTTATTTTTACTTTTCTACCGCTTTTCCACTGATAAACCAACGAGCGTAGGAAAGGATCTTCCAGGAGTAGAAATGTACAACATAGAATTAACTGGTAAAACGCAAAATTGCAATATGAGAAATAAACTCTCATGAAAAAGTTTAATCAGTTTTATAGAGGTTTTATAGACCTCATTGCACTTTAATCTTGATTTGTCGCGTGTCAATTGGCACCTCAGAGAGGCCACCCAGGAGGATAGTGTGTTTGGAGATGCGGCACGGAAAATCCCGAAGAAACAATTTTGAAAGTAGGTGCCAGTGGATATTATTACGATTCCAAGAATAGATAAATAACTAAAATGACTAACGTAACTGCAGGATCGTCAGGGTGAACTTTGGTCCTTGCTCCGCTAACCCGGCATTAAGTGTAAGTTAGTTCTCTGAAAATTAGATACTTGAAATAAGGGGAATATATTCACAACTATAAAATTAGGGTTCATTATACTTTGCTTTAATATATTGTGATGCAGCGGCTATAGCCTAAGGTTATCGGGAGGTCGGCGTCGAGCGGTCGGAGTAAAAAACGATAACTCTGCTTGCCAGTGCAAACACCGGCGCGTTATCGACAAATAACTAGAACTTTCTGCAAGCTTCTTCTCTCCCTCCTCCAGAAAGTGTGACAAATAATTCTAGAACGTTCGAGAACGTTGTGGAAAAGTTCTACTGACTATATAAGCGAGCGCTCTCGCGCAGTCCAGTCAGTTGCGAGTCAAGCGCGAGAGAGTTGTTGGGTTAGCGAGCTAGCGTTTCTGGTCGATATCAAGAGCGACTCTCTGAGCGAGTTGGAGACGACTGTTGTGAAGTGCAACGAGTGCTACTGGAGCGACTCCCGGATGAAGTGAACCGTCCGGCGTGAAGACGCTACATCACGAAGGAAGTGAAGTGACAGAGAATTGAACTAGTTTACCTAGTTCAGTGACTAGTCACTAGTGAAGTGACATTAGTGAAGTGAACTCCCAGTGAAGGTGAACTACATAAAAACGAAACAGTGACAGTTGAAAAACTGGACAGTCACAATATATTATGCAACCCTAGCATTATAAATAGGTTGTTACTATATTCAATATCGTGCCAATAATAACAATGACGTATTTCCGATAGCAATGACGTATTTGCTGTAACGATTGTTAAATATAGAATAATTATTAAGATCTGAATTTACTATGCTGATATACATTAACTATCGAATACTTACTATGCTGTGCTGGTAATAGATCACACCACAGTTCGTAGCAACTGCTCACTTCTCTCCCAAGAAGATAATGCCTACAACTGGCTGTCTTACTTATTGGTTCAACACGCCAGGTAATAACGAATAAAATGCAGGGAGAAGCTAAAGTCTCGTGTGTGAATATATGAAGACATTCTAACTTGTCAACTATGGATGCCAAATTATTTAATGCTTTATCTCACAGTGTATAATGCTAAGACTGCATAAATGTACTCAATTCGTGTATCCATACGAATATGGATACACGATTCCAAATCCATCCATACACATAACACTCGTGTAAATTGTCGTTCACTCGTGCCATAATCATCAGATTTTTCATTATATAAATTATCAAAATGAGAGAAGCTTCATGGCTCAAGAGTAGATGAGCCATGATTATTAAGTTTTACTAGGAAACATATTTTATTTCTGTATTACGTCTGAGTACATCATTGCAAAATAAATTATGTGCAAGAATTGTTCCTTAAAAATGAGAATATGAAATTTCGGATTAAAATCTACTACATATACTTTTAATTATTTGCTGAAGGATAAACTATTTTCTTTCCTCATAAATCGCATTTTACGCAATACTTACGTACGCATATGCATTACTCCACATCTATAACTATGGTATTTTAATCAGAATCTTTAGAGCAAATTTTGAGAAAGTAAACAATTTCGAAAACGTTTCCTTGTGAAGGCTGGTTTTGGGGTGGGGAGATTTTCTTAAAAATCTTTTGTGTTGCATCTTTGTAAGATGCGGAACCTAATTACCAAATTTGGTATATATTCGACATTTCGTTTTTGAGTTACGGTGTTTACACACACACACACTCACACAATCACATACACACACACACACACTCACACACTCACACACACACACACACACACACACACACACACACACCGCATCGAACTTTTTCTAAAATGCTTCTTTTATTTATTCAGGGGATTCAAAACATGTGTTTTCGGCGAAATATATTTTGAATATATTTATTCAAATATTGAATATACCGGTGAAAATATTTTCGATATAGATATTTTGGGTGAAATGCAATACTTCCTGCTAGATACCTGTTAGAGAAAGTAAAAGAACAACGAACTTAAAGAAATACTGAAGTGACACATTCACATGGCTTTCTCCACCCTCTATCATTTGTTAGTGAGTGTAACAACTATTCTTACTAAAGCTTACATTTGTTTACGAGGTTTTAATACAATTAAGCCTTTGCAGAAATACGAGTACATACAAAAAGAACAGGGATAGTCAAATGTTTAAGAACTGGACGCTATATGCTGGCATTAAAGTTCCATACTATTTCCATGCAATCACGAGAAACAGCTGAATTTGAAAGGATTTTAAGGAATGACCAAGAAATTAACAATTCGAACCTTTAATATATCTCAGAAATGACCTATGTCACAAAAACATTTTATTTGAAATAAATTCTGTGTTTTAAACAGATCTAAATGTTTTGTGTAGTACGTTTTCGTCTTACGTTTAACGTTTACCGGTTCACAAGATTATACAAAATTCCTTACGATGAAGAGGAATTCAAGGGTATTCCCAGAAAATATTGTTTGTCATGTAAATGTCTTTAATGTCTTGAATAGTTGTCATCACCAGGGCTGCGACATGGGAGTCGCTACATGGAATAGGAAGGTAAGGGTGTAGCAATAAGGACTGACATTGACCCCGCGCGCGATAAGTCTATACAAGAAGAATTACGCATGTTTCGCAAACATTCACTTTATTTCTGCAATATTATTTATAACATATACAGCTGACTTATATAACTGAAAGTCTTTATTAAATCGTTAATGCAAGATGCTACGTCACAATGTGTATATGGATAAGATTCTGTCAGTTTATTATTGCAGTGAAACTCAATCCTTTATAATTCCACGGTTTGCAATAAAAGTTTTCATTAATAATAGATAAAAAATATTCCCCACGCTCCAATATATAGTTTTGCAAAGTTGTGAACTTCGGTACCGTTTCCTTTGGCATTTCCTCTACGTGAACACTGTGCGGCAATACACATGACTCACTCTACAGCTAACCCCCTCTTTGACTACGGGACGCCTATAAACAAACGTAACGACTCCGATGTCGCAGATCTGGTCATCACCATCACTTTAGCAACAGTTATAATAATGTTAGCGTTAAAAAGCAACCGTTACTTTTCTTTTTACCGTCCCTAATGGTCAGATAGTTCGTCAGAGAAGCGAATGTCGAGTCGATGAAATAGCAGCTTTAATTGGAAGATATTCTTGGAAGGAGCGAATCACATGCATATTCCGGCTCCAAGATAGGAAGAAAAAGACAATGCTATTGAAAAAATAAATAATCCTGAAATGCCATTGAGGGTAAGGCTATGAATAAGCTTATTTTTGTTCAACCTCGTTAAATTCAGCTGCTCTCTGTGGAGCAGATTCCACTTTCCTGGACACGCATTTTTTCCGTTGCTCTCTGTCGAAGAGAAAACCATTCGTCTTCTATATGAAGGCAGGAAGAGCAAGTGCTTTGCCTTCATATTTTTTCTCGTGGGTCTGGTATGGAAATGCCGACATGCAGACACAATCACTTGGTAATCTTCTTTACTTCGTGATTCCCTCTGAAGGCCGGAGAATCCTTGTGGAAAATTGACGTGAAAAGATACACAGAACGAGCGCTTGGAAAATCGTGTAACAAGCGAAACCGCAGCAGATATTTTGCCTCTACAAAAATTTAAATAACTTAGGTAATTTACGGCAGAGAGAGAGAGAGAGAGAGAGAGAGAGAGATGCAATATAAGAAGCACTTTTAACATTTTCATAACATTAAATGTCCTCTCCCTTTTCCTTGGTTCCAGTTCTTTGCTATTCTCCTCCTTCCTTTATCTTTTCATACTCTTCCTTGTTTAGCACTAAATGTGTTCTTTATTGCATAAATACGATTGCCGTTTCCAGAGAATAAGGATATTATTGAAAATCAACATCTGAAAGGAGGAGGATATTGAGAACAAACCCATTATTCTATAATTAGGCTTCACTTAGTTTGTCTTCACGATTCCTTAAGTACCACCTTTCTTTGAGTGGGAGTAACGTGTCATATTGCGGTAGGACCGAGTTCAATCTGAATTGAGTGAACTCCTGTAAAGGTTTTTATCCTTGTTTTCGCTTACACTAAAAAGATAAAAATGTTACACCTCCAAGCATCATATGGCCCGGACTCATTTGAGCAGACTTTAAGGCAAAAACTGCAGACAAAATAATTGAAAAGTATGACTTCTAAAATGCGTCTCATGCATTTTGTTGGACTTCTCTGATTAAAATAATATAATGTATTGTCATCAGTTTAAAATTGTTATTTTAAAACAGTGCTGTGTATTTTAAATGAAGATACTTGCTTATGCTGTTCTGCTAAAGTAGATGATAGGTCCTTTCTTATTTCGAAAGCTATTTCCTCCTACATCTTCCCTGATATTGGACTTTTTGGTGGCTTGCCCAGGTCAGTAACGGGAGTATTTTATCTTAACACGAATTTCCTAGTCCTTCATTTTCCCTCATTTCATTTCCTTTACTTTTATACAGTGCCTTCGTTTTATTCCAAGGCCACAGTCGCCTTATATGCGTATCGGCCGAGACGGCAGCGATCTCGGTATTATGCCACAACGCAGAAACGGCGCAGGATGCGTCAAGGGTACGGTTATCAGATTTGAACTCTCTCATTTGTTGTTTTGTCTTCATGTTGTGAAGTATTTCGGCAATACGTGTGTTATGTGTAATTTCTTTAGGGATGTTATTCTCTTATTAGTCCACGAAAATGCCTACCAACAAAATCACGCTTGAACAGCGTATTTTTATGTACGATACATACGTAAAAACTGAATAATGTAAACAGGTGTGTAGACATTTTCAGCAGCAACTTCCTGGTTATTCAGTTCCAGGTAGGGTCACTGTGGGGTGTTTGATCAATAAATTTAGAACTGGATCGCTAAACGCTAAAATATAAGGTTTATAGGAAGAATCTCTATACCATAGACGAACTTAAAGACAATATAAAAGCAGAAATTATGAACGTTACGCAAGAAGAGCTCAAGTGTGTGAATGGTAATTTCATCCGACGAAGTCAAGAATGTCTTCGTGCAGAAGGACACCACTTTCAACAACACTTATAACAAGGGTAGTACTCATTACATATATGTTACTAACACTCGTGAGTAAGTAACGCGGAAGTTAAGCAACGGAAAATCCCGCAGTGTAATACACTGTATGCGGAGCAAGCATTGGCGCGATCCGCGGCCTTGGCATAAAACGAAGGCACTGTATCTATGGCTAGGGTTGCGGCATATGGGTAGATGCGCTTTAAGGGGATAACAGCTTCTTATGTGTATAAATTTCTACCCGAACCTGTCCTGTGGAAACGTCAGTGATCCCGCTGCCCTGCACATGGCTGCCCTTCGTACACCCTCGCCTCCTCTCTTCTTCTCGGAGGTTAAGTAGGAGTAATAGGCTATAGTGCTGAAACCCTCCTCCGTCTCTACCGGATATCCAATACAATAATTGTCAAGAAATCCATATTTAGATTTTGTTTTGAAATTCTCAATAAAGAAATAAAAAAGGAAAAAAGGGGGAAAAAGAAAACAATCGGACAAATAGAATTTATGATTTTTGAACGTAGTGTATATGAAACTTGTGACCCGTCTCTGTGGACAACATAAATGTTATCGTAATATCAATTTTGTTGAGGTCTACTTTAATAAGGACGTCACTAACAAATATGGAGAAAAATAAATAAATAAACAAATAAAACTGACTACATAAATTAACATTATTTGTTACTTCCATTTGTATTAAGCAGTTAGCTTGAATAGGGGATTTGGCTCAGAGGCAAAGCATTTTCAAAACAAAGGGAGTACATTTTATCTCACTCTTATACTCGAAATGACGCAGATCTGCTTATTTTATTTATTAGTTATGCTCTTGCATCGCTAATAACAACGCTTTAATATTACAAATCTATTATTCAGAAACCAAATCACATCTATCTGTTAGAATTATTTGTTTTAAAAGCTGTAAGTTAAATCTATAGAATAAAAAATTAATGCCAGTATTCATACGGTTTTATGTACTAATTATATATTCACAATGCGTCCATTTATAAGCTATAGTATTCATATAAAAGTGATTATTCTATCTACGTTTCGTTCTTCACGATAAGTTCGTAGAACAAATTTAAAATTAACCTATATGATCTTCCAAAGAAGCACATCACTCGTTAGAAACTCGGTTTTCTCTATGGTTGCAAGGTTAGCTGGCTGAGGTGGTGTGCTTCTCAAAAATTAACCGATTTGGCGCAAAAGGATATTTAAGACATGCGAAAACCCAGCCAACAGCTCAAAATTTTAAATCTCGCTTTCTGTCAAAGTGTGTGGAGGATGTAAATTATAAGGAAAAAGGAAGAGGAGAAGTAATTGAAGAAAAGAGGAGGGTAGGAGAAGGAAGAAGAGAGAGAGACGGGGAAGAAGTTGAAAGAATAAGTGAACGAAAAGAAGAAAGAGGATAAAAGTAGAAAAAAGAGGGAGGAAGGAGAGGAAGAAAGAAGAAGGGAGAGATATAAAAGAGAAAAAATCAAGATCTAGCACATATTAATACATATTGATAAAATGACCCTATGGATTACATGACAAGACTATAAACTATTATAGCGACAATTACTAATAACATAACCATAGGAAAAATAACAAACGTAAACAATATTACTAATAACTAATGGCCAATACAATGACACTTAAAAAAACACTTTCCCAGTTATACGATGACAATATAACAACAAAATTCAACCTATTGACTGTTACAACCACTAGACGTAAATAAATATATAAACAAAGCAGTATATTATGGAAGGGGCAGAAGGATGATCTATGATGGAAGGAGGAGAAGCGGGATGACCGGATGGGATGGATGACTAATAGCAAAGGAGGCGGTGAATGGTGCGAGGAGAAGTATGGTGTACTGAAGAAGAAAGTGAGGAG
The DNA here is from genome assembly GCA_030765065.1 of Deroplatys truncata. Classification (NCBI taxonomy): domain Eukaryota; kingdom Metazoa; phylum Arthropoda; class Insecta; order Mantodea; family Mantidae; genus Deroplatys; species Deroplatys truncata. Next base: position 137,426,576 of record CM060986.1, read on the forward strand.
ACGGTGCAGTTACAAGGGAGGAGTATAAGTGGGAGTTATTGTCGACATGAATAGTTTTAGGGGTTATTAAATAATAGATGTAAAAGTGAAGTGTATTGGGAAGTAGTTAATATGATATGAATTTAAATTATTATTAGATTACTGAAGTGACATGGAAGTGAAGTGTAAATTTAATACTTGTGAATTTAGTATATATTTTAGTGTTGAGAAGTTAGGGTAAAAGAGTGAATTGATTATAAATTAAAATTTATAACCAATTCGGGTATACAATTATATAAACAACTCAAAAGAAATAAAAGAATATAAATTTAAATAACTCATAAACGATTAAAGCAGACAAGGATAAAAAAATTAGCCAAAAACGAATTATTATTAATTATTTGTTATTATAATGTTAGTTTTGTATTGGAGGTGCTGGATACAGTACCTAAGTTGTCGGTTTCTGACGTATATTTACTTAGAATTTATTTAGATGGTTTAGTTAGCTATTTTTACTGGCTACCAGTAGAAATGTAATTGTTGTATGTTTATTTTGAGTTAGAGAATGGAAATTTAAATATTTTATTTTAGTTACTTTTACTATTATTACTTCCTCTACTACGTATAGTAAGTAAGGGAAGTATTGTATTCCACCCAAAAATTCGATACCGGGATTTCACAGCAAATACATGTTTTTGAGACCCCCTGAATCCAAAAAAAGCATTTTTGGAAGCATGTCCGTGTGTGCGTATTTGTGTGTGAGTCTGTGAACAGCATAACTCAAAAACGAACAATCGGATAAACACCAAACTTCCAGAGATGCAACACGAAGTTTTCCAAGAAAATCCCCCCACCCCAGATTACCCTTTACATGGAACATTTTTCGAAAATTTTAATTTTCTCAAAAATGGCTTTAACGATTATGATTAAAATGTCGTATGTTTAAGATATTTTTATGACAAATGAAATGTATATCTCAAATTTTCTGGGAATGCCTCCAAAAGTATTCCTCATTGTGGACGACTTTTGCATAACTGATAAACCATAAGAGATAGACAAAATTTTACTACACGAAAAATGTAGATCGCGTTAAAATGCACAATTTATGTCAAAATTTTTGTTATTGAGTGAATCATTTTCGAGATATTGCTTGTTATTTCCTTAAATTTTCCAATACTTACACTTTTTCTCAAATTTGTTATTCATTTATTTTTGTCCTGGTAATGCAAAGAGAATGGAATACTCAACATAGCAACCAGCTCTTAAAATATTTGACTATAGCTTAAAGCCTAGTAATTCTCCTTGCATCTACAATAAAATTAGCAATAAGATTAACATCTCGATATTTCGATAAGCATGAAGCATATGGAGAATAAGCGTTTGTAAAAATAGTTTGTACAAGAGTAGAGAAAGTCATGTGAGTGTAACACATCAGATTTTTTTGTATTTTCTTTCTTTATTAGTTATAGTTAATTATCCGTACAATGATAATGTATGTGTATTGTATTAATAAACTGAAAATTTGTTAATACACGTCCCGGTTTAGTTAACAAGGTGCCGAGATGGAGTATTACAGATTTTATTTATTTGTCAAAGTGTGTGTCAAAGTCAATTCCTGAGAGCGCCGCATCTCTGTCAGCTGACCTTGTAATCTGAACAAAATTCAAAGTTTGAAAGGATAGAGCATCTTTTGTTAGTAACATACAGATGCGGAAACAAACATTCAATCGTTTGTATAATGAAGTACAATAACGAGCCTATGCAAAGGAAAAAAAATCTGATGTGTTACACTCACATTAATTTCTCTACTTTTGTACAAACTAAATTTAGTAACGCTTATCCTCCATCTATTTCATGTTAATCCAGACAAACATTTGCAAAACTATCTTATTGCTAATTTTCTTATAGGTGCAAGAGGGATTTGGAAGGAGAATAAAAGCAATAGTCAAATCCTTTAAGAGCTTGTTGCTATGTGGAACATTCCATTTTCTTTGCATGTTCAGAAAAGAGAAGAAAAGTAAAAGAAAGGAATTCCCATTTGAGAAAAAGTATAAGTATTGGAAAATTCAAACAAATAACAAGGAATATCTTGGAAATGGTTCACTGGACAAAGAAATCTGATGTGTTACACTCGCATGACTTTCTCTATTCTTGTACAAACTATTTTTACAAACGCTTATTCTCCATTTGCTTCATGTTAATCCAGATGTTAATCTTATTGCTAATTTTCTTGTAGATGGAAGGCGAATATGGTAGGCTTTAAGCGACAGTCAAATCTTTTAAGAGCTGGTTGCTATGTGGCGCATTCCATTCTCTTTGCATATCCATTATGTAAAAGAAATGAATAACGAATTTGAGAAAAGGTATACGTATTGGAAAATTTAACGGAATAACAAGCAACATCTCGAACATGGTTCACTCAACAATAAAAATGTATATGACATAAATTGTGTATTTTAACGCGATCTACATCTTTTGTGTAGTAAAATTTTGTCTACCTGTTTTGGTTTACCAGTTATGCAAAAGTCGTTCACAAGAATACTTTTGGAGACATTCCCAGAAAATTCGAGATATACATTTCATTTGTCATGAAAATATCTTAAACATATGATATTTTAATAAAAATCGTTAACCATTTTTGAGAAAATTAAAATTTCCGAAAATGTTCCATGTAAAGGGTAATCTGGGGTGGGGGGATTTTCTTGAAAACATCGTGTCGCATCTCTGGAAGATACTGAACCTAAATATCAAGTTTGGTGTTTTTCCGACTGTTCCTTTCCGAGTTATACTGTTCACAGACACACAGACACACACGGACATTTTTCCAAAAATACTTTTTTTGGATTCAGGAGGCCTCAAAACATGTATTTCCGGTGAAATCACAGTATCGAATTTTTGGGTGGAATACAATACTTCCCCATCATACTATATTTAGTGGATAAAGTAAAAATATATAGGACATAAATTCTGTGCTTCAATGAGATCTTCACTTTTTGTGTAGTAAAGTTTTGTCTATCGCTTACGGTTTACCATTTATGCAAAAGCTATTCAGAATGAAGAGAACTTTTGGGGACATTCCCATAAATTCAAGATAAACGTTTAATTTGTCATGAAAATATCTTAAATATATTATATTTTAATCAAAATCGTTAGAGCCATTTTTGAGAAAATAAAAATTTTCTAATAGTGTTCCATGTGAAGTGTAGTCTGGGGTGGGGAGGATTTTCTTGAAAATCTTTGTGTCACGTTTCTGAAAGATACTGAACGTAAATATTTAACAAGTTTGGTATTTATTCGACTTTAGTTGTTGGGTTATGCTGTTCAGAGACGCACATCCGCACGCACACACACGGACTTTCTTAAAAAATACTTTTTTTTTGGATTCAGGGAGCCTCAAAACATGTATTTACAGTGAAATCACAGTATCGAATTTTTGGGTGGAATGGAATACTTCCCCTACTTACTGTACATAGTAGAGAAAGTAGAAACTGAGGAATATGTTTTGTCATATGAGAAACCTACACTTGGAAAAATGAAAACATGCTACAAGGAATATTCTGAATACGGCTAATGCCATGAAACATAATTACTCGCTAATTTTTATATTATAATGAGTTTTTTGTGTTTTTCCATAATATGTTTTTGTTTATCGCTTATGATTTCTAAGTTATATAACAATCAAAGAAGTAGAAGCGGGCTTGTCAGGCTGTTCACAAAATAAGTAAATATATATATTTTATTTATTATGGCAAGACTTCAGGCATACGATATGTTGCTCGAAATCCTTAGAACCTTTTTTAAAAAATAAAAAGTAACCATAATTTTTCCTAGTAAAGGGTGGTTTGGGGTGAAAAAAATTGATTAAAATGATGGCGCTATATACGAAATTTGGCACTCACTCAGATTTTCATATTTGAGTACCCACACGGATCTTTATAAGTGTTTGTTGGACCTCAAAACACGTATCTCCAGTAAAATCTCTATCTAATTTTCAGCTAAAACTTCCCCTATCTACCGTTGGTAAACCGTATAGAATTAAGCTGTGTTTTACACGTTAATTTCTGATTTACCCCTTATTATCTACCTAGCAGATGGCAGAGAGTTTTCAACCTAATCTAAACCAATTTTAATACGCTCCCTTTTAGGGAATTAGTTAATAAATCGGCACCTGAAATCTGTGTAGCGCCTTTTATGCTTAATGCAAAATTATTGGCCTTTATCCTGTGAACGAATGAGTCACCTTATTACAAACTAATGTGTACCCCTTAGGTATTAACAGTTAGCTAAAACCAGTAAACAGGCTTAAACCGTCATGATGGTGAAAAGGAAAGTCCTTGCTATATCTTCACAATCACATAAAATACTCTGCTCCATTATCTACGTAAGTTTATCACACGTTATCATCGCCACATACTTCCGAAGCATGAACTCTCTTAGATAAACATTAAAAGTAATCAGTCAGGTAGAAAAGTGATTTGTTATAAATCTTTTATGATCGCCGCTCTCGCTATTTAATAAGCACATTTATCATTGTTTCACAATCTTAATGCACTTACTTGGGGATATGCTGTTGCGAAATACACGGAATTCATGATACTATTCATACGCGATCTTTTGCTAAACCCTTTTGCTGAAGAATGTCAACGATCATGATTCCTGAAATTGATATCTTGAGATAAGTGTACTTCGAAATCGGCGTTAACAACAGTATACATTATTATTTGTGCTATCTGCTGTTTAATTTTAGATGTATACTGGATTGCATAAAATGTAGCCCATAACGAAACGAAGCTGTTTGTGTTGGAAATGACAAAATTTAGCCCTACACTTGCTAGCGTAACCACCTCTGTTTTTCGAGCGTAATTCTAGCCACGGGATTGACAGCGTACTTAACCTCCCCAAAGTATGGCCATACTTCCGAAGGGTAGCATTACAACTGAGGTAGTATTTTTTAAACACTTAAATGATTTTAGTCAAATTATATAATATAACTTCAATAACCTTGCCTTAAAGCAATATGTGTATGTAACAATATATAAAATGTGTATATTACAGTCATTGTATGTATTTATATTATTATACACATGTTTAATAATGTTATGTGAATGTATTACGTAATTTAGTAATGTAGGAGCTGTGAGAATAATAGGTTAAAAGTTGCTAACAATGAGGTAACCTTGAGGCAATAATGAATTAGAAGGTTTAATAATGCTACTGGTAATTCTTGGAAACAATAATGTAATTTTTGAGATAGTTTATAAAATAGCCATCAACAACCAGAAAAAAATTTTTTAAGTCAAATAAAGGTATTCTATTGGAGTGGATTAGCCAATCAGAAACTGAAATGGAGCAAAATGGAGCAAAATTTACAAATTCAGAAGTCAGTTGCTTGTAGACAACATTCCTAACCGGACGCGAGACGCGTCCTCGAGAAAATTAATACGTATTCAGCGTGAGATGAAAATACTTTACGTGTTTAAAAAGTGCAAGTTAATAATCTCACAGCTCTCTATATATGTGAAGTATTATTTAATAGTTTAAAGAATTAATAAAAGGAGTGAAGTAAAAAAATTATAATCTGTGTAAGCCTACATTCTTCAGCCGCACCACGCCTTATTAAGAAATTCACGTCTCTATAAATTAATACTGACGCAGCCGAGGCAAACATAAATATAATATTTAAAGAAACAGTCAAATTACAAGGTTAATATTTTTAAACTTGGGGCAAAGGCCACCGGAAAGTAAATTTGGGGCGAAGGCTACCGGAAACTTTTTATCTTACGTGTGGTTGCAACTACTTCAAGTTCGGCCTCCCAACAGTCAAAACAAACTCCTTCCTCACAACTTAAACCTTATATTTTCATGTTAAATTACCGTTTAGTAGCGGCTACAGTCTCGATGTCGCTGATGAAAGCTCTCATATGTAAATATTGTAGCTGTCGTTCAGTTTAACCTCGCATGAAAATAGTTTTTCATCCCTTCCTCTAGAACGCCGAACTATATTGCAATGATTTAGCGTTTGCCTTTGTGTTTCGTACGAAACTCTTTAATAGAGGTGGTATCCTAAGCACCCTTTTATTCCACATTGATTATAACCATCGTTCATTGGTTAGTGGGTTATATGAATAAAAACGAGTATATAGTATATGCTTCAATTTTTCAAGTAAATACTCAGTTTGGTAAGAATAAAACCTTCCGAGTATCTAGTTCATTTTGAGAACATACTCAAGTAATGGGAGCTGAGTAGAACATACTCAGGCGCCCATCTTACAGGAGCATGTACTCTTATTTGGTATGAATAAAAGCTAGTATATTCTCAGTTTTATAAGTTTATTCTCCTCTGATGCTGAGTATAGTTAGTATAATTAATTCTGAATATATATTGATTTTTTTATTTAAATGTGAAGAGAATGGCACAATTTATGAGCTGTATAGTACTCATGGAAAAGTTACAAACATAGCCATGGGTATTAAAGAAGTTTCATAATCCTACATTGTTTCAGAAAAGCATAAATTAGAAGTAACATTGAAAGTCAACTTTATTAATTAACCGTGCTAAGTGTTAACTTCAAAATCCAGATACCTACTAATAACTTTATAAGAAAGCTGTTTCATAGTATACCTAAATAATGTAAATATCCTGAGATCCTAAAAACTCATGAGTTATGACCTCCCATTCCACAATTATTCCTTTCTTTTTGCTTAAACTATTTTATTTATTGGTTTTCTAACTTTGCCATGAACATTCAAGAAGTTTCAAAAATGCTGTATTACTTCATGAAAACATAACCTAGAAGTATAATTGAAAATAAGATATATTAGTTAAGCTTACTATGTAAAATCCTAACCCCAAAATTCAGTTGCTTAAGAGTTAGGTTACTTATAACAAAACTGTTTCGTAGAAAATAGTGTAAATATCCCAGGATTCTAGAAACAGTCTGATTTGAATCTGCATCCGACACCTTATAATTGTGACTTTAAAACCCGTGAATATTTTCTTTTTGTCTCATTTATTGATAAGAGACTTTTGGCTATTTCATTTTATTTATTGTTTTGCTATTTAATTTACAGCTATGTTTTTGTGTGTGTTGCTTCAATTAATTTTTCATTTCTTGAAGGACTTAATATTTCTCTAACATTTCTACTGAAACTTGTTATAAAACACAGGATAATTCCTGAGCAGATTTGATGGGAGAGAACCAAGTACAACAAAATCTACTCCTCTAATTCAGAATGCCAAACAACATACCACACACTCAACGAAGCTATTATATGGTCAAAGAGAGTAGATGATACGAGTATATACTTAAAGTGAATATATACTCGTGTGAGGTAATAGGCCTTTATTCTTATGAAAAAGAGTATGTTCTTATTGAGCTGAGTATATAATCACAGAAAGTGTTCATACTCATGAGTACAAACCTTGAATAAGTACTTGCTTTTTATTCTATGACACAGTAGGTATGTTCCTATAGGAAACATTACGGTGGGGGAAAACACTACAGCAATATGGGGGAATGGGACGCTTTTTATGCACGAGTACCTTGTTTCTACTGCATAATAAAATGATTATTAGAGATACATTTGTTATGGCACCAAAAGTTGTTTTTGTATGAATTTGCGTTTTCATCGCCCTAGATAGCATAGGCGCAGACAAACCAAGTGGATTTTACAAATTATATAGAAATTCATGGTTGCTAACTTACATATGGATGTTGTAGTGTGTACTTATTTGACGTGTGTTGTAAGAAAACCTGCTACTTATGCCATCACGGTCTTTGGAATTTTAAAGAATCGCTTGAATCCATCTCAGCCAGTATTAATTGACAGTTCAAGCTTCATCAACACTCAGTCGTTAAACAAGTTACATTTTATTTTATTAAACAAAAACTTTAATTGACCTGACGACACTGGTCGAAACTATGAAGCCTGGGACTTACTTACAGAATTGTAAGTCGCCATTCGGGTATGTCATCTCAATACAATTTGCGATCTCCTTCTGTAGATTACCGGAAAAAATGCGAATCAGTTGGGGAATTCAATAGCGTGCCGGCACGTGTCCATGATTGCTCAGTGGTTAGAGATCCGTGGTTCAAATCAGTCGTCTGATTCTAGCTTTCCAAGATACATTTTAATTTTTACTTTCTCTAATACGTATAGTAAGTATGAGAAGTATTGTATTTCACCCAAAAATTCAATTCCGAGATTTCACCGAAAATACATGTTTTGAGACCCCCTGAATCCAAAAAAGCGTTTTTGGAAACATGTCCATGTGTGTGTGTGTCCTGTGTCCGTAAACAGCATAACTCAGAAACGAACAGTCGGATAAACACCAAACTTGGTATTTAGGTTCAGTATCTTCCAGGGATGCGACACGAAGGTTTTCAAGAAAATCCCACCACCCCAGATTACCCTTTACATGGAGCATTTTTCGAAAATTTTAATTTTCTCAAAAATGGCTATAACAATTTTGATTAAAATATCATATGTTTTAAGATATTTTATGAGAAATGAAATGTATATCTAGAATTTTCTGAGAATGTCTCCAAAAGCATTCTTCATTGTGAACGACGACTTTTGCATAACTGGTAAACCATAAGAGATAGACAAGCGTTTACTACACAAAAAATGTAGATCGCGTTAAAATACACAATTTATGTCATATACATTTTTTTGTTGTTGAGTGAACCATTTTCGAGATATTGCTTGTTATTTCCTTAAATTTTCCACTACTTATACTTTTTTCTCAAATTTGTTATTCATTTTTTTTGTCCTGGTAATGCAAAGAGAATGAAATACTCCACATAGCAATCAGCTCTTAAAATATTTGACTGTAGCTTCAGGCCCACCAATTCCCCCTGCATCTACAAGAAAATTAGCAATAAGATTAACATCTCGATATCTCGATTAACATGAAGCATATGGAGAATAAGTGTTTGTAAAAATAGTTTGTACAAGAGTAGAGAAAGTCATGTGAGTGCAACACATCAGAGTTTTAATAGTCTATGCTTTCAAAATATACGACAATGGAAAACAAAGTTGTACTGCACTCATTTGTTTAACAAATCTCGAAAGGAAACAATTTCTTATTCGCTATAGGGGATCTAGTAGACTGGATCGACTGCTAGCGGCTTTGGGCTGAGGAATAGTAGGCGCATCTACTGTGGGTTTCATTCTTAAGCTGACAGCAAATACCACATATGTTTTATCACTTGAGTTCTGGCAGTTGCATTGGAAAGAAGTTTACAGCTTTTAAGAGCAAAATTGAATGGGTGAGAGCAGAAAGGAAAACATATATTTCTACCAAAAGAACTGAGAAAACCATTTTGTTTCTCCAGCAAAGCTGTGTCCTTTGATCTAACAAAAAGAAAACTTTCTGTTATAGCCTCACCGCAATAGCTAATACAAAATGTAAGTGAAATTAATGCAAAACTTTCCTGAAAACCTGCCATCATGGCCTACCTCCTTGTAGTGTATTAATGAAAAACAGTCATATTGAGGAATAGACAAAACACTTTTTTCGAGCTAGTTTTGAGGTTTACCTTAATTTAAAGAGAAGGATTACAGCTTTATTATTTTGTCAAACTAAAGAAGTTTTGTCGATATGTTTTAATCTATTATTTACTTTACTGAAGTTTAAGCATTAAATTTACATTCATTTCTAATGAAATCCATCTCATATAGGAAAACACTGCATAAAACGTATTAATAAATTAGAAAAATGTTATTCCTGATCATAGTTAACTGTTCTATAGAGCAGCTTTACGACAGGAAGTTTTTAAAATAATTGTGATAAATTACTCTCAAAAAAATTTTTATGACGAAAAATATGCTCTATTCAATCTTCTCTTACTTGATTTCGTCTATGAAATTCTGTTATTGGTAAGAAGTTATTCGTAATAGTGAGTATACCTTATAATAGCGCATTTTCTGTAAGAAAGTGTCGAACAAAATTTCATCCCATGCTTCCATAGATTAGCTTCTAGAGAATAGGTCTACACAGTATCGTGAATGAGGTCAAGAGAATAGGATTTTTTTGAGCATACTGAGTTCAGCAATGCCGTGTGTTGACCGAAGAGAAATATGTAGACGAAAGACATTCACAATTACATTTTCAACACCTATTGTAATGTAGGTAAGCCAAGCATGCGTGTGTATTCAGTTGTTTTCGTGAGAATTTAATTGAGTTGTACAAGACTTGAGGTTGTTTATATGAATGAATAATTTATTGTCTACTTTGAACCTACATGCAATTTATACGATGTTTACAATACAATGAAGTTGCTTATTATTTCTCTTCCCCTTATGTTTAACATCCTGTTACATATACCAGGTGAGTCAGGTGCCCCTAGGTATTCGTATCTATGCAACCTGCAGTTTATAGTCTAATGTGAAAACATTAACCCTTTTAGCAAACAAACTGTTATTGTAGCTCTACCCTTCTATTTGGTACTATACGCAATCCCCATTAATGATTAAAGGCCTGAATGAGAACCAAAGAGCTGCGAAAGCCTTATAAAAGATGGCGTTTCATGGATATAATGCTTGCAAGGAGATAGAGGAAGGTTTTCCCGAAGAGCGGAATGAACTACGTGGGTTCTGGCCGAGTGGTTGAGCCGCCAGAATGTGGTGAAACAAAGGTTAGCTTAGGAGGTTTGAATTTGATACAAACATAAAATTGTTTTGGTTCCTTTTTTTTCTCTCCTTGCGTTTATTTTCTGTATTTTAGTGTACTAATTTATTTATTTTTGTTACTGGCTCTCTTGTGAGCCAAAGACATAAGAATTACAATCAGATAATTGTGTATCATGTTTACCCTAATAATCTCTATCGTATTTGGTGTTGTAAACCATGTTACCTAGTCAGCTTTCATTTTCTTGGGCGCATATCGACGATATTAAATATAACAGTTTTTGTTTTATGTTTAAACTTTATGTTCACTTCTTCTATTGACAAAGGAGTTGTAAATGGGCTAAGTTTACGGTAAACAGAATAATAAATTGTTAAAAAGCGTGGATTGCATCAAGGAAGTAAATGTTCCATATGACGACCCCTTTCATCAATGCACATTTGTGTACGTTGCCGAGAGACCTTCTTGCATGCTGTAACATGCGCGGTGTAATCTGCCTGCATTCTTCACGTATGAGTGTGCTTGTATATGATTTGGGCTTTGCGGCTCTTCTTCTTTGCAGTTGTAAACGTGACAATTATTCTATTTTGTGCTCACTTAGAATGTTATTAAAATGTTATTTATATCATAATATCAAATTATAGGCTCAAAGAGATAAAACAAAAGGTAATAAAAAGTTTGAAATTCACGCGAAGGATTTTAACCCGAATTAAAGTAGCACAGTGTTAATGCAACCATGATAATACCATTCGGCCAATGCTACCTTGCGAGCTGAGGTTCCTATACGAATTAGTAATCGCTGAATTAAACCCCACCTCGAATCTTTACACGCTTTTTGCAGCGTCATACAGTGTTTTAAGCTCGGTTTGATAGTTTTAACTCAAACAAATAAACTGCATTAGTCATTACAATTACTGTATGATCTGAAATACGCCATAGTTTGTGAAATAAGAGAAAGTATCTACCTAATGCTTAGCATTTTTTGACACGGCTGTACATTGACTAACGGCTTAAATCCAATTGGTCGCACTGCGTAGATCTGGCATTTTGTTTTCAAATGGTTTTGTCAACCGATGCATGTGATAGGTTGTTCCTTCAGGGGCGTTTTCAAAGGGGCGCATGGATGTATGCTAAAGAATAAAAGTTTGTAAAATTGGCTAAAATTGCTACTGCATCTCTCAGTATCAGGGTGGGATGTTTTTTGCACCGAAATACATAGCGATTGCATTCTGTCCCGTAAAATACTTATGCACTGAGTTATGTATCCCTCCTCTATAAAGTGTTATGCAAATCAGCCATTAGAAGGCATTCAAGAAAGGCGTAAGTCACATATGTCGCTTAGCACGTTGCATAAATTCAAAAATAAATAGTATAGCTGACTTACCTGGCATATAAATGGGGAAGTATAATTTTCCACTATTTACTTTTTTGCCTTGTTACTCTCTTTCCGTGTCTTCTCCAATTTGCTTCACGTTTCTTTTAACCACTTTAGCCTAATTTTTCCTAAAATTTTCCTGCTTTCTCCATATATTCATTTGATCTTGTATTTAAAATCTTCCTAACTTTAGCTCTATCGGTAAATGTTTCCATTTCTCTAGTATTAAATTTTTTCTTCCTTTAGCCGTGTCCTCGCATTCCAGAATATAATGCCAATTGTAATGTGATCCATTAAATTCAGTACATATCTCCCTTATTCTTCCTCTTAGACCACTTAAATTCATTACACCTGTTCTCGCCCACACATACCTCATTCTGACCTCTTTGTAGCATTTTCGATGTATCTTTCTTTTCATTCCGTTTTAAAATATTTATACTCTATTAGTGACTTTTTCCCTTGAAACTACTTATAATTTCTTGCTTTTCAATATACTCCACTCTTGTTCTAATTTCTTTCCAGCAAACCTTACTTTGTTGTTTCTTTCTGCCCATGTTTCCCCTTTTCGATTTCTTCAATGTTGTCTGTATCTTGTGCATCCAGGTTTCTTTTTTTTCCCATTTTCTCCTGTACAACCAAGCATTGCTTTAGTATCTCATTTACCTCTAGTAGCTTTATTCTGAACCAGTATTTGATTGCCCTTTCTACCATTTTGCCTTTAGCCCCTACCTTTCCTGGTTCTGCTTGTGCTACTCCAATCAGCAAGCTTCTTGGTAATCCCAGGCTTATTTTGCAAAACTTCCTATCTACATAATAGCATCTACATTTTCCCATCCTTTTTCTAGCCACCATATCTCTGCTGCCTATAACATCCTTGCTTCCGCCACTGTGCTATATATCCTTTCTAGCCACGTAATTTGCATTTTTGGTATTTTGTTCACATATGCTCTGATTATCTGTATTGCTTGTTTCCCCTTTGCAAGTACTTTTTTCTTCTGTTCTCCCCAATCCTCTGCACTATTGAGCCTTACTCCTAGATAGTCAATTGTCCTCACTACTTCCAGCTCCGTTGCTTCCCAATACCAATTTTAGGTCTTTTTTAGTTTATATCCTCTCTTAAAGATCATGATTTTCGATTTATTTTTTTTATTCTCAACCCCCAATCTTTGCAGTATTTATCAATTACTGCGATAGCTTTGCTTAGCCGCAAAACTGAGATGGAACCTGTCGCCAGTTCATCTGCAAACAATAATCTCCTTATTATTAATAACTGGTGAATGCTTACTCAATTGTTATATCTGTTATATAATATCATCTATAAATAGGTTAAATAGCACGCTTGTCTAAGCCCTGAATTATTCGCCGGTTGTTTATAAGTAGTATCGTAGGTGGGATAACTGCGTCCGAGGCCGCTGCGCAGTCGATCTGGTCTTACGTATACAATTCTACTACTTACCTATACTACTTACCGCCCAAAAGTTTGATACCGGTTTTCACCGGAAAATAGATTTTCAGACTCCCTCAATCCCCCACTCCAAAAAAAACATTTTAGAAAACGTGTGTGTGTGTGTGTGTGTGTGTCTGAGAATGGTATAACTCAAAAGCGAAAAGTTGTGTATGTTTAGTATCTTCCAAAGACGTGACACAAAGATTTTCAAGAAAATCCTCCACCCCAAACTACCCTTTATATAGAAAAATTGTCGTTATTTTTTATTTTTTCAAAAATAGTTCTTACAAAAATGCCTTTGAAACAAACAGTGTACTTCAAATAACTTGTTTTGTGCCATACGCAATTTCTAAGATATTCGTTATTATTAGTTTAAGTATTATTGGTTTCTCTACTGATACAAAATTTGCAATAAAAGTTCAGCTGTGCATCACAATTCAGTTTTTGTTACTAGCAAGCTTATGCAAAGAAAAAGGAAGAAGAATTGCAAATTTTCATACGGTTCGATTAGATGATATGCTTTTACGTGGATAGATGAGATATTTTTGGAACGGCTAATGCTGCAAAAATGAGAAACAAATTCAGGGTTTTAATGAAATGTATATTTTTCTATATGCTAAATCTTTGCTGTTTATTAGATTTCCAAATTGTGTGGAATTCAACGATAATGAACAGAATTTGATAAAAAAATTCGATTCGTCATTGAAAAATAGGAACATCTGGTATTTTAATCAAAATCACTAGAACCATTTTTAAGAAATTAAAAACTAATGAAAGCTTATTCTTAAAAACCTTCTTTTCTGGTTGTTTGGTGGAAAGATTTTTTGAAAAATCTTCGCCTGACATCCTTAACTCAAGTATGGGATATGGACTCCATTTTTGGGTTGCGCGCACTCACGCACGCACACACGCGCACACAGAGTGAAAGTGACAGATATTTCTAAAATAGAAGGAGGTAGAGAGTGAATGTTAGATATGTTTCTAAAAATGCTTTGTTTTGGATTCAGAAAACCTGAAATTTGTGTTTCAGGCAAAGTCTGAGCATCTATTTTTGTGTAAAATACAATACTTTTTCTACCTTCATAAGCGGTAACTAAAACTTGTTAACCTATGCAAGCGTTTGGTTTTTCCTCCTCTCATGCACACGAGTTCAACGTTGCTCAACACCTTGTGTATTCCAAATTGTTGTTATTAGTTCTGTGTATTTGGCGAGAGGTAAACAAAAGAATCCCCTCAGGAGGATATCCCGAGGGAAACAGCGGTTTAGAGATGGTGACTAGCTGTGTGATTAAATTTCTTCTGCTTGTATGGAATTATTTCGCTAACGAATTTGTATGCAATGGCTTTGTGGTTTGACGGGCTGTTGTTACTCCTTTGTCAATTTTTATCGGAAAAAATTCCAATACATTGGGTAATTTATTTGTTTGAACTGTGACAGCCCTATAGATTGAACCTATCTGCAGTCTGTTGTATGTCACGGTAGACGTTTTATCTTCATTGCTACGTACTTAATGGTTTCTAAAATGTATAATAATAATAATAATAATAATAATAATAATAATAATAATAATAATAATAATAATAATAATAATAATAATAATAATATAAGAACATGCAATAACAAAGTGGTTTACCGCCCATAGGCGCTCTTATAGGCGTTTGGTTTAATATAGTTAAAAAAACACTCATTAATCGCTGTTAATCAACAGGTGCTGAAATTATCATTTCGCTCGTGTATCAAGTGAAAACTCCGCCAGAGAAATGCTTTGAATTTGGAACAATCACAGGAGTCTATCCTGACAGATTTTTCGTTTTCATTTTGCCACTTCGGTATGGTGTTTTTCACTTCTCTGGTAGTTACGCTTGGTAGATGGGAGGGGGGAGCATTGCATATTGCTAAAATCTTAGTATAGAATCATTATCGGAAATACATGTTTTGAAATCTCTAGAACCCAAAATATATTTTTAGGAAAATACATGTGTATGTGGGCTAGGAGGGTGGATGACATGACTTAAAAACGAAAAGTCGGAAGAATATCAAATTTCTTACTCAAGTTCAGCGACTTTCATGATATAAACGAAGATTTTTCTTATATCCCCTGTCCAAAATTACCCTTAAAATCTCCTTTTTTATTTTCTCAAGAATGGCTCTTAACGAATTTGATTGTATATGCTTGAAATACTGACATGAACAAAATGTGCACTTTGAGCTTTCTGTAAATAGATTTGAGGTCCCGTTGCTGTGATTAAATTTTACATAAGTTTGTATAGTTAATTGTGGAAGAACATTTTGCAAGTTTGTTATTATTTTTCTCAGCGATGACTTATTAGTACGACTTCTGATTGTTCTCTTGTATTTAAACAGTGTTTCCATATGCTGTAACTAGCCAAGCATTGGTGTTTTTTAATGACGTTGGTTAGGTTATATCGGAATGTGGATGAATGAAGCGAGTGAAATTATGTTCAAATGAGCCCGGAGTTCATAGATGATACTGGTTCACCGCTTTTGTCTTTTGAGAATATCTGGAAACCCATGAAAGAACCTTATTCAAGTAATTCGTTTCAACCGAGGTTTGACTTCCGAGCTTGTTATTTATGAGGTAGATATGCAGCTTTATATTGACACTAGAAAAATATGTAAAATGTACATAATATGTGTATATACATATTATAAACATACATTTTTAGGGGTAAAGAATGTCCTGTAAATGTTAATCAGATAGTTTTAATTTAACGCCCTTTAACTGCGTAGATCATATTGGATGGAGAAAGGATAACATGGATGAAATACTGCTCAAATGAACCCAAGGTCCATAGAGCTTGACCTATGACCAGGGAACGGAGACAACACCTCGTACCTCGATCCAAAGCGAATCTTTTGTGCTTACCACCCCCAGGAAGTAAAGCAACCTCGGGAGGCTATAGGCACAGGCTGGTCGGTCTATAGAAACGCGCAGAGGTTCCTAACAATTGCATGCATTGTTATTTTTTTCGTTTATTTTATTATGTTTTGAAGAAGATATAATTAAAATTGTTGACGTAAAAATTTATCAAATTTCTTTACGAAAAATTTATCATTCTCATCAATTAATCACATTAGATGAATATTGATTTTGATTTTCCTATGTATTATTATTATTATTATTATTATTATTATTATTATTATTATTAATTTAACCGGCCACATCGACGGGGTTCTCACATAGGCTTTCCTTTGGCGGTACTGGCAAGAATTGCGCTCTCCGGAGGCGGCTCGGAGAAGGCTGCCATCTGACAGGGCCGAGAAAAGCTTTCCAACGAGCAAGCAATTGTCGACACCAACCGACTATACGCAGCCTCTGAAACATGAAAGGCGAAACAAAATAATAGAAAATGAGGGAAAGGAAATTCATGTAGAAGAAAAACCACCCCAGGATTCACCTTGCCAACCAGGGAAAACCACAAACCTATGGTCAGAGTGACCGGCCCCAGCAATCGAACCCAAGATCTCCCGAATGCGAGCCTCACATGTTAACGCGGCATCTGGCTCGGTTCTATAGAGCTTAGATTTG
Organism: Deroplatys truncata; assembly: GCA_030765065.1. Classification (NCBI taxonomy): domain Eukaryota; kingdom Metazoa; phylum Arthropoda; class Insecta; order Mantodea; family Mantidae; genus Deroplatys; species Deroplatys truncata. The sequence goes on from CM060986.1 coordinate 137,443,558, forward strand.
CTTACATAACCATTGGATTAAGTGTCTTGCTCCTTCACTATACCTAGACGTATGTTGGTGAGGCGGAGGGACATGCATTGATCGATTATAATTGGGAAACGCTCCCTTACCCAGCGTTAAGGCCCGTAATGAGGCCATTTGATTATAAATCTTTCCCCATATTAAAATCTCGACAACGGGATCAGCGTTTTACAATGTTAAATAATCTGAAAAGACCCGATGCATCTGCAAATTCAAGGTATAAAACTTAAATTAATGCATTCAGCAGCTACCATAGTATGAGCTATTAGTCTATAAAATCCAAAGTGATTACTTTGAATGGAATTGTTTATATGCAGATTGAAAACAGTAATAAGTGCGGCGGTGAAACAATTCCGTGGATTATTTCTGGAAAACCGCCGTATCTCAAAATTGCCAATTTCTTGCAAGAAACAGCTTACCCAATGAAATCGATGGGTGTTTACTAGCTGAGATTCTTATTTCATAAAAAAATTCTGATGTGTTACAATCACATGACTTTCTCTACTCTTGTACAAACTATTTTTACAAACTATTATTCGCCTTCTACTTCATGTTAATCGAGATAAACATTTGCAGACTCTATCTTATTGCTAAGTTTCTTGTAGATGTAAGGGGAATATATATTTACAAGGGCAATTTGGAAATACAGTAGCCTTTAAGCATATACATATCTCTTAATAGCTGGTGGCTAGGTGCAGCAACATTCTCTTTGCCACAGATTAATACTCTTTGCATATACAAGACAAAAATGAATAACGAATTCCCATTTGAGAAAATAAGTATTGAAAAATTTAAGGGAATAACAAGCAATATCTCGAAAATGGTTCACTCAACAAAAAAAAAATGTATATGACATAAATTGTGTATTGTAATGCGATCTACATTTTTTGTGTAGTAAAATTTTGTCTATCTCTTATGGTTTACCAGTTATGCAGAAGTCGTTCACAATGAAGAATACTTTTGGACACATTCCCAGAAAATTCAAGATATACATTTTATTTGCCATGAAAGTATCTTAAACATATGATATTTTAATCAATATCGTTATAGCCATTTTTGAGAAAATTAAACTTTTCGAAAAATGTTCCATGTAAAGGGTAATCTGGGGTGGGGGGATTTTCTTGAAAACCTTCGTGTCGCATCTCTGAAAGATACTGAACCTAAATATCAAGTTTGGTGTTTATCCGACTGTTCGTTTCTGAGTTATGGTGTTCACAGACACACACACGGACATGTTTTCAAAAATGCTTTTTTTGGATTCAGGGTGTCTCAAAAGATGTATTTCCGGTGAAATCTCGGTATCGAATTTTTGGGTGGAATACAATACTTCCCCTACTTACTATACGTAGTAGAGAAAGTAAAAATATCAGTTACGTTTGATGAACCTTCCTTTGAGCATGCGCTGCTGATTCCCATTGTGAAAACTTTCTCTTAAACAATTAACAATTTTCTTACCGAGCGGGATGGTTCAGGCGGCTAAGTCTAGACCCGTATTCGGGTGGTTGCGTGTTCGATCCCCGAGACTGACCTTCCTAACTTATGTTTTTTTTATGGCGAATACTGGGAAGGATTATTAACTCTCCCGAGTTTCACCTCCATTCACCTTTTATCCGCTTGGTTTCTTTCAGGATTGCAGATGACAGCGGGAGGTCTGGGCGTGTGCATGGTAGGGAAAAAGGATGCTTTGTGGAAACCTTCGTCCCCCGGATTGGGAACAGTCTCAGTCCCAAGCCCACCAGGGGGGAGAGGATCCGACTGCTCCAGTGCCCATTGGGGAGGTTAATCTGGAAATCGTAGTATCCTGCTATATGCCTGTCGTGCCTCCTGATCCGGCCCCCTCTGTTTCCTCTCACTCAATCCCCCTCCCGGGGTATAGACACAAAAAAATCTAACGTGCTAAGACACCCTCCGCTTGAATCCTAATCAATTTTCTTACTGCATGCTACAACCAGATGAAAACAATTGCCTAGCCAGGAAGGTTGGGGTAAGAGTTAAAGAATAGGCTGTAACTCATTCAGGCAACCTTGTTTTGACATTATTCCACGGTGGCGCCTTCGGAGTCGGCAATCGGCTAGGCACAACTTGTGCCAGCTTCTGTTTTTTCATTTACAAGCTGGGACCAAACCTCTGTTCCAGATACCAGTTTTTGCAGTCTGTTGTAATGCGAAATTCTTCTCGTAAAATAACTTATTTTTCCATGTCTTAAAACTTGCAATACCTTTTGTAATAATATTACATAACACGGCACGTTTCAGATTTTAGTGCTTTTGAACGCGAAATTAATTACTGCAATTCATAAAGACATTTGATTTGTGAGACAATATGCCATGATTATACTATCTATGATGAAAAATTCACATTTATTGCCCAAATTCTTAAATTGTATCAAATTACTTAAATGTAAAATACATGAACATATTTTTTATGCAAAATATAACTGTGGTATTATGCGTATCTGGTACGGTAATTTCTAAAAATTTCAATTAATTACATTAAAGGTTTATCACAGGTATGTTCAACATAATTATAGGTAAAATTAATTGTCATAGACCTAAGTTTCCAAGGATTAATTTTCAAGGAAGAATTACGTCTCATGTGAAGGTGATAAACATTTGGAAAGCTTAAACTTTTAAAATTATATCATTCATTTACAACCAAAGACTGAATTTTGTGTAACTTAAGACATTTCCTAGAGATATAATATAAAATTTTAATTTTATAAAAATCAGTAATGCATTAAATTATTAAAACCTTAAATCCATTTTTATATCAAGAAAAGGTGCTTTAGATCTTTTCATCATACTTCAAAAACGTATATTAAAATTATGAAAATAAGTGAAGAAGGCGGCATCATGGAGAGCATTTTTACACTAAAGTGTACTGATTTTCATTCGGCAACATCTGTGACCCGCATTCGGGAGGTCACGGGTTCGATCCCCGGCGACCTCCTACTCTGGTTCATGGATTTTTCGTAGTTTCCCCGAGTCGATAGGTGATTCATCTTCTACCACGACTCTCCTCTTTTCATTTCCTGTACCCATCAACTTCCATGTCATCTTTTTTAAGGTTGCAGGACCAGGCGACGGTGTTCGGCGGGTTGCGGCTGGACGGTGACTTGTGCACTGTAGAGCTTCTTCCCTGGCGTCTCTGCGGGATCTGCTCAGTTAAGGTGAGAGACCCTCCGAGTAGTCTCCGCGCCGGGAACGCTGGCGCTTGGTTGCACCGGGCGTCGTCGGATGTGTTCTTTCTGGAAACGTTGGGGACCCCAACCATGCTTGCGCCGTCGTCATCCGGATTTGGTTGCCTTTGGATCTCTCCCATTATACCGCCCTCCCAGGGGTCACGCTGGAACCAAAAAGGACCGTTATGATCAACTTGCGATGCTTTTTCTCAATTTACTGGGACCCCTTCGTGTTATGTATACTCGCATGCATAAAATGTAGCCCATAATGGAACGGAGTTTTTTGTTGGTAATGGCAGCTAGCCACACCCCTACCAGCGTACCACCTCTGCTTTTCGAGGATAATTCTAGCCACTGGATTGGCAGGGTACTTTGCCTCCCCAAAAGGAGGTATAGCCGAACTGCGGAAGGGTAACATTATAACTTAAACCTTATATTTTCATGCTACACTACCGCCTTCTTAGTGCCGATTTTCTTATTACCGTTTAGTAGCAGCAATAACTTAACCTTCATCTCCATGTAGTTGATAAAAGTTCTCATATATGTAAATGCCGTAGCTGTCATTCAGTTTAACCATACATGCAAATGATTCTTCACACTTTCCTCTAGAACGCCGAATTATACTGCAACTGGTTTAAGCTTTCCTTGTGTGCCAATCGTAGCAAAACTCTTTCATAGAGGCGCTATCCGAGCTAGACTTCCATTTCACATAGATTATAAACATCGTTAATTCATTAATTTTATGCCGCTGGATTGTTTTTTAAACCAGTCACTTAGAGAACTGATACCTACCGGGCGGAGTCAAAAGATGGAAACCTTACAGAGAGAAAATCACTGTCGATTTAGGAGAATGGACGCTTTTTTCACGACAGTGTACCTTTACCTTTTACGCAAACGCGTAAGAAAACAAGATATGGGAAAATTAGGTTATAAAATTTCACGCGATATTTACATACCATTTGTTTGGGCATTTAAACAGCCAGAAATGTATTGACAAAACTGAAATTTGATTCTGGGGATTTTTTCGTTACTAAATCTTTAAAAAGCTATTTTTTTAAACGCTGTCAAATTTCACCCTTGAAACACAGACATGGGCAAAAATGTATATAAATTTCAGTACATATAATAAACATCTATTTTAATTTTAGCTGATATATGAAGATATCAAAGGGTAACTTGAAAATATATGACACGTAGACCATTGGTAATTTCGGAGATAAAATGTACTTATAACCAATCTCTTAAAAGTGTTTTTCGGTAATATATAAACATCCGGGAATATAATATTTTGGCCTACTGCAAAAAATTACTGTTAGCGCTGCACAGTTTGTGTAATATCTTGAATGTAGATTCTATCGAGCATTGTGATAAAATGCTTTTCGTAAAAATTAAGGTGATTAAATTTGGTCATGCACTTCTCCGGACAAACCTAGTGGCAGGTGAGATATTTAATATTTTATTTCGTTTTTCATTTACTATCTCTTATGAGGAATTAACTTGCATGCCACTATAAGGACCGTGACTGTGTGCGTGAAGATGTCTGCGGGCCGTCGGCAAGAGCCTCTCGGCCCGGCACCTGAGTGCGGCCTTCGAATGACCGTAGAAAACAATAGAACAATAGTGTGACATAATAGTCGCTTACCTGCGCTAGAACATTCGTTTCGGCATGTTCTAGTAGGTTCCTCCTCTGGAAAGTTCCGTTTTGTATATATGGCCTATATGAGGGTAGTGTGTTTCGCAGTAACTGGTGTTCTTATTCGCTGCAATATCATTTAGAGAATTTGTAATTCTCCACGCTGTTCTTCATGTAATAATAGTTTTAGAAGCAGAACTTAGGCATTTCTGCAATACCTTCATATAAACTTGTAATAGTATTGTATTGGATTTTGAAGTGGGTTATTCTTATTTTTAAATTAATGGCAAGATGAAGTAAGTATAATAAACATTTATTATTTTAGCGTATATAAGCCAGAGTCAGCACAAGCTTGTGAAATAATCAAAGGGATATGCAGTATTTCTGTTTTCATCAGTGATTTGTCAATGACAGTTAGCAAATTAATGTGATTGCGGAACTATTCGTAAACTTTCGCCAATCTCCACTTGTTTGCGTGGCTTGAATGAAACTGATGTCTTGCTCTTGGCTTCAGTTTTGCCTGAGTTTGCTTCGGTTAGCTCCCAGTTTGCCCGGCATAGCTATGTCGTTACATTTGGCTTTTAAGGTCATAGAAATTTATGTGTGATGTACGCATCGTTAAGTTTCGATCTGGGACTTAGAAACTGGCATCCGCCCTGGCTTCCAGCATACAATCCGGTGAAAAAAAGTGCCAATGCTTTTGGATTCCTATAGTATTTTTCTTTATTTAATGTTGGCAGAATCCCCTTATCAATTGTATTCCATACCTAGATGTATTAATCTCTTATTGGTTTGAACAAAGTGAGCGGTGAAAGCGGTGGGAAATGGACGTATTTTACCTGAATGGCTGCAAGGTACTCTGCCGGTATTCACCAACTCTGTCTGTTATTGGTTTGATGTCAAAAGTCTGGCACTGAAAACCTAACAATGAACGGTGGTTGTATTCCGACCCAGGAGAGAAGGAAGCCGTGGTAGAGGGCAAGACAAACATTATTTGATAGATATTTTTCTTTTTTAATGTAGTTCTTAAAAGCCATAAGGTGAATCATATAAAATTACAATTTAAGGTTAAGTGCAAGTAAATCATAGAGTCATATTTTAATTATAAGTAATTAATAACATGAAGTAGCTATATTAAATTGGCTTGTAAACAATAACATCTTCATTATATGGCATTTCAAAGGAACCAAAGTATGGACAACAAACAGAAAATACTTTCCGTAATGAGCAAGGTTATAGTGCAGCGAGGGCTATGGAGCTATGAAGTACCTTCAAAATAGTGTCAAACTGGTGGAAGAAATACCACGAATTTGGTTACTGGATACGCAAACCAGGTGGCGTATTTAATTATAAATGCATAGCACCAGAGGCTTTAAAAACGTATTACAACGGAAGCAAAATTAAATGACACGAGAAGCAAATAGTTTAATAAATATAGTTTTAGGAAAGAGGAAAAATGTATTTTACTTTGAATAACTCATTTAATAGGTTAGGGTAATATTGGGTTATTATTATTATTATTATTATTATTATTATTATTATTATTATTATTATTATTATTATTATTATTATTGCAAAGCAACAAGAGCAACAGACACATTGAGTTTGAATTATAAATCATCGCAAACAAGTATGGTAAGGAACAAAGTTATACGAAATGAACCACATAAAACGAAAAAGCATTACAAAAAACTCGCAAAACATAGCATTTTCGGATTACTTGAAAAGGGTTGGGAACTCCTTTTATACTCCTTTTCTTGCAAAAATCTAATAATAAAATTTATTTAAGATAATACTAATTCCTAATTAACTATGGAAAGGTAAAATCAGAATAAAATATTCAATGTCATAAGCGGGATTAGAACCATCGATCTTCAGTTTCCCGTACCTCTCTTCCGACATCTGAGCTACGATGTCGATATAACGCGGTATGAAGTTCTCTACGTGATTCCAATTTTCCCGTAAAACGAGACATCCTTAACCTCTCTTGTGATAACATACCCCAAAGTCCACTTACATACTTTTTAATTTTTATTCTACCTTCCAGCCTACGGAAGAACAATTAATAAACCTGAATTTATTACTTTTCTCAACGAATCTAATACTGCCTTGGATCCTAGCCTTTGGTGCACATCCGCCATCGCGAAAAAGGCCGTCCATAAGCCGCCAATCAACTTTTGTTGCTAGAATCAGATAAGGGGTGGGGTGGAGCCATGAATGGGGATGAATCCCTTTCCAACCTAACATGCAGTTCATTATATCGGCGGGTTTTTTGTACCCAAGTGTATATACGCAAAACGTTGTGTGACTCTAAACATTATAAGACAGAAATATTTTGTGGATGCCTTCATAATAATGTTAAGTCAACATTGGAATTGCATTATGCATTAATTGCTCCACTATCTGTCCCTTAGTATCCCTTTGAGTGAACTGAGCTAAGGTATGGACTCCAGTACAGAGTTATTAAAAAGGAGTAGATTTTAAATATTAATTTGTAATGAAAGACAATAGATACCGTCACATATGATACATCAGTGGATAAAAGAAAGTTCATAATTTTAAACCCTCACTTATTATTTCCATTCAATGGTTTCTTTACGAGGAAATGTCGATGCTTCAGGAACAATCGTTTTGTGTGCTGCAGTATGCAAAGAGTAAATCATTGTTTCAGCGAAAGGTACATTTCGTTGTAAGTTCAACGAACAGCTGCCTCGTCATAAACAGATTTACAATCGGTACAGAAATTCGTAGTAGATGGTTACATATGCAAAGGGAAAAGCACTGGCCGTCCTCAACATGGTTCTCATATTGAATGCATAAAATAAAACTTTGAACTTTGCTTTATCCAGCGATGTATCGTATGTGTGTGTATCCATTGTCGTTCATTAGAATTTTGTTTTTAAAATCTGTTCCTTCTTTTTGAGTAAACCTGTATAATTACGCCTTCTGTTCTTCTTCTCTCTCATGTTCTATTTTTAAAAGTTACGTTATGTTATAATATAGTTAATTATGATTACTATAATTATAACACATTGCTTTGTATAAAGTAGTAAGCGCCGAATCATAAAGCTTAATTAATTACGTTTAATTAATTACCTCTATTGCGCACTAGTTTGTTATTGAATGTTTATTGCTTAGACATGACATAATGTATAAACTTGTTAAAATACTTCCAGGTCTTTAGGACTTATTACGCCCAAAGTATCGTGGTAACAAACGAAGCAAACTATTTTTAATGTGTTTAATTTATGAAAACACTATGTCACAAAAGCTAAATATTTGTCTAAAACGTTTACCATCGGTATAGACAGATTCGTTACACAGTTGACACATAATTAACTATAGTTAATTAGAGCTGAGATGCAATTGACAATAATTATGCGAACCCTTGATGGCGATGTTACCTATAGTAAGTCCTGATTCATATTCTTAATTTATGCAGACATTAACTATCAAACCCAATATATTCGTATTATACAAATGCCTGCATTTCATTGGTTGTAGTTTAATTGCAGCACTTCACCGCCCTATGTCAAACTCCTGAAAAATTGCAGCTTCTTTAGCTTTAATTACAATTTCAGCAGGAATTTTACGAAATTAATATGCTTTGTTTATTAAACACAGAGCCCCTAGATACCACTGTCTAGATAAAATGAAACTCGCGAATCCAATGTTTACTTTCACTACTACGTATAGTAAGTAGGGGAAGTATTGTATTCCACCCAAAAATTCGATACCGAGATTTCACCGGAAATATATGTTTTGAGACCCCCTGAATCCAAAAAAAGAATTTTTGGAAACATGTCCGTATGTGTATTTGTCTGTGTGTCTGTGAACAGCATAACTCAGAAACGAACAGTCGGATAAATACCAAACTTGGTATTTAGATTAAGCATCTTCCAGAGATACGACACGAAGGTTTTCAAGAAAATCCCCGTACCCCAGACTACCCTTTACATGGAGCATTTTTCGAAAATTTTAATTTTCTCAAAAATGGCTCTAACGATTTTGATTAAAATATCATATGTTTAAGACATTTTTATAACAAATAAAATGTTTATCTAGAATTTTCTGGGAATGTCTCCAAAAGTATTCTTCATTGTGAACGACTTTTGCATAACTGGTAAACCATAAGAGATAGACAAAAGTTTACTACAGAAAAAATGTAGATCGCGTTAAAATACACAATTTATGTCACATACATGTTTTTTGTTGAGTGAAACATTTTCGAGATATAAGCTTGTTATTCCCTTAAATTTTTCAATACTTATTTTCTCAAATGGGAATTCGTTATTCATTTTTTTGTCTTGGATTTGCAAAGAGTATTAATCTGTGGCAAAGAGAATGGTGCTGCACCTAGCAACCAGCTATTAAGAGATATGTCTATGCTTAAAGGCTACTGTGTGTCTATATTGCCCTTGCAATTACAAAACAAGGGGAACATAGTACGCCTTAAGCGATAGTCAAATATTTTTGGAACTGGTCGCTATGTGTAAAATGTAACTCTCTTTGCATGTCAAAAGATCGTTTCTGCAAATGCTTATCTCGATTACTATGAAATAGATGGAGAATAAGAGTTTGTAAAAATAATTTGTACACGAGTAGAGAAAGTCATATGAGTGTAACACAGATTTTTTACTTTCTTTGCTACGCACTATAAGTACATACCCAAAAATTGATGTCGAGATTTCATCGAAAATGCACGTTTTGGGGCTCCCTGAATCCAAAAAGTATCTTTAGGTCCATATGAATAGTACGACTCAAAGACGCAAAGTCGGATAAATACCAAATTTGATATTTAAGCTCGGTATTTTAAAAGATGCGAGACTAAGATTTTGAAGAAATAACTTCCACTCAAACTACTGTTTACACGCTAATTTTTCTAACTTTTTTTCTCAAAAATGGTTCTTAACTGTTTTGATTTAAGATATTTACTTGACAAAATGTATATCTTGAATAGTCTGGGAAAAGCCTGTGAAGTCCACTTCATTCGGAAGGAATTGTGTATAACTGGTAAGTGTTAAGAGAGACAAAAGTGCACTACATAAAAATAATACTGTTGAAAGTACTCGTAAAAGTACTCGTCAAAAATCAAACGTTTTTGTTGCATTAACCATTTCCATTATATTTTTTGTTATTTATTTGAATTTTCAAATACTATATAGGTAATTTTTACTTTCTCTACTTGTATAGTAAGTAGGGGAAGTATTGAATTACACCCAAAAATTCGATACCGAGATTTCACCATATATACATGTTTTGAGTTGCCCTGAATCCAAACAGCAGCATTTTTTAAAACATTCTGTGTGTATTACTGCCCTTGAACAGCATAACTCAAAAACGAAAAGTCGTATAAATACCAAATATCTTTAATATCTTTCAAGGATGCGACACGAAAATTTTCAAGAAAATCCTCCGATCCTAGATTACCGTTTACATGGAGCGCTTTTCGAAAATTTTTATTTTTTCAAAACTGGCTCTAACGATTTTGATTAAAATATCATATGTTTAAGATATTTTCATGGCAAATGAAATGAATATATTGATTTTTCTGGGAATGTCCCTAAAAGTCCTCTTCATTCTGAATGACTTTCGCATAACTATAAACCGTAGGAGATAGTCAAAATTTAAGTCCACAAAAAACGTAGATCTCGTTAAAACGCACAATTTATGTTGTGTACACTAGTTTTTTTCCGAGTGAACTAGATGGGCCTTAAACTTATTCAAATGTACAATTATCATACTATAACCGGGCTGCCGCTGCTTGAAATTTTTTTGTTACATTCACATGACTTTCTCTACTCCCTATTGTTTAATTTTATACAGCTTCTACAAGCTATTCTTATGAATACTTATTTTTCTATTTACTACATTTTAATCGAGATAAATTTAGCAGAAATGGTTTCATTGTGCATTTGTTTAGGAGGTACAAGGATGGGGTAGAGAAAACTGAATTAATAGTCAGATGTTTAAAAGTGGGTCAGGTTGTGAAATTTGAAATTCCATATCCTTTCAAACAGATCGTGAGAAATAAGTGAATTGCGACAGAACTACAATATCTCGGAAGTACCTGTTGCCACAAAAAATTATTTGAATTAAATTGAGCTCTTGTATAGGTTATCTGCCATAAGATTTTGCATTTCTCTTACGATTTACCCGTTGTATAAAATCATACAAATTTCCTATCTAACGAAGAGGACTTTACTCCCAGAAAGTTCAAGGTATACATTTTATGTAAATATCTGATGTATTAATCAAAACAGTAAGAGCCATTTTTGAAACACTAAAAAATTATTGACAGCCTTCCAGTAAATTGGGGTGCCTTTTTTATTCAGCGAGTATCAAAACATGTTTTAGGGTGAAATCTCAATATCGAATTTTTGGATGAAGTGTAATACTTCCTCTATCTACTAGGGAGACAGAGGGCCAAAGAAACTCTTCGCTGGATTTCGTATTGTTTTCTGAGTTCTTTTGAGGCGTCTCCACCTTACCTATCGCAGAGCGCGGTGGCTTGATAACAGCAATAAGGGGGAAAAGAGGGGGGTGATGCCTTTGCTTTTTCTGGTGTTATTTAAACCAAAACATGTTTATTGTCTCAGAACCGCTCATGCCGTATACTAGCGAAATTACTCGTGGACATATCGTGGGTTTGTGGGAGGCTGGTTTCACTGTTACAGCAATTCCTACGGCAGTGCATAAAGGTGTTTTTATAGTAAATTACTGGATACAAATATTCCAGGAAAGTGGAGAAGACGGTCTACATACTCATCAGAAAGCGGGCACTTCTCGTATAACATCCGCAGATGATATTCATTTACTAAATGCAAGTTACTCTTTTGTTATAATTAACTGATCATTTAGAGATAAATATGTATATGGGTTACTGAATATTGCTTGCATATTACGGCAATAAAATTGGATTATACTTTCATCCATAATCCTGTTGTATTCCTATGACCAGAAATATGTTAGTAAAGGTATATTAACCCATTATAGTTTGAATTATAGAATAAACATGCTGCTTTATTTATTTGTGATTTAGTTATGTTTGCTTCTATTCAGCAACAAGCTTTGATATCACTGTGAGAATACAGTTATTTTTTTGTTATAAAGTGCTGCCTTGCTATGTATTTAATGAATATCACTCAAGCTTTAATTTGCACCCCTGAAAATCTTCTCACACTACACATTCTACATTTCGCTAACCTGGGTGCTCATTAAGTTTTCCCCTTAGCTTTTAACACTTTTAAAGGCGTGTACTGCACTAACCAATAAGGTATGTGTTATCAATCACGATAAGAGGTCTGTATGACAAACTGAATGCACTCGCTCTACCTCTTTCTCTTTCAGCCAATACATCGAAAGCGAAAACATATATTTCATTTCCACGCCATTTTGTAACCTGTGTTGTGATTATTGGTGTAACTAGTTAGCAGAAGGATTGGCGCATCCTTGCACCGTGGCCTAAAGCAACCAATGAAATGGTCATGGTTTCGCAAGGTCACGTACAACGATAAATAATGTGATATAGTCGCGAGGTGCAGTGAGATTTTCTTTGTACGTGGTGGAAAACGTAAAACCAAGTACCGCCTTGTGATATTGCGGCTAAAACTCCCATTGGCATGTAAGGGTATAGGGTATATTACAGAGGGGGATCTCTAGCACACTGCGATCTACGGGAGATCTAGAGATGAGGTGAAGGAACCACAGGAGGCAACATGCCGCAGCACAAGATGCGCACAAGTCCGTTTCAGTTCCAGAACCGAAGACCTGTCCCACTACCGGGGCTCCCCAGAGAGGGCGATGGGGTAGTCACGGGGAAAAATTCTTTCTTTGGAACAAACATCCGGATCATCTGTCCGGCGCCCTCATACTCCACGAAACCTAAAAGCGAAATGAAATAGTGGTAGATGGGAAACTACGCTAGCATTCGCCAACCGACTAGGAGAAACAATGAAAAACTCAAGGTCAGAGTGGGCGGTTGGCGGAAATCGAACCCGGGACCTCCCAAATGTGCCCCTCACGTTACCGCGGAGCTATCTCGCTCGGCTGAGAACTTTTACTGGCAAAATAAACTAGCATCGCGTAGCGTGTTTGCTGCATGAGTGTTTTAATTGTTGTTTGACGCGACGTTTACAATTACCGACTAGATTTTCCTCGCCATGCCAAGAACGACCGATAAAGTGGTAACGAACTAGCGTTGTTTTATCGTACCTCAAACACACATTAATTATTTAGAAAGCTATAACGCGATGACTGTGTTCTCAAAACAAGCACGATGCCTGTGTGGAGGTTACTGACCCATGATTCTGTAAAATCAAATGTATCACATCAGCCAATTATCGTTCATCAAATGTGCACAACGGCGTCAGCACATCAAACAGTGCCCGATTCATTCGCCCAAGGTCATTGCTGGCTTTTTAAATAAAACCTGGCGCTTGTGTTCATTAAAGAGAACAATAATTGGTCAGAATTACTTAAAACAAATCTGATGTGAAACATTCACATGACACTCTACCCTCTATCGTTTATTAGTGGGTATACAAATTATTCTTATCCAAGCTTATTTTTCTACCTACTACATTTTAATCCAAATAAACCCTTTGCAGAAATAGCTTGAAACATTCACATGACACTCTACCCTCTATCGTTTATTAGTGGGTATACAAATTATTCTTATCCAAGCTTATTTTTCTACCTACTACATTTTAATCCAAATAAACCCTTTGCAGAAATAGCTACATTGCCATTTCGTTGTAGATACAAAGGGAGCAGCGACAGTCAAATGTTTAAATGCTGGTCTTAAAATATCATACTGGTTCCATGCAATCGCGAGAAACAACTGAATGTTGACAGTACTTTAAGAGAATGACCAAGAAATGAACAATTTAAACCTTTAATAGCGGATATCTCGGAAATGGCTTAGGCTACAAAAAACTTATTTAAAATAAATTTTGTGTTTTAAAGAGATTTACAGTTTTTGTGTAATAAGTTTTCGTCTATCGCTTATACAAGTTTATAGAACATTTCTTCCGAATGATGTGGACTTCACTGGCTATTCCCAGAAAATTCAAGATATAGTACATTTTATTTGCAATGCATATGTGTTTAATATATTATATTTTAGTCAAAATCGTTAGCCATTTTCTAGAAAATAAAAAACTTTGGAACAATGTTCCATATAAAGGGTAGTTTGGAGTGGGGGAATTTCCTTGAAAATCTTTTGTCGCATTTTTGGAAAATGCTGAATCCAAGTACCAAGTTTAGTATTTATCCGACCTTTTGTTTTTGAGTTATGCTGTTCACATACACGCACATACGGACCTTTTTCTAAAAAATGCTTATTTTGGATTCAGTAGGCCTCAAAATGTGTATTTCCGGTGAAATATCTGTATCGAATTTTTGGTTGGAATGTAATACCTTCTCTACCCATTATGTAGGTGGTAGAAAAAGTAAAAATTAAAATGTAGCTCTCATACGAGTTTTCCTCCCCATTCTCATTCACTTTTGCTACAGTTTTACAAATCATTCGAGCAAAAGCGTTTGTATGGAATATTCACGGGTAACACTTCAGTATGTTTAAGGTAAGACAAACTCAACTGTGTAATACATTAATGACTTTTGCCAAAATAAATGTTGAAAATTTAGATCTTTTTTACTGTTATCCCTATTATTTTAATTCCATATTGCCTGTTTCTTAACATCGGACATTTTTAAATGCCGCACACACCGTTTAAATCGTCTCCTGTCAATTAAAGCATAATGTTAAATTTTAAGTCATTTTTTCTCGGCTCATTTTACTTTCTCTACTACGCATAGTAAGAGAACTAGGTATTATATTCCACTCAAAAATTAGATGTCGAGATTTCACTTGAAATTTGATTTGAGACCCACGAATAAAAAAAATGTATTTTAAAATAAATGTCTGTGCGTGTCTGTGAACAGCATAAGTCAAAAACGAAAAGTCGGTTAAATACCAAACTTGGTCTTTTAAGTTCAGCATCTTCCAGGGGAGCTACTTGAAGATTTTGAAGAAAATTCCCCCACCCCAAACTACTCTTTGCATGGACGATTTTTCGAAAAAATTTATTTTCTCAAAAATAGTTCTTACGATTTTGATTAAAATACACTTATGCTTAAGATATTTTCATAACAAATGAAATGTATATTTTGAATTTTCCCAAGTCCTCTTCATTCTAAATGACTTTTGCATAACTCGTAAAACGTAAGAGATAATATAATATCTTACTACGCCAAACGTTTAGATCTCGTTAAGGCAATGTCAGTTTTTGTGGAGTTAGCCAGTTCCGAGGTATACTTATACTTTTCTCAAATGGGAAATCGTTATTCGTTTTTTTTTCTTCTCACGATCCTGCAAAGAGAACAGAATTTCAAAGCCATCACATAGCGACCAGCTCTTAAAATATATGCCCATCCCTTAAGTCTACTGTATTTCCCTATTTCCATTGTACCTACAAGGAAATATGTACGAGTAATACAACCATTTCTTTTAATGTTTATTCGGTTGACATGAAGTAGGCAGAAGAATAGGCGTTTGTAAATATAGTTTGTTGAAGAATGGGTAGAGAAATCCATGTGAATGTTATATATTAGACTTCTTTTTCTGAGTTTTCGCTATTCAAAATACTCTGCGTCGGAATTGAATTATAAAACTGAGGGCAGTCCGATGGAGTATTTTGAAGCAATCTTCCCGCGATGGGTTTAACCTCTTGTAGAAAGAATGGGAGTTTTTAATTTAATTTTTTTAACTTTCAGGAGACCTTCAAATAACAAGAATCTAATTTTTTGTGCACGTTTGAACCATATCAAATATTAACTTGGAATTATACGTTTTCCCAAGCTCAAGATTAAAAAATGCAATGACACGAATATTAAACTTGTTTCTAGCACACTAACTAAAAGCACACCAACTTCTTTGTATTGGATTTTTAGTTCAGAATTAGATTTTCCGAAAAACATAATAAACCCTAAGATTTACGAGCATTGTATCAGCTTATTAAAACTCATTAGATTATAAGTAAATATCAAAACCGGTTTGACATAACTCACTAAAATTTCTTGCATTTCCTGTGTTTTACATGCTGTAAATACGTTAAAATTTGAAGTTAATAAAATGTTTGTTGAGTTTTATTTTTTGACAGAGCATTGTCTTTAAAACAATAGGCAATTGCATGGTTGTACTAGCCATGATATTACTCTTTGTAAGTGATAATGAGAAACAAAGGAGCGATTGATTATTAAAACACTGTATATTCTTAATGGATGTTAGGGAGTATTTAATAAATGGTTAAAATACCCAAAGACCCATATCTGCATTATTTCCTGAATAAGTTTGTTTACGATTTGCTTATGAGAACATGAAGACTTCACAGGCTATTTACAGGGAAAAAAGAACTGAAATATGTTTGATTCGTCGTATCGGTATCTAAAATTTATGATGCTTAAATCAAGATCATTAGAGCCATTTTGATAAAATAAAAGAATCGATAACAAATAATGAAAATTGCTTCACCTAACAAATTATTTATCATGGGGAGAATTCATGACAATCTTTACCATGTAACCATGAAAGCTGTTTGAGATATGAATTTTGGTATTTATCCGACTTTTCGTGTTTTACTTCTGCTGCTCAAACATATGCACAAAGAAACCACAGGTCTTTTTTTTCTTTCTAAAAATGGATTAAAGGGTCTTCAAAACGCATATTTTCCGTGAAATGTTTGGGAGATACGCAGTATTTATTCTAGTCTAAGCGGTAGAGAGTTTAAAGGGCCATATCAATGATAAGAAAAAATACTTAAGTAAATTTTTATATATTATTTGGCCATTAAACTTCCTTCTTTAGATGGGAAGAATCTGTAGTTAACATTCAGAAAAGCTTTTATTCTACAAAACACATCCTCACTAAATCCATTTACTGCTTTTATACCCATTTACGAGCCAAATAATGAAGAGAAATTAAGCTTAACTGCATACTGTGTAATCTCATTAAAGCTCAATAAGGTTACATTTACAAACCCACCAATGTGGCATAAACCCCAAATGTGCATCATTCAACTTAAATGAGCCTATCCAAATTTATAGAGCCCTCTAATGCCCTTAACTGATGCTTAGAATATCCATTAGATAACGCCCTCGGTATTCTTGCTCAAATAGCTACTTGAAAAATGTGGATTAGCAATTCAAGAGAACCATTTATATAATCATGTACCAGAATATGCTGCAAATTCAACTAGCTGCCTTTTATATGCAACGCAGTTTCAGAGTTCTAAAACAAATTCTGATGTCAATAATAAGATAACAGGTTTGCACAGTGCATTTTTTAAAAATTAGTCAGCATTTTTAAAAGTTTAATTTATTTTTCGCTTTTTCTACTGCTTGTTTATTACAGGTAGCATATTATTGCACAGAGTGATTTATGAAGAACTGACGCATTTCTTTCTTTAATTATTCTATTGGAAATTCACCCAATGCTCCAATTTTAGCACTAAATTAAGCGAAATGTTCTTTAGTTTCGATTGCCTGTTGCTAGATGTGCAAATGTTCATATTTTATTCGTAATTGTTAGTTTTATTGTCGGCAACCGTTTTTGAGATTTTGATCTAGTCAACGTGAAAATGGAGTACACATTAAATGAACGACTCTTGCTTGTAAAGCAATATTGGATTACGAATTCAATTACAGCCACTCAAAGGGCATACCAGAGAGAATTTGGTATTCGGAATCCTTCCCAAAGAAACACAATACTGGGACTGGTAAACAAATTGGAAACAACTGGATCTCCGATGAATGAAAAAGGCAAAACTCGTTCATCTAGGCTTCCTATGGTTGTTGTTGACGTAAGAGCACGAGTGAATAAGTCATTAAGACATTTGTCGCAGGAGACAGGCTACAGCTACTCAATGTATCAGAGAGTTGTGAAAAATGCAGGCCTATAGCATATAGGATTACGGTTGTCCATCAGTTACAGGAACCAGATAAGCATAGACGACTGAATTGTTGTCGTTGGTTTCAGGAGTTCATTGTGCAAAATCCTGTCATATTGTCCATCGCATGGTTCACAGATGAAGCATGGTTCCATTTATCCGACTATGTGGACTCAAATAACTCACGCTATTGGGCCAGCGAAAATTCAGATTTTATTCATGAAGCACCTATACACCCGGTTAAAATCGGAATTTGGTGCGCAATACTTGCACAGATCAATATTTTTTTAATACAATGTGAACAATGCTGAGTACCAACGAATTTTCATGGAGCTTGCTGAGCAACTAGACGATGTAGAGCTGAGTCAAGGATATTTTCAGCAAAATGGCGCTACATGCCATACATAAAATAAATCTATGGCACTAATTGCAAGTATCTTTGACGACCGGATAATTTCCAAGAACCTGTGGCCACCGAGATCTCCGGATTTGACATTGCCGGACTTCTTTCTATGGAGTTACTTAAAAGACTTATGCCTCACGTGTCCAGACGATCTGAAGCACAACATTACACAGGAGATTCAATTTATTGACAACAGAGTCCTCCAACGAGTGGCCAGTGACATGGAACGACTGTTGAGTTGTGCCTTATGCAGGATGGGGCACATTTTCAACATTTGCTATAGAGGTAAATAATCTCCGAAAATTCGTCTGCATTTCCGGTATAATAAGTTGTCGCTAGCATAACTCGTTTTGAAACAATTAAAGAAATAAATGTGTCAGTTATTCATAAATCACCCTGTATTACACAATAGAAAGTATTGCATTACACCCAAAAATTTCCATAAAGAGATTTCACTGGAAATACACAAACACGCCTGAATCCTCAAAAATAGTACTTTTAGTAGAGATTCCGCGCTAAGGCTTATGTGTGTCTGTGAACACCATAACCCTAAGAGAAAATGCGGATAAATACCAAACTTCATGGTTAGTGTTAAGAAGTGGAGGCACCGCGACCAGGCTAAGCCTAATGCACAGATCTATTGAGCCTACTAAACCTCGTGGAAGAAGTGAGGCGAGAAAGTGCACACGGCGATCATGTTTTGATGGTAGGAGGCACAGCGTAGATTAAACCATAGACGGACCAAGGGAGGGTCAATTTAGGTCCAAAATTATTTAGAACTATTAATTTTATAGTATAGAACATGTTCAGACCGTGGTATTCTAATTTTATGCCATAAATAGTATAAAATTAACGATTCAATGAAGACAATCAAGTTTTTTGGGTTGAAAACCTAATTATATGGACTCAATTTTCATAATAATGGTCACAAAATAGCCCTCACTTGGTCCAACTTGTAACAATTATTTTATTCGAGATTATAAACATATGTTACAACAATGTCCTTATTGTTCGAAACTGCACACAGTTTTAATAATGGCTTATTTGGAAACCAAAATTATATTCCACTGTAGGCATTGCTGCATGGATTGAAACCAGTGCTATTCTGTCCCTGATCGTGGTATGATTCAGAAATACCAGCAGATAATTATATAATATGGAAACAGAATCGGAAACAGTTTTAGAACATCACGAGGAAAAGTTTTATTTTTGATGAGTGTTTTAGTGAAACCGAAGATGAAGTTCATCAGAATGAAGACATGAACTGTGATTATGATAAATATGACGCAGAAGCCAATTTTGCTGCATGCAGTTCAAGTGACAGTGAAACTGATATGAATGGGTATTAGTGATAACAACATTAGTGCAAGTGTAAGAATTGTGAAATATATGACACTAAAAGTGAAGGATTTATGTACCTAATCTGCCTCGTCCCACGTGAAGAACTGTTACAGATACGTGGAAAGCCTGGACCACAACTTAGAATAATTATTAACTTAATTTGACAATTTTCTAGATGTAAAAATGGTTTGTTAAAATATATATTATAAAAATATACATTTGTTTCTTACTTAATTCACTTAATAAAGAACTAATGCTTACGTAAAATTGTAAATACAGCCATCAGGATAAAGTATAACGGTGGACATCATTTAGTCCTCCCTTGTCCAGCGTTACCAAAGCACGGCCTTGTGCTCGAACTTGTCCATCCGTTCTCCCAGATAGAAGAGTATCGAAAGGGCGTCCGGAAATGCTTAACCTAAGCTTGGTCCACCTAAGGTTAAGCATCCCTGGACGCCCCTTCGATACTCCGCTTCTATCCGGGAGAACGGACGGACAAGTTCGAGCACAAAGCCGTGCTTTGTGCTCGAACATTCTCTCCTTAAAATGCACATTCACCACATGCGCCAGACACAACCGACCATCGTGCCAGGACCTGCATCCCTGAAAGATGAAATGAAATGAAATAAGGGACGGGAAAATGCATGGTAATACGCAATCCCCCCCAATATTTACTTACCGACCCGAGAAAACCACGAAAAATCTCAAGCCGGTCCAAAGGTAATCGATACCAAGACCTCCGAATGCGAACCTCAGATGCCACCGCCTGTACCGTCCAAACTTCATACCGTGTCAAAACTGTTTTAGGAACCCAGGCGAATATATTTAAGACAATCTCTCTACATCAGTAATCATTTACGTGAAGAAGTTTGCATACATTTTATTATTTAAATATGCAATTTGTATCAAATAATTCTTTTTCTTAGCAACTGCGGTTTTCGAAATACTACTTTTTATGTGTTTACATTTTCTCATGTAGAATTCTTTCGCTTACTTTCTATACCACTTACCTATGATAGACAAAGAAAGTGTTGCACTGCACTCAAAATTCAATCTTCAGACTTAACCAGAAATACACTTTTTGAGATACCTTGAACCTAAGACATGCGTTTTTAGAAGAACGGAAATTCTGATACATATGAAATGTCATATAAGTCCAGCGTATTCCAAGAATTCGACACGAGGATTTTCAAGATAATTACCCTATCCCAAACTACCCTTTATATGGAAACTTTTCATATTTGATATCCTAAAAACTGGCTTAAACGATTTTGATTAAAATACCCTATGTTTAAGAATTTGCATGGTTCATAAATTGTAGTAGATGATCCGTGTCAATTATTCGCACAAACTTGGCAAAATAGACTATAAATTACTATTCACTCATGCCTACATACAGAACTCGCCTGGCTGACAGTAGTGACAGCGTATAATATAATCGTACTTACAGTTTTATTTAATAAACAATAACTTCAAATTAATGAGAATAAAATTATGATTTAATAAGGAAACAAATCATTATGTCTGTCCGGTGATTCACGTGACAGACGCCAAGCACAAATACTACTCAACGAAAATGGCTATTATGCTATAAAACACCAACCTTAACGTGTGCTGTTATTTGCTGATAATTGTCCAAAGCTTTTTCATCTAATACTCTATATTTCCCGCTAGAAAGTTCGCGATCTTTACTCTCGCGTCTTTTCTTTGGTATGTTTGCTCGCCTGCTTCTCAATTGCTTTAGTTTAGTTTTTTTTGTCGCCAGGCGTCGCGTAATCCGCGCTTCACCTTTTTCTTGGCTTAGTGACCTGTTGCGCGAGAGATGTATTTTAGAGTGCTGTAATCGAGACTATAACAGGTAACTTCCTTAATGGAGCTTGGTATGTTTTCTGTGTGGTGCTAAGGCAGTCTGTTCCATGGCGATTTGTAGTACTTGTGTCCTGCATTTCTAATGCGGTCGTCTGCATTTGTAAAAAAGTAAGGACCCTCTGTTTCATCTTATTTATTTTAAATTTGTAATGCCAGTGCTATAACTCAACTGTTTGATCATTTTACTGAGTGCAACATTTCTTTACTATTTGTAAGCGTAAGGAGTTAAGTATTCCGGTTCGTTGCTTAATTGTTAAACGCCATTTTTCTTCGGATTTATACGCGTTTTTGCTTATGGTCAAAGTAAATACAAAATGTTCAGCCAAACCGGCGAATGGGGTAATTATTGTTGCCCGACATAACTTCTTGTCCATGCTCATTTAGATTGTTCTCTCTTTTAGAAAAAGGTGAACAGCCTG
Organism: Deroplatys truncata; assembly: GCA_030765065.1. Lineage (NCBI taxonomy): Eukaryota > Metazoa > Arthropoda > Insecta > Mantodea > Mantidae > Deroplatys > Deroplatys truncata. Next base: position 137,465,372 of record CM060986.1, read on the forward strand.
GAGTCAATATATATATTTACCGATAAGCCATAGTTCTGAACTTTTGGGTGTTTGTGAGTCGGTTTACGTCATTGGTGCCAGTTTACTTTCATGCCTTTCGTAAAAGGTATGTATTTGAAACCTGTTGTACACGAGTACGAAATCATATTGGGGAATTATAAAGGATATTTTTTTCGGTCATTTCATGCATATATCTAATCTTCTATGAAGCTTTTTATACAGACTGAGCTAAGCCTAAGGAGGTGAAAGCTTTACAAGGCTATGACTCTAATTTTGTCATTAACATTGCTGGTTTAAAATTTGGGCATGTTGTTACCTAGCATTTAAACTTTAAAGTTTTCGGTTTTCCATTGGTTACCTTAATACGTGATACATTTATTTTCACTTAAGCCTGGTATTCTATTTGAGATGGTTTCTCTAAAATTACTTTATATATTATATATATGTTTACTGGATTTGACTAGGTAATTCCACTTATATAAATTCTACCAGGTAATTCAAAATTAGGTGGATATGTGGACAGTTATGATTTAATATTTCTACATTCATCATAGTTATGGTAATGACTAATAACTTTAATGAGCTTATAATAACTTAACTTCAAGGAGGTGTTTTGGAAACATTGGTGTCACTGTGTGTGTGTGGCTTTCACTTTTCATCATTAGTTTGTCCTCTGTATTTAACCTTTACAATATGTATTAATCTTAATTAATAATTAACTTATCTCTACCCTTTAAAAGCTTTTCTTTTAGCTTAATGGTAATATACTTTTATGTTTGTAGCTTATTAGTTGCAGCCTTCAAGTATTTAATTTTCGCTATGTTTTACAGTCTCATATAAATGTTTTTTAAATTTTAAATTTAAGTTCATTTCATTATCTGCTAGGATTGATGTAATTGTGCTTTCCCAGCCTTTTTACTTTCTCTACTACGTACAGTAAGTAGGGGAAGTATTGTATTCCACCCAAAAATTCGATACCGAGATTTCACCGGAAATACATGTTTTGAGACACCCTGAATCCAAAACAAGCATTTTTGGAAACATGTCCGTGTGTGTGTGTGTGTGAACAGCATAACTCAGAAACGAACAGTCGGATAAACACCAAACTAGGTATTTAGGTTCAGTGTATTCCAGAGATGCGACACAGAGGTTTTCAAGAAAATCCCTTCACCCAAGATTACATTTTACATGGAAGATTTTTCGAAAAGTTTAATTTTCTCAAAAATGGCTCTAACGATTTTGATTAAAATATCACATGTTTAAGATATTTTTATGACAAATAAAATGTAAATCTTGAATATTCTGGGAATGTCTCCAAAAGTATTCTCCATTGTGAACGACTTTTGCATAACTGGTAAACCATAAGCGATAGACAAAATTTTACTACACAAAAAATGTAGATCGCGTTAAAATACACAATTTATGTCATATACATTTTTTTGTTGAGTGAACCATTTTCAAGATATTGCTTGTTATTCCCTTAAATTTTTCAATACTTATACTTTTTCTCAAAAGGGAATTCGTTATTCATTTTTTATGTTCTGAACATGGATAGAGAATGGAATGCGCCACATAGCAACCTGCTCTTAAAATATTTGACTATCGCTTAAAGTCTACCAATTCCCCTTGCCTCTACAAGAAAATTAGCAATAAGATTATCTGGCTATCTCGATTAACATGAAGCATATGGAGAATAAGCGTTTGTAAAAATAGTACAAGAGTAGAGAAAGTCATGCGAGTGTAACACATCAGCATTTTTTGCACCCGACTGTACTATTCTTAATATTTGTAAAACCGTCTGCAATACTTAGTGGAGTAATATGTACGAGATATCTCCAATTTTGGACATGTGAATGGCCTGCAAAGTTCTTTTCTTTCTGAATGGATTCTCATACATACATTTTCGCATGTATGAGAAACTATAAGAGACACATGAAATGTTTCTGTTAAAAAATATAGAGCTCATTCAAATAAATCCTTGATGTAAAATAAGTTTTCTGTTACATTAACCGTTTTCGTTATCAGTTTGACTGTCGGTCGGCATCCGAGTACAAATTATCTTAGAAAACATGCAAGTCTAATTTTTTTCTGCATAGGTTTATTATTACATTAAAAAATTCTGGTATGTTGCTCACATGGATTTCTTTACTTCCTCTCCTACAAACTATTCTCACAAAATCTTATTCTTTGTATTTGTGCAATATTTTGTGCAATGTATTTATATGTAATAATTGTGATATACTGTATCCAATTCTAAGGAGCGTTTTTAACAATGTAAAATCAATTATTTCTCAAACGCAACCAGGAGACAACCACAAATAAATAGGCTTACTTCTTTGTTAGCAAACTTAAAAATATATCTTGCATTCACATGACTTTTGAAGTAGGTTGTTGCTTCATGTATGGAAAGGCAATTTGAAGTAGGAGTTTTGTTGTAGTTCAACTGTTGGGGAGCCGAACTTGAAGTTGTTGCAACCGCACGTATGGTACCCGGTAGCCTTCGTCCCAAATTTAAAAATATTAACTTTATAATTTGACTGTTTCTTTAAATATTGTATATTTGTTTGCCTCGGCTGCGACAGTATTATTGTTAGAGACATGAATTTCTTTGCAGGGAATAATGTGACTAAGAATGTAGCCTTACACAGATTATAATTTTTACTTCACTACATTTATTAATCCTTGACACAATTTAAATAACACTTCACTGATATAGAGAGCTGTGAGATTCTTTTATTAAATACTTGCACTTTTTAACACGTAAACTATTTTCGTCTCACACGAATACGTATTAAATTTCTCGAGTACGCATATCGCGTCCGATTAGGAACACTGTCTACAACCAACTGACTTCTGAATTTGTAAATTTTGCTATATTTCAGTTTCTGATTGGCTAATCCTAGTCCAATAGAATACCTTAATTTAACTAAAGCTTCTTCTGGTTGTTGATTGGCTATTTATAAACTGTCTCAAAATTTACATTATTGTTGCTCCAATAATGACTAGTAGCATTATTAGTCTTTCTTACTTATTATTGCCTCAACTTTGTTAGCAACTTTTAACCTACTATTCTCACAGCTCCTACGTTATTAAATTACGTAATACATTCACATAACATTATTACACATGTATACAATAATATAAACATATACAATGACTGTAATATACACTTTTTATATTTTGTTACATACAAATATTGCTTTAAGGCGGGTTGTTATTATATTTTTTATTATATAATTTGACCGAAATCATTTAAGTGTTAAAAATACTGCCTCACATTCTGTCCATTGTTCAACAAATAATTCTTACGAAAGTTTAGTCTTCTATCCACTTCATGTTAATCCAGATAAACACATACAGAAAGAGTTTTACGACATATTTCCTTAAGAGGAATAAGGGTATATAGCACTTAAGCGATATCAAAGCTTATAAAAATGGGTCCCTATGTGATGGGTTTGAAATTCTATTCTCATTCTATGATCACAAGAAGAAAACGAATAGCGATTTTGAAAAAGTATAAAGTATTTGACAATTCTTAAAAGAATATCTCGGAAATGGCTAACACCACAAAAATGTTTGACGTAATTGTGTGATTTAATGAGATCTACATATTTTGTGCAGTACGTTTTTGTCAATTAAAGTTTTACAAGTTATAGGAATAATTCATTCCGAATGAAGACGACTCTTCCCATAAAACTAAAGATATACATTTTATTTGTCATGTAAATATTTTAAGCATGTGGTATTTTAACAAAAAATCGTTACAGCCATTTCTTAGGGTCGGTTTCACCAAACGCGAGTAACTTTTACTCTCGAGTAAAAGGCGATTTACTCGCGAGTAAGCTCTTTGAGCGTTTCACTAACAACTTACTCTGGAATAAATTGCGTATGCGAGAGTAAATCAGAGTAACGTTGCTCGGCGAAGTATTGTGGAATAAAGTACAGAATAACTTTACAATGGTTGCACCGATGCGGGATTGATGAGAATGGTTTTTGAGGACAGTTATAGCCATGAGGATGAGGATTTTCACCAATGAGACTGAGTACTTTGGTGAATACTGGATCATCAGTATGATCTGACCTTGGAGGTCCACCACCTACAAATTAGAAGACAAAATAGAACAAACGCTTACGTTACAGATTCATGTTGTATATTAAAAAGAAAACAAATGTATCACCTGTCTTATATGCAGCTATTCTTTTATTAGCTAAATCCTTCTTTGCAGCTTTTTTTAGCAGTACCCACTCTGCCTTTATATTAGCTGCAGTTCTGTGTCCCATAGTGGTGCCAGCATTATATTTTTATGCAGCCTTCTCTCGTGTATCCTTCTGGCGCATAGTTGAACCACCTGTTCTCTTGTTCTCTAACACACTTATAAATTCTTCTAGCACAGAAAGCAGTAGGAGTTTTTCAGAAGAATGCCAATTTAGGCTTCTCTTTCGCTTTCCTTCGTCTGACATGATTCTGTAAATTCAACACACAAAAAGTATAGGTTAACAGGATAATTTCATTATAACGAAAGTTTAAGTTACATTTTTTCGAAAATGTTAGCTATTACCATGTATTTCTATTTAACATGCTTTCGTTTGCTTCTTTCTGAGCAGCTTTAACCTCTAAAAACTTTCGTTTACTCGAACTAAATTCCTTAAAATGGCGAAAAAACTGTAAACATTGCTCACGAACTATGAGAAACTACGCGATCTGCACTTTTCTGGTATAATTATTGGACTACTAACTCGAGAGTACTTTAACCTCCACACAAGCATGGTGAAACAAATACATGCCACTCGTGAGTAACAACCACTGGGTTAATGTTACTGTGGAGTCACTATTCTAGACTTTAATCGCGTTTGGTGAAACCGGCCCTTAGAAAAGAAAAAATAACCCATGTAAAGAGTAGTTTAAGATGGGAGGGGATTTCCTTAAAAATCTTCGTTTCACTTCTTTGGGGGCGCTGAACCAAATACCATATTTGGTGCTTAACCGACTTCTTCACACACACACACACTTTTAATAAAAATATTTGTTTACCTCAGGGTCCACAGAAGGTGCCTTTCCTGTGAAATATCGCTATCAAATTTTTGTGTGGAACGAAATACTTTCTCTACTTACTACAGGTAATAAGCAGTAGAGAGAGTACAACTATTAATTGTTGTAATTTGTGTGATTTTCAGACATGATTACTTTTTCTGCTACGTATAGTAAGTAGGGGAAGTATTATATTTCCCCAAAAATTCGATGTCGAGATGCCATCCGAAATGTGTTTTTAGGCTCCCCGAACCTAACAAAATGCATTCTTCGAAAACATTCAGTGTGTATGTGTGTTTGTGAACGTCACATATCTCAAAAATGAAGTCTTATAAATACCAAACATATCTTCCAAAGATACGACACGAAGATTTTTAAGAAAATCCCCCCCAACCTCGACTGCCCTTTTCATTTGCATTTTTTATTATTTTTTATTTTCTAAAAAGTAACTCTAAAGGTTTTGGTTAAAATATTATGTATTAAAGATACTTAAATGAAAAATAAAATGTATACATTGTATTTTCTGGGAATGATCTATGAAGTCTTCATTCGGAACTTAATTTGCATAATCTTGTATAAGTGGTTAAGCTATAGACAAAAACGTAGTACACAAAAAATGTAGATCTCTTTAAAAAAACACAATTTAAAATTTTGTTGAGGCATGAGCCATTTCGGATATATCCGTTATTAATTGTTCGTATTGTTCAATACTTAGCAATTATTTTAAAACACTGTCGATTTTCAGCAGTTTCTCGCGATGTCGTGAAAAGAATAATGAATTTTAAGGCCATGGTATAGCGTCCAATTCTAAACTGCGAGGAGATAGCGATAATTCCAGACTATCACTATTCCCTTTCTCTGTAACAAAGTATGTAATGCAGATATTTGCAGAAAGGTTTATCTCGATTAAAATGAAGAAGATAGGGAAATAAATGTTTGTAACAATTTGTATAACCCATTAATAAGCGATAGAGGGTAGAGAAAGTCATGTGAATGTAATCATATTTTTACTTTCTCTACCACATACACAGCAGGTAGAGAAGGCATTGAATTCCATCCAAAAATTCTATAACGATATTTCACCGGAAATACATGTTTTGAGACTCCCTGAATCCTGGAGTTAATTGTTGGAACAAGGTTGGAAAGGTAGAATCAGACGACTGAAAAATTCAATGCCATAGCCGGGATTTGAACCACGGATCTCCCGGTCTCCGTCCGGTTGCTCTAACCACTGGCAACATGCTGGTGGGACATTAAATTCTCCAACTGATTCGCATGTTTCCCGGTAAACCACAAGGAGATCTCAAATTATATTGAGATGACATACCCCAATGGCGAACTACAATGTTGTAAATACTTTTAAGTTCCGGGCTTCATAGTTTCAACCACTATTAGGTCAATTAAACTGTGAAGCCCGGGACTTAAAGTACTTACAACATTGTAGGTCGCTATTGGGGTATGTCATTTCAATATAATTTGAGATGTCCTTGTGGTTTACCGGGAAACATGCGAATCAGTTGGAGAATTTAATGTCCTACCAGCATGTTGCCATGGTAGCTCAGTGGTTAGATCAACCGGACGGAGACTGGGAGATCCATGGTTCAAATCCCGGCTATGGCATTGAATTTTTTAGTCGTCTCATTCTACCTTTCCATCCCTGAATCCTTTTTAGTAAAAGGGCCATGTGCGTGTCTGAACAGCATAACTCAAAAACAAATATAGGATAAATGCCAAACTTAGTATTTAGGTTCAGTATCTTCCAAAGATGCTTCACAAAGATTTTAAAGAAAGTCCCTCCACTCCAAACTACTTTATATGGAACATTTTTTAAATTGATTCTTTAAAATGCCTAACGATTTTGATTAAAATTCCGTATATTAAAGATATTTACTTGACAAATAAAATATATAGCGCTACAGGATTCATTTTCTTAAATTTGTTTGTATGTGAGAGAGACTTCTGTGTCGGATAAACACCAAACAGCATAACTCAAAAACAAATATAGGATAAATGCCAAACTTAGTATTTAGGTTCAGTATCTTCCAAAGATGCTTCACAAAGATTTTAAAGAAAGTCCCTCCACTCCAAACTACTTTATATGGAACATTTTTTAAATTGATTCTTTAAAATGCCTAACGATTTTGATTAAAATTCCGTATATTAAAGATATTTACTTGACAAATAAAATATATAGCGCTACAGGATTCATTTTCTTAAATTTGTTTGTATGTGAGAGAGACTTCTGTGTCGGATAAACACCAAACTTCGCTCTTGAATTAGGCAATCTTTAAGAATACAAAGCGAAACTATTTAAGGAAGTTCCCCACTCCAAATAACCCTATGAATAATATTCGTTATAATAGATTTTCTCAAACGGTTCAAATGATTTTTGTGATATTGGAATGAAAAACACAATGTAGGTATATGTTGTATTATATGTAAATCACTAGTAAAATTATTATTATTATTATTATTATTATTATTATTATTATTATTGAACTATGTAATTGCGTATGAGTTGAAAACAATTAGATATAGAAAAAAACTTTTGTAGAGAGGAGACAGATCTCGTTAAAACCTACAGAGCATGTCAAATAAAGGGCATTAACAATTGAAGATTGGGTGCAGTAATTATTTTAGTACGTTAGGTACTTCTGATCATTGCTTGAATGAAAGTACTACTATTATTACTACGCCACAATTTTGTCCGCGAGCTGGAGGACGCGAGATGTGTTTTAGTGTTGCGCTGCTTTAAGCAGTTGTTCCGTACAGGTGGGCAGTGAAACAGACGCATTGAACTACGGTGAAGGTTGCACTGGCTTTGTCGTGCTGTGCATCGTAGCTGGAATATAGAAATACTTTGTTTTCAAAGATCTTAGGTGCTGGGACCTTATTATCCTGAGGAGTCACCCACACTAGCAACAAAATACTGAAGTAACTCTTGCAATGAAGGAAAGGATTAACATTTGTACAAATAAGGAACCTAAATTCATTTGCAGCTGAACAACAATTAAATCCCAATTTATTCTGAATTTATACTGAGATTAGAAGCATTACTTCTTTTACATTGCATTACATTAAGTTTATCTTAAATATCATTTTCACTTTACGTTGCTTTACATTGTCTAAGTTCATCTATACTATAAAATTCATTTTCTAAAGACAGGGTATTCCTCAGAACCAATGTCCGATATGTGGTGGTAATGAAGACATTGAACACACAGTATTTGTGCCAAGGAACAGAAAATTGGAGAAAAGAATTTTTTAATAAGAAGTGGTTGAAGGGGGATAGAAATACACTTATAATTGAAATGATATGCAAGGACGCTAGAAGCATTGGACAGTTTTTGTGTAAAGTAAAAAATAAATGGCTTTGGACAGTGGAAAGAGAAAAGTAAGAGGTAGTGCATCTTACTTTGAATGGAAAACTATAGTGAATGTGTGATGATTAAGTAATCAATAAATGGAAAGTGAAAAAAAAGTGGAAATGGGACATGAAAAAAAACTGAAAAAAAGAGCAGGATAATTTAGTGACAAGAGATTGTAGAATGTAAATAAACTGTAGTGATTGTCTACCGAATAAGTGACCAGGGTCAAAATGCAGTAGACAATCAAATTTGTAAAACTCTTAGCACAATAAATACATAAATACAAAAGTATTTCATTATTGTTTTCATCATTACATTTGGCTGGTTTATGTTCTTTATTTCTCTAGGTAATTTATTGAATAATTCTCTTCTTCCAACTTCTATGGCGCGATTATTTAGAGTTCCCCTTAATGTTATTCTATAATAATCGTCATTGTTTCTTAAATTATGGTTAAGTACACTGGAATTACTAATAAAACAGTGGATCCAGTCTGTCCTTATTTACATTGTATATACATAGTCTTTTAATAGCAACTCGCTCTAAACTTTTTGCACGTTAATGGCATCCCACACGATTTGAAATATAAATTTAGATCTTTGCTTACAAAAGATGAAAGAGTAAAATTTTGAACTAGGCCGAAAACACGTGTGGACGTGTGCCCTACCAAAGCCCCGAGCTATGCTGATTTCTCCACAGGTGATCCAGTCTCCACTAAACTAAAAGTACTACTCTTCGTATACCGCTACCCAGCCGTAAGCCTGCGGAGGAGGCCACGTGACCAGCAACGTCCATCTTCCAAAGCACCATCTGGTTGCCCTCTATAGTGGCTATTGGAAACTAGTTGCAGTGCTCAGCTAATAGTCACTGCGGGTTGCCTACTCCAACTTGCAGGCGATCATGTAGAGCATGAAGGCGAAATATAGCTTTGTCGCCTCCCGCTGGCAAGATAGGCTCAAGGTGAATCCTAAAAGAATGGACAATAATATTATTAAAAGCTTTTTGAAGTATAGAAAATATAAATGGATATTTTTTACTGTTTGCAGTACTAATACAACATGTTTTGTTTGATACGAATGTTACAATAAATTGCAGATTTATTTCTGATTTACACAAACGTAATAATCATTTGATTTTGCATGCTGTTTGCTTTCTGTTTCTTCTAAGTGTACAGTGTGATTTTTCTTTAAAACTCTTAAGTTCATATTACTTACTTGTAAAATGCTTTACATAATTAACAGAGGAATAACATACTTAAAAACTGCACCCTACCCTTATGGAATAGCAACTTAGACCGAGATTACTTATTGACTTATAAGGTATAACTCACGAATTACGTATCAGTTGTATTGATTCAAGATATTATACGCACTTCATATATTGTACTGAAATTCTCTTAACTATTATTCTCATGAGGCAATAGAAGTTGGTTAAATGTTTTAAAGGTATTGAACCTTTAACATTGGGAACAAGAATTTTATACCCAGCTCTTCAATTTCCAAATTATTTCTATGGTCCGTTTAAATGATACTTTTTGGAGGGTAAAGTTGTTCGTTTCTTTCGTATGCTAACCCTTCATGTTTTATCCGAAGTGAATAAAAATATAAGCGTTTGTACTAATAATTTGTAGAATAGTTACAAAAACAATGACTAGAGAAAGTGTGTGATCCGCACAGTCACAACTGTAAAATCAAAAGATCAGATAGCATATGTATGTCAAAAGCTAACTGTATAATTTTTAATTATAGAAGTGATTTTGTTTAGTAGCTAAATCTCGAAACTTGCAATTTATTAATATTACTTCATAATTTCAACAAAATACTGTTAGTGTTTTTGTAAAATATCTAAATGCATTGTTTTATTATATTTACAAATGATGTAGCCATATGTATATTTTCTTCTCTTTGAGGGGATGCTAGGGAATTAAAATGTAACTTCTATGTAGTTAATAGCAATACATTTATTATAGTAAGGATTATTATTATTATTGAATGTCTGAAAAAACATAATGTATTGCCTCCCCTATTCTATAACCTCAATGAGTGACACTAATTTTCTTTCAGCATATTTTGCTGAAAGATGTTTCTTTGATAATACAACAAGATACCCAGTGGTGTTCTTTTAGCAATGGGCTATAAACAAAAGTCCGAACACTTCATCGATCGCCGAATTTGACCTCGTGCGATTTTGTATCCAGAGGACACAAAGAACGGGCATATAAATCAAACCCTTGCGCTTGAAAGGGTTCTTATGACAGCGTCCACATGGTATTAATCAATTCCAGCCTTAAAGAGTCCTAGAAGGCACTTTCCTCTCTTTCTGAGATGCCAGGAATAGCCAGAAGAATGTTTATAACAGTTTTTATGACTGAGTGGGAGTTTGTAACTCTCATTCTGTTGCCAATCCGAATGCTTTGAGGCTATGGTCTACAATTGGGGCTGACAGAAAACTCACATTTTATTGGTATTGCTTCTGGTATAAGCACGGGAATATGTTGTTCATGTAATAAAATAACAGACGCTATGTTCAGTGATTTGTGAAAGGAAGCTAAATTATCTACAAAGAGACCCTGCCACTCTTTGGGAGCAGTAACTTTTATAATCGAGGGATACTTTTCGGCGAAGTTGAGTCTATAATTTGTGAAGTTTAAAGGTTCCAATCTTTCCAAGCAACTTGAATAGCAATTGTCTGCAGATAAACGCCAAACTTGGTATTTAGGTTCAGTATCTTCCAGAGATGCGACACGAAGGTTTTCAAGAAAATTCCCCACCCCAGATTACCCTTTACATGGAACATTTTTCGAAAATTTCAACTTTATCAGAAATGGCTCTAACGATTTTGATTAAAATATCATATATTTAAGATACTTTCATGAAAAATAAAATGTATATTTTGAATTTTCTGAGAATGTCTCCAAAGGTATTCTTCATTGTGAACGACTTTTGCATAACTGGTAAACCATAAGAGATAGACAAATTTTACTACACAAAAAATGTAGATGGCGTTAAAATACACAATTTATATCCTATACATTTTTGTATTGATTGAACCATTTTCGAGATATTGCTTGTTATTCCCTTAAATTTTCCAATACATATACTTTTTCTCAAATGGGAATTCGTTATTCATTTTTTACGTCCTGGACATGCAAAGAGAATGGAATGCGCCATATAGCAACCGGCTCTTAAAAGTTTTGACTATCGCTTAAAACCTACCATATTCCCCTCGCACCTACAAGAAAATCAGCAATAAGCTTAACATTTCTAACTTGAAGCATATGGAGAATGAGCGACTGTAAAACTAGTTTGTACAAGAGTAGAAGTAGGGAAAGTCGTGTGAGTGTAACACATCAGATTTTTTTTTATATCTCCTACAAACTATCTTACTAAAACTAATTTATCTGCTTCATGTTAATGAGATAAACGTTTGGCTGAAGCGATAATAAAATCTTTAAAATGCTCTGGCTTACTACTTTCCCTACCATGTACATAATAAGTAGAGGAGGTATTGCATTCCACGCAAAATTTCAATATCGAGATTTCATGGAAATACATGTTTTGTGGCCCCTGAACCCAAAAAAAGCATTTTATAAAAAAAAGGTCCGTGTGTGTGTGTGTGTGTGTGTGTGAACAGCATAACTCAAAAACGAAAAGTGGCTAATTACTAAATTTGGTATTTAAATTCAGTACCTTCGAAAGATGTATTACGAATTTTTTTTTAAAAAAATCCCCCACCCTTTGTATAGAACATTTTCAGAAAATTTGATTTTTAAAAAATGTAATGATTTTTATTAAATACCTTATGTTAAAGATATTTACATGACAAAATATATATCTTCACTTTTCTGGGAATAGCCTTTGAAGTCCTCTTCATATAGAAGGAATTTTGTACAATCTAGTATAACTAGTAAACGTTAAGCGTTAGACGAAAACGTACTACACAAATGTAGATCTCTCTTAAAATACACAATTTATTTCAAATAGCCTTTTTGTGGCATAAGCCCTTTCTGAGATGTCCGTTATTAATAGTCCGAATTGTTCATTCCTTAGTCATTCTTTAAAGTGCTTTAAACATTCAGTTGCTCCTCGTGATTGCATGAAAACAGTATGGAACTTTAAGGCTAGCATATAGCGTCCATTTCTTAAACATTTATTTCTGACTTTCTCTTTGTATCTATAACGAAATGTGGAATGTACCTATTTCTGAAAATGTTTATTTGGATTAAAACCTCGTAAATAAAAGTAAGCTTTAGTAAGAACAGTTTGGACACTCACTAATAAACAATAGAGGGTAGAGGAAGTCATATGAATGGTGCACATCAGATTTTTATCTCACGATATCACGAGAAACAGTCATTTAAAAAAATCTAAATTATTAGAATATTCAACCAAGATTAACGGATATCTCGAAAACGGTTAATTCTACAAAAAAGTTTGCATTTGACAAATTGTGTGTTTTAATGAAAACTACACTTTTCGAGTCTTGAGTATGTCTTCCTCTTTTACAAGATATACAAAATTGTAAAAAATTCTTCCTGATGAATAGGAATTCACAGCTTAAACTGTTGGCAAGCATGCAAAATTCTCTGCTGTAGTTCTCAGCCATGTGAATGGGAAAGCTGTACACTTCGCTTTTGAGGTGACACAAAAATCTAAAGGATTTAGAACTGGTGAACATGCAGGCCAAGGTATAGGTCCGTTTCGATCTATCCATCTTGCATTATATCTGAGCGTTAGCAGAAGAGTGCCGTCATCTATTATGTATGTAATGTAATGTATGTAATGTGTGGATGGATGGATGGAATGGTATGGAATGGAATGGACATACGTGAGGTTACACGAGGGAAACATCCTCAAGAAATTCTGGAAGACACTGCCGTCCATTCAGGTTTCTTGGAGGAATGTGTGGTCTAATGAGACGATCACAAAAAATGAGAATTTTTGCAATTAAAATACCAAAATTTGATATACCGCTCTACTGCTCTAGAAAAACCATAAAAGTATCTTGTTCAGCTAATAAATGAATGGGCAATTTGAAGATGAGGATATGTTGTAAACCTGTTGTGTAGAAAATTAAACAAAATATCCGTAATAAGCGTAGATTTTGCTGAGGTAAATAGTTTTTATGGAATATCCAGAAGGTTATTCTTATCCACTTGCACTGTTCACAGCTTCCAGGCATTGCATTCTGGGAGCTAATAAAATAAATTCACTTTAATTAATTATAATAAATCAAATTTCTTTCACAACACTAATATAATAAAACTATTATATCAATGTGTTATACAGTAACACATTTTACTTAATTTATATTTAAATCTATACTTAGACATTTAATCGACTTGTTTCTCTTTCAGTTAATAGTGAACGTGGCTGGAAAAACGAAGCAAAAATTGAATAATAAAACGCTTTTAATTTTGTTATTCACAAGTATTTTAAAGAATACAATACATACTTAGTGTAAATAAATCATCCTTCGGTAATTTTCAAAAGATTTTGCTGTATAATTGTTTTCTTCTTCAAACTAATGGACGGTTGAAATTGCATAAAAGCAGTAACTGTTCACTAAGAAGCTTTATGATTATATTGTGCACAAACAATTAGTCACACACAATTTTTGGGAGGTGTATGTGTGCCCTTTTATCCTTTAGCAATGCTCAGCCTAGGTCTGTGTCCTCTTCTAGATACAAGAACTTCACACATTAGGCTGTTTCAGGGCCTTTATGCTCTCTGTATATGCTCGTTACCTTTCTATGTATGTTTTGAAAAAGTTTTTCAATATTTCGGTGTTTATGGCTTTCTTTCCATGTATATTTCAATTAGCTCCATAAACAGAAGTGCCCCCATTTTGTTGAGCACTCTGTCGACACTTATTTTATTACCAAGTTGAAAATAACATCGAAAATAGAGTCGCGCGAGCAGAATTTCCTTACGTTCACCGTAGGCATTTTATAGATACTTAACTTCAGGGAAGAAGAGATGAAAGGTAGGAGCCGCATGGGGGGTGATTAGTCGCGGTAACGTTGACAGGCCCCTAGCATTTCCATAGTGTTCAAAGATTTCCCCTTTGTTGCCTGGCAGCAAGGGGCAGTATGGTTCTAGGAGAGATCAGAACGTCACACCGGGTTCTCATCATATGCCCGTGCTATGAAAAGATGAAACAAAAGGAATTGTAGGAAATCAAGAATTTCGGAAATTCCACCCAGGGACCTCCCAAATGCGAGCAGCAGACGTTAATGCCGAGCTACCCCACTCAGCTTTCGTACGAAAAGAGCCTTACGCTTAATTTAATATTTTGCATATTCTATATTTCCCAATATACAGCAGAAAAATAGTATTAGAATATTTCATATTGACATAAAAATAATATAAAGGTATAAATTACAGAAGATTTGTTAGGTAACCTTTGAGTAGTTTACGTTTCTATACCTAATCAATGTGCAAACATGCTGTTTGCAAAGGAAATTTTATTTAGTTTACCTAGCTTAATTCTCAAAGCTTTTAAACGTAACTGCACGACTTTCATATATTTACATTATCGTTATATGAACGGTATATAAGTGTTCAACATATATTTTTCAACGTTTCATTAGAATAATGTAAATTCGATAAGACACTAATTCTGAGAAAATGTAATTCCGAAATTTTGGCCTCGCCAGTGACTTTACATATCACTCTAAGAGAATACACCACTTTCTTTAGCAGTTACATTAATTGTATCATTTACTTCTGTCATTTAATCTAAAAAGCAATCCTATTGAAACCCTAGTATTATCCCATTCTATTAGTGTAATATTATTTTTACCATTTTTTTTAAATGGGAACCTACAATTTGGGTCAAATTAAAATGACCTAAAATGACCATCACAACGTCCTCCAAATAAAACAGTAATGTCATTTTCTTTCCCCCATAATACCAAGCAACTTTTATTCAAAATATTTCTTTCTACAACGCTTAGTTTTGGAGATATTGTACAATCTCAACTTAAATGGTCCACTCTGTATAACGAATAATACTGCCTTGTTCTTGGGTAAAACCATTAACGTGTTTTTCTTTTTCAGTTTAGAGGGTTTACGCTTTCTTCTTTTACAGAAGTAAAGTCATACATCTGAGAAATATGGAAGACTTGTTCTTTCTGTTCATACGGTAACTAAAACTGCTAATTTACTCTTTAGATTTTAATGCTCTTTTAATTAATACCTTAAGAAAAAGACATTTCTAGCTGTTGGACCTTCTTTTCCTGCCTCTGTTATACTTTTTCTTACTTAATTACTGCAGAAAAACATTTTTTTTTCCTCACTCATCCTACCTTTTGATGTGCATATTTCCCGGTTTTTGATTACGAAATGTAAGTTGGCGGCTAATGTATACAGTTTAAAACGTTTGCTTAAATTCAGTGCCACTTTGTGCTAAAAAGTCACTTTTTGATATAAGGGTCACACAATTAAAAACCGAATGTGTTTGTTGCAAATTCTGCTGAGTATTGTCATCAGCAAGCATAGCAGTTTCTATGGATTACAGTCAGGACGGCAGCAAATAAAATTGAACTCGTACTGGATTTAAGGCAGGGACGTCGCAGGTTCGACCTCCTCTCCATCCCTCGCGTTTGCAGACAGCACTGCAGTGTGTTTATCCGATGTCAGTGACCCTTGGTCGCCTTGTTTACGTAATGATTTGTGGCCAAGAAGAAAGTAAATATATTACACCGCGATTTCCCACCACCTCTCTCTCTCACCCACCCACCCACCCACCCACCCACCAGCACTACTTGCATCAGCTGGTTCTCGGCTGGGTCCGGAAGAACGCCTGCGGAGAAACAAAATTACGTAAGATCCTCTTTTCACCTAAAAGCTTTTAGAAATTTCTTTATTTTCACACAATACTAAACGTTTTAGATAACAGCAAACAAGGAAAGAAAATTAACTCATAAATAGCAAACCGTTTCTAAATTAACGCAATATACCTAATTGTATTTTACCCCTAAAGCCTAAGAAAGCGTATTTGAAACCCTGTCCATTCGTTGTACAGAGGTTTATTTTTTATTAAATATGTTTGTTTTACGTTAAGCTATTCGGGTTTAAATAAAACCTATGAAGTACGAAATGAGTGCACGATCTAAAGAATCAATACAGTACAAATGACAAAACAATGCAATTACTCACTGATGGCTTCAGTTCCGTTGTAACTCCATCAATAAATGCTTGAGGTTTACTTTTCATTGTTGAATCTTGTCAGACTTTCGTTATGGTATACCCTGCATTAGTTCGTTTCATTTAGAATATATATCAGACCCCCTTGAATACTGGGCTAAGTAATTATGCCGCCACTGAATAACACCTTCGCTCTCTAACAGAACTGCTACTTGGCGCGCTTCTTGGAAAGAACCAGTTCTTGTTTTCTTCTAATAGCCTACTGTACACATTCAGAACAATTTGTTTACTGTTAGCACTTCATTTCGCACCACTCCTGTTTGTTTTAAAATACCGGGCGGGAGAATTCGTGGCACTACACATGGCTGTTACCATTTTGATCTTTCAGCAGGTTTGCCAACGTATGAGATGACAAACGCTTTCGTACAACCGAGGCGTAATGTATAGATAAGAGGTATAATGTATAAATATAATTTATTTTACATATTAATGTTTCCCTTCTACCGTAGATTACTGTTAGAGACGTTATGTACTTACATGATTCCATTACTTGAATCTTTTGGGATAGTTCTGTAAATCGTTAACGTTGGCATCAACGCATATTTCCAATTTAAACGTGGAATAGTTTCATTAAATAGCATTAACGTACTTTAGTACAAAAGAACAGTTTTTCGAAACTTCTTTATTTTCACACAGTACTAAACGTTTTAGATAACAGCAAACAAGGAAAGAAAATTAACTCATAAATAGCAAACCGTTTCTAAATTAACGCAGTATACCTAATTGTATTTTACCCTAAAGCCTAAGAAAGCGTATTTGAAACGCTGTCCATCCGTTGTGCAGGGGTTGTGTATCAGCAAGCTTGTATACTTCTGTTTTGGGTGTAATGAAAGTTCTACGGGGGACTACTTTTGGCCTCAGCACAGTTTGCCTTGTAGAGGGAAAGAGAAAAGATCAAAGATGGCGCTGTTTTCTTTACCTGACGGCGAGTATAGTCGGCCAGGATATGCGTGCGTGTGGTGAGAAGAGGAACTAAACAGTTACGGAACAAGTGGGCGGGGCATCGGAAGGACAGTTAGTTAAAGAAACATCCGCAGTTTCGAGTTGCATTTAATACCGAGCCTAAGGCCTGGAAATGTCATACTGTTTTCATTGTACGACTGTAAATTTTCCTCACTCCCCTCTGATCCTTAGCCTTGATTGTCAACAAAAAGCAGCGGCTCCCTCCTTCAAGCGCAGTCATATCGTGACCGACTAGTAGATAACTTGAAGCCAGCTGCTTAAGAATTCCTATGCTTGGTATCACAATATGGGTAAACGTTAATGCAAGGATATCATTACTTAGTTTCGCCAGCGACAATCAAACTACAGGTGATGCACAGTAGCTATACAATCTCTTAGCTAGTTCTTATTCCAAAATGACTAAGAAAATACGTATGTCACTCGCTCAAAACGACTTTAAGTAAATGTGAAAATGTTGTTAATTATGAATTTTGAATCGCATTTGCAATATGAAGATTGGGTTGCCAGTGTGACTGACGCACTTTCTTCGATAAAAGACTTATCGCTTTCTTTTCAGATTTATGGCAGCACTACCTTTGGATTTTTCCGCACAATGGGCTTGATTCGCGAACAATTAAAGTGCTTAAATCCACGTCACAAAAGACAATCCACTTAGTAAAAACACATGTTGTCATACTTGTTTATATGTTATTGAGCTCAGTTTGGAGGTTCGTGGTGAGTACAAAACTACTTTTAAAAAATCTGATGTGTTGCGCTCATATGAATCTGTAGTCTTATACAGACTATTTTTACAAACGCTTATTCTGCATCTACTTCATATTAATCGAGATAAACATTTGCAGAAAGTTGCTAATTTTCTTGTAGATGCCAGGGGAATTGGTAGGCTTTAAGCGATAGTCAAATCTTTTAAGAGCTGGTTGCTATGTGGAGCGTTGCATTCTCTTTGCATTACCAGGACAAAAAACATGTGTTACACTCACATGACTTTCTCTACTCTTGTACAAACTATTTTTATAAACCAACTTTTCGTTTTTGAGTTATACTGTTCACTCTGTCTCTCTCTCACACACACAGATGGACTTTTTCTAAAAATGTTATTTTAAGTGGTCACAATGTGCATTTCTGATAAAATCTCGATATCGAATTTTTGGTTGGAATCCATCACTTCCTATACTTACTATAAGCAAGCACCAAAGTGGTAAAATCTGATGTTACTCACATGACCTTCTCTACTCTTGTACAAACTATTTTACAAACACTTATTCTCCATCTACCTCATGTTAATCGAGATAAACGTTTTCAGAAACGTTTCTTATTTTCTTGTAGGTACTAGGGAATATGGAAGGTTTTAAGGAATAGTAAAATCTTCTAAGACTTGGTTGCTATGCGGAGCATTTCGTTCTCTTCGTATGTCCAGGACATAAAGAAAGAGAATAACGTACCTACTTCCATCTCTCATTTGAGAAAAGTATAAGTATTGAAAAATTCAAACAAATGAGGAATATCTCGGAAATGGGTCACTCGATAAAAAGCCTGACATAAATTTTGTGTTTTAACAAGATCTACATTTTTTGCGTAGTAAACCTTAGTCATTCAGAGAGAAGAGGACTTTCAAGATATACATTTTATTTGCTATGAAAATGTCTTAAACATATTATATTTTAATCGAAATCGTTCCATCCATTTCTGAGAAAATCAAACTTTTCTAAAAATGGTTCCATGTAAACGATAGTCTGGTGTGGGAGGGATTTTCTTGAAAATCATGTCGCATCTTTGAAAGATACCAAACTTGGTATTTGAGTTTAGTATTTATCCAAATTTTTCGTTTTTAAGCTGTACTGTCCACAGGCAGACACACGGACATGTTTCCAAAAATGTTTTATTTGGATTCAGGTACCTCAAAACATGTGTTTTCGGTGAAACATCGGTATCGAATTTTTGGGTGGAATGCAATACTTCCCTACTACATGTAGTACAGAAAGTAAAAATGAAACTGATACTTCTTAAGGTCTGATGCCGCCATCGTCTTTACGTCCAACTGTGGTCGGGGATAACGCTTGGGTAACACAATGTTATTAATCGTTTTCATCTCACACCATTTGCTTCGGACGTCACACTCGCTATTCTTCTTCCTGAGTTTAACGTACTTGAAACACGTGGGTCTTTACGCAAGTGAATGAAATGGGTGAAATCATACACTTGGGAGTTCATAGAATTTATGAGTTACACGACATTCATCTTCTGAGGATGAAGTAAAACCCTGGAAGAAATCTTATTCTGTTACTCTCCCTAACCGATATTCCAAATCGGCACCTATTGGTAGTAAGGTAGAACGCTACTCCCCACACAACAGAATTGGAAGTTTTGGTCGTATGGACTATAAAGAGTGTTCTAAAACCCCCGTTCACTTCTCGTGGCTGTGCACGGCGCGCTGGTAATGTTGGTTGTATGTTGAAGGGGTATACATTTTAATAATTTGTGAGTTGTGGCTGTTTAAGTATAGTGATGTATGCGTTTGTTAAAATAAATTATGACGATCCTTAAAAGGACTAGTGAAAATATTATCGAATGGAAAAATGTGCTACTAAAGACACTGTAAATTGTTTTTTATGCGTTAAAAATTAAGGGTTTAGTTTACAGTAAGCTGAAACAGCATTGTTTTAATAAAACCAACATCCTATTTAATTTACTTCGTACTATAGTACTGCTGATTACTGCATTAATAAAGGGACTAAAACGAGATGCGGTTTATTAACGCTATCAGTGCTTACAAATAAGAACTATTAAAGTAATGTAGTATTCGTCGCACCATCTCCCTCTCTATTTTCATTTGAAATTTAGGTTAGTAACAGTACTATGAAAATAGAGGCCTCAATGTTGTCCTATTTATTCCTCGATTTCTGGTAACATTCCACCAATGCATATATAGTGTTGAAGACGCCGCTCTGTATCCTGGTGTACCCGCCGAAGAATTACTGGCGTCACATCGTGGTAAACAGTGCTAATTCGTCTGCGCGAACCACAATGTATCTTGGCATTTTGCAATAGATCTGCGACTTCAGATGTCATCTAGAATAAAATCTGAGGCTGTTAGTTCTGGCGAACAAGGGAATTGAATTGTTTTATTTATGGACACTCTTTAACTATTATGGTTCTTAGCGTCCCATTCTATATTGGGCACGAAAGACCGGAAATTTTGCTCAGAGGCCTCTTTATCGGGCTTGAGGTAAATCTACGACACAGGACCACAGGCTTTACTTCCCTTCCAAAGGAAGCCATGCTAAGGATTTTTACGCCCGAAAAAAATCCATCGCCCTCCGCTGGGTGAACTCGCAACCTCGAGAACTAGAGGTAACCACTACGCCACGGAGGACGATCCGGCGGACGAGGTAACCAGGATAAAGGCCCGCTGGCCCAATATCTACCTCGGGGATAGGCAAGATGGAGAAATGCCTGCACCATGAAGGCACGATAACCTGGTGGGCCATCCAGCTGTAATCATGTGATGCCAGCGCTAGCGGGACATCATCTGAAAGTTCACCTTCCATTAGATTAAACTCTTCAGGAATCACGAAACCTTATCCACCTTCCTAAAATACCACACCATACATTCAGCTTACACCAAATCTTTGTATGATGCCCATGGAACCATCTAGGATTGCGATCTTGTTGTGCCAGTTTACACTGCCAGTATTGATGGAGTTACTTTCATCTGACCACAGAACTTTGCGGATTAATGGCGGCTGTGTTAGAGTTAGCGTAGCAATAGGTGGTTCTGCTTTGAAAGTACTTTTCTCTTAACTCTTGTATGGGTGCAGCTTCTGTCCTTGAAATATTCGAAAAATGGAGATAGTTTTAATTCTACCATTGTTTTTTCTGATGTTCATATGGGCGTCCTCACGAAATAAAGCCAGAATATCTTCCTGACGGCCATCAACAACCCATGTGATGGTGCATGGGCTGGTCGTAGAGTTTCATGCGTCTGCAATCTCAACGGTGCGCCTCAAGATATGTCGTGAAGGCAAACAACGTCACGGAAACCGTTGGTAATACATTGCTGATGCAGCAGAAAGGTTTTCTCCAGCCCCAGCAAGGATTTTGTACCATGGTTACATCTTCTTCGTTAGTGTACATCTTCGTACCTTAGTATGGTGTGACGCTCTGATATGAGAGATCCTGTGCTCCGATAGGAAGCTTCTCAAAACGCCTAGAAATAGGTAATTCCTATATATGTAATTCTGCTTTTAACAGCATACATGCATGTTGAGCCGATTGTGAGTTTCATTACCGACTCAACTCGGGTTTTAGCCTAGACGGCGCCTCTGGTTCCTTTGTTTGGCTCTAGGGGCGTTGCGCTCGCTCTGGCTAGGTTTGTACCCGTTAGGCAGGAGCCAATTAGGGCTGGAATCCTGAGCTGAGCTTTGGTAAGTAATTTTTCGGCCGACTAACTGCCGAATTTCCTGATGTACTATTTAGGCTTTGTTCACTCTTTGTGGGTGTGCTCGATATTCTACAAAATTCATATTTCGGTGTTAATAAATTAAACACAGCCAAAGGTTTCCTTTTATGCGTACTGCCGAGTCATGTCTAGCTGCCCGTTTACGAGTTGCTACCCGTTTATTATTTGGTTAAATCATTAACTTTGTAATCTTTGTAATTCATATAGTTTAAATAAAACATTACATTTTCATTGTAAAAATAAATTTTTCAATTTGGGTTCTAATTTGAATTCATTTATATTTTATTTGAAATTGATTTTTATTGCTTTTATATATATTTGAGTCCGTGGAACTCTTCCTCTTGGGATGTTTGGGAGGGGCTTTAAATTCTGGTTCATTTTGTTAAGGGTTTTAAAGTTTGTACGTGTTAAATTTGTTTGTTAGAAGTTTCCAACGTTTATGCGTGCTATAATTATTCTTGTTAAGATTTTAAAGTTTATATTGTTCGATTTTAACATGTATATGGGTTATTTAATTTACTGTAGGGGCTACAGTTTGAAGTTCTTTAATTAAGCTCGGCAGTGGTCGCTGTGTGTGTGGCGTGGTTATTGACCATTTAATTGTGCGTGGAGGGCGAATTAAGACTATTGTGTGAAGCCTTATGTGATTATGTACCTGTAAATTGCATATGTCCAGTGTAGCCAATTTAATTAGCATCACTTGAGAGCTATTATTAAATCTATTGTTTTAAATGGGGGCACTCCTCCACCTTGTGTTTGGTTTGCCGTTAACCTTTTCCTGGTCCGTCCTTTAATGGAGTAAAATTGGGATTCCATTCTTGGTGTGATTAAGACTGAGTAAGAGAATGGTAAAGCGGTGCAATGTATTAGTAAATGCATGTGTTACAGATATAGTGCTTTCCCTTCATGTTGCGGCTACCGGCCGCTGCTGCTCGAACTCCAGCCGAAGCTTTATGTATCCCCGCAACTGTCTCATGTTCTCATAGTAACCGTTACAATTACAATGACAATAGCCACATTCTTTATCATAAGGGATGTTGAAAATGTCCTCTATCCACACATTTCGGACATCTCAAGAAATTTTCATTCACACTGGAGAGTTCAATATCTGAAATTAAGCGACTTTCTCTCGCCTGATGATTCCTTTTAGTTCTTACAATGTATGGGTTTTACCTTACTTTTCATGTGATGATCAGAGTCGGTAAATTTCTGTAATTGAAGCTTGCGAATTGATAGAATAATTGACCCACGCTTAATATTGTTCTCTGACAAAGCATGGTTCCCTTTACATAGCTACATTTCGTCGCAAAATAACAGATATTGAGTACGGAGAACACCGATTTTACACACGAGATTACCTTGCATGATGCGAAGATTCGTGTGCAGTAAATGCATACAGAATAATAGGACGTATTATTAATTGACCTAATAGTGGATATAACTATAAAGCCTGGAACTTAAAGTACTTACAAAGAATGTAAGTCTCCATTGGGGTATGACATCTCAATATCATTTGAGATCTCCTTGTGGTTTACCGGGAAAAATGCGAATCAGCTGGAGAATTTAGTGTCGTACCGGCATGTTGCCATGATAGCTCAGTGGTTAGAGCAACCGGACGGAGACCGGGAGATCCGTGGTTCAAATCCCGGCTATGGCATTGAATTTTTCAGTCATCTGATTCTACCTTTCCAACCCTGCCCAACACACGGCTTGTTTGAAAGAACAATTAATTCCAATAGGACGTATATTTTTTGAACGAGCAATAAAGGCAGAGATATACAGGAATGACTTGCTCACACCATTTTTCTAACAAGACTTTGCTACCGTGCATGCAGTTGATAAGTCATTAGATTTGATTCAGCAAATTTTTGATGATAAGGTAATAAGTAAAGAATTATGGCCCATACGATCCTCTGATTTAAGTATACACGAATCCATGGGGGAACTTGAAAAAGGTGTATCACAAACCCCATGCATTGGAAGAACTAAAAGAAAACTTCAGGCGAGAAATTCACACTATATGGGATATAAAACTCTCCAGTGTGAATGGAAATTTCCTGAAAAGATGTCGGAAAGTGAGAGAGAACATTTCCAACATCTTTTATGTAAGGAACGTGTTTATTATCATCGTATTTGTAGCTATGGGAACATGAGGTGGTTGCAGGAATATTATAATTGTTTGGCGGGAGTCCAAGCTGTGGCGGCCGGCGCGCGCGCCGCCGTATGGTGTACACAGCATGAGAAAAGCATTGAATAAAACACTTGCAGATGGGATCGGGAATCGATTTCGTAACCTCTTCGTTAAAAACCCGTCGCTATAGCCACTCGTATGCAAGTCACAGCTGCGGATTTACAAGTCAAAGCAATTAAAGTTAATGTTCAGATGTTTAATTCATGACGGACGTGACATTATATTATTATTTATTATTGTGCACTGCCGAACATTACATTAGTGTGCAAATCATAAACATTATATAGTATAAAAAGTTTACAATTAATGCACAAACAGTATTTCTGATAGATCGATGTAAAATCAAAGCTAAATGTTAGTGCGCCACATGCACTTGCTTCTACGCGATGACAGTGTTAGCAATACTAGAACGCTTTTAAATAAAATTCGAAGACAAGTAGCCCTATGTAATGTAATGGTAAAACATTAGGTATTTTATCATCCCTGATAATGTCGTTTGGATTGCCTATCGAACAAAGTGGGAGGTGATTCGGGAACACCGTATATACAGGGGTATTCAAAATGATAGACCCAATTTAATTACTTTGTTTTACAAAGTATAAATTGAACATGAACAGTCTACACACCGAAGGAAAGAGGACGTTCCACATTGTTGTTTAACACAGCTGGCGCGGTGATAGTTGCGTAAACGGCCGATAGAGTATCACGCCAATGAGCAGGCAGTTCGTTTCGTCAGTTGTGCGTAGACGGCTAAGATGCAGCATGAGGTTTTCTGTTTTCGAGCTTGCAAAAGGCGAGTCGATAGTTGCAGTGCAGCGGGCATTTCGTCTCCAGAATTGAAATTGAGTTTTATTTATGGACGCTCTTTAACTACTATGGTCCTTAGCGTCCCATTCTATATTGGGCATGAAAGACCGGTAATTTTACTCAGAGGCCTCTTATATTTTATGTGCCGTAAATCTACAACACGGGATCACCGGGTTTACTTCCCTTCCGAAGGAAGCCATGCTAAGGATGTTTACGCCCGAAAAAATTCATCGCCCTCCACCGGGTTTGAAACTGCGACCTCGGGAACTAGAGGCTAGGCTGGTAACCACTACACCACGGAGCACGACATTTTTACATTTCGTCTCCGATTCGGCATTAACCCACCAACTAGGAAAAGCATCAAACGTTGGTTTACGCAGTTTCAAGAAACTGGATCTCTGCAAAGGAAAAAGCTGGGGACGACCGCGTATGTCAGAGGATATTTGACTTGCAACAAAGGGGGAACACATTGAATATTTATAACCTGTGTACACAAACTTTGAAACTTTCTCTTTCCATTAGTATGTAAATTTTTCATGTCTAATTTATACTTAGTGAAATACAATCTATTTAATGTGAGTCCATCATTTTGAATAATCCTGTAATACTGAAATTCGTTCAGTTGTGTTGGTAATTACTTGAACAGTACTTTTTAAGCTGTGTACTTAATGTCTCTTTGAATTTGTAGTATGTGTTCTGATAATGAAAATCCTGCAATGTCGCTATAAATATAATGCATAACAGCTAATTATATTAATCAATAAAAATGATTGACCTGTATGGGACACGAATCTAAATTTTGAATAACGCCAGGCGACTGTACATGTATAATTAAGTAAAATAGATAAATTAACATCCTGGTATAATTTCCACAATTTCTTTCTTCCCTGCTGAGGACTAATGCCAACTGTCACTTCCTTGGTGACCATTTACTGCGTTTAGTGAAATCGATTTTAAGTCCACTTTATGTACGTACTATATAAATTCCCTTTGCTGATTACGATATATTTGGCTTTTATGTTGGTCAACAAGGCTAATTTGTCTAAACATGTTAGCAAGCCTTGTGATGCACGCCACTTTTATAAACCTGTCTCCTGACGATTCTGTAATCTCAAGCTTTGAAAACTGTCTACGGATTTCAGAGAAATACTAGGCAGAGTGTTTTAAAGAGATTGCAAAAACAAATAGAATTATGCGTACAGAAATAAGTTTCCTTAATTCTGCTTCACTACCGTTTTCAAATTAATGAGTCTCAGGAGTTTTCTGATTCCTCAAGCGTATTGCTTTCATTGCTGATGTAGGCAAAGTTAAGCTGAGTAAACGTAATAATATTCCAAAGAGATTGCTCCATTTCTTTTGATTGCTGTTGTCGAAGTGAAAGGGAAGTTGAAAATTGTTTTGAAAGAAATGTAGTCTTACAAAAGATTAAATTTGCGACACATTCAGCGCAAACAAAACAGCGGAGCAACGTGTAAGCTGAATTTAAAACAAAAGTAGCTTTTTCGAAACTCAGTTTCTGCTATGACAATACAATTTGCGACTAGATATGCCGTTATTTGTAGGATATACGAAACGAAAGACAATACAGAAGTCATGCTGACTAAGAAATTCAAAATAATAAAAATATATGAACTGTAATTTCCACAAGACTTCCTTTATATCACTAAATATATGGAAACAATTTAAAAAATGTGGTTTAGTGTCATGTTTAGCTTATTATTAATAGCACGAAAACTATATTGATTTTAAAGCTACCTTGGCGACATTTATAAAACTCTTTTCTGGCAACCAGCTAGGTAAATGCGACGAACCTGCTGCCAAACTTTCGATAGCTTCCATTGCTCTGCTCATCAGGCGATTTGGTAAGAGAGATGCATTATCCAATATACAGAGTCCATAAAAAATATATCCACCCTTCAACCGGTGATATCTGCGTATTGTTTTTGAGTTCCATTGAATTATCAGTGAAATATCTAGTATAGTACTTTCTCAACGGATGTCGGTACCCACAAGGTTCTTGTGAATAACAAGTGATGTAAAAGTGAAACAAAATCACTTGGACACGCTTGAAATTCGTGGAACGGAAGCTGAATTTAAAGCGGAGATTTACGTTTTAAAAATTGAAGGCGTATAGAGATTTAGGTTTATAATATAATATTAATCACGCTTGACAGTTACGCGACTTTGTAATAAGTTTGAAAATCATGACACCATTTGCGATGTGCACAAGAAGATCCTGGAAGAACTCGTACAGCTATAAGCTACTACTACGACCACGGCCTTAGACAATTTTGCAACGTCCTCTCAGAAGCCTGCTAGAAGATTTGCTTGTTAAACAGTGACTAACACTGCGAGTGTACAACGCATTCTGAAAGCCGCTAAGTGGAAATTGTAGTACCAAGATTATTTCATGCATTAAATGAGGACGATCCTGATTGTGAATGAAGATTTGTGGATGATTTTGGATATGGTAAATGAGGAAGAGTTTGTGACAATATTGTATGATCTGATGAGACTTAATTCAAACATAACGGAACAGTGAATCGTATAATTGTGTTTAATTGGTGTCAGAAAATTCACACATCCACATCGACAAGACAGTAAAACTACCGAAGGTGAAGGTCTGATACGGACTGTCATCTAAGGGCTTAATAGGAAACTACTACTTTGATGGTACATTACTGGCGCGCGAGATATATGAAAATATAAACACATCAATTCTGCCAGATATACTTGGAGTTCTTCTACTAGCAAGACAGTACACCCCGGTACCATCGAGTCCTGCGGGCTTTCCTGTACAGAATCTGGTGGCACAATGGATTGAGAAGGCGTGCATTTCATTTGCCAGCTGTTTTACCAGATTTAACACCTCTAGATATTAGCCTTTGGGGTACCTTGAAGGATGCCCTGCGTTTGTTTAATGAAGTTCGTAAATGAACTGCTTCATTTGAACGACTAACGGGATTGAGTGTGAATGAGTGAAGTAGTAAGTGGAACAATCTTTCCATCCATTAAATAGTTTTTTTAAGTGACTGATCTGAACATTTTGTATGTTTTGTCTTTAACAGACTGGGATGAAGATAATATTTTATCAGTACTGCGAAAAAAATGCTGAAATTCGGTAGAATTTTTATGATTTCAACGCAAACATTATTACTAACTTTGGCTCAATACTATGCCAACTTTATATTAACTTCCTTTCTTGGTTTTATTTTCAACAATGCATGCACCATTATTGTATCTTTTTTGCTTATTATATAGCTGATCAGCAAGGTTGCTATACAAGCCAGTTATAAATTAGGTTAACATTATTTTATATATAACAAACTGAGGACATTGCCTCTAAACTGTGCAATAGATAACGGGAAGGTAACTTAGTGATTACTAGTATATGATTTTGGCAATCAGATTTGGCTAAATAATAGTAATAAGATATTATACAAAGTTAAATGCAATCAACTGATCACAATCGATGAGTGAGAACAGCATTTAGATGAGTGAGGTTAATTATTAATCTGAGAAATTACTATTTTCGGAACCAGTGAGCGAGAAATTTCAAAGTAGTTATTTTAATCTTTTCTGTGGGATTTTGTTTAAAATGTTGCAATATTTACACAAGCTAAATGCCAAATAAAAACTTAGAACTATTTCTGTTCTTTTCTTCATAGTTAAAAACATCTTTCTTGAATAAAAATTAAAACATAATTATTACATGTTAAATAAGAGGCATTATATAATTAATTATAAAAATAGAAATGCATTCTTTCTATTTTTGTTCAGTTTACTTTCATCTCTAACTACACAGCTTTTGGTATACAAGAAGCAGCTTATATGAAAAAGAAAGCTGAGATTCAAGTTCATAAAATGTATGAAACTGAAAAGCGAAGAAACAAAAGGTACCTTGGAATTTGAGCTTCTGGTTTAATATTAAATATGCATTAGCGATTGCAGTAAAGCAGGGCTCTAAAACTGTTTGAGATGCAAATCACTAGAGCCCGGATGTGAGGCAAAGTGTCATTTTTTACTTTCTCTACTACGTATAGTAAGTAGGGGAAGT
This sequence comes from Deroplatys truncata, assembly GCA_030765065.1. Taxonomy (NCBI): domain Eukaryota; kingdom Metazoa; phylum Arthropoda; class Insecta; order Mantodea; family Mantidae; genus Deroplatys; species Deroplatys truncata. The sequence goes on from CM060986.1 coordinate 137,494,454, forward strand.
ATTGCATTCCACCCAAAAATTCGATACCGAGATTTCACAGGAAATACATGTTTTGAGGTGCACTGAATGTATATAAAGCATTGGAAACTTGTGTGTGTGTGTGTGTGTGTGTGTGTGTGTGTGTCTGTGAACCGCATAACTCAGAAACGAACAGTCGGATAAACACCAAACTTGGTATTTAGGTTCAGTATCTTACAGAGATGCGACACAAAGGGTTTCAAGAAAATCCCCCCACCCCAAATTACCCTTTACATGAAACATTTTTCGAAAATTTTAATTTTCTCAAAAATGGCTCTAAGGATTGTGATTAAAATATCATACATTTAAGATACCTTTATGGCAAATAAAATGTATATCTTGAATTTTCTGGGAATGTCTCCAAAAGTATTCTTCATTGTGAACGACTTTTGCATAATTGGTAAACCATAAGAGATAGACAAAATTTTACTACACAAAAATGTAGATCGCGTTAAAGTACACAATTTGTCATACATTTTTGTTGTTGAGTGATCCATTTTCGAGATATTGCTTGTTATTCCCTTAAATTTCCCAATACTTATACCTTTTCTCAAATGGGAATTCGTTATTCATTTTTTTTTGTGCTGGTAATGCAAAGAGAATGGAATACTCCACATAGCAACCAGCTCTTAAAATATTTGACTATCTCTTAAAGCCTACCAATTCCACTTGCATCTACAAGAAAATTACCAATAAGATTAACATCTCGATTAACATGAAGCATATGGAGAATAAGCGTTTGTAAAAATAGTTTGTACAAGAGTAGAGAAAGTCATGTGAGTGTAACACATCAGATTTTTTTTATAAAGATCCACGTATTGAGCTATTCCATGCGAGTAGAGAACATTGCGAATATTAGTTCTTGCACACATTCGATTTTGCTTAAGACTTCCACTAATAATTCTTAAATTAAGCTAATCTAGGTGTGGTTTGTGTCTTCATAGTCTTTCCAAACAGTTCTACACCTTGCAGTACTGGACCACTGTAGCCCCACTAGTTGTCTGAAGTCCTCTGCTCATCTTTTTTTGGTCTTCCTTGGTTTCTGCTTCCAGTGTATGGGACCCACATGGTGGTCGACTAAGCCCATCTGTCGTGGTGTAGCCTTGCGCCGTGTCCTGCCCCCATTTCCATTTGATTCCTGCAGCCTGCTGTGCTACATTCTTGGAGGACGTAACTTATTTAAGATTGTTGTTTGAAACTCTGTCCCGTAGTGAAATGTCCAACTTAATTTAAAAACCAAGTTTTGTGCTTAACCTACTTTGAGTTTTAGAGTTGTGCCAAGGAGAGAGAGAGAGAGAGCGTGTGTGTGTGTGTGTGTGTGTGTGTGTGTCGGACTTATTTTCTAAAAGCGATCTTACTCGGGGAGCCGCGAAAAGTGCATTCCTGGGAAAATCTTGGTATCAATTTCTTTTATTGGAATGCAATACTACTTGTACTTAGGTTGCCATTTTCCTAAAAAAAAAAATCATATGTATTTATATATGACAGCTACTTTCTAATGTTTTACGAGTTCATTGCCGTGTAGATTGTTCCATTTGCTCTAGTTTGCTAATTATCATTTAAAGATTTTGCATTCACCCAAAAATAAATTTGACTACAGAACATTTCCGAGCTGTGGCTTTTTACAATTTTAAATCATTAACGCCTAAACAATATGAATATGAGCTTAGAATGTCGTTCACAATGAAGAATACTTTTGGAAATGTTCCCAGAAAATTGGAGATATACATTTCATTCGTCATAAAAATATCTTAAACATATGATATTTTAATAAAAATCGTTAGAGCCATTATTGAGAAAATTGAAATTTTCGAAAAATGTTCCATGCAAAGGGTAATCTAGGGTGGGGGGATTTTCTTGAAAACCTTTGTGTCGCATCTCTGGAAGATACTGATCCTAAATACCAAGTTTGATGTTTATCCGACTGTTCGTTTCTGAGTTACGCTGTTCTCTCTCTCTCTCTCTCTCTCTCTCTCTCTCTCTCTCTCTCTCTCACACACACACACACACACACACAGCACACGGACATGTTTCAAAATGCTTTTTTTGGATTCAGGGGGTTTCAAAACGTATATTTCCGGTGAAATCTCGGTATCGAATTTTTGGGTGGAATACAATACTTCCCCTACTTAGTATACGTAGTAGAGAAAGTAAAAAAGCTTTCCCTCTAGCAGAAGGCCTTTGTCCTTTACGGGACACTTTAGGCTCCATTCATTCATCTTCCAAGGATGTGACACGAAGACTTAAAATATTATTTCCTCCACCCCAAACTACTCTTTCATAGAAACTTTTTCGTTATTTTGAGTTTATAAAAATGCTGCAACGATTTTGATTAAAGTACCCCATGCTTAAAATATTTTGACGACAAATAAAACATCTCGAAATGTCTAGCCCTCTTCATTCTAAACAACTTTCATATAACTGATAAACCATAAGAGAGAAGCAAAGTCTAACAAGAAATATAGATCTCGTTTAGACACAATTTATGTGAAACAACAATTTTTTTGCATTTTCAAATCCTTAAACTTTTCTCAGCTAGTAAGTCGCTATTACCTTTTTTTCTCCTGGTCATTAAAGAGCTTGGAATTTCAAATCCTCCACATAGTGATGCGCTTTTTAAAATTCTGAATTCTATCCTCAAGCGCTTATTGGTGGGTATACAAATTATGGTTACGAAAGTTTATTTTCCTATCTACTTCATTTTAACTGAGAAAAGCCTTTCCCGAAATAACTCCATTTCGTTATAGATACAAAGGGAATAGCAATAGTTAAACTTTTAAACTGGACGCTGCACACTGGCCTTAAAATTCCATGCTCTTTCCTTGAGATCTCGAGAAGCAACTGAAAATTGACAGTATTTTAAAATAATGGATATCTCGGAAATAGTTGATGCCATAAAAAGTTATTTGAAATAAATATGTTTTAAAGATATTTAAGTTCTTTGTTTAGTATGTTTGCGTCAATCGCTTATTACTATTAAAAGATTATACAAAACATATTTAATATATCGTATTTTAATGAACATTATTACACAATTTTTTAGTAAATAAAGTTTCTAAAAATGTTCAATGTATAGTTTAGAGTGAGGGGATTTTGTTGAAAATCTTTGTCGCATCTTTAGGAGGTAATGAACTTAAATACCAAATTTGGTGTTAATCCGACTATTCAGTTTTGAGTTAGGTATGTTGTTCACACACATACAGACGCACACACGGACGTTTTTCTAAAAATCCTTTTTTTATTCAGGGGTCCTCAAAACGTGTATTTCTGATGAAATATCGGGACTGAATTTTGCAGTGCAATATCTTTACCTACTAAGTAGGTGGTAGAGTAAAAATCTGACTTTAACCTATTGTATTATTCTTATACATACAACGAAATGTGTATGGATTAACAAGGAGGAGCCAGTAGAATAAGGTTTTGTATGAATAATTTGTGGTAAAGTGAGTAGAGAAAGTCGTGTGAATGTTATACCTCAGAGTTTTTATTTCCTGTGATTCTCTCAAGGTTTTTTATTGCATTTGTACTTGCCTATTTTCATTGTTATAAATACCTTAATATTCGGGCCCTACTATTCACACTTCGCAATATTAACTTGAAAAAAAAAGATAGGTGGAGCGAAAAAAAACTTATTTCAGCTCAGCGTTCCCTTAAAGTATTTGTATAAACTTGGCACTCTGTATAATTGCAGTTTCAATTACTGACTAAGATTATGCTGCGGACCGTTAAACATAACTCACCGGAACGCTATTGCTGGAGAACGGGAAATTGTTTAGAAGTGCATGTAGGCGCTGCAGGTAATTAACGTCACCAGATAGGTACGGCGAGCGAGCATTAACGAGATAGTTAAGGTGTACTTCCGAATGCAGCACCCTCCAGTTAAAAGCGTACAGGATTTTCCCCTAAATGTAAAACATACGAGGGTGGTACAAAGTTACAACACCAACTACGTTTCCGTCCGCTTTGCATTCTACGGTTTTCATTATTAACTTCGTTGTACAAGTCCATCGCTTGCCTCCCTCTTCAGTGCAAGCCACGTTAGAGTGTGGGGAAATGAACAGTTTTGCTAAATGAGTACTTGTACTTCGTTAAACCTCCTGCTGTTCTTTAAAGAGGGAGAAAAGCATTTATTCCGAACTAGGTACTGGACTTATTTTTCACCGTGTTGTATTGTTTTGTCCTACGGAATTCCACCTGGAAGATAAATTGCAATTTTTGCTTCAACTAGCAACTTCTATGATGCTAAGTTTCTGACCGGACCCATGTCTGGAAACACACCGTTGCTGTGCTACAGGCACGACAATTAAAAATCTAAGGTTTAATATGCTACTTCTGATGGATGAAGATCGATAGCAATTTAATTTTATTTGTGATTTAGATTGTAATACAGCTAGGGCCTCAGTTGTTCATAGAACGAGCCGACCGAAAGAGTGACAAGTGCTTCCGTCTGTGTAAACACGGGCGCTAACGAGACATAACCAGAATCTTCTGGAAGTTTCACTTCTCTCCGCCTATAGAATGTTCTGGAACTCTAATCAACAAGCATTCTCGCGAGCTACGAGTGCGTTTCTGATGTGACATGAAGTGTGCGACTAAGGGTGTGGCTGTGGAGCGAGAGATTGGAGAAGTCTTGTGTTCGACTCCCAAAGTGAAAGAAGCGTTTGGAAGAAATACAACATCGTGCATATTTCATTATGCCGCTACATCGGGAGAACTTGGTGGTGACAGCGAGAATTGAATGAAGTGAAGTTAAAAGCTGGACAAAGTCGCACTGGTGTCAGGAGTGGGATAGAACCAAAAATGGAGGATATGGTTAAAAAAACATTGATTAAAGTGAAGGTCATGAATCCGGAATGGAGAAAATGGAGGCGGAAATGGAATCTGGTATGGAGAAAATGAAATTCGGAATGGAGGAGCTGAAAAATGAAATGAAGGATGTGATAATAGAAATATAGAATGGAAGAGAAAATGAAGTATCAACTCAGTTTTGTTACTATCACTGTAAAATCTGAGATAAATGCAACTGTGAAATATTTGAAAAACGACATTGCAAAGGAGTTAGAAGAAATTAAATCTGACATGGAAAATAAGATTCATTCGGTGAAAGAGCGTCTAGATCACAAAGAAAAGCATGATGAAGGCCAATTGGACGAGAGTCTGAACCAGCAGGCGAAGGAAAACAATAGGATGATGAACGCCGCAGTGGAGGAATTGCACTGCGGCTTGGAAGCCAAGATCCTGCCGAAAGTGTAGAGATGGCCTAATGGAAAAACCGTGAAGCTACCGAAATTAGACGGTACTTCGGCCTGGGATGATGTTGCTTCCAGATGACCGAGTTATAAGAGCTATGGGACGTATTGGGAATACCTGGTGGTCAAGTGTGTGTTGAGGGTTGGGGAGTCACCAGACGGGAAAACCAGGATGGAACAGCTGGTACTCCCGAAGAGTAAGGTGGATGAGGTCCATGCTGATACTACCGGAGGGCACCCGAGTATAATTAGATCATGAAGAAACTACGTCACCGATTCTATTGGTTGCATCTGCTAAGTGACGTGGAAAGGTGGTGTCAGCATTGCAACATATGTCCGGAAAGCCGCGGATCTCCGTGACGCAGTCGGGACCGAGTGCAACGGTATGATGTCTGGGCGATTTTTTTTTTCTCGAGTGGAGGAGAAAATGATTTAATCACTAACCCCAGCCCCGATGGGAGTCGGGACTGAGAGTGTGGGAATCTCCAATAATCGGCATACCCACTAAAAACTCCTCCACCGGTGGAAAAAGGAAGAAGGTAAAAGTGGAATGACGTGGCTTTGTGCGGTCCCGCATAGCACCCGCGTTAGTAAGTGATAGATGGATGTCTCCGCCCTATGGGCTGGAGCGGGATAGGTGGGTACTAGGTTGCAGCCATGAAACCTGACTGCAACCCTAGTGAAGAATGGCGAGGGTTTAGGTAAGGGTTGGAAAGGTGATTGTATGGAAGGTGTAGGTTGGCGTGGAACTTACTTCCTGTGAGGTTGCATCCTGCTGATGTACTCTTGGGAAAATGCTGCGCTGGCCGGAGGCTTTCGGCGGTTGCTTGGGGCCTCCGGTATGGTTGTCTGCTGGAAGTAGGCCCGAAGTTGGTGCTGCTGCTCTTCCAGGGATCTGATGGCGATGTCGATGGAGTCTAGGTGTTCTGTGATGGTGTCTGTTGCTGATGATGAGTTCTGGCTGGAGGTTTCTATGGTGCTGAGTCTTGAAGTGAAGGTCTCAAACTGCCCAGCTAGAAAAACTTGCTGAGCAGCTGAGGTGTCTTGAAGGTCCCTGATGAGTTCCTCCAGGGCTGTAAGCTTCGTCGTCATGTTCAGGAACTCCGCGTGGAGATCCTGAACGGCGTCGCGTAGGCCCTGGACTTCCTCGATGATCGCTGCTGATGATGGTGTCGGCGCTGGTGATGGAGCTGGTGTCGGCGTCTGTGGAGGTGATGCTGGCTGCGATGAAGGTGCTGGCGGCTTCTGCGTTGCCTTCCTGCGAGGATGCAGGGGGCAGAGCGCTTGGCCGGTGAAATGTGTTGACCCTCCACAGGTCGCACAGTAGCGGCGTCGGCGGCGAAGATCGTGCTGCGTGCACGAAGACGTGGTGCTGGAAGCGCCACAGTAGTGGCACCTTGGGTTCGCCTTGCAGGAGCTCTCGTTGTGCCCGTAGGCACAACAGCGTCGGCAGGGAACCTGGCGTTCCATTCGGCTAGCCTCGATGCGTAAGCACCGCCCTAACAAGGGCAGGCCCGCCCTCAAGGCCGCTTCCTGGTCACCAGGGTCTGCAAACTCGATCCTGACGAGGGTGGTGGGTCCCAGTGCTCCCTGGATCCGAGCGGCCTTCAAGGTTGAAGACCACTGGTGGCGTGCTGCGCTGATGAGGAACCTGACTGGCAGGTCCCTCGGGACCCCTCGTATTACAGCACTGTACCTCCCATGAGGTACAGGCTGTGGCTGCGCTGGCTGGACAGCTTCCAGGATTGGCTGCGGTGAAGTTGGCGGCAACTGCGGAGGCAGTTCCGGCGAAGCTGCGCTGGCACGTGGCGAGGCGGCGGTCGAAGCGTAGGTTGCCCTAGGCTTGGGTGGCTGCGGCGAAATCTCCTCGGCGGGTACCGGAGGAGATGAAGAGGTTCCTGCCTTAGCAGGAGCGGCGACAGAGCGACCCTTCTTCCTCGCCATCTCGGAGCTGAGTGCTGGGCGCTAAAGGACGAAGCTGAGAGAGAGCATGACAAGAGACCACATGAAGGCACATTATGAGGTGCCAGATTCCAGGAGGGTGACCTCGTATGGATCTACCGTCCAACAAGGACTAACGGGAAGAAGCCGAAACTGCAACGTTCCTGCGTCGGCCCGTATAAGATAATCACCCGTATCAACAGTGTGGTATACCGCATTCCGCATGATTCCCTAGGGAAGCTGATGGCAGTCCGTTTTGATTGACTTCTCCCTAAAGCTATGTGATGCAGCTATGGGCCCGGTTATCAATAGAACGCGCCGACCATTCGACCGACCGATTGGTTGGGTGATGAAGTGTTCTCGCCGAGCGTAAACACCAAAGGCGATATCGAGAGATAACCGAAACATTCTGGAAGTCTCCCTTCTTTCCGCCTCTAGAACTTTCTGGAATTCGAACCAGCTTCTATATAACTGATCATTCTCGCGAATTCATGTTAATGGGTGCGTTTCTGACGCAACATCATATATGCACCTACGAGGGCGGTTTTGACGTCAGTTGTGACGTCCAGCGATGCAAAGAAGCGAGAGATTGGAGAAGTCTTGTATTAAGACTCCCCAAGGTGCAAAGTGTCCAGAAGAAAAGGCTGCTTTGCGTGTATTTTGTTACGCCGCTACTTTGAGAGAACTTATTGAGATGACAGTTAAAAACTGTACAAAGTCACAATATTAATTATTAATTGAAAATTGATTTGGCAAAATGTAAGGGGTATCTATTCTCATGTGCAGGCAAACACACCTTTATTATTTTTATAGAAATCTTGGAATGAAATATATGCTAACGCAAACAGCAGAATGAAAATAATTTAAGGATGTCTTAAACATTTTCTATCGTTACATGTTAATTGCATTTCCCTTCTTAGTGTTTAAGTTTGCAGGAACTGTAGTAATGGTCAGGCCAAATTTCAGTGGACAAAACAATTATTTTTCTTAGCACTTAAAAAAGAAAGAAAAATGAATTGTGAGGAAAAGCTCCGTTATGGAGTTAAACGCTAAATTGTTAATAAAATTAGGAGTCGAAATGATATTAAAAGCCTTCACTTACATCAAGATGGTCAAAAGATGGACTATCGTTTCGAGGTTGTCAGGACCTCATTAGCGGTTGAAAGACGACTGAATCGCGCTCCAATAACCCAGGAATTTTATACCCAAGTAGTCGACTGGTAGGACCTCAGGTGGTAGTTTGCGTAACTGCTGAAGGTGAACCTGAAGTCTGCTGTACTGACCTCTCTTGTGTAGTAAAACTTGAAGCAGGGTAGGCTCCATATTGGTTTATTGTCTTCTGTGATTGAACCAGAAGGCGGGTGACGTCATCCAACGGCGGAATTTCAAAGTTTAAAACTTATGAATTATTTTTAATAATGAATATTTTCCCAAACATCCAGCATTGATGAATTATATATACTAAGTTGTTAGTTGCATCATAACGTATTGTTAGCTTTAGAACGGTTAGAAGGCGGTGTAGTGAGCCACAATGAAACTAAGGGTTCCTGTGTTTTCCAGATTTAATTTGAGGTTAGTCTTGTGTCTGAACTGATATTGTTGTAATTGCATATGACTCAGAATTTCGGTCGATAATGCTTGTACTGATCGCACACAACTTTTCTTCTTATTGGTCATTTCGGCTAATACATTTCAAATAATTTCGCTAGCTGTCATTGAGCCCTGTTCTTTACGACTGCATTTGTATTATTTACCTATATGGCTTTTCGGTGCTTGGATCCTCTCGTCCTTCACCTGGCTCAAGGAGTTCGATTCTGCCAGCGTAAAAGGACACATCTCTTCCTTGGCGAGTTTCTTATATGGCTTAGTAATCCCAATTTTTGAATTTCCGGTAGGGAATTGTTCATCTGGTTTTGCCTGTTGCCAATTTTCGACAAGCTAGGTTTCGGCATTAAAATGAAGTTTATTTTGCGGAGCCATAGATGTGATTTATATTTGCTAACATTGTTTCAGTGTCTTCATTTTGGTCTGATCATTCGATTATTTATATGTAATGTGCAAATTCATTTGGCATTTTTAGGCAGCATTTAATTGCTTTTAATTCTTGAGATTGTTAAGCTTTATGCAAATTAAGTTGTTCGGAGATTATTTAAACTGTTAATCTTTCCAGATTTTACCTAAATTGTTACTTTGTTAAAAATTTATGTAAATTCACGCGTTCGAAGTTTATCTAATTGTCTACACTTTGTGAGGGACTTACTTTGCAATACCATGGGAGTTTCATAGTCTTATTGTTTTGTTTAATGGACAGGCAAGCGTGAAGAGCTGTAGTGGTTGATCTAAATGGGGCAAATCTGTTATGGATTTATGTTAAGATAATTTACCTTATGTCTCCCTCCGGCAATAATTAGGTAATTTATATGGACTCTTGTAATAATATAATGGTTTCTGAGAACTTATGAGTATGGAAATGTTATGTGTTTATTCTGGATATGATCATACATATTGCAATTTGGCTAACAAATTTTAATAAATTAAATTCAATATACCCGAATTTGACTGTTTGGGTGGCAGTCCTGTTACCTAGGGTCCGGATGCTACCTAGGCACCCAAGTTTTAATGTCAGCAAGAGTCGCGATTAAGAATGCACGCTTGATGACACGCTTACGTCATATGCAATTGCAGTATTGTTTAGTTGCATCAACGTGTTTTTATCCTAGCATACTGGCCTTAACGTTTTTAGTCTTTTAGAAATTGAAATCAACAGGTGTTTTACAGCTATGCCTGTTGGGAAGAATGTTTTTAATAGTGAAAGAGTAATCACTTAAGTGGTCTCCAAGATTATATATATATATAGTCGTCCTCCTTGGACTAGTGGTACCGTGCTAGCCTCTAGTTCTCAAGGTCGCGGGTTCAAACCCGGCGAGGGCGATGGATTTTTTTTCGGGCGTAAAAATCCTTGGCATGGCTTCCTTTGGAATAGAAGTAAAGCCGGTGGTCCGGTATCGTAGATTTACGGCACGTAAAAAGATAAATCCTGATAGAGAGGCCTTTGAGCAAAATTACCGGTCTTTCACGCCCAATATAGAATGGAACGCTAAGGACCACAGCAGTTAAAGAGCGTCCATAAATGAAACTCAATTTTATTTTCCAAGATTATCGCTAGGGCATGCATACATAACTATCGGTTAGTTATCCAGAAGGTTACTGAAGTTCGTAATGACATTTTTGTAGGTTTAGAACCGGTGCCTATATTTAATTTAACAGTTTTGTTGCACACTTCATCTTGATTTAAATCATGGAAGCACAAATTATCACAATAAAATCAGTTTAGATGCAATGTGTACAGCTTTAGCTATTTCTCCATTCTTATAAAACCTTGTTTCATTTTCCCATAATTATGCACTTTTAATCGTGTCTATTATTCAAATTATTAAAATGGAGGTACCGCAACTAGGAAGTGTTCGACCTAGGAGATGTGACGTCGGCAAGACCGATAGAGGCTAACAGGATTTTCCTCCCCCCTCCCAAGCATTTGTTCAGTCAAATTCCGGCATACTGGGTTTAATTAACACACGTTTGCCAGAGGGCAATATACATTATATCGCATGAACGCACACATTTTTCATACTCGTAAGTTTTAGAAACCATTAATTGCAGAGGAAGAGATAAGCTAAATTGTCTTAACATAAATACATTACGGACTTGCTGCATTTAGCTCGATCACTACAGCTCTTCACCTCACGCTTGTCTCACCGTTAAATAGAGCGACACCACAAGAAATAATTCCCGTGATGTCGCAAAGTAAGTCGCTCATAAAATATAGATGTTAGATAAGCTGAACATATTCACAATCAAAATAAACTCTGAACAAACTAAAAACTGAAGTAAAAGCTGGGCAAGTTAACAATTTAGATAAACTCGGAACAATCTAATACTTTGGATAAAGCATAACAATAAAATATGGTGTTACACTCGCATGACTTTCTCTACTCTTGTACAAACTCTTATTCTCCATCTATTTCATATTAATCGAGATAAACATTTGCAGAAACGATCTTTTGACATGCAAAGAGAATTACATTTTACACATAGCGACCAGTTCTAGAAATATTTGACTATCGCTTAAGGCATACTATTTTCCCCTTGTTTTGTATTTGCAAGGGCAATATAAAAATACAGTAGCCTTTAAGCTTAGACATCTCTTAATAGCTGGTTGTTATGTGCGGCACCATTCTCTTTGCCACAGATTAATACTATTTGCATATCCAAGGCAAAAAAGTGAATAACGAATTCCCATTTTAGAAAATAAGTATTGAAAAATTTAAGGGAATAACAAGCAATATCTCGAAAATGGTTCACTCAACAAAAAAATGTAAAATACATATATTGTGTATTTTAACGCGATCTACATTTTTTGTGTAGCAAAATTTTGTCCATCTCTTATGGTTTACCAGTTATGCAAAAGTCGTTCACAATGAAGAATACTTTTGGAGACATTACCGAAAATTCGAGATATACATTTCATTTGTCATGAAAATATCTTAAACATATGATATTTTAATCAAAATCGTTAGCCATTTCTGAAAAAATTAAAATTTTTGAAAAATGTTCCATATAAAGGGTAATCTGGGGTGGGTGGATTTTCTTGAAAACCTTCGTGTCGCATTTCTGGAAGATACTGAACCTAAATACCAAGTTTGAGTATTCGTTTCTGAGTTATGCTGTTCACACACACACACACACACACACACACACACGGACATGTTTCCAAAAATGCTGTTTTTGTTATCAGGGGGTCTCAAAACATATATTTCCGGTGAAATCTCGGCATCGAATTTTTGGGTGGAATACAATACTTCCCCTACTTAATATACATAGTAGGGAAACTAAAAAGAACAACCACAACCCATGGCCTTTTCATTGGAAGAGGTTTGCTATGCAAATTAAAGCGGAATTGTTAGGGTTTGCTGCAAAATGCTAGCTTTGACGATCTCAGTGCGTGGTCTTAGGATTTTTTGTTCGCAAAAGAAAGGAAAACGGCTGTTTACATTACCATGCCTTTCTCTGGCAACTATCGTTTAAGCTTACATAGCTTCTACAAGTATTCCTTGATGCAGTAATTTGTATCACAAATTACTTAAATGTAAATAATGATTGTAATATGAATATGCATTTTTATGTGACATTGATTTCAGATGTTTATTGATTGTAAATATTGTTGAGAAGTAAATTTATAATGCCTTACTGAAACTGTCAATAATAGCGCGCAATAATGCAGCGAGGGGGTGAGCTGTTTATCATTATTGGAAACGAGGAAGTTACGTAATGTTGGCGCGTTTTTCGGTAGAAACTTCTGGAATATTTTCTCCCTAAGAGCATATGTATTCATAATTTTCATTGGATATTAAGATAGACGCTAATGTTGGCGCGTTTTATTAGCCAATAGTAACTCAGTTATAATCTTTAGGCGTATCTGGATGCAGGAGTATAAATAAGCCAAGTCAGAGATAGATCGCGCTCAGTTCATCGAAAATCTCAATACATTACACGTCGCCTTCAGTTGCTCAGTTCATCAAAATTCTTTGTACACTACACGTCGTCTTCAGTTCATCAGTTTGTCAAAATATTTGTATGAGATACGTCGGCTATAGATTCACAAGTTACGACAAATCTAAAGTGTTGTAAAGTTAATAATACACAAAGTTGAAGTACGCGAATTAAAAGTGATAAGTAAGAAGTTATTATAACAGTTTCAATTTGGCGAGTATCTAGATCAATGTGTAAAAGTGATAGTGAACGTGTTCGACAATAAAAATTATAAAACAAATTTCTTCATCAGTGTTCTTTTTGGATAAAAGATTCCTTTCCGTTTACACAACCCTGATCAAGAGACATGTTCGACCGAGACATAATAGCTAGCCGGAAGACAGTAAACAAAATTTAAATCAAATAACAGTCGCATTCTTTCGAACACTAACACTGATGCAAATTGCTAACACAAGATGGAGCTACAAACCGAACAAATGAATGACGTCACAAGATGGCTTCAACACTGATGTAAACAAACATTTGTAAGTAATACCGTCACAAATTGGCTACCACAACGTGGGGCTACAATAATGTTAAATAAATAAATAACTTTAATACCACATCAAATTGGCTCCCATACGTGGGGCAGTTAAAGTTATGTAACCAAACAAAACAAAAGCAGCACAATATAAAAACTTCAAGTTCTAATAATTTACGTAAAAACATATTACGTAAACAATAAATACCGTTACATCCTGCAAAAGTGTTGTACCTACTTAATGCCAATCGATATAAACGTTTACAAAAATAGTTGCAATACAAATGTGTAGTTACAAGCGAGGTGTAGTAGGATGAAGCGATAGCCCAAACTTTAAAATATGTTACATTCACATGTTTTTCTCTACCCTATTATCAATTAGCAAGTATACAAATTATTCCTACGAAAGCTTATCTCTCTAATTGATTTTAAACTAGGCAAACCTTTGCACAAACAGCTACAATACACGTTTTGTTAGGGTACAAAGAGAATAATGACAGTCAAATATTTAAGAAGTGGACACTATTACTCAACGCTTAAATCTCCATACTCTTTCCACGACATCGCGAGAAACAAGTGAATATCGATAGGACTTTAAAAAATAACACAGTATTGAACAATTCGAAACATTAATAATGAATACCTCAGAAATGACTTACGCCACAAAAACGTTATTTGAAATAAATTGTGTTTTTTAAAGACATAGACATTTTTTGTACAGCACGTTTTTGTCTATCATTTAACTTTTACCAGTTATAAAAGCTTATATCAACTTCTTTCCGAATTAACTGGACTTTGCAAGATATTCCCAGAAAATTCAATGTATAGGTTTTATTTGCCATGTAAATATATTTAATATATGATATTTTAATCAAAATTGTTAGGGGCCCAATTTTTAGGAAAACAAACTTTTCGAGTAAACCTTTTCACGCAAAGGATAGTTGGGAGGGAGGGCATTTTATTGACAATTTTGATGTTGCCTCTTTGGAAGATACCGAACTTAAATATCAAGTATGGTGTTCATCAGACTTTTCGTTTTTTAGTTGTGCTATTCAAAGTCGCACACACAGATACGCACCGAAACTTTTTCTAAAACATCTTTCTATCGAGTTTTTGGATGACATGCAATACTTTCTTTACCTACTATATAGGATGTACGTAGTAAATATAGTAAAAATGCCAAAGTATTAAAAAATTCAAAGCAATATGGACGATTTCGGAAACGCTGGTGCCATAAAAATGGACTTAAAATGAATTGTGTGCTTTAAAAGCGATATATATTTTTTCTGTATTAAGTTTAATATCTCATGGAGTACTAGTTATAGAAACTTATCCCACGATAATCCGAATGAAGCGAACTTCACAGGCTATTCGAAGGAAACTTAACGTATTAGTCACTTACGTATCATAAAGATATTTTATTTTAATCAAAATCGTTCATTTTTGAGAAAATGACCAATGACGACATTGTTTTAATGTAAAGGATAGTTTGAGGTACGACGGTTTTTTGAGAATCTTCATGTCGCATACTTGCATAATGCTGAAATGAAATATCAACTGTATTATTCATCCAACAATTGATTTTTGAGCTTAACACACACCTTTTTAAAGGTGCTTTTTTCGCTTCCGGGAACCTCAAATCATGTATTTCTGCACATTGATAAGAATTTTTGGGTGAAATGCAATGAACCTTTAGAATACCAGCTCTTCTACTGAGGCGTGTGAAATAACCTGATTCCCAATAATTATCTCAACATCCAAATCCTTATGAATGTCATGCGATGTATAACCGTGAAATAAATATACTTTTTAGACGGCAGGACCTAAAAGTAGAACTTTTAACACAGTGCAAACTAACTAAAAACTTTGTGAACAATTTTGATTTCAAGTCCAATCACATGGCAATTACCCTTTGTATTTGCATAGGTTTAATAATTCGACTTGGTTTGATTAGGTTTCACTTTTCATTATGTCTTTTTACATCATTAATTTCTCATGGCGCTCGCATTATAACAATATTAATCGTCATATTTTAATTTATTAGTTGTAGAGTTAACCTATACGTTATATTGGCAGCTTTATTTGATCTAAAACGCTACTCTTTTGTCTAACCTACATAAAGATTAAGTGACGGAAATTACAAATTCAGAGGAAACTGAAATGGAAGTGAAATTACAAAAGCGGCAGAAAGAGTAACACTAGAAGTACTTAACCAAAAAGTCCAGAGAGCAATATAACAATCGCATGTTTGAAAATAATTTCACTGAAAATGTCTGCTAGCGACTCAACAAAACATCTTACGGAATTAATTATTATCCACACAAACCATGTGTTGGACAAGGTTGGAAAGGTAGAATCAACATGCCGGCACGACAATAAATTCTCCAACTGATTCACCGCTACCATTCCCCATTGTAGCTCAGTGGTTAGAGCAACCGGACGGAGACCGGGAGATCCGTGGTTCAAATCCCGGCTATGGCATTGAATTTTTCAGTCGTCTGTTTCTACCTTTCCAACATTGTACAGCATACGGCTTGTGTGGAAGAACAATTAATTCCATTAATTGACCTAATAGTGGTTGAAACTGTGAAGCCCGGGACTTAAAGTACTTACAGCATTGTAAGTCGCCATTGGGGTATGTCATCTCAATAAAATTTGAGATCTCCTTGTGGTTTACCGGAAAAAATGGAATCAGTTGTAGATTTTAATATCGTGTTGGCATGTTGGCATGGTAGCTCAGTGGCATTGAATTTTTAGTCGTCCGATTCTATCTTTCCAAAACATCTCGTTTTTTAACGTAATTTCTCTTGTTTGAAGAGCTGTTCTAAACTTGATATCGGTTAGTTTTAGTAATCAATATAATATTGTTTTATCAAATTTTACAAATTCGAGCGCTGTCTAAAAAAAATTTAATGTGTTACACTCGCATGACTATCTCTAACTCTTGTACAAACTATTTTTACAAACTCTTATTCTCCATCTATTTCATATTAATCGAGATAAACATTTACAGAAACGATCTTTTTATATGCAAAGATAATTACATTTCACACATAGCGACCAGTTTTAAAAATATTTGACTATCGCTTAAGGCGTACTATATTCCCCTTGTTTTGTATTTGCAAGGGCAATATAGAAATACAGTAACCTTTAAGCATCGGCATGTCTCTTAATAGCTGGTTGCTATGTGCAGCACCATTATTTTTGTCACAGATTAATACTCTTTGCATATCCAAGACAAAAAATTGAATAACGAATTACCATTTGAGAAAATAAGTATTGGAAAAATTTAAAGAAATAACAAGCAATATCTCGAAAGTGGTTCACTCAACAACAAAAAAATGTATGACATAAATTGTGTATTTTAACGCAATCTACATTTTTTGTGTAGTAAAATTTTTCTATCTCTTATGGTTTACCAGTTATGTAAAAGTCGTTCACAATGAAGAATACTTTTGGAGACATTCCCAGAAAATTCAAGATATACATTTTATTTGTCATGAAAATATCTTAAACATATGATATTTTAATCAAAATCGTTAGAGCCATTTGTGAGAAAATTAAAATTTTCGAAAAATGTTCCATGTAAAGGGTAATCTGGGGTGGGGGGGATTTTCTTGAAAACCTTCGTGACGCATCTCTGGAAGATACTGAACCTAAATACCAAATTTGGTGTTTATCCGACTGTTCGTTTCTGAGTTATGCTGTTCACAGACACACACACCGAAATGTTTCCAAAAAAGCGTTTTTTGGATTCAGGGGGTCTCAAAACATGTATTTCCGGTGAAATCTCGGTATCGAATTACTATACGTAGTAGAGAAAGTAATATATGCCACACGTGTTAAGTGGTTTTGTTTTACTTGTATCGTCTACTATTTGAAGGGGATACAATGATTAAAATCTCCTGTATAATTCCTGAAATCCTTCTGGACTCGCTAACAAACACTCTTTTATAACATCAAGTTACATTCTGAGGGCTCTTATCAAATTCCCAGAAGCCTCGCACGTTATGTAGTTCACTATACTATTTTCAAACTAATGTGCTATCGCCGGTATATCGGGGAACTGTTCTAAAGCCCCATAAACAATATTTTAGTGCGCCGTTGTGTTTGCTTTGTTTTGAAGAGCTCCGTATAAAGGCGAGAAAGGCATTTCCGCTACTACGTGGGTCGTAACTGAAAGGTTAACCCAACAACGAGGCAGAACTCATTATGAGGGCGTTAATCTTTATCTAGAATTCATTATAAAGCCTGCCGTGGATTAAGTTTTGGAACAGCTTATTCGTCCTGCTTACGGTTTAATTTGCCGGAGCTTAATCATCCTGCCATGGACGCTCGCTTGCTCCTTCCATTCCCCGTTTTATGTGCCTGAGCACAACGGGACCTTGGAAAATGGCACTGCTACCATAAAGCTGTCTCCGATAACGTGGGATCACTCACGTGGAAAAGACAGTAAAATTGTTACATAAAACTCGCTGTAAATTATCTCTGGATTATGTGGCTGGCATTAGTAGTCATAATCTATTCCACGTTTTTACCTTTTTCTTATTCATAAAAGGTTTAAAAATTCAGCTCTATTTCTCTACGGAATATAATTTATTTTTTGTAATTAATTGTTCTTTCACACAAACCGTGTGTTTGACAAGGTTGGAAAGGTAGAATCAGACGACTGAAAAAATCGATGCATAGCCGGGATTTGAGCCACGGATCTCCTGGTCTCTGTCAGGTTGCTCTAACCAATGAGCTAACATGGCAGCATGCCGATACGACATTAAATTCCCCAACCACAAGGCGATCTTGAATAGTATTGAGATGACATACCCTAATGGCGACTTACAATGCTGTAAGTACTTTGTCCCGGGCTTCATAGTTTCAACCACTATTAGGTCAATTAATGGAATTAATTGTTCTTCCACATAAGCCGTGTGTTGGACAAGGTTAGAAAGGTATAATCAAACGACTGGAAAATCCTGGCTATGGCATTTAATTTTTCAGTCATCTGGTACTACGTTTCCATTTATTTTTCATAGTTACTGAACGCCGACAAGGATAGTCGAGGTCATAAAGACAGGAATTGTGAACGGGAGGTCTTTGATTCAACCCCGCCAAGCCGTCGTCCTGAAGATTTCCTTAGTCCTCATAACTGGCAAATGCGAGGGAAACATTCCCTCAGGCTTGGAACGTTTATTTACCAAATTTACTTTTCCAAATTAGCAGTTAATTTCATGACACTAGTGTGGTACCGCCTGTGGTACCGCATATAATAAAAATTTGATGTGTTACACTCACATGACTTTCTCTACTCTTATACAAACTATTTTTACAAACGCTTATTCTCCATATGCTTCATGTTAATCGAGATATCGAGATGTTAATCTTATTGCTAATTTTTGTGTAGATGCAAGGTAAATTGGTAGGCTTTAAGCTATAGTCAAATATTTTAAGAGCTGATTGCTATGTGGAGTATTCTATTAGCTTTGCATTACCAGGACAAAAGAAAAAATGTAAAACGAATTTCCATTTGAGAAAAAGTATAAGTATTGGAAAATTTAAGGAAATAACAAGCAATATCTCGAAAATGGTTCACAAAACAAAAAAAAAATGTATATGACATAAATTGTGTATTTTAACGCGATCTACATTTTTTGTGCAGTAAAATTTTGTCTATCTCTTATGGTTTACCAGTTATGCAAAAGTTGTTTACAATGAATACTTTTGGAGACATTCCCAGAAAATTCGAGATATACATTTCATTTGTCATAAAAATATCTTAAACATATGATATTTTAATCAAAATCGTTAGCCAGTTTTGAGAAAATAAAACTTTTCGAAACATGTTCCATGTAAAGGGTAATCTGGAGTGGGGGGATTTTCTTGAAAACCTTCGTGTCGCATCTCTGGAAGATACTGAACCTAAATACCCAGTTTGCTGTTTATCAGACTATTAGTTTGAGTTATGCTGTTCACAGACACACACACACACACACGGACATGTTTCCAAAAATGCTTTTTTTGGATTCAGGGGGTCTCAAAACATATATTTCCGGTGAAATCGTTGGGTGGAATGCCATGCTTTCCCTACTTACTATACGTCTTAGAGAAAGTAAAAATCAATCTAAGCACGGCTAAAATAATTATTTAAGAAATTATTTATACGAAAATGTATTTTTCTTTCTATTTCTTTTCCTCCAGGATAATTATTCTTGAGCAATGTTTTCAATTAGGCAATGTTAAAGAAGTATACATTTTATCGACTGAGATAACGGTGAAGTGTTTAGAGAATCAATTTGGTGTATGACAAACACGTGAGAAAGTATGTAAGACTACTTAAAATTACAAAGTTAACTGTTTAATATATGGGAAAAATCTGACACACTGCTAATATTTCGCATACGGTAATAGCGCACAAATTTTTTTTTATTTTATGCAGTAATTTATTATTTTCCCTAATAGTTTTTAAGTTGTTTAAAATTCAATGACAATAAAAATAGCTTCGTGATTGTATATTTTATTCTTCATGGTATGCCAAACATGCAATATTTCAGTCAGTCATTAGACATTTTTTATACAATACACGGTAATAAAGATTCCTATATATAAAGTAGAAGTGCCAATAATGTGATCTTTAGCGGAGTCGCAGAAATAAACATGCACAGTATCGCCAAGTAGTGGATAAAATACAGGCCGAGTGCCGGCCAGAGACGGAAGCGACATACGGTACTTTTGCCATCCCTGATGGGAAGGGTTTTATTTTTGACTGGGGTAGTTTCACTAAAATCTTCACCTTGAGACTTCAAAAGTTTCCTGATTTAGGTGTGAAAGCTGTTATTTGCCTCCACCTTAGGGAAGCGACAGAGGGAAGTAAAACGGATTTTCATCAGTATAAAATGTACATTTGTGCATTTCGTTTAATGGATTAAAATCAAAGAGTTGTATTAAAAATATCTCTATTAAATCTAAATTAATCGCCAAAACCTAAGTTTCTGCAGATACACAACCTACAGATTGTAATTTAAAATGATAACTTCGTCCTTTTAGCCAAAACACACATTCTTCTAAAGCCATGTTTCTTGTAGCGTTTTATTCGTTTTTATACCAAAAAGTATCTATTAATAAATGTTGTACAAATGTAAAGAAATCTTAAAATGTAAACGGTTGACGTAGGCATTAGAGTTGCATTATACCACCTCAACAAATGTTCCACTAGTCGAATGGATTAGTGCTTGGAAGTTAGTCAGCTGTAGTAGACGATCGATGGTTTAAACCTCGTGGCGTCATAAACGTTCACGTTTCCTATGGTTTACCTGATTATAATAGCTAGAAATAATTGGACCGTAAAGTTGGTACTGAGATTACACCAGAAATACATGATTAGAGACCCCTGAAAAATACCTATATGTTACATTCAGATGACTTCCTGAATCCGTTTCGTTTACTTTTATCTCATTTACACAATTAGTTTTGCGAAAGTTATTTTGTGCCTAATTCATGTTAATCGAAATAAAATTTAACAGAAATGGTTTTATTACACATTTTGTGGTAGGTACAGAAATGACAGGAAGAAATCAGCACGGCTTCCTTGGACAAACCGGATTTGTTATCGTTTCTAGGGTACTTCATGACGTTATGACTTCATTTTATTGGGTGGTGGTATCACCTTGTAGGTGCTATCACGCCTTGTGCTGTGCATCGCACCAATAAGCATACCTATACTAGTTCTGCCAATTCGTTGGAAAATTACGATTAGGTATAGGTGAGGAATTGCGACCGGTTTTGTCGATATTTCACGAGGATAATTGCAAATGTACAGCAAATATCTGTTAGGAAATGCTCTTGTATAGAGCTAATTCTCGAGATGTTAGCATTTTAGTCCTCAAACACCAGTTATAGGTCCTCATATAAATTGGCGTTTCCTACTGTTTAAATATTCTTTAGCAGGCAAGCTTTCTCCTTCAACACACTAAAAGTGAAGGAGGCGCTAGCGGATATGTCAAATCACGCCCTTTAGACGATCAGAAATCGGATGTAGATTAAGTCTTGTGGGATGTGCATAAATCGCATGCAGGAGGCAGAAGTAATAGTTAATCTATGGTCGTTTAAAATTTTACTCTTTGCACGACATCACAAGATACAAAAGAATGACTTAACACTCCTAAAAATCTATGATTAATTTTTAAAAATTCAAATTAATAGCGACAAATATCTCAAATTTAAAAGACCTGCCGAAAAAAGTCAGAAATAAATTAAGTGTTTTAAAGAGTAAGTTTTTTTCTCTTTAGTAAGTGTCTTTTTACCAGTTAAACATAATTATACAAAATTAATTTAGAATTAAGTAGACTTCAATCTCATAAATTTAAAATGTGCATTTATTAGAGATGAAAATGTCCTAAATTTATGGAAATTTAACTAAAATAGTTCGAAGCATTTTTGATAGAAAAAAGTAACAAACAATTATCCAGGTAAAGGGCAGTTTGGGTCAGGATATTCTCCAGACAACTTTCGTGTTACATACTGAACTTAAATACGTACTTTGGTATTTATCTGACTTTACGTTTTTGTGTTATGCTCTACACATACATACAAATGCACACATGGACATTTTTTAATACTTTCTGGGGAGGTTCAGGGGGCAACATGAAAGTTATTCAAAAATAAGGATCAGACTTTAAATATTTATTTCTAATGAACGACAATAGATGGCGACACATGCGATACATCACTGAATAGAGAAAAGTTAGTTTCATTTTTGCGCTCACAATGAGCACCATTTGTTATACGAAGACGACCAGTGCTTTTCCGTTTGCATACGCAACCATCTTCTACGATTTATTGTATCAATTGTAAACTTTTTATGACGAGGCGGCTCGTTGTTTAACTTGCAACTAAATGTAGGCTGCAATGAAGCAATGGATTCATTCTTTGCATAATGCAGCACACAAAACGACTTTTCCTGTGGCGTCGCCATTTTCCCGTAAACAAACACAGCGCCACTGTAGGCACTGAATGGAACTAATTGGTGGGGCTTAAAACTTTGAACTTTCCCCTATTCAATGATGTATCGTATGTGTCCCTATATATTGTCGTTCATTAGAAATAAATATTTAAAATCTGTTCCTTCTTTTTGAATAACCCTGTATACTTCAAATTTTTGGATGGAATATAATTCTTCTATCTACTATAGGTAGTGGCAGAGAAAGTAAAAACAAAGGTGAGTGTTTTAACGTTTTAGGATCCTCAATCATTCCAACGAAAATACAATAATTATGTAACGTAATAAAACAGTTATGGGTTGACGATCTCAACTCTAGTAAAATCACGCTTATTAAAATATATAATAATACTAAATTTATAATAAATATGGATCTGGGTGTTACCCAAGGAATATCACAAATTAAAGAATCTTAAGCAGGGAAAAATTACTCTTAAATTTTTATTTTAGTTTCAAATTATATAGTTAAATAGCACGCAGTGTTGTTTAAAGCACGGCAAAGAAAACTGAAACAAGCAGCATAATTATATAACATTGTTTTACGCAACAAAATATACAAAGTTTTCAGGATAAGGGACATCGGCTTCAGTACATTTCGAATGCAACAACTTCAATACAATCAGTCCAGGCCTAATACCTGTCCAGAGCTTCCCATTTGAACATCACGGAAAGACGAAGCGAATGCACTGTTCCTATAACTCCGCCCACTGTACTAGCCAGTGACTGTGTGTGCGTGTTTGCACCTAGACATCATGGTATAGTTCAGAACACACACTACAGGAATAAGGAAGAGGCATACTTTATTGGTAAACCGTTAACTTATGTTTTAATATTTTTAATGCCCTGAAAACAATTTACTCCCAGTTTTAAAAACATCGTATAACACACAAGTTATACAAGAAGAGAAATGGATGAGGTTATAGAGGGGACGAGAATGGGAGAGGGTAGAAAAGTAGAGATGGAATTAAATGAGGAAGAGAAACGGAGATGTAGGGAGAATGAGAAAAGGGATGGGACAAATAATGAGAAAATGAAGTGTGTGTCCGTATTTACGTGAAAAAACATAAATTTAACGTTCATTGTATTGGTCATGTAATTTATGGTACTTTAATTAAAATAGTTTGAAACATTTTTGACAGAATAAAAAGTAACAAAATGTTCCAGGTAAAGGATTGTTTGGGACGGGATATTCTCTAGGCAGTTTTCGTGTTGCATGCTTGGAAAATACTGAACTTAAAAACACATGTTACACAAGGAGAGGAGAGAAGAAGTAAGGATATGGAAGGGAAGAGAGCAGAGTGGCAGAGGGTAGAAACATAGAGATAAGGAGAATTAGGGAGAGAAACTGAAATGCAGGGAGAGTGAGAAAGAGAGTGTGTGTGTCCGTATTTGGATGGAAAACATATATTATAAATATAACATGAGCGTTTATTATACATGAAAATGTCCTAAATTTATGGTACTTTAATTAAAGTAACATAGCTGCTGGTTCTACCAGTACAGTAGTAAAATGTTGTGCAAGAAGCATTAGAAAGTGTGACTTGTTTGTGTTCCAAAGCTCAAACAAACGACATTGTAGATGATGATAATAATAATAATAATAATAATAATAATAATAATAATAATAATACGCTCTATTTAGGCCGTATTAGTTAATGTAACCTAAATCTGATACCGCAAAAATTGTTCATACGTAACGATAGACATAGGAGTGCCAAATCACAAAACAGTATCTTGATTTGCACCGCTTAAGTTTATTTAGCGATCTCCCCTACACACACCACAGAGTTTTAAAAATTCCATTTTTAGCTACAAGTTATATATACTTCTACATGGAGATAGTAAAGTCTATGGTAGAGCTTACAAAGGGGGGAGTCGGCTGGAAAATTTGGGGACCCACTGTTGTAAAATTTGTTAAAAGATAGATCACGAAAACAGCGGCAGGACTGTAGATAGTTTACGAAATGCGATTAAAAAACATGAGCTAATGAAAGTGAAACCAGGAGTTTAAGCTGAAAGGAGCAGGGAAGTTAAAATCATGGAGTCCATGACGTCACTATTGGGCTCACATTCGTCACATCCCTATTACTGTTTGATGTGTGGGCAGCTAAGCCGATGTACACAGCGATGTGGCACGTTTGTATCCCGAGAGATGTAGCCCTGGATTTCATTTTCCATTACTGATACATAGTACTGAGGGCCCTAAATTACAGAACTGTTTCTGTGAGGTAAATGGAGCAAAAGACAAAACATTATTTTAACCTTCGAAACATTTGTGCAACTCAAAAACATCTACATAGTTATTTTTACTTTCTCTACTACGTATAGTAAGTAGGGAAGTATTGTATTCCACCCAAAAATTCGATACCGAGATTTCACCGGAAATACATGTTTTGAGACTCCCTGAATCCAAAAAAAGCATTTTTGGAAACGTGTGTGTGTCTATGAACAGCATAACTCAGAAACGCACAGTCGGATAAACACCAAACTTGGTATTTAGGTTCACTATCTTCCAGAGATGCGACACAAAGGTTTTCAAGAAAATCTCCGCGCCCCAGATTACCCTTTACATGGAACATTTTTCGAAAATTTTAATTTTCTCAGAAATGGCTCTAACGATTTTAATTAAAATATCATATGTTTATGACATTTTCATGACAAATGAAATGTATATCTCGAATTTTCTGGGAATGTCTCCAAAAGTATTCTTCATTGTGAACGACTTTTGCATAACTGGTAAACCACAAGAGATAGACAAAATTTTACTACACAAAAAATGTAGATCGCGTTAAAATACACAATTTATATCATATACATGTTTGTTGTTGAGTGAGCCATTTTCGAGATGTTGCTTGTTATTCCTTTAAATTTTCCAGTACTTACACTTTTTCTCAAATTTGTTATTCATTTTTTTTGTCCTGGTAATGCAAATAGAATGGAATACTCCACATAGCAACCAGCTATTTGACTATAGCTTAAAGCCTACCATATTCCCCTTGCATCTACAAGAAAATTAGCAATAAGATTAACATCTCGATATCTCGATTGACATGAAGCATATGGAGAATAAGCGTTTATAAAAATAGTTTGTACAAGAGTAGAGAAAGTCATGTGAGTGTAACACATCGGATTTTTATATATTGAATGTGTTAATTCATCATAGCTCATAAATTCTGACTGCAGAATATACACATAGAAACCTAAACGGAAAACACTTTGCTTTTGCAGATCATTTTCAGTTGTAAATCGAAGCTTTTTCAATGTAGTTTAGCCAATAGTAACGCATGACCGGTGATAACACAGGCGGATTCGCTATCCTATCAGGTGGATTTATGTGAGAATGCTTTGATTTACACAAACTGCAAATGGTAAAATGTGTGAGCTGTGTTTTGTTATTTTTACAATCAGAATTTACGATTTTACAGAATAGCATCACTATATAAGTGATAGAAAACGAAACTCCTTTTATTTTTTAGAATTTATTTATGGACGCTCTTTAATTGCTAGTACTTAGGGTCCCATTCTGTATTGGGCATGAAAGGCCGAAAATTTTGCTTAGAGGTCTCTATCAGGCTTGAGGTTCTTTTACTTTTTCACTCTTCAGCAGTTGCCCTGTATTCCCATTAGCCGTTCTTCCCGATTAAACAAGTCATCCTCCTCCAGGCACCGATCATTCATGATTCTATGAATCTGTCCTCTCCAGGTTGCTCTTGGCCTACCTTGCTTTCTTCTTCCATGTGGTGACCATTCTAAAAAGGTCTTAGGCCACCTATAATCCTCCATTCTTTTCACATGTCCATACCATTGAAGACTCCGCCTTTCAGTTCTCTCCACCACTGTTTCCTCTATATCCATCATCCATCTCACCTTCATTTCTCCTTCTTTTCATCCTTGATACTCTACCACTACGTCTTATTCCGCCTACTTCCACTGCCAAGATCTTAGATTTCTTTCCCTCTACCAAAGTCCACGCCTCGGCACCATAGGTCATTATACTTTCCACCAGAGTCCTCAAAATCCTCTTCTTTGTACAAATCGACATGGCTACTCCAAAATACCCCATTCAACACTTTTATGGCTCTTCGTGCTTGTTTTAGCCTATTGTCTACATCCGCTTTACAGCTCCCTACTTCATTCATAAGCGATCCTAAATATTTAAACTTTTTAACAGTTAATAATTCCTTGGGATAGTGAGATGTCCCGTCCACTTCCTCTACTACCAGGTATTCCGTTTTATTCATATTTACTCGTAACCCTCCAACTTCAAAAGCTTCCAAAAGTTTCCTCATTATAGATTTCACATCTTCACGACTCTGAGCCATCAACACCTGTTCATCCGCAAATAGGGAATGTAAGTGCCACCTGGAGGTTCTTTTACGTGCCGTAAAACTACACAGGACCATCGGCTAAAGCAGCTCCGCTCACGTATTGTATTAACTGCTAAGTTTCTTCTCTCTCTTTCTCCGTGTGCAGCGTAGTACTTTTGTTATGCTTTCAAAAACGACAGCAAAACGGAGGGAAGGAAGCATTGGTCTGGACGCAAAGTTTTCATTAGGTGCATATTTCACTGCAAATACACATTTTATTGTACCCCTGGAAACCTTAAATTACCTTATGGTACATATTCTCTGTGTGTGTGTTTGTGTGCGTATTTCTTTCTCTCTTAAGCTTTGTTATTTGTACAAATTTCATTCAGAGTGAAGAGGATTTCACAGGTTATTCACAGAAAGTTCAGGATATGGTTTTATTAATTACGCACACACATTAAACGTGTATTATTTTAATAAAACTCGTTTGAGAAAATAAAAGTTATGAAAGTTTTTTTCGCGTAAAGGGTAGTTTGAAATAGGGGTGTTTCCCGAAAATCTTCGTGTCGTATCCTTGGAAGTTACTGTATCTTACACACACACACACACACACACAATTTTATGTGTCTGTAAATGTACTAGGGAAAGAGCAGTTGATTGCTCAAGCGGTTTAAAATATGTCATCCATGGTGTAGTGGTTACCATGCTAGCCTCTAGTTCCCGATGTCACATGGATATTTTCGGTCGTAAAAATCCTCAGCATGGCAAGTAAAGCCGGTGGCCCCGTGTCGTAGATTTACGGCACACAAAAGAACCTCAAGCCTGGTAAAGAGGCCTCTCAGCAAAATTACCGGTCTTTCACGCCCAACATAGAATGGGACGCTAAGGACCACAGCAGTTAAAGAGCGTCCATAAACAAAAACTCAGTTTAATTTGGTTTAATAAATACTGCAGTCACCCTATTATTCTGTCCCGCATTCCGTCTTATATTTATCAAAGAAGATATTGTTGCAATTTGCTGTGCAAAGAGAAATATCTATCCTAGCTACCTGAGGAAAAACTGCTCTCAAGAAAAATCAACACCACCTCACCTGATAGACAAGGAAAGAGACATACTAGGAAGAAAAGGAGATAGGACGCCATCGTTTTATTGAGCGATTCATGTTCTTGAATGCATTCTTTGAATGAACCAATAAAGACGAAGAAGAACAATTTGCGTTTAGTATACACATTTTTTAAAATCGTTTAAAACAAAATCTGGAAAAAGTCCATGTGGTTACCCCAAATGGAAAAAGTTAGATAACTCAAGTTTACACTTAAGGAAGATATCTTTTTAGAATGCAGGTGCGTAATTTTAAGAAATCTTTGCTTATATCAGACCCTTCGCATGAAAATTCTTATAGTTTACTTTTATGTTACGAAAGATGGCTCCACCAACGTATATTAAATATATTTTTGAGGTATTGACTTGAACATAACATTTAACTTGAATTTTCTGCAAATTCATTCTCGCTGAATTTGATATAACTACAAAACCTTAAGAGAAAGGCAAAACTTATATCAAGGAAAGTATAGACTTCAATAAAAAAAACAATTTGTCAAATTATGTTTTTGATGGCGTTAATCATATCTGAATGTTCAATGCTGTTCGTATGAATTTTACATATTCTAATATTTAAAAAGTTAAGTAGTCGCGATTACGTTTCTCATGAACTCGAACAGAGGTTATGCAGTATTATAGTTAACATAGTATAGTGTAATCCAAAGGACGGAGGAGTCAGACACTCACACCTCGACCATAAGAAGTCCTTTGTGCTGTCCCTTATCCCCTGAAAATTCACAAACACACTCATGCCCAAGGTAGGATTCGAACCCGCGACCCTTTGTGCCACACAGTGTCGAAGACGCTCCAGCGACCGAGGAAACAGACTTCCTATAAGCGACAGAGGAAAATAGACTGAAGATTGGATGTTGTCTCGTCCCCAAAATTGGCATTATGTAATTGAAAGCATTTACGGCAAGAATTTATCAGTATTAACAGGAAGTGGATAGAAAAATTAGTTTTACATGCATAATTAATAGAAGAGGAACAAAAATAATGAGTGTAGAAATTGTATGAAAGTTACGAACCAGATCATTCTGAATGCTAGTAATAAAACCCCGAAGTGCCAGAATCACACGACTTTCTCTACCCATTAAGTTTATACAGACCCTTATATATTATTCATAGTTATTACAAGTTTTTTGTAATTAAATAGCCGTTGCGGGGAAAAAAGAAGAATCGAGTAAGATGCCTTACGAGTATATCGTAGAGCCACAAGACAATTCCAAATGGAAACACTTAAAGATCTAACAAACTGATATTTTGAAAACGGTTTATTTTACATGCTTTGCCACCAATAAATTTTACTGTTTGATGTAGAGACATTTTGTTGTTTTTATGGTACATCAGTCATGTAAGTTTAATTCAGAATGAGTCCTTCATAGGCTATTTACATCAAATTCAAGGCATCTATACATTTTATTATTCATGCAAACATCTTAAACATATCATTTTAAGTGAAATCGCTCAAACCTATTTTGGGGAAGCAAATATATCTAAACGTTTTCCATGTATAAGCTAGTTTGGATCAGGGGGAGGGGTTGTTTAATATTTGTGTAACATCGTTAGAAGATGCTGAACTTAAATACCAGATTTGGTATTTGTCAATTTTTTGAAGGGTTAGTTAAGCGGTTCTCTTCTCTCTCCCCTCCCTCTCTCCCCCCCTCTCTCCCCCTACCTCTCTCCCCTACCTCTCCCTGTCGTCCTCCGTGGACTAGTGGTACCGTGCTAGCCTCTGGTTCCCAAGGTCGCGGGTTCAAACCCGGCGGAGGGCGATGGATTTTTTCGGGCGTAAAAATCGTTAGCACGGCTTCCTTCGGAAGGGAAGTAAAGCCGGTGGTCCCGTGTCGTAGATTTACGGCACGTAAAAGAACCTCAAGCCTGATAAAGAGGCCTCTGAGCTAAATTACCGGTGTTTCACGCCCAATATAGAATGGGACGCTAAGAACCATAGTAGTTAAAGAGCGTCCATAAATAAAACTCAATTTATTTCCCTACCTCTCCCGTGTACATACATACATACACGCACTTTTGCTAAAATGCTTTTTCTGTTTTTATTCAGGGAACCTCAAAATCTGTATTTCGATGAAATCTTGATATAGCATTTTTGGCAAAAATGCAATACTTTCTCTACCTACCACAGATAATCAGTGAGAAAGCAAACAAAGGACAAAAACGCTGTATAACTAAGGAACTACTTTTTACGAGAATATTAGGAATATCTGGTAAGATTATCGTTTCTGCAACATCCATAAAATAGATGAAACGCCCTGAAAAGGAAATTGTTCATTGTGGTTTGCAGAAGCCACAGAGTAAGGATCTTAGGGGCATAAAGCAATGAAAAGCAAACAAACGAGCAGCCAGTTGCTCCAAGATGTTTATGTAAAGTTAAAACAAACCCGAGTAGTGGGATCATCATTTTGGACAGCGGCGACATTGTGTTTACACTGTAATCCCATCTGGTTGGACTTTTACGATACCAATAGAGACAGTAGATCAGCCGTATTTTATATCCCTCCGCGTCTTGCTTTGTTTTGCAACCCGGTGGTAAAATAACCAACCGTGACCGAAAAGTTTCTTATGTGTATTGAAGAGCGGTTGATGAAAAGGCAACTGGAACGATTTTAAGTTCCTAAGGAAATAAACCGAAACGAGGTCGTGTTATTTTTATCACGACTAAATGGGCGAAATGCGAATCATTTCCTTCAAGTGCTTGCTGTTCCGGATATTCTTCCTGTTTGCGACAAAAGGTCACTCGCACGAGGCTTAAAAGTTGTGTTTAGAGAGGGAATTCCTGCTCTGCTCACGTGTTCAACTGTTCAGTAACCTGAATGAAGTTAGTGCAAAATAATAGTTTTTCTTCTTATAAAGCAATTATTTTTAATGTCTCTAGCGCTTAACCTACTGCATTAGTTCCCAAAGTTCAGGTAGGAGATTTTAACGTAAATACATGTTTTGAAGTAACTTGAATTAGAATAAAAGAAACACTGCAAAGCATGTCTGCAGCTGTGAACAGCGCAATTCAACGGTGAAC
The DNA here is from genome assembly GCA_030765065.1 of Deroplatys truncata. Taxonomy (NCBI): domain Eukaryota; kingdom Metazoa; phylum Arthropoda; class Insecta; order Mantodea; family Mantidae; genus Deroplatys; species Deroplatys truncata. The sequence goes on from CM060986.1 coordinate 137,525,164, forward strand.
ATTTGAATACATATTAAATTTAAGATTCAGATTTAATATTTTAAAGTAAATCTTTCCGAAAAAACCTCCCACCACAAGTTACTATTTCTTCTACAAAATTTTCTCAAAAATGGCTGCTTAAACCATAGTTGGTTCCAGTGATTAAATCAAATATAACCTTGAATTATTTATAAATAGTTTTGGAACTTCTTTTTAATTTTATTTTATAAAACTGCGAAACCTTAAGATGTGAGTTACCTTTTCCTTTACGATTTTGTAGTTGTAATTATTTTTTTAAATTCTTGATGTTGAAATTGCCTTAATTTTACCTATTACTTTTATCCCTTTTAGATCAAATAAGTTTGTCACTATAAAACATACAGAAGTTAGAGGTGTAAAAGCTGATAGATTTCCAATAAAACGAATATTTTACTAATAATAGCAATAATAATATAATAATAATAATAATAATAATAAGGTACTGGACCAGCATATCGCAATCCTTTGTAACTCGTAATCAATGATGCCCAACCTTAAGCGAAACGCGCATTTTCCGCGAAGCTATGACGTATACTTATGGCATTCACCTCTGTTTGCTTGCTTTGGAACGCGCCATTGCAATCGCCATCACAGAAAAAGAAAGAAAGGAAAAAAAGAGGCAGTAAAGGGGAAATACTTCATGAGACAAAACGTAGGAGGTGGAATGAAGCGACAGTGTGACGTAATTAACTCTTAAGAGAAGAGGTTGGACTTCGCTGCTCCTAATATTCCGCACGATTAGTTGAGCCCAACCAAATCCTCACTCCCTTTTTATTTGTTCTTTCTTGAATAGAGTTAGCCCTCGATTTAGCCACGTATGACATCGCAGGTGGTGGACAATGATGATACATGGAAATAAATGATAGCTGGGAAAGGAAATTTGGAAGGAAACGTTCCAGGTTTAACTTTAAGGTATCTTTCTAGCCTTTGCCAGTCATGAAAACTGAAAAAAACACGTAGGAAACCTCAGTCACAGAGGAAGATTCTGGCGAGATTCTAACCGCAAACCTTGCATTTACAATTCCGTGTCTTAGCAATGTTGGCCACTCGTCTTCACTCCTCCGTGGTTGGACCCAAACCCAGACGCACTCCATTGCAGAGAAGCTGAGCACCATACTCTAACCCACTACGCCATGGCACGGAATAAGCAAATCTGACCTTATAAAAAGCTATACGTTAACCTAAATAATAATAACCAAGTAAATATTTTGTGATGTTAATCATTTCCAAAATAGTCCCTATGATTCGTTTGAATATGTTAATATTTTGAGTTGAACACTTCGAAATTTTAAACGATCGTTTTTATTTTTATTTACCTTGAGTTCGTGCAGAGAAGATTTGAGGCAGTATTTTTAACACTTCAATGATTTCAGTCTAATTACATAATATATAAAACATAATAACAGCCCGCCTTAAAGCAATATGTGTATAAATAACATAAAATGTATGTAAGAGTCATATTATTAAGGTTTATATTATTATGTACATCTTTAATAATGTCATGTGAATGTATTACGTAATTTAATAATGTAGGAGCTGTGATAATAATAGGTCAAAAATTGCTAACAATGAGGTAACCTTGAGGCGATAATGAATTGGAAAGTAATAATGCTACTACTAATTCTAGGAGCAACAATAACGTAATTTGAGACAGTTTATAAATAGCCAATCAACAACCAGAAAAAAAAACTTAAGTTAAATGAAGGTATTCTATTGCAGTAGGATTAGCCAATCAGAGATTAGAAATATAGAAATTTACAAATTCAGGCGGTAGAAATCAGTTCCAGTTGCTAGTAGACAGCGATCTTAACAGGACGCATGACGCGTCCTCGAGAAGTTTAAAACGTAATCAGTGTGAGACGAAAATAGTTTACGCGTTTATAAAGTAAAAGTAATTAATAAATAACCTCACAGCTCTCTGTATCAGTGAAGTGTTATTTAAATCGTGTCAATGATTAATAAAAAGTGAAGTAAAACTATAATCTGTGTAAGCCTACATTCTTCAGCCGAACCACGCCCTGTTAAGGAATTCATGTCTCTACAAATTAATACTGACGCAGCCGAGGCAAACTTAAATATATAATATTTAAAGAAACAGTCAAATTACAAAGTTAATATTTTTAAACTTGGGGCGAAGGCTACGGGAAAGTTTTTACCATACTGCAGTTGCAACTATTTCAAATTCCCCAAAAATACAACTTTTTAAAATTTTACGCCCAAAGCGTGGTGCAAATAACGTAACAATAAAACTCCTCCTAAAAAAATCCTCCTTCAAACTGTTTTTTCACCTAAGAAACGTATATTACCATAATGTTGCTAACTGAAACTGCTTGTATCAAATGTTTGCCGCGATTAATGGGAAGTAGATGGAAAGATAGACTTCTATATGATTAATTTTATACTAGGTATGCAAATAAAAATGCTAGCGGCGAAAGGTCATGTGAATGTTACACATCAGATTTTTAAAAATATGCTGGAAGTAGTTATAAAGTCCAGCAACTGATGTGAAATGGGAGAGCTCGTATTTTCTTATACTTTCGACGATAACAATCATTTGGAACAGGTTAACAACTAGTAGACGTAATCTTGAGCAAAAGTTGATAATTTTTCATATTGAGTTATATAATTATATAAACGCATCTGCCCTAAAAACAAATATTTGAATTATTTTATCTCAACTGTTAGTTTAATATTCTATTTTATTGAACAATTAAATATCCTGGTATAATCACAACGGCCTCTTCTTGGTAACTGTTACTTTAGAGCAGTGCCAGCCAATTAAATACCCGCTGACGTCAACAACAGCTCTCCTTACTCTCACTACGAAAGATAAAGTCACTGAAAAGTGTAGGGAAATTAAAGTACGGGGAAAGGCGAAGTTACTATTAAGCAATGACTAGCGGGATAAGGTGAATGCATATTGTACAGAGCGGCCGTTTTATGACCCGGCCCCCATCTTCTACGCGTTGTCTACTTCCCCCGGGGGTTTTCCATTCTGGAACTCCTACGTTCCGTACTCACGAGTAATAGTAACATGCACTACAATGAGTAATAACGTTAATATAAGTGTTATTCATCTGCATTGAGACATTCTCGGAATTCATCATGAGGTTGTAATTCAGAATGAGTCTCACTCTATAGAGTTTGTTTTAAAAGTTCAGCAACTATATGAAGAGGTATTTGAAACACCCTCTTATTCAACATGTCTTAGTGACTTCTTAGGAGGGGTTCAATGATACACAAATTTTCTAAACGTGTTCATATGTTAGAACATGTCTTTTTCGCCTCTTAGGTTTAGTGTTTAACGATTCCATTTTCCTGATTTTATTAAACAGATATCTGATAGTATCTCTATTTAGAACTGGAACACCAGAAAATGTCTCCTGAATATTGTCTACACCTCTGTACATAATTTGGATTTTATGTATGTAGGTATCGTACACAAGAATTCTTTGTTCAAGCATGAATTTTTCATTAAACTAATAAGACAAAACAGCAAAAACAACAAGAATACTCCAAAGTAATTTGCACACAACGCAGATGTTTGAATCAGTTTTCACTTTCTAGATGCACAGTGAACAAACTCTAGTCTTTACAGCACAAACAGAAGAGAGTAACTGACAGTTTCATAGCCGATAAGCGTAGGGTTGAGCGGGTCATGTATCGCTAGTGAGCTAGCGGAACAATACAATGCAAGTATCAACCAGGCTACAAAACGACATCTCAGTACTTTGTACCTAAGTGGTGTAAGGTACAAAATCTGTGCTTACCTTCTCCCTTGTAATCGCTGATACGATAAGTTACCTGTTTGTTATATTTTACTGTTTTTAGATCACTTGATGATACACTGGTCAATAAATATGAAGCCTACTGTAAAGTATGCAGAAAGAAGTTTAAACTCGATAATATGGGTCGCATATAGGGGTGACGAAGGCTGTCAAAAATGCGCAAGTACTAAATTGTGGTCAGGGGAATGCAGCATTTTGGCCAATGAAAAGTCAGGGAAGTTGGTTGAAATGTTTGCTGGGAAAACTTCAAGACTCAAATTATACATGGTAGACTATAGTGTTTTTATAAATATTATAATCTCAGAAATAATTTTTTACAAAATCTGAAAAAAACGGCAGTGACTAAGTGACTAAATGATAACCTATCTTGCATTTTGATATAAATAGTGCATCATATACATTTTTTGCTGAAAGGTCTGAATACTAAATTAGACTAAATCTCAATATATTGTTAATTAAACTGACAGAAAAAATGCATACACAAGGTAATAAATGCAGGAAGAACAAAAATTGCCATTGTACCTGATTTTTTTTTTTTTTTTTTTGCTAGTGCAGAAAATTTTAGAACTAAGGGAGTGCTTTCAGATGTACCATTTCTTTTTTCTTTCTGTTATAAATTAAGCTTGATAAAATATTATCAAATTCATAATTAATACATTTTTAACCATAAATATAAAAATGATTTTTAAGGCTGGTTCACAGTACCAAGGATCGGAGTGGCAAGACACGCTTAAAATGCGTGCATTGTGAGTATTCGTAAGAAATATCAAGCTTAGTTGAGTCTAGGAACAAGAGACTCCTTTTTGTGGACTTGGGCCCCGTCTGCAAAAGTTCCGGTTGCACTACAACCTAAAGGATTGTGCTAACTCTGTAATGATTGCTACCCTTCACACTGGTCTTGTGTCCCTCACCAGATTACACAGACCCATTGGTGGGGTAGTAATCCTCTGGTTGCATAAAAGTTTCTCAAAGATCTTATCTCTCCTTGATAGCGCTTCACAGGAGCATAATATATGATAGGCTGTTTCAGTTTCAGACCCACACAATCTACATCCCGTGTTGCCCTGAAACCTTCCTATTTTTACTGCTTACTATTTTTAAGCAGTCTGTCAGTTAAAGGTTTGCATGGTTCTTTGATAAGCAACTTTCCATGCCGAATTCCTGGAATCCTCTTCCAGGCTAAAGAATGTTTTTAATCAGTTTGTTATAGCCGCTATAATGGAACATTTAAGTTTGCCTAGAGATGGCTCTGGTTTGGTTTCATCTACGTCGAGCCTTGCTTTGTATGTTCGTCAGTTTTCTCATTGCCTTCAATTCCTTTATGTTCTGGTACCCATGACAAACATACTTTATTCTGCCAGATGTAATAAGGCAGTAATACATTCATCTATCGGTCTAGACGACACTAAAGGACTGTTTAGAACGTTTAGTGCTGCCTGGCTGTCTGAAATAAACTTAAGATCTGTTTATTTTTATACTCTCTTCCAAGATTTTCTTTTGCACATAGTAAAATGACAAATACTTTCACTTGAAATGCTGTGGTTACCATGCTCATGAATTACTAAAGCTACACTTGTCTTAAACCAAATACCCCAGAACCGTCCCGAATCTGTTTTTGAGCCGTCTGTGAACTAGATCAAAGGACACTCACGTAGTTTCTGATAAGATTGTTGCCATAAGTCCTCTTCAATTGTTACCTTAGATTTCTTATGGCGATGTAAAGTTTTTCCAAGTTAGTCTGTTTCCGTCTTGAAAATCGGATCTACTACCTCCTTTGTCATGGCCAATATTCCAGATATAGACCTTGGAATCTTATTTGATTTGGTTTGCCCCAGACTGTGAAAAGTCATTCTGGCCTCTTCCTTTATCAAAATATTCAGAGAGCTCAGGCTCAAGAGTGCTTGCATTGCTGAAGTAGGGGTCGTGCCCATTTCCCCAGTTATTGCTAGACAGGCTATCATTTGGATCCTACTTAGTTTTGTTTTGATGATTATTTCTTATGTCTTAGTCCATCAGACTATTGCACCGTACAATAATGATGATCTGACTACCCTTAGCATATAACCAGTGTAGCAATCTAGGTCTCTGTCCCCATCTCTTACCGTACATTTGTCTTAATACAAAAAGTAGTAATGGCTGTTTAATGTATTGTTTCCATATGTTAGTCCCAGGTCAGCTTGGATTCGAGAATTACTCCCAAATACTTAACCCCTCCCAACATTTTTAATTGCTCACCATTGAGAAACACAGGCCCAAATTCCAAGTTTCTTCCTCTGGTGAAAGGAATCGGAGCTGTTTTCTGGGGACTAACACTAACTCCTCGAAATTTACCCATTCTACTATCTTATTTAGTGCTCTACATGAATCCCTTAATAGTATTTAAATTTCTTTTACAAACTATGATAATGTCATCAGTACAGTCATAGATTGCGTGGCTCAGACCGCTGACTATATCTAGCAATCTGTCTACAGCTAGACAGAGGAAATATAACTCCTCCGTGTGGGTATCCCCTATGGATTATTGCAGCAAAATTGTTTCCCACAAAAGATGCATGTACCACTGTTTTTGAGCATGGATTCTAACCTCCTACACGAAGTTGCATCAACTCCACTCTCTCCAACAGCTGTGGAAATTGACCTGAAGAAAGTATTGTCATAAGCGCCCTCAATATCCATTAAGGCACCCAAGATGCATAGTTTTTCCAGTTTGTGAACAAATTGGTTAAAGTGCAGCCTCTGTGGAGTACTCATAGGCAAATTGTTTCTGATGTGAAGGTCTGGTTACCAAAACACCTCCGCTGATCTACCTACCCAGTAGTCTCTCTCTAACATTTTCTTTGTCATGAATGACATCAGATTGATTGGTTTGTAGGATTTAGCCCTGGTCATAGGTTTCCCGTTTTTTGTATAAATACACCCTAATATGCACCTAGATGGTGGAATGTATACCAGTGCCAAACTTGCGCTAAGAACTTTATTCATCGTCCTGCCAACAGCTAAAAACCTGTTGGAAAGATAGACATGATGCCATCTCTGCCAGGAGATTTGTAAGGTTCAAATGAGAACACAGCCCATTTTAGTTTTTGATAACAGATTACCCTCTTAGTTGTTTGCCAGTCTTCCTTGAGGTCCACGATGAAATTTCAAGTCCTAGACCTCTTGAGCCTCCAGGAGTCTTTGTTATGTATTCTGAACTGGAAAAATGAGTTCTTAGAAGTTCCTCAATAATTTCCTCAGCTGAGTTAGTGAACTCTCCATAACCATTTTTAATTAAAATTGGGGTTGACCCTCCTTTTAGAGAGAATTCTTCGGAGTCTGTTCAATCTCCTCATAATGGTCCCTCCAAGAATATCTTTTAGCCATCCTTAATGTATTATATTGAGTTAAGACCTCTCTGTATTCAGTTCATGAACATGAATAGTTTGCTTCATTGAAGGATCTTTTCCTCTTATGTGTTAAGTAATTATTCCACCAGGTGAAGTTTTTTGCACATGGGGACGACTACTATTAAAGACTTCGGTTATTGCCTCCTGAAAAAACCTAGATGCTATCTCTAGGTGCACATAACTGCTTCAACATCAATTTTGCTAAGTTATTTCTGTAAGAATCCCAGTCAGTTTTCTTAGAATTTCTATATGGTTCTAATTGTCGGGAAAATCAGACTACTCAAAGCTAATTTATCTGCAACAACTCACCTCATCAGGTACAAACCATGATTTTACAAAGCTACCAATATAATTGATAGCTACTGTAATGTGTAAAACTTCCTTCCTATTGACTGTAACAAAGGTGGGCCTGTTTTATATGTTCACTATAATCTAAGTTACTAAACACACAAAATTGAAGAGATGCTTCCTTGATATTAGTGCTCTCCAAGCAGTATTATGGGATTTTACATCACATCCAATAATGAGGTGACTGCCATCTTTTATACATCCGGCTACCAAACCTTCAACTTTCTTTGTGAGAGAAGGTTCTGAATCATCATGGAAGGTACGTGAATTCGAGGATAGCCTCCCTCGGTTCTTCCATATTTGATGATTATAGTTTTACTACCGCCAGGTCTCTGGAACAGAGATGCATAAACGGCAGTATCTTTATTCCTTGTTTAACAAGGATACACGTCCTTGAAGTTTGGTTAGGTCTACTTTAAACTAGCTGACAACCCACCTCTTTCAGACCACTAATGTCCTCCTTGGAAAACCAAGGTTTTTGTTAGAAGGCCACATCAAATCCCCTCATCACACAAGACAGCTGAAGCAGCCCGGCTGTGCGTGGAGGTTAATCTGTAGTACCTTCGTCCTGATCTGAAGTCTTCGTTTCCTTCAGGGGTCGAACGTCTGATCTTCCAAACCCCCAGAAGGCCTTGAAATTCCTACTTCCCAGCCACTTAAACGAGCCGCAATCTAGTGATAAGGTCACGCTTGCCACTTATCAGTTACCTTGCGGTTAATAACATGCCATTCGTCCGTATTAAGACCTGCATTTTGATTTTTGATCCTCAGCATGACGGTTGGAATGCAAATAGTGGCAGGGGTCCTTACAATTGCCCTTGGTCTTTTTGAAAGTTCCTTGGCGTCCACAACTTCCAACGCCATTCCCTCCCAAAATTCCCCAAGTCCGGCAACAGCGCGTACCAGCTTCTGCTCCGTTTCGTCGTTTTCATAGACTATCCAAAGGATCGCCTGCCAAAAATTAACCATAGTAATTGTGGATTACTATGTCCGGAGACTTGACGTCCACAGCTACAAAGATTTTTGATTGGATCAGTTCTGACTGACTGATCCAACTTGATCCTTCACTTTAATAGGGGTCTTCTTGGCCGGATTCTCAACAGTCCAATTTCCCTCTTTCATTTTCGCTTTTCTTAGGAGTCTTTACGCTGAGCACCACTTGCTTTACAACCTCTGCCTCCGGATCCGAAAGTTCCATTGACAAGACTCAGGAAATTATCTCTTCTTGTTGGGTTTGTTTTAAATTTAAGTCTCGTTTCATATTTGTCCGAGTAGCGGGAAATATAACCTCGACTGAGGCAGAGCCCCGGTGTGCCCCAGCAAGGCTATGGTGCTCGGGAAAGTCGACTGGTATACCTGAGGTTCCGTTAGAGACAGAATACCCTTTGCCATTCATCCCTTAGGCACGGACTAAGGCTTACGCCACACATTACATCTTGGGAGTGAGGAGTTGGTTCGCTGTGTTCGCAGAGGGAATCCCCTCTCTAAGAGGTAAACCAATATTTACCTCCCAGGGACAGGCATCTGCTATCCACCATCTGCCGACGCGCCCGGTTGTCGTTCAAGCTACACCCCCGGCCATACCGAAATATTCCGAGGGTACCGGGAACAGGAGTCTTGGTTAAGTAGCAGCATTTTCGTTCCCGTACCGGAATGGCATGTTGGATTCTATTGTGCGTAGCTATCTATCGATATAAATTATTCAATGAGGTAGTGAAGTATAACCAGCGCTAGAGCTCTCTTGTTACAAGATAGGAAAAACAAAACTGAAGCAACAAACAACGGTTACAACAGACTAGAAGTAAAACTTTTAATATATGCCACTTATTTACCCATTAGGATGATATTTTTCTAAAAAGGTATCAGAAATACTATTGGTATATATTTTAACAAATATTTACTTGATATAATTTCCATTTAGTTAATTTATATTAGGTTCTCTGAATGCTAAGCAGGTTAATAAAGTATTTTTAAAAAACCAATGATAATGTAAGTGTTCAAAGTCAAATTTATCCTTCGTTATTGATATTGTCATTCAGTCTTCCCGTTCCCAGTGAGTTGTGATCCAACCTTGCAACATATTTTTGCTTTCCGTTCCGATACTGGTTACCGTTACGGTTTACTGTAAACCAGCCTTTGTAATAGTATAGAAAGTGAAACATATATACAAAATGTATGTGAAATAAGGCATTTATAACATAATTACGTACTATAAGGTTTAATATAAATGCACCGTATTGAGGAGTAAATACGATAGTGATCTCTGAAAATAGCAACAGAACCTGTGCTTGCTACTATTGCGAATGAATTAAAATTCTTTTCTGTAGCTATTTAATTTGGTTGTATGCATTTTCTTTAAAAAATGGTGGCATGTTTACTTTTCTGAGTTTTCGCCTGACTAAGGGAATTCTGAGTTCCGTTATAAGAGAAATTAAAACATAGGTTTCCAAAATAAAAACACTTTCAAAAAGATATACGAACCTCAGCGGCAATTTCCTTAATTTCTGGGAAATTATAACAAAATCAAGGAAACCTTTTCCAGAAAGATGTAAAGAATAAATTTCCTTGAGCACGGAAATATTATTCAGAAAGAATAAAAGAAAGATGTAAAGAATAAATTTGGAAGCCCTTAATTTACCATAATAGTGTTTCATGCTGTTTTGGGCTGATAAATGCAGCACCGATAAGTTACATATACTGTATCTTCATTACTGTATCTTTAATACTTTAAACATTTTTATCAATTTAATAAAAACGTAATCGTTACATTCAGACCCACTTAAGCGATAGTGAAGTTCCATCTAATTTTCTTTCTGGAACACCATCGCTCGCGTTATGTTATTAATTAATTACAGTTCATATTTAGCTTATAAGGAAAGCAGCAAATTCTTCATGCCGAAACCTACATAGAAAGTTCGATGACAGTAGCGAGTTGTGATAAAAATGTTGGTGTTTGCTGGTATTTTAGTCAGGCGAGGTGCCCTGGGCTAGGTGGCGCATACTTCTTGTAGGAATATCTATACGTTCTGTCCTTGCCGACAAATCGGCATTATCATACAGAATGTTCGGAAATTCCTCTTACAAACTTTTAGGACTTGTAGAAGGGACTGAAAAAATAATGTTTTGTATAGGAACGCATGTCCGGAAACGTACCACTTCTGTGCTACAATTTCAAGTCGGCTTGTCTGCTAGTCTCAACGAGTGGTGTGTACGCCAGACGAGCTGCTGATGTCATTTAACCTCTACCCAACCTCTCTACCCTGGTTTGAGTTCTGTAGAGTCGCAGAAATTTTTTTTGGCAGAATTGTGGTCGCTGCATAGCAAATTGCAGAGATACCAGGGGTGGTGGAGAGGCTTTACCAGAACATCATTCATAGATACAATATGTGCAACAACCTTAGTGGTCGTCACATCGAACCGGAGTTGTACCGGATCAGAATGCCAACCAGCCTATGATGAAGAGAAATAAAGATTGTTCAGCTTAATCGCAATTGAAAGTATTCGTGGAACATGACTAAATTTGTTTTTTGTTTCACAAGTATTGCTTCATAATGGGCTGTAGTGAATCAGAATGGTAACATCTGTGAGGAAGGAAAAAACAAATTAAGCTTATTTCTTTAGTAATATTACCTAATAATTTGAATTCTAAGACAAGTGATGTACTGAGTCACACTTAACTAAAGTACTTAAGTAGATGTGGTTACTCTGAACAGCTGTTTTCAAATGGTTGTAGCACAGAAACGCTACATTTCCGGACTCGGGTTCCTGTTCAAAATATTATCTATCTAGTGCCCTCTAAAAGTCCTAAAAGTTTGTAAGGGGAATTTTCGAACAGTCTGTATAGAGAATGACATGCGTCTTTACGTTTAGGCAACTCTTGTTTGGCAGGTAGTAAAACCTCCCTCTAGCTAAAGTACTGATGAACGTACAGTAGTGCCAAGTTTAGCGAAGTAGTGCCAAAACACCCGGTTTTACCTAAACTCACATACAAAAGTAATCAAAGAAGTCATTCCCAAAGCATGCAGATCTGTGAACCACCGCATGCGGTCGAATGTGCTGTGTGCAGCGACGAACAATGAATGCAAGTATTGGCAGAGTAATGTTTGGTATAAACTCGCGGAGCACGTAAAGTTCGAAATTACATAGCGGATAGTAGCTGTACTACTACAACTGCACATTTTAACTGCCTACTTATCCAGTTTATTTACTTCTTCTTTCTCTGTTTAACCTCCTCTGATGTAGGACTTACACCCCCAGGACTTACAGGCGGGTGCCTGGGGTCAGAGCCCGTCGAGGAGCAGACACTCGTGGACCAGACAGAATATCCAGTATGGGAGGAAGGAAGTATATGAAACGAAATGATGGTGAAATGGGTAAAAGGAAAGGTGATGATGGAGCAGTTGGTGGAATGAATGACGGGGGAAATCGGAGAACCCGGAGAAAACTCGCCCAGACGCCGCTTTGTCCACCACAAATCCCACCCGGGCCGCATCGGTGAGAGGCGAGCGTTCTAACCACTCGGCCACGGCGCCGCCCTATCGCTTACTTAAGTAGTAATTAAAAGAACTACTTGCATTCTACGAAATAATTCGGGATCGAGATTTCAACGAAATGCATGTTTTAGGATAAGTTATATGTGTGGGCGTGTGAACGCTTATAGCATAACTCAAAAAGGAAATGTAGGATAAACACCAAACTTGGTTTTCATTCGAAGATGCGACAGGAAGATTTTCAGGATTGAACCCGGGCCGCCTCGGTGAGAGGCGAGCGGTCTAACCACTAGGGCCACGGCGCCGCCCAGTTTATTTACTTTTTTAAAAATTCATACTAAATGTAAACTTATATAACAGTGGAGAGGAATAAATGGTACTAGCACGTGATGTGGTATATACATTGCATATTTATTTCAAGTAGAGCTCAGAATGTTTATACCATCCGCATATTACAGACTTAAGTTAGGCTTTTTTTAATAAAAGGTACGATCTATATAAATTTAATTATTATATGGCATAAGATAGCTTTTGCTAGATTTTACCAAAGTGTTAGGTGATATTAACAATAAACCAGATTTAAAATACTAGTTTGACCAACATTTCTATGCAAAACTTTCTTCAGATGACCTATTCATCACTGAATTTGGATTTTATATATATACATACAACATATCTGTCATTCTCCGATGCTGTTTACTCCATAATTTCTAGACGTACTACATAATTTTTAATAGGTTTGGTGCAACACTACTATTGTAGTGTTGATTTAAAGCTTCAAACTTGCAAAAGTTCAGCTCATTTTCTATGACTAAAAGCAATGATGTTAGTCTGGATTGCATACCATATTGTCTTTCTAGGATTCCGACTTCTATATCTAGACTCTATACTTGAAACCAGCACTTAAGCTTTTAACATTACCTTCTTATCCCACAACAATAGACTCGTTTCTGCACGAAGGAGTTGATAATTGTAAAGTTTGGGGTTATGTGGCGGTTAAACATGTGATTCATGAACTGTGGCGCTAGTGTACTGTCCAAATGCAACCGGAGAGCTAGTCGAGTCATGTCCATTCCTGCTACTATAACAACCGCAGCCACAGTACTTCTTGTACAGCTTCCTGAACTGTAAGCTGGCCACGCACAGTGCTATGGGATTTAATACAGATGTTAAGGTTGCCACCATTAAATGCAGTGGACCCAACCAGTAATACTCTGCAATACCATTATTTATGTATATGTATATCAGAAACGGTACATATGTGAGAAAAAAGGACATGGCCAGGGTGGAGATAATGTTAGCATTTTTCCTTCTGCGTTCGTGAAACTCGGCCAGTGCCTCGTGTTCAATATCCGGCGCATTGTTAGCACTACATATTATGTTATAAAAAGCTGCTGCACAGCACCACATGAGTATTATAATGGGTAAACAAACATACAAACACAAACGGTAACCGCTCAAACCAGTATCTGGTAAACAATAGTACTTAGTGTAGTAGTTCTTTATGATGGCGATTTCCAGTGCTGCCAACAGTATCGCAAATGTCCACACCCCTCTGACAGTACGTATAGGTTTTTCGTGGTTCATTTCATCCTCCAAAGTTCTGTGTTCAAATCTGATGATACCCCAATACCTTTGTATGACGACTGCTACAACTGAGTAAGCACTGAGTGCTAATACAAAACTGCGACAGAATAACATGATTGGACAGCCTATTTGGCCGACACGTATCACTGAGTGAACTATCCAGACAACAAAGCTGAGGGAATAGGTAAGATCGGCAACACAGAGGTTCATTAGGAGTACGTTCTCTGGAGTGCGGATCTCAGGGTGTCTGATGAACATTGTCATCAGCATTACGTTGAGGACTGCTCCAGCGCACAATGGTGCCCCAAATAGTAAATACTGGACGGTATTGTGTACATAAGTTTCCATATTGAAGATTCAGCAACTAGTTTCCGATCATATTGCGCAGCCATTCACTGAAACAAAATGAAATTGCTATATTATCCACATATCAAAACAGATTCTGAAGTGAACATGGTTAATGACAAGTGTTTCTTCCATATTTAACAAAGGGGAAATAAACAAAGCTACCAACTACAGAGGATTAACTCTGTTAAACTCAACATATAAATTGTATGCTAATATTTTTAACAAAGGAATGAAGACAATAGTAGGATGCCAAGAACAGAAGAATGGAAATCGAAAGTGGAGAGCGAAATTATAGAATATAAAGGCAGAAATGGTATACAATAAACACACAAGATGTACAGGGCTATTCAAAAAGAAGGAAGAGACTACACATTTAATTCTAATGAACCACAATAGATAGCGACACATACGAAACATCATTGAATAGAGGAAAGTTCAAAGTTTTAGGCCCCACCTATTAGTTCTTTTCAGTGCCTATAGCGGTACTGTATTTGTTTACGAGAAAATGGCGATGCCACAGAAAAAGTCATTTTGTGTGCTGCATTTTACAAATAGTGAATCCATTGTTTCATTGCAGCGCGCATTTCGTTGCAAGTTCAACAACGAGCCGCCACGTTATACAAAATTTACAATTGATACAATAAATTTGTAGAAAACGGTTGCGTATACAAACGGGAAGGCACTGGTCGTCCTCTCATAACAAATTGTGCTAATTTTGAACACACATAATAAAATCTTGAACTTTCCTCTACTCAGTGATGTATCGCATGTGTCGACATCTATTGTCGTTCATTAGAAATAAATATTTAAAGTCTGTTCCTTCTTTTTTAATAAACCTGTTTAATGGTATATATGATGGCTCTGCTTCAGACTCAACCTCATTGATTACAAAGGGCAAAGTTAGTTATAAACTAGGAAGACAAGGTTGTGTATTATCAGTCACATATTTGATATTTATATGGACAATATACAAAGATGGACGGAATATGCACCACCTGGAATTAAGTTAGAAGGAATTACTTTGAATATGTTAGAATACGCCGATGATTTAGTGGTTATGCAAGAAGATAATCTCCAGAGAGAGTTAGGTTTACATCATCAGATTTGTAAAGAATAACATTTTAAAATCTATTCTTCAGAATCGGTTACCATGTCATTCCAGGAAACATACCCAACCAGAATAAAGATTGTTTTAGATATACTAATTCAACATTTTAACTATTTAGAATGTGATGTTTCATTTAACTATGATAGTGATAAATAGGGTTATTGATATATAGGGCTATTCAAAGAGGACGAACGGACTTTAAATATTTATTTCTAATGAACGACAATAGATAGCGACACATGCAATACCTCACTGAATAGAGAAAAGTTCAAAATGAGTACCATTTGTTATGCGAGGACGACCAGTGCTTTTCCGTTTGCATACGCAACCATCTTCTACGAATTTATTGTATAATTTGTAAATTTTTTATGACGAGGCGGCTCGTTGTTGAACTTGCAAGGAAATGCACGCTGCAATGAAACAATGGATTCACTCTTTGCATATTGCAGCACACAAAACGACTTTTCCTATGCCATCGCCATTTTGTCTTAAACACAGCACCGCTGTAGGCACTGAATGGAACTAATAGGTGGGGCTTAAAACTTTGAACTTTCCTCTATTCAATAATGTGTCGTACGTGTTGCTATCTATTGTCGTTCATTAGAAATAAATATGTAAAATCTATGCCTTCTTTTTGAATAATCCTGTATTAAATTCTTAAAATCAGAAGCATACACAGGTGAAACATCTGCCACTAGTTACTTTCTTTACTACGCACTTACAGTAAGTAGAGCAAGTACTGTATTCAACTCAAAAATTCTATATGAAATTTTCACTCAGATTTCACCGAAAATACATGCTTTGAGGCCCCTCATCCAGAAAAAGCATTTGTGTCTGCATGAACAGGATAACTGAAAAGGGAAAAGTCGATTTATTAAATTCAGCATCTTTCAAGGATGCGATACGAAGATTTTAAAGAAAATCCCCCATCCCGAACTACAATTTACATGGAAAATATTTCGAAAACTTTGATTAAAATACCACAAATTTAAGATGTTTTTATGCCAAAGAAATGTATATCTTAAATGTTCTGGGAATAGCTTGTGAACTCCTCTTCCTTCTGAATGATGTTTACATACCTGGTAAACTGTAAGGAACAAACAAAAATGTTACTACACAAAAAATGTCGTCTTTAACGCTCCCCAATATATGGCCTCTTACCTTCGGGGGTTATCTCATTTCACCAAGCGATGGACGAATCCATTTCTAAGGTGAAGCCTCTCAGCAGGGGAGTCCGTGATAATAAGGATTGAGGTGGAATGAGAGGACCTACAGCTTTTACAGTGAACTCTGAATCACACTGGGCCTTGGAGATATTTCACATGATCAAGTTAGAGGTAAAGGTTGAAGAGGGCCGACTTAAAATCGCCACTCCAGAGCCGAGAATTGATTCCTGGAATCTCGGAATTACAGCCGGAAACGAAACCACTGCGCTACCCTGCGCCCACACAAAAAATTTAGATCCTTAAGGAGTTGACTATTTTCATTTTTTATCTCTCTTGGTCATGCAAATAGAACGGAATTTCAAGCCGTCACGTAGTGACCCACTCTTAAAGGATTGACTGTCGTTTAAAGCCCAGTGTATTCCACTAATCCCTATTACTTACAAGGAAATATGCAATTGTTTATTTCGTTTAACAGGAAGTAGATAGAAGAATGAACTTTTGTAATAATAATTTGTTGAAGAGTGGGTAGAGAAAATCATGTGAATGAACCACACTTTTTTATACCATTCCAGCGTTTAGCGGTGTATGTGTAAATACGTCTTTCTCGTCCGCCTTAGTGGTAAGTTAGATTTTAGATGGACGAAAGTCCCATGCTTAGTGGGGAGGCACAAATTAATACCTGGTGAAGTTGATCTCAAAAACGTATAGAGCCTTTTTTAGAGATAAACCAGTGTTCTAGGGGATTTAATTTCTTTTTGTATACCACTAGTCTCCGAAACCTCATGAATGAATGGAACACGCATCTCATAGGTCCAACATCAAAATAAGCCAAAAGTAAACTGAGGCTCCAAATAACTAGAGAAGTGATAGACTACACACAATAGAGAAACACTCCTGTACTCAAAATGAATGCTTTATTGTAACATTACACAGTAGAGAATTATTAAATTATTTTAAGTGCGTGAATTACGCCTCATGTATTTCATTGCTTATTATTGTACCATTGATTAATAAAACCTCTAATACAGGCTTAAAGTAGTGCTAAAATCCACCAGCAAAGTTTTCATAGAGTTTGGGTAGTATACATTTATATTAAAACTATTTGAAATGGGTTGTATATGAAGGTATTAAATAACTGAGCGATACCAGTAAAATTCTTTCAGCGGTAGGGCTGCTTCCTTGGTCGAATGGTGAGCAGGCTGATTTCTCACACAGAGGTCCCGCGTTCGGTTCCCAGCCGGGAGTTGGGAATATTTCTTTTATTGAGATTATTTCCTACCCTCCATAGAGAATGGAAGTGCGGATGTGCATGTGAATGTGCGTATGCAAAGAAGTTAAAGACGACGAAAACCTTCTTGAAGTTCAAAGAGTAAAAACACTATCAAATATTTCAGAAAGCATAACAGAGATTATAGAAGTGGGGAGAAAAGTATTTCAGCATCACAAAGTGGCAGGATGAGTTTATATCTTCTATAGTGCCTTAGGGTTTATTTGCTCTTTCCTTTACTTCTTTGGACTTATATATTTCGGCATAAAATACGTATGAACGCTAGAAAGTTACACAGTTTCGACTTTTAAGTCAGGCTGGGAAAATCAAGCAATATTAAAAATATGATGTGTTATACTCACACGACTTTCTCTACTCTTGTACAAACTAGTTTTACAAACGCTTATTCTCCATATGCTTAATGTTAACCGAGATATTCGAGATGTTAATCTTATTGCTAATTTCCTTGTAGATGTAAGGGGAATTGGTAGGCTTTAAGCTATAGTCAAATATATTAAGAGCTGGTTGCTATGTGGAGTATTCCATTCTCTTTGCATTATAAGGACAAAAAAAATGAATAACGAATTTCCATTTGAGAAAAAGTATAGGTATTGGACAATTTAAGGGAATAACAAGCAATATCTCGAAAATGGTTCACTCAACAAGAAAAATGTATATGGGATAAATTGTGTATTTTAACGCGATCTACATTTTCTGTGTAGTAAAAGTTTGTCTATCTCTTATGGTTTACCAGCTATGCAAAAGTCGTTCACAATGAATACTTTTGGAGACATTCCCAGAAAATTCAAGATATAAATTTTATTTGTCATGAAAGTATGTTAAATATATGATAATCCTAGAGAATCGAGATGAAATTTCATTACGCTTTTGTGCATACTTTCCTTTAGGTATAAAAAAGATACATTAGGCTAAATCGAAGTAAGATTTTTTAAAAAGTGGATCGCTATGCGATGGCTTTGAAGTTGCACGCTCTTTGAATCACGAGAAAAAACAAATAGTGACTTCTATTCAAAAAAGTTGAAGCATTTGACAATTGAAACCAATACCACAGAATATTCTTTTGTATTGGTTTGAATTGATTAATTGTAAAGTCATTAAATTTTATTTAACTTAAACTGTGTGATATAATGAGAACTAAATTTTTGGTCCCGCTCTACAAGGCTTTATCTAGCTCTTACTTTACAAACTTCTTACTTCCTCTACTATGTAAAGCAAGTAGGGGAAGTACTATATTCAACCCAAAAATTCGATAACGAGATTTTACCCGAAATACATGTTTTGAGGCCCCTTGAATCCAAAAGCGTTTTTAGAAAAAGGTGCACGCAGGGATGAATAGTTGGTATTTCACGTAAGACAGGAACAAACTACCACCCCCAAACTGCCCTTAATATGAGACACTTTCCGAAATTTTTTATTTTCTAAAAAAATGCCTCTAATGATTTTGATTAAAAAATATTATAAGGATATTTAACGATAAATAAAATGTATATCTTGAATATTCTGGGAATAGCATGTGAAATCCACTTCAGTTGGAAGAAATTTTGTCTAATCTTGCTAAACGTTAAGTAATGGACGAAAACTTACTACATAGAACATGTAGATATCTTTAAAACACACAATTTACTTGAAGTAAGTTTTTAGTGGTATAAGCACTTTTAAATATCTTATTAAACGTTCGAATTGTTCATTACTTGGTCATTCCTTAAAGTCCTTTCAGCATTCGGTTGCTTCTCGCGATTGCATGGAAACAGTATGGAATACATTGTGCCTAGTTGTTAAACATTTGACTGTCGCTGTTACCTTTGTATCTGTAACGAAATGTGTAATACAGCTATTACTGCAAAGGTTTATTCGGATTAAAATGTAGTAGATAGAAAATAAGCTTTAGTGAAAATAGTAAATATACCCAAAATAAATGATAGAGGGTAGAGAAAGTCATTTGAATGTATCACATCAGAATTTTTGAGAATGAAGACTTGACAGGCTATTACTAGAAAATTGAAGATATTAATTTTATTTGTTATTTATATGTGTTAAACATATCGTATTTTAACAGAAATCGTTAGCCAATGAGCTGAACTTGAATATCAAGTTGGTGTTATCCTATATTTCGTTCTTTTTGTTACGCTTCACAGATAAACACAGACCTCTTTCTAAAACGTTTCTGGATCCAGGAGCTTCAAAACATGTATTTCGGGTAAAATGTTGGTGTGGAATACAATACTTCCTCTCTTTAGGAAAACAGTAGAGAAGGTAATAAAATTATCCTACGGCACATAACATAATATGCTAACTAAATATATGATAATTAATATTGCTATAATTCTTCGGTTAAGGGGAATATATAATTAACACAAATCAAGTCCAGGTATGAACTATCGATCAACACATCTGACTAGTATTTCGGGAAAACTCGACCATAATGCAGTTTTTCTGTTCCACTGGAACAATTGCTTTTCTGCAATTGATGGGTAATCGTTTGTTGTGTGTTAATTTCTGGACTTTATATTTACAAATTAATTTCACACACACATTTGCTCTCTCATACTTCCAGATACTAGGGAGGATTATGAATGCTACTGGCTAAAGAAAAAATCCCATCCTCCTGCCGGGAATCCATCCCAGGACCTCTGGATTTGGAAGCTAGCATGCTAACAACCAGAGCACAGAGGCGGTAAATGCAGCTTGGCTTCGGGTCAACACAAATCTATTGCTTTTAAGTCCTCTGCAGGTTCTTCGTATTGAGGCAACAATAATGCAGGATAAGCACAGGAATAAGTAAATAAGTGACAACAATCATAGTTGTCAAAAATGTAATTTTTGCAAAAAGGGCTGTGTTTACACGTAAGACAATGATAGACGTTGCATACGCACAAACTTAAGGGCGGCTGATTCACCTGGTACATAGTGAAAGTACATACCTAGAAACAGAATGGAGCTGTCGGCAAACAAACACTTGTTTACTCTAAAAACGTCCTCCAGTAACTGCTTTAATTTAGCGGAAAATAAGGAAACGGATATCCCTTCGGGGGAAGGAAACAGCAATATTCGAAAATGCCAGTCTGATAACCTGTATTTGCATCCGTTTAATGGAATAATTGTTAATACGGAAGGAGTTTTTGCATATCGTGTTGTTCGACTGAAAACTGATTACACAATCTTATTATGAGATTTACCATATTCTAGAAGCAAAAAGGTTATGGCTTAGCAGTCACACGATTTTCTCTATTCTTACCAATACACAGTCATTGTTTAACACAGAGGAATCTGCTGCCCCCTATGTTTCAGCACCTCAGATTATAGTCTTAACTGAAAACATCGTTCTTCTGGTTGTGCGCATAAACCAATTTGACTATTTTTCTTCAGCTGAGTGCAAAGAAGCTACAAAAAGGGTTTAAAAAAGCTATAGGTTTATGTTGACCTTTAAAGTACCATATACAAAAATCTTTCCTTGTAGAACATCCTAGAAAAGTTACCTTGATATCGATTGGATTAGCGCTCCAATATCAGGTCAGGGGCTCGAAGATCGATATTTCAAACTTTATATAATAAACTACGTCAAAATAATTTCAGAGATTGTAGATGTATCTGATAAAAGAAATTTGAGATAGGCAATGCATGGCCCACGGCTAAACATAACGCAGTTGTATGGTGTTAAACATATTGGTATCAGATGCCGATAAGTCTATGTTGAAGCAAAATCGGATAAAAAGTGGGCTTAGAATATTTTTAAAACTGCTTCACGTGTATAGAAATATAGATTTTCAGCAGCTTGTTATTAGCATTCTCAAGATTAAATGCCACAAAAATTTCGTCAAATCTCGAAATAATAACTTGACATGCGAGACTGAACATCGATTAACTGCCTTAGGCGTTTCTTTGACTGTTCGTGTGGCTTAATACGTAACGCCAAAAGCTGATGTTCCGAAGATCATGGGTTCGTTTCCTGTCATACAGTTAATTTCTTTTTTCTTTTTTAATTTCGTTCGAAGAAGTGCTGCAATTCGTATAGGTACTCAGGACGCGATTCGGATTAACCAGTGCAATAACACTCATTTCTTTGATTCGGTTCGTTGATATTGGCGATCCATTTGTGTTAAGTATTGTGTATCATAACGTTTTCCACTGGTGCGGTAGACAATGAATTTCTCCCCATTGTAGATGGAAATGTCACGTCGTCTGTGAATATAACCCTATTTCACTTATCGTTGACATTTTCTTTTGTAAATGCGAGACGACATAATCCGTGATGGTCTGTAAGGCGCTGATTCTTAGCTGCAATCGGGCAAAGAGACATGCTGTAGTAAAATGACAAAAGGCTCTGCGATTCGACCTAAGGAAATTAGAATTACTTCTAATTGTAGACATATGCTGGAAGGGATTGCTATCTGCCTCTTCTAGGAGTCAAGTGTCCTGCTGAGGAGTGGACAAACGTTTTCAACTCTAAATAGGTCGATGAAGAACAATCTCTTCCATGAATAACCGACCCTTATGGTAGCCTTAGATGTAGCGCTTCAAGTGTCGCTACAGTATCCAGCAACATTCACTAACGTAAGGGGAGATCTCCTTGTAGCTTCGTTTTGTATGTTCTCGGCCATGGCAGACGTCAGTATGATTGATAACATATCAGCAGAACTCCGAGGTGCGTGCGCATGATCACGCCAGCGCCGTTCATAATTGGAGAATGAGACAATGTTTGCACATCCAATATTAAGTGAATTAAATATTTTCTTTAGGACATGCACTATGACTGGCATATTGATCTGTTTTTAAACATCTGATTTTTTATCTTAGAAATCATACCATGGTGTTCCTAACTGAAGCTGTTTTTCTGTCAAGTATTTGTCGTGATTAATGGGAAGTAGATGTAAAGATAGGCTTTTATATTATTAATTTCATAATGGGTATAAAAATGAAAATGGTAGTAAGGAAAGGTCATTTGAATGTTACACGTCAGATTTTAAAGATAAGTTGTAAGTAAGAGTTATGAATTCTAGCAGTTGATGTGAAATTTTATTTCACATTATTTACTTATATTGTATTTCATATACTTCGATGAGAACAATAATTTGGAAGAGATTATTAACTAGTAGCCATAAGCTTGAGCAAAAGTTGATAATGCCTTGCTTAATTTTTCATTTTGAGTTATGTAAATATATATGAACGAAACTGACTTAGAAACAAGTTTGACGTTGGAAATATTTTATCTGAATTCTTGGTTTTATATTCTGTTTCAGTCAACAATCAAATATCCTTGTATAATTACAATGGTTTCTTCTTAGTAGGTATCATTTTAGAGCAGTGTCAGCCAACTAAATGTCCTGTGACGTAAACAGCAACTCGCTTCTTACTCCCACTTGAAGTGGGATATTTGTTGATAGTTGGAGGATACTTCATGTTTATCTGCACCACGTATGGAAGCCATTTGTCGCAGTCACTTCGTGTTATCTTATTGCTGGGCGCCTGTTATTGTTTTATTATTTTGCATTTTTGGGTTCATTGTGCTCCGGCTAGCTATTATTATTTATATTATTATTATTATTATTATTATTCAGTCGAGCAAATCTCTTAAACAGGGTGTGTAAACGGAAAGGAGTTTTGTTACTCAAAGATAACACTGATAAAAGAATCTGTTTTTACACTTTTATTACCGTCACAATTAAGTTCATATATTGATTCGTGATACACGCCAAACTGAAACTGTTATATTTTCTAATATCACTATAATCACTTATTTACTGCACATTATTAATTCGCGTTTCACAGTTATAACAAACTTTAAGACGCGAGAGATTCTGTAGAATTGCGACGTGTACTTTATGTATGCTTTCGTTGAACTACGCGACGTGTAACCCGCGAACGATTCTGATGAACTAACTGTGCGACGTATAACGCGTGAATGCTTCTGTTGGACTGACGAAATCTGCCTCTGACTTTAGCTTTTTATACTCGACAGCAACTCGCTTCTTACTCCCACTAAGAAAGATCAACTCAGAAGTGTAGAGCAAGTGAAGTAAGGGGAAATGTGAAGGTACTATTTAGTAATGAGTAGTGGGATAAGGTGAATGTACATAGTACAGGTGGCCGTTTTATGGCACGAACCGCGTCCCTTGTATCATGCTTCGCGCATTGTTTATTTAATTGGAGGGTTTTCCAATTCAAAATCCCGCGTTACATACTCGTGAGCAGGCAGAGGGGTTTTATAAACAGAGCAATCGTGTAACCGCGGGGAGTGTAGATACCTTTAGATATTGTGTTGGACACTCTCCTTCCTAACTCAACAGGCGGTTTCGTTTTAACTGGTGCATATTTTATTCGATGCAGATACAGGGTGGAGCATTTAGATTATACTGTACATTATCTCCAAAGCTAAGCGTTGTATAAAGAAATGTCTAATAAACGTTGCTTGGTATTATGGGGGAAGGTAAATTCCATTAGTCGTGTTTTGTTTGGAGGACGTTATGATGGTAATTTTAGGGTCAATTTAATGTTTACTTTCTCTACTACGTATAGTAAGTAGGGGAAGTATTGCATTCGACCCAAAAATTCGATACCGAGATTTCACCGGAAATACATGTTTTGAGACTCCCTGAATCCAAAAAAAGCATTTTTGGAAACATGTCCGTGTGTGTGTGTTTGTGTGTGTGTGTGTGTGTGTGTGTGTGTCTGTGAACAGCATAACTCAGAAACGAACAGTCGGATAAACACCAAACTTGGTATTTAGGTTCAGTATCTTCCAGAGATGGGACACGAAGGTTTTCAAGAAAGTCCCCCCACCCCAGACTACCCTTTACATGGAAAATTTTTCGAAAATTTTAATTTTCTCAAAAATGGCTAACGATTTTGATTAAAATATCATATGTTTAAGGTATTTTCATGACAAATGAAATGTATATCTCGAATTTTCTGGGAATGTCTCCAAAGGTGTTCTTCATTCTGAACGACTTTTGCATAACTCGTAAACCATAAGAGATAGACAAAATTTTACTGCACAAAAAATGTATATCGCGTTACAACACACAATTTATGTCATATACATTTTTTTTGTTGAGTGAACCGTTTTCGAGATATTGCTTGTTATTCCCTTAAATTGTCCAATACTTATACTTTTTCTCAAATTCGTTACTCATTTTTTTATGTCCTGGACATGCAAAGAGAATGCAATGCGCCACATAGCAACCAGCGCTTAAATATTTGACTATCGCTTAAAATCTACCATATTCCCCTTGCATGTACAAGAAAATTAGCAATAATATTGACATCTCGATATCTCGATTAACATGAAGCATATGGAGAATAAGCGTTTGTAAAAGTAGTTTGTACAAGAGTAGAGAAAGTCATGTGAGTGTAACACATCAGATTTTTTTAATGGGAACCTACAGTTAGGGTTAATTTAAATTGACCCTAAAATGACTATCACAACATCTCCAAATAAAACGGTACTATTGGCATTTACTTTCCCTCATAATTCAAGCAAATTTTATTCAAGACATTTCTTTCTATAACGCTTAGCTTTGGAGATATTGTACAGCCTCAGCTTAAATGTTCCAGCCTGTATAGACCAGAGAAGAACTGTGTCAACAATCTATATTAAAAAGTAGTTCATACATAAAAAATATCACAATAAGCATTGTTTGTAGCCGAATTTGGAATACTTAAGTGAAGCCTTCATATTTAACAGCAGAGCTCAAAGAAAATTTAAAACATTGTTGTAAACAACCTGTAATTCAATGAAACACAAGGAACGGATGACATTATTAAGGAACAATGAGTAAAATGGACTTTAAACCACCTCGGTTAGAAACTATGGTTCAGAATTTTCGAGGATCTGTCTCATACGCTAATATTGCTTAAAAAATACAGCTTTCGATGTAAAATAAGACAATGTAACTAGTATTTCTGTATTTTAATGCCTTAATTAAATAATTAGGTAACTTTTGCATACTCTCAGTAGCTAAAATATATTGCTTTTTTTCTTTCTTCTCCTAATACTCTTTAATTTTGGACTACCTGCTATTGAAGTAGGGTGTACTGCCATCAAATTCTACATCATTTTTGTTTGCATGGAACACTGCAATGTCACCAGCACTCGGTGCGTTTCTAAATTGATGGTTAATTTATAAAAACTCCTCTGCCTGCTTATGAGTAATAGTAACATGCACTGCAAAGAGTACTAACGTAATAAGTGGTGTCCATCTGCACTGAGACATTCCTGGCATTGTTCATCCACACAGGTTGTAACTGATGGACAATAGTCACTCTGTAAGATTTAAATTTTAAAACTTTAGCAGCTGTATGAACAGAGGATTTGAAAACCCTCTTGCTGTGCAGCACGTCTGAGAGACTTCTTTGGAGAGCGTTCGAATGATGCACCAATTACGTGAATTTTTTCCTCCGTTAGAACAAGTCTTTTTCGCTTTTTAAGTTTAGTGTTTAGCGATCCTGTTGTCCTGAGATTATTAACACTC
Source organism: Deroplatys truncata (assembly GCA_030765065.1). NCBI lineage: Eukaryota > Metazoa > Arthropoda > Insecta > Mantodea > Mantidae > Deroplatys > Deroplatys truncata. The sequence goes on from CM060986.1 coordinate 137,551,159, forward strand.
TATTGCCGAAACTATTTTGCTATATATTCCTCTCTTCCACCTATTCCCAAACTGACGTTTATATCCCTTTCACCGGGACGACAACTGAAGCGATTCGAATAGTCGTGATTGTTAGTGCGATACGAAATGAATTGGCCATCCATTCAAAGCCAAACTTAGCGAATTCGAGTCCTAACAACTGCAGTCAAATGCGCCTGTGGCAAAGAAAGGGGAGAGCCCAAGTATAATAAGCGGTGTAATGGCACGCTTGGGTGCTGATAGGATTACATTTGACTGCAGTTATATGGACTTTGATCTTTATTATTAAAGACAAACACTACAATTGTATTGCAAAGATATTAATATTTTACCATATAAATCAGCCATAAATAGAACTAATTTTGTTGTTGAAGATTAGTATAATACGAAATTTAAAAAAAATCCCATTAAGAATCCTAAAACCCAAAAAGCACCTTTGTATTGGATACGTTAATTGGGTTATAAAGGGTTAAACAGACTGACAGCATATCTATTTATACTAGAATACCAGGAAACGTATCCTGAAATTGTCCACATACCTGTGTACATGATTTGGTTTTAACGTATGTAGGTATTGTACATGAGGATTCTTTGTTCAAGCGTGAATTTTTCAGAGGACTAATAAGACAAAACAGCAATAACAATAAGAATACTTAATTCACATACAACACAGCTGTTTGAATCAGCTTTCACCTTTGAGATGCACAGTGATCAAGTTCTAGTATTTACAGTACGAACATAAACTGTAACTCATGGTTTCATAACCGATAAGCGTAGTTGAGTGGGTTACCGCTGATGAGCTGGCGGAACAACACCAGGTCACTAGGTGCAAGCAATCACCCGAGATCGTGGCCGGGCCACAAAAGACCTCGCAGTGCTTTGTACCTAAGTGGTTGTAAGGTACAAAATCTGTCCTTACTTTCCTCTCCCTTGTAATCGCTTATACGACAACTCGCCTGTTTTTTATATTGTGGTGTATTTTTAATTTTGTCATTACCAGTTGTTGCTCCTGTAAAATATGCTCGAGTATCTACATCTGTTCCAACTGTAAATTAATAACAAATTCTAAATATATAAAACCTTTTAAACATGAATTTTTCAATTCAATTCAACATTTCAAAAAATAAATTAAATAATTTAAAAATTTTAATTAAAATTTAAGTTAAATCTTAACATACTTCAACTAATAAAATTATTAAAATAAAATACAAACACTAAGACTTAAAGAAACATGTATTCTTTATTTATAAATTTGAAGGATATTAGTTTACTTTTATTATATTATTTATTATATTCCGAATAATTTTAATACATTGATTACCTTCGTAATAGAAGGATTATCTTGAATAAATTGTTTTATTTATCAATTTATTCAAGATAATCCTTCTATTACGGAAGGTAATCATCAATGAAAAGGTGCAGATGAAATTTTTATTAAAAGTGGATTTCAATTTTCTTTACGTTTTTTAATTGCTCTTATCTTTTTAATTTTCGATGTGGAAATCGCCTTAATTTTACCAATAATCATTATTCCATTTAAGTCAAATATATTACGAAGATGAATATAACCTAAAAATTTTCGTTCCAATAATGTAAAAAAAGCAATCCAATTATAACAAAAGTAAGTAAAATTAATCGGGGTACTTGGGTTTGATTTATATAAATTGATTTTATATTGATTATACTTGTAATAAAATTTATCAAATTTTGCTTTATGTGGAATACCTTTTTGGCTGGATTTTATTGAAAGGATATAATTTTGGAATTAGTTTCTTTAAAAAATTTAAATATTTATGTATAGATTATATTTTTTCTGTTGTGTTGTATTGTTGCTAGCATTTTTGTGGTTTAGTCATATTTTGGCTTAACGGTGTTTCCTTTCGGTAAGGGCCATGCCAAAGGGAAAGACCTTTCCGAAGTTGTCTGGTATGACGTCCGCCGTCTGGCTTCGGCTAGACACGGTTGGTGGAGGTAAGATAGCGTCTCTCTAGTGGAACTGTTCGTTGGAGCCAGACGTGCGTGTGGCCGGTCTATGGTTTAATGGCATCTCCCTTCATCCTTTTTCCTTGTTCAATATGCAGAGTCGCCAGCCGTGTTGTGAATAAATCTCAGGCATGTAAGGGTAATGTGTGTGATTTAATTTCTCAGTGTAGCATAAAACCCACGCCTTCTCCTTAATTCCACACCAAGGTCCCGGACTTTCGCTGCCGGCGAGTTACGCCACCCCCTATGTGCGTGCTGGGGTGATCTAAATTAATTCCTTTTTCTGTAATCTTTTGGCCTTCACCCCGACATGTGATAATATTTTCCTGTGTTAATCAGGTTCACTTAGCTCTAGCAGCGTTCTCAGTGATCTGGAAAGTCAGGGAATTACAAAATGATCTAGTAAAGTCCACCTCATTGATTCAACATCAACCATTGTACTTAATTGGTTCAAAATTATGTCACATTGATAATTCATACTGATCGAAAAAAATACATATTAAGGAGGACAACATTTTTGCTCCTTAAAATCCCCTCACAACCCTTGAAGTGATGAGTTTCAAATTAAATGGAGAGGAACTGTTATGTGTGTAAATGTTTTAACACGTGTTAGAGATAACCTTACTCAGGTTTTTGTGGCTGCAGTTTCGGATTTATTTACTATCATATAACTTTGGTTGCCCCCAACCCTCCCAAACAAAAACCTTTCAACTATCAGTGACTGGGTTCATCGCTTAATCCATAGTTTGAGTTTGTAGAATCACTTTCTGATACACTGGTCAAGAAATTTGAAGCCTACTGTAAAGCGTGCAGAAAGAAGTTTAAACTCGATAATGGGTCGCCAGGCATTGCATAGGGGTGAAGGAAGCTGTCAAAAAATGTGCAAATACTAAATTGAGATCAGGGAAATACAGTATTTTGGTCAGGGAAAAGTGAGGGAAGTTAGGTTCACATTTTTGCTGGAAAACCTTCAAGACTAAAGCTTTACACTATGACTGCAGTGTTTTTATAAATATATACGGAGTCGATCATTTAATTTAAGAGTGCACAATGTCTCCAAAACTAAGCGTTGTAGAAATAAATGTCTTAAATAAAAGTTGATATTATGGGGGAAAGTAAATGGCATTAGTGGTGTTTTGTTTGGAGGATGATTCAAGAAATTTTGTTTTACAACGCTTAGTTTTTAAGATATTGTACACTCTCAACTTAAATGGTCCACCCTGTATAATCTCAGAAATCATTTATATTACATCTATTTTAATTGACCAGAGTGTAAAACTGTTCAACTGTCTGGTAACTGTTATTCTGAAAAGAAAATAATGTTGCAATTGTTTATTGCTTTCGTACATTTTACACAGTAGAATAGTTATATAGCCAAATACCTTGAAAATGTATAAATGACTAAATCACTAAACGACAAAGCCTCTCGCGTTTTAATATAGTGCATCATATTCACACATTTCTTTCTGAGAGGTTTGAATACTAAATTAGGCAAAATGCAAAATGATAACATTTATTGTTAATTAAATAGACAGAAAATAAATACTTACACAAGGAAATAAGTGCAAAAATAAACAACACAAATTTCATTGTACTTCACTTCAACATTTTTGCTAGGGCAGACAGTTTCAGACCTAAGGGAGTGCCTTCATCTGTTATTTATTTTCTTTCTGTAATAAATTACAGCTTGTAAATATTACCATATTCATAATTAATAAATTAGTTAACTATAAATACAAAAATGTTTTTAAGGCTGATTCAGAGTACCCAGAAACAGCAATCGGAACGGTAACAACAGTTAAAATAAAACTCGTAATGGGCATTCACAATAAGCAGAAAGCTTAGCGGAGTCTAGGAACCAGAGACTTGGTCAAGTACCAGCATTTTCGTTCCCGTTCCGTGTAATTAAAATTCACCATGTAGTGTAAAGGAAATGACCAGTCATATGGAGATGGGTAGAGCAAGTAATTTAATGCACTCTGTACATGAATTTAAATAATATAATACTGTTGCACTAGTGTTCTGGAACGAAAGATTGTAACACCAGCATATCTGTTTAGTCAGAATGGTATAAGTAGGCAGTGAAGTATAACAGCGCTACAGCTCTCCGGTTACAAGCTTAGAAAAACAAAACAGGAGCAACAAATAACAATTACAACAGCATAGAACTACACAATTAATATACAGAGTGGACCATTTAAGTCGAGACTGTACAATATCTCCAAAACTAAGCGTTGTAGAAAGAAATGTCTTCAATAAAAGTTGCTTGATGTTATGGGGAAAAGTAAATGCCATTAGTCGTGTTTTATTTGGAGGACGTTGTGATGGTCATTTTAAGGCCAATTTATTTTTTTTTAAACGGGAACCTACCTTTTTATGTTTTCTCACTCCTCATAAAAAACTAAACATTTGTATAAAGAACTTTGCAATTGCTCTTACTTTGACGTAAATAACAATGAAAATTCTGAGTGGCTATGTACCAAGAGCGCAATGAATGGCTGGACCATCCATGGAGGTAAAGTTACGTTTCATAATTGAGAATCAACCTTTTTTTATTTTGTTTCGTTTTTCCTCATCACAAACAGCTTTTCATAAACCATTTTCTGATGAAAAAACAACATACAAAATGTAGGTTCCCATTTTAAGAAATTAAATAGACTCTAAAATAACAATCATAATCTACTACAAACAAAACACGACTATGAGATTTACCTCCCCCATAATTTCAAGCAACTTTTATTCAAAATATTTCTTTCTATAACGCTTAGTTTTGGAGACAGCCTCAACTTAAATGGTCCACCACGTATACGTAGAAATTATTACCCATTAGGATGATACTTTCCCAAGAGATCAGAAATACTACCGATGTAGATTTTAACAAATATTTGCTGAATACAATTTCGCATTATTTAACCTGTAATAAGCTGTCTGAATGGTAAGCAGCTGGACAAAATATTTTTAAAAACAAATTAAATCATAATGTTCAAGTCACGTTTTTCCTGTGTTATCGATATTGTCATTGATAGCTTTCTCGTTCTCGGTGTGTTGTGAACCAAACTGACATCTTTTTGCTTTCCGTTTCGGTTCTGGTTACCATTCCAGTTTATTGTGAACCAGCCTTTGTAAAAGTAATACAACGGGAAATACTTTGTATAGAAAAATACGTAAGGAATAAGTGAGTAATAACAATATGAACATACTCTGAATATACTAAGGATTAATAATACAAATTCACGGTAAGAAACTCGAAGCAGTGTTATGGTAAAGTGAATTCTGAAAAAAGCAACAGAGCCTGTGTCTACTGCTATTGTGTGTGAATTAAAATTATTTTCTACAGCTATTTAAGTTAGTTTTATGCAGTTTCTTTCCAAAAATGCTGGCATTTATATTTACTTTTCTGAATGACCAAGGAGAATTCTGAATTACGTTATAAGAGACATCAAAACACGAAGTTATGTAGAAATATACTTTTCAAAAACAACACACTTTTAAAAAGTGCGAAGCTCGGCAGTAACTTCCTTAATTTCTGAGAAACTTGTACCAAAATCTGAGGGGCAAGGAAACTTTATAGAAAGATATAAAGAATAAATTTGGAAGCCCTTAATTTACCATAATAGTGCTGCATACTTTTTGGACTGATAAATGCATCACCGAGTGAGTTACACACATTTAATTACTATATATTAAATACTTCAAACATTGTTATTAGTTTAATGAATATATTCATACTTTCTTTCTGGAACACTATCACTCACGTAATATTACTTATCAGTTAAGTTTATCTTTAGCTTATAAGGAAAAAGCAAATCCTTTATACCGAAACCTACCTAGAAATTTGATTACAGTAGCAATTTGTTATAAATGTGTTGGTGTTTGCTGGTATTTTAGTCAGGCGAGGGGCCCTGTACTAGATGGCGCGTACTTCCTGGAATACTTCCTCGTCAGAATATCTATACTTCTGTCCTTGTCGATAAATCAGCATTGCTACATAGGGAATGACAAGCGCCGTTGGGTTTGAGTGACTCTCGTTTGATAGATAGTAAACCCTCCGCCTGACTAAAGCACCTATGAACGTACTAGTCGACCACGATATGAATGTGTGTGGCGGGGAGCGGAAAATAAAACCTTACGAAGCAAATGGGCGGGGCATCGGAAGGACAATCAAGTAAAGAAAGCATTCATAGTTCTGAGTTGCATTTTCTAGCTAGGCTGAGGCCAGCACATGTACTGTTGCATTGTGTGACTGTGCATTTCCATATCGTCTTGCCCCCTCACTCCTCTATGATCCCTAGACTTGATTGACAACGAAACACAGTGACGCTCTCCACCAAGTTCATTCATATTGTGGCCGACTAGTACAGTAGTGCCAGGTTTAGCGAAAGGTTCGGAAACAGAACTTCAAAACACATTTTAATCCAACTGTGCATGCAAGAATATACAAATCAGTAGCCATTCCCAAAGGATGCAGGCGTGTGAGCCACGTGCATGCGGTCAAATGTGGGTCATGTGCGTAGCTATGAAGAATGAATGCAAGTATTCGCACAGTAATCTTTAACATGAACTCGTGGAGCACGCGAACTGTGAAATTACATAGTGGATGGTAGCTGTGGTTTAAACAAATACATTTTTTCCCAGCGTAATTTAACAAGCCGTTTTTATTTTGTATATTTTTTTGAAAATAAACTAAATATAACCTGTAAACTGATAGACAATAAACAGAAATAAGTGGTTCCAGTACATTATATAGTATTTTATAGCATACACATTAAATATTTATTTCAAGCATAGTGCAGAAGGCTCATTATCAACCACATATTGAACACTTTAGTTAGGCTTGGTTAATAAAGCGCATGGTCCATCTCAATTTAACTATTGCTAGGTATAAGATAGCTTTTGTCATTCTGTACTAAAGTATTAGGAAACATTAACAATAAATCAGATTTAAAATACTGGTTCGACTAGTTCGACCACCATTTCTGATCAAATTTTATTTAGACGGCATATAAGTGACTAAGCCGGAAAGCCAATTTGTATTGTGTATATAATATACAAGGTATTTGTTACTTCCCGGCGTTGTTTAATCTAAAATTTCTGGTTGTACGTATTTTAATCATCTAGTTTGTTTCAACACTACTATCTGAAGGCACTGCGAAAGTACAACTAATTTTTTTGGCTGAAAGGGACGATGCCAACCTGAATGTGATAAAAAGTTGCATTTACAGGATTTCGGCTTAGATTTTGAGGCTAAGGAATTGAAACTTAACAGCCAAGATTTTGGACGTGACCTTCTTATCCCACGAAGATATTCCAAGACACGTTTCTGCACAAACGAGTTGATACTTTTCTTATTAAGGTTAAACCTGTGATTCCTGTTGTGTGACGTTAGTGCTCTGTTCATTTGCAATCGAAGAGCTAGCTACGTCATGTTTTTGCCTGCGACAACAGCAGCAGAAGTACCTCTTGTACAGCTCCCTGAACTGTAAGCTGGCCACACACAGTGCTATGGGGTTATAAAAAGGATTTAATACGGATGCCAATTCTGCTACCAGGAAAAACGCAACATTTTGAAAATTATACTCGTTAGGATGCGCTATCATGTACATACACGTCAGATTCGGCACATATGTGAGATAAAATGAAGTGCTCAAGGTGAGGATGACGTTAGCACTTTTCCTTCTGCGTTCTCGAAGCTGAGCCAATGCCTCGTGTTGTATACCTGGTATATTGTTGGCACTACGTCTTATCTTACAAGAAGCCACTGTGTAACAGTACGAGACTACTATAACGGGTACAAATGCATACAGGTACATACGGTAGCTACTGTCACCAATATCTGGTATACAATCCAAACTATTGTAATTATAAATCACGAAGACCAATTCCAGTGCTGCCAACAGTATCGCAAATATCCACACTCCTATTGCAATACATATTGGTTTCTTGTAGTTCTTTTCATCCTCCAACAGTCTATTGTCAAGTTTGATGATGCCCCTATACCGCTGTATGCTGATTGCGACAACTGAGTAAGCGCCGATTGCTAGCATAAAACTGCGCCAGAATGATAGGCCGAGACAGACTGTTTTGTTGCAAGGTACGACGATTATCTTACTAAGGAAGCTGAGGAGGTACACTAGATCGGCAACGCAGAGGTTGATAAGGAGTACGTTCTCTGGAGTGCGGATCTCAGGATGTATGATGAACATTACCATCAGCATTACATTGACGACTGCTCCAGCGAACCATAATACCAAAAACAGTGAAGCCTCGAATATGTCCATTACCTTGATTTCTTTCATTTCGGAGGTTCAGTAAGTATACTTTCAGATCTTGTTGCACAGATCTTCACTGAAACAAAATAAAGTTGTTGTTTTATCCACATAGTAAAAACAGATTGTGAACTGAGATTAACAATAATCAGGATGGAGGCGTTAAGCCGTGCCTTAACAATAGGTACTGTATGAAAAATGTTTCCATTCCTGGGTTTATTACCGTACCTTATCATTTAATAAGTCAAATCAGCAATAATAGCTGTTTCTGCAACAGTAACTATTCTAAAATTGATTTAACTGTTCTTCCACACAAGCCCCGTGTACGCTAAAGTTTGAAAGGTAGAATCAGACTGAAGAGCTCGATGTTAAAGGCAGGATTTGAACCACAGATCTTAGGCTTTCCGTACCGTTGCTATAACCAACTGAACTACATAACATGAAATTAAATTCTCTGACTCCCATTTTCCCATGAAAACCATAAGACATTCTCAAATTTATTTTGAGTTAACATACCCCTATGGTGACTTACAATCTCGTAAGTAATGTAAATCCCGGTTTTCGTAGTGAACCACAATTAGATCAGTCAATGATTATTGCTTTTCCATATAAGCCGTGTGTACCCTAAAGTTAGAAAGGTAGAATCGGACTGAAGAATTCAATAGCCGAGATTTGAACCAAGGATTTTAAATTTCCGTGTCTTGGCTCCAATCAACTGACCTATCATGGTCACATGTCGGCATGGCGTTGAATTCCCCAATTGACTAGCATTTTTTTCCAGTAAACCATAAGGCGTTCTCAGATTTTGAGATACGTTGTATACCCACAAGTACTTAGTTAAGCATCTATTAACGTCAATCAATTCAGTTGGGTAATTTAATGTCGTTCCTGCATATTGTCATGGTGGCTCAGTTGGTTAGAGCAACGGCGAAAGAGGCCGAAGATCCGTATTTCAAATCCCGACTATAGTATCGGATGTTTCAGTTTGATTTTACCTTTCCTATCTTAAAATTAACTATACCTTTTGAAAGATGTATAAATGTAATACTTTAAACGAGAGAGAGAGGGGGAGGGGGAGGGAGGGAGCCCGATGATTACAATGGAAACGTTAATGGGCACTTTACTCCTATTTCTGATAGATTTGCAGAAATACACTTTGAAACAGATGTTTGGCATTCATGTTCAGAGCAGTTAACATAAACTGCTCTACAGACAATGCTGCATTTAGAAGATATTTAATTACCACATTTGTTTTTTTAATTTTTCCGGAGAATAATTCAAGAGTAGGGATAGTCAAGAAGTCACTAATGTTTATATATGTTTTACGTTATTACACCAGTTACAACCATAGCGGGAAAATAACCTATTAGTTAATAACGGTTACAAAAGTAATGGGGCAGAAGCGAGGTGGTTACTGACTGACGATTACATTATTAGAAAGGATCCACTATAGCTGGAACTCGTTACTTAATCGTCAGGATGTAGTATTGCACTACTCCAAAAGATAATGTAGCTGGTAGTGTCCTGTTGTTATCCAAAATGGCTGCAACAATTGAACTAGGTTGCAGTGTGTAATGAATTCTGAGGTAGTATTTTTAACACTTAAATGATTTTCAGTCTAACTATATAAATATAAATTCAATAACAGCCCACCTTAAAACAATATGTATGTAACAATATATAAAAAATTGTATATTACAATCATTGTATATGTTTATATTATTGTATCCATGCGTAATAATGTTATGTGAATATATTACGTGATTTAATAATGTAGGAGCTGTGAGAATAATAGGTTAAAAGTTGCTAAAATGAGGTAACGATGAGATAACCTTGAGGCAATAATGAATTAGTAAGTTTAAATGTTACTTGTGATTCTTGTAAGCACTAATGTAAATTTTGAGACAATTTAAACATAGGCAATCAACAACCAGAAAAAACTTTAGTTAAATGAAGGTATTCTATTGGATTAGGAATAGCCAATCAGAGACTTGAAATACAGCAATTTACAAGTTTAGGAGGTTGAAATCAGTTCAGTTGGTTGCAGACAGCGTTACTAATCAGACGCAAAAAGTGTCCTCATGAGATTTAATACGTATTCGTGTGAGACGAAAAATAGTTTACGTATTAAAAAGTGAAAGTATTTAATAAACGAATCTCACAGTCTTTCTCTATATCAGTGAAGTGTTATTTAAATCGTATCAAGCATAAATAAAAGGAGTGAAGTAAAATTATAATCTGTGTAAGCCACCATTCTTAGTCGCACCACAACCCTGCAAAGAGAAACGTGTCTCTAATAATAATACTGACGCAGCCGAAACAAACATAAATTATTAATACTTAAAGAAGCAGTCAAATTACAAAGTTAATATTTTTTAAAAATTGGGGCAAAGGCTACCGGGTACCATAAGCGCGGTTGCAACTACAAGTTCGGCTCCCCAACAGTTGAAATATAATACAACTCCTTCAATACAAACTACTGCAAATTGAGGCCCAAAGCATGGTGCAAATAACGTAAAAGACATAACTACTTCAATTTCTGTAACTCCCCAACTAAATAAAAATTCTGGTCTTGAACTATAAAATTAATAAACCAGTTCCTTTTGGGAATTTTCTATATGTAGATAATTGTGTGTAAATTAATTTGTGCAAACAAAATGTTCGAAAAGTATTGCATCAATAATTACGAAAGCATTGAGCGGCCAATATTTATAATCTAAAGTTTTACTTTTTGAAATGTTGGGGTACAATATTTGTGCATAAAATCTTGATAATAATCTGGTTCATTGCAGAATAATCGCTAATTGTAGCAACCACAATACAATGTGTCATGAAAATAAGTTTTCGCCACTCTCACGAATTCGTGGACATTCTGTTTTATAAAATTGAAAACTATATAGTAAACGGCAGGTGATGTGAGGCGCCTTATTCTTAATAACTTTGGTAATAATGTGTGGTGTTAAATGATCAATAACATTCATTGCTCTTCTTAAAGCGAAATATTCTTCGGCTTTCAAGATGAACGTAAACAAATCTAGCTAACTAGCTATTTGTAATTGCCTTGTTTGTTGCAAAAAAATCTAAGCGACAGAATTTAGACACAATATTTATAACTATGGCCACAATAGGTTGAAAAAGAAAAGAAAAATAATCTGATGTGTTACACTCACACGACTTTCTCTACTCTTGAACAAACTATTTTTACAAACGCTTATTCTCCATACGCTTCATGTTAATCGAGATATCCAGATGTTAATCTTATTGCTAATTTTCTTGTAGATGCAAGGGGAATATGGTAGGCTTTAAGCGATAGTCAAATATTTTAAGAGGTGGTTGCTATGTGCAGTATTCCATTCTCTTTTCATTAACAGGACAAAAATATGAATAACGAATTTGAAAAGGGTATACGTATTGGAAAATTTAAGGGAATAACAAGCAATATCTCGAAAATGGTTCACCCAACAAAACAAATGTATATGACATAAATTGTGAATTTTATTGCGATCTACATTTTTTGTGTAGTAAAATTTTGTCTATCTCTTATGGTATACCAATTATGCACAAGTCTCACAATGAATAATACTTTTGGGGGCATTCCCAGAAAATTCGACATATACATTTCATTTGTCATTTCATTTGTCATGAAAATATCTTAAGCATACGATATTTTAATCAAAATCGTTAGAGCCATTTTTGAGAAAACTAAAATTTTCGAAAAATGTTCCATGTAAAGGGTAGTCTGGGGTGGGAGAACTTTCTTTAAAACCTTCATGTCGCATATCTGGAAGATACTGAACCTAAATATCACGTTTGGTGTTTTTCCGACTGTTCGTTTCTGAGTTATGCTGTTCACACACACACACACACACACACACACACACACACACACACACGAACATGTTTCCAAATTTTTTTGATTCAGGGGTCTCAAAACATGTATTTCCGCTGAAATCTCGGTATCGAATTTTTGGGTGGAATACAATACTTCCCCTACTTACTATACGTAGTAGAGAAAGTAAAAAAAAAGCATACAGCCCTTTCGAACAGATATATTTTATGCATTCAAACTAATCAACTCAGAGGCAGGTGTAATATCATACAGTGCCTTTGTTTTATGCCAAGGCCACAACCGCCTTATATGTTTATCGGTCCAGACGGCAGTGACTTCCGTATTATGTCCTGCGTAGCAGCGGCTCAGGACGTGTCAAGGGTACGTTTATCAGCTGTGAGCTGTCTGTCTTTGCTGCTCTGAGCAAAGGCTCTGCTGTCTCAGTTGCTTTGTCTTCGTGTTGTGAAGTGTTTCGACAATACATGTGTTGTGATTTCCTTAGGAATATTACTCTCTTATTAGTTCACGGAAATGCCTGCCAACTATTTCACGCTTGAACAGCGTATTTTTATGTGCGATATATACAAAAAAATTGAATTCCTGCAGACAGATGGATAGACAATTTCAGCAGCAATTTCCTGGTTATCCATTTCCGGGTATAGACTAGGAGATGTTTGGTCAATAAATTTAGAACAATGGGATCGCTAAACGCTAAAAAATAAAGTTTTTTGAACAATCCGCACACCATAGACGGATTTAAGGAGAATATACAAGCAGAAATTATCAGCATTATGCAAGAAAAACTTGTGTGTGAATGTTAATTTCACGCGACTATGTCAATATTTTCGCCCAGATGGACACCACTTTCAACAACTTTTACAACAAGGTTAGTGTTCATTGCATATATATTATTAACACTCGTGAGTAAGTAACGCGGAACGGAAAACCTCGCAGTGTACTCGTAGTCGACTGTCCACGGCCTTTGCATAAAACGAAGGCACTGCATAATTTCTATGGGATACGCATAAGATTAGCCTATAAATTTAGCCGAGTGCTCATTCAAAGACTTCAAATATTTATCCAGATAGCCCAACTCAGTTTTCTATCTAAGGGATGGAAATTATATTTTGGGAGTAATTTTTGAGAGTTCTAAGAACCTTTAGTTTTACGGTCTTATTTTATAAGGGTACAAAGTTTTGTCCAGAAGGGACAAATGGCACCGATTTTCAGTTAAGGGGTTGAAAATATTGCTAGGTATAATTGTGCACAGCTGTAAAGAGTCAACAATTTTCATTGGCTCCTATAGTGCAATTTAGTTTTAAAAGTTGTGTTCAGATCCCACTAAAATGTTCTTTCACTCTCTCAACTATATGAGAGAGAAATAATGCAGTATGAATGTGACAGACACCATCCGCATTTTAGTTACCTTTAATTATCTTCCATTTTGCTAAAAAAAAGCTGAAACATAAAATGTTATTTTCACAATAAAAGGACAGAACTATCACCAAATAATTTATATTAACAGTGTAAGGAATTCGGAAATTTAATTATGTATTATTGCATAATACCCCATTATTTCTTTCTCTACTACATATAGTAAGTAGGGGATGTATTGTATTCCACCCAAAAATTCATATCGAGATTTCACAGGAAATACATGTTTTGAGGTGTACTGAATGCATATAAAGCATTTTTGGAAAAATGTCCATGTATGTGTCTGTCTGTGAACAGCATAACTCAGAAACGAACAGTCGGATAAACACCAAACTTGCTATTTAGGTTCAATATCTTCCATAAATGCGACACAAAGGTTTTCAAGAAAATCCTCCACACGAGGTTACCCTTTACATGGAACATTTTGAGACAATTTTAATTCTCTCAAAAATGTCTTAACGATTTTGATTAAAATATCATATGTTTAAGGTATTTTTATGACAAATGAAATGTATATCTCGAATTTTCTGGAAATGTCTCCAAAAGTATTCTTTATTGTGAATGACGTTTGCATAACTAGTAAACCATAAGATATAGACAAAATTTTACTACACAAAAAATGTAGATCGCGTTAAAATACACAATTTGTCTTACACATTTTTTGTTGAGTGAACCATTTTCGAGATATTGCTAGTTATTCCCTTAAATTTTCCAATACATATACTTTTTCTAAAATTCGTTATTCATTTTCTTTTGTCCTGGTAATGCAAAGAGAATGGAATACTCCACATAGCAACCAGCTCCTAAAATATTTGACTATCGCTTAAAGCCTACCATATTCCCCCTGCATCTACAAGAAAATTAGCAATACGATTAACATCTCGATATATCGATTGACATGAAGCATATGGAGAATAAGCGTTTGTAAAAATAGTTTGTATAAGAGTAGAGAAAGTCATGTGAGTGTAACACATTAAATTGTTTTTATCTAAGACAGTAATCGACATTGCATATAGGACTAGTTTGTAACATATCCTTATTTAAATTTGTTTAATTGAAGCCAAATTAGAGGTATATATCACTGTTAATGGTAAAATTGAAATATTTTCCAATTAGGAAAATGTATTGATCGAATGTAAGCTGCTAACTTATCATTCAAGTGGTTTAAATCCATTTACATTTTTATTTAGATATTTTTATTTATATAGTTTAAATAAAACATTACAATTAAGAGACGACTACAATTATTTATTAAAATTAAAGAACAGATTTTAATAAATGTTCCACTATTTGGCATTGCGTAACGCTTTTTTATCGCGATATATTTTCTTTGTGGTTTTTAGCCTGGAGTGCCTAATCGAAAATTCGTGCGCTCTGCGATATACTCGTATTTGTTGTTTATTTTCACACTGTCATTAGTGCCAAAATACTGCTACCCAGTGGTTTGCTTAACTTTTCTGCCTAGTTGGAGACAATGCGTGGTGTGAAAACATCGATCGAAAAATATATAAAATATAATTATGTGAATTTTTAGAATTCGCACCCATTGCTTAGAATAGCAAGTCTTATAACTTGTTATGACCCCATAAAATTTTATTTTTATGGAGGAAGCTCGCCTATTTACTGAACAACAGTGGTACTGTAAAATGAGTTTGAAATCTAGGTTAGCAGGGCAGTTTCATATTGTTGTCATACAAGTTTCACAAATTTATATCGTCCCGCAATTGTTACGTAATTTCGTTTTGGTTTTTAGCTTTAAATTATACCTTTTAAAGATACTGGTTGTTATACAGATTTTTCTGATGCTTTTGAACGGTTTTGAATGGTGGTGGCGTTCAACAACCAAAGCTTTATTCTTAACTTGTTTTCTTACGAAGTTGCACAATGCCGAATAGTGCGTAATGTAAGGTTAGCGGATTTAACAATTTGTTAAGCCTCAACAAAACGTTACGGAATAACCCTAATAGACACCCAAACTTAAGGCCGTCTAATTCCCCTAATATATAGTGAGAGTGCATACCTAGTAACAGAATGTAGCTGCTGGCAACTAAATATTTGTCTCCTCTACGAACGTCTTCCAGGTACTGCTTTAACTTCGAGGAAAGGAGTCTTCGCGGAAAAAAAAACAGGAAGGATGAACTCTGACGGAAGGAAATTCACAAACATTCGTAGTTCAGTCTGATATCTGATATTTTCGATTTGCGCAAGTTTAATAAAATAATAGGAGGGGTTGTTGCACATCGTGTAGTTCGTCTGAACACTCATTGCGCAATTTTATTATGAGGCTTACCGTAATACCAATAAAGCATACTTACCAAAAAAAATTACTTTGTCTAAGTAAATCGCATTGGTTACGAGGCAGTATTTTTAACATTTAAATGATTTCTGTTTAAGTATATAATATATAAATTCAATAACAGCCCGCCTTAAAGCAATATGCGTATGTAACAATATATAAAAAGTGTATATTACAGTCATTATGTGTTTATATTATTCTATACATGTGTAATAATCTTATGTGAATATATTACGTAATTTAATAATGTAGGAACTGTGAGAATAATAGGTTAAAAGTTGCTAACAATGAGGTAACAATGAGGCAATCATGAATTAGAAGGCTTATAATGCTACTAGTCATTCTTGGAGCAACAATAATGTAAATTTTTGCGACAGTTCATAAAATAGCCAATCAACAACCAGAAAAAGCTTTATTTAAATGAACGTATTATATTGGACTAGGATTAGCCAATCAGAAACTAAAAAGGAGCAAAATTTACAAATTCAGAAGCCAGTTGCTTGTAGATAGCGCTCATAACTGGACGCGTTGCTTGTAGACAGTGTTGCTAACCGGACGCGAGATGCGTCCTCGAGAAGTTTAATACGTATTCAGTGTGAGACAAAAATAGTTTACGTGTTAAAAATTGCAAGTAATTAATAAAAAAAATTTCACAGCTTCACAGCTCTCTATATCAGTGAAGTGTTATTTAAATCGTGAAAAGCATTAATAAAAGGAGTGAAGTAAAATTATAATCTGTGTAAGCCTACATTCTTCAGTCGCACCACTCCCTGCTAAGACATTCATGTCTCTAAAAAATATAAATACTGACGCATCCGAGGCAAACATAAATATATAGTATTTAAAGAAACAGTCAAAACTACAAAGTTAATATTTTTTAAACATTTTTGGGGCAAAGGCCAGCGGAAAGTAAATTTGGAGCGTAGGCTACCGGAAACTGTTTACCATACGTGCGGTTGCAACTACTTCAACTACTTCGGCTCCCCAACAGTCGAAATATAATGCATCATCTTCAAACTGGCATACGTAGCAGCAACAAACCTTCTTCAAATGGCTCCCAAAGCGTGGGGCAAATAAACAATAAAACAAAATAACGTTCTTCAGTTACTATTCTTCAGTCGAGTGTAAATAAGCTACAGAGAGCTTAAAAAACTGTAGGTGTATGTTGACTTAAGTACCATATATCATTAAGTAGCAATCCATTCTTCCTTTTAGTACATTCTAGTAAATCTGTCTTGAGGTCCACCAGATTAGCAGTCCGGTGGTGAAGGTCTCGAAGATCGATAGTTCAAAGCTCTTGAAGTGAGAACCTATGTGTGTATGTATACAAAATGCCTTATCATTTAAACCAATAAAGCTTCACCCAAATACTTATCGTGAGCATATGATTGGAGGTTAAATGAATTGTGTCTTATGCTGTAGGATAATGTTGAATTATAATTCTTTCTCGAGTGAGCGCTGGAAACTACCATAAATATAAGCTTTAAGTATTGGTGATAAAATTTAAACATTATAAATGATATTTTATAACTTTCATTAGTAATTTTTTTTGAATATCCAATCCAAGTTCCAAAGGAGTAGAAACATGCAGTAAGAAGTTCATCTACAGCGTAAAATTTAGACCCACGCTTCCATACTACTCAGAAACTGGTCAGTATGCCATTCCTCCACTTGTTACTTTGAATCTCATTCTCTTTTAAATAACTCCCTCCTGGCCTTATACTAGGCAAATTTAATTTTATTTTGAAACTTTGTGTGCTTTAAGCTGCATCAGTCGTCATGACTGTACTAATCAAAGCTCTAATACGAACGAGAAGCGTTACAGTTCAACAGCCCCATTTTGACTAAGCCTTGTCTCTTTATTGGTTGTAGTCTATCGCTTGTCTACAGCAGCAGACAAAACATATCTCATTAAAATGAAAATTCGTGTCAAATATCCTTTTTCAGAGCATTGGGCGTTTTCGAAATAATAATTGTTTATTTGAAGCTTTATATTTGAAGCTTGGTTGGCATTAATGTGGTTGAAAAATTATCTTTCCTAGCTTATTATTTGGTTCGGAATCTTCGGGACAAATGGAGCAGAACGCAGTGCGTCTCCTTGGGAATACACATGACTGTAGCCAAGAAGGAAGAAGAATAAGGTTTTTGCCTGGAACTGTAGGGCGGCGCCGTGGCCGAGTGGTTAGACCGCTCTGTTCCCACCAAGGGTTCGATCCCAGGTACCCGCAAGTGGGATTTGTGGTGGACGAAGCAGCATCTTGGCGGGTTTTCGCCCCTGCCATTCATTTCACCAATTGCTCCATCACCACCTTTCCTTTCATCAATCTCTCCATCAGTTCATATCATCTTCCTTCGCTCTTGTACCGATCCCGGTTCTTTATTCTCTGATTCAGTTCGTCTGTTCCTCTACAGACCTCTGACCCTAGGTACGGTTGTAAGTCCTAGGGGATTTAAGCCCTACATACGAGGAGGATAAGCGTGAACTGAGCTTCGAGAGGAGGCCGCGCCATATTCTGAGCTATATTCCGATGCTTCATCACACAGCACTAAAGAAGTTTAATTAAACGTGTTCAATGGACATTAAAGTGCTGTTCTGTTCTGGCCTGTTCAAAACTTGGCGGTCGCGGTGGCTTGTTATAATGTGAATATTAGTCCAATGAAACGACTCGTCGTCTTTCCCAAGTACTAAACATAGGTAGCATATTCTCCAGTACAATACATTCCCCGTTATGATCTCCATTACCACCCTTACAAAATTCAGTTATCGCAGCAGCTGAATGTAACCGCTGAATGGCACACAAGAAGAGAAGCTTTTGGACCGGGTTCTGAAATTACAAAGGGACAACGACGAAAATCTTCAGTGTCAAGGCACCCTTCCTTTTAAACCGATTTGCAAATAAACAGAATTGCCAAATCTGCCGATCAGAAAATCCTTGCAGGGAAATACATTCACAGGGAGTGACGGTTTGTTGTGGGGTTAGGGCGGGTAGCATTACCGACCAATAATTTTTGCACATGAGACAGGACAAGCTGTGATAGATAACGCAGATCGATACTACTGTTGGATAGGATGTCCTATGTGGATCAACTTAAGGATGAAATTGAGTTAAGGAACTAATTTCAGTAGGATAATGCTACTTGTCACACTTCCGGTGAAACATTGAGTTGCTCTATGAGAAATTCCCGCTTCGCCTCATGTCGCGTAATGGCCATACGATTTAATACCTTGTGTTTTTATTTGTGTGTTAAATAATTGATTTCTGTCAAAAAAACGGATAAATCCGAGAGATGAAGGAGGTAGTCAAGTTCTGGGCGAATCCAAATGAAAGTTTTGTGAGACCATGATCGGGAATTTCAAAGGGAGAGCTCCTGCATGCCAACAACGAGAGGGTGTCTTGTGCACGACGTAATTTTCCTTCCTGATATGTAAGAGACGATGAACATGTTTTTGGAAAATAAGCTTCATATTTTGGTTACAACCGATGCACTTTTTGAATCATTAAGCCATCGCCCTCCGCCGAGTTTGAACCCGTGACCTCGGAAACTAGACGCTAACATGGTAACCACTACACCACGGAGGACGAGTACCTGCAGCGATGTCAATGTGAAGAGACCGGAGGGCGATGGCTTTTTTTCGGGCGCAAAAATTCTTAGTATGGTTCTTTCGGAAGGGATGTAAAGTCAATGGTTCCAGCTTATAAGAAAGCTTCCTGTTTTCCTGTGAATCTTAATCGGGCCAGATATATAGAACTTCTCTCAATTAGCTCTGTTTCAATTTACTACTTCCTTTTTTCTTTCCATCCGTGTATTTTTAATTCATTTTATGTTTAAGTATTTATGAATCTTGTGTAGACATTTTACTTTCTCTACCACTTACGTAGTAGATAGAGAAGGTATTGCATTCCACCCAAAAATTCAGTACCAAGATTTCAACGGGAATATACGCTTTGGGTTCCCCGTGAATCCAAATAATCATTTTAAAAAAGGTGCATATATGTGTGTATGAACAGCATAACTCAACAGGGAAATGTAAGATGAATATCAAACTGCTTATTTCAATTCCATATCTTCCAAAGATAGGACACGAAGATATTTAAGAAAATCCCACACCTCCTATTACCCTTTTCATGGAAACAATTTATTTTTTTTCCTCAAAATGATTAACGACTTGAATTAAAATACCAAACGTTTAAGATATTTGTGTGACAAAATGTATATCTTGAACTTTCTGGGAAGTTAGATTTTCAGCAGCTCGTTCTCAACATTAAATGCCACAAAAATCTCTTTAAATCTCGAACTAATAACCTAACAGTGCGACACTGAACAGCGGTTAACTGCCTTATTGCGTTATGTAGCCTACTCTAGAGGCATTGTTTGACTGTTCGTGTGGCATAATACGTAACGCCAAAAGCTGAAGGTCATGGAATCGTTTCCTGTCATACATTAAATTTCTTTTTTCTTGTTGAATTCCATTCGAAGAAGTACTGCAGTTCATATAGGTACTCAGCGATTCTGATTGGCGAGTACAATAACACTACTATAATTTGCTTGAGGTAAGTGTGTTGAGGATTGTCTGTGAGACAACATGGAGAACATGTACACCTTTTCTGAACTTACAGATACGCCCCTTATTTAAGGTGAATCAAGAAATAGTGATTTTACAGGGGCAGCACTGTACAGGTAACGGTATCCTTGTTAGGCGCTAACCTTGTGGATCCTCAAGGATAACAAGGGCGATACGGGTGTTACACGAGTTCGACGCACTGAGCAAATTGAGAAAATGCTCTGTAAAGAATTGCAGAAGAGCCATCTTCTACGAGTACCAGCAGACGCGCTATTCCTAGTGAACTGGGAACCTAACTATATTAGGGCAAGGCAAGCCAAACACGAAGAACAGCTCTATCCATTTCACCGTCAAAAGGTGCAAATACTAAGCTCGGGAAACTTTGGCCGTTGGACACACTATTGTAACTAGGCTTTGCTCCAACAGTCGGAGTTCTTTTCATCGACATTGTTTATTAACGAGACCTTGTACACCAGCGATGATCTAGTGTTCAACTCCAGAAACAGCCATGTATGGGACTATGTCAATTCACATATTTTGGAGAAGAGCCCCGAGCAGATGTTTTCTGTGAACACATGGGTTGGAATTATTACAAACCATGTCTTTTTGGCCTATATTTGCTTCCACCTTGTTAAATGTGCATGTTCATCTTTATTGTTCGCAGAACATTGTACATATCCGTCGTCCGATGTGGCTACAACATGATGGAGCTCCGCCCTATTTCTCTCTTGTTATGAGAGAACATTTGTACCAAGTTTTTTCTGCCCGAAGGATCGACATGGAGAGTGAAACATTAGCTTTGCCACCACCTTCTCCGGACCTTGATCGAATTGATTCTTTTTTTTCTGGGGTTATCTCAAGTCTATGGTGTGTGAAACACCTATCACCTCAGAAGAAGACTTAACTGCCCGAATAATAGCAGCATGTGACGTTATACGACACACATCAGAAATCTGGGTAGAGTAAGACTGTCAATCCATTCTCACTATTAAATTTGTCTTAAATTAAATTGACTTCTATTTTTGGACGCACCTTAACTACTGTGGTTCTTCAGTGTCCCATTCTATATTGAGCGTAAAACACCGGAAATTTTTCTCAGAGTTCCTTTTATCAGGCTAACCTTGCCTTGAAAATACATGTCGCCATTTTGAGTAGTTTCTATAAAACTTGACATAAAACTGTTTTTAATTTTCTTACAACCTTTAAAGAACTTCCGATTTTAAAATGCCGCATGTATTAATCATGATTCAGACTTTTAATAACAAGGATTATAATTAGTTGTGCTGATATGTTGAAATTAGAATTCGTAGATTGAAATATGCATATGCTGTACTAAAAGCAAAAGAAAGAAAACAAATTGTGTGAACGAGACTTGAACTCGAAAGCAATGGCTTCCATTGCACCAGAGAACTACACTCTGAAACATTCCCTTCGTTTTCGTGTGTTCTGCCTTCTAATGATATCATTAGCCAGTGGAGTACTGCATTTGTAGCTGTAATTTCGAAATTTGAAGAGACAGATCATAGTTTCCTATCTCAAAATAGTTATTTAAGACACCTTGAAATTACTTATTTGAAAATGTCTTCGTGTAGTTCATTTACATCCTGTATATACTCGTGTAAATGATTATTTTATCATTTGAACCAAAAAGCTTCACTCAAATACTTACCATGATCATATTACGCAATGAATTGTGTCCTGTGCTGTAGGATAATTATTTAACGTAAATTCTCTTCTAGTGAGCGCTGGGAACCACCATAAATATTGGCTTTAATTATTTTTGCTCAAACTTAAAAAGTAAAGCGGTATAACTGTTTTATAATTTTCATAAGTCCCTTTTTTCTGAATATGCATCCAAAATTCAAAGGAGTAAACGATTTTAGTAACTATTTCAGCTACAATGTAAAATTTAAACTCGCGTTGTCTTTTATATTGCTGAAAGACTGGTATTTATACTAGCAAACTTCTATTTCCACTTCGAAATAGCGGCACTCATTTGGCTAGAGCTTGTCTCTTATTACGTCTAGTCTATTGCTTCTATTGTAGTTTGGATATGTCATTTTATTTATGGTTAATTTTAACACTGGATGGATCTATGTGACTACTGGTTCACTAATTTATCAGCAAAATACAACATATAATAGAAGTCTAAAATATTGACTACAGAAATGGTGAAGCTCTAGGAACACACTTTGTTTTGAAACATACTTCATTTCGGAATAGCTCGCAACCCTTAAACAGCTTTTTCAATGAATGTGGAAACTTCTATATAAATACCTAAATGAGCTGCAAAGCTTATGGATAAGATTGACCTGCATCTGTCACATAACACGGTACATGACAAATATCTAAGGGCAGGTAATTCACTTGGTAAATTCCGTCACTATATTTAAAAGGGATTTAGCATAATAATAATAACAAAAGTTGTTAAATGTATAACCCATTGATCACCACACACTCCAATAGAAATTGGGATTAATGACATGTTACTGGAACAAATAAGACAACAATAAATTTCTGGGCATCCAAGTAAGCAGATATTTAGATTGGAAAGTTCACATTACGTATATCTTGCCCAAACTCGTTCTACCTCTTATGCTATCCAAACACTGGTAAATGTCAGTTCTATAGATGCGCTAAATTAGCATACTATGCATATTTCAACTCTTATCATTGAATATGGAATATTACTTTGGGGACACTGGGTAGGTAGTAAACGAATATTCCTCATGCAAAAGAATCATTTGCAGCACCCATAGCAGACACTCTTGCAAACATCTTTTTAGAAGACTGAAGATATTAACCCTACTTTGCATGTGCACATTTTCAATCTTAAAATTCTATGTATGCAATCGAACCACATTTATTACAAACATGGAAATTCATGAGATAAACACTAGACAAAAGGGTAACATCCATCATCCAAGTGCAAAGCTTTGTTGCTTCCAGAAAGGTGTATATTATGGGACCATAAAATATTTAATACTCTCCCTAATGATCTTAAGGTAAAAGTTAACAATTTCAATGTCTTTAAAACTGCTCTTAAAGATTACCTATGCTCAAAAGCGTATTATTCTGTACAAGATTATCTGAATGACAAATTATCCTGATAATACATGTATAGCGCTCTAAGCAGTGTTAGTAAATATTAATGACAATTGCCAGTTATATTTGTTGCCTGCTCTAGAACTAATGAAGCTATTTAAATGTATATTAAGAACTGACACTAAATGCTGTGCATTACAAATCAAATAGAAAAAATTGATGAAACGAACAAAGTTATAAGTCTAGTTAAAGTTAAAGTACCTCTTCTTGTCTATAAATATAATGTTAACCTTCTAACGGTAGGGAGGTATTCGATTTGGTACAAAATTGCACCTGATTTGTTTCATTTTGTATATAACGTCTTAATTTTATTTTAAATATTTATGTATAAATATAACTATAGTGTACATTACCTTGACACGCATATAGTATGTCTCTAATTTATTTAAAATGTTCTATATTCTGTGTAATATTTAAGTTTATATGGAATTTTTGTACATTTCCTTGACATGTTCTATGTTCACAGGCCTTTATGGCTGGTAGTGAAATCTCAGAATGCAATCTAATAATAATAATAATAATAATAGTAAATAATAATAATAATAATAATAATAATAATAATAATAAAGTAGTGATGGAACGATACCACCATTTTTCGATACTCGATACCGTTGCCGATTTTTGATCACCGATATTCAATACTCGATATTGACTTTATAAAATACTGTAAAGACGATAGCTTCTTCACTGAATTGCACGCATATTACCAGTTTGTATCGTATGCAAATTCCGAAATTGGTTCTGTTTGACATTCTCCAATTGACAGAATTTTTTTCCTTATAGTGGCATACAGGTAGCCATATACCACTCGGAAACATAGTAAGTTTGTGGATTAAGCCTCTCTGTCCACTCTCATAAATTAGTATATGCATGTTTAATACAAGAGTATACTAGATACAATAAAACATTTGAAGAAAAAATCATGCAAGTATTATGAGGTATGAAGGAATCAAAGATTTCTGTTTAAGAACACGAGCATTCATGAAAGGACAAATTTTTCCATACGCTGTACTATTTCACTTCAGAAGTTTTGATTTGCTTCTACTGGAGTCACCAGGCAAGCTATCGCAAAATCGTTGATTTAGTGCCTAAGCTAAATCAGCTTCATTTACAATTCAATTAACCTGCAAGTTACATGAGTACCTCTACTTTATCCCCCACGTTTTCATTTAAACATAAGAGTCCATGGAATGTTACATTCATCGCAGTCTGACTCCTTTCATTCCTTATCTAGCATAAAGTTAGACGCGACAGCTTTCGATAACGTAAAACTTAAAGTATCGAAGGTTTATGTCAAAGTATTAGAGCTACTTCGATACCGCCGATTATCGAGGTTTCTAATAATAATAATAATAATAATAATAATAATAATAATAATAATAATAATAATAATAATAAATCACAAAAGCAATCTCAGTCTTTCATTAGCTGTTGAAAGTTATACCTTCTCTGCAGCTTATCTAAAACTTACCTATTACTCGCCACGAAAACACTTCACAGCGCGACTTCCCGGATAAGAAAAGGATGGTTCGAAAAATTCTTAATGTGTCTATCAGCTGTCTATGAACAGAATTAATCAAAAAAAGAAAGCACTGTGGTTATTCACAAGATTAAGGTGGATATTGTTTGCTTTAAAGTGATTATTTATATATTATTGTATGTGGTGGGCTGATTATACCGGTGGTGGTGATTTGGCGTTGGCAGGGGTTGGGTAAGTAAACTGAACTTCATATTTAGTTCCGATATATTTTCAGTATGGGAAGAGAAGATTTTTAACGAAATCCCCCCCAAAACAACCCTTTACTTCGAACAATGTTCGTTAGTGTATAACAATTAGACATGTGTAAAATATTGTTTAATTAAAATATTGGCATAAGAAACAAAATGTCATATTTAATTTTCTGTAAATGACTTGTTAAATCCTTTTCATTTTCAGTAAAGTTATACGAGGGCAAATAAAAAAAGTCTTTGCCCCTATTTTATTCGGCCAAATTACGAATGTAAAACAAAAACCAACATATACTTCGAAGTAGAGGGCTTTTCATGGGCCGATCCTCATAGAGTTTCCAGCTGCTGCCGGGAGGCAGCGTTGCTACCAGTGTATTCAAAATGGCAGGTGTGCTTAACACATCCAACGAGCAACGGAATGTGATCTGTTTTCTATGGAGTAAGGGACGAACGGCCATCGAGATCCACGAGGATCATATGGAGAAAGGTGTCTTGCTTTGGGAAGTGTGAGATGGTGGTGTTCTGAGTTCGAAAATGACCGTGAAAATCTGCATGACAATGAGCGTGCGGGGAGACCGCGTGTATCGGTGACTGATGACAAAATTGCCCGGGTGGATGTGATGATGAAAGCAGAGCGGCGCGTGCGCATCAAAGACATTGCTCAGGAGCTCGACATTTCTTTTGGGAGTCTTTTCGACATCATTCACGAGTGCTTAGGTTACAGGAAGGTTTCATGTTGATGGGTTCCTAAACAGTTGGATGACATGATGAAAGGCAAACGCATGATGCTTCTTTGAATCATCTGCAAAGATATGCCGAGGAGGGTGACAATTTCCTGGATTGCATTGTTACTGGAAATTAAACGTGGGTACTGCATTATACGCCGGAATAAAAACAGCAGAGTATGGTGTGGAAACATTCGCAGTCTCCTGCGGAAAAGAAATTCCGCACTGCGTCATCTGTTCACAAAGTGATGTTAACGACATTCTGGGATTGCCGTGGACCGCTCGTGCTGGATTTCATGCCGCGAGGTGCCACCATCAATGCCGACAGATATTGTTCCACACTGTTACCTCTGCGGGCTGCGATCAGAAAGAAGCGCCGCGTAATTCTCCATGTTGACAACGTGATCATCCTCCAAGACAATGCAAGACCACATGAGGCAAACAAGACCGTCGGCAAGCTAAGAAACCTTCATTGGGAGTTTCTAGAGAAATCTTGCCCCTAGAGATTTCCATCTTTTCAGTCCGCTGAAGAAGTTCCAGGCAGGACAGCGATTCACTTCCGACGACGAAATCAAGACAACAGTGCGACAGTGGTTCCGTAGTCAGGCGGCCGACTTCTACCGCAGCGGCATCGCAAATTTAGTGCTGCGATGGGACAAATGTCTGAACCGGCACGGGGACTATGTGGAAAAATAGTAAACAAGGAATAATATCTACATGTTTAGTTGGCTGTATATATCTTATGTTGCCAGGAAAAAATAGGGGAAAAGACTATTTGATTTACCCTCGTATAACTGGTAAACCAATGTAGGTGAATGCTTACAGAAGAAGGGCATATGGAATTCACTATAATATGTAGTTTGGGTAAATAACATTCGTAGCTTAGCCATTTCAGAAATAGTCATATATGTTTACGTTTTATCACTGAACTCTGCTGTGCTGTAACAGGTTTGAACATGTGCGATTTTTTTTCTCTCTTTGCATGAGCTGTTTACTAACAAGCACAGGCTTGTGGCATAAATGACTGCTTCTTTTTTCGCAGCGGAATCCAAAAAGGAGTAGATTTAAAACACCAATTTCCAATAAATGCAATAGATATCGACACATGCATCACTGGAGAGAGGAAAGTTAAAAGTTATAAGCCCTCACCTATTCGTTTCATTCAATGCCTAAAGGTGTGCTGTGGATTGTTTACAAGAAAATGGCGACGCCACAAGAAAGGTCATTTTATGTGCTGTAATATGCAAAGAGTGAATCCTCTGTTTCAGCGCATCGTGCATTTTGTTTTAAAGTTCAACAAAAGCCGCCTCGTCATAAACAGATACACAATTGGTACAAAGAGTGCCAAAGAAAATTCCGCTAATAATCTTCTTGAAGGTAGTTGCTTCTCTGGTCTTGGAAAATACATCGTTTTTCAATTACCCTTTCCAATATTATCAATATAAACAAAACAATGTTGCCGTGATATTTTCCTTTGCATCCTGCATATGCTTCTCAACAGACCCTTTTGTCAGGGTTCAATACTGTCACAGTAAAACAAAATGTGACAACCCAGACTGTAGAAAAACAGTAAGTATACTTACCACGGGATTGAACCACGTTTTCTCCTGGGTAAATTTTCATCCCGAGGCAGACTTGAGGAGAATTGTAAATGAGCAGACTCTCGAAGCGTATATTTGTCAAAGTCCAAATCGTTTCCACGGCCGTTTCGCAGTGGTGTCTCGGGACGCGTGCCTTTAGGTGCGTTCTATTGTCACCTTTCATAAAGAGCCTTAGCTAGTGAACATGAGGTTCATATTAGCGGTAATAAACAGGCACGCAGCAATAAGGCATACCTTGGTTATTATTCATAGCATATTGGTTTTATTTTTTTGTATGTGCACTAAAATGCAATGTCTATTACGCACATTGTAATTTCCAATTGCTACGTCTTATTTGATTTCAAGGAGTTTATGCTCGTACACAAAAACTAAAACACACTCCTTTTCGTTTTTAAACTAAATATAAAATACGTAAATATTACATTCCTAAATGAAACAACAAATAAAAATAGAAACGAGTTTAATATCAAATGTAAACCCCTGCTCCTATTACTGCCCTCATTCTATGGGGCATGAATGACATCCAATGCATAGTCAAAATTTCAGGAGAAGATACTTCCTCCCAAGCATCCTGTATTTGATCCCACAAAACCTCTTGTGTTGCAAGAAAATTTAACTACAAAGCTTTCTTCATCTCTGGCCACACACTTTCAGTGGTACTCATATTTAGTGAGCAAGGAGCCAATCAATTACTGTGATATTTGTCTTTGCAAGAGCCAGTTTTAAACATGCTGACTTGAGTTGACATGTAATTATCCTGCTGGAGCTCAATCATTACATTGGAATATCTAATCCTTACTGAGGAAACCATGAAGTTTTTGAGGATGTTTTTATACTGGTAGCTATTAATGTGCCATGAAATTGCCACTACACCTAGACCATCTCGTGACATCCAATCCCAGCACGACACAGATACGTGATCTCGGCGATCCATTTGTGCCACGTATTTTGATTCGTAATGTTTTCCACTGGTGAGGTAGACAATTAATTTCTCCTCATTCTAGATGAAAATGTCACCTCGTCTGTAAATATGGCCCTGTTTCAGTTATCATTGACATTTTCCTTTGTAAATGCGAGCCGACAATAATCCGCGATGGTCTGTAAGGCGCTGATTCTTAGCCGCAATCGGGCAGAGTCCTGCTGTAGTCAAATGACGCAAGGCTCTGCGATTCGAGCTAGGGAAATTAGAATGACTTCTAACTGTAGAACATATGCTGGAAGAGAGTGCTATCCACCCCTTCTAGAAGTGAACTGTCTTGAGGAGTGGACAGAAGTTTTCGACTCCTAACTAGGTCGACGGAGAAAAATATTTTTCATGGATAACCGACCATCCTGGTGGCCGTAGATATAGGGACTTCAAGTGTTCTTGCAGACTGGGATGCAGAATATCCAGCAAAGTTTACTATAGCAGACGTCAGTATGATTGCTAACATATCAGCAGGAGATGGTTACATTCATAATTGCAGAACGAGACAATGTTTGCACATCCAATACTAAGTCAATTAAATATTTGGTTTAGGACATGCACTATGCCTGGCATATTGGTCTGTTTTTAAACATCTGACTGTCTTTTATCTCAGAAATCATACCATGGTGTTACTAACTGAAGCTTTTTCTGTCAAATATTTGTCGTGATTAATGGGAAGTAGATAAAAAGATAGGCTTTTATATTATTGTCATAATAGCTATAAAAATGAAAATGGCAGTGAGGAACGGTCATGTGAATGTTACACATCAGATTTAAAAGATACGTTGGAAGTAAGAGTTTGATGTGAAATTTATTTTCAATTAATTTACTTTTATCGTAGTTTCTTATACTTCGACGAGAACAATAATTTGGAAGAGATTATAAACTAGTAGCCGTAAGCCTTGCTTAGTTTTTCATTTTGTGTTATGTAATTGTATGAATGCACACTGACTTAGAAATAAATTTGACGCTCGCTATCTTAGTTTGATATTCTAGTAAATATCCATGTATAATCATAACGGCTTCTTCTATGGAGGTATTGCTTTAGAGCAGTGCTAGGCAACTCTCTTCTTACCCCCACTACGAAAGATTAATTCAGAAGTGTAGAGGAATTGAAGTAAGGGGAAAGGTGAAGGTACTATTCAGTAATGAGTAGTGGGATAAGGTGAATGTATATTGTACAGGGTGACCGTTTTCTGGCCCAAACCGCGTCCCTTGTATCTGCTCCACGCATTGCTTATTTCATCGGAAGGTTTTCCATTCTAAACTCACGTGTTACATACTCGTGAGCAGGCAGAGGGGTTTTATAAACAGAGCAATCGTTTAGGTACCGTTAGGTATTGTGACGGACACTCTCCTTTCCAATCCAACAGGCGGTTTCGTTGCAACTGGTCCATATTTTATTCGATACATATACAGGATGGTGCATCTAGCTTATTCCTTCATTCATTATCCGTTTACCCTCCTCTTATGTAGAACTTACACCCCCAGGACTTACAAGCGGGTGCCTGGGGTCACAGGCCCGTCGAGGAGCAGACACTCATGGATCAGATAGAACAACCAGGATGAGTGATCAGCCCGATGGGATGAACTAAATGTTGGTGAAATGGATGAAAGGAAAGGTGATGATGGAGCAGTTGGTGGAATGAATGGCGGGGGAAAGCGGAAAACCCGGAGAAAACCCGCCCAGACGCCGCTTCGTCCACCACAAATCCCACATGCAGGTCCCTGGGATTGAACCCGGATCGCCTCGGTGGGAGGCGAGCGGTCTAACCACTCGACCACGGCGCCGCCTGCATCTAGTTCCAAACTAAGCATTGTAGAAATGTCTAATAAAAGTTGCTTGGTATTATGAGGGAAGGTAAATGTCAAATCTTGTTTTGTATGGAGGACGTTACGATGGCCATTTTAGGGCAAATTTAATTTTTAAATGGGAACCTACAATTAGGGTTAATTTAAATTGACCCTAAAATGACCATCACAACGTTCTCAAAATAAAACACGACTAATGGCATTTACTTTCTCCCATAATATCAAGAAACGTTTATTCAAGACATTTGTTTCTACAACGCTTAGTTTTGGAGATATTGTAGAGCCTCAACTTATATGGTCCATCCTATATAGACCCTGGAGAACTGTGTCAACATGTCTAAATTAAAGAGGAGTTCATACATAAAAAAAAACGTCGCAATAAGATTGTTTGTAGCAGAATTTGGCATGGAACACTTCAGTGAAGTCATCATATTTAATAGCAGAGCTCAAAGGACAATTGAAACATTGTTGTAAACAACCTGTAATTCAATTAAACACAAGGAACGGATGATATTATTAAGGAACAATGAGTAAAATGGATTTTAAACCACCTCAGTTCCAAACTATGGTTCAGAATTTTCGAGGATCTGTGACATGCGCTAATAAGAGCGAATATTGCTTAAAATATACAACTTTCATTGTAAAAGAAAAGACACTGTAATAGTATTTATGTATTTTAATGCCTTAATTAAAACATTGGGTAACTTTTTGCGCAATTTCAGCAGCTAAACCTATATTCCTTTTTTCTTTCTTCTTCTAATACTCCTTAATTTTGGACTACCTGCTATTGAAGCAGGGTGTACTGCCTTCACATTCTACATCATATTTGTTTGCAGAGAACACTGTAAAGCCGCCAGCACTCGGTGCTTTCTTAAGTTGATGGTTAGCTTATAAAAACTCCTCCTGTTTATGAGTAATAGTAACAGGCACTACATTGAGTACTAACGTTATAAGGGTGTCCATCTGCACTGATACATTCCTGGCGTTGTTTGCCCTCACGAATTTGGGAACCCACTTGCTATGCAACACGTCTTAGAGAAGATTAGTATAATACGAAATTAGAAAAAAACACATTAAGAACCCTAAAACCTAAAAAACCCCTCTTTTTATGGAATGTTACATCGGGTTATAAAGATTTAAATAGATGTCTTAACAGTATCTCTAATGTATCCTGAAATTCTGTACATGATTTGGATTTAGCGTATGTAGGTATTCTATATAAGAATTCTTTGTGTAAGCGTGAGTTTTTAAGTAGACTAATAACATGACAAGACAGCAACAACAATAAGAATACTTAAAAGTAATTCTCACGCAACACAGATGTTTGAATAATCTTTCACTTTTGAGATGCACAGTGAACAAGCTCTAGTCTTTCCAGCACGAACATAAGACAGTAACTCCTAACCGAAAAGCATAGTTGAGCGGGTCATTTACCGCTAATGAGCTAGCGGAACAATACTAGGTCACTACAGTCCAACTAACCACCCGAGATCGTGGCCGGGCCATAAACGACCGCTCAGTACTTTGTGCCTAAGTGGTACAAAGTCTGTCCTTACTTTCCTGTATATCTGATACGATAACTCACCTGTTTGTTTATTGTGGTGTATTTTTAATTTTATTATCATTACCAGACGCACTGTTGTGCTGTACTGTTGCTCCATGCGTAGCATTGTTTTTTTTAGTAATATTTCGACTTAGCGGTATTTCCTTTCGGAGAGGACCACGCCAAAGGGAAATATCTTTCTGAAGTTGTTTGGTATGACGTCCCGCTGTCTT
Source organism: Deroplatys truncata (assembly GCA_030765065.1). Taxonomy (NCBI): domain Eukaryota; kingdom Metazoa; phylum Arthropoda; class Insecta; order Mantodea; family Mantidae; genus Deroplatys; species Deroplatys truncata. The sequence goes on from CM060986.1 coordinate 137,583,263, forward strand.
GTTTCCGCTAGACACGATTGGTGGAGGTAAGATAGTGTCACTCTAATGGAAGTGTTCGTTGGAACCAGACGTGTTTGTGGCCGTTCTATGGTTTAGTGGCATTTCCCTCCACCCTCTTTCCTTTGTTCAATATGTAGAGTCGCCAGACGTGTTGTTAGTAAATCTCAGGTATGTAAGGGTAATGTCTGTGATTTAATTTCTCAGTGTAGCATAAAACCCACACCTTCCCTTGAATTCCACACCAAGGTCCCGGACTTTCGCTGCCAGCGAGTTACGCCACCCCAATGTGCGTGTTGGGGTGATCTAAATTAATTTGTTTTTCTGTAATCTTATGGCCTTCATCCCGACATGTAACAATAATTTGCTGTGTTGAGCATCTTGACTTTGCTCTAGCAGGTTCCCAGCGTTCTGGAAAGTCAAGGAATTTCAAAATGATAGGGGAAAATCAACCTTATTGATTCAATCTCAACCATTGGACCTCATTGGTTCACAGTTATCACACGTCTGGCAACACATACTGATGGAAAAACTACACATATTGTAGAGAATTGTAACATTTGTTGCTCCTTAAAATCCCCTTACAATCCTTGAAGTGATGAGTTCCAAATTAAACGCAGAGGAACTGGTATGTGTATTAATGCTTTCACACATATTAGGGATAACCTTGCTCAGGTTTTTGTAACTGCAATTTCGTATGTATGTACTCCATAAAACTTTGGTTGCCCCCCCAAAAAAAACTCACTATGAGTGACTGGATTCATAGCTTAACCCAGAGTTTGAGTTTGTAGAGTCACTTTCTGATACACTGGTCAATAAATTTGAAGCCTACTGTTAAACTCGATAATATTGGTGCCTGGCACTACATAAAGGTGAATGAGGCAGTTAAAATGTGAGAATACTAAATTGTGGTCAGGGGAATACAGTTTTTGGTCAGGGAAACGTGAGAGAAGTTAGGTTCACATTTTTGCTGCGAAATCTTCAAGACTCAAAACTTTAACATGGGACTACAGTGTTTTCATAAATATATACAGGATGAACCATTCAATTTAAGACTGTAGAATATCTCCAAAATTAAGTGTTGGAGAAAGAAATGTCATGAATAAACGTTGCTTGATTTTATGGGGGAAAGCAAATGCCATTAGTCCTGTTTTTTTGAAGAACAATTCCAGACATTTTTTCTACAGTGCTTACATTTTTAAGATATTGAATAGTCTCAAGTTAAATGGTTCACCCTGTATAATCCCAGTAATCATTTATATTAAAACATATATTTTGGTTGACCATAGTGTAAAACGGTTCATCTGTCTGTTAACTGTTATTCTGAAAAGAAAATAATGTTGCAATTGTTTATTGCTTTCGTACATTTTACACAGTAGAATAGTTAAATAACCAAAATAACTTGAAAATGTAGAAATGACTAAATCACTAAACGATAAATACTCTTGCATTTTAATATAGTGCATTATATACACACTTTTCTTTTCTGAGGTCTGAGTATTAAGTTAGGCTAAATGATAAAATTTATTGATAATTAAATATACAGAAAATAAATATATGTACAAAGAAATAAATGCAAAAATAAACAATACAAATTGCCATTGTACTTGACTTCAATATTTTTGCTAGTGCAGACAGTCTCAGAACTAAGGGAGTTCTTTCATTTGTTATTTATTTTCTTTCAGTAATAAATCACAGCTTGTAAATATTACCAAATTCATAATTAACAAATTAGTAAACCATAAATGTAAATCTTTTTAAGGCTGGCTCAGAGTACCCAGGAACAGAAATCGGAACGGCAACGCAGTTAAAATTATACTATTGCGTAATGAGCATTCACAATAAGCAGGAAGCCTAGCGGAGTCTAGGAACAAGAGACTTGATTAAGTAGCGCATTTTCGTTCCCGTTCCGGAACGGCATCTTGGATTCTTATTGTGCATAGTTGTCTTCATGGTATAAGTTACTCAAGGAGGCAGTGAAGTATAACAACGCTATAGCTCAACTATTACAAGCTTAGAAAAACAAAACGGGAACAACAAATAACAATTGCAAGAGCATAGAACTACCCGTTTAATATACAGAGTGGACCATTTAAGTCGCGAATGTACAATATCTCCAAACCTAAGTGTTGTAGAAAGAAATGTCTTGAATAAAAGTTACTTGATGTTATGGGGGAAAGTAAATGCCAATAAGTAGCATATTATAGAAAGATCGAGCACAGCTTTTGCGACGGCTGAAGGAGGAAAATGCGTTCATATGGGGAAGAAAAGGAAAACGGGGACAGGTCCGAGGTAGAGCAGGTGTTGAAGGAGGGGAACGTCGTTTGTATGAGCGAGGTGGGAAATACGAAGAGAAGTGCTAGACAGAGTTTGAGGTGTGGAGTATGCATTTATATGGGAAAGATACAGAAAACGTGAACAGATAATAGGCTAGATAGATGCTGAAGTAGTGGGTGATACGCTTTATACGGTAGAGATAGGGAATACGAGGGGAGATGCTAGACTGGACAGGGCTTGAAGGGTAGAATATGACTTTATATGGGAGAGGTAGCAAACCAAGGAGAGGTGTTAGGCTAGGAGGGTTTGAGTGACAGAGTATGCGTTTATATGGGGAGACGAGGAAAACGATGGGTAGGAGGAGCGCTCAAGAAGGAAAATATGTTTATATGAGAGAGACAGGGAAGACAAGGCCCTATGCCAGGCTATACAGGGTCTGCTAAGCACTATTTGTGATGCTGTAATGTCCATACGCATATGTCGTTATTCTATCCTCAACAATAATTCTTTTATGATCAAAAGGAGTCAATGCGATTTTATTCCTTTGCACTGTGGCAAGAGCATGCTGTCCTCACAGGATGAGATTCATGCGCGTTCTTATTATTTCTGTGGTTTTAAGATAGTCGGTATATCTCTAGAATGTGACGTACTGCTTAATACCACTACGTTTTATGCCTTTAATATTTTTATCATCGAGCCGTGGATATCTAGTGAATACATCTTAGGTCGTCGTCCAACAAAGCGTAGAATGATTTTGTTATTAGCCTCATCTTTAAAATTCCCAAGCACCTTCTTAATTAGAATATATAGCATATATGGTTGACAGGGCAATCAGCTGTATCTAGGTGCTAGAGAAAATGTAGCTTGTCCTGGTCGACATCTTCGGTTTCACACGATGAATGAACGAATCAGTGTCCATATACATAAGCTTAAAGCTTTCAGCTCTATAATATGGCAGCAACACATCATAATGATACTGGTACATTAATGTCTTGGATATGTCCAACACACTCATAATTGGCGCAACAGTTCTAGACATGTGAAAATCTTAATGAGAGCTATGAAGCGAGTTGCTTACCAGATCAGGAGGTGATCGGTCGTCTGCATGCTGCAGGAGTGCGCGGGACAGTCATTGGTTAATATCCGCAAACCGGTTATGCTTGCACTGCGCTGCGCTGATAAATCTAGTTATACACAGTATATTAAAATCCACTCTGTAAAAAGCGCTTAATATAAAAAACACTGTCAATCATTGCCTCCAATTGTTCCACACCTAACAACCCTTCCTCTTCTGCGGAATCACTCACATTATTGCCGTCATCACTGCTGTCACTACTTTCTGCACCATTATCCTGGATGAGGATTCTTTCTATTTGATTTTATGCAATTCCGTATTTTTCGAAATAACGATTCTTAATGCATTCAACATGTCGACATACATTTTCCCATTCTGGCCTTCCAATTTCAGCAAATTTCTGGCGTTATAACTGCTCCACATATTTTAATATGGAGATCCTACGTAATCGTATGGATATATGAATGTTTGCAAATGAGAAAACCCTGGAAAAGTTAATTGCCAAGCCTACGTTTATCCATCGAACTATATATGCTACCAACGTAGCTTTTGTGCATATGGCATCACAACCGATTGTGTTCAATGAGCCTATATACGTTGGTATGAGTGCGTTGGTTACGTGCTTATGTTACGTTGTGTTACATCTTGTTACGTGGTTACGTGCTTATGTTACTTAGTGTGACGCCTTGTCTTGCGGTTATGTTACGTCTTGTCACGCGGTTACGTTTGTTGCTTACATTACGTCTTGTCACGTGTTTGTTACGTGGTGTTACATCTTGTTACGTGGTGTTACGTCTTGTCACGTTGTTATATTTACTGGTTACGTTAGTCTTGTTACGTTGGTTAGGTTAGACGTTGATAGGATTGAATAGACAATGAGAAGACAAGGTAGGGATAGGTTAGGACGTTCGGTGTGGGTTTAGTTTAGAATACTTCTATATACCTTCACTGTAAACCAATATGCAGTTTATCCCCCCCCCTCTCTCTCTCTCTCTCTCACACACACACACACACACACGATGGCAAACAGGTGTGCCAGTCAATTCATATACACTTATTTGCATTAATCAAAAATACTTATTTGTATCCATCGATCGACGAACGGCGTTTAATTACATTAATCAATCAAAATACATGTGGTGGGGTACTTTGATCGAGGGTCTGCGTCCAGCTCTTTGGAGGCACGATGCCGGACGTTAGAACACAATATAGCCTTTGTTAGCGTTTAAATCTCGACATCAATGAGTCTAAATGATGTTATGTATGGATGAACATTACACATACGTCAACACTCAGCTCCCTAGCCTCTTCCCGTTTTCCTATATTTTCCCATATAAAAGTCTACTCTACTCCTCAACCCCTGTCTAGATTACCACTTCTCCTCGTATTTCCCACTCGCTCTTATAAAGGACGTTCCCCTCCTTCAGTACCTGCTCTACCTCGGATCTGTCCCTGTTTTCCCTTATCTTCCCCATATAAACGCATTTTCCTCCTTGTGCCGTAGCATCTACCTTCGTTTTCCCTATCCTTTCCCATATAAATGCAAAAACTGTGCTTGATCTCTCTATAATATGCTACTCCAATAGGCGTATTTTATTTGGAGGACGTTGTGATGGTCATTTAAAGGGTCATTTTTTTTAATGGGACTCTGCCTGTTTGTTTTCTCACTTCTTATGAAAAGCTAAACACTATTTACATCAAGGAATTTGCAATTAATCTTACACCAGTGTAAATAAGAGTTACAATTCTGAATGGCTATGCGCAAAGAGGCAATGAATGGTTGGACCACCCATGGATGGTGATTTGAGGGTAAAGTTACATTTCCTAGTTAGGAACAAATGTCTTTATTTTTATTTTCTTATTCCTCATCAGAAAGAGCGTTTCATTAACTATTTTCTGATGAAAAAACAATATACAAAATTTAGGTTCCCATTTTAAGAAATTAAATTTGACTCTAAAATAACATTCCTAAACAAACTCCAAACGAAACACGACTAATGAGATTTACCTCCTCCCATAATTTCAAGCAACTGTTGTTTAAAATACTTATTTCCACAACGCTTAGTTTTGGAGACACCGTACAGCCTTAACTTCAATTTTCCACCACGTATACGTATAATTTATTACCCATTAGGATGATACTTTCCCAAAAGGAATCGGAAATACTATTGGTGTGCATTTTGACAAATATTTGCTGCGCATTATTTAACCTGTATTAGGTTGTCTGAATGATAAGCAGGCGAATAAAATATTAAAAAAATTATATCTTAATGTTCAAGTCAACGTTTTCCTTGTTATCGATATTGTCATTGATAGCCTTCGCGTTCACAATGTGTTGTGAACCAAACTGACATCTTTTTGCTTTGCGTTTCGGCTCTGGTTACCTTTCCAGTTTATTGTGAGCCAGCCTTTGTAATAGTAATACAAAGAGAAATACATTATATGCAAAGTCCTTATTGAATAAGTGAGTAATAGCACATGTACATGCTCTGTATCTACTATGGATTAATAATACAAATTCACGGCAAGAAACCCAAAGGTGTGTTATGGTAAAGTGATCCCTGAAAACAGCAACAGAATCGGTATGTGCTGCTATTGCGTGTGAATTATAATTATTTTCTACAGCTATTTAATCTGGTTTTATGCAGTTTCTTTCCAAAAATGCTCGAATTTATATTTTGTTTTATGAATAACAAAGGAGAATTCTGAATTATGTTATAAGAGAAATCAAAAGACGAACTTATGTAAAAACATACTTTTCAAATACAAAACACTTTTAAAAAGTGCGAAGCTCGGTGGTAATTTCCTTAATTTCTGAGTTAATGGTAAGAAAAGCTTGGGGACAGGAAACTTTCTAGAAAGATAAAAAGAATAAATTTGGAAACCTTTAATTTACCATAATAGTGAACCATGCTGTTGTACACTGATACATAAATGCAACACCGAATGTTGTACATACACTTCCTTACTATATATTCAATACTAGAGAGATTTTTATCAGTTTAATAAGAAATATAATGAATGTATTCAGATCTACTTAAGCCAACACTGAATATGCATCTAACTTTCTTTGGGAACACTATCACTTACGTAATATTATTAATCAGTTACAGCTTATCCTTAGCTTGCAAGAAAAGCTGCAAATCCTTCATGCCGAAACCTACCTAGGAATTTGGATTACAGTAGCAATTTGTTATAAATATGTTGGTGTTTGCTAGTATTTTAGTCAAGCGAGGGGCCCTGTACTAGGTGGCGCGAACTTCCTGGAATACTTCCTTGTCAGAATATCTGTACTTCTGTTCTTGTTGACAAATCAGCATTGCTATTTCGGGAATGACATGCGCCGTTACGTTTGAGTGACTCTCGTTTGGCAAATAGTAAACCCTTCCCCTGCCTAAAGCACCGATGAACGTACTAGTCCACCACGATATGAACGCGTGTGTTGGGGAGAGGAAACTAAAAGGTTGCGAAACAAATTTCCGGGGCAACGGAAGGACAGTCAGGTAAGGATAATATTAGCAGTTGCGAGATGCATATTCTAGCTAGGCTGAGGCCAGCACATGTGGTAGTGTTTCCATTGTGCGACTGTGCATTTTCCTCTCGCCTTGCCCCTCACTTAACTATGATCCTAAGAATTGATTGTCAACAAAACATAGTGACGCCCTCCAACAAACTGATTCATATCGTAGCCGACTAATGCAGTAGTGCCAGGTTTAACGGAAGGTTCAAAAACAGAACACCAAAACACATTTTAACCCAATCAAGAATAAACAAAGCAGTAGCCATTCGCAAAGCATGCAGGTGTTTGAGCCACGTGCGTGCCGTCGAATGTGGGTGCTGTGTGTAGCCATGATCAATGAATAAAGGTATTGACATAGTAATTTTTAACATGAACTCGTTGAGCACACGAACTGTGAAATTATATAGTGGCTGGTAGCTGTGGTACAACCAAAGAACTTTCTTCCCAGCGTATTTCAACAGCCTTTTTCATCCTGTTTATTTTTGGAAATACACTAAATGTAACCTGCAAACTGATAGGCAATAAAGAGAAATAAGTGCTACCACTACATTATATAGTATTTTATATAGCATAACATTCCATATTTCTTGCAAGCATAGTTCGGGAACCCCATTATCAACCACATGTTAAAGACTTTGGTTAGGCTTTGTTAATTAAGCGCATGATCCAACTCAATTTAATTATTAGGCATAAGATAGCCTTTGCTAGTTTGTACTAAAGTATTAGGCAACATTAACAATAAATGGGATTTAAAATACTGGTTCGACCAGTTCGAACCGCATTTCGAAGCAAACTTTATTTAGACGTAACTTTATTTACGTCACTGAACCGGTAGGTGAATTTGTATTGTGAATATGACATGCGAGGTGGTTTTTACTTCCTGGCGTTGTTTAACCTAAAATTTCTGGTCGTACGTGTTATAATCGACTAGTTTGTATCAACACTACTATCTGAAGGCACTGCGAAAGTACAACTCATTTCCATTGGCTGAAAGGAATGATGCTAACCTGAATCTCATACTAAGTTGCCTTTCCAGGATTCCGGCTTAGATTTATAGCCTAAACAATTGAAACTTAACAGCCAAGATTTTGGACGTGGCCTTCTTATCCCACAGAGATATTGCAAGTCACGTTTCTGCACGAACGAGTTGATACTTCACTTATTAAGGTTAAGCCTGTGATTCCTGTTCTTTGACGTTAGTGCCCTGTTCATTTGCAATCGAAGAGCTAGTGAAGTCATGTCTTTGCCTGCGACAACAGCAGCAGCAGCAGTACATCTTGTAGAGTTCCTTGAACTGTAAGCTGGCCACACACAGTGCTATGGGATTATAAAAAGGATTTAATACGGATGTTAATTCTACTAGCAGTAAATACAGCAAATTCAGCCAACTATACCCACTTGGAAATGTTAGCATGAACATACATGTCAGATACGGCACATACGTGAAAAGAAATGAAGCGGTCAGGTTGAGGATGATCCTAGCACTTCTCTTTCTGCGTTCGCGAAGCCCAGCCAATGCCTCGCATTCTATACCCGGTATATTCTTAGCACTACGTCTTATCTTACAAGATGCTACTCCGTAACAGTACGAGACTATTATAGTGAGTACAAATCCATACAGGACCATACGGTAACCACTCTTATCAATATCCAGTATACAATACAAACTATTATAGTTAGATATTAGCAATTCCAGTGCTGCCAACAGTATCGCAAATATCCACACTCCCATTACAATACGTATAGGTTTCTTGTAGTTAGTTTCATCCTCTAACAGTCTATTTTCAAACTTGATGATGCCCCTATACCTTTGTATGCTGATTGCGACAACTGAGTAAGCGCTGAGTGCTAGTATAAAACTGCGCCAGAATGATAGGCCGAGACACACTGTTTTTTCGCAATCTATCAGTGGGTTGAGCAGGTTCTTAAGGAGGCTGAGGAGGTATGCTAGATCGGCAACGCAGAGGTTGATTATGAGTACGTTCTCTGGAGTGCGGATCTCTGGATGTCTGTTGAACATTACCATCAGCATTATGTTGAGAACTGCTGCAGCGAACCATAATGCCCAAAATAGTGCAATCTCGATAATGCGTAATACCTTGAAGATTTCCATTTCGAAAGTTCAGTAAGTATAGTTTCAGATCTTATTGCACAGACCTTCACTGAAACAAAACAAAAAACATTGTCAACTGGCATTAACAGTAATCAGTGTAGGCCCTAAGTCGTGCCAACAATAGGTACTGTGTGTAAAATATGTTTCCATTTCTGGGTTTATTACCGTACCTTTTCAATTAATACGTACAATCAGCAATAATAGCTGTTTCTGCAATAGTAACTATTCTAAAATTGAGTGAGGTTCTTCCACAGAAGCCCTGTGTAGACTTAAGTTGGAAAGGTAGAATCAGACTAAAGAGCTTAATGCCAAAGCCAAGATTTGAGCCACAGATCTTAGGCTTTCCGTACGTTGCTATACCAACTGAACTACATGACGTGAAGTTAAATTCTCTGACTCGCATTTTCTATGAAAGCCATACGACATCTCAAATTTATTTTAGGTTAACATACCCCGATGGTGCCTTACAATCTCTTATGTAATGTAAATCACGGTATTTATAGTTAACCACAATCAGATCAGTCATTGATTATTGCTTTTCCATATAAGCCGTGTGTACCCTAAAGTTAGAAAGTAAGAATCGGACTGAAGAATTTAATAGCCGGGATTTGAACCACGGTTTTTGGGATTCCGTGTCGTGGCTCTAACCACCAGAGTTATTATGGTTACATGTCGGCAAGTCGTTCAATTCCCCAATTTACTAACATTGTTCCCAGTAAACCATAAGGAGTTCTCACATTTATTTTGAGATAACACACCCCCAAGTACTCCAGAGTTAACCAACTATTACGTAAATCAAACCAGTTGCGGAGTTAAATGTCGTTCCGGCATGTTGTCATGGTAGCTCAGTTGGATAGAGCAACGGCAAAAAAGGTCGAAGATCCGTACTTCAATTCCAAGGCTATAGCATTGAGTTTTTCATTTTGATTTTACCCTTCCTGTGTTAAAATTAACTATACCTGTTAAAAGTTGTATAATCGTAGTGCTCTAAATGAGAGAGGGTGAAAGGGATTTAGGGAGCTTGATTACAATGGACACGTTAATGAGCACTTTACTTCTATCTCTGATGGAATTGCAGAAATACGCTTTGAATCAGATGTTTGGCGTTCGTGTTCAGAGCAGTTAACATGAATTTCAATAGTGCAGGTAGAATACCCAAATAAACTTCATGGAGTTTGAAAACGAAAGGAGAACAGGCTATAGATAATAGAGAAACAGGTGGGAGATGACAATAGGAGACAATATCAAAACGGACCGCCGAGACGTGATGGACACAGCAGCGTGAATACGGAAGAAACTCGCCACGATGGAGAGGCCCTTCCTCTAACCAACCTACGCACGAGGAGGAGAGAGGAAATCCATCAGAAGTAAGCCCAGAACATGTCGAACCAGTGCCTCTGGAAAACTCCCATTAGAACATACTGTGTCTCCGAATACGGTCACAGAGTACGCAGATGTAAGCAAAGCATTATTCAGAGAAAGGGGGAGAGATAGTTGAACAAATTAAAGTCATAGGATTAGGCCGTGGGGATAGCGCGCCGCTGCGGTTAGGCAGGCCGAGCAGTGCACACATGATTGACAAATGCGAGATAATGGAAGCACTGAAAATCAGAGTATTAATAGAAAAAGAGCAATATTATACGACCGTGGGTAAGGGCGGTTCAGTTTCTGCAATCAGTTCAACAGTATTTAACCATTTTTTAGCAAGGGAATTAAAGCTGCAGACGCTACCCGTAAAGACCTCATTCTGCGTGTTAGCGATTGGTCGTTCCAATTAACAGCATGTAAAACAACAGGTTATGTTGACGCTAAAGATAGGAAGCATTGAGTTAAACTGCATTTTTCTTGTTATTCCATGTTTGGTGGTAGAAATATTGTTAGGTAGTGATTTCCTAACCGCAATGAGAGCACAGGTAGATTACCAGAATGAGCGATTAGTGTTAAAACAGCTGGTCGTGAAATCCTTGAACGTTTCGTTTTCAGGTAGAGGCAAGCATAGGGCATGGGCAACACAAGGGGAAGGGGGACTCCAGGAAGAAGCAGCATTATTTATAAATAAATCGCCATGACGAAATTGTGAAGATTTGTTTTGAAGATGATCAGTTACAAAAGGATGATTATCACGATGAAATAATGGAGAACGAAAATGCGGAAGACGGGCAGTATAAAACCATTAAATACTGCAGTCTGACAGTGAGACAAGAGTCGAACCCATTAGCACGCGTAAATAGAGAATCTGTGCAGATAAACGGTGCTAATGAATCTGAGATCCTTCGGAAGATAAAAAGCAAAGTGAATAGTGCGCATAGTTTGAACAATGAGCAGAAAGAGATGTTATTTAAAGTTCTAGTTGATAATGACCCGGCGTTTTCTGAGAGAACTGAATGCTGTAATGTGCAAGAGTTCGATATACGTGAAATGGAGCCGGTGAGGCATAAATGCCAAATATACCTATTGATCTCAGAGAGTGTGTTGATCAAGAGATAAGCAAAATGTTGAACGAGGGGATAATTGAATATACCAGGTAAATCATCTTACGTGAATCGTCTGTGTATCGTAAAGACAAATAACGGAGCAGTACGGATGCGCGGAGGTTGAATAAATTTTTATCCCCAGATAACTTCTGTACTGAAAGCATTGACCAGGTGCTCACGAAAATAGAGAGCAGGAATGGTTTTCCTCTATCGACCTTACTAACTCATATCCACAAATACCATTTAAAAAGCATTTGAGAAAATATATGGCCTTTCCTCACGGGAGGTAGTTTTTGAAATGCCCTTCTGGTGTGTCTACCACTGAGTCTGCATCCTTAAGAGCACTGCACAGGGTATTTGTAAACATCACCGAGGAATTCATGACGCAATGTGTAGACGACTTCTTGTTACACGACACACACATAGAAGAATACATAAGTCATATAGGCCTCGTGCTCTCCCGATTAGTTGAACGAGAGATGACAGTCAATTTAGGAAAATTAGATTTTTCCTCTACCCAAATACAGTTCGTTGGGTTTATTATTTTTGAGAAACGTGTGTCCCTGGATCTCGAAAGAGCAAGCACCATAAATAAATTACCTACTACCAAGAATATCAAACAATTGAGGAGATATCTTGGATGATGCAATTTCAAACGAGATTCCTTGCGAATTATGCTTCAGTGGCTGCACATTTGAGACATTGTTAAGGAAAGGATCACCATGGGATCTGGGTGAAAATGAGTGGGGAGCGTTCGAGCAGATGCAATTATTTGCCCAAGCTATACTGTTAGAACTACCCAAGATGGATCTTCTATTCGAGATTTATTTGCGACGCCTCAAGTTTTGGATACGGGAGACTTTTCATACAGTCAGATGAAATAGGTGATACCCATGTGATTTCAACATATTCTAGATTAGTATCACGCATGGAGAGCGTATCTTTTTCCATAGAAATGGAGATTGCGGCTGTTTATTACGCACTTCAGAAATTCAAATCATACATATATAACAGACCTATAATCATATACACTGACCGACCACATTAGTTTGTCATTCATAAAAAGTTGCAAGCTTACGAACACCAAAAATCTTCCGCTATATACATGAAATACTGTTCTATGGTGTAGTCCTAAGGCACATACAGGGAAGCAAATACGTCTTCTGCGACGTTTTGTCAAGATTGTGGAAGGTCAAAATATATCTGAAAACCTCGGAGGTACCCAAAGGGAGGTGACGATTCTTAAACTTGATCTAACCATGATCAAACAACTCCTGGATAAATGAAATCACAGGGCAATTACAGAAAAGTAATGAGAAACTGGCGAAGCTATTATAAACGGCGCCTGAAATAACTAATGATAAAACAGGACCTATAGGAAAAAGGAAGCAACGTTTTATACAAATTGCATGGGAGAGAAAACCCAAAATGAAGGACATACATTCCGACAGAAATAGAGCAATTGGTTATTAACGCATTAATGCATTCAGCACCTTTACAATGCCCGCCTGCAACAGAAGGTTAGGAAAATAATATCTGCATGTAAAACGGGTCAAAAGGCGAAACCTTTGAATGTAAATTTGACGCCCTACCAAACCCATATTGCGCAACAGACACCGAGCCCTTATCGCTATTGACGGTCATGGTCCAATGCCTATGGGTAGAGCTAGTATGAAGTATGTGTTTAAGATGAATGATGTATTCGGCAAGTTTGTTTGTATATATACAATGAGGAGATTAACAAGCGCCTCATGTTCAGGGAAAATTGTCGACGATTACGTGGAGGAATATGGGGATATAGACGATATTATTGCTGATAAGGGAAAAGCCGTCCTGAACAAACTGCGAGGAGCTAATATAAAATATATAAGTCGTCAGTATACCATCCTCGGAGCGATCCCTGCGAGAGGATAATGCGGGACATTAAACTTTTTCTGAAAAAATTTATGTAATAAATGGCACGTTCCCTGGATCCAGTTCTGCACATATATCCAATCAGTCATAAGTAATTATCCGCGCCCATCAACAGGTTACACTCCTACAAAACTGTAAAAAGGCAGGCAGTATAATGCCTGGAATACCCGAAGCTGTCACTACAGGCGTACCTGAAGACGAAGTAAAATGTTAAAGCTTTTGTAAGGCTGAAGGCAAGGGCCGAAGCAAGAAGCAGGCGTGCAAAGTGTCATAAGACAAAATGGTTTCCTCAGATAGGCGAGAGATTCCTGTTAAAAATAAAAGTAGGTTATTGGCGCTGGCTCGCCGATATAGAAGGACGGAAAATCTGTGGTTAGGTCCAGGTATAATCACAAAATAATTCGGATATCGCGCTTTCGAAGTAAAATGCACTAAGGCAGACCAAATTATGGGGAGATATATCATTGTTCTCTTGAAACCTTTTAAGAAATTAAATTAATAGAAACACTGTTTAGCATTGTGAATGGAGTATGTTGCACACAGAGAACTAGGGAGACTTGAAGTAGTCGCAGTAACTAATAATTGAGAGAGGGGGTATAATATGTTAAATTTATTAAAATAAGCGCTCCATTATGGATAATAATGGCTACGTAAATAAATGCGTGAATAAATTATTATGTGCATTATTGATACCTATTAAAAAGGGTAAACGTAATATACATGTTAGAATAAACTCGTGAGTGAAACAATAAAGTAAAATAAGTCGTGGAAGGTGTTGCGTGTGCAAGCTATAAATAAATATTTAGATATATAAATAAATACAAATACTGGAGTGATCGCTGTAGAAAAAATAACGTACTCGTAAACCGAGAAACAGATTTGGTAATATTAACGAATTTGTGTAAAATATAGAAATAAAAGTTGTTTGTGATAGCTTTGCTTGTATGTCCTTTGTTCTATTTTGTAAACATCTTTGCTGCGTTTAGTATGTATTTACTGTGAAAGTATCTGTATGATTGTATTCAGTTTTTAAAAATGTTTAAGTGTAAACCCTGCGAAGCCCAAAAACACACGCATATGACCTTTAAATTTTAGGCAAAGAAGCTGTTTTAGACGGGGAGGCTGATAGAATGCCAACTAACATTAAAGGTATAGTCGTCGTTCTACCAGCGGGGCATATTGAGACAGTACGTTCTGCGTAGCTAAATATAAAATAACTATAGGAAAAATAAACATTAATAACAATTGCAATGTATTATTAAATAAAGTATTACTGTAAAGGGGAATATGGTTTGAAAAGACAGTGCCAGCAGCAGATAGGAAACAAGGTTGGTTTTCCCCTCATTGAAGCCAAGTGTGAGCAGAATACGCTTTGTTAGTTAAGTCGCTTGAAAACCAGATGTAGAAAAGGGTCAGTACTCTCATAGCCCAGGCAACCAACAAGAAAAAAGGTAGAAATCATGTTATAGTGAAATTGGTAGATAGGAAATTTGAAATAAAGAAACAGGAGATTTTAGAAAACAAACTTGCTCTTGGCATTTCCTTGGAGGTGTTCTGAAAACAAATGTGTCGACTGTATGAAGCATAGCAGTAAAGAAGTGTGTGTCGAGGTAATATCAGAAGTCAGATTTTAAAACGGTGACGGGAAATAAACTGGCAGGAAAATGAATCAGTCGTATTAACCACCTAGATCCAAGATCAATGCGAGTCCCTGGGCTAGCATCGAACCCGGGACCATTCCTGCAAATCCCGTGCAGCAAACTGGCATACAGCACCTCACATGTGTACCACCGCAACAACAATTTCCGAGATATTAGCTGTTATTGGTTTGAACTTTTCAATAATTGTCATTTTAAGTGCTGTAGTCATTCAGCCGTTTCTCGCGATGCTATAGAAAGAGCGACCCGCATGTAAAATTTGACTATCAATTTAGTTTCCGATATACCTTTTGTAAAATGTGTATCCTAACTAATTCGTGAAATGTTTGTCTCGATAACATGAAATAGACAGAAAGGTTAGAATAGTTTGTAGAAGCTATATAAAAATAAACGATAGTGGCTAGAGAAAGTAATGTGGATCTAGAATATTAGACGTCAAAGTGAGAGAAGAACGCTACTTATAAACATCTATGTTTATGACTACTATGTAAACGACTACATAGTGTTAAGTTGTCTACGGCTTAGGTACTTCTGATAGAGGAAGAATTACAACCGATCACAAATTGAATATTTCACCGAATACACGTTTTGAACTCTCCTAATTAAAACAAACATATCTTTGTAATTGCCTGTCTTAGAGAGAGAGGGATAATTGAGGGAAGAGGAAGGGAGCGAGAGAGAGAGAGAACAGTACTATTGAGAAAATAAACGTTTTATAGATACCAACATTCTTAATTGAGTCAGACACCGTTAAAAATGCCAGAAGAAAAATGTTTATGAAAATTTCCTCATCCGAAAACAGGCTTTTACATTAAGAAACGTTTGTTTTATTTTCTTTAAAATGCTTTAATGACTGCAGTTATAAGCTCATTAAAGTAAACAACAGCATCAAATAACTTCTATTGCAGTAATGGTAATATTTCCTGAAATATTCATTGTAATGGGTTTTCATTTTCTCGTTTCATACATTCTGGCCACTCTCGCGGTTAAGCTAGGAGAACTGGTATAGTTTTCCGAAGTTAGCCATGGTACCTGATGGACTTTTGGTTTTTCTCCTGACTAATAATGTAAAACTGTTAATAACAAATGCTCATGTGGCAATTTTGGAAATGTGGAACACATTTTGTTTGGATGTTCTTTCAGTGAACAAGAAAATTATTAAAATTGTACAGATTAAGTTTTTCTGGGTCCATTAAAATTACTTATGTTAAAGAATTTGATCCAACTAAGGTATTTAAAAAGCTCATAATTGCAAAATTAAATTATGTTAGGATTACTTAGCCATTTTTGGTTTTGAGAATATTCAATTCATTATACAGATGGGATAATTAGACGTAAGATTATCCTAGTGTCTTCAGGATATCTTATAATAATAATAATAATAATAATAATAATAATAATAATAATAATAATAATAATAATAATTAATATAGAGTCAACTGAAAAAATGCAAAGCCACAGCCTGGATTTGAACACGGTTCTTCCGCTCTCCAAGACCAGGCTAATGTCTATTAAAAGTATAATTAATTTATACAATAACAATAAAAAAATTAAAGACCAAGTTTGATGTTCATCCAGGATTTCTGTTTTGTATTACGCTGTGTCCGTCTTTCTAAAAATGCTTTTTTTATTTGGGGCTTAAAAACGTATATTTTAGATGAAATCTTGACATGGAATTCTTGGGTGGAATGAAAATTTTCTCTGATATAGGTAAGCAATTGAACAAGTATTCTAAAAATTATCCTACGGAGTTAATACACCGTGCTAATTATGATAATATTGGGTTAAAGCTACGTTTCAAGCGATACATTATTAAAATAGCATTAAAGCAAAACAAGTCATGGTAGTAACCATGGAACATCGAATCCCGCCACAATATTTCGGAAAAACTCGACCATAATACATTTTTGCCCTTTAAATGCCACCTTTAACATCTATAACCATAGTGGTGGCGCTGTCTGTGGAACAATTGCTCATCTGCAAGTAATGTGCACTCGTTTTCACTGGTGTTAATCTTGGTATTTTTATTTAAACATTAATTTCACATACATTAACACACGCGCTCATATTTTCAGATTCGGAGAGGATAGGAAATAATCCTGGCTAAAGTAAAATTCCTATTCTCTATCCCGGAATCGAACTTAAGACCTCTGGATTTGGAGGCTAGCATGCGAACCATGCAGTCAAAATTTTCCTGAGGTGTTGTAGAACGAAATGTTTACGTATTATCCAGCTTTCAGGTCAATAGAAATTGCTTTTTAAATCCTCTGCAGTTCATAATAGGTGCAAAAATTAATAAATATTGCAAGTTGAGCACAGGACCTATTAAATAAGTGACAAGAACCTTAGCTGCAGAAGAACGTAGGTTTTTGCCAAAAGGCTGACTTTTTTTTATCTAAGACAGTAATCGACATTGCACACAGGACTAGTCTGTAACTTCGTTGTTAAGTGGCGACTACAATTGTTTGTTAAGTTTAATAAACAGCTCTTAATAAATATTCCGCTATTTGGCATTCTGTATCCTGTTTTTATCGCGATATTTATTTTCTTACAGTTTGTTAGCCTGTAGTGACTAATCGAAAATTCGTGCGCGCTGCGATTTTTGTTTTATTTTCACACTGGCATTAGCACAAAAATACTGCTACCGAATGGTTCGTTAATTTTTCTGCCTAGTGGAGACAATGCGTGCTGTGAAAACATCAATCGAAAAATATAATTATGTGACTTTTTAAAATTCGTACCCATTGCTTAGAATAGCAAGACTTAACACCTTTTGTGATCACGGAAAAATTTGATTTTAATGAGGAAAACTTTCCCATTTACTGAACAACAGTGGTCTTGTAAAATGAGTTTGAAATCTAGGTTAGGAAAGACAAACAAAAGAGCTAGCAACGCAGTTTCATGTTGTTTTCATACACGTTTCACTAATTTATATCGTCCTGCAATTATTACTTAAAGATACTAGTGTAATGCAGATTTTTCTGGTCTTTTTGAACGGTTTTGAATGGTAGTTGCGTTCAACAACCAAAGCTTTATTCTTAACTTGTTTTGTTACGAAGTTACAGAACGCCGAATAGTGTGCAATGATTGATTAGCGGATTTAACAATTTGTTAAGCCTCAACAAAACGTTACAGAACCACCCTAATACACGTATATTTAAGGGCGTCTCATTCACGTAGTATATAGTGAGAGTACATACCTAGGAACAAAATGAAGCTGTTGGCAACTAAATACTGGCCCCTTCTATGAACGTCCTCTAGTGACTGATTTAACTTCGTGGAAAGGAGTGCCTCGCGGAAAAAAAAAGACAGGAAGGTTAAACCTCTGGCGGAAGGAAAATCACAAACATTCGAAAAGTTCAGTCTGATATCTTCGATATGCGCAGGTTGAATGAAATAATTGTTACAATAGGAGGGGTTATTGCATATCGTATAGTGCGACTTAAAACTGATTGCGCAATTTTATTATGAGGCTTACTATAATACTAATAAACAATAAGTAAACCGTATTAGTTACTATTCTTCATCCGACTGCAAAGAAGCTACAGAGAAGAACTTAAAAAAGCTATAGGTTTATGTCGACTTTCAAGTACCATATATCCATCCTTCTTTGTAGCTCATTCTAGAAAATCTGCCTTGAGATCGACCGGATTAGCAGTCCGGTGGAGAAGATCTCGAAGATCGATAGTTCAAACCTCTTAAAGTAAGAAGCTATATGTGTGTATATATATATACACAAATCGCCTTATTACTTAAACCAATAAAGCTTCACCCAAATACTTACCGTGATCATATAAGTGTAGGTTAAATGAATTGTGTCCTGCGCTGTAGAATATTGAATTCTAATTTTTTGTCGAGTAAGGCCCTGGACGCACCATAAATATTAGCTTTAATTATTCTTTACCAAATTTAAACACTTTAAACGGTATTTTATAGCTTTCATAAGCCATTTTTTAATATCCAATCTAAATTTCAAAGGAATAAAAGCATGCAGATAAAATTTAATCTACAACGTAAAATTTGAACCCGCCATTTAATATTACTAGGCATCGGGCGAGTATTCCATTCAGCCACTTGTTACTTTGAATCGCACTCTTTTAAATAATTCTCTTCTGTCTTTATACTAGGCAAATTTTATTAATATTTTGAAACTTTGCTTGTCTGCTTTAGGCTCTTATAGGCTTCGAGGCTGCATCAGTCATCATAACCGTATAAATCCAAAGGCTCTAACTAATATGCACGAGAAGTATTTCAGTCAGCAGCCCCATTTTGGCTAGGCCTTGTCTCTTTATTGATTGTAGTCTATCGCTTGTCTACAGCAGCACACAAAACATATCTCATTAAGATATAAGATTCGTGTTGGCCGGTTTCGAAATAATAATTTGTTTGTTGAAGTTTTACTACGTAGAAGCTTGGTTGGCATTAGTATGGTTGAAAATTATCTTTTTTTTGCATAAGCTCATTATTGGGCATGGAATCTTTAGGACAACTAGAGCAGAACGCAGTACGTTCAGGTTACAGACTGTCGTCTTGGGAATACACATGTCTGTAGCCAAGTAGGAAGAAGAATCAGATTTTTGCCTTTTAGTTGAACTTGGGCAGAGCTGTGACCGAGTGGTTAAAACGCCCTGCTCCCACAAAGGGTTACATCGCAGGTACCTACAACTGAGATTTGTGGTGGACGAAGCAGCATCTTGGCGGGTTTTCTCCCCCACCGCTTATTTCACCAATTGCTCCATCACCACCTTTCCTTTTATCCATCTCGCCTTCAGTTCATACCACCTTCCTTCGCTCTCATACCTATCCCCCGTTCCGGGTTCTATCTTTGATTCAGTTCGTCCAAACCTCTACAGACCTCCGACCTAAGCACGGTTGTAAGTCCTAGGGGGTTTAAGCCCTACATACGAGGAGGGTAAACCTGAACTGAGCTTTGAGAAAGGGCGCGTCATATTCTGAGCTGTATGTCGATGTTTCTCTCATCACACAGCACTGAAGAACAACTAAACAGGTTCAACAGACATTAAAGTGCTCGGTGTTCTGTTCTGTTCAAAACTTGGCGGTCGCGGTGGCTTGTTAATGTGAATATTAGTCCAATTAAAACGATTCGTAGTCTTTCGCAAGTGTTAAACATAGGTAGCATATTCTTCAGTACGTTACATTCCCCGTTACGATCTCCATTTCCACCCTTACAAAATTCAGTTATTGCAGTAGCTGAATGTGACCGCTGAATGGGACACAAGAAGAGAAGCTTTTGGAACGAGTTCTGAAATTACAAAGGGACAACGACGACTTTGCGGTGAAAACCATCTTCAGTGTCAAGGCGCCCTTCATTTTAAACCGATTTGGGAATAAACAAAATTGCCAAATCCGCCGATCAGAAAATCCTTACATAGAAATACATTCACAGGGAGTGACGGTTTGTTGTGGGGTACAAGAACATGAGACAGGACAAGCTATGACAGTTACTGCAGATCGGTACTACTGTTCGATAGGATATTCTATGTGGATGCAATTTAAGGATGAAATTGAGTTAAGGAACTGTTATTTCAGTAGGATGGTGCTACTTCTCCTATTTCAGGTGAGACAATTGAGCTGCTCTATGAGAAATTCCCACTTCGTCTCATGTCGGGTAATAGCCTACTAGTTCATACGATTTAGTACCTTGTGTTTTTATTTGGACGTTAAATAATTGATTTCTGTCAAAAAAAGAAAGAAAAAACGGATACATCCGAGAGGTGAAGGAGGTAGTAAAGTTCTCGGCGAATCCAAATGAAAGTTTTGTGAGACCATGATCGGGAATTTCAAGGGGAAAGCTCTTGCAAGCCAACGAGAGGGTGTCATGTGCACGACGTAAGTTTCCATCCTGATATGCAAGAGACGAACACGTTTTTGGAAAATAAGCTGCATATTTTGGTTACAACCGGTACACTTTATAAATCATTAATCCATTGCCCTCCGCCGGATTTGAATCCGCGACCTCGGGAACTAGACGCTAGCATGGTAACCACTACACCACGGAGGACGAGTACCTGCAGAGATGCCAATGTGAATCGACCGGAGGGCGAGGCTTTTTTTTTCGGGCGCAAAAATTCTTATAATGGCTTCCTTCGGAAGGAAAGTAAAGCCTATGGTCCCAGTTTATAAGCAAGCGTCCTGTTTTCCTGTGAATTTTAATAAGGCAGGTATATAGAACTTCTCAAAATTAGCTGTTTCAATTTCCTACTTCCTTTTTATTTTCTTTGATTCCGTGGTATTCTAATTTATTTTATGTTTAAGTATTTACAAATCTTGTGAGACATTTTACTTTCTCTATCACTTACTAGTAGGTAGAGAAGGTATTGCATTCCAGGCAAAAATTCAATACCAAGATGTCTACGGGAATATATGCTTTGACCCCCCGTGAATCCAAATAATCACTTTAGAAAAAGATGCGTATTTGTGTCTATGAACAGCATAACTCAACAGGAAAATGTGGGATAAATACCAAACTTCTTATTTCAGTTCAATATCTTCCAAAGATAGCATTAGAAGATATTTAAAGAAAATCTCACACCTCAAATTACCCTTTTCATGGAAACCATTTATTTTTTATTTCCTCAAAATGGCTAACGACTTGAATTAAAATACCAAACGTTTAAGATATTTGCATTACAAAATGTATATATTGAACTTTCTGGGAAGTTAGACTTTAAGCAGCTCGAAATTAGCCTTCTCAACATTAAATGCCACAAAAATCTCTCTAAATATCGAACTGATAACTTGACTGTGCGACACTGAACATGGGTTAACTGCCTACTTGCGTTATGTAGCCTACTCTAGAGGCGTTTCGCTTAACGTGATTTGTAGCCCATACCTTATTTACTAGTGCAGGACACTTGAAAGAGTTAAAACCTAAGGGGAAAATTTGATGAGCACCCAAGCTAACAAAATATAGAATGTGTAGTTTTAGAAGATTTTCGGGGGGGGGACAAATTAAAGCTTGAATGGTATTCCTGAAATACATAGCAAGGCAGCACTTTATAACAAAAAAAATGTTCCATGTAAAGGGTACTCTGGGGTGGGGTGATTTTCTTGAAAACCTTTGTGTCGCATCTCTGGAAGATACTGAACCTAAATACCAAGTTTGGTGTTTATCCGACTGTTCGTTTCTGAGTTATGCTGTTCACAGACAGACAGACACACACGGACATGTTTCCAAAAATGCTGTTTTTGGATTCAGGGGGTCTGAAAACATGTATTTCCGGTGAAATCTCGGTATCGAATTTTTGGGTGTATTACAATACTTCCCCTACTTACTATACGTAGTAGAGAAAGTGATAAACAGAACTGTATTCTCACTGTGATATCGACGCTTGTTGCTGCATATAAGGAAACATAACTAAATAATAAATAAATAAAGCGGCATGTTTTCCCTCTAATTCAAAGTATAATTGGTTAATATAACTTATTGCTCATCATAGGAATACAACGGGATTATGGACAAAAATATAAGCCAATTTTATTGCCATAACATATGTCATATTCAGTAAACCATATACATATTTATCTCTAGTTTCAAAACGGAATCAGTCAAGTATAAAAAAAGAGTAATTTGCATTTAGTAAACGAATATCATCTGCAGATGTTTTACTGGGAGTACCCACTTCCTGACGAGAATGCCGACCGTCTTCTCCACTTCCCTGGTATATTTTTATCCAGTAATTTACTATAAAAGCACTTACAGAAATTGCAACGGCAGTACATAATAGCGTGACCAGCTCCCACGAACCCTCGATACCTCCACAGGTAATTTCGCTAGTATATGGCATGGCTGGTTCTGAGACAATAAACATATTTTGGTTTCAATAACAGCAGAAAAAGCAAGGGTATCAACCTCCCTTCTTTTCCCCTTATTGCTGTGTTATCAAGCCACTACATTCTGCAATAGGTATGATGGAAACGCCTCGAAGGATCCCTTAAAGCGATACCAAATCCGCTGAAGATCTTTGGCACTCTGTACAAGAAATTGAAAATCACTGGTCGTCCATGTATAACAAATAGTGCTCATGTTGAATGCATAAAATAAAACTTAGTGATGCATCAGTGATGTATCATATGTGTGGCTATTATTCATTAGAAATATTGAAACTCTGCTTCTTTTTTAATAATCCTGTGTTGTATGTATTTTAAGTCCATAATGCTTAGTGTGAATGCATTCCTAGTTGAATATGTATCGTGACTGATATACCACAAGTGTTTTGTATTAGTATATAACGTTCCCTATAATATCTAAGATCTTAAAGAGACGAAGCGATACTAATTATTAAGTTTCCAAATAATCCTGCGCCATATTGGGATATTACTATTACGACCAATTTGCTGATCAGACAGGCTATATGATAATCTAAAGAGGCGAAGTTGGATAGTCGTTGAACATAAGATATTAAATAATCGGGATCAGCAGGATCATATCAGTGTGGGTAAGCAAATTGGTAGTAAACTAAATCGCCTCGGGTACATAAATGCGATTCTTAACACATGAACTAGAAATAACGTTTCTCTAAGAGTATTTGCAAATACCTTCATCATTGCTGTGATATGAAGTAAATTCAGAATAGCATAAACACGGTAAATTTTGCAAGGCGCCCCTAACATTTCAGAACCCGCTCTGTTGTAGTTTAGTTGCTGGCCGCGAGTGAAGAGCGGCTCTGAGCACGTGGGCTGATTCAGAGAAAGCATATTATGGTGAAATGTACCTCACTGAACTCTTTGTAGAAATGTTGATAATCGCGTTGTGTGCACCGCTGACATCTACGGATAAATGTTAATTGATTCAACACTGCATTCAAGCCGAGGGACAAACTTCAACATCTTCTGTAAGAGATATGTATCGTTCATTTCATAATATACTCTTTCATGCCATCCGCTCAAAGAAAGCCACGCTTTTTCACGACACTAAATATTAATTTCATTGAATAAATTTGAAAATTGTCTTCTACAGAGAATCTTTGAGAAATATGTTTTTTCCTAACGAAAGTGTGGATTGGGATATTAGTATCTTTGGAGACTACAATTCCATGTCCCTCACAACACCTTTAGATAAAAATGACTGTGTTGTGACTTAACTCACTTCTACTCCGATATATTATTTTTATAATTTGGAATAAATATAGTTTATTAGTTATCGAAATCTATAGGAATGTGTAGTATTGTTGAAGGAGAGGAGAGCAATACAACACAAACCTTTTCTACATGTTGTTGAACTAAATTCTTCTTTAATAATGCAATAAATTTTTGATATCTGCTATTACGATCATTTAGAATTAAACAAAACTTTAACTTGAAATATTGTGTGCAAATCTGGAAGGCTTGCATTCTTCAAATCTTTCCTTGAAAAACACAAAAAATGACGTTTTCTGAATAAATTTGCATATTCTTAGCTAAACAGAATTCGCATTCAAACCCGGCGTAGGGCGATGAATTTTTTCGGGCATAAAAATACTTAGCATGGCTTCCTTCGGAAGGGAAGTAAAGCCGGTGGTCCCGTGTCGTAGATTTACGGCACGCAAAAGAACCTCAAGCCTAATAAAGAGGCCTCTGAGCAAAATTACCGATTTCACCCCCAATATACAATGGGACGCTAAGGACCATAGTAGTTAAAGAGCGTCCATAAATAAAACTCAATACACAGAATTCCTTAAGCCAAATGTCCGCTAATAATCTTCTTGAAGGCAGTTGATACATTGATGGTATCGTTATTTCTCTGGTCTCTTCAAATACATAAATTTTAATTACGCTTTGCAATATAATCAGCATAAACAAAATAACGTTGCCGTGAAATTTTCCTTTGCATCATGCATATGCTCTGTCAACAAACCCATCTGACAAGGTTCAATACTGTCGCAGTAAAACAAAATGTGACCACCCTGATCGTAGAAAAATCAGTAGGCATACTTACCACGGGATCAAACCACATTTTCTCCTCTGTAAATTTGCAACCTGAGGCAGACTCGAGGCACACTTGCAAATGAGCAGACACTCATATTTGTCGTAGTCCAAATAATTTCCGCAACCATTTCACAGCGGTGTCCCGGGACGCGTGCCTTTAGATTTGTTCTATTGCCACCTTTCATAGAGTGTCTTAGCTAATGAATATGCGCTGACAGCTGAGCGGATATAAACAGGTATGCAATAATGAGGCCTAAAATGTTCGTATCCCTAGAATATTCTTTTTATTTTTTGTGCAGTAAAATGCAATGTTTCTTACGCATATTATAATTTAACTTCCAATTACTAAGGCTTATTTATTTCAAGGAATTTATGCTCACCCAGAGAAATTGAAACGCACTCCTTTTGGTGTTTAAACTAAATATAATATATATTTATTACTGCCCCCATTCTACGGGGAATGAATGATATCAAATGCATAGTCAGAATTTCAGGAGAGGATACTTCATCCCAAGCATCCTGTATTTGATCCCACAAAACCTCTTGTCTTTTAGGCAAATTTAATTCCAAAACTTTCTTCGTCTCTGCCTGCACACTTTCAGTAGGATTCACATCTGGTGAGCAAGGAGGGAAATCAATGATATTTTGTCTTCGCAAGAACCAGTTTGAAACATGCTTAATTGTGTGGACAGGGTGGTTATTCTGCTGCAACGTGATCATTCTATCGGGGTATCTAGTTCTTACTGATGGAGCCATGACGGTTTCGAGGATATATTTATACTGGTAGCTATTAAATGTGCCATGAAGCTGGCACAACACGCCTAGGCCATCTCATGACACCCAATTCCAGCACGACACAGATACGTGACCTTGATGATCTATTTGTGCCACGTATTTTGCATCGTAACGCTTTCCGATGGTGTGGTAGACAGTTAAATTCTCCCCATTGTAGATTAAAATGTCAACTCTTCTGTGAATATAACCCTATTTCAGTTGCTGACATTTTCTTTAGCAAATCGAGGCGACATCATCCGTGATGGTCTGTAAGGCTCTGATTGTTAGCTGCAATCGAGCAAAGAGCCCTGCTGTAGTCAAACAACGCAAGGCTCTGCGGTTCGACCTAGGAAAATTAGAATGACTTCTAATTGTAGAACACATGCTGGGAAGGGATTGCTATCTGCGTCTTCTAGAAGTGAAGTGTCCTGCTGAGGACAGTCGTATTCGACTCCAACTAGGTTCATGGATAACCACACCCACCTGGTAGCCGTTGATATAGGGACTTCAAGTGTTCTTGCAGCCTGAGACACAGACTATCCAGCAACGTTCACTAACGTAAGAAGAGATCTCCGTGTAGCTTCGTTTTGTGTGCTCAGTAATGGCAACGTCAGTATAATTGCTAACATATCAGCAGAACTTTGAGGCTATGAGGTTCATGGGCATTGTCACGCCAGCGCCATTCATAATTGAAGAATGAGGCAATTTTTGCACAACCTATATTAAGTCAATTAAATATTTGGTTTAGGAGATGAACTTAAAGACTGGCATACTGATCTGTCTTTAAACATCTGTTTTTTTTCATCTCAGAAATCATATTATGGTGTAACTAACTGAAGCCGCTTCAAATATTTGTCGTGATTAATATGAAGTATATAGAAAAATAGCCTTTAATGTTATTAATCTCATAATAGGTATGAAAATGGTAGTGAGGAAAGATCATGTGAATATTACACATCAGATTTTAAAGATACGTTGGAAGTAAGAGTTATGAATTCCAGCGGTTGATGTGGAATTTATTTTCACATTATTTACTTTTATCGTATATTCTTATACTTCGAAGAGAACAATAATTTGGAAGAGATTATCAAGTGGTAGCCGTAAGTTTTAACAAAAGTAGGTAATGCCTTGCTTTATTTATCGTTTTGAGTTATGTAATTATATGAATGCACACTGCTAGAAACAAATTTGACGTTTGAAATATTTAATTTTAACTCTTAATTTAATATTCTGTTTTAGTAAATAACTAAATATCCTTGTATAATTGCAACGGTTTTTTCTAAGTAGTTATTACTTTAGAGCAGTGTAAGCCAACTAAATGCCCTGTGACGTCAATAGCAACTCTCTTCTTACTTCCACTATGAAAGATGAACTCAGAATTGTAGAGTAAGTGAAATAAGGGGAAAGTTGAAGTTGCTATTAAGTAGTAATGAGTAGTGGGATAAGCTGAATGAATATAGTACAGGCTGACCGTTTTATGGCCCGAACCGTGTTCCTTGTATCATGCTCCGTGAATTGTCTACTTTGCCGGAGGGTTTTCCATTCTAAACCTCCCGCGTTACATATTCCTGAGCAGACAAATGGTTTTATAAACAGAGCAATCGTTTACCGCAGGGAGTGTAGGTGCCGTTAGGTATTGTGACGGACAAAATTCTTCCCAGCCCAACAGACGGCTTCGTTACAAATAGTCCTTATTTTATTCGATGCATATATAGCGTGATCCATTTAAGTTTAGACTGTACAATATGTCCAAAACTAAACTTGTAGAAAGAAATGTCCTAAATAAAAGCTACTTATATTATGCGGGAAGTAAATGCTATTAGTCGTGTTTTGTTTGGACGACGTTATAATGGTCATCTTAGGGTAATTCTAATATTTTAAAATGGGAACCTACAATGCGAGATAATTTAAATTGATCCTAAATGACCGTCACAACGTCTCCAAATAAAACACACTAATGCCATTTACTTTCCCCCATAATATCGAGCAACTTTTATTTTACAACGTTTCGTTTTGGAGATGTTGTATAGCCTCAACCTAAATTGTCCACCCTGTATAGACCAGCGGAGAGCTGTGGCGATATGTCTAAAGCAAATATGAGTTCATACATCAAAAGTATCACAATAAGCATAGTTTGTAGCCGAATTTGGCATGGAA
This sequence comes from Deroplatys truncata, assembly GCA_030765065.1. Lineage (NCBI taxonomy): Eukaryota > Metazoa > Arthropoda > Insecta > Mantodea > Mantidae > Deroplatys > Deroplatys truncata. The sequence continues at coordinate 137,611,149 of CM060986.1, forward strand.
CACTTCAGTGAAGCCGACATATTTCACAACAGAGCTCAAAGGACATTTAAAACATTGTGCTAAAAAACCTGTAATTAAATAAAACATAAGAAACGTATGAAATTGTTAAGGAACAATGAGTAAAGTGGACTTTCAGCCCCTCAGTTCCAAACTATTGTTCAGAATTTTCGAGGATCTGTGTCATACGCTAGTAAGAACGAATATTGGTTTAAAAATGTACAGCTCTCGATGTAAAAGAAAATACAATGTAACTAATATTTCTGTATATTAATGCCTTAATTAAATCGTGAGTTAACTTTATGGCACACCGTCAGTAGCTAAACATATATTGCTTTTTTCTCTTTCTTCTTCTGATACTCCTTAATTTTGGACTACCTGCTATTGAAGTAGTGTGTACTGCCTTCAAATTCTAATTATATTTGTTTACAGAGAACACTACAAAGTCACTAGCACTTCAAACTTCTCTAGCCACCGACTCTCGGTGCGTTTCTAACTTGGTTTACTTATTATTACTCTCTTACCGGCTTATGAGCAATAGTAACATGCACTACAATGAATGCTAACGTTATTATAAGTGATGTGCATCTGCACTGAGACATTCCTGGCATGCTTCGTCCTCACGAGGTTGTAAATGATGAACAATAGTCACTCTGTAGGATTTCAATTTTAAAACTTTAGCAACTGTATGAACAGAGGATTTGAAAACCCACTTGCTGTTCAACACCTCTTCTTTGGAGAGCGTTCGAATGATGCACCAATTACGTGAATTTTTTCCTCCGTTAGAACATGTCTTTTTCGCTTTTTAAGTTTAGTGTTAAGCGATCCTGTTTTCCTAAGATTATTAACCGGATTGCCGGAATTATTTTGCTATATATGCCGCTCTTTCTCCAATTACAAAATCGGCTTTTCACCGACACGACAATCGAAGCGATTTGAATAGCCGGGATTGTTAGTGCGATACGAAATGGATTGCCCATCCATTCAAAGTCAAACTTCGCGAGTTCGAGTCTCAGCGACTGCAGTCAAACGTGCCTGTGGTAAAGGAAGGGGAGGGCCCGAGTAAAATAACCGGTAATGACACATTTGGGTGCTGACAGGGTTACATTTGACTGTAGTTGCAGTCTTTATTATTGCCTTTTATTATTAAAGAAAAACAGTAGTTTTATTTAAAAAATATTAATATTTTAAAAATATAAAGCAGCTATAAATAGAACTATTGAAGAACTAGTATAATACGAAATTAGAAAAACAAATTAAGAATCCTAAAACCTAAAAAAGCATCTTTGTGTGGAATGTTATATCGGGTTATAAAGGGTTAAACAGATATCTAACAATATCTGTATTTGGAACAGGAATACCAGGAAATGTATCCCAAAATTGCCTAAATATCTGTGTAAATGATTTGGTTTTAACTTACATAGGTATTGTACATAAGAATTACTTATATAAGCGTGAATTTTTCAGTGGAACAATAACATGATAAAACAGCAACAACAATAAGAATACTTAAAGTAATTCACACACAACACAGAAGTTTGAATCAGCTTTCACTTTAGAGATTCACAGTGAACAAACTCTATCCTTTACAGCACGAACATAAGATAGTAATTGACAGTTGCATAACCGATAAGTGTAGTTCAGCGGGTCCTTTACCGCTAATGAGCCAGTGGAACAATACTGAGGTCGCTGCAGTGCAAGCCAACACCTGAAATAGTGGCCGGGCTACAAAACACGTGTAAGTTGTTTGTACCTAAGTGGTTGTAAGATACAAAATCTGCCCTTACCTTCCTCTCTCTTGTAATCGCTAATACTATGTCACCTGTTTGTTATATTTAACTGTGTTAGGCAGGTTGACTTTGCTCTAGCAGTGTTCCCAGCGATCTTGAAAGGCAGGGAATTTCAAAATAGTCAGGGTAAGTCAACCTTATTGATTCAACCTTAACCATTGAGCTTCTATGGTTCAAAGTTATCACATGTCTAGTAATTCATACTGATGAAAAAAGGTATTAAAATGGACTAAAACATCTTTTGCTCCTTAAAATCTCCTCACAACCCTTGAAGTGATGAGTTGCAAATTAAATGCAGAGGAACTGGTATGTGTATTAATGCTTTCACACATGTTAGAGATAACGTTGCTCAGGTATTTGTGTCTACAGTTTCGGATTGATTTACTCAATCATAAAACTTTAGTTGTTCCCAACCCTCCCAAACAGAAACCTTTCAACTATCAGTGACTGGATTCATCACTTAATCACGAGAGTTTGAATTTGTATAACCACTTGCTGATACACTGGACAATGGATTTGATGTCTACTGTAAAGTATACAGAAAGAAGTTTAGACTCGATAAAATGGATCGCCAGGCATTACATAGGGGTGAAGGAAGCTGTCAAAAATGAGCAAACACTAATTTGTGGTCAGGGGAATACAGAATTTTGATCAGGGAAAAGTCAGGGAAGTTAGGTTTACATTTTTTCTGGAAAACATTGAAGACCCAAAATGTTACACATGGGACTGCAGTATTTTTATAAATATATACAGTATGGACCATTTAAGTTGAAACTGTACAATATTTCCTTAACTAAGCGTTGTAGAAGGAAATATCATTGATAAAATTTGCTTGATATTATGTGGGAAAGTAAATGCCAGTAGTCTTGTTTTGTTTGGAGGATTTTGATAGTAGTTTTAGGTTTTAAATGGGAACCTACGAATAGGGTCAAATTAAATTGACTCAAAAGAGAATCATAACATTCTCCAAATAAAACGGGACTAAAACGCATTTACTAATATAATATTAGTATATAATATAGTATTTAATATATAATATCAAGAAGCTTGAAATTGAAGGAATTTCTTTCTACAACGCTTGCTTTGGAGATACTGTACAGTCTCAACTTATGGTCCACCTTCTATAATGTCCAAAATCATTTATATTACATAAGCTATTTTTATTGACCATAGTGTAAAACTATTCCTCTGTCCAGCAACTGTTATGCTGAAAACAAAATAATGTTGCAATTGTTTATTGCTTTCGTAATTTTACACGGTAAACAGTAATACAGTCAAAATAGCTTAAAAATGTAGAAATGATTAAATCACTAAACGATCATGTTTCTCACATTTCAATATAGTGCATCATATACATACATTTTTTCTGTGAGTTCTGAATATTAAATTAGACTAAATGATAACATTTATTGTTAATTACACAGACAGAAAATAAATACATACACAAGGAAATAAATAATAAAATAAATAACACACATTGTCATTTTACTCGACTTCAACATTTTGGCTACTGCAGACAGTTTCCGAACTAAGCGAGTGCTTGCATCTGTTATTTACTACACTTTTATCTGCTTTTTGTTTTGTTCCTGTAATAAATTACAGCTTGTAAAATATTGCCAAATTGATAATTAATGCATTAGTTAACCATAAATATAAAAATGTGATTTTAAGGCTGATTCACAATACGCAGGAACAGGAATCGGAACGGCAAGGACAGTTATAATGCGTGCATTATACAGTATTGCGTTATGAGCATTCACAATAAGCAGGAAGCTTAGCGGAGGCTAAGAACAAGAGACTTGGTCGAGTAGCAGCATTTTCGTTCCCGTTCCGGAGCGGCATGATATATCATGAAGACAGCTACAGAATATGAATCTAAGTTACTCAAGGAGGCAGTGAAGTATAACATCGCTACAGCTCTTCTATTGCAAGCTTATAAAAACAAAACTGGAGCAACAATTAACAATTACAGCAGCAGAGAACTACAAATTTTAATATATAGAGTGGACCATTTAAATTGAGACTGTACAATATTTCGAAAAGTAAGCGTTGTAGAAAGAAATGTCTTGAATAAAAGGTGCTTGATTTTATGGGGGAAAGTAAATGTGAATAGTCCTGTTTTATTTGGAGGACGTTGTGATGGCCATCATAAGGTCCTCCAAACAAAACACGACTAATGAGATTTACTCCCCTCCATAATATCAGGCAACGTTTATTCAAGGCATTTCTTTCTATAACAGTTTTGGAAATAGTACAGTCTCAAATGATCCACCGTGTATATCATCTATTACCCATTAGAATGACACTTTCCCAAAGAGATCAGAATTACTATTGCTGTAAATTTTAACTAATATTTGCTGAATATAATTTCGCATTATTTAACATGTATTAGGTTGTCTGAATATAAGCAGGCGATTAAAATATTTTTAAAAACAATGACATCTTAGTGTTCAAAGTCAACTTTTTCCTGTGTTACCGATATTATTAGTGATAGCGTTCCCGGTGTGTTGTGAACGAAACTGACATCCTTTTGCTTTCCATTTTGATTCTGGTTACCGTTCCAGTTTATTGTGAACCAGCTTTTGCGATATTAATACAAAGAGAAATACATTGTACACAAAAATACGTATAGAATATGCGAGTAATAACATATTTACATGCTCTGATTATACTAAGTATTAATAATACAAATTGACGCAGTAATTTGTATCACAAAAATGTAAATGTCAGAGTGATTGTAGTATGAATATGCATTGTTGTATGACATTGATTGAGATGTTTGTTGATTGTAATCATTGTTGAGAAGTGGGTTTATACGGCCTTACTGAAACTGACAATAATAGCGTGTAACAATGTAGCGAGGGGGTGAGCTGTTTATCATTATTAGAGACGAGCAAATGACGTCAGAGTGGCGTGTTTTTCATAGAATTTGCGGGAACATTTTCCCTAGAGCATATGTTTTCGTAATTTTCATTGGATATAAATATGGACGCTAATGTTGGCGCGTTTTATTAATCAATAGCAGATCGGTTATAAATATTTAGGCATATCGGGCGAAGGAGTATAAATTCGTGTCAGAGTCAAGTTTCACGGAGTCCAACAGAAGCACTCGCGTATAAGACATCGGTGAGTTCAACAGAAGCAGTCATGGTGAATACATCGCACAGTTTATCGATTTGCAGGTTACGCGTAGCAAATTTATGAAAAATCTCTCGTGTCGTAAAGTTAATTACACAAAAAGTTGAAGTACGCGAATGTAATAATGGGCAGTAAAGAAGTTATTATAACAGTTTCAGTTTGGCGAGTGTCAAGATTAATAGGTGAAAGTGAATAATGTATTACGACAATAAAAGTGTAAAACAAATTCTTTCATCAGTGTTATCTTTGGATAAAAACTCCTTTCCGTTTACACACCCTGTACAAGAGAAGTGCTTGACCGAGAAATCATAGCTAGCCGGAGGACAGTGAACCCAAAATTAAATACAATAACAGACGCTCAGTAAAAGATAACACGAAGTGACCGCGACAAATTGTATCCCATACATGGGGCATATAAACATGAAGCATCTTCCAATTACCAACTAATAACAAATATACTACTTCAAAATTCACGGTAAGAAACCCAAAGCAGTGTTATGGTAAAGGGATCTCTGAAAACAGTAACAGAACCTGTGCCTATTGCTATTAAGTAGGTTTTATGCACTCTCTTTCCCAAAATGATTCCATTTATATTTACTTTTCTGAATGGCCAAGGAGAATTCTGAAGTATGTTATAAGAGAGATCAAAAGACGAAGTGATGTAAAAACGTACTTTTAAATAACAAAACTTTTTTATAAAGTGCGAAGCTCAGCGTAATTTTCTTAATTTCTGAGAAAATTGTAACAAAATCTGGGGAGGCAAGGAAACTTTCTAGAAAGATATAAAAATAAATTTGGAAGCCTTAATTAACCATAACTTCATAACTATATATTCAAAACTTGAGACATTTTTATCAGTTTAATGAAAATGTAATGAATATATTCAGATTTACTTAAGCTAACACTGAAGATGGATTCAATTTTCTTTGGAAATACCATTGCTTACGTAATCTTGTTTATCAGTTACAGTTTATCTTTAGCTTACAAGAAAAACAGCAAATCCTTTATGCCGAAACCTACCTGTAGAAATTTTGATTACAGTAGCAATTTGTTATAAATATGTTGTTTGTTGGTATTTGTCATGCGTGGGGGCCTGTACTAGGTGGCGAGTACTTCCTGGAATATTACCTTGTCAGAATATCTATACCAGAGGTGGCGAAAACGTGACTCGCGGGTCATTTGTACTCTTAGGCGCCGTTTCCTCTCTGCAACCGTCCCTTTGTTTTCCACATGCTGCTGAGTGACGCAGTGTGTGTTGCATATCTGGTGACTCGCGGAAGGAAGTCGTTTTCGCCACTCTTGATCTATACTTCTGTCCTTGTCGACAAACCAGCATTGCTATATTTAGGGAACGACATGCGCCGTTACGCTTGGGAACGCTTGTTTGGCAGATAGTAAATCCTCCCCCTGGCTAAAGCACCGATGAACTTATTAGTCAACCACGATATGAATGTGTTTGTTGGGGAGAGGAAACTGAAAGGTTACGAAACAAATGGCCGGGACTTCGAAAGGGCCGTTAGGTAAGGAGAACATTCGCAGTTGCGAGATGCATTTTCTAGTTTGGCTGAGGCCTGCACATATGATACTGTTTCCATTGTGCTACTGTGCATTTCCCTATCGCCCTGCCCCTCACTCCCCTCTGATCCCTAAAATTGATTGTCAACAAAACACAGTGACGCCCTCCACCAAACACATTCATATAGGGGTCGACTAGTGCAGTACTGCCAGGTTTAGCGAAAGGTTCAGAAACAGAACATTTTAATCCAACTGCACATGCAAGGATAAGCAAAGCAGTAGCTATTCCCAAAGCATGCAGGTGTGTGAGCCACGTGCGTGCAATCGAATGTGGGTGCTGTGTGTAGCGATGAACAATGAAAGCAAGTATTGACACAGTAATCTTCAACATGAACTCGTGGAGCACGTGAACTGTAGAATTACATTGCGGATGCTAGCTGTAGTGCAACCAAAGAACTTTCTTCCCAGCGTAATTTAACAGCCTATTTTATCCACTTTTTTTAGTTACACTAAATGTAACCTGTAAAGTGATACACTGATAGACAATACAGAGGATAAGTGGTACCAGCACATTATATATTGTTTTATAGCATGTACCTACATTGGATGTTTATTTCAATCACAGTACAACTCATTGTTTTGGCTGAAAGGAATGGTGCTAACCTGAATCTCATACTACGTTGCCTTTCCAGAATTACGCTTAGATTTCTAGGCTATGCAATTGAAACTTAACAGCCAAGATTTTAGACGTGGCCTTCTTATCCCATAAAGATATTGCAAGACACGTTCCTGCACGAACGGGTTGATACTTCTCTTGTAAGGTTAAGCCTGTGATTCCTGTTCTGTGACACTAGCGTTCTGTTCATTTGCAATCAAAGAGGTAGTTAAGTCATGTCTTTGCCTGCGACAACAGCAGTAGCAGTATCTTTCGTACAGCTCCCTGAACTGTAAGCTGGCTACACACAGTGCTATGGGATTATAAAAAGGGTTTAATACGGATGTCGTAACTGCCAACAGTAGATGCAGTCCATACGCCCAATTAAACGCACCAGGATGCGTTAACATGTACATACATATCAGATACGGCACATATGTGAGATAAAATGAAGTAGATAGGGTAGAGATAATCCTAGCACTTCTTCTTCTGCGTTCGCGAAGCTGCGCCAAGGCCTCGTATTCTACGCCCGGTATGTTATTAGCACTACGTCTTATCTTACAAGAAACTGCTGTGTAACAGTACGTGACTATTGTAGCGGGTAAAAACCCATACACCCACATACGGTAACCACTCAAACCAATATCTAGCACACAATACAAACTGTTGTAGTTCACTATCGCGAAGAGCAATTCCAGTGCTGCCAACAGTATCGCAAATATCCACACCCCTATTACAATACGTATGGGTTTCTTGTAGTTCTTTTCATCCTCCAACAGTCTATTTTCAAATTTGATGATGCCCCTGTACCTCTGTATGCTGATTGCGACAACTGAGTAAGCGCTGAGTGCTAGTATAAAACTGCGCGAGAATAGTAGACCGAGACAAACTATTTTGTCGTAAGGTATCAATGGGTTGAATAGGTTCTTAAGGAAGCTGAGGAGGTATGTGAGATCGGCAACGCAGAGGTTCATTAGGAGTACGTTCTCTGGAGTGCGGATCTCCGTATGTCTGATGAACATTATCATCAGCATTATGTTGAGGACTGCTCCAGCCAACCATAATGCCCAAAATAGTATAGTCTCGATAATGCCCAATACCAGGAAGGCTTCCATTTTGGAGGTTCAGTAACTATACCTTCAGATCTTATTGCACAGATCTTCACTGAAACAAAACAAAATTGCTGTATTATCCACATAGAAAAACAGATTGTGAACTGAGGTTAACAATAATCAGGGTGGAGGCGCTAAGCCGTGCCTTAACAATAGGCACCGTGTGTATGTGTTTCCATTGCTGGGTTTATTACCGTACCTCTTATTTAAATAAGTTCAATCAGCAATAATAGCTATTCTGCAATAGCAACTATTCTCAAATTCATGAATTAACTGTTCTTTCACACAAGCCCTGTGTAGGCTAAGTTGGAAGGTAGAATCAGACTGAAGAGCTTGATACCATAGCCAAGATTTGAACCACAGATCTAAAGCCCCTTGTACACGATCAAACGTTTTTTCAATTCAAGAGCTTACAAGAAATAGTTGTGAAATGTTTTTCAATATGTGACAAGGTTGGAAAAGACTTGGCAAGACCTGTCAAACTTGACAAAGAAATGTGTATATACAAGTTGTTTCTTCGCTAAACTGAAACCCTCAGAACACATTGATAATTTATCACGCGCAAAGCAATTTAATATTTGCGTCACAGTATAACAATTCGCAATGAAATATTGTTCTTTACTGATATGATGTAGCACTCTCACGTGTTATATCCAATAAAATCACATTACGAGTATGGAATACAATGAAAATAACACCAAACGATGGGTTAACCAAATTGCATTAATGTATACTTAGTTCAGAAAACTGCCTTGCAATTATTTCTCCATAATCGCCTTATCTGCTGCATGTTATGGTAATCCACGGAGCTCTCGATGTACAGACATGGCCAGCTTATGTATAACCTAATCAGTTTGCATACGACATACCTTGGCCGGGTAGCCATTTTTGTTTACTTTTCGCTTTCAGCCATGACGGGCTGTGAATACTCGCCAAACCATCAAATCATTGCGAAATCTTTGATCGTTTAGAGCATGTCCTTATTTGCTTTCAAGACTTTTAAATACTTTGGAAAATTTGTGAAGTTGTGACAACTCTTGAAAAGTCTTGTAAAGTGTTGAATTTGACAAAAAATTGATCGTGTACAAGCGGCTTTAAGCTATTTGTACACGATCAAAGTTTTGTCAAGTTCAATACATTACAAGAATTTTTAAGAGTTGTAACAGCCTCACAACTTTTCTTGTCAAATTGCTTCCATTGCTTTGAAAGTCTTGAAAGCAAATAAAGACATGCTCTAAACGATCAAAGATTTGATAGCTTTAGTCAGTGAAATGCGAGTGTTTATAGTGCGTCACCTAATCTGCAACATGACGGAAGGCAAAAAGTAAAAAAAAAAAAAAAAAAAAAAAATAGCTACCCGGCTAAGGCGTTCCGTATGCGAACTGATTAGGTTATACATAAGCTGGTCATGTCTGTACGTCGAGGACTCCGTGGATTACCACAACATGAAGCAGATGAAGGCATATGAAGAAACAATTGCCAGGTAGATTTCCGAACTAAGTATACATTAATGCAATGTTATATAGTGTGGTTAACCTATTAGCTGGTGTTATTTCCATTGTATTCCATAATCGTAATGTGATTTCATTGGATATAATACGTGAAAGTACTACATAATATTAGTAAAGAACAGTATATCAATGCAAACTGTTATACCGTGACGTAAATAGTAAATTACTTTGTGCCTGATAAATTGTTTATTAATGTGTTCTGAAGGGTTTCAGTTTGAAAAAAATCTGATGTGTTACACTCAAATGACTTTCTCTACTCTTGTACAAACTATTTTTACAAACGCTTATTCTCCATATGCTTAATGTTAATCGAGATGTTAATCTTATTGCTAATTTCCTTGTAGGTGCAAGGGGAATATGGTAGTATTTAAGCGATAGTCAAATCTTTTAAGAGCTGGTTGCTATGTGGGCAATCCATTCTCTTTGTATGTCCAGGACAAAAATAGAATAACGAATTTCCATTTGAAAAAAAGTATTGGAAAATTTAAGGGAATAACAAGCAATATCTCGAAAATAATTCACCAAAAAAAAAAGTATATATAAATTGTGTATTTTAACGCGATCTACATATTTTGTGTAGTAAAATTTTGTCTATCTCTTATGGTTTACCAGTTACGCAAAAGTCGTTCACAATAAAGTATACTTTTGGAGACATTCCTAGAAAATTCAAGATATGCATTTTATTTGTCATGAAATATCTTAAACATGATATTTTAATCAAAATCGTTAGGGCCATTTTTCAGAAAATTAAAATTTTCGAGAAATGTTCAATATGAAGGGTAATCTGGGGTGGCGGGATTTTCTTGAAAACCTTCGTGTCGCATCTCTGGAAGATAGTGAACCTAAATACCAAGTTTGGTGTTTATCCGACTGTTCGTTTTTGAGTTATGCTGTTCACACACACGCACACACGGACATATTTCCAAAAAAGGCTTTTTGGATTCAGGGGGTCTCAAAACATATATTTCCGATGAAATCTCTATCGAATTTTTTGGTGGAATACAATACTTCCCCTACTTACTATACGTAGTAGAGAAAGTAAAAAGACAACTTGTAAATACACATTTATGACATTGTTAGGTCTTGTCCAATCTTGTCACATATTGAAAACTGTTCGACAGTTTTTCTAGTAAACTCTTGAATTGAAAAAAGGTTTGATCATGTACAAGGGGCTTTAGGCTTTACGTACCGCTACATGACATGAAATTAAATTCTCTGACTCGCATTTTCCTATGAAAACCATGAGACATTCTCAAATTTGAGTTAACATACTCCGATGTCGACTTACAATGCTGTAAGTACTCAAGTCTCGGGTTTCATTGTAGGTCGCCTTTGGTGTTTGTCATCTCAATAGAATTTGAGATCTCCTTGTGGTTTACCGGAAAATGTGCTAATCAGTTGTGAAATTTAATGTCGTACCGGCATGTTGCCATGGTGGCTCAGTATTAAGCAACCGGACGGAAGCAAAGAGATCCGTGGTTCTAATCCTCGCTATGGCATTGAATTTTTCAATCGCCTGAATCTACCTTTCCAACCTTGTCCAACACAGGGCTTGTGTGAAAGAACAATTAATTCCAACAAACTATTACGTTCAATCTATTCAGTTGCGGAATTTAATGTCGTTCCGGCATGTTATCATGGTAGCTCAAATGGTTAGAGCAGGGGCAAAAGAGGCCGAAGTTCCGTACTTAAAATCCCGGATCAATAGCTTTCTACTAACTGGTGAGTGAGTAAATTGTTCTTGAGAGGAAGGAAGATGGCGGAATATGAAGTTATAATAATTTGTAAGTGGAAATAGTTGGGTTTAAATTAGTTGATTTTCGAAATTTGCAAAATTGAATATAATTCAAGAAAGAAGAATGATTCAAAGATCGTTAAATCAATATTAAGGATGGAATGATGAAGCTACTAAACAGAAGTTTTCCTAGATTAAAAAGTATAAGACGTTGTAATTCTAGGAAGCTAATAGAATTAAAAAATACATATTGAAGTTCTTATTACCCGAGATAAAATACAAGTGAAAATAATTTGTTAATTAATAAAAGCAATATTATCTTCATTATTATTATTATTATTATTATTATTATTATTATTATTATTACTAAAGGCGAAAGTGAGATTTTAAAGTTGAAATCCAATATAAGAAATATGAATTAATTTGAAGCAAAGCACGACTTTAATAAGGTAAATAAAATATGTCAATAAGCATAAAATAAAAATTTACTAGTAAATAAAGTATTAAATGAGAAAAAAGAGGAAAAAGAACAATTATGCTATTAAAATAAAAGATAATTGAAGTAATTAATGGGAATATCAAACGGATTGATACTGTAAAGTAAATATAAAAATAAGTATAAACAATGTAATAAGAAGAATTTAGTGTAATGAATCATTTAATATTGTTGATATAAGGCGTTAAAGAAATCAAGGCCATCTCAGGACGTCGTTAAATAGGAGGAGAGGAAAAAGGAGGAGGAAATCGTTCTTGGCTTGGTGAACTGTACGTTGTGAGTGTTGTAGCCCCACGTACGATACAAACTTTCCGCTGGCCTTCGCCCCCACGTTTAAACAATGAACTTTATATTTTAATGTTTATTTAAATATTATATATGCATGCCTCGGCTGCGTCAGTAGTAATTTGCAGAAACACATATCTCTTAGCAGGGGTAGTACGGCTAAAGAATGAAGGCTTACACAAATTATAATGGTATTTAACTTCGTTTTATTAATCTTTCACACTATTAAATAACACTTCACTGATATATCCGACTGTAGAGCTGTGAGATTATTGTTAATTGTACTTTTAACACGTAAACTTTATATTATTCACGCCGTAATGAAATTTTTTATGTCTCACACTGAATACGTATAAAATCGAACTGCTCGGGAACGCTGCCTTGTAGCGTTTGCCGTCTGAATTTGTACATTTACTATATTTTAAGTTTCTGATTGGCTAATTCGACTCCAATAGAATACTTTTATTTAACTTAAAGCTTTTCTAGTTTTTGATTGGCTATTTATAAACTGTTTTAAATAGTACATTATTGTTCCAAGAATTACTAGTAGCCTTTATTAAACTTACTAATTTATAGTTGCCTCAAGGTTACCTCATTGTTACCTCATTTTTAGCTTCTATTCTATTCGACTTCTATTCTACACTGCTACTACATTGTTAAAACTACGTAACACATTCACATAACATTATTATACTTGTACATAATAATATAAAATAATACAATAACTGTTACATACACTTTATATGTTATATTATACACATATTGCTTTAAGGCTGGCTGTTATTATATCTTATATAATATTTAGACTGTAATCATTTAAGTGTTAAAAAATACTGCCTCAACGTTCGGCTGTGCTTTCGCTGGTTAGGCGAGACATGTGGGTAATTATTTACTTAAGAACACGGCGACCGATTTGCTTCAATTGCACTTTACCATGTAGTAAACAATGTGGCGAGACTTTGGATTTCGCACTAGAGGGAAACGTATGACTGATCTCTGACTCAGTTGTATTGGGTGGAATCTGGGATTTCGCTCCGACTAGAAGATGTGACTTTGCCATACTATGGAAATGAATTTTAGTAGCTGAGAGTATATGACTCGGCTCGCATTCTTATAATTGTCTTTTGAGCGGCTAATCGATCGTTGGAGAATCATTCTGTATCTACAGAAAGTTGAATGGGCCAGTATAAAACCTGTGTGGGGATATCTTTTGGGTTTGGCTGTATCAGACACCTAGGCTAAATTGCACTCATTTGGGGAGGTTTTCTTGCTGCATACATTGAATGCAATGCTTTGCTATTAACTTTTGGAATATTGTAGTTGCAATACAGTGTGCTTCAAATGTTGGTTCGAGATGGAGGCATTAGTTGTGCCAGCGTGAATGCTGTACGCTGGTAATCAGTAGTTAATTCTCGGACTGCAGTGGGTATGGAATCCAGCTTTCTGATTCTGAGTGAGGGCATCTGGTATAATTAAACGAGCCCGAGGCTATAGTAATTACTTTGTCAAAGAAAGTCCCACCCTCAGTAAAAAAATTAATTACGTGGTGAAGTTGATCTCTAAAGTATATGCTCCTTTCTTAGAGATAAACCATACTAGCTATCTCTGAAACTTCATAATGAATGAAACACGTATCTCATATGTCCAACGCCAAAATAAACCACAAATAAACCGAGACTCCAAATAACTAAAGAAGGAATAGGCTACTAACAATTGAAAAACACGCCTGTATCCAAAATGAATGCTTTATTGTAACGACATATAGAATATAATTATTAAATTATTTTAATTTTGCGTGAATTACACATCATACAATTTACTATACTTGTGCTTTTACCATTTGATTAATGAAGTCAAAACGTCTAATGCAGGCTTAAATAAGTGCTAAAAGCCAAGAATACACAAGCAATTTTCATAGCGGTAACAAGATTACGTCTAGTATAAACTTTGATTTACAGTAGACTATGATACAACGGTAAAAGTAGGGTTTTATTTTGCGAGTAGGAATGTTTGCAAAACGAAGGCCGTAGGGTTTCCTTTCCGAAGATAAAACCAGTTTTAACACGTGTGGCATCAACTTTAAAACTTCTTAGACAGGGCTCAAATTTGTAAAATATTAGTTATATTAATTCCTGGAAGTAAGAGAAACCGATTTAAAACGCGGTTCTTGAAAAAAAAATTACCTTAAAAAGCGAGAGGTCATTTCATTTTCAGTTCTTCTAATTGTTCTTCCACTCAAGCCGTGTGTTGGACAAGGCTAGAAAGGTAGAATCGGACGACTGAAAAATTCAATGCTCTAACCGGAATTTGAACCACGGATCTCTCGGTCCCCGTCCGGTTGCTCTAACCACTGTGCTACCATGGAAACATGCCGGTACGAAATTAAATTCTCCAACTGATTTGCATTTTTCCCTGTAGAAATGTTCCATGTTTTGCCTTACACCAGACAATGAAGCGATCAAATGCCTAGTGTTATTCTTTTTGCTGCTTCTGAAATTTCATTTCCTTTTGAGTTTCTTCTGAATTCATAATTTTCGACATTGAATCTTTATGAAGGTTATCGTAGATAAAACAATGCTTTATATCAAAGAAATCCGAAGGTTTCCAATATAACGTATAGTTTAGCTCTACAACGAATTGCGATACATTGAAGTATGGCGATCTGTATTGCAAACAGATAATGTGAGCGACATTAAAATCAATTCAAGTAGAGCTATTAAATATGTGCAAATACAAAGGGTAATTCCTATGCGACTGGACTTGAAACCAAATTAGGTCACAAAGATTATCGCACTCTAAAGGTTTTGCTCGATTGCATAGTTCTACTTTTAGACCTTGCTGTCTAAAAAAATCATTTAAAATGCATTGTATATAAAGGTACTAAATAGCTAAGATATCACTATAATTATTTCACCAGTAAGGCTGCCTCCGCAATCGAGTGATCAGAAGGCTGACCTCTTACTCGGTCCACCGTTCGATTCCCCAGCGGGGGATAGGATTCATTTAAATGGGATTATTCCTTACCCTCCATAGAGTCTGGACGTATGGATGTGAGAATGAATGTGCATGTGAAATTAAATTAAAACCAACAGTAATTTAATCTAAAATTTCAAAGAATAAACACACCATCATATGTTTCAGCAAAGCCCCCCATATGACCGTAGCAGTTAGAGGCTATAGAAATTGGGAAAACGTCTTTCAGCATCACGAAGTAGCAGCAAGAGTTTGAATCTTACATAGTGGCTTAGATTTTGTTTCTCTCCTTTCTTTACTGCGTTGGACTTTGATATTTCGGCATAAAATACGCATGAACGTTAAAAAACTATACGGCTTCGATTTTTAAGTCAGGCCAGGAAAATAAAACAATATTAGGAATATTTGTGGCGTTTTCCTAGGTGCATTGATTAATGATTAAAATTGAATAAATAACTGACGTGTTAAATTAACGTGACTTTCCCTTCTCACTCTTCTAAAAACTTCTAAAAGCTTTACATCTTGTATTTACTTCTTTATAACTGAGATAAACCACTACCCACTTCCACACGTTTTCCTTATAGGTACAAAAAAGATACATTAAGCTAAAGCGATAGTCAGTGTTTTTAAAAGGTGGATCGCTATGTAACGGCTTTGAAATTGCACACTCTTTGTACGATCATAATAAAAAACGAATAGCGACTTGCTATTTAAGTTTAAATATTGGCATTGGCTTTAATTGATCAATTACGAAATGATTTCCGCAAAAAAATAATTTTACGCAAATTGTGTGATTTAATGAGATTTACAAAGTTTTTTTGTTTATCTCAAACATTTGTACTATATTTTACGGTTTACCAATTAAACAAGTTTTTTCAGAATGAAAACGACTCCACAGATTTTTCCCAGAATATTCAAGATATCAATTTTATTTATGTAAATATTTTAAACATATTGTATTTTAATAAAATCGTTAGAGCTATTGAGCTGGACTTAAATACCAAGTTTGGTATTCATCTGAGATTTCGGTTTTGTATTACGCTGTTCAGACTCATACGGCCATCTTTTCCAAAACGCTTTTTAATTGGGGCTTAAAAACACGTAATTTAGGTAAAACCTCGAGATGGAATTGTTGGGTGGAATGCAGACTTTCTCTGATTAGGTAAGTAATAGAGAAACTATTTTAAAAAACTATCCTACGCCACGTAATACAGCGTGATAATTATATATTGGGTTAAACCTTCGGCTTAGGCGATAAAGCATTAATATAGCATTAAAGCAAAACAAGTCAAGGTAGGAATCATGGAGCATCGAATCCCGCAACAACATTTCGAAAAAACTAGACCATAATAAATTTCCCCTTTATATACGGCCTTCAACATCTGTGGCCATAGTGGTGGCGCTGCCTTTGGAACAATTGCTCATCTGTAAGTATTGTTCACTCGTTTATATGGTGTTAATCTTCGGAGATTATATTTAAGCATTTATTTAACACATATTAGCACACTGGTTCATATTTCCAGACTCAAGGGAGGATGGGAAATAATCCTGGCTAAAAAAAAATTCCCATTCTCTATCCCGGAAACGAACCCGCGACCTCTGAATTTGGAAGCTAGCATACTAACCACCAGACCACAGACGCAGTAAATAAAATTTACCTGCACTGTTGTAGAACGAAATCTCGTATGTATCATCCTGTTTTCAGGTCAATAGAAATTGCTTTTTAAATCCTCTGCAGTTTTTTTCATTGGTAAACAATTAATAAATATTTCATGTTAGGCACAGGAACAAATATGTGACAGAATCATAGCTGTAGAAGAACGTAGTTTTTTGCCAAAAGGGCTGATTTTTTATCTTTTGACAGTAATCGAGATTGCATACAGGATAGTTGATAACTTTGTTATTAAGAGGCGACTACAATTATTTGCTAAGTTTAAAGTACATCCCTTAATAAATGTTCCACTATTTGGCATTGTGTAACTCGTTTTTATCGCCATATTTATTTTCTTGTGGTGTCTTAGCCTGGAGAGACTAATCGAAAATTCGTGTACTCTGTGATATTGTTTTTGTTTTCTCACTGCCACTAGCGCCGAAATACCACTGAGTGATTTCGCCAGTTTTTCTTGCCTAGTTGGAGACAAGGCATGCTGTGAAAACGTTGAACGTAAAATATAAAATATAATTATGTGAATGTTTAAAATTCTCACACATTGCTTAGAATAGCAAGACTTGCACCTTATTGTGACCACAAAGAATTTGATTTTAATGGAGAAAACTCGCCCATCTGCTGAACAACAGTAGCAGTGGCCCTGTAAAATGAGTTTGAAATCTAGGTTAGGAAAGACAAAAGAATTGGAAGCGTGGTTTCATATTGCTTTAATGCAAGTTTCACTAATTCATATCGTCCCGAAATTATTAATGTTATGTGGTTTTTGGCTTTAAATTATAGCTTTTAAGGATACCAGTTCTCATGCAGGGTTTTCTGATATTTTTGAACGGTTTTGAATGGTGGTTGCGTTCAACAAGGAAAACTTTATTCTTAATTTGTTTTGTTACGAAGTCATAGAATGCTGAATAGTGCGTAATGATTTGTTAGTGGATTTAACAATTTGTTGATCCTCAACAAAATGTTACAAAACAGCCCTAATACACACAAACTTAAGGGTGAGTAATTAATCTAGTATATAGTGAGAGCACATACCTAGGAACAGAATTGAACTGTTGACACTAAATATTTGTCTCCTCTACGAACGTCCACCAGTAACTGCTTTAACTTCGAGGAAAGGATGTGCCTCGCTGAAAAAATGACACGGAAAGGATAAACCTCTGGCGGAAGGAAAACCGCAAATATTCGAAAATGACAGTCTGATATCTTGGATTGCACAAGTATAATGAAATAGTTGTTAGGATAGGAGGATTTATTGCATATGGTGTTGTGCGATTGAAAACTAATTGCGCAACTTTTATTATGAGGTTTACGATAATTCTAGAAGAAAGAAAAAAAAAAGTTTGACTTAGCAGTCACAAGCTTTTCTCTATCTTTACCAATAAGCAATACTTGCAAAAAATAAGTGTACTTCTAAGTAACCCGCATTGATTAATATTCTTCAGCCGAGTGCGAAGAAGCTTAAAAGAGCTATAGGTTTATTTTGACTTTTGCAGGGTTTAATTATTGTTGCGGTTGCACCACGTATAGGCACTAATTTGATGCTGTTTTAGATCACACACATAATGGATGCCAATTTGCGGGAGATTGTTTTTAGGAGTGTTTGCCCCACGTACGGTACAAACTTTCCGGTGGCCTTCGCCCCACGTTTAAGTACCAACTTTTTATTTTATTGTTTATTTATATATATACACCTCGGCTGCTTCAGTAGTAATTTGCAGAGAACGTATATCTTAGCAGGGCTGGTACGGCTAAATAACAAAGCTTACACAAATTATAATTGTATTAAATTTTTTTATTAATCCTTCACACTATTAAATAACACTTCACTGATGTATCCTACTATAGAGCTGTGAGATTATTGTTAATTGCACTGTTTAACAGGTAAACTTTATATTATTCTCACAGCAATGAATTTTCATGTCTCACCCTGAACCTGTACCGAACTGCTTGGGTACGCTTTCTTGTAGCGTCTACCGCCTGAATTTGTACATTTCCTCTTATTTCAAGTTTCTGATTGTTCTACTCAAATAGAACACCTTTATTGAACTTTTAGCTTTTCTAGTTTTTGATTGGCTATTTATAAACTGTTTTAAATATTACATTATTATTGTTCCAAGAACTATTAGTAGCCTTTTTAAACTTTCTAATTTATTGTTGTCTCAAGGTTACCTTATTGTTAGCAACTTTCAGCGTTTACTTTTTAATTCTGTTTGCTACGGAAAGCAGCTTGCTTTTATTCTCACAGTTCCTATATTGTTAGACTACGTAATACATTCGCATAACATTTTTATACATGTACATAATAGCATAAACATAATACAATGACTGTAATATACATTTTATATATTATATTCTACACATATTGCTTTAAGGCGGGCTGTTATTTTTTATATTATATAATTAGATATATCATTTAAGTGATAAAAATACTGCCTCACTTTTGAGTGCCATATATCATATTAAGTATCAATCCATCCTTCCTTATAGAACTTTCTATAAAACCTGCCTTTAGGTCGACGGATTAGTACTCCAATTCCGCAGTGTTGAAGCTTCATGCAAATACTTATCGTGATCATTTAATAGGAGGTAAAATGAATTGTGCCCTGAGCTATAGGATAATATTTAATTATTTAATTCTAATTATTACTCGAGTGAATGCTGGAAACGACCATAAATATTAGCTTTAATTATTTTGACTAAATTTAAACACTTTAAACGTATTTTATAGTATTTTTTTTTGGAATATCCAATCAAAGTTCCAAAGGAGTAAAAGCGTGCAGAAAGAATTTCATCCACAACGTAAACTTTGGACCCACGCTCTCATATTATTCAGCAACTAGCGAGTATGCCATTACCCACTTGTTACTTTAAATAGCACTCTTTTAAATATGTCTTCGGGCTAACTTTGCTTGTGTTCTTTAGGCTTTTTTAGGTTTCGAGGCTGCATCAGTCGTCATAACCGTATTAATCAAAAGGCTCTAACTAATACTCACGAGAAGTATTTTAATCAGCAGCGCTATTTTGGCTAGGCATTGTCTCTTAATTGATTGTAGTCTATCGCTTGTCTTGCTGTTTGGTTCTGTCATTTCATTTTTGTCTAATTTTAACACTGGATCCGTGTGACGAGTGTTTCATAATTATCAGCAAGAGTACCATGTTTAGTAGAAGTTTAAAACTTGGCTACAAAAATGATTTAGCTCTAGTAAAAGACTGTGAAATGTGGTTCATTTAGGACTAACTTGTGTCCTCTGTAGGAGGTATGTATCGTACATTTCATAACAAGCTCGCTTTCATGTCGATTCACCCGCACAGAGTAGGCCACGTTCGACAGGCAACTGGGCTACAACAGGCTTGGCTGCCGGTTAGCATCCTCCGAAAAGTTCGTGAAGCTTGCCAAAATTGACTCTGAACTTATAAAATACCGGAAGTAAAGAAAATAGCCTACAAAGCTCCACTATGTACAGCCCGAAAAGATATAACGAATTATGCTTACCTGCAAAAATTGGATAGGGGAATTCTATTCGATATACATGTAATACATGTTTACAAGGTAAACAGCAAATCCTTTATGCTGAAACCTACCTGTAGAAATTTGGATTACAGTAGCAATTTGTTATAAACATGTTAATGTTTGCTTGTATTTTAGTCATGCGTGGTGCACTGATTTTTATGGGGAAAACTCGCCCATTTACTGAACAACAGTGTTCCTGTAAAATGAGTTTGAAATCTAGGTTAGGAGAGACAAACAAAAGAGCTAGCAGCGCAGTTTCATATTGTTGTCATACAAGATTCACTATTTATTTCGTCCCGCAATTATTACTAAATTCTTTATGGTTTTTAACTTTAAATTATATATTTTAAAGATAGTAGTTGTTACGCAGATTTTTCTGATCTTTTTGAATGGCGGTTGCGTTCAACAACCAAGTTTTATTCTTAACTTGTTTTGTTAGGAAGTTACAGAATGCGGAATAATGGATGATGATTGGTTAGTGGATTTAACAATTTGTTGATCCTCAACGAAACGTTACAGAACAACCCTAATACACACATATTTAAAGGCGACTAATTAACCAGTACATAGCAAGAGCACATACCTAGGAACAGAATGGAGGTGTTGTTGGCACTAAATATTTGTCTCCTCTACGAACGTCGTCTAGTGACTGTTTTAACTTCGAGGAAAGGATGCGCCTCACGGAAAAAATATGACAGGAAGGATAAACCTCTGACGGAAGGAAAACCGCAAACATTCGAAAAGTTCAGTCTGATATCTTCGATTTGCACAAATTTAATGAAATAATTATTACGACAGGAAGAGTCTTTGATATGGTGATATTTGACTGAAAAATAATGCATTTTGAGCCAATTATGCCTCTTCTTTCAACGAGTAGCTGTTTTCGCGATGGCCACAGTTCCTTAACGTATTCGGAATGATGAAGTATAGTTTTCGATCCCTGCTTGTCACTACGTCGGCAGCCCGCTTATCATTCAGTTCCAGGCTGCACCAGGTATCTACAGCGCTCGCCAGGTTGCGTCCTCTCCGCCAGCATAGATAGCGCTTATGCAGTTCCCACGTCGTCGTCACCTGATCCTCCGGTGTCTCTTGAGCGATATGCCCCGACATGAAGGGTGTATAATAGACTTAGTTCTCGACGATCAGCTAAGGAGGACATTCATGAGCTCGTGTCTGGGAGCGGCCACAGTTTTCGGCCTTGTCTAAATTATACATACACATTTCGGCGTAAGCAAATTTCTGAATTCCTTTACTGTGTGGAGCGGCACTTAAATCTTATCGAAGTGAGTCTACATTGGAATATCGCCACGTGTTAAATTCTATTTAAAATGGCTAATATTGTATGAGAAGGACAAAGCAGAATTCTGTGTGTCTCAATTGTAATTTATTACTGTTTCAGTGCTTTTGGGACTGTACGAAGTATTAGTTTTATTTAGAGCTGCAGTAATCCTTATTTCATTTCTTGTAACCTTTGGTAGTAGAATCATTTTTAATCTGGGGAAATGTCTTATTTCCATTACATTTCTACAATGGGCCCGGAATTTTACCTTTTTAGTTAATTTTGTATAAAGAAATTGTGGCATTCTGCGCATTAACTATATTTAAATCGGCCTTGCAAGGATGTTACAAAAACGGTAACAGAGCGTCACCGACTAAATTTATTGTGAGACTTGTATAATTCAAGAAGCCCAAAACAAAAATTATAACTTTGCAGTCACACGATGTTTGTCACAACGGAAGGAGTTGCTGCATATCGTGTTGTGCGACTAAAAACTGATTGCGCAATTTTATTATGAGGCTTCTATAATTCTAGAAGCAAAAAATATATGACTTAGCAGCCACATGATTTTCTCTATCCTTATCAATAAACAATACTTGCTAAAAAGAAAGTACTTCTTAGTAAACCGCATTGATAACTATTCTTCAGCCGAGTGCAAAGAAGTTAAAAGAGCTATAGGTTTATGTTGATTTTTAATTACCATATATTATATTAAGTACCAATCCATCCTTCCTTGTAGAGCTTTCTAGAAAATCTGTCTTGAGGTCGACCGGATTAACCCTCCAATACCTCGGTGGTGAAGGTCGCGAAGATAGTTCAAATCTCTTAAAAGTGAAAAGCTATGCTTTAAAATGCCCTATTACTTAAACCAATAAAGCTTCACCCAAATACTTACCGTGATCATATAATTGGAGGTAAAATGAGTTATGTCTTGTGCTATAGGATAATATTTAATTCTCATTCCTTCTCGAGTGAGCGCTGGAAACCACTGTAAATATTAGGTTTAATTTTTTTGACCAAATTTAAACACTTTAAATGATATTTTATAGTTTTAATAAGTAATGTTTTGGTTTTTTGTTTTGTTTTTTGGAATATCCAATCCAAATTCCAAAGGAGTAAAAGCATGCAGAAAAATTTCAACTACAACGTAAAATTTGAACCCACGCTTTCATATTGCTCGACAACGGGAGAGTATGTAATCAGCTACTTGTTACTTTGAATCGCACTATTCTAAATAACTCTCTTCTGCAAATTTTATTAATATTTTGAAACTTTGCTTGTGTGCTTAAAGCTTTTAAGGGCTTCGAGGCTGCATCAGTCGTCATAACCATACTAATCGAAAGGCTCTAACTAATACGCACGAGAAGTATTTCAGTCAGCAGCCCCATTTTGGCTAGGCCTTGTTTCTCTAGGTTGTAGTCTATCGCTTGTCCATAGCAGCACACAACGCATATCTCATCAGAATATAAAATTCGTGTCCAATATCCTTTTTCAGGGCATTGGTCGTCGTTTACGAAGTAATAGTTTATGTTGGTTTTACTACATAGATTTTGGTTGGCATTTATATGGTTGAAATTATTTTTCCTTGCATAAACTCATTACAAGGCTCGCAGTCTTCAAATGGAGCAGAACGCAGTGCGTCTCCTTGGGAATGCGCATGTCTTTAGCCAAGAAGGAAGAAGAATAAGATTTTTGCCTTGAACTGTAGGGCGGCGCCGTGGCCGAGTGGTTAGTCTGCTCTGTTCCCACCAAGGGTTCGATCCCAGGTACCTGCAAGTGGGATTTGTGGTGGACGAAGCAGCATCTGGGCAGATTTTCTCCCTCACCGTCGATTTCACCAATTGCTCCATCACCACCTTTCCTTTTATCCATCTCCCCTACAGCTCATACCTTCTTCCTACGCTCTCATACCGATCTCCGGTTCCGGGTTCTTCATTCTCTGATTCAGTTCGTCTGTTCCTCTACAGATCTCTGACCCTAGGCACAGTTGTAAGTCCTAAGGGGTTTAAGCCCTACATACGAGGAGGTTAAGCCTGAAAGGAACTTTGAGAAGAGACCGCGTCATATTCTTTGCTACATATCGATGCTTCTTTCATAGTACAACACTGAAGAAGTTTAACTAAACTGGTTCAACAGACATTAAAGTGCTGGGCGTTCTGTTCTGGCCTGTTCAAAACTTGGCGGTCGCGGTGGCTTGTGATAATGTGAATTTGTAACGATTCGTAGTCTTTCCCAAGTACTGAACATAAGTAGAAAGTTTTTCAGTACGGTGAATGCCCCGTTATGATCTCCATTACCACTCTTACAAAATTCAGTTAACGCAGCAGCAGAATTTGACCAATGAATGGGACACAAGAAGAGAAGACCTTCCTCTTAAACCGATTTGCGAATAAACAGAATTGTCGAATCTGCGATCAGAAAATCTCTACTGGGAAATGGATTCACAGGGAGTGACAGTTTGTGGTGCAGTTTGGGCGGGTAGCTTCATCGATCAATAATTTATGAAGATGAGACAGGACAAGCTCTGACAGATAATAGAGATCGATACCACTGTTTAATGACATATCTTATGTGGATGAAACTTTTAAGGATCGAATTGAGTTAACGAGCTGTAATTTCAGTAGGATAGTGCTACTTGTCACACTTCCGGTGAAACAGTTGAGCTGCTCTACGAGAAGTTACCGAATCGGCTCATCTAGGTCATGCGATTTAGCACCTTGTGTTTTTATTTGGATGTTAAATAACTGATTTCTGTCAAAAAAGAAGACACATCCGAGAGGTGAAGGAAGAAGTTAAGTTCTCGGTGAATCGAAATGAAGGTTTCACAGACAATGATCGGGAATTTAAAGGAGAGAGCTCTTACATGCCAACAACGAGAGGGTGTCTTGTACACGACGTAGTTTTCCATCCTGATATGTAAAATACGATGAACATATTTATGTATTTAATGTGTTTTTGGAAAATAAGCTTCATATTTTGGTTACAACGGTGTGCCATTTGAATTATTAATCCACCGTCCTCCTCCAGGTTTGACCCGCGACCTCAGAAACTAGACGCTAACATGGTAAACACTACACCACGGAGGAGGTACATCACCTGCAGAGATGCCAATGTGAATCGACCGGAGGTGGATGGTTTCTTTTCGGGCGCAAGAATTCTTAGCACGGCTTTCTTCGGAAGGGAAGTAAAATCAATGGCCCAAGTTTATAAGCAATCTTCCTGATTTCCTGTGAATCTTACTCGGGCTAGTATATACGACTTCTTAGAATTAGCTCTGTTTCAATTTTCTAGTTCCCTTATTTTTTTTCTCTGCATCCCTGGTATTCCATTTTAAATTATGCTTAAATATTAATAAATCTTATGTGGACGTTTTTCTTTCTCTACTACTTACGTTGTAGGTACTGATAGACCACGAGAAGAAGGCAAGCGAGAGGAATGTGTAACATCAACACTTTCCTGCGTCCGTATCATATTTACGCTCGCCGTGTGGATACGATAAGCATGTTAAGGAGGTTATAAACTACTACGCAGCGTTGTCAAGTACTCACCCATGGCAAGAGCCAATGCGTTAACATTAACACCTATTACGGTTGCTGTTCTACTAGTATCGGAGCTGGCAGCATGGGTGGTTTATTTGCACACATAAACACATTTCGTAGTAAACGTAGTAAACAACCGACAGTACGTGAGCAGATAAACAGTTGCAGAACCCCGCTCGCCCCTCAGGCCCCGCTCGCCTTCTCGTCTAACAGTAGAGAAGGTATTGCATTCCACGCTAACATTCAATACCAAGATTTCACCCGAAATATATGTTTTGGGCCCCCGTGAATCCAAATAGTTATTTTAGAAAAATTGCGTATGTGTGTCTATGAACAAAATAACTCAACAGGAAAATTTGGTTTATTTAAGTTCAATATCTTCCAAAGATAGGACACAGATTTTCAAGAAAATCCCAACCCTCCAATTACCCTTTTCATGGAAACAAATTATTTCTTATTTCCACAAAATGGTTAACGACTTTGATTAAAGTATCAGACGTTTAAGATATTTGCATGACAAAATGCATATCTTGAACTTTCTGGGAAGTTAGATTTTCAGCAGCTCGTTATTAGCATTCTCAAGATTAAATGCCACAAAAATCTCTAAATCTCGAACTAATTACTTGACAGTGCGACACTGAACATTAACTGTCTGCTTGCATTATGTAGCCTACTCTAGAGGAGTTTCTTTGACTGTGCGCGTGGTTTAATACGTAACGCCAAAAACTGATGTCCTGAAGATCATGGGTTCGTTTCTTGTTATACAGTTTTTTTTATTGTTTAATTCCATTTGAATTAGCTATTATTATTATTATTATTATTAGTATTATTATTGTTATTATTCAGTCGAGCAAATCTCAACAGGGTGTGTAAACGGAAAGGATTTTTGTTACTCAAAGATAACACTGATAAAAGAATTTGTTTTTACACTTTTATTACCGTCACAATTAAGTTCACATATTGATTCGTGATACACGCCAAACTGAAACTGTTATATTTTCTAATATCACTATAATCAGTTATTTACTGCACATTATTAATTCGCGTGTTTCACATTTATAACAAACTTTAAGACGCGAGAGATTCTGTAGAATTGCGAAGTGTGCTTTATGTATGCTTTCGTTGAACTACGCGACGTGTAACCCGCGAACGATTCTGATGAACTAACTGTGCGACGTATAACGCGTGAATGCTTCTGTTGGACTGACGATATCTGCCTCTGACTTTAGCTTTTTATACTCTCACACCCCGATATGCCTAAAGATTATAACCGAGCTGCTATTGGTTAATAAAACGCGCCCACATTAGCGTCTATTTTTATATCCAATCAAAAATTACGAAAACATATGCGCTAGGAAAATAATTCCCGCTATTTCTAAGAAAAGCGCGCCAATCTGACGTCATTTGTTTGTCTCTTCTAATTAACATTCAACTCACCCCCTCGCACATTGTTATCCGCTCCTATTGTCAGTTTCAGTGAGGCCGTGTAAACTTATTTCCTAACAATGCTTATAATTAACAAACATCTCAAATCAATGTCATACAATAATGCTTATTTACACTACAATCACTCTGGCATTTACATTATTGTGATACAAATTACTGCCACATATGCCCCACTAGAAACATAATTATAAATATTTACAACTTGTTTGGAAATTTTATAATTGGGTTTTTAGTCTCCTGAATCTTGGAACACACGGTATTTATCACTTGCACTTAACACTGCACACGCATTTAACACACGGCATATATTTTGCCTTTATCTCGCCACTATTCACTGGCTCGGGTCTAATGTGTTTATATACATACATCTGATATTACAATTTTTTATAGCAAATACTGTACCCTGAACTATTTAGTTACAAAATGTTTATACTTTCTTAGATTGTTGACAAAAATTTATACATTTAAAATTTTTGTAATTATTAAACATATTTACCAAAATATTCATCCTCTACACAAATATATTTACATCTCTTAAATCTAGACACTATTTCACATTATCTGTGCGCTACATAACAATTCTGCTTTAATTATCTTTACCCCTTTTTTATTATTTTGTACTTTATACTCACAATACTCTTGGAATTATATCTACGTACTTTTACTTTAATATAACTTTAAGTTTTCATTACTACATGCTTCATTTCAATGCAATGAGGTAGAATAGGCTTGATAACATTTAAGCAAAAGCTAATAAAGCTGGTCAGATTGGCTACTTGAAAGTTTATTATTGAAATTAAAGTCAAAATTAGGAGCTTTCAATATATGAAAGATGCTTGGGAGAGAGAGAATTATTCTGTACAAATGCAACATCTTGCACAGCACCGAGAACAGTATTAGTAAATAATGTTTGAGGTTGAGCGGAAGTGTTATGCACAGGCAGAAAAAGTTCATCTTTGGATTCACAAATAGTAGATGGAATAGCAATATGTTTTTTGTGCATAATGCTTTGTGAAGTCTCTAACATAGCATTGTGAGAGGGAGACTCCGAAAACTGTATTGAGACTTACAGATTGAAAAAGGAGGTATTCGTACATCACTTTTAACAAAAGCCTTAGCTGGAGATTTTTCACAGGGTTCGTCCAATAATGAGATTAAATTTGTCAGACAAAAGCAATAATCATTTTCTAGAATATCAACCTTACAAATATCATCTCCCACTGCAATAGCAATTGTGTTATGTGCATGATCAATAACAATTTTTATGTTCACATAAAAAGGTGTTACCCAGGATGAAATTATATGCTAAATCATTTACTATTAAATTCACCTCCTGGAAATGAAAATCAGTGTGGTAAGTAGCATCCAATAATTTGTTTCCAGCTGTGCGCAGTAGCATATCAACGAGCTCCAATTTGGTAACGTCGTGGACATGGCGGACATGGATGATGTTAACAGCACTCCTGTATCCAAAAGAATGTTAATTTGTTGTACATCGATGAATCCAGGATCCTGAATGTGGCCCAGAGGAAGAGAAGCACTGGAAACATTAGGTTGTTGCCCATCACTACGAAGTGTTACTACCTAGGTGGCTGTGAAGCGTGGCGCTGCTCGTTTTTTGACTGAGATAGCTGTTGCTAACAAAACCTCTGTTTGCCCTGGTTTAACACATCTGAAACAAATTACAGGTTTCGCCGAATTTGAGGTGGTGAACGCGGTTACCATTGTCCTCTCTGTGTGGAAGATGATGGTCTGTTCCTCCCAGGATTAGATAGTGTTTTCAGTGAGTATAACTGGCTGGCCAACCAGTCCACCTTTGCAGCTAACTCAGTAACATCACCATTAGAAGGAGCTGGGAGGGCAGGCAAAACTGAATGACCTGGAAGAAATGGGTTAGTAGTGCCAGCTGGTAAGGTGAGAGGCAGAGGAGCCGAAACATGAACAGAAAACTGCGACTTTGCAGCGGCCAAGTGCTCTCTTGGGGTCATATAAAATTATGCTTTATCCATTTGCTTAAGAGCCTGTAAAATATCGACAGTTACAGGGTTCAATGTCAGTGTAATATTTACATACTCAGTTTTTATACCTTTTGATAGATTTCTTATTTGCTCAGTTTGAGACCTACTTGGATTAACCTGATCACATAATGACAAAACATCAAACATAGTGCAAAACAGGTTCAGAATCTAACCGAATACTTTGTCTGAGTTTCACTTCTAATAATTAATCATGGCGAGCAACCTGAAAAGCTGTAATAAAAGAAGTTTTTAAAAGAAACCGATCATTAGAGGGATGCCTGTGACAAAATGTCTGAAACCATTGTATGGCGGTATCTTTAAGGCAGCAAGGCAAATACGTCACTTTTTCAAATCTGACCAGTTATTAGCAAAGGCTACCCTTTCAGAAGTATTCCAAAAACCAAAAGGATTTTCTACTGTAGCATCATAAAAAGGAATTTCGACAGAATGTCGAGCAGCGGATGATTGTATAGCGGACACGTTACTCTGGACAACTGCCTGTATAAGTGTAATTAAATCATTATTGGTGGCTACCAACGTCGATGACCCAGCACTAGTGGAAGGCGTAGCAGGAGGGTCGTCCACAGATAAGTCTGAAGACTGCCTGGTACTCCTCTGTGGCACAATGAAACTATATTGCACAATACTAACACAGAAATTTATTAAAAGGATTAATTAGACACAGGCATACAATGAAACAGTGATTGTATTGAAAACGACGAGTAGACGTACACCATATAAAAATATTATCGCATCAGAAATAAAAATGGGTATCAGCAAAATGCATAAATATCAATGCGGTAAGGGAGGTATAATTTGTATTCATAAAACAACACGACTAAAAAAACAATCCATTGACAATGCCAGAAATTAGTAATGAGTCAAATATCTAAGTCGATGGTACCAACAGGTAAGGATTAACTCCTTAATATGAAGCAGTATGGGCAGTATACTCACAGAAACATAATGACATTAACAAAGAATTATAGTATCATACGAGGGGCACTATTTATATTTTGAGCCTTGGCAACCCTGAATGTTGTCATCTGAAATTACCAATGGAATGCTTGACATTTTGACCATAATCTGTTTCAAACATTTTGTCAATAGTGTCATTTGTTTTGTTTACACTAACTTAAAAATTGTGTGTCAACAAAAAACATGGGATTAACTCGTGAAAATGTTCGTGCAATGATTAATTACGACTTTCGATGGATTATCAACACATCCATCCACTAACTTCCACATTTGGCGATGAAGCTCCATCCTTTACCACTGTGAAACGCTGGTAACGAATTTAATCGTGGCCGCCGTTCGTTCAACAATGAAGTTCGTGAAGGTCGTCCAAAATCAGTTGTGCCAGAAAACATTGATGCTGTGCAAAAACTAATAATGAAAGATCGACATATTGTGAGATTGAGGCAACCCTAGGCATTAGTTTCACCAGCATATGTAAAATATTGCATAATTATTCAGCAGTGAAGAAGGTTTGCTCTCGTTGGATCCCACATAATTTGACGCAATCTCAAAAAGATGCCCGTGTCGATTGGTGTACACAAATGCTTAAAAAATTCAATGACGGTGCCTCAAAAGACGTATATAAGATTGTAACGTGTGACGAATCATGGATCTATGCGTATGAGCCGGAACGTAAGCAGCAGTCGATTGTATATGGGTGTTTCAGGATGAAACAAATCCAACAAAAGTTGTTCGCACTCGAAGCACTTCGAAGCAAATGGTCGCCTGCTTTTTCAGCAAAACTGGCCATGTGGCAACAGGAACGTAAAACGGTCAATGCCGAATGGTACACAACCATTTGTTTGCTAAAGTCTTCGGTGAAGTAAGGAAAGCCAACAAGAACCGTAGGATCGTTCTTCATCAAGACGATGCGAGCGCACACACATCTCGTCTAACAGTATTTGAAGGCTCAAAAATCGAATTCATGGGTCATCCGCCATACAGTCCTGATTTGGCACCCAATGACTTCTTTTTGTTCCCGAACATCAAGAATAAATTGCGTGGTCAACGATATTCGTTGGCAAAAGAAACCGTTAATGCCTTCAAAAACCATGTTTTGGAGGTGTTTCAAGAAGACTGAAATAAATGATTTGACAAATGGTTCAAACGGATGTAAAAGTTTAGTCATAAAGGAGAATATTTT
Source organism: Deroplatys truncata (assembly GCA_030765065.1). Lineage (NCBI taxonomy): Eukaryota > Metazoa > Arthropoda > Insecta > Mantodea > Mantidae > Deroplatys > Deroplatys truncata. Next base: position 137,641,979 of record CM060986.1, read on the forward strand.
GAAAAACAGTAAAGAATTTTTCAATCAGAAATTACTTTGTTTTGTTTATTAGACTCAAAATTTAATAGTGCCCCTCGTATCGCAGTTGAATAAAATCAAAATAGTTATATTATGAAGTTAAAAGCAAATAAGCTTAATGGGACTGAATATGGCCAAAATGAACACAATTTCAGTAGTAAAATTGTACAAAAAGTAACATTGTGTGCTAAAATTATTAATTTGATGTTGAAAAGTTAGTATAAAAGTCATATACACTATAATGAATCAACTCAAAGTAGTAAGGTAAATCGAAAAAAAAGTTCTAATATTCAGCATAAGCTAGCGATATCAGTGCTAAAAACATACATAAATAATGCTGACAGTAACTGAAATTTGAAGCAGTAAGCACTGACTGTAAAGAAAATAAGATTTGATCATAGCGCTGGTCAGAAGTATTAGGTTATACAACACATGCGTAATGCACTACAGTTGTAAATTTGTCATAAAGCAAGATTCATAACCCTTAATAGTTTCACTAGCACAAATTATTAACAGAGACACACGATATGGTAGCAAGGTAGCATAATACACATAAGGACGTCACTATTATGAGGCAAGGAACAATCTTGCCGTATCAGGCATACAGAATCTAGAAATTTCACAGAAATAGCTGAGATACTGCTCGCATATAAACCTCACGAGCGCTTGAAGCTGAACCACTAAACGGTAAAATTAAAAAATGAAAGAAATAAAGCAAGCAAAACTGAAAGGAAGCTACGGTTGTTAAAAAAAACACACCTAGCACCACACCACACAGGCTGCGAACATTGTCCTCAGACCTACAAAAGAATATGAAAGGGCGCATTTGAAAAAAATACTCAGTATACAAATTAAACAGTCTGACATATAAAACGCAGTCTTCTGGAACAATTTTGAATTTCAGATGTAACGGTTACGTTACAAGGCCGAAATATGCTACGTACGCGTGGTTTGTAACCTCTAAAAAATCTGGTCAGATCACTGTAATCCTACATAAAAACCTCTCAGTACACATCCAGACAGAAAAAGATACCCCCACTCGCTTGCATATCATAAAACAGTTTGAATTACAGGACTGCATCCACCACGTGGTCAGAATTACAAAACATATTTATGACACTCGCACGACACAAGCACACGGAAACATTCAACATAAATATGACACCAAAAAGACTCCTCGACCTAAAATATTAAAAGCCCGGCGCCTTACATCGAAAATGTTGCTTGCTGGGGTGAGAGCCAGAAGATTACCAGAAAATTACTAAATTCCGATCACCCCAACACGCACATAGGGGAGCGTAGTTCACAAACGGCAAGAGGACCGATGTCTAGGGCTCTAAATTCAGATGAAGGCGTTGGGTTTTGATATTATACAAACATTTTACATTATACAGATTACCTGTAATTTATTGATAAATGCTTGGCGACTCTACGTTACACTCAGGAAAACAGGATGAGGGGAGATACCTTGCAGTCGAGGACTGGCCACACACATGACTTGCTCCGTACACTACTCATACACAAGTCACGCTAACACTCGGATGACAACTATATTTTCTTCCTCTCCAACCCTGTATTGACAGCCAGCCAGGGTTGGCGGCATACCAGACGGTAATTCAAACAAACCGTCTCCCTGGCGTGATTCGCAACAAAAGAGGGTCTGTTAAGCCGAAAAAAATAATCAAGCGAACCCAATAATGCTATCGACAATGCAACACAATAATGCGTCTGGTACGACAATGCTTTACTGATACGCCACAATATTCTGGTGAAATGTGCTCAACTGAACTCTTTGTAGAAATGTTGATAATCGCTTAGTGTACACCCTATCTACGGATAAAACAGCACTCAAGCCTAGGGAAAACTTTCTGTAAGAGGGATGTATCGTTCATTTCATAAAATACTCTCTTCCATGGTTATCCACCCGCCCAGAGAAGGCCACGCTGTTTCATGATGCTAAACATTACATTTCATTGAATAAATTCGAAAATTGTCTCCTAAAGAGAATGCTTAACAAATATATTTTTTCTCAACGAAAGTATGGATTGGGATATTTGTATCTTTGGAGGCTACAACTCCATTTCTCTCACAACGGTTTTAGTTTAAATTGACCCACCTGGTAGCTGTAGATATAGGGACTTTAAGTGTTCTTGCAGCCTGAGACGCAGAGTATCCAGCAACGAACACTAACTGAAGGAGAGATCTCCTTGTAGCTTCGTTTTGTGAGCGCTCAGCGATAGCAAACGTCAAATGATTGCTAACATATCAGCAGAACTTTGAGGCTATGAGGTGCGTGCGCATAATCATCCCAGCGCCTTTCATAAATGAAGAATGAGACAATATTTGCACATTCACTATTAAATCAATTAAGTGTTTGGTTTAGCACATGCATTATAATGGCTGGCATACTGCTCTTTCTTAAACATCTGACTGTTCTTTTTATCTTAGAAACCATACCATAATGTTACTAACTGAAGCTGTTTCTATCGAATAATTGTCACGAATAATGGGAAGTAGATAGAAAGATACGCTTTTATACGATTAATTTCATAATATGTATCAAAATAAAAATGGTAGCAAGTGAAGGTCATGTGAATGTTAAGCATCAGCTTTTAAACATACGTTGGAATTACGAGTTTTGAATTCCAGCGGTTGTGAAATTTATTTTCACAAAAATGTTTTCTTATTTTCTTATTTCGACAAGAAAAATAATTTGAAAGACATTAACGTCTAATAGCCGAAAGCTTGAGCAAAAGTTGATAATGCATTGCCTAATTTTTCATTTTAATTTATGTAATTTTATGAATATACACTGCCTTAGAAACAATTTTACGTGCGAAACCTTTTATCTGAACTGTTAGTTTAATATTCTGTTTTAGTGAAGAGCAAAAATAGCCTTGTATAATCGCAAAGGTTTCTTCTTGGTAGGTATTACTTTAGAGCAGTGTCAGCCAACTAAATGCCCCATGACGTCAACAGCAACTCTCTTTTTACTTCCACTATGAAAGATGAACTCGCTGAGAAGTGTAGAGCAGCCGAAGTAAGGGGAAAGGTGAAGTAGTAATGATAAGTGGTATGTGGTGAATGTATATAGTACAGGCTGGCTGTTTTATGGCCGGAACCGTGTTCCTTGTATCATGCTCCGTGCATTGTCTGCTGCGCCGGAGGTTTTCCATTCGAAAACTCCCGCGTTACATATTCGTGAGCAGGCAGAGGGGTTTTATAAACACAGCACTCGTGTTACCGCAGGGAGCGCAGGTACCGTTAGGTATTGTGACGGACATAATCATTCCCACCCCATCAGACGGTTTCATTGCGACTTGTCCATATTTCATTCCATGCATATACAGGGTGGATCTTTAATTTTGGACTGTACAATATCTCCAAAATTAAGCGTTGTAGAAAGAAATCTCTATAAAAGATGCTTGGTATTATGCGGGAAAGTAAATGCCGTTAGTCCTGTTTTGTTTGGATGATATTATGATGGTCATTTTGGGGTCAATTTAATGTTTTTAAAATGCGAACCTACAATTAGGGTTAATTTAAATTGGCCCTTAAATGACCATCACAATGCTCTCTAAATAAAACACGACTAAAAGCGTTTACTTTTTCCTATAATATCAAGCAACTTTTATTCAAGGCATTTCTTTCTACAACGCTTAGTTTTGAAGATATTGTACAGCCTGAGTTTAAATGTCTGCACTATATTGTAGACCCGAACTGTGTCAGTATGTCTAAATTAAGGAGGAGTTCATACATCCAAAGCATCCAATAAAATTGTTAGTAACCGAATTTGGCATGGAACATGTCAGTGAAGCCATCATATTTGACAGCAGAGCTCAAAGGACATTTAAAACTTTATTGTAAACAACCTGTAATTCAATGAAACACAAGGAACGGATGACATTATTAAGGAACAATGAGTAAAATGGACTTTCAACCACTTCAGTTCCAAATCATGGTTCAGAATTTTCGAGGATCTGTGGCACACGCTAATAAGAGCAAATATTGCTAAAAAAATATACAGTTTACGGTGTAAAAGAAAAGAAAAAGTAACTGGTATTTCTGTATTTTAATGCTCTAATTAAATAATTTAGGTAACCTTGTGCACATATTCAGTAGCTAAACATATATTGCTTTTTTCTTTCTTCTTCTAATATTCCTTAATTTTGGACTATTTGCTATCGAAGTGGGGTGTACTGCCTTCAAATTCTACATCATATTTCTTTACAGGGAAGTGACTTTCAACTTCTCTAGCCAGCAAACCTCGGTGCCTTCCTAAATTGATGGCTTACTTATTAAAACTCCTGTGCCTGCTTATGAGTAATAGTAATAGGCACTACAATGGGTACTGACGTTATAAGTGGTATCCATCTGCACTGAGACATTCCTAGTATTCTTCGTTCTCACGAGGTTGTAACTCTTGAACAATAGTTACTCTATAGGATTGCAATGTTAAAACTGTAGCAGCTGTGTGACAGTGGACTTGAAAACCCATTTGCTGTGCAACACGTTTTAGGGTCTTCTTCGGAGAGCGTTCGAATGATGCACCGATTTCATAAGATTTTTTCCTCCATTAGAACATGTATTTCTCGCTTTTTAGGTTTAATTTGGTGATCCTTTTGTCCTAAGATTAATAATCTCCTATTGCCGAAATTATTTTGCTATGTACTCTGCTCTTCCTCCAATTCCAAAACCGGCTTTTATATCCCTTTCACCGGAAAGACAACCGAAGCGATTGGAATAGCCGGAATGTTGGTGCCATACGAAACGGATTGACCATCCATTCAAAGTCAAATGTCACGAGTTCGAGTCCCAGCGACTGCAGCCAAATGTGCCTGTGGTAAAGTAAGGGAGACCCCAAGTAAAATAACCGGTGTAATGGCACGCATGGGTGCTGACAGGGTTACATTTGACTGCAGTTGCATGGAGTTTGCTGTTTATTATTAAAAAAAACACTGCAACTTTATTGCAAAAATATGAATATTTTAAAGATATAAAAAAGGTATAAATGGAACTAATTTTGTAGTTGAAGATTGGTATAATACGAAATTAGAAAAAAGCCCATTAAGAATCCTAAAGCCTAAACATCTTCGTATGGAATGCTACATCGGGAATGCTACATAAAGGGTTAAATAGATGTATAACATATATATTTGGAACTGGAATACCAGGAAATGTATCCTGAAATTGTGTATTATAAGATTTGATTTTAACGTACGCAGGTATTCTACACAATAATTCATTGTTCAAGCGGGAATGCTTCAGTGGACTAATAACAAACAAAAAAGCAACAACAATAAGAATAATTAAGTACTTCACACACAACGCAGATGTTTTAATCAGCTTTCGCATTTGAGATGCACAGTGAACAAACTCCACTCTTTACAGCACGAACATAAAGACAGTAACCGACAGTTCCATAACCGATAAGCGTAGTGGAGTGGGTCATATTAAGCTCACTGTAGTGCAAGCAACTCCCGAGATCGTGGCCGGGCCACAAAAGACCTCACTGTACTTTGTACCTAAGTGATTGTAAGGTACAAAATCTGTCCTTATCTTACTCTCCGTTGTAAGCGCTGATACGACAACTCATCTGTTTGTTATATTTACTGTGTTGAACAGGTTGACTTTGATCTAGCAGGGTTTGCAGTGATCTGGAAAGTCAGGGAATTGCAAAATGATAGGAAAGGTCCACCTCATTGATTAAACCTCAACTAGTGAACTTCATTGATTCAAAATATCACAAGTCTGGTAATTCATACTGATGGAAATCTACATATTAAGGACTACAACATTTTTTGATCCTTAAAATCCCCTCACAACCCTTGAAGTGATGAGTTTCAAGTTAAATGCAGAGGAACTTGTATGTGTGTGTTAATGCTTTCACACATATTAGAGATAACCTTGCTCAGGTTTTTGTGGCTACAGTTTCGGATTTATTTACTCCATCATAAAACTTTGATTGCCCCTACCCCCAAACAAAAACCTTTCAACTATCAGTGACTGGATTCATCGCTTAATCCAGAGTTTGAGTTTGTAGAATCATTTGCTGATACTTTGGGTAATGAATTTGATGTCTACTGTAAAGTATGAAGAAAGAAGCTTAGAATCGATAATATAGGTCGCTAGGAATTACATAGGGGTGAAGGAGGCTGTCAAAAATGAGCAAATACTAAATTGTGGTCAGGGGAATACAGTATTTTGGTCAGGGAAAAGTCGGGAAGTTAAGTTTACATTTTTGCTGGAAATCCTTCAAGGCTCATAATTTTACACATGGGGCCTCAGTGCTTTTATAAATATATACAGGATGGACCATTTAAGTTGAAACTATACAACAGCTCCTTAATTAAGCATTGTAGAAAGAAATATCTTAGATAAAAGCTGCTTGATATCATGGGGGGAAAGTAAATGTCCGGTTTTGTTTGGAGGACGTTATGTTAGTCATTTGAGGGTCAGTTTAAATTTTTATATGGGAACCTACAAATAGGGTCAAATCAAATTGACACTAAAATGAGCATCATAACGTTCTCCAAATAAATCACGATTAAAAAAATGCATTTACTTTCCCCCATAATATCAAACAACTTTTATTCAAGACATTTCTTTCTACAACGCTTACTTTGGAGATATTCTACAGTCTCGACTTAAATGGTCCACCTGTATAATCTCGGAAATCATTTATATTACAAAATCTATTTTGATCGACCGTAGTGTAAAACTATTTCTGTCTGGTAACTGTTACTTTAAAAAGAAAATAATGTTGTAATCTTTTATTGCTTTCGTACATTTTACACAGTAAACAGTTATACAGCCAAAATAGCTTGAAAAGTTAGAACTGACTAAATCATTAAACGATAACGTCTCTCACACTTCAATATAGTGCATCATATACATACATTGTTTCTGTAAGTTTGAATACTAAATTAGACTAAATTATAACCTATATTGTTAATTAAAAAGACAGAAAATAAATACATACACAAGGAAATAAATACAAAGATAAACAACACAAAACATTAGTTAAATAACACATTAGTTAACCATAAATATAAAAGATGTTTTTTTAAGGCTGATTCACTGTACGCAGGACAGGAGTCGGAACGGCAAGGACAGTTATAATGCGTGCATATACAGTATTCCGTTCCGGAGCGGCATGTTAGATTCATATTGTGTAGCTGTCTTAATGGTAAAAGCTACTCAAGTAGGCAGTGAATTATAACAGGCTAAAGCTCTTCTATTACAAGCTTAGAAAAACAAAACAGGAGCAACAAATAACAATTACAACAGCCGAGATCTACAAATTTTAATATACAGGTTGGACCATTTAAACTGAGACTGTACAATATCTCCAAAACTAAGAGCTGTAGAAATAAATGTCTTTAATAAAAAGTGCTTGATGTTATGGGGGAATAGTCGGTTTTATTTGGAGGACGTTGTGATGGTCATCATAAGGTCCTCCAAACAAAACCCGACTAATGAGATTTTCTTTCTTCCATAATATCAGGCAACGTTTATTCAAGGCATTTCTTTTTATAACAGATTTGGAGATACTGTACAGTATCAAATGATCCACCATGTATATCATCTATTACCCATTAGAATGACACTTTCCCAAAGAGATCAGAATTACTATTACTGTAAATTTTAACAAATATTTGCAGAATATAATTTCGCATTATTTAACATGTATTAGGTTGTCTGAAGAGTAAGCAAGTGATTAAAATATTTTTAAAAGCAAATGACATCTTTATGTTTAAAGTCAACTTTTTCCGGTGTTACCGATATTTTCAGTGATAGCGTTCCCGGTGTGTTGTGAACGAAACTGACATCATTTTGCTTTCCGTTTTGAGTCTGATTACCTTTACAGTTCATTGTGAGCCAGCCTTTGTAATAGTAATACAAAGAGAAATACATTGTATACAAAATGCGTATGGAATATGTGAATAATAACATAGGTACATGCTCTAAATATACTAAGGATTAATAATACAAATTCACGGTAAGATACCCAAAGCAGTGTTATGGTAAAGTGATCTCTGAAAACAGCAAGAGAACCTATGCCTACTGCTATTGCCTGTAAATTAAAATTATTTTCTACAGCGATTTCAGATGGTTTTATGGAGTTTTTTTCCCAAAAATGCTGGCATTTGGATTTACTTTTCTGAATGGCCAAGGAGAATTCCGAATTATGTTATAAGAGAAATCAAAAGACGAAATTATGCAAAAACAAAACACATTTAAAAAGTGTGAAACTCGGCGGCAGTTTCCTTAATTTCTGAGAAAGCCTTATCTGGGGGGTAAGGAAACTTTCTAGAAAGATATAAAAAATAAATTTTGAGGTCTTTAATTTACCATAACACTGCTTCATGCCGTTTTGGACTGAAATGCAACACCGAATGATTTACACAACTCCATTGCTATATATTCAATACTTGAGACATTTTTATCAGTTTAATAAAAATGTAATGAGTATATTCGTCCTTAAGCAAACACTGAAAATCCATCTAATAACACTATCACTTACGTCAGTTACAGTTTATCTTTAGCTTACAAAGAAAATAGCAAATTCTTCATGCCAAAACCTATCTAGAAATTTGGATTACAGTAGCAATTTGTTATAAATGTGTTGGTGTTTGCTGGTATTTTAGTCAGGCGAGGGGCCCTGTACTAGATGGCGCGTACTTCCTGGAATACTTCTCGTCAGAATATCTATACTTCTGTCCTTGTCGATAAATCAGCATTGCTACATAGGGAATGACATGCGCCGTTACGTTTGAGTGACTCTCGATTGATAGATAGTAAACCCTCCGCCTGACTAAAGCACCTATGAACGTACTAGTCGACCACGATATGAATGTGTGTGGCGGGGAGAGGAAAATAAAAGGTTACGAAGCAAATGGGCGGGGCATCGAAAGGACAATCAAGTAAACTAAGCATTCATAGTTCCGAGTTGCATTTTTCAGCTAGGCTGAGGCCATCACATGTACTGTTGCATTGTGTCACTGTGCATTTCCCTATCGCCTTGACCCTCACTTCCCTCTGATCCCTAGAATTGATTGTCAACAAAACACAGTACGCCCTCCACCAAACTCATTCATATCTTAACCAACTGGTGCAGTAGTGCCAGGTTTAGCGAAAAGTTCAGAAACAGAGCACCAAAACACATTTTAATTCAACTGCACATGCAACGATAAATAAAGCAGTAGCTACTCCCAAAGGATGCAGGTGTGTGAGGCACGTGCGTAGCTATGAACAATGAATGCAAGTATTGGCACAGTAATCTTTAACATGAACTCGCGGAGCTTACCATAGCGCATGGTAGCTGTAGTACAACCAAAGAACATTTATCCTAGCGCAATTTAACAGCCTATTTTAACCATTGTTTTGAGGTAGACACTAAATGTAACCTGTAAACTGATAGACAATAAAGAGGAATAAGTGGCACCAGTATATTATATAGCATATACATTGAATACTTATTTTAAGCACAGTTCAGAAAGCTCGTATCAACCAGATATTAAAGAATTTAGTTAGGCTATGTTAATAAAGTGATTGGTCCATTTCAATTTAATTATTGTTAGGCATAAGATAGCCTTTACTAGTTTGTACTGAAGTATTTGACAACATTAACAATAAATCAGATTTAAAATACTAGTTCGACCAGCATTTCTGTGCAAACTTTATTGAATTGCCCTGTCCGTCACTGAGCTGGAAATCGAATTTGTATTATGTATATAATGCACAAGATATTTGTTACTTCACGGCGTTGTTTAATCTATAATTTCTGGTCGTACGTGTTATAGTCCTCTAGTTTGTTTCAACACTACTATCTGAAGGCACTGCAAAAGTACAACTCATTTCCACATCCTGAAAGGAATGATGTTAACCTGAATCTCATGCTACGTTGCCTTTCCAGAATTCCGCTTAGATTTCAGCCAAGATTTTGGACGTGGCCTTCTTATCTCACAAAGGCATTACAAGACGTTTCTGCATGAACGGGTTGATACTTCTCCTATTAAGGTTAAGCCTGTGATTCCAGTTCTGTGACGTTAGTGCTCTGTTCGTTTGCATTCAAAGAGGTAGTTAAGGCATATCTTTGCCTGCGACAACAGCAGCAGAAGTACCTCTTGTACAGCTCCCTGAACTGTAAGCTGGCCACACACAGTGCTATGGGATTATAAAAAGGATTTAATGCGGATGTTGTTATTGCTAGCATTAGATGCAGCCTATTCAACCAAACATACGCACTAAGATGCATTAACATGAACATAGATATCAGATACGGCACATATGAGAGATAAAATGAAATGGACAAGGTGAGGATGATGGTAGCACTTCTCGTTCTGCTTTCGGAAAGCTCAGACAGTGCCTCGTATTCTATACCCAGTATATTGTTGGCACTATGTCTTATCTTATAAAACGCTGCTGCGTAACAGCACATGATTATTATACCTGGTAAAAACCCATACAGGCCCATACGGTAACCACTCACACCAATATCTGTTACACAATACAAATCATCGTAGTTCACTATCATGAGGACCAATTCCAGTGTTGCCAACAGTATCGCAAATATCCACACCCCTATTACAATACGTATGGGTTTCTTGTAGTTCCTTTCATCCTCCAACAGTCTATTTTCAAATTTGATGATGCCCATATACCTCTGTATGCTGATTGCGACAACTGAGTAAGCGCTGAGTGCTAGTATAAAACTGTGCCAGAATTGTAACCCGAGACAGACTGTTTTGTCGTAATGTATCAGTGGGATGATCATCATCTTAAGGAAGCTGAGGAGGTATGTGAGATCGGCAGCGCAGAGGTTGATTAGGAGTACGTTCTCTGGAGTGCGGATCTCAGGATGTCTGATAAACATTACCATCAGCATTATGTTGAGGACTGCTCCAGCGAGCCATAATGCCCAAAATAGTAAACCCTGCATAATAATCCATACCTTGTAGGTTTCCATTTTGGAGGTTGAGTAAGTATATCTTCAGATCTTATTGCACAGATCTTCACTGAAACAAAACAAAATTGCTGTATTATCCACATAGAAAAACAGACTGTGAACTGAGATTAACAATAATCAGGATGGAGGCGTTAAGTCGTGCCTTAGCAATAGGTACTGTGTGCAAAATATGTTTTCATTGCTGTGTTTATTACGGTACCCTATCATTTAATAAGTCAAATCAGCAATAATAGCTATTTCTGCAATAGTAACTATTCTAAAATTGAGTTAACTGTTCTTCCACACAAGCCCTGTGTAGAGTAAAGTTGGAAAGGTACAATCAAACTGAAGAGCTTGATGCTAAAGCCAAGATTTGAACCATAGATTTTAGGCTTTCCGCACCGCTGATATAACAAACTCGGCTACAAGACACGAAATTAAATTCTCTGACTCGCATTTTCCTATGTAATCCATAATACATTCTCAAATTTATTTTGTGTTAACATACCCCGATGGCGACTTACAGTGCTGTAAGTACTACGTCTCGGGTTTCGTTGTAAGTCGAAATTGGGTTATGTCATCTCAATACAATTTGAGATCTCGTTGTGGTTTACCGGAAAATATGCGAATCAATTGTGAAATTTAATGTCGTACCGGCATGATGCTATGGTAGCTTAGTAGTTAGAGCAACCGGACGGAAACCGGGAGACCGGTGATTCAAATCCTCGCTATGGCATTACATTTTTTCAATCGTCTGATTCTACTTTTCCACCCTTGTCCAACACACGGCTTGTGTGGAAGAACAACTAATTCCAACCTACTATTACGTGAATCAATTTACTTGGGGAATTTAATGTCGTTCCGGCATGTTGTCATGGTAGCTCAATTGGTTAGAGCAACGGCAAAAGAGATCGAAGATTGGTACTTCGAATCCCAGATCAATAACTTTTCTTCATACTGGTGAGTGAGGAAATCGTTCTTGAGAGGAAGAAAAATGGTGGAATATGAAGCTATAACAATTTGGAGGAGGAAAACAATTTGGAATAAATTTGTTGGTTTTCGAAATTTGCAAAATTGAATCTAATTCAAGAAATAAGACGATTCAAAGATCGTTAAATATTAAGGATGGAAGTATAAAGTTACTAAAAAGAAGTTTTCTTAGATTAAAAAAATATAAGACGGTGTAGTTCAAGGAAGGTGTTAAAGCTAATAGAATTCAAAAATAATTATTGAAGTTCTTATTTGTCCGAGGTAAACTAAAAGTGAAAATGCGTTAATTTATAAAAGCAATATTATTATTATTATTTATTATTATTATTATTATTATTGAAGGTGAAATTTAGATTTTAAAGTTGAAATCTGTTATAAGAAATATGAATTCATTTGAAGCAAAGCAAAGGACGACTTTAATAAGGTAAATAAAATATGCATCTGTAAGCATAAAATAGAGATTTACTAGTAAATAAAAAAGTTTTAATTGAGAAAAAAGAGGCAAAAACGAATAAATTTGCTATTATTAAAATAAAAGATAATTGAAGCAATTAATGGAAATATCAAATGGATTGATACTGAAAAACAAATACAAGATAATAATAAATATAAAATATAACTAATAAGAATTTAATGTAATGAAACATTTAATACTGTTGATATAAGACGTTAAAGAGATCAAGGTTATCGTTAAATGAGGAGGAGACCGTTCTTGATTTAGTGAGCTGTGCGTTAGGCTGTGCTTTCGCTGGTTAGGCGAGACATGTGGATAATTATTTACTTAACCACACGGCATCCGATTTGCTTCAAACCCACTTTAATATGTGCTGAATAATGTGGTGAGACTTTGGATTTCGCACGAGAGGGGAACGTGTGGCTGATCGCTGACTCAGTTGTATTGGATGGTATCTGCTTTTGGGATTTTGCTCCGTCTAGAAGACGTGACACTGCCATACTATAGAAACGACTTTTAGTACCTTCCTTACAAGCTGAGAGTATATGACTCGACTCGCATCCTTATAGTTGTCTTTGGAGCGGCTAATTAATTAGTCGATTGTTGTCGAATCATTCTGAATCGACAGAAAGAGTTGAGTAGCCAGTATAAAATCTGTGTGCAGATATCGTTTGGGTTTAGACGACCTATCCTTAATTTCACTCATTTGGGAAAGTTTTATTGCTACATACATTGAATGCATTGCTTTGCTATTAACATTTTAAGTATTCATATGCAATACAATGGTGCTTCAAATGTTGGTTCGAGATGGAGGCATTAGTTGTGCCAGCGTGTATGCTGTACGCTGGTAATCAGTAGTTAATTCTCGGACTCCAGTGGGTATGCAATTCAGCTTTCTGATTAAGAGTGAGGGCGTCTGGTACAATTAAACAAAATAAGTCAAAAACAAACACGCTCCAAATAACTAAGAAACACGCCTTCACCCAAAATTAATGCTGTATTGTAACATCACATAAAATGTAATTATTAAATTATTTTAATATTGCGTGAATTACACTTCGTACAATTTACTGTACTTGTGTTTTTACCATTTGATTAATGAAATAAGAACTTCTAATACAGCTTAAATCTGTTCTGAAAGCCAAGAATACATAAGCACTTTTCATAGCAGTAACAAGAGTACGTCTAGTATAAACTTAGTTTAATAGTAAATTGTGATAAAAGGTAAAACTAGGGTTTTATTTTGCGAGTAGGAATGTTTGCAAGAAGGCCATAGGCTTTCCTTTCGCAAAATAAAACCAATTTTAACACGTGTCTCATCAATTTTAACACCTCTTAGACAGGGTTCAATTTGTAAATATAAGTTATATTATATTAATTCCCAAAAGTAAGAGAAATCAATTTAAAACGCGGTTATTTAAACAAGAAAAATAACGTTAAAAAGCAAGAGGCCAGTATTTTGTTGATTGGCTAGCAGTCATTTTCAGTGAAATTATTTTCAACATGTTTTGGAACTAATTGCTCTTCTACCGTGCCGTGTGTTGGACAAGGTTAGAAAGATAGAATCAGACTACTGAAAAATCAATGCCATAGGCGGGATGTGAACCACGGATCTCCCGGGCTCCGTCTGGTTATTCTAACCACTGGGCTACCATGTCAATATGCTGGCACGACATTAAATTCTCCAACTGATTTGCATTTTTCCCTGTAAGAAATGTTCCATGTTTTGCCCTACACCAGACAATGAAACGATCAAATGCCTAGTGTTAATCCTTTTGCTGCTTCTGAAATTTAATTTCCATTTCAGTTTGTTCTGAATTCATAATTTTCGACATTGAATCTTTATGAAGGTTATCGTAGATAAAACAATGTTTTATATCAAAGAAAGCCGAAAGTTTCCAATATAACGTATAATTTAACTCTGCAACGAATTGCGATAAATTGAAGTATGGCGATCTGTATTGTGAATAGATAATTCGAGCGCCTATAAAAGTTAGGCAGTATTTTTAACACTTAAATGATATCAGTCTAATTATAGAATATAAAATATAATAACAGCCCACCATAAAGCAATATGTGTATGTAATAATATATAAAATGTATGTAACAGTCATTGTATTATCCTTATATTATTATGTACATGTATAATAATGTTATGTAAATGTATTACGCAATTTAACAATGTAGAAGCTGTGAGAATAAAAGTAAGCTGCTTTCCGTAGCAAACAGAGTTATAAAGTAGAATTCGAAAGTTGCTAACAATGAGGGATCCTTGAGGCAATAATGAATTGGAAAGTTTAATAAAGGCTACTAATAATTCTTGGAACAATAATGTAATATTTAAAACAGTTTATAAATAGCCAATCAACAACTAGAAAAGCTTTAAGTTAAATAAAAGTATTCTATTGGAGCGAATTAGCCAATCAGAAACTGAAATAATGTAAATGTACGAATTTAAGCGTTAGAAGCCAGACGCTACTAGGCAGCGTTTCCGAGCAGTTCAATAGTATTCGGTGTGAGACATAAAAATTCGTTACGGCGAGAAAAATATAAAGTTTACGTGTTAAAAAGTAATTAACAATAATCTCACAGCTCCACATTAGGATATATCAGTGAAGTGTTATTTAATCGTGTGAAGGAATAATAAAACAAAGTCCAATACAATTATAATTTGTGTAAACCTTCATTATTTAGCCGCACCAAGCCCTGCTAAGAGATACGTGTTTCTGCAAATTACTACTGACGTAGCCGAGGCATACATATATAATATTCAAATAAACATTAACATGCAAAGTTGTTTTTTTAAACGTGAGGGCTAAGGCCACCGGAAAGTTTGTATTATACGTGGCGCGAACACCTCAAGAAACATATCTTCCACAATAAATGGTGCAACAACAGGAATTAAAACACACTCAAATTTGTATTATACGTGGGGCAACACAACTACTACAAAAGTAATCGTGCAAAACGACAATGAAAAGTAAACCCTAATCAATCCAAGTAGAGCTATTAAATATGTGCAAATACAAAGGGCAATTGCCATGTGACTGGACTTGAAACCAAATTAGGTCACAATAAGGATTATCGCACTAGTGCGATAATTTAAAGCTTTTAGCTGGTGTGCTTTACCTTCATGCAAAATAATTTTTATTAACATATATATATATATAATTATCCTACCAATATTATTACAATTCTAATTGCCTCTTATTTATTCTTAATTTTAATAGCAGTTGTTAAAATTAATATTTTTAAAGGATCCGATCAAAATAATAAAGGAACTTTGATTTATGTAAGTTGATTTTATGTTAATTATTATAGTAATAAAATTTAAAGCTCCTATAATACTTGATATTCCAGCTAAATGTAAAGAGAAGATTGTTAAATGAACTGCTGGTCCTGCATATAGTCCTACTTTCAGGCCTTATGTTTAAAACTCATTTAAAATGCTTTGTATATCAAGGTATTAAATAGCTAAAAGATACCATTACAATTCTTTTACCAGTAAGACTGCCTCCGTGATCGAGTGGTCAGAAGGCTGACCTCTCACTCGGACTCCCGACCAGAAAATGGGATTCTTTTAATTAGGATTACCTATTCCTTACTCTCCATAGAGTCTGGACCTATAGATGCGAGAATGAATATGCATGTGAAAATAAATTAAAACCTACAGTAATTTAATCTAAATTTTCAAAGAGTAAACACACCATAAGATGTTTCAGCAAAGCCCCCAATATGACCGTAGCAGTTATAGACTATAGGAATTGGGAAAACGTCTTTCAGCATCACGAAGTGGCAGCAAGAGTTTGAATCTTACATAATGGTTTAGGTTTTGTTTCCCTCCTTTCTTTACTGCTTTGGACTTTGATATTTCGGCATAAAATACGCATGAACGTTAAAAAACTATACGGCTTCGATTTTTAAGTCAGGCCGGGAAAGTAAAACAGTATTAGGAATATTTGTGGTGCTCTCCTGGGTGCATTGATTAATCATTAAAACCGAATAAAAATGATGTATTAGAAACTGTTCTAGAAACTGTTCTTAAAAACTTTACATCTTCTATTTACTTCTTTATAGCCGAGATAAACCTCCACTACCCAGTTCCACACGCTTTCCTTTTAGGTACAAAAACGATGCATTAAGCTAAAGCGATAGCCAGTATTTTTAAAAAGCGGATCGCTATGTAACGGTTTTAAAATTGCACGCTCTTTTCGCCTTCATGGGGGAAAAAAGAATGCTTACTAGCTATTCAAGAAAGTTTAAGTATTAGTATTGGTTTGAGTTGATTTTTGCTAATTGATTACCGCTACAAAATAATGTTACACAAATTGTGTGATTTAATGAGATTTACACTTTTTTGTCTATCTCTAAAGGATTTTGATTATGTTTTACGGTTTACTAATTAAACAATTTTTTATCAGAATGAAGACTCCGCAGATTATTCCCAGAATATGCAAGATATAAATTTTATTTATGCAAATATCTTAAACATAGTGTATTTTAATAAAATAAAGCTAGTGAGCTGAGCTTAAATACCAAGTTTGTGTTCATCCGAGATTTTGTTTTTCTATTACGCTGTTCACACACATACGGGCGCCTTTTTAAAAACACTTTGTTTATTCGGGGCTTAAAAATACGTATTTTAGGTGAAATCTCGACATGTAATTGTTGTGTGGAATGCAAAATTTTTCTGATTTATGTAAGCAATAGAGAAGGTATTTTAAAAAATCTGATGTGTAACACTCGCATGACTTTCTCTACTCTTGTACAAACTATTTTTACAAACGCTTATTCTCCATATGTTTCATGTTAATCGAGATATCGAGATGTTAATCTTACTGCTAGTTTTCTTTTAGATGCAAGGAGAATTGGTAGCCTTTAAGCTATAGTCAAATATTTTAAGAGTTGGTTGCCATGTGCAGTACTTCATTTTCTTTGCATTACCAGGACAAAAAAAATGAATAACGAATTTGAGAAAAAGTATAAGTATTGGAAGATTTAAGGGAATAACAAGCAATATCTAGAAAATCGTTCACTCAACAAAAAAATGTATATGACATAAATTGTGCATTTTAACGCGATCTATAATTTTTGTGTAGTACATTTTTTCTATCTCTTATTATTTAGCAGTTATGCAAAAGTCGTTCACAATGAAGAATACTTTTGGAGACATTCACAGAAAATTCTAGATATACATTTAATTTGATATGAAAATATCTTAAACATGTGATATTTTAATCAAAATCGTTAGAGCCATTTTTGAGAAAATTAAAATTTTCGAAAAATGTTCCATGTAAAGGGTAGTCTGGGGTGGGGGGATTTTCTTGAAAACCTTCGTGTTGCATCTCTGGAAGATACTGAGTCTACATACCAAGTTTGGTGTTTATCCGACTGTTCGTTTCTGAGTTATACTGTTCACACACACAGACACACACACGGACATGTTTCCAAAAATGCTTTTTTTGGATTCAGGGGTCTCAAAACTTGTATTTTCGGTGAAATCTCGGTATCGAATTTTTGGGTGGAATACAATATTTCCCCTACTTACTATACGTAGTAGAGAAAGTAAAAATTATCCCACGGCACATAATACAGCGTGCTAATTATGACATTGGGTTAAACCTTTGGCTCAGGGGATAAAGCATTAATATAGCAGTAAAGCAAAACAAGTAAAGGTAGGAACCATCAAGCATCGAATCCCGCCACAATATTTCGAAAAAACTCGACCATAATACATTTTTCCCCTTTACGCCGCCTTTAACATCTATGGCCATAGTGGTGGCGCTGCCTGGAACAATTGCTCATCTGCAAGTATTGTTCACTCGTTTACAATGCTGTTAATCTTTGTTGTTTCTATTTAAACATTCATTTCCAACATATTAACACACTCGCCCATATTTCCAGACTCAAGGGATGATGGGAAATAATCCTGCTAAAGAAAAATTCCCATCCTCCATCCGGGAATCGATTCCGCGACCTCTGGATTTGGAAGCTAGCATGGTAACCACCAGACCACAGACGCAGTCAATAAAATTTTCCTGAAGTGTTTTGGAACTAAATATTTATGTATCATTGTGCTTTCAGGTCGATACAAATTGCTTTTTAAATCCTCTGCAGTTCTTTACATTGGTGCAATAATTAATAAATATTGCTAGTTAGGCCCAGGAACTACAAAATAAGCGACAAGAACTGTAGCTGTAGAAGAACGTATTTGCCAAAAGGGCTGACCTTTTTGTCTAAGACGTAATCGACATTGCATATGGGACTAGTCTGTAACTTTGTTGTTAAGAGGCGACTACAACTAAGCTTAAAGAATAGTTTTTAATAAATGTTCCGCTATTTGGCATTGTGTAACTCGTTTTTATCGCGATATTTATTTTCTTGTGGTGTGTTAGCCTGGAGAGACTAATCGAAAATTCGTGCACTTTGCGGTATTGTTTTATTTTCACACTGCCACTAGCGTCGAAATACCACTAATGAGTGGTTTCGTCAGTTTCATTGCCTAGATGGAGATAAAGCGTGCTGTGAAAACATCAAACGTCAAATATAAAATATAATAATGAGAATGTTTAAAATTCTCACCCATTGTCTAGAATAGCAAGACTTGCACCTTATTGTGACCACAAATAATTTGATTTTTATGGAGAAAACTCGCCCATCTGCTGAACAACAGTGGCAGTGGCCCTGTAAAATGAGTTTGAAATCTAGGTTAGGAAAGACAAATAAAAGAATTGGCAGCGTGGTTTCATATTGCTTTAATGCAAGTTTCACTAATTCATATCGTCCCGAAATTATTAATGTTCTTTGTGGTTTTTGGCTTTAAATTATAGTTTTTAAGGATACCAGTTCTCATGCAGGTTTTTCTGATAGTTTTGAACGGTGGTTGCGTTCAACAACCAAAACTTTATTCTTAGCTTGTTTTGTTACGAAGTTACAGAATGCCGAATAGTGCGTAATGATTTGTTAGCAGTTTTGACAATTTGTTGATCCTCAACGAAACGTTACAGAACAGCCCTAATACACACAAACTTAAGGGCGACTAATTCATCTAGTATATAGTGAGAGCACATACCTAGGAACAGAATGGACCTGTTGGCACTAAATAATTGTCTCCTCTACGAACGTCCTCCAGCGACTGGTTTAACTTAGAGGAAAGGATGTATCTCGCTGAAAAAATGACACGGAAACGATAAACTTCTGGAGGAAGGAAAACCGCAAACTTTCGGAAATGTCAGTTGATATCTTGGAGTTGCACAAGCTTAATGAAATAGTTATTATAACTGGAAGATTTATTGCATATGGTGTTGTGCGACTGAAAACTGATTGCGCAATTTTATTGAGGCTTACTACAATTCTAGAAGCAAAAAAATGTAGCAGTCACACAATTGTCTATATCCCTATCAATAAACAATACTTGCAAAAAAAATCTGATGTGTTACACTCACATGAATTTCTCTACTCTTGTACAAACTATTTTTACAAACGCTTATTCTCCATCTACTTCATGTTAATCGAGATAAACATTTGCAGACTCTATCTTATTGCTAATTTTCTTGTAGATGTAAGGGGAATATATATTTACTAGGGCAGTATCGAAATACAGTAGCCTTTTAGCACATACATATCTCTTAATAGCTGGTTGCTAGGTGCAGCACTATTCCCTTTTCCACAGATTAATACTCTTTGTCTATCCAAGACAAAAAAAAATGAATAACGAATTCCCATTTGAGAAAATAAGTATTGAAAAATTTAAGGGAATAACAAGCAATATCTCGAAAATGGTTCACTCAACAAAAATGTATATGACATAAATTGTGTATTCTAACGCGATCTACATCTTTTGTGTAGTAAAATTTTGTCTATCTCTTATGGTTTACCAGTTTACCAAAAGTCGTTCACAATGAAGAATACTTTTGGAGACATTCCCAGAAAATTTAAGATATACATTTTATTTGTCATAAAAATATCTTAAACGTATGATATTTTAATCAAAATCGTTAGTAATTTTTGAGAAAATTAAAATTTTCGAAAAATGTTCCATGTAAAGGGTACTCTGGGGTGGGGGGATTTTCTTGAAAACCTTTGTGTCGCATCTCTGGAAGATACTCAACCTAAATACCAAGTTTGGTGTTTATCCGACTGTTCGTTTCTGAGTTATGATGTTCACAGACAGTCAGACACAGAGACATACACAGGGGCATGTTTCCAAAAATGCTTTTTTTGGATTCAGCGGGTCTCAAAACATGTATTTCCGATGAAATCTCGGTATCGATTTTTTGGTTGGAATACAATACTTCCCCTACTTACTATACGTAGTAGAGAAAGTAAAAATGTACTTCTGTCTAAGTAAACGGCATTGATTACTATTCTTCAGCCGAGTGCAAAGTAGCTTAAAAGAGCTATAGATTTATGTTGACTTTCAAGTACCATGTATCATTAAGTACAAATCCAACCTTCCTTTTAGAACCTTCTAGAAACCAGCCTTGAGGCCGACCGGATTGGCATATATGTGAGCTTCACCCACATGCTTATCGTGATCATATAATTGGAGGTAAAATGAATTGTGTCCTGTGCTGTAGGCGAATATTTAATTATTTAATTCTAATTCTTTCTCGAGTGAGCGCTGGAAACTACCATAAATATTATCTTTAATTGTTTTTGAACAAATTTAAACATTTTAAACGGTATTTTATGATTTTATAAGGAATTTTTTGTTTTTTTTGTTCTGTTGTTTGGAATACCCAATCCAAATTCTAAAGGAGTAAAATCTACAAAGTAAAATTTTCACCCACGCTGTCTTTCATATCACTCAGCAAATTATGAGTAAGCCATTCAGCCGCTTGTTAATTTGAATCGCACTCTCTTTTAAATAACTCTCTTTTGTCTTTAAGCAAACTTTATTAATATTTTGAAAGTTTGCTTCTGTGCTTTAGGCTTTTGTAGGCTTCGAGGTGCATCAGTAGTCATAACCGTATTAATCCAAAGGCTCTAATATGGACGAGATGTATTTCAGTCAGCAGCCCATTTTGGCTAGCCTTGCCTCTTAATTGCATATAGTCTATCGCTTGTCTTGTAGCTTCATTTTTGTCTGATTTTAACATTGGATCCGTGTGTGAACTGTTTCATAATTATCAGCAACAGTACAATGCTTAGTAGAAGTTTAAACATTAGCTACAAAAATGGGGCAGCTCCAGTAGGAGGCCCTGTTTTTGAAATATGGTTCATTTGGGAATAACTTGTGTCCCTTAACGTTTTTAATTTTGCCTATATAAATATCTAAATGAGCTGCGAAGTATGTGATCAGGATTGACCTACATCTGCAACATAACACGGTATATAAGTAATAATAAAAACTAGGGACAGGTGATTTACCCTATTTATATAAGGAATTTCAATAATAATAATAATAATAATAATAATAATAATAATAATAATAGTAATAATTAATGATGTGTCTCGTTACCGGTTGAAAGTTATAGTTTCCCTACCGCTTACCTAGGGCAGAAGGTATTGCACTCCACTCAAAAACTCAACAGGGTGATTTCACAGAGGTCTCCAGGATAACATAACGATGGTTTCAAAAACGTCTAACGTATCTCTTAGCTGTCTATGTAGAGAAAAAATAAAAAATAGAAGGTATGATGTTTGTAAATCACATTAAAATGAATTAATATAATTCAAAATAATTATTTTTGTGTGTATGTGTAGTGGATTGGTTTTACTAGAGGCTGTACAGGTAAACTGAACTTCCTATCTAAGTCCGACATATTTTCAGGATGAAAAGAACAATTCTAACGAAATTCGCCAACAAAACTACTTTACTTGGAAGAATGTTCACTACTGTTATAATAAATCGCGATTGTGTAAAATTTTATTTCTTTGAAATATTGGCATAACAAAAGTGAATATTTAATTTTATGTAAATAACGTGTGAAATTCTCTCCACCTTCACTGAATGATATGTAACTGGGAAACCAAAATAGACGAAAGCATACAGCAGTAAAACGTATGGAATTCACTGAAATATGTGGTTTATGCTATATCAATCTGTCGTACCTTAGCCATTTCCGGAATATTTGTTACTTTGTGTTTACGTTTTATTACTGAAGTTTTCTGAGTTGTAACAGGTTTGAAAAATGTCCACCTTTCTTTCTCCCTCGCATGAGCTCTCTACTAACAAACTATTTTATGAAACTTAAGACCATAAACCTTAGTCTGAAAGCATTTATAGGTCAATCTTTATCATTACTGACAAAACACAACTTTTTTATTAGTGGTATAAGGTTACTGTAATGTGTAAGGTCTAAGACACGAAGTGGTATCAGTTATTAATTTTTCAAAAAATTTCGCGCCCTCTACATTGCTGATCAGACAGGCTATTTGTTAATATATGGAGGCGAATTTCGATCGTCGTTAAACATGAGATTTTAAATAATCGGGATCTGCTCAGTGTGGGTAAATAAATCAATATTAAGCTAAATCGCCTCAAGTACATAAAGGTCTTAAAACATGAATTAAAAATAACACTCCTCTACGAGTATTTGCAAATAGCTTCATTGTGGTGGTATGGAGAAAACTCAGAATAGCATAAATAGGAAACATTTTGCTAGACGCCCCGAACATTTCAGAGACCGCAAATTGGCAGCCGAATCTGCTGTAGTCCATTGCTGGCCGCAAGTGATCGGCTCTGGGCGAGTGGACAGCCATGAAAGACAGCATATTATGGTGAAATGTACCTCACTGAACTCTTAGAAGTTGCTGGAAATGTTCCTCGCCTTCTGTACACTGCTGATATTTGCGGATAAAATTTTAATTGACTCATCAGTGCATTCAAGTCGAAGGACATTATTTCCAATATCTTCTGTAGGAGGTATGTATCCTACATTTCGTAACAAGCTCTTTCATGTCGATCCACCCGCTCAGAGTAGGCCACGCTCGACAGGGGCTACAGCAGCTTGGCTGCCGGTTAGCAGGCTCCGAAAGGTTCGTGGCGCTTGCCAAAATTGACGCTGTACTTATAAAATACCGGGACATAAAGAATACAGCTTACAATGCTCCACAATGAACACCCCGAACGGATGTAACGAATTATGCTTGCCTGCAAAAATTGGACAAGGAAATTCCACTCGGAATACATGTTTCTCGGGTACGTTATAACGTACGTTTGTATCTGAACAGCTTGACTGAAGGCTGGTACCGTAGTTTAGTCCTGGGGGTACGAAAGGTCCCGGGTTAAATTTCCGGTTAGGGGCGGAAATTTTTCCCAGTTAAGATTCCTCAACAGAGTCTTTAAGTGTGAATGAGAGTACATGTTTGTGCTGCAATACAAAAAAAAACAACAAAAAAACAAAACAGAATTACAATGAAAACGCAATGCAAGTTAACTTCATCGGCGAAATATTCTAAAGATAAAAAGCCGCCGATATGGCCATTGGAATTAAATGAAAAAATCCTATGTGGTACATTCACATGATTTTCTCTACCCTCTGCCGTTTATTAGTGGATATACAAATTATTTTTACTAAGCTTACTCTTCTATCTACTATAGTTTAATAGAAATAAATATTTGCAGAAATACTACAGTACACGTTTCGTTATAGTTACAAAATGATATTCAGATGTTTAAGAACTGGACACTTTATGCTGGCCTTAAAATTCCATACTGCTTCCATTTAAACACCAGAAACTACTGAATATTGACAGGACTTTTAGAAAATCATTAAGCAATGAAGAATTCGAACCATTAATGACTTATGACACAAAAAATCTTTTTGGAAATAAGTTGTGTGATTTAGAGGGATCTACATTTGTTTAGTAAGTTTTCATCTATCGCTTAACTTTACCAATTATACAAGATTATACAAAATGCCTTCCGAATGAAGAGGACTTCAAAGTTATTCCAAGAAAATTCAAGATATACGTTTTATTTGTTGTGTAAATATTTGATATATGGTATTTTAATCAAAATCGTTAGCCATTTTATAGAAAATCAAAATTTGGGGATGGGAGAATTTTCTTGAACATCTTCGTGTCGCATCCTTGGAAGATACTGAACTTTTCTTTTTAATTATATCGTTCGCACACACACACACACACACACACACACACACACACACACACACACACACACACACGAACCTTTTTCTAAAAATACTTGTTTTATACAGGGGGTCTCAAAACATGTATTTCCTGTGAAATATCGGTATCCAATTTTTGGGTGGAATGCAATACCTTCTCTACTCATTATGTGCATGGTAGAGAAAAAACTCTGAGAAATAGCAGATTTCAGCTTAAGTCAGACATTCTTAAGGATAGCAAGAAGGTATTGTTCAAGGATTATGCCATCCTAGTCTGTAATTGTGCACAACTTACTCTTATTTCATAAAATGGCTTAACGATTCTATACAGTATAATTAATCCGTTGTATTGGCTTGCAAAATTGCATTTATCGAAGTTTTTGTTAATATCTGTAAATATGTCTTCATTCTCATTTAATTATGCATCACTTGCAGAACATAAGATGCAGATAAAAAGCAGCATACAAAACGTGTTTTGATTAAGATATTAAATTCGTGTCAAATATCCTTTTTCAGAGCATTGGCCGTTTTCGAAGTAATGATTGTTTATGTTGAAGTTTCACTACGTATAAATTTGATTCGCATTAATGTGATTAAAAATTAAATTTTTGCCTACATACTTATTCTTGGGCTCGGAATCTTCGGGACAGATAGGGCAGAACGCAGTGCGTTCAGGTAACCAACTGTCTGCTTAACGCATGTCTGTAGCCTAGAAGGAAGAAGAATAATCAGATTTTTGCCTTTTAGTTGAACTGTACAGCGGCACTATGGACGAGTGGCTAGACCGCTCTCCAGACACTAAGGCGCCCCTGGTTCGATCCCAGGAACCCGCATGTGGGATTTGTGGTGGATTAAGCGGCGTCTGGGCGGGATTTCTGCGGGTTTTCCGGTTTACCCGCCGTTAATTCCAACAATTGCTACATTATCACATTTCCTTTTATCCATTTCGCCATTTCATTTCATCATCTTCCTTCTCTATCATACCGATCCACCGTTCCGGGTTCTTCATTCCCTGATTCAGTTCGTCTGCTCCTCTACAGACCTCTGACCCTAGGCACGGTTGTAAGTCCTAGGGGGTTTAAGCCCTACATACGCGGACTGTAAGCCTGAACTGAACTGAGCTTCGAGAGGAGGCCGCGCCATATTATGAGCTAGATGCCGATGTTTCTCTCATCGAGCAACACTGAAGAAGTTTAGCTAAACAGGTTCAACAGACAGTAAAGTGCTTGGAATTCTGTTCTGGCCTGTTCAAAACTTTGCGGTCACGGTGGCTTGTAGTAATGTGAATATTAGTCCAATGAAAAGATTCGTCGTGTTTCCCAAGCATTGAACATAGGTAGGTGATTCTTCAGTTGAATTCCCTGTTATGATCTCCATTACCACTCTTACAGAATTCAGTTAACGCAGCAGCTGAACGTAATAAGAGAAGTTTTTGGACGGGTTCTGAAATGACAAAGGGAGAACGACGACTTTGCGGGGAAAATCATTTTCAATGTCGAGGCACCCCACCTATTAAATCGATTTGGAAATAAACAGAATTGCCAAATCTGCCGATTCAGAAAATCCTTGCAGGTAAATGCATTCACAGGGAATGACGTTTTGTTGTGGAGTTTGGGCGGATAGCAACATCGAATACTACTTTTTGATGATGAGACAGGCCGAGCTGTGACAGTTAATGGAGATCAATACTACTGTTCGATAAGATATCTTATGTGGATGAAACTGTTAAGAATAAAATCGAGTTAGGCAACTGTAGTTCCAGCAGGATGGTGCTACCTGTCACACTTTCGTTGAAACAATTGAGTTACTTAACGAGAAATTCATGGATCGCTTCATCTCGCTTAATGGTGACCAGTAATGGCCATCTAGGTCATGCGATTTAGTACCCTGTGTTTTTATTTGGATGTTAAATAATTGATTTCTGTCAAAAAACGGAAACATCCGAGAGGTGAAGGAAGAAGTTGACTTGTCAGTGAATCGAAATGAAAGTTTGTGAGACCATGACCGAGAATTTCAAGGATAGAGGTCTTGCATGCCAACAACTAGAGGGTGTCTTGTGCACGACGTAATTTTCCATCCTAAAATGCAAAATACGAACATTTTTATGCATTTGACGTGTTTTTGGAAAATAAGTATCATATTTTGGTTACAACTGTCTCGCTTTTTGAATCATTAAGCTAACGTAGATAGATTAGTAGTTTCTTAGTGATGAGAGTAAGCAATAAACAGACATTTGTAGTGGGGAGAGAAAATTATGTCATTGTTTCACATTGATTCTCTTTTATTCAGCGTACATGGCGAACAAATTTCTAGCATTAGTTTATCTGTGCTTTAGTGAAGTGGTTACCCTCGGTTGTTCTCATAGTCAGTATTCATGGATTGAGTTATCTTTGCCAAAACAATTAACATCAGTCAATACGACCAGCTTCAAGGGGATTCCCAATCCCCCTTGAGTTGACTGAGCAGCTGAATGTACTGCTAAAGCAGCTTGTGAAGTTGTCTCTCTTGCAGAGAGTTACTGAGGAAATGAGATATCGGCAGGGGTTATATCTCTATGAATATTCACGTCTACTGAAACTGCTTTGCACGACATTCCATATTCAATAGGAAATATTTAAATAAACACTATGAGCACTGTATACATTTTGCCAGTCTGGAGGTAGATGAAAAAGCTACTGATAATAACGTGCAAGGTAACAATTATCACTTCGTCGTGCAGTTCATGAATATTTATTGAATACCTTTATATTTATTCTTCAGTAAAGGGAGACAGTTGCTCAGAAATTCACGTATTTATTTTCTCTTGGCAGGGCAACATTGACGAACAAGATGAACCTTTTATAATAACACTTTTTTTTAAGTACGTAGCTGAAAGAAAATCTCTATGAGCTGCAATATACACAGATTAGAGCTGGTATGGTAGTGCTTTTGCTTTGTGAAAATAGTGCATGTTCTGATGGATGAAACTGAAGCTAATTTGTTTGCTCATCAGATTGCAAACCTACAGATTATGGGAACCACCTTTTCCTAGATGTTTTTGAGTTTTGCATCCTCCAAGGAAGAACAAATGTCTTACGTCTGTTTCTCGTGTGTCCGATTTAGAGCTCGTTTACCTTTTTACTTTCTCTACTACGTATAGTAAGTAGGGGAAGTATTATATTCCACCCAAAAATTCGATACCGAGATTTCACCTGAAATACATGTTTTGAGACCCCCTGAATCCAAAAAAATAATTTTTGGAAACATGTCCGTGTGTGTGTGTCTGTGTCTGTGTGTGTGTCTGTGTGTGTGTCTCTGAAAAGCATAACTCTGAAACGAACAGTCGGATAAACACCAAACTTGGTATTTCGGTTCAGTATCTTCCAGACATGCGACACGAAGGTTTTCAAGAAAATCCCCCCACCCCAGATTACCCTTTACATGTAACATTTTTCGAAAATTTTAATTTTCTCAAAAATGGCTAACGGTTTTGATTAAAATATCATATGTTTAAGATATTTTCATGACAAATGAAATGTATATCTCCAATTTTCTTGGAATGTCTCCAAAA
Source organism: Deroplatys truncata (assembly GCA_030765065.1). Classification (NCBI taxonomy): domain Eukaryota; kingdom Metazoa; phylum Arthropoda; class Insecta; order Mantodea; family Mantidae; genus Deroplatys; species Deroplatys truncata. The sequence goes on from CM060986.1 coordinate 137,670,019, forward strand.
GTATCCTTCATTATGAACAACTTTTGCATAACTGGTAAACCATAAGAGATAGACAAAATTTGACTACACAAAAATGTAGATCGCGTTACAATACACAATTTTGTCATATACATTTTTTTTGTTGGGTGAACCATTTACGAGATATTGCTTGTTATTCCCTTAAATTTTCCAATACTTGTACTTTTTCTCAAATTCGTTATTCATTTTTTCGAGATGGTAATGCAAAGAGAATGGAATACTCCACATAGCAACCAGCTCTTAAAATATTTGACTATCGCTTAAAGGCTAGCAATTCCCCTTGCATCTACAAGAAAATTAGCAATAAGATTAACATCTCGATATCTCGACTAACATGAAGCATGTGGAGAATAAACGTATGCAAAAATAGTTTTTGCAAGAGTAGAGAAAGTCATGCGAGTATAACACATCAGAGTTTTTTAGACATAAAAATTATGATGTTACATTCACAAGATTTTCTCTACCCTCTATTATTTATTAATGTGCATAAAGTTATTCTTACTTCATTACAATCGCGACAAAACTTTGCAGAAATGTCTACGTACATATTTCGTTATAAATGCAAGGGGAACAGCGATAGATAAATGTTGAAGAACTGGACGCTATATGCTGACCTCAAAATTTCATACTTTAAAGAGATTTACATTTTTTTGTGTAGTGTGTTCTAGTGTATTGATGCAGTAATTTGTATCACAAATTATTTAAATGTAAAGAATGATTATAGTGTGAATATGCATTTTTATGTGACATTGATTTGAGATGTTTGTTGATTGTAATTATTGTTGAGAAGTAAGTTTATACGGCCTTACTGAAACTGACAATAATAGCGTGCAATAATGCAGCGAGGGGGTGAGCTGTTTATCATTATTAGAGACGAGGAAGTTACGTAATATTGGCGCGCTTTTCTTTAGAATTTGCTGGAACATCTTCCCTAGAGCATATGTGTTCATAATTTTCATTGGATATAAAAATAGACGCTAATGTTGGCGCGTTTTATTAGCCAATAGTAACTCGTTATAATCTTTAGGCATATCGGGGTTTAGGAGTATAAAAAGGCTAGGTTAGAGGTAAAGTCCTTCAGTCCGTCAGTTCGTCGAAAACATTTGTACGGTACACGTCGGCTATCAATTTTCAGGTTACGCGTAGCAGAGTTATGAAAAATCTCAAATGTTGTAAAGTTAATTATACAAAAATTTGAAGTACGCGAATTAAGAATTATCAGTAATGAAGTTATTATAACAGTTTCAGTTTGGCGAGTGTCAAGATCAATGTGTAAATGTGATAGTGAATGTGTTTGACAATAAAAGTGTAAAACAAATTCTTTCATCAGTGTTATCTTTGGATAAATGACTCCTTTCCGTTTACACAACCTGTATAAAGAGAAGTGCTTGACGAAAAAGATCATAGCTAGCCGGAGGACAGAGAACCAAAATTAAATAAAATAACAGTAGCATTCTTTCAAACAAACACTAATACTGCCCCAAATTGCTAACACCAGATGGAGCTAACAAACCTAACAAATGAATCACGTCACAAGATGGCTTCACCACGTGGAGTAAACACAAATACACAAACATTATAAATAATACCACCGCAAATTGGCTCCCAAACGTGGGGCTCAACAAATAAATATAACATTACAAATTGATACCATCGCAGTATCACTTAACGTTTATTAGCTAGACAAGATTATACAAAACTATTACCGAATGAAGAGGTCATCATAGGCTATTCCCAGAAAATTCAGAATTTACACTTCAACCGTCATATAAATATATTCAATAAATGGTATTTTAATAAAAGTCGTTAGTCATTTTTGAAAAAAAATTAAGAAAATTGTTCCAAATAAAGGGTATTTAGGAACGGAGAGATTTTTTGAATAACTTTGTGTCATCTTTAGAACATATTAAACTTAAATATCAAGCTTGGTATTTCTCAGACTTTTTGTTTTTGAATTATGCTGCTTACACTTAGACACACACACACACATACACACACACACAACTACACGGACGTTTATCTAGAATTTTTTTATATTCCAGCGGCCTCAAAATATGTTTCCTGTGAAATCTGGGTATCCAATCATTTGGTGGAATGTAACACTGCATTTTATCTGCCTTTTTTTAATTTGCCTTTGGAATTGGATATTTCCGCAGAATAATGAAACTTAAACATAATTTATGCTGCTAGGAGTTTCCTAAAATAACTTAAGGTAATGTTTATTTCACTCTTGTCCGCGTGCAGAAGGAAGACAAACATTAAATGAATTAAAAATATTCAACATCACTACATACATTAAGAACTTTAACTGTGTGATCAAAATAGTTGGTATTTGTTTTAATCTCGACTCGAGTGAATAAATAAAACAAGCTTATAATTGTAAGAGATTTGAACCGTCGCTCTTCGAAATCACCTCCCTATTATTCTGCAGTGTTAAACCACTGGAACAATTGGAACCATTGCTAAGATACCTCAAAATGGAGAATTTCTGTATTATCCTGTTCTCAGGCCTGCGTTGTGTGATTTATACAGCTTGTTTCCTATTGTGAAGTATTAAATAATGCCCATTGAGCACATAGTACATCGCGAATATTAGAGTTGTAAGTGAGGATTATGAGAACGTGGCAAAGCTTGACAAGACAGACAAGGTCAAGTATTTTCAATTTCCGAGTTTTTGTAATACACTCACTACCTAATATTGCCTACTATTTTATACAATAGTTATTTATGGAAATTGGATTATAATAATTTATGGTTTAATTAGAATATTATAAGTTTTAAAGCATGTAATAAAAACTGGAGGCACTGTTCTCCAATAGGCCATGGTTAAAGGTTAATAGCGAATGCTTATCGTAATGGCAACATGTTTGTAAATACTGTTTGTCTACGTCCGTTATCGTGCCGCCATAGTTGGATTTTGTGAAGGTAATAACATAAACAACTTCATTTGGAATTTTTATGGTGCAGAAATCGAAGACTGGATGACAGGATGTGCTGATGTACAAATTGTAATGCCGATAATCATATGAAGATATATTGTGATGATTTTACATAATACACTAGTGTTACTTGTCTTTTGTTAGTATTTAAATTTCTTTTGTTTTCACTGCAACGAGATTACTTAGATCCATGGAAACAGTATTTGTACCGAAAATTAATTATATCCTGCAAAAAATACATTACAGGTAGCGTAGCTACAGGAGGACATTAAGACGGGGGCAAAGGGAAAGGAATAAAGCGGTGAAACCCATCTTGGTCCCATTTTCTATTTTCGAATTGTAACTCGGTCCCGCCCTCCAAAATGTGAACAATCTAAGACGGTTCTGTAGAAAATTAATCTCGGTCTAATTCATTGGTGTATACTTTTTTCTTTCCTGTTTTAAAAGACTCAGGGCTTTCAGCAGACCTATAGTGACTGCAAAACGTATTGCAGTTTCGTGTTTCCCCAAAACCGACTTTAACCGCAAAATCAGATGCCATATAAAACTTGCTCTCATAAATGTATGCAATAGCTTTTGTAAACTCCGCAATGTTTGAAAAATCAGTGCATTGTTAAAAAAGTCACAATTTTAATCAAATGAAAAATTTTGAAGGATCCGGGCCCATTTGAGCATCATTTCAGCCATTTCGTCCGATATGACCTAGCCGAATAAAGGACGTTAAACTTATATAAAAAACCAAAATGAAAGCTACTAGCAATGTCGCGGTCACAACTACTTCTTCTCACTGCCTCTAGCGGTTTTTCGCCACATCACTTACACTTCACTATGCTCAAAGTATTATTACGGTTTCGTACCATATGCTATGGAACTGAATTCGGTTGTTGTCAGTGTATGCTATGGTACTGGGTTCGATTGTTGTCAGTGTATGCTACGAGACTGAGTTAGGTTGACAGTGTATGCTACGCGAGTGAGTTAGGTTGACAGTGTATGCTACGCGAGTGAGTTAGGTTGACAGCGTATGCTACGGGACTGAGTTAAGTTGACAAGTGTATACTACGATACTGAGTTAGGTTGACAGTGTATACTACGGGAATGAGTTAAGTTGACAGTGTATACTACGATACTGGGTTAGGTTGACAGCGTATGCTACGGAACTGAGTTAAGTTGATAGTGTATACTACGATACTGAGTTAAGTTGATAGTGTATAATACGATACTGAGTTAGGTTGACAGTGTATGCTACGGGAATGAGTTAGGTTGACAGTGCATGCTACGATACTTGTTAGCTTGACAGTGTATGCTATGATACTCGTTAGGTTGACAATATATGCTACGGGACTGAGTTAGGTTGACAGTATATGCTACGGGACTGAGTTAGGTTGACAGTATATGCTACGGGAATGAGTTAGGTTGACAGATATGCTGCGGGACTGAGTTAGGTTGACAGTATATGCTGCGGGACTGAGTTGGATTGTTAACAATTTACTCACAAAGATAACAGGACCGTGTTAGGATGCGTTCAAATAAGGGTGGCATTAGTTATCTGTGGTGGCAATATTTTCAGAACTATGCAGGTTGCATAGTTGCAAAATGTAAGAGGTTGCTGCACGTGGTTTTCAACGCTTTTCATGTTAATCATAGAGCATAGAAAAGGTTTCAAATTAATAATACTAAATATATAAATTAATTTGAGATTTATTTATGGATGCTCTTTAACTGCTATGGTCCTTGCCGTCTTATTATATGTTGGACGTGAAAGATCAGTAATTTTGCTCAGAGGCCGCTTATCAGGCCTTAGATTCATTTACGTGCAGTAAATCTACGACACGTGACCACAGGCTTTACTTCATTTCCGAAGGAAGCCGTGCTAAGGATTTTTAGGCCCGAAAAAATCCATCGCCCTCCGCCGGGTTTGAACTCGCAACCTCGGGAACTAGAGGCTGGCATGGTAACCACTACACCGCGGAGGAGATCTATGAATGCAAACTACAACTATAGAATTTTCTGATAGATTTCATTTCTGCTTTCGCTTTCACAGACGTCTTTCGCAGGAAGTATTGCATTTCACCCAAAAGCTCTATATCTAGATTTCACCACAAATTGATGTTTTGAAATTGTTTGCATTTGTAAATTGTTTGTATGTGTGTGTGTGTGTGTGAGAGAGAGAGAGACAGAGAGGGAGATGAAGAAAGAGAAGAACAATGAAGTGAGATAAATACCAACTGACATACTTGAGTCATATTATTAATATAACAATAGTTTATTTTCTCAAAAACCACTATTACCTGTTTGATTAAAATATCATAGGATGGAGACCATAACCGAAAAGTAGAATCTATATGTTGAATTGTATTTACATAGCTGTGAAGAAATTTGTAATCCTGTATTTTTGAAGGTGCATGCCATCTTTCACGAGCTGTGAAGTTCCAGTATATGCACACCATTTTAAAAATAAGAATGTTCGAAATGAAAGAAAAGTATAACATAGGTTTCTGTGACGTTTATCAATAATACATTTCTTTAATAACCTATTCATGACTATACATATTGTTTCGTGGAATAAATTGAAAAATTGCCTTCTAGAGAACATGCTTGAGAAATACTTTTTTTTCAACCCAAATATGGAGCGGAGCATTTCTATCTTTGGAGACTACAATTTCGTGTCTATCATAACAAATTTAGATTATATTGAGACTTTATGAGCTTAGGTTACTTCTACTCTCTAGTATAGGTATTACTTTCTCCACGTATATTAAATAAGGGAAGTATTGTATTCTACCAAAACATTTGACAGATGTCGAGATGTTACCGGAAATATAACTTTTCAGCCTCTTGATGAAAATAGAAAAGTTCCAGGTCCACGTGGTGTGTGTTTGTCTGAACAGCTATCTCGAAAACGAGAAGTCGGATAAATGCCAAACTTGGTATTTAAGATCAGATCTTCAAATGATGCGATACGATGATTTTCAAGAAAATATATCCACCCCAACTACCCCTTACATGAAACACTTTCCTAAATTCTAAATTTTCTAAAAATTGCTCTTAACGATTTTGATTGAAATACCACATATTAAGGATATGTACATGACAAATATGTATATCCTGAAGTATCTGGGATAGAATGAAAAGTCCTCTTCGTTTGAAGAAATTTTATATAATATTGTATGATTGGTAAACGTTAAGTGATAGACGAAAACTCACTAGGTATACAAAAATGTAGGGGTCTTTGAAATGCACAACTTTTTAAAAATTACTTTTTTGTGGCCTAATCTATTTCCGAGGTTCCGTTATTAATGTTCAAGACTTTTTCCATTTTTAAGTCCTGTCGACATTCAGCTATTTCTCGTGATTCAATGGAAGGAGTATGGAATTTTAAGACCAACATATAGCGTACAGTTCTTAAAAAGTTGACTGCTATTCCATTTGAGTTTATAATGAAACGGTAATATTTCTGCATAGGTTTATCCCGGCTAAGATGAACTATACAGAAAAATAAGCTTTCGTAAGGTAAGCTTTTATACTCGTTAATAAATGATACAGGTGCAAAAAGTCATATTTATGTAACATACTGGAATTATTTTTCTACAATATAGAGGTTTAAAGGACGTTAAACTTGAAAACAAAGATCATTTTATAGGTTATCGAAATATAGAGAAAATATTTATTATTTTCATAAAGGATAGGAGAGTAACAGAACACCGAAACATTTTTGAACGATGTCCAATTGCTATTTAAAATACAGTAAATTTTGGATATCGGATAGCGCGAGTTTAAACATCATTTACAATTAAACAAAACTTTAACACGAAATATTGTGTTCATATCTAGAAGACTTGCATTCTTCAGCTTTTTCGTTGAAGCATATCAGAATGATGTTTTCATAAATTTTCACACGCTTATGTAGTTATTTCTCTGATCTCTGCAAATACATCTATTTTCAATTACTCTCTGCAATATAATCAGTATAACAAAACAACGATGTAATATTTTCCTTTGCATCAGTAGATATGCTCTGTCAACTAAGTTCAGTAAAATTAATTATGTCAGTTTAACCCCGATCGTTGAAACAATAGGTATATTCATCACGGGGTCGAACCACATGAATCCTTGTTAAATTTGTAACTCGAGGCATGCTACAGTTAGTTACCTCGGAAATTATCGCATGTTTCTTTCTATTCATTTTTAGTAAATTATAACCCAAACGTTTGCAATTTAAATGATACATAAATTAATACAACAATTTGATACAACTATTTTAATTGAATTTTTGTAGAAACTGATAGATGTAAGAGCTAAGAAGGCCGGGGGATGTATTCTTCCTTAACCTTTTATTTATAATTATAGATTTAGCAATTGTCAATTTTATTTTCTATTTTGTTCCTCTATTTAGACTTATTACTTATATTCAATGTGACAGTATTGCTCATTTATTTACAATACCATAAACTTACCTCTAAATTTAGTTTTATTTATGGACGCTCTTGATTCTTAACGTACTATTCTATATTGGGTGTGAAAGACCAGTAAGTTTGCTCAGTCCTCTTTATCAGGCTTGAGGTTCTCTTTACGTGCCGTAAATCTACGACACGGGACCACCGGCTTTACTCCTCTTCGGAGGGATCCCTGCTAAGGATTTCTTTCGGGCGTAAATTTAGTTCTAATTACGTTATCAGATCTAAATAAAACCTATGATTAAAATGTGGGTTTATTTGTTAACTTCTCTATCTTTTTGAACTAATTGAATTAGGGTAAAGTGTGTTCTCTCTACAGTTTCTTTATTTAGAATTCTTTTACGGTTCTATAACAAAAGGACTTTTCTTTTATTCTACAAGTTTAATATATGCCAAGTGAGTCAGCTGCGCCTATTTATTTTGGAATTTATGCAACGTGCTAAGCGACATATGTGACTTATGCCTCTCTTGAATTCCTTCTAATGGCTGATTTGCACAACACTTTGTAGAGGAGGGATTCATAACTCAGTGCATAAGTGTTTTACGGGACAGAATGCAATCGTTATGTAGGTCGATGCAGAAAACATCTCACCCTGACACTGGGAGCTGCACTAGAATTTTAGCCAATTTTACAAAGTTTTATTCTTTAGCATACACTCATGCATCTCTTTGAAAACGCCCCTGAATAAACAACCTATCACATCCCCCGGTTGACAAAACTATTTGAAAACAAAATGGCAGATCTACGCAGTGAGATCAATTGTATTTCAGCCGTTAGTCAATGTTGTAGAGCCTTGTCAAGAATGCTAAGTATTAGGTAGGTAATTTCTCTTCTGTCACAAACTATAGCATATTTCAGTTCATACAGCAACTGTAATGACCGATGCAGTTTCTTTATTTGAGCTAAAGCTACCAAAATGAGTTCAAAACACTGTATGAAGGTGCAAAAAGCGTGTAAAGATTCGAGGTGAGGTCTAGTTCTGCAATTACTAATTCTTATAGGAACCTACGATCGCAAGGTAGCAGTAGCCGAATGGTATTATCATGGTTGCTTTTGCACTATGCCACATCTATTAGGGTTCAGTTCTTTCGTGTTGAGTTCAAACTTTGTACTACTTTTTGTTTTATATCTTTGGGCTTATAATTTGATATTCTGATACAAATAACATTTTGATAACATAAGTGTGTACAAAATAGAATAATCGCCATGTTTTCCACTGCAAAGCCCAAATCATCTACGGACACTCATACGTGAAGAATGCAGGCAGATTACACCAAGCATATTACAGCATGCAAGAAGGTCTCTTCGGAAAAGTACACAAAAGTGCATTGATGAAGGGTGTCGTCATTTTGAACATTTACTTCGTTGATGGAATTCCACGCTCTTTAACAATTTATTATTCTGTTTACCCGTGAACTTAGCATATACAAGTCCTTTGTCAGTAGAAGTGAAACATAAGGTTTAAACATGAAACAAAAACTGTTAATTTAATATCGTCAATATCCACCCAATAGAATGAAAGCTAACTAATTAACACGGTTTACAACACCAGATACGGTACAGATTATTACGGTAAACATGGTACACAACTATCTGATTGTAATTCTTGTGTCTTTGGCTCACAGGAGAGGAAATAACAAAAATAATAAATAAATTAGTATACTAAGATTCAGAAAATAAACACAATGACAAAGAAAAAAAACTCAAAACAATTTATATTAGATTCGAACCTCCGAAGCTAACCATTGCCTCACCACATTCCGGCAGCTAACCCACTCCGGTAACTCACTCGTCCCCGTTCTGTGAGAGAACATTCCTCTACCTCTTTGCAAGCATTATATCCACGAAGAGCCGCCTCTTTTTAAGCCTTTCGCAGCTCCTTGGTACTCATTCAGGCCTTTAATCATTAATGCTGGTTGCGTATAATACCGAATAGAAGGGCAGAGCTACAATAACAGTTTGCTAAATGGGTCGATATTTTCACATTAGACTGTAAACTGCGGGTTGCATAGATACGAATACCTAGGGGCAGCTGACTCACCTAGTATATGTAGGATGTTAAAGAAATGGTATTCCGTATTTTGAGAGGTGGTAGTATGGACCAAAACAAGAAAAAGAAAAAATGTTTAGTAAACATGGGCTCTAAAATGCATACCTTAAGAGCTATGAACACTTGTTAATTTTCGCTACTGTAAAACATGTCTTCTACTGCAAATTCTTCGCTATTACGTATGACCTATAGAACGCAGTAAACAAATGAGGTTACATTACTCTGAAAACATCATAGCTTTTAATGTAATTACGTACGATCTGCACTTGTGAACCATTCCTAAAGGAGGTAATATGGTGCCCATTCATAGTAAGGCCTCTGTTTGACTCTTAGGGAATTATTCATTCTCACTACTCCATGTTGTTCACGGATGCTCTGGCAGGCATTGATGACGCCTTCTGAGACGGTAATTTGTATCACAAATTACTTAAATGTAAATAAGGATTGTAATATGAATATGTATTTTTATGTAACATTGATTTCAGAGGTTTAATAATTGTAATTAATAATTGGTAAATAATAATATATGGCTTTACTGAAACTGTTAACAATAACGCAAGAATGCAGCGGTGGAGTGAGTTGTTTATCGTTACCGGGAACCAGGAAGTTACGTAATGTTTCGCGCCTTTTCGGTAAAAGCTTCTAGAATTTTCCCTAAAAGTAATATGTATTAGTGGTTTTCATTGGATAGTAAAATAGACGCTAATGTTGGCGCGTTTTATTAGCCAATAGCATTTCATTTATAATCTTTAGGCGTATCTTGAGGTAAGCCTATAAATAGTGTAAATTCAAGAGAGCGTTCCCCAGTGTTCAACAAGATTCTCAACACATAACACGTCAGCTCCCAGTTCAACAAGATTCTCATGTCGGTCTCTCAATTCGTAAAGTTACGCGCAGCAGAAGTACGAAAAATCTTATAAAGTATTCTACAGTTAAATATACAAAGTTGAAGTACGTGAGTTAAAAGTGATAAGAAGTTAGTACAAACAGTTTCAGTATGGCGAGTATCCAGATAAATCTGTGAAAGTGTTCGTGAACGTGTTCTGCAATAAAGATTATAAAACTAATTTCTTCGTCAATATCATTTCTAGACAAAAGATTCCTTTCCGCTTCACACCCTGCAAGAGAAACATGTTAGATCCCAAACAGCTAGCCGGAGGACATTTAAAATAAATTATTTCAAAAACTGATACAAATTGCTACGCCAGAGGGAACTATGGACCAGACCAACGAATGACGTCACACAAGATGGCTTCGCGTGAAGTAAACACATATTTGCTCTCGTAAATTGGCTTCCACAACGTGGTGCTATAAACATATATACAATATGTTATACTCGCACTTCCTGTAGAATTAGTACATAATTAAATGAGGTTACATATATAACATATTTAAAGGTAAAACTGCAATATAAAATCATTTAACAACTTATCAAAACACAAACTGATTCCATTATAACTAATAAGAATATGCGTTGTACTTGCCCAGAACTGTAAATACGGTTTACAGTAACGGCACATACAAATGTATCCATGGACAGTAACAGTGTAATGTGTCCTCATTTTTACTTTCTGCTGTAGGTCGTACGTAGCTAATAGCAAAGATATTGCACTAGAAGAGATGTTTCGCAGTAGCTAAGATGAACAAGTGCTTATAGGTCTTAAGGTATGCATATTAGAGCCCATGTTTCCAAGGAATTTTTTCTTGTTTTAGCCCATACTACCACCTCTCAAAATATGGAATACCGTCTTTAACACCTTGTATATAAAATAAAAGAAAAATCGCAACTGTATTCAAGCAATATAAGCTGTAAGGATAATTAAATTACCTTGAATCGAATAAATTAGCTCCAATTGGGTATTTGGTGTAGGATTAATGGCATATGAATCTGATTTCATGAAATACTGAAACAATGTAGGTAAACTATTATCCACGTGGGCAAGGCAAAAGATGTGAGCTAGTAAGCTGTGAAGGGAATTTTGGTGCAGTCTATATATAGCGAGCGAAGATGCCTAACACATTTACATTGTACTGTTATTATACTATGTTTATGAATATGTGTATATAATATAAATGGAAATATACCAGTTGTGCATCAAAGACCTGCTATGATCCCATATAGGCGAATACGGCCCCACGTTCCGTTGTTCATTTTATGAGCGTACTAGCCTAAAACGTCTAAAAAGGTTATGTCTTCTCAAAATGAGCCCTAAAATGCTTTTCATTATTTTTTACGTTATGTGGCTTTCACAAGGAAACCACTCCTTTCCCCCAAATTGAAAACTCTTATGCGTAACATTACGCATTCTTTAAATTCCTTCATCTTTATTATTCAATTTTTAAATTTTGCAGCATCATTCCATGGAGTAATAAATTACTGCAAATGTATTGATCCGTAGCAACATTCATATTATTATGTCTGTACTGCGTTCTATCCTTTGTTGCCCAATAGTAGATACTCCGCAATTTTAGGCATTTTAAACTTGAATCAAGAGAGTAAGAAGTACATATCTTTCAATATATTCGAGATTCATCTTTTGGTATGCCTTACTGCTTTGTCGAATCATAATTCAGTACGTACAGGCATTGTCATCGATCGTGGCTCGATGGATTCAAACACAGGAATTGTTGCAGGATTGGGATTACAGTATATTCTTTGGTGAAGTTGGATTCATTTCCTAATGCTTGAATGGAATGGACTTTTGAAATGTAATTAAAAATATGCCTTTGCACAAAGTATTGTTATATAATTATGTTGCATTAATACTAACAATTGTTTCAATTTGTTTTTGGTTTAAATAACATTGACATCTAGTTATATCATGTGGACATCTTATACACGTTAAAATCAACATTTAAAATTACATTTTCCTTCCTTTAACTTATTTAGGTTGTGCTATGGCGAAGTAGCATCAACTTTTATATCATTTATTAAAATAATCACAGTAGTATTAAAGAGGTTGGATTGGATTGGCTACTAAGAGAACTCGGTGCTGATAAACATAGGGGATATTATATCCATGCCCCACAAGGAAGGATGAGACGAGAGGAGACACCGGGCGGCCGGCACCAAGAGCGACGTCACAGGAATGGCAAGATCCCTAAGTTTCCAGATAGACTCCCCGGCAGACGAACAGGAGACTGGGTATGCCACCCCGTGCAGAGGTAGTCCAACTTGTTGTCTTTGCTACCTTTGCACTTGAGCAACACTATGGAGCTAAGTACGGGAGGTGCTCTAAATGTCCTCGGTTGGCTGAGAAATGTCGTGAAGATGGCTTAATTCTTTCATAAGGTTTTAAGCATTAAACTTTCAGACGCGTAAGTGTAGTCACTTGTTTTACGATTTTGTAAACACACTAGTGTTAGCATTTTCTACAAACTTAATACAGCTGAAACACGAGCTATTATAATGCATTTCTTTATAAAGGGTTTAAGCGCCAAGGAAATGAAAACGTAGTTAGTTTGGACACTAAAGGATTCTTCTCCTTCGTTTTTGACGGTTAAAATTGAACTGTTGAATTACAGCGTGGTCGTACATCCATTGAAGTCTGTGAGCGCTCAGGGCGTCCCAAAACCGCTACGACTCACGAGATTGTAACAAAAATTCACGTCCTATTCAGTGTTCGCCAACTGAAGGTATACGAGCTGGCTGATATTGCAAGGACCTAGATGGACCGAGTTAACTACACATAGTTTTGGGCATGAGAAAGCTTTCCGCTAGATGAGAGCCCCTTTGTTAACAATGGACCAAAACAGCAGTCGAACATTTCTCAAGAATTTTAAGACTTGTTGGAATGTAATTCCAAAGAGTTTCTCAGAGTTAGATAACAGATGAAACGTGGTTACACGCCAGAGACGAAGGAACAGTTCAAACAGTGGGTGGCAATAGATGAAATTGCACCAAAGAAAGCAAGAAAGGTTGCATCCGCAGGAAAAGTCATGGCTATACTTTTCTAGGATTCTCATGGTGTAGTGCTCATAGACTATCTCCAGAATGGTAGAACCATCACGGGGGAGGAATTGCGTTCACTTCTGCACCAATTAAAGAATTATATTCTGGCCAAGCGTCCATACCTGTATACACATAGTTCTCCTGTCGCTACAAAATTGCACGACCTTATCTTCCAAATGCTTCCATATCCACCATATTCGCGGATTTGTCTATTAGTGATTACTTTTTGAACGCAAACCTGAAGAAATGGTTGGTTGAATGAATATTCACATAAAAGGATAAGGTTGAAACTGGGGCAGACGATTATTTTGCACAGCAGGGCGAATCTTATTTTACAGAGATTTTACGCATTAATTTACAAGGTGACTATGATCTTTAATCTTGCGTTTTCTTGGTCACGCCGAGAAGTTAACGCACCTCTTAATTTTGAATTTTGGTGTAGGGCCGAATCACGAAGCCAAAACCAGCAGACGGTCTCTCTCAATCATTGTTAGAATTTTCTTCTTTGGATATTTCTAAGTCGAGCACAACTGAGGAATATACAGTCAGAAAAAAGTTAACAAAAATGCTATCGGAAACAATACACAATGAACATACAGACGAAATATTACAGAACAGTAACGAATAAACTTGGGTGCAAAATAGAAATTGTCCGAGAATACAAAACAACTGGTGAGACAATCATGAAAAAGCAGCGCAACACAGCGTATTCCACTTTCCAACACACATGAATGGCAACATTTTGGTATGTATAAAAACTGTGATGCGAAATAGAAATGTTCGATAAATGGTAACGTTGATGCATAATGAAAACTGTGAGACAAAGCAGCTGTCGCCGAAGCAGAAACACAAGGTGTGTTCCTCCGTCGAAGTCAGGTGCACTTTGAGTCACTCTTCTGCGTAAAGGCAAACAAGTCATACTCTAGGAACTAATTTTTTCTGATTACTACGCGCATAATTTCTGGAGAACAACGTGACCTGGCCATGATATCACCGTCTACTTACAAGCACCAGGTCTTAAATAGCAAGTGAAATGCAGCATTGAGTTAAATTAAATTAACCTTGTAAGCAGTATTCGTAAGTCTACAGTTGTCTGTGCCGTTTTCAATACTTTCTCCACTTAAATTGGATTTTTAACCGAATTCAACCATAGATTCAAACGGTAGTTGTGAAAGAACAAGAAATGAATTTAATTTAATCTTATAAGGTGACTGGGGCGGCGCCGTGGCCGAGTGGTTAGACCGCTCGACTCCCACCGAGGCGGCCCGGGTTCGATCCCAGGGACCTGCATGTGGGATTTGTGGTGGACGAAGCGGCATCTGGGCGGGTTTTCTCCGGGTTCTCCGGTTTCCCCCGCCATTCATTCCACCAACTGCTCCATCATCACCTTTCCTTTCATCAATTTCACCAACATTTCGTTTCATCTACTTCCTTCATCCCATACCAGGCATCGTGCTGATCACCCATCCTGTCTGATCCATGAGTGTCTGCTTCTCGACGGGCCTCTGACCCCAGGCACCCGCTTGTAAGTCCTGGGGGTGTAAGTCCTACATAAGAGGAGGGTAAACAGATAATGAATGAATGAAAAATTATAAGGTGACTGACTAGGAATTCTAATTAAAAGATTTGTAGCACTGCAAATCGCTTTTAATGTAAGAAACCTTGAAACAATCCTGATTCAGGGAGCGTTCTGTGATATCGTCAGGGTAGCTCGGCAGGGAAAGTCTAAAATTGGATTTTTCTGGCGTTGCAGTGAATTTCAGTTTATGTTCAGCTTTCATCTTAGCCTAAATATGGAAGTGTAAAACAATATCAACACAATTTCTCTTTAGTCGAAGGGAAGAGCTCGAAGTTGCTCGTTTCAGTAGAACGACAAAGTAGTCACATTCGCATCAATTCTGCGGTTGCTCAAAATCGGAAGCTCTCATAGCTGCGTTCAGCTGTCCAGTTCCATGTGGCTCGAAGAATAGATGCAAATAAGGCAAAGTACGAAGGTAATCCAGGAAGTAAGACCGTTGCGCATTCCTCTGCACAGATTGCAGTAGGGTTTTTTCCAAGATGAAATGGTTTCCTCGAATGTTTTCTCATTGTTGTAATACAATCGGAATAAGTTATTGTGCATTCTGTGATTGTTCAAAATGAACTGTGTGATACGAAGTCCCGCCGACTGTGAACTAAGAGGTATTCGGTTTTTGAAGTTCATAAGTTGAAACTTACGGAAATTCGTCGTCAACTAAAGGAAATGTATGGTGATACAGTAATTAATTAAAGAAATGTGATAAAGCGATGTGAAATATTCAACAATAGATGCTCAAATGTCATGACAAACCTCAACGTGAATGTTCGTCATTCATCACAGATGATTTAAGAATTAAGTGAACAAGATCTGTATAATTACAGATTTCTTTCCCAAACATTTCCCTTTCTTTGTTTGGTGAAATTGGGTCTGAAAATCTGATTTAATGAACTGGCGACAACACACAATACGAAAATTCTAAAGCTCGTGAACAGACATGCAACATGCTCAAGTAAGCAAGTTGTTTATGTGGATATACAAAGTAAACTTCAATATTGTAAGTGAAAGTTTTGTAATAAAATATTGTTTCTGAATATATTAAAGCCAAATGGCCTTACTTCCTGAATTACCTTCCTATATAGTTTAAGAATACGCGAAAACTCACTTCATCGGATTTATTGTATTCATGTTGAAACAACAAGGAGAGTAAGGCTGCAGGAAGAACCTTGTAAGTATGCATCAGTCTCCAGTAGCCAAAAACATCAATGTGCAGCAGGGTTCATTTCAGTAGGCTGCTCTTCCGAGAAGTTATACTGCATTTTGAAATTAAGAGAGGATATTTTGTGCTAACTCGTTTTAGTAAACATTTTAACAGGCAGGTATCATCAGCAAAGAGTTTATTAAGTGGCCACTGTAAATTCCTTATAAAAGCCTACCTACACCGCAATCTTCGCGAACACGTTTTCTCTGTCTGTTCAAAAGGAGGTAAGTTCCTGCAGTAGAAGGTTGCACTGTCTATAAACGCTATGTGACAGCAGGTCTTCTTGGTCATAAGAAAATAACACTACATTGATATTTGATCAACCCACTTAGAAATGTGGGATTGTAACGGATTGTAACCTTCTACTATGTAATTACCATGCAACCGAATTTTTTATCCATTATCCCAGAAATTACTAAGAAATACTTTGGAAAGTTTTCGATAAGTCCATGGAGCATAGTTGGAATAGGGGTAACAATGAGCGGTTATCTTTCACTATAATGTTTAAATGAGGATTTGAAATTTACGAAGTACTGGAGGAACACACATATTAAAACAAATTAGATACCCTACGCTAGTTACACACTGTACAATAAAAGGATGTTGGTCGGGATAGAAAACATTGGAGTTTAAGTAGATGAAGCCAAAAACAGGGTCTTAGAACCTAATCCAAGAATGTAGATGATACTTGGATTGCTTTACAAGATCTTTTTTCTTTTATAATTATCCTGGTATTCCATTCAGCTTCTGAGTACCCTAGGATATAACGCTTATCTGTGAAACAATACTTTTTACGGTAACCCCCACTGCGCATTTCTGCGATGATCATGCTCACAAGAATGGGGATCCAAGTGTCGTCGTACAATTCCAATTTCTAGGTATTATTTTGGATAGACTATGTCGAAATAAATACACCAAAGACATTACAGCTGCTGGTCAGTAATCGTAGGAGTTGTGAACATCTATACTTTTTCAGTGGAAATCAAGGAATATAACTATATAATACTGAGATAAATATATGAATTATTTATAAAATAGCTTCATTATTGTTTATGGAACGACACATACACGCACGCAGTAGTTTAATTTGAACAATGTGCACAAAATCCACAATTAAAGCGTGCCTTCACAGTGACCACATATATAAAAGGAGGGTGTTCACAGTTGAGAGATTCTTTAGATACTTCTGCAAGTTTGCCTTATTTTATCTTACTTTTCTGTGTCATTCCATAAGGACAAGGCTGGGTTAGGTCGTTTCCCCTTTGGATGCTTGTCCAAATTTTGTATGCATCAACCGAGTAATGGTCAGAGTATTTTTCTCTCTCTTTGGTGGTGATAGAATATTTGTAAAACCACGGCTTGTGTATCAGCGACGATGGAGTTCGTTCTGGTCACTGCTCTGTTCCAACTTGTAATGGCTAAACGTCTCTTCTTACGTTATATAACATAATTAGGTTTTGCTCAAATATAAGCGACAATCACACATCCCCTTCCTTATCTCGAAAGAGATGGCTCCGTGGTAAGGTGTGTGGCTCGCATTCGGGAGGTCCAGGGTTCGATTCCCATCGAGTCAGCCACTCTTACATTGTTTTTTTGGCAGGTTGGTAGGCGAGTTCTTGGGTGGTTCCTCTTCTACCACGAGTCCATTTCCTCTCTCATCATTTCGTTTCATCTGTGTCGTCTTCAACTATAACAGGTTTGTAGAACCAGGCGACAATGACGGTGAAGTCTGCATTGCGTAAAGATTTCTTCCTGTCTTGGTTGGCCGCCTGGTGTCTCTTTCGCTGGACACCTTGGTTGATGATGGCGCAGGCAGGCAGGCTCGCTCGCTCGCTCGCTCGCGCTTGCACAAGGATTGGTGCCATTGTGGGAAGCCCGTCCTCGCTAGCACCTATCATCGTCCAGTTCTGGTCTCTCTTCTTGTCTCATCCTCTCCTCCCAGGAGTTACATTAGTAACAAAGGGCCTACAATGACCTACGTGCAGTGCTGTGCTCCAGTGACTGGGGATAACCTTCGCGTCAGTAATCCTAATCCTTCCTTGTTAAGTAATTGCTTTAGTAGTCCTCGAAGCTACAGATAGCACGATCAAGTTTGAGCCGAAAGGAGGATGATGCACCTTCCTTGCAGTGTATCTGAGGAGCTCTAGTGCGGAAAACACTAAGAAAACTTCAGGTTGAAAGACGGGGAAGAGCGCGCATAACTGAAAAGCCACTGGATAGCGCATGGAAACTTAAAAAGATAAATAACATTTTGGAACGAAGATGATGCTCATAACAGCTAAAAGTTCCTAATTTATATTGCGGAAGTATTTGTTTCTTCCAATACTATAAACCCTCCTACAGTTGCAAAAATAATACATCGGTAGAGGTTGTTTTCTAACAATTAATATTTATTTTGCTAATGTTAACTGACGGAGCTTAAACTTTATAGCGTGTTCATGAACTGCTCACATTCTGCAAAATACTAAAAGCACCGTGTCGTAAATGCAGAATTGGCATAAGAAGCTACTGAAACTCAGACGTAGATGATGACTTGATACATGCAAACAATATTTTACAATTCCCTAGATGACTGCCCTGGAAGTGTTCTGTGACAAACGATGAAGAATAGTTTCTTGCAGCCAATTCTGAGAACAGGAAGCAACGAACGCCACATGGGAAAAAAACTCAATCTGAATTCCACTAAGATTGCATTGTGTAAAAGTAACATACTGTATGATGGCACCTCGAAGATGATATGCATTTTGAAGTGTTCCCAATTGGCCCTGTGCCGACAATGAGTTATAGCTTGAAGTTTTGAGATGAAGTATTCTAGCTTTAATCAATACAAGGCTGGAAGGGAATCCTCTTGCCCATAGGGAAATAATTGGAATAGCATTGTTGCTTCAACTACATAACGTTAAATTCGCCTTAAGGTTACGATTTTCCCGAATGTAATGTTTGTTCGAATTCAATACTTTCTTTTCATTAAGGTTTTCGATTTCAACAGAAATGTTCAATCTTGACTGGGAATTATATGACAAATCATTGAAAATATACAGGGTGGACCATTTAAATTGAGACTGTACCTTATCTCCAAAACTAAGCGTTGTAGAAAGAAATGTCTTGAACAAAAGTTGCTTGATATTATGGGGGAAAGTAAATGCTATTAGTCGTGTTTTATTTGGAGGACGTTGTGATGGTCATCTCCTGATGTTTCTTTAGAGCACATACAGCTCACAGGTGGTTTAATTTTGTATGTGTTTTAAACGATTTGAAGATAAATTCTAATGTTACATTCACATGGCTTTCTCTACCCACATTGTTCTACCATCTATTCTTACAAAGACTTGCTCTCTGTTTCTTAGTTTTTGCGTCCTTTAATCAATTAAGTAATATCCGACGAAGAATGATATGAGTGAAACGATGCTCAAATGAGCTCCGGTTCCGTAAGGCCTAGTCTTTTTAGAATAAGGGAAAACCTCGGAAGAAGCCTTATCCAAACAATTCATCCTAACCGAGATTCGAACTCAGGTCCTTGTAAATCTGAGGCAGACATGCTAACCCCACACCAGAGACTCGTAGCTATCTGCTGCTTGTGAATTGAGGTAAACATTTGTAGGAATTCTTTTATTACAGATCAATTCGTTGCAGATATAAGGGGAATATAGTAGGCAGTGATAGTAAAATCTTTTAAAAGCTAGTCGCTATGTGATGGCTTTGAAGTTCCAGTCTCTTTGCAGGACCACGGGGGGAAAAAGAATGGCGACTTAGCAGGTAAAAAAGTATAACCTCTTGATAATTCAAACCAATTATAACGAATACCTCGGAAACAGTTATGCTAGAAAGATTTTATTTGACACAAATTGCGTGTTTTAACGAGAATTATATTTTTTATCCAGTAAGGTTTTGTCTGTTTCTTAGGGTTTAAAAGTTACACAAATTTCATTCAGAACAAAGGGGACTTTATAGGCAGACAATTTAAGATATGAATTTTGTCATGCACGTATCCTAAACATAAGTTATTTTAATCGAAATCGTTAGTAATTTTTGAGAAATAAAGAATAACAAATTTTCCATCTAAAGGGTAGTTTGGGATGGAGAAATTTTTCTGAACATTTTCGTGTCGCAAACTTTGAATATAGTGAACTTAAATACCAAGTTTTATATGTAACGAACTACTCGTTTTTTGAGTTACACTGTTCACTCTTTCTCTCTCTCTCTCTCTCTCTCAAACACACACACACACACACGGACCTTTTTCTAAAAATGTTTTTTTAAGCGGCCACAAGATCTATATTTCTGATAAAATCTCGATATCGAATTTTTGGGTGGAATCCAATACATCCTCTACTTGCTATAAGGAAGCACCATAAAAGTAATAAAATCTGATGTTACTCCATGACTTTCTCTACTCTTGTACAAATTATTTTTACAAACGCTTCTTCTCCATCTACTTCATGTTAATCGAGAAAAACATTTGCAGGAACTGTCATATTGCTAATTTTCTTGTAAGTGCAAGGGGCATATGGCAGGCTTTAAGCGAAGTCAAATCTTTTAAGAGCTGGTTGCTATGTAGAGAATTTCATTCTCTTTGTATGTCCAGGACATAAAAACGAATAACGAATTCCCATTTGAGAAAAAGTATAAGTATTGGAAAATTCAAACCAATAATAAGGAATATCTTGGAAATGGTTTACTCCACAAAAAAAGACATTTGACATAAATTGTGTGTTTTAACGAGGTCTGCATTTTTTGTGCAGAAAAAGTTTGTCTATCTCTCACGGTTTACCAGTTATGTATAAGCCATTCAGAAAGAAGGGGACTTTTGTCGACATTTCCAGAAAATTTAAGAAATGCATTTTATTTGTCTTGAAAATATTTAAAATATGATATTTTAATCAAAATTGTTAGGGCCATTTTTGAGAATTTTAAAATTTTGAAAATTGTTCCATGTAAAGGGTAGTTTGAGCTGGCGTATTTTCTGTAAATCTTCCTGAAAGATAATGTCATCTTTGAAAGATAATGGACCCAAATACCAAGTTTGATACTCATCCTACTTTTCGTTTTTGAGTTATGCTGTTCATAGACACAGAGAGATACACACACGGACCTTTTCCTAAAAGTGCTTTTTGGGATTCAGGAGGCCTCAAAAATGTTTTTTTCGGTGAAAACTCACTATAGAATTTTTGGATGGAATGCAATGCTTCCCCTACTTACTATACCTAGTTGAAGGTAAAAAGGAATTCGCGTTTTGACATCACTGATTTAATCTATGGTCTTCATGTTCTGCCTTGCAGAATTCCAGAATGGTTACGATGCACAGGGGAAGCAGGATGTTGCCGCTTCTATACCTATGCTTCCAATGTAATGTCATAGCATTACTTGTGTGCTGAAGCATAGTTCTGAGTATGCATTACCTCAATTAGCGTCAAACCAAAGTACAGCCCTTCTGCGAAGCAGATGAAAACTTAAAATCGCGTAAAGAGCAATTGACGGCGGTGATGGTATGGTGGTAACAGAAGCCATTGGTGATAAATCTAATTTCCATTGTTCATGCAGAGGACGTTGTCAAACGCGTTAACGACCTTTGTGACGTGCATATCGATTTGTGATCAGCGCGACAGGAGACTTGAACATGAGACGATATTTCTTTTTGGGGGATGGTGCCCTCTGGTCATTACCACCCACACTAACGTTTTGCCATAGACATTACAACCACAAAGCCAACTTTGTTTTACGATCTCCGTGACAACGATGACGAGCAACCGGATACAAACACAAGAGGTGAAAAAGCCATAAATTCAGATTCCACTAGGGGATATCATTGTATTTAGTCAGGAAACACTGCCCCATTAATGGCTAGCAACGGCCTTGACTCGTGTTCATGTATCTTACATTGACACAACCACATTTATCTATCAATAGCTTTATGGAAACACAAATTAATTTGAACAGGCTGAGATTTCAAAAGTAAAGAACTCGCTACAACAGGCATTGGTAGCCTATAAATCTGTCAGATATGTAACGGTGACATATTTTGTCGACTTTCCGAGGAGTACTGCTTGACTAGTACCTGTAACTGAGTAGGTGAGAACGGAAAATAAACAATAAATATATTGGAAAGGTAGAATCAGATGATTGAAAAATTCAATGCCATACCCAGGATTTGAACCAAGATCTCCCGGTCTCCATCCGGTTGCTCTAACCACTGAGCTACCATGGCAACATGCCGGCACGGGATTAATTCTCCAACTGACTCGCAAAATTTTAAAAAAAATTCAGATCTCCTTGTGGTTTACCGGAAAAAATTCGAATCAATTGGAGAATTTAATGTCATGCCGGCATATTGACATGGTAGCTCAGTGGTTAGAGCATCCGGATGGAGACCGGGAGATCCGTGGTTCAAATCCTGGCTATGGCATTGGATTTTTCAGTCATCTGAATCTATCTCCCTAACCTTGTGCAACACACGGCTTGTGTGGAAGAACAATTAATTCCAATAAATATATTGTTTTGATAAACATCTGAAGTGCTTGGTTTTAAAATCAGGACCATAACATAACACCTGAAGCTATTATCGTCAATACATAAATATTCCAACAATTATCAGAAAATTTATGGTTACAAATTGTCACGTTTTTAAAATACAGCAATGCCCCATGACTTCGACAAAATAACAGTTAGATCAAAATAGAATAAGGGCAACTTTCTTTTTACAGTGCACTAGTCAAAGAACTTAATGAGATGAGAGATAAAAATTTGCTCCATTTGTTTTGTCTATTGAATTGCTGTAATAGGACAATAAAGTGCCATAAACTCTGCCTATGGGCATATTTTTCACCATTCCGGCCAATGTATGCTTTTGTGCACAAAAAGTGGTCCATTTCCCTTGATCATCATCAATGTTTTTTCCTGTTCCATTTATACCGCACCTTTAACTACAATGGTCTTATGGGCGGCCTCTCCTTTGGAAATTGTGTTAACTGGTGTAACTCTTGTCGTTGAGTTTCTTGCCCTTTTGATTTTTTAATCATTAGATCATACACACTTCACACTCTCATTATTAGGGATTAATCTTGGCTAGAGGAATTCCTATCCCTAACCGAGAATCGAACCCGGAACCTCTCGCACAGCAGGCAGTTGCTCTACCGACTGACCTACGGGGCCAGGGTGTTTTTCTCTGTGTAAGGTAACCAAATTTTGACTCTAACCAAGTGGTATCAGTTCTCTATCTGACCTGAAAAACAACACAGGAACATGTACACTAATCAATAAACAATGTTAATCTATGCGAAATGAAGGGGTGGTTCGGATACCACCTCTATAACAGAGTTTCGCTGCAATTGGCACACAAGGAAAGGCTAAACCAATTACAATATAATTCGGCCTATAAGGAAGGGGTGAAGAATTATTGCCATCTGAGGTTAAACATCTATGACATGCTTTCAGAAGCGACTTGGAGACGAAGGTTAAGCTATTGCTGCTACTAAACGCCAATAAGAAAACCGGCAATAAGAAAACTGCAATGTAGCATGAAGAATAAGGTTTAAGTTGTAATGTTACTCCTCTACAATTCCATCATACTTTGCGGGAGGTTAAGTACCCTGTCAATCCAGGGCTAGAATTATGCTTGAAAAGGTGGTG
This sequence comes from Deroplatys truncata, assembly GCA_030765065.1. Taxonomy (NCBI): domain Eukaryota; kingdom Metazoa; phylum Arthropoda; class Insecta; order Mantodea; family Mantidae; genus Deroplatys; species Deroplatys truncata. Next base: position 137,693,836 of record CM060986.1, read on the forward strand.
GTCACGCTGGTAGGAGGTGGGGCTTTATATTTCAGTATCAACATAAACAGCCGCGTTCCATTATGGGTCACCTTTTATACAAACAGTATACGTCGTCATGCGTAGAGATTAAACTTGGTGCCATTCGATGCAACCCGAGTTTAACTTTCCGCTGAAAGTTGCAATAATTGGTCTTTGATAAGGGAATTCAGTGATTTAATCTTCAAGAAAAATAGATGTCTGGTATCTTTACTAAATACTAAAGTACAACGATTATATGAAGCGGACAGCCCGTTATTCATTAAATTCATTTTAGACTAGCTGTTTAACTATTTGGATAAGAATTTTGTAAAAAGGTTAATATTCTAATAGCTGTAGTCTTACTTTCTTAAAATCAAGAGCTATTGCTTAGTGTCATAAGTGTAATTTGTTGCTAGATACATCCTTTTGATAACCGCAGGAATATCTTATGTTTATGCGTCCTTGTTATACTCCAGTTCTGAGGAAACAGCACCTTAGTAGCAACAACCTCTTAGAAGCGCCTTGGTGCCTTTAAATTATACATACTGCATTTGTTTGCATTCGTCTAGCACGTGCCAATCTCTGGAGATATTATTTGTTTTCGTAGTTGCTTATAGGAATATTCAGGTATATAAATATTTAAAATGCTACCGAAGGAAATTCAAAAAGCAAAATTAAATGCTATTAAGGCAGGAAAAATAAAAGTTTAGCAATGCATACAACTTTGATAAACATCAAAGGTGTCTGATACATCACATACAACTTTCTCTACCCTTACTTCACATAATTAGTCTCTTACATATTAAAGTACTCGTATAAAAAGCGATTCCTTCATTAATGTTTCGTTACAAGTAATTTTGATTAGAAATTAGCTTCGTATGTTATAAGCAGGTTTTGCTACTAATAAACCCATGTAGAGGAAGGAAAATAATTGGTAGGATGCATTTAGATGTCACATGAGAGTTCAATCTAGGAAAACATTAAAAATGTAATAATATTTCGAAAACTGCCAATGATTAAAAAATATTATTCGACATGGAAGTGTGAATTTCAATTAGCTCTACGTTTTTCGTACAATAAGTTTTTGTCTTATCTTTTATGCTTTATCAGTTTTATTTAGAATGAAGATGACTTCATGAGCTATTCAGAAAATTCATGGTATATATTTTAATAGTCGTGTAAATATTGTAGCGTATTGATAATTTGGGGGTTCCATTGTCATTATCAGACATATTGTTGTTTTCGCCTCTAAGTCCGTTTCGGCCGCAGACACCTCTTCCTCTTGGGCATTGATTACGACAACCGGAAGGCACTTTGATGTTGACTGGGATGACGCCACTCCTGGCTGGTAGTTTGCTAGCCACAAGTGGTGCTTATATAGCGTCGAGAGAGACTTACTGAGGATTCCGTGAGAAGCGGGTCGCGTGTGTAAGCCGATCCTCGGATTTCCCCTCACCTTTTCATTTTTTAATAATGTAGAAACACCAAAAGGTTGAGGAATAGATCCAGGAATGTGTAAGTCGATTTATGTTATAGTATCTTTAACATATGACCTGTTAACAAAATCATAAGCCATTTTGGAGAAAACAAAAAAACTATGAAATTGTTCGTGTAAAAGACAATTTGGGGTTTTGAATTTTATTGAAAGTATTTCCTTGTATGCTTAAACAGTATCTGTCAAAAATGAAAAGTTGGATAAAAACTAAATTTAATATTTTAAAGTAATGCTGTTTCACACATGATCGCTTTCTAAGTTACTTTTTATGTTCAGTGGACCTCAATAGGTGTATTTCCTGTCAAATCTCGATATAAGGTTTGCTGGAAGACAATATTTGTTCTGTAAGGTTAGAGGTATAGGAAGTAAAAACAGAATGGAAGAGACTGGAGGTATGAATGTGTGTTTCGTGGTAAAGCTTAATAGAATCAGCGTTGGATTCAAGGATCTGTAGGTGTAGCTGTTTCTCAAGTCAAAGCACCCGATGTGAGCATATAAGTTAAAGAGGGCTTTGCTAGTATAAATGCTGGGCTCAAGAGTTGGGAAAAAAGCATTTCATTTATTAAACTGCATCCCATTTTTACTTTCTCTACCACGTACATAATAGGTAGAGAAGGTCTTGCATTTTACCCAAAATTTCAATGTCGAGATTTCAACGGAAATACATGTTGTGAGGCCTCCTGAATCCGAAAAAATGTATTTTTATAAATCGGTCTGTGTCTGAACGAAAAGTAGGATAAACATCAAACTTAGTATTTAGTTTCAGTACCCTCCAAAAATGCGACACAAAGATGTTAAAAGACCACCCCACCCCACCCCACCCCAAACTATCCCTTACATGGAAGATGTTTGCGAAATTTTTGATTTTCTACAAAATTGCTCTAAGGATTTTGATTAAAACACCATATATTAAAGATATTTACATTACAAATAAAATGTATATCTTAAATTTTCTGGGAATAGCCTATGAAATCCCCTTCATTCGGAAGGAACTTTGTATAATCTTGTATAACTGCTAAAGTCAAGCCTTAAACGAATACATACCACACAAAACCTCTAGGGCTCTTTAAAACACAACAATTTATGTCAAATAACCTTTTTGTGGGATATGACATTTCCGAGACATACGTTATTAAGAGATCGCATTTTTACTTTCTCTACTACGTATAGTAAGTAAGGGAAGTACTGTATTCCACCCAAAATTTCGATACCGAGATTTCACCGGAAATACATGTTTTGAGACCCCCTGAATCCAAAAAAAGCATTTTTGGAAACATGTCCGTGTGTGTGTGTCTGTGTGTCTGTGTGTGTGTCTGTGAACAGCATAACTCAGAAACAAACAGTCGGATAAACACCAAACTTGGTATTTAGGTTCAGTATCTTCCAAGGATGTGACACAAAGGTTTTCAAGAAAATCCCCTCACCCCAGAGTACCCTTTACATGGAAGATTTTTCGAAAATTTTAATTTTCTCAAAAATGGCTCTAACGATTTTGATTAAAATATCATATGTTTAAGATGTTTTTATGACAAATAAAATGTATATCTTGAATTTCCTGGGAATGTCTCCAAAAGTATTCTTTATTGTGAACGACTTTTGCATAACTGGTAAACCATAAGAGGTAGACAAAATTTTACTACACAAAAAATGTAGATCGCGTTAAAATAAACAATTTATGTCATATACATTTTTTTAGTTGAGTGAACCATTTTCGAGATATTGCTTGTTATTTCCTTAAATTTTCCAATACTTATACTTTTTCTCAAATTCGTTATTCAATTTTTTCTGTTCTGGATATGCAAACAGAATAGAATGCGCCACATAGCAACCAGCGCTTTAAAGATTTGACTATCGCTTATAACCTACCATGTTCCCCTTGCATCTACAAGAAAATTAGCAATAAGATTGACATCTCGATATCTCGAGTAACATGAAGCATATGGAGAATAAACGTTTGTAAAAATAGTTTGTACAAGAGTAGAGAAAGTCATGTGAGTGTAACACATCAGATTTTTCATTACCTGGTCATCTTTTTGATCCTGTTATCGTTCAGTTGTTTCTCGCGATTGCATGGAAACTGTATGGAATTTTAAGGCCAACATATATCGTCCAGTTCTTAAACATTTGACTACTGTTGTTATATTTGTATCTGCAAGGAAAACTAACGATTAGAATGAAGTAGATAAAAAATAAGTTTTATTAAGATTAGTTTGTATACCCATGATAAACGATAGAAGATAGAGGTCGCGTGTGTGTGTGTGTGTGTGTGTGTGTGTGTGTGTGTGTGTGTGTGTGTGTGTGTGTGTGTGCGCGCATCAACGGAGTCCTCCTTATTGCCAGGAAAACATTTCCGTCGTTATGTGTTATCCAGGCATTATTCATACCATTTAGCAAGTAAACCTTTTAGGTGTAACCCATTAATAATGACAGACATAAAAAAGCTAGCTTTTTTGTTTCTATCCGATTCTAGAACTTAGACCATTACTCATTGCCCTAGAACTTCCTTTCTGTGCTACGAAAGAGGTGTTACTCTGTGTCCTTTGCATAACTTTCTGTTAAGTTTTGCACATAAACTACCTTCTTATTTCTTATATTTGCTTAAACTGGCAATCTATTTTACAATAACAGATGCATCAGTATGCTTCTCCGTTCAGGAAGTGTTATGACTTTTGGTTTAGTAAAATCAGATCACCATATGGCTGTCGGGATATTGCTCATAATGTAGAGATATTATGTAGTACTCCGTGGCTATTATTTAAGGAACAGTTATACGCTTTTCACCTCATTGTAGTGTATTTATAGTTATGACTAATTATTGTTTGTAATTTTGACTAATTCAAGGTGATTATGAAAGAGAGAGGCTAGGGTCGGGGCACCAACGAAGGCGAGTGAGTGTAGGTTGCGCAGTAGCACTGATTTGGATCACGTGACCTAGCAGTCAATGAGCATCAGTCAGTCATTAATCCTTCCCGAAGGGCAAGTTGTGGTGCGTTAGCGGTTTTCCTTGGCAATGAAACCTTTGAGAGAGGAGTCAAGGGGCAGAGGGATCTAGAATGAACGAGGCAGTGTATTACCCCCCTCTCTAACCGCAGTAGATTTCCTTCCATTCGCCTTTGGTTGTGCTCCCAACTCTAACAAAAGCTGAAACTGTGATAAAGTACGGTGTAATGATGTGGCGTATCAGTAAGTGCATTGTCATTACCAGACGCACTGTTGTGTTGCATTGTCGCGGACCACGCCAAAAGGGAGGGCTCTGTTTGAAATCTGTCTCGTATGACGCCAACCTTGTCTGCCTTGGCTAGACACGGTTGGAGGGTGGGATATAGTTGGCGTCACTTGAGCGAGTGCAGTCGTAGCAAGACGCGCGTGTGGTCAGCCCACGGCTTCGGGGCGTCTCTCTCCATCCTCTCTTCCTAGTTCATAATGTAGAGTCGCCAAAGGTTAGTTAATAAATTCCAGGTAATGTGTGTTATGTAATGTTTTTGTGTAATGTAAAATACCACGCCTTCCTATAAATTATTATACACCAAGGTCCCGGTCTTTTTGCTGTAGTGAGTTGCGTTCCACCATGTGCGTGCTGGGGTGAACTAAATTTATTCATTTTCTGGAAACCTTTTGGCCTTCGTCCCAGCATATAACAATATGCTTGGTCAGCAAACTGGGTCTGTATAATATAGGCAGTTTTAGGGTTCTGCGGCGTTTTACTTTGAACTTAGCACCTAAACTTTTAATTAACAATTCATGTAATTATTTTATGGGAATAATTTATATCTAGCAGTCCCTATAATACAGAATACAGCCAATTATTAATGTACCTATAGATTTAGACATTAATACTCCGAAATGCGGAGCACTATTTTGGAACGGAAGAAGTTCTACTCTGATGAACCGAAAGAATCCTCCACCCATCTCGCTTAGTTCCAACTTTGCTTTAAGGGATCAATTAGTTCCACTTGGAGCCGCTCTTTCATTTAGAGAACTAAGTTCCTCTTAACGTGTTTTGTCTTCACTCGTTGAAGAGTAGGTACAGTTCGTTTGTTAACCAACAGCTCTCAAAAACATGAGTGGATTCCGCCCTCAAGTATGAACGACCCACACGTTCTCTGCCTAGCAATAATTACATCTCCGAGACGTGTAGCGAGTACAGAACAACAGGAAAGTTACCAACTGACGTTCCGTATCCTCGCTTGTGTAATCTACTGCTGCAAGTTATAACATCTCTAAACTAAGTTGTACATGCATACAAGGTACCTGTTTTGATATTTTCTATTCTTTGTAATTAAATAGACATTAAACTAAATATTTGCATCTTTAGACCCCATCAGCTGCATTTGGATTTATAGAAGTTAATCGCTTTTACGTCACAGTAAAGCTCTGAAAGTGTTTGTCTGAATAAGTACAGGTATCTAGTCAACGTTATTTTCTGTACATTGTGTACTAAACGATGCTATGCACGTTGAATGTTACCGATGACTCGGTGAACGATCGAATTTTTGTTAAGTGGTCTATATATTGCCATGGCGAATTAAACATTCCTGAATAAACTGCTAATTTTAAGGATATTAAAATATTTTGGTTACATCAGCTGTTAATGTGTTCCAAGAAATGTTTATCATCACACTGTTTAAAGAAAACTGTCGATTTCATATTCTCAATTTGCTCCTCGAACATCCAGGAGCTCTGTTTTCAACTGTCGTGTAATCAGTGTTTTTAGCAATTACCCTTCCTGCACTCTTTTCCTTGTCATTTTTGTTTATCGTCATCAATATCTTCGTATACCGAGGTTACTTTTGATTCTTCTATGTTTCTGCTATTACGTTTATACGAATCACGTTTTTCTGCAAATCTCAACTGATCGTGCGTATATTTCCAATTCCCCAAGTTTTTGATCAGTTCGTACGGTCAGTACGTCCGACGTCATTTTCGGGTTCCAGAGTTTGATTTCCAGAACAACCAGGATGATTTTCATGGCGAAAAAGGTCTGGTTAGGTTGGGCTCCTTTAAATCGCATCCCCCTTAGTAATCATCATCTCCACCTGGCTGACGTAAGTAGCTGACTGCTATGAGAAACCGGATACAGTTATATCAACATAGTGTAAAACTCGTGGAAATCGCCAATACCATGAGTATAATGTATAAGAGAGATATACAGGTGGACCACTAGTTGAGACTGTACAATATCTCCAAAACTAAGCGTTGTACAAAGAAAGGTTTGGAATAAACGTTACTTGGTCTTATGGGGGAATATAATTGCCATTAGTCGTGTTTTATTTGGAGGATATTACGGTCATTCTAGGGTCAATTTAAATTTTTAAAATGAGGACCTATATTTTGTAAGTTGTTTTCTCATTAGAAAAAGGTTTAGAAGAAACTGTTTATCCTGTGATGAGGAATAAGGAAACAAAATAAAAAATGTGTGTTCCCAAACGTAACGTGAGCCTCAAATGACCGTCCATGGATGATCCAACTCTTCATTGTGCTCTTCGTACACAGCCATTCATAATTTTCGTTATTTACGTTGATGTAAGAACAATTGCAAAGTGCTTTATACAAGTGTTTTTTAGTTTTTTTATGAGGAGCGAAAAAACAACATAAAGGTAGGTTCCCATTTAAAAAATTAAATTGTTCCTAAGATTACCATTATAACGTCCTCCAAATAAAATGTGACTAATACCATTAGTTTCCCCCATAATATCAAGCAACTTTTTTTCAAGGCATTTATTTCTACAACGCTCAGTTCTGAGGATGTTGTACAGTCTCAAATTGTATATGTATATTTGATGTAGTGTGTTCACATTGTTTTCTCTATCCACTATCACTTATTTGTTTTTACGAAAACTTATTTTCTACCTTTTTAATGTTAATCAGATAAACATTTGCAAAAATAGTTACACTACATTTAGTTGTAGGTACAAGGGAAATAGAGTAAATAGATATCAGAAGTCTTCTATATTTATATGTATTTATATTACATTTATTTATTTTGTTTAATATAATTTAAAGAGCTTCTACTAAAAACAATCAGAAGTGGCTATATGCTGCTCTTGAAATTTTATACTCTTTTCATTATATCGCGAGAAACAATTTAATTACGACAAGACTTTAAACGAAATCTGATGTACTGCATTCACATGATTTTCTCTGCTTATTCTTCTACAATATGTTCTTTAAAAACATTATATATACTTCTTGTTAATACAAATAAACTTTAAATTCACATCTACGCATTTCGTTGTAGGATACAGTGGGTAAAGTAAGTCAGTTTTTTAATGAGCGTGTCGCTATATACGGCTTTGAAATTCCATGCCTTTTGCATGATCACGAGAAAACAACAAATGGCGACTTACCAGTAACGAGCAAGATATAATTTGAAAATTTAAACCAATAAAAGGTTGGAAAGGTTTGTATTCACAAACAATTTGACATAAATTGTGTGCTTCAGTGAAATCCACATTTTTTTGTGTAGTAGGCTTTTGTATATCTCTTACGGTTTAGCAGTTATACTTAAGTTACTCAGAATGAAGGATTAGGATTAGTTGAAGGGGACATCTAACACCTCGACCCGCAAGGGATCTTTTGTGAATACACCCCCGGGAGGAACGGTTGAGATGAAGGAAGCAGGGGACTTTTTTTTTTTTTTTTTTTTTTTTTTTTTTTTTTGAAAGGGGAGATAGTTGAAGAGTTGGAAAGGAAGAAAGATTTGGCTTATTTCGCCAGGTCAAGGGAGTTTCAGGTGGTAGGTAGGAATAGGTTAAGGTAAAGATGGTGGAGTCCCGCATAAGCACCTCCGTCATTCTCGTAATGTGGTTGCTGCCGGCTGTGCCGGTCAGGCGTATTGATTGGATTCTCAGGTGGACAGCCATGGCGCTAGTCCCTGACTGTCACCTGGGGGATTTGTGGTGAACATTTATTTGTGTTTTAAAGTTGATTTCATCGGTTGAAGCGTCTCTGTGAGTGTGGTTGTCGAAGAAGATGTGATTCTATGTACGAGCCTATGAATGTGTTGCTTTCGTCAAGTTTGTTGCAGTTCTCCTCGAGTAGCTGGAGCTTCTGAAGGACAGTGGCTTCGGAGTTCTGGTGCTGCTCTCGAAGTCCAGCGATGGCGGCCTCTAGGGCTCCCAGTCGCGTGGGCCGGTCGTTGCAGCTGCTGTCTGTGGCGTCATCTGATTCCAGGAGGTGAGTTTCGATCCGTGCCAGCTTGCGCTGACACGAGTTGACTACTGGGTTCTGCTTGTCCTGGACGTTCTGCCGAAGTCGCAGGAACTGTGAGGCAATCGTTGAGAGGTGTCGGATTGTTGTGCGATGTTTGGCCTCCATTGCTGCCAGGCGTGCATTGGAAGACCGTTGCAACGCCTCGAGGCGGAGGCCGATGTCCCGTAGGCTGAGTTGTATGCTTTCCACAGCGGTCTGCAGGCTTGATGCTGTGGAAGCGCAGGAAGGCTCGTGTTGATGATGTGATGCTGAAGTAGTTGTCTGTTCGTCGTGATTTGGCGCTGATAGTGCTGAAGGGTTTGGTGGTTGAGCTGGCGGCGTTGTTCGTTGAGTTGCTGTTGCCCTCGGATAGAGCGGGCACTGCGCCTGGCCTGTAAAGTGGCCGTGGCCACTACAGGTGGAGCAGTACCTGCGGCGTCGGCGGAGATCGTGGCTTGTGCAGTGTGCAGTCAGTGTTGCGGCACCGCAGTAGTGGCACCTGGGAGGTGCGGCGCAGGAAGAGGCGGCGTGTCCATAGGAGCAGCATCTTCGGCAAGGCTGATGACCTTCCGTACGACTAGCCTCAGCTCGAAGGACCTGCCCTAGCAGGGGCAGGCCGGAACTCAAGGCTGCATCGCGGTCGGCCAGGTCAGCGAAGATCAGGCGAAACAGCGTTGATGGTCCCCGGGATGTGATGATCCGTGTGGCCTTCAGGGTTGAAGACCACCGGTGTTGTGCGGCGGTGAGAACATAACGTGATGGAAGGTCCCGGGGTACTCCTGATATCACGACGCTGCATCGTGGATACAGCGTCGCTGGTGATGTAGGTGGTGCTGTTGGCTGCTGCGTAGGTTGTTGAGTTGCGATGGCTGGTGTTGTCGGCTTCTGCGGTGGGAGGTGATGTGTGATGTTGACTGGAGATGAGATTGGCTGCTGCTGTTGTGAATGCCGGGGCGAGGCAGCGACCGTTGCCCAAGAAGGCACGGTCACCGGCGGCGTAGCGGCAGCACTCCCGGCAGATGCCAGGGGAGCGGCCGGTGATTCGGCGGCGGCAGGTCCCGGTGTAGTTCCAGCAGCGGACGGCGTGGAGGCTTTCCCTTCGGCGGGTGCAGGAGGGTCAGCGGCGATTTCTGCTGCGGCGGTCCGGCGTGTCTTCCTCTTCCCCATCTTGAAGTTCGTACTTCTAAACCGCAGGGGACGTATGGGCTACGGGTGGGCCGGCGCAGACGACAGAGACGCGCAGAACTCCCTAAGACTTACCGGCTTGACCACCCCGGCCGGAGAACACTCAACGGTGGCCCTCCCAAGCCGCCAGAGGCTCTCCTTCAGCGGAGACCGGGGAAAACTCAACCCAGCAGCGGAGGCTCGAACAGCCGCCTTGTGACGGGGCCGAGAAGGAGTTCCAACGCGCAAGCCAGCCGATCGAAACACAACTCCGGAGTCAATCTGCAACGTGGAAGAGGAATATGAAAAGAGACAAAATGAAGGAGATTGAAATTCGGAGAGATAATGATCCTTCCCAGTATTCCCGCAGCGGCCCGGAGAAAACCGCAAAAAGATGTTACCGCCTCCGCCACCCCGCTCAGTTGTATTTCATTTGTCCTATAATGTTCTTCCATATATGTATTTTAATTAAAATCGTTAGGACTATTTTTGAGCAAATAAAAAAAATGAGTTGTCTGTGTAAAGGCTGGTTTGGGGTGTGGGTATTTTCTTGAGCGTCTTCAATTCGTATCCTTTTTCTAAAAAAATGTGATGTGTTGCTTCACACGACTTTCTCTACTCGCACATAAAAATGGTGTTACAAAAGTTTATTTATTATTCTATCTGCTTCTTGTTAATTCAGATAGTTTTATTACATATTTCGTTGCAGGATCCAGTAGGTAAAGCGTTAGTCAGATTTTTAAAAAGTACGTCTCTATGTAATGACTTAGAAATTCCATGCGCTTTGTATGACCACGAAAAAAAAGTTGAGGAAACGTGTACCTATTTGAAAACTCTCACCAATAAGAAAGAATATCTCGAACTTAATTCACGCCACAAATGACTTTATGGAACATAAATTATGTGCTTTAACGAGATCTATACTTCTGTATGTTTTTGTCTATGTATTAGGTTTTACCAATCATACAAAAGTCACTGAGCAGGAAGAGGATTTCAAAAGCTATTCAAGAAAATTCAAGATAGTCCTAAATTTTACTTGTTATGCAAATATCTTAAACATATGGTATTTTAATTAAAATCTTTAAGAGCCATTTTTGAGAAAATTAAATAACCAAAATCTTCTACGTAAACGGTTGTTTAGGTTGCGGAATATTCTTGAAAATATTCGTGTCCCATCCTCTGAAGACGATGACATTAAATACCAAGTTTGGTACTTAAACGACTTATTGTTTTTGAGTTGGTCTTTTCAGAGCGACACACTGAGGCAGTATTTTAACACTTAAATGATATGTCTAATTATATAATATAAAATATAATAACAGCCCGCCTTAAAGCAATATATGCATAAAATAATATACAATGTGTATGTAACAGTCATTATATTATGTTTATATTATTATGTACATGTATAATAATGTTATGTGAATGCATTACGTAATTTAATAATTTGGGAGCTGTGAGAATAGAAGCAAACTACCTTTCGTAACAAACAGAATTACAATGTAGAAGCCGAAAGTTGCTAATAATGAGTTAATCTTGAGACAAGAATAAATTAGAAAGTTTAGTAAAGGCTACTAATAATTCTTGGAACAATAATGTAATATTTAAAACAGTTTATAAATACCAATCGACAAATAGAAAAGCCTTAAGTTAAATAAAAGTACTCTATTGGAGTAGGATTGGGCAATCAGAGACTTGAAATAGAGGAAAAGTACAAATTCAGCCGGCAGACGCTACAAGATTGCGTACAGGATCGGTACGATACAGGTTCAATGTGAGACATGAAAAGTTATTGCGGTGAGAATAATACAAAAGTTTACGTCTTAAAAGGTGCAATTAACAAACATCTCACAGCTCTACAGTAGGATACATCAGTGAAGCGTTATTTAATCGTGTCAAGGATTAATAAAACAAAGTACAATACAATTATAATTTGTGTAAGCCTTATTCTTTAGCCGTACTAGCCCTGCTAAGAGATACGTGTTCTGAAAAAAAATGCTGACGCAGCCGAGGCATACATATATCATATTTAAATAAAAATTAAAATACAAAGTTTATTTTTAAACGTGGGGGCGAAGGCCACCGGAAAAGTGAACGTAGGGGGCGAAGGCCACCGGAAAAGTAAACGTAGGGGGTGAAGGCCACTGGAAAGTTTGTATTGTACGTGGGGCGAACACTCCAAGAAACATATATCCCGCAATACGTGGTGCAACCACAACAATTAAACAACTACAAATTTGGTTCTCCAAAAGTGGGGCTGCAACTACTTCAAGTTTGGTGTCTCATACGTGGAGCTACAACATCCTCAAATTGGCTCGAATAACGCAAAGATAATCTACTTCAACACGCAAATAAATCTGTTTCTAAAGTGCTTTTTTTAAAAAGGGAATCTCAAAATATGTATTTACGGTGAAATCACAGTATCAAATTTTTGGAAGAATCCAATACTTCCTTTGTGTACTTACCATGGCTAAGTACGAGTAATAGAGAAAGTGAAAACGAAGTAAGGAATTTCTCTTAAACGGATAATGCAACAAAAACGTTTCTGAAATAAATTGTGGGTTTTAAAGAGGGTTACATAAATTGTGTACTAAGTTATCTCTCTTATGGTTTATTCCGTATACTTAATCAAACAAAATTGCTCTCAAATAAAGAGGAATTCACAGGTTGTTCCCATAAAATTAAAGGTATGCATTTTATTTGCCAAGTGAATGTCTTAAAACATGAATATCTTAAGAGCTGTTTTTCAGAAAAAAGGGGATGGGAGAATTTTTTTTTAAAATCTTCATGTTGCATCTTTGAAAAATACTGAACTTGATATATCAAGTTTGGTAAATATGAACATGCTTTTAGAGTTATGCTGTTCACATTCACACATACCAGAAAGACATAAATATGTCCAATTACTATTTGTCTCTATGGCCTCTAACTTAAGCAAATAAGTGAAATACAGGAGATGGTATTTCATAAATCAGTGAAAACAGTAATCAGAAACTAGTAAAACTAAAAATATGGAATTATTTGCAAGGAAGGAATTTCAGATAAATACTCCAAATGTTAAAAAAACAGACGTTGATCGCTTATCTGTTTCATGAGGAAATTTGAAGTTTGTTTTGGATTTTGAAGCAAGAGGAAACAGACACTTGGGCAGACCTAAAAAGATACTGCCCCAAGTGCTATTTCGTTTTATACATTATAAACACAATCCCTGACATTAAACATGGGCAAAAATTGAATGCATAGTTTAGTGTTCATATGTTTCAGCTTATTTTATTTTGAATTTATAACTTCATTTACTGTAGCTTACGAGAGGAATGGCTTAGGCGGGAAGGTTCGATTCCCGTGGCATACCTTTCTGACCCATGGGTTTTTTTGGGTCACTAGGCGATGCTGGTAATCCTCATTGTCTCCCCCGAATTTATATTCCTTCATTTCATCTTCCTCTTCAAGTTAGAAGTTGGCTCCGGGGCTGTGTGTCGGACGACTGCAGACAGATGGCGCAGATGACTTGCGTGTTGGAACTTCTCAGCCCCGTCAGATGGAGACCGTCCAGTCTCCGCTACTGGGTTGACCTTTTTCCTCTGTCTCCGCTGGAGGGGAGCCGGTGAACCATCCTCCAGTGGCTTGGGAGGGCTGCCTTGAGTACAAGCGTGTAACTGATAGGGACCTCTGCGCGTCTACGTTGCCTGCGTCGGCCGATCCTGCAGCCAATACGTCACCTGCGGTTCCTTCATCTCATCCATTCTTCCCGGGGGTTTATGCACAAAAGCTCCCTGTGTGAGTCGAGGTGCTGGGTGACTCCTCCGTAACGTAATTCTAATCCTGCTGTAACTTAACTACAAGCAGTTATATTGCGAAATACAAATTAGAGGACAATGTAAACATTTTAATATAATATATGCTAACAAATTAATTAAATTTTTACAAAATAACTTCTATAGTTTTGTATTAGTCACATTTTGTTATACAATGATGTAGAGTGAGGAAGTTTAAGAATATTTTGGGTCATTTTCTGGCTATTGAATACTGTTAGAAGAATGAGCTGTTTTATTGTACTGTTTTCTTTCCTCATCTTATGCTGGACATGCTGTGAAGATGTGCTTGATGGTTAAGGTTTGATGACAATGTTAACATTCATGTGGCAGTTCTTGCATAAAATGGCAGTATGTGTGGGTCTTGTGTGTCCAATGTAAAGTCTGTTAGTTTTATTACTTTCTCTACTACGTATAGTAAGTAGGGGAAGTATTGCATTCCACCCAAAAATTCGATACCAAGATTTCACCGGAAATACATGTTTTGAGACTCCCTGAATCCAAAAAAGCATTTTTTGGAAACATGTCCGTATGTGTGTCTGTGTGTGTGTGTGTGTGTGTGTGTGTGTGTGTGTGAACAGCATAACTCAGAAACGAACAGTCCGATTAACACCAAACTTGGTATTTAGGTTCAGTATCTTCCAGAGATGCGACACGAAGGTTTTAAAGAAAATCCCCCCCACCCCAGACTACCCTTTACATGGAACATTTTACGAAAATTTTAATTTTCTCAAAAATGGCTCTAACGATTTTGATGAAAATATCATATGTTTAAGATAATGTCATGAGAAATGAAATGTATATCTCGAAATTTCTGGGAATGTCTCCAAAAGTATTCTTCATTATGAACGACTTTTGCATAACTGGTAAACCATAAGAGATAGACAAAATTTTACTACACAAAAAATGTAGATCGCGTTAAAATACACAACTTATATCATATACATTTTTTTGTTGAGTGAACCGTTTTCGAGATATTGCTTGTTATTTCCTTAAATTTTCCAATACTTATACTTTTTCTCAAATTCGTTATTCATTTTTTTATGTCCTGGACATGCAAAGAGAATGGAATGCGCCACATAACAACCAGCGATAAAATATTTGACTATCGCTTAAAAGCTACCATATTCCCCTTGCATCTACAAGAAAATTACCAATAAGATTGACATCTCGATATCTCGATTAATATGAAGCATATGGAGAATAGGCGTTTGTAAAAATAGATTGTACAAGAGTAGAGAAAGTCATGTGAGTGTAACACATCAGATGTTTTTAGTCTCGCAACCTTTTAAATTTATTAAAATACTAGAACATTAAAACTTATTAAGTATTATGCGATATAATTTAGTTTGGACATTAGCAAGCCATTTATAGGCCCAGTTACATCTAATTTTATTGTTCATGTAACATATGATATCCTGCTGGGTGGTAGATATGTTGGGATCATTTTGGGGATGTTTGGTAGCTTCTCGCACTGCGAAGTCTGCTTCTTCATTTAAGTTTATGATTTTCGCTTGATTAGCAGATAAACACGCGAACATTGCTTTCCATCTACTGTTTCACGTGATAGGGGTCAGAGTTCACTAAAATCTACTAAATTTATCTAACTTCCGCCATTATGGCAAGAAAAAAATCTCATACAGGATGTCTTATCCAGTCGGAAGTCACAAATATGGCCGCTTTCCACGGACAGCAATAGCGAAGGTTCATGCAGTCGGATAGTGCCTGTGCAGAGTGAATTATTGGGATGCAAATGACTCCAGTTTAATCTAATCTAAACCAATACGATCTAGTCTCAACAAGCTATATTGTTATGCATGATTATGTATGCAACTTTCGGATCAATTCCGCTCAAATTTGTGGAATCTTTGTGTCACGAACGTATCCCTTTATGCAAATATAGCGGCATCAGAAGAGGGAGAGTTAATTTTGTAAATGCGAAACTGATTGCCTCCCTAATTTGGATTTTAGCCCTAAAACACACACAAAATTAAATTACTCTGAATTTTCTCAGTCTGCATTAAAGCAAGTCTCGTTGGCAACAATGTATAGTTGGTGTCGTGCATATTCACTAAAGCGTATTATTTAAATTGCAGGAGAAAGAGAAAAATATATTAGTTTTACTCTCTCTGCCGCATTTTTATGGTTTGTACCCAGGTTTCACCAGAAATGCAGATTTTGATTTCCACAGAACATGAGTAGTATTTTAGAAAAATTCTATTTGTGATCGCCTGTGTGCTTGAACGCATAACTTAAAATGAAAGTTTGGAAAAATACCAAATTTCGTGTTAAGTCCAACGTACCTCAAGAAGCAAAGATGATTTTCACTTAATTACTCTTTCCCAAATAACTGTTTACATCCAAAAATGCAGCATCTTATTTTATCAAACTTGGCTCATACGGTTTTAGTTAATAGATGTTACAGATCTTGCCTGATAAATGAAAAAGTATTGTATCTTGAATGGTCTGAGGGTATTCTTCATTTTTACGGAATTTATTTATTCTTAAAGCATTGTAAATGATGAAAAACTTCCTACGAAAAATGCACAGCTGATTAAAATATACAGCTTACTTCAAATAACTTTTCTCGTAGCATTCCCCCGCCCCCAAAATAATTCATATTGTATGTTTAATTCTCCCAGAGCGATCATAATTTGATCGATATCTATGAACGTTTGAAATATGCAATTCGCTATTTTATCACTTGAGCTTTAGACAAACAACCGATTGTCTTCGTGTTTTGCAGAGGTAATAAAATGTTCTATTTTGAAATCATTTCTAATCAGACGCTTTTTTCAAGATTAAGGTAAACTGTATACAACAATCAAATCTTTACATCACATAAGGGGTACCTAGAAATGATAATGCTAACGGTGTTGGATTCTACTATTAAATGTAATGTTTTTGTTTCTTTTTCAATTATGCTTTCAGGCGCACACTTGCGTGCGCACACACGGCATTTTTATATAAGTTATTGTAGTGATAGAAGCTTAAATCGTGATTTTTAAATTCAACCTCGGTACTTGCCTTACGTATGACTGAATGGACAGGGAACGGAGGAGACACGTCGCACTTCGACCCAATGCGAATCTGTGCTTACCACCCCCGATTGGAACGGAACCGCAGGAGGCTATAGGTCACACTGACGGAGACGCGCAGAGGTCCGTAACGATTCCAGGTTTTATGACAGCCACATCGGAGGACTGCTCTGAAGGCTTCCTCTGGCGGAACCGGCGAGAACTCGGCCCACGTGAGGTGGCTGAGAGAAGGCTGCCATCTCGCAGGGCCGAGAATAACTTTCCAACGAGCAAGCATCCGCGCCATTTGTCCCGACACAGCAGACACTGCACAGCCCCTAAGTCTGAAACATGAAAGGGGAGACGAAATGAGGAAATTCGTGGTAGAAGAGAAACCAACCCAACAATCGACGAAAGACCCTTGATCATAGTGACCTCTCCAGGAATCGAACCCAGGACCACCCGATTGGAGCATAGCAGGTTACTGCGGAGCCGTTTGGCTCCGTTATCTTAAGTAGGTAGTGCAGCAAATGAAAATGCGAGTGGTCTTGACGCTATTGAAACTACTGACAGTATTCCTTATTGGAGCAAGGGAAACTGTCGAGCTTTCCAACCGATTCTGTAGATCCTTTGCATTCGTAATACATAATATGATTGAAGTGACCATTCGAAACTATCTGAAACCTAAGCAGGTGCCTTGGATAATATACATACATTTATCTAATTTTGTTATGAAACCAGCTGATCCGATACCAAAACCTTTATTTTTCACTATATTTTAATTCTGTTATGTTAATTGTAAGTAAAAGATATGATGTGTTGTACTCACATGACCCAAACTATTTTTACAAACGCTTGTTCTCCACCTACGTTATGTTAATTGAGATAAACATTTGCAGAAACTACCTTATGGCTTCTAAGAAACTATCTTATTGCTAATTTTCTTGTAGGTGCAAGGGGAATATAGTAGGTTTTAAGCGATAGTCAAATCTTTTAAGAGCTGGTTGCTA
This sequence comes from Deroplatys truncata, assembly GCA_030765065.1. Lineage (NCBI taxonomy): Eukaryota > Metazoa > Arthropoda > Insecta > Mantodea > Mantidae > Deroplatys > Deroplatys truncata. Next base: position 137,711,525 of record CM060986.1, read on the forward strand.
TGTGAATCATTCCATTCTCTTTGCATGTCCAGGACATAAAAAAATGAATAACGAATTCCCATGTGAGAAAAAGTGTAAAGTAGTGGAAAATTCAAAGAATATTTCGGAAATGGTTCACTCGACAAATAAAATATGTAAATGACAATTCGTGTTTTAACGAGATCTAAATTTTTGTGTAGCAAAATCTTGTCTATCTCTTACTGTTTAACAGTTATGCAAAAGTCATTCAGAATGAAGAGGACTTTTGAGAACATACCCAGATAATTTTTGATACACATGCCATGAAATTATCTGAAACATATGTTTTAATCAAAATTGTTAGAGCCATTTTAGAGAAAATTAACATTTTCGAAAAATGATTCATGTAAGATACAGTGGGGTGGAGAGATTTTCTTGAAAATCTTCCGTATCGTATCTGTAAAAGATGCTGAACCTAAATACCAAGTTTGGTATTCATCCGCTGTTGTTTTTGAGCTATGCTGTTCACACACACACGCACGGACCTTTTTCTAAAAATGCTTCTTTTTGAGGGGGCCTCAAAACATGTATTTCCGGTGAAATATCGGTACGGAATTTGTGGGTGGAATGCAAATCTTCACCTACAGGGTTATTACAAATGATGGACCCGATTTCACAGGTTTGCTATAGCTACATAATTTCACATATTGTTACACAACTTTGCAAACATACAGAAAAAATCACCTTTTTTGACATATTACAAGTGCTCCATAGTGACCCCTATTGATTCTGCAGATATCAAGTCGATAATAAAGTTCTTCCCATACACGGTGCTGTATGTCCATATCAATCTGTTCAGAACCACTGTTGATGCGAGCTCGCAGTTCTGAATCTTTCACATAACCTCTGTGCCAAGTTGACCCTCACCGGAGAAATATACAGTAGGTGACGGGGCTGTACTAAAGGAAAGCTGTCATGTACGGCAACAGAAGGGAAACGACTAGGGTAGTAGTTTTCAACGAGTCGACTACAACAACAAGAATGGGCGAAGTTGGTTTGACTCGAGCAGCACGTCAGGCGATTGTGGTCGTTGTCTGCGCAGGCGCTGCATCACGCCCAGCTTTCTTCAAGGGTGTTGCCTACTAGGCTGTCCAGTCTGTCTTCGACGACGAGCGAGATTGCGAGAAAAAACAACAGGTCAACAGTTAGATACAAAGCATTCTGCACGGTAATTTCAAATTCATTTTCGGCTTAACATATTCAAAATTCCCTTTAGTAATTTTTCACCGGGAAAGGATTGAGTGTCGGATCTATAGACCTATTGTGGTTGGTCTGAAACATATCGGTAAATGTGAGAGCAGGAAGCAATTTTGTAACTATTGTAATTAAATGTAAAGAATTCAAGCCGCAGAGCATGTAAAGAATGGTGAACGAAGAAGGGTTTGTTCATTGTAATGGTTTATATTATTGAAGTGTCAGTTCATTAAAAGAAAGAAATTCGGCTTGTTTATTGCTTGTGGAATATATTTTCAAATAAGAATCTGCCATTATTCCTGATTTAATTCACCTCCTCTAGGGTTAAAATTCACGTATCATCTCACAAAAAATAGCATGGGGTTAAGTGGGGAATGCATGGGAGGCCATGACAGCATTTGCTGATCATCCCCCCCCCGCCACGACTGATCTATCAGTTTCTCAATCTCCTGTTTAAGAATTCACGAACCTTGTGATGGAATTGTGGTGGAGCACCATACTGTTAGTAGATGAAGACCACAATGTCAAGAAAAAAAATTAAATTGAGTTTTATTTATGAGCTGGTCCATCATTTGTAATAACCCTGTACTTACTATACGTAGTAGAGAAAGTAAAATTTGGATTAATATGAAACTTGGTATTAAATTCAGCATATTTCAAACATCCGACAGGAAGATTTTCCTGTTCTAAAACTACACTTTGCATTGCAAATGCTTCGTTATTCTTTTATTTTCTTAAAAGTGTTTCAAACTATTTTTATTAAAATAGCATATGCTCAAGCTATATTCCATGAGTAATAAGATGTGTAGGTTGGATTTTCTGTGAATAGTCTGTCAAGTCGTCTTCATTCTTGAAGATTTTGGACATTTTCCTTGTTTTGGTCCATACTACCACCTCTCAAAATACGAATACGTTTTTTTAACCCGTAGTATAAATTGTAGAAATTTTTATGTCACTGTATGGTAACCAGAGGAAACAGGATACCACTCGTAAAAAAAGCAAAAGTTTCTGCTATATTAAACTTTTTATTAGCATTTTCATTTTTTCTAACATTTCAGAAAATAAGTTTTATTACTACTTTTCTAAACATCACATAATGCGTTACACTGAGAGAGGAAGAGAGAGGGTGACAGGCGGGAGAAAGGGAAATAGGGAGGGAAGGGGAAAGAGGGACGGACAGGCACAAAGGAATGAATTTGAGCAATTAACGCAATAACGGGTGGAGCTGCAGGCTCTGTCAATATAATATGGGGTGACATTTAAAATGTCGCTCATGGAGTTTATGGAGGTGAGGAAGTGAAATCTAAAATTAAATATCATCTGTTTTAAACATCCTCCTAGTATATATTATTATTAATGTACCTACATCTTTGTTTAAATTGGATATAAATTTATATTATGCAAGTATTTATATGAATGGGTTTCAAATGAAAGCCCTGTATACCGAGTGCAGAAAAACAATGTGCAGAAAATTGAAGAAGAGAGAGTACTAAAATCAGCATTTTGAGAACAAGAACATACTGTGATACATGCGTCAACATTAAATGCATCATGTTACAGTCTCTATCGTAGAACCTATTTGTAGACAAAACGCGATCTTTTGCAGCACTATAGTCACTGTCGCTAGGTTTGTTTGATGTTCAATGCCGCATTTGAGTTGTGGAGCCTCCTGGATGGCACGGTGATGCCGAAAGCTCGCCTCATTCTGTACAAAGCGTATAATAAGCGCATGTAATAGTTAATTTCTCATTGTTTACCATTACTCATTAGTTGAGACAGTACATGCACACTAGTCGTGCGAGTTAAATTTCATTTTGTCTGGCACATAGAGGTGTTTCATAAAGTCAAATTTAAATTCTCCATGCAGCTCTCTTGTTGTTATACTACATCTGCGACCATAAGCTCTTAACCTCATTTCCTTACTGGTTTCCTACTCTGCAATCTCTGCTTACTTTTTCGCATTTTGTATACATTAGTATTTTCTGTGTATACAACTTTATTAATTCCACACTTTCCTACCACAGCTTTATAACATGGAATTTTGGCTTATTCATTCTTTCCTTCTTCTGTAAAGATAAAACGTTTACATTCTCTCTACATGAAATTACGCAGTTTTAGCAAAATATATTCTTGACTTAAGATCTGGAAGTATATGGAGCAATTGCTGCTACCTGTTAATCCTCAGAAAATTATGTACCTGTAAATTATAAGTTTTGTTCGTAGTACAATTTGAAACCGCTTGCTTTCGTGAGATGCAGTTCAATATTAGCAATCGTAGTATCCACACTCAAAGCTGCCGATTATGAGTTGGTGGTTCGCAAAACGTTTTTAATTGTAGCTATACCGCACATTCTCTGCCTTCTGGATACCAAGGTTATAAATAATTTAAGTGAAACAGTACTTTACAGAATTATTATACTTAATAATGACTAATCCAGTTTCATTACTCCTGAGGTATATCTTCATGAAAGTATGAATACAAATTATAAAGTTTCGTAACGAAAAATAAACTGATAAATGCATGTCCACAACATGTAAATAAAGACGTCTTTGGTAAATCCCGTTTATAACTACAAAAATATACATTTTTGTAAATTTATTTGTTTTTGCGTGCGACAGTTCTCTACATACCAACCTTGCCTAAAAGTCTGGGAAATGCTACTTTAAGGGCTTTCATAAACCGTGATCAAGCCGTATTGGATTTTTGTATTGTAATTTTTAACTGAGAGCAGCACTTTTACTTCCTTTGACGAAAAGGCCAAAGTAGAAAAGATGGTATTTCCTCTTGCCAACATTCTAGAAGATACAGTGACACTAGGAGGGATTCCTCTCCACTTTCAATAACCTTGTGTTAAAATAAATGAATTAAAATAATTTTATAAATTAAAATAGTTTTATAAAATAAAATGGTTATATGAGATGAAATAATTTTATGCAATGAAGTAATTTTATGATAGGTTTTGTTTTATTAATAAATATGTAATTATATTTTGGTTTTATTTTATATTACTGTTCTTATATATTCCATTATTTTTTTTTTTTACTTTTTTGTTAAGTTAATTTTAATATATTTTATTTTATGCATTAATAATGTTTTTTTTACTTATTTACTTTAGCTACTTAATTTATTAGTTTTATATACGTACACACATCTATAAAGTATTGTGTTGCAAGATTGTTTAGAACAAGTTAATAAATTATAAAGATCTGAAATATAGCCCATGGGTTTAGGAATTAGGTACCAGAGATAAGTACTAGAGATTTTTATTTATTTATTTATTTATTTAATCTTATGTGTTACACTTACATGATCTGCTTTACTCTATCTTCTAAAAAGTATTCTTACAAAAGCTTATTGTTCTATCCACTTCTTGTTAATACAGATAAACCTTCATTGCTCATTTAACGTTTCGTTGTAGATAAAAGAAGGTTGTAGTAAGCTAAAACGATATTCAAACATTTTCAAGGTCTATCGCTATATGAAGGCTTTAAGTTATGTTCTCTTTGCATGAACACGAAAAATGAAGAATACATTTGTAGTTGAGAAAAGTATAAAGTATTTGAAAATTAAATCAATAACAAAGAATATCTCGGAAACGGTATGTTTTGTGTTAAGATTTGTGTAGCTGTTACAATTTACCAGCTATGCAAGTCATTCAGAATAATGGGAACTTCAAAGGCTATTCCCAGAAAATTCAAAATGTTCGTTTTATTTGTTATGAAAATGACTTAAACATATCGCATTTTTAAATAAAGGACATTAGCTATTTTTGAGAAATGGAGGCAGTATTTTTAACACTTAAATGATTTAAGTCAAATTATATAATAAAAATATAATAAAAACCCGCCTTAAAGCAAATTGTGTATGGAAAAGTATGTGAAAAGTGTATATTACAGTCATTGTATATGTTTATATTATTGTATACATGTAATAATGTTATGTGAATGTATTATGTAAATAAATAATGCAGGAGCTGTGAGAATAACAGGTTAAAAGTTGCTAACAATGAGGTAACAATGAGGTGGCCTTGAGGCAATAATGAATTTGAAAGTTTAATGCTACTAGTCATTATTGGAGCAACAATAATGTAAATTTTGAGACAGTTTATAAAATAGCAATCAACAACCAGAGAATGCTTTATTTAAATGGAGGTATTCTATTGGAGTAGGATTAACCAATCAGAACTGAAATATAGCAACATTTACAAATTCAAAGTACAGTTGCTTGTAGACAGCGCCCATAAACGGACGCGTTGGTTGTAGACAGTGTTCCTAACCGGACACGAGATGCGTCCTCGAGAAATTTAATACGTATTCGTGTGAGACGAAAATTGTTTACGTGTTAAAACGTGCAAGTAATTAATAAAAGAATCTCGCAGCTCTCTATATCTATATTTGAATCGTGTCGAGAATTAATAGATGTAGTGAAGTAAAAATTATAATCTGTGTAAGCCTACATTCTTAGTCGCACTACTCCCTGCAAAGAAATCCATGTCTCTAACAATAATACTGACGCAGCCGTGGCAAACATAAATATATAATATTTAAAGAAACAGTCAAATTACAAAGTTAATATTTTTAATTTTGGGACAAAGGCTACCGGGTACCATACGTGAGGTTGCAACTACTTCAAGTTCGGGTCCCCAACAGTTGAACTGAAATAAAACTCCTACTTCAAATTGGCTTTCCATACGTGAAGCAACCATCTTCTTCAAATTGGCTCCCATAACGTGGGGCTATTAAAAATAAACGTAAAACTAACTTCTTCAGAAAATGAAAAATAACGAAACAACGTGAAGAATGCACCAGAGGCACCGAGTATATTAAATAACTTACTACGCTAATATTGCGTAAACAACAGCTTTGAAAAACAATTTAGTCATAATGCCAGTAGAGGTATCGCATGACCTTCTTAGTCGTGCTATTGCAATTATATTCGCTACTATACTCTCCTACATTTCCTGCATACTTAAAATGCACGTAATGTGGGATTTTTTTTGTAGGTGGCAGCACTTGCCAAGCTGTTGTCAAAATAATTTGATGGAGAAGTCACATTATGCAAAAGCAAGCTTTGTTTTGAAGTAAATGGTTTGTTAGTAGTTGGAAGATGCTTCATGTTTATCTGCACAACGTATGGGATCCAATTTGTCGCGGTAACGCGTGTTATCTTATTCTGTGTGCCTGTTATTGTTTTACTATTTTGCATTTTGGGTTCATTGTGCTCCGGCTAGCTATTATTACTACTCAGTCGAGCATATCTCTTGAACAGGGTGTGTAAACGGAAAGGATTTGTTACTGAAAGATAACACTTATAAAAGAATTTGTTTTTACACTTTTATTACCGTCACAATTAGTTAATTTCACATATTTCCTCTTGATACACGCCCGACTGAAACTATTATATTTTTTATGTTACTATAATCACTTATTTGCTGCACATTATTAATTTGCGTATTTCACATTTATAACTAACTTTACGACGCGAGAGATTCTGTTAAACTGTGCGACGTATAACCTTTGTATGATTTTGTTGGACTGAACGACGTATTACCCGCGAATCCTTCTGTTGGACTGAGCGACGTTTAGCTTGTGAATTATTCTGTCAAACTGCGCGTTACCCGTCTCTGGCACGGAATTTATACTCCCTCGCCCCAATATACCTAAACATTATAAACGAGCTGCTATTGGTTAATAAAACGCGCCAACATTAGCGTTTATTTTTATATCCAATCAAAATAACGAACACAAATGCTCTAGGGAAGAAATTCCCTCCATTTCTACAGAAAAGCGCGCTAATCTGACGTCATTTGCTTGCCTCTTCTAATTAATAAACAACTCACCCCCTCGCTCATTGTTGCCCGCTCTTATTGTCAGTTTCAGTGAGGCCGTGTAAACTTATTTCCTAACAATGCTTCTAATTAACAAACATCTCAAATCAATGTCATACAATAATGCTTATTTACACTATAATCACTCTGGCATTTACATTGTTGTGATATAAAATACTGCGAGAGTTTGTTTATTGGATGCGCATGAATGTGTGCTCATTAAGCCGTAGGCGACTTGAATACTTAAAGACAATATAAAGCTGTTTTCGTGTCATGACCAATACAGCTAATTCTGTATTTCTTTATTGTACTGGGGTTTTCTTGAATGACTGGTCTGGCAACCCGCCATTGCTGTACTAATCCGTTCGTGCTGTAGCGGCGGAACAGCCCGCTCTTTTTCTCTCAGATAATGCAAACGATGTGAAACAATATGTATAAGTCGTTTTCTAAAGAGTGCAATTATTTATTTTTAATACTCCCAACCGTATGAGCGATTCCTCTTTTCTAAGCACGAAATAAAATGAAACTGATATTTAGTTCGAATGATTTGTGGATATAATGGTAGGAGTCAGATGAATCTAATGGAAAAAATTATAACAAAATAAAAGGAAGGAAATACGTGAAGGGGAAAGTTATCAGATTCAACTGCTGGTTAATTAGTAAATTTACCCAACCATCACTCTCAAGTTATGTGAACCGTAACATTTTATATGAAGCAGGGGACATAACACACTGCTGACACCAGTTAGGTACTGGAAAATTAATTCTATATCGAGATTTTACTGGAAATACACATTTTGAAGCTTCCCGAATTAAAAGGAAATAATTTACATAAAGCAAATGTAAGTGTGTGACAAAAACGAAATATTCGTTAAATACGAAACTTGGTATTTAAGTTTAGCGTCCTTCAAGGATGTGATACGAAAATTCTAAGAAGAGTTCCCCATCCCATATTACCATTTTCATGAAAATATGTTCATTATCTTTTATCTCAAAAATGTCTCTAATGTGTGATTAAAATAAAAATATATTTGTGTAACAAAAGAAATAAATAATTATCTAGAATTTTATGGTAATAACCTCTGAAGTCCTCTTCATTCAGAATGACTTTGTGTAATGGATAAACCCTAAGAGATAGACAATGGTACCACACAAAAATGTAGACCTAAAGCGCACAAATTTATCTCGAATAACATTTTTAGGAGTTAACTTATTCCAAGATGGTCCTTTTTATTGGCTTGAATTTTCAAATACTAATAATTTTCTCATCTGGAAGTGTGTGTTCGTTTTTTACTTCCCCTACTACGTATAGTAAGGGAAGCATTGCATTCCACCCAAAAATTCGAAACCAGATATCGCCGGAAATGTTTTGAGGTGCCCTGAATCCAAATAAAGCATTTTTGAAATATTGTCCGTATGTCTGTCTGTGTGTCTGTAAACAGAATAACTTAAAAACGAAAACTTGGGTAAATACCAAGTTTGGTATTTGAGTTTAGTATCTTCAAGGATGCGATACGAATATTTTCAAGAAAGTACCCCTACCCCAGACTACCCCTTATATGGAAAATGTTTTGAAAATTTTGATTTTATGAAAAATGACTAACGATTTTGATTACAATATCGTATGTTTAAGATGTTTTCATGGAAAATGAAATGTACATCTTGAATTTTCTCTTCATTCTGAATAACTTTTGCATAACTCTTAAACCGGAAGAGAGAACATTTTACAACACAAAAAATATAAATCTCGTTAAAACACACAATTTGTTATATAAATTTTTTCTTGAGTGAACCATTTCTTAGAAAAAAATATAAAATATACATAAAAATATTGAAATCTCTTAAAGAAAATATTTCTAAAATCATATCTTTTGAATAAAAACCTACTAAAAAGGTATTCCACATAAAGCAAAATTTGATACTAGAAAAAAATATTGTTTTGGATAAGTTATTTTTTGAGTGGGTTGATATAATTCCGCTATTCCTTTCTGTTTGCTTGAATGTTCCTATAATTAGTTTTTCTCAAATAGGAATTCGTTATTCGTATTTTTTCCTGGACATCCCAAGAGAATGGGATGGTTCACAGAGCAACCAGCTCTTAAAAGATTTGACTATCGCTTAAAGCCTAGCATATTCCCCTTGCACCTACAAGAAAATTAGCAATAAGGTAGTTTCTGTAAATGTTTATCTCGATTAACATGAAGTAGATGGAGAATAAGCGTTTGTAAAAATAGTACTAGAGTAGAGAAAGTCATGCGAGTGCAACGCATCAGATTTTTCTTTTTTCATCGTCAAGCAAAGAGCATGGAATTTCAAAGCCATTACATAGCTACACGCTGTTTAAAGATCTGCCTATCATTTAGCCTGCTGTATCCTACAACGTATGTCTTAGATTTACGGCACGTAAAAGAACCTCGAGACTGATAAACAGACCTCTGCACAAAATTTCCAGTTTTTCACGCCCAATATAGAAGGGGACGCCGAGAACCAGAGTAGTTAAAGAAGGTCCATAAATAAAACTCAATCTAATTACATTTATCCTACAACGAAATGTGTAAATGTGAATTGAAGGTTTATCTAGTTTAATAAAAAACAGATAAATAGAATAATAAGGTTTTTAAAGAATACTTCATAGAACAGTGAATAGAAAACTCACGTGGATGTAATACATCAGAATTTTCTCTACTGCCTCAGTTACATAGAGTTACCTAACAGTCTTATCTTGGTTCACATCTCCAGTGGGTAAAGCTGTCTGAAATAATTTATTCAAGAGAACCATTTCTTGCTTAATGAGTATTCAAGTATAAAATAGGTACCTGTGCAAACGCATTGGAGAGAATCGTTAGAATGTTTTGACGAAACTGCGAGATGCATGTGTACTGTAAATATTAATTTATTACCATTATTCCTGGTGTTTCAGAATTTTTGTGGTTTTTGCGGTATGTACATAGGGTTGAATAAAGCTATAGTTTTTAATTAATAGCGTAGTATTCGTACAGCTGATAATTTTTATATAAAATGTTTTATTTGTTAGTGACTAAACCTTCGTATAAATGACATGACATGTGTTGCTAAAACGGCCTGATTTCTGACTCTAACAACCGTTGCGGTCACTGAAGTCCGTGCTAAAAATAACCTCACACTCCAAATGTAATCTATGTTGGCATTTCATTAACGCTGTTCTCCCCTCCACCTTTCGAAATTAATATTTATTTGCGCCATACGAAACACATATATGAACGTAACGTCGAAAATCAATTTCATACGTGAAGCATGACACATACAACCCACATTATTCAGCTTAAAGCCCAAAAAATAATTAATGGACTACTTTTAGCGGAATGGTGGGTTATAATGGTTTTATTAACAATAATTCTTTGTTCATTACATTATTTGGAGCTGTAGGCGCTACAAAAACTAATTAAAGTACAAATATCAATGCACACCAATTCGCTTTGTGTTACAAAAGGAAGGATGGAGCAAACGGACATACACGGCTCATTAATGATTTCTGCTACTAGAAACACGGTCGAAATGCTAACAAAAGCCACTACATGGTATTGATGTATGGAGTTTCAAATTGTCTCCTTGTCTCTTTTTTTCTCACGTCTTTCAACGCCTCCCCCCCTCCGTTATCACTCCACTCCTCCTCCCTCTCTGCAACGTACACTTTTTTTTTTAAATTGTTTCACTGATATACCCCCTTTAACTTCTTCGGTCATATCGGGACTTGGACTTCGGAAACCTCCGATGGCGTTATTGCTTACTGAACTGCAGTGTTCTAAACGTTTTTTACTACTAAACATTCACATTCACACTTCTACATTCGTGGAAGACAGGGAATGCTTCTAGTTAAAAGAAAAATCTCCGCAGCAGTTGGGAATCAACCCACGACCTCAGCCCCGCACACTTGGGAGTAGGAAAGGTGACCCATTACATTATATCGCAATGGTTTCCACATTTAACTAAGAGTAGGCTTGAAACAAATGTTAAGACACAAACAATGAGCTATTTCATACTCTGTACAACGAAAGAGGAATCAGAAATAACCCCTCTTAATGGATTCTATTTCGATTCGTGTAAACAAGTAAAGATGGCCAGCCCAACGTAACATGATGGCTACTCGACCTTTTAGAAGGAGGGGTGGGTGAGGCATTGGTTACCTACAGCGCTAAAATGCACGACAGCCACAGTGTATAAACATTTCTTCTGAAGTAGACGTGGAAACAAAGTGTAAAAATGTATCTTCTATTACGTAGAAGGAAAGGTAGAAAGATGACGTTTGGAGATGGCGGATCTATATATTGGTATATCAACTTAAATTTTCTTGTCTCTATTAATCCACATTTTCTGTTTCCAAATGTATACTCGGGTGCAATTTACTTAAAGGTTTTCTGCTAATTTTTATTTGCTTAATTTTAATTACATTTATTAGGGTCAATCCTCTTCTTTCAAGCAATTTCCATTTGCTTCCTATATCTCTTAACATGTTTATTTTCCTTGTCCAGAAAAAAAGAACGGGGTGGTTTAAGTTGGTATTGAAATATCTAGCTCCGCCCTCCGCAAGAGTCATCTTTTCACTTCTCCTTTTACATAATGCCAAACGGCTCATTGGCAAGTTGCTTGCGTCATTCCAAAAGTTGGGTGGAGGCTAACGCTGCCAATGAATAAGTTTCTTGCTGATCGAGTATTGTTAACAATATTCCGGGATACAATACACTCGTATCAAGAATGATCTAATGTCCGGGATGCTGAGTTTTATAGTAAGAAAAAAAAAGAAAAAAGTTGAATACAATACTTCCTTCCTCCTTTCAGCTACGGTCAAATAATGGTATATTTTAATAATAGCTCGTTTGTTTTAAAAAGCACAGCAAAATGTGTACTGCACAGTAAAAAATTACATATTGTATGTATTCAGTTACAAATACCAATTATATATCATAATTGTATAATAATTAATAATTTTTGTTATACGTAAATGCTTGTGGATCAAAGGAGTTACTAAGTTGACAAGTATATCGAAGCATTAGGTTCGTTCTTGATAATTTTGCCATAAACGGAATTAGGTCCATCCATGTATGTTGCAAAGTGCTTATGCTATATTCGTATTCAATGGCGCCAATTATTTTAGACTTTGTTTCCAGTATTCCTGATAAAAAGCCTTGGATATTAATATTGGGGCATTTCTGCATTTTAACGCTAGATAACTATTTCTCACCCACCCCTCCGACTATATGGAATGAACTTTTTGGGAAATGGTGCAGCTTACATTCTTTTAAAAAAAAGCAAACAAAAAAACCACATATTAGAAATAAACTGAATATATGCAGGCTTATAAACAGAACTAAGCTCCTCGACCCTTAATGAAACAAATCATGTGATAGTGGTCGACCAGAAGAGAGTTGGACTGAACATTACTAACTGCCATTCGACCGCAATAAGCAGAGAGGCTTAATCCCAGAGGCGGAGAACGAAGACTCCAAAGATAACTAAAACAGAATAACAATTTATGACTGTTTCCTACATTACTAACATTATGCGTAAACGAATTCGCTGCTATTTCATAATTTTTCTTAGGTACAAAGTGACTAGTATATAGCTGTAAAGGTATGTTTATGTGGGGTTGTTTCTACGGTTTTCTTAAACACCGTATAAAATATATTATAAACTTAAAAATATGAAACACTGATGAATTCACACGACCTTCTCTACCCTTTATCGTTTATAATTGCGTGTACAAACTACTCTCACTAAGCTTATTTTCTTGTCTACTACATTTTAATCCAAATAAATCTTTACATTACACATTTTGTTATAAGTACAAAGAGATCAGCGCTAGTCAAATGTTTAAGAAATTACGGTATATGCTGGCCTTAAAATTCCATTCTGTTTCCATGCAATTGCGAGAAACAACTGAATGTTGACAGAGGTTTAAGAGAATCACCAACTAATGAACAATTCGAATCTTAATAAGGGATATCTCAGAAATTGTTTATTCCACAAAAAAGTTATTTGAAAGAAATTGTACGTTTTAAAGAGATCTGCATTTTTTAGTAAGTTTTCGTCTATCGCTTAAGGTTTACCAGTTATACGCGTACAAGGTTATACAATACTCCCTTCAAATTTAGAGGACTTTACAACTATTCCAAGAAAATTCAAGATATACATTTTATTTGTCATGTAAATATATTTAATATGTGGTATTTGAATCAAAAGGTTAGCCATTTATTATAAAAGCAAGATTTTAGAAAAATGTTCCATTTAAATGTCAGTTGGTGGGGGGATTTTCTCGAAAATATTCGTGTCCCACCTTTGGAAGATACTGAACTTAAGTACTATAATTAAAATTAAATTGAGTTTTACTTATGGACGCTCTAACTAATGTGGTCCTTAGCGTCCCAATCTATATTGGACGTGAAATACCAGTAATTTTGCGCGGAGGCTTGAGGTTCTTTTACGTGCCGACACAGGACCATCAGCTTTACGTTTCCTTCCGGAGGAAGCCATGCTAAGGACCTTTACGGCCGAAAAAATGTCCATAGCCCTCCGCCGGAATTGAACCCGCGATCTCGGAACTTGAGGCTAGCATGGCAATCGCCACATCAGGGAGGACGACTTAAATAGTAAGTTTGGTATTTATACGACTTTTCGTTTTTGAATTTTGCTGTTCACAGAACACACACGGATATGTTTTCAAAAATACTTTATTTGGATTCATTTAAAACATGTATTTCCGCTAAAATCCCGGTATACAATTCCTTCTGTGTACTGGTAGAGAAAATAAAAAATCAAATTGCGAGCATAAAGGCACAATGCACAATTTCAGTAGGTGTTTTTCACACAATTTTCAAAATGGACAAGATACAATTTAGATAGTGCCCTAAGGTACGCTGTTCTCTCCGCTTGAATACAATGCACTCGTATCAATAATGATCTCATGTCCAGGATTCTGAGTTTTATAGTAAAACATCTGATGTATTACACTCGCATGACTTTCTCTACTCTTGTACAAACTATTTTTACAAACGCATATTCTCCATATGCTTCATGTTAATCGAGATGTTAATCTTATTGCTAATTTTCTTGTAGATGCAAGGGGAATTGCTAGGCTTTAAGCGATAGTCAAATATTTTAAGAGCTGGTTGCTATCTGGAGTATTCCATTCTCTTTGCATTACCAGGAACAAAAAAAGATGAATAACGAATTTGAGAAAAAGTATAAGTATTGGAAGATTTAAGGGAATAACAAGCAATTTCTCGAAAATGGTTCACCCAACAAAAAAAATGTGTATGACATAAATCGTGTATTTTAGCGCGATCTACATTTTGTGTGTAGTAAAATTTTGCCTATCTCTTATGGTTTACCAGTTATGCAAAAGTTGTTCGCAATAAAGAATACTTTGGGAGACATTCCCAGAAAATTCGAGATATACATTTCATTTGTCATGAAAATGTCTTGAACATATGATATTTTAATCAAAATCGTTAGAGCCATTTTTGAGAAAATGAAAATTTTCGAAAAATGTTCCATGTAAAGGGTAGTCTGGGGTGGAGGGATTTTCTTGAAAACCTTCGTGTCGCATCTCTGGAAGATACTGAACCTAAATACCAAGTTTGGTGTTTATTCGACTGTTCGTTTCTGAGTTATGCGGTTCACAGACACACACACGGACATGTTTTTAAAAATTCTTTTTTTGGATTCAGGGGGTCTCATAACATGTATTTCTGGTGAACTCTTGGTATCGAATTTTTGGGTGGAATACAATACTTCCCCTACTTACTATACGTAGTAGAGAAAGTAAAAAAACAGCGGTGAACACAATACTTCCTTCCTCCTTTCAGCTACAGTAAAATAATGGCAAATTTTAATAATAGCTCGTTTTTTTAAAAGCACAGCACAATGTATACTACACAGTAAACAATTACCTATTGTATGTATTCAGATATAAATACCAAACAGCGCTTTTATAGTAAACGAAAAAAAACAAAAGCTTATTTGCGGTAGACATAATTTATTGCTCATAAAAATGTAAATGCGAAAATGAAACCTGGATGTATGGAGATGAGGGCTCCAAGTGTTGTATATCTCCCTCGCTAGATAACTGAAGCCATTATGCACTGAATGGACAATTTACTGTCGTAAGATAAGGTAATATTACAATGTGAGCACGCCATACACGTTTTAAAAGCTTCTTTTCAGCTGTTTAGTAATGAAATCTTTCATTCCCAGGAGTTGTACGTGCTTGAACAGAAAGTGGCAGAGGGAATGTGAATTAGGTAGCAAAATTTTCATTTGATTAGGCATGGATGTAAAACTTATAATATTAGAATATTCTAAATGGTTACCTTGATACATTTACAATCTATGAAATATAATCACTAGAATCAATACTGTGATTCCACCAGAAATAAACTTTTTCAGACTCCCTCACGAAAAAACAAAAACAAATTATATTGTGTTACTCTCACATGACTTTCTCTAGTCTTGTACAAACTATTTTTACAAACGCTTATTCTCCATATGCTTCATGTTAATCCATATGTTAATCTTATTGCTAATTTTCTTGTAGATGCAAGGGGAATATGGTAAGCTATAAGCGATAGTCAAATGTTTTAAGAGCTGGTTCCTATGTGGCGCATTCCATTCTCTTTGCATGTCCAGGACATAAAATAATATGAATAACCAATTCCCATTTGAGAAAAAGTATAAGTATTGAAAAATTGAAGGGAATAACAAGCAATATCTCGAAATCGATTCACTCAACAACAAAAATGTATATGACATTAATTGTGTATTTTAACGCGATCTACATTTTTGTGTAGTAAAATTTTGTCTGTCTCTTATGATTTACCAGTTATGCAAAAGTCGTTCACAATGAAGAATACTTTTGGAGACATTCCCAGAAAATTCGAAATATACATTTCATTTGTCATGGAAATATTTGAAACATATGATAGTTTAATCAATTTCGTTAGTCATTTTTGAGAAAATTAAAATTTTCGAAAAACGTTCCATGTAAAGGATAATCTGGGGTGGGGGTATTTTCTTTAAAACTTTCATGTCGCATCTGATGCAGTAATTTGTATCACAAATTATTTAAATGTAAAGAATGATTACAGTATGAATATGCATTTTTATGTGACATTGATTTGAGATGTTTGTTGATTGTAATTATTGTTGAGAAGTAAGTTTATACTGCCTTACTGAAACTGACAATAATAGCGTGCAATAATGCAGCGAGGGGGTGAGCTGTTTATCATTATTAGAGACGAGGAAGTTACGTAATGTTGGCGCGTTTTTTTTAGAATTTGCTGGAACATTTTTCCTAAAGCATATGTATTCATAATTTTCATTGGATATAAAAATAGACGCTAATGTTGGCGCGTTTTATTAGCCAATTGCAGCTCAGTTATAATCTTTAGGCATATCGGGGTGTAGGAGTATAAAAAGGGCTAGGTTAGAGATAGACTCCGTCAGTTCACCGAAAATATTTGTATGCTACACGTCGCCTTCAGTCCAGCAGAAATATTACACGTCGGCTATCGGTTCGCAAGTTACGCGTATCAGAGTTATGAAAAATCTCAAGTATTGTAAAGTTAATGATACAAAAAGTTGAAGTACGTGAATTAAGAATGATCAGTAAATAAGTTATTATAACAGTTTCAGTTTGGCGAGTGTCAAGATCAAAGTGTAAATGTGATAGTGAATGTGTTCGACAATAAAAAGTGTAAAACAAATTCTTTCATCAGTGTTATCTTTGGATAAAAGACTCCTTTCCGTTTACACAACCTGTATAAAGAGAAGTGCTCGACCAAAAGGATAATAGCTAGCCGGAGGACAGTGAACTAAAATTAAATAAAATAACAGTAGCATTCTACCAAACAAACACTAATACCGCCACAAATTGCTAACACCAGATGGAGCTAACAAGCCTAACAAAGAATCACGTCACAAAATGGCTTCACCACGTGGAGTAACACATACACAAATAACATTATAAATTTACCATCGCAAATTGGCTTCCAAAACGTAGGGCTCAACAAATAAATATAACAGAAGTATACCACTTCAAATTGGCTTCCAAAACCTAGGGCTCAACAAATAAATATAACAGAAGTATACCACTTCACATCTCTGGAAGATACTGAACCTAAATACCAAGTTTGGTGTTTATCCGACTGTTCGTTTCTGAGTTATGCTGTTCACTGACAGACACACACACGAACATGTTTCCAAAAATGCTTTTTTGGATTCAGGGGGTCTCAAAACATGTATTTCCGGTGAAATCTCGGCATCGAATTTTTGGATGGAATACAATACTTCCCCTACTTACTATACGTAGTAGAGAAAGTAAAAAGCGAAAAGTCAGTTAAGTATCAAACTTGATATTGTTCAGCAACTTCCAAGGATAGGAGTAAAGGTTTTGAAAAAAGTCTCTCACCCCAAACAACCCTTTACATGAAACATCTCGTAATTTTTATTCTCTAAGAATAGCTCTAATGATTTTATTAAAATAACACACGTGTAAGATATTTTCGTTAGAAAGGAAATGTATACGTTCAGTTTTCTGGGAGTAACCTCTGAAGATCTCTTCATTCTGACTGACTTTTGCATCATTATTAAACCTTGATAGATAGACAAACTCTTAGTACACAAAAATGTGTAGTACAAATTATATCAAATACATTTTTTTGTATACCTAACTATTTCAAATATATTGCTTGTTATTGGTTTGAATTTTCAAATTCTTATACTTTTCTCGTTTTTCGCTTTTGCTTTCTCTACTACGTATAGTAAGTAGGGGAAGTATTGCAGTCGCCCAAAAATTCGATACCGAGATTTCATAGAAAATACTTTTTGAGGTGCCCTGAATCCAAATAAAGCGTTTTTGGAAACATGCCCGTGTGCGTCTGTGTCTGTCTGTGAACAGCATCTGCTCCTTACTCAAAAACGAAAAGTCGCGTAAACACCAAACTTAGTACTTGAGTTTAGTATCTTCCAAGGATGCGGCACAAAGGTTTTCAATAAAATCCCCCAACTCCAAACTACCCTTTAAATGGAACATTTTGGGAAAATTTTGATTTTCTTAAAAGTGGCTGTAACGATTTTGATTAAAATATTATATGTTTAAGATATTTCAATAGCAAATCAAATGTATATCTTGAGTTTTCTGGGAATTTCCCCAAAAGTCCTCTGCATACTGAATGACTATTGCATACCTGGTAAACTGTAACAGAGAGACAAAATTTTACTATACAAAAATGTAGATCTCATTAAAACACACAACTTATTTCGCATGTTTTTTATGGAGTGAACCAATTCCGAAATATTCCTTGTTATTTGTTTGGATTTTCCAATAGTTATAATTTTTCTCAAATGAAACATGCTTCACATAGGTACCAGCTGTTAAAAGATTTGACTATCGCTTAAAGCTTACCATATTCCCCTTGTACCTACAAGAAAATTTGCAATAAGATAGTTTCTGCAAATGTTTAATCATTCAGATTAATATGAAGTAAATGGAGAAAAAGCGTTTGTAAGAATAATTTGTACAAGAGTAGAGAAAGTCATGTGAGTGCAACATATCAGATTTTTACTTTCTCTACTACGTATAGTAAGTAGGGGAAATATTGAATTTTGCACCCAAAAATTCGATACCGAGATTTCACAGGAGATACATGTTTTGAGACCCCTGAATCCAAAAAAAGCATTTTTGGAAACATGTCCGTGTGTGTGTGTGTGTGTGTCTGTGAACAGCATAACTCAGAAACAGTCGGATAAACACCAAACTTGATATTTAGGTTCAGTATCTTCCAGAGATGCGACACGAAGGTTTTCAAGAAAATCCTCCACCCCAGACTACCCTTTACATGGAACATTTTTCGAAAATTTTAATTTTCTCAAAAATGGCTCTAACGATTTTGATTAAAATATCATATATTTAAGATATTTTCATGACAAATCAAATGTATATCTCCAAAATGAATGTCTCCAAAAGTATTCTTCATTGTGAACGACTTTCGCATAAGTGGTAAACCATAAGAGATCGACAAAATTTTACTACACAAAAAATGTAAATCTCGTTAAAAACACAATTTGTCATATACATTTTTTGTTTTTGAGTGAACCATTTTCGAGATATTGGTTGTTATTCCCTTAAATTTTCCAATACTTATAGTTTTTCTCAAATTCGTTATTCATTTTTTGTCCTGGTAATGCAAAGATAATGGAATACTTGACATAGCAACCAGCTCTTAAAATATTCGACTATCGCATAAAGCTTACCAATTCCCCTTGTATCTACAAGAAAATTAGCAATAAGGTTAACATCTCGATATCTCGATTAACATGAAGCATATGGAGAATAAGTGTTTGTAAAAATAGTTTGTACAAGAGCAGAGAAAGTCATGCGAGTGTAACGTATCAGAATTTTTTTTCTTGGATATGCAAAGAGTATTAATCTGTGGCAAAGAGAATGGTGCTGCACATAGGAACCAGCTATTAAGAGATATGCCTATGCTTAAAGGCTACTGTATTTCTATATTGCCTTTGCAAATACAAAATAAGGGGAACATAGTAGGCGTTAAGCGATAGTCAAATATTTTTATAACCGGTCGCTATGTGTAAAATGTAATTCTCTTTGCATGTCAAAAGATGGTTTCTGCAAATGTTTATCTCGATTAATATGAAATAGATGGAGAATAAGAGTTTGTAAAAATAGTTTGTACAAGAGTAGAGAAAGTCATATGAGTATAACACATCAGATTTTTTACTCGTGGTCATGCAAAGAGCATAGAATTTCAAAGTCGTGACTTAGCGACACGCGATTTAAAACTCTGACTATTGCTTTAGCTGCTGCATCTAAACCCAGATGTGTAAAGGTGAATTGGAAGTTCGAGATTAACAAGGAATAGATAGAATAATAAGTTTTTGTAAGAATAATTTATACACAAATGAGTAGGTCATGTGGATGCAACACATCAGATTATTTACAAAGCGGGTCGTTATATGCTGACTTAGCAATTTCATGCTTCTTGATAATATCAACACAACAAAATAATGACTATTATAAATTCAAACGAGCTACAGATATCTCGGAAAAGTTAAGACACAAATCATTTCAAATAAATTGGACGTTTTAACGACGTTTGCATTTTTCTGCGTAATAAGCTTTTATCTTTTTCTCGTGCTTCACTTGCTATAAAAATTATACAAAATCATTCAGAATTGTAGCAGGAAATGGTTGTTGAGCGCTATTTGTAGCGGAAAATCGTCGGTCCTTGGGATGATGCTATCTGCTGCAGTGTTATGGATGCTCGTCGGCTGTTGAGTTTTCCATTCCTAAATTTTTCCTAAATGTATCTAACTCTTGGTTCTCAGGGTTATCGTGGATGAGGCAAATTTAAAATATACTTCATTTCTCTTAATCAGAATAATTTATTAACAATTCAAATCTTTATGGGCAGCTACCTTTTCCCATTATTCCAATCCCACCACTTTAAATAAGTCAGGAGCCTAACTATCTGCACACGCACTCTCACCCATATGCACACACACGTGCATCTGTCGCTAAGAGCGTAACACTTGGTGTCGACGAAAATCCTAGAAAAGAGTGGGCAATCTGGGGCCATGTTTGCCCTTATATACCTGAGACTAGTGTCGCTCACCTCTGCGTTTCAAAATGTAACGACGTTTCTAATTGGTCCT
This sequence comes from Deroplatys truncata, assembly GCA_030765065.1. NCBI lineage: Eukaryota > Metazoa > Arthropoda > Insecta > Mantodea > Mantidae > Deroplatys > Deroplatys truncata. The sequence goes on from CM060986.1 coordinate 137,732,272, forward strand.
CAGACTGCGTTACCGTAACATGTATGAGAATATGTTACTCCAAATTCGTGCGCTTACGCGTCACCCTCTTTCTATTTCTCCTGACCGTTACCAGTTCCCTGCTCGTTAGCTTGGTGAAAGGTGTGCTCTACTTAGAATTAGGTTTTTCCTGGAATTTACTAGCTCTTCCGTTTCTTACAATCTGCTTTTGAATGTTGAATATTTTAACATGTTTCTTGGTTGGTGAATTATATTATTACTGTAAAATTCTTATATATGTATGGTATATCCCCTTTCAGAATGAAAATGATTTGATAGGTTATCGTAAAAAATTAAAGATATAATTTCTTAGTCAAACAAATGCAGTGCATTTTGTTCACACTGTGGCCACCTCATGGCTAATAATAATAATAATAATAATAATAATAATAATAATAATAATATAGGAATGTTTTGTTTTTTTAATGACGCTGTCAATTGCAGGATCGTATCAGCACAGCCGATGTGCCGGAATTTCGTCCCGCAGAAGTTCTTTTACGTGCTATAAATCTACTGACAAGGGGCTGTCGCTTTTGAGCACACTTTAAAACCATCGGTCTGGGCTGGGTTTGAACCCCCCACACGGCTGTGCGGATATGTCTTATGCCAGCGCCAGGCAGGTACCAACATCTACTCGCGAGCAAAATTGCTCACTGCCTGGTCATATCTCTGTAGTGAGCATAGAATGGAAGGGAGGCCTAAAAAGCTTCAACTGAACAGTGGCGACACGGTGCCTGAGCTTTTACCGACTGCGGCCAGTATACTTTATATGAAAAGTACCCACAGTAAAGCAATGTAACAATTGTTTTATTTTAGTGTACTAATAGAACCACTAAATATACAGGAGGACCATTTAAGGTAAGACTGTACAATATCCTCGAAACTAAGCGTTGTAGAAAGATATGTCTTTAACAAACGTTGCTTGATGCCATTAGTCGTGTTTTATTTGGAAGACGCAATGTTAGTGATTTTAGGGTAAATTTAATTTTTAAATTGGTATCTACAATTAGGGTCAAATTAAATTCACCCTAAATCGACCACCACAACGTCCTCCAAGTAAAGCAAGAGTAATGATACTTTGCCCATAATATAAAACAACTTAGATATTTCCTTCTACAGCGCTTATTTTTGGGGATATTGTACAGTCTCAACTTATATGGTCCACCCTGTACAACTGCAGAGGCATTCGATTACATAAATGCGGCTCTGAATCTTCAAACACTTTAAGCAGCGTACCACATTTTTCGTTTGGAACGTTGAAAGTAGGCTGCCTCTCTCAAATTCTTTTACGCAATACAGTTTCGTATATTTTACTTTGCATTATGCACAAGATGCATGAATGTGGAACACACAATTACTTGTATCAATGTCTTGCTGTCCCTGCCCTACCCAAGCTGACACTTTATCGAGCTTCCCCCTCCTTTCCTCCATAGTTTTGTAGTATTTGGGATATAGTATGGCTCCACGCAAGCGAAGAACGTTTTTAGTACATACCAGAATGTTGGTTTCTATGTTGTAGTTCATGATCGTCCTACAAGAAATATATGTTCATATACGTAAGTAGATCCAAATATGCTCAGTATCCTGGCAGAAAACTTGTGCACTCGAGAGAAATTTGTTTGGGGTTGGTTTCTATAAAAGGAAGACAAATCGTTTTTCTAAAAGCTGTCCTTCAGTCAATATTTATTTTGTAAGTCAATTATTTGTAATTGCAATGGTGGCACTCTATATATATATATATATATATATATATGGGTGTGTTTGTAATGCAATTCTCAGTGGATGCTGATAGAGTGCCACCATAGCTGTTGCGTTTGTGACGTAAGATATATATATATATATATATATATATATATATATATATATATATATATATAGAGCTGGCGCAGTTTTTTGCGTTTATATGGGAAAGGATAGGGAAAACGAGGCTAGATGCGACGGTTCACGGAGGAAAATGCGTTTATATGGGGAAGATAGGGACTACGAGGATCGATGCTAGACCAAGTCATGGGTTGAAGGACTGGGGATGTGTTTTATATGAGAGATACATATATATATATATATATATATCTTACGTCACAAACGCAACAGCTACCGACCACTGTCCTATGAAAAAGATTCCTTACATCAATGACCACTGTGGTGGAAATATCTGCTCGAACCACATCCTGGTTCTTTTCACTAGCGGCATTTCTTCTAGTAGCAATGTCAACTCTAGAAATGCAAGGTGGTATGGTGCGATCCATTTGGCTGGTCGCCTAATATTTCGCACCAGACATTGATGCCCCCCTGAACATGAAATGCAGTTTCTCTTATCCACAACTCCATGTTATGGCGGTTAACAGTTCCGTTGTTGTGGAATTTAGTTTCATCGCAGAGAACATTTTCTAAAGAATCTGCATGCATTTGCGATGCAGTAGCCGGTGTGAAAATATTGCTCGCGCTTGACAGTCGCGTCCTTGGGAGCTTGGTGTAGTTGTAGATGGTCGGATGAAATTTATTGGTGCAATATGCGCATCACTGATGTCTGATGACCCTAGAACTCCTATGTAGATTGTTTTCTACTGCTTTCGAACAGCTTCTTTATTGTCTTGAGAGGTAACTGGAGCATCGCGAGTAGGAGGTGCTCTTACAAATGATCCTATTCCACGAAGGAAATGTCAGCATTCGATGGACCCTTTCTGGAAACAGTTCTTCTGTACAGGCGCATTGCTAGCATTACATCTTGCTTCTCCGTAGATCAACAGCACAACAACATACTCGTCGTTTGAATGCATGGTTATGTCTGAAGAAAAGTGGCCTATGAGAAAGGTTTAAAATACTGAGTAGATAATAGAAAGCTTTTCACGCCAGGCATTGACCCAGGCGCAAATAGCAAAAGCCACTTTACATTTTTGAAGTGTTTCTAACTTGGTGAGCAATACCACAATAAAATACCTATTACGAAGTGTACATTTATAATCATCTGCCAGAGGAAAAATGGAGATTTATTGTATTTTGTGTATAATTATAACTTATAATGTTATCATAATGGTGGTCAAGTTATCACGAAGTAAGCGGCACAGTGATGAAGGAAACATAATACCGCTCGACCATATTCACCCTTTAAGCTAATGCCCCTACAGAGAATAAACAACATTAGAACTTGGATCTCACTTCGAATCTTTACACGCGTTTTGCAGCTCCATAGAGGTGTTTAAGCTCATTTTGGTGGTAAGGACTCAAATTGCATCAACCATTATGCCTACTCCACAAGCTGTAATAGCCGTAGTTTGAGCCAGAATGGAAATTACCTACCTCATATTTAGCAACTTTTGACTGTACAACGCCCATGTTTTGACTAAAGGCTTTCCTTCAATTGGTCGCATTGCGTAGATCTCCCAATTTCTTTTTTAATATTTCTGTCGATAGATACACGTGATAGGCTGTTTTGTCAATGTGAGTTTTCATAGGTGTGTACGAATGTATGCCTCGAACTGGTCCAAGCCTATCACTTTCCGTATTGCGTAGAAGTGTTCTTTTGTTTTCAAATATTTTTGTCGACAGATGCATGCGCTAGGTTGTACCTTCAGCGGGAGTTTTCATAAAAAAATGGAGTTTTATTTAAGGACGCAGTTTAACTACTAGCTTATTAGCGTCCAATTTTCTTCAGCCTCTTTATCAGGCTTGAAGTTCTGCCGTAGTTGCCGTAAATCTACGACACGGGACCACCGGATTTACTTCCCTTCCGAAGGAACCCTGCTAAGGATTTTTACCCCCAAAAAAACCATCGCCCTCGCCGGGTTTTAACCCGCGGTCTAGTTACCCCTAGACCACGGAGGACGATGGGTTTTCATAGATGAGCATAAATTCCTGCTATGGAGTATAATTTTGTAAAAATCAGCCAAAAATGCTGCTAAAGCTTCCTGTATCAGGATATGATGTTTTTAGAATCTACATACATAGCAATTGCTTTCTGTCCCGTAAAACACTAATGTACTGGGTTATCTATCTTTCCTCTGTAAAGTGTTATGCAAATGAGCGTTTAAACGATCAAAGACAGGACTAAGGCACATATGTCGTTTTCTGTTTTCTATGTTTTATTCTTCCCCCTGTTTTTCATAATTTATGATCACCATGTTTTCTCTGTTTTACAGTTTACCGCTATTACTGTTTTACACACACACACACACACACACACACACACACACACACACACACACACGCGCTATGACAACTCGTACTGCGACCTTCATCTAGGCGGAGCGCCAAAGCCAAGCGCTCCAGCGACCACGTCTACGACGGCCGGCACTTAGCACCTTGCATAAATTAAAAAAATGTCTAGGGACAGGTAACTCACCCGGTGTGTTGCTTGGAATTAAATTCGCCGCATTTTTCTTACTTTACATGCACTTTCTGTGGAATCACTGTTTTCTACTCCATGGTATTCTGAACGAACAGTGAACAGTGAAAACGCTCATATTTTAGATAACTAGCATTAAAAGACCGGTTTTAACAAGTGTCACTTGACGCAGTTTTTAAATGAAATGAAACTGATGGATATATTTAACAAGTTACTAAGCCATATTGGAATTATCAGTCCAAGGGATGGACAAGATTCACACATATATGATTATGAATACATTGTGTAATAATTATCAATATTGTTAGAAAATACCATATATAAAATATTCACAAAAGTGCTTATACATTGTGAAAAACCAACTAAAATTGTATTAATTACAAAGTAGAAAAAAATAACGTCAAAAGCGAAATACGTTCTAAAGAAAGGAGAATAACACTGCATTCGCAATATTTTAAACATTATATGACATAAAAAGGTCAACAAAGGAGAAACTCATAATGGAAATGTGTTAAAATGAATTTGAATTGTTAACATGTTATTTATATTAATGTGGTTTATGTAACTTCTAGAATTTGTAGATAAATTGTAATTTATTTTGTTGTGCTTAGCAACCAAGCTAGGATAAGTAAACGTTCAACTTTCTTATTACTTAAAACTTTTCGTATAGAAGAAGACGCTTTGAGCAACGTTCAATTCAAATAGTTACTTGCGCAGCAAATTATAATACATTATAAGCAAGAGATGGTCAATAATTAATTGCTGAACCAATATAGAGAGTCAATAAGCAGAATTATAAAATTGTAAGTAAAACTAAATTAGAAATCTGATGTGTTAAACTCGCATAACTTTCTCTACTCTTGTACGAACTATTTTTACAAACGCTTATTCTCCATATGATACATGTTAATCGAGATATCGCGATAAACTTATTGCTAATTTTCTTGTAGATGCAAAGGGAATTGGTAGGCTTTAAGCGATAGTCAAATATTTTAAGAGGCGGTTGCTATGTGGAGTACTCCATTCTCTTTGCATTACCAGGACAAAAAAAATTAGTAACGAATTTGAGAAAAACTATAAGCATTGAAAAATTTAAGGAAATAACAAGCAATACCTCGAAAATGGTTCACTCAAAAAAATGTATATGACATAAATTGTGTATTTTAACGCGATCTACGTTTTTTGTGTAGTAAAATTTTGTCTATCTCTTATGGTTTACCAGTTATGCAAAAGTCGTTCACAATGAAGAATACTTTTGGAGACGTTCCCAGAAAATTCGAGCTATACATTTCATTTGTCATGAAAATATCTTAAACATATGATACTTTAATCAAAATCGTTGGAGCCATTTTTGAGAAAATTAAAATTTTCGAAAAATGTTCCATGTAAAGGGTACTCTGGGGTGGGGGGATGTTCTTGAAAACCTTCGTGTCGCATCGCTGGAAGATACTGAACCTAAATACCAAGTTTGGTGTTTATCCGAATATTCGTTTCTGAGTTATGCTGTTCACACACACAGACACACACACGGACATGTTTACAAAAAATCTTTTTTTTGGATTCAGGGGGTCCCAAAACATGTATTTCCGGCGAAATCTCTGTATCGAATTTTTGAGTGGAATACAATACTTCCCCTACTTACTGTACGTAGTAGAGAAAGTAAAAAGGTAACTGTTGTTCTACGTTTTATCATTCACTTTGCCCCTGAGAAAATAAATAACTTTTCAGCGAAGTTCATTATTGCTAACCTTATTTAAATGTTTTACCTTAAAAGCACGCAAAGAAACCCTGGATACGAGGAGATTGCGATTAACTGATCTATACATACGTTAAAGATTTTAAAGTGCAACACACGCTGTAGGATTCCAACAATAACTAAGTGGAGTAAAGTTTTCGCCAACACTAATCATTTCTGCCAAACCAAACGGACACGATACTACTGATTTTATCAGCGCGGTAAATTCAAATCCGGCAATTATTAGTTACAGTATTCAGGACTACCAGATCATCAGAGAACACTCAGTGGCATAACTTTTGTATTTTCTATAACACTTCATTGTTTCTACCCGTATGTATGTGATATACATGTATGGATTAATGTAATGGCGGGTTATTTGTGTGACTTGGAAATGGGTTTGGAAGAACCAGAAGAAATTTTGCAATCAACGGAGAGGATAACGTTAGAGTTGTTACCAAAGGAGCCCAAGAACTGTATAACATTATATACAACATATTTATTCAATGGTGCAATGTAAAAACCGTAAAAAGTAATTAAAAAGTAAATGTGTGGCGTTATCAGTACTGGTGCTATGGAAATCAAACAAGAAGACTAGAGCTGACCATTGCGCAAGTCCGAATGTGTACGATTATTTACACACAAACTTCAGCTGGATACTTACTAATGTAACATTTAAGGCTGTCTGAAAATAGTATATGATAACACATATTAAAAGATATTTTATTTTTCTCGTAGGATTGCTATATTAGGCTATTAGTGTCGTTCCGCAAATATTACTATTCGCAGAATAAAATACGCTTTTAACACTTGTCATAAATAGCCAGCGAGTTCGAATCTAGCACGTAGGTTTTGTAAATCCTTGTTAGTATTTTAGAAATGTATGAATTGGAATTAGACGTTTTATAGCCCATGTCCGTCAGAATGTCCCTTCAATGGTGGAAGGGTTATCAAAATCGGTTGATTGATCTTTCAGATTACCCAGATACTTACGTGCGTACAAATAACTTTTCTGTTTATAGTATTATTATTATAGATGTTGACGATACGTCTTCAATGATGGAGTTAAAATCTATAACTGTTTTTTAAACTTAATCTGTTCTACTGAAAATGTCACTTATTCTATATTTTTTGCTCACTTGCTAAATTCACTTTGTGTTTAAACGCAGTAATATATTAATCCGTAGCAAAAACACCATTTTCAACAACTGCGCTATCTGTTAGTAGTTAATTCATAATTTTCTTTTTAACAGCATTAGCGTTAAGCCGTTAACCAACGGGTTTGCAAATTATTATAATAGCTGTAGGAACGATGTGTCTAACATGCATACCATGATCCTATTATATTTACATTCTCTGAAACAGAATATGGCATCCCAGAAAACAATGTGCTTGTCAGTATATTTCCTCTGGCAGGTGACCGTTTCTCGCGTCAGAAGCCAGGAATGTACGTGTTAGAGCGCTGGACGTTTCCAAAATATAAGCTTTGGAAGGGGATTCATGATTTCCATTTTACAGGCGCTGTTAGTCCCGGGCTTGAGGTATTTCCTGGGATTATGTAATGTCGGCTTAAAAATACCAGCAGGGATATTATATTTTAGGTTAGGTAGATTTTGCGCTGGCCATTAATGTCCGGTGAACCTTGGTGTGAAATTATTTCTTCCGTGTTCCTGTTTGCTCGGAGATAAAAGAAGTAACACTTGCTCAGAGTAAACTGTTGTAAAGTTAATTTAGAAGCTATTTAATACTTTTACAGACGAGTAGGGTGCACTGTTACGTGTAAAAATCTCTCCTGTGTAGCAGATGCAGTTGATAACAAAATGTCAATCTGTATCTCCTCCTCTTCCAGAGCTATTGAAGTAAGTTCAATGCACACTAAAACCATTTCTCTCCCTATGCGTCTATCAATTAAGTAAATCAATTATTATTCTGCATTAGAATCCTATATTTTGTAAGCGAGTATATTATCACTGGTGTGATGCTTATTATGTAGAACAATGTTCAACGCTTTGTTAAGGGCATATTGGGTACTACTGGCAGGCATGGCAAGATGATAATACAACATTTTCTGCTTAAGGGGAGAAGGTACTCTGAAATGGTAAAAAATCTAATTTTTTGTTTTAGGCACTAACACAAATTTCTATTATTTCCAGTTTCATAAAGTATATACTTTTGGGGGTTCAAGAGGTTTTTAAGACATTTAAATACCATTTAAATGCTTTAAAACTGTCGTGTAATGCCCCTTTTTAGAACATTTTTTAATTTTTCAACAAGGAATGACTATCATGCCCAGCGAGCAGTTCACCAATTAACAAAAGAGACCAGGACCAAGATAAGGCAATCATAAAAACTGAAGCAATCCAGTAAAATAAGATGCAGATGATTATGATCCTGGAACGTACTGAAGTGCCAGAATTTTAATGTTAAAACTTTAAATTCAGTTTTCTGAAATCAACATTTTTAGGTACTTGTGTAATTTTTTATTAGAAAGAATGAGAGGTAGAAAGCTGAAATTTTCAGTTCATGTATACAACACATAATTAAAATTTCTGAACCAGAATCATAATTTTATAATACATATTAGTGATATTAAGCAAGCAACAACATTGCAAATTTTCCACATTTTTACCTTTTTGACTTTGCAAATATTTTTTTTTCAATTTCTAGTTAACTGATATACATAGCCAAATAATTGAGGTTCAGTAGATAGCTGATTATACTAAGAACAAGCATGCAAAAGTGTGATTCGGTATTGCAAATAGTATCACAGGAAAAGGTACATGAATTAACATGTTTTAGAGTACATTTTATTATTTTTCTGCTGAATGGAATAATCTTTATGGACTCGACTACATAAGCTATCAATGCAAACGACCACCTGAAATAATTTTCATAATGTGTAGAATAATTAATAAAACTTTAAGGAAAACCCACTGAGAAATTTAAGAGCAGTGGTAATTTAACACACTTACGATGTAATTTCCATGTGTTCGGACTACCTTGTCCCCTTAAGATAGCTGAGGCCTGACAAGGGTAATGTCTAAAAAGTGGGGTTGTAAAACACAGCTAAATGTATCGTGCTGAGTATTGGTGCTTTATTTTGATACTATTTTGTCGTTACAGAATTATTGCATTCGTTTCTTCAATGTTCTCTAGGTAATATAATAGGGCACAACAGTGCTGTATCATGTTGTTTCTCATTTCGTGTTTTGTTTCTAAGTAGTTGTACTTAACTATGCTTCTCTTGTTTTATTGCAATGGTATTTCTTCTGTAGCGGTATTTTTTGTGCTTTGTATACTATCCTGTGTATTACAAAAGCTCATATGGTCTATGCGATTGCTAAGCATTGTTAACGCCTGTGTGTTTAAACTTAAATAAATGCTTTTATTCACGCTCAGGCTAGTTGGGCGCTTTACCCTGTTGCATTTCCAGGTCGTCTATGGTATTAGGATTGTTGCTATAAACTTTATTTTTAGCGTTTACCGATCCAGTTGTTCTTAATTTATAGACCAAACATCTCACAGTGTCTCTATCCGGAACTGGATAACCAAGAAATTGCCGCTTAAATTGCTACACCCTGTCTACATGGTTCAGTTTTCACGTATGTATCGTACATAAAAATACGCTGTTCAAGCGTGAATTTGTTGCCAGGCATTTCCGCGGACCAATAAAAGAATAATATTCCTAAGAAATAACACACAATACACGTATTGTCGAAACACTTCACAACACGAATACAAAGCAACGACCGAAACAGCTCACAGCTGATAAATGTACCCGTGACACGTTCTGCGCTACTTCTGCGCAGTGACATGATACCAAGGTCACTGCCGTCTCGGCCGACACGCATATAAGGCGGTTGTGGCCTTGGCATTTAACGAAGGCACTGTACAAACGAAGCTTAAACAGATCATGCCGAATGAACGTAAAGCATCACACTAGTTGTATACATAATCGATAACAGCGGTAACGTCTTTCAATAGTTGGGTGTTTTAGAACATATTGCTGCTTACCTAACGTTGCACCGCCTCCACACAAGCTATCCTACTCTTCTGTCTTAGTTGATGAGGACCAGACCTTGTCACAAGAATAGCACGGAAAATATAACGTAGCAAATATACTTCCGCATCATGCCCAATGCGTGATAAATAAATACAGATAATGAAGTTTATATAATCCTTTCTTGAAGCTTTGATGATTTTAGAAGGAGTACGGCCAGATTCCGGCAGCGGCAGCGGCAGTGACGCTACCCCTAACCCAAGAACAATCGCAAGGCAGGGAAAACACGAACGACCCCGGGTGGCGACCCAACAAACTATTAGACACACTTACCGCATGCGAGAAAACAAAAGCATGTGACGGATTTAGGAATATCTGACGCAGCGGCAAAGAGAGAAAAACGAATAAAATGGTTGTAAAGTTGGAGGTTTGAGGAGAAGTTGCTCGTGTTTGCTACACAACAGTATCATTAGAGAAACAAAACTCAATGGATAATTTGGCCTTCATGACCATAATGTCATACGTTCCAGTAACCTTCTTTAGGGTGTGGCATTATAATACCCATACATTAGGAATTTATTTTATCTTATACTCGTACCTGATAATATCAAATTGTTTAAGAAATACACAATAGTTTTTCAAACACTTTAACTTCTACCTCAGGTCATTTATGCTACTTCTCTACAACTTACCTTTGGTAGGCATGGAGGCATTGTAATCCGACTAAAACCTGTAAAATTTTAGGCAACCAAAAGTGTGTTTTTAGAAAATGTATGAATGTGAATAGCATGAATGAAAAAGAGATGTCCGAGGATTTTAAAATTTCGTGTTCAAGTGGACCACAATTTAAGGATTTTTCTGTAATTTTCTCTGTCCCAAGGGATACCTTATTGCGAAGTTATTTTCTCTTTACTCGCATGTGGTTGAAAGTATCGTGTATTTCAGATACTGTCAGAAGTAAGACGACTTCACAGGCTATTCGAAGAAAATGTTATCTTGAATCACAGCTTAAATGAAGATGGTGAGAAAATCTGAACATCTTCGCAAGATTCCGTATCTTCTCCTTGTAAATAGGAAACGTAATAATGAAGGAATGAAAGTCAAATAATAGAGATGTAAAACACAAATGACGTCTATCAGTTCATTTGGATTATGTCATCTCGCAAGCAGACAATGTTAGCATTGACCTATTCAAGCGCGCATGTGGAAGCAATCAAGTGGGTGAAAACGTCACGGTCAGACAAGTCGTTCGTGGTTTTATTGTGCCTTAATTACCCACGATATTATACACACAGTAGTAATGGGCATAGTTCTTGATTTGTGTACAATAACGGAGAGATAAGTAACTCCTAACCTGATTAAATCTAATTGGTATTCGCATACCAGGATGGAACTAAAAAGCCTACTAGGTACAAAATGTGCATAATATGATCAACAGGTATGTTTAACCACACTGGTACTCTACCTTAACCAAGACAAAGGAAGTACTTCAGTAGACCGCAAAATCTGATGCCGAAATTTCACCTGAAATACATGTCTTAAATTCCTCATACCAAAACTTTTAAGAAAAATCTGATGTGTTACACTGACATGACTTTCTCTACTCTTGTGCAAATTAATTTTACAAGCTCTTATTCTCCATCTATTTCATATTAATCGAGATAAACATTTGTAGAAACGATCTTTAGACATGCAAAGAGAATTACGTTTTACACGTAGCGACCAGTTCTAAAAATATTTGACTATCGCTTAAGGCGTACTATGTACCCCTTGTTTTGTATATGCAAGGCAAATATAGAAATACAGTAGCCTTTAAACCTATACATATCTCTTAATAGTTGGTTGCTAGGTGTAGCACCATTCTCTTTGCCTCAGATTATACTCTTTGCATATCCAAGACAAAAAAAGAATAACGAATTCCCATTTGAATATAAGTAATGAAAAATTTAAGGGAATAACAAGCAATATCTCGAAAATGGTTCACTCAACAAAAAAATGTATATAACATAAATTGTGTATTTTAACGCGATCTACATTTTTTGTGTAGTAACATTTTGTCTATCTCTTATGGTTTACCAGTTGTGCAAAAGTCGTTCACAATGAAGAATACTTTTGGAGACATTCCCAGGAAATTCAAGATATACATTGTATTTGTCATGAAAATATCTTGAATATATGATATTTTAATCAAAATTGTTAGAGCCATGTTTGAGAAAATTAAAATTTTAGAAAAATGTTCCATGTAAAGGGTAATCTGGGGTGGGGGATTTTCTTGAAAACCTTCGTGTCGCATCTCTAGAAGATACTGAACCTAAATACCCAGTTTGGTGTTTATCCGACTGTTGTTTTCCGAGTTATGCTGTTCACAGACACACACAGACACACTAACACACAAACGGACATGTTTTAAAAAATGCTTTTTTTTTTAGATTCAGGGGTCTCAAAACATATATTTCCGGTGAAATCTCGGTATAAAATTTTTGGGTGGAATACAATACTTCCCCTACTTACTATAGTAGTAGAGAAAGTAAAAAGACAGGGGGGTATGTGTGTGTATGAGAGAAAGACAGAGTGAGAACAATGATGCATAATTTGGACAGACCTTGTACTAAAATGACATTCACAGTTTGCCTTTGCTTATACATTAACAAACCAGTTCCTACAAATGAAGTATTATAGAATGTTTTACAGTGATACATGTGCTAATATTGTATCTTGAAACGCGCTTTTTGTAAATGTAAACGATAACAATAAGTATGCAATTTTATCAATTTATAAATACTGTAAGAAGCTCTCTATATGAGAGGAGCAAGACAATGTACTTTCAATTATTGTATTTAGTAGTACTTTAGTTGCTTTACATTAGAAATAAGCCGTTTTTCTGCATTTTGGGTTACTGTTTTTATCTGAATGTATATAATAGAACTATTAATGAGAGCACTAGGAAATAGGCCAGTCAAAAACCACTCGCCCTTTTAGAAGTACTGAACAAATTTGATAGAATCAGCTATGTAGTACGTCTCGTTGGTTAAAGCACCTCTCTACACACATACAGGGTGGACCATTTAACTTGAAACTGCACAATATCTCCAAAACTAAGCTTGTAGAAAGAAATGTCTTGAATAAAAGTTTCTTGATATTATGAGGGAAGGTAAATGCCATTACTCGTCTTTTGTTTAGAGGACATTTTAGGGTCAATTTAATCTTTTTAGATGGGAACCTAAAATTAGGGTCAATTTAAATTGAGCCGAATATGATTATTACAAGCTCCTCCAAATGAAACACGACCCCATAATATCAAGCAACTTTTATTCCAGACATTTATTTCTACAACACTTAGTTTTGAAGATATTGTACAGTCTCGACATAAATGATCCATCCTGTATTATATTACGCTGCATAATGCTCCAAATTGAAATGTTTTCTAAAACATGCAGCAGATAAAATTTAGTGCAGTTATCAAATATAGAACGAAGCAGGGAAAAGTATTTGGAGCTACTTCCTAGTACCTGAGGACAACTATCTCGATTCTCTAAGTATAGAGGACCAATTTAGAAGTTACCAACTTCCTTTGCTGATTGCAACTATTTCTAAACACTAAGGAGAAGCCTCATATTTTTCCAATAAGTAAAAGTTACCTAGTAACCCTGTGATTGCTACAGGCAGGAGATGTATTAGGACGACTACTTGCATTGTGGGTCAAGGTGAATTAGTGGATGGAGTAAAACAACCGTTATTTAACACACAATTATCATTCCCCAGATAAAGCTTTAGTCAGCAAAATGTTGCACTTATGTGTAGAGAGAATCTTAACGCTGTGTTCTTCTTCTTCCTCCTCCTCATTATAAACACGCTGCAATTTTGCAATATTTTGAGTTACATGTTTTTTCTAGAGGTCCCTAATATGTAGGAATACCCCTTTTTACTTTCTCTGCCACCTAACTTTAGCAAGCAAGAACTATTCTATTTCACCCAAAAATTGATACCGGGGTTTCATCGGAAATACGCGGTGAATAATAAAAAAAACATTTTTAGTAATACGTACGCATGTACATATATCTGTGTGTGTCTGTAAACACAAATCTAAAATGAAATTTTGGACAAGTACTAAATTTAATACTTAAGTTCAGTACCTATCTTCCAGAGATGCGACACGAAGATTTTCAAGAAAATCCCCCAAACCTCAAACTATTCTTTGAACACTTTTCAATACTTTGATCTATTAAAATGGGTACAAACATTTTGATTAAAATATATTTACATGAGAGGAGATGTGTATCTTGAATTTTCTGGCAATAGCCTATAAAGTCGTCTTCGTTGGGAAGAAATATTGTATAATGGGTAAACCATAACAAATATACTAAAACATAGCACTGTATCACTCTTTAAAGCACACAATTTATTCCAAGTAACGTTTTTGTAGAATTCGAGATATCCATTACTGTTTTGAATGTTTCAATACCTTTGTTCTTTCTTAAAAGTGCTGTCGCTATTTCACTATTTTCCATGGAGTCGTAGAAGTAATTTTAAATCCAGCACATAGCAATCCACTTTTAAATATGACTGTCGATCCAGTTTCCTCTATGCCCCATAACTACAACAAAATACCTAATTGAAGTTCTGCTAACGTTTATCTCGAGTGGCATGCATTAGAGTGAAAAGCTTTGATAATAAAGCTGTTATATAATAAAAATATAATGTTATACATTCATATGACATTCTCTATCCCCGTTGTTTATTAGTGGGTATACAGACTATTCTTACTAAAGCTTATTATCATTTCTACTGCATTTTAATACAACTAAACCTTTACAGAAACAGCTACATTATGCATTTAGTTAGGATACAAAGAGAACAGCGATGGTTAAATGTTAAAAAGCTAGTCACTATGTGCTGGCCTTAAAATTCCATACTGTTTCCACGCAATTGCCAGAAACAATTGAATGTCCACACGATTTTAAAAGAATGGCCAAGTAATGAACAATTGAACATTTAATAAAGGATATCTCAGAAATAACTTGTGCCACGAAAGAACTTATTTGAAATAAATTGTATGTTTTAAACAGATTTACATTTTTTATGGAGTACGTTTTCGTCTCGCTTAGTATTGTATAAGACTATACAAAATTCCCTCGGAATGAATGGACTTCACAGGCTATTCTCAGAAAATTCGAGGTGTATATTGTAGGTATTTGTCATGTAAATTTCTTTAGAGGCATTTTTTAAAAAATAAAACTTTTTGAAAAATTTTCCATGTAAAGGGTAGTGGATCTTTTTGAAAATCTTTGTGTCGCATCTCTGGAAGGTACTGAACATAAAACAAAGTTTGGTATGTAGCCGACTTTTCGTTTTTGAGTTATGCTGTTCAGACACACACACATACACGCGCGCGCGCGCACAGACAGACAGATGCATTTTCGTATAATCTCCGTATCGGATTTTTGGGTGGAATGCAATACCTCCTCTACCTACTATGTAAGTGGTAGAGAAAGTAACAAACAAAGATGGGTTTAGAAAGTCGTATAAATATAACACGTAAGATTTTTTGTAAATAGTTGAGCTGATTCTAGATTATTAAATGAGTATAACTAAGCACGTGTACATAGATATTTGCCCATTGGCAATCCTGAATCTGTTAGTATGGTCAAATTGGTTACTAAACGGTTGAGCGAGAGACAGGCTTTAGAGTGCTGGACTCGAGACTGTAAGCAGTAACTTCCTTAATGGAGCTTGGTATGTTTTCTGTGTGTGCTGGGGCAGTAACCAGTGGCTGACGTTACTGTTCTGGTCTGTTCCATGGCGATTTGCAGGAGCTGTGTCTTGCACTTCTAATGCGTCGTCTGCATTTGTAAAAACAGGTAATGGCATGCACTCTGTTTCTTGTCATTTATTTTAAATTTGTAATGCCAGTGGCATAACTCAACTGATTGATCATTTTACTGAATGCAAAATTTTTTCTATTTGCAAGTGTGAGGAGTTAATTATGCTAGGTCTTTGCTAGATTGTTAAACGCCATTTTTCTCCGGATTTATGCACGTTTTTGCTTATGGTCAAAGCAGATAAACATTTTCAGCCAAACCGGTAAATGGGATAATTATTGCTGCCCGACATAACCTCTTATCCATGCCATTTGCATTGTTCTGTTTTTTAGAAAAAAAGCTGAAGCAGCCATAGTTCTGAATTTTTGAGTGCATGTATGTGTGTGTGAGAGAGAGCCAGTTTACATCATTGGTGCCAGTTATATTTGATGTATGTTTTATTAGGGAATCCAATTTTAGCTGTGTTCCATTTTACCTTCATGCCTTTCGTAAAAATGTAATTGAAAGCTGTACATGAGTCATATTAGGGAATTATAAAGGATAACTGTTTCGGTAATTTCATAGTGTATCTATCTTCTATGAAGATTTTTATACAGACTGAACTAAGCTTAAGGTAATTATTCTTGAGGTGAAAGCTTTACAAGATTATGGCACTAATTTTGTCATTCACATTGCTGGTTTAAAATTTGGACATGTTGTTACCTGGTTACTAAACAGCGGCAATTCACAGAAAAGCACACTCATATTTACACACCAGAATCAGGATGTCTAGAAAACTTTCTGCTCAAAGAAAAAATTATAGAGTGCAAAAGGGACACGGAATCCCTTGAACAGCAGGCAGTTGCTGAACAACTAAGGCCCGGTTTCACAGTTTAAGTTTTGAATCGGGCTTAAGCGGATGCTTAAATTACAATGGAGTTTTACATTGAGTAGTTCAAGCGATAAGCTTGGATTAAACCGTTCTGAACTGTGGTTTAAGCTAATAAGTCGCCATGTTATCTGAAGACGACGATATTAGTGATGAAATGCAAATGATTTTAACTTATATGCACAACAGAAGACAATCTAGAATGTTATGAAATGACCGAGAATTTCACGAGAGATTTCGATTAAACAAACAGTCGGCAATGATGGTACCAGAAATAATTATTTATGATACAATGAACCATAAAACCAACTGGTAAGAAGCAAAACTTAATTTGACAGGCCCTTAATTTTAAGTTTATACTTGATAAGTTTATCGTATGCTTTGTCGCACTTATTGCCATCACATCTACATAATGACTTATTGCTTTATATTTTAGTAACAATGCCCTCTCGTCAGAAATAATGCTTCTCTTAAGATTGAGGTTATATGCAAGTGAAAGCATGCTAGTTACAACTGGAGGCTTTTCCGGCATCTCAAAATCTACAGCATGCAGAGCAATGTTTCGCACCATTCTAATTCACCTTCGTATCGTAATTTTTCGTAACGTTTAGAGTTTCCTAGTCCATAGTAATTTGTTCGATTGCTTGCATACTTTTGCTGTTTCACTGCTTCTAGGAGAATACCGATTCTTGCGAAATAATGTTTTGTGTTTTGAATCTGATTTTTTGGTCATTTTAACTTTGTTGCTGAAAACCTGGAAAATATTTTAGAAAAAGCGTCGCCATAAACGATTCAAATTAATTTGATGCGCATGCGCAAAAGTTGCCAGGTTTACCATACCTTGGAGTTTTCAGCTCAGGTATGGGGACCTGGTTAGCCTACTGTAAAATAGGGGTAGAGCTAGGCACGATGGGGAACTTAGCACCTAGACCTACAAGATCGTTTTTTTCTAATCTCCTGACGGGGTGAGATGAAAGGAGAGAGAGGGCTGCCGCACCAGGAGGCAGACAGGGCAGAGGGCAGGGTCCTACCGTTTACAGAATGAAACTCCCCGAGAGCAGCTTGTACAACAGGTTCCCCTCCCCATGCAGGCTAGCACATCCCTGGAGATCGCCCACATTCCGAGAACGAAGGGTTACATACCGCATCATTTTACCTGTCATGCAACGCCGAGACTCTCGCCAGCACCTTCAACCCTGAAACAGACCAAGCAGATGAAAAGTGAAGTGAAAGGAGAATAGAGGTGAACTGGAGGGACAGGAAATTCGGGGGATGTAATGAAACTTCCCAGCATTCGCCTGGCGACACGGGAAAACCCCCGAAAGAAACCTGTAGGAAAGTAAGGTCGGCCGCGGGAATCTAACTCAGACCTCCCAGATGTGAGCCACAGATGTTACCTCCTGAGCTATTCCGCTCGGTAACCTAGTGCGAAACTCTCAAAGCTTAAACTAAACCCTAAGCCTTGCTTAGGTGGCGTCCGTAGCTTCGGCTTCAACTTCAACTATGAAACTGCCCCTAAGCTCTAGTCAATCAAAGGAGAGGAACAAAATATACTTGAATATTAGTCAACTATTGGTTTTATATCGAAATTTTTAATTACACTATACGTTAATTCGATTATAAAGGATTACTCGAATATTTAAATAATTCAGGAATTTATCTTGGAATTGCTGTGACCTCGAGGTCGATATGAACTGTCAAAACGCACATGACAGTTTCTCTTATGAGGAGTTTATATATCTTGACCTCTGGACTAGTGCCTCCACTATTGTGTTTCAGCGGTGCCAACTCTTAACCGTATAAAATATACTGTATTATCTTCTTTCCATTAAATAGTCATTGCATCAGGAAAACACGTTGTGGTGACACAATTGAGTCCAACTGCGCTAGTTCCATTTTATTTTTAGCTTTGCTTTTAGTCGTTCCTATCTCTCTGCCGGGGTGTCTACTTCTGGAAACTTAGGGAGTTTGTCATTGCTGTACCATAGCTCCTGGATCCGGCCACAATACTTACTACATCTTTCCTCCCGGGGACGCCCCGTCAGGGAGCGTAGTTACACTATTCCCTCTGGATCGATGCCGAGTCTCCTCCGTTAAGGAATATAAGTTCTTCCTATGTCTAAGAGGATTACCGTGCATTTCTTCTAAAAGCATATTTTTAAAAACCACAAGTTATTGGATTTGGTAACCGAGGGGGCTATGCGCCGAAACTATCACTCTGTTTTGAAATCAATAGTGATGGTAGCGAATATTTACATCACGTTAAATTGAAAGAGCAATAAGAGCAAGCTGTTGAATAATTAAACCTTTGTTTAAGGATGATTTAAATTATTTTCAATAAGGCACCTGTCTTATTGATCCCCTGAATGAAAGTGTATTCGTCATTTTCGCTTTCTCTTACTTCTTCTAAAACTTTGCGCGTATCTTTTCTTTTGCACTGAAATGAAGGATTCTGCACAATGTCTCGAAATGGGGTTTTAAAAGAGGTTGTGGATGGATACAGTTCTCAGTAAATTGGGACAACTGAACACTTACCTCTCTCTAGTTCCCTAGTCTTGAGACAGAAGTAACTTAAATGCCTTCTAAGCAACTAGGTAGTAGGGGTTACTGGTCCACGAACGTCAGGATAAAGAAGAAACTGGAGCAGGTTTGCTAGCTCTGCCCTTTGGCTTACCCTTGAACCTGATCTCAGTACCTAGCTGCTACTGACCGAACGAAGTGGCTCCACAGTAAAATGTGAGGCTCGCATTCGGGAGGTCCTGGGTTCGATTCCCCTTTTACCGGTCCTCTGAATTGGGATTTTACGTGGTCTTCCATAACTGGTAGACAAATTCCAGGCTGGATAACACAATATCGCGAATTTTCCGGTCCGTAATTTCCTGTCATTTCTATTTCCTATGTTTGAGTGTCGAAGGATCAGGAAGATGGACGGCGGGCGATGCATGTAGCGACGGAGTTCCTTTGAGGAACTGACAGCCCTGGCGTCCGGTTTCTGACGGATATCCACTGAAACCTCTCCATGGAGAAAGGGAGATCTGTGTGGGCGGTCCCGCCGGCGTCAAAATGTAATACCTAGAGACATTAGGGCTTACCGCCGGCGTCAGTTCCTGCCGCCCTGGTTCTGATCGCCTTGTGTCCTGAACTTCAGCACCTTCCTCACGGGGTTTAAAAAGATAAAATAACCCTCTATGTATGCTTCAGTGAGCAAATCCTCCTCCATTCCTGATCTTATCCTATCCAATTCTCACTCTTGCTGTATGTTTACGGATGAGAAAGGGCACGGAGCACTACTTACTACGGTACACCTTTTAGCAGAAAAGCTGCATTATACCTAAGGCTTGACAGAGCTGGATACTGTAGCGTATCGCCAAGTTTGTCACACCAGACGCATTATTGTTACCGATAGCATTATTGGGTACCTTTTAATTGTTTTTTTTCGGCTTAACGAGTCCTCCTTTGGCGCGGAATACACCAGAGAGGGTGCTTTGTTTGAATCCCGTCTGGTATGACACCAACCCTGGCTGACTGGCTTGGCTAGACATAGTTGGAGGGAGGGGATTTAGTTAGCGTAATTTCAGTAAGTACAGTTGAAGCAAGTCGTGTGTGTGAGTGGGACCAGTTCTCGGCTTCGGGGCATCTCCCTTCATCCTGTTTTCCATAGTGCACAATGTAGGTCGTCAAATACTTGTCAATAATGTGTGTTATGTAACGTTTTTGTAAAAGTAAAATCTGAGGCCTTCCTCCAGATCTTGATACCAAGGTCCTGGTCTTCTTGCTGTAGCGAGTTGCGTTCCCCCATGTGCGCGTTGGGGTGATCGAAATTTAATAATTTGCTAGAAAACTTTTGGCCCTCACCCTAGCATTAACAATATAATATATTTCTTTGAAGCTATTTCATATAAAAGTATAAATGTCAAGAAGGCAAGTAAATTAAACGGAAGCTTAATACAGGTAAGTCATACATGTGTAATTAAATTTAAAGAATTGGGACCTGTAGACAGAAAAGCGGCTTCTGCCTTATCTTTAGTAACAAACATTAGGATAATTGAGTTTGAAATAATTATTGGACGGTTCAACTGTTTGAATTATTCGAATATTCTGAAAATTCGTATGCATAGTACGAATAATGTTCCCATTTATGACAGCTTCATTGGTTCAAAATAATAAAATTTCCATTCAATATTCAAATACACTAGGTGGTTTATTAACGATAATTTTAGATGAGTTCTAAACTACGGGCATATTACTAAAGACCTTGTTTGCTAACTTTGTTGCTGTGCAGGTTGCTTTTAAAGACTTTTTCCTCAAGAGTTCAAAATCTGTTTTTAATTTCTATCACCGCTTGTATTAAGTAGAGAAGCTATTGTATAGTATGTAAAGGAACGTATGTGAGGGGACCCCGGAACCGGGGCAGAGCACCACACGCAGACCAGTGGCCCATTGTGCTTCCAACGTGACCATGGGAGGATTAGGGGAGAGACCCGAAGGGCTAGCAGATCCGGATGCCGACGAGAGTAAGCATGGACGGGGTCCCTAACAGTTTCAGATGATCCGACGCCCCACGGTACCTACCCAAAAACCACCAACCTCCAGGGTCACTCGGAGCGGAGATCCACGCTGAAGAGGGACCTAACTAAGCGATACCGCAGCGACGCCAGGGAAGAAACCTTTACAGAGCGCAAGCCACCGCCCACCCGCAACCCGCCTACACCGTCGCCTGGTCCTATAACCCTGAAACAGATAAAAAAGAAGATGGGTACAGGAAATGGGAGGTAGGAGAGTCGTGGTAGAAGATGAACTACCCAGCATTCGCCTGGCAATCCGGGAAACCACGGAAAACCCATGTTTCAGAGTGGGCGGTTGCCGGGAATACATTCCGGGATCTCCTAAATGGAGGCCACAGACGTAACCGCCTTATTCATCTCGCTCGGTGAGGAACTGTTGTACTCCACCCAAATGCTTTGGAAATACACGTTTTTTAGGTCCACTGAATACAAGATATTTTTAGAAAAATATCTCTGTGTGTAACATAACTCATACAAAAAGTGGCATAAATAGTTGAAAAACTTTTCGTAACTTTTTATTTTCTCAAAATGACTGAAATATTCGGATTAAAATACCAAATGTTTGCTGCCATTTGTTTTCCAGACGTAATACATTCTGTATCTCCGGTGTTCTGCAAATATCCCGTGAAGGCCTCTTCATACCCTTTGTACAATTAGCAAATCATAAGTGAAAGCCAAGAACTTAATACAGGAAAACTTTTGAACTTCTTAAAACACAATTTGTGTCAATGTATTTCGTAGCTTTAGCCGTTTTCGAAAAATATCCCATGTTTCACGTTTACACTTTTCCGAATACATCTTCTGACGTACATGCTTGAAAGTTCTTCTTTTCATCGCAAGAATCCATCCCGTTACTGAAATTGTAAGGGTTTATTGATTACTATAATCATCAATTCCTTAGTACGAGATTCCTCGTAGATACCGGGAATAACATTGTGAACAGAAGTCGGTTTTATATGAATACTATATACCGTATTATGAATACGTCATGAGTAAGGAAATTCTACGTGTCCACACTAGATTTTAAAATTTGTTCAGGCATTAATTTATCGACCTTTGGGAAGTTTCAATGTTAGCTTTGGTCCCGACAACATTAACCATTCATTGTCCATTAGCCGTGCAGCACAACCCTCTATAGTTTATACCGAGCGTTTTGATTATTTTCGTAGCTAACACTTCCGGTTCCCGATTTTTGCGGGATAGGGGCGGAAACACTGTGGGAGGCTTGTCAACCGGTCATCTGGAGAGTGCTACATCGGGTGTGTTTACCATGATTTTGACCATAACGTATTTGAGTGCAGAGATCAATAAAAACACGCTGTACTGTTAATGATTGATGATTCGCGCAGCAAGATGGATTTACATTTCTACTTGTTTGACATCGCTCATCAGATTACATTCTACAGTATAGAGCAGGGCTTTTAAAAGGCTTATTCAAAACTGCAAGTGATTGAAAAGTGATTGACTAAGAATAATACAGTGAAATGAGCAGATTTGATCAGAGACTAACTAGGTGGCTTACCACTGAACTAAAACTCGTTTTCGATACAGGTGCTTCAGAATCTCCGCCTAAATAATCTTATTTTAGGTTTGGCGAGTCCTTAAGTACTTATTTACAAACATAGGAGTGAGCCATTTAAACTAAATACTTTTGTCTCCTAGATGCTCAGAAAAATAGAACCCTCAAAAGCCTTCATTTTGAATTAAAGGTATTTTGAGATAAAATTGTTTTTGGTACACAAAACGTGAAAAGTTACAATTATTGGCAGTTAGTTTTGTTTCTTCTACCGCTTACTTACGGTAGCTGGAAAAAATGTATTCCACCCAAAAATTTGATGTCGAAATTACAGGTGATGCATTTTGACGTTCCACGAACTAGTAAATATGGCTGCTTGAAATATTAGTTAGTACTTTAATTTTATCAATATACCAGTGCGCTAAAAGTCACTACCTATTACTACCTATACTCTATGATGGTTTTAATACTTACACTTATGCGAGTTAGTTATAGTACAGCTTTTAAAATTGTCTTTCCTCTGCATTGACATATCTCTGATGACGATCCCGTGATCTGGATTTATACAATTGTGGATTCGAATCAATAGTCTAAAAACATTATTAATGGCATTTTTAAATCCTTGGTTTTGAAGCAAAGACCGTATCCTTAATCAATCCCCAAATTGAAAAATCCATTGGAGTGAAGTCTGGTGTACTGGGAGGCATCTCTACTGTCCCATGTCTTCCAATGATACTTCCACCAAACACTCCATGAAGGTAGTTTCGCACAGCTACAGCGTAATGTGCTGGAGTACCATCATGCTAAAAGTAAATTGAGTTGAAATTGTTATAATTCACTTGTAACCCTTGAACGACATAAGTAGTCAACATTTCTAGGCACTTTTCACCCGTTGCTATACCATCAAAATACCAAGGCCCCAGGACTTGAGATTAGATTTATTGTTGAATTGTTGTTTATTTATTTAGCTCCACGTATGGACGTCAATTTGAGAAAATGTTTTTGTTGTTAGGGTTTAACTGCTCTACGCTTGGAAAACCAATTTGAGAAAGTAATTTATTTTTGTTGAAGTTTTTGATGATGTTTTGTTGATAATTTACGTAGGAGTTTGCACCACGCTTTGGGCGTCATTTGAAGTGGATTGTTTGTTTACGTAATTTGCTGCTACGTATGAAAAGTTGGTTTGAAGATTTATTTTTGTTGTTACGCTCCAAGTTTAGAAAAATTATTAACTTTTAACTTTGTTATTAAACTCCTTCTATAAATAGTATTTATGTTTGTATTTGCCTCGGCTGCGTCAGTATTCCTTTAGAGACACGCTTCTCTTAATAAGGGCGTAGTGCGACAAGAATGTAGGCTTACACAGATTTTAAGTTTAAATTCACTTCTTTTTATTAATCCTTGAGACAAATTAAACAGCACTACACTGATATCAAGAGCTGAGAGATTCTTTTGTTTAATACTTGCACTTTGTTAACTCGTATAGTTAAATTTTCGTTTCACACGAATACGTAATATTTCTTTAGAGAACACATCTTCCATCCGGTTACTACCAACTGAACATATCTGCAGGCAACTGAACATATTTCAACCGTACAAACCCGTATTTCATGTGATTGGCTAATCCTAGTCCAATAGAATACTTGCATTTACTAAAGTTTTTTCTGGCTGTTGACTGGCTAATTTTAAACTGTCACAAAATTTACATTATCGCTGCCCTAATTATGACTAGTAGCATTTAAACTCTCAAACTCATTATTGCCTCAAGGTTACCTCATTGTTAGCAACGTTAAACTTATTATTCTCACAGCTCTTACATTATAAAATTACGTAATGCATTCACATAACATTATTAAACATGTTTACAATAATATAAGCACATGCAATGACTGTTACATACATTTTTACAAATTATTACATACGTATTGCTTCAAGGCGGGCTGTTATTAAATTTATATATTATATAATTTAATTGAAATTATTCAAGTGTTAAAAATACTGCCCCAGACTCCATGACCTGATATAGCTCTCCACACAGTAACCAGGTTGCTCAAGTTATTTTTTGAAGGTGAATGTGATGATTTTCTGTATACCAGTACGTGCAATTACACCTGTTGACGTGACCAGATGATTTAAATGTAGCTTCGTCATTCTAAATGATTTTACGACAGAAATCGCTGTGACCGTGCTAAAGCTCATTCAGAATTGATTCACAAAATTGAAGTCTAAAATCAGGATCGTCTTCTAGTAGTCTAGGTATGAGATGCGGTATGTAGTGCTTACATGTATGTATTAATTGATGTAAAATTTTCCGGTCAGACGTCGGGAAACATTCCGTTCCACAGCAAGCCTGCGAGTAGACTTATTAAGACTCTGTACAAAGTTTGTAACACTTTCACGTTTGTCTCCTCACTTAATGATGGCGTATCTGACCTACGGCGGTCCATCACTGATCCATTTGCTTCAAAACGTTTTCGTAAATTGTACACTGCCTTCTGTGTTGGTAAAACAGTATTGAAGTGTCCATTCTATTCATCATTTACCATGTTTGAATACAAAAAATTCTTTCTTCTTTCAACAACATAACAAGGACACACAACGTATCTAAGCAAAATAAATCTCTAAATAAACATCTGAGAGAGCACTGATGATTTAGCAATGTCCTCTAGTGTGTATCTGAATAACTAATTATTATGTAAACGTCACAGACGTGTAATTTGAAATTCATGGGAGATTAAAACCATAATAAGAGTATAAGTAGTAGTGACTTTTGGCCGTCCTTGTGTTCAGACTATATTAAGTTAAATAAACTAGTATCCTTTATCCTTCAAGGTTATAAATAAATAAATAATAAATTTTTACTTATACCATCAGAAATGCATTTCATGAATACGACTATTATGGTAAAAGGAAATAGTATTATGCAAAATAGGGGTACCATGCTAACCTCTGGTTCCCGAGATCGCGGGTTCAAACCCGGTGGAGGGGCGATGGATTTTTTTCGGGCGTATAATTCCTTAGCATGGCTCCCTTCGACAGGGAAATAAAGCCGGTGGTGTATCGCGGAAAACTTAAAAGAATCTTAAGTCTGATAAAGAGGTCTCTGAGAAAAATTTCCGGTCTTTCCCACTCTATATAGAATGGAACGCTAAGAACTATAGTAGTTAAAAGAGCGTCCATAAATAAAACTCAATTTATGTTATGCAACAAGACTATAGTGCTAGTAATTAACACGAGAGTATGTTTATAATACGAGCGGTAGCAAGTGTCATTTTCATACGAGCGTTTAATTACCATTATAGTCGAGTTGCATGCGACTGTTTTTGGTTGACCACCTATAATTTCAAATCTTTGCGTTTTTACAAATAGATCTTACCGTATTAATTGGTGTAATTAAATGCTGATCGTATGACAGGACGTTAGGGTGTTGGCAACTAGTGCAACAAATGGCAGTAATATTGAGTCCAGCCGTATTTATTGATTTTTGCAGTAAAGTGAAAGAATGACATTGAAGCAAAGTAAATGAACTCCATTTATTAGGAAATAAAGCTTACAATGAACGAATTTATTTTAAATACACACATTTCCTCCTTCATCTGGGAAATGGGTCATAGTGGACTGCTGTTTCGAAGGTGTTAAAAGGTTTAGGTGAGCTGCGCGTGCCGCCGAGTAAGATCATAACGAGTCGCTGAAGTGTAATAGAAGCCATTATACTTCAGTTACGTCACGTGTAATCAGTGTATTATAATGCGATCGAGAAAAATTATATAAAATGAGGTTTGTGTGCGCCCGCGATCAAAAGTTACCAAGATTTGATGCTCAGCCAGTCACATTTTAAAGATGCAAGGCGAATATTTTAACGGAAATAAATATAACGCTTTTGGTTAAAATTTCATGAATTTGAGGTATTTCCATGACATAATCCATAACGTTGTATTCTTTCTAAGCACAGAGGAGCCTTCTTCATTCTTAATGAACTTCATGTAATTAGAAAAATCCATAAACAAACGATTGATTTAGGAAGAATGTAGATTTGAAGGCGCACTATTAAGAATGATCATTACAATTGGACAGAAAAGATAATACAAGCGTAAACCTTTAAAATTATTTGAGTATTGATTTGATGAACACAATTTTTCATTAAAATCATTTGTGTGTGTTCAACTTCTCTTGTTTAGATGTACAACATAAGTAAACAGTTCCTACTGACTGTTCAACTTCCTGTTTAACTAGGTTTTATGCAGTATACTTAGTTCAGTATCCTTCGTTTCTGTCATTAGTAGAAAGGAAAAGTTAGGGTGTGGGTTATTTAGGTGGTAAAATAGGTTGTCCTGTATATACGAAAAAATATGTAGACTTTCATTTAATAACTTGCAGCATTTTCTGTTCTCCCGAAAGGACTACGTCACTGCATAGTTTACTAAATTCTTGTACTTTTAGGCATCCCAGTATATGTACATTGTGCATGTGTAGTATGCTGTAAGTTAATATTTTAGCTACAATGCCTGTCTTTCACACTGTGGCCACCGCACGGCAGCTGCGACAGCCGCCGCAGTTCGGACTCCATCCGAAATAGTTAAAAATCCACGTAACTGCCTCACATTCTCATATTTACAGTTACAATGTCAATAAACACATGTTTTATCCTAAGAGATGTTGAAAATGTCCCTTTCTATCTACCCTTTAATGGCATCTTTTTAGGAAGTTTTCATTCACACGAGAGAGTTCAATAGCTGAAATTGAGAATTTCTCGCCTGATATTTTCTTTTAATTCTTCCAATGTATGGTGGTTTGTTGCATGTACTACATTTTTCAAGTTCCCCCGTAGATGAAAATCACAGAGTTAAACCAGCGGGTCTTGAGGACTGTAGTCCTTTACTAATTCTTAAACATCTCAGAAATTAAGTTTAATGACTCATTAGCTGTATGCGCGGTAGCAAAGTCTTCTTGAAAACCCCAGACTGACATTAAAAGTCAGTTAGCTGTTGAAAAAACAGTGTCAGTTATTCCTATACCTCTCTGCATTTATTATTTGTTCAGAAAACATTAGTCCTATTGTATTGTATGCATTGACTACACACCACGCACCAATTCTCGCATCATTCCAGGAATATCGTGTGTAAAATCGGGTTTCTCTGTGCTTCAATGTGTAATATTACGACGGAACATAACCATGTAAGTGGAAAACCATGATTCGTCAGAGAAGAATATTAAGCCTGAGTCAATTATTTATTCACTGACAGTTTGCAAAATCCGTTTATATAAATTTACCCGACTCTGATGATCACGTAAAAAATACAGTGCGCGCAAAAAAACCCGTATATTGGAAGAAAACGGAAAAAAACCCACTGAGCTTCCGGTATTAAACCCTCGAGTGTACATGAAGATGCCAGAAATTTGTGGGTAGAGAAGGGGAGCATTCCAACGTCTCTTATGTTATGGTATATGCTTAATATCATTACAATTTTATACATAGCTCTCAGCGATCGCTGCACGCAACATCTCTCCAGGTGCTTTAGATGTGATGTTAACATCACAGGCTAGGTACTTTCCTTAGACTGGCAATAGAATTGATCATGATCGTTATGTTCTCTTTATGTATCTCCACACATAACGCTCATATGCATTGTGATTCTCTACCTTAAGTGGGAAAGTAGCACCCAAGTACTTATGAAAATTCCGTATGAAATGATGGGGAGCTCCATCCTATTGGAAAATCACCGTTTCCTAGAAACCATTCTGTTGCAATTGTGGCTATAGGAACATCATCTGCATATTTAGATACGGAGTGCCTGTAAGGCGCCATACACAGTGAATTTACACGTCTGTATAATGTAAGCATAGAAGCTTGTTTCATGTTATCTTAATGCATGCGTTTACATTGGCTGACGTTTAGATAAATATGGCCGTAAACTTGCAACGTAAACATAGAAGTTTGCAAGCTCAAAGCTTTTTTATGTCTACGTCAAGAAACAATCAGCGATTCCCCGTATAGCTCATCACGTGATCTTTCTGCCATCTCTCGTTAGATTTTCCGTCGCCGTATGTTTCTATGTGAGATTACGGGCCAGGAATCGCTGGCATATACAGGATGGACCATTTAAGTTG
This sequence comes from Deroplatys truncata, assembly GCA_030765065.1. NCBI lineage: Eukaryota > Metazoa > Arthropoda > Insecta > Mantodea > Mantidae > Deroplatys > Deroplatys truncata. The sequence goes on from CM060986.1 coordinate 137,761,243, forward strand.
AGTTTGAACAGTATTTCCAAAACTAAGTGTTGTAGAAAGAAATGTGTTGAATAAACGTTGCTTGATATTATGGGGGAAAGTAAATGTCATTAGTCTGTTTTGTTTGGAGGTCATTATGCTAGTCATTTTAGGGTAAATTTATTTTTTTTTAACTGGGAACCTATAATTAGGGTCAAATTAAATTGACCCTAAAATGACCATCACAATGTTAACTTTCTCCCATAACATAAATCAACGTGTATTCAAGACATTTCTTTATACAACGCTTAGCTTTGGAGATATTGTACAGTCACAACAAATGATCTACGCTATGTGTGTGCGTGTGTCTATATATCGCAGAAGAATAAGTTGTGGTAGTAAAAGCGCTCTTTTTGCGAGTGTAACTTCGTTTAGCCGGATAACTAACTCTTCTTCGTTTTCTTACATGTACATAACCTCTCTCGTTGTGTGTACTGTCGGTGATCTCTTTGCAGATCGCCATTTTAACTCGGCTGTCTCGTGCTCTCTTGTGATTGACTGCTGCTGTATATTTCCTTTTGTGGATGTGAATGAAAGTATATCGCATTAAGTTTGTGCTTAAGTTGTTAACTTAATGCTTAATGTTACGAAAGGTAGGTATTTGGTACAGCAAGGAGTCGCTGGGAGTTGAGTGGAAATGCAATGTGATAATAGTCTGGAACCTGGCTGAATGTCAACTGCGAGGGATTATGTATTAAGGATTTCATACAATCTATTAGTTCATATTTAACAACCATTTTTACTTTCTCTAGAGGTAGGTAGAGAAGGTATTGCATTCCACCCAAAGTTCTAAATTTCACTACATGTTTTGCGGCCTCGTGAATACTAAGAAAAAAGAATTTTTAGACAAAGGTGTGTGTGGTGTGAGGTTACTGTGAACAGCATAACTTAAAAACGAAAAGTCGGGTAAACATCAAACTTGGTATTTGGGTTCAGTACCTTCTAAAAATGTGACACGAAGATTCTTCAAGAAAACCTCCCAACGCAAAACTACCCTTTACATGGAGGATTTTTCAAAATGTTGTGTTTTGTAAAAATGGCTCTTAATGATTTTGATTAAAATACCATATATTAATGATATTACATGACAACTAAAATGTATATCTTGAATTTTCTGGGAAAAGCCCTTGAAGTCTTTCTGAAGGAATTATGTATAATCTTGTATAACTAGTAAACGTTAAGCGATAGACAAAAACGTCCTACACAATAAATATAGATTTGATTAAAACACACATTATTTCAAATGACTTTTTGTGGCATAAGCTATTTCCAAGATGCGAGTTATTAATGGTACCAAAAAATTAGTTTTATTTATGGACGCTCTTCAACTATTGTGGTCATTAGCATCCCATTCTATATTGCGCGTGAGAGCCGGAAAAGTTTGCCCAGAGGCTTCTCCATCAGGCTTGAGGTTCTTTTATGTGCCGTAAAGCTACGGCACGAGACCACCAGCTTTACTTCCCTTCCAAAGGAAATCATGCTAAGGATTTTTACGCCCGAAAAATCCATTGTCCACCATCGGGTTTGAACCCTCACCTCGGGAACTAGAGGTTATTAATGTTTAGAATTGTTCAAAACTTGGTTATTAAATTCCTTTTAACAGCCAGTTGTTTCTCGTGACTGCATGGAAAGCATTAGAAGGTAGAGAAATGATAGAAAGTAGAGAAGGTCATGTGAATCTAACGCAGATTTTTCTAAAACAAAATGTACCGAAGCTTTATAAACACACGTGTACTGACACTAATGTTTTAACCTCTTAGAGCCCCGATATCAAATTCGAGTGTTATTTATAGTAGTGTGCTTAATGAGGTTCTCTGGGTCGAAATATAACAAAGTTTGGGATGGATTTTGAGGCGGCTTTTTGGTGACTCTAAAATTAGGTTTAGACATCTGTAAATTTTAGTCTGTGGATCAAAGTGTTACCCAAGTAAGACGACTATTCTAGAGTTCGTCGTCCTCTGTGGTGTAGTGGTTACCATGCTAGCCGACGTGGCGGGTTCAAACCCGGCGGAGGACGATGGATTTTTTCGGGCGTAAAAATCCTTGGCATGCCTTCCTTCGGAATGGTAGTAAAGCCGTGGTCCCGTGTTGTAGATTTACGGCACGTTAAAACAACCTCCAGCCTGATAGAGGCCTCTGAGCAAAATTACCGGTCTTTCACGACCAATATAGAATGGGACGCTAAGGACCATAGCACTTAAAGAGCGCCCATAAGTAAAGCTAAATTTAATTTTTATTCAAGAGTTCAATTTGGAGGGGGTTCAAGGGGATTTTAGGGTATATCATATCAGGTACATGCGTTTATATAAAGTTTTTAGGGTTTTTTTCAATTCTACCATCGATACACAACAAATATAAATAGAAAAAGAGAATATGACTGCAAAGTATGAATGTATAAAATATGATACTACTGCCATCATAGCTTTGACTCGTTCATAAAGTGAGGAACAAATACAAAATCCAATGTATCATATATGTTACACGGAGACGCATATTACTTGATTTACATACTTGGTATATTTCCGAATGTTTTTCTCCTATAAAATAAGCACATAGAAAATGTACGGAAAATGCACATTATCTTGAAACTACAAGTATTACTTTCGGTGACTTTATGCTATTTAGGGGAAGTGCTGAAGTTTAAAGCATAAATTAAATCAACTCTTTAATGACATAATATATTGAAGTAATTTAGCACATGCTGAAATTTCAACGCAATTTCAGTAAATCCATTTTACTACTTCTCCACTTACTGCGATGGTGTTATGCCTGTTTGATCTCACAGTTTCACAGCTGATCTCTACAGCTATTCATTTCTTCCTAATATCCATTGTAATGGATACTAATGCTACTTGAGGTATTTGTAAGTCGTTTATGTCTTCTACATGTTCTAATCATCTATTCTAAGATTATTTAATTTTGTAATTTATAGAGGAGATCTTTAATTCTGTTGTTTTATCCTCATTTCCTGTATCAGTCGATGCTGTGCGGCGTATTGTTTCTAATATTTTCAGAAAAAACTTTTCAGAAAATTATCTGAATTTTGTATACTAATTTTCATTTTATTTGTTTAATCGCATAGCTCAATCCCATAACTGACATGGGCACAGTCATGTTCTATATGCATTTATTCATTTTTACTTTTTGTTTTGGCTTTCAGGGAGACCCACACTAAACCGCCTGTTATTTGAAATTCACTCCTTGTTTGGTTATACTATCTACAAAAATGTTAAAGCGTAGTAAAAAAGTAATGACACCTGCTATGAAGATTTGTTAATTTTTTTTATCTGGTACCTGTTTCCCTTTTATTGTAGAAAGTTTAAAATTATATTCTGAAGGTACATTTTTAATATGAACATGTATATCTTCTGAATATAATAAATGTTGAGATTATTTATTTTTATTCTTACATTAAAATTTCGTGTGTATTTCTGAATGAGTACGCACCACGCTCTGCTACCAAAACTGCTACAATGCTCTTTCCGTTTATTCAGGTTGGGCCTGTAGCAGTTTCGGTAGCAGAGCGCGCTTGTGTTCACAGTGCTGTAGTTATGGCATAGAACGTTCTAGTGTTAGCACAGTAATGATTGTGTTAATTCTGAATGATTAATTCATATTAATATAAGCTTTAGTTGTTACTTAATTCGCTAAATTGAATTTCTTTCGAAAATTAAAGTGTTCTTGTTTGTAGAGGAAACAGACGTAGCAGCAAGTGTGTTGTTAATTAAGCTGGAATTCTTTATTATTGTTGTGTATTGAATAGAGCATAATTAATGGGAGGAGAATTTAATAAGCTGATAATTACCCCGGAAGAGATTCTTCCCAACTAATACGACCCTTAAGACGCTAGTTTAAGCCCGCCTTCTAACACTTGTTTATGTTCTAACAAGCAAGCCTGAGCTGCGCCAGGAAGCTAGTGAAATAATTAGTGTGCCCTCATTTTATGTTAGTTTCACATTGCTTGCTAGGATGTAGCGAGGAGTCTTTCAACAGGGTGTGAATTAAATGCGAAGTTTGCTGATCCTGTCAAGCATAAATTTAATGAAAACACAATTTTATTTAATTAAGTCGGGTTGCTATGGGTGTCACATTTCTCCGCATCTGGATCCCAGCTGTTCTTATCTTTGCAGTCTTCCATCCTGGAATTATAATTCTCGGAACAGAATATCCATGTCTTTGTTCCGCCCTAACTTACAGAATCACTGGAGCTATACTATTTTTAGAATCCTATAGGAAGGAAATAGTATAGGACATTGTGTTATAATTTAATCCTTTTCTAAAATTTAAGTTCTGATTCACTTAACCTGCATTTTGCAGATGATTTGGGAGGTTTGTATTCAAAAGCGTGCAAAGTATGTCGAAAATCACAATTTTGTGAAAATAAAATTTAGTTACCTGATCATCCTTGTATTATATGTGAAAATAATTGGTTTGTTGTTTTTATTACTTTTAATTTTCCGTGCTCTTATTCAAATGGGTTAAATTAGTTTAAACAGATATCCGGAGGGAGCACTGTGCTTTCCATTTTCTCGAAAGTGTGTTGATTATAAAATAGTTGTTTTCTGGTCGATTTTGCAAGTCATGTTTACAGACCACGTATTTTTCTAGAGAGCATGCACGGTCTTATGATTCATGCGACTGTGTTATGCAGTTAATGTAGTACTAAGTACATAATAAATACTACTACCACTATTTAAAAAGAAAAAGTTAATTGAACTTCTTGTAGGTTCGCCTGGTTCATTGTCTACATCTTCCACAGCCTCGCTTTGATATACCTGCATTAAATCAAGATATTCTAGTGCTGTACACCAGTGCTGCCGTCCATTGAGAATCATTGGACAGAAATTGTTGCGTCACTTTAATTTTTGGCAACAGCAACGAGATCTTTTGTAAGGCCCCTCTCGAATTGCGGAGTGAATGAAGAGGAAATCTAACTGCTGATAATGGTCCCGGTCTTTATTGACGGAAAAGAATGGCACAATAAAGAAATATCCTCCAGACGATATTGGTGTGGAAAGAAAAGATGGCTTGCAATTCAAGAGCTACAACATCTTACTGGACCAGTGCCATCTTTGGCTATTGGTATCTGCCTCACTTGGATAAGTGGCTTAAGTACTAGTTCTGTACTCTACCACAAAAATAGTTACTTATTGCGGGAGAGATTACTATTAAATTAAATTCAGTTTTGTTGGACGCCCTTTAACTACTATGGTTCTTAACGTTCCATTATATATTGGGCGTGGAAGACCGAAAGTTTTACTCAGAGGTTTCTTTATCCGGCTTGAGGATCTTTTACGTGCCGTAACTCTACAACACGGGGCCACTGGCTTTACTTTCCTTCCGAAGGAAGCCATACTAAGGATTTTTACGCCCGAATATATCCGTCGCTCACCACGGGGTTTGAACCCGCAACTTCGGGAAATAGAGAGATTACTATTGCTGAGATTTGTCGTATATGACCCTCCTCTACCTGTTCCTCTCTCTGCATTTCACCGTTTTTTATTGCTCTACTACTTACCTATAGCAAGTAGTGCATTCTATTAAACACTTAAGTACCGAGATTTTACCGGAAATACCGCTTTGAGGCTCTCTGAATTAAACAGCATTTTTACTTATCTACCACGTACAAAGTAGGTAAAGAAGATATTGTATTCCACCAAAAAAGTCGATACAGATATTTCACCTGATATACATTTTTGAGACCCCCTGAATCCATTAAAAGCATTTTTAAAAAAAATGTCTGTCTGCGTCTTTCTGCCTGACTGTGAACAGCATAACTCAAAAACACAAAGTCGAAAAACTTGGTATTCAAGTTCAGCATCTACCAAGGATGCGACACGAAGATATTGGAGAAAGTCCACCTCTCTCCAACTACCCTTCACCTGGAACATTTTTCGAATATTTTAAGATTTTTATTAATGTACCACATTTTAAAGATATTTAGATGACATAAAACGTATATCTTGAATTTTCTGGGAAGACTTAGGAAGTCCTCTAGATTCGGAATTAATTTTGTATAACCTTGTATAACTGATAAACCTTTAGCTATAGACGAAAACGTATTACACAAAATATGTAGATCTGTTTAAAACACACAATTTATTTCAAATAAACTTTTTTTTGTAGTGTAAGCCATTTCTGAGATATCCTTTATTAATTTTACAGTTCAATTCTTGATCATTCTTTAAAGTCCTTTCAACATTCAGTTGTTTCTCGCAATTGCATGAAAACAGTATGGAATTTTAAGGCTCTCATATAGCGTCAAATTCTTAAACATTTGACTATCCCATTTCTCTTTGCAACTATAACTAAATGTGTAATGTAGCTATTTCTGCAAAGGTTTATTTGGATTAGTATATACCGCTCGAGTCTTCTCATCCTGAGGATTGGTAACTAGGCAACCCTGTATTTTACAGTGGATGCGAAATGCAGGTTCACCAGCCCGCTGATTAGGGTTACGGCGGTGCTTTTTGTTAACATGCTCTAGTAGCACAATTGTTAACATTCTGGAAAGTTATGGTGAAGGCCGGACGTTTCAAATTACGCCTGCGAATAAATGAGTTTTTTATACATTTCTGTTCATGTTTCGAGAACGTTCTGCAAATCTTGATTTCTTTCCGAATGCACTAGAAAATGGATTTGCCTATAAATACGAAGTTGCAGACGTTCGTGCTCACTGTGGAACAACGTTTTCGAATAGAGAGTATCTGTACATGCTGTTAGTGTACGGGGAAGCGCAGTAGAATGCAACGGAGGCACGTCGTCTATGCCAACAAAGGTTTCCGCAGAGAACATTTCCTACAGATCACACGTGTTTTGCGAGTTGTGAACCGCCTTCTAGAATCGGGAACAGTGCACAAGACACCACATCCAAGAAGAGAACACCCTGTCTGTGACCAAGTAACGACGGATCGTGTGACTGTCATTCAGCATCCGCATTGTAGAACGAGGGACATTCAGAGGCATTTCAATATTAGCCAATCTTCCCCGCGGAGAATGCTACATCATGCAAAGTTTCACCCTTATCTTCAACTACATCAGAAGCTACTGTAGCCGAACCATGGACGTTCTCTAAGTGGATCATACCACAAACTGAAAAAGATCCATATTTTTTTAAAACTATGTTATTTACAGACGAAGCATGGTTCCACAACATGCATTGCTGGAGCAGTGTAAACCCGCACTGGATGCGAGAGGGGCCTTTCAAGTCCAATGGAGATGCAACGTTTGGCCTAGTGTATTCGGTGAGCATCTAATAGGCCCGTATTTCTATGATGGCCAACTCATGGGAATCCACTTCCTACAACACCAACTGCTCACTCTACTGGATGAAGTGTCGTTGTAGAAACGACCATGTGATGCCAACATGTGCGGCGGTATTATGTTTATTTATTTATTGAGCCCCACGTTTGGGAGCCAAATATGCGACGGTATTAATGTATTTGTTTACACTTGTGTTTCGCCCCACGTTTTGGGAGCTAAATTTGCGACGGTATTCTTTGTTAAGTTTGAAAGAATGCTACTGTTTATTTGCCGCACGTATGAAAGACAATTTTGTCGCGGTCACATTGTGTTAGCTTTTACTGAGCGCCTGTTATTTTATTTAATTTTGGGTTCACTGTCCTCCGGCTAGCTATGATCTTTTTGGTCGAGCACTTATCTTATACAGGTGTGTAAACGGAAAGGAGTCTTTTATCCAAAGATAACACTGATGAAGAATTTGTTTTACACTTTTATTGTCGTAACACATTATGCACTTTCACATATTAATCTCGACACTCGCCAAACTGAAACTGTTATAATAACTTATTTACTGCTCATTATTAATTCGTGTACTTCAACTTTTTGTGTAATTAACTTTACGACACTTGAGATTTTTTTATAACGGTGTTACGCGTAACCTGCGAATCGATAAACTATGACTGTTTCTTTTGAACTCAGCGACGTGTAATGTACAAATGTTTCCGATGGACTGAACGAATTTGACTCTGACCTAGCCCTTTTTATACTCCTACACCCCGATATGCCTAAAGATTATAACCGAGCTGCTATTGGTTATTAAAACGCGCCAACATTAGCGTCTACTTTTATATTCAATGAAAATTACGAACACACATGCTCTAGGAAAAAATGTTCCAGCAAATTCTAAGAAAAACGCGCCAATATTACGTCATTTGCTCGTCTCTAATAATGATAAACAGCTCACCCCCTCGCTACATTATTGCACGCTATTATTGTCAGTTTCAGTAAGGCCGTATAAACCCATTTCTCGACAATGCTTATAATCAACAAACATCTCAAATCAATGTCGCACAATAATGCATATTCACACTACAATCACTCTTGACATCTACATAATTTGTAATACAAATTACTGCATCACATGATGGGGCACCGTCTCATTCGGCCCGTCGTGTAACGGTTTATCTCGATGACACCTACCCTGAGCGATGGATTGGACGGTATGGACCAATAGGGTGGCCAGCCCCTCGCCAGATCTAACCCCATTAGATTTCTTCTTATGGGATTATCTGAAAGATATCGTGTACTCTCAATAGCTCAGGGAACGCATCATCTTAGTTTGCCGTGACGTCACACCGGCCAAGTTGCCCGGTTAGGCTGGCAGTGATGGTTAGACTAAGATCTTGCATCCACCGATATGGTGGCCAGTTCGAACACCTATTACAACCACATAGAGGAAAGGGTAAATTGTAAAAGTTTAACTGTGTGATGGTCCAGCATGACGTCTTAGTCACTATTAAATGCGCTACTTTGGGAACCAGAAGGGTTCACAACGATCAGAATGTGGGCTTGCAAACGTTATCTAGTTCGTATGTACGTACTGCATTTTGTAAACTCTCAAAACAATATCGCGCACACTGTTGTGCTACGAGTGCAAATCACTGCACGCACAGCGGTGCAAAGCAGTTATTTTGGCCGAAACTGATACGACGCGATGCAGTGGACAGTGTTTACAGCATAGCCTGTACAATGCCGTGACTGCATAACTTCTCAATCCGTAGGCTGAGAAGACTCACTCGTATATAAATAAAGTTTAGTAAGAATAGCTTGTATACTCATTAACAAACGAGAAAGGGTAAAGAAAGTGATGTGAAAGTATTGCGCGTACCTCGCAAATTTGGTAGTCGCGGCTGAGTGAGCCGGGGTCACTGGCAGCAGTGAGGGTTAAAGATGGGTGCTGGCCTCATTCGCTGGTTGGAGTTAGGCGTTTAGGATTAATTAAAACACCTTTGTCTACAACAAAGCACATTGGAAGCAGCTGAGCGACAAGCTGGAGTTTATTTTGTGTTTCATTCATGACTCCTTTGTTACAAAGAGCAGAAATGGTTATAAATGACACGAATTGCTTTGTGGCTGGTACTGAGGTTCTGTGCAATTAAATTAAATGTTACTGTGGAGGTAAATTACATTTAATTAAGGTATAGAATAAATAAAACTCGTATGATACTTCATAAAGGGAAATACGGTTTTGTTAATATAAATTTGTATTGTTTTCTAAAAAGATTGTTTTAACAAGTGCGTCTCAACTTACGATATGAAGAGGTACGTAATTTTAAGGCTTCTCCGGCTTCAGAAAACAAATGACTGGAATATGATGAGATTTCCTTAACGTAAAGCACTCGTGAGATTTTTAAAATCCACAGTATGCAAAGACATGTTAATTTTACGGCAGTTATTTCACACAATTACGTAATGTATCCTCCATGTTAAAACATTCTCGCTTGAATGACTATTAAAATATTGATGTTTTATTGCGTATATTCATTATTATAATTAAAATGCTTAACCGGATGAATTTTTAAAAATATTCATATAAAACTTCAGAATTTCCAAAAAAAAAACGAGTTTACAAAATGTATATCCTATCAAACTTTTTATATTAACACCTAAGTATATTACTAAATTAATTTTTGTACTGTTCAAAGTCATTGTTTTTTAAAGTTAATAATTAATTTCTTAAAAGTGCAGTGTTGTTTTAAAAAAAGTCATTTTCATTAATATACTTTTGAGAGACGGTACAAAAATATTGAAAGAAACAGATGGTGTCTCATAAACAATGTCGGTTTCTAAGTAAAACTTTATTTGGAATGTTTTCTGACAAGAAATTTTAAAACTACTCTTCAAAGTAGAGACCATCAGGTTCTATGGTCTTAGCAATTTTTCAGGGAGGTTTATTATCTGGTCTTTGATGTGAAGAATTTGATGGGAACCACGTCCACAGCTTCAGGTTTTCGAGATTTTTTTCGCAAGAAATGGGCCATGGATCGAAATAGATGGTAATGTGAAGGCGCAAGCTCAGGGCTGTATGCTGGGTGTGGTAGCAATTCGACATCTTCCAATTCCTGAATGTTTGTCATGGTGGTTCGTGAAGTATGGGGTGTTGCGTTGTCCTGCTGCAAGGGAACCTCCTTCAGTTTACTAATGCTGGGTATCTCTGTTTCAAATTCCATGAAGTCGTTTTAGTTGTTGAGAATTAAGATCCGCATTGACTGCAGGCCCGTTTGGAACAAACTCCCAGTGAATCACTCCTTCAAATTTCCACTAGACGCAGAACATTACTTTGGGGCCCAACTAATTTTTTTAGCGATGACTTTGGCAGGTTGTCGGGTACTGAACCAGTGTTTCGAGGCAACAGGATCGCGGTAATAGACCTATTTTTCATCAAATGTGACAATACTCCTGATAATTCTATCATCAATTCTATCATCCACAGCTTCTGTTTGATTTTCCAAGTTTCTTAATCTGGCGCTATATGGCATCTTTTTGAGAACCAAGTTCTTATGACAACCTACGAGTACTTTTCTTCCAAAAATCTGCGTGCATTTTCAATATCCCGTAATTTAGGTCTTCCAGAACGTGGTAAATATTAAGTGTTTTGTTCTCCAGTGTTGAAACGTTGGAACCGTTGAGCCACACACCACTAACGACACCTCCTTCCACTTCACATATTCTTCAGGCCGCGGCAGCAGCTTTATAATATTGTTTCCAATAGTGTGTTAGAAGGACTCAAACTTTATAACTTCCATTTTGCGATTGTGTATTAAAAACTGGTGACTGACACATTCTTGCAATATACCCGATACTGTGGCGTATTATTAATTTTATTGTCATTAAAAGATGCCCTGTTGTGTTGTATTGTTGCTACCAGACGTAGCATTGTTGTTTCTTTAGTCATATTTCGGCTTAACGGTTTTTCCCTTCGGTGCGGACCATTCCAAAGAGAAGGATCTTTCTGAAGTTGTCTGGTATGACGTCAACCCTGTCTGGTTTCGGCTAGACACGGTTGGTGGGGGTAAGAAAGTTTCACTCTAGTGGAAGTGTTTGTTGGAGTTAGACGTGTATGGGGCCGGCCTACGGTTTAGTGGCATCTCCCTCCATCCCTTTTCCTTTGTTCAATATGTAGAGTCGCCAGACGTGTTGGGAATTAATCCCAGGTATGTAAAGGTAACATAAAACCCACGGCTTTCCTCTTAATACTCGACACCAAGGTCCCGGACTCTCGCTGCCAGCGAGTTGCGCCACCCCTATGTGCGTGTTGGGGCGATCTAAATGAATTCCTTTTTCTGGTAACCTTTTGGCCGTCACTCAACATGTAACATTTTTGGTGTAGGCGCCGTTCGTGTTGGGTGATCCAAATTAATTCCTTTTTCTGGAAACCCTTTGGCCTTCAATCCAGCATGTAACAATACTAGCCATGACATCTATAAATAGCATTGGCGAACCAAAGTAAACCAATTCTTAAAAATCACCAAACTTAAAAACCGACATTACTTATGAGACCATCTAATAATTGCATGGTGTGGAGCATTTTGATTATGGAAAAACGCTGCAAAAAGGTTTGCGAGAAAATACAGTTTTACGTTGGGCTTGCCTACTAATAAGCATGTGGCTCACAATTTATAGATTTAGATAATTGACAGTTTAAATGTGTCAAGTGGAAAAAAATGTTTTCTTAAAGTTTATAATTTACGTTATTCTATTACGAAAAACAATCTTATTGTTTAATTTTCCAGTTTTTTGGTCAAATTTTACTGATGCATTAATTTAACGGGAAGCAGCCTACGCCTGAAACGTTTAAGCACTAAATTTTTATATACTTTAGACAAAAATTCCATAAAGTAATTGCGACAACAAAATTATTATGCAATTGTGAAGCCTGGGCACTTAACAGGACAAAACAAGATAGAAAGCACTGAAATGCAGTTTTCGAAGATGCATATGCTGAAAAGTATATAATCAGTAACCTCACAATCCAAATGAACTTTACATTTTTGGTACAAAAAAGTAATAACGGGCCAAAAATAACAGAAATGAACTTCTTCAAAAGAAGGAGAATAATAAAGTCAGAGTAGATATGGTTTGCATACCCAAAAAGAAAGACGTTGACCAATTCATAAAGGACCAAAAGGTTCAATGTATGATTAATGATGGGTTCATTTTACCACAAAACGAACTGTAGTTAGGTCTTGCATTTACTTTGAAGTTCAACTACATATAATGGGAACCTTGAATCTACTTTTGTGAATTTTAATATTATGGGATATAGTTATGGTGTAAGCGTGGTATAAAGTTTAGCCTTCCGCAATGAATAATTTTTGTTTAAATGCCATTTGGAGAAAGCAACTTACAGTAATTTCCAATCACCATGTAAGTATTTTCTTTCGTAAGTTAAACCATTGCAAGTTTGATAATTAGGTACAGCAATGGTATACTGAATAAGCATCTTGAAACAAAAATTTATTAAAAGAAAGAAATCCATGGTTACAAAGTATGACAAAATGCAAAAATCGGTATAATAGTAATTTACGATACGAATATCGTAACGTGTCATATTACACTATGAAATTGGAAGATTGACAAACGAGGCTGAAGACAGAGTTTGGTAACCAGTCGAGTATTGCAATATCTAGCTACGATAGGTGTATCGTACGTTTTATCTACTTTAGTTACGTAATATCGATTTTTGTTATTTTCTTTGGTAAATTACATTTTTATTTCCGATGTAGCATTAGAAATCGTCGAAACAGTACACTACATTGATATAGTTAATACCTGTATGTAGTGGGCCATGCATGGTTTGATAGACGATTTGTTTGTTAGGTTTTGTTTGAAACAGAAGAACGTGAGTACTAAGTGAATTAATTGTGTTATAGATGGCTTAATTATTAATAAATCCGACTTCGTATTATTTATGTATGGTTTAAAATAAGCAACCAGTTTTGTGATAAGAGTTACATTACGAAAATCGTTGCGTAATAGAAGCTTCGTTACGAAACTAGTTGCGTAATGAGGTACCATTACGAAACTAGTTGCGTAATGAGGTACCATTACGAAATCAGTTGCGTAATGAGGTACCATTACGAAACCAGTTAGGTAGTGAATAGGTTTAAAACTTTTTTTAGTATGTAAAATCGATATTACGTAATTAAAGTGGATAAACACTATTATGAAATTATTCTTAATATTCAAATTTCCTGTGGATCATAATAAAAACAATTATTTTGTGCTTCTTTACACTTGAATAAAACTCATCTGCTCCTCCTAAGTAATAAATGTAAAGACAGTGCAAATCGTATAGCGATGTCGAATTTGATACTTCTTGTATTCGTTGCATATCCCTGTATTGTATTTTTCGTTTTGGAGGATTTAAAGTCGACGAGCTTCTTAAAGCGAAGGATAGGTTTTCTTTAGTGTGTTCTTACGTTGACGTAAGTAAAAAAGGAATTAATTGTATCTACCCTGGGAAATGCAACAATTTGCAACATACAAAGGAGCTGTATTTGTTTGGCGTTCGAATAAAAGAAACATTACAACTTTTGCGGGTGAAGTTAAAGTAAGCCAATAAAATGTCTTGACATGAACTGAAAGCTCTATTGGCATCTGCTTTTACACAGATGTCCTTGTACAAAGAAGGCGATTTTTGCACCAACGCAAATACTTCATAGTATTCTACTTATATCTTGGTGTTATCTAGTGGTACACAAGGTAAATGGAATTCTTACTCGTTATCCAGACATAATAATATTTTCTAAATGAAATGCGAAATTTCGGGTAAAATATAGCACCAATATGTATAAAGATGGTAGGAAAATTGGGAAAAATCGTACATTTTCAGTCATTTTATAAATAATATGCAGTATTTGAGGGTAACGCGAAGGCTGCACGTAATCAGATTGATGTTGTGTTGGGAATTTTGTAATTAGAAACAAAGTCACGATTCATAGATTTACTAGTATTGTAATATTTATAAATATCGGTACTTATGCTCAGTGCATGGAATGGATCCAAAATACGCAGCAAGTATTTACGCTGGCAATGGAATGCTAGAAGTCTCTGCCCCACTCAATTGCAACGCCTTTGTTTTATAATGAACATAAAAATAAATTTTACAGATACTAATTTTAACCTGAAAACTCGGCCATGTGAATGTATCACATCAATCTCTATCCCCTATCTTTATTATTGGCTATACAAACTATTCTTACTAAAGTTTATTTTTATATCTATTACATTTTCATACAAATAAACCTTTTCAGAAATGTCTACGTTTAGTTATAGATACAAATGTTTAAGAATTGGACTCTCTTCGCTGGCCTTAAAACTCCTAATGTTTCCATGCAATCGCGAGAAACAACTGAATGTTGTCAGGACTTCAAGAGAATAACAAAGTAATGAAAAATTCGAACCTTTAATAACGAACATCTCAGTAATGGCTTAAGCCACTAAAAACTTATTTGAAATAAATTGTGTTTTAAAGAGATCTACATTTTTGGTGTAGTACACTTTCGTCTATCGCTTAGTGTTTACCAGTTGTACAACATTATACAAAGTTCCTTCCGAATGAAGAGGACTTCATAGGATATCCCAGAATATTCAAGATACATTTTCTTTTGTCGTGTAAATATATTTAATATACGGTATGTTAATCAAAATTGTTAGCCATTTTTAGACAATAAAAACATTACGTAAATGTTCAATGTAAAGGGTAGTTTGGGGTGAAGGATATTCTTGAATCTCTGTGTCGCATCTTTGGTAGGTAGTGGATCTAAATACCAAGTTGGGTGTTTATCCTACTTTCGTTCCTGAGTTATGCTATTAACAGGTACACACACACACGGGAATTTTCTAAAATGCTCGTTTCGGATTCAGGGGACCTCAAAATACATTTCCGGTGAAATCACGGTATCGCGTTTTTAGGTGGAATACAATACTTTCTCTTTCTAGAGGGTGAAAAAGTATGGAAATGTGAAAGTAGTCTAAAACGAATATAATAGTAAATAATATAAAAATTTACTCTTCGCCTTTTTAACGAGCGCTAGATTCACACAGTGGTGGGGATGGTGATGAACGGCAATCATTGCATATACATTGAATAAAACTAATGCATGGTTCGGAAGAACGCATATGCTTTAGATAAACATGGTATTATTTTAATTATATTAAGATCAACTGAATATACTGTCATTTATAGCTACTGAAGAGAGCGTTTACAAACAGCGTTTTCCGACCACTCAAGCTGACATTTTCATTACTCCTGCCCTTTTATATCTCACCTAGAACTGACGTTTGCTCAAATTGTGTTTGCATGGAGTAAATTACTTCAAACGAAATCAGAGGCTGGCTTATAAAGTGGCTAGTGAGAATATAAAACAACTTTACCATAGGAAATACTATAGGAAAGCAGATGAATCTGCACGATTCCGTGCATTCGAATGTACTTGCATATTTGAAACCTTAAGCGATAACAAAGTACCTGCGCTGTGCTAACGCTGTGATACCAATATTTCTGTTTTTTATTATGTTATTTATTGTCGCTTAAACTTTATAGTCTATAGTCATATTGCGACTACTTTAGAATAAATAACATGATTACAATGAAAATACACTATTTTAAACAGTAATAGTACATACAACACTAGATTATCTAGATAGGGTGTTACATATTGTTATACAATTTTGTCCATTTCATAAAGTTTAAAGTTCGTTGTTGTCAATTTAGGGCGTCTGGTAGGCTTTTAGGGATGTCGCACATTTCTCTGTGTTGTACATAGCGACGGCAGGCTGTTACGAGATGATGAACTGTGAGGTTGGATCTGCAGAGGTCGCACACAGGAGGAAGGTCACGGTTGAGGAGATGTTTGTGCGTTATAGAAGTATGTCCAATACGTAGTCGAGTTAATACAACTTGGTCTTTGTGGTTGAAATGATAGTGTTGAAGTTTAGACTCGAAAATGCAGACATCGTGTAACTTGCTTCTAGATGTGGCTTTCCATGTTTGTCCACATTGATTAATGTAAGTCTTTTTGATGAAGTTGATGTCCGTGTGTGGGATCTTGATGTCTGGTGGCTTCTTTGGCTGGCTGATCAGCTGTTTCATTTCCCATAATTTCGACATCAGACGGAGTCCAGACGAATGATACTGATTTATTTGAGATTAGTATTTGATTGCACAGTTTCTGAAGTACTTTTACAATGTTTTGGGGGGTTGAGGTTTGTTAAACTGATGTTAAAGCACTCAACTTGTCGGAGAATATGATGTAATTATGTAGATTATCCTTTGTAAGTATATCTTCCAATGAGAGTTGAATTGCGAACAATTCACAAGAATAGACTAAGATAGTTGGGTAGACTATATTGTATGGTGTAATCAGGGAATACAGCTGCACATCCATGATGACCAAGTCAGGATCCATCAGTGAAGATATGAGTGTGTTGAATACAGTGTACGCGTTAATAGCATGTACAATTATCTTTGGCATTTTAGAGCACTTGGTAAAAAGGAAACACTCGCATTCATTTCCCGGTCGACCGAAACAAACTGAGGCACGATCGATTGTTTTTACTGAAATGCAGAGCTCAAATAAGTAAGTTGAAGTTGATGGAACATAGTATAAGTGTAAATTGAAATGTACACGAAAAAGGGAGGAATATTTTATTCCTGAAGACCTTCTAATGGATTCTCAGAGTGCAGCGAATTGATTGGCCTCTAAAAGTCTGTTTTTCTATATATATATATATATATATATATATATATATATATATAAAGAGTACAAGTCATTTTGTGAGTGCAGAAAATGAAGGAAAGAAGTTAACGAAGACATTGTTGTGCATCTTTGAGAAAAGATAAAGAAATAAATTTAAAACAGGTATTCTATGTTAAGAGATTATATAATTATTATTTGTAAGAATTCCTTTCTGTTAATTATATTTTATTATGCAGTGTGCTGCTTGTATTATGTGGTTTTATTTTATTTTCTCTGTTATGGCTTTCGTTGGTAAATGGGAAGCGATTTCCCAAACAGACCACAGAAGGATCAACACAGTGCTTACTGACAAGTAACTATTACCATTTAACGATGTTAACTATCTATATATTTTGCAAAAATTATTAATACAACAGTTCCCAAAAACAGTTGCAAAATAGATTTATCGCAATCCTTCTTGCAGTAGAATGTAATAAAATGTCCTTTGGCATATTAAAATGTTCGATCTGTGATTCTTACACTCGCACAACAAAGTTATTACGGAATTCTGGTACTAACAACATTTATCTACATATAAATACGTCGGCGGCGCCGTGGTCGAGTAGTTAGCCCGCTCGCCCCTCACAAAGACAGCCCGGATTCGATCCCAGGGGCATGCATGAGGGATTTGTGGTGTCGTCTGGGCGTATTTTCTCCGGTTTCGCCCGCAATCAATTGCGCCATATTTCCTTTCATCCATTTCGCCTTCATTTCATATCTTCCTCACTCTCATACCTGGCTTTGGGCAATTCCTGTTCCGTCTTTCTTATTCTCTGACTCAGTGTTGTGCTCCTCGACAGATCTCTGACCCTAGGCGCGGGTGCAAGTCCAGGGGTTGTAAGCTATAGGTACGAGGAGGGTAAGCCGAGGGCTAAGTAAATTTCTGTTCCCTTTATACCATTGCACGAGAGGTACACTCAGAACTCCTATCATTTAACAGCAACTACACAGCGAAGAAATAAATTAGCATGAATTAGAATAGACAAGAACACGTTAAAAATTGCAGAATATTCCCCTTAAAATCTGCTTCCAAATAACACTAAGAAGTCTGATGTGTTGCACTCGCACAACCTTCTCTACTCTTATATGAACTACTTTTACAAACGCTTATTCCCATCTACTTCATTTTAGTGACATCGAAATGTTAATCTTATTGCTAATTGTCTTGTAGGTGCAAGCGGAATATGGTAGCTTTAAGTGATAGTTAAATCTTTTAAGAGCTGGTTGCTCTGCACAGGACATTAAAAAAAATAAAAAACAAAACCGAATAACGAATTCCCATTTGAGAAAAAGTATAAGTATTGGAACATTCAAACAAATAACAAGGAATATCTCCGAAATGGTTCTCTCGGCAAACAAGCAAAAATGCATATAATATACATTGTGTTTATATTTTAACGAAATCTACATTTTTTGCGTAGTAAAATTGTGTATCTCTTACGGTTTACCAGTTATGCCAAACTCATTCAGAATGAAGAGGACTTTTGGTGACATTCCCAGAAAATTCAAGATATACATTTCATTTGCCATGAAAATATCTCAGTGGTCGACCAAATGAGGTGACCGTGCCAGAAATTGTGAAGAAAATCCACAAAATGGTATTGGATGACCGTCGACTGAAAGTGTGTGAGCTAGCAGACATCGTTGGCACATAAAAAAGTGCTGTGTATTGCATCCTTACTGAAAATTTAGACGTAAGAAAACTGTGCGCAAGATGGGTGCCGCGTTTACTCACAATGGAACAAAAGCAGCATGGTGAGGATGCTTCAGTCGTGTGTTTGGCGATGTTTCTCTGCAATAAAGCCGATTTTTTGCGTCGATTCGTAACCGTGAATGAAACATGGGTCCATCACTTCACACCTGAGACGAAGGAACACTCAAAACAGTGGATTTAAAGAGGAGAATCGGCTCCAAAGAAGACGAAGACAGTACCATCTGCAGGCAAGGTCATGGCGTCAGCTTTTAGGATGCGCGTGGGAGTAATTTTCCTTGATTATCTTCAAAAAGGAAAAGCAATCATTGGTGAGCTTTATGCACTTATTGCAGCGTTTGAGTGATGAAATCAAGCAAAAACAGCCGCATTAGCGAAAACGTAAGTTCTGTTTCATCAAGACAATACACCAGTTCACACATTCATCATCGCCATGGCCAAAATCAACGAGCTAAACTTCGAATTTCTTCCTCATGCACCCTATTTGCCAGACTTAGAATCCTATGCTTATTTTCTGTTTCCAAAGTGAATAAATGGCTTGGTGGTAAAAGATTTGCTTACAATGAAGACGTGGAATTTGCAGTTGATGGCTATTTTGCAGAACTCGAGGTTCTAACTATAAACATCGAAGCTATTGAACATCGCTGTAGAGAAATATAGTCCCAAAATTTTTGCGTTTTCTTTGGTAGATAGGGTGCTTCTGGAACAGCCCTCGTACGTTACCTTGCTAGGCAGCTAAACTCGATAGCTAACCTCAGAACGGGACAGAGGCGTCACCTACCAAAGCAAAACAAATGAACAGGCAGCGTCCCGTTCCAGCATACAGCCTTCACTTGATATTACCGTGAAACACGAATAACACACACACACATTACACACACAAGGAACAGTATTACTTGAAGTCTGACATCAGAAATGAAATATACATATTATAGCAATTAAACCTTTATAAGTTTCTATTGTGATTAAAATCACAGTATTTAGGTTGCTAGGAACGACAAAACAAAGCATGCTCCTAGTTATTATGGCAGCAGGGAATATAAGGTTTTATGCTTTCAAGCAAGAAAATGGCGCGAGTTAATTTACGGTTGCTGTATGTTGTACCTACCTCAGGGCAACTGCACCTCGGTTAATTCATATAAAGCAAACTGCAATGATTTAACTACTCAGTAAATTCAGGAACCAGTGTAGCGAACCCTTGAACTGTCAGCCACACTTGTTACTCTCGCATTTCTCCTTTAACATCTAACCAAGGCTGTGTGCTTACACATGCATCTGAATACATATACAACCTCAAGAAAGCATTCGTCTGCACTTTAAAAAAATCTGATGTGTTACACTCACATGACTTTCTCTACTCTTGTACAAACTATATTTACAAACGCTTATTCTCCACATGCTTCATGTTAATCGAGATATCGAGATGTTAATCTTATTGCTAATTTTCTTGTAGATGCAAGGGGAATTGGTAGGTTTTAAGCGATAGTCAAATATAATAACAGCTAGTTGCTATGTGGAGTATTCCATTCTCTTTGCATTACCAGGACAAAAACAAAATCAGTAACGAATTCCTATTTGAGAAAAAGTATAAGTATTGGAAAATTTAAGGGAATAACAAGCAATATCTAGAAAATGGTTCACTCAAAAAAAGTATATGACATAAATTGTGTATTTTAACGCCATCTACATATTTTGTGTAGTAAAATTTTGTTTCTCTCTTATGGTTTACCAGTTATGCAAAAGTCGTTCACAATGAATAATACTTTTGGAGACATTCCCAGAAAATTCGAGATATACATTTCATTTGTCGTGAAAATATCTTAAACATACGATATTTTAATCAACATCGTTAGAGCCATTTTTAAGAAAATTAAAATTTTCGAAAAATGTTCCATGTAAAGCGTAATCTGGGGTAGGTATTTTCTTGAAAACCGTCGTGTCGCATCTCTGGAAGATACTGAACTTAAATACCAAGTTTGGTGTTTATCCGCCTATTCGTTTCTGAGTTATGCTGTTCACAGGCGGACACATACACGGACATGTTTCCAAAAATACCTTTTTCGGATTCATGAGGCTTCAAACTATGTATTTCCGGTGAAATCTCAGTATAGAATTTTTGAGTGGAATGCAATACTTCCCCTACTTACTATACGTAGTAGAGAAAGTACAAATTATAGCAGCCAAATTAACGAGGGAAATAATCAAATTCTTTGGGAAAATAAAGATCAAATTGGTAACATATGTTTACGTATTTTGGCGGTTTTTCAGATCGTTCATTTTGTCAGTTCTATAAAGTTTTAAAAAATATGCGACCCGTTTGT
Source organism: Deroplatys truncata (assembly GCA_030765065.1). Lineage (NCBI taxonomy): Eukaryota > Metazoa > Arthropoda > Insecta > Mantodea > Mantidae > Deroplatys > Deroplatys truncata. The sequence continues at coordinate 137,782,338 of CM060986.1, forward strand.
ACGTAGCGTTTTCAAATTTCTTACTTGTATTGAGTAGAGGAATTTTTTCTGTTCATTACTGATTTTGCGGTGAAAATAGGACTTTATTGGACTGAGGAATAAACTATCAATGTTGGAAATTTTCAATGCTTTTGTCTTAATTCCTCATTTTCGGTTCACATTTTACTTCACGAATTTATTTCTCCACCAGTTTAAGTTAAATGTCAAAAAAAATGTGTGGATGTATGCAAAAAAAAAAAAATTAACGTGTTACACTCACATGGCTTTCTCTACTCCTGTGCAAACTATTTTTACAAACGCTTATTCTCCATATGCTTCATGTTAATAGAGATATCGAGATGTTAATCTTATTGCTAATTTTCTTGTAGATGCAAGGGGAATTGCTAATCTTTAAGCGATAGTCAAATATTTTAAGAGGTGGTTGCTATGTAGAGTATTCCATTCTCTTTGCATTACCAGGACAAAAAAATGAATAACATATTTGAGAAAAAGAATAAGCGTTGGAAAATTTAAGGAAATAACAAGCAATATCTCGAAAATGGTTCACTCAACAAAAAGAAATATACAGAGCGTATACAGTTTCTACAGAAAGACATGGGGAAGGAGTGGCGATGCATCTTCTAGCTTTTATGAAACTCGGGGTGGTTGTACCAACAGTATAATTGGGACTCTAAATTTTCTAGCCATCTTCGATTTCTTACAAATGAACAATCCTTAAACCTGGTCAAAATTCAGGATTGTAGATATGTTACTATAATTCCTGAGCTATTGAGATAGAAGAACGGAGTTTGGAATGCAAATTTCAGAGGCACATGATTTGCCTATTTAGGTCTCTCCTCGGCGTGGGGCTCCGCTCCGGGGGAGGTTGATGGCTTGTCGGCAGGGACCGTACGGCGTAGGATGCGTTCTATCTGGAAACTTTAGGGACCCCGCTATGCTTGCGCCCCTCGGCATTCGGATCCGGTCGCCCTTCAGGTCTCTATCATCCTTCCCTCCCAAGGGTCACGTTGGAAGCAAAAAGGGTCGACTGACCTGCGTGCGGTGCTCTGCCCCAGTTCCGGGGACTCTCCGTGATACCTTTATCTTAGGTTAAACCTCCAAGGGTCACTAATTTTTCATAAAAAGCGTAACATATTGTCGTAATCTCTACATTTTCAAATATCACAGGGGGTAGAGCATGGTACCAGGATCTAACATTATCAATCTACACGAGGTCCGACAGGGCGAGCTAATAGAGGTCCCTAATTACACCTGAAAATTACTGAAATATTCCTAAATCATAGTGTGGAAGGAAGGAAGTAAGTATCTGTCTACATTAAGAATTCATATGGTGTTAATTTGGATTGAAAGTTATATTATAGATCAATAAAGATACATAATACCTTCTGCTGTTGACGGAGCGTCTCCTGTTCTACAATTGCACTGCACTGCACTGCACTGTAGTCACATTACAAGAGAGTGAGCGTCAGACGCTTGCTACTTATAACCGGTTTCCCCCCACTACCATTACATCATTCCGGTCTGTGTTGCCAACCCAAGAACTACCCAAACATACATTACCATAACCACCAATATAACAAATGTGTTACCACACCAAATGCCACAGTATAATCAAACATTTAAAACATCATTGGCTTAATGCATGTGGTTTACGTATCTACTAGGTAGAGAAGGTATTGCATTCCACCCAAAAATTTCGATACCGAGATTTCACCGGAAATACATATATTGAGACTCCTGAATCCAAATACAGCATTTTCGGAAACTTTGCCGTGTATACCAAATTTGGTATTTGATTTCAGTATCTTCCAAGGAAAACCAAGAAAATCTCCCCACTCCAAATATCTAAACATGCAACATTTTTCAAAATGTTTAATTTTATAAAAATGGCCCTAACGATTTTGATTAAAATACCACATGTTAAACATATTTACACGTAAAATAAAACGTATACCTTGAATTTTGTGGGATTAGCTAAGAAATTTTGTATAATCTTGTATAACTGGTAAACATTAAGCGATAGACGAAAACATACCACACACAAAATGTAGATCTCATTAAAACACACGTTTCCGAGATATCCGTTTCTAAAGGTTCGAATTGTTCAATACTTGTCATTATTTTTAAGTCCCATCAATTTTCAGTTGTTCCTCGCGATTGCATGGAAACAGTGAAATTTTAAGGTCACCATATAGCGTTCAGTTCTTAAACATTTGACTTCGATGTTCTTTTTGTATCTATAACGAAATGTGATATGTAGCTATTTTTGCAAAGGTTTTTTGGATTAAAATGTAGTAGATAGAAAAATAAGTTTTAGTAAGAATAGTTTGAATACCCACTAATAAAGATAGAGGATAGAGAAAGTCATGTGAATGTATATAAGATTTTTCAAAATTCAATTGTTAAATTAGGGAAAGTAATTGAACCCGTCGTTTATAGATCAACAGTGAGTTCTCTGCTGCAAATTTCCATTCATTCTTTCTGTTTTTCCCCTCTCTTTATTGGGCTTTTGGTTAATTTGATATAATAATTAAATTTTTTGTTACAAGGTTTTCAGAATTTTGGTAATCTAAACTATATTAAATACTAAAATAAATAAAAGAGTCTACTGCCTCAGAATTTTGATGACTCCGTCTTACAACCCTTCGCCCTTCTTTGTTTAATAGTTGAGGGAATGTACACCGAGTGTTAAGAATACGATTTCCTACAAAACTGCTATAAGGTTTGCTTTCAGTGCTATGAATTACTTACCTCATAGTTCTTACTGACCACATCCTTAGTCCCGGATCTTTCTAAAGACCGCGAGTTATTGCTCCTTGACTGAAATATAGAAGATATGTATTCATAGTGTAAACGGTGTATTCTAAAAGGGTGCTTGGCAGGTCAGATAGACATTTTTATCGTACTAAATACCTTATTTCGTGAATAAATTTTTGGAAACGCGTTAATTATAATGCAATTTACTTATGAAATAAAGTTATGATTCTTGTCTACATTTCCCCCAACTCGAAAGTTTCATATCTGCATGTTCCTAATGAAGAATTAATTGAAGATTATGCAACATAGTATGCAAGATAAGATAGGTTCCTCTTAGAATATTGTTACTTTGTACGCATTTTAAGTGCGTTGGGTGGTCTTGCGTTGGACTCCCGAGTGAAATGAACTGTCCGATGTGAAGAGACTACGTCACGAAGGAAGTAAAGTGGCGAAGTACTAAACCTGTTCTCCTTAGTGAAGTGATAGTGTGAACGAAGTGAACTCCCAGTGAAAAGTGACAGATAAGAACTTATAAAAGTGACAGTGGACAAAGTCACACTGGTGTCAGAAGTGGGATATTAAAGCCATGATCGAGGACACAAACAGTTATTAAATGAAATGAAGAGTGTAAAGGAGGAAATTATATCCGGAATGGAGAAGATCAAAAGCGAAGTGAAGAGTACGAAAATAGAAATGAAGGCCGAAATGGAGGAAACGAAAATTGGAATGGAGAAAGTGTAGAGTGAAATAAAGAATGTAAATTTCTAAATGTAGAAGAGGGAGACAAGGAATCGGAATGGACAAGATGGGAAAAGAAATGAAAACCGAATTGAAATTGAAATCCGATCTCGTTGGTGACATGAACTCTGTAAGATCCGAGATAAAGGCAACGGTGAGAGCCCTAAAAAACGCCACTAAATATAACCTGGAAGATGACATTATTGCGGTGGAAGAGCGTCTAGATTAACAATAAATAATCAAATAATGTCGAAATAGTTCCAGATGGGCAGACGGAAGAAAACGACAGGACATTGGATTCCGCAATGAACAAACGTCTGGACCAAAAGATAACGGTCTGCAACCCTAAACCCAGTCATGGTGCAAATACAGTTGTTTAAAATGCGAGATCTTGAAGGGGGAGCAGCTGCAGGATCGAGACATAGGGTTGATCCTGAAGGATAAAAATCTGGTGTACGACCCGCCTCCCAGAGGACCGAGTATGAGAGCTGTTGGACGCGACGGGACTCCGTGGTTGTCAGGAACGGTGTACCGAAGGGAGAGTGAGAACTCGTAGCCAGAAAGACTAGGATGGAACAGCTGGTGCTCCCGAAGAAAGCTGTTAACTCGAAACCCAAGCCACCTCTACCGAAGGGCACCTGGGTGCGAACACCACCTTGACGAAGCTACCTTGTCGATCTTACTGGTTGCATCTTCTAATACGTGAGAGGTGGTGCCTGCCTTACGCGCATTCGATGTCGGCCCCGAGGGGAGCGGGCTGATGGTAGTTCACTCTGATCGGTCTGTTGCAGATCGTGGAGCTATTCGGGACGACCAGCTCTGAGGAGGGAGCTGTGTGCCGCAGCGGCTGTGATCCGAGGCTATGAACCGGCTCCGGACGGTTGGAGTAAACATGACAACAGCGCTCACCAACATAAACACCGGGCACGGTATCGGAAGATAAACAGAATCTTCTGGAAGCTGCTTCCCAGCCCCCCTCCTCCAGGAGGTATGTCGAAATAGGTCTAGAACGCTCTAGAACATTGTGGAAAGATTCCACTGATTATATAAGCGACCGTTTTCGCGAGAGCAGAAAGAGTTGAGTCAGTGAGCGAGCTAGTGAATGCGTTCCGGGTGCAACATCAAGAGCGATTCTTCGAGCGAATTGGTGACGGCTCTTGTAATGTGCAGCGAGTGCTCCCAGTGAAGTGAACCGTCCAATGTGAAGAGGCTACGTCACAAAGGAAGTGAAGTGACTGAGTATTGAACTAGTTCCTCTTAGTGAAGTGATAGTGTGAACGAAGTGAACTCCCAGTGAAACAGTGACAGATAAGAACTTACAAAAGTGACATTGGAAAAACTGGACAATGTCACAATAACAATGAGAGAATTTAATTTGTGTAATTAAACGTCTCACTAATAGGAAATCTGGGCATTAGTTTTTATCGTGTCGTAATGTTTGCTTCCAATTTACTGCCATACTTCAATTCACTAAACATTTTTGCACACAAACTTTCCAATGTTCGATCTGGTAAAGTAACTGGCATTATTCAGCATTCACTCGAGAGTGAAGCTGTTTACTTCACAACTAATCCATGATATACCCCAGAGGGAGCGGTGCGTGCTCCCAATATGCCTAGGGCGCACAGTGCTGTCAGACATAATATCGTAGATCACTCCATTTTATCGAATCGTTTAAAATGGACTAAAGGTTGATTAGAATCTTTTTTGTGATTTTCGGCAACTTCTATTCCTGGTTTAAGGCGGGCATCTATACTTTTTCATCTTGTATAGTTTATTCTACTGTTATTAGTGAAGCAGCCGTAATTAAATTCAACTGGACTTTCGATTTTCTCCTGGCTTCTACACTCTTAAATTTATGAACAAAAGCAAAATGTCTGAAATTACTGCTGAAGAACAATATGGAACACTTAAATACTTAAAAAAATTATGTTTTTATATTGTTTCACTTTATTTAAAATAAGGGTTCGAATACACGATAAAACTAAAAACTTCATAACTGATGCTGTTTGTGTAACACTATGGTAATTTTTCAATTAATGAAAATTCGCACGTTGAACTACGTTTATGCTGTGCGGACCTTTAATAATTTGCATAACTGGGATATCGATACCAGAACCATATAACGATTCGAATATATACGCTCATATACGTTGTAATCGCAGGTCGCATGGGAAAATCCTTTTCTTTTCGATAAGACAAACGCTGGTTGTCAGCTGGCAGGCGCGATCTCACGACTCGGCGACAATCAGACGATTGGACATTTAAAATTAAACACCTCACCTTTGACTTACTGCTCCCAAACAAACCAAAACACACTGTTCGTTTTTGCTATGGCTCTTGCACCATATTCAGTCTTCCTTCTGTAGTTCCAATATATTTCCCCATTGTTTTTACGAGTGTTTATAATAAAGATGCCTATAAATATGAAGTGGTCATCCTCTGCCGGGCATATTAAATAACTGAGAAGAAATTAAAACAGATTAGTAATAAAGAGAATGAAAAGAAAGTAAAGAAATCTGATGTGTTACACTCACATGACTTTCTCTACTCTTGTACAAACTATTTTTACAAACGCTTATTCTCCATATGCTTCATGTTAATCGAGATATCGATATGTCAATATTATTGCTAATTTTCTTGTAGATGCAAGGGGAATATGGTAGGTTTTAAGCGATAGTCATTCCTTTAAGCGCTGGTTGCTATGTGGCGCATTCCATTCTCTTTGCATGTCCAGGACATAAAAAAAATGAATAACAAATTTGAGAAAAAGTTTTATGGGAAAAACAAGCAATATATCGAAAACGGTTCACTCAACAAAAGAAATGTATGACATAAATTGTGCATTTTAACGCGATCTACATTTTTGTGTAGTAAAATTGTGTATCTCTTATGGTTTACCAGTTATGCAAAAGTCGTTCACAATGAAGAACACTTTTGGAGACATTCCCAGAAAATTCGAGATATACATTTCATTTGTCATAAAAATATCTTAAACATATGATATTTTAATCAAAATCGTTAGAGCCATTTTTGAGAAAATTAAAGTTTTCGAAAAATGTTCCATGTAAAGGGTAGTCTGGGGTGGGGGGATTTTCTTGAAAACCTTCGTGTCGCATCTCAGGAAGATACTGAACCTAAATACCAAGTTTGGTGTTTATCCGACTGTTAGTTTCTGAGTTATGCTGTTCACAGACACACAGACACACACACGGACATGTTTCCAAATATGCCTTGGTCAGGGGGTCTCAAAACATGTATTTCCGGTGAAATCTCGGTATCGAATTTTTGGGTGGAATGCAATACTTCCCCTACTTACTATACGTAGTAGACAAAGTAAAAATAAAGGTTTCTAGTACACAGAAAACACACCAAGCGGGATGGCTCAGGCAGCAACGTTTGTGACCCGCATTCGGGAGGTCCCAGGTTCGATTCCCGATGACCGCCCACCATGGGGCTCTTTGTGGTTTTACTCTGGTTGGTGGTGTGGTGCATCCTTCCGCGATTTCTCTTTTCCCTGATTTCTTCTCATCTCTCCCTTTTCATGTGTGTTTTCGGGCCCTGTGTCGGTGTCGGGCAGATGGCGTGAATGTTGCGCATTGGAAAGATTTCTCCCCATGAACGCCAGTGTGGGTGGTTCCGCCCGTTAGGGTCACTCGTCGCTCTCTTGGGAATCTTCCCCCCTAATGTTACACGGGTGTTCAAACTGGAAATGTTGGGGACTTATGCGCGTCTCTGTCTGCTTACGGATCTGGGACCTCCTACGGCTTCTTCACCTCATTCCTGTTTTCCGGAGGGTGTAGCCACAATAAAGTTGATCGCATGGCGCCAGGTGTCCCCCTCCGATGAACACATCCTACATCATCGCCTTCATTACTACATTTCATTTACTTCCCCTCTTTTTACCGCTATACCAGGCATTGGGCTGATGACTCATCCTGGATATGCTATGATCTAGAGTTTGCTTGCTCCTCGACAGGCTACTGACCGAAGGCAATGACTTGTAAGTCTTTGGGATTGTAAGTCCTAAAATATGAGTGTAATAGTTTTAATAATAATACGTAATAAGTATCAACATTTCCTGGAACGAAACATAAATATGCCACGCAGTAAAGTACATAAGGACTTGAAATCAGAAAACTTTCCTCTTGTCACGTCAGCATTTTTTGACACATGTTTCTTCAGGTACTGTCATTGAAAAACACAAATATACTCGAAGAATTTATACAGGTGAATCGGCCGTCTTTAACTTTCCATAACCATGTAACCCAAGGATAATAGCTTTATGCAAAAACATCGCGTCTATTGTCAAGAAATGTAGTTTTATGTAGCTGTGCTGCTTGTAAAACGTTTTTGTTTATGCGCCTAACCAAAATTAATTATTAAATGATGTGAAAATGCAAAGATACGGTATAAAATCATAGGCCTGAAAACAGGATGATACCGAAGGAATATTAGCAAAGGTTCCACGTTGTCGAGAGGATTAACGACCCGAAACTTCATGGACATGGGAATATTTACTTACATAATAAATTTTAATGCTCGATCCGTGAGCCGAAGGGTTAACACAAATACTAATTATAATCACATAATTATTAAGATATACTGTGCTATAGCTTACATTTTTTGTTTGTTTGTTTGTTTGTTCATTTAGTGTTCTTTAAAACACGCCGAGGGGAGCACCAGATATTGGTTACAGTTTTTCCGAACAAACCTTAAAAGCATTAGTTATTTTAATTAATTTGTAGCTATAATAGACTATTTTATTTAAAACTATCCAATCGCAATCCAAAAATATAAATTAAATTGAAAAAAGGTTATACAAAGTTGCATAAGATTGAATTTTGCCTTAATGGACTAATGGCTTTCATACCACTTAGTTAATTTGTAGCCTGAAAATTAGAAGCTTTTAAATTTTAAGTTCAGCTTTATTCTACTTAGGCTGGGATGTCGCCTTGAAATGTTGCTGTGTATTATACCATTTTAGTTAGACTTTAAGCCACTCTTAGCCGTTTCAATGTTATGAATCAAATGGTAGAAGATGTTACGTAACTTATGTGCTGCAGTTCAGCCAGATTTGAAATATCTTCGGTATGACATGGCTGTAAAACACCAGTCTTTCGGTAAGTGTGCTATTGGGCATAAAATTTCGGTCGTAGCCTCAATGTATAGATACACTATTTTCATTTCGACTGATTTAAACTCTGAATTTGACCCTAATTTAGGCTCCCATTTAAAAAAAATATATTTACCTAAAATAACTATCATAAGTTCCTCCAAACAAAACACGACTAATGGTATTTACCTTTCTCCATAATATCAAGCAATTTTTATTAGACATTTCTTTCTATAACGCTTAGTTTTGGAGATATTGTACAGTCTCACTTAAATGGCCCACCTTGTATATAATATAAAAGAGACCGTGAAGTAGATATTGTCTTTACGTTGTTTGCTGCTACGTATGAAAAGCTGATTTGAAGTAGTTTGTATTGAAGGAGCTGTATTATATTTAAACTGTTGGGGAACCGAACTTGTAGTAGTTGCAACCGCACGTATAGTAAACAGTTCCCGGTAGCCTTCGCCCCAAATGTACTTTCAGGTGGCCTTTGCCCCAAGTTTAAAAATAATAGCTTTGTAATTTGACTGTTTCTTTAGATATTATATATTTATGTTTGTCTCGGCTGCGTCAGTATTATTGTTAGAGACACGGAAGGGCGTGATGCGACAAGAATGTAGGCTTACGCAGATTTTAAGTTTTAATTCACTCCTTTTTATTAATCCTTGACACAAATTAAATAGCACTTCACTGATATAGAAAGCTGTGAGATTATTTTTATTAATTAATTACACTTTTTAACACGTAAAACTATTTTTCGTCTTAACACGAATACGTAATTAAATCTCTCGAGGACTCATCTTGCATCCCGTTACTATCACTGTCTGTAGGCAACTGACTAGAGTTCAACCGTCTAAACTTGTAAATTTCTGTGTTTCATGTCTCTGATTGGCTATTTTTACTCCAATAGAATACCTGCTTTAAACTAAAGGTTTTTCTGGTTGTTGATTGGCTATTTTTTTAAACCGTCACTAAAATTACATTAATGGTTCCAAGAATCACATATAACATTTAAAATCTCAAACGCATTATTGCCTCAAGGTTACCTCATTGTTAGCAACTTTTAACGTATTTCTCACAGCTCCTATGTTATTAAATTACCTAAAGCATTCACATAACATTATTGAACATGTTTACAATAATGTAAGCATATGCAATGACACTTACATACATTTTACAAATTATTACAAACACATATTGCTTCAAGGTGGGCTGTTATTGAATTTACTTATTATATAATTTGACTGAAATCATTTAAGTGTTAAAAACACTGCCTCACCCGCGTAATGGATAATGTCGCTTTGAGAGCAGAGATATGTTTTGGTTGAAGGGTTTTACTATTTTACATGACAAATACATTTTGTGTGTTACGCTAATTGAAAAACTTCTCTCTAGGTACGTTTGTATTTAACAGCTAAGTTTTTTTATTTCACTTCCGGCATGGAGTACACGCAGAGCAGCCCGGAAGGTATGCAACATTATATTACGAAAACATGGAGCAGAAATCGAAGCATCACAAACCGGTATTTACTCTTACTATTCTATTACATTGTAAACAGATGAATTCTGTTCTCTCGCGCTCTCTCTATATAGAGAGTAAAGGCACTTTTGAGTTGTGTAATGTATATTTTTATAAGCGTGGGATAGTATACTATTTTGTAGGGGTATTCTCATGGCATTTTGTTACGTATTATGATGTCAGCTAAAGAATTTATCTACTAAACTAAAAAAATTCTTCTTTCCGGGCATTTTTGAAAACAAAACACATGAAATTCTACTTAGTTTAAAACAAGCATATGGAATTCGACATAGTGTGTACAAAAAGAATTAATAATTTCCAAACTAAAAGAGATGTGAAAAATGGAACGTTACATTCATTATTTTCTACACCGTATTCTATAAGTATATAGGAAAATTAGGTTAGGACAGTCTGGCAGAGTAGGAACTCAACACCGCACGTAGTCCATCTCAATAGGTCCATTGCGTCTTACGCGTCCCCTAAGAGAAAGGGATAAAGGGGCGACCGGAAGGGCGACGGATCCGGACAACGATGACACCAATCCTGACGCCAGCGCGAGTCTGCCTTCGTCATCAACCCGGGTGTCCAGAGAAGGAATGCCCCAGGAAATGAAGGCAGCCAACCATTCAAGCGCCAGAGAGAAATACTTTACACAGCGTAAACTTTACCGTTCCGCACCAATCGCCGTCGCCTGGTCCTGCAACCCTGAAACATAAGGTGAAACCTTTTTCATGAAAAGACATGATGGGGACAAGAAATAATAGACAGGAAAGTCGTGTTAGGTGAGGAAGTATCCCAATATTCGCCTACCGACCTCGGAAAACCACGATTAATTCGCTGTCAGCCCAACGACATTCTTACCCAGAACCTCCTGAATGCGAATCTGACACGTTACCGCGGAACCTTCTCGCTCATTACACCACAACGTAAAAATATACATCTGTAAGATGTCTACTATAGGAATATTTCATATTCCAACTGAATAAGGCTTCGTAATAATATAAAAATGCATTATTTGGAAATATTAGTTTGATATGTCGCAATTTGAGGATGTTGATTTGTAAAATTGTTTTACTAAAAGAAAATTTTAAGTGAAATAACCTCATTTTCGAAAGCTTCTAAACTGAAACCCATAAAAACAAAATGGCCTAGCGTTCAGGTACTTATAAGGTCCCTGTATCCACATCTTCAGCACAAGATCCAGCATTTAATGAAAGTAAAGGCTTTCCACAGAGCATGGAATAAACTTAATACGGAATTAGTAACAAGGTGCCATTGACTTATTGCTGTAGTCTCATATACGGCTGAATTTATTTCGGAAAGCCAAAGTTTGTTGTAAATAGCATGACAAAGATGATTGAATTAGCTTGATTATATCAATATTATTGATTTATAATCATTATAATTAAATTATGGTAATAGTTAATGCATTGCGTGAAAACAAGGTCACAAAAGACCCAATAAGCTTTGATTTGATACTCGGAACATAACAATCCGGAAACAACAAAGCTGTCAACCTATAGAAACGCATTAGCTGGAGTTCGGAAGCTGTTAGAAGCATCCTGTGTGACGCAATGCTTTTAAAAAGAGAAAATTGTAAAGCTAATAAAGAATACTAAAAGAGAAAATTTATAATGTGGCAAGAGAACCATCAATAGCACCATAAAAAGCATTTTTGGCACATACCATGAAATTTAAGCCACGCCAACCCACTTGTCTTGGAACATTTAACGGCGAAGTCGTATGTAAGGTAGTTATAATTGCGTGTTCCGAGAATACTAATCCTGAAGCTCCCGTCAAGACTATAGATTTGCGGATTGTAGTTAACGAAATAATTATTAAAATATATAGGTTTTACACTAATACAAAATAAAAGTTAATCCCTGGTTAACTTCTAAAATTGTTTTGTTCATTACACGCATTACAAGCCTCGATTTGGAGCTCTGACTCGGTAATAAAGCCAGCAAGCAAGTCCCATTATGTACCGTATGGAACGAACGAGGAAAACGAATGTCCTTGACAGCTTTAATCTAACTATTCCATCTTCGAATCGCACACTAGATAGTCGATAGAAATCATTAAAACACTTAGTCAGCGGACTGCAGAAAACATTTTCACATTAACGGTCGCCATAAATAATACCTTTGTATTAATTTCAAGAAATGTATTGCAAGAAATGTATGTGGGTATCTGGAATTCCAGTTTGTCATATTTATAATTAAGGGAAAGATTTTTTCTTTCTCCATTACGTACTTAAAGTAAAGGAAACGTAGGATTTTACCCAAAAATTTGATGAGATTTCACTGCAGAAACATGTTTTGGGACCCCATGAGTAGAATAAAAGCGTTTTTAAAAAAGGTCCGTATGTGTTGTGTGTGTTTCTTTGAATAGCTAAAAAACGAACACCATATTTGGTATACAAGTTCAGGACCTTCCAAGAAAATCCCACCCAATTTAAACTTTCCTCGACATGAAAAGGTTTTCTTATTTTTATTTTATCAAACTCTTGTAACCATTTTTATTAAAATACCACATATATAAGATATTTTCATAAAAATCAAAGGTTTATCTCTTAGGGATTGCCTGTGTAGCCCCATTCATTCAGAATTACTTTTGTATAAATGATAAATCTACAAGATAGACAAACGTTTAGTACACAAAAATGTAGATCTCGTTAAAGCGCACAATTATTTTTGTAGAGGTAATCATTTTCGAGATTTTCTTTTATTAGTTTGAATTTTCAAATACTTTAGGTATTTGCAGTTGAGAAAATATATTCTTTTTTGTGTTTTTGGTATTCATGCAAAGAGAATATAATTTCAAAGCCACTAATTAGCGAAAGGCTATGAAAAGGTATGACTATCGTTTGAGCTTACCACATTCTTTATAAGTACATACAATGAAAGGCTTTTGTAAGAATTAATTTTGGAAGAGTGGGTGGGGAAAGTAATGCGAGTAAACCTCATCTGATTTTCACCAATCTCTTCATAATCGCATCTAAAATTTTCGTACGTATCATGCGACCTAGAAGCAACAGGACAGAAGCTGCTGTAACATCGGATTCTGCAATGAAAATCTGGTTTATGCAGTGCAGCCAAAATCCAATTGCAGTGGAGTTACAATATGAACCGTTTATACAGCTTTGTATCTGAAAGCTACAAACATGTCCAGATTTAAATGCTAGTCGCTTCACCTTGGCTGTATAAACATAGATTTATAATGCAGGATGTTGCAGGCGCACCCAATTGAGGCAAGACAAGGAGAGGCGGGGCATAAGCCGATACGGCGTTAGAGCTTTCTTCCATTTGGCGGATAAAATGGAGCTCAAGTGAACAACCACATTCAAGCAAATTGAAGATATGCATTCAGCCTAGGGCAAGAAGAATTGGAAAAGAAATTAGAGCTCATGAAATATTTATAGACTGAGTCTACATGAAAAGTTCGTCGAAATAAAAAGCAGGCAGCCCAATGTTACGTCTTCAGTAGAAGCATGATGTTTAACAAGGTATCTACGTTTTGAAAATGGAGCGTTCTTTTCGTCTTGCTTACAACGAATATGAAGATGACGATTTCTGTCGGTAGTAAAATACCCTACACGTCTTTTTCTATCCATTACTACTCTATCTGTTATTTACTACAGTATACATAGTTTCTGTTTGCATTACCTAATTCACGATAAAACATTTGACCAGTGATGACTTAAAATTTTGGAATATGATAGGTTACGTACATGATGCCAACAAATCCTAAGTTGCAAAGGTAGAATCAAACGACTGAAAAATTCACTGCGATAGCCGTGATTTGAACCACGGATCTCCCGGTCTCCGTCCGGTTGCTCTAACCACTGAGCTATCATGGCAACATGCCGGCACAACATTAAATTCCCCAACTGATTCGCATTTTTTCCAGTAAACAAGGAGATCTCAAATTGTGTTCAGATGACATATCCCAATGGCGTGATCTCTTTGTGGTTTCCCGCGAAAAATGCGAAACAGTTGGAGAATTTAATGTCTTGCCGGCATATTGCCATGGTAGCTCAGTGGTTAGAGCAACCCGACTGAGACCGGAAGTTCCGTGGTTCAAATCCCGGCTATGGCATTGCATTTTTCAGTCGTCTGATTCTGAGGCAGTATTTTTAACACTTGAATTATATAATATGTAATTTCAATAACAGCCTGCCTTGAGGCAATATGTATGTAATAATTTGAAAAATGTATGTAACAGTCATTGCAAATGCTTATATTATTGTAAACATGTTCAATAATGTTATGTGAATGCATTACGTAATTTAATATTGTAGCAGCTGTGAGAAATAGGTCAAAAGTTGCTAACAATGAGGTAACCTTGAGGCAATAATGAGCTTGAGAGTTTAAATGTTACTAGTCATGATTAGAGCAACGATAATGTAAATTTTGTGACAGTTTAAAATTAGCCAATCAACAGCTAGAAAAAACTTTAATTAAATGCAGGTATTCTATTGGAATAGGATTAGCCAATCAGACTTGAAGTACAGAAGCTTACGGTTTTGGACTGTTGAAATATGTTCATATGGCAGACCTTGGTAGTGACCGGATGGAAGATGTGTTCTCTAAAGAAATATTACGTATTCGTGTGAATCTTAAAATTAAATATACGCATTAACAAAGCACAAGTTTTAAATTAAAGAATCTCACAGCTCTTAATATCAGTGTAGCGGTATTTAATTTGTGATAAGGATCAATAAAAAATACTGAACTTAAATTTAAAATCTGTGTAAGTCTACATTCTTGTCGTACCACACCCTTCCTAAGAAATGCGTGACTCTAAAACAATGATTAAATAAATAAACTTCAAGACAATAACTACTTCAAGTTGGCTTCCTAAGCGTGTGGCTAACAACAACAGTAAAACTTCAACAGCAATAAACTCTAACAGTTGAAGAACATAACTTCTTCAATTCTACCTTTCCAACTCTGTCCAATTGTGTGGAAGAACAACTAATTCCAAATCCTAACTTGTCAGAAATCTATTACTGTTTCACATAACTCGTAAGCTTTTGCAAAAAAAGGAGAATCTTAGATTTGTAGACGACATCCATAGCAGAATTTAACTTAAAACCCTTGTATTGGCCAACCTACCCTGTTATTTTCTTGGTTTCCATCAGTTGTCAGGTAAACCAATTTTGGCATACAGAACTTCACTGCATACATCTGTAATAGTGGTTATTCAGAGGTTTAGATACTGACTTCACAGCACATGTGTACAGTATTTGGTAAACTGTCAAATAAAAAATAAATGTAATGTGATATCTTAACATTAAAAGCAGGATCCGTTAGTATTTTGTTGTTTGCCTTTAGGTCGTGGTCATCCTTGTATTGTTTGGAAAGAACATAAACGAATGTTTTTCAACACATTCTTTGTGAAGCAATGACCACAATAAAGGAGCCATCTTAGCAAGCATGTTTTGAGAGTTTAACATCCGTTATCCCTTAATCATTACGTTATGTCAATAGGTAAATAAATGAAATGAATGAAATACTCCTCAGAGGAGTACCAGATCAATAGAGCTTAGTTTTATCCAACATACATATTTCAAAAAGCAAAAATTCGGGAAAAAAATAATCATAAACATGATTAGGTATACTAAGACATACCAAAAGCAGGGTGAAATGAGCAGAGGGGAAGAAGGAAATACGAGGAGAGGAGGTCGAGAGAGGGAGGGAGGGAGGCTCGATGCACAGTTTAGCATTCGTATGGAGGAGGATAAAGGTGGGTGGAAGGATGGATGAATGTACAATGTACGCATGGTGCTTACACGTGTTGTTTGATGCATGACTATGTATTACGTATGGCATATAATTTTTGATAGGTCAGGTACGACGTATCTGTGATATTTAACCTAAGAGATTACTATGGTGAATACATCTGATCTAAACTTACCTTTCCTGACACCATCTAACCTAACCTAGCGCGGTCTGGACTTAACCTGGCTTCACCTAAAATCTAACCAAACCTAACATCATACAAGTTCACATCATCTATAGTAACTATACATTTACTATAGTAAGCTATAGTACTTACCTTACTGCTTACCTAGAGTAAATATAAGTATTTTGTATTCCACCCAAAAGTCAGATAGCGAGATTTCGCCGAAAATATAGAACTCCAAAAGTTTTGAGAATGGACGCAATAAAATATTAAAAACTGAGTTCTGATCATTGCATTTTTCAAAATATTCTCCATTGCAGATTCTATACACCATCTGATCTTTTCAAACCATTTTTCAAATGCTGAACGCCATTCTTCTTTGGAGAGAGTGCAAATATATTCTTCGTAAGCAGCTACTGCGGCTTAGGGTGACTGAAATAGTTGACCTACAACGTTTTCTTTCATTTGGGGAATAGAAAATAGTCCCATAGAACCAGATCCGGACAGTAGGAAGGATGGGACAAATATCCGACTCCTGAATCCTGCAGAAATTCAGTTGTTTCTTGTGCAGTGTGAGCAGAGGCATTGTCATGTTGCAACAAAATTCCACGCCGACCAGTCTTAGGGCGCCTTTTTTCTCAGTTCATTGAACACTTGTGGCAGACATTTTGTGGTGTACCATTTGGTAGTCTTAGTCTTTCATTCCTCAAGCAAAATCGTCACAATGTGACCACTTGCTGAGAAGAAGAAACATATCAACTTCTTGTCAACACTTCTCGTTCGCTTCACTTTTGCGGGGAGCTTCTCCTGGGAAGACCCAGACCAATGACTGTCTTTAGTTTCTGGATCATACTGGTATCCAGATTTCGTCACTTATTACAATGTAAATATGTTTTTGGATCCTCCTTCATTGAATTTTTAAATTATTTCTTGGCACCATTATACACGTGGTTGTTTGTAGTCATTTGTGAGATGGTGGGAATCCAGGGACTGCACAGCTTACTGACGTCAATTTTTCTTTCAGGACTGTTTCACTGTTACAGATCCAATATTTAGGGCTTCTTAAATCTGACCATCTATTTAACCATGCTCTTCCCGCAACATGCGCTCCACTTTCATCACATTTTCATACATTGTTGTTGGTCCTGCTTGGTCTTCATCTTCGAGGGAATCTCTTCCTCTTGTAAACTCTGCATACCATTGAAAATGGTGGATTATGAAGGAAAATTTTCTCCAAATGTATTCTTTCAAGACATTTTCTCTCCCCTAAACCGATTTTAAATTCATAGAAAATCATAGCACGGAAATGCTCTTGCTTGAGATCCATCCTAGCGTATGGCGTAGCAACACCTGCTATACATACACACGCGGTAGAGATGATGCACAATGTTGGAGCGCGCCCACAATTGCACACTTTGCTATTTGAACTTCAATCTGAAGTTTGGAAAAGCTGCTTGGCTTACCACTACTCATTGTTGCCCATTCTTAAAACCTTAAGAGTGACCCAAGTAAGTATAAGTATTTTGCATTCCATCCAAAAGTCCGATAGCGAGATTTCAGCGAAAATATACTTTTTGAGGCTTCCTGAATAAAAAAAACTTTTTAAAAAAGGTGTGAGCGTGTGCTTGCGTGAGAGAGAGAGATAGAGAGAGAGAGAAAGAGAGAGAGAGAGAGAGAGAGAGAAAGAGAGAGAGGGAGCGAGCCGCATAACTTAAAAACGAAAAGTCGGATAAATATGAAACTTGGGATTTAAATTCAGCATTTTCTAAGGACACGACAACATGATGTTCAGCTAAATCCTCTCACGCCGGGCTACCTTTTACGTGGAAAAGTTAGATGTTTTAAAAAATCGCCATAATTTTCTTAAAATACCATACATTTAATATATTTTCATGAAAAAATATATATCTTGAATTTTCTGGTAATAATCTGTGAAGTCTTCTTCATGCTGAATGATTTTTATATAACTGGTAAATCGTAAGAGATTCACAAAGTCTTAGTGCACAAAAATGTACACAGTGTATGTCAAATAACATTTTTTTTGCGGCGTTAAGAGTTTCGACATTAGTTTTTTGTTATTGGTTTGAATTTTCACATAGCTTTACTTTTTTCAAGCTTTAGGTTTTTTCTGGTGGTCATGCAAGCAGCGTAGAATTTAAAAGCGATCACATAGCGATTTGTTTTTTAAAAATGTGATTCTCTTTAGCCTACTTTATTTTTCTTATGTGTATAAGGAATGCATAAATGCGTGACAAAGGTTCTTTCCATTAACAAGGAGTAGGCATAAGAATAAGTTCTTGCAACAATAGTTTGTAGAAGAGTAGTGAAAAATCATGGATGCAACACATCTTGCTGGTTTATATACATTTGTTGTACTACATCATTAATATTACATATTTGTATTTGGAAATACGTGCATTAAATACCTTAGCGTTGTCTAAATTTAAAGAAATAATTATAAGAACTGGTCTAGTAGTATGTGGGAGCAAAGCCATGAAATGATACAAGGATTCAGGAAATTTGCGAGACGAATATATGAGGACATTGATAAGCAACAGCTGGTGACAAAGACTTTTGAAATGATTCATTCGTATATGACATGATGATAAACACGGAATTAGGGAAAAAATGCATAGGAATTTGTAATAAAATGGAAAGGGAATGAATTGCTTAGTTTAGGCTAGGCTATGGACTCAGAGGTAATGTTGTACAAGGAATATGTTCAATGTTCAGAAAAATTGCAGGTGGAATACAATTCTGTAGGTATGTAAGGAAAAAATGAATGGAGGAAAACATTTATTGCAGAGGAATGGCTCAAAAATACTTTGTGAAATAATTAAAATGTTTTTAGTTTCGCTTCGGATGAGAGGTAGAAGGGAATGTTTTTGGAGTATGAGAAGAAAATGAAAATGGAAATTTGAGACAAGTTGAAAATACTATGGCAAAAGAGGGAGAGTGCAAATATTGTAGAATTTGAGTATGTTAGAGATATAATTTACAATGTAATATCGGAGGTTTGGGGAACAATTGCCAGGGTCAAACCCAACAGACCCAGAATGTGTAAATAGCTTAGCACATATAAATAAATACATAATCTGTAATTGGTTACAATCTTGGTTTTTACGAATTAGAAACAGATTTGTTAGAATTTATCCTTGAACTCCAAGATTAAGAATTCTCCCCCCTCCTCCTTTGTAATGTATTATTCCTTGGAGGGATACAATTTTACTACTTTGTTTCCTTTATGATTTCGGATGAAACCACTCTAAACTTGACTTTTTATTCCATTAAAAGCTATCTCATCTACGGGAATTTTAGTGTTTGGTAATAATGGTCCAACTTAAGCAGTATATTCTTAGAGAAGGTTAATGAAATCGGAACGTATCCTACTATTCGCCACGTGTATTAGAATCCGTGTGCAACAGACGTTATATTGTAGAATCCCAGGGCTGGGAGCGAACCCTAAGTATCAGCTCGAAATGTGTCAAAACTAAGGTACATGGTGAATCAAGATTAACAAAACGTTGACGCCTCACAGCCTAGCATATATATTCTGACAGAATTGAGGTCATCAGTGGCAACCAACCACGACACCCACTATAGAACGTCGCCAGGCCGGTCGTGGTCATAACCAGTTTGTTTATAACTCGTGAATAAGAAACAACCTCACTGCCAACCAGGAGTTTAATAAGCTGAGGCTTTTACAGACTTGGGAGTAGACCTTTAGAATAGAATAAATGGCTCAAGGCATGGGTAGTTCTCATTGTCGCCAGAGCCCGCATCTTTACCTCTAAGTTACGAGTACACATTTCCCGGGTCGTTACAGTATGTTTAGTAGCAGAGGGATTATTTAACCGTGTATCCCGTATTAGAGCACTCTTGGTTGAATATACAACACTAAAGCTGACACTAAAAGCTGGTTGGTTGTTCAACGAATTATCTTTTATGAATCGGTAGTCGAAGGGCTCTGCTCTGAAAGGTACTGTCGATGCTTTGAATACACATCAAAAGAATGGAATTCTGTTGGAGTTTTGTCGGATAGGAAATTAGAACAGTGTTTTGGTATGGCATTACATTTAGTGATTCATTTTTCTCTTTTATACAGCATGGTCCCTCTCTAGTTCATGCATTGACTTGCAGAATAAAACTCGTCAATTATTCCATGTTCATTCTGACACCGACTGCTAAATTCAGCGAATAAATTGAGTCTTTTCAGCACGTGCCGCATGTAAATTCAATAATATCTCTTCTACGTTCTAATTGGTATGAACGCTTCTCTAACAGGCACTAGAGAGGAGACATTTTAACCGTGTAGTGAACATGTTATTGCAATTATTACTGCAGTTGTTGCTTCTGAATAGCAATATAACGCTGGTGTCTCTGAAGCAGCTTATGTAAAACGTTAATTCCAAACGAGCATCAGGCTCTTTATTTATCGCACTCTTTTAATAGCTTCATGTACTTAGTTATTTTTGTTGGTACTGCATTTCCCTAAAAAGTGCAATATGGAGATTTCACCGGGAATACATGTTTTGAGGCCTCTGAATCCCCAAAAAATATTTTTAGAAAAAAATCTGCGAGAGTGTGTGTCTGTGAAGAGTATAACTCAAATTCCGATAAATACCAAATTTTGTTTTTGATTTCTCTACCAAGTATTGTAGGTAGAGGAGGTATTCTCAAATACCTTCGATTCATTCCATCCAAAAATTAGATACTGAGATTTCACCTGAAACATGTTTTGAGGCTCCTGGAATCCCCCCAAAAAATCTTTAGAAAAAGGTCCGTATATATATATATATATATATATATATATATATATATATATATATATATATATGTTTGTGTGTGTGTCTGTGAACAGCATAACTCAAAAACGAAAAGTGGATAAATATAAAACTTTGAGTTTAGCTTCACGACCTACCACAGATGCGACACGAAGACCCAAACTACCCTTTTTGACTTTCTAAAAAATGACTAAAAGTTTTGAATAAAACACAACATATTAAAGATATTTACATGGCAAATAAAATTTATATACTGAATTTGCTGGGAATATCCTGTGTCGCCCACTTCATTCAAGTGAATTTTGTGTAATTTTGTATAACTGTTAAACGGACGAAAATGCACTACATAAAAAATTAAGATTTCTTTAAAACGCACAATTTATTTCAAATGATTTTTTGTGGCATTAGCCATTTCCGAGATACCCGTAATAAATTGTTCGAATTGTTTAATAGCAATTCTCAGTCCTGTTGAACTTCAGCGGTTTCTCGCGTTGCCATGAAAAGAGTATGGAATTTTAAGCCCAGCATAGAGAGTCCAGTTCTGAAACATTTGACTATCGCTATTCCCTTTTTATCTGTAATGAAATGTGTAATGCAGCTATTTCCGGAAAGGTTTATCTCAATTAAAATAAAGTAGATAGGAACATAAACCTTCTTAAGAATAATTTGTATGCCCACTAATAAACGATAGAGTAGAGAAATTCATGTGAATGAAAATATCAGATTTTTTAAGTTCAGTATCCTCCAAAGATGAGACACGTAATTTTTTAAAAAAAGTCCTACCTCAAATTACTTCTTGCATGGAAAATTCTTGAAATTTTTTATTTCTTCAAAAATGGATTTAACTATTTTGATTCAAAGCCGGTGGAGAGTGACAGATTTTTTTTTCGGGGGTAAAGATCATGGATTCCTCCGGGAGGGAAGAAAAGCCTGTGTTTAGATTTACGTCATGTAAAAGAATCTAAAGCCTCGTAAAGATACCTCTGAGCAAAATTTCTGGTCTTTCACTCCCAGCATAGAATGGGAAGCTAAGAACTATAGTAGTTAAAGAACGTCCATAAATAAAACTCTAATTTAATTTAACGATTCAAACATATATATTGCATTTTCTGAGAATAGTGTCTGAAGTTCATCACGCTCACCTATACAAAAATGTATAAACATAGCTACTAAAAAGGAATCTCCCTGCAAGAAGCCCACTTCAGAGTGCAGAACGACCCTGCCCAAGGAAATTCCAATCTCCTTCTGGACAGGACAGTTTGCGGCTGTCACCTCCTCCTTCCGTTGCTGTAGGCTTACCTTGATGCTTCTCCCGTTGGTTCTAGAAGCTCACAGTGTTCAGGTTCTCTTCAATTTTATCCTCGGCTAGCTACAGTGGTTTTCTTTAAACTATATAGGAGCATGGACTTCTCCTCGGTAAAGGAAAACGTAGATCTTGGGTGGTGATTTAGGAAGACATAGACGTGCTTTGTTTATGTAAAGATGACACTGCCGTTTCTTTTTATTTAACTAACACACGTAGTATACAAAACTGGTATTGCCGCTGTTAAAATACTGTCCCCCGCTGTTAAATTGCGGCGCGGATATGACACGAAGTTTAAATATGCTTATTATCTCTTTACGAATAGCGGATCTTAGGTGTGTTTCTAAAACTATCTTGATTCCCTGTTTTGGCGCGATATCTCACACATCCTGTAGCATCTCTCTCTGACCACACATGACAAAAACTGCCCCGAATTTGCTCCAAACAGATCCATTTATAGTCTCAGGCTTCTGAGGCTGCTTCCTTTCCTATTGGTCCATTTTTAGCGCGACTCGACGCGTCTAACTATTTCGAATAAACTTCCAGAGATCTCATTGGTCCAAGTTTAATATAAATCGCGGCTTTTCCTACATTTACCGTTAGGCTGTCTGTCTCGCTCACTTGGTCACGGCGAATTATCAAATAATGGGACAAAGACGCTACACCCTCGCTGTAGGAATAATGGCACTGCGACCGAAGAGAGGTAATAAAACTAGGTTTTCTGCCTTCGAAAGCACTATTCCTGTAGCTAAAACATTTCATCGTGGACAGTATTTTAACATAGCGCTTAAATTATTTACATTAAACCATTTATAACTCTACTAATATTAGTAACCTAGATAGATAAATAACGTTAAATCACCCTTCTTAAAATATACAAGCAGTATGAGAAAAAGATATTTACATAGTAAGATTTAATATCAATAAAAGTTAATTAATAAATTATCTGTAATTACAGTTCTTGGGCTCGGCCTAGAGTTGCCGTTTCAAGTTACAGTAGCAACCTGAAAGGGCGGGTAGTCGGGACCTATTTGTCGTGGAATTAATTGTTCTTCCGCACAAAGAACAAATAGCGTCAATGGCTTTGAATTTTTCACTCGTCTGATTCTACCTTTCCAACCTCTTAGTCGTGCTGACAGCAACTTATTAGGAGAGCCATGGAAACACTCTTAGGGGATAGTCTCGTTGGAAATGTTGTAACTTGAAGGAATCGGCACGTGAACTCACTTGTGTGTAACTTTTCCTAAAAGGTGTACGTAAACGGTTAGTAAGAGTTTCATCTTTAGCGGTTTATTTCTATTTAAGAAATACGTGTACAAAATGTTTGAGTTGAGCGACTTAATCTAAAGAATTGTGTAATGAGTTTGCATTCTCCACACTATTGTGTAACAATACTTGTTTACTACGAACCTTTGTTTTATATCTTTAGTTTCTTGTTCCAAAGAGGCTCATGTAATGTCTATTACTGATCAATTAGCATAAACGAATGTGAATTAATTATGTCTAATTTTGGTCTGCAATTTCTTAGTCAGAGCGACAATGCAATGAAGGAAACTTACAATATACAGGCTTATTCCAAAAGAAGTAATAAACTTTAAATATTTATTTATAATGAACGATAATAGATAGCAACACATACGACACATCATTGGATAGAGGAAAGTTTAAAGTTTAAGACTCCCCTATTAGTTCCATTCAGTGCCTGCAGCGGACCTGGGTTTGTTTACGAGAAAATGGCGACGCCACAGGAAAAGTCGTTTTGTGTGCTGGATTATGCAAAGAATGAATCCATTGTTTCATTGCAGCGTGCATTTCGTTGCGAGTTCAACAAAGAGCCACCTCGTCATAAACAATTTACAATTGATACAATAAATTCGTAGAAGATGGTAGCGTATGCAAACGGAAAAGCACGGGTCCTCCTCGCTTAACAAATGGTGCTCATTTTGAACACACAAAATAACATTTTGAACTTTTCTCTATTCAGTGATGTATTGCATGTGTCGCCATATATTGTCGTTCATTAATAATAAATATTTAAGGTCTGTTCCTTCTTTTTGAATAACCCTATACTTTTATCACGCCCTAATATGATTGAATTAGTTCGACTGCAAATGCTTATATAAACTTTCCAGCGTCCAAGGAGTCGCCATTGCAGAAGACAGATACAGGATTAGCTCAAGAACGACCCCAAAGTGAAAGGACAGGGAAATCATTGTGGCAGGCGAGAGATGCCTTCTTACTCTAGGGGTAGATGTCCTACTTTAACAGTTGAACGACTAGCTGGGAGTTTAGTGCTTATAGGTCAGGATGCTGCTGAGGACATCTTTTGACAGTGTCTTTTGCTCCAGGAAAAGAAGAAAGACTCTTCAATAGACAAATCACCATCCTAAGTGAAGTGAAGGATGGCAACTACGCATCACTTAGGAGTCTACATTCGGCCTAGTTTTTTCAGTCGCCTACGTATATGGAGTCGTCGAGACACTGAAAGAAATTATTCACATTTAAGAGATGAGACTGTAGTGGTCAAGAAAGGAATCTACCACCCGTACTATACCGCTGACGTACTGTAAACGCTAGGATGTAGCAAGATATCATTGTGAAGTCCTCGGAGAGAAAATCATACTTCTGGTAATAACCTCAAAACATACAAAGCGACTACATCAGAAGCGAATTGATAGAACACATTTCATCTCGATTTTCTGATCTCAGATGACTCGTAAATGACATGGAATATACCTACTACAGCAGACCAGGTTAACCGACCGAGGTAGCGCCACGGTAGCGTGAGAAACTTGCATTCGGGAGGTCCCGGGTTCAAACCCCTGGGAACGACAGATGGGATAACTCAGGCTGTAATGTCTGTGGCCTGTATTCGGAAGGTCCCGGATTCGTTCCCCAATAACGCTCATAATATCCATAGTTTTTCGGCGGTTTTCCTGGGTCGTCAGGCGAATGCTGGTTTCCTGTTTCCCCCAAATCTCCTGTTCCTCAATTTCTTTCTATTCCTCATTTCATTCATCTTTCACTCTATTGGTCTATTTCAGGGTTGGAACCATCGACGATGGTATTTCGGTGCAGCGTGGCAGGGAAATGGCATACTCTGTGAACTTTCTTCGTCCCTCGGCTTCTGTCTGGTTTCTGGGGTATAAGGACCGCCCCGGCGGAGGCCGTTGGACCCTTTATGTAGCGGGAGTCCCCGGTTTGCTTGTCCGACTGCCGGGGCATTTATATCTGGTAACTGTAGAGTCCCTGTCATTGCTGTTCCGTCAATTCTGGTTCCGGTCGCCCGGTGTCTCCTTTCACCTCATCTCTTCCACCCGGAGCCCCCCCACGTGGGGCATCGGCACAATATTCCCATTCCTGGATCGGCGCCGAATTCCCTCCGCTTCACAATCCAATCCAAACGAAGCTACTGTCCAATTTTTGCTCATGATATCGGATGACTTCTCAACGCTAGGTGGATGTAAAAAAAGAATAGAGTATTTATTGGTCTTAAGTATTGTACATATTGGCAATTTAGGCTATGAGTGGAATTCTGCTTAAAGAAGACATAAACAGAGTTTCAGATAGTTTTGAGAGCCACACAGTTGTTAGGCAGGGCTGTATTTTTTAACTTTTCTCTTTAATTTCTTTGGATGACGTAATGGATATTATGCTCGGAGAAAACGTGGTACCATCTGATATCGGTGGCATTCGGATCCCAGTACTTGTACATGCGGACGTTATGATACTGTTCTCTACTAATGTGCAAAAGCGTTGCAAAACGCAATAAAATACTTCAGCCATATTGTGACGAATGACAATTGACCAATAAAACTAAAAGAATTACGATTAAAAACAGCTCGGTATGTAACCGAGCAAACACCTGGACTTACGTAAGTAAGAAATTGGACAATGTAAATAGTTTCGTATGCTTAGATTTGAATGTTACAATGAAGAAAGATGTACTAAACACATTGTAGTTAGGAATATCAAAGCAGAAATAAAAGCTGCGGAAACTCGACGTAAGTACAGGGAGTAGAGTTCTAGATAGTCTGAAACATTTCTGGAGATATTTTATGAGGCAGTTGTTAGAAGAATGTAATTAATATGGGCACGATATGTCATGAAATTAACGTGTATGTGAAAACTAATCAATTTTAATTGTTTTTGTAGAACTTAAATTTAGTCAAATTTAAAACCATTAGTCGATATTTTATAATGCACTCATTTTTATAATGCAATAAGAAATAAACGTTATAATTTAGTATGAAAAATCAGTGTGTTCTGCTGCAAATATTTTACTGTCGGTTTAGTAATTCTAGATATGTTTTACAAAAATCAAAGATACAGACAGGTGCAACTAAAGACAGAATTTCTCAAATCAGAATTTATTTCCCAACAATGTGAATATATAAAAATTAAATTGCAAATTATAAAATCGGTCCACAAGATGTGAGTTGAACATTTTTGTATTGCCGATCTATTGCTAGTATTTTATTGCAGTTAGTTTCAAGTGATTACTAACTTGATATTAGAGCAAATTGAGGAGTCTTGCGGAATAAAGCTGGTGGCTTTTACGAGTGATTTTCAACCCATCTTTCAACAGATCTTCTTGATACTGGAATGCTGTAGTTTTTCTGAATACTCGATATGAGTATCTGGAAATCCTAATTCAGTTTTAATGAAAATAGAAGAAATCGCTTGCATAAAATGAAAATATCTAATTTGCATGAAATATGAACATTTTACATTGTCCATATCGAATTAGCACACTGAAAATTATAAACATCTATGTAGGGTTAGCAACCATGGTTCGTAACAATTACGTCTTACTTAACATAGCCGTGTGACGTGACACCTTTTGTGACATTCGTAGGTAAGATATAGCCAGTGAAAGGAAGGGCCTGGTTTATGTCTTACAAAAACCACATAGGTACAAGGTGCAAGCATGTGTTCCCCTTGCCTTTTGTTTTATTTATTGGATAGATTCGTTCAGCATTAGAAATGCTATTCAGAACCAGGATAAAATACAGAACAATATAAACTAATCTGAGGTCAGCCACACGAGGCCCCTCTGGCACCAAAGTTACAGATAAAACTTCTAGCTTTCTCGTATTCGTAATTTTGCCTTTCCCCTTGTTTCACTTGCCCTACATTTCACTGAGTGAATGATTTAAACGTTATTTGGTCATCAACCAACTAGAAGCCATATCCTAGAATAATGTAAAAATCTCGTATATTCAAGCATTATTCAAGTCCTAAATAACGTCTTCACATCCTCTAAAATACACATACTTGAACTAGGCGTTTTAAATATAAGGTTCAGTTTGTTGAACCTTTTTTACTCTCTACACTACTTATATCAAGTAGAGAAAATATTGTATACCATTCTATGCTGAAATTCGCCGAAAATACACGTTTTGAGGCTCCCTGAATTAAAAAAGAAGCATTTTTAAAAATGATTTGTATGTGTGTGTATGTGGTGAGAGAGAGAGAGAGACAGAGAGAGAGAGAGAGAACTTGATATTTATCTTCGTGTGTCACCATGGAGGATGAACAGTATTCAAGAAAATGACCCCACCCCAAATTTTCTTATTTTTACTTTCTTTGCCACGTACATGGTAGGGAAGGTATTGCATTCCACCCAAAAATTCAATAGCGAGTTTTCATCTGGAATAATGTTTTGGGGCCCCCTGAATCGAAATAAAACATTTTTGGAAACATTTTGGTGTGTATGTTTGTGCCTGTGAACAGCATAACTCAAAAACCAGAAGGCGGATAAGTGCCAAGCTTGATATTTAAGTTCGGTATCTTCCAAGGATACGACAACACACAATTTATTTCAGATAAGTTTTTTGTGGAACAAGCCATTTTGAGCTATCCGCTATTAATGGTTCGAACTGTTCATTTCTTGGTCATTAAGTCCTATCAACATTCAGTTGTTTCTTGCGATTGCATGGAAATAGTATATAATCTTAAGACTAGCATATATCGACCACTTCTTAAACATTTGGCTATCGCTATTCTCTATAACGAAATGTGCAATGTAGCTATTTCTGCAAAGGCTCATTTGGAACAAGATGTAGTAGATATAAAATAAGCCTTAGTAAGAATAGTTTGGATACTCACTAATAACGATTAAAGAGTAAAGAAAGACATGCGAATATAGCACATTTTTATTTTCTAAAATATGGTTTTACGACTTTGATTAAAATAGCTAATACATGTTTAAGATATTGTGATGTATTATTAATTTTATTGTCATTACCAGGCGCAGTGTTGTGCTCTATTGTTGCTACAAGACGTAGCATTGTTGTGTTTCTTTAGTAATATTTCGGCTTAACGGTGTTTCCTTTCGGTGAGGACCACAACAAAGGGAAAGATCTTTTTGAAGTTGTCTGGTATGACGCTAACCCTGTCTGGCTTCGGCTAGACACGGTTGATGGGGGTAAGATAGCGTCACACCAGTGAGAGTGGTCGTTGGAGCCAGACGTGTGTGTGGCCGGGCTACGGTTTAGTGGCATCTCCCTCCACCCTGTTTCCTTTGTTCATTATGTAGTCACCAAGCGTTTTATGAATAAATCCCAGGTATGTGAAGGTAATGACGTGTGTTGTATAATTTTTCAGTGTAATATAAAACCCATGCGTTCCTCTTAAATCTACACTCAAAGGTCCCGGACGTTTTGCTGCCAGCGAGTTGCGCCCCCCCTATATGCGTGTTGGGGTGGCCTAAATTAATCATTTTCTGGTGGCGTTTTTGGCCTTCACCCCAACTTGCAACAATATTTGCTTAACAAATAAAATGTGTATCTTGATTATCTGGAAATAATCTATGAAGTCTTCATTCTGAATGATTCTTGTATAACTGGTAAACCGTAAGAGGTGCAAAAAATCTTACTGTACAAAAAATTGTAGATTTCGTTAAAATACACAGTTTATATTAAATAAAATTACTCGTAGAGTTAAAAATTTCCAAGATTTTCTTTTTATTGGTTTGAATTTGTAAATGCTTATTTTCTCAAGCTTAAAGTGGCCATTAGTTTTTTTCTCGTGTTGGTGCAAAGAGCATGGAATTTCAAAGGCATCACGTGGCGACATACTTTTTAAAACTCAACGGCTTTAGCCTTTTTGTACACAAAATGTGTGCATGTGTAATGCAAGTTTATGCTGATTAAACCCTCGTAGATAGAAGAATGGCTTTTTGTAACAATAGTTCTTGAAGAGTGAGTAGGAAGGGACATGTGAATGCAAAAAATAGGATTTTTATTCATGTATATACGTCACCACGTTTTTCTCTGCTCACGCTTTTAGAGCATAAAAACGAGAGGCGCCAGACTATCCCGCTTTTATGATCAGAGATTTAAACTGATTTACTAAAACTCGAAGCTGCAATATTTTATGCCGGAACAAAAGGGTGCTAATTATTAATGTGTATTAAAATAGAGAATATTGTTCAGTCGCTGTACACTTTTTACAGTGGATGCTTGGAAACAATAACTGTCGCATTACGTGCTGGCCAGAGATGGTTTACCGCGGTAGCCATTATCTCTGAATGATGGGTTTAGCCTCCCGCCGCTCCAGGATGGTAAATTTTGCAGCTCCTGTCGAGGAAAACTGCTAACCTAAAAGGGGAAAACGGATACGCTAAAAAAAACACGGGCTTAATCGAAAGTGCAAGAGAAACTTTTAAGCGAATGCTCCAAAGTTAATGAAAGTGCCCTTTGTAGGAACGCAAAGTAAACTGTAGGACAGAAAAAACTACTGTCTCATTACAGAACGTGGCTAGCGAGGAGATTTATCCGTTGAGGATTATTAGTCCCAGTTATCGCTATTGCTTTATTGCTTCTTGTTCTAGTTGTTTTCTTTTCATCTCTAAATTTCTGCCTCATGGCTTTCGTCTTTCATAAATCCGATCATCTGAGTCATTGGCTTGTTCTTTCTTTGGAATTAAAACGATATTTTCCCTGTAAGTTCTTTCATCCCTTTCGTATTTTATTTCTCGTTATTTGAACAGCATGTTGAAGCTAGGGTGTTGCTGCTACTTGCTAGTTAGAATAATTTTTCAATGTGTACGCTGATGTGCATAAACAGTGGCCCATTCCCCTATACTCACGAGGTCGCGCGTTCAAACCCGTCGGAGGGCGATGGATTTTTTTCGGGCATAAAAATCCTTAGCATGGCTTCCTTAAGAAGACGTAGATTTACGGCACATAAAAGAACCTCAATTCTTATAGAGGCCTCTGAGCAAAATTACTGGTCTTTCACGCCCAATATAGAATGGAACGCTAAGACCACAGCAGTTAAAGAGCGTCCATAAATAAAACTCCATTTAGTTTTTTTCAGTATCAGCTCTCTCTGATTCACCTGAAAAATAATCCAGGGACACAAAAACGAACCAAAAACGATGTTCTAGTCTGTATTTCAGATACCGCCTCTGTGAAAGTGTTTTGCTACGATTGGTAGACGAAAGCCTAAACCAATAAAACATAATTCGGCCGTCTAGAGGGGGGTGAAGAATTATTTGTGTGTATCGTTAAGCTGTGCGACAGACACAATTATATTCAAGCTTTCATCAGCGACAATAAGATGGTTAAGTTACCGCCATCGAACGCCAATAAGAAAACTGGCATTAAGCAAATGGTAGTGTAGGAGAAAATGCAAGGTTTAAGCGTATTAAAAGAAAAGAAGGAAAAAAATAAAAAGTACATGCTGATTTATTATTATTAATAATTTTTTTTGCCTGAGCGCGCTTTTCTGTATGTGCAGTAGCTTGACAAGTCCATTATCTTCTGGAAGAAGAGCTGCGTCAGTAATATTACTCGCGCAAAACTTCTGGAATCGTGACCTTGATTGCCAACCCAGCTGCCGAGCCTAGGAATGGTTTATGTTTAGCTTTATCAACGAAAGCGATATAACACCTTTGCTTACTCACAGTGCGTAACACATACAGTCTGCATAGAAAGTGTCTGCATCTGGTTGTAATTTTAAAGATAGCTGCAGTATCTAAATAGTACTTATTTTATATTTGTTATATTTATAACCATGGCTCCAATGTTTTCAAAGTTAAGTGGTGAGGTGTTACGTAGTCAAAGTAGGGAAATAATTGCAAATGTCCTCGACTTCATGAAGCAAGAAGCAGAGATGAAGGAAGAAAATATATGTTCATCCGAGTTCCACAAAAGCCTTAAGAGAATGAAAGAAAGAGTAGTCAAAGCAACTGGTGTTTCACCGAGTCCGATTCCAGAGTTCTCAAAGATAAGAGAAAAAAAACATATCGATGAAAGAGTACCATTTGACACACCTGGGAAGAAACATAAGGTCCCTAAACGTATTACAGAAATAGACGATTTCGAATGCGTCATTTGGCGCACGATTCACAATTGCTATGTGGAAGAAAAAACTGTGCTAACAATAAGCAGATTGCTCATCAAGCTGAAAGACAGCAGAAACTTACAAGGTGGTGCTACAAATCTCAGAAAAATTATTAAAGATTTAGGGTTCAAGTGGAAGAAACCGAAATCAAATAGAAGAACTCTTAACAGAAAAGCAAAATAAATAAATAAATAAATAAATAAAATAAAAAATAATGAAATAAAAAAATAAAAAGTAAATATTGCCATGATAGCTTAGTCGGTTAGACCAACGGCACGGAAAGCCTAAGATCCGTGGTTCAAATCCCGGCTATGGCATTGAATTTTTCAGTCTGATTCTACCTTTCCAAATGAGTATAATTTTATATGTACTTATATCAGTGTGCACTTATATCAGCATCAATTTTTAAGGTGGTGCTACAAATTTCAGAAAAATACTATAGTGTATGAAGATGAGTCATACATACACACAGTCGTACAGCATCTAAAAGTTGGAGTGACGATAGCGAATTAGGTTGCAGGTTCCTGTTGCTAAAGGGCAAATACTTATTATCGTTCATGCTGTTGGAGAGATCGGCTTCGTTCCAAATGCCCTTCTTTTACAAGTTGCAAAAACAACAGGAGATTTTCATCAAGAAATGAATACAGAAAAGTACATGAAGTGAATCAACACCATGTTGAGACCTAATATGCCTGCTGGGTCTGTTTTGGTCATCAACAATGCTTCACAATGCGTCAACACTCAATTGACAAACCACCTACCTCAAATTCATTGAAAGAAGAAATGAGAACTTGGTTACTTAGACATAATATAGCTTTAGATGAAAGCATGAGTAAAACAAAGCTATATAACTTAATTAAAACCAACAAACAGCTTCAGAAGTCATACATACTTGACCAGATAGTAATACAACATCGCCATAATGTACTTAGACTCCCATCGCATCACCCAGATCTAAACCCAATCGAATTAATCTGGGCTGATATCAAAAAATGGGTGGCATGCAGAAATATGACTTTTAAATTAAAATATGTGGAGCAGTTACAACGCCAGCAATTTGCTGAAATTGGAAAGCCAGAATGGGAAAATGTATGTCGACATGTTGAATAAATTAAGAATCATTATTTCGAAAAATACGGAATTGCAGAAAATCAAATAGAAAGAATTCTCATCCAAGATAATGGTGCAGAAAGTAGTGACAGCAGCGATGACGGCAATAATGTGAGTGATTCCGCAGAAGAGGAAGGGGTGTTAGGTGTGGAAGAATTGGAGGCAATGATTGACAGCGTTTTTTATATTAAGCGCTTTTTACAGCGTGGATTTTAATATACTGTATATAACTAAGTTTATCAGCGCAAAGCAGTGCATAACCGGTGAGGATATTTGACGATGACTGTCCCACGCACTCCTGCAGTGTGCAGTCGACCGGTCACCATCTGATCTGGTAAGCAACTCGCATCATAGCTCTCATTAAGATTTTCACGTGTCTAGAACTGTTGCGCCGATTATAACAGAGTAGCAGGTGTGTACAAAGCGTGAGATAAGATGACATCACCACGCGTTCCGAGTGATTGTAGTACAGTCACGTGCATAATTATAATGTTACTATGCCTGTAGCTAAAACTAAATTGGGGAAGAAATAAATTTCTGCATTCTCAGACACGGGGAGTAATATGCTATGCATATAATTATTTTAACAGAAATCTAGAGCAAGGACAGTCACCTTACAGAGCAGTTGAATCTAGCGGTGTATCTGAGAGCAGTACAACTTTTAACAGCAGTGTACACGTTTACATTTGTGCTTCGGTTGCGAACCTTACGCATTCCTGTCGTTCCACACAAGGGAAATACTGTCAGCCGTTCTCTCCCACCCTAGACTACCTTCACCCCCTCTCGTTTCTGTAGGAATAAGTGGAAAAGTTCGACCTATACCTACTTAAATTTCGCCCGTGGATGTTAGCGTGTTTCAGCAGCTTAGATTAAGAAATAAATGTTGCGCAGTACCACATTGTAAGCAAATTTTCCATATACACAAGGCGAAGGAAAACTTCTCACCGCACTTTTCTAACATTTTCTGAAGCATTCTTCTTCGATTGAAAAGGGGCATTAAAACGCAGTTTAGTTGTTCTTTAATGTCATCATGAGCGATTCTTAAGTGCAGAATGTATTTCAGAGAACGCCTATTAGGTTAATAGTACCTCGGATTTTTAGTTCCTTAAAAAAGGTTTTTCGGCAAGTAAAACAGCTCTAACTTTATAACATTCGCGTTAAACACACAGTTTTGGCACCTAAAATACGGTTTCTACAAAATAAACATTTAATTTTATCTACTTAAAATACATTTCCACTTTCTGTAAGTTTAAAAATATAGTTAGTGAGGATTAAATATTACACAGTAGCAAAAAAAAAAAAAAAAAAAAAAAAAAAGAAAAAATACTATCTTGGCAAGATGTAGAAGTACGGAGGAATGGAGGGAAACATATTTACCGCGATCCTTTACTACCTCGAATGGAGAATAAAGAGCATGTTGGACGCCACTGGCAGGCAGGGAATACACGGGGGGGATAGGTAAATTTCTGCTTAAGGCAGAAGGCTGAGAAAGCTGATAGTAGGGAAGTGGGGGTGTAGAAATGCCTAATCGTTGGTGTTGGTGTTTTATTTTTATGCCTTTTTTCACTTATTGTTAGTGTGCTGTATATATTCTCTTAGCTGTTCTTTGTTTGTTATAATAGGGTATAATAATGCATCGGAATAGGAGTTTAGCACTGTTTTGGGGGTTGTGGATATTTAAGATGCTATATTTAAACATGTTTTACTTTTTTTCGCGCAATAGTGTTTCCTTGTAGTGGTACTTCTTTCTGGTTTCCTTCTATTTGATTTTGTTTTTATTGTTATTATTATTATTAATATTATTATTAATATTATTAATAAATCTTGTTTATTATTCTGTGTATTATAACAGCATGTACAGTTTGCTGGCTCGTGCGATTGAAAGAAATCTATGTAGGTATAGCGTTATGCAAATAAACCGAACGATATCGTACCTCGGTAATGTGTGAGGCTTGCATTCAGGAGGTCCTAAGTTCCGTGGACCACAGACTCTGACCTTGGGTTTTCCACGGTTTTTCCTGGTCGGTAGTTGAATGCTGGGGTGATTTCTCATCTACCAGAATTTCCTTTCCATCATTTCTCTTTCATTCCGTTTCCTTTTCATCCTTCAGGTGTTTCTAGGTTTCGTGGTGTGCATGGCGGTGCCGGACAGATGGCGCGGAAGCTTGCTCAAAAGA
Source organism: Deroplatys truncata (assembly GCA_030765065.1). Lineage (NCBI taxonomy): Eukaryota > Metazoa > Arthropoda > Insecta > Mantodea > Mantidae > Deroplatys > Deroplatys truncata. Next base: position 137,817,103 of record CM060986.1, read on the forward strand.
AAGTACACTCCGTAGACACTAGAGGGCTGTTTAATCGATGAGAGTTCATTGCCCTCCAGTAGTAGGACGAGTGTTCGAGCCTGGAACTGTTACGAATTCCACGCGTCTCTGTGGCCCGTCTGCCTGCGACCTGTAACCTCCTGTGGTTGCTTCACTTCATGACTTCCTGCTGGAGGGGAGTAGCCACAATATATCTATCTACGTTGAGAAAGGAGTATTTTAGAAGGAGTTGTATTGTAGTTCAACTGTTGGGGAGCCGAACTTGAAATAGTTGCAACCGCAGGTATGGTACCCGGTAGCCTTCGTCCAAAAATTTAGAAATATTAACTTTGTAATTTGACTGTTTCTTTAAATTATATATATGTATATATATATATATATATATATATATGTTTGCCTCGGCTACGTCAGTATTATTAGAGACATGAATTTCTTAACAGGGCGTAATGTGGCTCAAGAATGTAGGCTTATAATTTATAATTCACTCCTTTTTATTAATTCTTGACACGATTTTAATAACACTTCACTGATATAGAGAGTTGTAAGATTCTTTTATTAAATACTTGCACTTTTTAAACACGTAAACTATTTTCGTCTCACACGAATACGTATTGAATATCTCGAGGACCCATCTCGTGTCCGGTTAGGAACACTGTCTATAACCAATGCGTCCAGTTATGAGCACTGTCTACAAGCAACTAACTTGATTTCTAGCGCCTAAATTTTGTAAATTTTTGTATTTCAAGTCTCTGATTGGCTATTCCTAATCCAATAGAATACTTTCATTTAACTAAAGCTTTTTCTGGTTGTTGATTGGCTATTTTATGAACTGTCACAGAAATTTACATTTTTGTTACTCCAATAATGACTAGTAGCATTATTAAACATTCTTACTCATTATTGCTTCAAGGTTACCTCATTGTTACCAACCTTTAACCTATTATTCTCACAACTCCTACATTATTAAATTACGTAATACATTCACATAACATTACTGAACATGTATACAATAATATAAATATTTACAATGACTAATATACACATTTTATATATTGTTACATACACATATTGCTTTAAGGCGGGCTGTTATTGAATTTATGATTACATAGTTTGACTGAAATCATTTAAGTGTTAAAAATACTGCGTCAACGCCGTAGTGAGCGAGATGTCCCCTGCGTTTTATAACCTATACACATATGCCTTAAAGTATGTATTTATGATTACTAATACATAATGCTTATTGAATAGATGATATAAGAAATGCACTGTATACTACAGATTGTGAGCTAAATGCTCAGGAGCTGATTTGAAGCCATCCCCCAAAATGTTGTTTGCAAAGAATAATATAGAATTAAGAACAGCAAAGCAAAAAAAAAAAATGCATGCAAACTTGTACATAACTACAGTTAAGAAGGGAATGACGTGGATGTGTCACGAAACGACAGGAAATATGCAATTGAACCCTCATGCTCTTTGAAAGAGATTTCTACCGTACTGCAGTCATCGACCATGAGGATGATAAGAAAGACTAGAGGGGAAAACATTCATCTCTCATCCCTATAACCAAAAATATTACAAAGTCTTTCAATCAAACCAATCCCAGGATGTCAATGCTTTCTTTCATTGCTGCACGAAAAGGTAATAATAGTAATAATAATAGTAATAATAATAATTACAAATACACGGGTGAAATACGTATATTTAGGTTTTAAAACTTAAAAGACGTTTAAATTGTCAAAAGAGAGACATTTTAGGCTCAACAGAACCTAATCTAGATTTAGATTGTATATAAACCGTCAAGATATCCTAACTATTTATTTTCTCTACTACATATAGTAAGTAGGGGAAGTATTACATTTCACCCATAAATTCCATACCAAGATTTAACCGGAAATACATGTTTGAAGACCCCCTTTTTTGGAAAAAGGTCCGCTTTTATGCGCGCGCGCGTGTGTGGGTGTGGGTGTGTGCAACATAACTCAAATACCAAACTTGCTATTTAAGTTCAGTGTCTTTCAAGGATGCGACGTAAAAGATTTTCAGCAAAGTCCCCCCCAAGTAACCAATACATGGAACATTTTTCGAAAGTTTATCTTTTAAAAATTGGCTGTAACGATTTTGATGAAAATGCCGTATATTAAAGATATTCACATGGCAAATTAAATACAGGTATTCATTTCTAGCTTGAATCTTCTGGGAATAGTCTGTAAGGTTCTGTTCATTCGGAAATAATTATATATCCTCAACGTTAAGCGAGAGACGAAAACGTATCGCACAAAAAATGGGAATCTCTAAAACACACAATTTATTGCAAATAAGGTTTTCTGTAGCATAAGCCGTTTCTGAGATATCCGTTTATTAATGCTTGTTCACTACTTTGTCATTATTTTAAAGATGTTTTGATTTTCAGTTTCTCGCGATTAGCCCAAAATCCGAGGTCTACTTATTAGTTTAATATTTGCTTATAAATACCATAGCTTTGTCTGCAAATCTGCTAGTTCCCACTCTTTGCTAACATTCAGTGCAGAATTCCTATGCAACTGTGGTAACAGTAAATGGAATATGACTTTAAACATCTTGCATTTGTGGCGTGAAACAGATAAATAGTCGGATTCAACCAGCTTGGGTGAATGCTGAATTAACTAGAAACTAGTTTTGGATCGCTGCCATAACTGCTACCAACTACTGCAATTATGCGCTCTGCTAATGAACATCTTTTTCAGAACTTTTCCTGAACAAAGTCTGGAATTTTTGGAGCAGAACCATTTGCTAATCTCCAGTTATGACATTTTGCAGTCCACTCAGAACGTTGGAGCGGGTTTTATTGCATGCAAAACTTCTGTTTCAGTAGGTATCCCCGAGTATAACTGCGATATAAGAAGAACATTGTTCACTATTTATTCACTTTTCTACAGTCAAAAGTAGTTTAGTTTGCATTAGTTTCCTACGTTCATAATGCTATTATTTTAGATAAATGTCACCGAAGGAAGCGGTGCTATAGTTTAATTTTCTACCACAGAAAAATTATTGTATTCAGCCCAAAAAATACGAAATTGAGGGGAAATACATGTTTTGAAGTCCATTGAGCATAAAAAAGCATGCGTACTTTCTCTATTGTTTACCTAGAATAAGTAGAGGAAGTTTTGTTCCACCCAAACTTCAATATCAAGCTTTCAACGGGAATACAAGTTTGAAGTTTTCTCAATCCAAAAGCAATGTTCCGTGTGTCTGTGAGCAGCATAACTCAAAGTTGATAAAATACCGAACTTAGTATTTAAGTTCAACGTCATCCAGGATATGATTCGGGATTTTCAAGAAAAGCCTCGCAAATTAACTTTTTATATACAAACATAAATTTAATTATTTTTTCTTTCCCAAACATGGCTCTAATTGTATTAAAATGCCACATATTTAATACATTTTAATGACAAATAAAATGATTCACATTGTCTGCGAATAGTCTCTGAAATCCCCTTCATCATTTAGAATGAATTTTTAAAGACACACACAAAACTTTGCATACAAAAGCTAAACGTAGACCTCGTTAAAATACACAATTCATGCCAAATAATTCTTGTGGCACTCACCATTTCCGATATATTCGTTGTTGCTGGTTTGAGCTTTCAGTTACTTACATTTTTCAAAGTGTTAAGTCACTATTCGTTGTTTTTCTTCTCTTGGTCATGCAAAGGGCATGGAATTTCAAAGCCATCACATAGCGACTACCTTTTTAAATATTTGGTTATCCCCAAGTCTACTGCATCCCTCTTCACCTACAACGAAATGTGTAATGAAAATATTTCTGCAAGCGTTTATCTCAGTTAACTAAAAGTAAGGAGATAGAAGAATAAGTCTGTATAAGAACTTTTTTGCAGAGAGTGGGTAGAGAATTGTCTCAATGTAACACATAAGATTAAAAAAAAGAGATCTGTGTGTGTGTGTGTGTGTGTGTGAGAGAGAGAGAGAGAGAGAGGTTGAAGGCATTAACTAAAAACAAAGAATATTGGATAAGCAGTAAATAAGGTATTTAATTTCAGTTTCTTCCAAGGATGTAACACGAAGTTTTTAGGTAAAATCTAAATTACTCCTTACAGTAAATATTTTTATTATTTTTTTATTTTCTCAAAATGATTCTATCGATTTAATTAAAATGCCACTGTTTCACTAATAAAATATTTAGATTTGAATTTTCTGTGAATAGCCTGTGAAGTCCTCTTCATTTGAAAATAATTTTGAATTAGTTTGTATTGCTGGTAAACCACAAGAGACCGATCGCACCAAAAGTGTACACCACGTTAAGAGATACAATCCCTACTGAATGCATTTGTTTGCGGCTATTAACCATTTTCGAGACATTCGTTGCTGTTGATTTGAATTTTTCAATACTTAATCATACATTTTTTAAAGTGCTAAGTCACCATTATTTTGTTTGTCTTGATCTTGTGGAAAGAGTATGGAATTTCAAATCCAGCATATAGTAATTCGCGTTTTAAACATTCGAGTTTGCTTGAATCTTCCTATTCCCGTTATACCTCTAACAAAGTGTGTAATGAAATCATTTATGCTAACGTTTGTATCGATTAAAATGAAGTGAACAGAAAAATAAGCCTTTGTAAGAGGTGTTTGCAGAAGATACAATACTGGATAAAGAAAGTGGTTGTGACGGTCTCGCGTCTGACATTCGGGCGCGGAGTTTAAATGAATCTAATCTTTGTAAAGTAGGCTTTACTTTACAAACACGAAAGTAGTTTAATAAAATTGCACTTTCTGGAGTTACATAGATCGAGCAATTCTCTTTGTATATAACTATCAACTTTTTATGTATATAGCATTAGTTACACATGTTTATTTTCATGTGTTTCAGTTAAAAATATTTTAGGTTTCTTCCCAAAATCGAAGTTGAGTTAGTTTTGTATCTTGTTTTACTAGATAGCACAAAGAACATATGTATACAAAGAATTTCATATCTGTATACATGGCAACTCGCTTTATAGATTGACATCTATTTAGTATCTACCAAAATTTGTAATCTATACTCTATTTACGAACATTACTTCTAATAAATGGAACCAATCTGGAATCTGTGCTTAACAACATATGCGCAATGGAAACTACGTTTAAAATCTCTATTATTGATGTGAGCCTCATATGAGCACAACTTGTTTTATTTTTATTTTTACTTTCTCTATTACGTAGAATAAGTAGAGAAAGCATTGCATTTCACCAAAAAATTCCATATCGAGATTTCACCGAAAATACATGTTTTGAGGCCCCGGAATTCGAATAAACCATTTTTGGAAACATGTCCCCACGTGAGCGCGCGCGCGTGTGTGTGTGTCAGTCTGTGAATATAACTCAAAAATAAAAACTCAGATAAATACCAAATTTAGTATTTGAGTTAACTATCTTCCATGGACGCGACACGAAGATTTTCAAGAACATCCCCCATCCAGACTGGCCTTTACAAGGAACATTGTTCGAAAATTTTGATTCTCTCAAAAATGGCACTAACGATTCCAATTAAAATGTCGTAACTTTAAGATATGTATATCTTGAATTTTCTGAGAATGTCCCCAAAGCCCTGTTCATTCTGAATGACTTTCGCATAACTGGTAAACCGTAAGAGAGACAAAAATGTAGATCTCGATAAAACACACAGTTTTTAATATCCTCTTTTTGTGGAGTGAACCATTTCCGAGATATTAATTCTTAGTTGTTTGACTTTTCCAATACTTATGATTTTTCTCAAGTGGGAATTAAACTTTTTTATGTCTTGGATATGCAAAGAGAATGGAATGCTTTACATAGCAACAAGCTCTTAAAATATTTGACTAGCTCTTAAAGCCTACCACATTCCTCTTCCATCTACAAGAACATTAGCAATAAGATTAACATCTCGATATCTCGATTAATGTGAATTAGATGGAGAATAAGCGTTTGTGAAACTTGTTTGTACAAGAGTAGAGAAAGTCATGCAACTGCAACACAACAGATTTTCTTTTAATTTTCAGAGCTTCAATTCTGCAAAGCCTGGATCTTATGCTGAACAGCATACCGAACGAGACTTGGGTATTCTTAGAAATATGAGGAAAATTCTGTATTACCCCACATTAATCCTTTTTTTTAAAAAACGATAGAGATATGTTTTAAAAAACAAATAAGTATCAGTTGATGTGTGGCAGTTAAGAACATTAAAAACTACACGGGTCGATTCTTGACCAAAGTTTTATAACTTATGTCGGTAGCGGTTCAATTGTTTAGTAGTGAATCTTGTGCTTTACGTCAGAAAGGCTATAGCGTATATACGCTACGGAAATGAAATTAATAAACGAATATTAGGACATAAAAGATTATATAAAATAAGTTACAAAAATAATGGAAAAACTAAATGTATTTTCAACACAGGATAAAATGATAAATTACAGAGGAAATTGGGAAGAACAACTTCAGAGAATGGACATTTCAAGGATTCCATAGAGGATGCTACACTACATACCAACAGGCAGAAAAAAGTCATAGAAGACCTAGAATAAGATGGGATGGAAGCTGGAACAGGCCGATTAGTCTAATACCTATTAGGCAGAAGAAGCAAATTGTGGAAAGTGTTCTGGAGGATTAGGTACAATAACCATGTTCAGCGGCGAAAGAACGGTGATAAAAAAAAAAAGAAAAACAAACAAACAAACGCACACACTTTTTACTTTCTCTACTACGTATAGTAAGTAGAGGAATTATTGTATTCCATCCAAAAATTCGATACCGAGATTTCACCGGAAATACATGTTTTGAGATCCTATGTCCGTGTGTGTTCTGTCTTGTGTGTGTGTGCGTATGAACAGCATAACTCGGAAACAAACAGTCGGATAAAACACCAAACTTGGTATTTAGGTTCAGCATCTTCCAGAGATGCGACACGAAGGTCTTCAAGAAAATCCCCCCACCCCAGACTACCCTTTACATGGGACGTTTTTCGAAAATTTTAATTAAAACTATCATATGTTTAAGATATCTCGAATTTTCTGGGAATGTCTCCAAAAATACTCTTTATTGTGAACGACTTTTTCATAACCGGTAAACCATAATAGATAGACAAAATTTTACTACACAAAAAATGTAGATCGCGTTAAAATACACAATTTATGCCATACATATCTTTTTGCTGAGTGAACCATTTTCGAGATATTGCTTGTTAATCCCTTAAATTTTCCAATACTTTCTCTCAAATGGGAATTCGTTATTCATTTTTTGTCCTGGTAATGCAAAGAGAATGGAATACTCCACATAGCAACCAGCTCTTAAAATATTTGACTATCGCTTAAAGCCTACCATATTTCCCTTGCACCTACAGGAAAATTAGCAATAAGATTAACATCTCGATTAACATGAAGCATATGGAGAATAAGCGTTTGTAAAAATAGTTTGTACAAGAGTAGAGAAAGCAATGCGAGTGTAACCCATCAGATTTTTTTCTTATTGATACGAGGCATGAATTATGTTCTTAGAAAGCTACAAGGATGTGTATAAATATGGACGAAGAAAGATGGTCAGAACTTCTAGATTTTACACTTATTATGGGTTTGTCAGCATGAAATCGCATTTTAATATATCTATATCTCATGCTCCAATAAAACACCTCTTTAGCTCTACCAAAATCTGTAAAACAATTGAGCTCTGTGTTAAGTAATGCGCGCTTTTTTACTGTAATTTTTGCTAACCTCCTGTTTAACTTCAATGGGATAATCAAGGTAAGTGCTCAGACAATGCGTCTTTTGTGCGTAAAAGCCCACGCAAACAAACGGCATGCATAAGAGAAATTTGAAAACATACCGTGCTCACGTGACTTCATTGATTTCGATGTTGTAACCCACCAGGCAAGTTCCCGCACAGCTCCATGTGGTTTCTTATTGCCCCTCTGTATATGCTATTGGAAAAGTGATAAAACAAGTCTGCAATGTTTCGTATATTAGAATTCTGATGTGTTACATTTATATGACTTTCTCTACACTCTATCGCTTATTATTGGGTGTGCGAATTATTTTTACAAAAGGTTATTTTCCTATCTACTCCATTTTAATAGAGATAAATCTTTCCGAAATAGCTGCATTACACATTTCGTTGCAGATACAAAGGAACAGGGATAGTCAAATGTTTTACAATTGGTCACTACCTATGTGCTGGTGTTAAAATCTCATACTCCGACACAGCAAAAAACAATTAAAAATCGACAGACTTTGAGTCTGTCTGTCTGAATGGCTAAGTATTGAGAAGCTCGAACCATTAATAACGGATGTCTCGGAAATGGCAGAAGCCACAAAAAAGTTATTTGAAATAAATTGTAGATTTTAGAGATATATAATTTTTGTTCAGTACGTTTTCGTCACATTTATCAGTTATACAAGACTATGCAAGATTACTTCCGAATGAATTCCGAATTACAGGATGTTCCCAGAAAATTCAAGATGTAGATTTTATTTGTCATGCAAATATCTTTAATATACGGTATTATAATCAAAATCGTTACAGCTACTTTTTAAAATATAAAAACATTCGAAAAATCTTCCATGTAAAGAATAGTTTGGGGTAGGTGGATTTTTATGAAAACCTTCGTGTCGATTCTTTGTAAGGTACTGAACCTAAATACCAAGATTGGTATTTGTGAGTTATGTTGTTCTAGTTTTCTCTCTCTCTCACACACACTTGGACTTTTTTATTCAAGTACCTCAAAACATGCATTTTCGGTGAAATATTGGTATCCAATTTTTTGGTGTAATGCAATGCCTTCTCTACCTACTAAGTACGTGATAAAACTGACAAAACAAGGCTGCAACGTTTCGTATATTAAAAATGAAAATGTAAAATATAAAATCTGTAAATTTAATTATATATGAGTTACAATAACTAACCTCAAAACTACTAGGAAAAAACTGAACTTAAATTTTCTAAAACAGTGACTGTGCCCATATTGTATGGTTCAGAACGTTGGACACTTCTTAAAAATGAACAAAGAAAAATAGAAGCAGCAACAACGACATTCCTAAGGAGCTTTGCAGACTATGCCTTATTAGAAAAGAAGAGAAATGACGAAATCGGAAAGGAACTCTGAATTTTGAGAAGATACAGCAATATAGAACCAACTGGGAAGAACATTTGTATAGAATGGAAAACGCTTCCGAATACTGGTACTAAATTATAAACCAGAGGCAAGAGAAATATTGTTGGAAGAAAAATGGACACAACAAACATTTAATTCACGAGACCGAAACAAACCTTTCGAGGAGGAGGAGGAGAAAGAAGAAGAAGAGTAAGGAGGTTATTGCCAGTTATCTATGCTGTAACCGATAGAAGTGCCATAACCGAGCATTATGTGTATTTCATTTCTGCGTCTTGTGGCGATTCCTTTAATGGGGATAAAATATAGGATAACCTCGGGTGTATCGGAACAGGAGGTGCATAGGGACAATTTTGAGAAATCTCTTCTCTACTTAAAAATAATCGCGCATGCGAAAGCCGTGACATCTTATGGTTATATAAGCACTTTATCTATCAGGAAACCACCAAACCGTCATCCTGTGTAGGTTCTGCAGATAGCAATATAAACAGCAGTAGCTGATAGTAAAAAGGCGATTTATTCTTAATTCTAAAGACTTATTTTGGTGCGAAGATGTAATTAACTACTCTTGCTCTGATTAGATTATTTTGTGCTCAAAAAGGTTATGTACTAGGGTGAGGCCTAAAGTTTTGCAGCTAGATATTTAATTTTAATTACCCCAGCATATACATTGGGAGGCATAGCTTCAGAGGTAGCAAGAGGACCAGAATCTTAAACTACGCATTCCAGAGTAGGCATGGGATAGTTATCACAAAATACACAGAATTTCACATTAATCATATTACCTGTGGTTTATTTAGTATAAACACGGTGCCCCTACATCTCACACAAAAGATAAATGAAGAAATTGAAGGGAGATGCTACACACACGAGACTACATTTACACGACTTACATACAACCTTACAGACCCAACACAGAACCAAAAGTGACGCTAACCACACAAAAAGGAATAACTCTCATTTTCCCCACTCTCCACCGCTAGCTAAGAATCACCAGCTAGAAGGTGGCGAGTCGCCACACCAGACGAAACTTCAAAACCTCAGGTGAAAGAATTACCCCAACAATACTGCCGCCAACGACGCAATAATGTGCCTGGCGTGACAATACACACACATACACGCCACAACATTCATCTGAAAAGAGATTTAAGACAGACTCTTGACAATGGGTAAAGTGTCACCAAGCTATGAAAAATAATCTGCATTTCCAGTGTATTAGGACACTAATTATGGCTGAATAGGCACTACACATTTTGCTCATCTATTGTATTATTTTGGCGCAGATGAAAAACATAATTGGACAGAAGTTGATAGGCGAAAGGCTCTTAATTACATTTCACCAGGGAAGAAGCGTAGAGATATTTGGAGTCCCACGTTACAGTCTCTATCATCGTCTACAATGTAATAGTGACATTCCATTGAAGAAAAAGTGTGGACAAACTATGTATTACAATAATACGTGTAGTTGTTTCTTGTGCAACACAAAAGGTGAGAGGGACATTAACAAACTCTCATTTGGAAGGCAGGATATTAAAAGCAGCTTGTTTGAAATCAGCGACACCTGTCAATGCTGAGAGTAGGGTTGTGTCAAATGGTGTGTGTCCGTTCAATGAAAATATTCTCTTTGAACAAGATTTTCTACACGGATACATGATCTTCCATTGTTTAACGACAGAGGGAGATTCGGAAGATTTGCTGTACTCAAACAATCTCATTTAACGTAAACTTCCAAGACCGGTACCGAAAATGATACAGAATCCTTGTCATCGCCTTCGCTATCTTTCCATGAGCTTCTGTGTAAAATAAATAAATAAATAAATAAATAAATAAATAAATAAATAAAGGCTAGTATTATCAATAAAGAAGCACAAGCACAAATTTTAACCTTTCCAGAAAAGATTCGTCTCGAAAAGAAGAGAAAAGGGGATCAGAAATGAAAGGTGCAGAAAAAATGAGTAAAGGAAAAAGAGGAGCAAGAAAGTTATACAGTATATGGGTTTTGTTTTATGAACAGTGATTCCATATCACCAAAACTGGGAACCTGGAATATTAGGAAGGCGGTAGTACCACAAAAGTGTATTGAAGCCGAGGGAAAGAAAACATCTCTATGTGGTAGATGCGTAATTTCAAGATACCACCTTAAAGAAAATGTATGTAGAGTGTCTAAAATAAGTATATATAATAATAAATAGGTATCATCGTAAATAGTATTCGAAAGCTGTCCCGATTTATTCGCACTCATAAGGTTGAATAGGGACATTCAACCTGCAGCAAAAATGTCACTTCTCTTTGTGTTGTCGTCCTGTTGCGGGTGCAGTGGTTACCATACTAACCTGTTGTTCCCGAGGTCGCGGTTTCAAACCTTCAAGCCTAATAAAGATGCATCTGAGCAAAATTTCTGGTCTTTCACGCCCAATAGAATGGGGCGCTAAGGACCGCAGCAGTTAAAGAGCGTCCATTAATAAAAATCAATTTAATTTTATTTACTCTCTGTGCCTTTTTTTAAAAAAATATACTGCATTGCAATTTGTTGCTAAGGGATTGTGTAAAACATGAAATGGAACAAACGTAAGTTTTGCTGAAAATGGAACCAATATTTGGAATTTTTCATTTTTTTCACGAGCATCAAAGCTTACTCTATGTATTAATGCACCAATGGTGTTCTCTGTTAGTATTTGAACGAATATTCTGTTGAAGCTTTTAGTTTTTTTTACATTCCCTGCCACTTATCTGGTAAGGTGGAATTTGCATTTGTTCCTCAAATTTGGTATAGAGATTCCATAAATAAAGAAGTTATTTTATAAAAGGATGTGTGAATACCAGAGAAAGAGAGAAAGTCCAGCATAACATAACTCAAAAACCAAACTCGCATAAATAGCAGACCACATTTCAGCCTAGTGTCTTTCAAGGAAGAAGAAAAGCTTTTCTAGAACTTCCCTTGACACCGATTACCTTTAAATGTATAAATTGATTTCTTATGTTATAAATAAAGGCCTATAAGGTTTTTTATTGAATATTTGAGAAATTTGCTTCTATAATAAAATATATATTTTTAATTTTCTTCTAATGAATTATGGAGTCCTCTTAATTTGAATATCGGTTTTTAAACTTTGTATAAGTTTGAACATACGGAAGGAAATTGCCATACACAAACATTTTGGTGCGTTGCATTCTCATGAGTTTCTCTCTCACTGTCCTGCGAAATTTTCATAGAAAAACTTATTCCTCTATTAAATTCTTGCTAATATAATTAAATCTTCATTATACACTTACACATTGCAATGTAGGTATAAGCAGTTAAATATTTTAAACGTTATGACTTTGAAATTTCATTCTCTTTACATGGCCACGAGAAAAAAAAACCCTCATCTTTCTGACTGAAGCCTACTTTAGAGAGATAATAAACACCCTTTCAATGTTTTGGTGCATCTCTCTGCAATTTCATGGTAGTCTTGAAAGAAAGAAATTGAGGTTTGTTTATGGACGCTTTTTGACTACTATGGTCCTTAGTGTTCCATTCTATATTGAACGTGAAAGACCGGAAATGTTACTTAGAGGTCTCTTTATCAGGCTTGAGGTTTTTTACGTGCCGTAAAACGAACCACACACGGGACCACAGGCTTTACTTTACCTTCGAAGGAAGCCATGCTAAGGATTTTTACGTCCGAAAAAAATCCATTGCTCTCCGCCGGGTTTGAAATCACCTCAGGAACTAAAACATAGCATGGTACCCCTACACCACGGAGGACGACTTGGTACTCTTGAAGATTTCTGGGTTCATGTAACTTTTTTCTTTAGTATTTCGTAGGATCGTTTATATCGAGTTACACCGTTGCTGTACTTTTGGTTTTTAGTTATGTTCACACACACACACACACACACACACACACACACACACACACACACACACACACACACACACACACATATATATATATATATTCACCCGCGACCATTTTACTTAAATTACTTTTGGGATTCAGAGGATCTCCAGGTGAAATGTCTATTCAAAATTTTTGGTCAGAATGCAATACTTCTACATTAGGTAGGCAGAAGACGAAGTAAAACAGAAATGGGTATATGCAAAATTTGTCATATGTTATGTCACTGTATGCTGAATTATTTGCGACCGATTTATCGGATCGGGTTTGAGGTTCATGCCACCAATTTAGCCTGCCAGAAATAGTGCAATTTTTTTCCAGCAGTTGTATAAAGGCAGTGTTGAAAAAAACTGAAGTATCGTCCTAAAATTCACTAGAGACACTATTATTCCTTGTTCTTTGAGAGCAGAAATGGAACAGCCTTTGGAAGCGATTTCTAAGGTCCTGAAAATTCAAATGACCCTTATATAAAGTGCCTTTGATGAAAACTGGATTAGATGAATTGTTTTTTGTTAGGAGTGACAAACATTAAATTTCATGAAAATTCGCTTTCTGTGCTTCCAAACCGAGACGGAGACACAGAATGTCTTCCCAAATAAATGAGAAAAGGTTTTCTGGAGGGAAACAGCTCTCAGAGAAAAAGAACGGAAGTGGAGGACGGTGAGGGTAGTACTAAGCGCGTCATACATCTTCCTCCGACCACTCGTAATTCCTGACTTTTCTCTAACCAATCCCTCTCTCTCTTATCATTTATCTGGCCAAGACCAAAAATCCTAGTTTCAATTTTAATTTGCCGAATGTGTACTTCGTCGCTCTTGATAAACATCGACATTTAGTTGCTTTCCAAAGGCTGGCAGTGCTGGAAAGTTTTTTTCTGTTAAGAGTATGAAGGAATTAAACAGAACGCAGTGTTTTAAGGCATTGTGTGGACCTTGTGTGGACCTTAGGTAGTGTGGTTTCACATGTTCTCATACCCCACATAAATAGTGTTCATATCAGTAGTGCCATAGTACGACATATCAGTTTCTTTCGTATTCTGTTTCTTCTAGAAATTAATTACAATATAACAATTGGCATTACATTTCTTGTTTTAAAAATTCTGTAGTTTATACATATTTGGTAAATCTTCGAACTTGTAAAACCCGAAAGCGTGCCAGAAGCCGAAGAGGATGGAATGCAAGCAAACAGGCTGTTTATACAGTAATACCACGAGTGCTGATAGCTTTTCCGTAATTTAATTGAGGTTAACGAATACTTATGATAATTATTTTGAGATATTTGGCCTCCAATCTAATAAGTACAAGTTTGAAAAATCAATTATTTTAAAACCTAAGAGAAATTATAAGCTACAGGGTGATGGTAGGTTAATTACAATGCGAGAAGGTTGCCATTTCTTTTGTACTTTCAGCATAACCACTGAAGTGGCTAACTTTGAGAGCCTGTTATGTGGCATGATATCTTGTTCCGCATTCTTTATACTTTGACTTCGCAGTGAACAGGGAAATGCACGAGTATAGGTTCCTAGAGCCCTAGTAGAATCAAAGCAGAGGTTAAAGGAATGTAGGATGAAAAATTCTGATGTAACACACACGACTTTCTCTACCCTCCATCGTTTATTAGTGGTATACAAACTAATCTTATTAATGCTTATTTTTCTATCCGCTTCATTTTAATGCAAATAAATCTTTGCATAATAGCTATATTATACCCATTTCGTTATAAATCCCGAGAAACAGCTGGATGTTGACAGGACTTCAAAAGAATGACCAAGTAATGAACAATTCGAACCATTATTAACATATCTCAGAAATGGCTTAAGCAACAAAAAAGTTATTTGACATAAATTGTGCGTTTTAAAAAGATCTCCAGTTTTTGTGTAGTACGTTTTCGTCTATGGCTTGACCTTTAGAGGTTAAACAAGATTATACAAAAAATTTCCGAATAAAGTTTTCATGAGGTATTTCCAGAAAACTCGAGATATACATTTTAGTTACCACACAAATGTCTTTAATATATATATATATATATAGTATTTTAATCAAAATCATTACAGCCATTTTTAAAAAACAAAAATTTCGAAAACAACATCCATTTGGTAGTTTGTGGTGGGGCATTTCTTTGATATCTTCGTGTCGCATCTACTGAAACCTAAATACCAAGTTTGGTTTTTATCGGACTTCTCATTTTTGAGTTATGCTGTTCAGACACACAAAAGGACCTTTTTTAGAAAGGCTTTTCTGGATTCAGGGGGTCTCGCAACATATTTCCGTTGAAATCACGATATCGAATTTTTGGATGGAATGCAATACCTTCTCTACCTACTATGTGCGTGATAGAGAAAGTGAAAACGGGAAAATTTTAATAAAGATTAGAAACACAAGAAGTAGAAAAAAGATTTTATTGTGAACGATCTGCTCCTCAATTCCTAAATTCAGACTCCGTTATTTCTTTAGAGAATTATTGTTTGGCCATTTCACTGAAAATATGTTTTGAGGCCCCTTGAATTAAAAAAAATGCATTTTTAGAAAAAAATGTCCTAGCTTTTGTGTGTTTATTTGTGTCTGTGTGAACAGCACAACTCAAAAACGAGAAGTCGGATAAATACCAAACTTTCAAAGTTTCAATACCTTCCAAAGATGCGATACGAGGATTTTAAAGAAAACTCACCTACCACAAACTATCCTTTACATGGAACATTTTTCGAAAATTTTTATTTTCTAAAAAATGGCACTAAAGATTTTGATTAAAATACCATGTATTTAACACGTTTACATACAAACAAAATGTATATTTTTAATTTTCTGAAAATAGCCTTTGAAGTCGTCTTTATTCGAAAGGAATTTTGTAGGAGCTTCTATAACTGGTAAACGTTAAGCGACAAACGAAAACGTACCACATAAAAATGTAGACCTATTTAAAACATACAATTTATTACAAATACTTTTTTGTAGCATCAGCCATTTCCGAGATATGTTATTAATGATTAGATATCTTTAGTACTTTTGTTATTCTTTTAAGAAAAAATGAAAATCGATTTTCAGTTGTTTCTCGAGATTGCCTGTATAGAAATAGTATGGAATTTTAAGGCCGTTTGAGCGCCCAGCTTTTAAACATTTGACTATCGCTGTTCCCATTTATCTTAACGAAATGTGTAATGTAGCTATTTCTGCAAAAGTATTAAGATGAAGTAGATAGAAAAATTAAACTTTCATAAGAATAGTTTGTATACCCACTAATGAACGGTAAAAGGTAGACAAAGTCTAGTGAATGCTTGAATTAGTGTATCCTGTGGAGTATTTTATAGTTGTAACCTTTTGAGAGAACAAAAACAAATAAAAACTATTTTAAATGCTACTGAAACAAGATTAATGAAGCTTAACAACTTTATCGGGAAATGTTTTGCACTATCCCGAAAAAATTTATTTCATTCGAAACAATACTTTAAAGGTTTAAACATTTAGTTCTGGTATGCCTAAAAGAACTGGAATTATTTATTTTGTACTGGTCATTTAGGGCTTAAAAGAATTTAATTAGTAATTTTACAAACAAGCTCTCGAAGGTAACAACAAAAATTAAAATAAGTTATTCTTATTTAGTTCTAGATTACATTATAGTAAACAATGAGGTACTCAATAGAAATTATAAGGAAACTCCTCATTTGCTTTCATAATATTATTTCATCCCATTTAAAACGTTGGTACCTTTCCCTTTATCAGCTGCTGCTGCTGCACAGATGGCTTCACAGTAAGTGTAGTGCGTTCACCAATTATAACATTGCATTCGTTATATTTATTAAGTTATTAAAACTAATGCAATTTTACATGGTATGTAATAAAATATTATACATATGTTACAAGAATTGAAAGCTCTTTCAGATTCGTTTCAGAAACGAATAAACTTTCCCGTAAATCCTGTTTTCAATCCTTGTAACGTAACTGATACTATCGTATTTTTCACGTAAATAAGAAGTCCTTTCTTGTTGGTTTAGTGCTACTGGAAGAAATTTAAACGAGTGTTATTTAAACACCAAAGAACCCACACCCTAACCACGTTGTTAATTAAATGTGGACATTCTCCTCTTTCCGTCTTTCACTTTCTCGATGTATTTTCGTTACCCTCTCTCCCCTTCTCTCACATTCTTTTCTCAACACTCCCTCTCTCTTTCTCTTTCGCATTTTCTCCCACTCTTTGCACTGTCTCCTACCCCATCACCGTTACTGCATCTCTCACCTCCCTGAGTAACTCATATCTCGTGTGTAAAAGGTAGAAAATGCCTTTTCAGGATATTTAATCAAGATTGACATAATTAAAATGCGATCGGTAGTATTGCTTCTCGTGATAACTTGTTCAAGCATAAAGTAACAAAAAATTTGTTTAACTTCTCAAGTAATTCATTCAACAGAAGTTTTGTAAGAAAAAAGAAAGCGTATCTGAAAACGTATCATTGTTTGATTTTGATAAATTGAAACCAAAGTAGAGGTATATTGTAGCGTATGTGTGTGTGTATTATCGCATCGGACTTAATACGAGGGCTGATCAACAAAGACTGAGACTGATTTTTTCCTGTAGCTTTCGTGATAGTTTCGTATCTGTAACATAAATATTTGAAAAAAGCGGGTTTTTATGTATAATGTTGGTAGGCGGCAGCACTCTCGTATTGGTAAGTTGGTAGTAATGCTCTATTTTGTAGACCCTACGTGCATTTCGCATACCAGACAATGGAGGTGATGCATTTTTAAATCGATTATCACCGGTGATGAGTCATGGCTGCATCATTATGATCCTGAAGGAAAATAAGCCTGCACAGTGTGGAAATTGCCAGGTTCTCCAACACCAAAAAAGGCAAAAGTTGTTCCATCTGCAGGGAAAGTGATGGTGATCACATTTTTTGACTGTGATGGAATGATTTACCAGCATGCAGTTCCCCCTCACACTACTGTTATAGCAGCATACTACAGGTCGGTATTGGCTACACTGAGGAAGCACATTGCAAAGAAACGACCAGAGCTTTCTCGGACTGGGTGGCGACTTCATCATGACAATGCACGGCCTCACGTCGCAAACAAGTCATGCAGTTTCTGGCTCGATTCAAAATTACCTGTGCACCACATCCACCTTATAGTCCCGATCTTGCACCCTGTGACCTTTTTTATTCCCATCACTAAAGGCAAAGCTTAGGGGTATTCGATTTGAGAACTCTGAAGCAGTGCTCAAGAAAAGTGAGGCGATTCTCAAGAACCTGACAAAGAATGGTCTGCAGCACGTGTTCAAGGACTGGCAGAGACGGTATAAAAAGTGCGTTGATGTAGGAGGGCACTACTTTGAAAAAGATCATGTAAACATTGAATTGGAGTAATAAACATCTGTGAATAAAATCAGTCTGTCTTGTTTGATCAGGCCTCGTAATATACTGTGTATAATATTGTTGAGCTAATTGTTGTGTTTGTGGGTTAAGTTCTTGTTCGGCGCGGCATTTCCATCTTCCTAGTTGGGGAGTGAAGGCAAGTCAAGGAAAGAGCCTCTTTGTTTGGTGATAGCCAGACTAATATAGGTCTTCCGAGAGGATGGATGCGTGTATGTGATGGGTATGTGCGTGGGGCATCTCCCCCAGTGATCTTCTGTAACCCTTTGTGTATAATTTAGGGCAGCTTGTAAGTATAATAAATCAGAGGTAAATGTGAATTTATGTATTTTATGTTCTAAATATTCCACGACCGCTTAGTTTTGTGCAGCAGGTTCCTGGTATCTCTTGGTAGCCTTTGAGCCTACGTCCCCCAATGTTTATGCCGAGGTAACTAAATTTAATATTTTAGCTGCAGACCTTTCGGCCTCACCCCTGTGTATAACAATATCACTCTTAAATTATGATTTAACTTTAGGAACATTCCAGTTATTGAATTCAAATATGATCGTAAATAAATTATCCTAAATCTTAATTAACTTAAAGGTATATTTACAATATTCATTGTTGGAGTTATTAACTTTCTTCCCCATGTAATCTTCTTTTAAAACACGTAAGAATAAACAGATATTTCCGGCTTTTGATTGTGCTACGGAGGAAACTGTTCTCTCTTAAAAGAACATTTACCGCTACGCCGTACACCACGTCTATTGCGCCTAACACTTCTATCCTGCAAGATAAACGAATTGAGAGGAAATTAGAGGCAGGAAAGCTCGAAAATTATTTACATGGCTAATAAAAATTATATTTTGAATTCTATGTTAATACTCTATGAAGTCTCGTCGTTCTGAATGAATTTAGTGTAACTGGTAAACCATATGAGATTATACAAATAATGTAGAGTTTTTTAAAACGCACAGTTCTTATTTTTGTAGGGGAGCGGTGGCGTTAGCCGTTTTCAAAGTTTACGATGTTGCAAATATAGATATTTAAGGTGAATGCATCTAACAGACGTACTTGAAAGTTGGCGGATCTTGTTTTATTTTTTCTCTTTTTTTTTTTCATCGCAAGAGCTTAATACCAATAACCACTTGGTGCTTAATTTCAAATCATTCCTAGGCAAAAAGATATCGTGAGTAACGCAACTCAAAATATCTATCGTTTAGATAGAAGGATCACTTTTTGTGTGGATAGTATAAGGTGTAATCTGCTGAATTTATCATTGGTAAAGAAAAGCACGTGGATGCGTCACTCAAGAAGTATTTCATTGCATCCAAAAATTCGATCTGGAATTTCACCGAAATGCAGGTTTTGTGGCTCTCTAAATAAAAAAGAGCACTTTGGGATAATTGTCTATGAACAGTATAGCTCATCATCGGAAAGTCCGTTATATACTAAACTTGATATTTAAGACGCCACACGAAGACTGGCCCCCATCGCAAACTACCCTTTATATGGAAATGTTTCGTTAGTTTTGATTTTCTAAAATATGCTCTAATGATTTTGATTAAAATACTGTGTGTTTAAGACATTTTCATGACAAATAAAACGCATATCTTGAATTTTCTGGGAATAGCCTGTAAAGTCTTTATTATGAATAACTTTTATATAATTGGTAAACAGTAAGAGATTAGACAAAATCTTAGTACACAAAAAATGTATATCTCGTTAAACCACACAATTTATGTTCAAATAAAAATGCTTGTGGCTGTTGTTGGTTTTAAACTTTCCAGTAATTCTTTTCTCAATGGGAAAGCTGTTATTAGTTTTTTTTCCCGTGGTCATAAAAACGAAATTTCAAATCCATCACATAATGACTCGATTTTCAAAAACCCTCACTATCACTTCAGCCTACTATATCCTTCTTATTGTATTTGTAATGACATTTTCTCTCTAATGAGGACTGCTTAGAAGTATAGTTTTTGGAATAATCGTTTGTAGACGAGTGAGTAAAGAACGTTATATGAATGCAACAAATTAATGTTTCTTTCTGTTCTCAGAACAATTCATAATATACCAGAATAAACTACTTTAATCTAAAGCTTATTGGAACAATAGAGTATTCTGATAACAAGGGGCACCCGTTTTCGTTTCATCATTTGAGGTATCAGACATGTCACGGAGTCTCTAAGCTTTCTGTGGGTCACATCTATCACTAAGTTTTATAGACTTGAACGATCATGAGCAGTCTTGTGTGAAACCTTAGTTCCAAATGAACTTTCTATTGCTTCGATACTCTTTAAGTTTAGTTAATACTTATATTTCAAGTTATTTCCTCGCTTCTTCATTTTGATGTGTTCAAGGTTGTGCATCCTTTAAGGCTCCTCAAGAATCTTATTTCTGCTGCTTAGTAGTGTAGATGGAACTTTTATTTTCGCTACCACATACACAGTAGATGGACAAGGTATTGCATTCCACCCAAAAATTCGATATTGAGGTTTCACGAAATACACATTTTGATACCCCTGAATACAAAACAAGCATTTTTTGAAAAATCAGTGTGCGTGCGTATATGAACAGCATAACTCAAGACGAAATGTCGAATAAATACCCCACTTGGTATTTAACTACAATACCTTCCAAAGATACGACACGAAGATTTTCCAGAAAATTCCTCCATCCCAGACTACCCTTTACATGGAACATTTTTAAAAATTGTTGATTTTCTCAAAAATGGCTCTAACGATTTTGATTAAAATATCATATGTTTAAGGTATTTTCTTGGAAAATCGGACTTATGTCTTGAATTTTCTAGGAACAGCTGAAGCAATTGTGGCTCTCTTTATCGCTGGCTGTTTTTGCAAAGATGGCCAAAGTTCTTTCATGTACCTGCAATTATGAACTACAATTTTCGGCCCCTGCTTGTTATTACGTCGGCAGCCTGGTTAACATAAGTAGTCGGCTACACCAGGTTTCTACACCGCTCGCCCGGTTACGTCCTCTCCGCCAGTATAGGTAGCGCTTGTGCTGTTTCCACGTCATCTCCTGACCTTCCCGGTGCACCCGAGCGATCCGTTCCGAGGAAGAAGAGTTGTGACAGTTCTCGACGACTAGCGAAGGAGGACTTTTATTGAGCTTCCTGTCTGGGAGCGGCCGTCTCCTTTTTGGCCTTGTCTAAATTATGCATAACATATACTTTTGGCGCAAGTAAAATTCTAAATTCTTGTAGTCTATGGAATGGCATTTAAAATCTCATGGAAGCGAGTTTATATCATATTATCGCGTGTTAAATTTCATTTCAAAATGGCGAATGTTGTGTGAGAAGGGCAAATTCAAATGCAATGTGCTTCAATTGTAATATATCTCTGTTTCTACATTTGAATGTTAATATATTCAGTGTTTGTGGGGCTGTACTGATTGTTACTCTTATTTAAAGCAGCTTTAAAATTTTGTTCATTTACTTTAACATTTAGTAGTACAAGCAATTATTACTCTGGGGGAATGCTTTACTTTAAATGCATCCTATAATGGGCCCGGCATTTTATTTTATAGTTTTTTACTTTTTGTGACATTCTGTGCATCGACCACTTTTTAAATCGGCCTTGCATGAGCGTCACACGGCTTATGAAGTCCTCTTTTTACAGCAGGGAATTTATATAATCTTGCATAATCGGCAAAAGTTAAGCGATGTGCGAAAATGTACTTGACGAAAAATGTAGATTTATTTAAAACACACAATTTACTCCAAATAGCTTTTTTGTTGTTATCCCTTATTAATGGTTTTAAATGTTCAATACTTAGTGGGGGGTTCGACCCCTTCTGACGTTACTAGAAGTACGCCGGGCCGAACATGTCGAGCCCCTCCCGTTGGGGAGTTGTTCGGATTGGGTTGGACTCGGCGGGGTAGTGGTTCCCGAGACCCATGGGTATTGGGTACATCTGTATGGATTTCCATGCAGACGGGGTTGTGAGACGCCTCAATGTTCTCCGGTACTGACCTGGATAGCAGATAGACGGTATGCTAGTGCTGTCGAACCCACCGATGTTATCGATAGTCATCCTTTCACGGTGGCGCGGTAAGTGGCAGATCCAGTTCCATCTCCCGCGCAAGCGGAGGGGGCCTTTCTAGGATAACAAGGTATTGACCTCATGGGAAACCCCACGGTTGGAGAGCCGCTCGGATGGCGCTAACCCTGGGGTTTAGAAAGGGGTTTGAACTTAAGTTCTTACACAGGTGGACCTTTGCGAAATCTGTTTCTAGCGATGTCATGGAAACAGTATGGGATTTTAGGGCCAGTGTAGTGTGTCCAGTTCTTAAACATTTGCCATTCTCTTTGCATCTATAACGTAATGTATAATGCAGCTATTTCCGGAAAGGTTTATCTCTATTTAAATGAAATAGACAGGAAAATAAACTTTCGTAAGAACAATTTGTACATTCACTAATAAGCGATAGAGGTACAGAAAGTCATGTGAAAGTTTTTTCATATTCAACTTTTATTTTTATACTCCAAGAGTGGCACAAAGGTCGCTTTATGGAATTTTAAGTTGACTTGCTCTTTTTTTGTTATATTACAACAGAGATAAATACCTATATAATATTCATAATAAACTCCATATATTTTAAAATATGTCTTCTTCATTTTATAATATTTAACAAAAGTAGGTATAAGTGGTAAAAATATCTGATGTGATAAATACACATGACTTTCTCTACCATCTATCTTTATTACAGGGTATAAAAACCCTTCTCACAAAAGCTTATTTTTATTTCTACTGTATTTTAATCCAAATAAACCCTTGTAGAATAACTGCATTACAAATTTTGTTATACATACAAAGAGAACAGCGATAGTCAAATGTTTAAGAAATGGATGCTATGCGCCGCCTTAAAATTCCATATTGTTTTCACGCAATCGCATGAAACAACTAAATGTTGACAGTAATTTAGGAGAAATGCCAAATAGTGAACAATTCTAACCATTAATAACGCTTGTCTTAGAAACGGCTTATGCCACAAAAGAACTTATTTAAAATCAATTGTGTGTTTTAAAGAGATCTACATTTTTTGTTCAGTGCGTTTTCGTCTCTCGCTTTACGTTTACCATTTACACAGGATCATACAAAATTCCTTTCGAATGAAGAGGACTTCAAAGGCTATTCCCAGAAAATTCCAGATATACGTTTTATTTTTTATGTAAATATCTATAATATATGATATTTTAATCAAAATAGTTAGCCATTTTTAGAAAATAAGAAGTTTCGAAAAATCTTCCATCTTTTTCTATTCAGTGTGCCTCAAATCACTTCTTTTTGTTTCGGTGACATCTGGT
This sequence comes from Deroplatys truncata, assembly GCA_030765065.1. Lineage (NCBI taxonomy): Eukaryota > Metazoa > Arthropoda > Insecta > Mantodea > Mantidae > Deroplatys > Deroplatys truncata. Next base: position 137,840,767 of record CM060986.1, read on the forward strand.
ATCGATTTTTGAGGGAATGGAATATCTTCTCTACCTGCTATGTACGTGGTAGAGAAAGTAAAAAAAAAGGAACATTTCTCATTTTCAAATGTAGATGCTACGCTTCTAACCTAAATCACAACAAGAAATATTTCGGAACCGGCAATAGCCACGGGGGGAAAAAAAGCTAACGTAACATGTAAACTACCGACAAGACTGACTCCAGCGGACCAAGGCGTATTCAATGACCGCTACATCTTCTACCTCCTATGCCCATACAGAACATTAAAGGTAGAATGGAGGTGGCATGTAGTCAGCTTGCCGCTTCTCTCCGACCGTGTTTACAAGGTTTCCGAGACTGAACCCACCACCTTTCTATCAAGTAGCTCCTCGATTAATCCCCAAGGATTTCAAAAGTCTACACTCCGTACCAAATCTCCCAGCAAGGAAAAAATCTTTGATGTCAGCATCAGGAGTCCAATCCGTGTCTCCTCGTGCCATAGGTAGTAACGCTACCACAGCCCTATTTTCAAAGTTTCTAATAATCTCTTATAGTATACGTATGAGTTGTGTAGTTTATTATAACAATAATAATAATAATAATGACATAATAGAATTATTATATTTCATTATATAAAAACAATGCATGTATGTAGTATTTGTCATGTCAAGATCTCAAAAACATAGGATTTTAATCAAGATCCTGGGAACTCTTTATGAGAAAATAAAAACTATATATATCAAGCGCTTGCCTCTGTGTAGTTTATTCGTTCTAGTTGAGTTTTGCTGGGCAGGAGACTCCAACATTCAAGATGATTATATGCATACTTCAGTTTTTCTTTGAAAGGCTAAAGCCAGAAGCAGATGGATTAAGTAAACTAGAGGAAACTTTTGTTTCATCTTGGCGAAAAAAACAGAAGAAAATAAAAGAAAGGACTATAAAAGATGAGAAAAAAGAAAGGGAAAAGCATGTCACTTTTTATCTATTCTTTTTCGTTGTTTGTTTTACTGACTTCTTGAAAATTAAAAACATAACCATGAAAATGAATTCTTTTCCCCTCTTCATTCGTTAGACGAGGGCATATGCGTAATGAGTGTGGGAGTAGGTAAAAGAGGGGTAAGGAAGAATTTACATTTTTTGTTTAAAATTGATATGGCTCAAGATGATTTTCTTACTGAAAGCTGGGGCCCTTTATTATGCGGATTTTCTACAAGACGTCGTTGTTACTGATTCTGAATATGTAAACAAGATTAATTATTATGATGTGATTCGTAGAGTACAGTATCATGCGTTTTTAAGGTGCTCTATATTCAAGAGGTACCTAATTATCACAGAGGCCTTGATCAAACTTAAAATAACTAGGCTTGTGCTCTTTAAATTATTGCGTTCCAAAATAAAAGCAAGTGCATAAAGTAAAATGAGGTACTGTCATTAATGTAGCTGTTTTGAAACACAGGTTTCATTTTAAATTAGACAGAGGAATGACAGCACACACCAAAGAAATAAACTTTGTTCTAACCGCTTCCTCTCCTTCGGTCAGCAGAACTTGAAGACCATAGTCGGCAAGTGGCTGTCTGTAGCGTCAGTGTGCAACGCCATTGAGAAGCGGACGGTTAAGGGAGATTATTCGTGAATTTTGTGCCATTTTACTCAACTATCATTATGTTGTGTTTTGTGTAAAAATATTGGTGTTTCAGACTACCCGTATATGCGCAAAGTCCTTCTAGTGAAAAGTCTGTTCTTATTTAATATTTAAATTCTATGTAAACTTTTAAATCCATCCTTCCATGTTTAATTTTGTACCTATTTAGGCCTTCAAATCGAAAGATGATCTAGCTTTAGGTACTGATAAATTAAATTAATTAATAATTTTCAGTAAGGAACGACGAGACAAATACAGTCTAGAATTTAGTTATTTAAAACAATACTTAATTGAAATAAAGGTAAAAATGTGTGGAGAAAATTACCACTTCGGAATTTGATATGTACTGAATTTATTCAACCTCATTTGTTACTCGATATATTGCATATTAGACAATGCCTAATATTTTTCTAATATCAATATTTCTAAAAAAGGAAATTTGTTTCACCGAAGTAATTTTGTGCATACACATTTTTTAAAAAGTTGGCGTTACATAAAATAGAGAACTCGAATAATTGTTAATTCTGTGGATATAAAAATCGAGAATTTAGCTTAAAGTGTAAAAAAGAGAATCCTTAGCTTTTTTGTTGTATTATGTCTTAGTTTCTATCTGACTCTTAATCCGACTCTGTATCTGAATAGTTAAATTTATGAAAAAAGGCGCATTAGCAGTTAGGGAGCTATTCTGATGGTAAATAATTTCTGAACTAGCAATATTAATTAATATTAAATTATTGTCTTGAATTAGCATTGGAACTCTGTGAACTTCTCGTGAAATCTATTAAAATGAAACAAGAGATCCTCTTTTGTTAATGCAACCTTTTGAAAATGTTATGTAACGTATATTCGCGTACAGTTTATTAGAGGTATTTAAGGGATATATGGAATGGCTTTCTCAGCTGAGCGCGTTTTGAATGTTACTTTATCTCTTAAAGCTGAACTATCGTAAGGTCCTCACCTCTATGTATCCAACAAACGAGTCTTCATTGGGGAAAGAGTTATTTGCGCTCCAAGAATTACAGTGCTCCAGTCTTCACAGAAAATATTGAGACAATGGTTCCGACAAGCTTAGGAATTTTGCATAGGACATGACCAGAACTTTTGAGGTCATACGCTGGTTTATTTTTATAAATTGCTTGGCCATACATAATATGTTGTCAGTATATGTTTATCAATCCTCGTTTATGCTTCATAAATAAAACGAATTAGATAAATATATCCAGCACATTTTTTAAATTTTATGTTTCTTCGTTGGCTAATGTTCGTTCATAAGATGTAGATATAACACTACATCTTCAACATTAATGTAAGGGGAGGCTAAAGGAAGACAATTGCCAAACAATGATATGCATTTTATCATTGTATATACAATATTTGTATTTTAAATATATTTTTTAAAATGGCACTGCATCTGACATTTTTCCTCTGAATTCTGCACCACTTCACAGAAAAAAATCACAACTTCTGTACTTTTGGAGAGAAGTACATCCCATCCCATCATTTTAGGGAAGGTTTGTTCTAAACTTTGGTATTAGGTCTAATTATGGCAGTATCCATATTGTAATAACTTAGACACCAGTTACTGTGAAACACACTATTTATTCACTAAGCACTCAGCGTAGCACGAACTTTACATTTGAGTCACTTTTGGCACACACATAGAACAAAACACAACTGATCCGTTAATCACAACTCACAAATGAACTGCTGAGTCGCAAGCCGCAAATGAACTGCACTAGCACTGTCCCTTTTCACTTCGTAACTTCTTAGCTAACAGAATTGATTGTCGGGGTAAGTACAGCACCTTATACAGACCTCGCATACAAAGCGGAATGCTTAGAAAAGGAGGCTGCTAGAATATGCCGAAAGAAATGTTTTGGAACAGGGAAACCGCACATAATGGCTATTGTTTCGCACTGGCTACTGTTCTGACGGCCGGTTGAATGCCCCACCCAGATGCTCGGCTGTGGTCACAATATGACATAGCAATGTGATTTTTTGTTTCTAAATATGTGTGTGTTTCTTCTTCATTTTCACTTTGAACAGGTTTCTCTCTGAATGATACTTTCTGTTATGATCGTTTTTCAGTAATACTGCGGGAGTTTATTATTGCAGCGGTTGCACCACGTTTAGGCACCAATTTGAAGCAAGGTTTTAGATCACGCACGTAATGGATGCCAATTTGCTGGAGATTGTTTCTAGAAGTGTTCGCTCCACGCACGGTACAAACTTTCCGTTGGCCTTCGCCCCACGTTTAAGAATAAAATTTTTATTTTAATGTTCATTTATTTATGCCTCAGCTTCGTTAGTAGTATTTTTGTAGAGCACGTATCTCTTAACAGGGCTGGTACGACTAAATAATGAAGGCTTACGCAAATTAAAATTGTATTGTACTTTTTTTTTATTAATCCTTCACACGATTAAACAACACTTCACAGATGTATCCTACTATACAGCTGTGAGATTATTGTTAATTGCACTTTTAATAGGTAAACTTTATATTATTCTCATCGCAATGAATTTTCATGTCTCACATATAATCACTGACCGGTACCGAACCGAACTATTTGGGTACGCTATCTTGTGGCGTCTATCGTTTGAATTTGTACATTTCCTCTATTTCTAGTCTGTGATTGGCTAATCCTACTCCAATAGAATGCCTTTATTCAACTTTTAGCTTTTTGTAGTTGTTGATTGGCTATTTATAAACTCTTTTAAATATTACATTATTATTGTTCCAAGAACTATTAGTAGCCTTTTTAAACGTTCTAATTTATTGTTGTCTCAGGTTACCTCATTGTTAGCAACTTTCGGCTTCTACTTTGTAATTCTGTTTGCTACGGAAAGCAGCTTGCTTCTATTCTTCCAGCTCCTACATTGTTAAAACTACGTAATGCCTCACATAACATTGTTATACATGTACACAATAAAATAAACATAATACAATGACTGTAATAAACACGTTATATATTATACACATATTGCTTTAAGCTGGGCTATTACTATATTATATATTATATAATTAGACTGATATCATTTAAGCGATAAAAGTACTGCCTCAACACTGAAATGAAATTTCGATACGATAGGAATAGTACCTCAATTCTATTGTGATATACTTTGGTGTTAATAAGTTAGCCTTATTTAAACAAATAATTCCTTATAAAGTTTAATAAAATATCGTATCTTTCTTAATAAACCATAAAGACCAGTAAGCATTTCAGTCTGATATCTTATATTGTCGTGACCTCTCAACAAACTAGCTCAATGGGGGGTAGAGTGACTGGTACCGAAGGATCTTAAAGTTAATATTTCACATTATGCGAGGTCAGACGGGGGACGTAGCTGAGAGAAATTATGAAAATATATCAAAATATTCCTAGTAATAGTATTATTTTATGGTGTGGATGAGGAAAGGGACTATCTACTATAGTAATTTACACATAATGAGAATGGATGGCAAATGACTTTAATGATGAAAAGGGATTACATTAGCTCCTTGTTTCCTTGCCTGTCTGTGGGGACGCCATACTGCTCATATGGACAGCGCGCACACACTACAACTTGCCTCTAGCAGTAACTCGACTCGACTGACTGACCCACGCTAACTCGGCGTACCCACGCTATGCTAGAACTGGTTTATCCCCTCCACTCTTGCGCAATATCAGATCTGGGCCGCCAGGGTACGTACGCAATAATGCTCATATCACAACGTCACAATATAATTCATGAGATAATGATAATGAAATAATCAATCAGCATTGGTGGAGGGGGCTTTTAATCTCGGTTAATTCTGTGTAGTTATAATTTGACATTAATTTCGAGTCATATAAATTGTTTTCTCTTTAAAAAATTAAGCTTGATCATACTACATTCCGTTATTTAACGGTTATTGTAAGGGATATCTATTATAAATATTGTGTGCGGGAGTTGTGGCTCCCACGTTGATGAGCCTAAGCTTGAAGCAGATTTGTACCACGCACGTAATGGATGCTAATTTGCGGGAGATGTGTTTCTAGGAGTGTTCACCCCACGTTCTGGATACAAACTTTTGTGGCGGTGTCCTGTTAATTTTGTGTGTAATAGTTATTTTAATGTTTATTTATTATGTATGCCTCAGCTACGTCAGTAGTAATTTTTTTAGAACAAGTATCTCTTATTAGGGGTGGTACGGCTTAAGAATAAAGTTTACACAAATTATAATTGTATTTTTATTTTTTAATAGTCCTTTACACGGTTAAATAACACTCCACTGATGTATCTTACTATAGGGTTGTGAGATTATTGTTAATTACACTTTTAACAGGCAAACATATATATTATCCTCGCCGCAATGAATTATCATGTCTTGCATACAATCGCTGAACCAGTACCGAACCTAACTGCGTGGGTACGCTATCTTGTAGCGTCAACCGTTTGAATTTGTACGTTTCTCAATTTATAGTTTTTGATAGGCTAAGCCTACTCCAATAGAATAATTTATCTTTACCTTGGCTTTTCTTTGCACATCCACGTGACTATTTGTAAACTGTTTTAAGTGTTACATTGGTATTGTTACAAGAACTATTAGTAGCCTTTTTAACTTTATCATTTATTGTTGTATCAAGGTTACCTTATTGTTAGCAACTTTCGGCTTCTACTTTGTAATTCTGTTCGCAAGGCAGCTTGCTTTTATTCTCACAGCTCCTACATTGTTGAACTAAGTAATACATTCGCATAACATTGTATACATATACATAACAAAATAAACATAATACAACTACTGTAGTATACACTTTGTATATTATAATATATGCATGTTGCTTTTAGGCGGGCTGCTATTTTTTTAAATATTATATAATTAGACTGATATCATTTTAAGCAATACAAACGCTGCCTCATGTGTAAATTACCCCAATTCCTCTAAATCACTACATATTTACACGTTCCCAAAGAAGTATCATAAAGATCCTCGAGGCCACAGAATTGAATTGTATTGGCCAGAGGCAAGTTTCAGCTTGCAATAAAGCCCAACTGGAAAACTTTCGGTATTCGGAGAGAAAAGGGGTGAGAATTTAATATCTTTGTTTCTTAACTCCCGCCTGGTCTGGACTTCAGAGCAGCTGTTCTGGCCGTCCTGTGTGTTTCAATCCCTTGTATGAAATATTAAAACATAAAGATATAAAAACAAATGTTGAAAACTGTTTAAAGCTTTAACTGGATAAGTTTAAAATGTTAACTTTATGATTAAGCGAAATAGTTAAATAAAATGGGTAATATAACGTAACACTTCCAAAACGTGAGTTAAAAACATAAACCTGTCGCCCCGAATGGGCATTTTGGGATCTCTAGTGTAATTAGCAAATCTTCAAGTATTTTCAATATGCTGCTTGATCGCAATTAGAGTCGCTGGTTCAATGCCCACAAGATCATGGAACGGAGCTGTAGGCGTTAGCTGGTTGACAATTTCTTCAGTGCATGAAGTTCTTTTATATAAAATTATACATGATTAACGGTTTTGCTTCCTTCCCGAAGTAAGCCATACTGATTTGTTTTACATCAGGGAAAAACATTCACCGTCCTTCACGATGTCTAATGACTACTGAGGTCGCGGATAATGAGTACTAGGCAGTAGATAGCAGCACAATGCACCTAAGATGAAAAACCTATGTTTGTGGGGGGTGTTCGGATACTTTTGATCACATAGTGTATGAGCCACTTTATCTAGTGAATAATAAATTCGATTTAATAACAAAAATAGTTTTATTGACATACAATTAACATTTACTACAAATGAAAAGCTACAATTTTAAAATTTCGAAGACATAACAAAGCAATTTTCGTTTACTAAGCACTGCTTTATCCTTAAACTTCAACTAGCAAATCATTACATGCTGTTTCACCAGCACATCCTTTAACTTTAAAGTTTAACGCACTGTTTAGGTTTTTTTTTTTACAATAGCTCCAATTACTATAAAACCTGTGTTGCACTCGCATGACTTTCTATAGTCTTGTACAAACTATGTTTGCAAACGTTTATTCCTCATCCACTTCATGTTAATTGAGATACACATTTGCAGAAACGTATTGCTGATTTTCTGGTAGGTACAAAGGGAATTTGGTAGGCTTTTAGCGATAGTAAAATTTTTTAAGAGTATGTGGAGCATTCCATTCTCTTTGCATGTCCAGGACATAAAAAGAAAGAAAGAAAGAAAGAAAAAACAATAACCAATTCCCATTTGAGACAAAGTATAAGTAATGAAGAATTCAAATAATTAGGAATATCTTTTCTAAATTTCACATGACAAAAAATGCATATGACATAAATTGTGTATTTTAATGAGATCTACATTTTTTATGCAGTAAAATTTTGCTTATCTCTTAGGGTTACCAGTTATGTGAAAGTCATTCAGAACGACGAGGACTTTTGCGGATATTGCCAGGAAATTCAAGATGCACTTTTCATTTGTCATGAAAATATATTAAATACATGGTATTTTAATCAAAATAATTAGTCATTTTTGAGGAAATACAAATTTTCGAAAAGTGTTCCATGTAAAGGGTAGTCTGGGATAGGGGATTTTCTTGAAAACCTTCGATCCGCATCCTTGAAAGATATTAAACTGATATACCAGGTTTGGTATTTATCAGACTTTTCGTTTTTGAGTTATGCTGTTCACACACACACACACACACACACACTCAGACATGTTTTCAAAAATTTGGATTCAGGGCACCTCTAAACATCATTTTCGGTGAAATCTCGGTATCGAATTTTTGGGAGGAATGCAATTCTTTCCCTACTTACTATACGTAGTAGAGAAAGTAAAAAGTGAACATTTTTTTATCACCACGAGTTTGCGTTAGGTCCATGCTACTAAATTAATATGCTTGAGTCTCTAGGTAAATGTTTTCGCTCAAGCTTTTCAATATAGAATATAAAATTCTTTCCGAAACATTTACCACCTCCCTACATGAATTATAAAGCTGTTGAAAAACATAACAAAAGACAGAACAGAAGATAATGAAAGGAGCGCTCTCACCAAATACAGTTTAATGGGACTTGCAAAAACGGGCTAACCATAAACTTTAAAAAATAAATAAACACTAAAAAAGGTAGGAAATCTGTGTAATGGGCAGGCAGAGGGTTTTTGTAAGTAAACTATCAAGTTAGGAACGCACCAAGTGATGATGGAGAGGAAAGTTGGAAACACCTGTGGCCTTGCAGTGCTCTCTGTAATCAAAATATGATGTACAGTTGTAGGCAGTACTTCCAAGGTATACCAAGATTAAGGAGTATTAAAGAAAAAAGAAAAGCAATATATGCTTAGGTTTTAATACTGTGCATTTCTTGAAAGCTACTAAACAGCATATGAGAGCTGTATATTGTTTACAGTAATATCCGCACTTATTAGTGTATGAAGCACTCCTCGAAAAAATCTGCTATGTAGTTTGGAGATGATGGAGTTGAATGTCCACTTTCATCATTTTTCCTTTCTAATAATGTCGCCCGTTCCTGGTGTTTCATTGAATTACACTATTGTTTAACACGACGTTTTAAACATATTTTGAGCTCTGTTACATTTGATGATTTCGCCATTTGTGCTGAGGGTTCTCTACCACATTCCTACACAAATGTTTATAATTTTGATGTATAAACTCTTCTTTTGTTTATGCATATTGTGACTGTTCTCTCCTGGAGTATATACAGCGAATATATGGAATTGTTGCAACGAAATCGACCGTTAGGGACGGGGAGGAGAGTCTCCGTACTACTTGACGTCACCTATAATCTGAGCGGTAGCAGGATTGCTCTGTTTACTTACTAGAACCCCTCTACCTGGTGATGATATAATACAAAGCTTGTAATGTTATGAGAGTTTATTGAAAACTTGTCATCTTGTTATAGCAAAATTAGGCTCACTTGACACTCTTGACGGACGCGCAGATGGCGTGACTGTGTAAGAGTCTATTGCTATTTTATTCCTGTTTATGTAGATGCTATGGACAATTGGTCAGCATTATTCAAACAGGGATTAGCTCACTGGTGATCTGTTCAGACTCCAAACTGAAGCTGCTGTATCCATTTTCTAGCAGGTCTTCCCGGACTTCGTTGTCCTTTGGTTTATAATTTAGTGCTCTTTGGGGAATCCTATCCCATTCCATTCTGCAGACATGATTGTACCAGTTGTACCTGTATTCTGCTATTTTGTCCGTTAGTTTAAATATTCCCAGTTGTTCTCCGATATATTCACTTCTCTGTTTGTCCATTAGAGTATAACCTGCTACGAACCTTAAGAATTTCATTTCCGCAACTTCTATCCGTCTCAAAGAATCTTTGTTTAGAATTCAACATTTAAACCCATATAATAGTACAGGAACTACTACAACCTTATAAAATTTCAGTATAGTTTCTCTGCGAACTTTTTTTGATAAACAAAAAACACATATTCCACATATTTGTTGGAATAAATGTAGTTTTGTATTTAGATCTTCTGTTCTATTCTTGCCAATGAAAACTCCTAAACAATTAAAGTCCATAATTTGTTCAACAAGAATATTATCAATCGCAATTTTAGCTCTGACAGGACATTTTCCATAATGTGCTGTTGTTTTTGTTTTCTGAAATTTCCAGGTTATGTTCAGTGACCACTACAATTAAATTATAAATAGCTCTTTGTACATGCTACAATTACATGGTCATTTACAAAAGCTTAAGTGTGCATATTATACTATCCATTTTAAAATTAGTAGTTAAAATTTTTGCCACTTATGAATGACGTCTAAATAAATATTAAATAATGGAGGTTAAAGTCGACACCCTTGTGGGAGACCTTGATTTATTTCAATGTCATTTTCTGAGAGACTTCCTCCACTTTTAATTTTTAACTTTGTTCCCAAGTATAAACTTTGTATAGCAAGTATTACATGGTTGTGAAATACTGTATCTTTCATTATTTCCCATCATTTATTATTCCCAATTTGTTTTACTGAAATTTCCAAATAAGGACTTTTCTCCTTCTGTTAAAATGGTTACTGTTCTTTTCGAGCACCCATTCAATTTAACAGTCCTCCATTTAAGTCCTCCACGTTGTGTACGGAGGCGAGCTGTTGATGTCTAGTAAACAAGTCTCGCGGAGGTGCGGCCTCTCATACTTTGAACAAGCGACGCTCACTCGCTTCACCGCGACCGATCCCTTTTATTCCCAGCTTTAGGCCAAAGTATCGCTAACGTAATTACAAACACGGTATACTGAAGACTGCCCTTCAATATCATTGTTGCCAGCTCAGTCTAGCAACACATGTTGCTGCAATACGTGTTCCTGAAAAAATAACGTAAATATCCTCTGAATACTGTCAAGATTAATTACTATACCATAGCAAAGAACTTTCTAAAGTTAAATATTTGCACCTGTGGAAATCCACTTGATTAAAACATAGATTTTCTGAAGATTAAAATTCTTAATACTTGAAAATCAAATTATACATTTGGTGTTTAAGTATTAACAATTTTCATATATGCATAAAATATAAACTTTATACATTAAGGTTCACCAGTGCCTTATTGTTTATTGAAATACTGTGCAACACTGCACTGCCCTGAAATTAACAAGGTGTTATTGCTATGCTTTCTCAGTATTTGGCAGCCTTATAAATTCAGACATCTCTTCAAAGGAAAACAGACCTTAGCAGGAGTAGCTAGGTCCTTTCCAAAAACAAGCTATTACTGGCTACTGTTATTATGAATACGGCAGCATTACTTGGCCTTATATGTACTGTAACTTAATTTGTAATAAACCACTTAATTGAACGTTTTGGCCGCTAAAAGGCATTATACAACGTATATTGATAAAAAAGAAACAGTGTTACCAGTTTGCATACCCTTCTCACAGTTTTGTACGAGATTTTTCATCTATGGCAGCCGTTTTGGTGTCCCTAACAAATTGGTCACGCCTCCAGAACTTTCTGCCACAACGATCTCTTTATTGCACACATCTTCCAATCCCGTAGCCGCAACCCGGTAGTTTGTTTTGGAACCGACTTAGTGTGAGCAGGCCCCAAAGTACGTTGGTGAAGAAAGACAGTCTGTTGTAGACAGAGGACGACAGCTGGAATCTGGTAGAGGCGCGGGTAGGGGAATATACTCGTAAACAAGTGAAGTATTTTCGGCTTATTCCAAATTTGTGAAATATATGCTTTAGCTGAGTAAATTAATCCAAATTATTCTTTATCTTCACACCTATTGTACAGATTAAAGATGAGATTCACACAGAAAGAGGGAAAGGCAATCTGATTGAAGTTATTATAATCAAGTATGTGAGATAGTTGAATAATTAGTTGTTAAATATTCATCCATTTATTGAATGTTAAAATTTCCTAAATATTTAAAAGGTAAAACAACTGTTTATACATCTTGCAACAAAGATACTGTACTTCATATAATAATTCTGCACGATCAACATAACTATGTCATGTGTTAGTAAAACACAATAAATTTACATAAAGGTTTATAGGGTCCTAACAGTTAATTTGCAAGATGATAAGTTTTCCACTTTAGTAACTACCAGTATAAGTAATACTTAAAAATTAACATGGTATATTGAACATCTTACCAACAGTATATTTGGAGAACAGCTTGGTTAATTTAGTGCTGCAGTGAGAACGTTGCAAATCTTATAAAACCACTATCCAAAAAAGTAATAATAAATAAAATAAAAAAATATTATAACGCAGTGCACGTGCAATGTGAGTTGTTCTAACAAAAAGAGCCAACGCGATGATTGTAGCTAGTGGATAAGTGTACAGCCTAACAAAATAAATGAGTAACAACCCGAGAGGAGTTCGATTCGGAAAACATCGAAGGCATTCGCTGTCACTGCGTTGATTTTAAAGCTATACGATAAGTAGGAAGATGCCTTTTAGTTTAGTTGTATGCATGGTAGCAGCGGTGAAACGTTTGTGTCTCGTAATAGGAATAACCTGGGCTCGAATCCTTCGTATGTATGTGTTTTATTTAGATCCTTTTCAAAATAAATGCCACATTGGGAAGAATTATGAAGTGAAAAACTAAACCAAGCATTTAATTGGCTTAATATTGGATGTGGAAGATCTGTCTCTTCAGTTATGATTGGCGCTAGCGTGATTAAGCACACGCACCTCATAGGTTTGGAGTTCTTTATGTTGACTTTTGCTATGGCTGAGTGCACACACAAAGAAGAAACTACACTGAGATCTCCCCTTAGCTAGCGGATGTTGCTGGATACTTTGTGATTCGAGCTGTAAGAGCACATATAGTCACTATGTCTACGGTTATCTGGGAAGGGATTGTTCATCGTCTACTTGGTTCGGGCAAAACGTTTGTCCACTCCTCATCAGGACATTGCACTTCTAGAAGAGGCAGACAGCAATCCCTTTCAGCACATCCCTACGATTAGATGTAATTGTAATTTCCCTGGGTCGAACCGCACAGCCTTATGACGTTTGAGTATAGCAGAGCTCTTTTCTCGATCGCAGCTAAGAAGCAGCGTTTTACAGACTATCACAGATTATGTCGCCCCATATTTGCAGAAGAAACTTCCGACAATAACTGGAATAGGATTATATTCACAGACGAGGAGAAATGCTCATCTACAAATGGGGGGGAAGTAATTATCTGTCACCACAGAGGAAAACTTTACGATAAGACCACGTATGTATTGACGTTGAATATCACGAGATGGTCTAGTTGTGTTGATGGCACATTAAATAGCCACCAGTATACAGATATCCTCGAGCATGGTGCCATATCATGGTGCCTTGTGTAAGGACTAAATATTCCAATGGAATAATTGAATTTCAGCACTATAACCAACCTGTCCACAGAAGTCGGCAGATATCAAACTGTTCTCGCAAAGGTAAGATATCACAGTGACTGATTAGCCTCCTTGATCACTAGATATTAATTCCATTGAAATGTGTAGAAGTTTTGGAGTTTAATTGGCCTACAAAACAACGCAAACAAGAGGTTTTATCGGATCAAATACAGGATGCTTGCGAGGAAGTATCCTCTTTGAAAACTTGACTAGGCATTTGATATCCATGCCCCGTAGAATGAAGGCTGTAATAGAACAGAGGGTTTACACATCCTATATTAAGTTAATTTCTGTTTTTATTTGTTTTTTCATTTAGGAATATAATCTTTACTTATTGCATATTTAGTTTAAACACGAAAAGGAGTGGGTTTCAGTTTTCATTTGTGAACATAAATTCCTTGAAATCAAATAAGTCTTAGTAATTGGAAATCATATTGTAATATGTATAATAAACATTGCATTTCTATGACAAAAAAATAAGCAAAATAAATATGCTCGGGATACGAACCTCGGCAGACCTCATTGCGTACCTGTTTATAACCGCTTGGCTGCCAGTGCATATTCAGTAGCTGGGACACTATGAAAAGTGACAGAATGAAGCTAAACGCACGCGTCCCGAGACACCATTTTTAACCGGTCGCGGAAACGATTTGGACTTCGGCATATATACGCTTCGAGAGTCTGCTTTTTTTGTCTTATGGTGCACATTTCTTCGTCCACAATTGGGTTGTGCGCGGTTCCATCACCAGCACATTGGACGTTTTTCTCATTTGTTTTCATCTATCAAGATACATGTAATGACAATCTAGGTATTCTGGAATTTTCAATATTTTACATTGTAATTATTTTGTAAACAGAAAATGAATACACAAATTTGAAAAAAAATTGTGCAATTTTTATAAAGTTTAAAATTAATAAAAACCCTGAAAATATCAGAACACATAAAATATATGTTTGTTCTTTGTATACATTAAACCGGAAATTTTATTTACAACAGTGTAGCTACAAGAGTCGTCGAGGTGATTGCCGAATATTTTCTGAAGTCGCCAAAGGTCAAGACATGTCCAATTAGATGACTGCATTTGTATACCGTGTAATCTTATCTTCTATGGACTTCACAGCACATTGACAGAATCGGTCTGTTGGAATGTATTTCAATGATGAGTAATTTGGTACGTTACTTAGCTATGGAGATGCACAACAGAAGCATTCCAGGCGTGGAACGCAACCGAAAACTGGCGCTTTTCGGAATGTTGAACGTCGTTGCGTACGATTGGGGGCAGAACCTTGAAAGAACGGCCCTGTTAGAGAATCAGCAGTTACTTGTGAGCATAACGAAGAGGTTGTTTTAGACAGTCCTAAATAATCCCCAAATTACACGGGTACTAGCATTGGACACACATTAGTGGATCGTCAGTTATGCGAGAAGTGCATAACAATAAATTTCAAACTTGCCACCTGCAGCTACACCAGCAGATCCACAGTCGTAACTTCGTAGCTTGAGTGGTTTTTCCCAGTAGGCATTATGAACTGTGATGTAGCTAGTTTATCCAAAATCCTGCTCACGCTTGCCTGCAAACATTGAGAGAGAGAGTGAGCGAGAGAGCGAGAAAGGGAGGGAGAGGGGGGAGAGTTTTAGCGAAAACATGTTGCCATAAGAAAAGTAGTAAAAACCTCTAGATCTGACAGGAAAACGGCTAAATTTGCCACCCCGAGCTTCATGGCAAGCTGCTATAAAACAAACAACGCTTTTCTTACCACTGTTGAACACTGGGGATGCATGGCATGACAAAAATACCTTTACAAACGATACGGAATTATTGCTTATGCACGCTTCTGTATAAAGCAATGGGGTATCAAGTGCAAGGAAGTAGTGCTGAGTTTGTAGTACTAGTATCCAGTCTAAAGGCGACAGGAAAAACGTTTGTCTCGTCGGAAAGAACAGTTATAAATATATTTAGTCTTAGAACCGAATTTTATGTAAACGAAACATTTTATACCTCCTCGATAACCTCGTGTTCGTATCAGCTGTGAGGAAAAGACATAAACAAATGAATTCATATCTCTACCTGGGTCTCAATCATACGTTATCTTGGCTGTCAATAATTCACTTTCTTTTTCTTTATAAACCTGATCCAATTTCTAGCAATAATTTATGCAAGGGAGATGGCTATAAAGAGGACAACATAGGATAATTGTTGATAGAGTTTAAGACTTTACCTAACGTTAACAGTTTGCTATTAAAGAAAAGCCGGGGCACTTTCCTAAGAATACCACGTTTGGCAAAGCTATCTGCTGTTTCTGCTTGCCTGCTTCTTTCCTTCCTTGGTATTCGCAATTGTCCGGTTTTCTTTAGTTCTTTAATTATACATTCAACTCTCCATTCAGGAAGACCAACATCGTCAGCTGTAGTTAGTTTAGCAATGTTATTCACAACGACAGTTGGATTCTGCTGAATTAATTTGTTAAAATATATTGAAACAATTTATTGCCGCTTTTGAAAGATTTAAAATCAAATTGAGCTATGGTTCTTAGCATTCCATTCTGTATTGGGCGTGAAAGGAAATTTTTGCTCAGAGGCCTCTGTATCAGGCTTGTGGTTCTTTTAAGTGCCGTAAATCTACGACACGGGATCGCCGGTATTACTTTACTTGCGAGGGAAACCATGCTAAGGATTTTTACTCCCGAAAAATCCATCGCTCACTGCTGGGTTTGAACTTGCAACCTTATTAACTAGAGGTTAACATGCTACTTCTAGACCAAGAGGACGACTTGCCGCTTTAAGGCTTACCTTCAGAATCCTTCACC
Source organism: Deroplatys truncata (assembly GCA_030765065.1). Classification (NCBI taxonomy): domain Eukaryota; kingdom Metazoa; phylum Arthropoda; class Insecta; order Mantodea; family Mantidae; genus Deroplatys; species Deroplatys truncata. The sequence continues at coordinate 137,857,028 of CM060986.1, forward strand.
ATTTCACATTTATAATTAGTAGTCGGTCGCGATATGAGTGCGTTCGGTGGGAAGAGAAACTAAACACTTACTGAACCGGTGGGCGGGCATTGGAAGAACAGTGAGCTAAAGAAAGCCTCTGCAGTTCCGAGTTGCATTAACTAGCGAGGCTGAGGCCTGTAGATTTAATACAGTTTTCATTGTGCAACTGTACATTCCCCTCGGATTTCGGGACCTTGATGGGGTTAAGCATGTCAACAAAAACAGTGGCGCTCTCCTCCAAGCGCACTCATGTCGTGGCCGACTAGTACTCACTAAGCTAACATCGCTTGTACTAGTCGGCCGCGATATTAGTGCGTGCGGTGGAAAGAGAAACTATCGGAAGGGCAATCGAGTAAAGAAAACATTCACAGTTCCGGGTTGCATTTACTAGCGAGGCTAAGGCTCGCAAATGTAGTACTGTTTTAATTGTGCAACTGCGAATTTTCCTATTGCCTTTTCCTTCAATCTCCTCTGAACCATAGCTTTGATGATGTTCGCGTTGTCAAAAAAAACAGTGATGCCCTGCAAGCGCGTTCATATCGTGGCGGTCTAGTAGAAACAACCGTGTTTATCGCCTTACTGACTGCTCGTCATGAAGAGGGGTGAACACAGAATTGAAAGGAAGCTTTGACATTCTTTAGTTTTACTATTCATATTATGTATTTACTACCTATTTTTATAAATAAAAATTATGATAGACACAATCCATGAAAAACCATAATTGCACACGTTTTAGGTACTAAATAATTGTTAATGTGTGCTTTGGTTAACTGCGTATCGTGGGCGCGTTGATGACGTCATGTGTTTACAAGAGCTGGGTTCTAAGAATGCAGCGACTGTAGGTTGGTAGATACGCATGAACTTTGGCAGTGCTGAAATTCACAACTCTTTGACTACAAGAATTTCGAATAAGTTTCGAGATGTATAAGTAGTCTTCTTTCGCTAATGAAGAAATAAAGCCGCAAAAACATTACGGAAATAGTTTAATCAAAGTTCTCAAGAGCTTTAATTCATCTTGTCTGCATAGAGCATAAAAAATGAAAAATTTAATTAAAATTTAGCTTTTGTGGATGTGCAATGTTTCGGGGAAGATATAGAGCTTCTGGGGAGGACGTGTTTCCTTTGTTAATTTCGCTTCCTACTCCGCGTTGTGTCTCCGCAGGAACACGCAAAGCAGCAATGTGCTCAAGAAGAGGAAGCAAAAAGCATTTAATTTTCCCAAATGGCATGCCACGGATCATTAGCATTAAGTAATGCTTATCAGATATCATACAGAAGAGTAGTTCATTTTTCCTTATACCCTGAAAGCTGCGAGGGAGAAATGAATGCAGCGCCTAATTACTTTGCTTTAAATTACACTGTGTAGCTGGTGAAAGATACACCATAGAAACAAGCTCTCCTATGTCTAAGTTGCAGAGTTCTAACGATTTTTAGGTTACATGGTTGAGAGACCAACTTTGTACATTAAAGAGGGAACTTAAGTTCAAAGCTTTTTAATATTGTTCACATGTATACTATCCCTGTTTACCTAGCCTTTCTGTTATATTTTTATTTTCTCGTCCGCGTACCTGTAATAGGTAGAGGAAACGTTGTATACCAGTCAAAATATTAAATCTATTTCATTAAAAATATACATTTGATATACCCTGAACCTAGAAAAAACATTTCAAAGGTTCGTGTGTTTTTGTATTTCTAAGAGAGAGAGGGAGAGAGCGAAAGAGGGGTAAGGATTAGTTGGGGGGAGGAGCCTGGCTGCTGGACTTTGGCACAGCACGTAGGCTATTATAGGCCCTTTGTGACTTACGTGACCCTTGGTAGGAAGAGAGAAAAGGGCCTCCAGATTCGGACGACGATGAACACCAACATGGATGGGGTCCTTAACTATTCCAGAAATAACAATCGTGATGCCGGTTGGAGCCTCCCTGCACTATATTCAACCCGGGGGGCCCAGTCGGCCAGCCAAGCGCCAGGGCGACAGAGGGGGGAATAGCATTGCTCAAAAGCATGGCGTCATAAACAGCTCCATGCTTAAATCGGGCACGAAGATTTACTCCCTCACCCTATCGCTATTTATTTTTTCAAAAGTGGCTTTAACTATTTTGATTAAAATGTAGTTCTTAAATACATTAGTATTCTGAATAAAATGCATATTTTGACTTTCCGAGCGTAGCCTGTAAATCCTCTTCGTTCTCATTGTATCTTACAAAGTTAGAAACCATAACCTACTTCAGAAAGCTGTATAGCTCAATAAAATATACAGTTTGTATAAAATAATTAGTATCAGCGTTTTTACATATTCGTGGTTACATTTGTTCATTTCTTCTACTACGTATAGTAAGTAGAGTAAGTATTGTATTCCACTCAAAAATTCGATACCAAGATTTCTACAGAAATGCATGTTTTAAGGTGCTCCGAGTCCAAATAAAGCCTATTTGGAAACATTTCTGTGTGTGTCTTTAGCAGTATAACTCAAAAACGTTAAGTTGGATAAATACCAAACTTTGTATTTGAGTTAAGTATCTTCCAAGGGTGTGACACGAAAGCTTTCAGGAAAATCCTCCCATCGCAGACTACCGTTTACATGGGAATTTTTTTGAAAATTTTGATTTTCTCAAAAGTAGCTCTAACGATTTTGATTAAAGTATCATATGTTGTAAGATATTTTCATGGTAAATCAGATGTATATTTTAATTGAAAATCAAACTGTTCGAAAAATGTTCCATATAAAGGTTATTTGGGGTGGGGGGATTTTCTTGAAAATCCTCGTGTCGCATCCTTGGAAGATATTATACTCAAATACCAAAGTTGGTATTTATCCAACTTTTCATTTTTGAGTAATGTGGTCGAAGACAAACACACATACGGACATGTTTCCCAAAATATTTTATTTGAATTCAGTGTACCTCAAAACAGAAAATCCTGGTATCCAATTTTTGGGTGGAGTGCAATCTTGCCCTACTTACTATACGTAGTAGAGAAAGTAAAAATTACTGATATAAACAGTTTTCGCATCCTGTATATAATGAGGTCCATATGGCTTAATCATTATTGACATTTTTGTCATCGTTATTACAAAGTGAATGGAAGAAGCATATTATATGAGAAGAGCGATTTATATGGGATTTATCAGGAGAATTGAAACAGGAGAATTCCTTTGAATTCGCGAGGTACAGATATACAACTTTTGTTTGACATTCCAAGTTTCGTAATCTAGCGATGTATGGTATCTTTTGATGGATCAAGCTCTTCTGATAGCCTACGAGTACTTTTTTTGCGGATTTTCTTGCAGAACTGCGTGTATTCTCAATGTTCTAAGATTTATTCTGCCAGAATGTGGCAAATCTTCAGTATTTTCTTCTCCAGTGTTGAAACGTTGGAACCATCGTTGTGCCACACGCTCACTAACGACACCATCTCCTTCCACTTCACATATTTTTCGAGCCATGGCAGTAGCTTTATAATCTTTTTTCTAGCAGTGCTTTAGAAAAGACTAATTTCAAACTTTATAACCTCATTTTGTGATTGTGTATTAACAACTGACAACTGAAACGTTCTCGCAATATACTGCAATACTAGTCTTAGCATCCTGTAAATAGCATTGGCGAACCAAGGAAAACCAATCTATCTTATAAACCACCAAACTTAAAAACCGACATTACTTGTGAGACAACCTAATACTATGTGTACGGCTGGAAACGAGTTGAGTAAGTGACTCGCATGGGTTCGGTTTACCAAATTCCCACTCCACACAGTCTCACAGAGTTTGGATAAAACCCATCATGCTTATAATTTGTTCACCACTTTTCTAGATGACACGACGAATTACCAATAAATAATTTTAGACTAGTACTTCTTTAACAGTATAAAGCTTTATACATATTTATAGGAGCGCACGGAATATCTCGTGCTGTTTGCTTTGCTGAAGTCGCTGCATTACCACAGCACAAAATCTACTAAAACAGATTGTTACGTTGATTTAGATAGAGTTCCCGTAATCTATAGCTGGGTTCTCTTCCATTAAGGAATTAAGCATGAAAATGAAATTCAAAAGTACGTATCTACCGCGGAAGATGACTTGAGCATACATTTTCAAAATTCACCTGTGGTGATAAGGATATTCTTAAACAATTTGGTACAACACTTCAATTCATTTCCTTTTGCAAAAGAAACAAACTCAAAAGAAAAAATGCACTAGACTGTCATCAACGATAATGGAACATAAATTAATGACAATGGACCTCTCCAGAGAGGAAAGTCATTTACTATTTTAATGAGTCTCTCCATACTTACATATTACCAAAGATTGATTCTCTTGTCAAGTGCAAGAATGATCTATGACCTATTCTCAAACTAGAGTAGTACATGAAAGGAAGACAAACCAAGGGAATAATCCTCTTTTGTTGCTATGTTTACCTTCTCCACAATATATGTAGGTAGAGAAGGTATGGCATTCCACTCAAAAATTCTATATCGAGATTTTACCGGAAATACATGTTTTGAGCCGCCCTGAATCCAAAAAAAATTTTAGAAAAAGGCTTGTGTGTCTGTGAACAACATAGCTCAAAAACGAGAAGTAGATAAATACCAAAGCTGGTATTTAACTTCAGTATCTTCCAAAGGTGCAACACTTGGATTTTAAAGAAAATCCCCCACCTCTGCTAACCTTTTTCAAAATAGTTTACTTTGTCAAACGTGTCTGAACGATTTTGATTAAAATGCTATATAATAAAGATATCTAAATGACAAATAAAATGTACATCTTAAATTTTTTGGAAATATCCTGTGAAGTCCTCTTGGGAGGGAGTTTTTGCGTAATCTTCTATAACTGATAAGCTTTGAGCGATAGATGAAAACGCGCAGCATAGAAAATTTGGATCTCTCTAATACACACATTTTATCTCAAATAACCTCTTAGTGGCATAATCATTTCCGAGTTATCAGTTATTAATGAAACGATTTGTTCAATATTTTGTAATTCTTTTCAGTCGTTCCTCGTGATTGCATGGAATTTTAAGGCCAGCATACAGCGTCCAGTTCTTAAACATTTTACGATCTCTGTTCCCTTTGTACCTATAATGAAATGTTAATGTAGCTATTTCTGCAAAGCTTTGTCTCGATTAAAATGAAGTAGATAGAAAAATAAGCTTTCACAAGAACAGTTTTGCATCCCCTAATAAATGATGAAGGGTGGAGAAAGTCCTGTGAATGTAAAACAGATTTTTCTGGTTGACCTTCAGGTAGATTTGAGGGCTTATTGTGAAGGAAAGACCATGTTTAGTTACATGCAAAAACTGTGTGGATAAAGGCTGCGGTACTTTCAGTTTGTATTAAAATATCGAACAACCCATTACTTTTATATCACTATTCAGTTTTTGCTTTTTTCCCTTTCATTTCTGTGCCCCTTTCATTAATGCGCTTTTAACTTCTATGGTTATATCGACGTTTTGACTAGAGAAACAACTGGCTGATAGTGTTTTTATTCTCTGAGATGTAGGTTCTTTTCTACTCTTTCATTAACTTCTACATTGAACACACTCGCATTACTCCAATATCCATACCAGAAGATTAGGAGGATAGGGAAACATAGAAATGTTCCCAGTCCGCAGTCGAATCGTGACCTCCGGGGTTGAGAAACCGGAACGCTAACCATTCGAACACACAGGCACTATATTTCGTCTCCTTTTTATGTACTATTGAACAGATGTATTAACTCGGCATACAAGACATCCTTCATTTGCATCCTTACAAGATCATATCATTTGGACTTTGCAACATTCCCCTGTTGTTGTTGAATAAATTGTGTTTTATAGGTGCTTGGTGTTATTTAAGAAATAGTTAAAATGTCGTTCGGTGATCGTGTCGACTAGTGCTGGATCACTCATTCTTGTGGTCCCTGGTTCTTCTTCCTCGGCTGTTGTACACGCGGTAGAGCGTTAGAAGGTATTGGAGATCGAGAAACAGCATATAAAATAGTCACACATTGATTAATATAACTTTCCACAGTTACATTTACAAATACTGGTCACAATTGAACTTGTCTTACTGAAGTATAACGCGCGAAAATACACACTGAATACTTTATATAAATTATATCTGGTACACGAGTTTATTTAGCAAATTTTTAGCGCCACATTGTCTGCTTTGTTTCTTGGTGGGGTATGGTGAAGACAAGCTCAATAATTTTAACACACTGGGCCCACTAACAGTATTTTCTAACTTCATATACATTCTGAACTCCGCACGAACATTTGCTTTTCTTAATTCCGATTGCTTACTGACTGAAGCGTCGAAGATTCTAGAATATTTTAAAAATATTTACCATCGCATCATTGGTTCCTACTAGCCACGTGAACTGTTTACTTGGAATGTGAAATTAAGTGAGGGTGACTTGCAAGACCTTTGCTCTGGATGGACACAAACTTGTCCTTGGCACCCCGATTCCTCTTGTATGATCCCTTCCAACCAGTGGAAATTGCACCGTCTTGTTAAGGGAAAAACTCAACACTTAGAAATCTTACTGAATATTACATAAAATATCTGAATACACAATCCTTATCTTTCCTTTTTCGCTGTTTTTTCATATATAGCTATTGTTAATTGTCGTATATAAAATGCTTTACTTGTTTACATAGTTATAATTTATATCCTGTATTTTAATAATTGACTTATAATTTACTTACGTGATAACAAATAATGCCTCAACTTTGACCGCACTTATCTTATTAATGTCCAGACACAGTAACCTTGTCACGTTTCCTCCTGCTGCCGTAATAGTAGTTCATCGCTTAATCCCATTTTTTTCGGAGATTCCCTGAGATCATTCAAATAAAAAGTAGGAAGATTGGCCAATGACAAATTTTAGTAACTTAAAGATATTGCGATACTCGGTATGGGGTAGAGGGTGTTAGCAAGGTATCTAACTGCTCTGTGCCTGTTAAAGCAGGGTTAATATTTGTATAGGAAACCTTTTTTTATCCATTCTGCTTCTGTTCTTCGGTTTGCCAAAACATCCCTATTCCTTCAGAACACCATCGCGGTGACTGCCGCTGAAGTCAAGTGATCAGTGTCTCATTCTAGAAGTTCCGGATGTGGTTCGCAGCTGGGGGCGGGAAATTTTTCTTTAATTAGAATCATTCCCTGTCCTCCACAATGTCTGGAAATATGAATGTGGGAGTAAATATGAGTATTTTCTAATGAAAATTAGTAAAGAACAATAGTAAAAGACTACAATCAACAAGCTAACTCTTTATAAAGTGGAAGCACCTAATATGACCATAGAAGTTAAAGGGACTATACAAATGAAATGATAAAAATCGCAATAAGTCAACTTAGCCGCAAGACAGCAATGCCGTATAGAGAATAGGGAAATAACGATTTGAATCTCGAAACGTTAGTAGGAATGCTGCAAGCGAGATTTTTATATTCATGTATTTCTGCCTGCTTCGTAGATTGCCAATTCAAATCAATTTGTGTAACATGTTTTTATTTTAGTATCCAGTGTGTTGATTTAAATAACAAATTGACGTTCATTGATATCCACTTGTTGCGAAACTGATACAAATGGAAGCTTGTGCATGCTCTTTGAAAGCAGAGAGGGCGGAGTAGTAGAATTGATAATGAGGATCTGAGGAAAACCATACAGTTCGCGAACCTTTGTAGAAACCTGTTTTGAATAGACAACACGCAGACTAACGTGTAGAGCGTAAAAAGTTCAGAAATATATAATGGACATAAAATCAGAGGAATATTTTTTCACCATAATTCTTTAATTCAGACATTAGGTATCTGGTAAAATAGTCATAGTCAAGATAATATACTAGTATTCAAAACCAAAGGACGAGATGAGTAAAGTAACATAACAAATGAACTACTTGGTGAAAGTAGATGAAGGTGTGGGAGCATGTTGCCAGAGGTGTCTCACACATGCACAGAAAGCAGGACGTCACATGGCGTGAGTGTCGCGAGCTTATAGTGCCAAATGAATCTGGTCCCGCAACACGGCAGTTGACGAAACAGGACAATACGGTGTGTGGCAATTGGCGAGCTGTTACGGTGCACTGTAGTTGTGTTCTTCATTGCAACATGGGCCATAGACACCATTTGAATGACTTCACACCGGGAAGAATCATCCGGAAACCGGAAGAAGGGCGAAGTATAAGAGTTTTTCTCAGGAGATTGGAATTGCTCACAGCATTGTTTCACGTACATGGGGAACCTTCCAAACCACAGGCACTGCTGTCTCAAGGAGAGATGGTGGTCGACCACGCTCAATTACAGCAGCAGATGACCGCTACCTTGTGCAACAGGCAAGAAAGGATCCACGCCAAACAGCGGATGCAATTGCAACCATATTTAACAGGACAGTTAGGCACGCAATCTCACGATACACAGTGGCAAGGCGACTACACAGAGGTGGTCTCTTTGCCCGACGGCCAGTACGTTGTGTTCCATTGACATCCGCACTTCGGCGGCACCGTTTGCGATGATCCCAAGAGCATCAAACGAGGAATGGGGTGGCGTGCTCTTCTCGGATGAGAGAAGATTCAGTATAAGTAGTGATTCTCGACGTAACTTCATCTGGTGAGAGGTGGGAACACGTAATGAACCCAGGAACATCTTTAAACATGATCGTTTTGCTGGCCCGAGTGTAATGGTTTGGGGAGGCATAACGTTGCATGGGCGAACCGACATCCAAATCTTTGAACACGGTACGCTCACTGGTCACGTTATTGTGATACTGTACTCCTTCCCAATGTGTCTTTTTTCAGGGGTGCAGTCAGCCCTGACTTCATTTTTATGGATGGCAATGCGCGACCGCATCGAACAGAACAGGTGGAGGATCTCTTGGAACGAGAGGATATTCGGCGAATGGACTGGCCTGCCCATTCCCCCGATTTAAATCTCATCGAACACGTGTGAAATGCTTTGGGGAGACGCATTGCAGCCTACCCACATGCACCAACGACCATCCAACAGTTGTCAACAGCGCTGATGGAGAAATGGAACGCCCTACCACAAGAACTTCTAACCAGCCTTGTGGCCAGCATGGGAGTACGATGCAGAGCATGCATTGCTGTCCGTGGTGATCATACACCCTTTTAAGCACCATGCATCTGTTTATGTAAATCTAGAGAGCACCATATGTCGTATTGGTTTTAGTGTAGCTTATGGTCTATGGATAAAATTTGCATTTCTGTTGGTCTCATTGCATATTTCGTTTAATTGCCTGGTGTAGCATACCGTAGCAGTTCCCTCTATGTATGATTCAAGTTTCATCAAGCTATGTTACTTGGCAGTGTCACAGCATGGGAAGATTACTTTCGTCCTTAGGTTTTGCACACCAGAGTATATATATATAATATATATATATATATATAATACAGATTTATTCAAAAAGAAGGAACAGACTTTAAATATTTATTTCTAATGAACGGCAATAGATGGCGACACATGCTATGCATCACTGAATAAGGAAAAGTTCAAAATTCTATTTTATGTGTTCAAAATGAGTACCATTTGTTATGCGAGGAATTTATTGTATCAATTTTAAATGTTTTATGACGAGGCGGCTCGTTGTTGAACTTACAATAAAATGTAAGCTGCAATAGATAGATAGATAAGGTATCTTTATTGGTTTCAAATTACTGAAGTTATTACACAAGTATTTAGTGCATGGGTCATTGACCGTACATGCATATTTAAGATACAATAGGGTGACAAAATAAACAACAGATAAAGAAAACACAACAAAAGGAACAAGAAAAAGGGAAATAGAAATAAATTACCTTTGTCTAACTGAACAAATTTGACCTAGCTTCGCGCACTTTAGCCAGAAAATTGCCCATGTTTTGCCAGTTCCTCTGGTCAGCCAGTAGATCCCAACATGCCAATCTCTTTCTTAAGGGACTTAAGAATTTTTCTTTGAGTTTAATCGTTCGCTGGTTCTCCCACTGTGCACATTCCGCCAAAATATGTACCCAGTCCTCATCCAATTCACAGAATGGGCAGATTCTCCTGCCAGAATCGTCGGTCATTTTCTGTGCTCTCCAGCCCCCCAGTCTAAACCATGCCATTCCTGATCTTTCCTTTCTTCCTAAATTAAGTATATATGCCTCTTTACCCCAGTTCAATTTTATTTCATTTGCTAGACTTAGAGAAGGTTTAATTTTACAGTCCGATTCTATTTCCTGTTGGTTGATGTCTCTTAGTCTTCTTTTAACACCTTTCCATATGTTTTTGTCATTTGTTTCAGCTCTTAGCCATACTGATCCCATTCCTATTCTCCTCAAACCCCTTTCCAAATCAGCTGCCCAGAACTTAGGAGACAGGTTTTCTCGCTGGTATTTATAACATTTGGATCGTAGTGTGGAGTTATCCCCATGCATCAGCCTTAGCCAGTACTTCACTGCTCTTATTTTGCAGTGTATTGTGTCTTCATAGCATCCTACCTCCCTCAATACCCCCGAATTTGATGTGCCTTGTGAAACTCCAAGAACTCTTTTCCAAAATGCTACCTGTGTTTTATTTACATGCTCTGCTCTTTCCCATCCCCAGATTTCACTGCCGTATAACAGAACAGGCCTTATCATGGAGTTATACATCTTTTCTAATGTATCTACAGGTACATCCGGTATCCGCGAGAGGGTACGTAATAATTCATTTAACTGCCCTCGTGCTTTGTAGTTAGTTACAGATAGATGTTTGTTCCATTTTCCTCTCATATTAAACATTACTCCTAAATAGGAGAAATGTTTAACGTTTTGTAGTTCTAGCCCCTTGTAATACCATTTCTCATCCCTGCCATACACGTAGCCATTTTTGAAAGCCATTGTTTTTGTTTTGTTAATGTTTACCACCAGACCCCATTGTTTACAATATTGTTCCAACCTATTAATACCTTTCTGTAAGCCTTCTGTCGTCACTGACAAAATTGTCATGTCATCCGCGTATAAAAGTACAGGAATGCAGACATCGTCTACTTTTGGGCCATTCATTTCCTCTGCTATTAACACGTCTGTTATATCGTCTATGAATAAATTGAACAATAGGGGCGATAAAATACATCCTTGACGAACTCCTCTACTGGCCGATTTAGATTCAGTTGTTGTGTTTTGGTCAATTTTGATGCTGAAATTCACACTGTTGTAAATTTGCATTAGAGCTTTCATCATTTTACCAGAGAGTCCTTTGTGGTGAAGTTTCGCCCAAAGGGCATTCCTGCACACTATCAAAAGCCATTTTAAAATCAACAAAAGCACAATAGAGTTTCCCCCTCTTTCTATTCAAATTTGAATCAATTAATGTTTTTAATATGAAAATATTATCTGCAGTAGAGAACCCTTCCCTGAAACCCGCCTGAAATTTAGAAATCATATCGAACTCTTTTACCCAACCCCTTAACCGGTCATAGATAATTTTGCAATATACCTTACCCAGTATAGATAACAACGCAATTCCTCTATAATTTTCTGGTTGCTGACTGCTGCCCTTACCCTTAAATATTGGCTGAATAATTGCTGTTGTCCAAGCTTCAGGATACTTCTCTCCGTTAAATAATTTGTTAAATGCCACCCGCAGAAGGTATAATATTTTAGGGACTTCTATGGAGCATTTAACAAATTCACTCGGAATTCCTTCTATTCCCGGTGCTTTGTGATTCTTTAGGCTTTTTATTGCCCGAACAATTTCCCCGTCAGTTAATTCCCCATCTAGAATTGGTACTGTATGATTTAAGCATAGTTCAGCGAAAGACATCCGGGGTCCCTCCCACTCATCCCCACCAACTTCAGTGTACACACTATTAAAATACGCTAACCATGTTCCTGGTTTGATGCTTACGTTATCCCGTCTTCGCACTTTAATTTTCTTAATTACCTTCCACATGTATATCGAATCTCTCCGTTCTGTCGCTATTCTTAAATCTGTCGCCATTTTGTTTTGCCATTCCGTCTTTACACTTACTAATACATCAAACAATGCATTCACTCTTTGCATAATGCAGCACACAAAACGACTTTTCCTGTGGCGAAGCCATTTTTTCGTAAACAAACATAACGCCGTTGTAGGCAATGAATGGAATTAATAGGTGGGGCTTAAAACTTTGCTCTATTCAATGATATGTCGTATGTGTCGCTATCTATTGTCGTTCATTAAAAATAAATATTTAAAATCTGTTCCTTCTTTTTGAATAAACCTGTACTACAAATCTAAAATTATATGACGATCTTAATAATAGTACCGACTCTGTTCATGTTCCATCTTAAAATAATAAACCATTTATCTATAAACATAAACGAATTCTGCATAACCTGGCCTATGTGATTAATGTGCAAAATAAACATAAAATCTTATGTTACATTCACATAGCTTTCTCTCTATTTATTGATTTTTAGCGGGTATGTAAATTATTCTTACAAAAGTTTATTATCCTTGCATTTTAATCGTGACGAGCCTTTCCGAAACAGCGGCATTACAAATTTCGTTATAGATGTAAAGGGATTAGCGATAGTAATTTAGAACTGGATGCTTGAATTCCAAACTTTTTCCATGACATTTCGAGAAACAACTGAAAATCGAAAGGACATTAAAAGAATTGCTAAATATTGAACAATTTGAGCGATTAATAATGGATATCTCGGACATGGCTTTTGCCAGAATAAAGTTATTTGAAAGAAATTGTATGTTTTAAAGAGATCTACATTTTAGTGTACTACTTTTTCATCTATCAATTAATTTTACCAGTTATTCAAGATTATACAAAATTCCTTCCTAATGAAGAGACCTTCAAAGGATATTCCCAGAAATTTCAAGATATACATTTTGTTATTATATGTATTTAATATATGGTGTTTTAATAAAAATCGTTAGCCATTGTTTAGAAGATAAACAATTTCGAATAATTTTCCGTGTAAAAGGTAGTTTGGGGTGGGAGGATTTTCTTGAAAATTTTCGTGTCCCATCTTTGGAATGCACTGAACTTAAAATACCAAAGTGGTATTTATCCGACTTTTCGAACGATTATGCCGCTATGCTGTTCAGACTTACATACACGCACACGTCCCTTTTTCTAAAAATACAGGGTGATTTTAAATGATGGACTCATTTGATAAAATTCGTATTTATTAAAGTACAAACCCAACATAAGCCATCTTTATACCAATAAACAGAGGAATTTTCAAAGTTTTGTTTAATATATTATAAATGTTCAATTTGTTCACCATTTGCTGCACGCAAACATCTACGCGATAGCCAAACTCGTCCCACACACGAACAAGCGTATCTTCCGTTACTGAGTGCACGGCAGCAGTGATACGGTTCCACAGGTCGTCCAGGGTTGTAGGTAGAGGCGGGACGTAAGCAGCTTCTTTAACATAACCCCATAAGAAATACTAAAATTGGGTGAGATCAGGAGATCTCGGTGGCCAGAAGCGTAGAGCCAGGTCTTCATTTACCCTGCGACCTATCCAGCACAGAGGAAGGGATTCATTCAAAAAGCCTCGTACATCGCTGTGAAAATGGGGCGGAGCTCCATCCTGTTGGAAAATAAGGTCCTGTGAATCTTCTATAATTTGAGGGAATATCCAGGTAGTTATTCCAGTTAGTTTTTTCCGCAAAGGAAAATGGTCCATAAAGCTTTGTACGGGATAAGGCACAGAACACGTTTACCTTCGGCGAGTCTCCTTCGTGTTGCAATGTTGAATATGGATTTTGCAAACTCCATATGCGAACATTGTCTCTGTTCACTTTTCCACTAAGGTGGAAAATCGCTTCGTCGCTAAAAATGATAGTACATAACCACAAAATTCGAGACGCTTCTCTTTATCTTTAGGTTTAAGAGCCTGCACATTGTAATCGGTAGGGCTTGTACAGCAAACGCCATCTCGGAACTTTCCATACAGTTGGTTAGGGTATTCCAAGTTCTCTACTGCTCTATGGGTAGACTTACGTGGACTGCGAACAAAACTGTCTTCAATCCTTCTGATGTCCTCTGACACACGCGGTCGGCTTGTGCTTTTTCCTTTACACACATGCTTTTTCCTTTACACACACTTCCAGTCTGTTTAAATTACGTAAACCAACGTCTAATGCTCTTTCTAGTTGGTGGTTCAACACCGAATTTGCTACGAAATTCCCGCTGCACTACAATTTGCGACTCACGTTTTGCGAACTCAATAACGCAGAAAACCTTGTGCTCCACAGCAGTACTGGCAGTGAAACGCAACGGCGGCCTATTGCGCGAGCACTCTACCGGCCGCTTCTAAAACCATCACTGCCCGCCGAAAAAAAACTTTACAACTTCCTCTTTTCCTTGTTATACAGTTTGTTCATGTTGGATTTGTGCTTTAATAAATACGAATTTTATAAAATGGGACCATCATTTAAAATCACCCTTTACTTGCTTTGGATTCATAGGGCCTCAAACCGTATATTTCTTGTAAAATCTCGGTATCGAAGTTTTGGGTGGAATGCAATATCTTTTGTAACTACTAGGTACATTGTAAAGAAAGTAAAATACGAGATGTGGTTGGTGTTGTTCGACTTATTGGAATAGCTCAGTTTACTCACATAAGTGGTTATTTTGTGTTGCATACCATTTAGAGTGCACTTACATTAACGCACTTGTATGTCCGGTTATTTTATCTCTAGTTCAGTAAAAATATTTTCTTTTTAAATAGGAAGCTAGTGCATATGCAGCAAAAACTCCAGTCGATTTACTCTTAGCCGAGGAAGGGAAATTTTCGGTTTAAAGACTTCTTCCGGCGCAGATCCCCGTTTGGACCTCAATGTAAGAGGCATATCAAAGCTTTTATAAGGATTGAAACTGCTATTAAAGGATTTAGATGCTGTTAGATTTAGCATCGATAAATAGTTTTGGTGTTAACTTTAGAGTTTTAAGTATTTTGCATTTTTATATTTTCACTCAAGCAAAACACGTGGTTGTTTAATTGCATATATAGCACACCAATTGTATACATGGATATAAATTTATTTGTGAATAATTATTAAGGAATGTAAATCTGGACTGCACATAAGAATATTTAAAACTTCAAGCATCCGAAAACTAATGAATGTAATGTGTAGTGTCTTTTATGATTTACGTAATAAAGCATATTTGTTAGTCTCTTTGGTGGATTAAATGTTAAAATTTCTTCACGTTTTTCCTTAACTAAAAATTTAGAACTAAGCTCGCGATCCGATCCACGGATTTATGACAAAGTTCTTTGAAGCTCTTATTTCCTACATTCAAATTCCTATGTTTATTCTAGTCCTCATGTAAGGACAAAATAAGTAAAGAAACTATGCTAAGAAATCTTTGCACAACTTGTTGTTTATTGGGTCTGTTTCTAAAGCAAAACTGAATAGCGCAATTATGAAACTAATCGTGAAAAACATGTGTACCTTTTGTTCAAATCTGATATGAATTAATTTAAGTAAAATTTCTGAGGTTATAATGTCTAACTTCAAAAGTAAAATTAAATCCTACATTGGGAGAATAAAAATACCACTTTTTTAGAGATATAAAACTTATATATAATTGGAAAATATTTAAATGTGCAATTATTAAACACACAATAGTCTATCGGATTAAATGGCATATTAATCACTGTATAAAGATGCTCTTTAAGTATTCCGTACGTTCTCCTTGCAAGGGGAAACGTTACATTACATCAGCTAATCGGTTTACGAGTGCTTCCCAGACCTTTGATATCAAAGCCACTTTTAAATGTTTAGTCTATATCGCATACGCATCTTATGAGTGTAAAGTATTTTGCGATAAAGGACACTTTTATTTACAACCACATAAACCACATCATAGCTAGAGAGTTTCAGTGCGAGAAGTAGATTTTTCAAATTCAGTGTCTTAAAAATTTATTTTTAAGACACGTCATTTATGCTTTTAAATTTTTTATGCTAAATACGGGCCCTAAACTTAAATATATTATATTTTCATCTAATTTCACAAAACCGTTTATTGTGAATATTTTGTACAGTTTGTAAATAACAATCCTGTACGAAATTTCCTGAATGTGGATCTTTCTATACTCCTGAAATTTTCATCATGAGCTACGTTTCTGGCAGTAACCGTGATAAAAATCTTTCAACACGTCGAAAGATCACACTTCAACCACAAGTTGCTTAAATAACTACAGTTTACTGAAGTTGGAAATAACATAAAAATGCCACAAATTCACATTTTTGTTTCACAGAGTTAAAGCTTATTTTACTGCAATAGTCATTTTTCTGGAACATAAAGCAGTCCTGTCGTATTACTATACTGGCCTGCTAATTAGTTTTAAAAATATTTAGAAGGCTGCGACTGCAGTCATAATAGCGTCAAGCAGGCTATGGTACTAAAAAGTGCTGTACAGACAATCTACACATTCTGAGTCATTTAAAACTAAATCTTGCGTAATGCTGACTTATACATTCCTTGGAAATCTCGGTGCAATAAGCTATAACAGGATAAACATTTAAACCACCACATTAAGGAAACGCAAAGAAGATAAAGCCGGTGAAAACATAATAGGATGGAAGCCTACTGCTGGAGCTTCGCTGTGAGGTCCCTAAAGGTAATCATACAAGACTATAACCATCAAGTAAGAAAAAAAATTAATTGACTATAAATTATTTGGAGCTTAAGGCAGTCTAATAGTCTTTGTAAAGCCCGATATGTTTAATTTCTTAGTTTGTCTCTGTTATCTTCAAGGGTGCTGCATTATCATTGCTAAAAGAGAAATGCTATATGAAAAATTTGATGTGTTACACTCACATGACTTTCTCTACTCTTGTACAAACTATTTTACAAACGCTTATTCTCCATATGCTTCATGTTAATCGAGATATCGAGATGTTAATCTTATTGTTAATTTTCTTGCTAGCCTTTAAGCGATAGTCAAATATTTTAAGAGGTGGTTGTTATGTGGAGTATTCCATTCTCTTTGCTTTACCAGGGAAAAAAATGACTAACAAATTTGAGAAAAAGTATAAGTATTGGAAAATTTAAGAGAATAACGAGCAATATCTCGAAAATGGTTCACCCAACAAAAATATGTATGACATAAATTGTGTATTTTAAACATTTTTTGTGTAGTAAACTTTTGTCTATCTCTTATGGTTTACCAGTTATGCAAAAGTTGTTCAGAATGAAGAACACTTTTGGAGACATTCCCACAAAATTCGAGATATACATTTCATTTGTCATGAAAATATCTTTAACATATGACATTTTAATCAAAATCATTAGAGCCATTTTTGAGAAAATTAAAATGTTCGAAAACTGTTCCATGTAATGTAATCTGGGGTGGGGGGATTTTCTTGAAAACTTTCGTATCGCATTTCTGGAAGATACTAAACCTAAATACCAAGTTTGGTGTTTATCCGACTGTTCGTTTCTGAGTTATGCTGTTCACAGACACACAGACATAGACACACACACGGATATGTTTCCAAAAATGCTCTTTTTGGATTCAGGGGGTCTCAAACATGTATTTCTGGTGAAATCTCGGTATCGAATTTTTGGGTGGAACACAATACTTCCCCTACTTACTATACGTAGTAGAGAAAGTATTAATGAAATCTCAAGCTGACTTTGGGATTTGGCATTCCAGAAAACTACAAATGAAGCATAACGTTTGAGAATATACTCGTTCTTTATGTACTCTTAATTTTGAAGGAATTGGGTAGGCTTAGTAAAAAAGATGTCATAGGAAATATATATATATATATATATATATATATATATATATATATATATATATGTATATATAAAATACACATATGAAAAGTGATAATTTTTGGTTTTATATTTACCGAATGCGGCTACCCAAAGCTCTCAAGCGTTTCATTTGTGTGGTTCAGAGAGAGCGAGACTTAGTATACAGGATGTATCTTTATTGGTGTCATATATTTGGGGGACATGTTCCTGACATCAGAACAGTAAAAACAGTTCATATGTACATGGGTCTGAAAATCAACCGTTTCATTTTAGATCAAAGATGATGTATTCCATGAGTGAACAGACGGATATGCACTCCACGTATGGCCGTGCAGACGGCAATGCAGCACGAGTACGTGAACTTCATGCAGAAAGGTGCCCGGACAGGCCGTTACCGTGTGCAAGAACATTCGCACGAATTCACCAACGCTTGAGGGAGAATGGCGCAATTGAGAGGAGTACTAGATATGTGGGGAGACCAAGAGCGGTACGAGGTTCTTCGTGCTGTGGATGCACAAGACGTATGGCGTAAGGGAAAGAGTTAGTCATATGACTACCTGGAGAATTCTGAATGAAAATCTTCTATACCCGTATCACCTTCAACGTGTGCAAGGATTAAATAAGGCGGACTTGAGCCATGGAGACGTTTTTGTCAACGCATGCTACAGCGGTGCGCTGTGTTCATCAATTTCCCAGCCTGTATCTTATTCACGGATGAAGCTGCTTTTACTCGCGACGGCATCTTCAATTTTCACAACACTCATAACTGGGCATTTGAAAATCCTAATGAACTACGATAGGACAACCATCAACAGAGGTTCTCTCTCAACGTTTGGGGTGGAATCATTCATGATCACCTTATTGGTCCCTACTTCTTCCCTCCGCGTCTGAATGGACAAACCTATCTCCAGTTTCTCAGAAATGAGTTACATCACTTAACTGATAATGTGCCTCTGGACATCATCCAACGAATGTGATTTTTACACGGTGGTGTTCCAGCTTCAGTATGATGGTTCGTAAGTTTTTGAATGATAGATTTCCGCAAAGATGGATTGGTCAAGGGGAGCCTGTTGCATGGCCTGATTGATCGCCTGATTTGAATTCAATGGATTTCTTCGTCTGGGGACATTTGAAG
Organism: Deroplatys truncata; assembly: GCA_030765065.1. Classification (NCBI taxonomy): domain Eukaryota; kingdom Metazoa; phylum Arthropoda; class Insecta; order Mantodea; family Mantidae; genus Deroplatys; species Deroplatys truncata. The sequence continues at coordinate 137,875,900 of CM060986.1, forward strand.
TCCTTGGTTTATGCGACTCCTGTACCTGATGTTGACAGTTTGAGAGGACGCATCCAAACTGGATTTGACCAAATACGAAACACAACCAGTAATTTTCAACAGAGTACGCCAGAGCATGGAACTTGGGCTTACTGCATGCATCGGAGCAAGAGGAAGCCACTTCGAGCAATTTATGTAACTTTCGAGTTTGTGTCGTAACTCTGAAATAAATGATTTTCAGCCCTAGTTTATATGAACCTTTTTTTTACTGTTTTGATGTCAAGAACACGTCCCCCAAATATAACACCAATAAAGATACATACTGTATACTAAGTCTCCCTCTCTCTGAACCACACAAATGAAACGCTTGAGGGCTTTGGGTAGCCGCATTCGGTACATATAAAACAAAAAATTATCACTTTTGATACATATATACACGTATATATAATTCGTCAGAAGTCGCATATTTACCTTCTCCAATAGGACACATTGTTAAAAAATCAAATACCTTTTTTATGATTGATATGATTGAAAATGTGTTAAATAAGAACATATTTGACATATTTGGTTATTTAAATATGTGCTTAGTGTGAATACTTAAGAAGTTTTGCCAATTGCTGATATATTTAATCCAATTAAATCAATGTTGGACCTAATAGTGTCATTTTCTGGTTACCATGGAAATCTAGTTTCTATCGTGTAATGTGCGCAAGAAACAGGAATGAACTTAGGGTACTATTACACCCTTTGATTATGATTTTATTTTTACTAACTCTCCAGAAAGTTCATTATTATTTGTTTTCAAAATATGGCTGTTATGTCACGATAGTTATTGAGAGGATAAAAGTTGGACGGAGGAGAGAGAGAGAGAGAGAGAGAGAGAGAGAGAAAGAGAGATGAAGTGGAATGCGAAAGAATTGCAGTGGCAGTGGCAGTGACAATGAGAAGGGAAGATAGTAGATGGAAAGGGAAAGAAGGGGAGGTATTCATAAGTATTTGGCAGGAATGCATTGTTAGAAGGATTTTATTTGAACTGAAGTATTTCATTTGAAGCTGTATAGGAATAAAATATACAGGACTAATAGTTATAAACTGGGGAACAATTCCATTTAGTTAAAGTTGCTCTAAATACTTTGGAGACGACAGAGGGGTAACAATCCCCGCAGTTAAATCAATAAATTAGAGCAAAACTTTGGGTTCTGCTTGTCTTCTAGAACAGTTCTTTATGAATCAAGTGCTAAAAGTATAATTTTACTTTCCAAGTAGATATGTTTGCGGAACGAGCCTGAAAAATGTGTCTAGCCATACTCCGAAAAAAGTAACTTTTAACATGCGTTGTCATATACTATTTTCAGACTACTCTCAATATTTAACTATAAAAGTATCCAGCTGAAATTTCTGTAGAAATAGCAAAAAACATTCGGAAAAGCGCAATGGCGAGCTCTAGTCTGTTGCTGTTGGCCTCCGTAGTTATTTGACCTTCATATTAACAGAACTAACAGCATGATCGCTTACAAAAGCATAAAATTCTATAATATAGAGAAGCCTGCGGAAAACTTAATTAACAGAGCAAGTATAGATTGAAGAAGTAATGTGTTGTATGCAATGTGGTACTGTTTCCTCGACTTCCTCGGTAACAATTTGAAACAGTACGTTCTGCGTAGCTAAATATAAAATTATAACCATAGGAAAGACATATATTAATAACAGTAGTAATAGTATTATTAAGTAAGACTGGGAAGTGAATATTAATGAAAATGGATTGAAAAGACGGTGTCAGCAGCAGGCAGGAAACGGGGGTTGGTTTTTCCCTTATTCTAACCGAGTCAGAAGAGAATACGCTTTGTTAGTGTACCGTTAGGTCGCCTGAAAAGCAGATGTGTAGAAAAAGGTCAATGTGACAGTGAAATGGGGAGATAGGAAATTTGAAATAAAAAAACAGAGTTCAGAAGACGCTTCTTTTTTGTGGTAGTTCCTCGGAGTTGGTTCTGAAAACAATGCGTCGACGGATAGGCGCGATGGTATGAAGCGCAGCAGTAAAGAAATATGTGTGTGTCTGTGTGTGTGTGTGTGTGTGTGTGGGTGGCGAGGTAATATCAGGAGTCAGATTTTAAAACTGTGACGGGAAATAAACGGGCAGGAAAATGAATCAGTTGTATTAACTACCTACCCTAGATCCAAGATCCATGCAAGTCTCGAACCCGAGACCATTCCTGCAAATCCCGTGCCGCCAAATTGGCGCAAAGCACCTCCCACAGGGTACCGCCGCAAATTCCAACGCTATCCTGTACCCTGCTTGCAAAACTTCTTCTGGTTCTACCGAATCCATTTCCTTTTCATTCAGATAATCCGTCATTACATTTATTGACACAAGGCCTTAGCTTAATATAACGTACATATAATTTGCATTGAAAGAAATAAGGGTGGTAACAATGATGTGTTATAAAATTTTATTCCACTGAGTGTTATCTTAAGCTTCTGTTATGAATGCTCATGTTAAAAGTCCCGTGTTTAGTGCGAGCTGTCTGAAAACGTTTTATTGCCACTTGCAGATATTTTTGACAGCAAGAAATACAAAACTAAATTCTTGAAGCCACACTTTCACTTCTCTGTCATAGCGAAAGTAACATTGAGCTCTAAACCACGACATCACACTTTCCTACATCCGCTGTGCTGCGGCGGTATAAGGTTTTATAACATAAATTTTGGGCACTTCATTCTTTCATGAGCCGAATAAAATTCCAATTTCCCCGCAGAAGATTGCATAGAGCCGGTCTGGAAGACCAGTCTCGAGTGTTTAAGAAGGCGTGGGATGGCAGCATGCGAGTCTCCTGGGTAATATCGCCATACCAGCTACTGAGGAATACCTCGGAGGTTTCACATATCGAGCGACACACAAAGGCTTCTAACGTTAGCGACACCAACATAAAGAACTTTTATACATTCCGGTTCAGCAGACGCCTGCATGTATCGCATTTCAAGCGTGTTTTCCCAAATTCCCGCAGACTTGCTAAACACAAGTTACGAAATCACCACGGTGAAAACTGCGCTCCATTTTTCAAGACCTAAACAGTAGAATCTGACGTTAATAGGCACCAAGAGTAACATCTGATGTGTTGAATCTACTCACTCTGCTATAAACTACTCTTACAAGATTTTATCTCTATTTGTTAATCCAGATAAACTTTCATTACATATTTACACATTTTCAAGAAGGATAAAGTAGGTTAAAGTGATATCATACTTTTAAAAAGCACTATGTTATGGCTTTGAAGGTCTATGCTACTTGCTTAACCACAAAAAAAGAACAGTGACTTAACAGTTGTAAAACGTTTAACTACTTAAAACTCAAACAACAAAGAATATTTGGGAAATAGTTAACGCCTCCAAAATTTGTATTTGTCATAAATTATGTGTTTTAACTGCATTTTTTGTACAATAACTTCTCGTCTATTTCTTACTGTTTACCAATATTCAAAAGTAATTCGGAATGAAGACGACTTCATAGGATATTCCCAGAAAGCACAAACATACATTTTATGTGTACGCGTCATGCAGATGTCTTAAATGTTGTTACTTTTAAACTAAGCGTACATTAAGATGAGATATTATGTATAATGTTTACAAAATGAATGAGGCCAATTTCACCCATTATAACCAAGTGTCATGAATAAGTGAAAAGGATTTTAGACTTTTAGAATGGTTCCTCGACGGCGCCGTGGACAAGTAATTAGCTCACCTCTCACCAAAGGACCCGGATTCGATCCCAGGAACCTGCATGTGAGATTTGTGATGGACAAAGGGGCGTCTGGGCTGGTGTTCTTCGGATACTCCGGTTTCCCCCACCATTTATTCCACTAAGTGCTCCATTGCAATTCGTTTCACATATTTCACCCTCATTTTATATCTACTTCCTCGCTCTCCTACCAGGCATCTCACTGATCACTCATCCTGAATGTTCTATCTGATCCAAAGTGTCTGCTCCTCGACAGGCACCTGACCCCAGGCACCCGCTTGTAAGTCCTGGGGGATGCAAGTCCTACATACGAGGAGGGTAAACAGGGAAATAATAATAATAATAATAATAATAATAATAATAATAATAATAAGCGGAATTGTTCCTTTAAAGTGGATAGTTTGACTTATGATCCAAATATAAGAGGAATTTGTTCTGGGAGCAGGGTCTTTGAAAAACGAGCAGAAGACGCATCAGATATTATTTCAGCGAGCCCATAGGCTATAAAATAATAAATTATAACGAATAATACTAATCCTTGAATTTATAGTAAATATTTCTCATAATTACACACCACGTAATAACTTTTATTTTGATTTTTTATAAAGGTATAAGACAAGAAACAGCTCTAACTTGAGGAACGCTTCCAGGCGATTCACCAAGAATTAAAAAAAAAAGAACATGTACATAAGGTGTTAACTTTTATTGCGACTGCTTGGGGAAAATTATAATAACTGTAACATTTTGAAGTGTGCAATTTTTACCCCCTAAAGCTCGTTCATTGAACATCAAAGTTGATAACATTGGAGTGTTAAAATTCTGAAGTTTAGAATCACGATTTGTGGATTTGGCATCCTGTGTTAGAAAATTTCATTTTAACAATAATTTGGCCAAAAATGTACTTTTTAGGAACTTTAATTTAAATAACTGTGGATAACTAACAGACTTTTGACAAGCTACTTAAGGCGGGAAGAAACGGAAGTTGAAACAAAATGAAAAATGCTGTTGATGTAAGCAACGAGAGTTCATCTACAATTTAATTATCTACTTTTCAAGGTACACATGTTTAAGATGCAAAATAATTAAAATCTCTGGTAATTGATTGTTCTAATAACAGCCGGAATTTCAAACATGGATCTCTCGGTTTCCGTCTGGTTGCTCTAACCAACTGAACTGCCATGGGAACATGCTGGTATATTAAATTCCCAATTTCGACGTTAAATTTGAGAAGATGCGAGTCAGTTAATCCTATTAGTCTCGAAGATTAAAGGCCCAGTTATACATACATTGAAATGGTAGAATCAGACGATTGAAAAATTCAATGTCATAGCAGGGATTTGAGCCACGGATCTCCCGGTCTCCTCCGGTTGCTCTAACCACTGAGTTACCATGGCAATATGCCGGCACGACATTAAATTCTCCACTGATTCGCATTTTTCCCGGTAAACAACGAGGAGATCTCAAATTGTATTGAGATAACATGCCCCAATGGCGAGTTACAATGTTGTAAGTATTTTAAGGGCTTCATAGTTTCAACCAACATTAAGGTCAATTCAATTAATTCTATACATACATTGTATGCAGTAACGTTTAAAAGTATTTTGTATAGACAATAAATACAGCAGACAAACTTCTGTATGGAAATTCAACTGAAATAAAATAAACAGCATACTGAGACTACAATATGTAATATATTATATACAAAGGCTTCGTCATAAATAAAAATTAACATAAATATGCAGGTCACAAGGATTTTGTAAAACCAAATAAAATCAAAATAACAAAGGATGAGTTCTGATTTTCTTGGTGTAATACTTATTTGTATAGCGTTTGCTTTAATGACTGCAGCACATCTTGATGGCATTTTATACAAGAATATAGTCAAGTGCAGCTGTAGAATGTTTCTAAATGCGACGCATAGTGCTGTGTAAAATTCCTTCCTGTTGCTGTACCTTTTCTGGCTGATATATCTATCCAGCATCTCCCAAAAGTGCTCAATTGTGTTTAGGTCCGGACTTTGACTCGAACACCCTAAAACGCTAATCCTATTCTTCTGTAAAACTTATTAACATGGCAGATGTATGCTTGGAATTATTGTGTTGAAATTTCCAATTACGTGACATATTTGGTCTTCCAGGTGGAATTATAATGTGTACCAGTAGGTTGCCTCTCCATTGTTTCATCAATTTCGATCAGAAATGCAACACTACTTCGTAAAAAATCAATCCCACATAATGATGCCGCCTCCTGCATGCTCCATGGTGATTTCTGTTGGTCGGGATTCGAGCATACCTTATCTCAGTGGTTGCACATTCTTAGTAAGCTAGTCTGCTTCTCACTATTACGAGGTTTCCAATGGGGTCGCCTACCGTTGAGATCAAAAGCTGTTGATTGTCAAATCGTGGACTTTTATCCAACAATTTTCCTAAAATCCATCACGTATTGCTCGAGCTGACATTTTAGGTCCAGCTATGATTATCTATGAATTCTTCTTCTTTTACAGTTGTTTTTTGGGACCGGTCACCTCGGGGATTGCTCTCTACCGTGCCTCGTCTTCTCTGAAGTCAATGCCAAATTCTCACAGTTGTTGGGAGAGATCAAAATCTTGGCAAAATAGGATTAAATTTCGCCTTTATTGATAGCGTTTAAGATGACCTGCCTTAAATATTGAATACTCCATCGTTTTGGGCATTCTACAAACAAATGAAGCATTAAAATCACAATAAGCAAATATTTATTTATTATAGTATGCTTGTTTCTTTAAAATGTACAAACCATTTATGAAGTAGTAGGGAATAGACGTTACCAGGTAAATGGTATGTTTTCCTGCACTCATCACTCGCTACAAATAACCGCGGTGAGGTCAAGCAATCTTCTGTCTGAACCACCAGTTTATTTTAATTCAACCTGTAGACCGTAAACACTCTGCCGAATTAAACACCTTCTAGAAAATACTTTTGAGCGCTAATGTAATTCGTATATTATTATTTTAGCTTCTATTAAACTAATAATCAGCATCGATGAAGAGCATTGTATTAAGTTAATTATCTTCAATTACGTTTACTTCTGGTTGTATTTTTTCTGATTGCTTCCTTTACGTATATCTGGTCAAAGTTGGGGCGAAGTTGAAGTCTTATCAAACTCCTTGGTTAGTTAGCATTTATTCGGTTAATTTATTAATATATATCCTACATTTAGGACACACGTTCCACGGTAGCTATTGAATACATTTTTATCTCCTTTGCCAAAGCCTGAGATTATTTTGTTTTTGTTTAATCTTCCTATATCTTTTTTCTCAATTTAAGTAAATTTTAAACCATTTCACCATACTGAAAAGTTTCAAGATTTAACTTATCTAATCCAATCTAATCTTTAATAACTTTAGAACCTCATCAAGCCCCTCAATGTCAACGGCGTATTCCTTTGTTGTTATCTTCTTCTATTTATTTTCCCTTTTTTCATTTCCTTATTATACCTATCATAAATATCATTCTCTATTCTTCTTATGAACGTATTCGCTATTCTTGTGTCAGACCTGTGAAATTCACTTGTTACAAACACAATAATATTTAATAGAAAGCACTACCAGTATTGATATTAATGAAATAAGGGGAATTGTAGCTCGGGTAACATGTAAAGTGCCCAACCAAGGAATCGGAAAGAAAAATAAATTTAGAAAAAACAAATTAACTAAAAATATGGAATGAAGACATGTGAAGCCTTCTTATCCTTTGCGCATATTCTGTTGTTTTTTTTGTGCAAGAATTTGACAATTTTGAGCACAGGTGTTACGAAGGATTCTCTTGTAACTTGCAGTTTTTAATGGTTAGAAAGTCGTCGATATCCCACTAACCACCGGTAAGCTCGCACGTGAAGGGTCTTATTTAATAATTCTACGAGCGTATCCGGTGGAACTATTCAGTTACCGGAAAATCATTCTGTGCTTCCGGAGAGTTACAAACGGAAGCTGTCATAGGTAATATAACGAGGGATATTATCGATTAAATTCGCGAATGCGCAAAAATGTGGGTTTTTTATTTTTATTTATTTATATTTTTTTGCCGTTCACGAGCGACAATTTAGTATATACATACCCACATACAAACGCATACAAAAAGTATTCTTCTATCTAATCTTATTTAAGCTGCTCGCGCGCCAGCCACTTCAGCTCAGATTCCCGCCGAAACAGTTACAATATCACCGGCCTCATATTCTCCTAGTTACCGGTACAATTACAAATATCTTATCATAAAATATGTTGAAAATTGAAGAAGTTTGATTGTTGTATTGTTATTTGCCCCAGGTTTTGGGAGCCAATATGAAGAAGGTTTGTTGCTGCTAGTATGGAAAGTCAGTTTGAAGATGTATTATATTTCGACTGTTGGGGAGCCGAACTTGAAGTAGTTGCAACCGGACGTATGGTACCCGCTAGCCTTCGTCCCCAAAAAATTTAAAAGTATTAACTTTGTAATTTGACTGTTTCTTTAAATATTATATATTTATGTTTGCCTCGGCTGCGTCAGTATTATTGTTAGAGACTTGGATTTCTTTGCAAGGCGTGGTGCGGGTGAAGAATATAGGCTTACACAGATTTTAAATTTTTTATTCACTCCTTTTTATTAATTCTTGACACGATTTAAATAACACTTCACTGATATAGAGAGCTGCAAGATTCTTTTTATTAATTACTTGTACTTTTTAACACAAACTATTTTTCGTCTCACACGAATACGTATTAAATTTCTCGAGGACGCATCTCGCGTCCGGTTAGGAACGCTGTCTACAACCAACACGTCCAGTTACGAGTGCTGTCTAGAAGCAACTAACTTGATTTCTACCGCCTAAATTTTTACAATTTTCCCTATTTCAGTTTCTGATTGGCTAATCCTAGTCCAATAGAATACCTTCATTTAACTGCAGCTTTTTCTGGTTGTTGATTGGCTGTTTTATAAGCCTTCACAAAAATTACATTATTTCTTCCAAGAATAACAAGTAGTATTGTTAAACTTTCAAATTCAAGGTTACCTCATTGTTAGCAACTTTTAACCTATTATTCTCACAGCTCCTACATTATTAAATTACGTAATACATTCACATAACATTACTACATGTATACAATAATATAAACATATACATTGACTGTAATATACACTTTTATATATATTGTTACATACACATATTGCTTTAAGGCGGGCGTTATTGAATTTATATATTATATAATTAGACTGAAATTATTTAAGTGTTAAAAATACTGCGCCAAAATGTTGTGCTTCTCTATTTACTTATTTTTGGCATGTTCTAGGGAAATTTTCATTCACATTCGAGAGTTCGTCTGATGAGCGAATTTTTTAACTGATCTTTTTTTGTTTTGTTTTTGTTTTTCAGTTCTTACTTTCGTTTAGATGAAAGTTGCGTTACTTTTCCTGAGTTAAACTTAGTGACTCATCCGCGATACCAATAGTCATGTTGGAAAAATCCAGACTGATATTCAGACTGTATCCTTTGCATATGTTTGTTCAGAAAATATAGATCCTATTATTTGTATGCATTTACTGCAAATATCACCAATTTTCACATCATGCAAGGGAATTTCACCTATAAAATCAGGTTTCTCTGTGATTCAGTATCTGTTATTTTACGACAGAACATAACCATGTAACTCGAACCATGCTTCGTCACAGAAGAGTATTAGGTGTCGGTCAATTACTCTTATCATTGATAATTACAGAAATTTGAAAAATTAAGCATACAAAACAAACTCCATACATTGGAAGTACTAAAATAAAGCATCAGCGAGAAATTCACTCAATTTTAGATGCTGAACTCTCGAGTGTAAATGAAAATTTTCTGCCAAGATGCCAGAAATGTATGGGCACCACGCATAAGCTGTGACCTTCATATCACTTCATTCTGACTGGATGGTGTGTTACAGAGTTTATTTACAGTTTTTGTTGTTTTAATGCCTCTACATATGCATTCACACACATTTTTATATACAGTTCGTAGTGTAAACAATCACTTGTGATGTTAACCATTTCACGGGAACCTTCAGGTACGACTGTTCTGCACAGAAAAATGGAAACATTGTTAATATGTTTAGAGTTCCTGAAGAGTTCTCGAAAACAAGCGAATGGCAATAAGGCGTGTTCCTTGTAAATAAAAGATAATTATAACAATCTAGGAGGTAGATTCATTTGTTAGAGGAATTGAAAAATATATCAGGTTTAATCCACTTTTAAAGATGAACTGAATGTGTTCAAAAATGTATTCAAAACACGCCAAAATATATGGAAATAGCAGATATTTCCAGCATAAAACACGTACTCTGAGGAATTGTAATTGTAACTGGGAGAACTTGAAATATTTGTGTACTGTTACGAGAGAAGTACATACTATTTGGAATTAATTCCGAATCATCTGGAGAATTTAGTGTCGTTCCGGCATGTTGTCATGGTAGCTCAGTGGTTAGAGAAACCGAACGGAGGCGAAGATCCGTGGTTCAAATCCCGGCTATGGCATTGAATTTTTCAGTCATCTGATTCTACCTTTCCAACATACTATATTACTTTTCATTTAATTTTACCTAACATAATTACACATCTTACCGCTGGTACAAACTTTGAAACTCTCAACATGTAGTGTCCCTTGAACTTTTAAGTGCTTGGCTTGTCTGTAGCAGCCTCTGCAGGTACCATTGGACCAATTATTATTAAGAGTGTGTGGCACCCACCGCTACAACTGCTGCCAGGTTTTCAAAAACTCGAAATGGGGATCTCGCAGGGCTTTCTACCCGTAAAGGTGACAGTCTGACTGTGCCAAGTTTGGAGGGTATGCCATTACCAAGCACCTAGATACTATCTCGGTTGTTGCAGTTACTCTCCTCCGTAAATTCGTTTTCTTGCGTGCCTTTCTGTAGTGGTCAGTGCTGCCCATATACTGCCAGTAATCGCCGGTGAAAGCCTATAGTATTCATACATCTTTCCAGAGACACCCTTGTTTGTTGTGATGTCTGCCCATATTCTGACAGCACCTGGAGGAATGTTCTGAAGCACAAGAGAACGCTTCAGGCTTCAGCCGAGAAAGCGGGCCGGAGGAGGCCGGTAGTACTCGAGGTAAACAGAGGTTTCTAGATGCGTAATTTACCCAGTATTCTACTCATAATCTTTCATTAGTCCATGGCATGCACACAGTCATTTTAATTTCACTGACCTGTTAAAGTAGTTACTCAGAGTGATATCCTTCACGCATTCTCGACATCTTTTGAAATTTGTTCCTTTAAATCTATTGACAAGGTTTCTAACTGTACCTGTATTTGAAAATCGAATGCCAAGGAATCAAATATATTGCCTACACACTTTTGAATGAATGTGTTTTGATGTGACGATATAATGAGCAGTATGCTAAGTTGGTAAGCAATTAGTAAAACAACTCTAGTGACAATCATGGCTCTACCACGCAGCCTCCACCCCTTACCTAGCCTTTTTTCCGGACACTCAAATAAAATGCTTCCCTTTCCCACCCCTTTCACCACTCACTTTATTCAAATCGCTAAGGGATTAGTAGAACAGGGTAGGTGTGAAACATAACAGATAAGGAGACTCTGACATTACATAAAGAAAAGCACTAGAGCAAAACCAAAAGTATGTTTTTTTTCGCACCGGACTCTACATGAATATTCGTTGTTGTAGAGTAAATGTTTCAGTCGCATTTCAATTATTTAAAGCAAACGCACTTTAAAAATAATTGCAACACCCAAACTGTACAACGCAACGACCAGTAACATAGAGCAGCGCAAATACGCGTTCTACTGCTAACATCTTAACCCGTACTAAGCAGTGACGGAAACACATGGGCCCGCACAGCAATGAAGGAAAATTACGCAACTAGAATATCGATGTGTCCCTCGTACACTATTGGATCTCTTCGCCCGCTTTCTCGGTTCAAGCGCACTCGGACTCTCCGTATATTCAGAATGCAACCAGTGACTGTGGCATACGAACTTACTTAAATATAAAGTAATCGTACTTTCTGGGAATTGCCGTTTTTGATTACTGACCCATCAGTTGCTGCGAAACAACTGGTTCAATGTATTAACCCTCTAATGCATGAATTATTTTGCTACATATGCCACTCTTTTCTAATTCCTAAACCGATTTAGATATCCCTGCCATAGGTATCTTATCATACATTCGAAATAGACTGGCCATCCATTCAAAGCTGAACGTCGTGAGTTCGAATCCCAGCAACCGTGTCTGTAGAGGATGGGGAGGGCCCATGTAAACTAATCGGTGTGGGGTACATGTGGATGATGACGAGGTTACATTTTACTGCAGTTGTATGGATTTTGTTCAAAAAATAAATCGCTACAATAATACTGAAATAAATAAATTAATATATTTATCAAAATAGCTATAAATACATTTACTTTATTGTTACACGCCAGGAAGTAACAAATAACACTTAAAATATTTTAAATTTTAACTAAACAGCGTTGTTGCCAAGTGGCAACACTATGCATTAGAGGGTTAAAATAACTTTATAATTAAAATGTTGCCATTAGTTTCTAATTCATCCCAAAATGTGAAGAAGTTAACATTACTACGCAAGTTTTAGAATGCAAATAAACAAGAGTATTTTTTTTGTTCCTCCTAGCTAATACTTACTTGTAGAGGACCGTTTTTGTCCTGTAATAATTACAGCCCACAAAAGGGACTTTAATAGGCAATTATATCGCGTTAGGAGCATTATCGAGAAGAACACAATGGGGTTAACAGCGTATTGCTTGCTTATTGGAACCCAGCGCACGAAACCAATACTCAATTACTGTATCAAACGGGGCGATGAGGGGCTTTTAAAGGCGAGAATCCCATTATCTCTTCTCGTCTTCCTTATAAGCCAAGAATGCGATTTTTCACGGCAAAATTGCGATTCTTACCTGATTGTATGGCGCCAATATTTGTGGAATCTTAAAATAAACTGTTTTATGCAATCCTGCTGCTATAAATAGGTTGTTGCTGTATTTAGCATAATTGGTTCAATATGACACCATGCCAATAAAATCGGTGCCGTATTTTGTATAGCAGTTATTTAATACCGATAGTCCAAGTTGCCGTAGTTTATAGAGACAGGATGAAACAGTCTTGCGATTCTATTTTCTCAGAGCAAAGAAGATGTAAAAACTTCTGTGCGTTATTAATGATATGCTGATAATAGGCTACATCACAGTCCGTGACACTGATCACTTCTCTCTCAGGAACAGATTGCATACACGTATGTCTTGCTTATCGGTTTAACACGCCAGGTAAGAAATGAAATGCAGAGAGAGAAGTTAAGGTCTCATTTATTTTCAATAGAGTATCACAATTTAAAGTTTCATGTCGTTTAAAATGACATAAAACAGCTCTGTCGTTCAAAAATATATACTATCAACAAAATTATATTGCATATAAGTTAATTATATATAAACAAAGCCAATTTATAACGCTAAAATCTCATAAAATAATTAATTGGTGGATAATCTCAATATGACATTCGTCAAAATTGTCACAATTGACAGTCGTGCGAGAAACATTTGCTTCTGCCACATTCTTAAAGTTGGTCCACTTATTGCACAAACTACTATTCTTAGCAACACTTTAAGCTTTGGATACATTTAAGTTTCACTTGTCTATTTCGCCTGATAACATCTTGCTCACCATAATGAAGGATAGCAAAGATCGATAGCACTTTAAGGCTTTATTTCAATATCTAAGTCTGAGTAAACACACTCTCTTCGTAATTAGAAAACATTGCAACTCCAATATAGTTTATTTTTAGAATTTAATGATCTGTTCATGCAGTTAATGTTTGAAATAATGTTTTGGACTTATAGGATTATTTTGTAAAGCTTCTAAAGTATTTCTAAAACACTAAAACCAAAAGGCAACTCACAAAATGAAAACACACCTGAAAAGTCTGTACATTTCCAGCGAATTCCTCATTTCAAAGTCAAATGCAATACTTCCTCTCACCTATGTAAGCAGGAGAGGAAGTAAAAAGAAAACAAAGCACAATTTACTTCGTAAAATGTTACAATTTTGTTCCTGAAATTAAATTGAGTTTTATTTATGGATGCTGTTTAACTACTGTGGTCCTTAGCGTCCTACTCTAATTGGGCTTAAAAGAGTGGTAATTTTGCTCAGAGGCCTCTCTATCAGACTTGAGGTTATTTTACGTGCCGTACACGTACGAGTCGGAACCACCGGCTTTACTTCCCTTCCGAAGGAAGCTATGTAAGGATTCTTACGCCCGAAAAAAATCCATCGACCTCCGCCGGATGTGAACCCGCAACCTCGGTAATTACAGGCTAGCATGGTAACCACTGCACCACGAAGGACGACATTTTGTTCCTCCTTAACATAATGGGAGTATATAAAAAATGTGGACACTGCTTAAGGCAGGATAAGCCTGTCAGGACATAGAATTGGTTAGTTTTTAAGGGTACAATGATAAAAAAAAATTCCAGTTGAATGTTGCTAATTGCTGCTGTACTAAATTGTAAAACTCGATAAGAGAAAGGTTATCCAGTACGAAAATAAGGAGAAAATTGGAAGAGGTGGAAAGAAATGTGCTGTGAAGCTACAACGTAGGCAAACTGATGAAGAGAGACAGTTTTTCCCCCTTCCTCTCTACATCTGCTTCTTTTCTAGCTCGTCCACGTTTTCTCTCTTGTATTAGTACTGGTGTTCTTGGAGCTGCTCATGTCGTCGACAAGGAAAACATAGCTGAATTTAATTATTTTCTAGCTCTTATTCAGTTAAAGGATTAACGTTCAACATCGCTCTTGTCGGACGCCTTTACGCCTTTATGTAATAGAAGCTAACAGTAAATAATACAGGCATATGGCTTTGAAAACGACATGTTCATTACAGTAATAAAATCAGTATTCAAGAAAGTAAAACGAGATTGTCATCCAAAGATAAATAAGTATTATGAGTAATGCGTAAAGTTTACATTAAACAATCCGATGTTTTGTATTCTTACGACGTTCTCTATCGACTGTCGTTTATATAGATATAGCTACTACAAACATTCCTACTCCAACTTAATCAAAATAAACTTTGCAGAACAATTTCATTACACACTTCATTGTGGATACAAGCGGGATACAGAAAGTAGAATTAATAGTCATATGTCTCTATATGCTGGCCGTGAACTTCCATAGTCTTTCCATGACAACTGAAAGAGACTTTAAAATATGACTGTACTGACAAATTCAAACCAATAATAACGTATATCTCAGATATGAATGATGATACAGAAAACGTTATTTGAAATAAATTATTGTTTTAAAGAGATCTAAATTTCTTGTCTAGTAAGGTATGGTTGAGATGGCCATATTTTTTAAAATTTTATATTATACGAAGAATTTTGAAAGAAAAATGTGTAAGTACTTAAACGCATTCCTTGAAGATTAACCTTTGTAATATTCAGTGCTCATAATTACAAAATTTATTTTGTATGAAAAAGTCTTAGATTTTAAAAACCCATGCATTGACCATCTCTCCCTGTGGATCGGGCAAAATGGCCATTTTGTACGGGAATAGGTGACCACACATTGTTTTACTCAAAGATCATATATAGTGATTTATTAAAGTAACAATAATTATGCAATATAGTTTTACTTTCTCTTCTACGCATACTAAGTAGGGGAAGTATTGCATTCTACCCAAATATTTGATATCGAGAATTCATTGGAAATTCATATTCGTGGCCCCCTGAACCCAAAGAAATTGGAAAAAGGTCCGTGTGTGTGTGTGTGTGTGTGTGTGTGTGTGTGTGTGTGTGTCTGTCTGTGAACAGCATAACCCAAAAACGAAAAGTCGGATAAATACCAAACTTGTTACTTAGATTCAGTATCTTTCAAAGATGACACGAACATTTTCAAGAAAATCCCCCACCCCAGAATATCCTTTATATGGAATCTTTTTCTAAAATTTTGATTTTCTCAAAAATGGCTGTAACGATTTTGATTAAAATGTCATACGTTTAAGGTATTTTTATGGCAAACGAAATATATATCTTGAATTTTCTGAGAATAGCCCCAAAAGTCCCTTTCATTCTGAATAACTTTTGCATAACTGGTAAAACGTAAGAGATAGAACAAAAATTCAGAACTCCTTAAAACACAAAACTATTTTTTTTTTGGAGTGAACCATTTCCGAGACAGTCCTTATTTGAATTTTCCAACATTTATAATTTTTCTCAAATGTGAATTCGTTATTCTTTTTTTATTGTTCTGGACATGCAAAGAGAATAGAATGCTCCACATAGTAACCAACTCTTAAAACATTTGATTATCGCTTAAAGCCTTCATATTCCCCTTGCACATACAGGAAATTTACCAATAACACACTTTCCGCAAATGTTTGTCTCGATTAACATGAAGTAGATAGTAAATAAGCGCTTGTAAAAATGGTTTGTACAAGAGTAGAGAAAGCCATGCGAGTGCAACAGATCAGATTTTTATAGTACTAGTCCCTGCAGAAGGTTTAGGAAAAACTATATGATACATGTGATTTTAATTGTTCTTTGTTATGGTTTTTCCACAAGGCCAACAAACGTCAATGAATTAAGTGCATGCTTTATAAAGCCAACGAGAAAATGTATGCTAGAGTAGGAATATCATATCTTGTTAGAGGAAAACCATGCTTCTATATTTTGCTAATATGCCACACTGACTTCTCTTCATTTTTACTGCCCAAACAACCACTTGTTCCCATGGGTCCTTTTGAGACATGGCCGGTTTTCACCATTCGTTCCAGAGTCTTTCTTGAGATATTGAATGTTCTAGAAACATGACGCACTGAGGCTCCATTAGCAACAGCCTAAATAGCCTTACTCACCTCTTCGTCTTTCCAAATACCGCGAACTCTGCCTGGCTTTCTTTTGTATTTTGTCGGCATCTGAAAAGCACAAGATAGACGTGTAAACATAATCTTTTAAATGATTTGGTTTACTACACCTGGTAATACGCCATAGTGATAAAAATTAGTAATAATGAGGAAGCGGTGTATCAGAATAAAAAAAATCTGATGCGTTACACTCGCATGACTTTCTCTACTCTAGTACAAACTATTTTTACAAACGCTTATTCTCCATATGCTTCATGTTAATCGTGATATCGAGATGTTAAACATACTGCTAATATTCTTGTAGATGCAAGGGGAATTGGTAGGCTTTAAGCGATAGTCAAATATTTTAAGAGCTGGTTGCTATGTGGAGTATTCCATTCCCTTTGCATTACCAGGACAAAAGAAATGAATAACGAATTTGAGAAAAAGTATAAGTATTGGAAAATTTAAGGGAATAACAAGCAATATCTCGAAAATGGTTCACTCAACAAACAAAATGTATATGACATAAATTTTGTGTTTTAACGCGGTCTACATTTTTTGTATAGTAAAATTTTGTGTATCTCTCATGGTTTACTAGTTATGCAAAAGTCGTGCAAATGAAGAATACTTTTGGAGACATTCCCAGAAAATTGGACATATAAATTTCATTTGTCATAAAAATATCTTAAACATATACTATTTGAATCAAAATCGTTTAGAGCCGTTTTTGACAAAATTAAAATTTTTGAAAAATGTTCCATGTAAAGGGTAATCTGGGGTAGGGGGATTTTCTTGAAAACCTTCGTGTAGCATCTCTGGAAGATACTGAACCTAAATACCAAGTTTGGTGTTTATCCGACTGTTCGTTTCTGAGTTATGCTGTTTACAGACACAAACTCACACACGGACATGTTTCCAAAAAGGTTTTTTTTTGGATTCAGGGGGCCTCAAAACATGTATTTCCGGTGAAATCTCGGTATCGAATTTTTGGGTGGAATTCAATACTTCCCCTACTTACTATACGCGGTAGAGAAAGTAAAAAAACAAATAAAATGGAGAATATGTCTTTAAAAATAGAAAATACAATGAAAATATGTCTCCGGGAAGTCTGGCCAACTCCCCCGGAGAATTGTAGCCCATCTCTCCCATTTGTAGAGATGGCCACAGGCCATAACAAAACTAGAACGTTACAATAATGTAAGCAACGTCAGTAATTCCAACTGATGTCTCGAAAGAATGTTGTGTTTTCACCGACTTCTTTCAACAACTAAACATTAAAATGAGTTTTATTTATGGACGCTCTTTAATTACTATGGTCCTTAGCGTTCCATACTAAATTGGGCGCGAAAGACCGGTAATTTTGCTCAGAGGCCTCATGAGGCTTTAGGTTCTTTTAAGTGCTGTAAATCTACGACACGGGACCACCGGCTTTACTTCCCTTCCGAAGGAAGCCATGCCAAGGATTTTTACGCCCGAAAAAATCCATCGGGTTTGAACCCGCGACCTTGGAAACTACAGGCTAGCATGGTACCTTTAGTCCACGGAGGACGACGGATAAACAATTGACCATTGTGGAAAGTAACCAGTTCATCATTTCGTCACAGCCTGCCGTCGCTATATACTCGTACAACACAGAGAAAGACGTGACATCCCCAACAGCCTACCAGAAGCCCTAAATTCAGCACAACAAAGAACTTTAAACTTTATGAAAGCGACAAAATTGTGTAACAGTGTATAGCACACCTATCTAGAAAATTTAAAGTTGCATGTACTATTACTGTTTAAAATATTGTATTTTCATTGTAATCATGTACTGTATTCTAAAGTAGTCACGATATGACTTTATAGTTGAAGCGACAATACAGAAATAACCTGGCGAAAATACAACCATAAGCAGTGTATGTGATCAATAATCGATAACAAGGACCGAAAGCTTGCCGTCAGCCGAATTTCAAAAACTTTTTTTTTATTAAGACAATACATCGCTAGGCACTTATTCTTTGCAGATATTAGTGAAGAGAATGGAAATTTAACCCAGGACATAATATAGAATTTAACCTAAATGGCTCCTAGAACTAAAAAAAATAAATTACAGTAAATAGAAGACACAGAAACAATATAAAACAAGAAATATCACTCACTATAAAAACAATAGTCAGTGAACACACAAATCAGCGAGTTTCTGAGGCAGAACTGGGATCACTGAGAAGCAGATCTTATGGTGGTCTGTACTTCAGCTGAGTTGGCCCACGATGTTTGCTCCGAGGTTGTATTCTACTGCTCCCTGCACGTACTGAAGGTTGGCGAAGAAAGGTTTAGAGACGGTGCGGATGAACTGGTGTATAGTAAGAAGTTCCAACTCATGGTACAGCTGTCGATTTCGGATGGACCATGGGGTTTTGGTAATCATGCCATAGTTGCGACTATGAGAGCCGTTGGTCATCTCTCCCATGAGGCCGTCTGCCCTGAAACTATCCTATATCTTTTGGTTGATCCGTTATACGAAACTATATAATCTCCCGAATGAAGAAGGCTTAACAGGTTATTCTCAGAAAACTCGAGACATATATTTTGTCATGTAAATATCTTAAATATATGGTATTTTAATAAAAATCGTTAGAAAGTTTTGAGAAAATCAACAATTTTGAAAAATCTCCATGTAAAGTGTATGTTGAGGTCAGGGAATTTTTTAAAATCTTCATTTCTTATCTTTGGAATATAACTTAGGTATTTATCTGACATTTCGTTTTGAGGTGTGTTCAAGCATAGGCACGCACACGTATCTTTTTCTAAAAGTTTGTTTCATATAAACGGTATTTATAGCCTTGTTTTAGCTACAGCGAAATGTCTAATGGGACTGTATCTGCAAGACTTATTTAAATTAACATGAAACGGATAAATAAACTTGTGCAAAAATAGTTTCTAGAAGTTACATAAAAATAAATGATAGTGGGTATAGAAAGTTATGTGAATATAACGTATCAGAGCTGGATAACTTCAAATACATATACTGTTTATGTACGAATGTCTCTATCCAATACCATGTTGTTGCTCGAATAATATAGCACACAGTGGAAACTATGAAGCCCGGGACTTAAAGTACTTACAACATTGTAAGTCGCCATTGGGTTATGCCATCTCAATACAATTTGAGATCTCCTTGTGGTTTACCGGGAAAAATGCGAATCAGTTGGAGAATTTAATGTGTGCCGGCATGTTGCCATGGTAGCTCAGTGGTTAGAGCAATCGGACAGAGACCGGAAGATCCGTGGTTCAAATCCCGGCTATGGCCTTGAATTCTTCAGTCGTCTGATTCTATCTTTTCAGCCTTGTCCAACACACTGCTTGTGTGGAAGAACAATTAATTCCACCACTCTAATAATATCGCTTTAAATAATATATGTAATTACTTAATTCGGTTTTGCAAAACCTAAAATTCTCATGTGCCATCCTGTATTTACTAATTCCAAATTTTGTCAGTTACATCTTACATTCCAGTTAAATAGTTAAACTGCACAAAATTAAAAGCTGCACTTGGCGTCTGAGTTACGATGTCATGCGTTAAAGCTGAAGGATGGCTGCAGTTTTGTAATATTGACCTAGAGATGCTACTGCAGCGAAGATGCAAATAGGGAACGTTGTAACTGAAAAGAGAAATTACTGAAATTACCAACTTTTCACTCCAAAGCTTCATTTCAAGAAGCGTTTTCCCGGCAGCTTGGCCCTAAGTGGTTGATATAATTGGAATTCCAACTGTAATGACTATGAAAGGGAATAAAAAACGCCGAGCTCATGTCGGGGATATGCTGGGCTGCTCGACACTTGCCGTTTCTCTTCGTAATCTATTTAATTACTGCACTCGGCAAGTGTGGATCAAATTCGACCTGCAAAGTTTTGCGAGAAAGTTCCTTCTAGCACTCGCTTCCCTCGTCCGGCGCTGCTGTAAATTAAATTTCCCGTCTTCAGAAAGGACGATTTCAGTAGTAAGGCATGTACAGTCGAGTGCACGCAAACGTATAGATGCATTTGGTTTCCTAGTGTTTTTCTTTATTTAATGTGTCAGAATCTCCTTATGTATTCCACATCAGTTCTAGTTTAACCATTCTTATTGGTTTGAACTATTTAAGTCCGACACACATGCATTAGCCTATGAACAAAGGTCTGGCCTTGGCGAGCGGCGAAAGGGGAGGAGTATAGAAATATTTAACCTGAGTGGCTGGAAAGCATGTTTCCCTACAACGGTCCACACCAGTCAATGGAGATGAGTGTTTCATTTTGGCTGACATCAATTCTGACACTCAAACATTAACCTATGAACAAGGTCGGTTTCAGTCACAAGATCGAAAGGAAAGGGGCAGTGAGACAAAGAGGAGTGTTAGAACCAGGTAAGGAGTGGGGGCTGAGTGTGGCGGTGGCGGCTTACTATTTCCTTACAGATAAACGATTTTGCATTATATTAATTTTTCATTAAATTCATATACGAATTGAACAAATTTTTAAACTACAAAGAGAAAATTCTTAACATTATTTTCCAAAACTAATATTTTATACAAACTTACAAGGGGCACCTCTCGTTCTGAACTATAAATTCTTTCGTTTTGCAAGGGAAGTTAATAACTTTTAGCCCAAAGTGACATTTAGGAGCACTCTGGAGCATTGAAGTTTTGAACGACCGACCGTCTTTGCGCTCGGCGTGTGGAATCACTCATCAAGGTGCTAGCCTGTCGCTCTTTCTGGATTGCCTGGATTCTCCTACATTCAAGTTATATCCCTTAAATTGTCTCTGCTTTTATGACAATTAGCATCACGTGCAGCTAATAAACGATAACTACCAGCTTTACAAAGAACTACCAATGGCCAAATATGGGATTGGAAGAGAGCTGTCTTTCTACATTCCTTTTTTCCTATTGCGGACGTTCAGGATGCCATTTTGAATTTTTTGCAGAAATAAACCAGACCTTTCTGCGCCTATTTCACAGAATGTCAAAGCAAAGCAGGTCGCTAACCTTTGGAGAGGTTTGGTAATAATAACATGCAAATGATTCATTGATACCTTACAATTAAATGTGGCATTATTTTTCATGAAAACATTTTATGACGAACTGCTTCTGTAACCGAAATGTCGAAGTGGGGTTCGGCATGCCCACCTCTATGGTGCAACAGCAAGTAGCTTGTGTAGGTACTGTAGGTCTCTGACGAGAAAACGTTTGCGGGGTGTTCTACTCTCCGGAAGAGCGAGGGGGACAGTACCACGTGGCACCTCACGATGATTTCATAAATAGATCTACTATCCACATTAAAAACTTCCTGCAACGTTAGATTCAATCGTGCTTCGCTTGGAGCAGTGTATAAGTGCTTTCCAGTGATTTATAGTTATTTACAATGCCAAGTAAGAAAGGAAGTACTCTCCACAGTCAAGATCAAGAAATAGTTGCTAACTTTGTTAAAATATGTGACGAGGAAAGCAAACAAAAGCAAATGTCCATCAGCATTGCTAGCGCAAGATAGCATGTTTTCTAAGAGGCCTTAATCCTTGTTGGTATGTTGGAAGTAGAGCAGACACAATTGGTCCTCTTTCTCAGATAGCGCTAGAACTGTTGATATCAACATATTCCTTAGACACAGTCTCATGAGAGAAACACAGTACACTACCTAGTAAACTGGAGGACGCGAGTATGAATCTCGGTTGAAGTTTACCGGGTTTTCCTCTATCCTGATAAGACAAATAGGGCAACTCTTTGAGTGCTTCGGAACACTGAAACATTTAAGCACTCGTTATATCTATCCTCTTCATCCTCCCTATAGATATGAGAATGTTGGGTCTAAGCTAATGCAGTTATGAATGTTTGTAAAAATCTCGAGAAATAAACCAGGATTCCGTATAAAGAATAAAGAAAAGTAATATTCCAAACTTACATTTTTACTTTTGTGATGTTCGTCTTTGTATTCAACAAGGTAACAATCTAGAAATTGAAATTCTTTCCATTTTAAAATGTAAACTTTAGTGCCTGTTTTTCTTAGAATCTTTTCTCTTTCATTATGTTCAAACAGATGGACTTCTTCCAATTCATTTAAAAATTTTATGTGCACTTCAAAAATTCATGTAAAACTACCTTAGAAAGGTTTTGTGTTGCATGCTCTTTTTTTAAATGCCATCGTATGGAATATTTGGCATAGAACAACATTTAATTTTATGGCTTAATAACTTTAATAGTAAAAATAATCTGATGCGATACATTTACATGACTTTCTCTACCCTCTATAGTTTATTAGTGGGTATACAAACTATTCTTACTAAAACTTATTTTTCTGTCTACTACATTTTAATAAAAATAAGGCTTTGCAGAAATAATTACATTATACATTTCAAAAACAATGTACAAAGACAATAGTGATGGTGAAATATTTAAGAACTAGACGCCATATACTGGCCTTAAATTTAACACTGTTTCCGTGCAACCGCGAGAAACAACTGCAAATCAATGGGACTTGAAAGGAATGACACAAAGTATTGAACAGATATAACTATTAAAAACGCATATCTTGAAAATGGCTAATGCTACGATAAAGGTTATTTGAAATAAATTGTGTGCTTTGAAGAGAACTACACGTTTTGTGTGGTATGTTTTCATCTATCGCTTCAAGTTTACCAGCTATACAAGATTTTACAAAATTTCTTTCGAATGAAGAGGACCTCGCCAGCTATTCCCAGAAAATTCAAAATACACATTTTATTTCGCATGTAAATATATTTAATATATTATATTTAAATAAAAGCCGTTAGAGCCATTTCTTAGAAAATCAAAGATTATAAAAAATGTTCACCATAAAGGATAGTTTGAGATGAGGGATTTTGTTGGAAGCCTTGGTGTCATATCTTTTGAAGGTCATGAACACAAATATCAAGGTTGGCATTTATCCGCTTTTTCGTTTTTGAGTTATGCTTTTTTTATTTAGGGTCCTCAAAACATATATTTTCGCTGAAATCTCGGTATGAAATTTTTGGGTGGAATGCAATACCTTCTCTATCTACTATATAATGGTGGAGAAAGTAATTATATCGGAGCTAAATTTAAAAACTTCATGTTGAATTTTCTGCCACAGATTAATGCATGAAATATCAAAAGAATGAGATGGGAAATAGTAATTTTGGTATGCACGAATATAAATATGTTAAGAATGTTCTGGTCCAGTTTCAAGGTGTACCGGTGTATCCTGGAAGCGATTACTTTTCTTTTCCCCCGTGGTCTAGCGCTACTATGTTTGCCTGTAGTTCCCGAGGTCGTGGGTTCAAAACCAGTGGAGGCGATGGATTTTTATCGGGTTTAAAATTCCTTGACATTGCCTCCTTGGCAAGGAAAGCAAAGCCAGTGTCGTAGATTTACGGCATGTAAAAGAACCTCAAGCCTGATAAACAGACCTTTGAATAAAATTTTCGATATTTCACGCCCAATATAGTATGGGATGCTATGAACCATAGCGGTTAGAGCGTCCATAAATAAAACTCAATTTAATTACTTTTCTTGGTCAGGCGTGTTAAGCTTACTTCAGCTGTTCAAAACTTTGGAATGCAATGTACTCCATTTGCAACATTCTACCTGTGGGACGTAAAGTCAGAATTTGGACTAGGATTACGAGAGATATGGTGATAGCAAACATGAAGGTTAACTAGTAAAATTATAAATAATAGTTGTATGATATTTTCAAAGCATTTACATATGAATAATGAATCATAATTTGTTACTTGTGGCAGTGTTTTTAACACTTAAATGATTTCAGTATAATTATATAATATATAAATTCAATAACAGCCCGCCTTAAAGCAATATGTGTATAAATAAAAATATAAAAAGTGTATAGCAGTCATTGTATTAATGTTTATATTATGTGCATGTTTAATAATGTTATGTGAATGTATTACGTAATTTAATAATGTAGAAGCTGCGAGAAGAGAGGCCACAAGTTACTAACAATGAGGTAACCTTGAGGCAATAATGAATTGGAAAGTTTAATAACGGTACTAGTAATTCTTGGAGCAATAATAATCTAATATTTAAAATAGTTTATAAATAGCCAATCAACAGCTAGAAAAACCTTAAGTTAAATAAAAGGATTCTATTGGAGTAGGATTAGCCAATCAGAGACTTGAAATAGAACAATTTACAAATTTAAGCGATAAACGCCAGTCGATAGACGGCAGCGTACCTGAGCAGTTCGTTCGCTCGGTACGTATCCAGTGTGAGAAGAAAGTTATAAAGTTTGTGTTAAAAATGCAATTAATAAATAATCTCACAGCTCTATATATAAGTGAAATGTTACTTCATCGTGTGAGGGATTAATAAATGGAGTGAAGTAAAAATTATAATTTGTGTAAGCCTACATTCTTTAGCCGCATCACCCCCTGATAAGAGATGCGTGTTTCTACAAATTAATACTGACGCAGCTGAGGTAAACATATATTTATATATATATAATATTTAAAGAAACATAAAAATACAAAATTGATTCCTAAACATTGGGGCGAAGGCCACAGGAAGGTAAACTTGGGGAGAAGGCCACCGGAAACTTTATATCGCACGTGGTTGCAACTACTTAAAGTATGGCTCCCCAATAGTAGAACTACAATACAACTCCGAAAATAAAACCTTCCTCATACTCAATGTTGCTACTGCGCTCCTTTCACGAGGGAAACTAAAAATTGACAAAGACGTTTCATATTTGGTGCTGCTACACCCGCACTCCTCGCACAACTACAGCAACTCATTACCGTTGAGAGCTTCAGCACTCGTGTCACGCATGCGCACTATACTGCCGTGGGTACGAAGGAGTATTTGAAAAGCTTCCACCATATTTTCTATTTGAACATTCCCGAGTATCCCATTACAACGGACGCTTACTAGTCTAAATAATAATAATGATGATAATAATGATGTTATCCTTGCATCACAAGCGGGGGATGAGAAGCTTAAATGGAAGGGCCCTGATGTTTCGTGTCACAGGAAACTGCCGCGCTCCTGTAATAAAGATACACTTTCGAGTATTTACGTTTAAAGTCAATTCTGACGTGATCTCGAATATTTGTCTTAAAATGTCGCCTTGTAGATTCTAATGACAAACATAAACGTTGTCTAGACGCTGGTTTGGATGCAGCTATCTGTAAAGTTGTTCTTCTCTTAAGAGATCAAACACTTCCTCTCTTGTACTTACCGAGGAATTTAATTTCCCCACTACCACCCATATTTTGAAGCATTCCCCTATTCTACATAGGACGGCCAGTAGGGGAGGGAAATTCTTCACTAGCTTTAGCAGCGCCCTCACAAATTAATCTAAGATATTCTCATCTCCCCCCTCAACTGTAGTCGCAACTTGACGTTGCGGAAGATGATAATTATGATGTAACGGATGTTTGGTGGGCTGGTTTTCCTTCTTATTTATAAATAATAACTCGACGTTCCATTAAAATAAAAAGTTTTGTTGAAATGATTATTTCTTGCTTTTTTGAAGTATTTGTATCAACCAGCAGCTATTTTCCTTACTTGAGTGTGTGAACACGCTACTTAAATATTGCTGAGTGATCATTTTTCTTATTTCTTTACTAATTACCTACTGAATATTGCATTCCAGCCAAAACTTCGATACCGAGATTTCACCGGATATGTACGTTTTGAGATACTGAATCCATAATGCTTAAAAAAGATGTCTGTCAACACCATAACTCAGTCAGCTCAATATCAAATTTGGTATTCAAGTTCAGCACCTTTTAAGTTAACTTTTACATGGAAAAATGTTCGTAATTTTTATTATCTAAAAATGGCAATAAAGATTTCGATTAAAATGTTATATTTTTATATTTTCGTGACAAATAGAATATATATCGTGACGGCTATGCAGGGGGTACCAGAACTTTTAGAGATTGTTCAGGAATATCTTCCGAATAATTTTGTATAATGGACCCATGTTCTCCGGCGGCTGGTTATAGAGTAGTAATGCAATTATGATTTATTTGGTACTTTCTCCAGTCACCCTTGTTTCTGTGAAAATGCTTCTACAACAATGAAGAAGCCTGTATAATATTCAACTAAAACGCACAACACAGAGTAATGCAAGATTCAGCCTATGTTTTATTACAATGTATTCAATCTGATCACTGACACATTCTCTTCCAGATCGGGTGTTCTGGTATACCAAGCTGTGATATGGTTGCCGAGGGTGAGGTAACAGCTAAGCACAGCATCGTTGTGCCGCTCTTCCAGTGCATTCTGTGAACCCATATACGAGATGCATATTGGCAAACCCTTCATCAGTAAACCTATCCATACTGCTGCGTATCACTGTTAACGCACAACTAACACCCGAAAAAACAAAGCTCTAGACATAACCGAGCACTATGCAAACTTGAGGGAAACAGGTTAGAGGGCATTGCTGTTATCAACAGCAGGTACTGTGAGCGAATGGAAACAATTTGTTTACAAAAAAGACACACAGCTCATGCCGTTGACATTTGCACTGTTGTGCAGTATTTTCGGTGTAATACAGATACAAAGGTAATTGGGGCAAGAACCCAAACGAAATGCAATTACTCTGTAACGAACTGTCGGAGACTATGGATCCCTTGTACCAAAATACTCGGAAGGTATCCCTGAGCAACCTCTGAAAGTCTGTCGGTGGAGTTATGGTTCAATCTGTATTTATATTTTATAAGATTGTGATAAATGTAACTTTATAAGACTAAGATGTTCAGAAAGAAATTTAAGAAGGACGATAAAACTAGTTTTAAAATTCTGACGAAACTTTTCCCTGCGTAGTTATCTAAGCAGAGAAGCATTGCGTGATTTTTAAGGTTACGCTTTCCGAATATTCGCGAATGTATCGGCACGTGGAGAGATAATGCAAGTCATGTTGACACCCACTTAAGTCAGTGCTGTCTAAAACACTGGATCAGCATAGCCTGCTGGTATTTAAACTTAGAGGTTTTTCCGGCTCCTCTCTCTGCTAGACTTGTACTAACAAGAATCTGCGAAACTTAGTTTTTTAATCTTTAAACTAGTCTTAAGCTACCCACAGACCGCCAAAACATTGAGAATCCAACCTTCTTGGCACAGGCGGTAATGCTTGTTTCTTGTAGCCATATCATTGAACATGTTTGTAGTAACATAGAGTGGAAATTTAGACAACTAAAATCTTGGGCAAATGTTTATTATAGTGTAGTAGTACTCTAGATATTTAAACTAAATTTTTAACTATTAATGAAAATTTGAATATAGATTCAACTGAAAAATTCAACGCCACAGCCGGGATTTGAACATCTCCATTGGGATGCCAAACTTAGCGGCGGCTTGCCTATTGCAAGTACTTTAGTGCTGGATACATAATTTATTCAGGGTTTTTAATTGCAAGTTTGTCATCTCGATGGAGATGCCTTGGTAGGTATGTCTGGGAAACAATTTGAGTCAATTGGGGAATTCAATGCCCCACCGGCATGTTGTCACAGTAGCTAGATGGTTAGAGCAACCGCACGGAGAGCGGGAGAACCGTGATCAAATCCCGACTTGGCATTGAATTTTTCAGTTGACTACATTAAAAACTTGTCTAGGCCAAGCTAAGACCTATTAAAAGTATAATTAATTAATACAATAACAATAAAAATATTAAGGAAATATTATTGTTACACGTCAATAATTTACCACCCTTCATCACTGCTCCTTCTCGGCCACCCCGCTGCCAATCTTTGCTCTCCCGTCTGGAAACCTGAACTACGTCCCCGTCCTCGTCCAATCTAGTAAGGACGCCGTTTGTTTTGCGTGTTAAACATTTTCGAGGTATTCTTTGTTATTGGTTTGAATTTTCAAACGCATACCTTTTCCAAGTGATAAGTGGATATTCATTCTTTTCTCGTGATTACGCAAAGTGCATGGCATTTCAAAGCCATCGCATACTGATCAGCTTTTTAAAAATCTGGCAGTCGTTTTAATTTGCTGTATCCTTCTTTTATCGAATGTGAAAACGTGCAATGAAAGTTTATCCTGATTAACAAGGAGTATACAGAAGAATAAGATTTTGCAAGAGCAGGTTATGGAAGCGAGAGTAGCGAAAGTCATGTGAATGGAACACACATTCTTTCTAATACTTCTTTTTCTCTCTCTCGGTTTGTTTTGATATGGAGAAAATAATAATTAGTATTTCCATCTAAGACGAGGTCTCTTTCATTAGCTTCAGGGTTCACTATTTAATGCTAGTTTGGGAATGTACCATGTCAGTAGCGGTTGATTATTAGATTATCTATCCATTTGGGTAACCTGAAAATGTGTAGTTCTTTCTTATGTCTGTGCTTCCTTTCTAATGCGTTAATCTATATGCAACCAGTGGTGTGAGGCATTTCATTTGCTCTTTCAATTCTTCTTGTCTTCTCTGTTTAAGGTCCAGATTTAACTTCCGTAATAAAATGGGCTTGTATAATTTTATTGTATGGTCTTATCTTTTAGCATTCTTATACTAGTTCAGTAGATCCCTTGAAACTTGTTTTTCTTTCTATCCTCATGATTCCAGAGAGAATTTATCTACACTTTAAGAAATGCTAGCAGCCAAATTAACGGAGAGAGGATTCTAATTTATGCAGAAGTCGTAAACAATATTACAGTTTATATGCTCTGTCGAGTTTATATATTTTTAATTTGTATTAAATATATATTATTGGAAAATTAGTTATGTGATGTTTACAAAATAATTCTACGTGCATTTAGTAGAAAAACTGTTTATATAATAACTGCAATGATACTCATTATTGTAAACTTTGGGTTTGTTTACTTTGGGTTTTCTATTTAAATATTTATTTCACACACACATTTACACTCTCACTCATACTTCCAGACTCGGGAGGAAGGGCTAAAGAAAAATTACCATCATCCAGCCGGAAATCGTACCCAAGACCTCTAGATTTGGAAGCTAGCATGATAACCACCAGACCACAGAGGCAGTTAAAATACGTTTCGGAAGTCGTAAAACCTGAGGTGTTGATAATTTTAGTACAAGTGCTGATGATTTCTGTTCATTTTTCCTCTAAATTAGAAAACCAATAAAATGTAAGATCTCAATTAAAAATTATCTCTCCGTTAATTTCACCGATAGACTTTTTAGAGAGACGAATACTTGTTGGAGTCACTTCCCTTTACGAGGTGTTGAAACTAAAATAATTGAAAGCCATTATTTTGTGTGTAAATTTTTTCTTTCTCTACTACGTATAGTAAGTAGGGGAAGTATTGTATTCGATACCGAGGTTTCACCGGAAATATATGTTTAGAGACCTCCTGAATCCAAAAAAAGCATTTTTGGAAACATGTCCGTGTGTGTGTCTGCGTGTGTGTCTGACTGTGAACAACATAACTTCAGAAACGAACAGTCGGATAAACACCAAACTTGGTATTTGTGTTCAGTATCTTCCAGAGAGGACACGAAGGTTTTCAAGAAAATCCCCCCACCCCAGATTACCCTTTACATGGAACATTTTTCGAAAATTTTAATTTTCTCAAAAATGGCTCTAACGATTTTGATTAAAATATCATATGTTTAAGATATTTTCATGACAAATAAGATGTATATCTTGAATTTTCTGGGAATGTCTCCAAAAGTATTATCCATTGTGAACGACTTTTGCATAACTGGTAAACCATAAGAGATAGACAACATTTTACTACACAAAAATGTAGATTGCGTTAAAATACACAATTTATGACCTATACATTTCTTTTATTGAGTGAACCATTTTCGAGATATTGCTTGTTATTCGTTTAAATTTTCTAATACTTATACTTTTTCTCAAATTCGTTATTCATTTTTTTATGTCCTGGACATGCAAAGAGAATGGAATGCGCCACATAGCAACCAGCGGTTAAAAGATTTGACTATCGGTTAAAGCCTACCAATTCCCCTTGCATCTACAAGAAAATTAGCAATATGATTAACATCTCGATATCTCGATTAACATAAAGTAGATGGAGAATAACGTTTGTAAAAATAGTTTGTACAAGAGTAGAGAAAGTCATGTGAGTGTAACACATCAGATTTTTGAATTGCATTGATTTACAATTGTATTCTATTGTACAGCTGCTTAGTGAAAAATATCCTCTGTTGTAGCAAATATGGATCCTGCATCTATGCTGTATGGTTTCTTTGTTTCTTTTTAATTTCTTACGTAAACTGAAGGACACTGTCTATTTAATTCTTGTTAATTATGAAATAACGCTTCTTTGTAGGATTTCCGAAGATATTTATTCAGGTGCTATTTTAATTCGTTCTAGAACACTAAATTCTTTATCCTTACACATTGCGTGTGTCGTCGTTCTTCTGTCCTGGCGTTTATCTTCTTGAAGATTAGCAATAATTTGGTTAAGTCTCTCGGTTGTGTTACAAGCACCGTGCTAGGTTAGATTGGTGATGGGGTTGCCATCTTGTGGCATCCCTTCTTACAGGGCATTTACGGGATTACCATCCCTTGTCAAGTTTCTTCCACCACAACTACGAATCTGTCTATCCGTTGTGGGCAGCATGTTACCAGCCAGCAAGGGAAGTTGTTTCTATACCTTTTCCTGGTTGGTCATCAGATACGGTGTTACCTAACATTGTACAACTACTTTTGCGTGTGCATGTGTGTAAAAACGTTTATATATAGTGATTCGTGATTTTTAAATAATTATGATTTAATTTAAATTATGCCTCGACTGCGTCAGTTATATCTGGTACAGCAAGTACCTCTTACAAGGGTAGTACGGCAGTAGAATATTTTCACATACTTTACACAAGTAATAGTTTAAAATTCTCACCTCTTTATCTATTCTTCAAGGCAGTTGAATAATACATAAAATAATAACAAATTACTGAAGTATTTACTTATGGAGCTGTAAGATATTAAGTTCTATAGATTTGGTAATGAACTGCAGTTTACAGAGTATTTCTTAAGTTCTTTATTCGTGTTTAAAAATTATAAATCACGCAAATTTATATCTCTGCGAACATTAAATGAAATTTATTTTACGGTTGTAGTAATTATCTGTTCCTAATTACATTTTTAGAGGTCATCTTCTCCGCACTGCACTAATATTTCACATCTGCACACTCTGAGCTTCATCTACTGAACTGATTTGGCTTCGGTACGCTACCTCTTAGTGACCACAGCTTAAAATTTTGAATTTAATGTTTCTGTTTTCTGAATGGCTAAGTCTACTCTAGCACAACACTTTTAGTTTGACTTACATTAACTTTTTGCACCCACGTCACTATTTACAAACTTTTTGACGTCACATCAGTATTTTTCCATCGACTGTTGGTAGCCTCCCGTAGCTTTCTAACTTAATGTTCTGCCGAGGTTACAACTTATTGTTAGGCACTCTCTGCTTTTCCACTTTGACACTGATTGCTTCTACCCTCACAGTTCCTAAGTTTCTAAACTAAAAAATACATTTACACAATGTTTTACCGTATATACAATAAATATACATAATACAATGGTTGTAATATACACCTCACGGGAATTAATGATTACTTATATGCGGGTTATTATATACATATATATATATATATATTATATAATTGATAGCGGTTAATGGATAAAAAATACTGCCTCGCTTTTAATTAATAATAGAAGTAGTATTCATTCACAATTGTTTAAGGGGAGACTAAATGATGAATATTGATGAAACTGACATTCATATTTTGTTTTGGTTTTTTGTTCAGCCTTTATCAACTGGATTTTCCCCTTTGATTTGTTTTACATTTTACCGCTGTAGGAATTATACTAGTATTTTAAATATATATTTTTAAAATGGTACTGCTCCTGCTACGTTATACTCTGAATTCTGTAACACTTCACAGAAATAGATATCATAACTCCTCTACTCTATGGCAGCCAGAGCCAGCTCTTGAGTACTCGCGTGTACGCAGCAATAGTGCTGAAGGGAGAGCGTAATAGCCAAGATATCACCGGGCGAAGGTTATAGTACAAGTCGTTGCACCTCCTACCAGTCTGAAGGTTGTGTCGTTTGTCATAACCTATGTCACTATGTCAAGCCCACGGACTATTTCGTGGGAAGAAAAGTGGAAATCGGACTCGTTTAGCGTCTTGTTTGCCAAAATGTGTTGAATTGGACGAGGAAATAGAACGTACAGCGTATTACACAACACTTCATTCAGCCGTGACAATAGCTTGCCCCAGTGTCGAGTTGTGTTACGTGTTGCAGGCAAGCTCCTGCAGGCGTCAGTACTCTGTTGCTCGTTGGTGCGCAACCGAGCTGGAGCACCTTGCTTTATGGAATAAAGAAGTAAGTTTTAGCTCGTCTTTTAGGGAAAGTTTTGCTCTCCAAATTGGTACCATTGCTAATACGTCAGGTCCCGTGTGTCAAGCCATATGGTTTCTTTCTTTGCATGTGTGTTTTTTTCTCCGTTTTTACTTTGAACAGGTTTTTCTCTGAGTAGCATGGGGGCGATCTCAGAGTCCCGGGGTGGGATGTTCAAGCCTGCTGGGGGCAGGGGAGCTTCAAACTATAGGAACGCTCTGCTGTGTCATGCTTCCTGATCCGGTCACCCTCTGTCTCCTCTCGCTTCATCCCTCCTACCTGGGGGTGCCCCATTAGGGACCTAGGCACATAACATTTCCTTAGGCCGAGGTGCTAACTCCGTCTCCGCTCCTGGCCCTAAGTCATAGAAACAGTAGAATGTAACAATTTACCCGGAATTCACAGCTCCTGAGATATTTTTTCACTTGAGGTGAAATAGATTTTAAATTGTTTTTTGATAATTGAATTTGTACATCAGGAGAAACCGCAAAGGCACTTTGGTAACTGTGCAACACATATTCGTTTGGTGATATTACTTTGAGCTATATGTATTAACACCAACAGTTATATAACCGCTGCATTCAACAAGGATACCAATGTTAACAACCAGTGTTATGACATAAGCGTATAATAAACGAAGGTTTATGGATCCCAGGCGTCACTCGGTGTTAGCGCGCGCTGTAAATCCATTCGTAAAATCGCATCGGGCATTGCTGTTTGATTCCTTTCCGAGTCCAATTACCCATCCCTTACGTTATAGCTATGCTGCGCTGTTCCCTCATGTTAACGAAGAATGCAATTATCGCTTCTAAAACGTCATAGCCATCCGCTTTTTTATGTTGCACAATGCATTACAGCACGGTTTGGACATCCCCTTCCATTAAAGCCTAGCAATATAAGCATTGGTAAATGAAAGTGATAAAACTTCGTTACTCAACAGATTTATGCTTTTATTACTACTTGTATAGCACTTTTGCTTCCTGTGGCGATTACGTATGTAACCTGCACATTTAATTATGTAATGTCAATGGAAATGCATGTTTAATGCCTCACAGAACGCTTTTTCTAAAAGCTATGTTACTCTCGCATGACTTTCTCTACCTTATATCGTGTATTAGGGATGTGCAGCTAAGAGCTCATTTGCCTATCTGCTACATTCTAAACGAGATAAACCTTAGCAGAAATGGCTACTTACTCATTTCGTTGTAGATACAAAGGCAACAGCGATAATCAAATGTTTTAAGAACTTCACACTATATGCAGGCCTAAAATTCCACACTGTTTCCTTGCAGTCGCGAGAAACAATTTAATATTGACAGGTCTTTGAAATAATGACAAGGTATTGAACAATTTAAACCATTAATAATGAATACCTCGGAAATGTCTTATACCACGAAAAATGTTATTTGAAGAAATTGTGTATTTTAAAGAGATCTACATTTTTGTGTGGTACGCTTTCGTCTATACCTTAACATTTATCAGTTATACAAGATTAAACAAAATTGCTATAAATAAAGAGGACTTCACTGGCTGTACATAGAAAATTGAAGATATGCATTTTATTTGTGATATAAGCATCTTTAATATTTTTGAGAAATTTAATAATTTCGAAACATTTATCATTTAAAACATAGTTTGGGGTGGGTAAATTTCTTGAAAATTTTCATGTCGTGTCTTTGAAAGATACTGAACGAAAATACTAAGTTTAGTAACTGTCATAAATTTCGTTTTTCGAGTTATGTTGGACACACATACAGGCGAACCTTTTTCTAAAAATGCTTTCTTTGGATTCAAGAGGTCTTAAAACGAGCATTTCCGCTGAAATCTCGACATAGAACTTTTGTGTGGAATGCAATTCTCTAACTGCTACATATGTGGTAAAGAAAGTAAAAAAAGTCAGACGCCTGTCTCTGGGCCTGTTATTAGTCACTGAAAACTAAATAGCTCAAAAAGGAAAACTCAAACACCAAATTTCACAGTTCAGGATTCTTTCAAGGGTGCAAGTTGGGGATTTTCAAAAAAATCCCCCTCACCTCAAACAATTCTTTATACGAAGGTGTTAAATTACTTTTTATTTTAATTGAAAATGGTTCTAATGGTTTTGATTAAAATATTGTTTGGGCCTTGGACGAGACGAAAATTAGCTATATCCCAAAATTTCGTAAATGTCATTAAATTCTTCTCACTTTCCTCGAATTTCGTGTAACTGTAAAACTAAAGTAAACAAAATAACATTTTTTTCTTGCGGTTAACATTTCCGAAGTATTCGATGTGCAAAAATATTGCCAACATTGTAAGCAGTACTCTTTATAAAGTTAAGTGATCGTTGTTTTGTTTCGGTTGCCTGTTTTTTCAGTCTCTTCCTGTAGGTATTAGAAGATATTTTTGTATGTTCAGGAGAATCTTATGATACATAAAAATGGAGAAAAAGTACTTCTTTGGTTAATACTTAGCTATGAGATGATAATTGAGAGATAAACTGTAGTTTATATCTGGAAACTATTGTTCATCCACACTGAAGTTAACTGTTTGCTGTTGCTTTAATCTTTGAGTTTTATTTTATTATAGTTCTAAACATTACTTACACACACAATTCTCATTAATGCTTCCGTACCCTAGGGAGAATAGGCCTTAATTCTAATTAAGTGTATTTTATCATGCTTTTTCTCCTCAAAATTTTGACAAAATTTTGCTTTATCTTAAGGAAAAATTGCTTAATCCTAACATGTTCATTAAATTTATTTTTTTATATTTGTAATTAAAAAAGGCTACCAGCATACTTTTCAAAATATAGGCTATGAGAAAAGTATTTTGTTATATTTTCTACAGATGTGTGCGCTTGCATGTATAAATGCTTGTGGGCATGTGTAAAAAACAGAATTAAAACATGACTAACTAGATGACTACTAAACGTAGTATTTAAGAGGGCCCCTTTAAAGGATACGCCACCAATATTTTCAAGAAGATTTCCTTACACCAGACTATCTTTTACTTGCAAAGATTTTCTCTATTTTTGTTTTCTCAAAACTATTTATAACTATTCTGATTTAAACATCATACGATAAACAGATTATCCCGAATTTTCTGTGGATATCCTGAGAATCTATTCTGATTAAATTTTGTATACTTTGTGTAACTAGGGGGCTATAAAAATGTAGATAAAGGATTACCATAGAGATGATTAAAGTGATTAAAATACCAATTTGTGTGTAATAAATCTTTTTAGTTTTATTGGAATAAATTCACTTTGCAGGTTTGCGATTGTTAGTTTTTCATTCCATTCGAATAGTATGTTTCAAGGATTAAATATTTGAATGCCGTTTCCACAAGTTGTGACCAATAAATTATTACTTAATTTTAAATAAAGGTAAAAGAATACACCGTGAGTAACTCGGTGTGGGAAGGAAGAACTTGCAGAAGCTATATATATATATATATATATATATATATATATATATATATAATAAGATGGACCATTTAAGTTGAGACTGTACAATATCTCCAAAACTAAGCATTGTAAAAGGAAATGTCTTGAATAAAAGTTGGTTGATATTACGGGTGAAAGTAAGTGCCATTAGCCGTGTTTTATTTAGAGTCAATTTAGTTTTTTTAATGGGAATCTACCCTTTACATGTTTTATTCTCACTCTTCATAAAAAATTAAACAACATTTGTATAAAGCACTTTGTAGTTCTTACACCAATGTAAATAACAACGAAAATTCTGGATGGCTGTATACGAAGAGCACAATGAATGGATGGTCATTTGAGGGTCAAGTTAAGCTTTGCAATTGGAAACCAACATTTTTTATTTTGTTTCCTTATTCCTCATCTCAAAATAAAAAGTTTTTTATAAATTATTTTCTAATGATAAAACAACATACAAATTATAAGTTCCTATTTGAAAAGAAATTAAATTGACCCTAAAATAATCATCATATAGTTCTACAAACAAAACACGACTTTCCCCAATAACATCAAGCAAATTTTATTAAAGATATTTCTTTCTACAACGCTTAGTTTTGGATATATTGTACAATCTCAAATTAAATGGTCCAGTCTATGCGTGTGTGAACTGGTAATAAGTAGTGAAAGTCGTGTGAGTGTATGCCATGGATATTATTTTATTTTGCTTAAAATGTTACACAGGGTGTATATATTTTTGTAAGATTAAAATGATAAAAAAAAGCTATTTTATGTTTTCCGAAACTGCTCAGATTGCTTCAGAGAAAAAATCCCGAAAGAGAGGGAAACTCCGAACAAGGAATGAATTATAAGCGTCATAAAGTTTGAGAAATTAGAACGAGGAATTCGCGGTTGTTGCCTTTGGCTGGGTCATTTTTAAAATCATTATTGATATAATTTAATAGGGTGATTTATAGTCATATCAGCAAGTGTAAAGAAGAGTAGTTAATCCGGGGAATTACAGAGCTTCTAGGGATCGTTATGCGGAGTCCTGGAACGTAAATATGGGCAAGGAAGCCTTGATTGACCTTCATAAACTCTAAGAACCGTGAAGCGGTAGGAAAATTATTGCAACGAGGGCTTAGTTTACTGATTATAGGAATGAAGCTTTCAGTTCTTTAATATAACATATTACTTAAATGTTTTTATTAATTGCCCCCCTAAGGGGGCAAAGAGCGGGCCCCACACCGGGACGGTGGCGACCGTCCGGCATGCGTTGCCGTGCAAACTACATCGCCTCCCTCATGCAGTTAGTGTCTAACCTGCAGGGAGTTTTTGTTACGAGTTAGTGTGTAGGTTATTTGGGTCCCGCATAAGCACCCCGGTTAATTACGTGATGTGTGTTGCTGGCATGCTTTGCATGCGAGCGCGTCAAAGGATGAATTCCCAGGCTGTAGCCATGAACAAGTCCTGAGTACAGCCTGAGGGATTGATGGTGTGAGGGAAGATTTGGTGGCTTTCTAGTGATGTGTGGTGATTTGGTTAATAATGCTTTGTACGTGCATTTTTTAGTAATTACGTGAGGTTAGCATGCAGTTGCGGAATGGGTTTTGTTCTGCATGGTCTCCTTAATCGGAGCCGTGTCAGTACTTCCGTGTACGGCCTGAGGGCGTCGTCAGTCGTCCAGAGTGCACATGTGATTATACTTATGTTCATTAAAAATTTGATTTGAATTTATAACCGAATGAAGTTTGTCATGGCGTTGTTTGTACTGAACACACATCCTTGGTTAATTTTTACTTTCTCTACTACGTATAGTAAGTAGGGGAAGTATTGTATTGCAACCAAAAATTCCATACCGAGATTTCACCGGAAATATATGTTTTGAGACCCCCTGAATCCAAAAAAAGCATTTTTGGGAACATGTCTGTGTGTGTGTGTGTGTCCGTGAACAGCATAACTCAGAAACAAACAGTCGGATAATCACCAAACTTGGTACTTAGGTTCAGTATCTTCCAGAGATGCGACATGAAGGTTTTCAAGAAAATCCCCCCACCCCAGATTACCGTTTACATGGAACATTTTTCGAAAATTTTAATTTTCTCAAAAATAGCTGTAACGATTTTGATTAAAATATCATATGTTTAAGATATTTTCATGACAAATAAAATGTATATGTTGAATTTTCTGGGAATGTCTCCAAAAGTATTCTTCATTGTGAACGACTTTTGCATAACTGGTAAACCATAAGAGATAGACAAAATTTTATTATACAAAAATGTAGATCGCGTTAAAATACACAATCTATGTCATATACAT
Source organism: Deroplatys truncata (assembly GCA_030765065.1). Lineage (NCBI taxonomy): Eukaryota > Metazoa > Arthropoda > Insecta > Mantodea > Mantidae > Deroplatys > Deroplatys truncata. The sequence continues at coordinate 137,914,537 of CM060986.1, forward strand.
TTTTTGTTGAGTGAACCATTTTCGAGATATTGCTTGTCATTCCCTTAAATTTTTCAATACTTTTCTAAAATTGGAATTCGTTATTCATTTTTTTTTGTCTTGGATATGCAAAGAGTTATAATCTGTGGCAAAGAGAATGGTGCTGCACCTAGCAACCAGCTATTAAGAGATATGTGTATGCTTAAAGGCTACTGTTTTTCTATATTGCCCTTGTAAATATATTTTCCCCTTACATCTACAAGAAAATTAGCAATAAAATAGAGTCTGCAAATGTTTATCTCGATTAACATGAAGTAGATGGAGAATAAGCGTTTGTAAAAATAGTTTGTACAAGAGTAGAGAAAGTCATGTGAGTGTAACATATCGGATTTTTTTGTTTGTTTTGCTTTGGAATAATGAGCACTGAGGCCCACTAATTTTTTTTCAACAGATAGCAGGAACTGTAAAAAAAGGGGGGAGGTACACCACCTGTGCAAGGTTTTAAATCTCTATCTAAACATTGATTAACAATTCTCTTTTTGTGAAGCGGTCTTTTGTGTAACTCTTGAACATAAACCGCGGTGTTTTCCTTTTTTATTTTAAACTCTAGAAGCGGCTCCGCAGCCCAGTGCAATTAACATCTTACGTAGGCTTAGCGATGGATTGCGTCAGAGACGGCGTCTTCCGGCGGAGGGCGTAAGTAGCTAGTGAAATATTAAGCTCATTAATTTTCTTTCCGGCTAAAGCGAGGAGGACCGCACTGTCCTATAGCTCTAAACTTTCACGGCAAAACTCGATTATCGAAACGGCTTTTTACTCGCGATAATCCTCTTTTTTCTTCTTCTTTCCCGCATGCTTTATTCAATAGTGTTGTTTTCGGGGTGACGTCGACTAGCCACAGGCGACATCTGTTTCACTTGGGGTATTGTTCGCTTCAGCAACAGCTTCTAGTTCGGTTCTCAAATCGATAGTGTAGCGTAGTGTTTCTCAAGCTGTAGAACTCGAGAAAAGTTGACTTAAAGTACGGATTTAAAGCACTTTATGTGAGGAACACTACCCCGCAATTAATCTACAAATTGAGAATCCCACCTCATGAAAATCGTCGTATATTAAGACAATGCGTCCGTGAAATTTCACCAAAAAGTATTAAATATTAAAAAATTTACACGATGCAGTTTGCTATTAATTTGTTTTAAAATTTGTGTACTGTCTCCTGAAAATATATTTAGGAAAATGGTCACATGCTTTTTTAAAATATACAAAATTGAGAAATAAATTAAGTTTTGAAAAATCAAGAATTTTGGAGAGAATAAAAAAAATACACAAATACACAATTTGTTAATACACAAATATTATAATAGTTATTTTTGTAAATTATTTATTATAAAACCTGATCATTTGATGCGAATTGTTCAAAAAATGTATTGTGGGAAGCATTTATTACAATAGATTTAGACAATAAAAATTAATATTTAAATGAATATGACTACCAGCTAGGATGTTGAAACATGGCAAAAATATAACTCTTATTATGTGTGTTAACTGGCATAATCTTCAACAAGATACCTGCATACTAATGGATTTTTCCAGATTTAACAGAACCTTACGAAACATTCCCCATGCGTATTTTAAAATGCTGGTTCATGGCATACCACTAAAGCATAAATATTGGCGCCCATTGGCCCGTTAGGAAAGCAATGAAAATTTATTTATTTTTGGAAGCGCATTGTTCGCAATATCGGATTGCTCCATGCAACAAAAAATAGCAGGAGAACTGAAGAGAAAAACAAAATGTGATAATTTTTACCTATGGAAGAAAGAAAGAATGAAGGGAGATAATTGGAACCGGCTGTTATTCATAGGTATTTGGATATTTCTAAAGAATTTTACTCTTACGACAGTAAGCCCACGTGATAGTCGGTCAAGCCATCGATGAAGGTCTTGAGCGTGGGAGATTCGAGAAAGCAAACCCGTATGGTACAGTCGGCAAGCATTGAAAGAGGCTTTGACTGGCTACACTTCGATAAAGTTCGCCATCTTGAGGCAGTATTTTAAACACTTAAATAATTTCAGTCTAATTATATAATATGTAAATTCAACAACAGCCCGCCTTAAAGCAATAGGTGTATGCAATAATTTGTAAAATGTATGTATGTGTCATTGTATATGTTTATATTATTGTATACATGTTCAACAACGTTATGTATTACGTAATTTAATAATGTAGGAGCTGTGAGAAAAATAGGCTAAAGGTTGCTAACAATGAGGTAACAATGAGGTAACCTTGAGGCAATAATGAATTTGAAAGTTTAAGAATACTATTTGTGATTCTTGGAAGCAGTAATGTAATTTCAGTTTATAAAATAGCCAATCAACAACCAGAAAAAGCTTTAGTTAAATGAAGGTATTCTATTGGACTAGGATTAGCCAATCAGAAACTGAAATATAGCAAACTTTACAAATTCAAAGTTCAGTTGCTTGTAAACAGCGATCATAACTGGATGTGTTGGTTGTAGACAGTGTTTCTAACCGGACGCGAGATGCATCCTCAAGAAATTTAGTACGTATTCAGTGTGAGACGAAAAATAGTTTACGTGTTAAAAAGTACAAGTAATTAATAAAAAAAAATCTCACAGCTCTCTATATCAGTGAAGTGTTATTTAAGTCGTGCCAAGAATTAATAAAAAGGAGTGAATTAAAAATTATAATCTGTGTAGGCCTACATTCTTTAGCCGCACCACGCCTTGCAAAGAAATCAATGTCTCTAACAATAACACTGACGCAGCCGCGGCAAACATAAATATATAATATTTAAAGAAACAGTCAAAATTACAAAGTTAATATTTTTAAATTTTGGGACGAAGGCTACCGGGTACCATACGTGCGGTTGTAACTGCTTCAAGTTCGGCTCCCCAATAGTCGAACTATAATACATCATCTTCAAACTGACTTTCCATACGTAGCAGCAACAAACCTTCTTCAAATTGGCTCCCAAAGCGTGGGGCAAATAACAATACAACAAACCAACTTCTTCAATCTGCATTCTGGTAAATTCTGGAACATGCATTAATATGCCTCTATCAACAGGGGACCATAAAAATGCCAGAAAATAATTACGAGTTTTACCAGCGTTTGTAAGTTAGGACAGCTAAACGAGCCTTTTAACGTATTTCGCGTAATAAATAAGATTGTTACGCATTAGCTGGTGTTTTTATTTGTCAGAGTATTTTTAACAGTGAAACTAACGTCCTTTAATTTCTTTCGATATGGCTTAATTATTAATTAGCAGTTTCGTTCACATTTATGCATAAACCGCGAATATTCTTGTTTCCTCTCATGCTCTCTCCCTTCTTCCTCCAATCGCGCTTACCTTCACTTCCTCTCTCTCCCCTATTTCTTTCCAATGTATACTTCAAGTGCAGTTTTGAAAATGAGTAATAAAATGCCTTTTGTGGTGTGGTAATAAAAATTAAAATACAGAGTAATTCAGTGAAATCAAATGTTTACAACTGCGAAATGCATATACATTATTCACGTAAATTAACAAATGTATGGCATTAATGCTAATAATGTGTCATTTTATGCAATTTGAAAACATGTACCACAAATGGCTAACATTTCTGCGACGAAAATCTGCCAGCCTACGAGATATTTCATAAACAAATTTTGTAGCACTTCAACTTGAGCAGCATTAGTTTCTCTTTGAATGTTGTTCAAGATTTAAATAATGGAAGCCCAGCAGGACGGTACCACAACAAACACTGCTGTAATTTCCACAGCAGCTGTAAATTTGTTCATTGGGAATCAATCTCGAAGAAGGGATATATTGCTTGACCTCCAAGATCCCCGGATTTCTCTGTATTTGGCTGCTTTCTCTAGAGGTACTTAAAGAGGAAGGTTTATAGAAGTGCACAAACCTTTATAGACTTTAAAGAAAATATTCACTAAGGAATTGATGATATTTCATTTGAGCAGTTGCAAAATTTATTTGATATGCATCGCAGACTGTCAAAGTATAGGAATTTGCGGGACATAATTTTCAGAGATTAAATGTTTTTGTGTTGCATAAAATGCGACATATATTTACATTAATCTCGTTCATTTTGGATTGCCTTAGAGTAGGATAAATTGCATTGTATGAGTTCATGATACCCATGAACATAGAACATGTCAAAAAGATGTGTAATTTAGCTGCATTTATATGTAAACATTGTAAACAAACAAAGAAAATATGCAAGTTTGTAAAATTGAACCAAGCATGGGTTAAATAAGCAGTTAAACACAAAAATTTACTAGTGTTTCCTTGTAATTACAAATAGAAGTATACCTACATATAAACAGAATCTTGCTACACATAAATATCCGCAGTATACAAAACATGCATTGAAGCTGTCTTGCTCAAATGCCCAATGAGTAGCTCTTATCTGCAGTGTAACTAGGTTTACCACGTTGGAATGAAAACTATGATTTGCGTAGATTTTATTGATGATTAATTTTTACAGACAAGAATGTTCTCGGAGCAAAGGCTAACTGAGAGCTTTACGGGAATAGTGGCGTAAACTTATTTTCCCGTTCGCTAAATAAAAGCAAAGCTCGCTCCCAATTATAAAATATTTAAATGCTTCCGCAATATTAGTATATTTAACTTACTCACATTTCGAACACGTGCTCGTGGCAGCGTCGATGGATATATGTATTCTCGCCGAAGTTAACAAAATACTAGAGAACAAGCTTCACGTTTCTCCTCAATTTATACCAATTTTTACCCACGCTCTACGGGGTTTACATTTAGACTCGAACCCAGCCAGCATGACGCTATGCAGGGCTTGGCTCCCTTTAGTATAGGGGGTGATGACCTCGCCAAGGGTGTTCAAGAGCTTGACTTACCCCTTCCGAATTCACGGATATCCGCAGTTAGCCTCGCTCAGAATCTAAATTATATTATAAGCAATGAAATGCTGCTTCAGCATATATATTTAATGTTTTCATGATTTCTACATTATTGCATCATAGCAATTATATATTTTAAAAACACAATAGCAAAATGTATTTTACACAGCTATATACTGTCATATCAGGACAACTTGCTACGGAATGAAACTACTTGTTACAGAAACACACTTAACGGCAGTTTTGAAAGCGTGAAACTGTATTTTTTTCGGTAAGATTAGTGGGAAAAGCATTATATATCTTAATGGTTCTATAATACACATTTTGCGGGAGGAAAGAAAGTATTGCATTGGGACGAAGGATCTTTTCCTGTTGAGATAGATGGTTTGTTACGTTATTTGCACCACGCTTTGGGCGTCAATTTGAAGTAGTTATTTTTGCTTCACGTATGGAAAGCCAATTTGAGAAGTAGGTATTGGAGTTGTATTATATTTCAACTGTTGGGAAACCGAACTTGAAATTCGTTGCAACCACACGTATAGTACCCGTTTTCCGGTAGCCTTCGCCCTAAGTTTAAAAATATTAGCTTTGTAATTTTTGACTGTTTCTTTAAATATTTAATATTTATGTTTGTCTCGGCCGCGTCAGTATTTATTTTAGAAACATGGATGTCTTGGCAGGGTTGTGGTGCGACAAGAATGTAGGCTTATAAGGATTATAATTTTACTTTACTCCTTTTATTACTGCTTGACACGATTTAAATAACACTTGACTGATATAGAGAGTTATGAGATTCTTTAATTACTTACTTGCACTTCTTAACAGGTAAACTATTTTCGTCTCACAAGAATACGTATTAAATTTCTTGAGGACACTTTTTGCGTCTGGTTAGTAACGCTGTTTGCAGGCAACTGAACTGTTTTCAACCGCCTAAACTCGTAAATTTCTGTATTTCAAGTCTCTGTTTGGCTATTCTTAATCCAATAGAATACCTTCATTTAACTAAAGCTTTTTCTGGTTGTTGATTGGCTATTTTTATAAACTGTCACTAAAATTACATTATTGTTTCCAAGATTCACAAGGAGTATTGTTAAACTCTTAAACTCATTGTTACCTCAAGGTTACCTCATTGTTAACTTATTGTTAGCAACGTTTAACCTATTATTCTCACAGCTCCCACATTATTAAATTACATAATACATTCACATAACATTATATTGTTGTATCCATGTACAATAAACATATATAATGACTGTGATATACACTTTTTATATATTGTTACATACACATATTGCTTTAAGGCGGGTTGTTATTGAATTATATATTATATAATTTTGACTGAAAATCATGTTAGTGTTAAAAATACTGCCTCACTGTATTAATTTATATAAGTTTTATATTATAGGCTTACTATAGCAGTATAACAATTAGATTTCATTGAATCACCCTGTATAAGTAAAACTTTTCACAATGTCTATACCTTTAATTATGCGAAAGAAACTATGCTATTTTACATGTTAAGCAGAAAACGGGTATAAGAAATTCAACATTCTGAAGTGTTTAAGCGAATATTGTCATATGCTGAAGTAAGGGCCAAAAGGTTTCCAGAAAATGAATAAATTTAGCTCACCCGAGCACTCTACATTATGACCTAGGAACAGAGTATGGAGGGAGATGCCCCGAAGTCGTGGACTGACGACACGTACGTCTTGCTACAACGACTGCACTCACTCAAGTATCGCTGACTATATTCCCCCCTCCAACCGTGTCTATCCACGCCAGCCAGCCAGCCAGAGTTGGCGTCATACCAGACGATTTTCAATCAAAGCTCTTTCTCTTGGCGTTTTCCGTGCCAAAGGACGGATTGTTAAGCCTAAAAACCAAGGAAGACCAATAATGCTATGTCTAGTAGCGACAATGCAACACAACAGTGCGTCTGGTAATGACAATGTACTTTCTGGTACGCAAAAGTATGTACCTTATAATATTAACCATAATTAACATAGCTTCTTAAATATGCGCCCTATATAAATTTTGTATTAATAATGTGGCAAGATGGCCTTGACAACTTATTCGCGACCAAACCGACTGGCAGGGTTACGCCCACGGCAGAGATGCAGACCATCCTACTGACATAGGGTCAGCTTCACGTTTTCCCCAGCCGGAATGTTGACAACAAATCTACACCCCTATAAGTGGTCTTGAAAAGGCGCAATCCGTGGCGTGCTTAAATGATGTCGTATGAACACCGAAGTTTTGTATATATCTGAATTTGTTCAACAATGCTATTCTTAATTATTCTCTCACTCCCTCTCTCACTCACGTATACAGAGTACGCGTGTTCTCTAAAAATGCTCTTTTTTATTCGTGGGATCTCAAATTGTAAATTTCCTGTGAAATTTACATATCGAATATCTGGATGGAAATATAATACTTCCTTTATACATCCTAAATAAGCCGTAGAGAAAATTAAAAATGTACCAAGTGCTATGTTGGCGTGTTTTAGAAATTATTATCTCTATGCAAATGAGCTGTAAATTGGGAAACGAAAGGGGATCAAAGGCACATTTGCCGTTTAGCAAGTTGCATAAATTAAAAATAACCAGGGTTGTTATTACTTTCTCTACCACATATAGTGAGATGGGGAAGTATTGTATTCCACCCAAAAATTCGATACCGAGATTTCACCGGAAATACAAGTTTTGAGATCCCCTGAATCTAAAAAAGCATTTTTGGAAACATGTCCGCGCGCGTGTGTGTGTGTGCGTGCCTGTAAACAGCATAACTCGGAAACGAACAGTCAGATAAACACCAAACTTGGTATTTAGGTTCAACATCTTCCATAGATGCGACACGAACGTTTTCAAGAAAACCCCCCCACCCCCACCCCAGATTACCATTTACATGGAGCATTTTTCGAAAGTTTTAATTTTCTCAAAAGTGGCTCTAACGATTTTGATTAAAATATCATATGTTTAAGATATTTTCATGGCAAATAAAATGTATATCTTGAATTTTCTGGGAATGTCTCCAAAAGTATTCTTCATTGTGAACGACTTTTGCATAACTGGTAAACCTTAGGAGATAGACAAAAGTTTACTACACAAAAATTTAGATCACGTTAAAATACACAATTTATGTCGTATACATTTTTTTTTGTTGAGTGAACCATTTTCGAGATATTGCTTTTATTCCCTTAAATTTTTCAATACCCAGTTTCTCAAATGGGAATTCATTATTCATTTTTTGTCTTGGATATGCAAAGAGTATTAATCTGTGGCAAAGAGAATGGTGCTGCACATAACAACCAGCTATTAGGAGATATGTCTGTGCTTATATTGCCCTTGCAAATATAAAACAAGGGGAACATAGTAGGCCTAAAGCGATAGTCAATACTTTTAGAACTAGTCGCTATGTGTAAAACGTAATACTCTTTGCATGTCAAAAGATCATTTCTTCAAATGTTTATCTCGATTGATATGAAATAGATGGAGAATAAGAATTTGTAAAAATAGTTTGTACAAGAGTATAGAAAGTCATGTGAGGTAACACATCAGATTTTTTGATTAAACAGGAATTTCTCTAACAACCAACGTATAACCTCTACAAAATATTCTTAGAAAAGTATTTTTTTCTATTTACATCATGTTACTTCAACTATTTGCAGAAATAGTTGCAATAAAATATTCATTGTAGGTACAAAGGGTAGATTGAAATGATAGTCAAAGCTACAAAACGCGTGTTTTAGGAACTCTGTGAAAATCTCTGAGCAACGATAGATCTAACAGAGGGGAACATTTTTTGTCAAGCTACCACCATTCGCCGATGCATCGTTACGGAGTTATTCACCCCGGTTTGAAGCGTATCCGGTAGGATAGGTTTGAGGGGCCAATACACTTTGACTGTTTAAAACCGCTGAATGTGTTTCTTTCTTGTCCCTTACGTGTGGTTAGGTCAATTTGACTCAAACGAAAGATCCCAGCAGATGATCATCAACAATTCCAGCCCAAATGTTTACGGAATACTTTTGTTGGTGATATCTAACGAACACTGTATGAGGGTTCTCAACATCCCAGATGTGGCTGTTCTTACTATTGAAGTATCCGTCTCGTGTGTAGCAGGACTCATCAGTAAACAAGACGGCTCAGAAAATGTAGGATCTGCGATACTTCGTTGTAGAAACCACTGGACAAACTGAATAAAAGGTGCGAAATCGTTCAGCCCCAATCCTTGTACTCTCTGGAGGTGTTATACGTGGAGCTGTTGTTCACAAACACAAGAGTTAAAATGGTCTGTGCATCTTGAGAAGGTGTATATTGCGTTTACGTTGTTTGCACATCGCTTTGGGCGCCAATTTGAAGTAAGTTGTTGCTTCACGTATGGAAAACCAATTTGAAAAGGTTGTTTATTTTAGGAGTTGCATTTCAACTGTTGGGGAACCGAACTTGAAGTAGTTGCAAGCGCACGAATGGTACCCGGCAGCCTTCGCCCCAAGTTTAACAAATATTTACTTTGTATTTTTACTGTTTATTTAAATATTATGTATTTGTTTGCCTCGGCTGCGTCAGTATTAATTTGTAGAGACATAAAGATTCTTAACAAGGCGTGGTGCGGCTGAAAAATTTAGGCTTACACAGATTATAATTTTACTTAACTCCATTTATTAACCCTTGACACGATTTAAATAACACTTCACTGATATAGAGAGATGTGAGATTATTTATTAATTACTTGCACTTTTTAACACGTAAACTATTTTTGTCTCACATTGAATACGTATTAAACTTCTCGAGGACGCGTCCCGCTGTCTGCTAGCAACTGACTTCTGAATTTGTACAATTTGCCCTATTTCAGTTTCTGGTTGGCTATTCCTAATCCAATAGTATACTTTTATTTAACTTAAGCTTTTTTATGGTTGTTGATTGGCTATTTTATAAACTGTTCAAAATTTACATTATTGTTGCCCCAATAATGATAAGTAGCATTATTAAACTCTCTAATTCATTATTGCCTCAAGGTTACCTCATTGTTATCTCATTGTTAGCAACTTTTGACCTATTTATCACAGCTCCTACATTACTAAATTACGTAATACATTCACATAAAATTATTAAACATGTTTACATGTACATAATAATATAAACATTAATAAAATGGTGTTACATACATTTTTATATTATATTATACACATATTGCTTTAAGGCAGGTTATTGAATTTATATATTATATAATTTGACTGAAATCACTTAAGTGTTAAGAATACTGCCTCAGTTTTCGATCTTCCAAACCTAACCAGACGTAAGGGACAAGAAAAAGACCGTGTCACTTGATTCAGTGGTTGCAAGCAAAGTGTCAAAGTTTTGCTGCGCCTGTCAAACCTATCCTACCGAATACGCTTCAAACTGTGAATAACTCCGTAGCGATGCATCGGAAGATGGTTGATGATGATGATGATGATGATAACTGAGTGGCCTCTTAAAGAGGCTATGCCGCAGGCTCAAGAACCCACTGTGTCTCATGTTTTGGCATTACTGAAGTTCAATGATCCGTAGAGATACCCTTGTGTTTTAGATTAAACAGTTCCTTTAACGATTTCGATTAAAGTGTGATGTGTTCAAGATTAGATTTTATTTCTGATGAAAATGCAAATAACTAGTGAAGACCTCTTTGTGCTCATTTGTTTTTGAACAACTGTGAAGCTTTAGATAAGAGAGAGTGCACAAATAAATACGTAAGAATTTAAGCTAAGCAGTTTAATTCTGTTGTTCCAAATCTGGACAAATCTTTCCTTTTATTAGGAAACCTACGACTGCAAGAAACTTTAGCTTTTCGATCTCGTTGAAGTACACATTTTGTCACTTTCTGTGACAATAGTCATTAAAATAATCATTAATGTTCATTTAATTTTTTTCTGCGTTTTAGCAATACGCTCTGAAGCTCTAATTGGTCGTTCCTGTGTTTATTTATGAGTTCATGCATTGAATAAGTTGTGGAAAATATATGGATTCATTTTTTTAACTCCAGATTATTTTCTCAATCTACAAAATTACTATTTATTCAATTAATCAATAAACTTTTATTTTTGCAAACATTTATTGTAATTAATACAATGTAAGTAGTAAAATAAACTTTTTGTGAACATGTGTAGAGTAGTTATAAAAAGGGATTTGTAGAGAAAGTAGGATTATGTAGAATGTATTATATATAATGTAGAATTAAATTTTACTACGTCATGTATATCCCATATTTCCATGTTTTTCTTAATTTAAATTGGCCGGATTTAAGACGAAAGTATTTTAGAAGGTTCGATCTTGCAATCTTCGTTTTTTTCAGACGTGGGTCTTGCCGACATTCTAAGTGGCTACAGCAGTGTCATCAGTGTAAAATATGCCACATTGCTGCATTATTTGCTTGAAATATTAGCCGAAACTCAGTAGAAAAAAACGGAAAATATTTTACCCATACGTGCCTGTACAACTCTTTCTTCAGCGCCCTCCATCACAAAGTTTGTAGCATGTGCAAACTACAGAGTAGAGATGGAGCAAGACTGGTTAGAGTATCCAGCCTTATTCATCCATAAAAAGCGGTTCACGTATACTAACACGCTTTTTGCCTCTTAAGCGCTCCAACTCCTCCGCTCGAAAAGCGGGAGGTAGGATTTTGTCTTCCTTTTACAGTTCTTTATTTCTTTAACTAGTACTTCTCGCGTCAGCACTGGGATTATTTAATGCTGTTATTTCTTCCATGTGATACTTGGTAATATGCTGTATAGAAATAGCTACTGCAAGAAAAGAGTACCTCGGCCTCAGCTTGCAAAACGTCTGCACGTTCCACATGTATTACTTCTTTTGCAGGAAGATTTTGTTAGAGAAAGTCTCCTTTGCTTTATGCAATAAGTCCTAGTGAGACAGCAACATGGTACGAATCGATCTACTAAAAGATATACAGTTAATAAACACCACATCGTGGGTTTATTATTTGATATTACAGGCTGAGAAGAAGGTTTGTTGCTTCACGTATGGAAAGCCAATTAGAAGTAGGAGTTGTATTGTAGTTTAACTGTTGGGGAGCAGAACTTGAAGTAGTTGCAACCGCACGTATGGTAAAAAGTTTCCGGTGGCCTTGGCCCCAAATGTAATTTCCGGTGGCCTTTGCCACAAATGTACTTTCCGGTGGCCTTTGCCCCCCAAAAATATTTAAAAAAATATTAACTTGTAATTTTTTACAGTTTCTTTAAATATTATATATTTATGTTTGCCCAGGCTGCGTCAGTATTCTTGTTAGAGACGTGGATTTCTTTGCAGGGAGTAGTATGGCTAAGAATGTAGGCTTACACAGATTATAATTTTTTACTTCACTACATTTATTAATCCTTGACACAATTTAAATAACACTTCACTGGTATAGATAGCTGTGAGATTCTTTTATTAATTACTTACACTTTTTAACACGTAAACTATTTTCGTCTCGCACGAATTCGTATTAAATTTCTCGAGGACGCATCTCGCGTCCGGTTAGGAACACTGTCTACAACCAACGCGTCCAGTTATGAGCACTGTCTACAAGCAACTGAACTGATTTCTACCGCCTAAATTTGTACAATTTGCCCTATTTCAGTTTCTGATTGGCTAATCCTAGTCCAATAGAATACCTTCATTTAATTAAAGCTTTTTCTGGTTGTTGATTGGCTATTTTATAAACTGTCACAAAAATTACATTATTGCTTCCAAGAATCACCAGTAATATTATTCATTTCTAATTCATTATTGCCTCAAGGTTACCTATTGTTACCTCAGTGTTAGAAAATGTTGACCTATATCTCACAGCTCCTACATTATTAAATTACGTAATAAATTCACATAACATTATTGAGCATGTGTACAATAATAGAAACACATAAAATGACTGTTACATACATTTTACAAATTATTACATACACATATTGCTTTAAGGCGGGCTGTTATTGAATTTACATATTATATAATTAGACTGAAATTATTTAAGTGTTAAAAATACTGCCTCAAGGCCTCATAGTAATACGTGGTTCAGTGATCCCTCTTTAAAGGCAATTCCCGAAAAAAAAATTAGTTTCATTTATGGACGCTCTTTAGCGTCCCATAGCGTGAAACAGCAGAAATTTACTCAGAGGCCTCTTTATCAAGCTTGAGATTCTTTTGCGTGCTATAAATCTACGACCTTACTTCCCTTCGGTTCTACTGCCCTTCCGAAGGAAGCCATCCTTAGGAATTTTATGCCCGAAAAAATCCATCGCCCTCGGGTTTGAACCCGCGACCTCGAGAACTAGATGTTAGTATTGTATCCTTAGACCACGAAGGAAGGCGCTAATTCTTGGAGCTCGAACTAACACTGATTCACTTCAGCAGCACGCCAACTGTTAGCAGGAAGCTCGTAACAATGCTTGCTTCGTTTGCACTACACACTACTCTATGGTTCGAATACCAAGTGTCACAACTCTTACACTTATACAAGCTGTTAAAAAGCTTCGGGATGCTCCTCTTATATAGTTGATGAATGTGTGTTAACAAACAGAGGCGCGAAAATGCCTTATCGTTTCATTTTGCTGTGCCCTTAAACAAATGCTGATACAAAAGCTATTTCCTATACGAGAGGGATGGCATCATAGCTGTCATGTAATGACTACCACACACCATGTTTATTGGTGAAATCGCCACTGCCCAAATTTCTACAGAATTTCACTGATAATTAGAAGTATGTTGGTAATACAATCCCGCGACTATTAGCTAAAACAGTACATTTTGTTCGCTATATTGCGAATTTGCCGAGGATCGGGTATACACATGCTGCGCTCATTGTCCATTACACTGGGGGTTCTCCGTTCTTAACATCCCGCGTTACTTACGCCTGATAGTAACATGTAGTATAATAAGTACTAACATTGTTAAGTCTTGTTGAATATAATTTTCATCTGTACTGAGACATTACTGGCATCTTAGAATGAAATTTCGATTCTTCTTGAGTAATGCTCATAATTTCTGTTCTTATATTGTCCTTAAGCTCGTCTATGGTGTGAGGATTGTTCTCATAAATATTCCTTGCTCGAAAAACCCCTGAATCCTTCCTTTGTCACCACCAAAAAGGGTAACGAACTCGTGAGGGGCCAAGAACCTACAGCCAAAAATCACGCCCACGCATCCACCCATATCAAAGCAACACCGACAATCCTACCCCAACGTCCAACAAAAACTATAGCCCATTATCTACCCTTTATCCAAATGAGAAAATTGAGCAATTCCACTCAACTGACTAACAGAGCATAAAGTTATAAATCGCTTTATGTTTCCGTTATAATATCCATGTAACACAGTCACTCCTTTTTCACTTAACAGCATATTTTCTAATACTATGTATACGTAACTTTCCAATTAAGTTTAACATGTTCTTTTCTTATAGAACCTAATTCTAGCATTGTGATATTACTTATATTTTATAATGTTTTATATCATACAGTGCAAGCAGATACATAGAAAGAGAGGTGTATAAAGGAACACATTGTTTTTGTGATCCGCCACACGAGGGGTCCATTTCCTACTACTCTGACATATAAGTGTACATTTGCTACAACAGTACACACCTTACTTTGGAAATTTCTCAGTTCAGAGCATTCTAGTATCTGAACTATTTCCATTCTTAGGTTTTGAAGGCTAACGCTAATTCACCACATCCGAGGTGCAAGATTGCCTGACATTGCGAGTTCTGCGGTCATAATTTATTATGTTTTTTATTCCAGTGTGTATTTTTAATTTGAAAATAACCAAATGCAATTGATCATATGTTTTCCTCAGTTATGAATTAATGTTTAATTTCATTTATTAAAATAGTTTCCCTCAGACAATTACAAACTTAAGTTTTGCTTGTTAAACCTGAAAAATATTCTCTAACTGTAACATAAACAAACAGGTATATAATAATAATAATAATAATAATAATAATAATAATAATAATAATAATAATAATAATAATAATAATAATAATAATAATAATAATAATAATAATAACAACTTTTATTTAGTAATTTTCCACCATACAGTTTTTCTTCAACGGAAGGAACTTATTGATTCTGCACGTGTTTCCATCTTCTTCTACTAGTTCTGTTCTATTCATGCTCCTGATAGCATCCATCCATTGTTTTCGTGGGTTTCATTTATTCCGACTAGCTTTAGATGCCCATTGTGGTATTACCTTCGGAGTTTTCTTTTCTCAACATTTTTACATGTCTGAACAAATTTAATGTTTATTTTCCATCATTTCAGTATTATTGTTCTCAATTCCTACGATTTATTTACTCCTTTATTTTTAATTTTCTCTTCTATTGTTACCTAGCTATTCTTCATCATTAGTATTATTTCTATAGCCAACAGCTTTTTGTTTGCAATTTTCGTGTAGTAACAACAAACAATAATAATAATAATAATAATAATAATGTTTCCCTACCAATATGAATATCTCATCACTTTTAAATACAAAGTGATTTACTTTCTCACTACTTTGGACGTACACTCGCTAATTAACCCGCCAAGTTGCAGAGTTGTCCCCTGGCTAGTGTACAACATTGCTGCATGGTTATATATAGGATGGACCATTTAAGTTGAGACTGTATAGTATCTCCATAACTAAGCGTTGTAGAAAGAAAAGTCTTTAATAAACGTTTCTTCATATTATGGGGAAAAGTAAATGCCATTAGTCGGTTTTTTTGGAGGACGTTGTGTTGATCATTTTAGGGTCAATTTAACTTTTTAAATGGGAGCCTACAATTAGACTCGAAATTAAATTGACCCTAAAATGACCAATACAATGCCCTCCAAATAAAACACGACTAATGGCATTTATTTTCTCCCATAATATCAAGCAACTTGTATTCAAGACATAGTCTTATTCGCGTGCTGGATACACAACACATAACAGTTTATTTAAATCCTGCTAGGTTAGTTCTTGGAATCCGGGTAATTTAAAATTTCTTGACGAATGTAGTTTCAAAACAATGGCATACGCCGTTAGGTATCTTAGACAACGATTATGGAAAATAGGCCTTGGTGTGATCTTCATGCAAAGCGTTATCTTAAAAAAGAATATGTACTGAAAATGTTAATTATTATATATTTTGGATCCTTTAAATGTCTCTAAACGCTCTCTGATCTTATATTATCATTCTTTAAATAACTATATTTTGTGCAAATGTTGTATATAGACAGCAGTATTTCACTTTAAATAAAGGTGAGGCAGCGATTACAGGATTATAAGAATAATCATTTTATATTGCAAAACTCTAATACTAAATTTAGGCAGGATACTGAACCATTAGAGAAATGCTGTTAAACATTAACCTGTCCAAGTCGTAAGCTGTTACGTTGAATTTGACTTGAAAGATTCAATGTTAGGGCTGGGAACTCCAGCTTTCAATACGGACGCTCCTACCGCTTGAGCTACCATGGCGAGATTCCCGTATACGCATTAAACCTTCGCATCTGATTCAAGTATGACCGTGAATCTTCAACGCGATCTCGAATATTAGTTATACTTCAAAGGCGACTTACAATGTTGCAAGTGCTTTAAATTTAAGGATTTTTATTAGCAAGGCTATATTAATATTTGCATAATATTTGTTAAACCGCTTCTTTTCACTTTCTCTACCACCTAAATACTAGGTATAGAAGGTATTGCATTCCACCCAAAAATTCCAAGGAAGAAGTATGCGGATGTAGGTAATAGGTTAGTGAGAGAAGGGTGGACCTGGTCTAAATTAAGTGCACATAGGCTAAGGGGAGATAGGAAGGGAGTGAATTTGGATAGATGTCCTCTTTGTGGAGAGGCAGATAATGATTTGCATTATATAATTGAATGCGAAGAAACTAAGTTGTGGAGAGATCAGTTTTTACCTAAAGAATGGGAGAATGTTAACAAAGAAGTACTAAAAGTTAGGTTAATGAAATTACAAAAGGAGAGGGATATAAAAAGAATAGGAGAATATATGGGGAGAGTAAGAGAAAAATGGTTTAGAAAAATAAAGAAATATGAATTTGTTATGACCCACCATGCATAAATAACCACGGTGTTAAAATGCATGATGAATCAAAGAAAGAAAAAATAGCAGCTTAAAGTAATATATTAAAATTTGTATGAATTTTATATAGCATTATGGAAATAAAATACAAATACTGAGAGTTTACCGGAAATATATTTTGAAGATCCCTGAATAAAAAGACATTTCTAGAAATAGGTCTGTGTCTGTCTATGTGTGTGTGTGTGTGTGTGTGTGTGTGTGTGTGTGTGTGTTAAATCAAAAAGGTAAAGTCAGATAAATACAGAACGTGGTGTTTAAGTTCAGTATTTTCCCAAAATGCGATACGAAGATCTTCAGGAAAATCCCTCCTCCCCAATCACCCTTAACGGAAGATTTTTCGAAATTTTTTACTTTAAAAATGGATCCAACAATTTTGATTAAAATGTCATCTATTAAATATATTTATGACAAATAAAATGTATATCTTGGTATTTTCTGCGAATAATCTGCAGGAGTTCTACAATTTTGTATAATCTTGCTTTTTTTCATTTTTGCATCAGCCATTCCAGAGATCTGTTATTAATGGTTTGAATTGTGAAATTCTTTGTCCATTTTTTTTAAAATCCGGACGACATTCAGTTGTTTATCGCGCTTGCATGGAAGCAGTATGGAACTCTTAAGGTCAACATATCCAATGTTTAAGCATTTGACTTTCATTGTTCCCTTATCTATTACAATGAGATGTGTAATGTAGCTACTTCTGCAAAGGCTTGTCCCAATTAAAATGAAGTAGACAGAAAATTATGTTTTCTAAGAATAGTTTCTATACCCATTAATGAATGACAGAGTAGAGAAAGTTATATGAATCTAACACAATTTTTAGTATTATCCTGCATATAAATAAACATAAAACTATTCAGAAAATACATTTTATTGCCAACATGCCTCGCTGTATACGTACTTCATCATATTGGCACTGAAAAGTGAATTTTTAGGAGTGTTTTGAAGCATTCCACTTGAAACTGTCT
Source organism: Deroplatys truncata (assembly GCA_030765065.1). Lineage (NCBI taxonomy): Eukaryota > Metazoa > Arthropoda > Insecta > Mantodea > Mantidae > Deroplatys > Deroplatys truncata. Next base: position 137,932,474 of record CM060986.1, read on the forward strand.
TGAGCGCAATTATTAGTTTATGCGTTTCATGCAAGTGATGAGAGAGTTACCGGAATGAAAAATAAGGTTATTATCGACAAGTCAGTTAATTTATCAGCAGGTATAGGAAGTTCTAAACATTAAAACCACGACGAAAAAAAATGTAACGTTGAAAGATCACTGAAGGCAGATATAGGTAACAAACTACTCCCTCCATTCCTCGTCAGTCTTTTGGCGTTTGCAGACAGCACTGAGACCACAGAGTTTTACTACCTGTTAGTGATCCCTGGCACCTGTTGTTCATGTGCTTTCTAGTGATAGGGTTGAGAGTCGATAATTTGAAACCTACTGCTTAAGAATTCCTATGCCTGTTTATGAACCAAGCTACGTACCTCTTCCCTCTTGCCTTAACCAGCACAATGTAATAGTGTCCTCATGCACTAGTTATGGTTATGTTTCCAAGTATCCTATTTACAAGGAATGCAATTATACCTATTATTCTGAGTGTGTGTTTGTTTGTGACACCAATATCAATAATGCGAATTGTTTGAGCTCTATCTGAAGGTTTATTTAATAACAAGAGCTGTAAAAGGGCTGCATTTGAAAGACAGTCTACTAAATATGATGTGCATGACAGGTTATACTACCTGAACATCGTAGTTTTGAGGCAGTAGTTTTAAAACTTAAATAATTTCAGTCTAATTCTATAAAATAAAATATAACAACCCACTTTAAAGCAATGTGTATAAATAATATATAAAATATATGTAACAGTTACTGTATTCTGTTTATATTATTGTGTACATGTATAATAATGTTATGTGAATGTATTAAGTAATTTAATAATGTTTGAACTGTGAGAATATAAGCAGAAAGTTGCTAACATTGAGGTAATCTTGAGGCAATAATGAATTTGGAAAGTTTAATAATGCTACTAGTAATTCTTAGAACAATAATGTAATTTTTAAAACAGTTTATAAACAGCCAATCAACAACCAGAAAAGCTGAAAGTTAAATAAGAGTATTCTATTGGAGTAGGATTAGCCAATCAGAGACTTGAAGTAGAAACATTTACAAATTTAAGCGGTAAACGCCATTCGCTAGAAGGCAACGTACCTGAGCAGTTTGTTCGCTGGGTACAATTTCTGTATGAGACACATAAAATTCATTACGGCGTGAATAATATAAAGTTTACGTATTGAAAAGTAAAGGTAACAATAATCTCACAGCTCTACAGTAGGATATATCAGTGAAGTGTTATTTAATCGTGTGAAGGATTAATAAAAGGAGTAAAGCAAAAATTATATTCTTTGTAAGCCTTCATTCTTTAGTACCAAGCCCTGCTAAGAGATACGTGTTTCTTCAAATTACTACTGACGCAGCCGAGGCATATATATGTTTAAATATAAAAAATACAAAGTTGAGCATTTTTTAAAAAAAAGTGGGGCGAAGGCTACCGGAACCTTTGTAACGTACGTGGGGCGAACACTCCAAGAAACATATCTCCCGCAAAACATGGTGCAAACAGCAGTAATAATCTACTTCAAGTTTGGCTCCCATACGTGCAGCATCAATAACCCTCAGCTGCTTGAACATCGTAGTTTTATTATCCCAAACTTCGTAAACAGGTAAAGAAGTCCGCTTTGTTGTGAAAGATTTCAGCGCTCAATCTAAAGCTTTCACAAAATCCATTTTCTTTCGGAGAGTCTTGCTTTTTAAGCTCATTCACAATACATTTTCCTCGCTTAAAGGAAGAGGTGCACTTCGAGCACGCAAGAGCCTGTGAATAAGAGTTTTCTAGAACCAGAGCTATCGAAACACCCGTTTGTTGTTAGAGACGCCTAAGAAAACTTGGAGTTTTCCAGTTGAAATACAATACCATTCGTCTTCTCGTGATTACTCCTCCCTTTGTTTGGGTTTTTATTTTTTTAGCTTATTTCTTTTATCCTCGGAGTTTCTCTTAGAACTCCTACTGTTTCTGTATATCGTTCGCATCCAGATGCTGATAAACTTCAAAGGATCTCGGAATTCCCCTTATTTTAACATGTAATGCCGTTTTTATTTGAATATTTGTGATACAAAGTTCCAATATAAATGCTATAGATGTAAGAAGCTTTACTGCTCATTAAATTGATGTTAAAACCTTCGGAGGTAAAGTATTAAGCAGACAGAAAAAAGACTGAAATATCACGGTATTCGAAAATGTAAGCTACATTCTTTATGTGCATTCACATTAAACAATTTTTTAAACACTGTGTATAATTTTAAATGATTGAGAAACCATTACTTAAGAAAAATGTGTTAATATTTGGCATTAATTTTATAGTCTACATCCGTTGTGTGGGGGTAGTGCGTCTGCCTTACATTCAAAAAATCCCATGTTCGAATCGCGGTTAGGGTGAGTTACCCGGATAAGTTTATTTTAGGAGTTTTTCTCATGCCCTTGAAATATGTCGGATAACTCAAGTTCTGGTTACTCCGGACTCATTTAAACCCGTTTCAAGGACGTTAAACATAAAAATATATCCTCGCTCTTGTATGCATGTTTGACTTTTCCTTGAAAATTTTTGTTTTTAATTTAGTTTCGTTTAAAGTCGCTGAAACGCTATGCGACTATTAACATCATAATGAACAATTCACTAACTAACACAATGTTCATTTTCATTATTGATTAACACAACAAAAATTATAAACTATGATATAAATGTATGCCTTTAAAGAAGTGAAGAACGTCTGAATGGTTGATTGCTTTGGTGAGATATGTGGAAATGTGGTGTAGATTTCTTTTTCCTTTGAAGCTGGAGCATTCGGTAAAGAAATGTTTGATTGTAAGGAGGGCGTTGTAGTTAGAACACATGGGGTCATCTTTACGTAGCAGATATGCGTGTGTCAGTAGATGGATAAGGTATCATTATTGGTTTCAAATTATTGAAGTTATTGCACAGGTATTTTTGATGCATGGTTCAATGACCGTACATGCATATTTAAGTTAAAGGATAAACAATAGAAAAAGAAAACAAAACAAAAAAGAGCAAGAAAATAGAGATAAATTACCTTTGAATAACTGAACAAATTTGACCTAGCTTGGCGCACTTCAGCCAAGAAATTGCCCACGTTTTGCAGTTCCTCTGATCAGCCAGTAGATATCAACATGCCAATCTCTTTCTTGACAGACTTAAGAATTTTTCTATGAGTTGAATTGTTCGCTGGTTCTCCCACTGAGCGCATTCCGTCAACATTTTTGTACCCAGTCCCTGTCTAAATCATAGAATGGGCAGATTCTCCTGCCAGAATCGTGAGTCATTTTCCGTGCCCTCCAGCTCCCAGTCTAAACCATGTCATTCCTGATCTTTCCTTTCTCACTAAGTTAAGTGTATATGCCTCTTTACCCCAATTCAATTTTATTCCATTTGCTGGACTTAAAGAAGGTTTAATTTTACAATCCGATTCTATTTCTTGTTGGTTGATGTCTCTTAGCCTTCTTTTGACACCTTTCCATATGTTTTTGTAATTTGTTTCAGCTCTTTGCAATACTGAACCCATTCCTATTCTCCTCAAACCCCTTTCCAAATCAGTTGCCCAAAACTTATGAGACAGGTTTTCTCGTTGGTATTTATACCATTTGGATCGTAATGTGGAGTTATCTCCCTGCATCAGCCTCAGCCAGTACTTCACTGATCTTATTTTACAGTGTATTGTGTCTTCATAACATCCCACCTACCTCAATACTCCCGAATTTGATGTGCCTTGTGAAACCCAAAGAACTCTTTTTCAAAATGCTACCTGTGCTTTATTTACATGTTCTGCTCTTTCCCATCCCCACATTTCGCTCCTGTATAACAAAATCGCGTTATCATAGAGTTATACATCTTTTCTAATGTATATGCCGGTACATCCGGTATCCGCGTGAGGGTACGTAATAATTCATTTAACTACCCTCGTGCTTTATATTTAGTTACTCATAGATGCTGGTTCCATTTGTAGTTCTAGCCCCCTTATAATACAACTTTTCATCGCTGCCATACACATAGCCATTTTTGAAAGTCATTATTTTCGTTTTATTAATGTTTACCACCAAACCCCATGTGTGTCAGTGAGGTGTGGCCAACAAGTTATGCAGTGAACGAAAGTACCATTTTAGTATTTTTTCAGAAAAAAAATTCGTAGCATACGTTTTACGTAGCATCCTAGTCTTACTGAAATATGTGTTACAATACGATAGAATAGCAACTGAGCTACCTTTATTACTATTTTGACATTCTTCCTTATGTGCCTAGTTACTTCAGAATGTAATATGTTTAACTAATATTCACTAGTGTTAATAGGTTGCAACTACGCGTTGGACGTGATTCGTAGTTAATGCAACTGTTTTGGCTTTTGTTATTTTCGTCAATTCCCTGTAGATGAACAAAGCTATCAAAATTAATATCGTATAGTCCCAGCTGCCTTCGAAACCTCACCGCAGCTTCTGTTGTGAGACAAATGTCATTTATATCTCACCAAGGTGATCCATGCGGTTTCCAAAGCTTTTTTCTTAACTTTCTAAAAGATTCATAATCTTTTTCAATTTATTCATCGAGATTTCTCTGTGGGTTAGAGGATGACATCTGCACACATTTCACCCGGCGAATTGATAGAACTTCTATAAAATGCTAATGACTACAGAAAGGTTTGCGTCTATTATGTTTCAAACGCTTCTTCCTGGTTATGCTGAAGCATAAGCGAGGTGAAGTATCAAATATAAGGGGTTCAGGGAAAAGAGAGATCAGTCAATTATAGGAATTTTAAAGTTTAAGAACTCGTTAAAGCGTAACATACAATCATTGTTGCAAACACGTTTCTAAGAATTTGACACTATTGAACATGTAAGTAGAATATGAAAACTTCTTGGTTTCAAACCATGGAAAATTTAGCAATTTTGAAAACTTCGTTGTGACTTCGTAGTGATTTCCCCTGAAATTGATATGGCGAATAAAGACTAAAGTGCTACTACTTTCATTATTTTATTGTAAAGCAATATTGTCTTATTGTAATGTTTCAACCTACACCTAGAATTACATTTGAAAACACTCATTTTTGGACATTGTTCGACACTAAAAGCAAACACAACATTTATGTATAATTATGGAGAAGACTCATCCAGACATTCGCTTATGAGGTAGACCAATATGGTTGTCATCCTTGTATTTGTACAGAGTTTCTTCAAACAATGTAGATCGCCATACTTTTCTCTCGTGATCGACAAATTAGCTAAAAACAAAAATATTATAAAACCTATAATCCAAACATTTAAAACGACAAATATTAATCACCTATGTAATATGTTCCTAATATTGATAACGTTTTAAGGAGTTTTACTATAACTAAAGAATGCAAAAATTTGCGTAAAGGTAATTAAATTAAGATATTAAAGTTATTTCCCATTGATTTAGCATATTCTTTCTCTGTTTCACTATGACTCGACATATTATTCTCCTGTATATGTTTTCACCAACAGTGCGGATCTCCTGACTTGAGTGCTTATTCCCCATTCTCGTCGAACAACTGTAAAACGTGACCCCTGGGAGGGAAGAGACCCGAAGTGCGACTAGATTTGGATGATGACGGGCGCTAGCATGGACAGGGTCCCTAACGTTTCTAGATAGAACGCATCCGACGTCGCATGGCCCCTGCACACAAGCCACCAACCTCCAGAAACCACCGAGTGGAGCCCCAAGCTGAGGAGAGACCTAACGGAGCGGTACCGTAGGGAAGAAACATAGGCCACCACCCAGCCGCAACCCGCCGAACACCGTCGCCAGGTCCTACAACACTGAAACAGACCACAAGGAAGATGATGGGCACAGGAAATGAGAGAAAGGAGAGTTGTAGTAGAAGATGAACCACCCCAGCATTCGCCTGTTGATCCGAGGAAACTCGTTGGCCAGAGTGGACGCCGGAGATCGATGCCCATACCTCCCGAAAGACGTAACCGCCTGCTATCCCGCTGGATGTCGCACTACTGTACACATCTCATTTAAACTGTTATGACACACTTCCAACAGAAGATCGCGGATTTGTAACTTGGCCTGCTTTTCCACTGGACCTTTAGTATGCACACATACTGAAACGGAAATTACAACCAGCTGTTGAAAAAATGCTGTTAGAACAACAATGTGGATTCCGTAAGGGAAGATCACGTATTGTTGCGCTGTTTACCCTAAAACAAATTATGGAAAAGAAGAGAATTTAACGAGCTACTCTAACTCCTGCTGCTGGTTTAGAAAAGGCCTATGACCTGGTGAATCGAGAAAAGCTATGGAATATCTTATGCCAGTATGAAATAGATTCAAACTTAATAAATTCCATTAAATCACTATATAACACAATAAAAAATCTATTAAAACTCGTGACAGTAAGACAGGCATGAAACTCTTCCTGTAAATAAAGGTCTTCCACAAGAATATAGACTATGACCATTGTTATTTAACCTTTATATAAATAAGATAATAGAAGCATGCTTAGCAGAAGAACCAAGGGAATACGTTTAACAAAATAAAATAACATTAGAATAATCTTGTTTGCACATGACCAGCTGTTATTAACTGAATCAGAGCATGAACTGCAACTATCAGTCACTACTCTAAATAAAATAGTGAAAGAATATGACATGAAAATAACTACTATAAAAACTAATCTATGGTTATCCATGGAAATATGATAGTATAATTGAACAGGTGTTGTAATTTATATATCTGGGATATAAGATTAGTGCACAGTAGATGAGCGCTGACTTATATGAAAATATGAATAAATATAACAAGCTAAATGGCTGTATTAAAACTAATTTCGATAACTTGAGGACAGAAATTAAACCAAGATTATGTAATGTCTTGTCCTGGAAGTGAAACGTGGACTCTAAGGAACCAAGATAAAGAACGCTTGGAAGCAGCACAAATGCGATTTATCCTATACATGGTTGGTAAGACAAGAAGTAATAGATTGAGAAGGATATTCGATTTCATTTGAGGAAATTAAATATTGTAGTAGATGAAATATGTAACTACCAGAATCAGTGGAAGGACCATGTGATGAGAATGTTTGTTTGTAGACTTCCAAAGCTAGCTCTAATTTATAAATCAAAGGGAACAAGAGATCTTGGCAGACCTCGCAGAAGATGGAGTGGTCAACATTTTTAATTACATATATTATTAGCCTCAGAACAGAACATTGGCCTAAAACTTGAAGGGAAGAAGAAGACGACGACGACCGTCATATGCATATTATCATACGGGCTGAACTTTGTCAAAACTGAAGTGTGCTGAATTAGCTTATACTTATTCTAAACTCCTGCGGATACCAGGGGAATTTAGGGATTACTTGAAAGCGCATACACACTTAAAAATGCTTTATTATCTTTATTTGTAAGCACACAATACTTCTATTAAATGAGCTTTGAAAGTTAACGATGTGCATGGAAAAGAGAAGTGTTTCCTTTCCAATGGCTTCAGGCAAACTATAAGACGTCAAATACTTGCAGACCTTTTTTCTGGGAACTTTATAAACGTGGAGGCGTGGGAAAGCTTTGTAAATTCTTTTAGTTTACTTCGCGCCTCGGGCTGTCGGTTTCATGGGAATGGTTTGTTAAAGCGTTCTGTCAAAGCTAATAGGACTGTGTGAGATTTTTTCTCATATCTCCCACATAATGATGTTATTATCTAGCGCGCGGAGCTATTTCTGTTTCGGTCTTGGAGTCTTAGAGTCGAAGCAAAAGCTGAAACTATGAGAAACCTCAACGGGATTAAAACTATAGTGGCAGATAATTGTCTCTATAACTATCCTCAATTATAGTTTCCTCTCCATTAACAACAAAGATTCCTCCATTATTTCCTATTTTAGTTCTTCATATTTGTCTCCGCAAAGGAATATACTTGGTTCTTGCTTGTTCTGACCCAGACATTTTTACCTTTTCACCTTTCCTTCCTTTGCATATCTTAGCAAGCAGTTTCCTTTTATTCACTGCCCCATTCTTTATACTTTTCTGATAGGTTTTGCGCTACCTTTGCCTACTCACATCTATTATGTAGGAGTCCAATATGAAAACTTTCGGATCTAGGAACGAAATCATGGCAAACCCACTACGAGGTAGAGGAATGCCCTCAAAAAGTATGCAGAAGAAACGCAAGTCAAGTATACTGCCCTTTATTTTTGGCATGGAAACATTAGGTTTCATACATCCATTAATTAAGCCAAAGAAAAACGAATATAGATTTAAAATGCTACACAGTTAATGACACAATAGTTTTCGAAAAGTGTATATATATATATATATATATATATATATATCTCATGCATTTCATTCGTGTTTTGTGTGGAGGTCGCTATGATGGTCATTTTAGGGTCAATTTAATTTTTTTAAAATGGGAACCTATATTAAGGGTCAATTTAAGTAGACCCTAAAATGACCATCATTACGTTCTCCAAATACAACAAGACTATTGGCATTTACTTTCTTCCATAATATCAAGCTACTTGAATTCAAGACTTTCTTTCTACAACGTTTAATTTTGAGATATTGTACAGTCTAAACTGAAATGGTCCACCCTATAATTATATATATATACATATATATATATAATTAAATCTTGTAACAAACACTCGAGGAAAGAAACTGATGCAGAGGATGGTCAGCATAGCCCCGCAATGGTCACCAGTTTGATTGACATCACTTTTGAAGTAGTTTACTTCACCTGCTTCGTTGTTGATTCTGCTGCCGTGATATCGTAGCTTGTTCTGTTGTCTCGTACGCCAGCTGCTGTAGTGTTATGGATAACATCGGTTTCAGTTGACTGAGAAAATTAATGTGAACTAATACTGGCTATTGAAGCGAGTTGCCGACCGTTTTATGGAAAAGAACGAAACTATTATGAATCGCAGCACTCTCTGCAACCCTCCGTTTGTTTTTCACATGCTGCTGACTGATGCAGTGCGTGTTGTATATTTGGTGACTCGCGGAAGGAAGTCGTTATCGCCACCCTTGGTCTACGGTATCCTTATACTTAAAAGAAGCGTGTGTTGAAAATTTATCTCGATTAACAAGAAATAGGTGTAAGGTTTTGTAGGAATTGGAAAGGCAGAAACAGGCAACTGAAAAATTCAATGCCATAGCCGGGATTTGAACCACGCATCTCCCAATCTCCGTCCGGCTGATCTAACCACTGAGCTACCATGGCTGAGCTACTAAATTATCCAGCTTATTCGCATTTTTCAGTTGCCTGATTCTCCCTTTCCAACCCTGTCCAACACACGGCTTGTGTGGAACAATAATTAATTCTATTTTGCAGGAATAGTTTGTAGAAGAATAAATACAGAGTTGTGTGAATACAAAATTAGGAATTTTTACTTTCTCTACTACGTATAGTAAGTAGGGGAAGTGTTGTATTCCACCCAAAATTCGATACCTGATTTCACCGGAAATATATGTTTTGAGATCTCCTGAATCCAAAAAAAGCATTCTTGGGAACATTTCCGCGCGCGCGCGCGCGCGCGTGTGTGTGTGTGTGTGTGTCTGTTTGTGAACACCATAACTCAAACGAACAGTCGGATAAACACCAAACTTGGTATTTAGGTTCAGTATCTTCCAGAGATGCAACACGAAGGTTTTCAAGAAAATCCCACAACCCCATACTACCCTTTACATGGAACATTTTTCGATATTTAATTTTCTCAAAAATGGCTAACTATTTTGATTAAAATATCATATGATTAAGATATTTTAATGAAAAATAAAATGTATGTCTTGAATTTTCCGGGAATGTCTCCAAAAGTATTCTTCATTGTGAGCGACTTTTGCATAACTGGTAAACCATAAGAAATAGACAAAATTTTACTACACAAAAATATAGATTGCATTAAAATACACAATTTATATCATATACATTTTTTTGTTGAGTGAACCATTTTGGAGATATTGCTTGTTATTCCCTTAAATTTTTCAATACTTATTTTCTCAAATGAGAAGTCGTTATTCATTTATTGGTCTTGGTTATGCAAGGAGTATTAATCTGTGGCAAAGAGAATGGTGCTGCACATAGCAACCAGCTATTAAGAGATATGCCTGTGCTTATATTGCCCTTGCAAATACTAAACAAAGGGAACTTAGTACGCCTTAAGCGATAGTCAAATATTTTTAGAACTGGTCGCTATGTGTAAAATGTAATTATCTTTGCATGTCAAATCGTTACTGCAAATGTTTATCTAGATTAATATGAAATATATGGAGAATAAGAACTTGTAAATATAGTTTGTACAAGAGTAGAGAAAGTCATGTGAGTGTAACACATCGAATTTTTTGTCCTGGTAATGCAAAGAAAATGGAATACTCCACATAGCAAATATTTGACTATCGCTTAAAGACTAGCAGTTCCCCTTGCATCTACAAGAAAATTAGCAATAAGATTAACATCTCGATATCTCTAACATGAAGCATGTGGAGAATAAGCGTTTGTAAAAATAGTTTGTACAAGAGTAGAGAAAGTCGTTTGAGTGTAACACATCAGATTGTTTGCCTTGTGATAATCCAAAGTTTGTGTTACTTATTCATTAGAAGGTTCCATAAATCAAACGAAAGAAAAAAATAACCAGGGACTGCAGATTCATCTGGAGTGATAATATGAATACTATGCATACACGATATTAGAATTCGATGGGTAAAGAAAGTCGTATGAATGTCTTTTTCGTAATTTATTGTCAAATGCGAACCCGAAACGATTTGTTTGTTGGGGAAGGGAAGCCGAAACCGTAACGTTTCAAGTGGGTCTTGCTTCTCGGGGATAAAACATCTGTGAACATAATTCATGTGTGTAGAATGCTGGAGTATTAGTTATAGATACCGTTTGTTAAATGCCTGTAGCAGTATGGTTGCTTCTCCACAAGCCTTTTAATGCCTTTTTCTGTTTGCTACTGTTTTGTTGCTACAACTGCTGCAATCGATGCACATGTGTGGAATGAAAACAGATGTCCCCACGGGGCAAGGTTCCAATATTTCAACCTGGTTCATAACTCTTGGCCTACGAAGCGTGTTGATATACGTTCGTAAAGCTTTCTGTTGTCGACAACGTACTGGGAAATGCTATGCAAAGCACCTATTGGGGAACAAAAAGTCGTAATAGTAGCGCAAACCTTCTGAGGGAATTTCAGAACAACATTTTGCAACCACAAACAATGCTAAAAGAAGAGAAACAAGTGTGGTTCAGTCATAGGAAGAATGAAAAGGGAACTTAACCAACAAAGGCAACTGTTGGCTCAAAAACATATGAAGGGTGGAAATTAAATTACTGATATAGGAAAATAGGTTTTTCCCTGATACCTTATTCCATGTTAATTTTAGGGATACATTTTATAAAAATATTTTTGAGAACGTTGAAAAAGGAATGGAATCCAAAAGCAACAAATTCATTTACAGTTTATACCAGGGAAATTATTATATGACAACTTGTATTAATTCTTTACAATTAAGTTTGCTTCATTATTCTAGACCACGACTCACTAGCTTGTAACAAATGAGAATCACGATATCAAAAACAGATTATTCATTTGGAAAATAACTAAAGCTATTAACATTGTAATGAATCAATGTCAACAGAAAGATTTAGCATTTAAAAATAAAAACTATTCTTGTGAAAGGTGTTGTTAGCCCACGTATGGACAACAATTTGAGAAGTTGGTTTGTTACGTTATTGTTATTTGCCCCATGTTTTGCACCAATTTGAGAAATTACAATTGAAGGAGTTGTATTATATTTCAAATGTTGGGGAGCCGAACACTTGAAGTAGCTGCAACCGCACGTTTAGTAAACAGTTTCCGGTAGCCTTCGCCTCAAGTGTGCTTTCAGGTGGCCTTTGTCCCAAGTTTAAACAAAAATATTAACTTTGTAATTTGACTGTTTCTTTAAGTATTATATATTTATGTTTGCCTCGGCTGCATCAGTATTATTAGAGACACGTTTCTCTTAGCAGGGTTGTGATGCGACAAGAATGTAGGCTTACACAGATTATAATTTTACTTCACTCCTTTTATTAATACTTGATACGATTTAAATAAAACTTCACTGATATAGCGCGCTGTTATATTATTTTTATTAATTAATTACACTTTTTTAACACAAACTTATTTTTCGTCTCACTCGAATACATATTCTATTTCTTGAGGACACTTTTTGCGTCTGGTTAGGAACATTGTTTGCAGGCAACACGTCCAGTTATGAGCGCTGTCTAGAAGCAACTGAACTCTGTATTTAAAAATTTTTCTAATTTCAGTTTCTGATTGGCTAATCCTAGTCCAAAAGAATACCTTCATTTAACTAAAGCTTTTTCTGGTTGTTGATTGGATATTTTATAAACTGTCACAAAAAATAAATTATTGATACTCCTAGAATCACAAGTAGTACTGTTAAACTTTCTTACTCATTATTGACTCAAGGTTACCTCATTGTTAGCAACTTTTAACTTATTATTCTCATAGCTCCTACATTATTAAATTACGTAATATATTCACATAGCTTTATTACACATGGATACAATAGTATAAGCATACGCAATGACTGTTAGATACATTTTACAAATTATTGCATACACATATTGCTTGAAGGCGGCTGTTATTGAATTTACGTTTTATATAATTAGAGTGAAATTAGACTGATTCACTTTTCAAATGTTATTACGAGGGGGGTCCAATCAATAAGATTCTCTATTTTATAAAAAAACATTACATACAATTGATCATGTTGAATTAATTCTATTTATGTTGTAAACTCCTTCTATTACTTTTCTACATAGCCAACATGTATTCCCAGGCATTTTTGGGACGTGACATGTTTTTCCCAGCCAGTGTTGTACCAGTTCGGGTCCTGCGCACGCCACCAGCTGTTCACTGATTTCACTTCATCATTGGTGTTAAAAGTCCTTGCCTTTGAGTTGGAGGAACATGTAAAAATCACTTGGGGTAAGTTCCGGTGAATACGGAGCATACGAGAAAACTTCAAGTTGAATCTTGACCCAGGTAGAACTCAAAAGATTCAACTGGCAAGTTTTCTTGCATCCTCTAGATTCACCAGATCTTTTCCCAAGTGAGTTTTACATGTTTCCCTGACTCAAAGGTCTCATGGAGGTAAGCACTTTAATACCGCGACGAAGATCAATCAGAAGTGAACAGCTGGTTACGAGCACAGGACCCGACTTCTGATTCACTTCTGATTCATCTTTGTCACGGTGTTCAAGTGCTTACCTCCACGATGAACTTTGAGTCACGGAAACATGTGAAAATCAATTGGGAAAAGATCTGGTGAATATGGAGGATGCACGAAAAACTCCCAGTTGAATCTTCTGAGCTCCGCCTGGGTCAAGATTCAACTTAGAAGTTTTCTCGTATGCTTCGTATTCACCGGAGCTTGCCACAAGTGATTTTTACATGTTCCTCCAACTCAAAGGTAAGCATTTTTAACACGGATGATGGAGTCAAATCAGTAAATAGCTGGTTGCGAGCACAAGACTTGGCCTGGTACAGCACTGGCTTGGAAAAACTTGTCACGTTCCCAAAAATGCTTGGAAAAATATGTTGACCATGTAAAAAAGTAACAGAAGGATTGTACAATATAAATAAAATTAATTCAACATGATCAATTGTGTGTAGTGTTTTTTATAATTTTTATTTGAAATTAAAAGGCAGACAGTAATAAAGAAGGCCTGTTAAATCCCTATATCCAGTGATTTGATTTCCAGCATGTACAAGCTAATTTTAAATACATTTTGTATTAAGTTTACTACTTTGGTTTATGTTGCGAGAGGTTTATATAGGGCAATTAAAAAAGTGAGAATAAAGATGAAATCGAAATCTTCATTAATTGATCGCTTTCGATTTAAATTAGAGCTTTAAAACAAAATCTTTGGACCCGAAATAAAAAATAAAGATAAAGATAAACGTAAAATTCTTTTCTACCGCTTTAAGTTAAAGGAAGTACTGCATCCAGCCGGAACGTTCAGTGTCAGGATATCATCACAACACATTTTGGGATCCTTTCCTTCTCTCCCCTCCTTACCTCTTCTATGTTTCATATACAACCTTGGAGGACTGCATACCTCTGTGTTCTTTCATTGATGACCCGGCGAATGAGGAGGCTTATTTGTATATGATTAATGAATTCTCTTTAGTGCAGAACATTTTACACATGTATAATGAGATAAAAGTCTGCAATAAACGTGTGACGCTGGCATGGATACCATCTCACATGGGCATATCTGGAAATGAAAAAGCTGATGAAGCAGCTAAAGAAGCAACATGCCACTCTCCAAGCCTGGCCGACCTTAAGGTTCCGCATCACGATTTCCAAAATTTTCTAAAGTATGAAATATGTAAGAAATGGAAGCTACACTGGAGTTCCACATCCAATAGCAAACTAATCGACTTAAGCTCCAATCCTAGTTTGAGTTACCCAATAAAACATCTAATTCGTCGTGACCAGGTACTTCTCTCCAGGCTACGTATCGGACATACTGCAATTACACATTCATATCTCCTTGGAAAAGATCAGCAGCCTACATGCAAACACTGTCACTCCATTCTCACAGATCAGCATATAGTTGCAGAGTGCCCTATCTACGATGTTCATAGGCTTCAGTGTGGTATTCCTGCTAACCTCTCGGTGGCCTTGAACGATCCAACCATCTGTCACAACATAGTAAAGTTTTTAAAAGAAATAACATTGTATAATGTTACATAATCAATGTTGTAATTTGTTTCAATATTGTAATTGTTAAAATTTATTGTCGCGTTATGACTTTATTGTTAAATTAATACAAAAACATTCTGTTTTCTTGAACTGCGGAGATTAAACTCTGGGTCTCCAACAACGCCAGTTCATTTTGTCATCAGTGTTAGATTGCGTTTTAATCAGCTTTTCCTCGTGATTTGCTCATGCATCCGCAAACCTTCTTTCACCTTTTCCACGGCCATCACGAAGCCCGTGATGATCTCGCCATGTCAGAGACTTACGTTAAAAACAATGAGAAGTCTGCTATGCACAATGCGATTGCGATAATGAGCATCCGTCTACGAAGAGATTATGTTTGAATGCGTTCGAACGTTTTCAATCCACCATAGACTGCTGAATTTAATGTACATTTGTTTATAAATGATATATACTCGGGACCTGAATGTGTGTGACGTTAGGTGAGCATAGATACAAATTTTTGAAAGTGTTAGAACCCTTCTGTGCTGCTATCGTGAGCAACAAGCAGTGATAATAAGGATGAGTTTAGACTTCATCAAGACTTCCTTACTTTCTGGATAGGTATCTTGCCTCATTTGGGACACTCTTTGCCAACACATAATTGGGTATCTACCACATAATGAACCATGATTTCTGTAATACCGCGAATTTTCCTGTCTCTCATTGCCTTGTCATATCTCAGAGTCGGAGGATCAGGCGAGTGGACGGCGGAGCAAGCCGTGTGGCGGTTGAACTTGTTTTGAATAACTGTATGTCTTGGCGTCCGGTGTGTTACGAACACCAAGAGAGATCTCTCTTTGGGAGGGTGGATAGTGTGGGTGATCCCACTATCGTCGGAATCTCGCACTTGGAGACGTTACTGGATCTGGTTGTCCTTTGTGTCCTTCAATTCACCCCCTTCTCCCGGAGATTCAGTAGGTACAATAGGCCTCTTAGGTGCTTCCGTAGCCAAATCTTCCTCTTGACCTAATCTACTCCGCTCTTCTGTACCACATTATGATATAAGCCAATAGTCAAGCTACTTTCTCACTGCATTGATCATTTATTTCTATAACTTCTCACTTTTCTGTTACTGCTGGAAAATATTCGCTAGAAGTGGTTCCCATTACAGGTGAGGCTGATATCTCTTTACTTCATGATTAATAAACTAACGGTCCCTTATAAGCGTGGAAACATTTTGATGAACAGCAAGTATTTTAGAAATGTTTAGCGGCATAAGACTTATTTGCTATGCCGTGTAACATTAACGAGATCCACATTAGAACTCAAGTTCTGAAGTTGATGAGAAAGCATTTAGAGCAGTTCACAAGCTGTTTGTGCCAAATTAAACATATACACCTAGCTCTTCGTTTAAATATCTCAAAATATATTATCACAATAGCTAGAGATATTATTCAGATAAAAACTTTGTTACACTCACATTAGTTTCCTTACCCACTATCACTTATTTTTATATATCTTCTGTAAATCATTCTTACAAAAACTTATTTTTCATTGCACTCATGTTAATCAAGATAAACCTTTACATAAATGGTTTTATTATGCATCGTCGGAGATACAAGAGGGATACAGAAAACGATCGTGGCTTACGGAAGTAAAATAACAGGGTATAAAGCATAAATTAGAAATAACCAGCCTTTAATTAATAAAAAGGTATAATTAAACTGCATTACACAACGTGGATCATTTAAGTCGAGACTCTACAATATATCCAAAACTAAGCGTTGTAAAAAAGAAATGTCTTTAATAAAAGTTGCGTGATATTATGGGAAAAAGTAAATGCCATTGGTGGTGTTTTGTTTGAGTGACGTTACAATGGCCATTTTAGAGTCAATTTAATTTTTTAAAATGGGCACTAACAATTAGGATCAAATTAAATTGACCCTAAATGACCATCACAACGTTCTCCAAATAAAACACGACTAACTTATTTTCCCTCATAACATGAAGTAACTTATATTGAAGACATTTCTTTCTACAAAGCAGAGCTTTGGAGATATTGTACAGTCTTAGCTTAAATGGTGCAGTCTGTATATAACTCTATATCCATGACAATGTTTGCAAAAGGCCAGAATGATGAATGTGTTTCCCACAAATTTAGTTTGCATATATTTCCAGGAGGTAGAGAATATAATTTGTCCGTTATGTCTTAGTATAGACACACCCATGTACACCATTCGATCTGCAAAGTTACTTTGCGCAGAGAATGGTGAGTACTAGAAATGACGAAAAGGGCTTCAAGGTGGAGTGCTTTCACACACTCTCACGCCATGGCAGAATAAGGTCAGAATAACTGACTAGGTTGCAGTTCAGAGAGTCCTCCGGAAAGAGAGATTTTGGACTCCCTTGTTCTATTCATGTTATTAGAGGCAGCAATACCTGTAAGTGATATTCAAGTTTAAAATTGTAGCAGCTGACTGGTTAAACGGAGAACCATGTATTACGTACTGTAACATTTCAGGTAATTATATTTGTAAATTCAAGAGCTTAAAGCATATGTGAGGTTCTGTATATTAGAATTGCATTCATGAAGGCGCCGTTTGTTGTATTGCTGAGGGTTTGTTTCTAAAGGGCTCTGGAATGTTTACTGAAGTGTGTTGTTGTACCGGACTGTGTTTGATAGACAAAGATGTGAAACGTTTTGATGGCTGCTGGAGGAGATTAAATCGGACCACAATGTGTTTGAGCTTGGATCGTATCTATTTTACGGTTTGCTATTTGTGGTAGAAAATGGAGTAATGTTTGAACTAGCAAGAGTTCATTGTAAAAGGCGTATAATGCATTTTAAGGTAATGCAATTAAATGTCTTCGCAATAAAATAATATGAATTCTAAACTTTAAGAAAATAGATAATGTTTTCCTCTTGGCACATTTAAACTATGAATTAACTGAAACTATAAATAAAGAGGAGCATGCTTTATTAATAGGCTTGCCCAAATTTAAACCTTGTTTTCTAGCAGACCTTTTTCAGAATTTTTCCATGCTCAAAATGCTCCACACGATGAAATTCATGGCTAATTTGTTACACAATTTTGTACTGCATCTCAAAAGTGTATTAAAGTAAATTATCAGATAATCTTTTAAAATAATGCTACAATTTTGAGAAATAAATTACTAACATTTGATAAATTAAGAATTTTTGAGAGTAACCAAAATAATAATTTTTCTACAGTAATTAGGAGTTAATATAAAAACTTGATATATAAAATTTGAATAGTTTTTAAAAAGTATCGTATGGGGCTTATGATCAGAACCAAATTTACAAAATAACAATAAATATTTAAATAACCACGAAAGAATTTTGAAAAGTGTGTGAGTGACCACCTAAACACAATATCCGGCACAGACATATAAATAATCAGTCAGCAGTTAATTAATATAATAAAGTAATATATGAAAATGCAACGGGAAGGAAATAACAGGAAAGATAGGCAAATGTAATGAATGTAAATAGAATAAGTATTAAGATAATAAGGAATGTAAATTTATATTTATTGCAAAACAGCAAACTTTCTTTAAAGTATGTTATAGAAAGTTGGTTAGAAGTGCGATGTAGCAAACAGCCCAATTATCAAGAAACCCAGGGAATTATAAATTAACGTAGAAATCCAGGGAATTGTAAAAAGGTAGACACAGCGAGAGAGATGGCAGCTAATAGGACACAGGGACAGATACAGTTCTTGGAAGCACCAGTCCCGACACAGGGAGTTGGCTGCAATGCAAACATGTTAGAGAAGTTGGCAATACTGAAAAACCCAGTGTGTCACAGTGACGCTGCGCTTGCAAAACGAGTACAATTTATTTTTCATACATCTCAGCCAACGCTATTGTACCGTCAATCAAAAGGCATGTTACAAATACCGGAGCGAAAAGTCCCGTCATGTTAAAATGTTATAGAAACGGGAAGCATACCCAGAAACTCAACCATTCATTCTGGTTCTCGCTGTGACAACTCTACGTTGCATCTTGATTTGTAAGGGGAGGGGGAAATGATTATGTGTGACTGGGATAGTTTTCCCGTTAAACATATTCAGATGGAGGGGTTAAGAAATCCTTTGAATATATAATTCAAAGAAAAGTGTTACTAGCCACGTCACTATTAATCACTTACAATTATTACCTATTCATTAATAAAATACAGTAAAGTTAAAACAATTGGTCATAATTTCACGACTTACCATCATCCACTCAGGCCCTGAGATAGATAGAGATAGGGCTTGATTCACAGCTTCTACAAGAACGAGCAGCTAGGTGGACTTCGAAACACGGACACCCAGGAGGGGAACGCACGCATAGGGAGCCATCCCCCCGCGTCACAAATGGCAGAAACATTACTGTTGTTGTCGGCAATAACTGACACGAATTTCAGCAAGATATCTTACTGTGAATTTTCCAAATTTCAGAGATGCATAACTTTAAAGTATTATTGGTTATATTAAGCAAATATACATCCTAAATATCTTAATGGGCATTGCTTCTTCAAAGTAACTACTTGAAGATTGGGAAGGACAGCAAAGAGACCACATAAGCCTATCAAAATTGTGTAAAGGAAAGTTTAGTTGCTTTTGTTGTACTATTACTTCCTCTACTTACTTATAGGTAAGTAGTAGAGAAAATATTGTATTCCTCCAAAGATTCGACACCGAGATTTCACCGAAAATACACATTTTGAGATCGCCTGAATAAAAATATCATTCTTAGAAAAAGGTCCATGTTTGTGTGTGTATTTGTGAACAACACAACTAAAAAAGCAAAAAAAGTTGGTTAAACACCAAACTTGACATTTAATTTCAGTACCTTCCAAGGAATACGAAACAAAGATTTTTAAGAAAAACTCCCACCCTACACTATCCTTCACATGGAAAGTTTTAATTTTGTCAAAAATAGATTTAACAATTTTGATTAAAGTATCTTATGTTCGAGGTATTTATGACAAATGAAATTCTTATCTTGAATTATCTGGAGCTACTTGAAGCCCACTTCATTCTGAATAACTTTCGTATAACTGGTAAAACGCAAGAGATAGACAACATCTTACTATATAAAATATTTAGATCCCTTTAAATCAGTTTTTGAAAAATTCCATGCCATCGCCGGGGTTTGAATACGGATCTCCCGGTTTCCGTCCGGTTGCTCTAAGCACCGAGCTACTGTGGCAACATGTTGGTATGACATTACATTCCCAACTAATTCGCATATTTCCCGGTAAACCATAAGGTGATCTCAAATTGTATTGAGAACATCCTCAATGGCTTCATATTTTCAACCACTATTAGGTCAATTAATGGAATTAATTGTTGCATATTAATTAATATACAATTTTCCTCCATTTTATTTAATGTAATTAAGCCTTTGTTTTTCTTCCTTATTAGCCATAAGTACAATTTTAATTAATTATTTAACCCACAATGCTTTAGGAAAATTTTATAATATAAATAGCACATTCAAACAATAATAATTAACAATTATGATTCACAATGCATACATAAATAAATCGCACGAATTTCTTATCCACTCCATTGGATTATAGTTTGGTCATTGCTTAGCAAGTTTATAATTTACTTCCAATCAATTTATTTATATCTGCTTGAAAACTCATTTGAAAATTAAATTTAAGTTTTGCGTTTATCTAAGCCTTTGACCGGTAGCATTACGGTAACAGTTCATTGGTAAAATGCCTAACATAATTACTGTGCATTCCCTCATCCATCATCAGTGGGCTTGCAGTCCAGTGACCAAGAACAAAATTACGTAACCTGAAAGCAATGCCCTTTCACCGCCCTTTTTCCCGTAGATAATGTTAACAATGTGAAACAAATAGTTACGCTTACATTTTCTGTTTATACTTCACCCTCGATTCTTTTATTATATGGTGGAATAGCTTCCATATAGCAGAACGAAGCATAGCGCGAGCAGCTGTTTTACGCTGGCCAAGGCTTCTCTAGAACACTTTCTCGGCGACCAACAAAGTATTTCTCCATAATCCAATATCTAGCGAGCTTCACACACCTGGTTCCATTCTCAGCTGGCAAGTGGCTAGTAACATCAAAGTGTACTTCCGCACGTGGGAGACAGTTTGATTGAGTAGGAAGTTCATCCAATACTGATACACCCTTCTACGGCGCGAATATCCAGGGAAACTGTGTTCAGAGTGGGCAGTCAACGAGAATCGAACCCAGGACTCCCGAATGCGAGCTTCATATGTTGCCGCGTAGCCATCTATCTCGGTAAATTGGGGGTTTAAACAATAAATGCTAAAAATATTTAGGAAGGGGAATATTTTCAAGTTATAACAATAACTAATTAAATGCACACAAATATTCTCTTTCACAGAAATAACGTTTGCAGGTTCTGAATAGTATAAGGTCTAATTTCTAGTAATTATAATTAAATCCCTTAAGATTTATCACAGGATTTTATCAAACTTACTAAAATCCGTTTACCTGTTGATGTATGCTTTGATAGCTTCAAGAAGTTATAAGACTAGAACGTTGGCGACGATGCAAGCAAAAAACATAACATATTCAGCACGAAGTGCATATAACATCCTTTCAGCAGAAATCCATTTATTGTTTCCTTTAGCGCCATGGAACATTATTTCTGCTTATTCATATGCAGTAGTGACATTTTCAGAAAGGGAATATATTAAGTGCGTAAATCAGGGATTTGCAGACACATCTTCCTTGGAGATATGCATTCACTACAGATTGCTTATGTATTTACATACATATTCAATTTTATCCCTTCCCCCCATGTCGAGAAGATGCTTTCACAATATTACAGACATGTTGATGCATATTTTGCTGCCGGAAAAGAAAATGCAAACCTTTATATTACAGTACTTCGAATTTTCCTGAAGTTAGAAGTCTGGGCATAAACGGAATATTGCGTTACAGATATTAGTTGAGGGCGAGAGAAAGAGAGATATCGTCGTATTTGATTTTTTTGTTCATATATGCGACACCTCTTCTATTTAATCATATAAAAATTCATCGTAATTTTAAATTTGTTCAATAAAAATTGAGTAAAAGGATGATACACTACAGTGCGCATACCCCTGTCGTTGAATTATTAGTGTATTATATGTGTTTGTGTTATTTAAACAATAAGTAAAGTGTCGTTTGGTGATAGTGTCAACTAGTGCTGAATTTCTCTTCCTCGTGGTCTCTGGTTCTTCTTCCTCAGCTAGCTGCCTTTCTTGTACGTGTGATAGAGCGCGAGAAGATATGGAGATCTCAGAGTAATAAGACGGGAGACAATTTATAAATTAGTCATATATTGGAAAGGTAGAATCAGACTATTGAAAATTCAATGCCATAGCCAGGATTTGAACCACGGATCTCCCGGTCTCGGTTCGCTTGCTCTAATCACTGAGCTACCATGGCAACATGACGGCACGCCACAAGGAGATCTTAAATTGTATTGAGATGACATACCCCAATGGCGACTTACTCTCCCTTATCAGGAGATCCGTGGTTCAAATCCCGGCTATGACATTGGTTCTACCTTTCCAACCCTGTCCAACACACGGCTTGTGTGGAAGAACAATTAATCGCATCATATATTGATTACTATACATTTCCACTGTTGCATTTACGTACACTAGTCACAATTTACATTTGTGTTATTTTATAGTAAGACTTAAAGACAACACCTCCACTGTCCCATTGCGGTATAACGCGCAAACATTGTATTCACTCTTGGCGCGACTTCTCCTCCCCGAGTAACGTGAAGGCAAGCTGAATAATTTTAACAAGCTGGGCCCACCAACAGTATTTTCTAACTTTATATACATTCTGAACCTTGAAGCTGGCCGCGTCCTCGATGCGTAACAATTAAGTCTCTTCTTTCTCTGGCTAGCGCTGAGTAGTGGCGACTCTGTAAAGTCTACAGGGGGTGGTAAAATTATATATAGATTGCGATAATAAAAACATCGGCTCTGGTAAATATTGGCTTTATTATACTGTTATGTTACACATTCAGGAACGCGAGCCACCACTGCGTCAATTATCCGCACTAACATAGAGATGATTTTTGTACGGCGCAAAGTTCACCAAGTGACCTTACATGTCTCAGGGTTCCGCGAAGAGTATAGTTACATGGCGCAGGGTTCAGCGAAGAGTGTAGTTGGTTGTATTCCGGCGCAGAGTTAAACTAAGAGTTAGGTTATTTGTATTTTGTGGATTTCGCCATGTCTGATTTGATCCCTACTCCCCATATGTTACGTGATTATCTTGTTCGGTTTTCAATCATATGACGATCTCCTGTTTTCGTATTCGTCAGTTTGTATTCTTGACTCTCCATTTACTAGCTAAAATTTCAGTTCTGTTCAGGTTTCTCTTCCCACGGTACTATTTACAATTAGTTTAATTTATACTGTAGCACGTACATATGTTTATGGCTTTAAGCCTTTTCTCGGCACAAATATTATGTTTCTTTCGCTTTGAAAAGAAATAGCACTTTCCTCGTAGACCGTTTTAATGCCTCAATGCATTTGTATATATGTGCCGACAGACCTTTCCTGTCCCAAGAAAAGGGCTCGGCCGTCGAACCTTATTTCCTCAAACAGTTGAAATATTTTGTATGAAGGTTTTTCCTATCGAGTTATAATATTAAATACAACATTTTACACCTTTGTTTAATCTATATACAATCAAATCGAATACCGGGCCTAGTTAAACCGTATCAACTTCACGCGAGAATTTGCTTTTCTTAATTCCGATTGGCTACTGACGGAGGCGTAGAAGCTTCTAGAGCATTTTAAAAATCGTTGCCATTGCATCATTGGTTCTTACTAGCCATGTAATCTGTTTAGTTGGAATGTGAAATCAAGTGAGGTGGCTTGCAAGAACTTGGCTCTGGGTGGACACAAAAGCTGGGTACAGTTACTTGTCCTCGGCTCCCCGATTTCTCTTTTATGATCCTCTCTACCAGTGGAAGTTGCATCGACTTGTTACGAGAAAAACTTAACAGCTAAGAAATCTTACCAAATATTACATAAAATATCTGTAGACATAAACCTTATCTTTCCTTCTACCCTTCTTCTCCATATACAATCATTCTTAATTATCGCACATAAACTGACTTACTTGTTTTAATAGTGGTTATTTATATCCTGGATTTTAATAATTGACTTAAAATTTATTTACGTGATAATAAACAATGCCTCAACAGTTAATGACTACTTTAGCACTTAATTTTCATACCTATCCTATAAATTATTCATACACAGTTTGTGTGCGTAGGTGAGTAAATGGATGGATGTGTTTGTGTGCGCCTATACATTACGTTGTAGGTGAGGGGAAAATGCAAAAAGTAGGGTCAGCAGTCATACGGTGCTATATGTTGAGCTTGAAATTCCATAGCCTTTCCATGACTTCACAAGAAACAACTGAATAGCGGCAGCACTGAAAAATTCAAACCAATAACAACAGATATCAAGAGTACGTTGATGCCAAAGGAAAAGTTATATAAAATAAATTGTGTGTTTTAAAGGCCTCTAATTGTAGTGTGGGTTTGTCTCTCTTTCTTTCTCAAGGTTTACCAGTTACATAAAATTATATTACATCCCTTCCGAATGAATAGGACTGCACGTGCTATTCCCAGAAAATATGAGGTATAAATTGTGTTTATCATATAAATATCTTATTATATTTTAATCAAAATTGTGACTGTCATTTCTGAAAAAATAAAACATTTCAAAAACTGTTCTATGTAAGGGTAGTTGGGGTGGAGATTTGCTTTAAAATCTTCGTTTCACATCTTTGGAAAATACTGAACATATATACTAAGTTTGATATTCATCCCATATTTCATTTCGGAGTTATCCTGCTCAGACATACGATTATTTTCTGTAAATGCTTTTTATTTTTAATTCAGGGACTTCAAAACACAGAAATCTCGACATTAAATTCTGCTTCAATGCTATACCTTCTCTTATTACTACAGGTGTCGCAGAGAAAGTAAACTGTATTGTTTTGTCTTCTGTAAATAATTGTCTCTGGAAAGGAGAGAAAACTTGCAATATCTCAAAGACAAAACGGAGTAATCAATACCATGCACACGACTCAGTATCGTTGTCTAGACAATACGGTGAAGGTCTAGTAGAATGGAGGGAGACGTCAGTTATCAAACAAACCAATCAGGAAGAAGGCAACGCAAGGTCTTCCTTCTACCGGGACGAAAACATAAACTTTCATGTAAACAACAAGCATGATTCACCGCGAGCATATTTGGCTTCTGTTGATCGGGTTAAACCTGCAATATCGTGTTAGGAGGAGGTTACCTGCGTATATCGACCACGACTAAACTCGAGAAACAGTGTATCTTGATATATCCTACCCCAAGAGAGATTTTCGACTTGCAGCATCCTCAAAACAGTAGTTATTTGTATAGAAGACTTTATGCTCAATACGCTAGATATGCTATTTATGAGGGCTGTTCCAGAAGTACCCGATCTAAGACACAAAACACAAACATTTTGGGAAAAAACATCTTTATTTCTCCACATAGTCTCCTTACAGCTAGATACACTTTTGCCAGCGAAGTTCAATAGCTTCGATACTCTGTTTATATTGAGAACCGTCGAGCTCTGCAAAATAGTCATTAACTACAAACCCCACCTCTTCATGGTGGCAAATCTTTTACCACCAAGCCATTTCTTCAGCTGTGGAAACAGCAAATAATCAGCGGGGGCTAAGTCTGGCGAATAAGGTGCATGAGACAGCAATTCCAACTTAACTCATTGATTTTGGCCATGTCGATAATGGATGTGTGAACAGGTGCATTATCTTGATCGAACAGAACTTTCTTTTTCGCTAAATGCGGCCTTTTTGCTTAATTTCAACATTCAAACGCTGCAATAAGTTTGCATAATGCTCGTAATTTATTGCTTTTCCTTTTTGAAGATAATCAATGAAATTTATCCCACGCGCATCCCAAAAGACTGTCGTCAAGACCTTGACAGTAGATGGAACCATCTTCGCCTTCTTTGGAGCCGATTCTCCCCTTTCAATCCACTGCTTTGACTGTTCCTTCGTCTCAGGTGTAAAGTTTTCATCCATGGTTATGAATCGATGCCTAAACTCGGCTAACATCGCCAAACCCTGGATTGAAACATCCTCACGACGCTGTTTTTGTTCCATTGTGAGTAAACGCGGTACCCATCTTGCGCACAGTTTTCTCATGTATAAATTTTCAGTTAGTATGCAATATACAGCATTGTAAGTGCCTATAATGTCTGCTAGCTCGCGCACTTTCAGTCGACGGTCATCCAATAGCATTTTGTGGATTTTCTTCACAATTTCTGGTGTGGTCACCTCATTTGGTCTACCACTGCGATGTTCGTCTTGGCAGCTCGTACAGCCTCGCTCAAACTCTGCCACCCAATATTTTACTGTTGTAAACGAAGCAGACTCCCCCAGAGTAGAATCTAGTTCAGCTTTAATATTAGTTGGACTAAGACCTTTCAAATGAAAGTATTGTAACACATAAAGATGTGAAATATGAACTGCTTTTCATAATATTTAATTTAATTAATATGTTGAAAAACACATTTTTAGTCCTGGAATAATCTAATCGGTTTGATCTCCAACAAAGCATAAAACATGAAATGAACTTGAATTAATGCATATGAAAACTTTTCTACCGAAGAGTTACAACCAACTTGGAAAATACTCTTTAGTTACGCTTTACCATCCATTATTTTCTTTACAACACTCCGTATGCTCAGAAAAAATATAACTTTCTGAAATTTACACCTGAATGTTATTTTAAAATCTAGAAGGATATTTGTTGCACCGAAACAATAAAACTCGCGAGCTGGGTACATGGTAAATTCAGCTGATCTCACAGAAGACAATGAGTTGTGCTCAGCTTCCTCCTAAGTCTAGATGACTTCTTTTTATGTTGCTACAACGTGGTAACCTGCTCTGTATCACTCAAGAAGAGGTGATCCAATGACGTGACCGTAGCCAACGTACGAAGCTAAATCATTATAGTGTGGCAGAGATTATAGACTGCCACAGTTTCTCCTGAATGTGGAAAGGAGAAATTGTACCGCTTAGGTTCCATATGTATGAAAAGTATTACATTCTATTAAAAATTACAATCAGTTATTTCGCGGAAGTACGGAAAATGTACTTTTACAAAATGGTCAGTGTTGTATGCGTGTTAGTTTCTCAATGAATCGCAACCTCAAACTTAAGTCAGGCACAACATGAGGATATTCAAGCAATTTTACAGCATTTTATTTGGAAAATATTTGGTTATTTTTTATTTTCTGAAAACTAGCAATCACGAATTTGATTAGAATGCTAGAAGCGTCAGATACTGGTATAGCAACAAAAACGTGGAATGAAGTGACTTTCAGTTCCTTCGAGTTTTATATCTATGGAAAATCATGAGAGATTATGAAGAAATTTAGATGGTGTTAAGATTGTTTCGAAAAATTGTAGGGTTTACCATTTCCGTGGTACGCAATTGTTCACTTGAGCTTTCCATGATTGAGCCACTGCACTTTGAAGAGTTATGTGTTTTTTCTTTTGTTTCTTATAAGCTCATGCAAAGGGTACGTTATTGCACAGCTATCGGCATGTATTTTTACTTTCTCTACTACGTATAGTAAGTAGGGGAAGTATTGCATTCCACCCAAAAATTCGATACCGAGATTTCACCGGAAATACATGTTTTGAGATCCCCTGAATCCAAAAAAAGCATTTTTGGAAACATGTCCGTGTGTGTGTCTGTGTCTGTGTCTGTGTGTGTGTGTCTGTGAACAGCATAACTCAAAAACGAACAGTCGGATAAGCACCAAACTTGGTATTTAGGTTCAGTATCTTCCAGAGATGCGACACGAAGGTTTTCAAGAAAATCCCCCCACCCCAGACTACCCTTTACATGGAATATTTTTCGAAAATTTTAATTTTCTCAAAAATGGCTCTAACGATTTTGATGAAAATATCATATGTTTAAGATAATGTCATGAGAAATGAAATGTATATTTCGAATTTTCTGGGAATGTCTCCAAAAGTATTCTTCATTGTGAACGACTTTTGCATAACTGGTAAACCATAAGAGATAGACAAAATTTTACTACACAAGAAATGTAGATCGCGTTAAAATACACAACTTATGTCATATACATTTCTTTTGTTGAGTGAACCGTTTTCGAGATATTGCTTGTTATTTCCTTAAATTTTCCAATACTTATACTTTTTCTCAAATTCGTTATTCATTTTTTTATGTCCTGGACATGCAAAGAGAATGGAATGCGCCACATAGCAACCAGCATTAAAATATCTGACTATCGCTTAAAAGCTACCATAATTCCCTTGCATCTACAAGAAAATTACCAATAAGATTGACATCTCGATAAACATGAAGCATATGGAGAATAAACGTTTGTAAAAATAGTTTGTACAAGAGTAGAGAAAGTCATGTGAGTGTAACACATCAGATTTTTTAGATAATCTAAGCCTATTGCTTCGGTTTTATAAATAACAGGAAGTGATAAATTAAGCTTGCATATGAATCATTTGTAAAATAAGTATGAAAAAATACTTAAGAGTATGTGAGTATATTTTGTTCATTTTAGAAGCAAATCAGCGCATATTGAAAGCACCATTTTCTATCGCTAATTTTTAAAACTAATTCT
Organism: Deroplatys truncata; assembly: GCA_030765065.1. Classification (NCBI taxonomy): domain Eukaryota; kingdom Metazoa; phylum Arthropoda; class Insecta; order Mantodea; family Mantidae; genus Deroplatys; species Deroplatys truncata. Next base: position 137,960,871 of record CM060986.1, read on the forward strand.
CACTTAAAGTAGAAACCTTTAAGCTCAATAAAAGTGGCCAGTAGAAACAGGCTGGAGACCGAGAATGGTCATCAGGTGTATAGAGCGATAAAAGTCCAGAAGCCTGGAGAACTGTAAGAAATTTTATTAACGTTGGTCAGCGAAGAGAAAGAGGTAGCAAACAATGTACGATCCTTTAACTTTCCCGGATAACGTTTCATGGACTGTTTTATTACAGCGTCTTCCATCTCTAAGGCATTGTTATCAGAGAACTCGTGAAGACCGGCTGGTTCAAAGCACCGGCTGCTGGTTTCTAAGAGCTGGGAAGTAAGCTTTTTAGATGTAAGATTTTATTAAGATTAATTAAATTATTATTATCTATTTTTCGATGAAACTGTTTTTACTTTCTCTACAACGTATAGTAAGTAGGGGAAGTATTGCATTCCACCCAAAAATTCGATATCCAGATTTCACCGGAAATACATGTTTTGAGACCTCCTGAATCCAAAAAAAGCATTTTTGGAAACATGTCCGTGTGTGTGTCTGTGTGTGTGTGTGTGTGTCTGTGAACAGCATATCTCAAAAACGAACAGTCGGATAAGCACCAAACTTGGTATTTAGGTTCAGTATCTTCCAGAGATGCAACACGAAGGTTTTCAAGAAAATCCCCCCACCCCAGACTACCCTTTACATGGAAGATTTTTCGAAAATTTTAATTTTCTCAAAAATGGCTCTAACGATTTTGATGAAAATATCATATGTTTAAGATAATGTCATGAGAAATGAAATGTATATCTCGAATTTTCTGGGAATGTCTCCAAAAGTATTCTTTATTGTGAACGACTTTTGCACAACTGGTAAACCATAAGAGATAGACAAAATGTTACTCCACAAAAAATGTAGATCGCGTTAAAATACACAACTTATCTCATATACATTTCTTTTGTTGAATGAACCGTTTTTGAGATATTGCTTGTTATTTCCTTTAATTTTCCAATACTTATACTTTTTCTCAAATTGGTTATTCATTTTTACTTTCTCTACTACGTATAGTAAGTAGGGGAAGTATTGCATTCCACCCAAAAATTCAATACCGAGATTTCACCGGAAATACACGTTTTGAGACCTCCTGAATCCAAAAAAAGCATTTTTAGAAACATGTCCGTGTGTGTGTCTGTGTGTGTGTCTGTGTGTCTGTGTGTGTGTGTGTCTGTGTGTGTGTGTCTGTGAACAGCATAACTCAAAAACGAACAATCGGATAAGCACCAAACTTGGTATTTAGGTTCAGTATCTTCCAGAGATGCGACACGAAGGTTTTCAAGAAAATCCCCCCACCCCAGACTACCCTTTACATGGAAGATTTTTCGAAAATTTTAATTTTCTCAAAAATGGCTCTAACGATTTTGATGAAAATATCATATGTTTAAGATAATGTCATGAGAAATGAAATGTATATTTCGAATTTTCTGGGAATGTCTCCAAAAGTATTCTTCATTGTGAACGACTTTTGCATAACTGGTAAACCATAAGAGATAGACAAAATTTTACTACACAAGAAATGTAGATCGCGTTAAAATACACAACTTATGTCATATACATTTCTTTTGTTGAGTGAACCGTTTTCGAGATATTGCTTGTTATTTCCTTAAATTTTCTAATACTTATACTTTTTCTCAAATTCGTTATTCATTTTTACTTTCTCTACTACGTACAGTAAGTAGGGGAAGTATTGCATTCCACCCAAAAATTCGATACCGAGATTTCACCGGAAATACATGTTTTGAGACCTCCTGAATCCAAAAAAAGCATTTTTGGAAACATGTCCGTGTGTGTGTCTGTGTGTGTGTGTGTCTGTGTGTCTGTGTGTGTGTGAACAGCATAACTCAAAAACGAACAGTCGGATAAGCACCAAACTTGGTATTTAGGTTCAGTATCTTCCAGAGATGCGACACGAAGGTTTTCAAGAAAATCCCCCCACCCCAGACTACCCTTTACATGGAACATTTTTCGAAAATTTTAATTTTCTCAAAAATGGCTCTAACGATTTTGATGAAAATATCATATGTTTAAGATAATATCATGAGAAATGAAATGTATATCTCGAATTTTCTGGGAATGTCTCCAAAAGTATTCTTCATTCTGAACGACTTTTGCATAACTGGTAAACTATAAGAGATAGACAAAATTTTACTACACAAAAAATATAGATCGCGTTAAAATACACAACTTATGTCATATACATTTCTTTTGTTGAGTGAACCGTTTTCGAGATATTGCTTGTTATTTCCTTAAATTTTGCAATACTTATACTTTTTCTCAAATTCGTTATTCATTTTTTTATGTCCTGGACATGCAAAGAGAATGGAATGCGCCACATAGCAACCAGCGTTAAAATATTTGACTATCGCTTAAAAGCTACCATATTCCCCTTGCATCTACAAGAAAATTACCAATAAGATTGACATTTCGATATCTCGATTAACATGAAGCATATGGAGAATAGGCGTTTGTAAAATTAGATTGTACAAGAGTAGAGAAAGTCATGTGAGTGTAACACATCAGATTTTTTTATGTCCTGGACATGCAAAGAGAATGGAATGCGCCACATAGCAACCAGCATTAAAATATCTGACTATCGCTTAAAAGCTACCATAATTCCCTTGCATCTACAAGAAAATTACCAATAAGATTGACATCTCGATAAACATGAAGCATATGGAGAATAAACGTTTGTAAAAATAGTTTGTACAAGAGTAGAGAAAGTCATGTGAGTGTAACACATCAGATTTTTTAGATAATCTAAGCCTATTGCTTCGGTTTTATAAATAACAGGAAGTGATAAATTAAGCTTGCATATGAATCATTTGTAAAATAAGTATGAAAAAATACTTAAGAGTATGTGAGTATATTTTGTTCATTTTAGAAGCAAATCAGCGCATATTGAAAGCACCATTTTCTATCGCTAATTTTTAAAACTAATTCTCACTTAAAGTAGAAACCTTTAAGCTCAATAAAAGTGGCCAGTAGAAACAGGCTGGAGACCGAGAATGGTCATCAGGTGTATAGAGCGATAAAAGTCCAGAAGCCTGGAGAACTGTAAGAAATTTTATTAACGTTGGTCAGCGAAGAGAAAGAGGTAGCAAACAATGTACGATCCTTTAACTTTCCCGGATAACGTTTCATGGACTGTTTTATTACAGCGTCTTCCATCTCTAAGGCATTGTTATCAGAGAACTCGTGAAGACCGGCTGGTTCAAAGCACCGGCTGCTGGTTTCTAAGAGCTGGGAAGTAAGCTTTTTAGATGTAAGATTTTATTAAGATTAATTAAATTATTATTATCTATTTTTCGATGAAACTGTTTTTACTTTCTCTACAACGTATAGTAAGTAGGGGAAGTATTGCATTCCACCCAAAAATTCGATATCCAGATTTCACCGGAAATACATGTTTTGAGACCTCCTGAATCCAAAAAAAGCATTTTTGGAAACATGTCCGTGTGTGTGTCTGTGTGTGTGTGTGTGTGTCTGTGAACAGCATATCTCAAAAACGAACAGTCGGATAAGCACCAAACTTGGTATTTAGGTTCAGTATCTTCCAGAGATGCAACACGAAGGTTTTCAAGAAAATCCCCCCACCCCAGACTACCCTTTACATGGAAGATTTTTCGAAAATTTTAATTTTCTCAAAAATGGCTCTAACGATTTTGATGAAAATATCATATGTTTAAGATAATGTCATGAGAAATGAAATGTATATCTCGAATTTTCTGGGAATGTCTCCAAAAGTATTCTTTATTGTGAACGACTTTTGCACAACTGGTAAACCATAAGAGATAGACAAAATGTTACTCCACAAAAAATGTAGATCGCGTTAAAATACACAACTTATCTCATATACATTTCTTTTGTTGAATGAACCGTTTTTGAGATATTGCTTGTTATTTCCTTTAATTTTCCAATACTTATACTTTTTCTCAAATTGGTTATTCATTTTTACTTTCTCTACTACGTATAGTAAGTAGGGGAAGTATTGCATTCCACCCAAAAATTCAATACCGAGATTTCACCGGAAATACACGTTTTGAGACCTCCTGAATCCAAAAAAAGCATTTTTAGAAACATGTCCGTGTGTGTGTCTGTGTGTGTGTCTGTGTGTCTGTGTGTGTGTGTGTCTGTGTGTGTGTGTCTGTGAACAGCATAACTCAAAAACGAACAATCGGATAAGCACCAAACTTGGTATTTAGGTTCAGTATCTTCCAGAGATGCGACACGAAGGTTTTCAAGAAAATCCCCCCACCCCAGACTACCCTTTACATGGAAGATTTTTCGAAAATTTTAATTTTCTCAAAAATGGCTCTAACGATTTTGATGAAAATATCATATGTTTAAGATAATGTCATGAGAAATGAAATGTATATTTCGAATTTTCTGGGAATGTCTCCAAAAGTATTCTTCATTGTGAACGACTTTTGCATAACTGGTAAACCATAAGAGATAGACAAAATTTTACTACACAAGAAATGTAGATCGCGTTAAAATACACAACTTATGTCATATACATTTCTTTTGTTGAGTGAACCGTTTTCGAGATATTGCTTGTTATTTCCTTAAATTTTCTAATACTTATACTTTTTCTCAAATTCGTTATTCATTTTTACTTTCTCTACTACGTACAGTAAGTAGGGGAAGTATTGCATTCCACCCAAAAATTCGATACCGAGATTTCACCGGAAATACATGTTTTGAGACCTCCTGAATCCAAAAAAAGCATTTTTGGAAACATGTCCGTGTGTGTGTCTGTGTGTGTGTGTGTCTGTGTGTCTGTGTGTGTGTGAACAGCATAACTCAAAAACGAACAGTCGGATAAGCACCAAACTTGGTATTTAGGTTCAGTATCTTCCAGAGATGCGACACGAAGGTTTTCAAGAAAATCCCCCCACCCCAGACTACCCTTTACATGGAACATTTTTCGAAAATTTTAATTTTCTCAAAAATGGCTCTAACGATTTTGATGAAAATATCATATGTTTAAGATAATATCATGAGAAATGAAATGTATATCTCGAATTTTCTGGGAATGTCTCCAAAAGTATTCTTCATTCTGAACGACTTTTGCATAACTGGTAAACTATAAGAGATAGACAAAATTTTACTACACAAAAAATATAGATCGCGTTAAAATACACAACTTATGTCATATACATTTCTTTTGTTGAGTGAACCGTTTTCGAGATATTGCTTGTTATTTCCTTAAATTTTGCAATACTTATACTTTTTCTCAAATTCGTTATTCATTTTTTTATGTCCTGGACATGCAAAGAGAATGGAATGCGCCACATAGCAACCAGCGTTAAAATATTTGACTATCGCTTAAAAGCTACCATATTCCCCTTGCATCTACAAGAAAATTACCAATAAGATTGACATTTCGATATCTCGATTAACATGAAGCATATGGAGAATAGGCGTTTGTAAAATTAGATTGTACAAGAGTAGAGAAAGTCATGTGAGTGTAACACATCAGATTTTTTTATGTCCTGGACATGCAAAGAGAATGGAATGCGCCACATAGCAACCAGCATTAAAATATCTGACTATCGCTTAAAAGCTACCATAATTCCCTTGCATCTACAAGAAAATTACCAATAAGATTGACATCTCGATAAACATGAAGCATATGGAGAATAAACGTTTGTAAAAATAGTTTGTACAAGAGTAGAGAAAGTCATGTGAGTGTAACACATCAGATTTTTTAGATAATCTAAGCCTATTGCTTCGGTTTTATAAATAACAGGAAGTGATAAATTAAGCTTGCATATGAATCATTTGTAAAATAAGTATGAAAAAATACTTAAGAGTATGTGAGTATATTTTGTTCATTTTAGAAGCAAATCAGCGCATATTGAAAGCACCATTTTCTATCGCTAATTTTTAAAACTAATTCTCACTTAAAGTAGAAACCTTTAAGCTCAATAAAAGTGGCCAGTAGAAACAGGCTGGAGACCGAGAATGGTCATCAGGTGTATAGAGCGATAAAAGTCCAGAAGCCTGGAGAACTGTAAGAAATTTTATTAACGTTGGTCAGCGAAGAGAAAGAGGTAGCAAACAATGTACGATCCTTTAACTTTCCCGGATAACGTTTCATGGACTGTTTTATTACAGCGTCTTCCATCTCTAAGGCATTGTTATCAGAGAACTCGTGAAGACCGGCTGGTTCAAAGCACCGGCTGCTGGTTTCTAAGAGCTGGGAAGTAAGCTTTTTAGATGTAAGATTTTATTAAGATTAATTAAATTATTATTATCTATTTTTCGATGAAACTGTTTTTACTTTCTCTACAACGTATAGTAAGTAGGGGAAGTATTGCATTCCACCCAAAAATTCGATATCCAGATTTCACCGGAAATACATGTTTTGAGACCTCCTGAATCCAAAAAAAGCATTTTTGGAAACATGTCCGTGTGTGTGTCTGTGTGTGTGTGTGTGTGTCTGTGAACAGCATATCTCAAAAACGAACAGTCGGATAAGCACCAAACTTGGTATTTAGGTTCAGTATCTTCCAGAGATGCAACACGAAGGTTTTCAAGAAAATCCCCCCACCCCAGACTACCCTTTACATGGAAGATTTTTCGAAAATTTTAATTTTCTCAAAAATGGCTCTAACGATTTTGATGAAAATATCATATGTTTAAGATAATGTCATGAGAAATGAAATGTATATCTCGAATTTTCTGGGAATGTCTCCAAAAGTATTCTTTATTGTGAACGACTTTTGCACAACTGGTAAACCATAAGAGATAGACAAAATGTTACTCCACAAAAAATGTAGATCGCGTTAAAATACACAACTTATCTCATATACATTTCTTTTGTTGAATGAACCGTTTTTGAGATATTGCTTGTTATTTCCTTTAATTTTCCAATACTTATACTTTTTCTCAAATTGGTTATTCATTTTTACTTTCTCTACTACGTATAGTAAGTAGGGGAAGTATTGCATTCCACCCAAAAATTCGATACCGAGATTTCACCGGAAATACACGTTTTGAGACCTCCTGAATCCAAAAAAAGCATTTTTAGAAACATGTCCGTGTGTGTGTCTGTGTGTGTGTCTGTGTGTCTGTGTGTGTGTGTGTCTGTGTGTGTGTGTCTGTGAACAGCATAACTCAAAAACGAACAATCGGATAAGCACCAAACTTGGTATTTAGGTTCAGTATCTTCCAGAGATGCGACACGAAGGTTTTCAAGAAAATCCCCCCACCCCAGACTACCCTTTACATGGAAGATTTTTCGAAAATTTTAATTTTCTCAAAAATGGCTCTAACGATTTTAATGAAAATATCATATGTTTAGGGTAATGTCATGAGAAATGAAATGTATATCTCGAAATTTCTGGGAATGTCCCCAAAAGTATTCTTCATTGTGAAAGACTTTTGCATAACTGGTAAACCATAAGAGATAGACAAAATTTTACTGCACAAAAAATGTAGATCGCGTTAAAATACACAACTTATATCATATACATTTTTTTTGTTGAGTGAACCGTTTTCGAGATATTGCTTGTTATTTGCTTAAATTTTCCAATACTTATACTTTTCTCAAATTCGTTATTCATTTTTTTATGTCCTGGACATGCAAAGAGAATGGAATGCGCCACATAGCAACCAGCGATAAAATATTTGACTATCGCTTAAAAGCTACCATATTCCCCTTGCATCTACAAGAAAATTACAAATAAGATTGACATCTCGATATCTCGATTAATATGAAGCATATGGAGAATAGGCGTTTGTAAAAATAGATTGTACAAGAGTAGAGAAAGTCATGTGAGTGTAACACATCAGATTTTTTTATGTCCTGGACATGCAAAGAGAATGGAATGCGCCACATAGCAACCAGCGCTTAAAAGTGACTATCGCTTAAAACCTACCATATTCCCCTTGCATCTACATGAAAATTACCAATAAGATTGACATCTCGATATCTCGATTAACATGAAGGATATGGAGAATAAGCGTTTGTGAAATTAGATTGTACAAGAGCAGAGAAAGTCATGTGAGTGTAACACATCAGATTTTTTTATCCACTACTAGTTGGTACTGTAATGGTGGACATTTTTATTTTCTGAACACTGCTGGTAACCTCACCTGCTTGAATGTTTCAGCTATTTTACTGCACGTGTGTGTGTATGAACCATATTAAATCCTCTAACATTTCTTCAGATTTATTCGGCCTTTAGCACCAGTCGGTGTATATGGCATCATTATTAGTTCAACGAGTTGTAGCTGAAAGACGTTGTTCCTTTGGTTGGCGCCCTCTGCTGCAGTGTTCTTGTCTCCGGCTATTGTTGCTGTCGGCTGCCGTTTTCTCCATTCCTAATCACTTACCTATCTTAACTAATTTCGCGGATATCGGGGTTCTCATAGGTGATGCAAATTAAAATGCACTGCATTTCCCTTAAAGATGTGGTTTATTATCATACAAATCTTATGGGCGGCTAGCTTTTCCCATTATAACAATTCCCACCATTATAAAAAATTAGGAGCCTAATATAGCTGCACACGCTTCCCACCCTAATGCACACACGTGTATCTGTCATCCAGAGAGTATCACTGTGTGTTGATGAGGTTCTATAACAGAGTGGAAATCTGGGGTTTTCTTCCCCTTTTTATACCTAAGCCTGGTGACGCTCGCCTCCGCGCCTCAAAATGTAACGTCATTACTAATTGGTCCTCAGACCGCGTTACGTTATTATGTATGAGAATATTCTGCTCCAAAAGATTTTACATACGCGTCCTAGATACGCGAAGTAGATTCAATATCTCTGTATCTTTCCTTTCTATATCTGTCTCTTTATATTTCTCCTTACTGCTTCCAGTTCCCTGCTCATTAGCTTGGTGAAAGGTGGTCTCTACCTAGAATTATCTTTTACCTGGGATTAGCTAGCTCGTCCGTCCCTTACTTATCTAAGTTACAATCTGCTTTTATACAATTCTTGATGTTTTAAATATTCCAACATATTTCTTGGTGATTATATTATGTACAATTCTTGTTTAATATTGATTTACGTGTGGGCGTGAGATATATCCCCTTTCGGAGCCCCTTGTCTCAAAGTGGGGATGCGGAATTTGAACTTCGGGCTGCTTGTGTTTTCAACTTCGTAAACAGGTTGATGTCCTGCGGCTGTGCAGAAGGTTTACACCAGGACATTTTGTTCGTTCTTTGCATGCAAGATGGAAGTGGCCACTAATCACAGAATTTGCATGGTTGAGTGCTACGTCCAACTGGAAAGATATGAGGGAGGTCTATGGTTACGATATTGGCCGCTGCGTGAATTGTTTTATCCGTTCTTGCCCGAGAGAAAACAATAAAAAATCTGATGTGTTACATTCACATGACTTTCTCTACTCTTGTAAAAACTATTTTTACAAATGCTTATTCTCCATATGCTTCATGTTAATCGAGATATCGAGATGTTAATCTTATTGCTAATTTTCTTGTACATGCAAGGGGAATATGGTAGGGTTTAAGCGATAGTCAAATATTTTAAGAGCTGGTTACTATGTCGAGTATTCCATTCTCTTTGCATTACCAGGAAAAAAATGAATAACGAATTCCCATTTAAAAAAAGGTACAAGTATTGAAAAATTTAATATCTCCAAAAATGGTTCACTCAACAACAAAAATGTATATGACATAAATCGTGTATCTTAACGCGATCTACATGTTTTGTGTATTAAACTTTTGTCTATCTGTTATGGTTTAGCAGTTATGCAAAAGTCGTTTACAATGAAGAATACTTTTGGAGACATTCCCAGAAAATTCAAAATATACATTTTATTTGTAATAAAAGTATCTCAAACATATGATATTTTAATCAAAATCGTTATAGCCATTTTGAGAAAATTAAAATTTTCGAAAAATGTTCCATGCGAAGGGTAATCTGGGGTGGGAGGATTTTGTTGAAAACCTTCGTGTCGCATCTCTGGAAGATACTGAACCTAAATACCAAATTTGGTGTTAATCTGGCTGTTCGTTTCTGAGTTATTCTGTTCACAGACACACACACACACACGGACATGCTTCCAAAATGCTTTATATGCATTCAGTGCATCTCAAAACATGTATTTCCTGTGAAATCTCGCTATCGAATTTTTGAGTGGAATACAATACTTCCCCTACTTACTATACGTAGTAGAGAAAGTAAAAACTGTTATGATTTATTAACAAAGAAAGGGGAAGCAAATTAATATTTGTCTCCTATTTTCAAACTCTTCCTCGTCCTGCACTAATGCACTTACCGCATTTGTATGGCAATATACTACTGTAGCACTAATAATTCCGCTGATGTATATGCGATATTTTACAGCAGAAGTCAGTTTATATTGCACAGAAATGCTCTTAATGCATAGTGTCGGGAGGAAATATTGTTTTAAGTACAGTCCCGTGCGAATTAATTGGAACAAGGTAAATTTTGGTGCATTTCCCAAACAATTTTCAGCACTGTTTTTATAATGAAATCAAATGCTCTCTGTCCATTGTTGCTTGTTACACATGCCAATTGTTGTGTGGCAGTTGGTTTTCATCAATTGTTGTGTGAAATTTGGTTTTCAGTTCAAATGTTCATTTATTTGGATGAGGTCGAGTTTTATAGTTCTCTTGTAATATTTGTAAATTTCGGTCTTCGATGGATACGACTCCCAGGAAGCGAAGTGCAATTCTGGCGTTAGCACAAAATAATTCTATGACGTAAAGAGAGATAGCTACAAAGTTCGATGTTGGTGTAGCTACCATACTTAGAATTATTCATCAGTACAAAGAGACTGGCTCTATTTCACCAAAGAAAAGGGGGAAATCTGGTCGGAAAAAGAAAACTTCACCAACTGTTGAATGATTTCTCCTTAGAAAAAGGAAAACAAACTCTAGGCTTACTGTTGTGGACTTGGCTCGCGACCTGAGGGACAGGGGAGTGAATCTAGATGTATCTAATGTACCTTGTAGACTTATAGCAGTGGAAGGAAAAACCCGAAAAACTGTTTGAAGAAACAACATTGAAGGGGTTTAATTGTTATAGGGATTTCACCACGTTTAGGCACCAATTTGAATCCCCCCCCCGTACGTTACAATATTTCCGGTGGCCTTCGCCCCACGTTTAAGAACCAACTTTTTATTTTAATGTTAATTTAAATATTATATATGTATGCCTCGGCTTCCTTAGTAGTATTTTGTAGAGCACGTAACTCTTAACAGGGCTGGTACGGCTAAAGCAGAAGGCTTACATAAATTATAATTGTATTGAACTTTCTTTATTAATCCTTCACACGATTAAATAACACTTCACTGATGTGTCCTATTATTGTTATTTGCACTTTTAACAGGTAAACTTTATATTATTCTTACCGCAATTAATTTCCATGTCTCTCACTGGACCCATACCGAACCGAACTACTTGGGTACGCTTACTTGTTTCGTCTACTGTTTGAATTTGTACAATTTCTTTATTTCTAGTCTGTGATTGGCTAATCCTACTCTAATATAATACCTTTATTTAATTTTTAGCTTTTCTAGTTTTTGATTGGCTATTTATATACTGTTTTAAATATTACATTATTATTGTTCCAAGAACTATTAGTAGCGTTTTTAAACGTAACCTTCGGCTTCTACTTTGTAATTCTGTTTGCTACGGAAAGCAGCTTGCTTCTATTCTCACAGCTCCTACATTGTTAAACATTCACATAACATTTTATATATGTGCATAATAATATGAACGTAATACAATGACTGTAATATACTTTATATGTTGTATTATACACAATTTGTTTTAAAGCGGGCTGTTATTATATTTTATATTATATAATTAGTCTGATATCATTTATGTGATAAAATATTGCTTCAACCTGTGAAGAAATAACTTCTTGCACAAGCCACTTACACCCTGAATAGAAAATGTTTTGGGTCGGTTTCACCTATGAGGGACTAGGAACTTAAATTCCAGTTGAAGCCAAGACGAAATGTGATCAGTACATCACAGTACTGATGAGAGTTGTTCGTGAACTCCAAAATAGATTTCCGGAAGGTGACGGAATTTTTCATCAAGATTTAGCTGCCTGCCACACTTCTAAGAAAGTGAAGAAATTCTTCAAATAACAATGTTCGTGAACTTTGCTGGACAGGGAATTCCTTTGACATTAACTCCACAGAAAATTTGTTGGCTATTTGCAAAAGAGGGACTTGCAAATTTTGACTGTTCCACAAAAAACGTTTGAGATCGGCTTTAATTGATGATCTCAAAAATTAACGAAACATATAAAACAGAAAGGAGTACATATTAAGTATTAAGAAATGTGAATTGGAAGGGCGTTATGATTACATTCACGAAAGCATATAAAAGGTATTATTGTTCTGCTCCGATTAATTCGCACGGGAGTGTAATTATAATCCAGATTGTTGAACTATTTTGAACCCTAGTGCCAAAGCTCAGCGAAACTGGCCTGAATCTCTAAGTAGATTTGCTGAAAAGCAAAGCACTGAAGTAAAGAAGTTTTAATTTGAACGACACTATCCTTACTCCTATATTGTATTTTGGTATTTTAATAGGGATGTCTTATGCGAAATACTGTATTAATGTGATAAGATTATTCCATGCAGTAGGTCAAACTTTGATGGTGGCTGTAGTGCACTCTGTTTAATGGGACATTAAAACCACAGCACAACTCGGTTATTCTATAGAAACAGACAAGATAACCTCATCACGTAGAAAATCGATAAATTGAGGATTCCTAGCTACAAGAATGAAAACATGGGGTGCCGATTAGGTGAAAAATAAACAAGAAGTATAATAAACACCAACGGTATACTACAGGGTTTAAGTTTAGACTCTACAATGTCTCCAAAACCAACCGTTGTAGGAAGAAATGTCCTGAATAAAAGTTGCTTGATATTAATGAGGGAAATAATTCCATTAGTCGTTTTATTTCGAGGACGTTGTGATGGTAATTTTAGGGTCAATTTAATTTATGTAAATGAGAATCTACTTTTTCTATATTGTTTTCACACGCCTCATAAGAAACTAAAAAACATTCGTGTAATGCACTTCGCAATTGTTCTTACACCAACGTAAATAACAATGAAAATTTTGAATGGCTGTGTACGAAGAGCGCAATGAATGGTTGGACCCATCCATTGGCCATTTCAGGGTCAAGTTACGTTTCTTAATTGGGAACCAACATTGTGTTTTTTTTCTTTTCTTATTCCTCATCACAAAATAGCCTTTTATAAACCATTTCCTAATTAGAAAACAACGTACAAAATGTTTGGGTTTAAAAATCCTTAGCATGGCTTCCTTCGGAAGGGAAGTAAAGCCGGTGGTCGCGTGTCGTAGACTTACGGCACGTAAAAGAAGCTCAAGCCTGATAGAGATGCCTCTGAGTAAAATTTCCTGTCTTTCCCACCCAATACAGAATGGGACACCAAGAACCATAACAGTTAAAGAGCGTCCATAAATAAAACTCAATTTAACTTTTAACCCAATTTGATCTAAAAATAAGTCGCGGCAGAAGAGTGTAAGACTGTGAAATTAAAAAAAATCCATAATTTCAGGTCGGTTCATTTGAAAGTTTAATGCAGAATTCAGGATTTAATAACACTATGTAGACAAAACTTCATGCATATTTTAAAACTAGTTCCAAAAATATTGGTTTTTCATTATTTTTTGTAGTTTTGAACAATTGCTCACAGGATGCAACTACTTTTTGATACAGCTAATATTTTATGATTAAATTCTTTAATACTATATTAATATATTACACGGATTCAGTTTTAGTTATCCTACTATTTTAGGAGAAAATATGTATTAACTATGAGACTGTAATTTTTTTGCTTAAAAATTTGCAAATAGGAATATTATTGTTTGATAGCATCACAAGTAACCATGTTAATAAAAAAATCATATCATTGATTCATCCTGTTATTTACTGCGAGGTACAAGTTTCATTGATTTATACCGAAAAGTCAATCGTGTGGAACAGCTTGAAAATGAGATTGTGCCAACAAATGAAAACTCCAGAAAAAGAAAATATAAAACTTGTTACGCTAAAATATAACTTTCTCTTTAAATTATGCTATTTTAAAAGTATTTAGCGCATTTACAGGCCCTCTTCCGTCTTTCTCTGCTCATCTTCAGCTATTTGTAGATTCCCGAGGCCGTTTCTTGAATGGTTTGTTCACTCTAATGTAAGCAAAATGTATAGTTTTTTTACACAACTTTATAGGAAGCTAGTTTACAGGCAGACATTTAAATCGCTATATAACAGACTTTAAAAGGTTGTACTGCGCCCCATGAGTTTATCGTGAATGATTACGAGGTTGAAATCATTTTTATGCTGATACTTATAATGAAACTTTAAATGGATTGGGAATTAATCTTCGACATGAACTCTCCGTATTATCTCTAATAAATGGAAACGATAGAAAAAGCAGTGTAACGCTGTACATTTGATTTTTCCTTTCGATTTTTGTCACGTAGGTTCGTACAATGTAGGCTTTTAATCCGTGGTTTTCGCACATAGTCTCATATCGCCCTAATTGATCCCAACAACTTTTAAACGTCAGGTCCTGGAATTAAATCCAGACACACAGGATTCATTACTGCAGCACAAATGGCACCGCTTGTCAGACACGGTGTTTGTATTATTATGTTACTTGAAGAGCTGAATTTGCCCACGCCAACTTCTAACTGTAAGCTTGCTATGCGGCGGAGGGTAATGGATTTTTTTCGGGCGTAAGAATTCTTAGCATGGCTTTCTTCGGAAGGGAAGTAAAGCCAGCGATCCCGTGTCGTAGATTTACGGCACGTAAAAGAACCTCAAGTCGGATATAGGGGCCTCTGAGCAAAATTTCCGTTCTTTCACGTCCATTATAGAATGGGACGCTAAGAACCATAATAGTCTAAGATCGTCCATAAAAAAAAACAATTTATTTTAGGCTTGCCATGTTTTGGTATTCTGGACCATGATCGTCGGTTAACGTTTGTGGAAGAGCTGATGAATCGACTGTTTGGCGGTAAATTTGGTTTTCAATGGGAAAACCGGCTTCTAACAGGGATTTTATGCACGTATATGAAATAAAAATGTATACCACAAAGTTGTAATGGAAAGTGTTCTAATATTGCGATTTTGTATAAATGATACAAATGTATAACACAAGACTTTTTAAAAATGATTTATACAACCCTATCATTGCAAATAGACTGTGATTGTTCAATACCGTGCATAATAGGCTCATTATGGCAGGCGTTACCATAATACCAATAATGCATATTCTGTAGTATAGTGATTTTTCTTTAAGTTAAAACATGGAAAGTAGAAATGGATAGCACTATAATCCGCACGAAGTTGGTAATCGTTAAGTGCCTAATCTCAAAACCTTTGCTATTGAAACTTACTATTTAAAATATGTCTTAGGTTGAAACATGAAATGTAGAAGAGAACAACCAACACTCCATGTAACAATACCAAAGCCAGCGAAGCAAGGATGGCCGAAGATATCAGGATATTTCCCATATTTCACTGCCAACAAGTACAACTGGCAACAGCACTATAGCTGATACTGAGAGACAGGCAGTGAAGGGTGATTCTGGCAGGATTTCTCAGCACTGGACCGTCATTACCGCAACTACATCTTCTAGCCCGGTCAGGTAGCGTCAAAATGGTCATGTTTAAACTTAAATCTCACGTATTGTAAGGACATAATACCCCATCACATTTAATTTTGGCAATAAATAGTTTGTACAGAAGTACTAACTTTATCATAGACACTGGGATTAAAAGTAGCGAAAAGATTTTAGCAAATATAGGACTTAGTCAAGGGTGCAATTTATCAGCCACTCTTTTTAATTTTAAAGAAAAGTAACACTTTAATTAGAATCAGTACTAAAATTCTACAATAATGTTTATTTAAATACACTTATATTTACTTGTGATAATATAATGATTCAAAAAAGTGAAACACAGATACGGAAATGCATAATCTTTTAAATAATTTGTGACACAGTTTTAAAGTTTGAATTAATAAAACGAAATAATGACTTTTAAAGGAAAGGATCCAGTTAGATCAAAGATTGCAATAGAAAACAAAAATTAAACCAAGTATCAAATATCAAGTATGTTTGCTGTGACATAAGCATTTTATAATGACAAGGGCATTGGACGGTGTGTTAGCAAGTTTCAAGCAACATGTGGAGCATCCAAAGAACCTTTAAGAATAAACTTAGAAAGGAAACTATAATGAAATTTTGTAAAGCAGTGGTTTTACCCACATTGTTTTGTGGCAGTCAAGCCTGGCTATCGACTCAAAAACACCTGAGCAAAATTTAATCGGGGGAAATGAAATTCCTAAGAAGTGTAAAAGGAGGCACGAATATGAATAAGATAAAAACATGAAGATGTTAGGGGAAAACTAAATATCGATTCAGTATACAAGAAAATATTAGATAATGGAAAGACTGGATAGAACTTTACTAAGAATGGAAAACACTAGATTTCCCAAGGCAGCGTTGCACTACATGCAAGAAGGAAGAGAACGAGGACGACCCAGGACACGCTGGAGACAATTCTTGTGAAGCCGGAAGGGGCAAAGTGCCTAATCCAATAAGTGAAGGAGGACATAATACCGGCATGCTAAGTTGCTGTGGCTTAAGTAGAAAAGATGAAAGCATTTTGTGATTTCTTTCTCTAAGCAACGAAGGTGCAAAAAGCTCTGTACATTATTAAATGTGAGTACTTAAGATCTGAATTATAATTACTTTCCTGTTGTAACACCTGCTCACTTCTCTCCCGCAAGATAATGCGTGCAAGTGGCTTTCTTGCTTATCGGTTCAACACGCCAAATAATAAAAGAATGAAATGCAGGGAGTGAAGTTAACGAACATAGAAGACGCTCTCACTTATGTTAGCTATTGATGCCAAATTATTTCATTATTTATTTACTACAATTTATAATGCTAATATTGCATAAAGTGTTGTGTCCATCTCGTGGATAATATTTATAGAACACTTTTACCATTATCATAAAGATTGATTCACTTGTTACATTTATTATTATTATTATTATTATTATTATTATTATTATTATTATTATGTACGTAATGTTACCTTTTACTCAACTCGAATCGATTTGTAAGAAACTTTGCAAACAGAAATTTGATTCCATACAGCAATTTGGCCCACCTCAATTATGACAAAGCTCATAGCATATGTCACTAAAGTACAATTACAAGATAAGCATGCACACATACAGTTACACACAGAATCCAAAATGTTCAAAGCGTAAAGTTGTGGCAATATTTTAGTAGTGAAGAGAACAGTCGTATGAAAAAAAAGAAGTGTTGATGCTTTTGGTTTTCCTTATCAGTTGTGTTCCACACCTATCCATATGTGCTAATCCCTTACTGGTTTGAACAAAGTGAGCGGCGAAGCGGATGGGAAACGGAAGCATTTTACCTGAATGGTTGCAAGATACTCGTCAAATCTGTCCGTCTGTTCTTGGTTTGATGTCGTAAAGTCTGGCGCTCAAACCAATGGTAGTCGATTTTCTGCTCAGGAGTGAAAGAACCCAGAGGGGTTAAGGCAAACGTTATGTGATAGATATTTATTCTAATCTGTAGAGCTAACAAGCCATAAGTCATAAACTTACAACTTAGGATTAAGTGCATGAAAATAATAAGGGCACACATAAATTACAAGTAATTAATGAAGTGAAATGGTTGAATGAAATCGGGTTGAAAACAATATCATCTTTATTATGTAATTTGAAAGGATCAAAGGATATGCATAGCAAACCGAAAATTGTTGCCCTTTTTGAGCAAGATTATACCGCAGGGAGGGTTGCGAGCTATGTAGTTTCTCCAAGAACAGCGTCAAACTGGTGGAAGAAATTTCACGAATGGGGTTACTGGACACGCAAACCAGGTGGCGTATTTGATTATAAATGCATAATGTAGTCCGCATGGCACCAGATGCTTGAAACACATATTGCAGCGGGATACAAAGCAAAATTAAAGGACCTGTAAAGAAAACAGCGTAATAAATAAAGTTTTAAGGGGAGATAAATATTTTACTTTGAATAACTCATTTAATAGATTAGGACACAATAGGATTATTATTTTCACTATTATTATTCTTATTACCACTATAATTATTACATTCTGATAATATTTGCAAAGTAACAAGAGCTACAGACACATTGATTTTGAATTATAAACTATCTCAACCAACCATGGTAAGGAATTGAGTTATACGAAATGAACCACGTAAAACGAAAGAGAATTACAAAAAAGTCCCAAAGCATAGCATTTTTACATACTTGATAAGGGTTGACAACCTTCTTTATATTCCTTTTCTTGTACAACTCTGATAATAAAATTTCTTTAAGATAATATTAATTTCGAATTAACTATGAAAAGGTAGAATCGGAGAAAAATCATTTCCATAGTTAGAATACAAACCACCGATCTTCAGCTTCCCAAACGCTGCCCTGTCATCTGATCTACGATATCAATATCATAATACGTCTTGTAATTCTCCATGTGACCAATTTCCCGGCAAAACACAAGGCATCATTAACTTCTCTTGAGTTAACATACCTAATGTCGACTTAAATATTTTTTGAATACTGATTCTACCTTTCCAGCCTACGGAAGAACAATTAATAAAACTGAATTGATTATGTTTCTGGTGCGCATCTGCCATCGCGAGAAAAAGGCAAAAGCTGTTAAATCATCTTGGGTTGCTAGAACCAGGTAAGGGGTTGTGTGGGACCATGAATGGGGAGGAGCTTTACCAATCTCTTACGAACTTCAACATGGAGTTCATATATCGGCACATTTTTTTTGCACCCAAATGTATGCAGGTACTGTATCAGGTGTTGGGGCAATCGGATAACGCGTTTGCTCCTAAACGCTTCCTTCTACTTTGACTTCAGCTGCAGCTAAGTGGACACTAGTTAAAGGTTTATGCATGGATTGGGGAGATTACAAAAATCATGTTGCAGTGATAGCTCTCTTCACTTAAGAAGACGAAAATCAGCAGGATGTTTGTATACCACACCACTGAGCGCTTTAATGAAACTGGTACATCTGCTGGCCGACCAAGATCGAGACATCTACGCTCTGTGAGAAGCATCACAGTGATAAAAGCAGCAGCGGCGGCGGCGGCGGCGGCGGCGGCGTCGGCTCGTATTTAGGAGAAATTCGGTGCGGAAGCCACAATTTATGGCTCGTGAGATGAAGATTTCTAGGAAATCAATGTCCATATTGTTCAACGACCTTGGGCTGAAGGTTTATCACTGAGGTACTGCACATTTAACTGCAAAACTTAAGCAACAGAGAGAGTCTAAATGCAAACGCCTACTTGAACACCACTTTGTTCAAGAATGGGCACTAGACCGTCCAGCATGATTCTGCACCAGCCCACAAGGCAAGATCCACTCGATATTGGCTCGAGGTGGTCAGTCCTTGAGGGTTTTGCTTGTAAGAAAAAGTACCCCAATATTGAGTCTCTCAAGCGATTTCTGAAGTCAGCAATGGCGGATTTCCCTATGGAGACAGTGCGTGCTGTTATTGATGACTTAGGTCCTATATCACGGCAAAAGGGGATAGCTTTGAATAATAATAATAATAATAATAATAATATAATAATAATAATAATAATATAATAATAATAATAATAATAATATTATGTTCATTTATCACAGAATATATGTGGATGCTATGTGCCGTAATCAAACTAAATAAAACAGTATAATACATTGTTGCCACTATAGAAAGAGTTGTAGCAGAACTTATGGCTGGACGGTATTTTAATAAAACGTGAGGCAAAATTGATTGCAGAATTATGCACCACACTGGGTTAGTTCACAATTATTTCAGATTTAATTGGCATGCTGGTTGCAGCATTTTATATAGCAGCTACGAGTTGTCAGGAAATGACAAAACGAATTACCGACATTACTGACCGTTCGAAAGAGGAAAACAATGGCATCTGTATCTGTACATTTAATTTCAAAATGGTGCTTAGACTGTAGTAGTATATAGTTACGTATTTTAAATTTTACTTTTCGTTAAAAATATGTTTACAGTCCCTCCCTACTTTAGTACTGCTACCTTTAATTTGTAACACTACTTCGGGTGCAGATAGAGTAGCAAGCCTGATTTTGCCAAAATCCCTTGATTCGATTTTTTTTTACATCAAAAATATTTTGCTTAAAGTACTTCTAGCGTTACTATAATTGGGGACAGTGAGAATTCTGTAATAATATTTGGGTCATTTGGGGATGCAGAAAATAAGCACCTTTATCTTTTGTGGGGAAAAATAAAATTGCTGCTGAAATTTCTTCAGATGTTGTCACATGAATCAAAGTTTCGTAACCATAGGATTCTATTTTGAACTTTTCATTTTTCATTGTTATTTCATATGTTTAAAATGACGTCATTACTTTCTCTACGACGCTCCTAGTAGTTAGAGAAGGTATTGTAGCACACTCAAAAATTGGATATCGAGAACTCACCGGAAATATGTTTTGAGCCCACTGAATTAAAAAAGAGCATGTTGAGAAAAATGTCCGTGTGTGTGTGTGTGTGTGTGTATGAATAGCATAACCCAGAAACAAAAAGTCTGATAAATATCAAACTGGTAAATTCGGTATCTTCCCAAGATGCAACGCGAAGAAAATACCCTATCACAAACTACTCCTTACATGGACCATATTTTAAGCTTTTCATTTTCTTAAATATGATTCTAACGACTTTAATCAAAATACCACATATTTTCAGATATTTACATATCGAATAAAATCCATATATCGAATCTCTGGGAATAACCAGTTAAGTGCTTTTCAACTGAATGACTTTTGCATAATTGATAAACCGTAAGAGATAGACAAAGTATTACTACACAAAAATGTAAATCTCGTTAAAACACACAATTTATGTCAAATATATCTTTTACTAGCGTTAATCATACTTTCTTATTAGTTTGAATCTTCAAACATACCTTTCTGAAGTAGCAAGACTTTATTAGTTTTTTTCTCATGGTCATACAAAGAACATGGAATTTTAAAGCCATATCATAAGAACTGACAGCCTTCTTAAGCCTTCAACGAAAATTAAAATGTATTATAAAATTTTATCTAGATAACAAGGTGTAAATAGAACAAGCTTATGACCGAATAGCCGAGAGCATTAGTGAGATATAGAAGAGCGGGTAGAGAACGTTCATATGAATGCAACACATCAAATTTTCTATAGGTAATTTTAAAGAAAATCTCCACGTTACCAAAAACTCTTTTGTTACATTCCCATGGCTTTCTCTACCCCCTCGCGCTTATTAGTAGGTATACAAATTATTCATACGGAAATTTATTTTCGTTTCTTTTTCGTTATATTCGGGATAAAACTTTCCAGAAATAACTACATTACACATTTCGTTGTAAATATAAAGTCAACTGTTTAAGAAATGGGTTATGTACTGGCCTTAAAACGCCATACTCTTTGCGTGCAACTGCGAGAAATAGCATTTGAAAAGAATGACAGAAGTATTGAACAATTCGAACCATTATTAACGGGTATCTCGGAAATGGCTGATGCCACAAAAAAGTTCTTTGAAATAAATTGTGTATTTGTATTTTCAAGAGATCTAGATTTTTGTGTGGCACGTTTTCGTCTATCGCTTAACATTTACCAGATTATACAACGTTACACAAAACGTCTTCCGAATAAAGTGGACTTTACAAACTATTCCCATAAAATTTAAGATATCATTTTATTTTCATGTCAATATCTTTAATATATGGTATTTTAATCAAAATCGTTAGAACCATTTTTTAGAAAATCGAAAATTTTGAAAAATCTTCCATGCAAAGCGTAGTGGGATATTCTTGAAAATCTTCGTGTCGCATCTTTGGAAGGTACTAAACCCAAACACCACGTTTGGTACTTATCAGAGTTTTCGATTTTGATTTATGCTGTTCAGATACACACAAACACACGGAACTTTTCTAAAATGCTTATTTTGGATTCAGGGGCCTCAAAACATATATTTCCGATGAAATCTCGGTATCGAATTTTTGCGTGAAATGCAAAACCTTCTCTACCTACCATGTACGTGGCAGAGAAAGTAATAAAAGAGTCATCTATTTACATACTCAAATGGGAATAAAAGTTCATTTAGATATAAATCAGATTGTTACTTCCATGTATCCAAGCAGGTAACTTACAGGTGCACGCGCACTGTGTACACTACACAGTGCTTTGTCAGCGATAAGCGCGTCTACGAAGAGCAAAATCCTTTGTAGTACTTGAGAGGTTTCTGCTCGATAGGTATATGCCAATCGCATCTTATATACTAGCAAAGCATTCACAGATCGCACTTCAAAGCGGTTTTGTTACATTGATCTAAGCCCGCCCTAAAAGATGCGATAATCTTTTTGTGTGCATTTACTTCTGGCAGCGTTTAACATGGCTTTGCGTGTATCTCAATACGTTTGTGTGAAATATCTTGCAGATAAATGCGTGTATTTATATAAGAATTTGAGCGTTTGTAGAACATTTGTAAACACACTTCAAATTTGGTGAATTCGAGGTAAAGTAATAATTTATATGGAGAGCTAAAGGTGACATACCTATGAGTCTATAGGGTGTTGCTATTATTAATTATGCGTTGGAGTGCTATTTGAAGTAATACTTTTTAATTATGGATGACATTAAAGTACTTAACTGCCACAATATTGTATTTTCTTCAGGGTTCTTCTCGTATTTCTCGATGGTGATTTTAATAAGGTTATTTTTGTAATAACAATCGGTTGTTTTTATTTAAAAAACAAACCACATTTTCTTATACGTTATGAAATCATTACTTTTGCATGAACTGAAGTTCGTATTTACACTTATACATTTATATCTCTTCAATCGTTGTGTGTTAATTATTCTATTTTACGGGTAATGGATTTATTTATGATAATGATTTGTTTTTCCACACATGCCGTGTGTAGCCTAAAGTTATAAAGATAGGATCAGATTGAAAAATTCTATCAGATGAAAAATTTAATGCCATGCCGGTATGTATTCATGATAGCTCAATTGGCTAGAACAGCGATACGGTAAGCCGAAGATCCGTGATTTAAATCCCAGCTATTATGATAGAAATTTTCAGTTCCACTCTACCTGTATTTATTTAGCTTTTTCCGTCCCGTATGCCGAGAAATTACTTTATATGAACTCGCGAACGTTACAAGGCTAAGCACGGCTGTGTTGCATGCTATCGTTTTGAGAATTTCTCGTGAACTACCATTTTTACTCTATATACTGTTTACCTATAGAAAGAGGAAGTATTGCATTCAACCCAAAAATTCGATGTCGAGATTTCAGCAGAAATAATTAAAATTAAAGAAAAATAGCGGTTTTAGGCAAAGATTCGATACAAATGTTGTATTTTTTATTTATAATTTTAATGTTATCAATATTATATTTTACATTCTGTAGATTAAATATATCTTTTCACTTCTTTTTTGAAGCGAGTTTAATCCCAACATTATTTTTTTAATTTTTGGACGAGTATATCAACCTGAGCAGGTCTGTGTGTGTGTGTGTGTGTGTGTGTGTGTGTGTAAATAACCTAACTAGACATCTAAATATGGGATAAACACCAAAACTTCCAAGGATGCGACATGGAGATTTTGTAGAAAATCCCTCCTTTGAAGGACTCTTGCCTGGAAAATAAATTACTGCTTTTAGTGTTTTAATGTGCTTACTTTTTTTTGTAATAATTTGATTACATAAATCTCTTCCAGATTCTATGGAGGATAGGAGATAATACTAAACAAGATAATTTTCTTGTGCTAACGGGGAACTCAACCCAGGACTGCTGGGATGAGAACAAACAACACTAAGCAATCGAGGGCAGAAAGTCAACCGGTTCTTTGTTGAACATAAGCGTATGTGCATACAATAAAGCTGCACCAAAAGTGTTCTAGTAATTTTCGATTTTGAGTAAATAATAGTTCATTAGCGTTTATAACGGGTTGCCTGTCGTCCTTCATGGTGTAGTGGTTACCATGCTAGACTCTAGTTCCCGAGGTCGCGGGCGATGGGTTTTTTCGGGCGTAAAAATCCTTAGCATGGCTTCCTTCGAAAGGAAAGTAAAGCCGGTGGTCCCGTGACGTAGATTTACGGCACGTAAAAGAACCTCAAGCCGATAAAGAGGTTCTGAGCAAAATTACCGATCTTTCACGCCCAATATAGAATGGGACGCAAAGGACCAAAGCAGTTAAAGAACGTCCATAAATAAAACTCAAATTGGTGCCAAAAGGTATTTTAGTGTGTATGTGTCACCTATGAAGAGACAAACCATTGTTGGGTAACTTCCTATGTACAACAAACTTTTAAATATAATTTATAGAGAGGGAGGAAAATTATGTGCGGAAAGAAAGGAGGAGGTAGAGGGAGTAATATAGGCGAGAGAAAAAATAAGTGTGTTCGCATTTAATATAGTAAAGTGAGCAGAGGTACCTTAAATTATATTAAATGCTTTCTTTTATCAAAGTCAATCTGTTATCTCAGGCTACAAAATTGTTATACTGCCAAAACTTTACACAAATGAAACCATTTGTAGTGAATATTTATCAGGTTTGACAGAAGAGATAGAAAAAATAATGTTTAAAAAAAAGCATGGGGTTTTATGATGGATAGAGAATGTCGTGTATCTTTATCATATTATTCATAAAAAATGTGTGCCGTTTTACACATTCAAAAGTCATCCTGGAACAGATATATACCCAGAGAATATAATTGAGAAAAAACTTCTATAGATCCTAATTATGAAACACAACTTATTACTGTGCAAACTATCTTTAATGACATTACTTCGTTACAAAGTTGCTCATGATGGGAAAGGTCAAGTATGAGAGTCGCGAAGAGTTGACAGTCTGTGTATTGTATCTCATTCTTGTTCTATTTGTAGCCGCAGAAGTAGCAGTTCTCCAGGTGGCTTCCAAATCCATGCCAAAGAGCTACAACTCTTAGAGGAGTCTTCGGTCAGTTAAAGCTAATTGACTTGAGCATACTGTCTCAAACATTTTACTGTTTGCACCGTCCAACTTTTCTAATGCTTAGTGGCAAAATTTAAATGTGTATTCTGTGTATATCTAAACAGTATAGCTTAAGAGCGTAAAGTGATTAAAGTATGAGGCAGCATTTTTAACACTTAAATGATATCAGTCTAATTATATAATATAAAATACAGTAATAGCCCGCTTTAAAGCAATATGTGTATAATAATATATAAAGTGTATGTAACGATCAGTGTATTAATGTTTATATTATGTACATGTATAATAATGTTATGTGTATGTATTACGTAAATTAACAATGTAGGAGCTGTGAGAATAGAAGCCGAAAGTTGCTAACAATGAGGTAACCTTGAGACAACAATAAATTAGAAAGTTTAATAATGCTACTAATAATCCTTGGAACAGTAATGTAATATTTAAAACAGTTTATAAATAGCCAATCAACAACTAGAAATGCTTTAAGTTAAATAAAAGTATTCTACTGGAGTAAGATTAGGCAATCAGAGGCTTGAAATAGAGGAAAAGCGCAAATTCAAGCAGCAGACGCTACAACATTGCGTACCCAAGCAGACGCTATTAGATTGCGTACCCGATCGTTACGATACAGGTTCAATGTGAAACATGAAAAGTTATTGCGGTGAGAATAATATAAAGTTTACGTGTTAAAAGGTGTAATTAACAAAAATCTCGCCGCTCTACAGTAGGATATATCAGTGAAGTGTTATTTAATCGTATGAAAGATTAATAAAAGAAAGTGCAATACAATTATAATTTGTGTAAGCCTTCATTCTTTAGCCGTACAACCACTGCTAAGAGATAGGTGCTCTAAAAATTACTACTGCCGCAGCCGAGGCATACATATATAATATTTAAATAAACATTAAAATACAAAGTTGATATTTTAAACGTGGGGGCAAAGGCCACCGGAAAAGTAAAATTGGGGCGAAGGCCACCGGAAAGTTTGTACCATACGTGGGCGAACACTCCAAGAAACATATCTCCCATACGTGGGAAAGCAACACAACAATTAAACCCCTGCAAGTTAAGGCTCACATACGTGGTGCAACAACTACAACAAGTAAACCCTCTCGGGTAGAAAGTTCTGCATTTAAACAAGTGAAGTTTTTTAAGGAGATGTCTCTTGCCCACAACTAGGTCATTACCTGGAAAAAAAATCATTCTTAATTTTTCCAAAAACTACTCTTTGATGACTTTATTAAGGTGTCTCGTCAAGGCATAGTAGTGCCTAGAATTTTAAGTAAACCATTCCTCAATTATTTTCAGTCTTTTGGAACTTGAAATAACTAGGAGACAATAACAAATGTACAAAAAACAATTTTTAGAAAAACTGAATCATCTCTCCAACACTTCGTATTGCTACATGTTTGGGTGAAGGCCGAAAGGTTACCAGAAAATGATTAATTTGGGTCACCCCTACACGCACTTAGGGTCACAACTCGCTGGCAGCAAAATTCCGGGACCTTGGTGTATAGAATTAAGAGGAAGGCTGGGGTTTATATTACATTGGAAGATTACATAACTCATATTACCTGGGATTTATTCCCCAAAACGTTTGTGTTCTCTACATAGTTAACAAAGGAAACAGGATGGTGGGGGATGCCACAGACCGTAGACCGGCACACACGACTAGTTCCAACGACCACTTACTCTCGAATGACGCTGTCTCGCCCCACCAACCGTGTCTAGCCAAAGCCAGACAGGGCTGACGTCATACCAGACAATTTCAAACAGATCCTTCCCTTTAGCGTGGTTCGCGTCAAAAGCAAAGACCGTCAAAGCGAAATATAACTAAGGAAACCCAATAATGCTACTTCTACTAGCAACAATACAACACAACGGTGCGTCTAGTATGGCAATAAAATCAATATGTTACAGTATTATTTTCCAAAATCTAAATATAATCTTTCAAAAGCTATATTTGTTGACCAAATATGAGTTAGATCTCACAAAGCAAAGAAAATACGTTGAAATTATTGTAACGCATCTTTACCATTTTTTCTGTCACCATACACAGCCATTTTCATAAGTTTTGGAATTCTTCTAAATTTCTGCTGGTAAACATTTGGTTATTGCAGAGTTTTTGGGTAGCCCGGAAAAGCTTGTTCTTTAATTTAATCCAGTAATAGCAAGTCTAGTGAATTGAGATATATAGATTGTAAAGATCAGGTGGAAAGAATCTGTTTGAGAAATTATTACAGTTATTTTACAAGAATAAATACTGCGTATGGTTATAAGGAACGTTATCTGAATTTTTAAATTCGCGTGAAGGTGCGACAATTTTGTAGCAATATACTTTACCTGCTTCTGATGTTATTTGCAGCTCGTTCTGTTTTGTTTCGTGCGCCAGCTGCTCCAGTGGTAGAGCTATGAGTACAGGGTATGCGTGAGTGTAGTGTGAATGAGAAATTTTATATGGTCTATTACTTGAGATAATGAAGCAAGAAAATAAAAACTGAAACTGATATCATGGTTCGTAGCACTCAAAACTATAACAACTGAATTATTATCGTTGAAGAAGTTGTTTATATTGTTTACCCATGCTTTGGGAGCCGATTTGAAGAAGTTTTATTGCTGCTACGTATGGAAAGCCGATTTGAAGTAGGAGTTGTATTGTAGTTCTTATGTTGGGGAGCCGAACTTGCAGTAGTTGCAACCGCACGTATGGTAAAAAGTTTCCGGTAGTCTTCACCCTAAATGTACTTTCCGGTGGCCTTTACCCCAAAAAATGTTTAAAAAATATTAACTTTGTAATTTTTGACTGTTTATTTAAATATTATATATTTATGTTTGCCTCGGTAGCGTCAGTATTTATACTTTTTTTTTTGTGACATGAATGCCTTAGCAGGGAGTGGTGGGACTGAAGAATGTAGGCTTACACAGATTGTAATTTTACTTCACTCCATTTATCAATGCTTGGCACGATTTAAATAACACTTCACTGAGATATATATATATATATATATATATATATATATATATAGAGAGAGAGAGAGAGAGAGAGAGAGAGAGAGAGAGAGAGAGAGAGAAGCTGTGAGATTTTTTTATTAATTACTTGCACTGTTTAACACGTAAACTATTTTTCGTCTCACACTGAATACGTATTAAATTTCTCAAGGACGCATATCGCGTCCGGTTAGAAACACTGTCTGTTAGCAACGCGTCCAGCTAGGGGAACTGTCTACAAGCAACTCACTTCTAAAATTTATACAATTTTCTATATTTTAGTTTGTGATTGGCTAATCCTACTCCAATAGAATACCTTCACTTAAATAAAGTTTTTTCTGGTTGTTGATTGGCTATTTTATACACTGTCACAAAAATTACATTATTGCTTCCAAGAATTACAAGTAGTGTTGTTAAACTTTCAAATTCATTATTGACTCAAAGTTATCTCATTGTTACCTCATTGTTAGCAACCTTTAACCTATTATTCTCACAGTTCCTACATTATTAAATTATGTAATACATTCACATAACATATTAAACATGTATAAAATAATATAAACATATACAATGACTGTAATATTGAAGAAGTTTTATATATTGTTACATACACATATAGCTTTAAGGCGGGCTGTTATTGAACTTATATATTATATAATTAGCCTGAAATCATTTAAGTTTTAAAAATGCTGCCTCCATGTGCTAACTTCTGGAGTATCAATTTTACGGTTTGAAATAACTGTTTCAGAAGTAAAGAAACCAGAAGCATAAGTTGCCGTGAGTTTCTAAAATGTTACTCGGAAAGACGCCCTGCTTTTCGAGGTCGCGGGTTCAAGCCCGGCGGAGAGCGATGGAGTTTTTCGGGCGTAAAAATCCTTAGCATGACTTCGTTCGGAAGGGAAATAAAGCCGGTGATCCCGTGTCGTAGATTTATGGCATGCAGAAGAACATCAAACCTGATAAAGAGGCCTCTGAGCAAAATTTCCGGTCTTTCACGCCCAATATTGAATGGTACGCTAAGCACCATAGTAGTTAAAGAGCGTACATAAGTAAAACTCAATTTAATTTAGCTTTGGAAACGTCCCTTGCAATAGCTGCGAAATCTTACACAAGCGCGTCACTGGAGGCTTAAAATAACGCACGAGTCGTCACAAGTATCCAGAGCGACTTCGTTGGACAGTAAGTACATCAGTAAGTACTTCAGAATGCACGAACGTTTATTAATTCCAGCTCCACCTACATCTCAATCTACCACCACATTCCCTTTTCCACCTGTGCCAGTATTAAACTCTCTTCATGTGCGTGTCTGGCTGTTACTATGCCGTACCTCCCCTTGTTACTATACTATGGCTCGCCTGAATTTAGGAATCTTTCACTTATCCAATTTCCAGAATTTGCTTATGTAACTTTGCAAATATACTGTACTTGTAACCTAACTGCATTCCAGGAACCTTTATAGCTAGCGGGTTCGCTCCTCGCTGTTGCTAATGACTTTTCTTAACATGAATTGTTAATTATTTACTTCTTTCCGAACAAATCTTTCAATTTAAGCTTATTACCTTATACATTGATTTAATATACAGAAATTATTACAATTATTTATCTATCTTACTAGCATTTATTTATTTATTTATTTATTTATTTGTATCTTTCTGTAAATAATTACGGTACCAATGGAGTAAAGGCATTCTTTTATACTGTTAAACGCTGCAAATTTTCTCATCGTGAAGTACTCTTTTTGGAGTGGTCCAGATGCGTCACAATATTTAACATTACAACTGTAATCCTAGGTTACGTTTTAATGCTGCTCATATGTCTTTCCCATATAAACTTTTTAATTATGTAAATCATTACAGACACCATACGCCGTGTATTTCATATTCGCCATTAATGTTTACTTATGCCTCAGATATAGACCAATCATGGCTGTTTATCTAGGTGTAAGAATGCAATTGTATAGGATAACATGACAGCTTGTTACTGAACCATAATGGTATCATTATGCGATGATTAATAGGGTACTTCATAGTAGTATAAAACGTGATTTAAATTGAAATTTAGGAACAAGAATTAATAAGAAAATGTCTGATATCTTACATTAACATGAGCTCCTCTATCCTCCATCGCTTAATAATGTGTAAACAAATTATTTTTAGGAAAATTAATTTTCCTATCTACTTCATTTTATTGGAAATAAATCTTTCCGGAAATAGCTGCATTACACATTTCGTTATAGACACAAAGGAAATAGCGATACTCAAATGTTTTATAACTGGACACTAAACGCTGGCCTTAAATTTCCATACTTTCCATGAAATCGCGAGAAACAATTGAAAATTGACAGGACTTAAAACGAATGACCAAGTATTGAACAATTCGAAACATTAGTAGTGGATAACTCGGAAATGGACGATGCCACAAAAAAGTTAGGTATTTGAAATAAATTCTATGTTATAAAGAGAGCTAAATGCTTTGTGTTTTATTATCGATTTCAATGAAGACCACAATAAAGCAGAAAAGACCAAATGGAATTTGTTTAGACTATTCCATGAATAAAATTTAACAGATTACGTAAGTAGACATTTTTGTCTATCGCTTAACATTTAGCAGTTATATGTGATTATACAAAATTCTTTCCAAAATACATTTCAAAAATGAAGAGGACTTCACAGGCTATTCCCAGAAAATTCATGAGGTATATTTTATTTGCCATGAAAATAGCTTTAATATTGTTACGTGGGGTGAGGGTCAAATGGTTTACAGTAAATTATTAAATTTTAATCACCCCAACACGCACATGGGGGGAACGTAGCACAGTAACAGTGAGAGGATCAGGACCTTGACGTTCACATTCCGATGCAGGGGTAGGGTTTTCAAAAAATTACATAAATTTCACATCATTCACATTACCTGTGGTTTACTAATAACATGATTTGTGGCCCTACATTACATACACAAAGGAAAATCAGGAATTGAGGGGAGATGCCTTACACACACAAAATCTATACCTTACACACCAAATCTCGGACCCAGACTCTCACACACAAAGAACGTAACGCTAACATCTGTCCCCTTACTCTCTTCAACCCTGGCTAGGCTCACCGGTCAGAGGTGGACAGTATCATGCCAGAAGGAAATTCAAACACAAGCCAAAAGAAATACTAAATTATCCCAGCAATGCTGTCGCCAATGCCACGCAATAATGTATCTGGCATGACAGTACCTATTAATACCTACTATTACGCCACTATATGGTATTTTAATCAACAACGCAATAGCTATTTTTTAAAAAATAGGAAATTTCGAAAAAATGGTCCTTCTTAAGGGTAGTTTGGGATGCAGGTATTTATTGAAAATCTTGGTATTTCTCCCACTTCCCGTTTTTTGAGTTATGCTGTTCACAGACAGAGACAGACACGCGCGCGGGCACCGCTTTATAAAAATGTTCCCTACTCACTATACAGATCAGCCCAACCCGTCTTCATTGAAGCCATATCTGCAGATATATCAACAGCATCATTCATCATTCAGTTTAAATTACCCAAAACCTTTCGACTTCTTCAACTTTAAACCTTGAAAATTGTATTTTTAATCGACGAATATTCAAATAGTGCGAATTTCCAAAGAAATTGTGTTCTTGAAACAACTGTGTCTTTATTGTGTTCTGATTTTAGCTAATCTTAATTTTGAGGTTACGCCTGCTCCCTTCTGTTGGTAGCATTGGCTAGTATTCAGTAACATGTTTGATTGTTCATTTATTTAGTATGCTATGATCTTACACCTGGCACAATGGTGATTGGGTTTTAAACAACACAAATAAGAAATTAAATATTACTTACGTGATCTGTTAAAAACATTTCATCTGGCCTTTTCTGCTTTACTGTGGTCTTCATTGAAAACGTTAATAAACCTAAAGAAAGTGAATAAACTACCTTAGGAATGGGTTTTAGGAGTAGTTGTCTGTTCTATAGCTGTTGCCCATCTGCCCGCCCGTTTTTGGTGTTTAACTTTTATAGCAAAATGACCCTGTGAAGACCCTGTGTGGCCATCTTGTCACTATTGCACATGCACAATGGGAAGTGCCAACCTAAATGAGAAGTGAAATCCGCTGAATAAGCGATGTGTTTTTCTTCATTTTCCTTTACCGCTGATATAAACGCAATGCATTGTTAATAACAGTGGTTATAGGAAGCAAAATGGCTTGCGGCGGATGTGAAATACAATATAGACGGTAGTGATAGAACAATTAGTTGTGGAGAACTTAGTTATATTAGTAACCTAAGCTTATATAAAAAGAAAAAAGAACTTAACCTAACCTCCCATGAATCAATAACCTAAGCTTAGGAACGTACTCTCGCTTCGCTCGCGTGCTTTGGTGTAACCATTGGTAACTAATTAAAGTAAGCTTATATAAAAAGAAACTAACCCTAAAGTAGCCTCCTGCGAATTAGTAACCTAAGCTTATATAAAGAAAACTAACCCTAACGTAACCTCCCGTGAATCAGTAACCTAAGCTTATATAAAAAGAGCTAAACCTAACCTCCCGTGATTCAGGAACCTAAGTTATATACCTCCCGTAAATCATAAACGTAATAAAACCAATAAACCTAAAACAAAAACACACGCTGCGAGCGTTGGCGGTATCTTACTAGCTTTAGCGGTATTTATTATTCATATGTTGCCAGTATTGTGTTGAAACTATAGTGTGACATCTGTAGGAGATTAGTACATCGCTTTCATCACTTTTGAAGACCAACGTAATGGAGGTTACTCTCCATTTGAAGTTATCCATGATAAAATGCTGGAAAAAGAAAACAGGAGACAATTTCTGCGAAACCTGATGGTTCTTGCAGGGTTGCTGTTACAAGGAAAGTGCAGTGTGGTGTTTATATGGACAATCTTGTACTTCTTCTGCAAGCAATAAGAGATTATATGGGATGAACATAAATCATTAATGGACGTGAGAAATATATCAGTTAGTGTCTAGCAGCTGGCGCCGCGGGGTAGGCAATTTCCTCTCCTATAATTTATCGTGCTTTTTATTGAGCCCTACATTCACAATTTACAGACTCTCTTCGTTAGTAGGCGTTTCACTTAAGAAAGCGGATGAAAGGAAAACATTGAAGAAAGTTAAGCCTTCGGTTGACGCGGCAACTCATAAACGTTACGAGGTTAGCGAAGAGGAATCGTAGAAATGCAGAGAGAGAAGCAGTAACAGGTGGGGAAACAAGAGAGAAGACAAAATGGAAAGATGAGCCGGGGAGCTGAACGAAATTGAGTTGGAGAGGGTGGTAGAAGTTCAGGTGAAGTTCGGAATGGAACACGTCTTAGCCAAAGAAGAAAGGAATCGTGTATTCTTGGGAAGCCAACTGTGTCGTTTCATCCGATTTTCATGGTTTCTCTTAAAGCAACCTCTTTTGCTTTTCTCTTCCTCTATTATGAGTCTACAACACTACACTTTAAGGCAAGGCAAACAATTTAGCGAAAGAGAAACTGCAATGTGCGAAACAGCTGCAAATATCTGGTAACGAACATAAGAGTTTCCCGTAAAGGAAAATTGAACTGAATACGCACGTCACTTTGTTGATAACTCGGGATTTCTAAAAATGAATCTAAGAACACACACACTATCAACCATGGGTATTGTGTAACGATACTGTAAAGGTAACAATGCTACAATAAAATGACCGTTCTATCGAAAGCGTTGTACTTACCCTTCCTTTATTATTTGGTAAACACGTTTCTTCCCAGTGTTAATGAATTCCATTTACAGAGTCAAGAAATTGAATTATGTTATATAGTGAAGTGAATATTACGGTAAAAGTATGTATTTCGAAAACTTTTAAAATGAATACGCACTACTATTGATACTTCTGCGAATTTTTTTTTACCTAAACGTACATAGCATATAATGACATAAGTCTCGGAAAACAATATTAATATGCAGGTGAGGTACGGGAACCTGACGAAATTCAGAAATAAATTATGAATGGAAAAATCCTGATATAAATGTACATGACGTTCTCTACCTTTTATAGCTTATTACTGAGTATATAAAGTATTCTTATGAAAGTTCGTTTTCTATCTACTTCATTTTAATCCCAGTAAACCTTTGTCGAAATAGTTACATTATATATTTCGTTATATTTTACATTGGTTGTATTGTACTTTACTTCCCATACGACCTGCAAACTTTAAAGTCTGTGGATGGAACCTACGTGGGAAAGATGGGTACATGCAAAGGAAAGCTAGGAAATTCGAATACGACACATTTTTCAAGTTTCAATAATTTACTTTCAGTTGTTAAGGTACATATTTTTCTTTTAACGTGGTATAGTTCTTGTTTGCTTCCTAAATTGTCTCTGGATAAATAGTTATCAAAACCATGCGTTAATTCATTGTTCTGACGATGTTCACTATAAAGTGTTAGAATTCTTGGGCTTCCACGTAACAAATGTGCCCAAAGATGCGTGGCCATTCACGATGTCTGATTTATATGTTCACTCCATTTAACAAACAAGTATACAACATGGCTAATTTCAAATCAATTTAACGTTAATTTAAGCTTTGAAAATTTTAACAAAAGCTTTAAAATTGTAATACGAGACAAACCTTTGAAGCTTTCCAAAATAATATCTTTTACATTAAATTTAAAGCTCACGTAACCTTCAACGGTTCTCTTTCTTCCATTACTTTAAGGAATTGTAAAAGTTAGACAACAAATAATAGAAAAGGAAATTACTCGTTTGATTTGAAAACTCCTGAACGGATCTCTTTAAAAATGCGTTCACTGGATAGAATTTCTGAACAGATATTACCAAAAGCGAATTCAGATAAATACTCGCCGAAAGAATAAGTAGATAGTGAATTTAGAGCCGATAAGGAATTTTGAAGTTCTGACTGTCGTATCCACTGTAGAAGGGTGGCAGTTGCTACCTCGTGACGAGGCTACAGATAGAGATTCCGCCTCTCTCGGCATCTAGCGGTCTGGTAGATTAAAGCATAGTAACCTTTCGGAGTTGGGCGAGCCGAATGGTACAATATACAAGGGAAAAGCGATATTTAAATGTTTTAAGAATTGATATCTAAACCTGGCCTTAAAATGCCATACTCTTTCCACGACATCGTGAGAAACAACCGAATGTTGACAGGACTTCAAAAGAATAGCCAAGTATTAAACAATTCGAACCACTAATAACGTATAGGGGTGTCGGAAATGGCTAAAGCCACACAAAGTTATTTGAAATAAATTGCGCGTTTTAAAGAGATCTACATTTCTTGTGTAGTAACTTTTCACCTATTGCTTAACCTTTACTAGTTATACAAGATTATACAAAATTCCTTCCGAATGAAGAGGACTTCAAAGGCTATTGCCCGAAAATTCAAGATTTTATTTGTATTGTAAGTGTCTTTAATATGTGGAATTTGAATCAAAATCGTTAGAGCTACTTTATAGAAAATAAAAAAAAAAATTGAAAATTTTTAAGTAAAGGTAGTTTGGGGTGGGCTTCCATTCTTGAAAATCTTCATGTCGTATTTTTTAAGGTACTGAGCTTAAATATCAAGTTTGGTATTGATCCAACTTTTTGTTTTTGAGTAATGATATTCACATACGGCCCAGACAGACACACACTGACCTTTTCCTAAAAATATTTTTTTGTATTTAGGAGATATTTGCGGGGAAATCTCAGTATCTGAATTTTCGGAACCAATGTAATACATTCTCTACCCAGTAGGTATGTAGTAAAGAAAGTAAAAGCAAATTAAAAACCACTATTCGTAACTAAATCTATAATTGCATCTCACTCTTTACATAGTAGATAGAGGAAGTATTGCATTCCACCCAAAAGTTTTATATCGAGATTTCACTGAAATAAACGTGTTGAGGCCCTCTGAATAAAAAGTTTTGGAAAAAAATTCAATGTGTGAACAGCATAAGTCAAAAATAAAAGTCGCATAAATACCAAACTTGGTATTTAAGTTCAGTATCTGAAAAAGATGCGACACTAAGGTTTTCAAGAAAATCCTGTCACCCGTAAATACCCTTTAAAAGGAATATTTTGGAAGTTTTTTATTTTCACAAAAATGTGGATTTTATTAAAATACATATAAATTTACATGACAAAGTGTGTATCTTGAAATTTCGGAAAATAACCTGTGAAACCCTCTTCATTGGGAAGGAATTTTGTACATTCTTGTATAGTTGGTAAACCTTGAGCGATAGAAGGATATGCACAGCACATATCTTTGCGTGTATAAAGACCTATATGTAGTCCTTTATACACACAATTTATTTCAATCTTTTTAGGCATAAAACATTTTTCGAGATCGTTATTAATGGTTCGAATTGTTCAAAACTTCATTCTTTTCAATTCCTGTCGATTTTCAGTTGTTTCTGAAGATTGCATGGGAAGAGTAAGGCCGGTATATGCTGTTCAGCTCTTTAACATTTGACTAGCTGTTCCCTTTGTATGTATAATGAAATGTGCTATGTAGCTAATTCTGTTGGAGTATATCTCCATTAAAATAAAGTAGAAAAATAAACATTCACAAGAATAATTTGCATAACCACTAATAAACCATAGAGGATTGAAAAGTCGTGTGAATGTAACGCATCAGATTTTTAAGCTATACATTCCTAAATATGTTTCTTCATTTGGCTTGCGCATTTCAGCTTGGCCCCACAGGTTTCAGTATGTAAATGATAGTGCAGACCTTGGAACGTACCGTCTTACAGAAATCACGTGGCCTAGAAAGATTTCTTGAATTACCACCATTATTGCTCTGCCTGAATCTATTACACCATTTTGCTGGAACCATATGCTTGCTAAATCAATATCTGTTCTCGAATTACTGACCCAGAAAGTTTCTCAACATATTCCAGTAGCTAGCAGAATATTCGGAATATGTTTACTCAACTGCTTCAAATAAACAAAGAGCTGTAATGGCAAAACATCACCACACATTTAGGCGCGGACTGTATAGGGAATACTTTTGAAGCAGCTGGAATTCTTAGCAGACTAATAGCAATAGTTTTGGTTGTTATTTGCGTCATATAATTGAAAGCCGTCATTTACTATTAGGAACAAACAATCAGTATTGTTACCGTGTACGTAAAACTACCTGCAGACCGCCGGTAAGTACATTCTGGCCCGGCACACGCGTGGGTTTTTGACGGCCTTTCAGAACAATAACTCCGGAACAGCTCATTAACAGCCACTTCCCCGCAGTTTGGGTACTTACTGTTCCAGAAAATTCCTCTCGGCAGGTTCTAGCAACCTCTCTTTCGAGAACGTTCCCTCTGCCAAATAAATGGAGTTCAGTTGAGTGTGTATGTCAAGCAGTTACGAAATTAAATGCAGTCAAGAAGTTCAAGAGTTTTGACAGTTAAAAAGTGGACAGTGCCGTGTGCAGTTTAGTTGTGATTCGATTCGACAGATCAGTTGGTTCTGTTCGAAGTGTGTCAAGGGTGTCTCAAGTGTAACATTTGTGCTAAGCTGAGCACCTAAGTGACAAATTATGTTTAACAGCAAGTGGGTCCTCATTTGTTACAGTGTTAAGCTAAAAATCTTACGTGGAACAATTGCGTGCCTTTCTCTACTCGCTCTTCTACTAAGCATTCGTAGAAAAGTTTTCCCTGTTTGCTTCTTGTTAATCAATTTATACATTGCGTTCTAGTTATAAGGAGGATATAGTAGGCTAAAGCGATAGTTGGATTTTTAAAAAACAGGTTTGCGATGGCTTTTCAAATTCATGCTGCTTGTACGGCCACGAGAAAAAACGAACAGCGACTTGCCACTAGCAAAATTAATATTTAAAAATGCAAACTAATAGCAAAGAATGTATTAGAAATGGTAGTCACAAGAAACGTTTTTACAAAAAGCACTTTAACGATATCTACGTTTTTATGTTGAAAGATTTTATCTGCCTCTTAGGTTTAATAGTTATATAAAAATCATTCAGAATAAAGAGTACTTTATATCCAGTTTCCATAAAATTCAAATTTCACATTTAACTTGTAATAGAATTACCTTTAAAATATTGTATTTTAATAAAAATTGTTTTCTATTTTTGAGGTAATCAAAAATAACGAAAGCTTTGCTATATAAAGTGTCGTATGGATGGGGGTATTTTCTTGAAACTCGAATATATTTTACAATATGGTGATAATAATTATATTGAAAGTATATTGCAAGACTAATGGAACAAATATAAAGTGCTTTGATGTTAACACTGAACTTAGGAAGCGTGCAAAATGCAGGGTGGACCATTTAAGCTAAGACTGTACAATATCTCCAAAACTAAGGGCAGTAGAAGGAAATGTATTGAATAAAAGTTGTTTGATGTTATGGGTGAAAATAAATGCCATTAGTCGTGTTTAGCGTGGAGGACTTGTGATAGTCATTTTAGCGTCAATTCAATTTTTTTAAATGTGAACCAGCCTTTTTATGTTTTACCAAACCTCATATAAAAGCTAAAGTTTGTATAAAGCAATTTTCAATTTTTCATACAGAATTCAAATAACGAAAATTCTGAACGGCTGTGTACAGAGAGTGCAATGAGTGGTTGGACCATTCATGGCTGGTCCTTTGAGGGTCAAGCTAGATTTCGTAATTGGGAACAACGTTTATTATTTTGTTTTCTTATCCCTCATAAAATAAACAACATTTTATAAACCATTATCTAATGATAAAACAACATACAACATGTATGTTGCCATTAAAAAGAATTAAATGACCCTAAAATACCATCATAACCTCCTCCAAATAAGACACGATTAATGGCATTTACTTTCCCTCATAATAGAAG
Organism: Deroplatys truncata; assembly: GCA_030765065.1. NCBI lineage: Eukaryota > Metazoa > Arthropoda > Insecta > Mantodea > Mantidae > Deroplatys > Deroplatys truncata. Next base: position 137,999,740 of record CM060986.1, read on the forward strand.
ACAACTTTTATTAAAGACATTTCTTTCTTCAACGCTTAGTTTTGGAGATGGTCCAACCTGTATAACGATGTAGTAAGCTCCTTTGTAGGCATAACTGCATTACTCCAAGTAGCCTTGCTGGAGAGCAGCTCGAGTCGAGTCACATATTAATTATAAAATACACTGCCGTTTGTGAAAATTGCAACACCAAGAAAGGATTTTCCGAATAATGCCAAACTTGGTGGAAGTTGATGCGGTATTATTAATGTTAATGTTATTTAACATTATTGTAGCCCCACGTTGTGGTAGACAATTTGTGACGGTATTACTTATAATATTTTTTTACATCATGTGAAGCCATCTTGTGACGTCATTCATTTGTTCGGTTTGTGACTCCATCTAGTGTTAGCAATTTATGGTAGTATTAGTCTTTTGTTTGAAAGAATTATAAGTTTTGTTTACCGTCCTCCGGCTAGCTATTATTTCTCAGTCAAACATGTCTCTTGAATCAGAGTGTGTAAACGGAAAGGAATCTTTCATGCAAAGAGAACACTGATGAAGAAATTTGTTTTATACTTTTACTGTCGAAAACTTTTACTCTCACATTTACACATTTATCTCGACACTCGCCAAAACTGAAATTGTTATAATAACTTCTTACTTATCACTTTTAATTCGCGTACTTCAACTTTGTGTATTATTAACTTTACAACACTTTAGATTTTTCGTAACTTGTGAATCTATAGCCGACGTATCTCGTACAAATATTTTGACGAACTGACGAACTGAAGACGACGTGTAGTGTACAAAGAATTTTGATGAACTAGCAACTGACGGCGACGTGTAATGTATTGAGATTTTCGATGAACTGAGCATGAAGCTACCTCTAACCTACCCTATTTATACTCCTGCATCCAGATACGCCTAAAGATTATAACTGAACTACTATTGGCTAATAAAACGTGCCAACATTAGCGTCTATTTTAATATCCAATGAAAATTATGAATACATATGCTTTAGGGAAACATTCCAGAAGGTTCTCAACGGAAAAACGCGCCAACATTACGTAACTTCCTCGTTTCCAATAATGATAAACAGCTCACCCCCCCTCGCTGCATTATTGCGCTATTATTGACAGTTTCAGTAAGGCCATATAAACTTATTTCCCAATAATAATTACCATTAATAAAAATCTGAAATCAATGTCACATAAAAATGCATATTCATATTACAATCATTATTTACATTTAAGTAACTTGCGATACAAATTACTGCATCAAAGTGTAGAAGCGTGTGCAAGCAATAAGTGATAATTTGTGCAGAGAGATGGGGTACACGTAGGCCGAGCAGAGCCCTCTCGTGTTGGTCCGACAAGGTCAGTGTTGTACGCCCAGTATAGTCAGTGCAGAGCTATCAAACAAGGTGGAAAAAACAAAACGGTATGCCTCGTCGACGTCAAAGACAGCCATATCGGCATGTGAGTGAGTTCGAACGGGGCAGAATGATCGGTCTCCGGGAAGCGGGTTTGTCATACCGTGACATTTCGACTCGTACAGGGCATACTGCTACGACAGTGATGCGTATGTGGAAGCAGTGGATAGATGAAGGTCATACGCAGCGAAGAGCGGGTACTGGACCACGGTACATGACCACAGCACGGCATGACCGTCATCTTTTCCGCATGGCCATAACGACCGTATAACTTCATCCACAGTGTTGGCTCGACGCTGGAGCACTGCAGCAGGTGTGAACTTGTCTGCATCAACGGTTTATCGCCGTCTGCTGCAGGTAGGACTGGTTGCATGCATGCCATTATGTCGGCTTCCATTGTCCAGAAACCACAAGCTCCTCGGACTGCAATGAGCACGTGAACACCGTCACTGGTGTGCTGAGTGGCAAAATGTAGTCTTTTCGGACGAGTCCCGCTTCAACGTGTTCTACAGTGATGGCCGCATACGTTCGGTGGCACCGTGGTGAGCGCAACCTGGAGGGCTTAATTGTTGAGCGGTATAGCAGACAAACACCAGGTGTGATGGTTTGGGGCGCCATTGTTTATAACAACCGATCTTGCCTCATACATATTGAGGGCACTTTGAACTGCAACCGGTGCCTAACGGTGGTTGTAGAGCCTGAGGTACTCCCCTGCTTCAGGCATCTCCACAGGCCACATTTCAACAGGACAATGCCGAGCCACATATTGCTAGGAATGTACAAGCCTTTTTCGAAGAGTGACGGGTACCATTGCTTCCCTGGCCCGCACGTTCGTCTGACATGTCGCCCATAGAACATGTCTGGGATGTGGTTGGTCAGCACCTGGTGCGACACGGTTCTCCAGTATCCGGTGTCACAGAGTTGTGGGCTCGAATACAAACTGTGTGGAGGGAAATCCCTTAAGAACTTATTCACAACCTTTTCGATTCAATGCCACGAGTATGCGCTCTAATTGCAGCGCATGGAGGCCACACCAAATTTTGAATATTAGGGCTCAAAAGTGATGTACAGATTTGAAAAGTTAATCATTTGTTACCTGTCATGTACCTAACTTGTGGTATTAAATGCATTGAATTCATACGTTTCCTTCTTGGTGTTGCAATTTTAACAAACGGCCGTGTAAAGATAAGAGGAAAAATTACATGTTTAATAAGGTTTAAATCTTTAATGGTTTGTATGATTAGATTATTTTCTACAGCTAATGGAATCATGCAGTTTATTTCTCCGTGTAGAGTAAATGGAATGAATCACATGACGGTAAAAGCTAACAAAGGGAAGGGAAATATTGATACTGACAAACTTTAATGCTAAGGTTTGCCAAGTTAATCCTAATATCTTACTTCACAAATTGCGTTAACTGTAACGCATTGTAATCCCCACTTTGAAACAACGCATTTAAATTTTAGACGCTATTTCACCCTTTGCAATTTCGGAACATTTTGGGGAGAAGTGGAGGAGTTTACACCATATGCCTGAGCTCCGAGAATATGGAAAGCATAAAGGGGACTTCATATCTTGAGTTAACTTCCTATTGTAATAATTAAAATGTTTTATTACTTACCTAATCCCACTGCGCAGGAAGCACATAATAAAATATTAAATTTACAACTAGGATGAATTCCGTTTAGAAATGACAATCTACAGTAGAAATTATGTTATTTATTACGAATGATATTGGAAAATAACTTCAGATTTACAAACCTTTAAGGGTTCCCCGAATATACTATTTTTGATTCTGCAATGGTTTCAACCAAATTAAATTATTTCTTTTTTCATATTCTTAATCGCGTGCAACGATTAGAGCGTGTATCCAAGGACATACAAACAGATGCTAATATGTGCTCCACAGTAACGAACGCACCTAAAGCGACCCAGTTACCTTAAATTTCTGGCAACATCTGAACTGGGATATATTCCTGGTGTTAGAAGATTGTCAATTCGCATGCTAGAAATCAGAGTAAAATCCTGAAGCTGTTATAAAGAACAGGCCCTGACAGCAAGCAGCGACCTCATATCCAGGTGACATACTTTATTGGTGAACTGAAAAGCGACCACACAATTCACAGCAAGCGGAGCAATGTCAGCTCGAAATTAATTCCTCGCAAAGGCCATCCAGATTAAAGTTTTCAACTCAACAGTCGAAACACAAGGAAGTAATAATTTATGGCTTAGCCGCAATTAGGAAAACAGTTTGCATTTGTAACACGAAAACGCAGTAAATGAAAAGAGAATTAAATTGCAAGTGATTCGTTAATTTTGAAATGGGTGTGTGCCATTTGTCAGGAAAGACTGAGTTGGTAACTCTAATAGATGTTTTATAAATATCTCATTGCTTTTTACTCTGGTTAAATTATTTTTGCAAGATTGCGTTATTCTCCTGGTTGTTTAGAGTATGGGCACTCGATCTAAAAGATGTTTTAAAAAGACCACAGTCTCTTATATTTCACAACCATCACGCAATCAACGTTATTTGGCATGTGTTGTATGTTAAACACCCCCATCTAAGTATTCTAATTCTCAACAACCTTCGAGTGGTTCTCCTTGAATCGATTACAGCATTAATTTACATGATACTTTATTTTTCCTTACTTGATCATCTTTTTTAAGTTCAGTTATTCTGTAATTAACTAATTTACATTTTCATAAACTAAACATATGAATAATATTGTACAGTGTGTTTCTGATACATACCGCTCACTTAGTTTTATGGTCTAATGTAATGGGAACTTTGACGTTTCTTCTCTAAACACCTGCCGCCAACTTCTTAGTTTTAAAGGACGTTTAGTTAATTGCTGAAAAGCTGTTGTCAACGAATTTTTCTACTAAAAATTGCGTTGATAGGCTCCCAAACCATATTTAACTCATGTTTTGTTTATTTAACATGACAAATCAATTGAGAGAAGTGCATTCCTCCCTCCCAAAAACTTTTTATTTTTATTTAATGCTACATGCACGTGAAATCATCATTCAATTAAGTAAATATTCTCACATATTAAAGAAGGTATCTTTTGTAAAATATGTATCAGACTACACGTAACTTTTAGAAAAAAAATCTTAATGTATAAAAATGCAAACGTTTGAAAATTTTAAGTCACAGTATGTTAGCTCAAAATGAATTTGAGGGCGTCTCATGGTTTACGGAACAAGTAGGTCATTCGCGGAATTTGTCGCCCCGGCATGTGGCCAAGGTAGCTTAGTTGCTTAGAGCAAAGGTAGCCCAAGGTCCGTGTTTCAAATCCCGGCTATGTCATTGATTTTCTCAGTCCAATTATATATTTTCTAGCTTTAGCCTACACACGGCATGTGTGAAAGGATAATTATTTATTATTTCTTGATCTAACTCGCCATAACCTACGAGACTGTAAGTCGCCTTTGGAAGATGTTATCTCCAAAAGGAACTTGAGAACGCCTGTGAAGCAGTCGGGGAATTTATGTATGTGCAACGTAAGCTATTCAAAATTAGTACCTCTGCCACTTTTTCTCCATATAGAAACATATTTATGAAAAAAATATGTTTACTAAGACTCGAACTGAAGTGCAAGAGAAATATTGGTGAAGTAAATACAGTTTATCTCCAAAGCAGCAATCCAATGTTATTAAAATATTGTGCTCTGCTCATACAAGACCGTCTGCAATTGCTCAGAACTTAACTAGAAAACAAGATGGTCGCCGTATCGGTTGAGAAGAAGCAGATCAGTAATGCAGTAAACGCACAGCATGTTTTGTAATTGCTGTTACGCTCCCAATAAAAATAAATATTTAATATTAAAACATTTCAATATGCTAAACTATGAAAGATGGAAATGCAATTTAAATGTGCGAACGTAATAATCGTTTATAGTTAATATATGATGACATAACCTACATGCTATGAAATATGGCATTCTGCTACTTGGTTTTACAAGGCTTCGTAGATTACCTATAGAAGTTAAACATGTTGTATAGAATTGATGAATTGAGATGTAATAATTGTGTTATATTTTTTTGTTTTGTTTCTATAATGACAATTCTAAAATTTGTAACCAGGTTTCCCAATTATACTGGCAAATAAGTTCAATCATATTGTGCAGTGTTATTTGCTGACCTTGAGCATTTTAAGCAATAGGTTTATTATAAAGTCAGGCTATGGATATAAAACATATTCCTAGGAATAACCTTCATAGATATCTGTATATGAGGATGCGCTGTTTTCCACCGTTCCCGGATCTTTTCCTCCTTTGTACGTTATCTTTGAATTTAAATAAATTTCATCTGACATAGTTTATCTAGGCTTTGAAGCACTTTGATTTATTCTATCAAGAATGCTTTATGTGAAGCTCCTACTCTTCAGATAATGGGATCAATCTAACCTAGTAATTGTTTCTGGCACACATATGTGGCAAAGCAAAAACATTGTTTGTCTCATTGCCTGATATGCGCCAATACGGCCCAATCAACATTTCTATGGAATAGTTTACTTGTTTTGTTATACATAACTGCAATTGTTTCACCAGAAATGTTATTTTAATAGTCCTTTCTGCATCAAAACTGTTAGAATTTAGTGCCTTTTTAAAAAAATTACAATCATAATCACTTCATCAACTTCAAAGCTCTTACTGTTGTTGCTCTGAAGATGACTTAGTAAATTATCCAATTTAGTCCATCTGAATCCTGAATCAATTTTAAATTTTCTGGAGGAACATATAAATTCTTATAAAATACCTGGACAGTGAACCACTTGTACTTTAAAACTTGCTCTGAGAGAATGTACACCACTAAATGCTTATTCCTTCACTTTTATAAATAGTATACAGACTGGACCATTTGCTGTACAATATCTCCAAAACTAAGCGTTGTAGAAAGAAACGTCTTTGATAAAAGTTGCTTGATGTTATTGGGGAAAGTAAATGCCATTATTCGTGTTTTATCTGGAGGACGTTGTGATTTAAATTGACCCCAATTGTAAATTCCCATTTTAAAAAATTAGATTGACCCTAAAATGAACATCATAACTTTCTCTAAACGAACCGCGACTAATGACATTTACTTTCCCGCATAATATCAAGCAACTTTACCAAAGACATTTCCTTCTACAACGCTTAGTTTTGGAGATATTGTACAGTCTCAACTTTAATGGTCCACCCTGTATAAACTTGTTTCTCTGCTCCATACACAAAGACACAAACTGTTTATACTTCGTTTCACTTTGCACAGATGTCTCACAATCTCAGGAAAAGCATTGTATATACTATGCACCTTTGTTCACAAACTAACCGACATTTAGTTAAGTATCTATACTGGCGTTACGATCAGAAATATATTGCAGAGGATCTTGGCTCATATGACATACTTAATCAATAGTTAAAAAATTCTCATGTGTTACACTCACATGACTTTCTCTACTGTTGTACAAACTATTTTTACAAACTCCTATTCGCCATCTATTTCATATTAATCGAGATAAACATTTGCAGAAACGATCTTTTGACGTGCAAAGAGAATTACATTTTACACATAGCGACCAGTTCTAAAAATATTTGACTATCGCTTAAGACGTACTATGTTCCTCTTGTTTTGTATTTGCAAGGGCAATATAGAAATACAGTAGCCTTTAAGCACATACATATCTCTTAATAGCTGATTGCTAGGTGCAGCACCATTCCCTTTGCCACAGATTATAACTCTTTGCATATCCAAGACAAAAGAATGAATAACGAATTCCCATTTGACAAAATAATTATTGAAAAATTTAAGGGAATAACAAGCAATATCTCAAATGGTTCACTCAACAACAAAAATCTATATACATAAATTGTGTATTTTAACGCGATCTACATTGTTTGTGTAGTAAAATTTTGTCTCTCTTATGGTTTACCAGTTATGCAAAAGTCGTTCATAATGAATACTTTTGGAGACATTCCTAGAAAATTCAAGATACACATTTTATTTGTCATGAAAATAACTTAAACATATGATATTTTAATCAAAATCGTTAGAGCCATTCTTGGGAAAATTAAAATGTTCGAAAACTTTTCCATGTAAAGGGTAATCTGGGATGGGGGGATTTTCTTGAAAACCTTCGTGTTGCATCTCTGGAAGATACTGAACCTAAATACCAAGTTTGGTGTTTATCCGACTGTACGTTTCTGAGTTATGCTGTTCACAGACACACAGACAAACACACGGACATGTTTCTAAAAGTGCTCTTTTTGGATTCAGGGGGTCTCAAAACATGTATTTCCGGTGAAATCTTGGTATCGAATTTTTGGGTGGAATACAATACTTCCCCTAATGACTATACGTAGTAGAGAAAGTAAAACATGGATAAAATTAGTAGATTTTGAAAATTCAGTCATAATGTCCCAATGCAACAGGACATCTACTGTAGTAATGACGCTTCTGATATTCTTTGACAGCTTTCACTTTTAATAGTATGGATCGTCCCGCTGCACATCTAAAGCAGAGAAGTTGCCGCCACATCAGAGGTTTAGCTTAAAAACCTAATTCAACAAGCAGAGGTTGCTTAGGGAAACAAATAACTGAATTGTATGCATCTAACCACATTGTACAATACATTTCTGAGAAATGTTTTGCAGAATAATTAATAACTATAATGATATTAATAGCTATTTACCGCAATTCTGAAAACATAGCTCCTAAGCCTGTCTAACAACTTGTGTAGGATGTCATTTGTGTCCTTTGCTGCAGAAGTAGGCAGGCGCCCATGGAAATTTTATACAGTAGGGTTAACTTCCCTCTCTGCACAACCGATGCCAACATTATACCCATATGCACCATGCTCGATCAAAGTTCGCGTTCAATGCTATATTTCGGTACATTGGCAACGATCAAAGTTAATGAGGTAGTTGATTATGGTTAAGTATGACCGCGGGTGCTGCACTGATCAATTCCGTTGATTGCGGTTAAGTTGCACAAAATGGCTGCCCATTTGGATTTCCTTGAAGGTATTGAGGATGAATGTTCCCAAAGTACTTAAATCGGGACTTACATCAAAACTGCATCATTGTGGAAAGAGCCGATCCTCTTAGAGAGTATGGGAACAGGAAATTTAAAGAACAATGTCGGCTATCAAAGAATGTGCTGTGGCAGCTAATACATGAAATGACCGAGAGGTTTAGAGTGCCCTATGAGCTTCAGTCACCCTGTTTCACTCATGAATCAGGGTTAATGAAGCTTTTAATATTGTGATTGGAGATATTTCTAGCATCCAGCAAACAACATAGTTGCGTATTGTCAGTATGTGTCATATAATTGCTTCTTTTTGTCCAGGATTTGTATTGCTTTCGTGGAAGGCAGATTTAGGAGCTGTGATGGATCAAATCGATGGACTTCGGTGTGTCGTGCGAAATATTGATCTGTATTTACTATTACAGCTTTATTTGTTACAGGTCTCATTTTAATAACATAGTTCAAGGCAATAACTGAAATATTATTGCGTTTAATCTACAATTTACGTCGCATCATTAGGAGTTAAGAAATTCTGTAGTATTATGTCGGACACATTGTTGCTGTGTAGAATGACATTGTTGAACTAATTACTTCGTTTTTGTATTGAATTTTTGTCTGACTCGGCATATTTCCCTCCAATTCCTAGTCAAGGGGGTTGAAGGCAAGTTGAGGGACGAGCCTCTTTGTCTGATAGCGTGGGTCTGTGACTAGCGTCAGTCGAGTGGATACCTTCAGAGTGTGTGGATGTATGTAGCGTGACCCGTGTGGGTAGGGGCATCTCTCCCAGTGTTTGTAACCTTTTGGAAATTATGTAGCAGCACCAAGTCAACTTTATAATACACTAGAGAGAAATGTGAATTTCTATGTACTATTTATAAATATCCCACACCCGCTTTACATTTGTGCAGTAAGTTTCTGGTATCTCTCGTATGCCTCTGTAGTTACGAACGCCAATGTTTATGCCGGGGTAACTAAATTTAACATTTTAGCTACAAAACCTTTTGGCCTCACCCCGGTGTATAATAGTATAAACTATGAAAAAAAACAATTATTACGTTTAAGCTACAATTTACATCCCATCATTAGGAGTTAGGAAATGCTGCAGTATTAACAAAATACTAGATATAATGCAGTTTACAAATAACTTTTTTAATTAACCGATAGTTTACACATCAGGACTCGTGCTATTTTAACAATAGCTTTTATTAATATTTTTCAGTTGACTCTATTAAAAACTAGCCAAGGCCAGGCTAAGTTCCATTAAAGGTATAATTCATTTATGCAAGAACAATAAAATATTAAAGAAAACTTAAAAGTCCATTTACCCAGCACTGAAGTACTTGCGATAAGAAGGTCACCGCTAAGTTTGTCATCTCGAGTGAGATGCCTTACTGGTCTGTCTGGGAAACAACTTGAGTCAATTGGGGAATTCAATGTCCCACCGGCATGTTGTCAGAATAGGTCAATGGTTAGAGTAACCACACGGATAGCGGGAGAACCGTGTCAAATCCCGGCTGTGGCGTTGAATTTTAAGCCCAGTCTAAGGTCTATTAAAAGTATAATTAATTTATACAAGAACAATAAAATATTTAAAAACAAATAGCGGTTAGTTTACTTATTTACTTATTGCAATTTGCCTGGTGTCATGTTTAAGTGCATGGCTCCTTTAAAGAATGATTCGGTCATTGTATTTTAGATTTTATTGGAATATAATGCAGCTAATTCCAATAGAACATCTACCTCATGCTGAGAAAAATATTGGAGATCATTTTTTGTATTCCATTTTTGTTTAAAAGAATATCCAATTATACAACTTTCAATATCAAAACTAAAACGAAGCGATACAGACGACGAGATTGCAATTGCACTGCAACCTATTTATATACACAGCTGGATGCTTTCCTTTGAATAATGCTCGTAGAATCATGAGCGTTCAGTAATCTAGCGCACGGTGGTTCGTTGATTCAGAATTAACAATTATGCACTGCAATTACAATTTAACCACGGTCAATGTTTGATCACGTGTCGGTGAACCTCGATCAACAAGCGTTTGATCAAGAATGGTGCACATGGCCATTAGTGCTGTACGGTGCATTATTTACACTCTACCATATGCCAGCGCTTGAAGTGCTCAAATTTGGTAAATATTGAAAATTATTAATAATATATTTAATTTCTCTTAAATTGTAATGATCATATCACGTAAGAAGCAGGCGGAATTGCAGTAAATGTACTGGTACGGAGATCGTCAATATTATGCTGCACGTAAAATTCCTTCTTGTGACACCGACTATGCATTTAAAATTTAAAGGCACAATTATCGTGATAAGCATACAGACCAATTTTTGATCTGAAGTGTAGATCCAATTACTATCTCAAAATATTAGTAAAGTATGCCTCGGAAGCAAATTTTTACTTCCTCTACTACGTATAGTAAGTAGGGGAAGTATTGTATTCCACCCAAAAATTCGATACCGAGATTTCACCGGAAATATATGTTTTGAAACACCCTGAATAAAAAAAAAGCATTTTGGAAACATTTCCTTGTGTTTGTGTGTGTCTATGAACAGCATAACTCAGAAACGAACAGTCGGATAAACACCATACTTGGTATTTAGGTTCAGTATCTTCCAGAGATGCGACACGAAGATTTTAAAGAAAATCCCCATCCCAGGTTACCCTTTACATGATAAATGTTTCGAAAATTTTAATTTTCTCAAAAATGGCTTTGACGATTTTGATTAAAATATCATACGTTTAAGATATTTTCATGACAAATGAAATGTATATCTCGAATTTTCTGGGAATGTCTCCATTCCCAGAAAATTCTTCTTCATTGTGAACGACTTTTGCATAACTGGTAAACCATAAGAGATAGACAAACTTTTACTACAAAAATGTAGATCGCGTTAAAATACACAATTTAGGTCATATACATTTGTTTGGTTGAGTGAACCATTTTCGGGATATGGCTTGTTATTCCCTTAAATTTTCCAATATTTATACTTATTTTCTCAAATGGGAATTCGTTATTCATTTTTTGTCTTGGATATGCAAAGAGTATTAATCTGTGGCAAAGAGAATAGTGCTGCACATAGCAACCAGTTATTAAGAGATATGTATATGCTTAAAGGCTACTGTTTTTCTGTATTGCCCTTGCAAATACAAAACAAGGGGGACATAGTAGCGATAGTCGAATATTTTTATACTAACAAATAAACGAACTGCTATGATTCTTTGAATCTTTTATCGGCTTTTGCTTCAAAGAAATGCTGATTTGAACCAATTTCGTAAGATCGTTTCATTTTATTAATTCATATCTTATTTTTCGTTATAGTAGTATTTTAAATGTTACTACTTTAGTTTATATTTTTTTGTTTCAACGGTTTAAGGGCTGTTTCATTTTATTCTTTCATATATTATTTGTTATAGTACCATTTTCAGGTGTTTCTGTTTGGTTTCGGTTCTTTTTTTACTGGTTAAAGTTTTAAGACTTTTCATAATGCCTAGTAAGATACGAACCAATTTTAATTTTAATGTTAAGAAGTTGTTTGCCGTGAAAGTAGCCAAAGTGATTGCTGGCACCTTGAGCCAAAATAACGACATATTTGGTGAGGTTAAAACCACACAGTGCACAACCAACTCAGTGATGGCGTTATGTTTTTCAACTGTAATAAACACTGATGCTTGGAGTTCTGAAGTAATGGATAAAATTTTTCATTTAGGCAATGATTCGCACTTAAAATCAATTTCAGATTATGATGGTGTTATGCCATATCCGCTTTACTTGTACATTGATGAGGTTTTGCTGCAGGATATTGTAATTGATGATGTAAAAGTATTTTTTGCAATGCAGGGACAGATAATTTTGCATTACAAGGGATCATACCGAGGGATTTAGGCAGTGTGTTAAAAACATTTTTCCAGTGCTATCACTACGGTGTGTTTACTGCACAGTAAAAATCTATAGCTTTTTTGTCCTGGTAATACAAGGAGAATGGATACTCCACATAGCAACCAGCTTTTAAAATATTTGACTATCGTTTAATGCCTACCAATTCCCCTTGCATCTACAAGAACATTAGCAATAAGATTAACATCTCGATATCTCGATTAACATGAAGCATATGGAGAATAAGCGTTTGTAAAAATAGTTCGTACAAGAGTAGTAGAAGAAGTCATGTGAGTGTAACACATCATATTTTTACGGACTTAGTCACTCTATCATGTAAAAGTCCATCATTTTGTCTTTTATTGTCACATCGTATTATTTTCTATCTCACAAACAACAAACCTGAATGCAGTTGCAGTGATGGGTTGCCACCCCAACCATATCTACACCGGCAATGCTCTCGTCACGGTCAATGCCTGTTGCATCCTGTTCCATTCACGTATTCGTATTTCAAACGCCAAACGGGTTACCACTGTAAATATAATTAGTGAATTACACACACATGTAATCTACAAGGGAACAAACATGGAGCTGTTTTAAGTAAAAATCAAATTATCAGGAGTTTACCCAAATTATGAAGGGAATCCATTACGAAATAGCCCCGTTGAAGAGATTACCCATCCTGCCAACCTACCCATCTCCGAAAAATGTCGCACCATGTTGGTAGATATGGATATGTGTTATACATAGAATATGTGAAGTAATAAGATTAAACAGCAACGAACCTCATAACAAAGAAAAACAAATTCCAAAATAGAATGCGCATGTTGGAGAAAAATGTTCTTTTGTTATGCACATTTAACTATTTTGACTTTCTTTACTGCGTATAGTAAGTAGGGGAAGTATTGCATTCCACCCAAAAATTTCATACCGAGATTTCACCAGAAATAGTAGTTTGAGGACCCCTGTATTAAAAAAATCTTATGTTACACTCACATGACTTTCTCTACTCTTGTACAAACTATTTTTACAAACGCTTATTCTCCATATGCTTCATGTTAATCGAGATATCGAGATGTCAATCTTATTGGTAATTTTCATGTAGATGCAAGGGGAATATGGTAGGTTTTAAGCGATGGTCAAATATTTTAACGCTGGTTGCTATGTGGCGCATTCCATTCTCTTTGCATGTCCAGGACATAAAAAGAATGAATAACGAATTTGAGAAAAAGTATAAGTATTGGAAAATTTAAGGGAATAACAAGAAATATCTCGAAAACGGTGCACTCAACAAAAGAAATGTATATGACATAAATTGTGTATTTTAACGCGATCTACATTTTTTGTGTAGTAAAACTTTGTCTATGTCTTATGGTTTACCAGTTATGCAAAAGTCGTTCACAATGAAGAATACTTTTGGAGACATTTCCAGAAAATTCGAGATATACATTTCATTTCTCATGACAATATCTTACATATGATATTTTAATCAAAATCGTTAGAGCCATTTTTGAGAAAATTAAAATTTTCGAAAAATGTTCCATGTAATGGGTAGTCTGGGGTGGGGGGATTTTCTTGAAAACCTTCATGTCGCATCTCTGGAAGATACTGAACCTAAATACCAAGTTTGGTGTTAATCCGACTCTTCGTTTCTGAGTTATGTTCTTCACAGACACACACACACACACACACACACACACACACACACACACACAGACACGTTTCCAAAAATGCTTTTTTGGATTCAGGGAGTCTCAAAACATGTATTTCCGGTGAAATCTCGGTATCGAATTTTTGGGTGGAATACAATACTTCCCCTACTTACTATACGTAGTAGAGAAAGTAAAAAACACTTTTAAATGTCCGTGTGTGCGTGTCTTTGAACCGCATAACTCAAAAACGAAATGTTGGATAAACACTAAACTTAGTATTTAGGTTCAGTATCTTTCAAAAATGGGACACACCAAACTACCCTTTACATGGAACATGTTTCTAAAATTTTCATTTTCTCAAAAATCGCTCTAACGATTTTGATTAAAATACCGTATATTTAAGATATTTTTATGACAAAATGTATGTCTTGAATATTCTGGGAATGTCCCCGAAAGTCCTCTTCTTTCTGAATGGAGTTTGCATAACTGGTAAATCTTAAGAGACAGACGAAATTTTTCTACACACACACACACACACACACACACACACACACACACACACACACACACACACACACACACACAAACACACAAACACACACAAATGTAGATCTCGTTAAAACACAGATTTGTGTCGTACACATTTTTTTTTTTGAGTGAACCATTTCCGAGATGATGTGGCATGTATGTGTGTACATTGTCACGTCGGACACACCATTGCTTTGTAGCGGCGATATTGTTGGGTGTAATTCTTTCGGTTTGGAGTGTCACATCAAGTCTGGCATGGAAGCGCGTGTGAATCGTGTGAATGTGACCTTGTGTGTGTAACATCTCTCTCCAATATCTTTCCTTTAATCTTTTGTGAATAATATAGAAGCACCGTGTTTAACATTCAATAAACCACGGGTAATGTGTGTAATGCGAAATCCTATGCATTTTGTTATAAACACTCCACGCCTGCTCTGAAAAGTGTATTTAAGATCCTAGTCCCCTCGCTGCCTCTGCAGCTACGTCTTCCAATATTTATACTGCGATATCTAAAATTTAATAACTAGCTGCAAACCTTCTGGCCTCACCCCGGTATATAACAATATTCCTTGTTATTTGCTTGAATTTTTAAATACTTATACTTTTTTTCAAATGGGAATTCGTTATTCGTTGTTTTTATGTCCTGGACATGCAAAGAGAATGGAATGCTCCACATAGCAACCAACTCTTAAATATTTGACTATCAATTAAAGCCTACCATATTTCCCTTGCACCTTCAAGAAAATTAGCAATAAGATTCTGCAAATGTTTATCTCGATTAACTTAAATAGATGCAGAATAAGCGTTTGTAAGAATAGTTTGTACAAAGAGAAAGTCATGCGAGTGTAACGCATCAGATTTTTAATTTTATACCTTCATGTTTTATATTTCACAGGTATACCGCATTATTCGAAACACAACGTCATAATATGAAGAAAGTATACGCAGCAAAGCAATTCTGAGTAATGCTGCAATGATGTAAAGTTCCCTAAGATAGATATTAGAGCTTGAGCGGCTATACACATCTGGGAATACGTTGAAGCCAAACTATGGTAATTAGCTATAGTTGCTGTAATTACAGTGTTCCGTAGAGCACGCAGATATAGCACATAATAATTGTGCTACACTCACATTACTTTCTCTAATACCATTTCATAATATCCCTTTTGTTTTATACTCATCATATAAAAATTCCTCTTCTCTTTGCATTACCTCAATCATATTAAACATATTACTATGTCTGCGTTATTGTACTTAATTACATGCAAGATGTGTATGAAGAATTGTTTATATATCAAATCAATTATTTTTTATTAATTATCGCTTATGGGGGATAAAGAGAAAATATATTTTAAAACTTGTTTAACAGATAATGCGGTAGAAGTGTAATTTTACAACATTATATATTTTAATGATCTCTATATCCGTTAAGGATTCTAAGTTATGCAAAATTCATTAACAATGAAGAGGACGTCAGTGACTTTTCATAGAAAATACAAGATATAAGCTTTGTCATAAAAATATCAGTAACATATGATATTTTAATAAGAATGTTTGTACCATTTTCGTGAAAATAAGAAAAGTAAGAAACGTTTTCCACGTAAAGGGTTGTTTAGGGTGGTGTTCAAGTATGTCCGACTCTGGTATACATTTAGAAATTCCTGTGCCTTCTCACATTTTGAGTTGTCCTCCAAGTGCACACACACTTTCCCTAAAAAGGTCTTTTTGCTTTTTCTTTGATTCATGGAACCTCAAAATTATTATTTCTGATAAAGTAGGTAAGCAGCAGAGACAGAGTAAACGGGGAATGTAAAATGAATTTAAAGAAATATTAATAGTGTAAGGAACCAATTTGGAAAAGGCTGCTATTTATAATACAATATAAACTAAATATAAATATTCATAATTATAAAATCATTAAGGGAGTGGATCCTTTAGAATCCATCTGGATACGACCTTACAGTTAGCAAATATAAGTGAACACAACTTCTGTAGGACATTCAAGCTTTCGGTTTAAAAATCTGCAAAACGTATTGTACCTAAGTCGTTTTCTGCTGCTACATTCATAGTTTTTGTTGTAGTGTAGCACCTACTAGTGTGTGAGAAGATGAACTACGTGCTTTGCCTATAAAGGATGGACTATTTAAGTTGAGACTGTACAATATCTCCAAAACTAAGCGTTGCAGAACGAAATGTCTTGAATAAAAGTTGCTTGATATTACGGGGGAAAGTAAATGCCATAAGTCGTATTTTGTTTGGAGGATGTTGTGATGGTCATTTTAGGGCCAATTATGGGGAAAAATACCATTAGTCGTGCTTTATTTGGAGCACATTGTGATGGACATTTTAGGGTAATTGACCCTAATTGTAGGTTTATATTTAAAAATATAAATTGATTCTAAAAGGACCAACATAACGTCCTCCAAACAAAACACGACTTATGGCATTTACTTTTCCTTATAGTATCAATATATTTTACGAAAGACATTTCTTTCTACAACGCTCAATTTCGAAGATACTGTACAGTCTCAACTTAAATGGACCACCCTGTATATGCCCATCTTCCATGACTACAAGACAACGCTGTATTTTTCAAGATGTTCTCATGCCCTTCATTGTACTAACATTTCACAGGAGCCTGAGATTCGATGGATGTTGTTACTAGTCTGTTTCTATTGAGTAAAGAGAATGAGGTGCTCTTGATGAAATGCGTGCAAGGGCGTACTAGTGTGAAATGAAGAGACCCTTCATTGTCACCATCGAGAGTACTCGCAATCAAAATGCTTCGCCGAACTCAAAAGTGTAACTCGTGATTAGGTTTCGTGCTTGGGTCACGGAATTGCCGCATTGAACTTTGGTATACAAACAATGGATGACGCTATCAGTGCGTGGGCATAGTTTAGTAACATCTCATCTACTAGTATGGTTTCGCAGATACATTGGAGGTCCTGGGAATAAATGAGTCTATTTCCAGAGTGGCTTACGCTATTGTTTTTATACTCTAATTTTATACAATTCATTATGCTATAAATCCGAATATGTATCTCTACTTAAATGAATGTTAACGTATATAAAATGTGTTCCCTTCACATTTGCCTGGACCAGCGCAGCAAAGTGGTCCCAACACCTTATCCGCGCATCAGGTCTGTTAATAAAACTATCTAAGTATATTTGAAATAATATGTGAAACACTCACGTCTTTGCAATTTTTCTCTTGAGTTTTAGCAGTTATTTCTGTATATATGCATGTGAAAAGGTGTGAGTAACATGCGATAAGCGATTAAATAATAGACAAACATGTTGCTTCGGGTCATCTCGCGCACAACTTCTTTCCTCCTTCAAAATGTTGAGTTTCTATGCTCACAGATTTCATTCAAAGTCTCGCATTTAGTTGTTGTGTAATGCTACTTAAAAATTTTGCATGCGCATTTTTAAAAGACCTTTTAAATTAATGTCATACATGGGAATTTCCAAGATTACAAACAGAAGAAAAGGAAAATAGACTGGTTACTACTGGACTGTAGAGCAGAAATTAGAAAGGATTTCTCGATATTGCTGAAGTAAATTATATCGCTTACTAGGTAGTAGTTTCTTTGTTTACACGTATGTAGAAGACTACTCCGCTAGTCTTCGGAGTTCATTTCTGCCCAAATGTTCTAGAGCATAGGTCTCCAAACTACGTCAAGCGGGCCAAATCCAGCCCGCGACAGCTAATAGTTTATTGTTGCTATTATTCCTGTGATAGGTTAGATAAAAAAAACACAGAATGATAATAACTCGGTTTTATTTACTTGCTAGGTAAAGCTTAATGACAAGTATAATACGTCGAAAATTTAACTTAAGCATAATAAGTAACAAATAATTAAAATGAATCCCATTAACATTATAAACTAGTGGACATCCCGCGGTTTCACCCTCGGTAGTTATGTTGGCGTAAAGAGTATCGTATATGTATGTATACCGATGTTTTAAATGTATATATCCTAAATAACACATGATTTCATGTAATTGTGATTTTCCACAGACAATAGTTTGTAGATGTGGACCTTTTTTACTTTACTTTACCAATTATTAAGAGAGTTTTAAATGGTCATCGGTTAACTTAGATCTGTAAACGTTCTTTGGGTACTTCATTTTGCTGAATGTTTGCTCACACAGGTCGCGCGTACTCGACGAGTACTCTAGAAATCATAGATAATGATAGGAAAATTAAAACGGTTTTGGCCCTTGAGCTTGCTGAAGTTATCAGTATGGTCCTAAGACGTGAAAGTTTGGAGACCCCAGTTCTAGAGCGTCATAAGCTATGATCCTCCCCTCCCCTCTTACCTGGCTACCCATGCCTGTAGTGTGTTCTATAGCAAAGAAAGTCCCACGGGAATGAAGTGCAGGGGGAAATTGCTGATTAGACCCGGTCCGATACCCTAGCTACTTGCTTATAATACTCTTATTTATGACCCAGCCGACAGCTCAGTTACAGCCCATTGAATAGTTTTACTCCTTGCGTAGCATACGTTCTCCATCCCACGTATTCACTGTCCTTGTCACACTGTTTCCGAACAGATAAGGGCAGCACATTCCTGTCGGAGGCTTTCTCTCCGTTGGCGAACAGTACCTGTTTTTCAGTTCCGGAGTCATAATAACGGAAATGGATGAAAACGTGTTGTGCACAGCTAGATGGAGGGGAACAACGGGATAAAAAAAATCTGATGTGTTACACTCTCATGACTTTCTCTACTCTTGTACAAAATATTTTTACAAACGCTTATTCTCCATCTACTTCATGCTAATCGAGATAAACGCTCTATCTTATTGCTAATTTTCTTGTAGATGTAAGGGGAATATATATTTACAAGGGCAATTTGGAAATACAGTAGCCTTTAAACATAGACATTACTCTTAATAGCTGGTTGCTATGTACAGCACCATTCTCTTAGCCACAGATTAATATTCTTTGCATATCCAAGACAACAAATGATTAACGAATTCCCATTTGAGAAAATAAGTATTGAAAAATTTAAGGGAATAACAAGCAATATCTCGAAAATGGTTCACTCAACAACAAAAAATATATGTGACATAAATTGTGTATTTTAACGCGATCTATATTTGTTGTGTAGTAAAATTTTGTCTATCTCTTATGGTTTACAGTTATGCAAAAGTCGTTCACAATGAAGAATACTTTTGGAGACATTCCCAGAAAATTCGAGATATACATTTCATTTTTCATGAAAATATCTTAAACATATGATATTTTAATCAAAATCGTTAGAGCCATTTTTGAGAAAATTAAAATTTTCGAAAAATGTTCCATGTAAAGGGTAATCTGGTGTGGGAGGATTTTCTTGAAAACCTTCGTGTCGCATCTCTGGAAGATACTGAACCCAAAGACCAAGTTTGGTGTTTATCCGACTTCGTTTCTGAGTTATGCTGTTCACAGACACACACGGACATGTTTCCAAAAATGTTTTTTTGGATTCAGGGGTCTCAAAACATGTATTTCTGGTGAAATCTCGGTATCGAATTTTTGGGTAGAATACAATACTTCCCCTACTTACTATACGTAGTAAAGAAAGTAATAAGCGAGTGAGGTAGGCATGTTGGTGCTGAGCAATGAAGTCACTCAGCTGTCATTTGTTGGTGTTCAACCCTACAGTCATAACCAGCAAAACGGTTAGTACTACTTATCCGTTAATTGTAAAGAATTATATGACTTACCATGGCGAGATTCTGTTGAAAAAGGTTACTTTTGGAGTATAAAGCAAATAGAAGGAAAATAAACTAGCGGATGTTTTTGTATTATGATAATCGCCAAGTGCAGATTATGTTTTTCCACTAGTTTCTGGTGCTGATGCTGATGGCGCAGTGAAAGATGTAAAGAACGTAGAAATATTTAGGTTTTCTCCTGTATTACCTAATAAAGTTATTAAGAGGTTACCGAAATTATATTTGCTGCTAATCGGATTGCAAGAGTTCCTGGACGATGGAATCCGTCTATACCTCCAACTTCCATCTACTTCTGGGTGTGTCTAATAGCTCCACAGACTGAGTCATATCTGCATCTAGTGTAGGTACTATAGTGTACCTAATAACCGTTAACACTTATAATATTAAATGTGGATAAATTCATGCTAGGAATTAAAGAATTACACTGCTGATATCAAATTATTCTTATCTTAAATAGTGTATATATTTTTAAGTTAAATAGTATGAAATGAGACCTCTTAGGCTTTATAATTAAATTACACTAAATGTCTGTAGCAAACATTTCAGGGCTGAAAAACTCTACAAATTGGCTTGTAGGTGGGCAGACATTTATGATGTTCTCTTTGTTTAAACAAATTCATAATCATCGGATGGAAAACTCAATATTCTTTTTATTTTACAGGTATGAAATCATCGCTCTGGTGTTATAAAATGATAGTCTTCCCAGCACTTAGGAGTCGCAGTTACATAAAGAGGTTGGTTTCAACACATTACTTTGTTTAATGCATAATTAATAACAATTAAAGACTATGATGATATGAGGATGAAAGTCTGAAAAGTATCTTAAAAGTTTTTATTTATTCGCTAACTTAAAACTAGTTTATTTGTTTTATGTAAGAAGACACATACTATAGATTGTGCATATTAAAATTTTTTTGGGAAAATTTGTGTGCATTTAACGTGAAGGTTTTTCCTTTCTCCATAGCCATTTAGATATTGTCGCGATCTCAAACAAATTCATATAGTAGAGCAAGGGGTTACCAGAAGTTTGTTATTTCAGGATCGTGCATAGGGAGCATGCATTAACATTACAAAATTCCTAAGATTCATCCAAACAGGAAGGGAAGGGAAAATACCTTCAGAGAGAACAATTAAGATAATGTATTATAAAGAAAAAAACAAATTCAAAATCAGTATCTTGGTCGGAAGATATGTTCTGCTCCCCCATGTTGACGGTTTGACAACAGCACATAGAGAGATCGAGAACTCGCTACACGTTAATATCTAATAGTTACGCCCATAAACACTACGTCAGTACCGGCACAGGCTGCCAACTTTGAATATATAATCCCCCAAATATAACGAACTAGTCGCTAGAAATATACTAAACGTCACAATATGTACAAACAAAGTGAGGTTTCCCCATAAACAGTTAAGAAGTCCGTGAAGTTTATCATTGCAAGTTTAAACCAATATTTATGGAAAAAGAGAAACATATATGAAGTTGGATCTCATTACCCTTTTCAAACTTCCGTTCATTCATCTTGTTCAATGTTTATAATATTTATAATATTCGGCTCATTTATTGTTGGATATCTCAAGAATCTTCTAGGTATCAGACTAGCTCATTCTAATATAGATTCACAGAGGTTTCTAACATCAAAAAAAGAAGGATGCCGTTTGATAATTCTTGTTTCAGATTGACCATGAGTAGTCAATAAATAGGAAAGTTGACGTTACTTTTCTAACTACACTGAGATCAACAGTAAATTTCATCTAGCGATAAAGTCCTTCAAACAATCCAAAGTAGGTATCTGGCATAGGGTGATCTTTGTTATTTATGTTCATGTGCTTTTAGGTTTTTCCTAGAAGTAGTCCACGAAATATTTCTGATCACACTACTTCAGATATCTTGTTTTAGCTGTTCTGGACTTTGGAGTGCTGATATTTAATGCAGTTTTGAAGGAAATAAGTACAGACATCAGAAATTATTTATATGTATGCTCATATATGATGGGGAAAAGCAGTGACCTCTTTCAAGCTATTAGTTCATCAACCTCCTCAGTTATTCTGCAAGCACAATGCAATAAAACAATCAGTTTTAAAATGTTTTAAAGATCTTATAAAAGCAAATAAATATATTATATAAAGATTCATAAATTAGATTATGCACCACAAGATCTCAAAATCTCGAATGTTCTTTTAAACTGTTACAAAATAGTAGATTCTAATCTTAATAAAAGTTAGGAGAAAAAACCTCTAAACACAACATTTGCAAAATTAATATTTACACAGATTTTACGAGTTATCTAAACATCTTTGTATCTTCAATTATTACTCTTATAGGGTCTTTTATAAATATATTAATACTCTTTATATTTCTTATGTCTACCGAAGGTGTATTTGTTTCCTTTATTTTACTTTCTTATAAAACAATTTTCCAGAAAAAGTTATAATCCAGTTTATAAAACTTTGGATACACATACGCCTTTCTAAACGCATTCTATAACAGACTTCATTATTTTGTTCAAGATTTTTATAATAATTAATAGGAGCAGTGAATATGCTAACATTCCAAATAGCATATTGCACGTTTACAAATATGGATTGTTTTATACATGTGATCTAAGCTTTTCTCCTGAATTTGGAGTACCCAGAGTTGTGGCAAAACGTTGACAAGGCTTCTTTATATTGCATAACATACGACGTAAAATTTAACCAAGAGGTACCTTAATAGTTTGAACACCCGTGGAGAATGGAGGGGTGTACACGCCAGGAAATAATAAATGACGGCTTAACTCTAGAGACAGCAGAAATAGCTGTTGTATGTACCGGGAAGGAAACAAATACTTAAAGATGAACATTCACAACTGTGCAAGAAGAAAAACTATGGATTTGAAGTGACAGAAGTGATTCTACTAGCAAGCAGTTTTTATGCAGTTGTTACATATTAAAAAGAAAAGTTGAAATAAATAATGTTTAACATCATGGTCAAATTCTTTGGAGAGAGAAGGTTTAACACCGTTCTGGTATATATGCACGCTGCTATTCTCATTATATCAAGATACTTTGATTTTCGAATTAAAGTACTTACAGCATTGTAAGTCGCCATTGAGGTATGTCATCTCAAAACAAATTGAGATCTCCATGTGGTTTACCGGGAGAATACAAATGATTTGGGGAATTAAATATCGTACCGGCATGTTGCCATGAAAGCTCAGTAGTTAGAGAAGCCGAATGGAAACCGGGAGATCCGTAGTTTAAATCCCGGCGATGGCAGTGAATTTTTCAGTCGTCTGATTTTACGTTTCCTACTTTTGATTATGATTTACTTAGTATGGCTAGGAGTGGAGGGGGACTTATCACCTCCACCTAAGAAGATACTTGGTGCCTAGACCCCTAACGGGGCGCCCCCGGGGGGTGAAGTGAGAGGTGACAGAGGGCAGACGGATCAGAAGGCAGAGTGCAGGGTCCCTATAGTTTCCAGAATGAAACTCCCTGGTGGCAGCTGGTACTACCGGCTCTCCCCCTGCAGGCTTGCAGATTCCGGGTCTTGGAGACCGTCCCTACTACAGAAAAGTGTTAAAGAGAGCATCCTTTTTCCCCTGTCATCCAACGCCGGGATTCCCGCAGACAGTTTAAACTTCGAAACAACCAAGCAGATGAAAGGTGAAGTGAAATGAGAAAGGGTATGAAATGTAGGTAATTAACCGTCCCAACATTCGCCTAGCGACCGCGAAAAGCCCGAAAAAACCCATGGTTGAAGTTTGGTTGCGGTAATCGAACCCACGAGCTCCCAAATGCAAGTCTCAAGCGCCACCTCTTAGATTTACTTAGTACATATACTAATGAACTCTACCAGATTCTAACAATGTCACTCGCCATCTGTTATACAGTAAACAGAGGAAGTAAAGAAACTTCTTTTAGTTTTAAATGCACTTTTGAAACTCTTTCCTTAATAGGAGTAACTAAACTACCTCGGAGTACTTGACAGCACCTTGAAGTTAGGTCGGCGTAAATGAATCGGATCCGTGGTTTGAGTCCCAGCACTGGCACTGCACTTTAACAAATTTGGTGCAACTTTTCATTTTCGTCTTGTGGCCATTGTGACCAATTAATAAACATAGTGGAGCTTAATAGTCTAATTAGCTAGAGGCCGATAAATTAAAAAGTACTCGCAGCATTTGCAAGTCGCTTTAAAGTGCAAATATAGATATGCTGAGATAGCATCGAAGGTATACCGCCTACGTAAAGCAGATGGGAGAAGTTCAATGTCCCAATAAAGGCTCCAGCCATTGTAATTCAACGGTGAAGCTTCAGAATGCAAGCCCTAGAGCCAATCATAGCATTAAGTTTTTAATTCAACTGTATACGGGTTTATGACTATTGAAACAAAAAATTGAATGGGCCACTTTGTATAATAATAGCAGCAATAATAATAATATATATTAAAAATCAGTGCATAACTTCCTGTACATGCAAGTTCATCTGTACCAAAGAAACAAGTTGTATTTCAATTAAAAATATGGTACAACAGCTAAAGAAGAATACAAATACCTGGCTGTTTCTTACAAATCAAGGAATTTACGTACTTTTCATTCACTAGGGTAATAGTTATCATACCTTAGTATTTACACATGGAAATGTGCAAATATTTAACACTTCTCGTTTGTTATTTGTGAATGTTTCGTTATAACTCTAAGTAAAAACTTCAAATGTCCATTTGTAAATATAATCTAAAATGTTAGAAAGTTTTTAAAACAACCTCTTTGTTCCAATATTTAAAAAAACTTATTGAATACTTTTCTTATAAATGACCCTTAAAAATGTTCCTAAATTTTAAGAAAGTACTCAGAAATAATTGAGAGGGAAGCGGAATTAGATGAGGCCTAGGACATACAATTTGGAAAAACGTACTCTTTGGGTAAAGGAGATATGTTACTAAGAAGACAAATGAATATAGACACCGCTAATAAGGAGGAAAATATTTAATATCCTGATTTAGATAAGCGGCCACGATAATAAACATGGAATGAAAATATTCTTTCTCTACCCTCTATCGTTTGTTAGTGTATACACTATTGTTATTAATGCTTACGTTGCTATCTACTTCATTTTAATCCAAATAAACCATTGCAGAAATAGCTACATTACACATTTCGTTATAGATACAAAGAGAACAGCGATAGCCAAATGTTTAAGAACTGGACGCTATATGCTGGCCTTAAAATTTAATACTGTTTTCATGCAATTGCGAGAAACAACTGGATGTTGAAAGTGATGCAGTAATTTGTATCACAAATTATGTAAATGTCAAGAGTGATTGTAGTGTGAATATGCATTATTGTGTGGCATTGATTTGAGATGTTTGTTGATTGTAAGCATTGTCGAGAAGTGGGTTTATACGGCCTTACTGAAACTGACAATAATAGCGTGCAATAATGTAGCGAGGGGGTGAGCTGTTTATCATTATTAGAGACGAGCAAATGACGTAATATTGGCGCGTTTTTCTTAGAATTTACGGGAACATTTTTCTCTAGAGCACATGTTTTCGTAATTTTCATTGGATATAAAAATAGACGCTAATGTTGGCGCGTTTTATTAACCAATAGCAGCTCGGTTATAATCTTTAGGCATATCGGGGTGTAGGAGTATAAAAAGGGCTAGGTCAGAGTCAAATTCGTCCAGTCCATCGGAAACATTTGTGCATTACACGTCGCCGAGTTCAACAGAAACAGTCATGGTGAATACATTCGCAGGTTACGCGTAGCAAAGTTATAAAAAAATCTGAAGTGTCGTAAAATTAATTAAACAATAAGTTTAAGTACGCGAATTAAGAATGAGCGGTAAATAAGTTATTATAACAGTTTTTCAGTTTGGCGAGTGTCAAGATTAATATGTGAAAGTGCATAATATGTTACGACAATAAAAGTATAAAACAAATTCTTCATCAGTGTTATCTTTGGATAAAAGACTCCTTTCCGTTTACACACCTGTATAAGATAAGTGCTCGACCCTAAAGATCATAGCTAGCCGGAGGACAGTGAACCCAAAATTAAACACAATAACAGGCGCTCAGTAAAAGATAACAAGAAGTGACCGCGACAGATTGTCTTTTATACGTGCGGCAAATAAACAGTAGCATTCTTTCAAACAAACAATTACCGTCGTAAATTGGCTCCCAAATGTGGGGCTCAATAAATAAAAAACATAATACCGCCACAAAGGGACTTGAAAACAATGACCAAGGAATGAACAATTCGAACCATAAATAACAGATAGCTGACAAATAGCTTATGCCCCAGAGAATAAATAATGTGTGCTAAAGAGGTCTAATTTTTAACGTAGAAAACTTTCGTCTATGGCTTAACGTTTACCGGTTATACGAGATTAAAACATTCTTTTCGAATGAAGAGGATTTTGTAGGTTCTTTCCAGAAAATTTGACATATATATTTTATTTGTCATGTAAATATCTTTAATACACGATATTTTAATCAAAATCGTTACAGCCAATTTAGTAAATAAAGACATAAAAGTGTTCCATGTAAAGGGTAGTTTAAGGTGGAGGATTTTCTTTAAAATCTGCAGCAGCATCTTTGGAAGATACTGAACTTAGTATTTAAGTTTGATATTTATCGGCTTTTCGTTTTTGATTTATGCTGCAAATACACACACATTTTTGGGTTTAGGGGGTCTCAAAACATATATTTCCGGTAAAATCTCGACATCAGATTTTTGGGTGGAATGCAATACATGCCTTACTCAAAATGCATAGTAAAGAAAGTGGAAAGACTATGGTTCTTGTATATATAGTGTAGACCATTTAAGTTTACTGTACAATATCTATAAAACTAAGCGTTGTAAAATAAATGTCTTTAACAAAAGTTGCTTGATATTATCGGGGAAAGTAAATGCATTAGTCGTATTTTGTTGGAGAACGTTATGGTGGTCAGTTTAGGGTTATACAAAATGTAGATTTCCATTAAAAAATTTAAATTGACCCTAAAATGACCACAACATCCTCCAAACAGAACACGACTAATGGAATTTACTTTACCCCATAACATCAAGCAACTTTTATTAAAGACATTTCTTTCTACAAAGTTTAGTTTTGGAGATACTGTACAGTCTCAACTTAAATGTTTCAGCCTGTATATACAACGTGTGCTTGCAGCTTTGAGAAGAGTTAACGGTGACATTTTTAGGGTTTTGTAATCTGCCCTAAGTAGTAACATGAACTGTACCATTTTCTATGGAACCTTGAAGAAGGACCTTAAGAAGGGGCTATAAAATTTTGTGTTGGAGTGTGGCACTGTTGAGGAAACATTGCGATGTAGTGCCGAGAAACGACTGAAATCATTTGAAATTTGGATATGGGTAAAGGAAGAGCAATTGTGAAATGAGCAGATAAAATACTAATGAAGATGTTTCAGAAAAAGTGGCCGAGGGAAGAACAATAATGATACTTATCAGGAAGAAAAAAATGATTTTGCTCACACGTTGAATTAAAAGACTTCTCCCACCAAGATATGCCCTGGAAGCAATGATGAAAAGCAAAAAGTACCAGGAGGAAGACTATATTAGAATTAGGATAAATAACGTGCTTGAGGGAATATATCAAGAAGAACAGAAATAAGGGTAGAATGGGAGAAACTTGTTTTGCAGTGAAGAAACTGTGACGATTAATGTTGCTTGGTCTGCAAACATTCCTCTTGAATTTTCCGATACATTCCTTGTTACTGAATAAGAACTCAAGATTCCGTTTGATAGTCATGTTTTAATAAGACAATGTTTTGAAAAATCCAAGGCTTTATTCCAAATAACATTCCCGTATAGAATCTTCCTTGAACCATAGCACATTGTTTTCTTTTAGATACTGCGTTTAAAGTTCTCTGTAGACTTAGTTTATCGTTCCCCTACCACAATTCGTATCGATTCTTCCCGCTTCAGGGTATGTTTTCATTGAATACCTGCCTGTTGTATATTGCAAGAGACACGGTTTCCCTTATCATAAAGCCCACAGGAAAGCTACGCAGTTTTTGAAAAAGAAATAAGAGAGGATGCCTCCAGAAGCGGCAGCAACGTGAGGTTAAGTACCAGTATTGTGGTTATCGTTGGAAAAACAAGGAATATCAGACAGTTAGGAGGAATGGAAAAATGAGCTAATACCGGATAACCGGATTTTAAATGAATGGTCAACATTATGTATATAAAAAAGATACCTCCAGGTGGTCCAACAGCGTCGTATTTCAAGTTTGTAGATTTCACTCTCTGCGTTAAATGCGTTGCAGAACTCAACGGGCCAATTCCAAGTAAACTGGGTCATCAGTGGAAAACTCGCGAATTAGTGTGAGCAAGCTTGGTTTTATTTTATTTCTTTTCTTTTTTAAGTTCCATTTATACCCCACTTTTAACTACAATGTTCTTATCAGCAACCTTTCTTTGGAAACTATTATTGCCTATAGGCAACGGTGTTAGCTCCTATTCCCTTGTCCTTGGGTTTCTAGTAAACCTTCGGCTTTAATCATTAGATCACACACGCATTCATGCTTCCAGACTCTGGGGAGATTAGGGAATAATCTTGACTAGAGAAAAATTCCCACCCCCTAACAGGGAATCGAACCCGGACACCTCGCGCAGTAGGCAGGTGCTCTACCAGCTACGGGACCAGCGAGATTCATTTTACTCCTCTTGCTTAGCAGCAAAGACGATGAGCAGATCGCCCTCAATGAGAGGCACTTCCCAGGCTTGCAATAGTGTGTACTGTCCGTGATGATAGACAAAAATAGACCGAAAGGGTCTTAGAGTATTTTCCCACTTCAGTTACGAGGCTTTCTTTTCTAGAGAATAATTAGTGTTTTAATTTGGTGTATCCGTATACATTCATAGCTATTTCTTTAAACTGTATTTACGCATTTCTTGTAACATTTCTGTCCAACATAACGGACTATAAGCAACAAACATGTGAGCACACAGTGATTATCTGATATTGTTTCGCTTGCTATTATAAATGTTATTACTGTTATCTTTATCATCATCTAACGGCACTGTTGTACCGAATTCTCTCATTGAATAAGTATTCAAAATTTTGCCCCTGTTGATTGATACGATTGTATTCATATAGACATTTCTTAGAACTGCTGGCGTAGTGGTAGTAGGATTTTAGGACAGTAATGCGCCAGTTCCTCGCTGATCTGTGTTTACTTGGAATTAGCCCGTTGAGTTCTGCAAATCTTTTAACGGACGATGGGTTGGTTATCTGCAACGTAAAATAAGGCCCGGTTGGGCCATCTCGTATAATGCCACAGAACGTTTGAGAAACAGAATTTAAAATATCCTGGAAATCTTGATCCACCCCTTTGAGATCATTCGAGTGCACCAGGTAGAATATCGCTAAGAAAAACAAGCTATTCTTCAACAGAAACTGGCCATTGAAGGAGATCCCTTCCGTCAATCCGAATTATTAGTAGTGCATTTTTACTTTCTCTACTACGTATAGTAAGTAGGGGAAGTATTGTATTCCACTCAAAAATTCGATACCGAGATTTCACCGGAAATACATGTTTTGAGATCCCCTGAATAAAAAAATGCATTTTTGGAAACTTGTCCGTGTGTGTCTGTGTGTCTGTCTGTCTGTCTGTGTGTCTGTTAACAACATAACTCAGAAACGAACAGTCGGATAAACACCAAACTTGGTATTTAGGTTCAGTATCTTCGAATGCGACACGAAGGTTTTCAAGAAAATCCCCCACCCCAGGATACCCTTTGCATGGAAGATTTTTCGAAAATTTTAATTTTCTCAAAAACGGCTCTAACGATTTTGATTAAAATATCATATGTTTAAGATATTTTCATGAAAAATAAAACGTATATCTTGAATTTTCTGCGAATGTCTCCAAAAGTGTTCTTCATTGTGAACGACTTTTGCATAACCGGTAAAGCATAAGAGATAGAGAAATTTTTACTACACAAAAATGTACATCGCGTTAAAATACACAATTTATGTCATATACATTTTTTTGTTGAGTGAACCATTTTCGAGATATTGCTTGTTATTCTCTTAAATTTTTCAATACTTATTTTCTTAAAATGGAATTCGATATTCATTTATTTGTCTTTGATATGCAAAGAGCATTAATCCGTGGCAAAGGGAATGGTGCTGCACCTAGCAACCAGCTATTAAGAGATATGTGTATGCTTAAAGGCTACTGTATTTTTATATTGCCCTTGTAAATATATATTCCCCTTACATCTACAAGAAGCTTAGCAATAAGATAGAGTCTGCAAATGTTTATCTCGATTAACATGAAGTAGATGGAGAATAAGCGTTTGTAAAAATAGTTTGTACAAGAGTAGAGAAAGTAATGTGAGTGTAACACATCAGATTTTTTATTGACAACCAATGTCTGAAATATTCTAAGAATCGAGGATAAACATTGAAGATACCTGAATTTGGAAAACTCCACCGAGAGGGCTTTAGAGCACATATATTAGCAGCCCTGCGCCGTGGCACAGTGGGTTGGAGTATATTGCCTGCCGTTTATATTTTGCTCTATAAGTAGGGCGGTGCCCTTTGAGCATCCTGAGCAATTTGAGGAGTTAAAATAACCAATGATCACCGAGTCTCCTAAAGTGGTTTTTAGTTTTGACGACAGGGATTAATTCAGATGACCTTCGCAATAAGCGAAGCACACAGGAGGTTAGTAGTAGAGCATTTGAGAATCCGTGTTTCGAAGGTGGTCACAGACCTAGACTTGGATGCCCTAGACTTCGTTTCTGACTATTAGACTTGTTTTGCTATATTGATTTCAGGTCGTTTTTGTTGTGTATTCAGATATAGTTTCATTTATTGAAAAAAAATCCAACTACGATCCGATATATTTCATTTTGCTTCTTATAGTTTAGCTTTTAGTCTGCCACAGATACGCCCGTAGTCGCTTTTTATTAGGGTCCAGGTTTCGGATCCTTAGAGCAAAGAGGAACCGTTATGGTGTTGTAAATTTTGAGAATAATATCCTTCCTTGCTTTTCCCTTCAATGTTCCTATAATACATTGCTTTAAATCGACTTACCATCTTTTCTCTATCAGAGTTAAAATTATAGCTTATAATGAACCCTGAATAGTTCAAATTATTGGAAAAAAGAACACAACAGTAAAAATAAAAGAAAAAAGAAAAACAAGTATGGAATTAGAAACAAAATTCAAGTAATGATACAACTAAATGCTAAAATTCGGGTAGCTTATGCAAGTTGTTTCAAAATGAATTTTTCTATCAGTTTTATTTAATATGTTATACATTTCAGAACTGTTTAGATATTGAGGACAAGAGGAGTACGGAGGATTTCAAAATTCAGGTTAGCCTGTTGCATATTGAAATATCTTGACTAACATTTGTAAATACATTTTTTCGAATTTAATTTTTGTGCTTAGTAGAAGAACTTTCTCAAAATCTATAAGTATTAAAACTTATTTCCTGGAACTGTTTAGAATATATTTCTGTAGTTTTGAAATTAGAGCAGTAAATTTTACTTTATTAAATTCTTATTTAGAGGGTTGTAAGTTAAGAGGAAAGAAGGTTAATTTTGATAGTACTAAATTCAAAATTATAAAAATAACAAAATTATAAACATAGATTAATGATTGTACTTCAGCGATTTTATAATCAACCGAGGATCATAAAATGACATTTTAAAATACACTGTATAATTATAATTTCAGTTAAGAGCTTTTATAACTGTGCGTTTTCTCCTCCCCCATGGTCATGAATCAGGCAACCAGCACGTCACAATGCTTCAGAGTGATGAAGTCATTCGTAACCAGAGATAGCAACATCCAAAGCTCCGAACAACATATCGTCATGAGTGACGTAAGACATCACCTCACTACGTAATGCATCATGAACATTCAGGATTGGCTGGTTTGCAACACGCCACTGACGCTAGCGCCATTACGCTCTCCGACGGTTCCAGCAACTCCTGGGCAGGCAGATACAAGCAGTTGCTTTTTCGCCAGGGACCGAGGCGAAACAACTGGCCATCGTAATTTCGATATAATTCACCAAGAGTAGTTTTGGCCTTTTATAAATTATCGTTCACACTTTATTCGGTAAGCTTTGAAATTTATCTTTTAACTCTTGGTGCCTTTCTAAATTCTTTTACGGGAGAAGTATTTAAATTTGCATTTTATGTAACTTTATTGTATCGTCACTTTGTTACAAAAGCCTTAAACTCATAAGGCAACTCATATGTGTACAAAGTGAAAGAAAATATCACATTATATTTGAGCATAGTAATTTGTTAAACGAATGTCAAAGCAAGCTGATTTAATCATTATGAATGAATATATCACTTTAAGTTGTTAATCTATGTGTTGGTGAATATCTCCTATTTTCTGGCTCCTAAGCAATATTCCCTTCTCACGGTAACTTTTCCTCTGGTATGGTAAACAAAAATGCTGTAAGTAGACAGCGCCCAGTGGTGCATAACAATGGCCATAAATATTAAAAAATGTAATATTTGTGGAAAAATCTCTAGGCCTGGGACATTTACTGAAGGGGATTTGGGACAAGTTGACACAAGTTTTAAGTTATATTTCTTTATTTTTATTCCAGCAACATTTCAGCTAATTCAGACATGGTACTGTTATATAAATTTATTTAACTGTATCTATTCATAATTGCGTTATTGTTTTACAGCCACTTAAATTTAAATTTTTCAACTTTTCAAACCATTGGATAGCGAGGCAGGCTTTCAGAGGATGTGGGGTAAGTTGGAGGACTCTTTTGCCAATATTTGAATCTCCTGTGTAATGTTGTGCTTCAGATCGTCCAATGTCTGGGGACGTGTGGCATAAACCCTGTCTTTTAAGTAACCCCGTAGAAAGACGTCCGGCGATGTCGAATCCTGAGATCTCGGTGACCACAGGTTCTTTGAAATTATCCGGTCGTCAAAGAAACTTGCAATTAGCGCCATGGATTTATTTGATATATGGCATGTAGCGCCGTGCTGCTGAAAATATCCTTGACTCAGCTCTACATCGTCGAGTTGCTCAGAAAACTCCATGAAAATCTGTCGGTACTCTGCAGTGTTTACATTGTTATACCAAAAATTGGTCCTACTATTCTCTGTTCGGATATTGCGCACCAAATTCCGATTTTAACCGGGTGCATAGGTGCCTCATGAATAACATGTGGATTTTCACTGGCCCAATAGCGTGAGCTATTTGAGTTCACATAGCCGGATAAAAGTAACCATGCTTTATCTATGAACCATGTGATGGACAATATGGCAGGATTTTGCACAATAAACGCCTGAAATCGACGACAATAATTCAGTCGTCTATCCTTATCTGGTTCCTGTAACTCGTGGATAACCTTAATCCTATACGATTTTAGGCCTGCACTTTTCACAGCTATCTGAAAATTGAGTAGCTGTACTTTATCTCCTGCGACAGACGTCTTAATCATTTCTTGGGTGATGATCAATTCGTGCTCTTACGTCAACAATAACCGTGGGAAGCCTAGATGACCGCGGTTTGCTTCTTTCACTCACCAGAGATCCAGTTGTTCCCAATTTGTTTCCCAGCCCCAGTATTGTGTTTATTTGGGGAAGATTCCGAACAACAAATTTTCTCTGGTAAGCCCTTTGAGTAGCTGTACTTGAATTCGTAATCCAGTATTGCTTTACAAGGAAGAGTCGTTCATTTAATGTGTACTCCATTTTCACTTTGACTAGAACAAAATCTCAAAAACAGTTGCTGACAATAAAACTACAACTAAAAACGAACATCTGCGCATCTAGTGACAGGCAATTGAAGCTCCACAACATTCCGCTTAATTTGGTGCTAGAATTGGGGCATTGAGTGAATTTCGAACAGAATAATTGAAGAAAGAAGTGTACCATTTCTTCATAAATCACCCTGTATAACTACATATTCATCATAGCAACAACACCTAATACAAGGTAAAATTTTTAAAACAGATTAACAGGTCCTTAAAGTAAGATATAACGCCCAAAGTTAATTAAACACTTAAATGGCAATAATAAAGCGAAAGACTGTACAAAAATTAATCGGCAATGTCCGAGAAACAATTTAACACACAAATTGCCTGTTCCTATCATTGTGTCAATTTGTCACCTTTCTGTTGTGCCAACTTGCCCCTGGTCTACTTGTTTTAATGGAAGTTCGTTATAGCGATCAAGAATAAGGAATTAAAATACTTAAAATACCAAACAATATAGCCATTTAAAAGTACTTTCCAACTAAATATTTAGAAGCCGTTTAATACTGGATATGTACCCAGGAAAAATCCCCATGAAGTTTATATTTACTAATCTCGCGGGGAAGAAAACTTCATGGCTTTCTTCCACACAACTTGTCACAAAGGATTGTCGCTTCCATGGGACGTGTATTTGGAGACAAGAAGAGTATGCCTGCATCCTGTGTGTTGGCTAAGAGCTGAAATAAGAATCATGTACCAACCTGCCCCCTCTCCCCTACTTTTACACTTGTACAGGAAAAATTTCAGAACTGTGAGTTAAGGACTATAGTTGTAATCGTTTTTTAAAGAACAGCTTATATTATGAAAATGTTGCCGAAGTAAGCGAAATCATTGTATACAGCAAAATCATAACATTCTGCCCGGCGGTAGATTACACTTACTGTGCATGGTAGTGTAGAAGTTGTGCTAAGTAACATTATAAACACAATGTAGGGTAATAGCCGCAAGCGTTAACGGCTAGTATAACTAAACTTCATGAAACTCATATAGTAGGTATAACATATTATATTCAGCAACAACTGAGTTGTTAACATAATATTTATTTAGAAAACCCGCTAAAGGGAAGTGGCAGGCATTTAAGACCGGTCAGTTCTTTTCGTACGCTTTTCTCACTCGTCAAAGTATCTTTGGCATTTCCCACTGTAAATTGTTTTAAACGGTCCAATCATTGACTAACCTTCCTATACACCTGCTTACAATTTATATTACTACGAGAGCTGTTCCAGAAGTGCCCGACCTAACAAAGAAAACACGAAAATTTTGGGGTAAAACATCTTTATTTCTCTATTTAGTCTCCTTTCAGCTCGATACACTTTTCTCAGCGATATTCAATAGCTTCTATACCCTGTTTATAGCGAAAACCGTCAATTACTGCAAAATAGCCATCAACTGCAAACTCCACCTCTTCATTGTTGGCAAAGCTTTTACCACCAAGCCATTTCTTCAATTTTCTAAACAGAAAATACTCAGAGGCGGCTACATCTGGTGAATAGGGTGCACGAGGAAGCAATTCGAACTTTAACTCATTGATTTTGGCCATGGCGGTAATGGCGCCATGGCTCCAAACACTCGAATGAAACATCCTCATGATGCTGCTTTTGTTCCATTGTGAGTAAACACGGCACCCAGCTTGCGCACAGCTTTCTCATGTCTGAATTTTCAGTTAGTGTGCGATTCGCAGCACTTTTTGAAATGCCTACGATATCTGCTAGCTCGCGCACTTTCAGTCGATAGTCATCCAATACCATTTTGTGGATTTTCTTCACAATTTCTGGCGTGGTCACCTCATTTGGTCGACCGCTGCGATGTTCGTCTTGGCATCTCATAAGCATTGCTTAAACTCTGCCACCCAATATTTTACTGTTGTAAACGAAGGAGCAGACTCCCCCAGAGTAGAATCTAGCTCAGCTTTAATATTAGTTGGACTAAGACCGTTTAAATGAAAGTATTGTATAGCGATGGCTATTTTTATCCATGTTTACAAATTTGCTGAGGGAGTTCACTATTGATGGCTGTCAAACAATTATTAAACAACGTACACCGCCAAACTTTAAACCTAAGCTTTAAACGGTGGAACTTTCTACCATAGTCATTTGTTTGAAACAACAACCGCTATATATACGTTAGGTCGGATACTTTTGGGACTACGCTCGTATTATGAAATAAGATGGCTATTCCTATTGAAATGTCTGGTGAGGAATTGTTTTCCTTAACAGGGAGGATAACAGTAGGAGGAAGAAGAATATACCGCAGGATATTTCTGATAATATGGCACAACGACCATATTAGGAAAAGAACCTAAGGAATACACTAATCGTACTAAATGATCATGGTGAGCATTATTGTTAAGAGAAACATAAACGACTATAGCAAAAGGAAGAGAAAGAAAGATAAAATCAAATTCAATGTAAGCTAATGGATCAAGTGGGAAGTTTTAAATACTTCAGATGTACTGTAAGTACGAACATCAGTTGCTATCAAGACATTTTACAGATAATAGCAATGTTAAAGGCAACCTTAAACAGAAAAAAGAGCATAATCCTTGGACCCTTGAGGAAGGAACTAAGAAAGAGGTTACTGAAGTGCTCTGTCAGTAAATTTCTATATTCGTCGAAATGAGGAAAACTATTAGGATCGTTTGAAATGTGGATATGGAAAAAGTGAACATGTCAAATGATCACACAAAGTATTTAATGAAGTCATTTTGTAAGAGTGAGTGAAGAAAGAAAACAAAGTACTGTTTAAGTTCATTATGGAGAGGCAAAGAAATTGC
The DNA here is from genome assembly GCA_030765065.1 of Deroplatys truncata. Classification (NCBI taxonomy): domain Eukaryota; kingdom Metazoa; phylum Arthropoda; class Insecta; order Mantodea; family Mantidae; genus Deroplatys; species Deroplatys truncata. The sequence goes on from CM060986.1 coordinate 138,036,489, forward strand.
CTGGGACAATAGATGAGAAGAAATTGAGGTGCTCTGGAAGGAATGCTGGAGAGAAAACTAAGAATCGTTGATATGAAGAGAGAGAAAGCAGAACATTTAGTAGGAAAGTCGAGGTGGTATAGTTGCTGATCAAGGACCATGCTAGAAAACTACAATGACTGTTCTAAAAAAATCTGATGTGTTAGACTCACATAAATTTCCCTACTCTTGTACAAGCTATTTTTACAAACGCTTATTCTCCATATGATTCATGTTAATCGAGATGCTAATCTTATTGCTAATTTTCTTGTAGGTGCAAGATGGATAGTGATAGTCAAATCTTTCAAGAGGTGGTTGCTATGTGGCGCATTCCATTCTCTTTGTATGTCCAGGACATAAAAAATGAATAACGAATTCCCATTTGAGAAAAAGTATTGGAAAATTTAAGGGAATAACAATAAATATCTCGAAAATGGTTCCCTTAACAAAAAAATGTATATGACCTAAATTGTGTATTTTAACGCCATCTATATTTTTTGTGTTGTAAAATTTTGTCTATTTCTTATGGTTTACCAGTTATGCAAAAGTCGTTCACAATGAGGAATACTTTTGGAGACATTCCCAGAAAATTCGATATATAAATTTCATTTCTCATGAAAATATCTTAAACATATGACGTTTTAATCAAAATCGTTACAGCCATTTTTGAGAAAATTAAAACTTTCGTAATATATTCCATGTAAAGGGTAATCTGGGGTTGGGGGATTTTCTTGGAAACCTTCATGTCGCATCTCTGGAAGATACTTAACCTAAATACCAAGTTTGGTGTTTATCCGACTGTTCATATCTGAGTTATGCTGTTCACACACACACACACACACACACACACACACACACACTGACGGGCATTTTTTTGGATTCAGGAGGCCTCAAAACATGTATTTCCGGTGAAATCTCGGTATCGAATTTTTGGGTGGAATAAAATACTTCCCCTACTTACTATAAGTAGTACAGAAAGTAAAAATGTCAGAAGTGTGTGTTTTTTCAGGTGAATGTTAGAAATTAATCACCCAAAACTAATTAATTCTTACACAACTGAAAATATTTTTTCTTTGCTATGAATATAAGGTACATAGTGTTTTAAAATTTTGGGGATTGAGTAACAGTATAAAAGGTATATAAAGAGACACACAAGATAACTATGTTTCTTATTTTTTCGTTTTTATTAATCTACAGAGTAAATGCCAAGTGCAATAACTCTGTTGCCCCAAAATATAGGACTGATATAGCTAGTGTTCTGTGAGACGTCATTTCGTTAGACGTGTAAAAGCAGAAAACCTAGTATCTAATGTTTAGAACTACAAAAATGATGATAATATTATGTAAATTAACCGAACTTTAGGCATTGAAAAGATTTTATAACATCTAGGAGTGGTTTTAGCTATGCTAATATTTAGTTTGTAACGTAATTGTCTAGTCACGAACTTTAATGATGCTGAATTATTATTTACAGAGCATAATATTGGATTTATGGGGAAGAGCCTAATGTTTTGTTTCTGGAGCATGACGCAAGTTGCCAAAGGTATTTCAAGTTTATGGATTATAAGTGTATATATTCTGATTTTAAATATAATTGTCAAACTCGGTCAGATTTCTAATAAAATCCTAGATTATTGCTGTTTTGCTGTCACATTTGTCATTTTTAAATAAAGTGATAATGTGTGAATCTATCTTGCTCTCTCAGCTGCCTAACACATCGTGTTCCTCAAACTCCCTCCAAGTTTGCGAGACAAAAAACATTGAAAAAGCATAAGAGCATAAGGTGTTCTGGAAATACTAGAACACGCGAGTCAGGCTTTTAGGTATTTAATGATATCTGAAGCACTGCTATCCAGATTTGTCTCAATACATTGCTATGTTGCAATGGTTTTGGGACATTTTCAATGTACCTCGCTTACTTTTCATACAGCATTTTATAAACTAGAGCGAGAAACGAGTAATAATATAACCATTCATCATTGCAACACGAAAACTGACTCTAAGACTTCAACAACAACAGAGCTTACTCTGACAGCAAGAAATGTTACAATAAAAGCCTCCAACGTTCACCATTTATCATATTCTCCAGTGAATGCGTAGAGAAGCTAATGGTATTTGTTTCAACTCATGTTGATCTAGAGGAGATTAATTGTAAGCTGCGTTTGGGGCCCTTCCGGAACAACATTAGACACTGACAGAGCAATGCGGTCAGCATTAGCAAGACTGTAGCCTGTTAGACATTGCAAATAAATTAAAATCCATCCCCCCTAGACGAAATCCGCCGCCTTGTGGTTACCAAATACTCCCATTAACAAACACGCCAGTAGGGTGGAATAATAGCGAGTGCCATTCGGAATAGAAAAAGAAATCCACATCTGAAAGAAACCTACAAAAAGGGAGAAACAAAAAGAGAACAAGAGAGAGAGAGAGGATGATTTGTTGTGATTTGTGACGTTGGGTTTTAGAGTAGTATGCATCGTAACCTTTTGAGAATTTATTAAGAGTTCAACATTACATGGCATTTAAATCAACTTACCATAATCAATGCACGAATTTCGTAGAGGTTTTGTTACAAATTTGTACCTTCTTGATAGTATTTTCTTTTTACCTTATTGATTTATTCATTTGAGGATGAGGAAACTTATGCAATGAAAGGGTGAAAATTATAAAATTTTTGTGAAAACCTACAAAAACATAGTTTGCTTAGTTTTTAAGTGTTTTGCAATTTTTACTTCAAGGATGGTAGCCATTATCCGTGCTCGTCTGACATGATTAATATCGAACATGTGAGAAGTGATTAAGATACACTATGTGATCAAAAGTATCCTTACATCCCCACAAACATACGTTTTTCATCTTAGGCGCATTGTGCTGCCACCTACTGCCTGGTACTCATTATCCGCGACCTCATCAGTCATTAGACATCGTGAAACACCAGAATGAGATGTTCACAGACTTCGAACGTGGTCAGGTGATTGGGTGTCACTTATGTCAAGTCTGTACGCGAGATTTCCACAATCCTAAACATCCCTAGATCCACTGTTGCTGATGTAACAGTGAAGTGGAAACGTGAAGGGACATGTACAGCACAAAAGTGTACAGGCCGACCTCGTCTGTTGACTGACATAGACCGCCGACATTTGAAGAGGGTCGTAAAGATTAATAGGCAGACATCTATCCAGACCATCGCACAGGAATTCCAAACTGCATCATGATCCACTCCAAAGTACTATGCCAGTTAGGCGTGAGGTGAGAAACCTTGGATTCCATGGTCGAGCGGTTGCTCATAAGCCACACATCACGCAGAAAAATGCCAAACGACGCCTCGCTTGGTGTAAGGAGCGTCAACATTACACGATTGAACCGTGCCAAAACGTTGTGTAGAGTGACGAATCACGGTACACAATGTGGCGATCCGATGACAAGGTGTGGGTACGGCATGCCCGGTGAACGTCATCTGCCAGCGTGTGTAGTGCCTACAGTGAAATTCGGAGGTGGTGGTGTTATGGTGTGGTCGTGTTTTTCCTGGAGGGGGCTTGCACCCCTTGTTGTTTTGCGTGGCACGATCACAGCGCAGACTACATTGATATTTTAAGCACCTTCTTGCTTCCCACTGTTGAAGAGCAATTCGGGGATGACGATTGCATCTTTCAACACGATCGAGCACCTGTTCATACCCCACGGGCTGTGGCAGAGTGGTTAAACGACAATAACATGCCTGTAATGACTGGCCTGCACAGAGTCGTGGCTTGAATCCTATAGAACACCTTTGGGATGTTTTGGAACACCGACTTCGTGCCAGGCCTCGCCGATCTACATCGATACCTATCCTCAGTTCCGCACGCCGTGAAGAATGGGCTGGCATTCCTTAAAAAAAGCGTTCCAGCTCCTAATTGAATGTATGCCTGCGAGAGTGAACGCTGTCATCAAGGCTAAGTGTGGGTCAACACCATATTGACTTCCAGCATTTCCGATGGAGGGCGCCACGAACTTGTACGTCATTTTCAGGCAGGTGTCCGGATACTATTAATCCCGTAGTGTATATTTGAATCTTGCTGATATAAGTAGTAATGTTTTATGTTGTGGATGGGATATTAAAGTGACCACTGTCAGTCACATATCTATTTATGAAAACCCTTTTGTGTTTCATAGACAACCCTATTCTTAAATGAGTGTCAGATAAAAGTTGGATGAGCCTACTAGTTTAAAACATTTGATGAACTGAGCTTTTATGAGTATTTAGAATTAATAATTCAGTTATATGACTAACTATTTGCTAGGTATTGAGTTGAAAGCAACTAGTTCAAACCCTTCAATGTAGTGTGAAACCCTTTCATGCTTACTGTTTATCTACTTTTTTGGGATGAAACCACTTAAATACTAGACACTGCACCTTTAAGAGACTCATGTTAGAGTTAAGAGTCTCATAACTCTTAGAGTTATGTTAGACGTGTTATTTGGAAGAATCTAAATAAAAATACAATATAAGAAGCATGAATATTTGGTATCCACCCAAATATTCTTGATGTATAAAATGAAAATTTATTGTGTAACCGTATAGTTAGTACCTCTTCTACCTCGTGTGTGGATAACCGACGACTTTCACTACCTGTGAAATGTGTAAAATGGTCTACTATTATGGCCTACTTTGTTAGTTTACCCTTGGATTACTACCGGACCTAAAGTAAGCTATTTATAAATAAATACAATACTTGGTTCTCTGGTCCAATAAATCCGTTGTTGTTGTTTCTTCCTCATTTGACGCTGATTTTGCAGATGCTCTATGAGGAGATGCTCTTGTCCTTGTAGAACTGTTTACAAGGATCACACATTTTTATTTTTTTACAGTAGTATATTTTTACTTCGCAGAATGACTATGGTTTGTATAGGACATCCTTTAAACGGTGAAACTCAACTCGGTCCCATTTTCTACTTTCGAATTCTAACTCGATCCCGGCTTCCAAAATGTAAACAACCTAACTTGGTCCCGTCTTCCAAAATATTAACAACCTAAATGGGTTCTATAGGAAATAAATCTCAATCTAGTTCATTTTAAAAGACATGACTTTCAGCGGACCTAAAGTGACTGCAAAACGATATTTGAGTTTCACGTTTAAGTAAAACCGATTCTAACCGTAAAAACAGATGTTATATAAACATTTTTGCTCTTCTAAATGCATGTGACAATTTTGTAAAATCCGAGGCAGTGTTTTTAACACTTAAATCATATGAGTCTAATTATATTATAAAATATAACAGCCACCTTCAAGCAATATTTGTATGAAATAATATATCAATGTATGCAACAGTCATTGTATTATGTTTATATTACTATGTACATTTATAATAATATTATGTGAATGTATTACGTAGTTTTAACAATGTAGGAGTGTGAGAATAGGAGCCAACAGTTGCTAACAATGAGGTAACAATGAGGTAACCTTGAGATAACACTAAATTAGAAAGTTTAATAATGCTGCTAATAATTCTTGGAACAATAATGTAATATTTAATACAGTTTATAAATAGCCAATCGACAACTAGTAATGATGAAAGTTAAATAACAGCATTATATTGGAGTTGGCTTAGCCAATCAGAGACCTTAAATAGAGAAATAGTACAAATTCAGGCGGGAGACGCTACAAGACGGGTTCCCAACAAGTTTAGTTTAGATTGCGTACCCGATGGTACGGGCGTGTTCAATGTGAGACATAAAAATTCATTGCGGTGAGAATAATACAAAGTTTACGTGTTAAAAAGAGCAATTAAAACCCTCACAGCTCTATAGTAGGATATATCAGTGAAGTGTTATTTACTCGTGTGAAGGATTAATAAAAAAAGTTAAATACTATTATAATTTGTGTAAGCCTTCATTCTTTAGCTTCACCAGCTCTTGTTAAGAGACAAGTGTTCTGAAAATTACTACTGACGCAGCCGAGGCATGCATATATAATATTTAAATAAACATTAAAATACAAAGTTGATTTTTTAAACGTGGGGGCGAAGGCGACCGGTAAAGTAAACTTGGGACGAAGGTCACCGGAAAGTTTGTATCGTACGTGCGTGGTCTAAACAACATCAGGTTTGGCTCTCCAACAGTGAAGTTACAGCGCCCTCAAATTGGTACCCATACGTGGTGCAACAAATAACAATTAAACTCTTACAACTCCATACACAAAATCTTTGAAAATCGGTGTATTTTTAAAATAATATAACTCTAGTTAAACGAAAGATTATTAAAAACGCCAAAATGTAATCTATATTTTATAACGTTTGCTCTTTTGTTAAGAGCTAACACCAATGTCGCGTTCAGAACCAACTATTTGTCAGTGCCATCATCAGTTTTTCGTAACAGGGATGCCGTACCATTTTACACTTCACTGTGCTTAAAGTATTAATACGATTTCGAACTATATGCCACGGAACTGAGTAGGCTTGCTGACAGTGTATGCTACGAGGCTGAGTTGGGTTGTTGACAGTATATGTTATGAGGCTGAGTTGGGTTGTTGACAATATATGCTACGGGGCTGAGTTGGGTTGTTGACAGTGTATGCTACAAGGGTGAGTTGGGTTGTTGACAGTATATGCCTTGGGTTTTTGGTATTTTAGTCAGGAAGATAATGGGGCCGAGATAGGATGCGTTCCCTTTAAAAGCAGTGCCTTGATAAAGTCTTCCTTATATCTCCCCTATTATTTTTCCACTAGAACTGGCCTTTAAACGTTGACTAGATTTGATGTGCCAGAATTTACTTTAAAACAGAGCTTATTCCTCAAAACTGGTGTGGACAACAAATAATGAAGAGCTTCTGTCAAAGATAGAAAAGGGGAAAGCGCTATTGGAAATTAGACATAGTCCATGGGTTTTTGGATAGGGTAGTGTAAATAAAATGAAACAAATGCCTCTTCTTTCAAATCTTCCTCAAATTCGATTTCGAGGATCTTTTAAATTATTGGTGATGGTTTGTCACCTTTAGTATACATATTATAGGATAATATCATTTCGATTACTTTGTTGCAAGTGTTCACTCTCGAAAGAATGTGTATTACATTATTGTTTCTTTTTAATAGAAAACATATAATATGGACCATGCTTTAATGTATTTCCTTCCCGGAAACGTTTAGATGTACAATGGTGCAAAATAGTACTTGGAGAACGAAAGCTATGAGGTTAGTAAGTTTTGTTTGAGACTCTTAAAATATTTCCAACCGTGGGTCCTGGATAATAATATTTGTGGCTGAGATATACACGAAATACCTCTTCATTTAGTGACTTAAAGTAAAAATGTACCTTTTGAATGCTCTTAGAATTTTAATATTTCCTTAACTAGCAAGAAATGTATCGAATATCAGTGATTTTCTGAATAAATTTTGGAATCTCCCACTTAATCTAGTACTTCGTAGACAATCTTCTCTTCTGCAGTCAAGCAAGGAAATTTTTCTGTGAATTTCCCTGAAACGCAGTTCTAACCATCATGATATTCTCTCTGTGATACCTTCCTGATAATGGCACAGACGCAGATGCATGTGCTCCATGAAACAGTAAAAGGGTGGTTTGTGTTTGAGCGAGTGGCTCAAGTAGATATGACAGATGCAAAGCACGTTGTTCATTCTACATTGTGAAAACAGGTTGGCAGCTAATCTTACTGGAGAAAACCCAGTCACGTCATCGAGAACGACTGGGGAGTCATTTCACAGTCACACCAAAGGTCATTCTCACCGGAGAACGGAAATTGACACCTTGACTTCGACTGGAAACTTTGACATAAAGTGACTTTGACATCATAATGTTTCCAGCACTGTCCATCAGGACCGATATTGCACCAAAGTACACACAATTTATTGTCTCTCAGGTACTAACCCTACTATTCTCTTCAAATCGCTCAAAAATTCATACATTCTGGCTAATGTCATTCGCGAAAAATAAAACAAAGTAACGTGTTTCACGTAGTAGAAACATCAGGTGCTTTTTATTCACACAAGTGTATTCCAAGTATCCTCTCAAATGACTTGACGGATTTGAACAAACATTGGCATACTTATTAAACCTTATGCATAAAATGTAGTATTGTGCTTTGTTTTTACGGTTCCAGGTGATTTGCTTATAGCAAAAGTATTGCCACTGTTTAAAAAATCTGATGTGTTACACTCAAATGACTTTCTCAACTCTTGTACAATCTATTTTTACAAACGCCTATTCTCCATATGCTTCATGTTAATCGAGATATCGAGATGTCAATCTTATTGGTAATTTTCTTGTAGATGCAAGGGGAATATGGTAGGTTATAAGCGATAGTCAAATATTTTAACACTGGTTGCTATGTGGCGCATTTCATTCTCTTTGCATGTCCAGGACATAAAAAAATTGAATAACGAATTTGAGAAAAAGTATAAGTACTGAAAAATTTAAGGAAATAACAAGCAATATCTCGAAAACGGTTCACTCAACAAAAGAAATGTATATAACATAAGTTGTGTATTTTAACGCGATCTACATTTTTTGTGTAGTAAAATTCTGTCTATCTCTTACGGTTTACCAGTTATGCAAAGGTCGTTCACAATGAAGAATACTTTTGGAGTCATTCCCAGAAAATTCGAGATATACATTTCATTTCTCATGACATTATCTTAAACATATGATATTTTCATCAAAATCGTTAGAGCCATTTTTGAGAAAATTAAAATTTTCGAAAAATCTTCCATGTAAAGGGTAGTCTGGGGTGGAGGGATTTTCTTGAAAACCTTCGTGTCGCATCTCTGGAAGATACTGAACCTAAATACCAAGTTTGGTGTTTATCCGACTGTTCGTTTTTGAGTTATGCTGTTCACAGACACACACACACAGACACACACACGGACATGTTTCTAAAAATGCTTTTTTTGGATTCAGTGGGTCTCAAAACATGTATTTCCGGTGAAATCTCGGTATCGAATTTTTGGGTGGAATGCAATACTTCCCCTACTTACTATACGTAGTAGAGAAAGTAAAAAGGAGACTGCAGTAAAACTGCAAATTATAGAGCTATTAGTGCCAACAAAATATATTCAGGTATATTAAATAACAGACTAAAGAACATTACAGAGGTGATGCTTTTAGAAGAACAAAGTGGTTTCAGAAGAGGAAGGTCATGTTGTGACAATATATTTACTGTGCGGCAAATAATAGAGAAAAGAAGAGAATTTAATTTACCAACCTACCTAGCTTTCATATATCTGGAAAAAGGATTCGATAGGGTGGAAAGGGAAAAATTGTAGGAAATTATGGAAAAACATGGATACCCAAATCACCTAATAAATTGTATTAAGAGTCTGTAATGGAACTTATATAATACTTCATGCCCCCAATTATAAAGGAGAAAGGATTTTAATAAACCAAGGTGTAAGACAAGGGCTTACCTTATCACCCACTAATTTTAATATCTATACAGATGACGCTATTCGAAAATGCAGAGAAAGAGCACCAAAAGGAATATACATAACCAAAAATAAATACATTAACATACTATTATATGCTAACGATGTTGTACCAAATTAATTGAAAATTTTGAAAATGAGCCTCAAAAATCAATCCAGCTTTTAAATATACTTAGTAGGGATTATAATTTTAACATATACCTTCATGATCATTCAATATATATTATTACCATAATTTTAATTAAAAATCAAATCCCCATTTGATAATTAAAAAATATGATGTGTTACACTCACATAACTTTCTCTACTCTCGTACAAACTATTTTTACAAACGCTTATTCTCCATATCCTTCATGTTAATCGAGATATAGAGATGTTAATCTTATTATTAATTTTCTTGTAGATGCAAGGGGAATTGGTAGGCTTTAAGCTATAGATAAATATATTAAGTGCTGGTTGCTATGTGGAGTATTCCATTCTCTTTGCATTAACAGGACAAAAAATGAATAACGAATTTGAGAAAAAGTATAAGTATTGGAAAATTTAAGGGAATAACAAGCAATATCTCGAAAACGGTTCACTCAAAAAAAAAATGTATGACATAAATTGTGTATTTTAACGCGATCTACATTTTTTGTGTAGTAAAATGTTGTATCTCTTATGGTTTATCAGTTATGCAACAGTCGTTCACGACGAAGAATACTTTTGGAGACATTCCCAGAAATTTCGAGATATACATTTCACTTGTCATGAAAATATTTTAAACATATGATATTTTAACGAAAATCGTTAGAGCCAATTTTGAAAAAATTCAAAATTTCGAAAAATCTACCATGTAATGGGTAATCTGGGGTAGGGGAATTTTCTTTAAAACCTTCGTGTCACATCTCTGGAAGATACTGAACCTAAATACCAAGTTTGGTATTTACCCAACTGTTCGTTTCTAGTTATGCTGTTCACAGACACACACACACACACACAGAACACACACACACACACACACACACACGGATATGCTTCCAAAAATGCTTTTTTGGTTTCAGAGGGTCTCAAAACATGTTTCCGGTGAAATCTCGGTATCGAATTTTTGGGTGGAATACAATACTTCCCTTACTTACTATACGTAGTAGAGAGAGTAAAAATCCAATAATGATCCAGCCATTCATACCAGCCCTCAATTAAAAGTCTAATGATTATACTACCTTTGTACAGTCAAAATACCACCGCCCTTCAAAATAAAATAAAACAAACGTTCCATGTGAAATATCCAGTAAGATGTAAAATAGCAATTGAAAATGGTTATTGGATGAAGTTCAGCAGTTTAACTATTTAGGAAGTTATATTACTTTTAACCAGGATAAGAATATAGACATAAAATTACAGAAATATCAGAGTATCTGTGGTGCTATAAGCAGAAAATTAAAAATTAAAGCAAAAATTAAATTTTACAAGGTAATGGCTCTACCTATTTTATTATATGGCAGTGAATCCTGGGTGTTGAGGAGAAAAGAATGTGGTCATGTTCAGGCTGCAGAATGAAATTTTTACGAACAGTTAAAAGTTGCACTAAATTGAACAGAATCCCTAATGAATGAATTAAGCAAAAACTGAAAATTTTTGCAGTGAAGGATGAACCAGAAGAACAAAAACAAAAATGGAAAGAACATTTGGAAAGAATGGAAGAAAGGAGGATTCCAAAGATGACCTTACAATATAAACCTATAGGAAAGAGAGACGTAGGAAGGCCAGTTAAAAGATGGAATTGAGGCCGGAACAGGTCGATAGACCTAATCCTTGAAAGGAAGAAGAAGAAGAAGAAGCGCTTTGTTTTACCTATAGGAAAAGCTCGAAGGAATAGTATATTCTTCATTTTGTGTGCATAAACAGTAACCTAATACTAAGAATTTTATACTTCCATGCCATAGTTTTATCTTTCGATAATAATCGAATTTCATATTAGGCGGGGGCTTCCACTTCTATTTGGTCGTCGTCCTCCGTGGTTTAGTGGTTACCATGCTAGTCTCTAATTCCTGGGTTCAACCTGGCGGAGGCCAATGTATTTTCTTGGGCGTAAAAATCCTTAACATGGCTTACTTCGGAAGGGAAGTAAAGCCGGTGGTCCCATGTCGTAGATTTACGCGCATAAAGGAATCTGAAGCCTAATAAAGAGGTCTCTGACAAACATTTCTGGTCTTTCAAGTCCAATATAGAATAGAACGCTAAGGACCACAGCAGTAAAGAGCGTCCATAAATAGAATCCAATTTAATGTTTTTCTATTCGGTGATTCCTGTCACGGTCATTCCCATTTAAAACTTAATGCGACCAACTATAGAAGGCGGTAAATTCCATCAATTGGAAAATCTATTACTAACATAACCTATGATGTAAAACATCCAAAATCTCTGCAGAATATGAGAAACGGTTCGTAGATTTTCTGAAACTATATCCAGTGCTACTCAATAGATCACAACGCCCTGCCGTGAGAAATAAGAAAGCTACAGCAGTGCAGGAATTAAAGACGACGATGTTGCCAACAAAATAATCCCTTAATCACTCCCCATTCTGTATATTGAATCGATATAATTGCTTGAAGTCAGAATCGCTGGGCTGTTATCTTTCCTTAAACTTTTTTCTAGCCGAAACTTTAAGTAATTTTGCCATTTTATCTCGTGGACATTTACTAATCAAGCGAATTCTGGGGAAAGACACAGTATGAGCTTTATTAGTATTGCTTACGAAGCAAACTCTCTTCCTACGTTTTATGCATGGCAATCAGAGTATGTATATATAAGAGTAAAAGTATAACCTACCAGAATAATAATGTACGGTAAGGAAAAAGCATATACAAAGCTTTTTGTGCACGCTGATAGCTTAGCGTTTTCTTCCAAAACCATAGGAAAGAAATATACTACATTTTATGCATACGGCTCAATATATTCTACTAGAGCAAAACTGAGTTGAGTGTTGGACATCTATAGCGCACCCGCTACGGGAGAAATGATGAGATAATACCCTAAAATGGAAAAACATCCGCCTCTTTAATGCTAAACCTCTGAATAAATTTCAGCAAAGCTTGCTTAATTTATCACTTGATACCAGGGAAAAATATTCTAGGGGTGTTACACAACCCTAGCGAGGGTTCAAAAGGTAGCAAATTATGGTGTCAAATTGATTCGTTTTAGGACGCTGACTGCGATCACCAGAGCACAGATTTAACCCCGCAGTAATATTAAGGTATGTCAGGGAGTGAACAATGCACTAGGGCGTTATGCTAAAGGTTATGGAATATACTGGAATACTCTGGAGTATTCTAAAACAAAATGTTAAAATATGTTTATATACAATCATTAAGCTAGCCTTAGCTGCTGAATCCTGGATCTTACTGTTGTATTTCAGTTTGAAAATTTACTTGTTCGTATAAAATCACATGTTTGTTTCAAAGCTCCTCGCATTTTCACAGAAACCCAAATTTTTGTAATAAACAGTGAAGCTGGCCGCGTCCTGGATGCGTAGCCTTCAAGTCAGACCTTCATAGCCCGGATTTGATCTACTCTCCTTGTGTATAGCTAAGTACTGTAATACTTTCGTACCGCGATCTTTCCTAGCGTTCATAGCCGCGGCCTGACTCACATGGCGCAGAGTTCAGATAAGAGTAAAGTTACTTGTATTTTGTAAATTTCACCATGTCCGGTATCATCCCTACTCCCCATATGTCACGCGATTATGTTGTTCAGTTTTTAATGATGTGACTATCTCCTGTTTTTGTATTCTTCAGTTCGTATTCTTTACTTTCAACTTATTGGCCAAGATTTCGTCTCTCGTCATCTTTCTCTTTCCCTTGGTACTAGTTACAATTAGTTGAATCTATACTGCAGCACGTATGTATCTTTATGTCTATAATCCTTTGCTCGGCATAAATATCATGCTTCTCAGCTTTGAAAAGAAATAGCAACATTCCGAGTCCTATTGTTCACATTTATTGGTTCTCTGTATTTGTCTACACGCCGCCAGACTTTCCAGTCCCAAGAAAGGGATGGGCAAGCGACCCGAACCTTTCCTTTCTGCAAACAACTTGCAATATTATGTAGAAAGGTTTTTCCTATACGAGTTACAGTATTAAATCCAACATTTTATAACGTCATCGCGTAATTGCTATCACTTCATTATTTTTCGTCATTTATGTCATTGCAGTATTACTAGTTGATCTTCGTTTAATATATATTCAATAAATCAAATACCGGGCTGTGCTGAACCGCATCAAGAGGTTGCATTTGAAATACTGGAAATCAATGAAATAGCATGCAAAGGAATGATATGTTTACTGTTAAAAGTATCTGTTAAGTTTACAGATATTTTTGTTCGCACACTATGGCTTACTTTTCTCTCTTCCATAAAAGCCTATTTTTATATCTACTTCATGTTTGAGATAAATCTTTACAGAAATGCCTTCATTATATATTTCGTTGTAATGAAGGAGGCTGATACGATAATCTGTCTTTATAAAGCGGGTCATTATACATCGACTTTGAAAATCCTTTCTGTTTGCCTGGCATTACGAGAAACAAAATAATGGCCATCACGCAATTAAAACATTAAAAAGCATTCGAAAATTCAAACCGAAAACAATGAATATCTTGGGAATTGTTAATATAACGAAATGTTTTTGAGACACAAATTGAGTGTTTTAAAGGTACTAGGTACAAATATTTTATTATCGTTCGTTACCTTGCATTACTCTTCTACATAGTCGCTGCCGTTATTCAGGCATTTATAACGGGAAACCAGTTTTTGTATGCATTTGTCAAAGAATGGTGACGCCTTTGATGAACGTAAATTTTGTACTTCTTGTTTGACATCGTCATCGTTGCTGAAATGTTTTCCACAAGGAATTTCTTCAAATGACAAATCCCGACTGTAAGGAGGGTGGTTGAATTGCTCCCAAACAAATGATGCGATCAGATCTCGAGTTTGTTTGACTGTGTGGGGCCGGGCATTGCCACTCATTATTGTTTCCGCATAAACCTCCACAATTGGCGATGAATATTTGCTGGTGTAACATTTCTTGCATTCAAAAAACGAATCATTGATCCGAAATCATAGTCGGTGGGTTGTTCGATTGTTTTGAACATTTCAAAACACTCCAACAACAGGAAAACACAAAGTGACCATCGCTCACAGGTGCGTCTGGCTTTCTAATGGATGGAGGACGTGATCGCATATGCTCAAAATCGCGACTGTTGCGCTGCAGTGGCAAGCTATTATAACGGCACTTACTTCAAAAACACACCTGGTATATACATTATTGTGTAGTAAGGTTTATCTGTTTGTTACCGCTTACTAGTTAAATACAATTCATTCAAAACAAGGAGGACTTGACAGACTATTCGCAGAAAGATCAAGACATTCGCATCATTAGTCATGCCTATGTCTTCAAAATATGTTATGCTAATCAAAATATTTACAGGAGATATCTAATAAATACAAAATAATGAACAAAATTTCATGTAAAGAGCAGATTAGGGTAGCGGAATTTTATAGAAAAACTTTACGTTAAATTTTTGGATGTTAAAAAACTGGAATACCAGTTGCCATTTACTACTTTGCATTTTTTACTTTCTTCACTGTATACTTACAGTAAAAAGAGAAGTTTTGCATTGTGCCCAAAAATTTAATTTCCAGTTTTCAAAATGTATGTCTTGAGTCCCCATGAAACCATAAACACTCTTTCGGAAAAAGGTGTATGTGTTTGTGAACATACCTCAGAAACGAAAAGTCCCATAAATACCAAACTTGGTATTTAATTTCAGTATCTTCAATTTTCAAAAAATCTCTGACCCCAAACTACCCTTTACATGTACGTTTTTTCGTTATGTTTGAGGCAGTATTTTAACACTTAAATAATTTCAGTCAACTTATATAATAAGTAAATTCAATCACAGTCCGCCTTGAAGCAATACGTGTATGTAATAATTTGTAAAATGTATGTAACAGTCATTGCATATGCTTATATTATTGTATCCATGTGTAATAATGTTATGTGAATATATTACGTAATTTAATAATGTAGGAGCTGTGAGAATAATAAGTTAAACGTTCCTAACAATGAGGTAACCTTGAGGCAATAATGAGTGAGAGTTTAAATGTTGTTTGTGATTCTTGGAAGCATTAATGTAATTTTAGTGACAGTTTATAAAAAATAGCCAATCAACAACCGGAAAAAGCTTTAGTTAAATGCAGGTATTCTATTGGAGTAAAAATAGCGAATCAGTTACTTGAAATACAGAAATTTACAAGTTTAAACGGTTGAAATCTGGACAGTTGCCTCCAGAAAGCGTTACTAAGCAGACACAAAAATTGTCCCCAAGAAATATAGTATGTATTCGTGTGAGACGGAAAGTAAGTTTACGTGTTAAAAAGTGTATTTGATTAATAAAAAATCTCACAGCTCTCTATATCAGTGAAGGGCAATTTTAATCGTTTCAAGGATTAATAAAAGGGAGTGAATTAAAACTTAAAAATCTGTGTAAGCATACATTCTTGTCGCATCACGCCCTGCCAAGACTTCCATGTCTCTAACAATAATACTGACTCAGCCGAAGCAAACATAAATATTTAATACTTAAAGAAAAAATCAAATTACAAAGTTAATATTTTTTGAAACCTGGGGCAAAGACCACCTAAAAATACATTTGGGGCGAAGGTTACTGGAAACTGTTTACTATACGTGCGGCTGCAACTACAACAAGTTGGGCTCCCCAACAGTTGAAGTACAATACAAAATACTTCAAATCGGCTTTTCATACGTAGCAGCAAACAACGTAAAGAACAATTCTTCTTCAAATTGGCGTCCTTACGTGAGCTAAATAAATAAACATCGTAACAAACCACCTACTTCATGTTTGATTTTATCAAAAGTTCCTAATGGGTTTGATTAAAATACCACATTATTTAGATATTTAGATCACAAATGAAATGCATATCTCGCATTCTCTGCGAATAGCCTGTGAAGCCTTCATTCGGAAGGAATTTGGTACAACGGATGAGCCAGAAGTAGTAGTCAAATACCTGCTACACAAAAGATGCATACTCGCGTGCATAAAATGTCTCTCATAATGGAACGGAGCTGTTTACGTTGGTAATGGCAAAATTTAGCCACATCTCTTACCAGTACGACCACTTATGTTTTCGAGGATATTTCTAGCCAATCAATTGGGAGGGTACTTTATCTTCCCAAAAGTAGGTCCAGCCGAACTGCCGAAGGGTAATATTATAATTTAAGCCTTAAATTTGTCATGCTGCACTATCATTTTCTTATTGCCGTTTAGTAGCAGCAATAACTTAACCTTCATGTCACATCTAAATGTCGTAGCTGTCATTCAGTTTAACAACACATGCAAGCGATTCTTCACCCCTTCCTCTGGACGGCCGAATTATTTGTAATTGGTTTAGCCTTTCCTTGTGTGCTGATCGTAAGAAACCCTTTCATAACTCTTCCACAGATTATAAACATCGTGCATTGGTTACCTTTTTGCATCTTAATTGTTTTTCAGGCCAGTCACATAGAGAACTTATACCGTCCGAGCGGAGTCAGAAGTCAGAGAGAAAAACACTATGACGAACTAGGGTAATGGGACATCTTTTATGTTCGACAGTGTACACCTGTTTGAAAGGCACAATTTATTTGTCATGGTGTTTTCCGTAGCATCAGACATTTAAGAGATATCCGTTATTGGTTTTGCATTTTCAAACACCATCATTTATTTGAAGTGCTGAAGTTATTCAGTTGCTTCTTGCAATGTCATGAAAACAGCATGGAATTTTAAGATATCCGTATACCAACTAGCTCTGACTGTCAACTCGGTTTCCTCTATCCCACTTCTGCAACGGTTTATCTCCTTTAACGTGAGATAGAGAGAAAAACAAGGTTTGGTAAGAATAGAAGCTATGTGGAAATGAGCAGTAGTGTGAATGTGGTAAATAAGGTTTGCTGTTCAGACGTACAAACTGATTTCAGACGAAATCTCGATATCGAATTTTTAGTGGAATACAATACTTCCCTTACTTACCATAACTACGTATGTGGTAGAAGAAGTTAAAATCTTATGCGACACACTCGCTTGACTTTATCTACTTTATATTGTTTATTAGTGGGTATACACATTATTCTTATGAAAGTTTATTTTTCTGTTCAAATAAACCTTTAGAGAATTAGTCAAATTATACATTTGATTATAGATACAAAGGGAATAGCGATGTTCAATTGTTTAACAATAGACCTTGTAGACGCTATATGCTGGCCTTAAAATTTCATACTAATTCTATGCGATCGCGAGAAACAACTGAATGTTGGCCGAACTTTAAAAACAATGATAATGAACAATTCTAATGTTTAATAATGGATATCTCAGAAACAGGTTATGCCACAAAAAGTAATTTGGCATAAATAATGTATTTAAATAGATCTACAAATTTTTGTAGTACAGTTTAGTCTATCGCTTGACGTTTAGCAGTTATACAAGATTATGCAAAATTCCTTCCACATGAAGAGGACTTTATAGGCTATTCCCAGAAAATTCAAGATATACATTTTATTTGGCATGTAAATGTCTTTTATATATGACATTTTAATCAAAATCGTTAAACATTTTTCTACAAAACCAAAAGTCGAAAAGTCTTCCATGTAAACGGTAATTTGGAGTAGGGAGATTTTCTTGAAAATCTTCGTGTTGCATCTTTGGAAAGTATCAAACTAGGTACCAAGTTTGATATTCATCCAACACATTCCCAAAGACAGACAAACGGGCATATTTCTAAAAATGCTTTTTTGCATTCAGTGGGCCTCAAAACATGTATTTCCGGTGAAATATCGGTACAGAATTTTTGGGTGGAATGTACTATTTTCTCTACGTACTATGTACAAAGAACGCCAAAGAAAATTCCACTGCACCTCCCGTCTATGTCACATTATTTATCGTTGTACGTGGCCTTGCGAAGCCATTTTTTTGGTTGTTTTAGGCTACGATGCAAGGGTGCGCCACTCCTTCTGCTAAATGGTTACACCAATAATCACAAGAAAGGTTACAAAATGGCGTAAAAACAAAATATATATTTACACTGCCGATCATATTGCCTAAAAGAGAAAGAGGTAGAGTGAGTGCATTCATTTTGTCATACAGAGCTCTTATTCTGATTGGTAGCCCACACCCTATCTGTTAGTGCAGGACACGCCTTTGAAAGGGTTAAAAGCTGAGGGGAAAACTTGATGAGCACCCAGGTTAGCGAAATGTAGAATATGTAGCGTAAGAAGATTTTCAGGGAGACGCAAATTAAAGCTTGAATGGTACAGCAGGATTATAGACAAAAATATAACCCAATTTAATTGCCATAATGTGTATGTCATGTTCGGTAAACCATATACATATACATATTTATCTCTAGGTTCTAAACATGATCAGTGAATTATAACAAAGGTGTAATTTGAATTTAATTAACGAATATACTATCTGGGGATGTGCCTACATTCTGACGAGTATGTAAATCGCCTTCCCCACCTTCCTGGAATATTTATCCAGTAATTTACTATAAAACACTCTTATGCACTGCCATTGCAATTGCTGTAACAGTGCGACCAGCCTCCCATATACCAACGATGCGTCCACGAGTAATTTTGCTAGTATATGGTATGACCGATTTTGAGGCAATAAACTTGTTTTGGCTTCAGTAACATCAGGAAAGCAAAGACATCAACCTACCTTCTTTTCCTCCTTATTGCTGTGTTTTCAAGCCACCACGCTCTGCGATAGGTAAGGTGAAGGAAACACCTCAAAAGAGCCCAGAAAACGATACAAAATCCACCGAAAATTTTCTTTGGTACTGTTTGTACGTGATAGAGTATTAGTAAAAAACAGAAATTCAACGTCTACTTCGACACTGTAGCTACGTTCCTCGGGTTTGAATACGGACCTGCTCGTATATTCTCACTGACGATGATTACGCTGTTCTATGCAGGGATAATGTGAAAACACAATATGACATACGGTTCATTGTTGTATTCCAAGAGAAGAGGCTTCCATGATGTCAACGATCCTTTATTGTGTTGGAGTGTATGCGGAACTGAGTTTCCTGAATTTTGTGAATGACAACACATCTAAATGTTTGCACCAAAATGTATTAGCAGTAGCGTGTGTACATGTAAAACAGTCGCTTCATATCGTGGTAGTATGTTTTAGGGATCTCATCTGCGAGTCTAGTTTGTACTGTGCAAACACACAAGTATAATACTGTGCGGTATAAACAACGCCCTAGTAGAAGAGAAAAATGGACACTGCGAATAATAAAAAGGGCGTGGGAAAAATAAACTTACAGAAAGAACAGTGGGATAAAATATGACAGTAGCGTTGCTAATACTGAAGTACCATAACACAACGTAATATATACGTTAACAACAGTGCCAAACGGTAATGCACGAAAAGAGCGGTAGAAATAAAAAGGAACTGCCAAAGAAATAAGTTTCCCGTTGTAGAACACGGATAAATTACAGCACCGAATGCATCCGAGTGTTCAGCACATGTAGGCCACCCAATTAGCATACATGGATCCCACAATGAGGCGAGTTAAGTTGCATTTGTTCAACGGATAGTGATCTGTGTGCGGGGTACGGCAAGAGCAACTAACTAGAATAGACAAATTGTGTGAGAAAAGGTCCACCTAGTTGCCAGGCAATACCCACACAATATTACCTCGAAAAGTAGATAATACATTTCTTCTCGTGCGGAACAACTGGCACTGTGTTCTATAATATAGCGGATATGTTTCAGAAGTCACTTTTAAATTTGAAGCGTTATGAAAGGTGCAATATTTGGAGCGGTAAAATAACAGTGCAACAATTTGTTGATCAAGAGTGGCATTTATCGTTACACAGCAATACAAACTAATTTTTACTCTCTCTACTTCGCATAGTAAGTAAGGAAAGTATTACATGCCACCCAAAAATTCGATACCAACATTTCACCGGAAATACATGTTTTGAAGCCCCCTGAATCCAAAATGTTTGAAAACATGGCGTGTGTGTCTAAACAGCATAACTCAAAAACAAAAAGTAGGATAAATACTAATCGACAAACGATTTTCAAGAATATCCCGCATTCAAACATCCCTTCACAGAGCAATTTTTTATTTTCTAAAAAATGTCGCTTATTCATTTTTATTAAAATACCATACATGAATGATATTTGCATGACAGGTACATACAAATGTATATCTTGAATTTTCTGGGAATAGCCTAGGAAATCCTCTTTATTCGGATGGAATTTAGCATAATTTCGTATAACCTGTACACGTTAAGCGATAGACGAAAGTGCACCACACAAACAAATGTAGATCTCTTTAAAACGCATAATTTACTAAAAAAGTTCTTCTATGGCATAAGCCTTTTATGAGAGATCCGTTATTAAAGGTTCAAATTGTTCGAACTGTCATTAAAGTCCCATCTTAGTTTTTCTCGTGATTGCATGGAAACATTATGGAATTCTAAGGCCAACAGATGACCGTTTTTGCACAGCGACATTTGGATTAAATGTAATAGATACAGAAATAAGCTTTAGTAAGAATAGTTTGTATACCTACTAATAAGGATAGCGGGTAAAGAAAGGCATGTGAATGTATCACAACATATTTTTAATTTCTCTACCACCTACCTGCGATAGGTACGGAGAAGTGTTCCGCTCAAACTTTTGATATCCAGATTTGACAGGAAATATTTGTTTTGAGGTCACTGATCCCCAAAAAATCATATATGAAAAAATCCTGGGCAAGTGCTATTTGCTAATAGCGTATCTCAAAAAAGAAAAACCGTTACCTAAACTTGTTATTAAAGTTCAGCATATTCCATAGATGCAACACCAATATTTTCAAGAAAGTTCCCCAGTTTTGTATGAACAAATGTCCGTTACTTTTTATTTTCTCAAGACGACTCAAATGATTTTGATTCAAATATCATACTTCTAGTATACTGACATAAGAAATAAAATTTATATATATATATATATATATATATATATATATATATATATAATTTCCTTTGAGTAACTTGTGAAATGCCATTTAGTTAAATTGTTTTATAATAAAGAAACTTTTAAAAAAATAGACAAAAATCTTACGGAAGGAAAATCTTGGAGCTCATAAAATACAGAATTTGCACCAAATATATTTTTGGGTTGTCTTAGCCGTTTTCGAATTATTTCATGTTGAAATATTGTTACATGTTGAGGTGAAGGCCAATAGGGTTACCAGAAAGATCACCCCAACATGCACATGGGGCGGAGGGGCGGGCGGCGCAACTCGCTGGCAGCAAAAGTCCGGGACCTCGGTGTATAGATTTAAGGGGAAGGCGTGGGTTTTATATTGCAAAGAATTACATACCACACATTACCTTCACATACCTGGGATTTATTCACAAAAGTTTGGTGACTCTAGATAATTAACAAAGGAAACAGGATGGAGGGAGATGCCACAAGACCGTAGACCGCCCCCACGGACGTCTTGCTCCAACCACAACTTACACTGAAGTGACGCTATCGTACATCCACCAACCATGTCTAGCCGAAGCTAGACAGAGCTGAAGTCGTACCAGATAATTTCAAGCAGATTCTTTCCGAAAGGAAAGAACGTTAAGCCGAAATATAACTAAGGAGACACAATACAACACAACAATGCGTCTGGTAATAACAACAAGATTAATAATACGCCGCATCATTCCTAAGCGTCATTTAGCGGAGAAGCTTGAAAGTTTGATTCTTGCCAACCCATTCCTTTCTTACGATTACAAGTGCTTGTTACCACAAATAAGCATTTGTTAGCTATTTCCTATATTGTAACTAAGCACTACTTGCTTAATTTTAAATTATTCTAGGTAAAATTATCTCCTGAATAAGCAATGTGGATGGATAAGTCAGTACTGCAATACACAAAAGATCCATATATATTAATCCGTTAAAGGTAGAGAAAGTCATGTGAATGTGACATATCAGATTTTTTATATTCGTTTGTATTTCATTATGAATATTTCACTAATTTTGATAATTGTTTGATTCATGAATTATATTTAAATATGGAGTTGATTATTACTAATTTAAGTTTATTTATAACGGGACTTCAGACTTATTCGGCCTTTACCGACAGTTGGTTTATATGAATTACGTCGTTATTAGTTCGAGTCCCTTGTCTAAAACGGGAGGTGTGGAATTGAACCTTGGACTGCATGCGTTTTCGACTTCATAAACAGGTTGATCTACTGCGGTGCAGAACTCTTTCTCACTAGGACATTTTGTGCATTATTTAAACGCGAGATAGAAGTGATCAACCGATCACAGCATTTGCATTGTTGAGTGCTAAGCCGAGATACTGTACGCTATGAAAACCGTCCAATTATTATTTGGGTTACCTATCAAAATACTGCTGAGATTGTGAGTTGACGAGACGCAAGCGAAAGAAGTTCCAAATGTAAATACTGGAAATGTACGATACAAGTTCCATTTCACTAAGATGACCTAGAAACTGTTGGCATCCATCTCCTCTACTCATCTTTTACTAGTCCTTTGTCATAGGTACTGGTGATAAACTCGCTTCAAAGTATTGACGTCATGCGCATACAACGGAATAAACCTGAAGACCCCGTATATTATAGAAGATTTATTTATTCAGCATCGGTATAATTTATATATAGGGTTGTTCAAAAAAAAGAAACAGACTTTAAATATTTAATTCTAATGAACGGCAATAGATAACGACACATACAACACATCATTGAATAAAGGAAAATTCAAAGTTTTAAGTTTCACCTATTAGTTCCATTCAGGGCCTATAGCAGCGCTGTGTTTACTTACGAGAAAATGGCGACGCCATAGGAAATGTGGGTTTGTGTGCTGCATTATGCAAAGAGTGAATCCATTGTTTCATTGCAGCGTGCATTTCGTTGCAAGTTCAACAACGAGCCGCCTCGTCATAAACAATTTACAATTGACGCAATAAATTCGTAGAAGATGGTTGCGTATGCAAACAGAAAAGCACTGATTCTCCTCGCATAACAAATGGTGCTCATTTAGAACACACAAAATAAAATTTTGAACCTTTCTCTATTCAGTGATGTATAGCATGTGTCGCCATTATTGTCGTTCATTAGAAATAAATATTTAAAGTCTGTTCCTTCTTTTGAATACTGTTATTGCTCGACTAGCAACTTTGAATTTTCGAATTTTCTTGATGAAAATGTTCCATTATTGTTGTTTTTTTAGTGTAACTACAATTCGAAAGATTGATGGAGTGTTCTGGAATGACTGAGAATGGTTTTTGAACATCTAAGATTAGAAATAAGTGTTTTAAAGTGTTAAATACCGAACATCGAAAAATCCTTTTATTTTAAGAGCTTTAGTTAAGATCAAACTACATTTAATCGTCAGAGCCATAACTTGCACCTTAAAAATTCTTCATGGAAAAGCAAATATTTATGTTTTAATTAAAGTAACAAATATAAATGTGTGTTACAGTCAAAAATCTTTCATTTCCCGCGATAAATTGTTGTCAACAGTATTACAAATTATGCCTGAGCAATTTTTTGTTGTGATTCCTTTTAAACATAATAAAAGTTAGCTAAAATGGTTTTACCACATCTTTCGTTGTAAGTACACAGAAGTTTACAGAATAATTCTACTCTTGCCTAACCTCAAGAATCAAAAGAATAGTGATTGGTACTGCCAAAACTTATAGCACTTTAATTTTTCCCAATAGTGTAAAATTATATCAAGTGTATTCAGAAGAAACAGCTATTTACAGAATTAAAAAACAAATTGTATATATATATACACACACACACTTTCTCTACCACGTATGTACGTATAGGTATTTATTGCATTCCACCCAAATTATGATGTCGAGTTCCACCGGAAATACCTATTTTGGGGCCCCCTGAATCCAAAAAAGCCATTTTAGAAAAAGGTTTGTGTGTGTGTGTCTGTGAACAGCATAACTCAAAAACCAAAAGTTGGAGAAATAACAAACTTGATGTTTAGGTTTAGTACCTTTCAAAGATGCGACACGAACATTTTCAAGAAAATCTCCTCCCCCAAACTACTCTTTACATGGAACATTTTTCGAAATGTTTGATTTTCTAAAACGTGACTAACAAGATATTTACATGACAAATAAAATGTATATATTGAATTTTGTGGGAACAGTCTGTGAAGTCCTCTTCATTTGGAAATACTTTGCATAACCTTGTATAAATGGTAAATGTTAAGCGATAGACGAAAACGTACCACACAAAAAATGTCGATCTCTTTAAAACACAAAATTTATTTCCAATAACATTTTTTTATTATCAGGCATTTCCAAGATATCCATTATGAATGGTTTTATTTGTTCAATACTTAGTCAATCTTCTTAAGTCCAATCGATTTTCAGTTTTTTCTCACGATTGCATGGAAGCAGTATGGAATTTTAAGATCAGCATATAGCCTCCAGATATTGAACATTTTGACCTCTGCTGTTCTCCTTGTATCCTAAGGAAATGCATAATGCAGCTATTTCTTCAAAGGTTTTTATATAAAATTGAAGTAGATAGAAAAATAATTTTAGTACGAATAGTTTGTATACCCATTTATAAACAATAGGGGTAGAGAAAGTCATGTGAAAGTATCGCATCAGAATTTCTTTATCCAATTCATTATCCTAACATTATGATATTTTAATTAATATTATCATATTTTGCTTTTGAGAATATAAAAATAAGGAAGATTTTTATACGTAAGATAGTATGGCGTTAGACCAATTTCGTGATTCTTAAATTGCTACATTTTATGTGACCTTAAAGGTAATATACAAAATCTTATATTGTTTATTAGAGGAAAAGCTATATCTGGAGTTCCAAGTATTAAATGCATTTTCGGATAAAGCTGACTATAGAACTTTTGGGTGAGATATGCTATTTCTTCTACCTGCTACAGGTAAGTCGTAGAGAAAGCAAAACTGTAAAAAAAAAACCATTAAGTCAACCCCATATGTCAATAAAAATAGCAAAACGTGTAGCTAAATCAGTATGCGTACCTTTAGCCTGCAGGTACACAAAGAATTGTAGTAATAATTTTGTACTATTTATACAACTTTGTTTTGGTACATTTTAACCGATTATCTAATATTTTTATTTATAACAAGCCAATTATTCAATTTGCATTTTAGAAACATAATATATTTTTATTATGTAGGTATAAATATTTCAAAAGGTGTTTGAGACAGAATTTTTTTTTGAAATAATATATCTAACATATGCATTATTACTGTTAAGTATAATTATGGGTTTTTCTCTCAAAAATTATAAATTTTAACTTAGAAATTTTGAATAGTGAAGAAACAAACATTCTCAGAACTAAGGTACAGCAGCACTATCATAATATCTACTGTAATAATTATTCTGTTGAGTATAAATACAACCAAATTAAAATTCTTAAGACAATTTATGTTTGAGTTGTGTGCACCAAAATCCAAAATGGAAAAAATAACGTTCCATAACTATTTCATGGTCAATTGGAAATTTTTTCGGCCAAAAGTGGTTTAAAATATCTTTAAACATCCATTACAATGGTGCATACATATAACAAAGTGCTGATTTTAATTGTTTGCACACCAGCAGTTAAAAGTATGTACGATTTATTGAGATACCTCATTTATTCAGGTACTAGTACTCCTAGTTGTGCAAAACAACGATATTCCTAAAGTTTTTCCTAACTAAAACATTATTATAATCTGAAGTAGCCCTCTAAAGCGGCAAGCTACGGTGTATATCTCTTCCATAAGTATTTAAACATTGCTTCTTATATGAGCACCAGGTTGACCAGTGAGAGGGGATGGACAAATCTGAAAACACAAGTGTCTTAATCAACTTACTAAAATGTTTAAACTTGCATAATTGATTATCTTTTATCCATTTAGCAACCTCTTCGGGGTAGAAAAAGTTCCTTTACCGCACTTAGTGCTACATATCCGATACTCTACAACATTCGTGATTTCTCCTGAGGCTATACTTCCGTATTGTGATAGAATAACAGCGGCCGTTGTGCTCACGTCCGTCTTTTCCACACCGCGTGACACTTTTCAGTATTTTTCAAGGGATCGCGAGACTGGCTTTCCTAACGACACTTAACTACCTTATAAACTTTTATTTATATTACCTACCTACAATGATGATAACGGGAATAATATGCACGGTTTAATGATCTTGCATGTTTAGTACAGCCTAGTTCTTTAATCATACAAGGGAATTTTATGCAGTATACTAAGTCAAAGTAACATTTATGCTTTGCTTTTGTGGAGTATTGTGAATAATATAGGGTGGACCATTTAAGTTGAGACTGTAAAATATCTGCAAATTAAGCGTTGTAGAAAGAAATGTCTTGAATAACAGTTGCTTGATATTATGGGGAAAGTAAATGTCATTTGTCAGGATTTATTTGGAGAACGTTCTGATGCTCATTCTAGAGTCAATTTAATTTGTTTAAATGGAAGCATACCTCTTTTATGTTGTTTTCTCACTCGTAGAAAACTAAACTACAACATTTGTATAAAGCACTTTGCAATTGTTCTTAACTAACGTAAATAACAACAAAATTCTGTGTTTGAAGAGCGCAATGAATGGTTGGGCCATCCATGGATGGTCATTTGAGGGACAAGTTACGTTTCGTAATTGGGAACCAACACTCATCATTTTCCTTGTTATTTACGCTGGTGTAAGAAAAATTGCAAAGTGCTTTATATAAAATTTGTTTAGTACTTTATCCGGAGTGATAAAAAAGATGACCATCATAATGTCCTCCAAATATAACACGACTAATGGCACTTACTTTTCCCCATAATATCAAGCAACTTTTATTCAAAACGTTTCTTTCTACAACGCTTAGTTTTGGAGAACTTAATGTTAAGTCATTCTACCCATCTAGAGTTACTTCATTCTGTAAATCGCTTCGCTAAAATACCTACGAGTCGACGAGAAATGACCGTCAAATATAGACCCTAATAGCTGGCTGGAGAAAGGCGAACCTCATTTATATCATTCATTGTAAAAGCATGCTAAAGTGGGGCTCACTTCCCACGCACTTCACTCCCATAAAGTGCAAAGCCTCGTCTGTAAATAACGCCTTCTATATTGGTAGGGGAAGAAAAGCGATGCTGGCTGCATGCAAATTTACTTAGACTAGAGGTTGAATGTCTCTGAAACACAATACTCGCACAGAGTTTACTGCTAACGTTTCTTGCTCCACAAGACATGAAATTAAATTTCTGGTAGTTACTGAATATGTCGAGTACTCGGGAAATATTAAAGAAAAGAATTATCTGCATTGTTCTGGGTGTGCGATACATACAATAAGTACAACAATTAGAACATGGTTCAGCAAATATGCCTCCAGCTTATTAACCCAAGAAATTGCAACTTATTTACGTTTTTATCAATTATGTTAAAATAGTAAGGGTAGAGAAATTATGATTTATCGTATCATATAGCACGTTTTAAGCTTTAAAACATACATATTGAAATTAGAGAATGCTAATTATTATTTTTTATTGTATTGAATTAATTTCAACCTAAAAATTCTCCTTAAGGAGACTCAAACGTTGGTTATATTTTTTTTCTATTGTTCCGCATGTGTTGAAAATTGAAGTTCAATTGAAGAATTTGGATAGCCGTAAAAAGAGTAAGTTTTGAAAGAAAATAAGTTAAATTCTCGGATACATTTTAGCACCTGCAGTGACTTAAAGTTTAACCCCTTTTAATGTAATTTTATTGAGTTTTACATTAGTTATGTGAAGATTTATACGCATTTGTTTTGTAATTGACAAAATAATTATGGGTATACTTTTTAAAGGTTTTAATTTCAAGTATCTGAATAAAATATATTACAATATTTATGTTCTAAAATAGCTCAATCTTAAGTCTTATGCACTTTAATTTACGGGAAACACAAAATACTACAAACTGCAAATACATCGAATCTGACTGGCAAAATTATACTTTCGGGAAAATGCGGTATACGTATGTGCTCTACTATTTACCAGCTGCTTTGTATTCTAACGTGTTAGGACTCTTTAATTTCTCTTCTCTACAGATATACCTCAAGCTTACATAATTTTTAAAGATATGCAGCCTATTGCTGGCGATAATCTATGTATGCCTAAAATCACAAACTTCACATAAATTTTCTAGAGAGTAAAATAAGAGTTGAAGCTTTCCTGATGACATAGCAATTCTAAATTTTCTCGCTTTTTTCTCGAAGACAAATATGGACATTTTCGAAACTTCGGTTTCGTACCAAGCATTGCATGGCTTAAAGCCTGGAATAATTTAAAGGTTATACCATAGAGTAAATTATAATTACGAACCACAGCAAGAAATGGCATAAAGATTTGTAAATTTGTAAAGGTATAGCTAAATAACATTTTTATAAGTCTGATTTGCGCAAAATACACAGCAGATTCCTGACAAAATTAAAAGAGAAACAATTCTTATTCCAACTTAAAGCTGGATATTTGTATGTGTATTTAAATTAAAGTTGTCAATGACAGAATTAGAAGTCATTAAAGCTTCAAACTAAATTCTTTGAAACAAACAATAGTCGAAAAATGAAATCTTTCACCTAAACACTCACCTCCCTGCTTCTGGAACCTATTCGACTTGGAATTTCAATAAATGGTACTCACCTCCCTGCTTCTGGAACCTGTTCGACTTGGAATTTCAATAAATGGTACTCACCTCCTGCTTCTGGAACCTGTTCGACTTGGAATTTCAATAAATGGTAGCACATTAGTATTTACATATTATAAAGAATGGTGTGACGTAGCAGATATGGCCCAAGGCTATCGGAAGGTCGGCGCCGGGCGGTCGAAGTAAACAATGATAACTCCGCTCGCCAGGATAAACATCGAGCTCGCTATCGGCAGATGACAAGAACCTTCATCCCCCTCTTCCCGAAAGCGTGTCCAAATAGTTCTAGAACGTTCGAGAACCTTGTGGAAAGGTTCCGCTGACTATATAAGCGAGCGCTCTTGCGGCAGTCAGTGCTGCGTGCAGAGAGTGCTGCTGCGGAGCGACGGGTTGTGGAGATCTTGTGTACGACTCCCGAGTGAAGTGAACTGACCTACATGAAAAGGCTGTCACGAAGGAAGTGATGTGGTAGAAAATTCAACTAGTTCAGCTTAGTGAACTCCCTAAAGTGAACTCCCAGTGAAGTTGAACTAGATAAGAACTTAAAACGACAGTGTCAGTTGGACGAAGTCAGAATACGAAAGGCAAATAGACCCACCTACGTGGTGAGGGGGGTAGTGTGTGAGTCTCGCATACAAGAGGTACCGAGTTCGATTCAAGGTTAGAGTTACACTCCTTAAAAGCTTTTTTTTTTGTAATTCTGAGAAGACGAAGGTCGGGTAAATCTAAGCTCTAGGGACCCCGTGCCCATTTCAACCTTTCTTTATTCACCATCCGATATGACCTACCTGATAAAAGGATGTAAAGCTTAAAAAAAAGTAATTTTTCTGTAACTGGAGCCCGCCCCTAGTTAAAAGAGTAATAAATAATATACCTAAGTAAAAATTTTTTTTAATTTCATTCTCATTTTTGGGCTGAATGTATACTCAAGTAGAATGCTAAAGTTAAGCTGATTCACATGCATACACAGCTAGACAAACATCATTAGTGTTGTTTCAGCAACACATCATCTCAAAATTCCAACAGCGAACGCGCGAAACAATGCTTGTTATTAAATACATATAACAATACAGAAGGCAATGTGTGTGTGTTTATTTAACATTGTGAAAATATAGGTACATAATCCTAACACTAATGTATTATGTTACATTTATTTATGCTAGCAATCAGCTTCAAGTAACGTTTATTATTGACAAAGCTTCACTTTTCGACAAACTGACAGGGGTGGCCGAGGTCGTTAAGCTACGGACTGGTGAATGGGAGGTCCGCGGTTAAAATCCCGCCAGCCTAAATAGGATTTTCTTTATAGGTTTTTAGCAGTCCTCTTAGCTGGTAAATGCCAAGGAGAGTCCGTAAACTTAGATAGGAAATGTTTCCTTCCCAAATTTCCTTTTTTAATTATTTCATTTCATGTATCAATCAGTATCACGCCTGTGGTGCCGTATACAGTAAGAACGGATGTTAAAACACCCCCCTCCCCAAAGAGAAAAACCGGCATCGATTCGCTATCTCGTAATGATCACCCACTTCTAAAAACAGCTACAAGTTGCACTAATACCTATACATGACAAGTGAGCTGGTAAATACAGTATTTTTACAAGCAACATAGACCCTAGTAACATTTAAAACACATTTATAGTCTCGTAATAGGTCTGCCAGTGAGTTAACTGCCGAAACAAGAAGGAAGAATGTGAACGAATTGCGTTTTTTGAAAGTCATATGGCAGGCTATTTTCGTTTAAGTTTATAGACTTTGTCCGGAACGTACCAAATAAATATATTTCCTGATATTAAACGATATCAAAGAAAATAATCGCTATCAGATCCGCTGTTACCCTTTAGGGTTGTTAACATAATATACATCCCCATATATTCGAAGTTTGAGCGAAGCACGCTACTTGTGCCAGCATCAGTGTTAAGTGTTCTAAGTTCATGACCCACAATCTCAAATTATTTAAGATACCAGCTGAAATTTTTAAAGGATATAAATGAATGCCTTATAACCTCACCAATATACTTTTATCCAAACAACTTATTTATTAAGGAAGATAGGATTATTTTCTAATTATACCATATTTTGATCAAAATTAATCAGTAATCATTTTAAAAAGGAATATTCAACATCATCTTAACACAAAATATGATCCAAAATAGCGTTTAGAGATTGCTTTTGTCGCGGTATTCTCGTGTTATCTTTTTGCTGAGCGCCTGTTATTGTTTTACTACTTTGAGTTTTGGGTTCTTTGTCCTCCGGCTAGCTATTATTTCTTAGTCGAGCAAATCTCTTGAACAGGGTGTGTAAACGGAAAGGATTTATTACTGAAAGATAACACTGATAAAAGAATTTGTTTTTACACTTTTATTGCCGTCACACTTTATTCATTTCACATAATTATTCTTGATACACGCCCAACTGAAACTGTTATATTTTTTTTATGTTACCATAATCACTTATTTGCTGTACATTATTAATTCGCGTATTTCACATTTAAAACTAACTTTACGACACGAGAGATTCTGTTAAACTGTGCGATGTGTAACCCGCGAATGATTCTGATGAACTGAGCGACGTATAACCTTTGTATGATTCTGTTAGACTGCACGACGTATTACCCGCAAATGCTTCTGTTGGACTGAGCGACGTTTGCCTTGTGAATTATTCTGCCAAACTGCGCGTTACCCGTCTCTGACGCGGAATTTATACTCCCTCACCCCAATATGCCTAAACATTATAACAGAGCTGCTATTGGTTAATAAAACGCGCCAACATTAGCGTCTATTTTTATATCCAATCAAAATTACGAACTCATATGCTCTAGGGAAGATATTCCCTCCATTACTAAGAAAAGCGCGCTAATCTGACGTCATTTGCTTGTCTCCTCTAATTAATAAACAACTCACCCCCTCGTTACATTGTTACCCGCTCCTATTGTCAGTTTCAGTGAGGCCGTGTAAACTTATTTCCTAACAATGCTTATAATTAACAAACATCTCAAATCAATGTCATACAATAATTCTTATTTACACGACAACCACTCTGGCATTTACATTGTTGTGATATAAAATACTGCCACACTTTTATCATTCTAAAATTTAGTTTGGCAGTTTTCAATAATTTCTAAGCAAATGGGTCATTTATACCGGAAAATGCCATTCACTGTAAAAAGCCTCTTCAAAGCAGATATGCAGCAAATAAACTCCCTTATCCTAGTAAAGAAATAACATGCCTTGAGGACACAGAAGCTGCCATACCTAACAGTGGTACCAATTTGTAGAGCAAAATTTCCCCTAAAATGGGCTGAAGTTTACCACTCTACCTAACTAGGAGTTATAGCTTTTTCTGTGATGTGGTGCTTCACAGTTACAAAATAGTAAATTAAATGCCATTCCTAAAAAAATATATATTTAAAATATAAATATTGTGATCACAAAACAAATATTAAATTAAAAAAATAAATGGTAATTTATGAATACTGTACAAAAATTAAAAATACCTATTATTTTTATGGAAATTTTCTTCATTTAGTCTCCCCATAAAATATTTAAAAGTAGTGCTGTAATAGTAATTATCTTTCTGATATATATATAAATTCGGTCATTAAACTTTAGGGCAGCGTAAAGATTACTCACTACCTCATTTTTGAAAACTACCTCTGTCTTACTTTCAAACCCTTGCATAAAAATGCAATTTGTCAACTAATAGAGAAAGCATGCTCAAAAAGAATTGTCGAATACATTCAAATTTCTTACTTGTCAGACGGTTTAAGGATACCAGGTAAGGTTCCAAGAAAACAACCTGCCCCAAACATTGCTTCTCACGGAAACATATTCGTTAGTTTGTTATCCTCCCCAAAACAGCTCCAAAAACCGTTAATACTTTTAAGATATTTGTATGAAAATTACAATGTACATCTTCAATTTTATCCGAGCCTATGAGTTCCCTTCATTAAATTTTGTGCAACTCAAACACCATATGAGGCAGGCAAAACCTAACTACAAAAAGTTTAGAGATCACTAATAGTTTCAGTCAAATAACTTTTTCGTGCTATAATCCGGTTCCGAAATATTCGTTGTTAAATTTGTTTTGAGATTTTCACAAATTATTCTTCGCATGGGCTCATTTGTAGCTAACATTGATCTACATATAAACAGTTTTTTTCCTTATCACACGTGAGACGGAGTTTATATTACCTAATTTGAAATCATTTCTGGGCAAATAATTATCTTGAACAACGTAACATAAAAAAACAACTTTGTGTATGAACTCCTTAAAGTATCGGGATATATTATGAAATATTTTATGGAATACATAATAGATAGAGAAAGTTATGTGAGTGTTGCACATCAGTTTTCAATCATATTTGAAATATTAATTCCATCAAAAATAATATTAATTTCTTAAAGAACTCAATGGTGGCTGCCTCTGTGGGTTGGAAAGCCAGAACGCTCACCATTCAGCCAAAGGTCCCGGATTTGATCGCGACAGAGATGGAGGGAATTTTTCTTTAATTATAATCTCTCCCTACCTCCGCAGGCTGGAGTATGTATGTGAAAGCAATTGTGAGTGTGTATCATCATGAAAATGAATAACACATAGCCTTAAAAGAACCTATAGTCGTGGAGTTATTTATAGTCAAAAATCCTCGATATGATCATTCAAGTTAAAAAGGAATACAAATGGGGAGGCGGACCCTGCATGGCAACTACTATGATATTTGAACACTGGCTGAATGAAAGATTATTTATTACTTTCTCTGTCACTTATTTACTACAAACAGGCTCTGCGGGGCCGCGGTTGCTGAAGTGTTTGACTTCAGCACTCTATGACGCAAAAGGTTGCGTTTCAAATCCCGTCATGGGCATGAATATTTGTTTCCATGAGTTCCCATACAGGGTATAAGAAACAGCGAGGTGCGAGGATCTCTGAATCCTCCAACGTCCCTCAAACTACACTACTGAACTACTGCCTAAGTAAGAGGAGGTATTGTATTTCATCCAAAAATTCAATGTCAAATTTCACAGGAAATACATGTTTTAGACCCCTGAATCCAAAAAAGAAATTTTAAGAAAAAGGTCCGGGTGTTTATCTGTCTGCGTATCTGTGAAAAGCATACCTCATAAACCAAACATTCGGATAAATACCATACGTTACACGGAAGCGGGGCAGAAAACCGCAAGTAAGGAGTGATGCCCCTTTTTGCTTCCAATGCGACTCCTGGGATGCAGATATGAGGAGAGAGAACCGAAGAACGATCAGATCTGGATGCCGATGGGCGCATGTTTTCAGATAGAAAGCATCCAATGCCATCCGGTCCCTGCCCACAAACCACCAACCTCCATGCACTCGGGGCGGAGTGCACTCGCAGGGGAGACCCAACTCAGCAGTACTGCAGCGACGCCTGAGAAGAAACCTTTACAGAGCGGAAGCCACCGCCCAGCCGCAACCCGCCGAACACCATCGCCTACAACCCTGGAACAGACGACAAGGAAGATGATGGATACAGGAAATGAGAGGGAGAGTCACGTTAGAAGATAAACCACTCCAACATTCGCCGGTTGACCCGGGCCAGAGTGGGTGGTCACCAGAGATCGATCCTAGGACCTTCCGAATGAGGTTACAGGCACCCACCTCAAACTAGCATTTACGGAACATTTGATTTTCTCAAAATTGCCTCTTTTAACGAGTTTGATTAAAATACTACATATTTAACGTATTTATATATTTGTTAATGTAATGTTTACATTGCATTTACAATTTAAGTTATACAAATAAAATGTATATTTTAAATTTCCTGGGAATAGAGCGTGAAGTCGTCTTCATTCGGAAAGAATTTTGTACAGCAGGTAAACCATAAGAGGCAAAAAGGCACTACACAAAAAATGCAGTTATCTTTAAAACACATTTGTTTCAAATAAACTTTTTAGCACTAGCTATTTCCGAGATATCCGTCATTACTGGTTTGAATTGTTCAATATGCCTTTATTACAATTTCCTTATAGATACAGGAATAAGTTTTTGCAAACATACTTTGTACAGGCTATATAGAAAGAAAGTGTGTTTGTTGTAAAGGTTATATGAATGCAACACATCAGATTGTTTTTTCTTTATTTTCCCACTTAACTCTGAAGTGATCCCCTAAAACAAATGTCCGCAAAATCGTCTGCAAGAACTGGATCCTAATCCATTGAAGATTTCATTTTATATTTGTAAAAGGTAACAAAGGCATTTATTTTCGGCTTGATGAGGAAAAGTTAATGCCGTGGTTGTACTGTTTTTGCAAACTCTGCACCCGAAAAAGACAGAACTGGGAATACAGAAAAACACTTGTCTTCCTATGGCTGGGAAATTCACAATCTCGATGGCAGCAGATAATTAGCTGCCAGACCCGGTCTGGCTGTCTATTTAAAGTAATATATTGTGTTAGATTCTACGGCAGGGATAAATCACCCAAAACATCTTCACAAACTAAGGTATACGGCATACGTGTATTTGTTTTAATCCGTGACAAATGTTTAACGTTTAATGTCTTTGCTTTACTCCCTCATCTAATGTGCAAACGGCGGACTATGGAAACAAGAGTAGTCACCCTAGTGCGTGATAATACATACGAGAAGCGGGATTTACGCTGCTTGTTAAATACACAACTATTTACACTGTGTTGGGGTTTAAAAAAGCTCACGTAACAAAGTTTGCAGTGAGTTTGGAAATAATTACGCAAATGATAAATCGTATAACGATTTTCTTATAATTACAATGCAACAGATAGAATGAATTCTTTATCCGTTAGAGTGAATTATTATTGAACAGTTTTTATTTAGGAGTCTAAATTAAATTAAATAAAGAGATTTAGCATGCCAATTATTTATTAAGTTGTGTGTAATGGACGAAGCAGAATAGGATCCAGAATGCCTTCTGCGCTATGCGTAGCAAAGATTAGGTTTCCTTAAAAAACGATGCAGGAATATGTACACACATGTAACGTCACAGTGCAGCTAGTTTCTACAGGAGTGAAATACATTAGGGAATAAAGGCATGTTATACTTCAAACAAACGAATATTAATACCCTAAAACTTTCTAATGAGCAAAGTATACATAAAAATTTAAACTACGTCACAAAATTCTACGACTTCAAGATAAAACGTGTACGGAAGAATCTTAATTGAAATAGTTATAAACATATCACCTTCCAAGTCCACCATAAAGTTTCAGGACAAAGAAATAACTAATTTGGTTTAACATAGATGAGTAGGCGAGGGTTTCCCTTGCGTTGGTTAAACAATAAATCAATATTCCTAGACGCGATGAGTCTTCAAGGTATGAGATCTGTCAGAGATCATACCTTGAAGGTTGTATAAAATACGTAGACCCAATGAACTATGAACTAGCTGTGCGATGTTTTTTCCACTGGGCGTCTGGACACTTTCCCACCGCTGCTGCAATCAAGGTCACGCTACTGACGCTAGCTTTGCTCTGCTCTGCAATATTACGTTGACGGTGTTGCGGTGTAGTTCAGTGTGAATCAGTAAGGTGCAGTCGTTACGAGTTATGCATTATTGTGTGCTGTATTTAGTCACAAGTATGGCTCAATATGCTTACTATTGCGCAGCGTGTATTTATGTATGTTTTATATGTGTTAACGCAGTCAGCTCGTTAAGTACAAATGCGATATGTAGTATGATTCCCGGGTGTAAATTTTCCAGGCCGTATAACAATCCATAATCTCTCCAATAAATGTCAGGCACAGGGTGTTCAGTCTAAGAAACCTAACAGACATCACAGCGTTCTTATCGAAGAAATATCAGGTGAAATCGGTTCATCATTTGGAGACTTACCCCCAGAGATCGCTTGGGCGTCTTGCACAACGGGCAGGCATTTCGTATGGCTATGCAAAGAGCTACTAAATCGTTGAAGTTAAAACCATATAAAATAACCATGGCACATGCTCTTCATCCAGGTGATCATGTACGTAGGCACATATTTTTGTGAGTGGAGTCTTAAGTATATACAGGTGTACCATTTAAGCTGAAACTGTACATTATCTCCAAACCTGAGCGTTGTAGAAAGAAATGTCTTTAATAAATGGTGCTTGATATTATGGGGGAAAGTACTCGTAAATGCCATTAGTCTTGTTTTATTTGGAGTACGATATGATAGCCACTTTAGGGACAATTTAATTTTTTAAAATGGAAACCTACGATTAGGGTTCAAAACACGACTAATGACATTTAATTTCCCCCATAATATCATACAAATTTTATTCAGACATTTCTTTTTATAACGCTTAGTTTTGGAAATGTTTTACAGTCTCAGCTTAAATGGTTCACCCTGTATAGTGGCAAACTACACCCATATTAAATACTTATATCAGACAAGGTTTAGTTCCAACTTCATGGATATGTGTGTACACAAAATAATTGTTATTGAAGTTCTTATGTTGCTTATGAAGTACCCCACCATATGAAAACATTGGTTATGGTGGGGGCTGACCCCCAAATATGCCAATATAATGAATTGTATTTTAGAGAATGAACAGACAGGGAGTGTGCCTTTGCGTTTTTTATTCTGCCACATCCCATGTGGTATGAGGATACCAGGGGGGGGGACACCTTGCTAATGCGACCAACTAGATCTATTGTAACTGCACCCCCTGGGAGGTAGGGATGACATGAAGGAGCCGCAGGTTCAGGATTGCAGGCAAACAGATCCACAGAGACGCACGGATGTCCCTAATATTTCCAAGTTGAAACACCCGCCGGCACCAGCACAGGCGAAGAATCCCGCGAGAGGGCGACGAAGTGACCCTACACAATTGGGACAACGCACCCTGGCGTTACGGGGAGAAATCCTTTACGAAACGCAGCAACCATACCATCTAGTCCCACTACGGAATTCGAAGATACTTCCTGTAAGATGAAAAGCAGAGAGATGAAATGATAGGAAATGAGGTAAAGAAGAAATCGTGATAGAATATATCACCCCAGCATTCGCCTAGGCGACCAAAGTAAAGCCGCAGAAAGCCACATGACCTGAGTGTACGGTTACCGGAAAACGAACCCGGAATCTCCCAAATGCTGTCACAGACGTTGCCGCCTGGGATATTCCGCTCCATTGCCACATCCCATACAGCCAATATTTCGATCAGAACAATTGAAAGTGTGTTTGAGGAGGACAGAAGTATTAATAGAGAATTGTGGCCCCGTTGGTTCACCGACATAATCCCTGCGACTTCTATCTCTGAAGTAAATTAAAAAAAAGTATACAGGACAAACCCACACACCCTGGAAGAACTAATTGCCAGAATTTCGCAACGGAAGTACAGCGAGTGATGGATAATTTCTTAAAGAGGCTCCAATAATGTATGGACAACAACGATGGCCAGTTTCAGCACATCCTTCCATAACGTTGGTAAGTAGAGGCTTTAAGTATAGTTGAGGAAGGTGTTATGTTGTTACATCAGCGCCACTCATGAGCTAGCCACAGACGACAACGTGCACCGCCATCACAAACCAAAACGCGCAGTGCAGCGGGTTCATAGTTAATTGGATCTTACTATATATATATATATATATATATATATATATAGGATGCTTTAAAAATTTTATGAGAATAAGTACAACACACAAGTTTTACTCCAGCTGTTAAAATTATGATGGCGTATTACTTTATTACAGTGGATAAAAGTTAAAATCACAAAATGCTTTTGTGAACAAACCTATATCATAGTTTTAAATCACTCCTCACTGCAATTTCTTACTGATTTTGCTGTAAAATTGTCATCAGGTTTGTTCCTGGGGTTTGGTTGGAAAGAGAAACCGCGGTATGACAAAGGATGTAAAAGTGCTGCTCCTAGTGTATCTTTTAAATATTTAATACTTTAGCGTTTGATCATAGATTGTGGTTTACTTCATTGCTTGGCTTTTAGGTAATTGTAACTAAGCTTCTAGTACATTTACAAGTGGAAAATTTACAAAATTACGGAAAGAATTTACAATAGATACAACTTAAAATGGATGTTCCACAAATTATTTCATTAACATTATATTTACCTTTCCCAGATAATTTTTATGCACATTTTGTGTGCATGTATTTTTCAGATAATCGTGTTTTGTATACAGAAATTGTATCTGTGTTCGTATTTTCGTGATATAGTTCCTAAGAGCTGTTAGAGTGGATTATTTCATAGCATCGAGAGTAATATTTCCTCCAGGCTTAACTACTCGTAATTTTTCACCTATTGTACAGCTACAACTTTTTGGCTGATTTCTAGAAAGCAGTGAATGCGCATGGATTATAAATTTTCTCTCGGCGTAATAAATCCTCACAACGGTTAAGGACCGTTTTCTGATTCTCTGAAGAGCCTCTTTGTATACTATATGATCACTAGATCTCGGATTTTTAGGCTCTTAAAAACCAATTTTAGGCACCTAAAATAGGCTCTCAAATTTTAATAATAGGCACTAAAATACCGTATTCGCGAATTAAACATTAGATTTTTACGGATGTAAAATGCATATCCATTTCCTGAAAGTTTAAAAATGTAATTAATCAGCATTACAAATTACACAATACCAAAAACAGTAAATTTTCTAAATTATTATGGTCAGAAATATTTTAGTGTGTCTTCACCGATGAATTTATGGTTGCTAATGCATAATATGAGCTTATAAAGTTGAAAAAATACCCCTTGAAACTAATACACCGTACATTACAGATATTTAAAAATATACATATATAATATATCATTGTGACCTAAATGCTCTACAGCTGACATTCCCCGTCCCAAAAGTGTGAAAAACATACTATATGGTTAAGAATTTCAATGTAAAAGAATTATTTGAATTACATTTGAAAAGCAACAGAGAAAACATAGAGAGAGTTCTTGCAAATGTGTGCATATCAATAGTTAATGAAGGGGACGGGGTATGGGAGTCGTGAAACAATGGGAAACACACCATTTGAAAGTGACTTCTGCCGTACTGCAGTCACCCACCAATACCAAAGGGTCACAGAGACCTAGAGGGAGCATGTATTCTGTTTCTTTTTTGACAAAACAAATGAATCTTCCTGCTAAAATATTAAAATAAACCAGTCTTTTACCCCGCAAAGTATCATTCCTACAACCACATTATTGCAAACTTTGAATAAAACTAATACTAAGACTTTATCTTTTATTACTGCATGGGAAAGTAAATTGCACAACACAAATGGTAAAATAGGCACAATAGGCACTTTTAGGCTCTAAAGCCTTAAAATAGGTGCCAATGGTCAACATTGGTATTTTATCGCCACTAAGCCCTTTAATGTCTTTATATTTTATATGAAACGTGAAGATATTTAACTATTTTTAGATAGTTACCTCACTAAAAAATAGGCATTTAGCCTGAAATCCGAGGTCCAATGATCAAGTCTGTGGTTACTAAGACCGCGAAAATTTAATCCCGAATGCGACTGGGAGTCGGTAACGTTTCCTGGCTGTTTGGCGAATAAAGTTGTATCTCCGTTTCTATAAGGTGTGGATCACAAGATTCAATAAATGGCTATAAATTTCACAGCATTCAGATCTAAAATCTTTGGACTGTCTTGAATATACTTAGTATTTACTTCATCTTGCATTTGGCTGGAGAATGCAAGGTTAGGCGGTTCTTTTTGTGTGATGCTGCGAATGGACTATTTGGGTAAAAGTTTGAATTTAGTTACTTAGATTATAGCCTAACTTACCTTGTTGGTAGGTTGGTGTCATGCTTTGTTGATGTTGAAATGAGCTTCTGACTAGTTATTGAATATAGGCGGTGT
Organism: Deroplatys truncata; assembly: GCA_030765065.1. Lineage (NCBI taxonomy): Eukaryota > Metazoa > Arthropoda > Insecta > Mantodea > Mantidae > Deroplatys > Deroplatys truncata. The sequence goes on from CM060986.1 coordinate 138,077,457, forward strand.
AATGGTGCAATATTAGCAGCAGTTGGTCTCGAAACTAGAAAGGTACTGTGAACATAATGATTTATATTGAATTTTAGTGTAATTTTGAAGATAAAGAGAAACCTTTATATATAAACAAGCCTAACATGGAGTGATGCCAACATTTAAAGTTGCAAGCACTCAATGCAACGACTACCAACATGAATGCAAATCAAGTTTCTTCTTCTTTTTCTCCTCATCCTCCTTATTTAACGACGTCCCGGGATAATCCTGATCTCTTTGTTAAATGACTCATTACACTAAATTGTTGTTCTGATATTTCATTTATTTTTCGGTATCAATCCATTTGATATTTCCATTAATTACTTCAATTAACTTTTATTTTAGTAATACTAAGCTTTTTCTTTCTTTTTTTCCTTTACATTTAAGACTTTTTCATTTGCTAGTAAATCTATGTTTTATGCTTATGGGCGCATACTTTATTTACTTTATTAAACTCGTCGTTTGTTTTGCTTCAAATAAATTCATATTTTTTATATCAGATTTTCACTTTAAAATCTCAATTTCACCCTCAATAATAATAATAATAGGTAATAATAATAATAATAATAATAATAATAATAATAATAATTCTTTTATTAATTAACACATTTTCACTTCTATTTTAGCTCGTACTGATAAGAAGTTCAATATTTATTTTTTAATCCTATTAGCCTTAACACTTTCCTTGAATTTAACCATCTTGTATTTTTTAAATTAAATTTTTTATTATTCCATCCTTAATATTGATTTAACGTTCTTTGAATCATTGTTCTTTCTTGAGTTATATTTAATTTTGCAAATTTCGAAAACTAACAAATTTAATCGCATCTATTTTCCTCTTCTATTTTGTTATAACTTCATATTACGCCAGTTTTTCCAAATCAAGTTTCTGCAAAGCCTGTTGTAAATAACAATTTTGACTACTGCCGACATGACCTACGATTATCAACCGACAGTGCTTACTGCAGTGACATATCTATGTATACATAGTGGAACCTTCACTTAAAATGAGTGTCTGTTTTGAGTTTCAATGCTAATTACAGTGTGTTAAGTGTTTGGTATTAAGTAATTAGCATTATAACTGTATTAATTTAACGGAAGAGGACATAAAATTCATAAAATCAGAAATTAAATCTTGTAAATGCAATATCTGTACTTCGGGAGGAAAAAAAGTGTTTTTTCGATTTGAAAGCGAAGAACATCTATAAAAAAAGTAAGTAAACTCTGAGCTACTAACTATAATACCGGATTTTTAAAAGTATTCTAGTAACGTTTCTCGATTGAAATCGAAAGAGTATCGCTCAAAGAAATTGGTCACACGTTACAAGTAGAAATAAAAATGTGAGGATATATGTGTCATCGTTTACCAGCTCGTTCTGAAGTACAGATTCCTCCATTAATCCTTGATTTTATATTATTCATTTGTTGTTATACGGAGTCCTTGTAGTGTTCAACATAATTAAGTTATTTAGATAATTCTGCAAGTTCCTAAAGTATGCATTTTTCAACAAGTTTCTTTCTTTTCCAAATTTAATTTATTATGATTCATTACTTAAGTTATTTCAGTTGCAAGGTTTATCCCACAGAATGAATTTCACTTGTTACTCTTTCTGAAAACTATTACACAATAAGGTTCATAATTCTAAGAACAAAATGTGCTTTATGTTTTCAATATCACACTACGCAGATTTCTTAATATATTTTTTATTTCATGAGTCAACACTGCTTCATATAAATATTCTTCTGTACTTAGAATGAAATCCTAATGTAATAAATTACGTTATTTAAAAATTGACACATTCAACAAATTTTATTAGGTGTACTATATCCTGTTATCATTTATTACCAATTACAAACTGATTAACTTAATTTATATCTGTACCAACATTACCTATTCAGTTTTTCCTTTATGATTTATTCTGTAATTAGCTTGGCCATACTGCTGTTGAATTTTTGTTGTTAATTTACTTTTATACACTTTTTTCTAATTAAAATACACTGTATTCTGTTATGTGAGCGTGTAATTGGGGAAACCTGTAATGCTTAATAAATAAACAAACTTAGGGATAGCAGGAGATTCGTTTTGGATAAAAAGTATTCATATGGCAATCGATTGGTGAACTACGTCCATAAACATTCACTTCTACTTATTATTTACTACGATTATTCAGAAATAGTTTGATATATCTGTTTTTATCATATGTGCAAAATTTAACAGTTCATTGTATCTTTAAATGTCTTTTGCCGTCGGCCAGCATTCCGTCCTCTAGCATTAATTGAGCTTCTCGGTTATAAATGTTTCGTCTGCTAATACTTACAAATTGCATCGTAAAGATAATTTTAAGTTAGTGATGTGAAGCTTTGTCAATTGTAGCCCACTGTGTAAAGTTTGTTCTAAGATTTATTTCATCCTTTACTGAGCTGGTAAATGCATATATGCGCACATTGTTTAAAATGGATTATTAATATATGAAATTAGTTTGGCAACGACTTTACTTGCAAACATTAAAGTTTCTACGAACATTCTAAGAGCATACATAATTTAAGTTAAGGAACACTAAATATATTAGAAGCTGTATTTTTGGTAATTCACCAATGGATCATTTTAAAGTCTATAAACACAGCATTAAACATCAGACTAGAAATATAACCGAACTTAAACATAACATAGTAACTATAAGAACATAACAAATTTTCTGAATATGAAGTAATACAAGATCGTTAAAATTCTAATAATTTCATTTTTATCCATCTAGGTGATCCTTATATGTTGTAATATTTTTGATAATTGGCTTATTTTTGCTTTCTCTACTGCGTATAGTAAGGAGGGAAAGTATTATATTCCACCCAACAATTTTATGCCAGTATTTCACCAGAAATATATTCTTTGAGACCCCCTGATCCCAAAAAATGTATTTTTAGAAAAAGGTCCTTGTGTGTGTGAGTTTGTCTGCAAACAGCATAACTCAAAAACAAGTCGATTAAATGCCTAACTTGGTATTAAAGTCCATCTTCTAAGGATACGACACGAAGATTTTCAAGAAATTTCCCCTGACCCAAACTACTGTCGATATAGAAAATGTTTCGAAAATTTTGATTTTTAAAAATGGTTTTAACAATTTGCTATAAGTTACTATAAGTATAAGATGTTTTCATACAAATGAAATGTCTTAAATTTTCTGGTGATAGCCTCTGAAGTTCTCCTTAATCTGGTTGACTTATAACTGGTAAACTGTAAGAGAGAGACATAATTTTACTACACAAAAGATTTGGATTTCCTTAAAGCACACAATTTATGTCAAACATTTTTGCGTGGAGTTAACCATATCCGAGATATTCCTTGTTATTGGTTTGAATTTTCACATACTTACTCTTTCTCAAATGGAAAGTTACTATTATTTTTTCTTTCTTTCTTCTGGTCATGCAGAGAGAATGGAATTTCAAATAGCGAATGCTCTTAAAAGATTTGACTGTTGCATAAGCCTACTATATTCTCCCATTCTCATTGTGCTCACAAGGAATCGTGTAATAAAACCATTTGTACAAATGTTTATCTCGATTAATATCAAGTAGAGAGACGAATAAGCTTCTTTTGTAAACATAGTTTGTTGAAGAATGTTTAGAGAAAGTGGTGAGAATGTAACTCACAGATCTTTAAGTAACATTTTTTCTGTTTTGGGGAGCAGACTTTCTCAGTTGCGCATTCTTATCAAGGTGCGATGTGCATTCAAACCAGCAACTTGGAGGAATACAAGCAAGTAAAATTAAACTTCTTGGAGAGAACAACCGCTGTACTGAATTGGATATCTCTAGGATTGTAAAAACCGAAATTAAATTTGCAGATGCATTAACGATAATAATAGAGGAACTTGCTTGAATATGATTTCTTGCAGCATATCTTACAAATCCGGGGAAGAAAAGTTTAAAGAACTTATGAATTCGATACTGGAACATTTTTCTATCCCATGAAGAACAGAAGCAAAGGAAGAAAAAGAAAAAATACAAGGCTACCCATATTGCCAGGAAGTAAAGCATAGTACGAAATAGATGCGAAATTGTTTAATGAACACTTCGAAGTTTCAAACTCTCATGATTTCCTCGCTTTTATGCACCTCAGTCTTAAGTTAAATTTATCTTTCGAGTTAAGGCGATTGTATGCTTTAGCAGATATCATTTACAGGGCTTCATTCAAATGCAAGAGAACAGAAAGGATAATTGGACTGCTGAAAACGCGAAGGAACCATAAAAGAAGATAAAATATCTATTAGGAAGACTGCAGTTTATTCTCATACCACAAAGTACTTCAGTGGATGGAATAAAATATGAGACGCATTAATGTGGTAGTACTGGCGAGACGCTAAGCTTCACTGCAGCTCTTCTGCACAGAAGTGAAGGTAAAATGGCTCTTAAACTAGTGGAATTTATATAGCTTTTTCTACAGAAGAATTTGAGGCTGGGATGTAGTCCTTGGTACAGGCCTGTTAGTATTCTACGAAAGATTTTCTGCTGGATAATACTGTTTTTCAATTGTTTAATTCTTACATACTTATACGCATTGACTACATTAACATGACAAAATGTCTATAGAAAATAATTTCCTTTTTGAAAGATTAAACTTGAGGTTTTATATGAACATAATGTGCATCAGGGGATGTCGAGCAACTGAGACCGTAATGCTAACCCTAAGTTAGTGTCGCCTCCACGTTTTTGGGCAACTGCACATCGGCGTAGCTCAGTGGTTTCGTCTCCGTCTTAGGGTCCTGCGTTCGATTATCGGTTTTGAGGTCGCGATTTTAAGTCAGCCCTATCCACGCCTTTACCTCTGATTTTCTCATGTGGTGTATCCGCAAGTCCCACGTGTTGCAACGTCTACGGTAAAAGCTCTTGGACTTCTCATTCTACCGCCATCCTCAACACCGTACCATCGGAGTTAACAGATACGACGACGTTTTTGAGCAATTGTGGCAGTGGTCATCAAACATACTTTTCTGTCTTCTCAATTTCTTGCCCCAAGTAAACTTCGTACAGCATTTTTCTATCTATTATATTCATTCTTCACAATCTGATACTGCTTTGCGCGGTGGAGAATGGAGCAAATTTTAAATCAGAGAGGATAATTTAAAAAAAAAATGTTTGTTCCGGAACAAAACGGAATCTGCAAAAAACTCACCGAGACCGAAACAACTATATAAAGTGACGGAAGAGAGAGAAAGGGGTGAAGCGAGACAAGATCCTACACGAGGTCCCTGATGTCTCCAGGTGTGAGATTCCGTCGCCGTCGGGACCACGCATATAAGCTCCCTCTCCAAGGAGAGGTCTCTCTGGGAGTTCATCACACAACGAACGCCGCCACACGCCTCACCACACCGTCCACTCGGATCCCCCAATCCTGAAACATGACAAGGAAATGAAATTACAGGAAATGGAGAGGAGGAAAATTCGCAGAACTGCAGCAACTACCGCAGCATTCGCCTATCGCACTGGGAAAATCGCAAAAAAAGAAACCTAAGGTAAGAGTGGCCGGCCCACGAGACGGGAATCGAACCTAAGGTCTTAAACATTACTCCCTTGATAAAGTGAGGAATGTTTTGACTCTCGCTTTGCAATCGACTTCACAAGCAGTCATCTTAGAAGCTTAAATTTTTGGTTACCCTAAGAATGACGCAAGCACAATTTGAAACTGTAATTCGTAATGCAACGAATGCTAGAAAAAGTTATAAGAATGCAAGACAAAAAAGGCGGAAAAACACAGTGTATAAATTACTGATTGAATACCACAAAGAAGAACATGAAAATCTTACTGCATGTGGTGAATGTGCAGCTTATCATTTCATTAAAAAAACAGGCATAGACATATTCAAATAAAAATAACAAAGGCAATAAATAATAAAATCGAAAATAGGGGCCAGAATAGAAATTATTAATGATAACAAAAAATACACAAAATGAAAAAGTAAGAATAGATAAAACAAATAAATATGTAGAAAGCTGTGAAAGCTCATCTCCCGAAACAGTTATACATTAGTCTCTCATATATACACAATCTCGTATAACATTCTTTTATCCATTTATTTACTGCCCCAGCTGCTCATGTATTTTTAGGAGCCAGTGCTCAAAATGTCCTCATTAGAAGAGTTAGGGATTTAGTCTGTAGCGACACCAGATACCTTAGTCAGATTTGTAAAGCTTGCAAGTCCGTTTTATGAAATGCTAAACATTTAGAGATCCATCTGTTTGCTGTTTAGTGATATCATCATTAATAAAAGAAAGTGCTACTTAAATTCATAATTTATGCGAACAAGAATAATGTAGGAAAAGATTTAACAAATTATTCTTTTTAAGCGAACACGCCTAAAGCATGATTAATCAGCAAACGGAAATCCTTTCTTAGAAGAAGACACCACTTAAATTTTTCTCCTCAAATATTAGTAAATTGATGCTTCGTGTAGAGGTTTAACAGCAATTCTCTTTGAATTTAATAAATCTTAACTTTAATAGCCATTTAAGAACATGCACTCAAAATCTCTCAGAATGCCAGTTTTAACCATTAGTTAGTATGATAACATTACATGATACCCAACCGCAAATTTAACGTAAAATAAGCACCCCTGTTTAACGTTTAAGCTTCAGTATAGCTTGGCAGTACATGCAGGTGACGAGAGTTTACTTAAGAGGTTTCCAGAAGATTCCCTTAGGCTTCGAAGGGCTCTGCACCTATTTGCGCTAAGTGCCAGGCATTCATCTTGAAAAGTCTTCATTACTAATTCCATTCATGGTCTTCAAAGGTCCTCTGTTAGCTGACGGGCATTATGCATACAAACGAAACAAGAAGGTTAAAGTATGAAGGATTATAAACATGCACTGCAACAGTGTTTTTGAAGCCACAGCAACATTGTATGGTTTAATATGTTCATGCCCATCGACAAATGTCATCGATTGTTCAATTATTCAGATTACAAATAGGTTTTTGGAGTTTTTTTAAAAAAAATATTTTCGTAAATTTATTTGTACCTTCTCTGCTACTTGTTGAATTGGGAAGCTGAGAGGCCTCGGTACGGATTCAGGAAGCAGGGTATTGTACCGACGCCCCACGAGACCGTACCCGCAAGGGAGGGATGAGGTAAAGGGAGAGACCGGGCGGCCAGAACCAAGAGTGACGGTATAGCAGTGACGGAGCACCTACTGTTTCCAGATTGAGACACCCCGGCAGTCGGGCAGGTAGACGGGGGACCCCGCCCACGCTGGGTCCAAATCCCCCAAGAGGCAGTACCCTGCAACCAGCCGAATACCGAGGGGCGGAGAAAGTTCAAAGAGTAACCTTTTACTTACCACGCTGCACCGGAACACCATCGCCGATAATTCCAACCCTGAAGCAGATCAAACGTGGTGAGGGATGAAATAGTTAATGGAACGAAATTGAGGGACAGGAAATTCGGGGGATGAAAAAAACCATCCAGCATGACGACCCGGGAAAATCACCGAAAAAAACCCGGGTCCTCCCAAATGCAGGCCACAGAAGTTACCGCCTGAACCATTCCCCTCGGTATTACTTACCTGTATGAAACTACAGTAGCGTCTTGCAAATTCGAGGTTCCGTTAAATCCGACTGCTTATAGACAAGGAATTTTTTTTAAACCAAAGGCTAGTCATCAGTTTACGTCCTGATACGTAATTAAATATCTTTGCATCTCCCTCTCTCTCGTCTATATCGTGTATGTTACCTGGAAAGGATTAACTTTCTTTCAATTAGGGATGAGCAGAAAACTGGGAAAACCCTTCCATAAATGTGCGTATATACATTGCAGCAAACGTGAAATATCCGGAAGTACTTTTCAACTGCAATAACACCACACTGACTACTTTGACTGCAAATGTTTGACAGCTATTATAAGAAAGACGCTGGCCTTAATAGTTAACATAATTGCTTTACATTTGGGTGGATCTCTCTTTCTCTGCTATTCCTGGTGAATGAAAGTAAAACCGATCTGTCCTTACGTCAGTTCTGTTGAGAGGAAAAGTATCCTTTTCAATCCAAACAGCAAGCCAGGGTTATGTCAAGTTAAAAGTGTGTTTTATTTTAGTATGTTTGTAGCCATCTTGGTGAATAGAGGACGTTAGAGGTGGTTGCATACCTTATTCCTAATTTGTTTCAACAATGACTGCTAAGTGTAAGAGGAAATGTGTACCATTAAAAGGGAAATTACAAGCATTAAAAAGACTCATAAGGGGAAGACTATGAAAAAGCTTGCAGCGGAATACGGTGTTGAGAAAATAACAGTTGGAGACTGGCAACGAAACAGGGACACACTGAAGGAGTATTCTTCAACAATGTATTCAGATAACTCTATTTAAAGAAATTGTATGAGGGGTTCAGAATCTGAAAAAGCTAGTGAAGCATTGTTTATCTGGTTCAGTCAACAAAGGCAGAAGGGAAGTCCAATTTCCATCCAAATGTTTCAAGAAAGAACATTAATTTTTAGAAACGAGTTTAAAGAGGGTGAATACTAGTTGGCTACAGAGATGGAAAAATAGGTATGGTGTAATACTGCTTGAGATATGTGAAGAAAAGCTTTCCGGTGATTGTAAAGCTGCAGTGAAGTTCTGTAAAAAAAGTTCAACAACTCATAAAAAGTAAAAACCTCACAAATGATCAGTATACAATTGTGACGAAACAGGGCTCAACTTTGAAAAGTTACCTTTAGAACACTTGCTTCACGCGAAGAATGCCATGCTCCTGGTTACAAAAAGGTAAAGAAAGAGTAACGATACTTGCTGCATCAAATGCATTAGGTGCATACAAATTAAAGCTTGTCATAGGCAAGTTCGCAAAGTCTAGAGCTCTCAAAGAGATTTCCTTGTCTGCACTGTCTATCCCTTACAGGAACCAAAGGAATGTCTGGATGGACAAAGGAATGTTTAAGAAATGATTTTATGAAGAATATGAACAGGAAACTAAAACTTTTTGAACAAAAATGATTTGCCTAGTAAAGCCATCTTATTGATGGACAACGCTGAATCGCATCCAGACGAAGAGGAACCGCAGTGTGATGGAATTTGGGCAGTGTTTTTGCCGCCTAATGTCAAAAGTTTTATAGTACCGATGGATCAATCGGCTTTGGAGTGCTTAAAAGGTGTCGATGCCGCCTGTTGCAGTCACTTCTACAAGCAACGGAAGAGGATGGGAACATCAATAATTTTCTATAACGAGTAACCATGAGGGACGTATGTATTGTTTAACAGAGTCATGGGATGAAGTGAAGCCTGAGACACTTGTGGAATCGTGGAAGAACATTTTAGAGAACAAATCGACTGTTGAGAGTGAATTCGATGATGCTGCTGGTGAAGATTATGTACCTCTGTCACACGCAATCGCACAGCTTACAGATGGTAGTGAAAGTGAAATTACGGTATGGATGAAGATTGATGAACAGTTTGAACTTATGGAAATATCAATTGCAGGGATGTTGAATGAGCCGACAGAAGAAAGCAAGGAGGAAAGCATACATTGGAGAACACCAATGATGAGTCACAATGAGGGTTTTGCTCTGTTAGAGGCGTCATTATGCTATGTAGACCAACCACCAGAGGCAACGCCGTGCCACACCATGTTACTCAAACGATGGCGTGATATTGCCGCGCAAAATCGACTCAGTATCCTGAAGCAGAATACGCTTAAAGGTTTTTTCAAAACACAAACCCATGTACGTATGTGTATATCGTGTTTATTTCTATACAAAAACTTTAATAATTTACAGTAAATATCTTCACCTTGATTTGTTATTGGTTTTACTTCATCTTGAATGAGTTTTCTTATGGTGCTCCGTATAATCCGAGTTATCCCAAATCCGAGGTTTATTTCCTTATATAAGTGGTTTGTTTACTTTTAATTTAGGTTTATTATTTTTTTTGGTATGTACAGGAATAGAGGTTTATACCTTCACCCCCCCATTATTTTGGATTAATGATACTCTACTGTAATTTGATAAATAATGTGTATCCGTATATAGCTTTAAGATTAAATTTAGAATCATATACGACATTGATTAGAGGCATGTATATAACATCGTGGTAGACCATCAACGCTGTGCCATCTGAGACTATTACCCTCCTGTTGTAAACAGCCTCTGGAGATAACTACCCCAGTGGTTGCTACAATATTCCGTGTTATGAGTTTGAATTTTCAAATACTTGTGCTTTTCTCAACTGGAAATTCGCTGTTGATTCTTTTTTCTAGTGGTCGTGCAAAGGGCATAGAATGTCAAGGTCATCACACAGGACACAATCTTTAAAAATATGACTATCCACAATAGTCTGTAGAAGTGTAAGTGATGTGAATAGTCGTTTTCGGCAATTTGCTTACTTTAGCTAAAAATCTTACGGTCTTTTGTTCTGGTCACGTTTACCTTAGAAACAAAGAAGTGTACCGCCCGACATATGGGCGATACATTCGCAAAGTGTTCTTTTGTATTTCCAAACAGGTCTGTTTCCCAGTTAGTCTATGTTTCTGTCTACCACAATCAGATTTTTTAAATTTAAAACAAGGAATTATTTATTCGCAAAATCATACACTATTCTGTACAGTTAAAATATTTTGTGTAGATCGGGTTTGAAAACTAGTTCTCGGGCATATCAACACATGAATAACTACAGTGCCTTCGTTTTATGCCAAGGACACAACTGCTTATATGCGTATCGGTATAATACAGTGACCTCTGTATTATACAACTGCGTAGCAGCGGCGAGAAAGTGTCAAGGGTACGTTTATCAGCTGTGAGCTGTCTCAGTAGTTACTTAGTCTTCGTGTTGTGAAGTATTTCGACAATACGTGTGTTGTCTGTGATTTCCTTAGGAATGTTATTCACTTATTCATCCACGGAAATGCCTGCCAACAAATTCACGCTTCAACAGCCTATTTTTATGTACGATACATACGTAAAAACTGAATTATGTAGACAGGTGTGTAAGCAATTGCAGCAGCAATTTCCTGGTTATCCAGTTCTGGGTAGAGACACTTTGAAATGTTTGGTCAATAGATTTAGAACAAAGATCGCTAAACGCTAAAAAATGAAGTTTATAGGAACAATCCCGACGGACAATACAAAAGGAGAACTTATGCGTAGGAATGGTAATTTCATCCCACGATGTCAAGAATGTCTTCGCGCAGATGGACACCACTTTCAACAACACTTATAACAAGGTTAGTACTCGTTACATATACAGGATGTTTCAGAAATACTTTTACAAACTTCGGGTATGGGTTCCTTACACCACAAGAAGGAAAAAAGTTCATATGAACATATGTCCCATAATCCTTTGTCTGCTCGTTAGGTGTTCAACACAGTGGTACACTTATAGCACACAAAGCTCATGATAAATGCTCGAAATGTCCTCCTCTTGCTTCTATGCTTGCCTGTACTCGTCGAATCATCGAATGTCGCATCCTGTCAAAAACTCCGGGATGGTGTCGAATGATTTCGCAGGTTTCCATGACACATCGATGAAGCGTTTCTGCATCCGGGATGGCTGCTCCATAAATCAATGATTTAAGATGCCCCCAGAGGTAAAAATCCACAGGATTGAGGTCGGGAGAAGTGCAGGCCATGGAACTGGTCCTCCTCTGCCTATCTATCGATCCTGGTAGATACCAGTCAGGGCATCTCGAACAATGCGACTAAAATGTGCCGGAGCCCCATCATGCATAAACCACATCTTTTTTCTTATTTGGAAAAAGAAACACGTGCAGTTAACTCACTACATGTACACAATTGAAACGTTGAAGACAGACTAATGACAAATGACAAACGTAAACAAATCTCCATGGCAACACTTCGCCATCTACCGTATGTAGTACAATGGGTCAACGCCTTCTATGAATGCATAGAGAAATGAAGTTTTGAGGTTGGACCCAGAAGGCCGTTGAACTTACACTTTCATTGTGACAGGAATAACGCGAAAACCAAGGATTATAGGACATATGTTCATATGAACTTTTTTCCTTTTTTCCTTCTTTTGGTGTGAGGAACCCATACCCGAAGTTTGCAAAAGTATTTCTGAAACACCCGGTATGTTACTAACACTCGTGAGTAAGCAACGCGGCAGTTACGGACGGAAAATCCCGTAATGTAGTACACTGTGTGCGGAACACACATTCGCGCGATCCGCGGCATAAAACAAACGCACTGTATTAAACAGATTATGGAATGATGTTTCAAACGGCAATGCTCACATATTCAACAAATATCGGTTCATCTTCCTGTAAAAGAGGTAAAATGCTACATAAATGTTTAGAGAAATGATTATTTTAGCTGGCCACAATTTGTGATAAAAATATTCTTAGAGGCCTTGAAACTCTGGGAAACCATGGACTCGAAAATTTTCGCTACATCCTTTTCTTCAGGAAGAACCCTTTTCCGGCATTAGCCCTCAACAGAGTTCTTGAACGAGTAGGCTACTGCTGCAAGTTTTCATTATTTTTTCATAGATGGACTTTACTACTGTGCCAATCTGATTTGTAGAAGCACTATCCATGCAATGTATCGGTGAAATTTGGCAAAAATGTGAATTTTTTTATTTTTTGTTTGTTTTGTTTTTTGAATTTTTAATACACTTGAAAGTTATACTTTCATGCTACACAATTGTTTAATATGAATCATTTTAAAGCCACAAATGGCTATTTAGTTGGTCCTATATCACATAGGTAAAGGACTGCATTGAATTTTAATTCCAGTTTTCTCAACTTCTTTGTTTCTGTATTTTTCACTTTTCAAAAATTCTCCTTGGACCATAATTTATAACTTATTGGCTGGAAAGTTTCAAGAGGGCTTCAGGAATAACACATTTAAACATATTTGTGCACTAGTTGAAAATATTAGATAGCCCAGCTGAAATTATTTTCCATTTTTCACAATGAAAACTTTGAAGAATTTAATAAGATGTATGCAAACCATTTTTCTCTGAAACTAACTGAAATTAACAAATTTCTCCGCTAAAATGTCTTTAGGTACCAGGTCAAATTAAAAATTTAGGAGCGATAAGATAAACTGTACGGTCCTAAGAGCATTTCATATTACCATATAAAAGTTTTTAATAAAAATGAATATCTTAATAACATATGAAATAGTTCGTTAACATTTCGTATGCACTATATGTTTTATGTTATGAGTGTATGGTAAAAACGTCCATGGAAACAGAAGAAAACTGTAGATTTGTGGAATTTTACAGATACGTTGCCTTGTAGCGAAACTCTTCAGCTGTACACATAGCAGATGATTATTGGCAATCTAGGGCACATGCCGTTCTGTAACTCCATTACATTTCGGCTAAGGACTATGCATCCACCCTCACATTTAAGTATGCTTTTCATAGAGCTTGCAAAATGAACAAATTCCTAATGTATTCAATGGCTGCAACCCAACTGCTGCGATCCGTTGCTTTGAAGAGAGCACACTTGGGTTTCGTACACATATTGCACATGCACAGTACAGCAGTTAGTTGGGGCGCTATTTTAGTTTGGGCTTTGATTCAACGATATGTTGGTGTAAACCACTAGTGTGTTTAGAAAACAACTTCTTCTTTCGCTGCGTAGCTTGTGCTCTTTTAACAGTGGTTAGGAACAGCTTGCTATATGGGCAAAACTAGACTACAAAGCAGACGTCACGACTCTAGGCCAACTTAATGTTAAAACAACAGATATTCAAAGTCCATAATATTGATGCATGCATATCAAGACGACTGCAATATATAGTTCTGAAGAAATTACATATGTTTTGTAAATGTCGGTTACAGAAAAAGAAGCTTATGTTGAAAATTATTATAATTGATATACTTGACAGTTTACTGCATAATCATAATCGCGCGCAATTAATCTGCTAAATATGTTTTGTTGACAGCGTAACCTACCATAACCTGCTGAATCCCCTAGAGATAAGCACAGATAGCTTTGTAAATATATAATAAAATACTTCTAGTTTGTCTGCAATAATATGCTAACACGTTTTATGAAATACTTCTTCTTCAACGGTTACCCTCCTCTGTGCTGGACTTACACCCCCAAGGACTTACAAGCCAATATCAATGTACAGTCCGTAGCCTCTCGAGGAGCAAGCAACTTTGGAACACAGCAGAACCAGGATGGGTGATCAGCCCAATGCGTGGCATGGCGGTGGAGGAGGAGGATAGTTTCGGTTAGACTGCTTGTAAGCGGGGTTTGAACCCGAGACCTCTCGAATGCGGGCGACAGACGTTACCGCCTGAGCCATCCCACTCGGTTGTTTTATGAAATTCATTTGAGAAAAAGTTATGTGTTTTACATTTTATTCTTGAAATGATCTCCTAAAGGCAAATTGTTTAATTAGAAGGTCTATATTAATGATAATTGCATAGAGGCTAGTTTGGCCTATTAGTATGCTGCTGCTGACTATGGCTCTATGACATAGCTGCAGGAGTCGCTCCGACCGCTCGCCCTCTCTATTGATACTAGACTTTACTTATCTACACCTTTCCTTTTTAGTATAGATCACATCACGATTTGTTCGATGTAAGTCTGGGTAAGTCAACTCATTTGCATATGACGTATCTGAGTCGTGTGACATAACACTGGTTATGGATATTCATTGGTAAATGCTTTGGGGAGGAGGAGGGTATGTTTTGCACCTTTGACCAAGTAGGTTCAAAGCGCAGATTGCTTTCCTCTATCCTTGCCTCACTTGTCTGACACTTTACCTTGCGTTTTTTTTCTATGAGTCGGTAGCCAGAAGATAATCGTTTTTTACGTCAAAGAGCATTCAGTTGGATGACACACTGAAGTGGTTACTCGAATGCTAGGATTTGAGACTAAACATAAGGGTTTTCCATAACTTCTCGAAGTTTAGAACTCGATTTACTGTCTAGTATTTATAACTTGTGCTGGAATTTTAAATTTAAGTGAGAGATTGTCATCCGATACATCTGTTATTTCCGCCCCGCTCACTCTAATGTGAATGCCAAGCTTTGAGATCGTGAAATAAAACTAAATGATGGAAGTTGCTATTTAAATTTGAACATCCGGTAACACACATCGGTTTTCCATATTCCTTCTGTATAGTCGACCTGTAAACAACGAATTTATCCTTGCTAGAAAACGTTTTAAATATGTCTAAAGAGAAATAGAACCATTTCTCTTCGTTTTTAACTATTGCTGTATAACTTTTAATAAGGCCATAGAGATTTTAAGTCTCCAGGTTTTGTAATAACACGCGCACTGCGACTATAGGAGATGCAAGTGGGATAAACGGAAAGAGAAAACAAAGGGTAACAAGGAAAGGTTTACTACTTTTAATAACATTTTAAATGTCACAGATTGATCATCAAAGGCAAGATGAATAAAATGAGAGGATTATTAAGAGAGTAAACAAGCCTGAACCTCATCGTCACTTAAAATTACCTGCTATTTGAGTCTGAAATTTGAGAAACTAAAACGAATGAAAACGTTTAAGCTGTAACCAAATACAAAATGCACTTATCTTTTGTATAGCTTTATGATTTAAGATTCATTATTATCATCTTCAAGGTTTGGACCTCGTTTAAGATCCTTTCTGTCCCGATTAATCAAACTCGTCTCTACATCTACGTCTTGGTCTTCCTATATTCCGTTTCCCTAATTGGTTTGTATTCTGTCAATACTTTTTGGTAATCTTCCCTCATTCATCCTTTCAACACTGTAACACCATTTTCCCTTGTTTTGGTTATTCCTTTCTATAAGTTTAAATATTTTCAATTAATCCCTGATTTCCTGGCTATATTTGCAATCCAGCAAAGAGTATCCAGCAAAATATCTAAAAAATTTCATTTCTGCCCATTCAGTTTTTATTTTCTGCTTTTTGTTTAGGACCTTGAGTATAGAACTGGCATTATTTTATAAAATTATGTGTGCGTCTTCTTCCTTGTCTGTCCTAGCACTCTGCTTGTTGTGCCACAATTAATGAAGTTTGTCTACATCTATTTCATTTAATAAGTAGTTAAATCACACCCCAGGTATTTAAATATTGGAACTTGTTCGACGATTTCGTCATGTATTACAATCTTGATTCTAGTATGCTCTTTAAGTGCGAAGGCTTTCACGACCAGACTTAATCGATAATATATTAAAATCTTCCGGGTTGGCAGGCCGTGATCTAAGGGTAAAATTATTTACACTCGACGTTTCGGCAAACTCTTTGGTTGCCATCTTCAAGAGCTTAA
Organism: Deroplatys truncata; assembly: GCA_030765065.1. Lineage (NCBI taxonomy): Eukaryota > Metazoa > Arthropoda > Insecta > Mantodea > Mantidae > Deroplatys > Deroplatys truncata. The sequence continues at coordinate 138,093,696 of CM060986.1, forward strand.
CAACGACAGGCAGTCGTTATATGTAGGGAATCTGTCATCCACATAACGGCGAAGCACTCTTTGTTCCAATACCCAAGTGCGACTTCTACTATCCATCTATCCCTCCCGGAGGTTAAGTACTACTGGGTTAACTTCGTTGAGTGGGAGGGTTGAGGAGATTTCGTCGATTTTGGGTTTGTTGCTCTGTCTGTCTCGGTTTTGCTTTCCTTTGCACTTACGTACTCAGGTGTGTTAATTGGCTTCAGGAGCAAAGTGGAGGAAGGATTGGCAAGAGTCTCTTCTCAGATAGGATTTTGTGAACATACACAATATTATGCACGCCATAATTTTACGAAAACTCTTATCTAATCCACTTCCTTGTTTCCGTACCGCAATTATGACTTTGGAGGTAACTCCCATATTTTAACCAATTCGTGCATCCCCCCGAGTAATAACGTTTACCCATGGTAATGATGGCATGCTACAACACACATTATGATGCCTAATCCAGGATATTAAATTCGCACCGAGCTCCGTAGTAGTTCGCGTCAGATGCCCCTGCCTCCGGGATGTTGAAGTGCTTGCCGGCCACGATTTCGTTGATCTCCCGTCTCCAAATCGGGGTTTACACATGGAATGCACATTTATCATTGACTAATGGTTTTATTTAACAACTTGTGGAAACCTCCCCTAAGGCAGTGTTGGCCTTCAAAGTGTTGGCCTGTCCATCTTGGTTAGGAAATACTTAGGAAAACAGCTACGGTGGATCTTTGCTTGAATCCTTTGACCCATGCGTTCTTGTTCCGGTAGTCTGGCGCCAAACATCAGTGTTTAAAAGGAAGGAAATTTTCCTATTTTTAAATTTAATGTTAAATATTGTCTCCGTGTTTAATACATTTCACCTTGATAACTACAAAATTCCAATGTACCCCTTTAAAACCACTCCCAGTAATATAAAATTTCAAAAAAATCTAAGCTGCGTTTTACATATAGCTTAAAGTGCAGTTTGTCATGCCGGTATTTCGGTTTATTAATCATATTACTCAGTTAAACTCATTTTCTAAAAAAAAACTGATGTCACATCCACATGACATTCTCCAGTATTTTTTGATTATTAATGGCTATACAAATTATACTTACCAAAGTTTATTTTCCTATCTACTTTCTTTTAATCCAGATAAATCTTTCTAGAAATAGCTGCATTACATATTTAGTTACAGATATAAAGGGAATAACGATGCTCAAACTTCATAGACGTTATAAGCTGGCTCAACATTCCATACTCTTTGCATGACATCGCGAGATACAATTGAAAAGTCGACAGGACTTTAAAATAGTAGCTAAGTATTGAACAATTCGAACCATTAATAACGGATATATCGAAATGGTAAAAATGTCATTTGAAATAAATTTGTGTGTTTGAAATAGGTCTATATTTTTTATGCAGTGCACTTTTGTCTATCCCTTCACGTTTACCACTTATACAAGATTCTATAAAATTCTTTCTGAATGAAGAGGACTTTAAATTTTATTGTAGATCCTGAAGCCATATATTAAAAATAATTATGCAAATATCTTTAATGTATGGTATTTTTTATCAAAACCTTAGAGCCATTTATCAGAAAATCAAAAATAAAGAAAAATGTTTCATTTAAAGGGTGGCTTAGGGTGAAGCATTTACTTGAAAATCTTCGAGTGGAATCTGGTATATCCGAATTTTCTTTTTGGAGTTTTGCTGTTCACAAGCACACACACGGACCTTTACCTAAAATCCTTTATTTGAATTAAAAGAGCCTGAAAAACATGTATTTCCGGTGAAATATCGGTATCGAATTTTTGGATGGAATGCAATAATTTCTTTACCTTCTATGTACATTGTTAGAGTATAAGAAGTGGCCCGTTCTCCTAGATCACCATAGTGTTTTTCTCTCCGTAAGGTTTCCACCTACAGGTAACCAACTTTTGAATCCGCACGGCTGGTAACAGCTCTCTATGTAACTGGCCTGAAAAACAATTCAGGGTCATTAAAACTAACCGATGGACGATGTTTTTAATCTATGTAAAATGGAGGGATGGTTCGGATACATCTCTATGAAAGAGTTTCGCTACGATTGACACGCAAGGAAAGGCTGAACCAACTACAGATAATTTGATCTTCTAGAGGAAGCGGTGAGGAATGTTTTGAATGTCTGGTAAACTGAATGTCAGCTACGACATTTATGAAAGCTTTCATCAGCGACATGTGACGAAGGTTAAGTTATTGCTGCTACTAAACGGCAATAACAAAACGGTAGCGTAGCATGGCAATATAGGGTTTAAGTTGTATTGTTAGCCTTCGGCAGTAGGTTGTGGAGGTAAATTAACTTGCCAATGCAGAAACTAGAATATCCTCGAAATACACAGGTGGTCACGCAGGTAGGGGATGTGGCTAGATTTTGTGACCAACATAAACAGCTCCGTTCCATATGGGCCACATAGTATGCACGTGAGTACATACCTGTGGAGGGTCGAACCACTTCACCGGCCAAGCGCTCTGCCTCTGCATCCCCGCAGGAAGGCACCTCTGAAGCCACCAGCACCAACCTCGCCGCAGACGACCACTTCACATTCGCCGACACCAGCACCATCACCAACGCCGATCATCGAGGAAGTGCAGGACCTACGCGACACCGTTCAGGATCTCTACGCGGAGTTCCTGAACATGACGATGAAGCTGATAGCCCTGGAGGAATTCATCAGGGAACTTCAAGTCACATCAGCTGCTCAGCAAGTTTTTCTAGCCGGGCAGTTCAACATCTCATCTAGAATCAACACCATCGGCGACTCAACCAAGAACTCATCAGCTTCAGACACGATTAATCAACGCCTCTTATCTATAGACCAGTATCTCAGTTCTCTGTCAATACGTCAACAGCAGTTCAGAACCTACTCTCAGCAGCCATACACAAAACCGGAGACCTCCAGTAATCACCGAAGGCCTCCGAGCGGCATTACATACGCCGAAGAATACCTGAGTCGGGCACGTCAGTTTCAACACAAACCTATCTATTCTACACAATTAGTATTTCCATTCCTACCTAAATCCTCGCAATTTCCACTAGTGTTGCATTCAGGATTCATGGCTGCACCCTAGTTACTACCTTTACCCGCTCCCGCCCATAGGGTGACAGCCAACAACTTTCACTTGCTAACGCTGGTGCTATGCGGGACCGCAAAACCACACGTTTATTCCACTTTTTCTCCTACTATCCTTTTTCCATCCGGTGGAGAAGTTTTTAGCGGGTATGCCGACGCCTGGCGAGTCTCACACTCTCAGTCCCTACTCCCATCGGGGCTGGGGTTAGTGATTAAATCATTTTCTCCTCCACTCAAACAAAAGTGAGTACACGTGGTAGAGAAAGTAAAAATGAGCAAGAGTTTCTAAGAAAAATTCACCGCAAGCATCTGAGCGGATAACCTTACAGAAATTTTACATTTATCCGAAATAACCCACACGAGTTGTTATCAACAAGCACCTCTAGATGATGGTGATGATTGTTATTATTATGATGTTTTTACCGCTTTTATACAGGGTGGACCATTTAGGTTGAGACTGTACAATATCTTCAAAACTTAGCGTTGTAGAAAGAAATGTCTTGAATAAAAGTTGCTTGAAAGTAAATGCTATTATGGTGTTTCGTTTGGAGGATGTTATGATGATCATTTAACGGTAAATTTAATTTTTTAAAAATGCGAATAGGGCAAATTTAAATTAACCCTAAAATGACCATCACAACGGCCTCAAAACAATACACTACTAATGTAATTTACTTTCCCCCATAATATCAAGCAGCCTTTATTCAAGACATTTCTTTCTATAACTCTTAGTTTTGGAGATATTGTACAACCTCAACTTAAATGGTCCACCCTGTATACGTATTTTAATAAAAGCTCAAGGTTTTATTTTCTAATTTTACATTAAACGCACTAACACTTCCTCCCAGAAACACGAATAAAGAAAGTAAGCTTTATTTATATCAATATGAGAGTTTGCTGTGCCTTTAGTACTAGGGTAATATATTACGCTATGTAGGCACTTCTGTATAATGGGGAAAAAAGAAGCCTTGAAAAACAGAATGAGATGGTTTTCAGTTTCGAGTGAAGTACTTAACGAAGCGTCATGAATTGTAGGATACCAGAAGTAGTGATTTTATTTATAACCCCTAATAAACAATGAGTGCTGTTGCAGTGTTGTTATGCAGTTGGCCACTACAGGCTTTTTTATAGAACATGTATAATGCAGTGTATACGCCTGTGCACTATGCCGCCCAGAAAACATACGATGGTGAAAAAAAATATAAATAAATAAATAAAAAATAATTTACACAGTCCCTTTACAGAGTTTGTTATATTTATTTTTCGGCGATTGTGCTTTTAGATCCACCTCCTGTTAATGCTGTCATGGTGTAAATTTGAATTCGCTGCACTCAGTGCTGGCAACCTAAACTATCTGCTTGTGTTTTCTATTTCACTGCACGCATATGCATCAGCTGAATTCATTCCTCTAACCTTTAATATATTTATTATTGCAGACATGGAATATGATCATATTTTATAGCTCCCGCTTACCGTTTAAATTTTAGCTAGGTGGTTGCTTCATTTTTATGTGTTAATGTTTACTTATAAATAAGATCATTAGCAGCTAAGAAGAGCTGCAAGACATTGATTTTTTTTAGCTCAACAATCAGGTGTGGATAATTGATCACCAGTTCTCCACCAAAGTTACTATTGGTGACCTTTCTATGGATCCACCATGTTCAACAGCTTTAGTAATTATTTATTATAGTGCTTGCTTTTTTATTTAGTTGCCTTATCCTCCGACCACATAAGTACGTAGGGTTTGCGCCCCCTAGGACTTACAACCATGCTTAGGACTAGAAGCCTGTAGATGAGCAGACGAACATTGAATCAAAGAATGAAGAACCCGGAACAGGGGATCGGCCGTATGAGAGTGAGGGAATATGATCGGAAATGAAGGCGAAATGGATGAAAGGAAAGTTGATGGAGCAATCGGTGGAAACCGGAGAACCCGGAGAAAAACCCGCCCAGTTGCCGCTTCATTCACCACAAATCCAACATGCGACTCCTTGGGATCGAACCCGCGCCTCCTTGGTGGGAGGCAGTCGGTCTAACCACTCGGTCACGGCGCCGCCCTGAAAAGGTACGTACACTAAAATAAATAAATTAATAAAGCTGTTGAACATTGGTGGTTCAATAGATACGTCACCAACGTTACATTGTGGAGATTGATTATTATCCACATCTTATTGTTGACCTAAAAATCAATAATTGCACCTATACTTAGTGCATGATAAGTAGTGTAGAGTTAATAGGGCATGAGCTCTAGAGATAAGCAGACCAACAGAGCGCTATCTCGCTTGAAATGCCTCGCCAAGCGAGAAATAATGAGCTATCCTTTCTAAAAGCAGGCCTTGCCCTTTCTAGGACAGTATGGGCAAATTAATAATTAATTTATTTATTCATTTACTATGTTCTAAAAAGGCAGTACGCGTTAATTTTACTGGAGAATCTCAGAAGTATAAAAGGCTCACTTCGTCTGGCATTTTCCTCTTCCTCGCTCTCTAATGATGCTTTTACCGCACTTGTGTCGTAATACAGATTAACGCAGGTTTCGTTCAGTGTTGAAAATGTCCTCCACATGCATCTAGGGATGCATTAGGACGCTTCATCTTGTTGTCCCCCAGAGATAATCTCGTGTAGTCAGATTAAGCGAAGGTGGTGCACATATATTTCTTTGACGATATACTCTTTTTTACCCTAAACATTGAATTTGTTTACGACGTGGTTACACTGTCATGCCAAATGCTATTTGTATGACGTCATGATCAGCATAATCTGAAAATTATGATTTTTCCTAAAGAAAACGAAAGCACTGTTTAGCACAGAAAATATTAAAACTAAACCTATACAGGTGGCAATTTAAGTTGAGACTGTACAATATCTCCAAAGGTAAGCGTTGTAGAAAGAAATGTCTTTAATAAACGTTGCTTGATAATATGGGGAAAATTAAATGCTATTAGTTGTGGTTTCTTTGGAGGACGTTATGATGGTCATTTTAGCCTCAATTTACTTTTTTTTAAATGGGGAACCTACAATTAGAGTAAATTTAAATTTACCCTTAAAATTATAATCACGACGTTCTCCAAACAAAACACGACTAATGGCATTTACTTTGCCCCATAATATCAAGCAGGCTTTATTAGACATTTCTTTCTACAATGCTTAGTTTTGGAGATATTGCAGAGTCTCAACTTAAATGGTACACCCTTTGTTAAATTATGAATGTAAGAGGTTATATTATGCTCAATTAAAAACCAATGAAGTATGATCATTATTGGCGTTCATTTTAACAAATTTTGTTGTAATAAAGCACGTTTGTTTATGATTTCAAACGTTTGTTCTCTTAAAATCCAAAATGTAAATTTCTTAATTTCCTTTCCTAATTTACCTTGTCATTCGTAATATGACAATAGGTCTAGTAAATCGTTGTAAATCAGTAAAGATATCCAGTCAGTCGGTTACAACTTTACACTACTGACCAAGGAATAAACATAATGGTAGAATTCTTTGTAACAAAACGGCGAATCATGTGATCGAACAGATCAAGTGCTTTACTCATATATGGAACATTTAACACTTTGTGAGACCTTTTAAATACCTCAGAGCACAGTATATTATCATGAACATTCCAATTTTAAATGTTGATCTCAAAAACTTTTTCCACATTTTTCATTACTTAAAATCTCCACATGTCAACATTTTTGACCAATTAACTTCTAATTTTCAGCAAAACTTAATGAATGATTACTTAAGGGAAAGTTTATAATTGTTATTTTCTAAATAGTTTTATAGCTTTATGTTTATAAATTCTAAAAAAAAATGCCTAAATGGAAAAGGCTACCTTTTTTTTCAACAAAATTAATTTAAATTTTAAAACACTCCAAATTAGCGATCTCTATAATGATTTTAACACCATACTAAATAAAATTATGAATAGGTTATAGCAAACTGGCACGTGGAGTATTTTAATTAACGCAACTAAATTAATTAAATCCAGAAGAAAAATAATATCTCTGAAAAAATGCACATACCGGAATGAAAGATTGTTTTATATTGCATTACCAAACTATGTAAAAAATGCTAAGTAGCTCAAATGAAAGTCGTAGCTTTTTAGATTTTTCACAGGTGCATTGCCTTAAGGTCAATAATACTCGTACAACGTGAGGAAACAGCTAACAGACAAGTCGCTAGCCTCTTGGCGGAATAATAAATCTCTCAAACTGTCAATGAAATGTGATTGATGTCATATTCCTTGTTCATTCTTTTGGTACGGAAATGCCGATGATAAATGGATACTCGCGGTTTATATCGTGTCGATACACAAATTTCACCACAAAGGCTCAGATTTAAATGGGCCAATGCATAGCGGCAGTTCGTCCTCGCGGCTTGCTTGGACGTATAGGTCGATTACAAGAAAGCTAATGTGTACTTTCTGTTTGGTTTCTTTAGATAGTATGACTTCTGCTTTCCTGTCAGTGTCTTTACCATACATCTGACAAATATCACCAAATCGGCGTATTTTGGTAAAATCGGAATAACCATAAAATAAGGACCAATATAATCTTATTTATAACCATAGCTATATTTAACATTAATATAAATAAATCAATGTATTTTTGTTTCCCTTATTTTTTGCCACTTTAACTTCTAAGATAATATAACAAGATCTCCGCGATTGTTCCTTAACATTTGTGGAAAAGAGATGGTTTATCCCACATAGCTTGCTTCATAGTTGCACACTATGCCATCCATTCTGTGATGTTGATGATGACCATCGTAGAGATTCCTTATACGAGTGTCAATCTTAGTTTTATTGCTGGTTTTGCTTACACAAGAACTTTGAGACAGCATTTTTAACACAAATAATTTCAGTCTAATTATATAATATGTAAATTCAACAACAACTCGCCTTGAAGCAATATGTGTATGTAATAATTTGTAAAATGTATGTAACACTCATTGCATATGCTTATATTATTGTATACATGTTCAATAATGCTATTTGAATGTATTACGTAATTTAATAATGTAGGGACTGTGAGAAATAGGCCAAAATTTGCTAGCAATGAGGTAACCTTGAGGCAATAATGATTTTTAAAGTTTAAATGTTATTAGTCATTATTGGAGCAACAACAATGTAAATTTTGAGAGTGTTTAAAAATAGCCAATCAACAACCAGAAAAACTTAAGTTAAATGAAGGTGTTCTATTGGATTAGGTATACCCAATCAGAGACTTGAAATACAGATATTTACAAGTTAGACGGTTGAAATCAATTCAGTTGCCTGCAAACAGTGTTCCTAATCGTACTCAAAAATAAATAAATTAATAAAGCTGTTGAACATTGGTGGTTCAATAGATACGTCACCAACGTTACATTGTGGAGATTGATTATTATCCACATCTTATTGTTGACCTAAAAATCAATAATTGCACCTATACTTAGTGCATGATAAGTAGTGTAGAGTTAATAGGGCATGAGCTCTAGAGATAAGCAGACCAACAGAGCGCTATCTCGCTTGAAATGCCTCGCCAAGCGAGAAATAATGAGCTATCCTTTCTAAAAGCAGGCCTTGCCCTTTCTAGGACAGTATGGGCAAATTAATAATTAATTTATTTATTCATTCACTATGTTCTAAAAAGGCAGTACGCGTTAATTTTACTGGAGAATCTCAGAAGTATAAAAGGCTCACTTCGTCTGGCATTTTCCTCTTCCTCGCTCTCTAATGATGCTTTTACCGCACTTGTGTCGTAATACAGATTAACGCAGGTTTCGTTCAGTGTTGAAAATGTCCTCCACATGCATCTAGGGATGCATTAGGACGCTTCATCTTGTTGTCCCCCAGAGATAATCTCGTGTAGTCAGATTAAGCGAAGGTGGTGCACATATATTCCTTGAGATTAATCTGTCCTCAAACACATCATTCAACAGCGTCATGGAAACATGAGCAGTGCATACATACGCTGTCTTGCTGGAAGTATATTTCTAAGATGTAATCACTATGAGCAACCACATTGTGAACTAGGTTGGTGTAACTGAGCATTAGATTTTTACTTTCCATATAACAGGTACACAGAACTTTTGCTCTGATTATACTTCTCAATAGCTTTATGTTTATTATGAATACAGGGTGGACCATTTAAGTTCTCTGTACATTATATTTAAAACTAAGCGTTGTAGAAAGAAATGTCTTGAATAAAAGTTCCTTGATATTATAGAGATAAGTAGTTGTGTTTTATTTGGAGGACGTTGTGATGGTCATTTTATGGTCAGTTTAATATGTTTAAATGGGAACCTACCTTTTTATGTTGTTTTCTCACTCCGTAATAAAAAACTAAACAACATTTGTATAAAGCACTTTGCAATGTCCTTACACCAACGTAAACGACGAAAACTCTGAATGGCTGTGTACGAAGAGCGTAATGAATGGTTGGACTATGCATGGATTGTCATTTGAGGGTCAAGTTACGTTTCAAAATTTGGAACCAACATTTTTTGTTTTGTTTCCTTATTCCTCATCACAAAATAAAACAGCTTTTAATAAACCATTTTCTAATGAGAAAGCAAATAAAAAATGTAGGTTCCCATTTAAAAAAATTAAATTGACCCTAAAATGACCATCTTTGCGTCCTTTAAACAAACGAATAATGGAATTTACTTTCCCCTATAATATCAAGCAACTTTTACCAAAGATACTTCTTTCTACAATGATTAGTTTTGGAGATATTGTAGTCTCAACTTAAATGACCCACCCTGTATATCTCGTAATCTATGCTATAAACAGCAGACTTAGGGTTTTAATAACACTATTCTTATCCAGTGCCAGCACCAATGCAGTAAAATGCATTCGTAAATACTTCTTTCAAAATATATTTTTAGTCAAGTTTTGAAACTGCTGTTTTTAGAGAATAAATGGTAGTAGCATTAATGCTGTTTTGGACTAATCTGTTTCATCTATATATCTATCACTCTTTTAATTATTAGACTTTCCTGGAGTACATTTTTAATCGCAAGGAAGTTGATCCGATATTTATCAGGTTACTAGGCCTTCACGAACTTGCATTACAGGACTCAAAGGCTGCTATATATTTGTTGCTTCAGCATGGAATGACTAATATATCTTCTAGAGTGCCTAAGAAAATGTGATGAAAGGATGGATATGATAGTAATACGACTTCTGAAACGATAACAAGTGTTAAAAGTTCATATAAACGTCTGGATATAATAAATTAATTAGGCACCCTTTAATACAAATAGAATAAGAACAGTATTAACATAATTGGAAACTCTACCTAAAAAGGAATTATCGAAGCAGAATATTTGCTTACGTAATTTACACCTAGAGCGAAGGGACTAAATATGGATGATAGAACCAGTTCTAAAATAACTTTGTGAATGGTAGCATATGTAATTCTCTACACTGTATTGCAGTTTATTATTATTATTATTATTATTATTATTATTATTATTATTATTAGGATGTTCGGTTTTAATTTTATTATCTTTAATATAACTTCTTATGCATTATGTAACGTGTTGAAACGATATAACAAAATAAGCGTTATTGCTTTATCTTCAGTTGGGAGAGCGAGAGTCTTCATATTTCAGGGTCTATGATGCTTGGGAAGTGAATATACGAAGTTAAGTGTTAATTGGGAAAGAAGATGCGGGAAGGAAACGCCCTATACTTCTCCCTAGAATATCTCCGTAGCTTTTTGTCAGTTATGAGGAGCGAGTAAATCGGCAAAAATCGTCAGTAAGGGAGAACGGTTCTGGCGGGTTTGGAACTTGGATTTTCCGTTCACGAGTCCGTGCTTAAAGCACTCGGCCACCGTGTCAGTATCACTATGGTGCACTGCCTATGTTGCCGTGTGTAGAAATAACGGCGTTGAACGCTATTCAAATGGTACAGCTAAATACATTTCTTTGACGATATACTCTTTTTTACCCTAAACATTGAATTTGTTTACGACGTGGTTACACTGTCATGCCAAATGCTATTTGTATGACGTCATGATCAGCATAATCTGAAAATTATGATTTTTCCTAAAGAAAACGAAAGCACTGTTTAGCACAGAAAATATTAAAACTAAACCTATACAGGTGGCAATTTAAGTTGAGACTGTACAATATCTCCAAAGGTAAGCGTTGTAGAAAGAAATGTCTTTAATAAACGTTGCTTGATATTATGGGGAAAATTAAATGCTATTAGTTGTGGTTTCTTTGGAGGACGTTATGATGGTCATTTTAGCCTCAATTTACTTTTTTTTAAATGGGGAACCTACAATTAGAGTAAATTTAAATTTACCCTTAAAATTATAATCACGACGTTCTCCAAACAAAACACGACTAATGGCATTTACTTTGCCCCATAATATCAAGCAGGCTTTATTAGACATTTCTTTCTACAATGCTTAGTTTTGGAGATATTGCAGAGTCTCAACTTAAATGGTACACCCTTTGTTAAATTATGAATGTAAGAGGTTATATTATGCTCAATTAAAAACCAATGAAGTATGATCATTATTGGCGTTCATTTTAACAAATTTTGTTGTAATAAAGCACGTTTGTTTATGATTTCAAACGTTTGTTCTCTTAAAATCCAAAATGTAAATTTCTTAATTTCCTTTCCTAATTTACCTTGTCATTCGTAATATGACAATAGGTCTAGTAAATCGTTGTAAATCAGTAAAGATATCCAGTCAGTCGGTTACAACTTTACACTACTGACCAAGGAATAAACATAATGGTAGAATTCTTTGTAACAAAACGGCGAATCATGTGATCGAACAGATCAAGTGCTTTACTCATATATGGAACATTTAACACTTTGTGAGACCTTTTAAATACCTCAGAGCACAGTATATTATCATGAACATTCCAATTTTAAATGTTGATCTCAAAAACTTTTTCCACATTTTTCATTACTTAAAATCTCCACATGTCAACATTTTTGACCAATTAACTTCTAATTTTCAGCAAAACTTAATGAATGATTACTTAAGGGAAAGTTTATAATTGTTATTTTCTAAATAGTTTTATAGCTTGATGTTTATAAATTCTAAAAAAAATGCCTAAATGGAAAAGGCTACCTTTTTTTTCAACAAAATTAATTTAAATTTTAAAACACTCCAATTTAGCGATCTCTATAATGATTTTAACACCATACTAAATAAAATTATGAATAGGTTATAGCAAACTGGCACGTGGAGTATTTTAATTAACGCAACTAAATTAATTAAATCCAGAAGAAAAATAATATCTCTGAAAAAATGCACATACCGGAATGAAAGATTGTTTTATATTGCATTACCAAACTATGTAAAAAATGCTAAGTAGCTCAAATGAAAGTCGTAGCTTTTTAGATTTTTCACAGGTGCATTGCCTTAAGGTCAATAATACTCGTACAACGTGAGGAGACAGCTAACAGACAAGTCGCTAGCCTCTTGGCGGAATAATAAATCTCTCAAACTGTCAATGAAATGTGATTGATGTCATATTCCTTGTTCATTCTTTTGGTACGGAAATGCCGATGATAAATGGATACTCGCGGTTTATATCGTGTCGATACACAAATTTCACCACAAAGGCTCAGATTTAAATGGGCCAATGCATAGCGGCAGTTCGTCCTCGCGGCTTGCTTGGACGTATAGGTCGATTACAAGAAAGCTAATGTGTACTTTCTGTTTGGTTTCTTTAGATAGTATGACTTCTGCTTTCCTGTCAGTGTCTTTACCATACATCTGACAAATATCACCAAATCGGCGTATTTTGGTAAAATCGGAATAACCATAAAATAAGGACCAATATAATCTTATTTATAACCATAGCTATATTTAACATTAATATAAATAAATCAATGTATTTTTGTTTCCCTTATTTTTTGCCACTTTAACTTCTAAGATAATATAACAAGATCTCCGCGATTGTTCCTTAACATTTGTGGAAAAGAGATGGTTTATCCCACATAGCTTGCTTCATAGTTGCACACTATGCCATCCATTCTGTGATGTTGATGATGACCATCGTAGAGATTCCTTATACGAGTGTCAATCTTAGTTTTATTGCTGGTTTTGCTTACACAAGAACTTTGAGACAGCATTTTTAACACAAATAATTTCAGTCTAATTATATAATATGTAAATTCAACAACAACTCGCCTTGAAGCAATATGTGTATGTAATAATTTGTAAAATGTATGTAACACTCATTGCATATGCTTATATTATTGTATACATGTTCAATAATGCTATTTGAATGTATTACGTAATTTAATAATGTAGGGACTGTGAGAAATAGGCCAAAATTTGCTAGCAATGAGGTAACCTTGAGGCAATAATGAATTTTAAAGTTTAAATGTTATTAGTCATTATTGGAGCAACAACAATGTAAATTTTGAGAGTGTTTAAAAATAGCCAATCAACAACCAGAAAAACTTAAGTTAAATGAAGGTGTTCTATTGGATTAGGTATACCCAATCAGAGACTTGAAATACAGATATTTACAAGTTTAGACGGTTGAAATCAATTCAGTTGCCTGCAAACAGTGTTCCTAATCGGACTCAAAAAGTGTCCTCGAGAAGTATAATACGTATTCGTATGAGACAAAAATAGTTTACGTATTAAAAAGTGCAAGTATTTAATTAAAACATTATTATACCGCACGTATAGTAAACAGTTTCCGGTAGCCTTCGCCCCAAATGTACTTTCAGGTGGCCTTTGCCCCAAGTCTAAAAAAAAACTTTGTAATATGACTGTTTCTTTAAATATTATATATTTATGTTTGCCTCGGCTGCGTCAGTATTAATTTTAGAGACATGGATGTCTTGGCAGGGTTGTGGTGCGACAAGAATGTAGGCTTACACAGATTATAATTTTACTTCACTCCTTTTATTAATGCTTGATACGATTTAAATAACACTTCACTGATAGAGAGCTGTGAGGTTATTTTATTAATTACTTGCGCTTTTTAATACGTAAACTATTTTCGTCTCCACGAATACGTATTATACTTCTCGAGGACGTGTCTCGCGTCCGGTTAGGAACACTGCAACCAACTGAACTGATTCCAACCGCCTAAACTTGTAAATTTCTGTATTTCAAGTCTTTGATTGGCTATTCCTAATCCAATAGAATACCTTCATTTAACTAAAGCTTTTTCTGGTTGTTGATTGGCTATTTTTATAAACTGTCACTAAAATTACATTATTGCTTCCAAGAGTCACAAGTAGAATTGTTACTCTCAAACTCATTATTGCCTCAAGGTTGCCTCCTTGTTAGCAACGTTTGACCTATTCCTCATAGCTCCTACATTATTAAATTACGTAATACATTCATATAACGTTATTGACATGTTTACAATAATATAAACATATACAATGACTGTAATATACAATTTTTATATATTGTTACATACACATATTGCTTTAAGGCGGGCTGTTATCTATTATATATTATATAATTAGACTGAAATCATATAAGTGCTAAAAATACTGCCTCAAATATTAACCCGACATTCGCCTAAGCTGCAAGGAAAATCGCGAGAAAATGTCTTGCTTGGTCGGAACGGAATAAGGATTTTAATTTTATTTCCTTCAGAAGTGAATTTATTTTAAAAAGTGCTGGGATGTTTAAGTGTTGAATTGATTTATCAAATATAAGACGCTACAAAAAATCGTATGACCAAACTCGAGCATGTGATTTGTTAGTTTATGTATTTCTAATTGATCTAGCTTTTAGTGGCTTATTGTCGAGAACAGTTCAAACAAAATAGTGGTGAATAATGATCTCATTAGATGCTTCAGATATCCTCCTAGTTCCCAGAATAATAATGCATATTTTATGAATTATTAAATTAATTAAAAACCATCGTAAGACTGCACTAAAATTACATTAAATGAAGTATTCACTGAATGAATGACCCACAAATAGTACAAAGTATTCAAAATTAGCTATCATCTTATGCTTAAGAAACAAAACTGTTGTCTTCACTATTGCTGGAGTACACGATCACAATAAAAATGCACCTAATTACGTAAAGTACTTCCAATTGGCAAAATATTAATTAAACACATCTCCTTCCACTGAGACACAGGTAGGAACTAACAATAATCCTAGATTGCAACATACTATAGATAAATACATGTACATATAGGCAGAGAATTTAAGCACTGCGGCTCTTAAGTAGCCTGTTGGCTAAATTGTCGCCGGGAGGAGAAGTGAGATAAAGGTTTACGGAAGGTGCCCGGATCTAGTGGAGGCAAACATAATGCAGTCAGGGTCCCTAACGTTTCCGGATGTAGCATCGCGACTAGGTTCTTTAAAGACCTCCCCCCACCGTCTACACCAACAGACGTCGAGGTAGGAATTTTCCACAAAGCCATTATGCCGCACATCGCCTGCCTGTAGTCCTTAAGGGAGAGGATACACCCAGATATTATAAAAACTAGAAATGTGTTTTTTTCAGACATGTTGGAATATGCAACTATGTATAGTTTGGTGCCTATATCTGTTATAGTTTGGAGAACATGGCGTTCTTACTGCTATTTTATTCACTTTAAAATGTTTCAGCCCCTTTAATTTTAACTATATTCGTTTAATTTATTTTTCCCACGTATAATTACGTCGTACTAAATAGTTACGCTTTTATAACTAACGCAATATTGAAAGAAATAGAATTTGAAAACTTTTGACAAACCTTTTTTAAACTAATTTTATACATTTATGGTAAATCATTCTTTACAAGCTAATTTTCAGCTTAGGTGACTTAAGTATTAGAAAGTAATATTTATGGTTTTAATAACTTGCACGCAATATCATGCTTGTAACTTAAGTGAATGAGTTTATTCATCATTTTCCATATACATAACTAATTGATTACAAAATTTGTGTAAACGTATTACCAGGTTTAGAAATTCTTAAACCAGTTGGTTTCAAGTTATCAACACTCCGACCATTATCACTATAAAGAACGTTAAGAACAGTGACCAAGGGTTACTGACATTCTGAATGCTGTCTGCAAATACCAAAGTTTGTACGAGGGTTAGCTGGGAGGATTTGTAACTGCGATATCCCTGCCTATAGTTTAGTAGTGGTTCGATCTTATTTTCTTCCTTCCTGGCTTTAATGCTTAGAAATTCCTATGTCTATGCCTATTACTAATAATAGCACTTATATTTCCTAATTTATAACCTTCAATTTATGAAGTTGTACTTTCTCCTAACCCAGTTATAATTGAGGTTGTATATATAGTGAGGATATACAGGTTGGACCAATTAAGTTGAGATTGTACAATATCTCCAAAATTAAGCGCTGTAGAAAGAAATTTCTTGAGTAAACGTTGCTTGATATTATGGGGGAAAGTAAATGCCATTAGTCTTATTTTATTTGGAGAGTGTTATTGTGGTCATTTTAGGGTCAATTAATTTTTTTAAATAGGAACCTACAATTAAGGTCAATTTAAATTCGTCCTAAATTGACCATTACAGTGTCCTGCAAATAAAACACAACTAATGGCCTGTAGTCCTTAAGGGAGAGGATACACCCAGATATTATAATGTAATTTTTTCAGACATGTTGGAATATGCAACTATGTATAGTTTGGTGCCTATATCTGTTATAGTTTGGAGAACATGGCGTTCTTACTGCTGTCTCCCATACTATCAAGAAAATTTTATTCGAGTTATTTCTTTCTACAGCGTTTAATTTTGGAGATATTGTACAGTCTCAACTTAAATGTTCCAGCCTGTATATTAAATTCTAAACCAAAAGGTTTAAATTTCCTTGTATACTTTATACAACATTGTCATTCTCATTGAAGTTGCCTACCCTTAATAGGAAATTTTGTCTCACCTTACTGATGTGCTTTAGTTCTGTTTTCTTATGGTCTTCAATTTAAAATTCTTTTACCTCTTATTTAATTTTGTAAGCTTTCCCTTTCTTGTAAAAGGAACTGCTTCATCCAAATGTTAGTTTATTTACATTCAAGAATACAATGCCAAGTGTTAGCTGTTTCTTCACATATTGGAATTTTCCCTTAACCTGCTTGTAACTTAATGTATGCTGAAACTGAGACTTTTTCTGATGCAGAAGGAACTTTAAAATTGAAGTAACTTATACAGACGTGCCAGAACTGCATTTAAGTGGTATTACATTGTTAGAACAGCTTTAAATGATTTCTGTAATGGTTTTAATACATCAAAGAACAATTTAAAGTAAAACAAATAAGTTTTCACTATTTTCGTTATTTCGCTACACCTGAAGAGGGAACAAAATAAGTGGAGGCATGAAAAAACGTTTGGTATGTACGAATCGATCCCAGCACCCAGCATTTTCCCAGCGATCAGGAAAAACCACGAGAACAACCTAGTCAGGTTGGCTGATCGCTTCGAGGTTTCCCGAATGCAAGTCCTAGACGATTCCTACCACCAGGGCCGGCCATCTTGCTGGGTTAGATCTCGAAATCGTCATTACCTATCGTTTAGGCATAGCACTAAATTCTGCCCTGCAGAGATAAACACACAAGCTCTGCATGACGTACAAAAATCTCCAGCCATTTAATCTCAACTGAAACAAGTACAGGAAGAGCAAAAGAGGAAACAAAGGGATGGGGACTAGCCTAAAAGAGAAGTGATGGAGCGGGTCGATGCAGAAAAATAAATAGCGGTCATAAAGAGAATGGACATACCACAAAGCTATTAGGCATAAAGTAGGAATATACTAATCTAGAGAGGTTACATAGTGTGTGATGCGGATAAAAGGCAGCCTAAGAACCGTACAATCGTCTCAGAAGAAAACCTCTACTTTCACTACCACTACCCCTACTGCTGCTGCTCTTAGTTTATATTTCCGTACTGTCAACAGGATGAGATGTAAACAGCGTGTAACTTGTACTTAAAGCAAGTAGTGACTGCTTATAACCGCCAACAAGCCTATTCACGGTGCTGAATAATTTTACGCCATGTACACTCGGTCAAACTAAAAGTAGACAGTCTCTCAAGCAGTTAAATTTTCTCTAAGACCTTCGAGAGAGCGCGCGGTTCACAACGGTCAACTTCTGCGCGCTGCTTTGGCAAGCCCTATATTACAAGCCGCAAGGACTGATTTGGGCTACCTAAGCTACTGAACTTCCAAGCAAGCAGCTCGAGTTTGACTCTCCGTAGTGGATTATTATCTTTTATGTTTTACATCTCTCTTATTGTAATAGAGTTAAATAACATTGCTTGCCTTACCTCATTTTATTTACAAATATTCTAATTACTAATTTGTAGTTATAAAATTAAATTGATTTGAGTATGTGACCGAGAATAACACTACCCACTAAAACCCCTCCACCGGAGTAGGAAGCATAAGGTACCGTCTTAAGCATGCGCGCATTCCATGGAAAAGGTAAGAACTAGGCCGCAGTGGAGTAAGAATTGGAAACAGGAGACAGACTTGACCAAAGCCCAGCCTGCCCTGTAGCGCGGAGTACATAGAGGGAATTTCGGTGTTGCGGTGTTTGGGCGAATTACCTGTGTGTGTTGCCGTGATCAATTACTAAGGTGAGATAGGTACTTCTAGGTCATGCAATTTCCACAGCGGAACGCTGCGTTCTGTGGTATTATCGGGTCGTACACTACCAGCATTACACCTGTATATCACATGCGAAAGAAATATCAACCAGACGCTTTGCAACTTGTAGTCGTTAATGTGAGCTCGTAATATCTTTAAGGATACCCATCTGTGAAACATAAAGAATTCACAACTTCATTCTATTTATTTGAAATTTTAATGCAGCAATCGGGGCTTAATATAGACTAAATTTCAAGTATATTTTGAAATTAGTTCCAGGTATATTATTTGTTATCTTTTAATGCTTTTATAGATTGCTTCATAAGTAGCAATTAACCTTTTAAAAATAATATTTTATAATTAAACCTCTTAATATATTGTAAAGGTAAACTTTTTAACTATCCTATTAGTTTTTGAGATAAAAGTTAAATATGCGACTTCAATTTTATGTTTAAAAATTTGCATAATATTATTATGAATATTATTGTTTAATAACATCACAACTAACCATGTTAACAAAAATACATCTCTTCGTCTTGTCATACTGTTGTTAATGAGGTACACAAAATGTATAATTCGTTTGTACCTAAAAGTACATCGTACAGAACATTTTGAAAATGAGAATGTGCCAAAAAATGAAAAACCGAGAAGAGAATTTAAAAATTATAAAGTTAAAATAACACTATTTCTGACTTTATGCCGTTTAAAAGCATTTCAGTGCATATAGAGTCCTTTCTTCGTGTTTTTTCGCTCCTCTGCTACAAATTTAGTATTTGGGATTTCTTCAATTTGTTCATTTTTGTATAGGAAAAATATAGGTTTTTACAAATATTTTATAACTGGAACACTAGGCCTAGAGATAGACATTTAAATTTGTGCACGATATGCTTCAAGAGGTCATACAGCTTTGAAAGCTATGTATAACTGAAATACAATTTATGAATTATGGCAATTTTTTATCCTCTTCCCACATGGGTATCCTTAATCTAAGATACACATTTTTCCCCCTTTGCTTTAAATTATTATCCTGTAGCAGATTAATTTTTTCCAGCACTCTAATGCTTTTTAACGGATTTATACACCATATTATCTGGTTTATTTGCAATTATCTAGTTTATCCAGGCTGAGTGAACGATATTACTGCGGTTTCCTTTTAATGCTTGCTTGTGTTGCAGCACAAGCATCACATCTGCACCACTTAATTATGAAAATGCACGTATTTTGTTAGGATAACATTTTAATCTGATAATTCATTATTTTAGTTTGTATGCACTCTATAATTTGTCCTACGATTATGACTCGCTACTAAAATCCAATCTGCTATAAAGTAAGAGAAGTTTCCTTGTAACAGAGATAAAGTAGCAGTTTGTGTGGTAGTAGTAGCGGCTATCCGTAGCCGCTATATTCATTTTATACCCCTAGTTCAAATACAAGGTGGAGAAAGTTTAATTCTTTGCTTTCAAACAAAAGAACATTATCTGCTTCTATAGAGTGATGGCTAGCATGCTAGCCTCCAAATCAAGAAGTCTCAGGTTCGATTCCTTGAGGGTGGGAATTTTTCATTAGCCAGGATTACTCCCCATCCTCCTTAGAGTCTGGAAGGTAGTATGAATGTAATATATTAACTAAAAGTAAAACCAATCCAAAGATTAACACCACTGTAAATGAGTGAACGTAATTGCTGATGAGCAATGGTTCCAAAGGTAAAAGGCCGCTGATAAGACATTAGATGTTAAAGACGCATATGCATGGAAATTAAAAGAATCTAATGTTATGCACTCACATGACTTTCGTATTCTTGTACAAACTATTTTTACAAAAGCTTATTCTCCAATTATTTAATGTTAATCTTGATGAATTTTTGCAGAGCTATTTTATTGCCAATTTTCTTGTAGGTGCAATGAGAATATGGTACGTTTTAAGCGTTAGTTAAATGTTTTAAGAGCTGGTTGCTATGTGGAGCGTTTCATTCTCTTTGCATGTCCAGGATACATAAAAAACTAATAAAGTATTCTCATTTGAAAAGAAGTGTAAGTATTGAAAGATTCAAACAAAATAACAAAAAAAATCTGATGTGTTACACTCACATGACTTTTTCTACTCTTGTACAATCTAATTTTACAAACGCCTATACTCCATATGCTTCATGTTAATCGAGATATCGAAATGTCAATCTTATTGGTAATTTTCTTGTAGATGCAAGGGAAATATGGTAGCTTTTAAGCGATAGTCAAATATTTTAATGCTGGTTGCTATGTGGCGCATTCCATTCTCTTTGCATGTCCAGGACATAAAAAAAATGAATAAGGAATTTGAGAAAAAGTGTAAGTATTGGAAAATTTAAAGAAATAACAAGCAATTTCTTTTGTTCACTCAACAAAAGAAATGTATATGACATAAATTGTGTATTTTAACGCGATCTACATTTTTTGTGTAGTAAAATTTTGTCTATCTCTTATGGTTTACCAGTTATGCAAAAGTCGTTCACAATGAAGAATACTTTTGGAGACATTCCCAGAAAATTCGAGATATACATTTCATTTCTCATGACATTATCTTAAACATATGATATTTTCATCAAAATCGTTAGAGCCATTTTTGAGAAAATTACAATTTTTGAAAAATGTTCCAT
This sequence comes from Deroplatys truncata, assembly GCA_030765065.1. Classification (NCBI taxonomy): domain Eukaryota; kingdom Metazoa; phylum Arthropoda; class Insecta; order Mantodea; family Mantidae; genus Deroplatys; species Deroplatys truncata. Next base: position 138,114,978 of record CM060986.1, read on the forward strand.
GTAAAGGGTAGTCTGGGGTGGGGGGATTTTCTTGAAAACCTTCGTGTCGCATCCTTGGAAGATACTGAACCTAAATACCAAGTTTGGTGCTTATCCGACTGTTCGTTTTTGAGTTATGCTGTTCACAGACACACACACACACACGGACATGTTTCCAAAAATGCTTTTTTTGGATTCAGTGAGTCTCAAAACATGTATTTCCGGTGAAATCTCGGTATCGAAATTTTGGGTGGAATACAATACTTCCCCTACTTACTATACGTAGTAGAGAAAGTAAAAAGGTATACGACATAAATTGTATGTTTTAACGCGATCTACATTTTTCGTGTAGTAAAATTTTGTCTATCTCTTATGGTTTACCAGTTATGAAAAAGTCGTTCATAACGAAGAATACTTTTGGGGACATTCCCAGAAAATTCATGATATGCATTTCATTTGCCATAAAAATATCTTAAGCATATGATATTTTAAATAAAATAGTTAGCCGTTTTAGAGAAAATCAAAATTTTCAAACAATGTTTCCTGAAAATTGTAGTCTGTGGTGTAGGTGATTTACTTGAAAATCTTCGTGTCGCATCTTTGAAAGGTACTGGACTAAATCGCAATTTATTTATCCAGCTTTTCGTTTTTGACTTATGCTGTTCATAGACACACACACGGACCTTTTTCTATAAATGTTTTTTTATTCAGGGGGCCTCAAAACATGTATTTTTCGGGAAATCTCGGTATAGAATTCTTGGGTGGAATGCAATACTTTCCCTACTTACTATACGTAGTAGATAAAGTAAAAAACATTTTCGTAGAACCATCCATTTCCCATCCATAAACAGAAACATTTCTTTTGAACTCGCTGTACATGAGAATCTAACGAGGAGTTTCCAAAGACAAAGACTGTGACGAACTTTATTGACAAGAGCACTGGACGGAAGTTCAATGACTCTTCGTCAACTTCAAATTAATATAGTGCCCGGGCACTATCTCTTGAATCAACCTTCATTATAGCAGAGAAGCCTTTTTTGTAGGCATAGGCTTGCCTTCAGAGACTAGACTATTCAGATATAGCGGCAGTTATTAAATTAAGTCCTAATGAGAAGTAAATTGATTGCGAGGTGGTGCAAAGGCCAATGTGCTAACATCCATTGTGCTCTCGCTTGCCTTAGTAGTCCACGCTTTCTTATAGCTAGGGGTAGGGGTATAACAAACTGATATGTTCGTTATAACCGTCGTCGTAGCTTGCGTTATCGGGTAAGAATAACGGTAACATATTACACCGTTTGTTGGTAGCTATTTTTTACCGATAGTAGTAATCTTACTTAACTACTGTGCCTATCTTACAACTAAGAATATAAAACAAGATGCTTTATTTTTTAAAGGCAAAGATTAATGAAGTACAATTTTGCTTTAGATAATATATTTTTAAACAAAACTATATGAAAATCTTGACTAAGCTTTTTTAAAATATTAATATTCTGATTACAAGGCGTTTCATAATATGCATAATTTCAATGGCTCGATATATATTTCCTTAATGATATTGGTGGGGATGCAGAACAAAGAACAACATGAAAAAATCTGATGTGTTACACTCACATGACTTTCTCTACTCTTGTACAAACTATTTTACAAACGCTTATTCTCCATCTACTTCATATTAATCGAGATAAACATTTGCAGACTCTATCTTATTGCTAATTTTCTTGTAGATCTAAGGGGAAAATATATTTACAAGGGCAGTATAGAAAAACAGTAGCCTTTAAGCACATACATATCTCTTAATAGCTGGTTGCTAGGTGCAACACCATTCCCTTTGCCACAGATTAATACTCTTTGCATATCCAAGACAAAAAATCTGATGTGTTACACTCACATGACTTTCTCTACTCTTGTACAAACTATTTTTATAAACGCTTATTCTCCATCTACTTCATGTTAATCGAGATAAACATTTGCAGACTCTTTCTTATTGACAATTTTCTTGTAGATGTAAGGGAAAAATATATTTACAAGGGCAATATAGAAAAACAGTAGCCTTTAAGCACATACATATCTCTTAATAGCTGGTTGCTAGGGGCAGCACCATTCCCTTTGCCACAGATTATTACTCTTTGCATATCCAAGACAAAAAAATCTGATGTGTTACACTCACATGACTTTCTCTACTCTTGTACAAACTATTTTTACAAACGCTTATTCTCCATATGCTTCATGTTAATCTAGATATCGAGATGTTAATCTTATTGCTAATTTTCTTGTAGATGCAAGGAGAACATGGTAGCTTTTAAGCGATAGTCAAATAGTTTAAGCGCTGGTTGCTATGTGGAGCATTCCATTCTGTTTGCATATCCAGGACATAAAAAAATGAATTACAAATTTGAGAAAAAGTATAAGTATTGGAAAATTTAAGGGAATAACAAGCAATATCTCGAAAATGGTTCACTCAACAAAAAAATGTATATGACATAAATTGTGTATTTTAACGCGATCTACATTTTTGTGCAGTAAACGTTTGTCTATATCTTATGGTTTACCAGTTATGCAAAAGTCGTTCACAATAAAGAATACTTTTGGAGACATTCCCAGGAAATTCAAGATATACATTTTATTTGTCATAAAAATATCTTAAATATATGATATTTTAATCAAAATCGTTAGAGCCACTTTTGAGAAAATTAAAATTTTCGAAAGATGTTCCATGTAAAGGGTACTCTGGGGTGGGGGGATTTTCTTGAAAACCTTCGTGTCGCATCCTTGGAAGATACTGAACCTAAATACCAAGTTTGTTGTTTATCCGACAGTTCGTTTCTGAGTTATGCTGTTCACAGACAGACAGACAGACACACACACACACAGACAGACACACACACAGACAGACACACACAGACACACAGACACACAGACAGAAACACAGACATACACACGGGCATGTTTCCAAAAATGCTTTTTTTGGATTCAGGGGGTCTCAAAACATATATTTCCGGTGAAATCTCAGTATCGAAATTTTGGGTGGAATGCAATACTTCCCCTACTTACTATATGTAGTAGAGAGTAAAAATGAATAACGAATTCCCATTTTAGAAATTAAGTATTGAAAAATTTAAGCGAATAACAAGCAATATCTCGAAAATGGTTCACTCAACAAAAAAAATGTATGACATAAATTGTGTATTTTAACGCGATCTACATTTTTTGTGTTGTAAAATGTTGTCTATCTCTTATGGTTTACCAGTTATGCAAAAGTCGTTCACAATGGAGAATACTTTTGGAGACATTCCCAGAAAATTCAAGATATACATTTTATTTGTCATAAAAATATCTTAAACATATGATGTTTTAATCAAAATCGTTAGAGCCATTTTTGAGAAAATTAAACTTTTTGAAAAATCTTCCATGTAAAGGGTAATCTGGGGTGGGGGGATTTTCTTGAAAACCTTCGTGTCGCATCTCTGGAAGATACTGAACCTAAATACCAAGTTTGGTGTATATCCGACTGTTCGTTTCTGAGTTATGCTGTTCACAGACACACACACACACAGACAGACAGACAGACACACACACAGACAGACAGACAGACAGACAGACACACACACACACGGACATGTTTCCAAAAATGCTTTTTTTGGATTCAGGGGACTCAAAACATATTTCCGGTGAAATCTCGGTATCGAATTTTTGGATGGAGTACAATACTTCCCCTACTTACTATACGTAGTAGAGAAAGTAAAATTACTTTTCTCTCCATTACAAGGAAGTAATAAAGAGAAATGTGGCTTCTAGGGACACCAAGATGAGTTTCCGAAGCGTAATGCAAGTGAAGTAATGGGAAACCTAAAGTCAGTGATCAGATAAACTAGCGGGGCAAGAAGAATGAAGAGGTTTTGTTGTGTTGGTTTCCCTTCTCCCCTAAGCTTCTCTGGAGCTATTACTACGTCACTAAAACGTCATACGTGGGCAAGTTGGCGGACCCTTGAATAGATCATATTATGACGAAATCAGTACCGCAATATAACTTATAACAATTTTATATCTTATCAAAGTAATTGTATTTCGGATTAAAAGGTTTCATATTTTGGTAATTAATAGTTGAATTGTAAGGAAGCAGATTGTGGGCTACAGTGAATTCTAAATATTTACGTTATTTGTGCATAGTGTGTAAGTAAAATTGCGATATTGTCAACGAGAACTAATTATAAGCTATTATAAAGTGTCAAATAAATAATTTTGGGTTGGCCCCGTAGCTCAGTTGGTAGAACACCTTCCTTCTGTGCGAGGGTTCCCAGGTTCGATTGCCGGCTAGAGAGTGGGAATTTTTCTCTGTCCAAGATTATTCTCTATCATCCCCAGAGTCTGGAAGTATGAATGTATGTGATCAAATAATTAAAATACCCGAAGTGCAAGAAACCCAAAAAACAAGAGAATACAAGTTAACGGCAATGCCTCAGCCAATAAGTTCCAAAGTAAAGATCGCCAAAAAGACCTGTGTAGTTAAGACGGGTTATAAATGAGAATAAAAAAAATATTAATAAATAAATAATTTAATAAGACTTTTAAATGTGGTACGCTTAATATGAACAACCTATGCAGCATTCTGTATAATATAGCATTTAGTATAATAAAATATGACGTAGTCACATATATATATCACGGATATGTTAGTAGATAATCTGTAGATCAGCGTGTGGCGGACAGTTAGCCTTCTAGGTCTCATCTCCGTACCATGCCATCTTGTTTCGTTACGTGTCTATAGAGACCTTGGAACTCGGCAACTGTACCTCTACTTCTGTGACGAGCAAGAGGCAGCTTCGACACGTGACCACAGAGTTCTTTGTGCTAGGCAACTGTATCTTTGCTTCTACACGTGTCGGGGAGATCACATTAGGATGCCGTCCAGTTTACCTGCTTTGATTATTTATGGGTATATGACAGAGCATTCACTATTGCCACTTATTTTTCATGTTTACTATTTTTTTGGATTTAAGGCGGAATTTGGTCGTGGTATTAAATACCAATCCAGTATTTAATTTGGGGACTGAGAGAAACCACGGAAAACCCCAGTCAGATTGTACGGTCCAAGGGATTTGAATCCGGGAGAGACCTCGCGAATCCATGCCAGAGACGATATCTTCCGAGTCATCGATCTCGTTCCTGGGTGCTCTTGTAATTGTTATAATAATGCAACCCTTACAAAGCAGCTACTACATGACGTTTTTGGTCACCCCTAACACCCACAGAGAAACACATTTATTGCGTGTTTTACGAAGAGTATTATAAAATATTTCAATTAACGTATGACCCATTCTTTGCCGGTTCACGAGGTGGTCGTATATCAGAATTGCCTTTTTCATGCAAATGCTAGGCTTAGAGAGGCAATATTCGATAACTGAAGTTTACTGCAGTGGGAATGGTAGAGGAGAAGCTTATTGGCTTAAGCTTCATGCGACGCTTTTGTGCAATGCGGCTTGCTTTAGTGCAAGGTCAGCTAACCTGAAACGCCTGCTCTACCCGCACTAAATTTCTGTTATCTACATATTTATTAAAGCGTAAATAAAAAAAAGAGTCGTAGTTTGCGATTTGATATAAATGGTGACGGTTATACTCGTGACGAACTATCATGCAGTAAAAAGATGCGTTTTTTAAATTTTACCATATACGAGGGCAGCCCCAGAATTACCCAACCTGACGCATATATAGCAGTTGTTGTTTCAAACAGCATGACTATGGTAGAAAATACCACCCTTATAAAGCTTAAGCTTGAAGTTTAACGATGCTAGGTTGTTTAGTAACTGTTTGGCAGCCATTAATAGTGAACTCTCTCAGCAAATTTGTAAACATGGATAAAACTGGCCTTCGTTTCATTTGAAAGGTCTTAGTCCAACTAATATTAAAGCTGAGCTAGATTCTATTCTGGTGGAGTGTGCTCCTTTGTTTACAACAGTAAAATATTGGGTGTCAGATTTTAAGCGAGCTGCCAAGACGAACATCGTAGTTGTCAACCAAATGAGGTGACCACACCAGAAATAGTGAAGAAAATCCACAAACGGTATTTTGTCCGGAATTTCAAAAAGTGCTGTACATCGCACATTAACTGAAAATTTAGACATGAGAAAGCTCTGCGTAAGATGGGTGCCGCGTTTACTTACAATGGAACAAAAGCAGCGTCGTGAGGATGTTTCAGTCGAGTGTTTGGCTATGTTTCGCTGCAATAAAGCCCAGGTTTTGCGTCGATTCATAACCAAATATGAAACATGGGTCCATTACCTCACACCTGAGACGAAGGAACAGTCTAAACAGTGGATTGAAAGGGGATAATCGCCTCCAAAAAAGGCGAAGACATGAGTTAAAGTTCGAATTGCTTCCTCATGCACCCTATTCACCAGACTCAGCCCCCTCTGATTATTTTCTATTTCCAAAGTTTAAGAAATGGCTTGATGATAAAAGATTTGCCAAGAATGAAAAGATGGAGTTTTCAATTGTTAGCTATTTTGCAGAACTCGACGGTTCTCACTATAAACAGGGTATCGAAGCTATTGAACATCGCTGGGAAAAGCGTATTGAGCTGAAAGGAGGCTATGCAGAGAAATAAAAAGGTTTTTCTCCCCACATTTTTGTGTTTCTTGTTTTTTTTTTTTGTTAGATCGATTACTTCTGGGACAGCCCTCGTACATTGGTGCTACTGTTTCATTCAAGAATTACTGTTTCGACTTCTGTAAACTGATATAAGTGGAATGCAACGCTTAAGGGATGGTCTGTATCTTTTCCAAAAGTGTGAAGGTTTATATTGGTACACGAAATAAAAAAATCTGATGTGTTACACTCATATTACTTTCTCTACCCTTGTACAAAGTATTTCTACAAACGTTTACTATCCGTCTACTTCTCCTTAATCGAGATAAATATTTGCAGAATAATGAATGGCAGGGTGAATGTGTGTGTGAATTTAATATATTAACCAAAAGTAAAGCCAACCAAAAGATTAACACCATTTTAAGTGAGTAAACCTAATTGGTGATGAGCAACTTTCCCAAAGGTAAAACGCCGCCAGTAAGACTTTAAATATATAAATATAAATGGAACATTAAAAAAATCTAATGTTTTGCACTCCCATGTCTTTCTCTACTCTTGTACAAACTATTTCTACAAAAGCTTACATCTCGATCTACTATAAGTTAATCGAGATGAACATCTGCAGAAGCTAAATTATTGCTAATTTTCTTGTAGGTGCAAAGGAAATATGGTAGGTTTTAAGCGATGGTCAAATCTTTATTGCTTTACGGCGGGCTGTTATATTTCTTTTATTAGGTATATAATTAGATTGACATCATTTATGTGTTAAAAAATACTGCCTCAAATTGCCCCCTTTTAGAAATATTTAAAAATTATGTTGTTATTGTTTTTGTCTTTTAAATTTTTAAATATTTTCTGAAAGTCTCCTGAAAGAAAGAAACATAACCTTTTTATTATATCACTTGATATTTCTCACTGTCACTATTTATGTAACACTCGCTGGTTTTCACAACACTCGCGTAGCAGAATAATTTATCTCTGATCTGCCACATGTTTCACACTTTTAAGGTCAATGTTTTGGTGTTCAATGACCTGAGTAAAGTTTTTTATTCACTAACACAGCCACTATTATGTGCCTATGCAGTAGACATTTAAAACTTAATTAGACATGTTAAAACTTGTTACCATTTTATTTACAACTTATTTCTTAAACATATATATATATTTTTTTTTTTTCTAACAAATTATATCTTATACATTATAAATGAAGTTGCTATTCAGACTTATTATGCTTTTCTCACTAATAGAGGATTTTTTTTTACTTAGGCTTGCCCTAAACTTATGTTGCACAGTAGTATTCCAAAACTTATTCATAAATAAAACTCTAAATTTCTCAAATTTCATTTCACTCCTTGATAGCATATGTAACCATTCTAAGGCGTTATTATCCAAGCATTTTCTACCAAGGATCAATTTTAACTCTTCAGGTACATTCTTCAATTTAAAATATTCTACTAAATCATGAATAAACTGTACTGGACTTGAAGCATTAAAATAAGGTAAATGTAGCTCATTGAGCACAGAATGATAGGTTGACATCTGATTTGTTACATGCACACGTGTGTCATTGTTATTGTTTTGTGATTGAGCGGCTGATGCTATGGATAAAGCAGTAGCGTCTCTTGTATTATTAGTTAACAAAGGTGACACACTTTTTTCTGCACTTGTATTGCTATCATGCATTTGATTAGCATTTACTGAACTAGTTAAATTTGCATTTACTTTTGGTACACTGGTACATAAAATTTAAAAACTATTTCTAAGTTTATTTATTTCTATGCTAATTTCTTGTACTTTATCTTTAATTTTGTCTATCATTGACATTACTTGTCCTTACCCTGTGTGAGCTTCTTTCATTGCATCTGCATTGATTTTAGCTATTTCATGCATTTGACTTATTTTCCCTGTTAAATCTATTTGTATTTGCACAAGATCTGCATTTGTATTTTCCACCATCGTTTTTAATTCTTCACCTGTTTATCAACTTATTGCAAGCATCCTGTTTAGTATTAGTAAGTTTCAACTCCATTTTAGTTATAGTTTTATCAATATGACTTGATAATTTCTATTCTCACTGAATGCAACCTTTATTTAATTTCAAATTTATATCATTCTAAAGTGCTTTGGAAGCTTGTTCTATTTTAATTTCTAACCTCTTACTATCAGATTTGCTTTCTTTCATACAACTTTCTATTTGCTTAGCTGGATAATTTTTGATACTATATAGTTTATTATTAGTTTCTTGACTAGTTTCTTGTAGTTTGTTTAAATCTGTTCTCAGCTCTGTACTGGTTTCAATTAATTTATTAATTAACTCTGTACTATTTTCAGTTAGCTTATTATTAATTTCAGTTATTGCTTTTAGAATGCACATAAAATTTGGTTGTGATACGTTTTCTTGCTCTTGTTGGCTAGATGTGTGAGGGATAGTGTTTCTTTCAGCTGTTGTTCCCTGCACTATCATATGTAAAGGTGATTGACCTTGCATACTATTTCTATCTGTTTCTATACTTAACTGTGAATTTACAGATAACTGTTCTTCTATATCTAACCTATTCGTTTCCTCTAGCTCTGATTGTAAATTACCATTGTAGTCTGTAATGGCTGACCTATCCTCTCCTACTTCCATATTTCCATTGTTTTCTGTTTACATTTTATTTTGTATATTTTCTATTGTTGTATTTGGTTATGGAATTGCTGAATTATAATTTTCCACTTCTTAACAGCATGAAATTATCTTAATAACAGTATATTTTCGTAACTATCTTTACAATTATATAAACATATAGTATTGGAGTTTTCTGACCTTTTCTCTGGCTGAGCTAGTAAACCTTTATACTCTGCTGTTCCTGCGTAGATTCTAGTTGAATTGTTGACTGCGTGCCTCGTACTCCTGAAAGAATTGTCTTTGCTGTCTTTGGATGATGTTGACGTATGTTGATCTTGAAGTTCCCTGAAGTTGTAGTTTCGTCGATTATGGTAGTTCTATTCAACTATTCTTGCCTATTGTTGCCCCACGTTTAGGTGCCAAACTTGAAGTAGTTTTAGTTCCACTGTTGGAGAGCCAAACTTGCTGTAGTTTAATTGTTGTAGTTGTTGCACCACGTATGGTATACCAACTTGAAGCTGTTTTAGTTCCACTGTTGGAGAGCCAAACTTGCTGTAGTTTAATTGTTGTAGTTGTTGCCCCACGTATGGTATACCAACTTGAAGCTGTTTTAGACTACACACGTAATGGTTGCTAATTTTGCGGGAGATTCTTTCTAGGAGTGTTCGCCCCACGTACGATACAAACTTTCCGGTGGCCTTCGCCCCCACGTTTAAAAATCAACTTTGAATTTTAATGTTTGTTTATTAATTTTATATTATACCTCGTCTGCGTCATTAGTAATTTGTAAAGCACGTATCTCTTAGCAGGGCTGGTACGGCTCAGAAAAAGGCTTACACAAATTATAATTTTATTGTACTTTGCTTATTAATCTTTTACACGATTAAATAGCACTTCACTGATATATCCTACTGTAGACCTGCGAGATTATTGTTAATTGCACTTTTTAACACGTAAACTTTACATTATTCTCACAACAATGAATTTATGTCTCACACTGGACCCGTACCGTACCACAACTGCTTGGTTACGCTTCCCTGTAACTTCTCCCGCCTGAATCTGTACATTTCCTCTATTTCAAGTCTCTGATTGGCTAAGTCTACTCCAATAGAATACATTTATTTAACTTAGCTTTTATAGCTTTGGATTGGCTATTTATAAACTGTATTAAATATTACATTATAATTGTTCGAAGAAGTATTAGTAGCCTTTATTAAACTTTCTAATTTATTGTTGACTCTAGGTTACCTCATTGTTAGCATCTTTAGGCTTTTACTTTGTAATTCTGTTTGCTACGGAAAGCGGCTTGCTTCTATTCTCACAGCTCCTACATTGTTAAAACTACGTAATAAATTTTCACATAACATTATTATACATGTACATAATAAATAAACATGATACAATGACTGTAACATAATTTTATATATTATTATTATTATTATTATTACATATACATATTGCTTTATGGCGGGCTGTTGTTATACATTTTTATTAGGTATATAATTAGACTGATACCGTATAAGTGTTAAAAATGCTACCTGAATACTAAGTTTCGTATTTATCCAATTTTTAGTTTTTGAGTTATGCGTTCACAGGCACATACACGGACCTTTTTCTAAAAAATGCTTTTTTGGATCCAGGGATCTCATAACATATATTTCTGGAGAATTTTGGTATCGAATTTTTAGGTGGAATGCAATACTTCTACTTACTATACACAGTAAAGAAAGTAAAAAATGATATAGTATAATTATACCAGAATATCTAGATTTGTATTAACTTCTGTGTGAAAGTTATATCACATAAGGTATAAACATAAGTTTTCGGAAAAAAAACCCTTGCAGTATGTTTATGGAATGAACATTTAATGCATTGCACCAGTTCTTATTTACTATTATTCGTGCACATAAAGTAGTTGATAAATTATGATCCTAGATAAAAATGTAAAATGTAAAGGATATAAAAAGTCCAAAATTTCAAGTGATTTCTTGCTTATACTTTGTTACAAATACAACATAATGCAGTTTTATTTGTGATTTTGAAAGCGTCACGTGAACTACATAGAAGGAAGAGGGAATCTCAAAAGTATAACACGATAACGCCAGAGAAGTGCGAATTCTGCTAAGTGCATATTCATTTTTACTTTCTCAGTCATGTACATAGCAGAAGGTATTGCATTCCACCAAAAAATTCGATACCGAGATAAAAGTTTTGGTGCCCCTGAATATAAAATAAAGCATTTTTCGAAAAATGTCTCTGTATGTGTCTGTGAACAGCATAACTCAAAAACGGAAAGCTGGCTAAATAGCACTTGGTATTTAGGTTCAGTATCTTCCAAAGATACGACGCGAAAATTTTCAATAAAATCCCCCAATCCCAACTACCGTTTACGTGCGCCATTTTGCTAAAATTTTGATTTTTTAAAAATGGTTGTAACGATTTTGATTAAAATTCCTCGTATTAAAGTTATATAACAAATAACATGTATATTTTGAATTTTCTGAGAATAGCCTGTGAAGTCCTCTTCATTTGGAAGGAACTTTGTATAATCTTGTATAAGTAGTAAGCATTAAGCGAGAGGTGAAAACGTAGTACGCAATTTATTTAAAATATGTTTGTTGTAGCATAAGCCGTTTCTGAGATATCCGTTATTAAAAGTTCGAATTGTTCAATACTTGTCATTATTTTAAAGTCCCATTAATTTTCAGTTGTTTCTCGCGATTGCATGGAAACAGTATGAAATTTTAAGACCAGCATATTGTGGCTTATCAGTATGCATTGTCATACAGATGCATTATTGTGTCGCATTGTCGACCGTATTATTGGGTGACTGATTATAACTAGTCCTTTCGGCTGAACGAGCCTTCTCCTTTGGCGCGGAAAACGCCAGAGAGAGAAGGCTTTGTTTGAATCTCGCCCGGTATGACGCCAGCCCTAGCTAGCTAGTTTGCCTAGACAGGGTTGGAGAGGGTGATATATAGTTAACGTTACTTGAATGTGTTAGCATCACTTTTGTGTGCAAGTGTGTAAGAAGCAGGTCACGTGTTGGCAGTCCTCGACTGCGAGGCATCTCCCGTCATCCTTTGTTTCCCTAAGTGTAATGTAGAGCCGCTAACTGCTTTATCAATAAATTACAGGTAATGTGTGTGACGTGATCTTTGTGTATTTTGTCAAAAAACCTCACTGCTTCACCTGAATGTAGACACCAAGGTCCCAGTCCTCTCGCTGTTTGTAAGCTACGCTCCCTCATGTGTGTGTTGGGGTGATCAAATTTAGTAATTTGTTGGAAACTTTTGGCCCTCTCCCCAGCATGTAACAATATAGTATTTTGACTATCGCTGTTCCAGCTACTGGGCTTCAGGTGACTCATATCGTTGATCTCAATTTTTTTTTCATGGAGCCAGATCTGAACTGTAGGGAGGATGTGACAAATATATGACTCATGACTTCTGCAGAAATTGGGTTGTTTCTTGTGCACTGTGGACAGAGGCATTGTCTAGACCAGTCTTAGGAGCTATTTTTCTCGGTTAATTGAACAGTTGTTCTCCTTCGCTTCACTTTTGTTGAAGGATCTTCTCCTGGGAATACCCAGACCGATTCATGTCGTTTAGTTTCTGGAATGTACTGGTAAATCCAGCTTATGTCAGCAGTTGCAATGTTTTTGGATCTTCCTCCATTGAATTTTTCAATCATTTCCTGGCAGCATTGCACACGTGCTTGTTTCTGCTAATTTGTGAAGTGTTGGGGGATCCAGCGATTGCAGAGCTTCCTAACATCAAGTTTTCTTTCAGGATTATTTTCACTGCTGCCGATCCAATATTTAGGGTTCCTTGAATCTGACGACATATGCAACGAGATCTTCCCGCAACATGCGCTCTGCTTTCACCACATTTTCTTCCATTGTTGCTGTAGCCGGTCGTCCTGTTCTGTTTTCATCTTCTAGGGAATTCCATCCTCTTCTAAATTCTGCATATCATCGATAAATGGTGGATTATGAAGGGAAAAGATTCCTAAATACACGAAGGAGTCTTTCAAGGCATTCTCTCTCCCCTAAACCGACTTTAAAATCTTAGCACGGAAATTCTCTCGCTTTAGTTCCATCCTAGCGTATGGCATAGCAACACCTGCTATGCATACACACGGTGCTGATGATGCTATTGTTGGAGCCCGTCCACACTTGCACATGTTGTGTCGCAGTTCTCTGGCTCGTGTTATCTTATTTGTTGAGCGCCTCTTGTTTTATTATTTTAAATTTGGGGTTCCTTGTCCTCCAGTTAGCTATTATAATTCAGTCGAACATGTGTCTCTAAGCAGGGTGTGTAAACGGAAAGGAGTTGTTGCTAAAAGATAACACTGATGAAATTGTTTTATATAATTTTATTGCCGTCACCCTTAATTAATAATTGACATATTTAATATTTATACACGCGTGACTGAAACTGTGATATTTCCGAATGTAACTACAGTCGTATTCTTTGCGGCGCTCCAATTATTTCACGTACTTTACATTTTTGTAACTAACTCTGCGACGCGCATCTCGTAAGAGATTCTTCCAAACTGCGTAACGTGTACCTCATGAGAGATTCTTCCGAATTGTGCGACGTGCACCTCATGAGAGATTCTTTCGAACTGTGCGACGTGTACCTCGAGAGATTCTTCCGAACTGTGCGACGTGTACCTCATGAGAGATTCTTCCAACTGTGCGACGTGTACCTCATGAGAGATTCTTCCGAACTGTGCGACGTGTACCTCATGAGAGATTCTTCCGAACTGTGCGACGTGCACCTCGTGAGAGATTCTTCCGAACTGTGCAAAACTTGCTTATGGCTCGAGAATATATATTCCTTCACCTCGAATTGCCTAAACATTATAATAAGCGCTGCTATTGGTTACCAAATCGCGCCCACTTTATCGTCTGTTTTGGTCAGCCAATCACTACTACTAACATATATGCTCTAGGAAAGATATTCTCTCCATTTATAAAAAAAAAAAGGGCACGCTACCCTGACGTCATTTGTTTGTCTCTTCTTAGTGATAAACAACTCACCCCCTCGGTTTATTGTTACCCACTTCTATTGTCAGTTTCAGTGAGGCCGTATAAACTTATTTCCTAACAATACTTATGGCTAACAAACATGTAAAATCCTGTACATACAGTAATATTAATTTACACTCCAATCACTCTGGCATTCACAGCATGTTATGATATAAAATATTGCCTCAGTTGCTATCTGAACTTCAATCTGAAGTTAGGAAAAGTTGATTTGCCTCACCACTACTCAATTGTTGCCCATTTTCAAAACTTTCAGAGATGTTATTCTAAAAGTAGAAGTATAACCTACTAGAACGATATGTGCTAAGAGGAAAACCATATACTAGCTTTTTATGCACGCTGATCGTAGTATTTCCTTCCAAAACCGTAGGAGAGGAATTTACTGCATTTTATGCATACGGTTCATTCACTCTTTTTTGAGGTGATGTAAACATATGGCGTAATTAACTAGTCTGCGATACACGGGAAATCGATTAGATATATTGCTTAGTTATGCGCAATTATGTTAATCTTAGTTCGAAACTTTTAACTAATGTGAAATAGTAAACAATATGAATAGTAAATTCTGAAGAAGGTTGCTGCTTTCGTATAATTTGTATTTGTTGTTCACCCCTCTTGCGCATTTATACAGTATTGATGAGCAGCAGACACTAAAGCGAGAAACATTGCTGCTTCTACGAATGCTTTTAGCTGGTAAGTGACAATAAAGGTGAAATAATGAAGCATTCTAAAGGTAAGCCGTTGAAAGCGGAGAGTAACGAATCGTGTTGAATGTTTTTAACAAACTAATACAGGAGAATTCAACTGTTGTTGAAAATAATATTGTCAAACTAACTGCAGATTATAACTGTGTTTCCAAGTAAAACGCAGCATGTGCGCGTACAAAACTAAACGAAACAAGACCATTGCAAACACCAAGGAAGAAAAGAAACAAACGTAAGTTAGTATTAGAAAAAGCAGAGCACTTTACCAAATATGCTATTATTAGGAACGTACATGAGGTTTATTTTAACAAGGAACCGCCCATGTTAGACAAAAACCTTAAATTATCTCAGGAATGATCCTATGTTGCCTTCGTTTAAGCAATCCACTTGTCATTACTATTGCTGGAAATTGGATTTTAGGTTTGTAAAGAGAATAAACACCAAAAAAATCTGATGTGTTACACTCACATGACTTTCTCTACTCTTGTACAAACTATTTTTACAAACGCTTATTCTCTATCTACTTCATGTTAATCGAGATAAACATTTGCAGACTCTATCTTACTGCTAATTTTCTTGTAGACGTAAGGGGAATATATATTTACAAGGGCAATATAGAAACACAGTAGCCTTTAAGCATAGCCATTACTCTTAATAGCTGGTTGCTAGGTGCAGCACCATTCTCTTTGCCACAGATTAATACTCTTTGCATATCGAAGACAAAAAAATGAATAACAAATTCCCATTTGAGAAAATAGGCATTTAAAAATTTAAGGGAATAACAAGCAATATCTCGAAAATGGTTCACTCAATAAAAAAAATGTATATGACATAACTTGCGTATTTTAACGCGTTCTACTTTTTTGTGTAGTAAAACGTTGTCTATCTCTTATGGTTTACCAGTTATGCGAAAGTCGTTCACAATGAAGAATACTTTTGGAGACATTCCCAGAAAATTCAGGATATACATTTCATTTGTCATAAAAATATCTTAAACATGTGATACTTTAAATAAAATCGTTAAGAGCCATTTTTGAGAAAATTAAAATTTTCGAAAAATGTTCCATGTGAAGGGTAATCTGGGGTGGGGGAATTTTCTTAAAAACCTTCGTGTCGCATCTCTGGAAGATACTGAAACTAAATACCAAGTTTGGTGTTTATCCGACTGTTCGTTTCTGAGTTATGCTGTTCACAGACACACCCAGACAGACAGACCCAAACACACACGGACATGTTTCCAAAATTGCTTTTTTTTTTGGATTCAGGGGTTCTCAAAACATATATTTCCGGTGAAATCTCGGTATCGAATTTTTGGGTGGAATACAATACTTCCCCTACTTACTTTACGTAGTAGAGAAAGTAAAAAAGAGAATGAAATAAAATCACTGACAGAGAGGATATCGAGTTATATTTTAATTATCGGTTATTTAAATTCAAATAATCTTTATTATTATTTTTGTTATTATTATTATTGTTATTATTATTATAATTATTATTATTATTATTCGAATAGTACATAGTTTAATTGCATTATAAACACGAGACATGAATCCGCTTTGCATGCGTTTTTTTGTTTCTCACAGCTGATACGAACACGAGGCTAGGGTGGACAGATAAAACTTTTTACTTTCTCTACTACGTATAGTAAGTAGGGGAAGTATTGTATTCCACCCAAAAATTCGATACCAAGATTTCACCTGAAATACATGTTTTGAGACCCCATGAATCCAAAAAAAGCATTTTTGGAAACATGTCCGTGTGTGCCTGTGTGTCTGTCTGTCTGTGTCTGTCTGTCTGTCTGTCTGTGTGTCTGTCTGTGAACAGCATAACTCAGAAACGAACAGTCAGATAAACACAAAACTTGGTATTTAGGTTCAGTATCTTCTAGAGATGCGACACAAAGGTTTTCAAGAATATTCCCCACCCCAGACTACCCTTTACATGGAACATTTTTCGAAAATTTTAATTTTCTCAAAAATGGCTCTAACGATTTTGATTAAAATATCATATGTTTAAGATATTTTCAGGACAAATAAAATGTATATCTCGAATTTTCTGGGAATGTCTCTAAAAGTGTTCTTCATTGGAAACGACTTTTGCATAACTGGTAAACCATAAGAGATAGACAAAATTTTACTGCACAAAAAATGTAGATCGCGTTAAAATACACAATTTATGTCGTAAACATTTTTTTTGTAGAGTGAATCATTTTCGAGATATTGGTTATTCCCTTAAATTTTCCAATACTTATACTTTTTCTAAAATTTGTTATTCATTTTTTTTATGTCGTGGACATGCAAAGAGAATGGAATGCGCCACATAGCAACCAACGCTTAAAAGATTTGACTATCGCTTATAACCTACCATATTCCCCTTGCATCTACAAGAACATTGGCAATAAGATTGACATCTCCATATCTCGATTAACATGAAGCATACGGAGAATAAACGTTTGTAAAAATAGGTTGTACAAGAGTAGAGAAAGTCATGTGAGTGTAGCACAACAGGTGTTTTTTTACATAAAAACGATAGGATCGATAATACACGTATTTATTTTCCTTACTCTCCGTCTTAAAGTTTCCTATATAGAAATATTGACTTTTTACTTTCTCTACTACGTATAGTAAGTAGGGGAAGTATTGCATTCCACCCAAAAATTCGATACCGAGATTTCACCGGAAATACATGTTTTGAGACCTCCTGAATCCAAAAAAAGCATTTTTGGAAACATGTCCTTGTGTGTGTGTCTGTCTGTGTCTGTGTCTGTGTGTGTGTGTGTGTGTGTGTGTGTGTGTGTGTGTGTGTCTGTGTACAGCATAACTCCAAAACGAACAGTCGGATAAACACCAAACTTGGTATTTAAGTTCAGTATCTTCCAGAGATGCGACACGAAGGTTTTCAAGAAAATACCCCCACACCAGACTACCCTTTACATGGAACGTTTTTCGAAAATTTTAATTTTCTCAAAAATGGCTCTAACGATTTTGATGAAAATATCATATGTTTAAGATAATGTCATGAGAAATGAAATGTATATCTCGAATTTTCTGGGAATGTCTCCAAAAGTATTCTTCATTGTGAACGACTTTTGCATAACTGGTAAACCATAAGAGATAGACAAAATTTTACTACACAAAAAATGTAGATCGCGTTAAAATACACAACTTATGTCGTATACATTTCTTTTGTTGAGTGAACCGTTTTCGAGATATTGCTTGTTATTTCCTTAAATTGTCCAATACTTATACTTTTCTCAAATTCGTTATTCATTTTTTTATGTCCTGGACATGCAAAGAGAATGGAATGCGCCACATAGCAACCAGCGTTAAAATATTTGACTATCGCTTGAAACCTACCATATTCCCCTTGCATCTACAAGAAAATTACCAATAAGATTGACATCTCGATATCTCGATTAATATGAAGCATATGGAAAATAGGCGTTTGTAAAAATAGTTTGTACAAGAGTAGAGAAAGTCATGTGAGTGTAACACATCAGATTTTTTAATATCTATTACATCAGGCTCAACAGGCTAAGTGCTAAATTTATCTGCAATTTATAAAGAAATGAAATAAAATACAAAGAATACAAACTAAAGGGGATTCTCATATGCGAGTCCCCAAATCGAACACAAGTAAATCAATGAGAAAAGAAAGCAAGGAAACATGAACTGCACTATGTCTCCTGCGGCAAGCGCGGCTTCAGTCGAGGCAGAACCAGTTCTGTGTGTGCAACACCAGGTACTAGAGGAAGGTGAGCAAAGAATTTGCGAACCGTAGTAAGATGTACTCCCGGAGGTCAATTAATCGAATTAATTGTTCTTCCACACAAGCCGTGTGTTAGACAAGGTTGGAAAGATAGAATCAGACGACTGAAAAATTTAGTGCTATAGCCGAGATTTGAACCACGGATCCCACGTCTCCGTCCGGTGCAGTCGCCTGATCCTACCTTTCCAATATCGTCCTCCGTGGTGTAGTTGTTACCATGTTAGCCTCTAGTTCCCAATGTCGCGGGTTCAAACCCGGCGGAGGGCGATGGATTTTTTCGGGCATAAAATTCCTTAACATGGCTTTCTTTGGAAGGAAAATAAAGCTGGTGGTCCCGTGTCGTACATTTACGGCACGTAAAAGAACCTTAAGCCTGATAAATAGGCTTCTGAGCAAAATTACCGATCTTTCTCGCCCTATGTAGAATGGGGTGCTAAGGGCCATGGCAGTTAAAGAGAGTCCATAGATAAAAAAATACTATATTTCCAACGTTGTCCAACACACGGCTTGTATGGAAGAACAATTAATTCCATTAATTGACCTAATAGTGGTTGAAACTATGAAACCCGGGACTTAAAGTACTTACAACATTGCAAGTGCCGTTGGTGTATGTCATCTCAATGCAATTTGAGATCTTTTATGGTTTACTGGGCAAAATGCACATCAGTTGGAGAACTAATGTCGTCCCAGCATGTTGCTATGGTAGCTCATTGGCTTTGTATTGAATTTTTCAGTCTGAATCTACCTTTTCAATGACAAGTAAAGATCATGTATCGTTATCAAACAGTGTAATACTTGCTGTTGGTAGTGCAGGCATATCAGGAATGCATATACTGTAGAAACTGGGGTAAGACTGCTACCTTGGGGCATATGATTGATATGACAATACCTGCTCCCCTCTGCTAATAATCTTAACTTCAACTTGGCAATATTGTTATACACCGAGGTGAGGCCAAAAGCTGTGCAGCCAAAATATTAAATTTAGTTACCCCGACATAAACATTGGGGGGTAATAACTACAGAGGCATACCAGAGATACTAGGAACTTGCTGCGCAAAGCTAAAATGGTGGTGGGATATTTATAAACAATACATATAAATTCACATATAACTCTGGTTTATTATAAAGTTACCTTGGTGCTGCTACATAATTTCCAAAAGGTTACAGACAAACACTGGGGGAGATGCCCCACGCACACACACACGGCAACACACACAACCACACACTCTGAGGACATACACTAGACCGAATCTACTGATGACGCCACGCTCTCGGACAAAGAGGCTCTTCCCTCAACTTGCTTTCACCCCCCTTGACTAGGAATTGGAGGGAAATATGCCGTGTCGGACAAGAATTCATCTGCCAAACAAAATAATTAGTTCAACAACATCATTATGCACAACAGTAATATGTCCGATGCTACAATGTACACACATACGTTACAATATTTACTTTGACTATAAGTACTACCACTGCTGTAGTTGCACAGACTACCATAGAGAATGAACGAGATATATATAGACTGAATTGAAGAGAAAACCAATGAAAATTTCTATTATAGTTTACAGTTTTGAAAATACACATAATTTGCTTTTCTACGCTATCACGGTTTAAAATACAATGCGATAGGTTTCACAACAGGTTTAGACATGAGGTAATTGAATGTTCTCTTGCCTGAAATGAGTTTACGCCCACAGATGAATAATAGTGAAACGAAATCACTAATGCATGCTTCATAAAGTTTCGTAGAGCTTTGATAACTTCATTAGAATCAAATCGTGTTTTCTTCTGCACTCCTGAGAACAAAAGGTAGCATTATTATGGGATAATAAAGATAGCATTAATAAATTCAGAGGAATAATGAATGCGAATACCAAGTAGAGGTGCCGCTGTGTTATTTTCCTGGATAGAAAGCCATTATTAAATAACGTGAGCAAGCGGAGGACAGAGTTCATCGTGATTTCATATCCAAAATTGAAAATAAACACAAACTAAATTAAAAGTTGGATAGCTCCGCTCTGAATACGTAATTTATCTCGAAACGTCAGCTTGAGTGTGACGTAGAGAAGGGTGTGTAGTGGGCAGCTGAAACAATTCTCAACAGAGGTATCGCCTTCAAACATTACAAACACGAAATGGTGATTTCTATATGCGCGTTTGATAATCAAATGTTTTCTATTTCATCTCTTAGGTCCCTAATAACTGTGGCATATAAAATCAAAGCTGAAATAAATTTCATGCTGCAGTTATTATATTGTGTTTAAACAGCATTCTAAAAGTAAAACTATAGCTTCTAACATCACAGAACACGAAAAGCTTCATTGTTACCCTATTTCGTTTTTCTGTTGTATTCTTTATCGCCCTTCCTTCTGTGAAAGAGTATAATTAGTCTACGACATTTATTGTTATCTCGTGCATTTAATTGCCTCTTTATACAGATATGCAATGATCCAAAAGCCTATCTCTTCACCTCCGGCTCTCCTTTTTCGCCTTCCTCTTTCTCCTCTCTGTCCTCCATCTACTTTTTCACTCTCTCACATTCTCAATCTCCCCTCATCTCTTTCTTTTTCGTTTTGTGCAACCTCAATGCGTTGTTTTGAAAATATATATTTCTAAAAATTAAATTGTACATAAAATGTTTGATACAAATTAAAACATAAACAGATGGTTTAACACAAACTTGTCCTTGTTCCTTATGCTTGTTACGTAATTGCTACTCTACGGTTTCTCGTGGTAACTAGTTTACATACACGGATAAAGTTAACAAAAAATGAAAATTAATTTTTGGCTTTTCTTTTATTTTGTGTGATTCCCTGGGAACAGTTCCATATAGCTAAAGTTATCATTTGTATGAAATTTGACTCCTTGCATGATAATTTAAATACAAAAGTGCCTCTTCCTGAGGGGTAAAAGAATCATAAAGGTCATATCTATGCTTTTCAGTTCTAAAATTAACAATTTTTATTGAGAAACTCTCATATAATAATCATGTTACATATTCTTGGATGATTTCACGAGCAACAAATAATGACCGCGTAATGTTGTAAATGCACTGCTTAAAATCCAGAGAAAATGTAAACGAATATTATTGAACGCTTTGCGAACTGTCAATTTCACAATAGTTTATATTTCATATATTCTATGTATTTTAACGAATCTTAATCTTTTCTGTAGTAAGATTTTATCCGTCTCTAATAGTTTATCCGTAATATAAATTGAATACCATGAGGATGATTTTACCGCCAGATTATGCACAGTTGATCATAAAAAATATCTCAGAGATACACACACAGATGGACCACTTAATTTGAGACTGTACAGTATCTCTAAAACTAAGCGTTGTAGAAAGAAATGCCTTTAATAAAACTTGCTTGATATTATGGGGGAAAGTAAATGCCATTAGTCGGGTTTTGTTTCGAGGACGTTATGATGGTCATTTTAACGCCAATTAAGTTTTTTAAAATGGAACCTACAATTAGGGTCAATTTAAATATAGGACTATAATATTAAGCAACTTTTATTCAAGACATTTCTAACTACAACGCTTAGTTTTGGAGATATTGTACTATCCCAACTTAAATTATTCAATCTGTGTATATATATATATAGTTTTTTCATTTTCTTTTTATTAAAATCGTTACATTTTGTAATGTAGCGGATTGTCTGACCAGGAGGAATTCCTTGAAACTTTCGCCTTACAACTTTGAAATATTTCCTACTTGAGCATTACGTTCGCTACATGCTGGCTTTTCATTCTTTTTTTCTTTCTTTTCTTTTTTCGTTTTGAACTTTTCCGTTTGATATAAAATATTGAGGAAATCATTGCCTCCTTTACAAGCGGTAGAGAGATTAAATTAAAACTAAAAGTATAAAATAAATTTGTGTTCTGCATGCGTTTGTATCTTGGTGTCCACAACTAGATGCGATCGACCTCCTCCTTCACCCAGTGCTCAGCCCTGACCTTGTTTTCTCAAATTGCTTTGAGTTCCTAACCATGGCCCGTTTCCTTCGTGGAAAGTTCGTAACTTTGAAACAGTTGAAACCGGTACTGCCTTGTAATCATGCCCCTAATCTAGTGACGTTCATTTCGATTATTTCTGTTCTCTATTGGATATTCATTAATAAAACCTAGCCCAATAAAAGTTGTTGCTGCAAGTCGGTATCTGCATTTAAGATCAGCATCCTAATATACATCCTAATATGCCTATCTTATCTTGACATTTCAGCACGTGATGTTATGACAAGTTAAAATAGTAATTCTGCTTTGATCATTGCATAAAAATGAAAATGCGCCCAATTTGTTTAACACTTCAGTTCCCGAGCTCAGGTGGTAACGTCTGTGGCCCGCATTCGGGAGGTCGTGGGTTCGATTTCCGCGGCCAATCTTTCTGACCCATTGTTTTTTTCGGGATTTCCCTGGATCGCTAGGCGAATGCTGGTAAGGTTCATTACATCCACCGAGTTTCCTGTCCCTCCATTTCACTTCACCTTTCATTTGCTTGGTCTTTTCAGGGTTGAAAGTGTCGGCGGGAGTCTTGGCGTTACATGGCAGGGGAAAAGGATGTTCTTTGTGACCTTCGTCCTCCGTAAAGGGAGCTCTCCGTGTCTTAGGTCCCTCCAGCGGGATGAGCAAGCATGTAGGAGGGAGGGGAGCCGGGGAGCTTCAACCTGTAAAAGATAGGGACCCTGCCCTCTGCCCTGTTGTGTCACTTGGTCCGACCGTCCTCTGACACCTCTCTCCTAACTAATTCCCTCCCGGGGTACCCCGTCAAGGACTTAGGTTCAAAAGATCTTGTAGGTAGAGGTGCTAAGCGCCAGCCCCATCTGATCCAACTCCTACTCCTAATAGTTCACTCCCCCTAAGTAGGAAAAATAATATATTAGCTATCAGAAACCGCAGCTCCTCTCGCCTCTTTACTTTCTTTACTACTTACCTATAGTAAGTAGGGGAAGTATTGTGTTCCAACCAAAAATTAGTTATGGAAGCTTTACTGTAAATAAACGTTTTGAGTTCCACTAATTCCAACAGAAGTATTTTTAGAAAAAGGTCAGTTTGTCTGTGAACAGCATAACTAAAACACGAAAATTCGGTTAAACACCAAACTTATTTAAGTTCAGCGTCTTCCAAGGATGCGGCACGAAGATTTTCAAGAAAATCCTATACCCAAACCACCTTTACATGGAAAGATGTTGGCCATTTTTATTTTTTCCAAATAGATTTAACGATTTTGTTTAAAACACCATGTGTATAAAAGTTTCCAAGACAAAGTATACAGGGTCTTCCGTTTAATATTTCAGAAAAGTAAAATGTTATATACCTACAGGATGGAACATTTAAGTTGAGACTGTACAATGTCTCTAAAACTTAAAGTTGGAGAAATAAATGCCTTGAATAAAAGTTGCTTGATATTATGGGGGAAAGTAAATGCCATTAGTCGTGTTTTATTTCGAGGACGTTAGGACGGTCATTTTAGGGTCAATTCAATTTGACCCTAATTGTGTTTTTCTCTTTAAAAATTAAATTGACCCTAAAATGAAATGTCTCCAAACAAAACACGATTAATGGCATTTAGTTTCCCCATAATATCGAGCAACTTTTATGATGCATGGGGATTACTCCACAGTACAATCCAAATGTTCTAAATACCAGCGAGAAAATCTGTCTCCTAAGTTTTGGCAGCTAATTTGGAAAGGGGCTTGAGGAGAATAGGAATGGGGTCAGTATGGCAAAGAGCTGAAACAAATGACAAAAACATGTGGAAAGGTGTCAAAAGAAGACTAATAGACATCAACCAACAGGAAATAAATCGGATTCTAAAATTAAATCTTCTCTAAGTCTAGCAAATTAAATAAAGTTGAATTGGGGTAAAGAGGCGTATATACTTAGGAAGAAAGGAAAGATCAGGAATGGCATGGTTTAGACTGGGAGGCTGGAGGGCACAGAAAATGACTGCCGATTCTGGCAGGAGAATCTGCCCATTCTGTGATTTGGATGAGGATTGGGTACATATTTTAGCGGAATGGGCACAGTGGGGGAACCAGCGAACAATTAAATTCGAAAAAAAATCCTTAATTCCCTCAAGAAATAGATTGGCATGTTGGGATCTACTGGCTGTCCCGAGGAACTGGCAAAACATGGGTAATTTCTTGGCTAATTCGCGAAGCTAGGTCAAATTTGTTCAGTTAGACAAAGGTAAATTATCTCCATTTTCCTTTCTCTTATTCTTTTTGTTCTGTTTTCTTTTTCTGTTGTTTATTTTGTGACCATACTTGATTCTTAAAATATGCATTAACGGTCAATGACCCATGCAGTAAATACTTGTGTATTAACTTTAATAATTTGAAACCAATAAAGATACCTTATCTATCTCTTTCTACAACGCTTAGTTTTGGAGATATTGTACAGTTTCAACTTAAATGATCTACCCTGTATATGAGGTTAATGTACTCATCTTTAAGAAGTTTTCTGTAATATAAGTGGAAAGGATGGAAATTAAGCATGGGTGACGTTTCAGACTACATCCGCGTGGCATGGCAGAATATCTTGCATAGGAGACAAAATGGTGGACATGCCACAATAGCGCACTCAGTGTGTCGTATGGTATGTGGCATCTGTCGTATGAGACATGTGGGCTATCAGTTCCCCAAATAATACAGTTATGCTTGTTGACTTAGCCACTCAGATGAAGTTTGGCTTCGTCCTTGAACATCCATCAATTTAATCACTGATCATCCGCCTCCTCCCTCTCAGACATATGACGGTAAACTTGAGACGAGCTTCGTAATTACGCTGCATCAAAGCTTGCTTTTGCTGAATATCGTATTAAGGTACGGTCTGTCAATCCTCTGATAAATTGTGTATGGCATATTCTACTCTGTTGATATGCAGCAGAGTAACCTCCGTGAGCTCTAAGCCATGGGTTGCTGAATATCTTCCTGTTTCTATCACAACCTGTGCGAGGCAGTTTGAGACCATTCGCCAAGGAAATGTAATACCAGTTAACAATGTCTCGGTTTGGCATACTGATAGTTGTACTGAAGTCTGAAAGCTCGCTGGTCCGTGTTACTCTTGAAAAGTTCGCATATGAGACACTGAGCGCGCTGTTGAGGTATGATTATCATTTTGTCTCCCATGTATGATACTCCTGCCATACCACGCGGGTGAAGTCTGAAACATCACTCATTGTTAACTTCCATCTTTTCAGTTTATAGTACAGCAAATTTCTCAAGAGATGTGCGCATTAACGTCTTATATGTAACATTGTACTTTTCTGGCATCTCAAACAGATCATCCTGTATGTCTTGAATTTTCTGGGAGTAGACTGTGAAATCCTCTTCATTCTGAGAGACTTCTGCATAATTGGTACAAATAGAAAATTCTTAATTTGATCACAACTAGACCACCTAAAATGTAGATCTCATCAAAGGTCACAATTTATGTCAGTGTTTGACACACTCCGTGGTGTAGTGATTACCATGCTAGCCTCCAGTTCCCCAGGTCGCGGGTTCAAACCCGGCGGAGGGAGATGGATTTTTTCGGGGGTAAAAATCCTTAGCATAGCTTCCTGTGGAGGGAAAGTAAAGCCGGCAGTCCCGTGTCATTGATTTACGTCACGAAAAAGAACCTCAAGCCTGATAAAGAGACCTCAGAGCAAAATTTCCTGTTTTACGCCCAATATAGAATGGGTCGCTAAGGACCGCCATAGTTAAGGATCATCCATAAATAAAACTAAATTTTTATGTGAGTGTTTTTGTGGCGTTAACTATTTCCGAAGTATTCCTTGTTAATGGCTTATAGTCTATTCATTTTTTCTCGTGATCATAAAAGGAACCTGGGCTTTTAAAGTGATCCGCTTTATAGAAATCCGAATTTCGCTTTTGTCTACTATATCGTTCTGAAAGATAAACAGTATTAAGAAAAAGTAGATAGAAAAAGAAAACGCATGTAAAAATAGTTTGTAAAAGAGGGAGAAGAGATTTTGTAAATGCAAACCATTAGATTTTTATGCATAGTTTAACTTCCTTTGATCCGGTAAGTGTTAGTCGTCAAGATTTACTTTCCCACCAACGCGCAAGGGAAAGCGCGTTGTTGTCTTTGCGTTTCATAGCGTTTTTCTACTAATGTATGAAACACAGTGTTAATAATGAACTTTTTCAATTAATTCACTGAGATCTGGCTCTACTTTAAACCAGAAGAGGATGACTGTATACCCCTTCCACCCAGTATGGAGAATATTCTGAATTCTGATATACAAAAGACTTACTCTCCGAAGTGTGATCTTCCCTACTACTGCTAATGGCATTCATTCTTCATTCAGTCATAGGTTTCTGCCTAAGAACAGGTCCTTTATTGTAAACTCAACGTTCTTCATTCTTTCCGCTTTTTCGCTTTCGTCTTGGTTTACGCGTATGAACCATTTATCTTCAATATTGTTTATGATCTGCTACCACTTTTTCCCCGAACCTTTACCTCCAGTGCATCTCACAGCAGGTAGATGTCTCAGGCAATATCTTCTTTCCTTCCTGATCAGTTTCAACGGGGCCCTTGCCTCTCCCACTCTCTCTAAAACAGTGTCATTACTAATTTTGTGTATCAATGTCACAAGCTTAATGTTTTTCATATCCTGTCGTATTTCCTTGCCTTGCCTTGCTTACTAGTAGTTGACTATAAATTTCATACTCTACAGAAACACTTCACTTATTTCTTACTTACACGTTTCTTCAAGGGGATTAAAAGCGGCTTTTTGTTTCCTTTCATCGTTTTAGTTTTTGTTTTGCTTTTAAAGGCTCGTATAAAATTACATATAGGGTTTGACTGAATAGCCATGGGGTCAGTATGACAAAGAGCTGAAACAAATGACAAAAACATATGGAAAGGAGTCAAAAGAAGACCAACAGGAAATAGAATGGGATTGTAAACTTAAACCTTCTCAAAGTCTAGCAAATGAAATGAAATTGAATTGGGCTAAAAAGGCATATATACTTAACTTAGGAAGAAAGGAAAGATCAGGAATGGCATGGTTTAGACTGGGGGGCTGGAGGGCACAGAATATGACTGACGACTCTGGCAGGAGAATCTGCCCATTCTGTGATTTGGAAGAGGACTGGGTACATATTTTGGCGGAATGTGCACAGTGGGAGAACCAGCGAACAATTCAACTCAAAGAAAAATTCTTAAGTCCCTCAAGAAAGAGATTAGCATGTTGGGAGCTACTGGTTGACCAGAGAAACTGGCGAAACCTGGGCAATTTCTTGGCTAAAGTGCGCGTATCTAGGTCAAATTTGTACAATTAGACAAAGGTAATTTATCTCTATTTTCATGTTTCTTGTTATTTTTGTTTTCTTTTTCTCTTGTTTATTTGTCACCCTACTTGTATCTTAAATATGCATGTACGGCCAATGACTCATGCACTAAACACTTGTGTAATAACTTTAATAATTTGAAACCATTACAGATAACTTATCTATCTACATATAACTAATATATTACAAAAGGTTGTTATTTCAAGTAAGTGCATTGTGTAGTATATTTGTTATTCGCCCTCAATATAAATGTTAAAAGGCTGATGTGATACATTCACATGACTTTCTCTGCCCTCCATCGTTTATTCTTACACAAGCTTATTTTTATATCTATTACATTTTAATCCAAATAAACCTTTACAGATATTACACAGCGATAGTCAAATGTTTAAGAACTGGGCGCTTTAGGCTGGCCTTAATATTCCATACTGTTTCCATGCAATTGTGAGAAACAACTGAATGTTTAAAAGGACTTCAAGTAAATGAACAAGAAACGAACAGTTTAAACCTTTAATAATGGATAACTCAGGAACGTCTTATACCAAAGAAAATAAGCTTATTTTGAATAAATTGTGCGTTTTAAAGAGCTCTATATTTTTTGTAGTACGTTTTCGTCTGTGGTTTAACGTTTATCAGTTGTACAAGGTTATACAAAATTTGTTACAAATCAAGTGAACTTCACAGAAAATTAAAGATATACATTTTATTTGTGATGTAAATATTGTTAATATGCGGTATTTTAGTCAAAGTCGTTAAAGCAATTTTTTAGAAAATTAAATTTTTTTAAAAGTCCTCATATCTCATATTTGGAAGATACTGAACTTAAATATGAAGTTTGGTGTTGATCCGACTTTTCGTTTTTGAGTTGTGCTGTTCACAGATATACAGACACACACGTGGACCATTTAAAAAAGTGCTTTTTTTGGATTCAGGGTCTTCAAAACATATATTTCTTGTGAAATTTTGATTTCGAATTTTTGGGTGGAGTACAGTAGAGAAAATAAAGGTTACTTAATTGGTGGTGTACAGGACATTTCATAATTGAAAGAAATTAAAAAGAATTAACTCCGTGCTTGGCACAAATTCAAGACATCGTGAGTTCGAATCTAGGTTGGGATTATTAGAGGCTTATTAGAGCATCACATTTCATAGAGTTCATTCATTCATTCATTCATTCATTCATTCATTCACCGTCTGATGACTTACACCCTTATAGCAAGTTAAGCTTATACCACTTCCTCCCTCTACAAACACAACGCAAACAATGTTTTGAGGTTCTGGTTAGGGTACTTAATTATGATCCCTTTTGACACATCTTACGGTTTTGAAGCATTTTCAAAATCCCGCATCGGTGCTGATAATTTGCAAATGCCAACGACTGGCACTCAGAATGCTTCAGTCAAATTATGTTTTAGGAACACAGTATTATCACACAGAAAACAAGAAAGGAAAATTTATTGGCCCCGCTATTTGGTAAAGATGTTCGTTCGGCTAGGATGTGATCGTAGCAATTTTAGCTGATTTCCGATCATGTTTACAGGCTACAACAATACTTTTACTGTACTTATAGCGCAGTCAGCAGAGTACTGTAAATGTTGGCTTTTTCTTTCACTTTGGAGCTTTAGTATCACTGTTTTAAAAACATGCTGAAGCAGATGAACATAAATTCATCTTAATATTTTGAAGTTATTTGATAAACCTTATTAACATTTACAAATTTCGACCAATTTAGTAGACATCTTTGTCACAGGTTTGTACAATGTAATTATAACAGAAAATAAATGTTCGTGGAGCTACGTCCTAATGTTTTAAGAAAATAATTATTTCCATCAAAAATATTAAATTTTGTTTAATTAAAAATGTTGTTGTGCAAAATCTTACGAACATTGTAATGGTTTAGTTTTCAAAAGTTTGTAATTTATTAAATTATTACAACCCCAAATCACTCCTTGGGTCTCTTTGACCACATTTAAAAGATTCATACTCAAAGTTTGAAATTAATTAAACAAAATTTGTATCATGAATATCTTAAAGTGACAGAAATATAAGAAAACCGGATGACGAGTTCTAAACTATCATACGCTATTTGTTCACGGCTGTTCCATTTAAACTTCACATTGTGACCATAATTGCAAAACCACAAATGGATTATGATTCTACAGTGCCCGAGGATTTTTGGCTATTGACTTTTTAAAATACTGATTGTGTTTCTAAGTATTGTAAAAATTGTAGCCTGAAGTACCCATAAGATGAAATTTTAATTCATTCTTTAAAAGTATTACCAGAAACCCTTTAATCAGATTGAATAGTAATAATTACATTCCAGCAAGCATAAATGTGCATATGAAAGAACAGTCGCAATTTAAAAAATATCTGATGTGATACATTCACATGACTTTCTCTAGCCTCCTCTTATATAATAAAGATTATTTTTCTATCTACTACGTTTTAATTCAAATAAGCCTTTGCACAAATAGCTGCTTTACACTTTTCATTACAAATACAAAAGGAACAGCGATAGTCAAATGCTTTAGGCCTTAAATTCCATTCTGTTTCCATGCAATAGCGAGAAACAACTGAAAATCGGCCAGAGTTTAAAAGAGTGACCAGTATTAAAGAATTCGAACCTTAAAGGATTTCTCAGAAACTGCTTATGCCACAGAAAAACTTATTTCAAGGAAATTGTTTGTTTTAAAGAGATCAACATTTTTTGT
The DNA here is from genome assembly GCA_030765065.1 of Deroplatys truncata. Taxonomy (NCBI): domain Eukaryota; kingdom Metazoa; phylum Arthropoda; class Insecta; order Mantodea; family Mantidae; genus Deroplatys; species Deroplatys truncata. Next base: position 138,145,689 of record CM060986.1, read on the forward strand.
ATGGTATGTTTTCGTCTATCGCTTAACTTTTACCAGTTATGCAAGATTATACAAAATTCCTTGCAGATGAAGAGGACTTCCTAGGCTATTTCTAGAAAATTCAAGATATACATTTTATTTGTCCTGTAAATATTTTAATATGTGATATTTTCATCAAAATCGTTAAGATCCTTTTTTAAAAAAATAAAAAGTTTCGAAAAATGTTCCATGTAAAGGATAGTTGGGGTGGAGGGATTTTCTTGGAAATCTTTGTCGCATCTTTGGAAGGTACTGAACCTAAATACCAAGTGTGATACTTGTCCGACGTTTCGTTTTTTAGTTATGCTATTCACAGACATACACACACGGACCTTTTTCCTAAAAATGCTTTTTTTATTCTGGGGCCTCAAAACATGTATTTCTGATGCATTCTGGGTATAGAATTTTTTGGGTAAAATACAGTACCCTCTCTACCCAGTATGTACGTAATAGAAAAAGTAAAAGTTAAGACAAATTTTCTAATGGGACGTTGGAGAAAGCTTGAACAACTTTTAACCCCTCAATTTGAGTCTTGCATTTCAGAATAGGAAGCCACAATCATAATCTAAAAGATTAGGCAATAGGTACAAAACCCAAATATGGGGGAGCCTTATCGCTGTGTGTATTGGATTTGAAAGTCTCAATAAATTGGGGAAACAGGAAAAACGGAAACGAAAATGTTATGGCGTGGTATTGGACATGACTCGTTATCGACTAAACCAGGTCTATATACGGCTTCTGCAAAGGTTAACCCTGCCGCAGTAATAGCTAGTAAACTGCAATATTTGTTGGTTTTAATGGACTGACTTGATGAAGCAGCTTTCGCAGCAGACTCATAAAGGCTACAACTGGCGGCGAAACGGGAGTAAATTGACCATTAATGTCACGGCTTTTTTTCGCCTCCCGTCGATATACATTGAAGGTCTAATTTAACGCTCATAGAGCACCGTTTGAGATTGTCCTGGCGTATTTGAGTTTATGATCATCCTTTGGTGCTAGGTTTACAACAAGTGGTGGATGATGGCAGTAGTGTAAATGTCACCGACCCATAACGATAGTTCTCAAGCAAGGATATAATTTCGCACAGTAATACAATTTCTTATGCATATTTTATTCAGTATGAGTTCCGATGTTTGCATAAAACGTGTTATGTTAACTTGGAAAATTGGTTATTTTGAAAAACTACTGCTACGTTTAATTTAGCCGTCTTTTCTGTGGAATGCACAGTTGGCATTCGTATTTTGTAAAAGCTGGGAATGTATCGCCGCATTGATTAGCTCAATATTTTCCCGGCAGACAACGCCACCGTAGTAATCTGTATTTATTACCATGACAAGAAAAAGTTTATTAGTATTCGATTCATTATTTGTTGTTTGGATTCTGAGATTAAGACTTTTGTAGTTTATTATTTTATTGCTTGTCATTAGTGATTGGGTTATATTTTTTCACATATTAAGGGTCTGTGTAATTCTAAATTACCCTTATTAATGGCTGGTTTTCAAGAAAACTACAAGAAAAATTTAATATACTGTGTAGAGATTTCTGAAACACAGAATTATCCTTATAGTGCCAGAGTATTATGACATATATGTTCTAAGTATAACATTCTCAAGTTTTGTTCATTGAGGAGGACAATTTAAAGTAGTCAAGTAGTTCGGCCACGTGTGTGATATCAGTCGCTGGCTGTAGTTGTGTAGCTCTAAACTGTGATGCAGTATCATACCGTTTTATTGGCTAACGGTTTTTACTTCCAACAATTACATTTAGAACATAAGACTGGACCATTTAAATTAAGACTGCACAATAGTTTCAAAACTAAGTGCTGTAGAAAAAAATGCCTTGAATAAAAGTTGCATGATATTATGGGGTAAACTGAGTGTCATTGGTCGTGTTTTATTTGGAGGACATTGTGATGGTCATTTAACTATTTTTTTAAATGGGAACCTACCTTTTTATGTTGTTTTCTCACTCCTCATAAGCAACTGAACGACATCTGCACAGAGCACTTTGCAATTGTTCTTACACAACGTAAATAACAACGAAAATTCTAAAAAGCTATGTACGAAAAACGCAATGAATGGTTGGACCAATGGATGGTCATTTGAGGGTCAAGTTACGTTTCGTAATTGGGAACCAACCTTTCTTATTTTGTTTCCATATTCCCCATCACAAAATAAATGGCTTTTTATAAAGCATTTTCTAATGAGAGAACAGCATACAAAATGTAGGTTCCCATTTAAAAAAAATTGACCATAAAATGACGTCAGAACGTCCTTCAAACAAAACGCAACTAATCTCATTTACTTTCCCCCATAATATCAAGCAACTTTTATCAAAGACATTTCTTTCTACAACGCTTAGTTTTGGAGATATTGTACAGTCTGAAATTATATGGTCCACCTTGTATATGCCATAAGGCTTTTGTTGAGTTTGTGCGTGGAGCTGAGATCTTGGAGCATTAGTGTGCGAATTCATGGACACACACACACAAAGTCTTACAAAATAAACATTTATCACACATCGCCATTGTACAACTATGAAATTATTACACTGAAATATTACATATTACACTGCCTAGCAGAAAACTAAAATCACAAATAACTCTAAGCACTTCGGCAGCAATAGTAATTAAAGTACTTTAGATCGAAAAATCTAGCTCTATAAATGGTGCAGGAAACAATGATTTGGGTGACTTTGCAAACTAATTCCATTTAATAATGATACAATGCAAACAAATATTCATATGAGTGAAGCCGCGGATGAAAAGGCTGATGGAGCATAACCTCTTGATATTTGAAGAGATCGATAATATGTTGTTTTCTTTGTAATCCTGCTCATCTGGCGTGTAATAAAGGTTATGCTTGTTTAGATTGACTTTAATTAGTATTTGTTTTATTCCATCGTTTAAGAGATATTATTATCTTCTGAAGTCACTTCTAAATAAATAAAACATAGCTTATGTATATTCCAGTATAGTTTAATGCGAACACGGCGGAAGAAAGAGAACAGTTCAAAAGTTGATTGAAAAAGCAGTTGCTGTAAGAGGATTAAACTCGTATTTTGCAGAAAAAATAAGAACTTTAACAACACCATTTCAGAAATCGCTGATCCTGTAATATCCTAGGTAGGGGGAAAATTTCCAAATATGACTTTCTCTACCCTTTATCTTTATAAGTGTATATACAAACTGTTCTTACTAAAGCTTATTTTTCTATCTACTACATTTTAATCCAAATGAACTTTTGCAAAAAGTTACATTACCCATTTTGTTATAGATACAAAGGGAGTAGCGATGGTCAAATGTGTAAGAAGTGCACGCTATACGCTGGCTTAAAATTTCATACTGTTTCCATGCAATCGCGAGAAAGAACTGAATGTTGAAATGATTTAATGGCAAATGAACAATTCGAAACACTATAACGGATATCTCCAAATGGCTTATGCCTCAAAAAAACTTGTTGATAATAAATCGTGTGTTTTAAAGAGATCTACATTCTTTGTATAGAACGTTTTCATCTATCGTTTAACGTTTACCAGTTTTACAAGATTATACAAAATTCCTTCTGAATGAAGAGGTTTTCACAGGCTATTTCCAAAAGATTCAATATATTTTATTTGTCATGTAAATATATTTAATATATGGTATTTTAATAAAAATCGTCAGCCATTTTTTAGAAAATTTTCGAAAAATGTACCATGTAGAGAATAGCTGTGGTGGGGGGATTTTCTTGAAAATCTTCGTGTTGCATCTTGGGAAGATACTGAACATAAATACCAAGTTTAGTACTTATCCGAGTTTTCATTTTTGAGTTATGCTGTTCACGGACACACACACACGCACACACAAACACCTTTTTCAAAAAATGTATTTTTTTTTAGATTCAGGGGGCCTCAAAGCATATATTTCCTGTAGATTTCGATATCGAATTTTAGGATGGAATACAGTACTTCCACTAATTACTATACGTAGTAGAGAAAGAAAAAAACGTAGTTGAGCTATAAATCTGTGCAGTTTTAATACGTCAAAGCGCATTTTATAATTCAGGTTTACTGCATACATATTTTTAATGGAAGATACAATGTCTACAAGTAGTTTAAATTTAAATATCACAATAAATGGTATCTAAAATCCTTACTTCATGAAAAAGAATTTTAAGCTGAGTTGCTAAACGTTATACGTGCTGATATTAATATAATTAGGAAAATATCCTCATTTTTTTATATAAAAGTGAACACTATTTGAACAATTGTATATATAAGCAGCTTATTTGTGCCACGCTTCAGTTCAGATTATATCTTAACAGTTAAAGTTTTTCTGAAAGAGCTTTATTATTTTTCTATGCTAATTAATCGAAGCATCCAAACGATGTAGAAGTAATAACTTTGAAAGAATAAAAACATCGAGTATTCAATTTAATGCTAATAAAGAAAAATATTACGTGGATCGTTTGTAAATCTTCTAGTTGCTTGTGAAAAAGAATGTTAAATATTTAAATACCTGTTATTTTTCTGTATTCTTAGCTGTAATAGTTATGTATCATATAAGCGTTAAAAATGCAACTTCATATTTTCTTCCTCATGGAAGGAGAACAAGTTTTACTTTGTGAGTAGGATTATTTGCGCGACGAGGCTGCAAGCCGAGTGCAAAAATCATTTAACATGTGCTGTCGTATACTATTTTAGACTGCCATGAATATTAAATTATAAACTATCCAGCGGAAGTCATTGTACAAATAGAATACATTCGGATACACGCAATGGCGCGGTCTAGTCTGTGACTGTTTGGCCTTCGTTGTTGTTTGACTTTCATAGTAACAGTACAGACAATTGATTGCTTATACTATCAATACATTCTATCACATATAGAAGACTGTGGCTCATGTTAAAAGCTCTACTTTTGGTGCGAGGTGCCTAAAGAATTATTAAGTGTTATCCTGAGTAGTAAAAATCATGGGTCAATTTTTAAAATGCATTCTCTCTGAATTTCTGTTGATAATTTGTGTAGCGTTGAACACCATTAAGCAGAAAGATATAAGAAAAATAGAACAAAAAGGTCTTTTGAAAAGTTACAGGGCATTAGAAATATTGTGCTCATGAGCATTTAAATTTAATTTGATGGACTTAGAAAGATTTCGATCGCAAGATGCGCAGCAATAATAATTGAAGTTTGAAGTTAAAAGTGTCTATTTTTTACACATGCAATCAAGAGTTGTTATTTTTTTTAAATGTTGGCCAAACTTTGTCCCGGAATTTCTTATAATATGCTCCTGAATTGATAGGTTGTGATCTTATACCAGATAAAATATACTGAAAGCGTTAAAAATCGAAATACGGAATAAAACAGAGGTATATGTAAAAATATAGATTAGTTTTGATATGTATCTACTGATAGGGCGTTCCAAAATTCACACTGCAGCTCTTAGGAATCATATTCTACGGATGGGTGGCAAACAAAAGTATTCAATATATTTACTCACGGCTGAAGTTTCCATGTTATATTGTCAAAAATTGGAATACTCTCCCACGTTCGCGCGTGACGCATTCTAGCCTGCTATTGCTGAAATTTACGTTGACGGAGCGGTTGATGGCAACTTTACCGCTCTTTCCAATGTTCAGCCCCTAACAGGCAAGCTACAACAGGTTAATGAGGACAGGGCAGAGCAACGGGTTGCCTGCCTAGATGTAAATATTAGCGGTACACTGAAAAAGCCTCACACGGATGTAAAATTCATTGATGTTTTACAGTTATAATATGAGAAACTTGATTCAGAATTTTAAAATAAACATCAAAGGATGTTCCTTCTTTTTTGGGAGGGGGGAAGGAATCGGTTAGTCTACAAATAATTGAAGAAAAACAGAGGAGTAATTGTGACTCAGCTGTTTAAAATGTCCTATTTTTAGAAAATTCAGTAGGAGCTTAAGCGAATAATTGATTAGTTTCGAAACATTTGTAATATCATCAAAAGAACTCTGAAGAATAAATTCATGGCAGATCCAGTACTGTTATATGGATCAGAAAATATATGAATGGATCGGGTAAAAGATTCCTGGAGACAGCGGGTATGAAGTTAATAGTAATATTGGCCACACTATGAGAGATTACATTGCAAATAAATAACAAAAATGACTTAATCACGACTCAGAATTGAATCTAAAGCTTATTCTAAGCAAGCATTATTACACAATTCCAAAGGTTACAGAAATGAAATATTGGAAGATGGAAACGGGCTAAATTGTTGTTGTTGTTATTATTATTATTATTATTATTATTATTATTATTATTTAAAATATGATAAAATCTAAATGTTACTTTGTGAAGGGTATATTTAATTTGATCGAAACTTTTAACGTAAACAACTACAAGAATTACGTTCTTATTGATTTTAACCATTGTTCTCTATGATGAAGAAAAATAGGAAGAAAATAAGGCTGCTGTTCCCTAAGATAATTTCATTCAAGCTTTTGTTTCCGATTGCCGGCAGTGTTCGGTATTTTGATGAACGATATCATTAAATTAACTATAAAAGGAGAATTTTATAATGAAATTAATTGTAAAGAAAGAAATGATAGGAAAATGAGATTAGGAAGATAATATTGAAATTATAAGGATTATAAGGATGAGAAAGGAAATAGCATAAGAACAATATATGGATGGTATTGTAAGAAGATTGAATAGGAGGGAACTTTACAAAAGAAGATACGGAAAATGAAATCTCTGGAGAAGAAATATTGCGTTGGATTGAAGGAAAGCAATCCTATTGTAGAAATTTCCAAGAAGAAACAAAGAGAGAAGGCAATTTTTATACCAATTAAGTGCTATACTAATAATTTGGAGGATGTTAAGGAAATTCCTTATAGCCATTATAGTTTCTGTTCCTGGTATCAAAGAGCAATCTAATGGGCTTTCAAGGTTCCATGAAAAAAACGAATGTTTTCTGCTCTCTCCGCGAAGAGAATTATTAAAAATTATATGTTTTTGATTCTTAGGCAGTTTGTATGTCTTTAAATGCTGACCTGAATGTTGCTCCATTTAAATTATAGACTTGAGGGCGTATCCCATTGAATCACTTGCCCTGAAGATTATCCTGCGAAGAGTATAGTTAATGTCCAGGCCACGAACTTCTCGCTAACAATTGCCGACAGTTCCTCAGCAGTAGACTGTGCAGACATTGCCCAAGGACAGGGGCACAGAATACTGATGTCTGTAATAGTACCACTGAGAACTATAGTTCAGCAACTTAGAAAAAAACCCTTGGGAGGGGTAACGCACCTGGTCGTGTATTCCCCCTCTCTAACTGCCTTGGGCGGCCTTACCTCCCTACTCTCTCTCTCTCTGAATCGCTGCTTAAGCACCACACGACATAATTTCACCTAGCCCGTGTTTTATTTTATTTTATTCTCACAAAATCGCTTATCACTTAATCACACTACTGTTGTAACTATCCAACTGTAGAGGCAGGAGTAAAGACATTAGGGCATCGCAACAAAAATGCTGTACTTGTAGATTACTGTGACAAGCTACGCTAAGAGCAAGGTGCAGCGGGTGTGAAAACAAATGTTTGCATATAACTAGCGATAGAATTTCACATATATGCGGTATTATCATAGGATATCTTACAAAAGTTGATTCACACTTGTATAGCCTTCACTCCTCTTCAAGGAAGAAGGTTCTTCGTATATTAATTTTCATAATACAAATTATTTCAATTGCAGCTTTACAAAAAAACCTAGGGGATTTAAATTTTTTACTGGAAGACCAGTCGCAGACCCTCAAAACTGTGCTCTTTAACATACCTCTCACAAAACTGGAATAAGGATATAGTTTTCGAGTTATAGTGATGTAAATAAAATCCTATTGAATTTTTCTACGCTATAAAATTGATGTTTACACAATAGTCACGTGACACTTGTTTCCCATGTATCAGCTCACTTCCCTTTTCAGACACCTCATTGGATAACTCAGTAGCTAAAGGCAAAGACAAGCAGAGTGGGGCGATTTATCCCTCCTGAATACTCGTGCAGTCCGTAGATCGAGGAGTTTTACTCATTTGTTATACAACAGAATCTAAGGATATGCTCAACATTGTGGTACACGTAAAGTAAGTTAATTTAAAGCGGCTGCAATAGAGGAGAATATTTAAAAAATGAGTATGTAGCAGTTGCGGCGTTTTCTCTGTGCTAATTATTTATTTTTATACCTATTGTACAAAAATTTATGTAATAGCTTAAATGTTTTAACTACTCTATGCTAATCATAAAAATATTATCAGCAAACAATTTAATATATCGTCTGTTTTTTGCGTCTTTCCGATGATACAAATTACACAGATAATATAGAATTACATCACATCGATTGGTTTCCAAGCTAACCCATGTCTACCAACATAAATTTGTAATTGTAATAATAAATAGTGTACACTAGAGCGGGAAGTAAAATACACTTGAAACCACAATTGGATTTTTTTTATTAATCAGTAATATCCAAGGCGAAAGTTTTGATGAGCTAAACGTTTAGGGAAAATAACTATAAAATTGCTCAATAATTTCTAAAAAATAATTATTGATATACAGTTAAAGTTGAGATTATTTAATTTGTTATACTGCTATAACTGAATAAATAGCTGTAAAACTAATGACGAGATAATTTAGAACATTAATTATAAATGTATTATTTCCATATCTTGTTTGAAAAACCTGATAGTAAAATTAAGAAATTTATTTTTAAAGCAGGTCTTTCATTACGAATGAAGAGGACTTTACTGCCTATGACACAAGGACAATAAATAGCAACTTGAATGTAGACATTCATTAACACTAAAGTTGGGCAGCTGACCTGCCTCATTTCTATTTTGAGACATGAATTTATAACTGCAATTATACCTGCTCCCCTGACAATAGCCACCCCTATTCCAATACTAAGTTTTTCCATGTAAAGGGTAGTTTAGGATGGAAGGTTTATAATCCTTCGTGTCGCATTCTTTGAAATTTGCTAAAATTAAATGACTAATCTTTAATTATGCGGTATATACACACACGGACCTTTCCCTATATACTTGCTTTTGGATTCAGGGAGTCTCAAAAGCTGTATTTAAGGTGAAATATTGGTAAAATGTTTGGTTGGAACTCGCGCGCGCACACACACACACACACACACACACACACACACAGAGACAGACAGGAGCTTGGTCCTATTTTCTGAAATTGTTTATTATTGGGAACCTCAAATGTGTATATTCGTGAAATCCTGCATTGAATTTATTAGTCGAATGCAGTACTTTCTTTTGGCTTGAGGCATAGGTACAGAACGGTCGAACATTATTTTTCCATCTGTAAAAGAAACACCTCACTCTGTTAGATTTTGTTGACTGTGGGTAAAAATCCATACGTGGTTTGCCCTTGTACAAAGAAAAAGCAAATGCTAACAAAGTTCAAGGTTTTCTGTATTAACCTGAGGGAAGGAGAGACTACGCGTAAAACCAATCGCTCCATCCCCTTTAAACATTTCCCTAATGTGTCAGAGGAGCAGAGAAAAAAGGAACACTTTCCACCTTCCGCTTCATTGTCAGAATCTCGGTGAAAGCAACCGAAAGAAGATGGATGTCGTTCTTACAAAAGTTCAGAAAAAAAAACTAGTGCTAAATGATATCAAAAGAACCAGTGACACGATATTTTCAACAGAAGCTACATTCTGCGTGTATAAACACTTCGCTTTGAACTCTCCTAAGCTGTGTTGAGGTAATTGACTCTTAGGCATGTGTTAAGCGATTAACATGCAAAGTGAAGGCGAGATAAGGACAGGGAGTGAAGGGCATAAATATGTATAACAATAGCTACAAGTTTCGTAAGTATATCATTGGAGAAGCATGAACAATCTGAATGTTTATGGGTATAGCAACAATATAAAATAATGTCGACAACCCACAAACTAAAATTTACCAACTGACTCTAAACTGGCGCGATTTTTGAATGATCCTTTAGTTAGAGGAATAAGCTTTCTTAAGAATGTTTTATAGAAGAGCGAATAGAGAAAGACGTGATGCAACACATCAGATTTTCTTCTACGGAAAGTATAAACCTTGAGGCAATATTTTTATCGCTTATCCGTGTATATTACAGCCATTGTATTATGTTTATATTATATATGTATAAAATGTTATGGAATGTATTTCTTAGTTTAGTAGCATGGGAGCTGTGAGGATAGAAGCAAGCTGCTTTTCGTAGCTAACAGAGTCACAAAGTGGAAGCAGAAGGTTGCTAACAATAAGGTAACCTTAAGACAACAATAACTTTAGAAAACTAAAAAAGGCTACCAACAGTCCATGGAACAATACCGATGTAACGTTCAAAAATTTTGTAAATGGTCACGTGGGTTCAGAAAGCCAATCAAAGTCCAACCAAAGGTGTTCCGGTAAAGTAGGCTTAGCCATCCAGAAACTAGAAAGATTAAATGCGAAAATTTAAACTGTGGACGCTAAGAAGTAGTGTACCCAAGCAGTTCAGTTCAGTGGTTGTAGCTCAGAGTGGGCAGATGTCAGAATTTAGTGCAGTGCGGATAAAAGATAAATTTTGACCTTTAAAAGTATAGTTAGGAACAATCTCTCACAGCTCCATACTTAGATACGTCAGTAAATTGTTAGATAATTCAACTGCCGTGAAGGAGTAATAAAAAGGTAAGAATTTACAACTATAAAGAATCATAATTAATTAAAAATTTAAAAAAAATTATTTCCATAAGCTTTAGTAACACACACGATACCGCGTCAAACTAAAAGCAGTAGGGTGTTGTAATTCTTATTGGGTCCAATTCTTATTACGAAACCGCTAGCGAAACCTGCATACTTATTCCTTTTTCACTTTGAAATTAAGTTGCTGAGAAGGATACCAAGATATTAAAGACGGAAACAATTTCATAATTTACATCAAAGGAAAGTGGAGTCTCAAGTCTGAAGATAGTCTCTTGCCTTCTTGTTTGATTCCCTTGTTTCGGGCTTATGAACCGCACTCATGGCGGCGTAATTGAATTCAACTGATTTACGAACTAAATAATGATTTTATTTACAAGAAGTAGCAATAAAATAATGCAGCGGAATTTAAACTGTGGCAGGTGGTACACACGGCCATCAACAGTTTAAATTATACCGCGAATCTGAGTACAATATTATGAGTCTTTATTCATATAAATGGCTCTAAGTCAATTCGAAAATTTGCATTAGCAAACTAAAGTGCAACAAAAATAGAGAGAATGGCGTTGAGAATAGAATCACTGCGATTATGTATTTAAGATTTCTCGACGTAGTGTCTCAGAGTTAGATATAGCTTCAGTTGCGTTGAAATGGGCATATGGAATGTTTCCATTTAGATTTAATGAATTTTTAAAACTTATTATTACACACTGAAACCAAAAAAAATTGAAATGTACATTTCTCATTGACTATACTAATTGCCTATTTATAAAGGGAAAATTCGCAGTTTGATGGACCTTGTCATCAACATGAGGAATGAGGGTGTTTGGCGAATGATTTTACTGAAATTTACAGCCCTATTGCCAGATAATTTTCCTTTGAGCCCGTACTATGAAGCGACTCCTAATGCGCGATACTGACGTACCTGGAATTGCATTGACGCGTCATAGCCAAACGCGCGATTCGAAGTTCCCCTTCTGTCGCACGATTAACGGCGCTTTGAGAACACACAATTGCATTGTCGAGTTCTCATAAACGAGCTCTTTCGTAGCGGGCAGCATCAGAGGCAGAGCGCTTTGGCATGGCCTTACTTATCGAAGAAAAGCCATTTGTAATACGTAGTGGCCGGGATATAATAACAGAATGTTGAAGAATAATAAAGAAATAAGTCATTTTATCCCTTAAGATAAGATGAACCTCGGTGTAGTATCTATTTTGGGGGGGGGGAACAGGAATAAAGGTCTGAGGAAAAACAATAATATGTATATAGGTAATAGAAAGGAAAAAGGAAGAGGAATAGAAGGATTTGTTGCTGTTGTGACGCTATTTATTGGGGCATAATGGTGATAATGGTGGCTGGTACCGCCGAAGCAAACCCGCTGATTGTGGGTGAATTCGTAGATGAGGAATTCTCAGCTGTGGAGGTCAGGTATCTGACATGGCCGTAGCCCTAACAGGGACCTGTGAACTGAGGTGACATAACAGGTCATGAAGACTCCGAGCCCGGACCTGTTACCTCCGGGCATTCGGTGTATTCCAGGGAGATTTGGACAGCGTTGAAGCGTGTGGTGCGGTGGTCCTAAGTAGTCTGGAGGCATGAGAGTCCTGATCACTCTTGTTGCATGATCTGCGATGTTGTGCCGAAGGTATTCATTTCCCATTCGGATGGTGGTGCGGTGTGCAGAATCGATGTCCCTGATGGTTTTGGCGTGTTCTGTTGCTATGATGTCTGGGATGGAGGTGAACGGCGTGTCGTAATGGTCTTGAAGTGCGGTGAGACGGCTGGCTAGGTCCAGCAACTCGGCGTGGAGGTCCTGAATCACTTCGAGGATGCTGCTGTTGCTGGCCGTATACCTCTGTTACACCGTTTATATGGACGATATAGAATCCACAGATATGTTACCGTTTCAGCTTCCAGGGTGATGCTGCCAAGCGTTCGCTTGTGTACGGTCGTGGTTTAGCTAACGTGTGGTTACCGTAGTGTCAATCGCCTCATGTGCACGAGGCCTTAATGTAACACAATAAGGAAGAAGACTGTCTACAGAAAGCAAGAAATTTCTACCACTGTTTCATTTAGACAAATTCTAGGAATTTGTTCCCTTAATATCTTAACATTTCTTGAAGTAGATTATTTGTTGGTAGTTGGAAAATGCTTCATGTTTATCTGTACAACGTATGGGAGCCAATTTGTCGCGGTAACTTCGTGTTATCTATTGCTGGGCGCCTGTTATTGAATTAATAGTTTGAATTTTGGGTTATTTGTCTTCCGGCTAACTATTATTTCTACTCAGTCGAGCATATCTCTTAAACAAGGTGTGTAAACGGAAAGGATTTGTTACTGAAAGATAACACTGATAAAAGAATTTGTTTTTACACTTTTATTGCCGCCACATTTTATTCATTTCACATAATTATTCTTGATACACGCCCGACTGAAACTATTCTATTTTCTAATATCACTATAATCACTTATTTGCTGCACATTATTAATTCGCGTATTTCACATTTATGACTAACTTTACAACGCGAGAGATTCTGTGGAATTGCGCGACGTATAACGCGTGAACGATTCTCTTAAACTGTGCGACGTATTACCCGCGAATCCTTCTGTTGGACTGAACGACGTTTGTCTTGTGCATTATTCTGTCAAACTGCGCGTTACCCGTCTCTGGCACGGAATTTATGCTCCCTCACCCCAATATGCCAAAACATTATAACTGAGCTGCTATTGGTTAATAAAACGCGCCAACATTAGCGTTTATATTTATGTCCAATCAAAATTACGAACACATATGCTCTAGGGAAGAAATTCCCCCCATTTCTACAGAAAAGCGCGCTAATCTGATGTCATTTGCTTGTCTCTTATAATTGATAAACAACTCACCCCCTCGTTTCATTGTTGCCCGCTCTTATTGTCAGTTTCAGTGAGGCCGTGTAAACTTATTTCCTAACAATGCTTATAATTAACAAACATCTCAAATCAATGTCATACAATAATTCAAATTTACACTACAATCACTCTGGCATTCACAGTGTTGTGATAAAATTCTGCGTCATTCTCTGCTGCATACTTTGCAAAACCAGCAACCACATGGTGCTGGCTCGACCGCTCTGCCTTGTTCCCTTTGTACTGCTTTCTGCGATTTGAGCACACATGCTTCTATTACTTGCCCAGTTTCAGTCCCTGATGAGTAGGCTAGCTCCAATAGGAATCATCTTAGTATAGCTAGCATACTTATGGAAATTAAAATAACCCAGTAATATATTTATATATTTCGCACAATTACAGCATGCATCTATACCCAATAAAAGTTTGATTGTTTAAAATAGTTTCTAAGATAACACATAATTGCAAAATTGAGGTAACTAAAAGTGTTTGTGAAATTAAATGTGAGATTTGTGCAATTTGGTGTGATGAAATGAAATATAATCACCTTTATTTCTAGGATTTATTTTCGCAAAGTTAATATGAGAAAAAGGCAGGTTAATTCACATTATGATTACAACTTCTGCATTGAAAAGAAATTTAAAATTTCATAACTGTATCCTTTTAATCCCAAAATCATTCACAATATTTAACTTGACAGATTCTGATAATACTTTTCACTTTCTCTCAAAACCCCGTCTGCTACTTTTGTAAAGTTACCTTCGGCAGTTCTCTGTGCAGTATCCAATAGCAGAGCGCAATCATATTGACGTTCCATTTAACCTGGTATTCTCTTCCCTTTTTTTCGGACCTCTTGATGGAATCCCTATTCTTTGAATTTTGGAAAAAAAGCAAATTAGGAAATGTACCTTCAGATTCAGAGAACTGTCCAAATCCTTGAAATTCATTAACTGTTTTCCAATATACTCTAAAACTGTGGTGCTTCTAGTTTCCACGAAGTTTCTATGCAACTTCTGTAAACTTTCTCCAAGTCTGTTTTTGAACAGTTTCCATTTTTGTTTCCAATTCATCTCTTAAGAGTTTCGGAATATCCGAAGCAACGAAAACGCCATCTTTCACTTTTACTTCTCAAAGTTCGTGAAATTTACTGCTCAAGTATTGAAAGCACTTCTTTCATGTAGCAATGTCTTTAAAATCTGTTTCATAGTACAAGGTTTATATAAAGTGGTGGAAGGAGAGATTTTCTTCGGTCAACCAAACTTTCTCGTAATATGTTTTCGCTTTCAGATTCTAAATTCATGCTATGCGGCCACTATCTCTTAATGCATTGGTAGCTCCTATTTCTACCCCATAAACTGTGACATAAGGGAATTTAGCGTATTCTTTCTATTGTCCAAGGATGATGATCATGAGAAAAATGATAAGAAGATGATAGAAACTGTAGTCTTGGGTGCCGGAAAAATGATTGTACATTGTAAAACCAATATATATTGTGATACTATACGAATATACAATTCATATTACACAAACAATATGTCCGTTAGATCGATGTAACGGTCAAAGCTACACGTTAGTACAGCATACACGCTTGCCTCGTACGCGGTGACAGTGTTAGCAACACCAAAACCATAAAATAATACTTAAACATAACCAAGTAGTCCTACGTATGTAATGATTAGGGTCCGTATTCTGATGTCATCTTTTCAATGTAGCATCATAGATATTGTTAGCGTGTAAGTAATTTCATATCATGGGTTCCACATTATGAAAATGCAAATTTATTACATCATTACTTCATTATTTTATGCAATTTTCTATTTTCATGGTACTTTTAGATTTTACGTGATTACTTTGTCGTTTGCTCGCCCTTTGCCTTTTTATTTAGTAATTTTTGAAGCAACGTACAGTACTAGCCCGGATAAAGTAATACGATAACATATTAATGCAATAAGATACCTAATTCACAGCTTCTCAGCATCAACACATAAATAATTTATTTCGTTAATATTTTGTTCTAAGTTCTACGGGTTATGTATTTTCTTTGCTAATATTGTACGTATAATAATTAATAGGATGTTAAAACCACATATATTCATACTGTACACGTGGTAGAGAAGAAGTGTATAACGTTATAACATATAAAATATAATATAAGACGGAAAGGCCATTGTTAACTATATAACCAGTAACAAAATTAGGTGAAACGCAACAGTATCTACGTAAGCAGTAACGAACCTTCGATTCATAATTAAGACAATGAAAGTCTGTAAACACACACATATATATATATGTGTAATATAAACTGTTATTGGATAGTAGCACCAATCAAGTACATCGATTGAGGCAGTATTTTATATCACAACAATGTGAATGCCAGAGTGATTATAGTGTAAATAAGCATTATTGTATGACATTGATTTGAGATGTTTGTTAATTGTAAACATTGTTAGGAAATAAGTTTACACGGCCTCACTGAAACTGACAGTAAGAGCGGGCAACAATGAGCGAGGGGGTGAGTTGTTAATTAATTAGAAGAGGCAAGCAAATGACGTCAGAGTAGCGCGCACTTTTCTTAGAAATGGAGGGAATTTCTTCCGTAAAGCATGTGTGTTCGTAATTTTAATTGGATATAAATATAGACGCTAATGTTGGAGCGTTTTATTAACCAATAGCAGCTCGGTTATAATCTTTAGGCATATTAGGGCGAGGGAGTATAAAAAGCTAAAGCCAGAGGCAAGTATTGTCCAGTTCAACAGGATCATTCACGCATTACACGTCGCTCAGTTTGACAGAATAATTCACGAGGTAAACGTCGCTCAGTCCAATAGAATCATACAAAGGTTATACGTCGCACAGTTTAAGAGAATCGTTCACGCGTTATACGTCGCACGTTTAACAGAATCTCTCGCGTGTAAAGTTAGTTATAAATGTGAAATACGCGAATAAATAACGTGCAGTAAATAAGTGATTATAGTGGTATTAGAAAATATAACAGTTTCAGTCTGGCGTGTATCAAGAGTCAGTATGTGAAATTAACTAATTGTGACGGTAATAAAAGTGTAAAAACAAATTCTTTTATAAGTGTTATCTTTCAGTAACAAATCCTTTCCGTTTACACACCCTGTTCAAGAGATATGCTCGACTGAGTAGTAATAATAGCTAGCCGGAGGACAAAGAACCCAACATTCAAACTATTAATACAATAACAGGCGCCCAACAATAGATAACACGAAGTGACCGCAACAAATTGGCTCCCATACGTTGTGCAGATAAACATGAAGCATCTTCCTACCAACTAACAACTAATATGTAACTTCACGATACATCTTATAATTCAAATACGTACGTTAAGAAAACGGTTGAAGGGAACGCTAACAGAAGCTTGTCAATGAATTAACAGAATACGGGTGTGCAAAAAATATTCTAACATTCTCCATACCCAACCCTGACAACACACAATTGCTCCCCGACTCAGCAGTCGTGGTACGATTATAAAATAATAATTACAACATGCTAACACACACAAGAATACAGATATACGGTCATCAGATTCCAGTCTACGAAAACCTCAAATACTTCACAAAAGTACGGGCATCAAGATGACCTACAAGTACGTAACACAGCATGCATCATCAACGTACTGGGGGTCTACCAAGGAGGAACGGCTACATTTTCTTGCATTAAATTCAATGTATAAATAGTTTTATGCTATTGACATTTTACACAAGGATAAATTTTCAAATATTAGAAAAATCCGTATTCGACTGAGAAGTATAAGTAACTTTGTGCATTATTTACTGCATTCTGGAGAAAACACCATATTTATATTTAATATTGTCGTAGCCTCTCTACTAAAATAATACTCAGAAAAACGATAGGGAGCTACTCGCTTGCAAAAGGCACCGGTAAATTAAACAAGATCTTCACATGGCGAGGCTACGACGGGGACGCAGCTAAGTTAAATACCAAAATAATTATTATTCCAAAATGCTACCTGGCTTAAGGGAAGGAAAGGACACTACTCTACCATAAATGAAACTTCCCAAAAGTGGATGGCTACCGCATTTAATGTATAAAGAGGGATTACAGTACTTACACTCTCAGCCCAATGTCTGTCGGCGAGGCCATCGTGCCTTAGCACGGAGAAAGCAGTTCTACATCCTTCCTACTCGGAGCTTAACCACTGACTCCTTCTCAAACCCACGCTAACCTCAAGCGTCAGTGACGCCATCCCCTCCCTAACACTTAGTTCCCCCTACTCCCAAACCAACTGCCATCTCAAATCTCGGTGCCCAGAGAGTCGTGTATCCTATCATCTTTGCATATGCCACAATATATAGTCTGAAAAAGGGTAGAGGTAAGGATATTGTCAGCGGAGCAGGTTTACTTGCCGTTCTGAGTTCATGTTTTAACTGGGAATGAAACAGGTCAGCTTTCCCTTCCCCCCTTAATAAGTGCGAACATTCAGGATGCTTTTGTCATAGGCTGTGAAGTTCTCTTCATTAGCAATGCATTTTGTATAATCTGAGAACTCAAAAGAATTAATGCAACATTTTGTAAAAGCTGCTTCGAAAACAGTTTTCTTTTCATATTCCTCAAACAAAAGCATGCAGCGAATATATATTTTTAATTAATTTGCTCAATTATCTCATTATACGTTTACCTACATTTTTTACTTATGTAGCGGTTGTACACATGTATAAATTATTTTTTTAACTCTCTGTACACTAATTTTATAAGTTAAAGAAATCTCTGGTTTAGGCCATTTTTGGTGATTTTTGCGTAAGATTTTTAAAATTCCAGTCATTCCGTAGGCCTTTTTCAAACAGTTTTAACTTATTAAAATCCGGGGTCTGGTAATAATAAAACTGTGTAGGTATTTTACCAGCACTGATATTGCCATTTGTTACCTATTCTTACAATGTAGACGGCTATCCGGGAACATCGTATGTGTTCGTATATATAGTTTTGATTAACCTCGTAAGGAAAAAATAACAAATTAATCTTACGTTATGATAATAGAAAACTTCAGTCAGACTTGAAAAATTCTAATCCAAGGCTGGGAATCGATGCATGGATCTTTATGGTTCATTAAGTATATTCATGAAGCAGAAAACTTATAGATTAGGCTAACAGCCTGTTCTACTTTCACTCCAGCCATATATTTGTTGGAGCATCCTATTTCTCTTTTACCATGTGGTTTGTTTTGCAGTGATTAACAATTCTTCTATCCCCAGTCATTCTATATGCTCAAAAACTGTTTTCTCTTCCATAATCCTAATGATTAATAATTAGTAATAATACCGTGGTGCTACAGTCCAGTTGAGGTCTGGCCCTACCCGACTGCCACCTCACGCCCACGTACGCACGACAGAGGTGGACGATCATACAGCTGATACGGACAGGAGATGTGAACAGCAGCACATATCCCCAGCTTTCGTGGCTGGGATGGCTGCTTATCGCAGCTCCCCAACTTCCTGATGACGCTGAGTGGGCAACGATCCTATACCCGAGCCTTAAAATCCGCTCCCCCATGGGTGAAATCGATTATGGGCTCATTCCATGGCTGGGAACCAGAGTGTATTCTATTATGAACGAAATATAATTTTACTTCTCTTTTTATATCTTCATCTCTTACTTTAAAAGCAACATTTGAATTAACTATCATCCTCCAATTTATACACTTATTATAGGGAGATTTTATTCTAGTTCCGAAATTAATAACTTTTCAAATTCTGATTCATCCTTCCAATGTAAATACCAGATGTATCCTCATTGCATATGTAATGCATTTTATCACCAAATAGAACCGATGAAAAGTAGTGTATGAAGAAACTGTTTATGACAACAGAATATGCGCATTAAAGCTTAACAAATTAGTATTTACAAATCTTACTTCTTCAGTTTCTACATTCCTGGCGAAGCGAAATCTTCATTTTTTCGAGTGGAGGAGAAAATGCTGTTAGGCACTTACCCCAGGCCCGATGGTTGTCGGAGACTGAGAGTATGTGACTCGCCAGTATATGGTCATAGCCACTAGACTTCCACCGGATAGGATGAAGGATTAAATAGGAATACGTACGAAAACATAGCGCCGTCCCGCATAGCACCCGCGTTAATCGGACGAACATACTTTGCTGCCACGCAATGGGTGGGAGCGAGCGTAAGCTAAACTTCTAGGCTACAGCCCTGATAAATTGCTCTGACTGCAGCCTGGAGGTTGGAAGGTAATAATTAAGGAATGGTTAGGTAAGGGTGGGTTTGTTGTGTCTTCTTCTCTGCTCCTCCTTGAAGGCGCGGCACGTTTATTATTATTATTATTATTATTATTATTATTATTATTATTATTATTATTATTATTATTATTATTATTATTGTCGCTTCAACTTTAAAGATATATCGCGACTACTTCAGATTACAGAACATGATTAAAATGAAAATACAATATATTAAAACAGTAATAGTACATACAACATTAAATTATCTAGATAGGTGTGTTGTGCATTGTTATACAACTATACGCTGGTGTTCTGGTGGAATGGTGTATAGTGTCTGCTGTTGTGCTGCTTGGTGATCTGATGGTTGTACTCTGGTGTTGAACTCCAGGGTCAACAGGTGGCTGGCGAGGTGTCCAGTCCAGTGGTGGCGGTTAGCTCTAGGTCCTGAAGCTTCTGGGAGATGATTCAAGTGATGCGCTCTTCTAGAGCGGCTAAATGGGCACCAAAGCTCAGTACGTCTACATGGAGGCCCTGAATGGCGTCCCATGTCGCCGCTCCGGTCGAGGGTGCTGGTGATGAGGGCGTTGCAGGCTGGAGGCGACTGCGCGGGTACAGCGGACACTGCGCCTGGCCTGTGAAATTACCAAATCCATCACGGATGGAGTAGTACCGGCGGCAGTTCTTCAGCGAGTGAGCCGTGCAAGCGGCGGTGGGACAAGAGGCGCCACTGTAATGGCACCTAGGCTCAGCAGTGCAAGTTGACGCTTCGTGCCCGAAGGCACAACAGCGTCGGAAGGATGCCCGATGATCAACTCTGCTGGCCTCGATGCATAAGCACCGCCCTAACTAGCCAAGGCCCACCCTCAAGGTCGCTTCGTAATCGCCAGAATGCATAAACTCCGACCGCACAAGCGGCGACGGTCCCTAGGCGGTGAAGATTCGGGTAGCCTTCAGTGCTGAGAGCCACTGCTGCTGTGCTGCGGCCGAAGTAAACCTTGCTGGAAGGTCCCGTGGTACCCCGGTGACCACGGCGCTGTAGCTCTGCGGAGGCACAGCCGATGCTGGCGGAAGTGGCTGCGGTCCCACGGGAGCTGCAGTCGCTGTGGTGCTGCGCTGGCCGGAGGCGAAAGTGCCTCGGGTAGCTGGACTCGCTCCCGCTTCCCTCGGCGGAGGTTGCTGCTGAAGCAGACGCGGCGGCTCTGCGTTGTTTCCTCTTCGCATCTCAGAAGCATATGTCTCGCATGAAGTGAAAACGTGCAAATCTTCAATAGAAGATAGGCCTATTGCATGCTTACGAAACCACAGATTGGTTCGAAGTAATAGACGGACACAAAAATGTAGTACGCGTTTCATTTGTAGCAAACATAAATAATTCTCAAAATTTTATTTGATTGCCAAAATATCCAATGAATACTTTTATTCTCAAGCGTAGTTTATCTCTTAATTTCCGTTCACAGATTCAAAATGCTGTAAATAAGAATTGAGCGTTGCATATTTGTGTACTTCATAGTCTTTAGAACTTTCTGTAAATAAGTATTCTTGTGTTTGAAGCAGAGAGTCTGGCTCTCTGTTAGGTCTGGGAGATCTAATGTAACAAATACTATATAGCTTCTCTTTTGTACCTAATACAACCACAGAACCGCCCATTGCTTTCACTATTAAAATAAAATCTGCAGCTGCTATGAAACTGTTTGAATCAGAGCGTCAAATATATCTTCTTCCGAGAGCCACCAAATATGCAACTTTGGCTACACCACTTGCCTGCATGTGAACGATAAATGAACAAGCAGCCTGGGAGGGAGGAGCGCCCGCGAAAACAGCAGCCTAAAAACCATTTTGACACAGAGACCTGATTTTATTCGTCTTAAAAAATAAGTTTTTTTTTGTGAATTACTATCAAATCCCTGTTTAACAAGTTTTTATTCTGCAAATGATACTTAATTTATCTAATCAGCATATTTTTTGCACGTGACATAAACCCTTTAACTGAAAACCCTTAAACAGGAATATAAATTATTTAAGAGTTTCGCGAATGTAATGCATCTTATCTGTCGAATAGTCCATGAAACGTCCCATTAAGGACAGGATTTTACAGTTTTTAAGAGAAATATAATTCACCTAGGAAGTATATTTGGAATTGTTTGCCTTATTTTGTGGAAAATTCTGATGGTTTAGGTTCACAAAACGTTCTCTACCTACTATCGTTTATTTTTGCGAAACTCCCACAAACTATTGCTACGAACACCTCTTTTCTATATACTTCATGTAAATCGAGATACACATTTGCAGAAATAGTTTCATTACACATTTCGTTGTAGGTGAAAGGTGGATAAAGGAAACGGAAGCGGAGGTCAAAGTTTGAAGGCTACATACTGGCCTAGAAACTAAACTCTTTCGATTATTTCGCGAGAAAGAATCTGTATAACAACAGCCTTTTAAAAACAAATCTCGTGTTACATTCACATGACTTTCTCAACCCAATCTTCAACATGTTGTTATGAAAAGGTTAATCCATCTAGTTCATGTTAATCGACATAAAATTTGTAGAATTTGTCTTATTGCATAGGTATTTCCTTGTAGTTACAGGAGGATTAAGGGAATACAGGGGAATATTACATTTGTTTGGAATATAATATTTTAGGTACCCACAGTGGAGAAAGTAAAAGCAAAAATAAATAAAAGAATAGAAAAAATTATAAAAAATGCTTGTTTTAAACATAAATGAAATTCCGAATTATTAGTAGTGAGCGATAAATAAATGTATACTCGGAAAGAACTCGTTTCAGTCAATTTGCGAGGTGAATCCTGGAGAAGTTTCCGATCATTCAAGTGATTAACTGTCTGAAAGTGAGAGAATGTTAGTCGTTGAAAGCTGGGAAACTTACCCAAAACTCGCCTTTTAGATTCCCTGAGAAGAGTTATTTTTATACCGCCAATATCAAAGACTGGAGTTCATAAATTGTGGCTATCAATAGGTCTTATTTCTAAGTTAACCTTTGTGTTTGATGAGCCTAAAATGTGGTTCAGAAATTGTGGTTCCCTGGCGTCTTTTGTATTTCTAAAGCAAAATAAAAAGAGAGAGTGAACTAATGACAGCCAGAGACAAATAAAAAGGCTACGCGGGAAGCTAAATTCAACCACCAAGTGACAGCGGCCGACATTAAACCAGTAGAAATGTAATCGAGTCTTGCAGAGAGTAATAGAAGGCGCAGAGAGAGTGCTAATCTGCCCGTATATCAGCACAATTTACTGCTGCAACAGCAGTCGTTACTGTTCCTAGGAGAGCATATTTCTCTATTTACTACAAGTAGTTGCTTTCTTAATGCTATCTGCATGCAACAAATGCTTTTTCCCTACAGAATGCGGCAAGATATTTTAAATCTAACCGGTGCACATTACTCTTTGTAAAATCGCCTGGCACTTATTACACAAAAGAAAAAACAAAAATTCTGGTAGAGTTATGCATTTGGACCAGTTTCAGCTCTGTTTTGCTAAATTAAGGACAAGTGGCCGTTCTCTGCCCTGCCTTAATACGTGGAAGGCAATTTGTACAACACCAAAAACGCAGAAATGTTGCACGTGATTACCTGGCAGCCTGACAGATAACCAACACAAATTCTCTTGCTGGCATTTTGAGTTCAGTGTTCTTTAAAGGGGAGGTTCCAGTGTACAAGTATATATTTTTATTGCCCAATAGGCCTGAAGCACAGGCAGACAAGAGTTAAATAATATTACAATTTGGAAGGCCTTACCACGCTTCCGATGCCAAAACGTAATGGGGTAAAGCATGGTATTCTGGTTCCCAGCTTCGGAATGCGTGAGAGTTCGAACCCACCCATGGGTTTACTAATGGGAGCGTGATATTCTAGTTTCCAGCTTCAGAATCATGTGGGTTCGATCCCACCCACGGTTTGCGGAGGGAGCATGGTGTTCTAGTTTCCATCTACGGAATGCTTGTGGATTCGAGGCCCTTCATGGGTTTTTCGGATCGATGGGGGTGTGGTATTCTAGTTCCCAACTTCGGAATTCAGGTGGGTTCGAGCCCACCCATGGGTTTACGGATGGGAGCGTGGTGTTCTAGTTCTCATCTGCGGAATGCGTGTGGATTTGAGGCCCCCCTATGGGTTTACGGATGGATGGGATGTGGTATTCTAGTTCCCAGCTTCAAAATCATGTGGGTTCGGCCCACCCATGGTTTGCGGATGGAAGCATATATTCTAGTTCCCAACTGCGAACGCTCCTATCCGCGAAATGCATGTGCGTTCGAGCCCACCCATGGGTTTGCGGATTTGCGGATTTGTTCGTTCATGTATACTGTTTGATACCTACTCAGCGTCAGATGCGTTTGAAGAGCTACTTTAGTCAGCGGTCTATAGGTCACAAAAATAACATTCCGGTTGGAGGAAGCGTTTGTAAGCACCTTTCACTGCTCGAATTGCAACATCATTAGCACAAAAAAGCTACCTCGAAGAATTTGTCGCAAATTTGCTCATATTCTGAGTGAGAATTAATAGACGCAATCACATTTAATTTAATGCTAAGAATCCTTTTTTTCTCCGATGCCGCCCGATACTTTGAACCTGAAAAATCTGCAGTCAAAGTTTGCATAACTGAACACAATTTTCTAATAACAACTAGGCTTTGCATATGGTCAGAGCCTTCATGGATTGAATATTGAAGTACGGGGAGAAGAATAAAGCATATTCAGTGGGAGTTACAAGCAGCAAATTAATCTGCTTGGTTTTGAATCACGAGACTTGCTTTAGCTACTGGAAGTAAAGGATATAGTTGATTTGGAATAGAATTGTTGAAAGATAATTTCTTCTTTCTTTGTTGTATAACATGTGGACGGCTTTTATCCGGGCTCCTCGGTCTTGCATGTGTCTTGTGTATGTTAGGTTGAGCCCAGTTGCTCAGTCGTCTTCCTGTACTTCACCTATTCTAAGGTTGGACCTTTGGGTCGTGGTACTAACATATACAATACAGTATTGTCCAGCTGATTTAGTGAAGAAATAAACTTACTTTGATTGATCCATAGAAGTATTTTGAACCCGATATCCCCTATTGGGGGCCACAGACTATGCGGCCTAAGCCTCACTCGATTTTTACGATAATGCATGTTTATTAACGTGAATGTATCCTGTATTTACTTGGATGTTGTATTGCTTATGACGGTTGAGCTGTTTTACGGAACTCAGCACAAGGAGGATCCAATTTAGTGATATTTCTTATTGCATAGAGAAAAATGTCTAACTGAAGAACGTTGTTTTCATTGAGTATGAAAATAACCGCTTATATGTGCTTCAGTATTTGATTATATATGGCAGATGATCTTGAAACATTCTTAGTAGAACTTATGCGTTGAAACGAATCATATTTATTCTCGTTTTTCTAAGCACCACTCCCGCTGAGCGTATTCTGATGTCCTGCAACTATTAGTACGATTCCTTTAGGTGTGATTTTCTATGGTTAAGATACATTATACTTTGTAAAATATAACGGATAATGGTTGCTAACCACTCTTTGCTCTTTACATAAAATGGAGATTTTGACTTCACTAAAATGAAGTTTGTTTATGAAGTAAACGTTTATGGTAGGAATACATAAATGGATGCTAATAGGGAATACTTCATTTACGGAGATAATGACTCTTTGTGAAAGGTAACACAACTGTATTACCCGAAGCACCCTTCTATAAGCGTTCCTTATCATTGCTTCAAAAGATAGAAAAAATAATAAACAACCCCAGGATCAAAAACGCTACCAGCGTTTAACTCAATTTATGTCACTTTGTGTTTACATAAACAGAATGAGAACCTCTGAATTTTTTTAAAATGAGGGGACGAAAAATGGAATAATGGAAAAATTAAATGCTCCAAAGTATTTAATTACGTTTCCACTTTAATCGGAGAATTAGTCCGTGTGCATTTTATCAGGAGCGCTGATGTAGGTAAGAGAGAAAAGCGTCGCACACCTCTAAAGATGGCAGTATGGTTTCTAAAGAAATAATATAATATTTTGCATTCACATGAGTTTCTCTGCTCATTCTACAAATTATTCTTACATAAGCTTATTCTTCAGTCTACTTGCTGCTAATCGAGATGAACTTTCATTCCTGGTAGGTATATGGAGGATATAGTAGGCTAAAGCATGAGGTTGAAATATTTGCCCCAGCAATAATCATTAAACATAAACGCAATAAGGAAAATATAAGGAGTAGAAAGGGAAGCCAACGCCAAATAAAATTAGTATGCAAAGGAAATAAATCTAAATAACCGAAATGTAATTGAACGGTGTATATACCAGGTGAGTCAGGTGCCCTTAAGTATTCTTATCTATGCAATCCGCATTTATAGTCTAATGTGAAAACATTGACCATCTTAGCGGAAAAAAATGTTATTGTAGCTCTGCCCTCTATTCGATAATAACGTTAATAATTAAAGGCCTGAATGAGAACGAAAGAGCTACAAAAGCCTTAAAACAGACGGCATTTAATAGATATAATGCTTGCAAGGAGATAGAGGAATGTTTTCGCGAAGAGCGGGACAGACTACTTGGGTTCTGGCCGAGTGGGTTAGCTGCCGGAATGTGGTGAAGTAAAGGTTAGCTTCGGATGTTCGAATCTGATGTAAACATCAAATTGTTTTTGGTTCTTTTTTATATTTTCCTTGTGTTTACTTTCTGTATTTTAGTGTACTAATCTATTTATTTTTGTTATTGGCTCTCCTGTGAGCCAAAGAGAGAACAGTTACAATCAAATAATTTGTATCATGTTTACCCTAATAATCTGTACCGTATCTGGTATTTTAAAGCGTGTTACGTAGTTAGCTTTCATTCTTTTGGACACATATCGACGATATTAAATCTAACAGTTTTGTTTCAAGTTTAAACCTCATGTTTCACTTCTTCTGTTGACAAAGGATTGTAAATGTGCTAAGTTAACGGGTAAACAGAATAATAAATTGTTAAAGAGCGTGGATATCGTCAAGGAAGTAAATGTTCAAAATGACGAACCCCTTCATCAATGCACATTTGTGTAGTTGCCGGAGAAACCTTCTTGCATGCTGTAACATGCGCGGTGTAATCTACCTGCATGCTTCACGTATGAGTACCCGTAGATGATTTGAGCTTTGCGGTGGAAAACATAGTGATTATTCTATTTTATACACTTGTAATGCTATAAAAATGTTGTTTATATCATAATATCAAATTATAGGACCAAAGAGATGAAACAAAAGGTAGTAAAGAGTGTGAACTTAACACGAAGAATTTGAACCAGAACTCAAGTGGCACAGTGTTAAAGCAACCATGATAATACCATTCGGCCAATGCTACCTTGCAAGCTGAGGTTCCTATACAAATTAGTAATCGTGAAACTAGACTCCACCTTGAACTTTACAAGCTTTTTGCAACGTCATAGTGTTTTGAGCTCGGTTTGATAGTTTTAATTCAAATAAATAAAATGCATCAATCATTACAGTTATTTTATGATCTGAAATACGTACAACATTGAATGACGGGTTAAATCCAATTGGCCGTACTGCGTAGATATGCCATTTTGTTTTCAAATGGTTTTGTCAACCAATGCATGTGGTAGTTTGTTCCTTCAGAGGCATTTTCAAAGGTATGCTAAACAATAAAGGTTTGTAAAATTGGCTAAAAGTGTTACTGCAGCTCCCATTGTCAGGGTGGGATGTTTTTTGTATTGACATACATAGCGATTGCATTCTGTCATGTAAAACACTTATGCACTGAGTTATCCATCCCTCCTCTATAAAGTGTTATGCAAATCAGCCATTAGAAGGCATTCAAGAAAGGCCTATGTAAAATATGTCGCTTAGCACGTTGCATAAATTCAAAAATAAATAGGGGCAGCTGACTCACCTGGTGTATATATATATATATATATATATATATATATATATATATATATATATATATATAGTGCCGTTTTCACCGCCCCCATGGTCATGACTTAGGTAACCACCATAAAGTACGTCACAATGCTTTAGAGATGACTTCATTCATCGACAGAGAAAGTTGACATCTAAAGTTTCGAAGAACATACTGCCATGAGTGAGGTAATACATCACTTCACAACATAAAACATCATGTACAGTCATCATTGGCTGGTTTGCTACACGCCAATGATGCCAGCACCATCACACTCGTGGACGTCTCCAGCAACTCCTGTGCAGCCACCAGCAGTCGCCCTTCGACCAGGGACCGAGCCGTTGACAGACTTCATGACAGAATGACGAGATTTTCGTCCTTTCCAAATTCTTTTTAAACTTGTTTGGTAAGCTTTGAAATTCAACCTCTAGCTCTTGGTGTTTTCTAAATTTTTTACGGGAGAAGCATTTATAATTTCGCATTTCATATAACTTTATTCTGTTCGTTGCTCTTCCATAAAATCTTTAAATTGATATAGCAACCTTAAATGTAGAAAAGTGAAAGAGTATACCATGTTGTATCTGTGCATATTATTTTGTAAAATATTAAAGCAAACTGACCAAATAATTGGTAACGAATATATCAATTTAAAATAAATTAATACACGTGCCGATGTGTGTTTGCAATTTCCTAGTTCCTACGCAATTGTCCCTTTTCACGGTAACTCATCCCTTTGAATATGGATAAAAAAACCAGTGGGCAATATATATGTATATTGAACAGAATAAGTATTAAAATATAGAAGAAACATATATTTCAGGAAAAATGAAAGGTACGAGGCATGTTTTTTAAAACAATAATAATTTAAAAAAAATAACAGAACATCATTCATTAGCTTACAGTTTACACTACTTATCTACATAATCACCGGCATTGTACAGGCGCTTGTCGCAAAGGGAAACCTGTTTGTTTACACCTTCGTCTAAGTATGATGCCGCTTGTAATGAAAGCCAATTCTGCACTTCTTGTTTCACACCGTCGTCGTTGGAATGCTTTTCACCAAGGAATTTCTTAAGATGAAAATCGCTTGGTACCAAATCCGGACTGCAGGGAGAGTTTGTGTGGTTGTGTGCGGCCAGACTCGCTTATTGTTTCCCATAAACCTTGCACAAATGGCGATGAATGTTTGCTGACGTAACATTTCTCGCATTCAAAGGAATAATCACTCATCTGACTTCACAGTTGGTGGGTCGATCGATCGATTACTTTAAACATTTAGATACACTCTAACAACAGAAAAACACAAAGTACAATTGCTCACAGCTGCGTTTGGCTTCCTAATGAATGGAGAAAGTCATCGCGCTAGCTCAAAATCGCGACTGCAGCGCCGCAACGGCAAAGTATTAAAACGGTATTACTTTAAATACACGCCTCATGTTAGAATAAAGCAACTTGTAGCTGGAGAAAGCAATCAAGGAAGGGACAATTACAGGTAAATGCAAACAAACGCTTGAACGGCCTAAAGGTAAGCTAGTGAGGCAAGTTGGACAATAGACAGGAAAACCAGAAACTGCAAAACCAGAGTGCACAGAAAAGATAAACAGGCAAAAATAATGCAATAATGGAGGAGCTAGAGGTATGTACTTTTTAAATAACATTAACCAATAAGTTATTAAATTTTATCCATTGATCCAATAACAGAATCCAAAAATCATGTGACTAGAGTAGTAACATTACAAAAATAGAAATTTGTCTAGCCCGGGAGTTCATCTTCAAACGTGTCTAACTTGATACTTCACGTCGTATAGTGGTCATATCAGGTTGTAGCTTCCCGTCAAAAGTGTCGGCGTTGTAACATAAAAAAAATGTGTAATATTATTGCTGATTTATGTTAAGCACAGGAAAACGCGGCTACGATATAGGGAATAAGATGCAAAGAATTTAATTTGATTGTGGGATAAGTAAGTCTCATGTGACGGGAACGAGAAAGGCTAATTATTTAATTTTCAGTGTGAAATTTCAATAAAGAGGGCAGTGAATGAGAAACGGACAATCATCATTTATCTCCTGTCCACACTTCCTGAGAGGTCTCATTCCTTTTAAATCACTTATTCCTAGCCAAAGCTAACCGAGATAATTGTTTTCTGATCATTTTCTCAAATCAAACAGCAACCAACATTCCCACATCAAGGCGATAGTAAGAGTTTAAAAAGCGGAACCCTACGTGATGGCTTTAAAATTGCATGTTCCCTGTGCAACCGACCATTTCCATGAGTTATTAATCAGGTAAACATATGCATTCATATCAGTAATTGGTTAAGTAATGATATGCATTTACATCAGTAATTAAGTAAATATATGCGCTGAGAACGTAATGATTATTATTTAGGTACGTTAAAACCTTAAGGTGATATCTGTAAACAAAATATATATTAGAAATATAAACGCATTCTGAAGACAAGGAAAGTTGTAGAACATTCTTGGAAGCAGAAACTAAGGATTCAGCGGACGTCCCATTAGTTCAGGTCTCTAACTAGGTTAACAAAAGCAGGCATCCGAAAAACTACAATAGTGTCCTTGCCTCGGGTTAAGACCGGTGCCAGTTTCAAACAGGAACATACGTGCGTAAGAAGAAGTTAAGGCGCTTATGGCAATAAAAATGAGCGTCAAAACGTAGGTGCTATATTGTTAAATCTTAACGAGTGTGCGAGAAATTTCTGCTGGCAAACCAACGGGACAGAATAGAAGCAGGGGGACCGGGAATTGAGAACTATCAATCGTAATTTTTCAAAATATTTAAAACCACGTATAGGAAATAAAATAGATTCCACATGACTACAAACAACACGTGACCACGAAAGAGAGGGGTCAGTATCGGGTGTAGAAGCAGCTCCGAAAATCATATGCATGTCTTTCATAAACATAGCATCAATGTGCCAATGTCGCCATGAGAATAATTGCGTGTTGCAACCGAGAAGTGAATCGCGCTAAATGATAACACTACAACAGAAGCTGTCGTGTTTGTATAAAAATACAAGGCGCCGCCGAACGAGTGACTTAGGCGTCCGTTATGCCAGATTGGTTTTGTGGCGAAGTCACCAGGAGTTGGAGAATGTTAATCACAATAAATTGGACAGTAATCTAAAGCCGGAATCAGGAATTTATTTAATTCCCCATCAACACCGAAATCAAGATCTCATTGTTCCAAGAGCAAGAGACATCATAACTCACACCTCCATCGCGCTCTCCCTCTCTCCTCTCTTCGCCCTCCACTTCAAAGTCACCCGGCCAAGTGGACCGCCGCACCTGCATGACTATAAAAAGAAACGAATAGGGGCTTACTTCTTGAAAAATGTATAAGTATTTAAAAATTCAAGCCAATAACAAAAACTATCTCAGAAATGTTTGACACAAAAACTGTCGCTTCAATTGTGTGCTTTAATGACTTCTTTTTAGTTTAGAGTCCTTTAACCGGTTAGGTCATATTGGATGATGAATGAAATGGGTGAAATAATGCTCAAATGAGCACGGAGCACGGGATCCATAGAGGTATAAAATATCAGTCTTCGTCTTTTCAGGAGAAGGGAAAACCCTGGAATAAACCTTATCCGGATAACAATCCTAACCGAGACTCGAACTCGGGACCTCTTGAATATAAAGCAGACACGCTAGCCCCATTCCACAGAGTCGGGTTCCATTTTTGTGTAGTACGATTGTCTATCTCTTACGGTTACTACACAAAAAATGTAGAGCTCTTTAAAACACACAATTTATGTCGCATACATTATTTTTTTTTCGCCGAGTGAACAATTTCAGAGATATTCCTTGTTATTTGTTTGAATTTTCCAATACTTATACATTTTCTCAAATGGGAATTCATTATTGCTTGTTTTTTATGTCGTGAACATGCAAAAAGAATACAATGCTCCTCATAGCAACCAGCTCTTAAAACATTTGACTATCGCTTAAAGCCTACCGTAACACCCTTGCACCTACAAGAAAACTAGCAATTAGTTTTGCAAAGTATATCTCGATTAACATGAATTAAATGGAGAATAATTGTTTGTAACAATAGTTTGTACAAGAGTAGACAAAGTTATGTGAGTGTAACACATCAGAATGCTTTCCAAAAATGCTTTTGTTTTTAATTCAGCGATTCTCTAAACTTGTACATCCGGTATAGAATTTTTGGGTGGAATGTAACACTTTATCTACTTCATATGAGGAGTAATTATGATTATTTGTTTAATTTTATTGTTATAATGATTAAGGCTGTGCTTGTATATACACACAATAACTAAGAAAGTTGGTAATTTTATTGATAAATAACCAGCACAAATAAGGAGGTCTGATGCTCACACCAATTTAGTGCTATCAAACTTGTCGATCCTACCGTTTCTCTCCAGGTTCAGCATTTCCAAAAATATTACATCCCATTTTCTAGAGAAAGGAAATGGCAGTGTCTTTGAATATTGGCAACATACATTCACTGATTCTTGTCTTTGTTCTTTGTCTATCTGCTATAAATTTGTGAGGAGATATCATTGATTATGAGAAATGATCATTCATATACGTAGACGTATATTATGCAATAAATATAAGGAAATGTTAATACTAATTCTCAACTTCTGAAGCAGATTTAAATTTACGAAACCTACGTTCAGCACGAGTTTATTTTTTCTCATCCCCTCTCTACGTTATGTACAATCGAGTGAATGGAATCCTGCCAATATAATGTCCAGTGGCATTTTGGTAAGGAAATAGTAAACGGCCTCTGCCACACCAGTATCCCCTTAGTGTTTCTTACTCCTTTTTCCTTCGCTCCTGAGCCTGAAATCGGCCTGTATTTCTTGGTTAAAGTTTGAGTGTCAGACCTTTGCCATAAAACCATAACGATACACACTCATCCAGAGACTGGTGCGCGCCGTCATTGGGAAGCATGCCTTCCAACCATTCAGGCGAAATGTTTCCGTACTCCTCCCCTTTCGCAACTCACCTAGACCTGACCTTTGATCATAGGTAATGTATATGTGTCGGACAATAAGAGATTGAATCACCGAGGGCTGGTGTGGAACACAAATGTTAAGGAGCCTCTGTCAACGTAAACTAAAGGAAAAGACTATAGGAAATCATAAGTATTGGCTCGTATCCGTGCAGTTGAATGCACATGAAAGTGTAACAACATAATTGTTATCTGCCAGTCGCTGTAATACAGGAATTTATCAGGTTAGTGAAACTTGTACCAAATCAAACTGTATAACTAGGTATGAAGTGGATGAAACAGCGTTTTAGCATGCCGTGTGACAATCTAGTATACTTCGTTTTAATAATTAATTGCGCAAATCCAACAGGCCTCAACGTGATGAGCAAAAAACGCCAATACTAGTTATCTGCGTTTCCGAACGTGCCTACAGGCAGAAAGAAGGTTTTTGATTAATTTACCACCTACGAGCTGCACAGTGTCATCCCCTTGTTGGAGAGGTTGGCTGTAATTAATTCCTAGCAGATAATTAAATTGGTGATTAACACTTCCATATTTAATCTTGCATTATTACGAGACCTGCCCTAAGCGATAAGGGTGGTAAGTGATTAGTGCCCTCGACCGTTATCGCTTCGGGTTATTTTAATCTATCACAGTGAAGCGCAGTTTTGGAAGAAATTATCTCACCAAGGGTTAAATCATATGCGTTGTAAATGCACAAGGATTAAGTAAAGCCTTTTACAGTTAGATTTATTTGCAACGGAGTTTAATACTTTCAAATTGTTTAAATCAGAGAAACAACGGCTTATTGGAGGATTTGTGGAATAAAGTTTTTAATTACGTTTAGGTATTCAGAGTGGCTTGCTTTTCTGTTTATTTTAAAAGGACAAACACATATAGTCTGTTAGAGGTGAGCGAAAATACTAGCGATTGAACAACGAGACAGCGTACTTTTCTATTTCGAGAAGTGAAATTCTCTAACACTAATGCTCACTTGTATAGCAAGTCTTTCACCATAATAAAACTCGCTAGGACGTGAGAGCAGAGGTAGAAGTGATTCAACGGACACACACGTCCATTATCGCTATCACCCCCCAGGATGAAGGGACGAGGTGAAGGAAACCACGGGAGGCTACAGTCCTGAGCCAGACAAGACCACAGAGACGCGCGGAAGTCTTTAAACTTTCCTAGCTCGCAGACCCGTCCCACTGCTGGAGCCGCCGAAAGAAGGTGATGAACAACCCACCAATCAAGCAGTCTTCTGGTTTGCAAGGCGAGTACCCTTTTCTGAGCATGCATCCGCGCCATCTGTCCAGCACCGCAATACGCCACGAAATCTAGAAGCACGTTTGAAGAATGAGAAAGAAACGGAACGAAAGGTAAATAATAGAAAGGAAATCGTGGTAAAGAAGCGACTACCCTGCATTCGCCGGTCGATCCCGGGAAAACATCGAAAAATCCATGGGTTAGAGTGGGTGATTGCCGAGCATTGAACCCGGGATTTCCCGATTGCGAGTTGCATACTTTACCGTGGCGACATCTCGCTCCGTTTCACGAGAGTAGAACAGGTATAATACAAATCTATGCTATTTCACTTTCTCTGCCGCTTTCCTTTGGCAGTAGAGGAAGTATTTATTACACCAAAAAATTCAATATATTACACTAAAGAAATATTTCTGAGGCTTCGTCAAAGAAAGCAGTCTGTGGATAGCATAACTGAAAAACTAAAACTCGGACGAGTGTCACCTTCACATTCAAGCTTATTATTTAGGAACGCAACTCTGATTTTACCAAAATTCCCGCTTTTCCAAATATACTTTACATGGAACCGTTTTCATTGCATTTTTTATTTTCTCAAATACAGTGTAGCGATTTTAATTAAAATACAACACCTACATTTTAGGAACTGGCCTGAATATCAAAATCAGGAAAATGTATGAGGGATGTAATACTTTTAATAAAACGTTCATCCCAAATTAACAACAAATTATAATACATTGTGATGTTATGTTGTTTTGAAAGTAGAAGAAAATCATTTACTGTCTAAAAGAACAATGGCACAGCCGGCTTTAGCAAGTTAGCACTTGCACTGCTTATCATACCAAAATATGTATAATCTACATAATTTAATTTCATAAAATGCAGAAAGATATTCTAAGACTCCCGTTTGGGGCAGTCACCTCCTTCGTCCGTTGCTGTTAGGCTTACCTTGATGCTTCTCCCGTTGGTTCCAGAAGTTCGCCGTGTGTTGGTTCTCTTCAATTTTATCCTCGGCTAGCTGCAGTAGTTTTCTTTAACCTATATAGGAGCATGGACTTATCCTCGGTAAAGGAAAACGTAGATCTCGGGTGGTGATATAGGAAGACATAGACGTGCTTTGTTTATGAAAAGATGACACTGCCGTTTCTTTTTATTTAATTAACACTCGTAGTATACAACACTGGTATTGCCGCCGTAAAATACTGTCCACCGCTGTTAAACTACGGCGCGGATATGACACGAAATTTAAATATGCTTATTATCTCTTTACGAGTAGCGGATCTTAGGTGTGTTTCTAAAACTATCTTGATTCCCTGTTTTGGCGCGATATCTCGCACATCCTGCAGCATCTCTCCCTGACCACACATGACAAAAACTGTCGAAGAAACTGCAATGCTAAACTGACATGACAAAACTGTCTTGCTAAAACTGCCTAACTGCAATGCTAAAACTCCCTGACAAACTGTCTTGCTAAAACTACCTTGACAAAACTGTCCCGAATTTGCTCCAAACAGATCCATTTTTAGTCGCAGGCTTCTGGGGCTGCTTCCTTTCCTATTGGTCCATTTTTAGCGCCACTCGACGCGTCTAACTATTTCGAATAAACTTCCAGGGATCTCATTGGTCCAAGTTTAATATAAATCGCGGCTTTTCCTACATTTACCGTTAAGCTATCTGTCTCGCTCACTTGGTCACGACGAATTATCAAATAATGGGACAAAGGCGTTACACCCTCGCTCTAGGAATAATGGCACAGCGACCGAAGAGGGGTCATAAAACTAGGTTTTCTGCCTTCGAAAGCACTATTCCTGTAGCTAAAACATTTTGTCGTGGACAGTATTTTAACATAGCCCTTAAATTATTTACATTAAACCATTGATAACTCTACTAATATTAGTAACCTAGATAGATACATAACGTTAAATCACCCTTCTTAAAATATACAAGCAGTATGAGAAAAAGATATTTACATAGTATGATTTAACATCAATAAAAGTTAATTAATAAATTATCTATAATTACAGTTCTCGGGCTCGGCCTAGAGTTGCGTTTCACTTTTCGCAGTGCTCTCGAAACGCTGCCGAGATTAGTGATCTAATTGAGATCTAATTTAATTTTCTCAAAATGAAAAAAAATTATTCAAAAACGCAGGGTCGTGGATTCATTAATGGTAGCATCGTTTTTCAGAAATAACGATTGTTTGTGGTTACCTAAATTCGTAGATCAGCACTATCTTTTTAAGTATTATGCTCACGTATTGTAGCCTGATTATGCATGTTTGCATAATATTCATGTTTAAAAACTAAGTTGCGTTATTGATTAGAAGACAATAGTGAATCATGGTATTTCTCATTCGCAACGAAGTATTAGATCAAACGTTTTGCTTAAAATTGTGTATTGGTTCATGATTTGTAGCCTTCCTGCTTCAGCATCTGGTCGAAATACATGTTAATTCCAAAAATAAGATATTCTACTACTCGTATATATGCTACTCAATAACTGCACTTAACTAACTATACACTAAAATAAAAGGGGAGAAAACAAAGAGTTCCCTCCGATTCACACAGCACACCATGTTTACTTCCTGCCAATAACGCCAACATAGACGGTGATGTCAGACAAATAAGGATGCACTATTGCCTCATGTGACCTGTTTGCAGATTAAATTCTACATTAATGATATTTAGTTTATTATTTTTAATTGCTTATTTTCGGATTCTATGTGAAAGTTTCAATCAGAACAGCTCATGTGAGCATAATTACATTTTCGTGTCTATTCCCAATTTAATTTTCCACAAATCGTCTGTGAAGTCCTCTTCATTCGGATTGAATTTAATTTAACTTTGTGTAACTGGGAAACCATGAAAAAGACAGAAAACACGTAGAGCTCATTAAAATACACAATTTTACGTCAAATAATTTTCTCCCTAGCGCTATCTGTGTTTTTAAACATTCCATGTGATATATTGCATGCAACGCAACGTTACAATTACGATTCTTATTTCTTTTCTTTCCTTTGCAGGGGCGAATTCTGCGTTTATTCTTCCATGCTCCGGATACTAACATACGAGTGCTGTTTCCTCCAGTATAAAATGAAGTACTTATTGTTTGTTTACTTTGTCTACCACGTACACGTCCACCCAAAACTTCAATAGTGAGATTTCACCGGTAATACATGCTTTGAACGTCCCTGAACCCAAAAAGAGCATTTTTAGAAAAAGGTCCGTGAAAAATCGGATAAATAGCAAAACTTGGTATTTAGATAAGTATATTTCAAAGATGCGACACGAAGACTTGTAAGAAAATCCCCTACCCAGACTATCCTTTACATGGAACACTTTCGAATATTTTGGCTTTTAAAAAATGGCTCTAAAGATTTTGTTTAAAGTATCAAATGCCCTAAGATATTTTCATGACAGATGAAACGTATGGAATGTCGCCACAAGTCGTACTCAATCTGAATGACTTTTGCACAACTGGTAAACCGTAAGACAAAATATTACTATACAAAAATATAAATCCCGTTAAAACATAATTTACGTCACATTTCTTTTTGTTGAGTGAAGCATTTTCCAGATATTCCTTGTTATTTGTTTGAATTTTCCAATACTCCTATTTTCTCTCGAATGGGAATTCGTTATTAGTTTTTTTTATGTCCTGGACATGCAAACAGAATGGAATGCTCCACATAGCAAGCAGCTCTTAAAAGATTTGATTATCGCTTAAAGTCTACCATATTCCCCTTACATGTAGAAAAAGTTCTGCAAATGTTTATCTTGATAACCATGAAGTATATGGAGAATACGCGTTTGTAAAAATAGTTTGAACTAGAATAGAATACCTAAATAGTTTGTGTAAGTGTAGAGAAAGACATGTGAGTGCAACACATCAGATTTTTAGACATACATTTCTAGGTAAAAATGTTTTTGAATAACGCAACGTACATCGGATTAAAATATAAAATCTGATTTGTTACGCTCGCATGACCTTCTCTACTCTTGTACAAACTATTTTTTACAAACGCTTATTCTCCATATGCTTCATGTTAATCAAAATATCGAGATGTTAATCTTATAGCTAATGCAAGGGGAATTGGTAGGCTTTAAGCGATAGTCAAATATTTTAAGAGCTGGTTGCTATGTCGAGTATTCCATTCTCTTTTGCATTACCAGGACAAAAAATGAATAACGAATTCCCATTTGAGAAAAAGGATAACTATTGGAAAATTTAAGGGAATACAAGCAATATCTCGAAAATGGTTCACTCAACAAAAAAATGTTTGTCATAAATTGTGTATTTTAACGCGATGTACATGTTTTTATGTAGTAAAATCTCTTATGGTTTACCAGTTATGCAAAAGTCTATCACAATGCAGAATACTTTTGGAGACATTCCCAGCAAATTCAAGATATACATTTTATTTGCCATAAAAATGTTTTGAAAATTTGATACTTTAATCAAAATCGTTAGAGCCATTTTTGATAAAAGTAACATTTTAGAAAAATATTCTATGTAAAGGGTAATCTGGGATGGGGGGATTTTCTTGGAAACCTTCGTGTCGCATCTCTGGAAGACAGACAGACAGACAGACAGACCGACATACAGACACAACCACGTACATGTTTCCAAAAATGCTTTTTTGGATTCAGGGGGCCTCAAAACTATATTTCCAGTGAAATCTCGGTATCGAATTTTTGGATGGAATACAATACTTCCCCTACTTACTCTACGTAGTAGAGAAAGTAATATATATACCTTGTTTGATCTGCACCAAATCAGACTTTTCCTACTAGAGAACAATAGCATGAGGGTATGTATAGTAAACAACGAATAGCATTAACGTAGTAACAACAATTAAACAAAATTAGTGTAAATAGCAAAAAGACAGAATCAAAACGTGAGAACATTTAATGTTTGTTCAGGAATGTTGTCGCTGTAGCTTAGAGGGTGGAGCGCCGCACGGAAAACCGGAAATCCGTGGCTCGAGTTGCGGTCGTGACATTGGATTCCACTTCCCAACATAGCTTTGGTATTGCATTAATAGCAAATAGTGCGGACACAACAACGTGGTTATATTTCTACAATATAATAAATCCTTTTTCATAATGCCTTCTATGGTTCATCCTAAAAGCAGTGTTCTGTAGTGCAGTAAGCTGATTGCTATCTATAACTTTTTAGCTTTTACTTCCCTACGTGCTTAGTAGACAGAGGAGGTATTGCATTCAGCCCAAAACTTGATCTTGGGATTTTACTGAAAATACATCTTTTGGGATCCGCTGAATCCAAATAAAGTGTTTATAGAAACATGACTATAGGTGCGTGTGCGCGCACAGGCGCGCATGTGTCTGTGAACAGCAAAACTAAAAAATCTGATGTGTTACACTCACATGACTTTCTCTACTCTTGTTCAAACTATTTTTACAAACGCTTATTCTCCATCTACTTCATGCTAATCGAGCTAAACATTTGCAGACTATCTTATTGCTAATTTTCTTGTAGATGTAAGGAGAAAATATATTTACAAGGGCAATATAGAAATACAGTAGACTTTAAGCCCATACATATCTCTTAATAGTTGGTTGCTAGGTGCAGCACCATTCCCTTTGCCACAGATTATAACTCTTTGCATATCCAAGACAAAAAAATTAATAACGAATTCCCATTTGAGAAAATAAGTATTGAAAAATTTAAGGGAATAACAAGTAACATATCGAAAATGGTTCACTCAACAAAAAAAATGTATATGACATAAATTGTGTATTTTAACGCGATCTACATTTTTTGTGTAGTAAAATTTTGTTTATCTCTTATGGTTTACCAGTTATGCAAAAGTCGTTCACAATAAAGAATACTTTTGGAGACATTCCCAGAAAATTCAAGATATACATTTTATTTATCATAAAAATATCTTAAATCTATGATATTTTAATCAAAATCGTTAGAGCCATTTTTGAAAAAATTAAAATTTTCGGTAAATCTTCCATGTAAAGGGTACTCTGGAGTGGGGGGATATTCTTGAAAAGCTTCGTGTCGCATCCATGGAAGATACTGAACCTAAATACCAAGTTTGGTGTTTATCCGACTGTTAGTTTCTAAGTTATGCTGTTCACAGACAGACAGACAGACAAACACACACACACAAACATACACACACATGGTCATGTTTCCAAAAATGCTTTTTTTGGATTCAGGGGTCTGAAAACATGTATTTCCGGTGAAATCTCGGTATCGAATTTTTGGGTGGAATGCAATACTTCCTCTACTTACTATACGTAGTAGAGAAAGTAAAAATGAAAAGTCAGATATGCACCAAACTTGGTATTTAAGTGTACCATCTTCCAAGAATTTGATACAAATATTTTCAGACTACCCTTTACATAGAATAGTTTTCGAACATTTTGATTTTATAAGAAATGGCTCTAACAAATTTGATTAAAAAATTACAATAAAGATATTTAGATGACAAATAAAACGTATTTCTTGATGTTTCTGGGAATAACCTGTGAAGTTCTCTTCATTCGCATAATTTTATCTTGCATAACTGGTAAACGTTAAGAGATGGACGAAAACGTACTACACAAAAAATTTAGATCTCTTTGAAACACATATTTAACTCAAATATTTTTTTGTGGCATACGCCTTTTATGAGATATACCTTATTAATGTTTCGAATTGTACATTACTTGGTTATTCTCTTAATGTCCTGTCAACATTCAGTTGTTTCTCCCGATTTAGAAGTACATAGTAGCTAGTCACCAGTTATTAAGTTTGCTGGTTTTCCAACAAATGTAAATAAGTATAGAATGTAGAATTGTAATTAAGTTTTATTTACATCTTTACTCTAATCTAATAATTTATATTCTTTTCTTTCACTGTTTCATTTTTATTTATTATTTTGTAGACATTGTGTAGCTTGTAGTTATTTTATCTGAAAAAAGTTGCTGTAATATAAAATATAAATGTGTTACGAGAATAAATATAAAGTTTGAATGTATGCCCCAGTGTAGTAATCAAGTTGGCGGGATAGTATAGATTTTAGTTATGTGTTTTATTTTTTTGTTTTGTTTCTAATAGGTAGAGAAGGTATAACATTCCGCCCAAAAGTTTGATACAGAGAAGTCATCGTAAATACATGTTTTGAGGTCCCATGAATCCAAATAACTCGTTTTTAGAAAAAATTTCGTGTGTGTGGGCTGACTGAACAGCATAAATTAAAAACTAAAAGTCAGATAAACACTAAACTTGGTATTTAGGTACAGTAGCTTCTAAAGACGCGACGAAGAGCTTCGAGAGAATTACCTCACACCAAACTACCTTTTACATGGAACATATTTTTGAATTTTTTTATTTTGTAGAAAATGTCTCTAACGATTTTGATTAAAATACATATATAAATTATACATATATATACAAATAAGATTTATATCTTGAATTATCTGGGAATTTCCTTTGAAATCCTCTTCTTCGGAAGCAATTTTGTGTAATCTTGTATAGCTAGTAAACGTTAAGCGATAGACGAAAATGTACTGTACAAGAAAAAAATACACAAAAATACACAATTTATTTCAAGATACTTTTTGTGGCATCAGCAATTCCCGAAATATGAGCTATTAATAAAGTATTCAATACTTAGCTATTCTGTAAATCCTGTCAACATTCAGTTCTTTCTCGCGATTCCATTCAAACAGTATTGAACTTTAAGGCCAGCGTATAGCGACCAGTTCTTAAGCATTTGACGAATGCTGTCAACTAACGTTGTATCCATAACGAAATGTGTAGTGTAGCTATTTCTGCAAAGGTTTATTTGGAGTAAAATGTGTGCATATAAACAGGACCTGGGCCGAAGCTTGCGCTAGGTCATTGCCGCATGATAAGAAATCAGCAGCACAGCGTTATATAGATATTAATTTTTCATTTCAATCTATTTTGTCAGGTAGATTGTTGGCTTTTGTAAAGGTTATTATAATATTTGGGGATTTTCCCGGGTCGTCAGGTGAATTCTAGAATGGTTTCTTTCAGCTCCTGAATTTCCT
Organism: Deroplatys truncata; assembly: GCA_030765065.1. Lineage (NCBI taxonomy): Eukaryota > Metazoa > Arthropoda > Insecta > Mantodea > Mantidae > Deroplatys > Deroplatys truncata. Next base: position 138,187,661 of record CM060986.1, read on the forward strand.
GTCCCTCAATTTCGTACTATTTCTCATTTCATTCACACTTCAACCAGTTAGGTCTGTTTCAGCATTGGAAGTTTTGTTTCTCTACGGCGTGGCAGGGAAAAAGGATGTTCTTTGTGGAACTTTCTCCGTCCTTTGGCTTTCAGCTGTTTGCAGGATATACGAACCACCCTTTCGGAGCGGGGTACTGAGCGGGGGTCAACAGTCTGCCTGCTCGACTCGGGGCGTCTCAATCTAGAAGCTTTAGGAACGCTGCCATTGATGTGTCGTCATTACTGTTTCCCGCCACCTGGTGTCTCCCTTCCGGGGGTACCCTCTTGTGGGACATAGATGCAATATCTTCACCGGATCAGTGCCGAGTCCTCTCTGATCATCAGAATAAGAAAATGAAAAACCTGGAACGCTATCAACCGTTAGGATTTCGTATATTGCACTGCAGTATTGTGAGTGGATATCCCTGAAGATAAAGCATTACCCTTCTGCACCTGTTTATTACTGCATATCCTAGGCATGAAACCGTCAGAGCTGACAAGGGTATTAATTCCTACATGGACACCTAAAGTATCTGTGACGAATTATTGCTCGTTGCTAACATAGTAAGTCAATCTCAGCGAGGAGCAAGAGGCGTAATGAGATACTTATGCCTCAACAGGGTACTCTATTTGAAAGAGGCACTGAAACAAGAGCTGCTAATTTTGTTTTATATAATTAACATTACATCCTAGAAAACCATAAACGTTGGATATGTGGAAAATATGGGGTACAGGGGAAATGAAAGTTTTGCTTTCTTGCACCATATGTTGATATGGCCCATTTAAATTGAAACCATCTGATTCATTGATCTATTCTGGTAATCCGTATTACCGAGCGAGGTGGCGTCGCGGTAACGTGTGAAATTCGCATTCGGGAGACTGCTCTCTCTTGCAAGGCCGCTTTAGAAGTAGTCGATGCATAGAAGTCACAATTACTTAAAAATAAATAAACTAGAAAAGTAAAATGCCGGGACCATTATAGAATGCATTGGAAATAAAGCATTCCCCCAGAGTAATAATTGTTTTGTACTACTAACGCTTAAAGGAATTGAGCAAGAATTTAAAACAACTTTAAATAAAAGTAACAATCCATACAGCCCTAAAGGTACTGGATATATTAACACTCAAATGTAGAAACAAAGATATGTTACAATTGAAGAAGATTGTATTTGAATTTGTCTTTCTCACACAGCATTTGCCATTTTGAAATGAAATTTAACACGCGATAATATGATATAAACTCGCTTCCATGAGAGATTAAATGCCGCTCCACACACTACAAGAATTTAGAATTTTATTTAAGCCAAAAGTACATGATAAAGATAATTTAGACAAGGCTAAAAAGTGTGGAGACGGCTGCTCCCAGACACGAAGCTCAAAAGTGCTTCTTCGCTGGTCGTCGAGAACTAGCTGTCACACACTTTTTCTCTTGAAGCATCGCTCGGTTACGCACTGGGAAGGTCAGGTGACGATGAAGTGGAACCAACATAAGCGCTACCTATACTGGCGGAGAGGAAACAGCCTGGCGAGCGCTGTAGAAACCTTGCGCAGCCGAGTTCTAGTTTAAGGCAGGCTGCCGGCGTAATAATAAGCAGGGGCCGAAAATTGCAGTTCATGATTGCAGATACATAAAAGAATTGCGGCCATCTCTGCAAAACAACCACTTGGTGAAAGAAGAGCCGCAATTGGCTCATGACCCATGGGATTTTCTGGTTTTTTTCGAGTTGGCAGGCGATTGCTGCAGCGGTTCAGCACGGCTCTCCCAACCCTCATTTTCTGTACCCATCATCTACCTTGTCATCTGTTTCAGGGTTATAGAACCAGGTGACGGTGTTCGGCGGGTTGCGCTCTGTAGAAGTTTCATCCTGACGTCGTCCAGGAACTGAAACCTGCCTCTGGTATTTTTGGGCAGGAGCTCCTTCGGGGGACCCTCGTGGGCTCGGGATCCAATAGTGGGCTTGAGCTTCGTTGGAGGCGTTCAATCTGGAAACTTAAAAGCACCCTTCTGTGCTTGCGCCCGTCGTCATTCTGATCTAGCCGCCCTTCTCGTCTCTCCCCTTAACACTCCTTCCTAGGCGTCACGGTAAGAGCACAAGGGGCCAGCTGGCCTGCTGCCCCGGTTTTGGGGGCCCGCACTTTTCGTTCTTACTTTACCTTTAAACCTGTGTGTTTCGGTAGAAATTTCAAACATTCTGTTATTTAAGTTTTGTTAGGCTAGAGTTGTGCAACGTATTTTATAAGTTGTGCTGCTTCTAGCTTCCCATGGCGCTTTTAGGAGATATTCACCTTTTCAATTTGGAGGAAAATATCAAAATATGACTGACGGATGTAATGTTTGCTGATTGGAAACCCCAACAGCACATTCTCTATGAAAGGCGCTTTATCGTTTATCATTGTAAACCTTCAGATGTTATGAATTCCCATACACATTGTCAAAACATGGCAAGATACAGGATATGTATTGTAGTTTTGTCTAGTTCTTTTCAAATTTGTCGCTTTGCTGAGTTGTTCTTTAAAGTGTTAACTTTTAGTTATGTTTCAATGCTTGCGTGTGCCTTATTAGAGTTACAACTTTCACAATTGGGACATTATGTAAGGCTGAGGTGGCATGGGTTGTTTTGTTCAAGGCGATGTCACGTTACGTGCACATATTCCAACTTCTTTACCTGGCCTGCGTTTCCTTCTCTGAAAGTTGTGTATGAAAACCCACGAAATTTAAAGTGAACCCTGATTCTTTGTATATGCTTCTCAAGATTCGAATTATACCTTAGTCTGTATAGTTAACATTTACCTTCTACGTGTCCAGATTTCGTATTTACATTTTAGAATATATAGGGAAATGCAACCAACAAAAGCAAACTGGGGCAGTCAGGACAGCCTAAACCTGCCCAAAAAAGTATTCATTTACGCCATTCGAGAACTTACCCTGAAATCTGGACGCTCTAGAACGTACTAACAAGCTTCCAACTAGTAACCTCGTGAAACTAAAACTACTGCAAGTGGCACCGCGATCGACGAGAAATAGAACATAAATAAACATGTCTTACACGAATAGATCGCGAACTACGGCAATGGCAAACCTAACGCGAATTTCAAATATCCTGTGCCATAAGGGCACAAACTTTAAGTTTTTAATAAACAAATTAGAGCAACAACCCACACATGCGCGCGCGTTATGCCTTTACTACGGAGAGTTTTCTCTCTTTCAACCCCTCTACCGCTATGTCATTATCCGTTCTCTCCTTCTCATTCTCTCGCCCTCAAGCTCCTCAGACATGTTTCTAACATTACAAGACATGTACGAGTTCACGCCTTGTAATATTTTCAAAATTGGAAATAAAACTGCTGTTTGTCTCTGCGTCAAGTGTACAAATGTCCTCCCATTTAGCTAGAATTATCCCCTATCTCCCACAGAGCCTATGGGTATGAAAGTAGGATTGAAAGAGAGCTGTTTAATAGTAAACAACCTGATGTGTTACACTCGCATGACTTTCCCTACTCTCTATTTTGTACAAACTATTTTTACAAACGCTTATTCTCCGTCTACTTCATGTTAATCGAGATAAACGTTTGCAGAAACTTATTGCTAATTTACTTGTAGGTGCAATATAGGGAATATGGAAGATTTTAAGCGACAGTCAAATCTTTTAAGAGCTGTTTGCTATGTGGAGCATTCCATTCTCTTTGCATGTCCAGGAATAAAAAAAGCGAATAACGAATTCCCATTTGAGAAAAAGTATACGCATTGAAAAATTCAACAAATAACGAGGGGATATTTTTGAAATGCTTCACTCGAAACAAAATCATGTGGCATATAAGGTGTATTTTATCGAGATCTACATTTTTGTGTAGTAAAATTTTGTCTATCTCTTATGGTTTACCAGTTATGCAAAAGTCATTCAGAATGAAGAGGACTTCTGAAGACATTCCCAGAAAATTCATCATATACATTTCATTTGCCATGAACATTTCTTAAACACATGATAGTTTAATTAAAATCGCTATAGCCGTTCTTGAGAAAATCAAAATTTTTGAAAAATGTTCCATGTAAATGGTAGTCTGGGGTGGGGGGGATTTTCTTGAAAATGTTCGTGTCGTATTGTTCAAAGATGCTGAACCTAGTTCGTTTTTTAGTTATGCTGTTTAGGCACACAGATGGGCCATTTTCTAAAAATGATTTTTTGGGGGTTCAGGGCACCTCAAAGCATGTATTTCCGGTGAAATCTCCATATCACATTTTTGGGTGAATGCAATACTTCCCCTATTTGCTAGACGTAGTAGAGAAAGTTTATAATATTGATGAAGCCAACATTAAGGAACTCTACAACTCGTAGAGCAATAAAATAATCAGTAGTATCTCAAGTCAAAGCCTCCGGTATAACCAAATAAGCTAACAAGCCAAACAATTAAATCCAACTGCTCTTTTCTGGGGTGTTATATATAAAAGCATAACTGTTCCTGTTGATTATTATGGATCGGAGCTGTACTGTTTTCAGTGGTAACCAGAGAATGATTGCAAAGATTGTTTAAATGTCTTGCTTTCAAATCCTGCATAGAGTCACTTACGTGAATAAGGCTTTACTTAGGTTTTACGTTATCCGCGAAAGGACCAAAACATGAAACTCCCGGTTGAAACGCTAACAAAGGGTTAGTAAATCTTGCAAATACCAATACTTTCGTTAATATCCATTTTTAGCACCAAGAAAAAATCTTTATCTTCCAGATAGGGAAGCTGTGCTTCCCTTTAAGTTAAACGAAATGCTGAGGTTCACCAGATTTATTCCACACGAAACAGGCAGGAATAATTTCGACAGAAGAACAGATCATGAAAAATTCAACTTAGTTCCATTTATTTTGTCTACCACCTACCCACTAGATTGAGGAAATATTACATTCCATCAAAAATTCGATATCGGAATTTTACCGGCAATACAAATTTTGAGGCCCTGTGAATCCAAATAACTCTTTTTATAAAAAGGTGTGTGTGTGTGTGTGTGTGTGTGTGTGTGTGTGTGTGTGTGTGTGTGTGTGTGTGTGTGAACAGCTTAACTCAAATACGAAATGTCGAATAAATGCCAGGCTTGTTCAGTTCAGTACCTTCTAAAGACAGGACAAGATTTTGAAGATCCCTGCGCCCCAAACTACACTTTACATGGATATTTTCCCCAAAAATGTGACCCAATAATATTGATTAAAATGATACATTTGAAAATATTTACATGAGAAATGAAATGTACATCTTTAATTTTCGGGATCTAGTCTGAAATGCTCTTTATTCGTAAGGAATATCGTACAATTCTGTATAACCGGTAAAGCATAAGAGAGAGGCATACGCCACAGAAAATTATATCTCTAAAAGCACACTTTATTCGAAAAACTTGTTTTGTGCCATCAGCATTTCTTAGATACGAGGACACACTGAAAATATTTAGAATGCCATGTTTCTAAAAACAATGAAATTCATTTATGTGCGACAGCTACTTTCTAATGTCTTGTTCGATTTGCTCTTAGAGTTCGTTTTAACTAATTTAAAGATCTTGTGTTCACCTGAAAATGAATTTGACTAGAGAAGTTTCCGAGCAATGATTGTTTTACGATTTTAAATCGTTATTAGCACCTAGACAATGTGAGTAATGTCTTAGAAATGCATTTAGCGAAGAAGCCCCATCTAAGGTAACAATTTATAATTAAAAAGAGATTAGTGTTTCTTAGTGATAAATTTCATGAAAGACCCCCAAGAACTACTATTACTGATGAAGTACTTGAAGATTGACGGAAATCTTATGAATTTATTCGAGCAACACTGGGCATTGTTATGAGTCAAATAAAAAAATATTACATCAGCAGTTACACGTGAGAAAACTTTTGTCGATGGATCCACATAATCTAACTCTCGATCAAAATCAAATAACGTATTGATTGGTGTAGAAAAATTCTGGAAAAATTCCAAGGCGACACTTCAAATTTGGTTGAGAACGTCCTTACTGGTGATGGATCTGGAATTCATTGTTTTGATCCTGAAAATAAAAGTCAATCGTCTCAATGAGTCTTTCGAGTAGAACTTAAGCCTACAAAAGTCCAACGAATTCTCCGTGCTAATAAGAAAATGGTTGCTAATTTTTATCTAAAACGGGCAATATCGCTACTATTTTAGAAGATGGACATACCGTTACTGCAGATTGGTACACAAATGTCTGTTTGCAGCAAATGTTTTAAGAAGTTCAGTAAAAAACTCCTAAAAGGAAAAATAATGTTATACCGTGACAACATATCGTTGCATATCTACACAAAAACTAACAACTGAGTATCTGAATGCCCTAGAGGCCAGCACCATGGATCCTCCACCGTACAGCCCTATCCTAGCACCTTGTGATTTCTTTTTGTTTCCAAAAATTGAATATAAAATGCATGGAATCATTTTTTCGTCATCAGACGAAGCAGTGGATAATTATAAAAACCTGATTTCTGAAGTGCCTCAAGAAGAGTGGCATCATTGCTTTAAGGATTGGTTTCATCGCATGCAAAAGTGTGTTGGTGTTAAACGGGAATATTTTGAAAAACAATAAAATTATTTAACTTTTTAGAACTAATCCTTGTTTGATTTTCTAACAATTTTCTGTGTCGCCTTTGTATTCGTTGTTACTGGTTTGACTTTCGTAATATTCCTTTCATTTTTAAGTGCTGTCATTATCCACTTGTTCCTCATGGTGTCATAGTGTGGCATCTCCAGGACATTTACCCGCTTTTTAAGCATTTCACTATTGCTGAGATTTCCTTCCCCCTAGTATGCTTCTATAACGAAGTTTGCAGTGAAACCTTTTCTGCAAACGCTTATTAACATTAAGTAGATAGAAAAATCAGCTTTTGCAGGAATTGTAGAAGCAATAATAAAAGATTAGTGGGCAGAGAAAGTCAAGTGAAGGAACACATCGGGTATTTTTATTTCCTCAAACATAACCCTTAAGATGTTTGGTTAAATTCTCATACCCATGTTTGAGATATTGGCATGATAAAACGTATATTTGGTATATTCTTATATTTCGTGTTGTTCGATTTATGATTTTCCAGCACTTGCATTTAATGCTAGAAGTTGCTAAATATGAACAGAAAATATATTTAAATGTCGATCTCTATATTTATAATCTAATTGTTCAACATTTCTATCTCCGTATAGACGATACCAAAAATCATTTTTATAACGTAACACCTCCAAAAAGTTAAAGAGATTTTAACGAAATTTAATAACATTCTATATGTACATCATAATACAGTTTAATAACTAAAATTCGGTGAATGTGGCATTTTTACTGTAGGGTTCCCTTAAGTGTTTTGCTTTCTCTACTACATATAGTAAGTAGGGGAAGTATTGCATTCCACCCAAAAATTCGATACCGAGATTTCACCGGAAATACACGTTTTGAGACCTCCTGAATCCAAAAAAAGCATTTTTGGAAACATGTCCGCTGTGTGTGTCTGTGTGTGTGTGTGTGTGTGTGTGTGTGTCTGTGTGTGTGTCTGTGAACAGCATAACTCAAAAACGAACACTCAGATAAGCACCAAACTTGGTATTTAGGTTCAGTATCTTCCAGAGATGCGACACGAAGGTTTTCAAGAAAATCCCCCCACCCCAGACTACCCTTTACATGGAAGATTTTTCGAAAATTTTAATTTTCTCAAAAATGGCTCTAACGATTTTGATGAAAATATCATATGTTTAGGGTAATGTCATGAGAAATGAAATGTATATCTCGAAGTTTCTGGGAATGTCTCCAAAAGTATTCTTCATTGTGAACGACTTTTGCATAACTGGTAAACCATAAGAGATAGACAAAATTTTACTACACAAAAAATGTAGATCGCGTTAAAATACACAACTTATGTCATATACATTTCTTTTGTTGAGTGAACCGTTTTCGAGATATTGCTTGTTATTTCCTTAAATTTTCCAATACTTTTTCTCAAATGCGTTATTCATTTTTTTATGTTCTGGACATGCAAAGAGAATGGAATGCGTCACATAGAAACCAGCGTTAAAATATTTGACTATCGCTTAAAAGCTACCATATTTTCCTTGCATCTACAAGAAAATTACCAGTAAGATTGACATCTCGATATCTCGATTAACATGAAGCATATGGAGAATAGGCGTTTGTAAAATTAGGTTGTACAAGAGTAGAGAAAGTTATGTGAGTGTAACACATCAGATTTTTTGTCTTTGATATGCAAAGAGTATTAATCTGTGCCAAAGGGAATGGTGCTGCACCTAGCAACCAGCTATTAGAGATATGTATATGCTTAAAGGCTACTGTATTTCTATATTTCCCTTGTAAATATATATTCCCCTTGCATCTACAAGAAAATTAGCAATAAGATAGACTCTGCAAATGTTTATCTCGATTAACATGAAGTAGATGGAGAATAAGCGTTTGTAAAAATAGTTTGTACAAGAGTAGAGAAAGTCATGTGAGTGTAACACATCAGATGTTTTTAAGATGCTTTAGGTTTGGGGAAGCAATGCAATTCTCAGAGTTCTGGTATGAACCGCAAATAATTAAAAAAGCCTAAGCGATATAATACTGGGCTGTGCCTTAATGGTCCCTACAACTTTCCATTTCCATTATCATTGTTATATTAAGGGGTATGACTTTCGTTGCATGATTTGATAGTCCTATTACAAAGGGCCAGTATAACACAATTACTTGCTTCGTTTTGCATTAAGGCACTAAATGAATAACATTTTGAGATTCGAAGCTTAATAAAGGAATTAAAATATGTGATTTAGTATTCTATTTGTGTCTGAAATCAGTAAATATCGCATTAGCTCTGAGAGATCCTATGTATAGTTGTATCCACTTAACAACAGACAGTTGTTTTCAAATGAATTGGTTTTAATTGGAGTGGTGTAAATAAACGAAAACAAAGGCCTTCTCCGCTATGAATTCCAACTTTATAATTTAAAAATTCCTCTGTATTAGGAAGGAAAATTCGAAGTTTGTCATGAGAAATATTGTGTTATTTTAATCGATCACTGAAACGCAACTGGTGACGGATAGATAGAGGAAGATGTTTAGTCTATTAGATCTATAAGTCTATTCGGTGAAGTACTTTTTAATCAATGAGGTTAAAGTTACTGATGAGCAATTGCCAAAAAAGGTAGCGGTGCATCCAAAAAAGCCAGTTCAGCGCATATGACCCTCGTAGTTAAAACGAGGTCGCCGCAGTGAAACTTGACTCTAAATCGGATTACTTGATTTGCATGCCCAACTAAGCGAAAGTTCCAAACAAAATCCTTTCCTTGGTGGTTACGAACTTCTTCAATTGCAAAGGCAATTCACAGATGCTAAGGAAGGAATGGTTCTAACTAGCTTAAGCTCTCTCTGGAGCATCTGTTGAAAAGGAAGATTATATAATGCATGTCTCAACGAACGGGGTGCGAACCGATGGTTTTCCAGTAGTAGTCTACTGGGAGAAAAGCCACAGCTAAATCGGAGTTTGCTAGGATAAATTATTCAACAGCTGAAGTTAGGTCGAGACCAGGAGGTTAAGCCGTATTTCAGTGGCGGTCACCACTCGCATGAATGGGTGCTGTTTCTGGAGACATTTACCAAATAAATCGCAAGGTGTATCATATATAATTCAAAAGTTACAGGGATGGCTACACAACATTTTTACTTTATCGTTTCCCCTCTGGCAGAGGGTGCTACATGCTTCAGAGAGCGGTTTCCCTTGCCCTGAATTTTTTTTCACTAAGCAAACAGATCTTTTATAGTAACGCATTTTCCGTGGCAGTAGTCTTCAACATTCATCTCCCTTATCTCTCACATATATATCATCTTTTGCACAGTTTCATAAATATCGTCGTGGTTCTAAAAGCTCGATCTCCCAGGTTTCACATATTTGAAACATTACTGCAACCGTTATGCAAGTCTCTGCCGCTTAAAACACATCAACAATTTGTTGTATCTCATATAAAATTTTACTCAAGGGAATTAACAGCTGAAAGCATTAAAGCGAATACAATAATTCTGCATCTGGTTACATATGAATGCGAAGATCTTGAGTACCTAATATTACTTTTACGTGAAAGGGGTAGTAACCGTTCTCACAACCCGCAACCTGGAGGACCAAGGGTTTTCTGTCAGGATCTCCTTTCCTTAGGTTTTGGAGTCTTCTTCTCATATATTTGTGTGGTCCTACAGGATTGTCGAGTCTCATCTACCCGTGGAATGTCCTTAGCTTTCCCTCTCCTCATGTCAGAAGTAACTTGCGTCCACACAACTGGGCGTCAGAATCACTGGGTATGAAACTCTTCGCCGCGGCAAGGCAACATTCCTTTGGAAGGGGAATGTTGCTCCTAATAATTATAAACCTCTAGGAAAAAGAGACAAGTGACACCATAGAAAAAAATGCAAGTAAAATGAAGAATGCAAGGATGGAACAGGCGGAGTGCCTAATCCTTGAAGAGAAAAATAAATCCTGTAGCGCTTCCTCAGGCTTGGCTCGCTTCTTGCTACCAGTGCAACTTCGAATATCGCATCAGATGGCATTCATTTGTAATGAAACTTGAAGAATAAAATATATAGGCAATGGTAGAGTAGAGGAGATTAGGTGAGTAGTAGAATTTCGCAATGGAAACACACATAGTAGCCCTGCTGGATCTACGGAACCTCCAGGAGTGAAGTGAATGACAGGATAACCAAATGCAGGTGGCAGGCTCGGACGGAGCTTGCCCTAACGCGTCCAAATGTGGCATCCCGACGCCGACAGGACATCCACACAAGCCTGTCTCTCCCCTAGAAGATGTCTCATCAGGGCAGACAGTTACTCAAAGCAAGTTCCACCGCCACACGCCTCGTCACTCCCTGATCCTCCTAGTGTGTAATATGACAAGGGAATGAAATGACAGCAAATCCAGGACAGATAAATTCGCGGCATTACATAAACCACCCCAACATTTACCTACAGACTTGGGAAAACCATTAAATAAATCCATGGTAAGAGAGGCAGACCCAAAGGGAACCAAAGAAGGGACCTCATGAAAGTGAGCTTCACACGTTTCCGTAAAGTCATTTCGCTCCCTATAGGTAATATAAGAAAATATGAGAGAAACTAAATATATTTTTGAAGCTGAACTAATAGGTGCGAAAGAAAATTTTAGGAGGTGGTAGAGTTATGAATGCAAGAGGATGACATTCCCAGCATCCCTTGTGATTAACTATTCGTTTATTTTCATTGTAATTATAACGCTAAGAACTGTGATATCCTAAATTATTATAAAGCTATGATGTTTCACTAGTGGAAATATTTCATCCTCAGATTGACCATACCACTTGTACAGAGAATCCCTTACAGTCCATTCGTATTCTTTTCGGCCAGCAAGTAGGGGAATGGTGGAGAAGACACATTTTTAGAGCTAGGCGACCTGTTTCCTCCCCTTCCAGACGTGGCCAAAAAGAATGCAAATGGACGTACAATAGTTTTTTTTCAAAAGAAGTGTCTTTTTACTTTCTCTAGCACCTATGTATAGTATGTGAGGAAATATTGCAGATAACCGGAAATACACGTTTTGGGGTATTTGAATAAACAAAATAATTTTTAGATAAAGGCTTATGTGTGTTTGTGTGTATGATTCAAAGACGAAATAACGGATAAATACGAAATTTTCAATTAATACTCATGCGATATGACAATTTTAACGAAATCCCCGAACCCAAGTACCCTTTATATGTAAAAAAGGCATTAATTTATACTTTCTCAAATGCGGTTCTAAAGATTTGAGTTAAAATATCATAGGTTTCATATATTTCCATGGGAAATAAATCGTGCATCTTGAATTTTCTATTCGGCAAATGCCGAGGAAGGTGCCCCAAAAACTCAGGCTTAGAACATTTTCGTCCAAATTTCCTTTCCCTAGTATCACTGCATGTAATGTATCACCAGTTTCCAAGCCTGTGATGTAGGGAGCGAGAGTTGGTGCTAAACACTATTAAAAACGAATTTTCTGTGTTTAATCTATCAAGTCTCCTTTACTTCACCAAACGTTGTATCATTTTATAGAATTAGGAAACCTTAAGACGTAGACAAAAACTTTGTACAGAAAAAGTGTGGAGGTTATACACAGTGTGTGTTTGTTTGCTATTGGCGTAAAGGAAATTAATATGTGCGTTACCAGTTTTATATGTTTACTCTTTAATTGCCCTTTTATTTTGACTCGTGCGTCTACCCACTGGCTACCTGTCGGCTTGCTCTAATTGTTCCATATTTGCTATCAAGTGCTACTAAAGACATGTTCCTGACTTACTTTATAGAGGGGGCTGCCTTAGGTGGCAGCGTTTGAGACTTGGTTTCTGGAGATCCTGATTTCGATTCCCACGAATCTGACAACTTTGAATGATTTTTCGTGGTTTTTCCAGTTTATTAGGTAATGCGGGGGTAGATACATACTACCACAAAATTTCCTTTGCCTCATTTCCTATTATTTTGTTTCCTTTCCTGTTGCAGGTAGCAGAGTTAAGTGCTATAGCAGAGTTAAGCGCTATGAACCTCCTTCTCGAATTTCTGTGAGGATACGGGGCCGAAGTACGAATGAACTGCGGTTATATTGAATTTGGAAACGTTAAGAGATCCCGCTGCGCTGCACCGCGCCGCGCCTGCCGCATCAGATCTGGCTGTCCTTCCTCCCTAAAGTTTAGCAAACGCAATAGCGTAGTCTTAACCGGAGTGGTCAAATCCTCCGCCGTTTCTTAACCTTAGCACTATTCTGCTTGCACTTCTGCTGTTACCATTCGCCAATCCCTTCTCAAGCTCCTCATGATTGATTTGTGATGGCATATTAAATGGTCTTGTCATTCCCAAACGGGAAAGGTTGACTTTTGTTATTTATGAAACTGGTATCCATAATTCAGGGCAGTCAGTCAAAGCAGAAGTGAAACAACACCTTGAACCTCGTCTTCACATTCTTGTTCTCTCTGCAATACTACTCAATCTTCCAGAACTGCTTATTTAGTTTTAGCGGCCTATGGCAACACATAATGTATGTTGGTCATTCCTGATATTTATCACCAGGGAAGTTTATCGATTGCGTAAACAAATCATTGTTATGCTTCCATCCCCAATACCAAAGTTCATGGTCAGCATACAATCCTTTTCATCAGAATTGGCACTGTCTGTTTGCAAATTGCTCATCGTTAGCACAAAACATGACAATAAGCAATTGTTGCATGTAGCGAATGTTTGATGAGAATAACCATTGTAGTCGTTCTCTATGAGTTGGATAACATACAGTATGTGGCTCTCCCACTAGAAATGACAATAATAGAAGTGAATTCTATGCATTAGGAGTTCTCTTTATTTACAAGTTAACAAAATAAGTATTTCGGTTAGTCAACACACGATTGCAGAACGATTTATAAATGAGGACATTTTGCATGCCTTTGTGCTTTATCTCATCAAGACTTAATTGGATCAAGAAATATGTAGAGCTGTAGTTAATCGTTCTGCTTCTTCGTATGTACATTTACCTGTCAATTTCGCATGTGGGGGCAGTTTTAAAAGTATTGGGAATAAATCCACTCAGGCTGAATGCTGCTTAAGGGAAACTTAGAAAGCGGGCTTCTAACGTGTATTTCTAATCAAAAAAACACTAAGACTTGTTTATGTGTGTATTTGTTTGTATATAAGCATACATCTACACACATGTATACACACACACACACACACACACACGATGTAACAAAAATGTACGGCACAAATGGCAGGACACATTCCTCACACGTAAGTGGAGAAATTATGTTGTATGAACATGGGTCTGGAAACGCTTTGGTTCCATGTTTATATTCTCCAACTCATTAATCATGGGAAACACACACGAACAGAACGCTAGAATTACGGGGAACATGCACTTTGGTTACGTCTGGTTACGTTGTCGTTATCGTAGGTGCGCCGCCATGCGATTTGTTTCACATGCCCCTGTTGCCATGGACTTAGGTCATTGCTTTTTTACAGGTAACATCAACTGTTCCAGTGAGCAGTACGACCTTGGCAAGCACACGGGTTACTACGTACTATTAGAGTTGATCAGACTTGGCTCGTGCAATGGCAGTGTACACAAATGCAGAGATGCCATATGTCCATTTGATTTATAGATTAGCAGACGACAATGGCACTTGCGCTCAACGTTTGTTGGGAGAGATTTCCAGGACAAGTGTCCCGACAGGAAAACGTTTGAAGCCATTGATCGTCGTCTTATGGAACATTGGAGCATTTCAGCCTGATATTTGCGACCGGGGAGGGCCTAGAAGGAAGAGGACACCGCAACGGGAGGCGGCAACTTTTCAGGCAACTGACTGCGACCCTAGTGTCATTACAGAACGAGTAATTGCAAGAATGTTAACCACATAGCTGGCGTGTGTTACACGAGGTCCGGACGTATCCATACCATTTACAGCGTGTTCAGCAGCTGATTTTCCTGCACGGATACGCTTCTGCGAATGGTTTATGCAAGCAAGTGTCCACCCCAATTTTAGTGCAACGGTGCTGTTCACAGATGAGGCGTCGTTTCAACGAAATCAGATTGTAAATTATCACAATCGGCATGCATGGGCTGACGTCAGTCCTCGCGCAACTGTTGAAGCAAGTCGTCAACAAAGATTTTCTGTCAATGTTTGGGCCGGCATTGTTGGTGGCTGTTTGGTAGGGCCTCGTGTTCGTCCGCCCAGGCTCAACGGAAAGTGTTACCATAATTTCGTAGAGAATGTTCTACGTGCTCTGTTACCTGATCTGCCTTTAGCTGTGCGACAAACATGTACTTCAAGCATGATGGAGCACCTCCTCATTTTAGTGTTAATGCCCGTCGGCTTCTAAATAGCAGATTCGGTGACAGATTGATAGGTAGAGGTAGGCCAATTTCCTAGCCTTTACGTACCCCGGACCTAAACCCAGTGGATTTTTATTTATGGGGTCATTTGAAAGCTCTTGTGAATCGAACCCCAGTACTAGGTGTTCAGTGTATCCGTGCCCGTATTATGGAAGGCTGCGAAACCATACGCAATACTCCAGGCATACATCAGCGCATCCGGGATTCACTACGACGGCGGGTTGATGCATGAATAAATGCTCACGGGAGGCATAAGTGAATGCGCAAAAAAATAAATAATGCTTAAATTATATCAATAAAGCGTTTTCCAACCAGAAAGCATCCAAATAAATAATTCTAAATACATATTACACAAAAGAATATGAAACTGTGCTTCGAAAAAAATGTCACAGACGTTGGACGTAGAAAAAAATTTCGTCACATGTTGTAAAGTTCAGCCAACATTTGTTAACATTTCTCGCACTGAAAGGTCTAATAGTGTTAGATCACATGACGTTGGGGACAATCAGTTGTACCAATCATCACAATTCCAGTCGAGAATTTCTCTCGCCGGTAAACTGTAATGTGCGCAGCGCCAACTTGTTGCTCATTAAATTTGCACAATTCTCAAACCAAGGAGTATTCTTTTAGCTCACCTTGTGACATTTCCAGGCGGGAATCTTTACTCATAGTGCTATCGAAATGACAGTCAAGTGACAGTTGAGACACCCGGTATTCAGAAGTAGTAGTAATGAATTTTCGCGAATGAAAATGAAATAATCCTCCATCAGATGACTTTCCTGTATATTATCATACAAGTGACATATTTAAAAATCGGCTAATTGTATTAATAAAAATTGGTATATTTTAATGAGGTCTACCTTCTTTTAAGTCAGTTCCTATCTAAGTATCTCTAAGTTTACCAGTTATACAAAAGTCAATCAGAACGAAGGTGACTTCAAAGTTATTGTCGGAAAGTGTTATATTTTAATCCAACAAACAAAACATTTTCCATTTGAGAGGCAGTTTGTAGTGGGGCGAATTTCGTAAAAATGTCTTAAGTCACATTTTTGGTGAACCTGGACTTATACCAAGTTTGGCATTAGGTATGGTGTTCACACACAAGGATATTTTATAAACAATCTCAACATTTGTATTTCCATTGAAATCTTTCGAATTTTTGGGCGAACTGCACTACTTGTATCCATCTTAGGTAAGGGGTAGAGAAAGCCACCGAAATTATATCAAGAAGGGATGACATTTCCATTACATTTAAAATAAATATAGGTCCAAATTAAAAAAGAAACATACGAAGATCAAAGAAAAGATGAAAGGGGCCTGAAACTTGAGGCAATATTTTTAACCCTTAAATGATTTGTCTAATTATATAATATAAAAATATTACAGCCCACCTTAAAGCAATATGTATAGAATAGAATATATAAAATGAATGTAACAGTCATGGTGTAATGTTTATATTATTATGTACATGATTAATAATGTTATGTGAATGTATTACGTCATTTAACAATGTAGGGGCTGTGAGAATAGAAACCGAAAGTTGGTAAAAATGAGGTAACAATGAGATAACCTTGAGAAAATAATGAATTGGAAAGTTTAATAATGCTACTAGTAATTCTTGGAACAAAAATGTAATATTTAAAACACGTTTTAAATAGCCAATCAACATCTAGAAAGGCTATAAGTTAAATAAAAGTATTCTATTGGCGTAGGAATAGCCAATCAGAAATTGAAATAGTGGAAATATATAATTTCAAGCGGTAGACGGCAGATGCTAGAAGGCAACGTTCCTGAGCAGTTCGCTCGGTGGGTATTCAGTGTGAGACATATAAAATTCATTACGGCGTGAATAATATGTTTACGTGTTAAAATGTACAACTAACAAACATCTCGCAGCTCTACAGTGAGATATATCAGTGAAGTGTTATTTAATCGCGATTAATGGAAGGAGTGAAGTAAAAATTATTATTTGTGTAAGCCTATATTCTTAACCGCATCACCCCCTGCTAAGAGCTACGTATTTCTACAAATTACTACTGACGCAGCCGAGGCAATCATAAATATATAATATTTAATGAAACATTAAAATACAAAGTTGATTTTTAAACGTCGGGGCGAAGGCCACCGGAAAGTTTGTATCGTAACTACGTCAAGTTTTGGCTCCCCAACAGTGGAACTACAATACAGCTTCTTCAAATTGGCGCCCAAAGCGTGGTGCTAATAACGTAAAGATAACAATCCTTCAACCTAAAGCTTGGTGTTTACGATGGCGATTATATCGTATACATGGCAATTTGTTCGCGCATGTGAAACCTGTACGTGCAAATCGCAGAGTTGCTTAGGGTAGCTGTTAAATAAATAACAATTACCAGCAACCTCCTTGCACGATATGCTTGGCAATGATACCAACACAATCAGTACAATTTTACAACTTATAAATGCCAATGCCTTTCAGGTATATTTTAAAGGTTTTATACAGTAAAAATCTAGGTACTCTCATTCCAACGTCATCTACTTTATCACCCTACCATGGAGATAACAGCATCACCCAATGGGTGCCTTTAGCTAATAAACGGATCCAGCTATCCTGGATGGAACGTAGTTCCCGAAGGTCGTTGACCAAATGTGGAGTGTAGAAATAAAATAACTATAAGATATCAATGTTGAAATAGGACAATATTAACAGTGAAGAGTCAATTGATAAAATAAATGAGTCGAAATGATATTAAAAGCCTTCACTTGCAACAAGATGGTAAACGATCGTCCATCTTTTACCATCATGTTGTAAGTGAAGGCTTTTAATGTCATTTCGACTCATTTATTTTATCAAATAACTATCAGAGATTAGCATCCTGTAATAATTTCTGATTTGTGCTAATGTTCATAGGTGTTGAACCATGTATAAAAACTACGATAAAAGCAACAATAACTAGTTATAAAACATGAAACAGATCTTAAGAGAGTTGTTGATATGCAATTTTTTACAATATTTGAAAACAATCAGCTTTTTTATAAGCTTCATAGAAATATCCTCAGATATAATAATTGGAGTCTTCCTTTTCTGGTCATTTAAATGGCCATACGTGTGCGTGTGGAAATAGCGCGCGAAATTTTAAAAATTGTTTTTCTTGAAATCTTGTTTTTTACGTTTCTGTCATTCTATGTCCATTTTGCGGCGGTACTGTGGTAGCTGCTGTGCGCCGACTTGGCGACACGGAATTTCAGCAATGGTCCCGGATTCGATGCTAGCTCAGGGACTAGCATGGATCTTGCATCTAGGGTTGGTGGTTAATACGACGGGTTCGTTTACCTGCCCGTTTATTTCCCGTCACCCTTTTTTAAATCTCACTGCTGATATTACCTCGCCACACACATGCGCATTTCTTTACTGATGTGCTTCATGCTGTCACGCCTATCCGTCGACACATTTCTTTAAGAACCACCTCCAAGGAAATACCACGAACAAGTGTTTACTAAACTCTCCTGTTTCCTTATTTCAAATTTCCTATCTTCCCATTTCACTATCACATGATTTCTACCTCCTTTCTTATTGGATGCCTGGGGCTATGAGAGCACACGCCCTGTTCTACACATCTGATTTTCATACGACCTAACGGTACACTAACAAAGCGTATTCTGCTCTCACTTGGCTGCAATAAGGGAAAAACTAACCCCGTTTCCTGTCTGCTGCTGAAAGTGTCTTTTCAACCCATATTCACCTTTACATGTAAAACTCACTTCCCATTAATTTAATACCATTTATTTAATAATACCATTCCTACTGTTATTAATATTTATTTCCCCTATGGTTATCATTTTATATTTAGCTATGCAGAACGTGCTGTCTCAAATTTGTTTATTGAGGAACACTATCTGAACATTTGCATTGTATTACAAAGTGAAGATTGCAGGGCAGCAAAGTACTGGAAAGCAATACTGCTAATGACTTTCTTGTCAAAAGCAGCACATTAGAAACCAACAACATAATTTTATAGTGCTCCATATCATGCAGTTTTCGTTGAATTTCTTTCATATTTTCAGTGAATGTTCTTTGAAGGCTGTGAAGCTGGTTATCGAGACCCAGGAGAAATAATAATAATAATAATAATAATAATAATAATAATAATAATAATAATAATATACGATCGAACATAACGACAAAAATGTGCTGAATTCATATTAGGAATGGGTTTTGTAGGAAAGACAGAAAAACAAGTTTTGTTTCCTCGAAGCAGATGTATTTACCTGCTATGGGCAACAACAAGCCTACCGGAAGTTTCGCTTTTGTACTTTTGGCTCGGACGTGTAGCTTACAACGGTTTCAAAGCTTAGCAGGGTTAGAAAGTATACGTGCCTTATCTACGATCTAAGAATATTCGTGGGAAGATTTTAAAACTCAAAATAAGCTGTAAGAAGCAGACGTGAAAGTTTTGAAGTGGGGGTAGGCAATAATAAAAATCATGAAACAAAATGTTAGCCAATCAAAAGATCGCGTATGCATCACATGATACGTTTGAACTTAAAACGGAACGAAACATAAGAAAGGTGGGGGTAAATTCTAAGTTTGGCGAAAGGCGTGAAAAAGGAAAAGAAACGCCGAGACACATTCCGGTACAAACTAACCACGAGGACGGTTGATGAAACAAAATAATCAGAAAGTTTATAGATAGGAATCTACGTAACAAAATAAAGAAATAACTCAAACTTCGCCGGCAGTATTATTAAGATCATCAAGGCAGTGTCACCACCCCTGAAAACTAGAACCTCAGCTCTACCAAAAACAAATTCCAAATCCCTGCCATCCAACCATCGAACCCGGGACTCTGAGTCCCCTGAAGCAACTGCCAGGAACAACACAGATGTGTCAGAGGTCAGCGTCAGCTGAATGAAGAGATTTAAAGAATGTTTTCATATCAAATAATTTAGGATTTAGGGTTTTAATATGCGATTGTTATGGAATTACAGGTATGGCATATTTTATCATAAAAATGTTAGGGTTATACAAAGTTGAATCTTTGATTGTAAAGAACTGCATTCAAGGAATAATATGGAACATTTAAAAGTTTAAATCTCCTAAATTGTCATCTCTTGGGACAGTTAATTGCGACTGCATTTTCAATGTTTGAAATTTATTTTATTGTAAAGTTAATTATATAGGTTTACGAAAATTAATTTTACTCTACAAATTCTGTTTAACAAATTTGTAAAAATCTGATACCCAGTATCCTTAATGTAAAAGGATAAATACGTGTGATGAGATACAACGCTATTTCAGTTTTCTGTATACAGCAACATACATAAAATAAATAAAAATAAAACTTCTCCCCCTTCATCGCAGGCTTTAGTTATTAATGGGTGGTTATTTTAACAACACAATGGTTCATCTGTTTACGGAGATATGCTGGGCAGTGTATCTGTGAAATATGGTAAAAATCTTTAAAATTTTAGATATTTATTTGTTTACACTGTTAATAAACTTTTATTTTCATGCTACACAATTCGAATTTTAATACAAAGGATTTTAAAGCCACGAATTTAATCACTTTAATCACTTCAGTACAATTTAGGTTAGGCACTGTATTCAAATTTTAAAATCAATTAATATCAGTTCCCAAATTTTTCACTATTCATAATGCTGCTTGGACTACAGTTTTAGCTTAAATTTTCAGGAAAGCTTCAGAAATTATGGATTTAAAGCTGTTGTGCACAGTTAAAATATTAAATGATTGAGTTGAAATTACTAATTTTCTATAACTCACATTGGAAAAGTTTAGAAATTCCATAACATTGTACACTAAGCTCAAATTAAAATTTTGGGAGCAATACGATAAACCTTAGGTCCAAGGAGCCTATAGAAATGTTAATTATGGATACAAATTAATACATTAACAACGCTTTTGTATAGTTCGTTAAAATTTAGTGAACTC
The DNA here is from genome assembly GCA_030765065.1 of Deroplatys truncata. NCBI lineage: Eukaryota > Metazoa > Arthropoda > Insecta > Mantodea > Mantidae > Deroplatys > Deroplatys truncata. Next base: position 138,208,492 of record CM060986.1, read on the forward strand.
TACAGGTTTAATATTCTGTGTATATGGTAAAAGGTAAAAACAATAGAAGGAAACTGTATATTTTTGGATTTTCACAGATACATTGCCTTAAAGAAGGCACGAAAGTTACCTGACGCTCTACTGAGTGGCACTACTAACCTCTTATTCTCTTTCTCATTGAGTCTGGAGTTGCTTCTGCTACTTTGTCACGTATAACAGTTCTTTATGTTTGTTCTGTTTTTCTACGTTTCTCAAAGTGAGTGTGCGCATAGACAGCAAATACAGAGCATATTAAAGAATCTAAGCAAAATTCAGAGTTATTGGCTGAAAGGGGATCAAAGGTTAAACATTGAAGTTCACTTTGGTTGGAATTGTTTTACTGATAAAAATATTGGAAAACCAGTCTTTAATCTCGAATTATTAAAACGTTCAACTGCGAGGTTATTGGAAACTGATCGTATCGAAGCAATAGCATTCAAAACTCTCGAGCATATAAAACTATGTCCCATAACTGAAATTCACCGTGGGCGTGGGCTGCTAATATCGTTGTAACTAAATTTACGTCAATTAAAATACCAACCCACACATTCCCTTGGATTCCGACTTCAGGTATTAACGTTTTTTTATGGGAACACCTAATATGTAGGTTAACTGCTACTTTATGGAACGTATTTTCAACTCAATTTTGAGAAATAAACGCTAGAAATTTTATGAAAGGCTCTTTAAAAGTCATTGTAATTCAATGAATAACAAATGTAATAATATATTATTTGTGATAAACATAAAATATAATGTTAAACTGTTAGAGGAACCAAACTCATTCTATTTTCAAAGATCATAAATGGTTGACTCAGCCTTATGCATTTTTATCACGCTTACAAAGTCTGGCACATAAGGTGATTCCGAATTATGTATTTTATTTACAAAATTAAGCCTATTGCATAAAATATGCTCCTTAAGATGCAAGTTCTATATTATTTAAACAAAATTTCAAGATTATGTTTCTTATTATGTATAAAATTAGCTTACTAAGAAATTTATTTTTAAAAATATTTTTTCATTCTCAGTTTCAATTTTGGCAAAAGTTGTATGCTTATTATCTTTGAGATTGGTTATATAACATGGGCTTACAATAATAGCTACATATCAGTTTCTATTTAACACATATTGTGGAAATATGTCCAAAATTTCGCTTTGATAGCTTAAATATTAAGGAGTATTTTAAAAGTTAAAATATGTCTAAAATATTCTAACCGAAAACATATTTAAAAATTTCCAGATATTAACTGACCTGAAATTCTTATTGTGGAATTTTCAATAAAACAGTATAATGTTTTATCTAATAGTTGGTAATTTAGAAACCAGTTAACACATGTGAATCAAACTTTGGAATAAGGAATTTCACTCCAGCACTTTCCTTGCACAAGTAATGCTGCGTCATTTGAACATTAGACAAGTCCGAGCTATCTGATATCTCTACTATGAAACTGAAACTGAACTCTGCCAAAAGTTGTGCCACAAGGCAAAGAATTAATAATTATTAATTATGCAAAGTAACTAGAAAAAAAATTAATTAGCTAGTGGAAAAAATGGTGTAAACATTTATAGTAATGAAACACCTACAGTTTATATAAGGCCATAACAAGATGGCTCAAGACAAAATTAACAAGAAAAGTTCTCAGTAAAAAAATTATATATTATTTTTTATTATGTTCAAAATGACAGGGAATTGTAAGTTGTGCTCAGAAGGAGAAATATATTATTTAAAATGCGGAATGCGAGCAGGAATGGAAGCTACATTGAAAAGGTGAAACACAAAAACGAAAGTTAATTGCTAAAGAAGAAATGAAGTTCCACGATAGATCAAACTATGTCACCTAGCAAAGAGACAACTGAGGAACAATGTAATTGAAGAAATAGCACCGGAAGGAAAATGAAGACGCCAGAGAGGCCTGGGTTGACAACGAATGAAGAGAGGAACTGCCAGGACCAGTAGCAGTGGAGAGGCCTGGAGTATCCCGGGATATCTTAAGTCGAGAGCTGAAATTATTTTACGTAACTAAAAGATTAGGAGGAAGAATTGCACTGTAATAGATTAAGTAAATTATCCTCTGGGAGAGAAGTGTAGACTAGATAGACATTAAACTGTTAATGTGGATTAAGTAGTACCTGCTTACATTAGACGCGATGAAACACTGATTTTTATCTCCTGCAGAAAAGTAAAAAATCTGATGTGTTACACTCACATGACTTTCTCTACTCTTGTACAAACTATTTTTACAAACCCTTATTCTCCATATTCTTCATATTAATCGAGATATCAATCTTACTGCTAATTTTCTTGTATATGCAAGGGGAATTGGTAGGCTTTAAGCTATAGTCAAATATTTTAAGAGGTGTTGCTATGTGGAGTGTTCCATTCTCTTTGCATTACCAGGACAAAAAAAAGTAATAACGAATTTCCATTTGAGAAAATGCATAAGAATTGGAAAATTTAAGGGAATAACGAGCAATATCTCGAAAATGGTTCACTCAACAACAAAAAATGTATATGACAGAAATTGTGTATTTGAACGTGATCTACTTTTTTGTGTAGTAAATTTTGGTGTATGTCTTATGTTTTACCAGTTATGCAAAAGTCGTTCACAATGAAGGATACTTTTGGAGACATTCCCAGAAAATTCAAGATATACATTTTATTTGTCATGAAAGTATCTTACACATATGATATTTTAATCAAAATCGTTAGATCCATTTTTGAGAAAATTAAAATTTTTGAAAAATGTTCCATGTAAAGGGTAATGGGTGGGGGGATTTTCTTGAAACCCTTCGTGTCGCATCTCTGGAAGATACTGAACCTAAATACCAAGTTTGGTGTTTATCCGACTGTTCGTTTCCGAGTTATGCTGTTCACAGTCACACACACACACACACACACGGACATGTTTTAAAAATGTTTGTTTTGGATTCAGGGGGTCTCAAAACATATATTTCCGGTGAAATCTTGGTATCGAATTTTTGAGTGGAATACAATACTTCCCCTACTTACTATACGCAGTAGAGGAAGTAAAAATGTAGCCTGAGATAAAGTAAAGTAAATTAATATAAAACGCGTAAAAATCTCGCAACATTAGTAGAGCTGATAATTTTGTAATAACGCCAGGCACAGAAATAGTAGACACGATCGGATACAAAATTGTTAGCGAAAGGAACCCATGTACACTTGGCCAAACTAAAAGCGGCCCATGTCTTGAGCAGTTATTTTTTTCATAGTCCTTTGGGTGAAAGGGGGAGGGAAACTTGAGCAGCTCCATGAAGATTTGAATTTGCAACCTTAGGAAGAGTAAGCTATCACTAAGCCAACAATACCGAGGTAAGCTTGGATTGTTGCGAACTTTAGTAATTATCCATCTGAGAACCCTAAATCAATAAAGTGTATTTTGTTTACAAATATTGGGTAAAAATTTAGTTTTATTTATGGACACTCCTTTACTACTATGGTCCTTAGCGTCCCATACTATATTAGGCGTAAACGATCGTAAATTTGGCTCAGAGGCTTCTTTATCAGGCTTGAGGTTCTGTTACGTGTCGTAAATTTACGACACGGGACCACCGGCTTTACTTCCCTTCCAAAGGAAGACATACTAAGGATTTTTGCGCCCGAAAAAATCCATCTTCCTCCGCAGGGTTTGAACCCGCGACCTTGGGAACTAGAGGTTAGCATGCTACCCCTAGACCACGGAGAACGACATAAATATTCAATGTTGAAATCCTGAAATATGTGTCTGTTTGAAATCTCTTGTATGAATTATTTTCTCAGAAGACTTTCGTAATTATAATTGTGTTCCCCATTACAACTATTATAGGAATACACGCAGTCTTATGAACAAAGCCTGGCTGTCCCGAGCGCCCACGGAAGTACCCGATTCGAGTACCAGCTTTCAGACACCGGTCAGTTTTAAATCGACCGAGTGTGCGTTAAACCACGCAATTATTCCATTGTTGTTAAGTCATACTTAAATATCTCACACTCTGAAATACAGACTGACAAAATTTATGGAATCGGTTCACAAGATGTCTTATTTCGATAAGTTAAGCAACTACTTCTCTTCTTCATATTCCGCTATGCCCCATATTCGAATTAAGCACTATATTCTTATTCAAACTGGTGCACCAACGTTGAAAACACACCCTAAATGTTACTAACCTTATGTTGGTACAGGGATTCACATGCAAATATCAACAGTACCATATTTATGTATTATTTGTAAGATATACGGTTTTTAAACGATTGTTGCAGGTCAATAGGCCGGAAGCGGATCAATGTATACAAGCATCGAAAGTCAAACATAGCAGTTCAGGTTTTGCTTTGTCCGCACAAGTCACAATGACACAGTGTTTCATAAGCACGATTCACAAACGATTATACACACATCAGCAAACAAAGTAACTCGTGCAGAAACAATTTATTTAAATCACTGAGCAAAATGCGAAGTTCAGAGTTGAAATATTGCATTAAAACAAAGTGACATGAGGTAATTCTACTGATGCAAAAAGGTATCCATTCTAATTGTGAAGTCATTCAAAAATTTAGTTTAATTACTTGTAATGATTTTTCTAAATATAAAATGTTGAAGTAGATATATTTTTAAATGTGTGAAACTTTATTAAAGTAAGACGGGAGGCTGAAACTAGAAGAAAGATTATGAACATTTATACCTATGAATTACTATCATACTCAAATTATCTTCTAACAGCTTCGTTCTCACATTTCCCACGTTTCTGAGTTCTCAAATTGATCTCGTACTTTAGATTTATACCTGAAGGCTCACCTAGGAATTCGTTCTTCTGATATTTTCACTTTCTCTACTACTTACTATAGTAAGTATAGGAAGTATTGTATTTCACCCAAAAGTTCCATACCGAGATGCCACCGGAAATATAAAGGTAAAAATAAAGGTACGTATCATGGAGGGGGGCCCTTTTGCTTCCAACATGACTTCTGGGGGGGAAGGATGTGGGGAGAGTCTTGTATGGTGACCAGATACGAAGGGCGCAAGTACAAACGGGGTCCGTAACGCTTCCAGATACAACGCATCCGCTGCCAAACGGTCCCTGCCCACAAGCCACCGACCTACAGGGTTCCCCGGAGCGGAGCCCCACGCTGAGAGACCTAACAGCAGTATCGCAGCGACGCCAGGGAAGAAACCTTTATAGAGCATAAGCCACCGCCCAGCCGCAACCCGCCGAACACCGTCGCCTGGTCCTACAATCCTGAAACAGATGACAAGGAAGATGATGGGTACAGGAAATGACAGGAAGGAGAGTCGTGGTAGAAGATGAACAACTCCAGCGGTCGCCGGGGATCGATCCAGGGACCTCCAGAATGCGAGCCACCGATGTAACCGCCCGAAGCATCCCACGCGGTCACTGGAAATATTCGTTTTGAAGCTCCCTGAATCCAAAAAGGGATTCATTAAAGCTTCGTGTGTGCGTCTGTTTTCTGTTTCTGTCTGTGAACACCGTAACTCAAAAAAAGAAATGCGGTTAAATACCAAATTTGGTATTTAAGTTCAACATCTTCCAAAGTTGCAATACGATTGTGGAGAAAATCCCCAACCTTAAAATATAATTTACGTGTAAACATTTTAGTTATTTTCGATTTTCTCAAAAATGGTTTCAACGACTTGGATTAAAATGCCATATACATAGGATAATTTAATACGAAATCAATTTTCTGCGAATTTCTTGTGAAATTCTCTTTATTGTGAATGCATTTTGTATACTTTTAAACTGTAAGGGACAAAGACTTACTCAAAAAAATATAGAGAGAGCTCGTAAATCACACAGTTATCCAATTTTTTGGTGGCATTAACCATTTCTGAGACATTCTTTATTATTAGTTTTATTTGCCAAATAGTTTCTCAAATTATAATCGCCTTTCTTTCTTCTGATTGTTATGCAAGGTGAACGCAATTTCAAAGCCAACACATAACGATTCGCTCTTAAAGAATTTTATATGCTTAAACCTTCTGTATACCTCTTGTGTCTACAAGGAAATAAAAGCGTTTCTGCAAATATTTATCTGGATTAATATGAAATAGATAGAAGAATAATTTAGTAAGGATAGTTCATTGAAGAACGTGTAGAGTTAGCCAGTGAATATAACGCATCGGATTTTTTGTCTTATCCATTTCTGTGTATATGAATGATATCTAAGATGGTCTCAGCACTTCTCTTCTAATATTCCCATTCTTTAGGTCTTCCCTTGTACATGATTTCATTCAAATTATAATATTTTTACTAACAACTGTCATTCTGTCATGCACTTATTCATAACACAGTGAATATATCCAGATGTATTTTAATTTAAGTTTATTTGTATGACGTGGAAATTCTGCTTTATGTACCATTAAAGCTGTCATAAATAACGCCAATAATATAATGCTTACTTGAACAATTTAGTTCTAAATTTCTTTGTTTGTTGCGGTTTGTGAAAGTTCTTGTAAGCTTTTGCACTGCTTCAATCTCTTATTCCTGCAATGATGAGACCAGTGGAAACTCCAGATAAAGCTAATGCCAATTAAATAAATAAACAAGTAAGTTAAAAAAGGCCATGGGTGAGGATAATGCTTGTATTTTCTCAAGAGAACAGCAGGATTCTGAAAAGGAATTACCAAGTCGGATACAGTGCTCTGTAAATTCAGGGTATATCTTGAATAACATGGCTGACGACCGGCGGGTCTGATTCGTAGTAGGTATCGGGTTGAATAACCTCGCTCTGCGGTAGCCTAGCTTACACGCCTACGGACTTCAGCTCAGTATAAGGTTACTTAATATGTGAATATCATATTTAATTAGTAAACTTGCATTAGTAAACAAGACATAGGCTAAGCAACACATGAAATAGATTTCAAAGTAAGTACCAATAATTATTTTAAAAAGGAAATTGCTTTAAAATATTTGTTTTTAATATATCTTGAGCAGCTTCCCCATATAGTTATTGTCATTATTAAGGCAGGGGAGAGCATTTTATGTATCCCTGCGTCAAGTAGAGTTGCTGATTTTGATGAAAGCCACATAAGCGCTTCTTCCTTACATTATCTTCAAGAAACGTCACATCAACAGATATGACAAGGTGTATGAGAAAAATGATGAAGTAGGTTAGAAGTCCAATGAAGGTCATGGCAATGTGCAACCTATAGTTTGGTTAGAAACAATTGGACTTTTCTTTCCTATAACCTTGAACTTTACCAAGTGAGTTTTAACTGTTTCTCCATCTTAAGGAATTTCCTGGATACAAGCATTTTATTACGAAGGGAAACTAAAACGATTTTCTATTTGCATAATTTCCCAGTATCGTCAGCACAACTTGTGGAGAAGTAGTTTATGGTATGTAGAACCAATAAAAATAAAATATTTTGAAAATAATGCTTTGTTTATTTTTTTAATTATCAGTTCTGGTGAAGCTCGAGGCACACTTTTAAAATGTATCAAACCCCTACATTTATAACTCCTGTAACTGTTCACAGAATTCGGAAATAATCAAAAGGAAAAAACATATCCCTTATAGGTAGCATTCATATGACGTTCTGTGTGCGTTATAAATTCGTAGGTATACAAAATATATTTCATTATTTATATAAAAATTATCCTTCTATCATCTTAAAGTTAATTCAAGTATTTTCCTAGGAATAGTTTCGAATTAGCTAAAACGGAAGCTAAGTAAAAAGTATTATAGTGTTTCTATAAGAGTAAGATTTCTGTTAGCAATAAGCTCATGCGAAAAGAATTTCTGAGTTGTAACATTCACGCGACTTTCTCTACACATCATTATGTTCGCTAATTTTCTATAAAATATTCGTATGAAGGCTTCCCGTTGATAATGGCATTTCCACCCTATAAAAAAGTTCATATTACATACCTCTGCCCGAGGTTATGAGAAACAAAAGAACAGATTCTTATTATTTGAGAATGCAGTCCTAAAATGTAGAAACAGTCAAAAGAAAATCAGCATTTTTTTGTGGTTAATATAGTAGGTTTTAGTCGACTCCCTAAATTTCACATCTATAGAAAATGCAATAAGAATGAAAATAATTTCATAGACTACTCAGAAAAATTCTCTGTTTGATTCCCATTCCAGAATTTTGAAGGTGGAAACCTGAAAAAAATAAAGTTCATGCAAAAAGTTGAGGTGGATAAAATTTCCTTCAAATCTTCACTTTTCATTCTTAAAAATGCCTGATATAAATATGAAATTTAGTATTTATCCGATTTTATAGTTCTAATTTTAAGCTTTTAGCTCACACGTACACCCATTCAAGATTTCTCTAAAATATCTCTTTTGGTCTCAAGAGACTTAAACGCAATTATTTCCTAAGAATAAATCGAACTGTTTGCCTCAAATTCAACACTTCCTCTACCTCAGGTAAGGGCAAGAGAAGGTAATAAAGTTGTACATAGAAAAGCTCTATCAAAAAGCGTACATTTACACAATCTCTTGCAATTAAGCAGTTTGTCTGCGAAACAGAAACAAGGAGGCTATTTTTTGAACTGAGCCAAGGGTTTCGTACCATCGTTAATTGAGGTGTTTTTCTGCAGGTAATACTTTGTAATTATACAGGCACCAGACTGCCACGTCGATCTGTCTCTGGAGCAAACATCCGCCTATTAGCTTAATAATCCAATTTCTCAATGCTTGTTAGTAAGAAAGGGGAAGGATCATGTGCTCGCGGTTATTTCCACCTCACTGCCACTCTAATCGCGTTATCTCTCTTCACGATGGAAACAGCCAGCGAATCTGTACGACGGATTGTGAACCAAATCATTTCTTCCGTTATTGGCTTCAGATAGATCCATAAGGGCATTATATTACCACGGAACCTGAGGCTTATCTGTTTGAGTATTATTGGCTCAAGTTTCTATTCGTAGCTTACATCCTAATTCAAGTTATCAATGGGTGTTCGCGAAAGCAAGTATATTTCGGGAGCCACACAAAAGGAGAAGAAAATGTCGAGGTATTTCATAGTCCTTATGATTGACGTTTCTTCTTTTGACAAATAACCGTTCAAAAATAAATAGGTATGTTTATATATAACACTAGTCTGTATTTTCAGACTTTTTGTCACATGATTTCTTAAAAGTAGGTGTTCTTGAATAAAGTTTTATGCTGATTCCAGAAATAACTTACGCTTTTTCTATCAGATTTTACAGAAAATAAGAAGTAATGTTTTGACAATTTTACTAAGAAGCATAGAAAAGTACTCACACAAGGTAAGTTTTTATTCAAGAAACATTTTAAGAATATTCTCAAGAACTCTCCTAATTTATTTCATGACTACATTTTAACAAAATAAGAAGCCAAATCGTTTCATTTAATTATTTTTAAACTTCCTCTTCTTTGACTTCCTTGCAGATGCTTGAAGATGACTGCCCCTTCTCAACATCCAACAGTAGTCGGCCATTGAAGTTTCATTCCATCTCCCCTAGTGCCTCATCTCAATTTCCTTAATATCTTGGTGAAAACGTTCACCCTGCTCTTCACTATAATGTCCCAGATTTTCTGGAAAGTAGTCGATATGTGAATGCAGAAAATGCACCTTTACACTCATGTTACAACCCATCTTCTTGAAATTTTCCAACATTGTTTTGACAATAGCCTGGTAATTAGGATATTTGGTATTGCCTAAGAAGTTTTCAGTAACTGATCGGAAGGCCGTCCATGCTTCTATTTCTCTCTCTCATTTATTGTCTTCTCAAAATCTTCATCCTTCATCAATTTCTTTATTTGAGGACTAAAAAAAATTCCAACCTTTAATTTGTGTTGTGTCATGAAGGGAAATTTCTTGGAAAGGTACTTGAAGCAGGGTCCATCCTGTGGTAGAGCCCTTACAAATTGCTTCATCATCAAGCCCAAGTTTATGTGTAGTGGCGGAAGCAATATCTTTTGTCTCTCTTCAAGCGATTCGTGCAGGATGTTTTTAGTTCTAGGCAACAAGTTTCTCCGCTGTGGCCATACTTTCACACTCCAATGTCTGTGCTTTGCCCGACTGTCCCACTCGCACAGAAAACAGGACTTTTTGCGAACCCAGCTTGTTGTCCTAATAGTATTCCAATAACTTTGAAATCACCGCAGATACGTCATTTGTGTTCCTCGTATTGGATACTTGTTAAATGTATCTTCATGTTTTCAACTGTCTCTTTCATTTGAACTGAATGTGCGACAGGAATGGACCCATAACATTCCCATTATGCAGTAATACGCCTTTCAGGCTCCTCTTTGATGAATCTATAAAGAGTAGGATCATATTCAATGTCATAAAAGTGCATTAACTCGTTTATGTTATTGCAGTAAACAAGGACTCGATCTGTGATAAAAAGGAACTAGCTCTTCCTCTCTCTGTCTGAACCATGAGCAATGTGTTCCTGCTTCTACAAAATGCTTATTTTAAGACGGGAGCCTAGTAACTCTGCAGATTCCTCAGGCAAATTAAAATCACGTACTAGATCATTTAGTTCACTATGAGAGAACAGTTGTGGAGTCACGTCGTATTCAGGGCGGTAGACATCATCAGAATCGTCTTCAGTGATTACATGAGGTTCACTTTCAACACCATTTTCTTCCAAGTTCTCTAAAACAGCTGGAGGAAGAGGAGCAGGCAGATCTTCTCCGTGTGGAACTGGCCTGATGGCTGAAAGAATACTTAGATACACAACGTGATTTTTAGTTTTCAAATTGCACCCATGAACATTAACTAAACAGAAATAACAGTCTATAGGCTCCCTCCACACCATAGGAATTGCAAATGGCATGCTTGATTTCTTTCCTTTTATCCACAATCTTAACCTTTCAACAGATAGCGGCAAACTGTCTTTGGAGCCCAGACTAAGTTTCATTTTAAAATAAGCATGACACACTTTTTAACAAAGTCTGTTATATCAGTTCCACAAATGTGGCAGAAAACATTTGGATTGTTGCTACACTTGCGTGTAGACATAATGTATTTATAACTTCAATCACGATATAGCACTGGTAATGCAAGTCTCTGATATTAACAACAATGCCTAAATTACTAACAGCAACCAGCATCTACAGGTGTAACGCCCTAAAGACTTAAAAGTCTGTATTGAGAAATTTCCCTCCAAGAAGTGATAAATTTTCGTTCAACAATACTCATCATCTATTGGACCAACTCTATATTTTTGAAGTGAAATTGTTAAAAAAATCTGTACGTGATAGAAAAAAGCTAAAAGCAGTTCTGAAATCAACATAAAATAGTCAGTCAGAATCACTTATTAGTTTTCAGTCATACGATGTCATGCAGACTAGTGTAATCGTTAATGATAGGATATTCTCGATCCAGGTTACTTATTTGCGCGATTCGGTTCTTTCACATCAAGTCGTTATTCTTCATTCCGGTATAGAAAGACGAAGCTTCCTTGCCCTGTCTCCTTCCACCTTGAATAATAGTGTACCGTTAACAATAATATATCTGTATACTTATTGCTCACTTAACCCACGTAAATAAATTCATGTCTATCACTTTTATCCTCTCGTATCAGTCGTTCTCCGTGGTCTAGGGCTACCATCCCAGCCTTCGTTCCGAGGGTTCAAACCCGGCGAAGGGCGATGAATTTTTTCGGGTGCAAAAATCCTTGCCCTGCCTTCCTTCGGGAGGGAAGTACAGCCGTTGCTCTCGTTCGTAGATTTACGGCGCGTAAAAGAACCTCAAGCCTGATAAAGAGACCTCTTTCACGTCCAATATAGAATGGAACGCTAAGGACCATGGTAGTTAAAATGTGTCCATAAATAAAACTCGACAATCGTGTATCTATCATGTCGATGCTAAGATTATAATACCTTATGTTCTAATACAGCATCTCAGTTAATAGCTTTTTCGCACGTGTATCGAGGAACTCAGAAATCTTATTGAGCGGGAGATTTCTGAAGAAATTCCCCATTCTATGATTTCAGATTTACTTTACATATTTATTGTATAAATACAGAGCGATTTATATAGAACTGATACATTTATTTGTTTCGTTAGCACACCTGAACGTGATACTCTATCTAAAGAAGCATAAGCTCAGGAATTTTGATTTAACCAGTGCGAGGTTTCTTATAACAACGGAAGGTTAACGGACATTCAGGATGGTATGTAATAGCTATTATATTTATTGTAAAATATTTCCTTTACCTGTTTAATTTTCCCCTTTCCTGGAAGGAAATAATATCTAAGCATACCATCGCCACGCAACTATATTGTCCGCACTTCAAGCCCAACTGAGTATGACCGTTGGAACACTTCTCTTAACCAAATTCCTAGTATGTTCAGTGTTCTGATGCCCATACGAAACAATATCTGAGAAGAACTAACGGTCAATAATAATATAACGTCACAATATCAACCACAATTCCTTATACCAAATTTAGAGAACCTTTGGAAGACTGGTATCCTCTACAACTCAAGTGAAAATGGGGAGGTCATGTAGCAAGGATGGACCACAGAATATGGGCTACGCGACCACAGTTTGGGACAACAGGCTCGGGAAAACAAGAGGAGGTCGCCCTCTTCAGAAGTGATCAGACGAACTGGTAGGAGGAACTGGAAGAAGATGGACCACTCTAGCCAAGGACCGCCAACTATGAAAGGGAGTCGCCACCAAGGCGTTGAAACTCTAGCCAACATTATTATATAAGGACTAATTGGTGTTGGACTAAATTTTGATCAAAAGGGTTAAGTGAAAAAAAAAAATTAATTCCCCCATGGATTGACTCACCTTTGGAGTTTTAAATGAGCTACGCTACCTAGAGTAGGAGACCATTATCCTAAAAGGATGTAAGGCTATCCTATCTTATTATCTACTCTATTTATTTTACGTCTCTTTAACTACGTAACTACGTCGCTTTAACCACGAAAAAGAGTCAGAGTGGGCGGTGACCGGCTATCGAACCCGGGATCTACATAATGCGAGTTGCACACGTTACCGCGGCGCCACTTCGCTAGGTAAGAGTAGTGATAATAAAGCCAATGTGAAGTGTTATGAGTGCATAAAATGTATTTGTACATAATTCGTTGGTAAAGTAATGAAACGTTACTTTTGTAACAAATAGTCATAATATGAAAAATATGTTTGCTTTTACGTTAAAATGTTATATTATAATAGCACACACGTGGGATATTGTATAGTTGAAATGCATGTATCACTAACTTCTGTACTCAGAGCGCTGGTTTTATGGCCCGGCCCGTAACGTGCTCCCTGTGCTATCTGTTACACCGGGGGTTTTCCATTCTAAAATTCCGGCTTTACATGCTGTAAATAGTAATGACCTGCAATTTTAATTGAGCTTATTATAAGTGGTGTTGAAAGTGGTGTCTCAACCGCATTACTCGTTTCACGAGGTTGTAATGTATGAACAATATTATAGTCGCTCTGTAGGATTTCAATTTTATAAGCTTAGCAGGTGTATGAACAGAGGTTTTTGTTTTGTAACATGTCTTAGGACTTCTGTAGAAAGCGTTCGGATGATGCACTAAGTTCTTCAATTTTTATTCACTTAGAATATGCCTTTTTTGCTTCTTTATTTAGTATTTATTAATGCCGTTGTCCTAAACTTATTAACCAAACATCTGACAGTATCTCTATTTGGAACTGGAATACGAGGAAATGTCTTCTAAAACTGTCTACATGTGTCAGTTTTTCGTATGTATCGTACATAAAATTATTTCTTAAAGTATGAAGTTTTCGCTAGGCATTTGTGGAATAATAAGAAACACTTGCGAGAATAATAATGCTCTGAATTTTTAATTTTATTTTCAATTACTAAATAAAAGATAATGAAACAGTAGGAGCTATAATGCTAGTTTTTTTCTTCTTTAAATTTACGAAATTAGTTACAACAATACTCACCTTGGGTCCCAAAAGTTTTATGTGTACGATTTATCGTCGCTTCTAGTGTTTGGAACCCCAACAAAAGGTAGGTGTTGTAATCCAGAAATATCGGTATTCACGGATTCTTAGATCTTATCCGATCATCACAGAAACTTTGATAATCGTCATGGATTCGTTTGAGGTTTGGCATGTGGTGCAATGTTCTTGAAAATATTCTTATTCAGCCCTACGTCAGTTGCTCAAAAAATTTCATTGCAATCCGTCATAAGGCGCGTTGTTCACGGTCTTATCGAAACAACTACACGCTATTCTCTCTGTGGAGCTTGCGCACCAAATTAGACATACTGAGCGGGATGTTCCAGGCGGCAACGTCTGTGGCTCACATTCGGGAGTTCCCAAGTTCGATTCCCGTAACCACCTACTCTGACTATAAGGTTTTTCGTGGTTCTCCTCTTGTCACCTAAGCGAATGCCGGGGTGGTGTATTCTACCAAGATTTCACATTTTCCCCACATGCTTTCATTTCATCTCTCCCTTTCGTGTTTCAGGTGTATCTTCGGGTTCTGCGGTGCTGGCCGTGTCGGACCGATGAAGCAGTTCCTTGCACATTGTAAAGATTTCTCCCCGTGAACGCTAGCGGTGTTGTCCCGCCCGTTAGGTTCGCTTCGTCGCCCTCTCTCAGGATTCTTCGTCTCTGCTAGTGCGCGGGTGTCCAAACTGAAAATGTTAGCGACTTCTGCGCGACTCTATGGGCCTGTCTGCCTGCAGACCTGCGACCTCCTATAGTTCCTTCACCTCATCCCTGCCTCCCAGGGGTGTAGTTGTAATATACCCAGCTAGATGGAATGGCGAGGTGTCCCCCTCCAGTAAAGAGATCCTACAACCAGAGCATAATTAGTCGCTACATGGATTTAGACGATCAAGCTTGAATTCTGTAAGTTTGCATAACCACATAATGGAACCATGTTTCCTCCGGGAACCTTGTGATGTACAGTGTTTCAGGATTTTGCATAGGGAGCGCCTGAAACCAACGTCAATAATTCAGTCGTTTACTCTGATCCATTTTTAATAATTAAAGGGCAGTCCAAACTCTACAGATCTTGAGTACTCTTTGCAGCTCTCAAAACTTCAGTAGTAGCAGCTGGCAGTCTACATGGACGATGCTTATTTCTCACTTCCAGAGTTTCTAATATTTATCCTAATACCAGTATGGTGTTCCCAGGGAATTGCGAACACCATAGCGCCTCTGGTATATCCTTTGACTTAGCTGTAAATGAATATTGCTTCAAAAGGAGGTGCCATCGTTTTAATGTGTACTGCACTTTCACAGCATAGGGAATCAAAACTAAGTATCCCGCTTAGCTTGACGTTAAAGCAGGTCAATGAGTGCATTTTCAGCCAAATAAGTAAACTAATGCGTCGGTTGTATGCAAATTTCTCTATACTTATTTAAAGCAAAGCATTTAATGATAAAACTAATGAAACGCTGAAAGCTAGCGAAATGTTGTATGCAGCTGAAGATAACTTTCTTCTTTTATTAGTACAATTCCTTCTTTTTTTAAGAATATCTGATGCATCAACATTTCACTATGGTTATCGGGATGATCTCGGTCAACCGATCGGTTGAATAGCGCCTTTTAACATTATTTTAAATATGCCTCTATTTACGAGTGACTAAGAAAACATGTCTTGCTTTCCAACAAACCAGTGGAAAGATTTAATAGCGAGTAAAGTGGTTTTTGCAGCTCAGATGTGTGTTCGATTGCAAGATAACCAACAATAATTGTAGGTCACGCCATTAAACTGCTCTGTTTCCTGCTGCTTCTAGGTTTGTTTTGCCCTTACGTTTGATATCCAAGTTCGAAAGGGAAACAACTCAAGATATACTGTTTTAAAGAAAGGTATAGCATATGTGTAATTTATTTCAATATTTAAGTTGAGCGTGGCAACAATAGCTTACCTTCATTGTTTTCCACCAAAACACACACATTTATTCCTCTTTTTCAATAACTTCAATGAACGTGCACCTTTTCTTTTTTAATGACAGGTTTTGGTTCATTTCTGTGCTTAACTAAGATCTAAATCTTAAAACAGTCCTGCCTCATTGCGATTGTTTTAAGAAATATAATACAAATGTACCAGTTAGAGAAGATCTAGAGAAATCAGATATTTGGATTGAGTACCTTAAAATACTCGCCTTATAGCTTCAGAAGCCAGCCGCTTGGAACCTTATTGCTATACACTGTAACGTATGAATATATAAACATATGTTTTTATTTCACATTTTGACTTCCTTACAGCTTTTTTCTAACCTGGCTCATTCAAGATATTTCACATGATAAAGTTCTCGTACAGTTCCTCTGAAACTGCTAATGCATGTTAAGAAACGTCAATTCTTGAAACAGTTTTTCCGAATAGTATCCTTAGAAACGAAATGCACACAACGTCTAATCCGGAAGGGCTTATAAATTTTCAAAACTTTCAAACTATTTCAGTACAGATAATGGCTCATGCTTTAGTAATATTTTGGTCTATATGTTGGACCGCTGCAAGAAAGAAAATCAATGACAGCTACCTAAGGTTATAGTCCATAGGACCAGTCTGAACAGATATCTTCTCTACCTCTCTTTATCCTCCTTTCCCCACTCTGTCTTCAAGAGTATATTCTTAACAGCAAGTGGTTTCAACATGCGCCAGAGGCGACAAATCTCCTGAAGAGGTGTCTGAAACGTCCTCGAAACTTTGGAGTTGATTTCACTAAACACTCAATTGTGGCTTATGATTTCATATACAATGATTAGGCCTATTGGACTTTTTTGCCTCAAAGTCTACTCCAACTATCCCTCGTAAATCCTGGTCTTCCAACATTTCTATTCTCTATTGGAGTATAACTTAATCTTTCTTCAGGCAACTTATTGTCTTCCATTCTTTTTCAATGAGTGTAGCAATCTTGTTTTTGTTGATTAATGCTATCTATAAGGTTGAACATAATTCTTGTCGAATTTTTTTCATTTTTGATGGACCAGTGGCGTATAACCTGCAACACCTCTGAGAAACTTCTGAAGTAGTAGGTGTTTTAGTTTAACTGCCCCACGTATGGGTGCCAATTTGAAGTAGTTATTGTTTTTACGTTGTTTATTTATTTCCACACTTGGAAAACCAATTTGAGAAAGTGTTCTGTTGAAGTTGTTGTTTAAGGAGTGTTTGCACCACGCTTTGAGCGTTAATTTGAAGAAGATTGTTTGTTACGTAATATGCTGCTACGTATGTAAAGCCGATTTTTAAGATGTACTTTGTTGTTACGCTCCAAGTTTTTAAACATATATTTTAACTTTGTTATTAAACTGCTTCTATAGATATTATTTATGTTTGTTTTTGCCTCGGCTGCGCCAGTATTTCTTTAGAGACACGTTTCTCTTAGGCAGGTTGTGGTACGACAAGAATGTAGGCTTACACAGATTTTAAGTTTAAATTCACTTCTTTTTATTAATCCTTGATACAAATTATATAGCACTATACTGATATTAAGAGCTGTGGGATTCTTTAATTTAAAACTTGCACTTTGTTAACGCGTGTACTTATTTTACGATTCACACGAATACGTAATATTTCTTTAGAGAACACACCTTCCATCCGGTCACTACCAAGGTCTGCACGCAACTGAACATATTTTAACCGTCAAACCCCCAAGCTTCTGTATTTAAGTCTCTGATTGGCTAATCCTAGTTCAATAGACTACCTGCATTTAATTAAAGCTTTTTTCTAGCTGTTGAATGGCTAATTTTAAACTGTCACAAAATTTACATTAACGTTGCTCTAGTAATGACTAGTAGCATTCAAACTCTCAAACTCATTATTGCCTCAAGGTTACCTCATTGTTAGCAACTTTAAACTTATTATTCTCACAGCTCTTACATTATTAAAGTAGGTAATGTATTCACATAGCATTATTAAAAATGGTTACAATAATATAAGTATTTGCAATGACTGTTACATACAGTTTTCAAATTATTATATACATGTTGCTTCAAGGCTGTTATTGAATTTACATACCATATAACTTAATTGAAATTATTCAAGTGTTAAAAATACTGCCTCACTTCATTTCACTAGTTTAAAATTTCCTTTTCCTTGCTCTATTCCAAGCCAATTCCCATAGCCGTTTATATAAACGGAATATGGCCATTTATTTATAGAATTGTAATTGTGTTTATTCGTTGTGCTTTAGTTTTGATAGTACGTCGTATTGTTTTATATATCTGTTGGTATCTATTGAGTTTAGTATATAGATCCTGATCTCTCAGACGAAACCTTACACCTAAGTAATTAATGTTGATATTTGTACCAGAACGGTATTTTCTACTAAGACATAAAAAAATTATGATATAAAAGGACTTCAATAATAATCAGTAGAAACAGTGCTCTAAACACAATAGGGATTTATTAGATATTTAGTTTTAAAATAGAGACCTGACATTTTGTAGTTTCGATAACGTTTTAACATTTTCACTTCTGTGCATCATAAGAACTCCAGAGGCTACTTCTCTTTAATGCAATGGCATTGCCTTTCTTCTACAACCATTTGAACTTACAGTAGCCATTTTTATAATTCTAAGTTTGGATTTAGAAGTGAAAGCACACATTCAGAGGTAAGGGTGAATTAAAACAGTACAAAGTACAGTAGAAGCTAAAATGGATTACAGGAAATCCTAAGAAAGAAGGAATGCGTTTGAAGGGATAATAAATTATAGTGCAAACCTATTTAGAGATCGGTATGTCATTTGAAGCTTTAAATGCTTTTTGACTTTTCTTTTTCGGACCTTCACCTGCGCTACTAGCTTCATATTCTCTGAAACCTTCAGAGTGTATTCATACCTGCGTAAGCCATGGTAAATGCTTCTGGGAAGAATGTAATAACTGGTATTTTTCTTCCCAATGCAAAACGTAAATATCATATTTTACTAAAGTAAAGACTTGAGAAGTTTAATCATTTGTAGATTCAAATATATTCGTTAGACTGCAAAACGCAAAACAATCTTATTTGCACGTACTTGCGTTACCTATGAACCTAAATCACCACAATCAACGTTTTCTATTTGTGGTTATAAAAAAAATCTTATTAAACTTTTATTAGCTACCATTCTGTTTCAGGTTCAAATTTGATATTATAGCACGTGCAAATTCCACCTCCAAGATGAGGATTTTAAACTTTTTTGTAGCTAAATGTATAATTCATCTCCATGTCCATAGGGAAAACTGAAATACAAATATAAATTTTTAAATTTTGTTCCCTCTTGAACTAAATGTTGTACCAAAGGTTGTATTACTTTATTGTGCTATGATCAAATAAATAGCACGACAATTCAAAGTAAAGGTTATTACAATTGCATCTTCTGAGAAATTTGAATGCCTCTATAAATCTATTTTTAATAGCAGTATCCTTAAGAGTAAACAAGGCTTACAAAACTTAAAGATTATTCATTGTTTAACCAGAAAAATTTAGGCTTATAAATACCTAAGAGAACTTCTGAAATATCTAGACCTGCATCCGTTTAAAGCTTTTATTTAATATCTGGAAGTACATCGTGATGTAGATTAGTGGTTTTAAGTTTGCTATAACACCGTGAAATTAAATCACAATAAATTTATTTTTAACAGTTTGACTAACAAAAATTTCAGGATGAATATAAGAGGCTATTTCGGTTAGGATTTGGTCCGTTTTGTAGTTCACCTAGCACCAGTTTCATATTTTATAATATTCGTAATTTATTATTATTATTATTCATACTAATATTATTACTATTATCATCACGATGTTTTAGTCATAATTGAACTTAAATATTCTGGAAAGGAATTCTTAATCACTACATCTTAAGTTGTGCCATAATGACATTAAATTATTTTTAATTTCGAATTAAAGGTCTGGAGGTTCATGAAGGGATTCACTACCTTACTGGCAACTGCAGCAGTCGTCGAAATGCCATAATCGTGATTAACTGTTCAGAAGTTCATGCTGAAATCAGTGATTGAACCATAAGATTTTAAATATCAAATACCCAGCCTTTGAAAGTTGGTAACGAAAGGAAAAGCATATATGAGCCCACAGTGACAGATCTTTTTTTCGAATCACGTGGTACCATTTCAATTATTTTTTTGTTAAATATAGAGCCTTCTACAAACTTGATAAGTGATATCAGAATAAAATTGTAATCTGCATTATAAAACATTCAGTTGCCATTCTTCGAAACCATTTATACGGTGTTAGAAGTTCATAACTCTACTCGTATTTATTGTATCTATTTTCCTGGTTAAATTATATTCAATTTATAACATTTATATTCTGCTTGATGAATCTATTTTAGTGTATCTTTTCTGTTAAGAATTTTTATATGTTATTTTATTCTGTGTCTTTGTCATTTTGAGTCAGATTCTTTAATTAATTAGAATATTGTTAACTAAGCGTGTTTGGATGGCGCCTGCATTTTGCAATATTTCCGTTCCTACTTTGTTTTAATTTGTAGTTTATGGGAAGTATTTTAGATCTCCAAGAGCTTGAAACCAATATTTCCCTAGATCAAATAAATAGGCGCTCGTATTAATAAAAAAACCTACATACTTCGATCCTCTGTAGAAACTGCAATACATCCCTCTTAGTTCGACTAACTTTAAGGAAATATGTGTGATGAGTTACAAAGCTTGTAATATTATTACAGTTTATTGAAAACATGTCATTTTTTTCGTTATAGCAAAGTCGGGTTCACTTGTCTCTTTAGACAGGAGGCTACGCAGATGGCCTAATTTTGTAAGATGGCTATTTTATTCATATGTATGCTAGAAGCTACGCGGAATTTGTTTCACTGGTATTTACAGTGGTTTACG
This sequence comes from Deroplatys truncata, assembly GCA_030765065.1. Lineage (NCBI taxonomy): Eukaryota > Metazoa > Arthropoda > Insecta > Mantodea > Mantidae > Deroplatys > Deroplatys truncata. The sequence continues at coordinate 138,229,242 of CM060986.1, forward strand.
TTTCTTTGTTCTGATGAAATTATGCTTAGCCCGTTTTTTCCTGCACCCATTCAAATGTTCTCTAGCCTATCAAAAGTATACGAAATTATAAAACGAAATTAAAATGCATGCCTTTGTTCCACAGAGGAGGTATACTTCATGAATTTAGAGACGAATCATAAGCTCCAATAATTTCTGCTAACTGCTACTAACAATGGTTTATAGAATTTTAATATACCAATCCTAAAGAGAAACTTCACTTCCTAATTCCTATAGCAACACCATGAAGTTGTTCATTCAGAAAAGCTACCTTCAAAACAAAGCGCAGCACGTATCGCTGCGCGGTTATTCAAACCGTAACAAATTTTAAACTAAAGCCAATAAACATTGTTAATGCAAACGTGTGTTTATAAAGTTGATGAGTTTTGTCAAAGTGTTTTCACAATCTATCCACACCAAAGAATATGTATGTAAAGTTAAAATAAATTGCGTCAGAAAGTTAAACAATAAAAATTAAGCCCTTTCACAACATTCTCCACCCTTTACAACATCACCGCGGGTTCAAACCCGGCGGAGGGCTATGGAATTTTTCAGCGTAAACATCTTTAGCATGGCTTCCTTCGGGAGGGAGGTAAAGCCGATGGTCCCGTGTCGTAGATTTACGGCACGTAAAAGAACCTCAAGCCTGATAGAGACCTCTAAGCAACATTACCGGTCTTTCACGCCCAATATAGATTGGAACGCTAAGTTAAAGAGCGTCCATAAATAAAAAAATCAATTCAATTACAATATCACGGATGTGCCTTATATATTATATTGTTCATAAGTATGTAAAGCAATTCTTCCCTCCCGTTTATTTTAATCGCGAAAACAATTATTGCCTTGTAATGATTTGGGATAGGTAATACGAATTGGTTGCACGCAACATTCAATTACAACATTAAGAAAAATGCCTTTTAAAAGGAATACTTTTCATATCTTCTTAGATAACATTAAAGTAAAACCATTTAACGAATATTGAGTAAAACCCCAAATCAAAGTTAAAAAAGAACAGAAAAAATAGAATACAGGAAATGCAAAGTCGTAAAATGGAAACACTGATTTCACGAGGCACGGAAAATGATACGTATTTGCTTTCTTTTTCAAATCTTCAACTTTTCACACTAAAATTATGCGATGACGTAGGTGTAGCAAAATTCTCTTGGGTAGAAAGCATAAACATACTCTTGCAGCTTCTGCTCTGTAACACATTTAGAAAGCATTCACTTTTGTCATTCTCCAGAACTAACCAATCACCTAAATATTATTTAATTTTTTACTAGTGATGGGACGATACTACTAATTCTCGATATTCGATGCTCGTTATCGATACTGATTTTTGAACAGCGATACTCGATACTTTATAAAAGACTGTAAAGGTGATAACTTGTTCTCTGAATTACGTTATTAGTAGTTTACTGTGTATAAACGCATTCAACCAATGCTGTGTTGTATGCTAGTTCCGAAATTGTTCTTGTTTGACATTATACAATTCCCATTTTAAGGTTAATAATAATAATAATAATAATAATAATAATTTATTATTTGCTCCCCTTTCTATGTGACTATATTTTGTGGTAAAAACCTGCTTTTAAAGGATTTCCTATCCGTAGAAAAATAAATACAACAATTCTTCTGTATTCTGCAATCCTGAAAATGTAATTAATATATATTTTACATGAAGCTAAACCAACTAAAAATGTGTGTGTACACCGTTCTACCAATACTCACAACTACAACATGATATACGTATTTTTTCATTCGGTATTAAGTAATTCATCATACACTTGGAAACATAGTAGTTTGTGAATTAAGCCTCTCTAATATTCACCCTTATACTTTATCATATACGTGTTTAATAAAAGATTTGACTTAAGTAAACACAAACTAACAGATGGAAGGAAAGAATGAATATTTTCATGCACTAAATTATCTTACGTCTTCAGTTCTGATTTGTTTTTGCTGGATTCACAGATTTTGGTCACCGGATTAAGTAAATGTAATGGCTGAGAATGAGTCACCAAGCCTGGCTGTTGCAGAAACGTGATTTTGTGCGTCAGCTTTTTCGCAACTGAGTTAACGTTTCATGTTACTCGGGTACCTCTACGCCTTCCTCCATTGTTCTGCATGTTTTCATATAGACACATGAGTCGATGGAATGTTGTATTCATTCACCCACAGGAAACGCAGTCAAAGTAAATCAAGAACTATAGTCCAGCAAGCCCTTGGGAACAAATACGAGGCAATAACGTGGTGTCGACTCCTTTCATTCCGTATCTAGCATAAAGTTAAATGCAACAAATTTCAATAATGCTCAACTTAAACATTTAAAACTATCGAAAGCATCAAAGTATTAATCGATATCATCGAGTATCGAGAGTATCAAATATCGACGGTGACTATTTTTCTAAAACAACTCCGAGTTAGTATGGGACACCTCTGAAATTACACAAATTTAATCAATAAGACCATAACAGTTCTATAACCACGCTTCTCAGTGATCGAGGGGCGCTTAACTAGGGCTATTGCATTTTCTGCTTACAGTAAGTACAACTTGGTGAATTGCTGGACCTGGGTGTAAACGTTAACCAGTATAACAGAAGCAGGCTAGTGAATGCCTGGCAAAAACGTTATGATAATAATATTGCATTGGCTGAATTCGTACTCGTATGGCATGATAACAATTTGTGTCCTAAAACGAGAGGCTCCTCATTTCCGAAAAGGTACGCTTTTCAATGAAAAATGTATTTATGCGTACTTAGAAAGTATCTCAATCGCAAATTTATAGGTAATGTTAATTCCGATAAATACACATTCAGTATTACACGTATAGAGATAGAATATACAAAGGAGGGGGACAGTTCGCACACCACGACCTATATACGAGGTGTGCTCAAAACATTTCCGGAATTACGTCATAAATACTACAAAACAGCTTGTTTTGTCTAATCTGCACTGTCACCCTCGAAGTAGTCTCCTTGGGAGTTGATGCACTTGGCCCAGCGCCTCTAACACTGCTGGAAGCACCTCTAGAAGTCCTCTTCTTTCAACATGTTTAGAGCCTTCTACGATTCGCGATGGATGACATCAATGTCCTCAAAACGGTGCCCTAGGAGCGGCATTTTAAGTCGCGGGAAAAGGAAAAAGTCCGCTGGTGCCAAATCTGGAGAATAGGTGGGATGGAGAACAGTATTCATCCTATTTTTATCCAAAAATTCTCGAACAGAAAGCGTTTTGTGCACGGGCGTATTGTCATGATGCAGGAACATATCCAAATTGTCTTTCAAAATCCTTTGAACACTTCCAAAGGAGAGTCCTAATGAGTCAGATAGTTATCTTATTGTAATGCGCCTATCATTTAAGACCATTTCTCTCACCTGATTGATATTTTAATCAGTTTTGCTGGAACAGGGTCGCCCCAAACGATCTGCATCTTCAACTCATGTCACACCACTTTTAAACCTGGAAAACCACTCAAATGTTTGAGTTTTGCCCACAACGTCCTCCCCATAAGCTGTTTTTAACATTTAATAGGCTTCTGTTGCACTTTTACCCAGTTGAAGTAAAATTTGATGTTCGTTCTTTGTAATCTGACATTTTTGCTACGCGGAAAAATCACAGCACATGTAAAACACGTGTTCACTTCAGAACGTCTGGCTCGTCACTGCATGGTCACAGGAAGTCACGTGACGTCTCATTTTTATCGGGAAGGAACGCTGCATGTACAGTGTGGGTAACAATTAAAGAAATCTCAGCATCAGCATTGTTGTGAAGCCATTCCGGAAACTTTTTGATCACATCTCGTAGATTTATTGTGGCTAGCACCCCCAGGAGGAAAGAATGAAGCGAAGGAACCACAGGAGACTACAGCAGGCACAAAGACGCGCAGAAATCCTAACTATTCCAGCTGGAGTTGCACAGAGTGGGCGATGAACGACCCATACAACCAGACAGCCCTGTTGTGTCCACAGAGAATATTCCTTCCTTGGAGCAAGGAACTGCCATTTGTCCGACACTGCCTCATATTGCGAAACCTGAAGGCACACAAACATGAGAAGGAAACGGAATGAAAGGAAACTACCCAGGATTTCCTGTCTATCAGTGAAAACCACGAGAAACCAAGGTCAGAGTGGGTGGATGACGAATGACATCATCACACGCTACAGGAAGCTAATTGGCTCGATCGGTATTGCGCTTGTTAACCATGCTTATTTTTGTACTTCTGATGTAGAGGTTAGCGTTTTCCCCTGCATAGTTGTGTTCTGAGTTTATCAAGAAACACCGTTGTAACGGACTGCATCTACATAACAGATATTTTGTCTCAGTTCTCTTTGCGTAAGGGATCTGTATCTCTTGTCTTCAATCTAGGCAAGTCAGACTCTTTCAGATTTGGTAATGGAACTGCGTTCCTTTGTGCTGAAATGTCAATTCTGCTACTGTTTGCATAGACTTTCTCTTTTACGTAGCTTTTCAAAAGCCGTCTCCGCCGCAACTAATTTTGCACTGTTCCAACAAATGGGAAAGTAAATGTGGGCTTCAAAAGATCATTTAATGTACTAAATTCTCACTAACACAATCCAGAAATAACTTTTCCTATTACAAGACCAAACGGGCGTTAGAAGTTATACACGTTTGTCGCATTAAATGTTTGAGTACTGTATTCATTTTCATAAAAATAGCGAGGGAAGGGAATTGGGTTTCTGCATTAATCTTCCTTCGAACTGAATAATTTGAGGTAGTATTTTATATCACAACACTGTAAATGCTAGAGTGATTGCAGTGACAATGATTTTAGATGTTTGTTAGCTATAAGCATTGTTAGGAAATAAGTTTACACGGCCTCACTGAAACTGACAATATGAGTGGGTAACAATGAAGCGATGGGGTGAGCTGTGTATTACTTAGAAGAGACAAACAAATGACGTCAGGGTAGTGCGCCTTTCTTTAGAAATGGAGGGAATATCTTCCCTAGAGCATATGTTTTAGTAATTATGATTGGCTTATAAAAATGACGCTAATGTTGGTATGATTTATTAACCAATAGCAGCTCTATTATAATTTTTAGGCATATCGGGGTGAGGGAGTACAAAATCTTGAGCCAAAAGCAAGTATCGCGCAGTTCTAAGAAATCTCTCTCGCGAGTTACACGTCAGGCAGTTCTAAGGAAGCATTCACGAAGTACACATTACGCAATTCTACAGAATCTCTCGCGTCGTAAAGTTAGTTACAAAATGTGAAGTAGGTACGCGACAAATATTACGACAGTAAATACATTCGGAAATATAACAGTTTCAATCAGGCGTGTATGAAGATTACAGATCTGAACTATTAATTAAGTGTGACGGCAATAAAAGTGTAAAAACAAATTCTTTTATCAATGTTATCTTTTAGTAACAACTCCTTTCCGTTTACACGCCCTGCTCAAGAGATATTTGATCGACTGAGTAATAATAGCTAGCTGGACCACAAAGAACCCAAAATTCAAAATAGTAAAACAATAACAGGCGCTCAGCAAAAAGAGAGAACACGACAGATTACTGCGACATATTCTTGAATTTTATGTTAGGAACTTCGATTGTGGTTACTGCATAATACAAGAGGAATGAAAAGTATGATAGTTATGAAAGCTTTATTTTTTGGGCGACCACACTTCAATTCGTTGATTCACTGTCCAACACGAAATTTGTGCTTTTTATGAAAATAGGTGTATTAGGTAGTCTGGTTAATGGTAAAAGCGAATTTGGAATTATGTTTTGTCTATTGTGTACCTTTTTTTTCAAAAACCAAGAAAGAATAATCTTTACAAACGTTGTTTTAACATGTATGTATCACATTAATTCAATCTCCCGCTTTCCACATACTACAGCGATTTCATGCTTTTTTTTCTTTCTTTCTTTCTTTCTTTCGTCTTTCTTGAGTCGACATTTGGTGATAAATATTACAACTAAAATATTGGCATCCCATCCTGTGCTGCCATCTGTATTTAGAATTTTATAACTAATGATAATTCATTTATTTTCAGTTTTTTGTGATTTCATTATTCTACTTCAGAAGTGTTTAAGGGATAGTAGGAGAGTAATTATATTAAAATGCCACGTCAGTGTAAAATTCATCCTAACTCTTTTTGTTATTTATTTGGGGAACTAACCTTCAAGAGCCAAAAGTGTAAAATTACACTTTGTTCGAAAGGCATATTAACTGTATTTTGGATGTCGTGTGGGAGACCAAGTTAAATCATTTGCACCTCATTGACACTGCAATTCATACTCTAGAAATTTGATAAATTGGCTACCCGCTAAACGTACTGCAATGAAATTTGATGTACCTATGGCTTGGCGAGAATCTCGGGATCATTTAACAGATTCGTATTTCTGTATGGTGCATATAAAAGGATATACTTCAGAATCCAAAGGGCAGATTCAGTACCCTAATTTACCATCCGACTATTTCCTCACAATGAACATCTTCCTGTACCTAAGGCTCCACAGCAGTACACTATTTCAGACACATCTAACGTCTCAGGCTGTAGCAGTCCTACTCGAGATCCAGAGTTTCAACCATCTAAATCAACTTTACCCTCTAATGACCAGGTGTTCTCGCAAAACGTCCTCAATGATTTTGTAAGGGACTTAACCTTTCCAAACGTCAAGCAGAATTGTTGGGCTCCAGACTGCAAGAATGGAATCTATTAGATACCTATGTTAAAATAACTTTATTTAGAAAACGAAAAACTCATTTTGCTGAATATTTTTCTGAGAATGAAGGAATAATTTTCTGCAACGATGTGAATTCTTTATTTTAGGCTTTGAGACATGAGCATTATCCAGAAGACTGGCGCTTGTTTACTGATTCCTCCAAACTAAATCTAATGGCAGTACTTATCCACAGTGACAATATTTTCCTATCTGTTTTATCGCATATGCCATTCACACGAAGGAAACTTTTGAGGTTATGAATGCAATACTAAAGTTCATTGAATATATTTCATAGAGATGGCATGTATGTAGAGACTTGAAAGTTATTGGACTCTTAATGGGTTTGCATCAAGGCTATACTAAATACTGTTGTTTTTTGTGCGAGTGGGATAGCCGCGACAAAGCAAACCACTACATTCGCAAAGAATGGCCAGCAAGACAAGCTTACATTTCTGGAGTCAAAAGTGTTTCCCATGAACCACTTGTGAACCCTCAAGATGTCTTCCTACTACCTACATCGGACTGATGAAAGCATTTGTGAAGACATTACAGACAAGGACAGGCTTCCATATATCTCAAAAATAAATTCCAAACCTAAGTGATGCAAACATTAAGGAAGAAGTGTTCACTGGTCCACAAATGAGAGCAGTCTTCCAGGATGAAGCTTTAAAATAAACTGTTGAAAGCGGAGAAAATGGCTTGGATGGCATTTAAATCACTATGCACGGACTTTCTTGAGAATAAAAGATAAGTAGACTATGAAGTAATTTTATTGCAAATGGATTATTTTACTACTCTCATGTTGTGGAATGCAATATGTCGTTGAAGGTACATTTTCTGGATTGTCATCTGGACTTCTTTCCAACACCTTGGTGCTTTTAGCATGGACACAGAGAGAGGTTTTACCAAGAAATATCAGTCTTTGAAAAACGATTCAGTGGAAGATGGCAATCAAGTATGCTTAATAAATATTGTTGGTCAATCATGAGAGGTAGCCCAGAAACTGTCCATAAGCGTAAACGATGAACAAAGACACTTTGATTTGGTGTTCTTTGCAATTGTTGTGTTTAACATAACTAACTTGTACAATTTAAACGTGTCAGTAAAAATTGTTTGGTGACAGAACATTTTGTATTTCAGTAATTAAAAGAATTGGTTCGTGATGGAAAACTTTGGAATTCAGAAGTGCATTCAGCGTTTCCCGATTAGTTAAAATACCATAGTTTCATTAAAGAACAGAAAAAAAGTTTAAATTTTCTGCACAGTGTTACATGCGACATAACTGAACTGTTATATCATTCATGATGCTTCAACGATTCATTATGATATTTCTCGAAGGCACCCGCAGCTCCCCTATTGCCCATAACTTTTAACACCTAAAAACAGTAGTCCACTGGATTCCATTACCCAGATAAAGCATGACCTATATTTATTTAAAATAAAATAAAATCTGTTCATTTTAATTTTAATATTCTAATTAATTGAGTTAATTTTCTTTGCTTCAATATGTGTTGCTTTCAAGTTACCTGCAAAAAGAAATAAATACGGCGTGAACTCAACAGTGCTACATCTTTTGCACTATTGGCAAACATGCTAAAACTGCTGCCATCCGATCAGCATTTAATTACACACAGTTAACAACGTAAGATTTTTTGTATAAACTCAATAAACTCAAAAGTTTTGAATTACATTGTGATCAACCAAAAAACAGTCATATGCAACTTGACTGAAAATTATGATACGAGTTACCGCTACCACTCGTTTCATAAGCATTACTCGCATCTTAATTACTATTATTATAGTCTTGTTGCATAATATATTATAATACTCCTAAGGGGAAAGAGAGTTTTTCAGGCTCGCATTATGTACAGCAAGTACACGTAGTCCTAAAATGTGGATAAAGGTGAACTTCATGCAAGAGTACAATGTTTTGAGTTGTCACTCGTTGCATTAGTGGGACAATATTTGTACTAAGTTTAATTCGGTGGGAAATTTATTATGTTGAAGAATAAAAACTTATTAAATCAAACATTTATCATTTAGTACTTGTATTACTATTCCTATATGAAGGTAAAATTTTTTAAGTTTAAAATATTCAGAGCTCTCTATATATAATAATGGATAATCTTAATGAAGTTTCAGTAGTTCTGTGTAACTTAAAAATTAAATTTTAACTGTTTTTCCTAATCTGATAATCGAGAATGCTTTTAGCTTATTACTTTCTCTACTACGTACAGTAGATATGGGAATTATTGCATTCCACCCAACAATTAGATACCGATATTTCACCCGAAATGCATGATTTGAGATCTCTTGAATAAAAAAAAAAACATTTTTAGAAAAGATCTGTGTTTGTGAAGGTGTGTCTAAGAATAGCAAAGCTCAAAAACGAAAAGTCGGATAAATACCAAACTTGGATTTTCAACAAACTACCCCTTTCCCACACTATCCTTTACATTGAACAGTTTTTGAAAGTTTTAATTTCCTCAAAAATGGTTCTATTTTGATTAAAATATCAGATATTTAAGATATTTTCATGATAAATGAAATGTATATCTTCATTTTTCTGGGAATGTCCCCAAAAGTCCTCTTCATTATGAATGGCTATTGCATAACTGGTAAACCGTAAGAGACAAAGTTTTTCTACACAAAAATGCAGATCTCGTTAAAACACACAATTTATATCATATACATGTTTTTTGTCCAGTGACGATTTCCGAGATATTCCTTCTTATTTATTTGAATTTTCCAATACTTATACTTTTTCTAAAATGGGAATTTGTTATTCGTTTTTTTAATGTCCTGGACATGCAAAGAGAATGGAATGCTCCACATAGTAAGTGGAAGAATCTTAAAATATTTGGCTATCGCTTACAGCCCAGCATATTCCCCTTGTACCTACAATAGCAATGAGCATAACATCTCGATATCTGAATTAATATGAAGTATGTTGAAAATAGGCCTTTACTGTTCTATAACAGTAGAGAAAGTCGGTGAGTGCAACACGTCAGATTTTTACTTTCTCTACTACGTATAGTAAGCAGGGAAAGTATTGTATTCCACCCAAAAATTCAAACCGAGATTTCACCGCAAATATATGTTTTGAGACCCTTTGAATAAAAAAAAGAAGCTTTTTTTGAAAACATGTCCGTGTGTGTCTGTGTGTCCGTGAACAGCATAACTCAGAAACGAACAGTCGGATAAACACCAAACTTGGTATTTAGGTTCAGTATCTTCCAGAGATGCGACACGAAGGTTTTCAAGAAAATTCCCCACCCCAGATTACCCTTTACATGGAATATTTTTCGAAAATTTTAATTTTCTCAAAAATGGCTCTAATGATTTTGATTAAAATATCATATGTTTAAGATATTTTCATGACAAATGAAATGTATATCTCGAATTTTCTGGGAATGTCTCCAAAAGTATTCTTCATTGTGAACGACTTTTGCATAACTGGTAAACAATAAGAGATAGATAAAAATGTACTACGCAAAAATGTAAATCGCGCTAAAATAACAATTTATGTCATATACATGTTTTGTTGAGTGAACCATTTTCAAGATATTGCTTGTTGTTCCCTTAAATTTTCCAATAATTACACTTTTTCTCAAATGGAAATTCGTTATTCATTTTTTTGTTCTGGTAATGCAAAGGGAATGGAATACTCCACATAGCAACCAGCTCTTAAAATATTTGACTATCGCTTAAAACCTATCAATTCCCCTTGCATCTACAACAAAATTAGCAATATGATTAACATCTCTATATCTCGATTAACATGAAGCATATGGAGAATAGGCGTTTGTAAAAATAGTTTGTACAAGAGTAGAGGAAGTCATGTGAGTATAATACATCAGATTTTTTTATTAAAGAGATAAATGTGTGTGATTAATTGCACTGCGGTATGTGCTCCGAAGAATGGCGAAAAGTTTTATTAATTAGTGAAACGGTGTAGAATAAAAATGGTTTCATTATATAAATTAAAAAACATTGTCACATAACGGAATTCTAAGTTAACCTAACCTTGAAACCTTGTTACAAGTTTTCAATATAGTGCGAGATGAAATCTCTGAATAAGAATTGCTGTTGTATTTATAAACAATTGGGCGCACCATCTTAAATCAACAACCATCTCCTGTTTCTTTAGCCTGTACCCTTAAAACATATACTTTGTAGCTTGTGTAGCATTTCTGTTGAGTTATTTTGCAAATATAATCATCCCGTTTATTTCCTACATTCCTTAAATAAGAAGTTGTCGCTATTTTCGTTTTAGCAGAGAACATAAGGTATCAAACTTGTACACCTCAGTCATAATTTTTGATGATACAGAAGTTATCGTAAATTTGCTTTGCTAAATCTCAGCCCGCTCTGGAGAGATACATGAAAGCAAACATTTAAAATCTTTATTTCACTGTCCTATTTAAGAAGCAGTGCAGGTCCTGCGACTCCAACGCTTTGATCTCTGGCACACATTTGGTTTACGAAAATTATCACTTAATGCGTACGTTTAAAATCAACTCTCATTTCCTCGCAGATTATGAACTGCAGGACTGGGGGACCAATAAAGGATTATTGAGCTACCATTAATAGTTTCTATAGCATCCATATGCTTCAGCACATGATCCAAGAGGCTTTGAATGGTCGACAAGATCTCCAGTGCAATGTTCAATCCATGGTAAGTAATCCTGAGGAAGTTCACAACATAACTAGGGTTGCATGTATAAATATGTTTAAGAATCATAGGATGTAAAATGAATGTAGGGAGTTAAGCTGTTCATTGCACGGGCTTTCTCATTTACCAGCTAAAGGGATTTTACATCAACGGTATACTTATGCAAAGTTGGCGTATCTTATAAGAGATACAGCTAAGATTAATGAAAACCTGGCTTCAACATGTTAATCATTTATTTGGAGGGTTTACAAGTCATGGCCGAGTTTCAAAAATATTTATTTTTTGGGTGCGTTTGTGCAATTTGAGAGCCATTTTACGCCGCCCAGAATGGAATATCAATTTAAACATTAATGCCGCATGGTTCCTAATTGATATTTCTTAAAGAAACTACTTCCAAAGTTATATATTTTGAATAAAACAAAACCTCCTAAAATGGCATTCCACATAAATCAAAGTTTGATACCTTGCTTCCTGTAAAATTTCACTGCAAGGTGGATGGACCAACTGCGTATGATAAAGTTCCTGTACGTGAAAAACGCCATTCCGCATTTTTTTTTCGAGTGGAGGAAAAATACTGTTACTTACCAACCCCAGTGCGAGAGAGTGGGATGCTTATCACGGTATTGAACCGTGGTCCTACCCACTAAAATCCCTCCACAGAGAGGATTCATATAAAGTGCAGCAGTACCACTATTTCAACTGCGAATTCAAGGAGCGGTTGTGCTGGGTGGCCGCTAGGTGGAGGACGTATCCATGGCCGAAGCCCCAAATCTTATTTTGAAACTTTTACGCACCGACACTTGTACAACCTGTGGTAACACAAAATAAAGAAAAACAAAAGGGAACTACAATACCTCTGTGGATTCTTACAAGTAAAGAGAACATAGCCCTTCAAAGGTTGTGTTCAAAATGACCACCGGCAGCTTACATACACGCTTCCAGTCTGCTGTGGAAAGACTTCTTCACACGTTCTAGCATTTCAGCGGAAATTTCAGAGCAGGCAGCAGTAATAAGTCGTTTGATATCGTCTGCTGTAGTTGTTACATCCTTGTAAACAGCGTCTTTCAGCCATACCCACAGAGAAAAGTCTAATGGGGTCAGATCCGGTGAACGGACCGGCCAAGGTATACGTCCTCTTCGTCCAATCCAACGATTTGGAAACAATCCGTTAAGACAAGCTGTAGTACTTCGTGCACTATGGGCTGGACAGCCATCATGTTGGTACCACAGGTTCCTCCTAGTCTGCAAAGGACCGCCTTCTAGTATCTGTGGCAGATGGTCTGTCAGGAGACTGCGATACTTGTGCGAGCTCATTGTTCCTTCTATAAACTAAGGGCCTATGAGCTGATCGTTCACTATCCCACACCACACGTCTAAACTCCATGGACGCTGACGTTTTACCTGACGAAGCCAACGGGGATTGTCAACAGACCAATAGTGCATGTTTCTGCGGTTTACCTGGCCACGATTAGTAAATGTTGTCTCATCATGATGAATCTGGAGTATTATGTCTTAATGTCCATGTACAAAAGTTAACACGATTGTCACAATCGCTTCCATGCAGTTCTTGATGGAGAGAGATGTGATAGGGATGGAACATATGTCGATGGAGAATTCGCAGTTCACTTGCCCGACTTATGCCACTTCGACGTGCGATTGTGCGGGAACTAATTTGCGGATCTACTGCAATGGCAGCCAAAGCATTAATTTCTGCCTCTTCTCCAGTCAGTTGTTTGTTTCTTTTACGTTTTCTAGGTGCTACAGTACCACATTCACGTAATTAGTTGAAGAGGTTGATAAATAATTGCCGAGATGGTTGACGTTTATTGGTATAAGTTTCCGCATACACCGTACAGGAACGAACTGCATTCTTCCTACACTCTCCATACACCATGGACAAGTCGGCTTTTTCTGCATTAGTAAACCCCATCTTCTGCTCATGACTTACTGCTTGAATTGTCAAAAACTAACTGACCAGAAAGTTGCAATGCAATCAATGAACAGAAAACACAATGCAAACAAACATAACATCGTACCTAGTAATCAAGCAGGTTGAATGGGACAAACAATTGAAGTGGTGGAAACTTTTCAAAATAAGATTTCTCGTAAACCACTGGCAGTAGAATCCTGCAACAAAGACGATTGACATTTTAATTTATCCTACATTTATGCTGTTGATGTAACTGGGTATTGTTCCATTTAAAAATTTATATGTTTGCTCAAAAAATACAGTTTCTCAGTATTGTTAAAATAAGTTTATAGACTAAATGTACGAGCCCCTGACTACCAATTAATATTGTGAAAACTGCACATCAATGGTACTTTCAATTTCCGAAATATTTGCGGAGCAAGTTTTATGTGATTCACCCTGTATAATGGTAGTGTTGTAATAATGGTAACATGCTTAATTAACAATTATTGTACTCCATCTTATGGCCTCGTCGTGTGATTATGGTATTCTATTTGACTTGTATTTTTTTAATATTGTTACATGCTTGGTAGAGACCTAAAGGTTCATATAAAATATGAAATTAATTTTTTATTACCCGGTCCTACATTGAGGGGACGTATACTTACTTGGCCGCGGAGGACCGAAACGTGGTGGGGAGGTTAAGAGGAAGGCATGGGTTGTTCACTGTATTTAATCCATAACACAAATCTACTTGCATATTTCTAGATTTATTTCCCAACAGCTTGGGGTTCCTACATTATTAAATATGAAAGGTGAGGGGAGATGTCCACCGATCCAAAAGCCGGTTTGCACGCGCGATCCGCTTCTCACGAAATGCTCAGCAAGACAGACACTATATCCCCACCACTCGTGGCTGGCAAAAGACGAAAACAACAATATGTCTGGTAATGAAAGCCCCAAATTATTAATACTCCACAACATGTTTTTCCGCCGTTTGGCGTCGTCACTTTGTGTTTTGAAGGCATGGTCACATAGAGTGCACATCTGACTAGCTGCCTGCCTACCTAAAGTTGCAGGTGCGAACCAGGCTACTCACGGGAGCGGGAGCTCATCCCCGAGGCTACCTTGGCTCAGAGAACAACGACTTCGAGGCCTACCAAGAGTCACATAGTGCAACCATAGTCATGGATAATGTTTTACGGAAGTCTTACTGCGGTGTCAAGATATTCTTGTACGTTAATTTCGGGTTCACCCAGGCCGAAAGTTCTGTCAAATACGGACAGCGGTATTTAGTGCTTGTTTTCGTTCGTTTCGTATGTACCTAGTTCTTGTATTGGCTATTAATGTTCTTTTCCTGGCGCTTATACTCGCTATAACTTTGACTCTTATTGAACTCTTCAGTTGAGTGGAGTTTTAATTCCTTATGTAGGATAACTAATATTAAATAGAGTTTTATTTATGGGCGCTTTTTAACTGCTGTGGTCCTTAGTGACCCATTCTATATTGGGCGTAAATGACCGGTAATTTGCTCAGAGACCTTTTTTATATGGCTTGAGGTTCTTTTACGTGCCGTAAATCTACGACACGGGACCTCCGGCTTTACTTCCCTTCTGAAGGAAGCCATGCAAATGATTTTTACCCCGAAAAAAATCCAGGTTTGAACCCGCGACCGCGGAAACTACAGTATAGCATGGTAACGACTACACCACGGAGGACGACCTTGATATAGGAGAGATGCCGGTGCTACCAGGGTTTTTTAGCAATTATTTGTAGTATTCTGGAGTGTTTGTAACTTATTTTGTGTGCTTTTTGCAGCGTATCCACTTCTACATAAGTTATGATTGGTCTAATTAATGTTTTGTATAGGGTAAGTCCCATATTCAGTTTCAGTTTGCTATTTGTATTGAGGATAGAAAATAGTCTCTTGAGCTGACCATTGGCCTTGGCTTTGACCTTAACAATGTGCTTATTCCAGGTAAGCCCCTGATCCATAATTAAACCAAAGTAGGTCAATTGGTCCTTCCATTCAAGCGCAGTGCATGGTTAATTCCTGCACCATCGATGTAGGCTCTGTAATCAAGTGGGCAGTTGACAATACGAATCGGTTTCGTAATTTAATACACAATTTATTATACTTGCTGGGCTGATGGAGATTCTTGAGATTCACTACATACAAAGCATTTTTAAATACCAATAGTTCACAGACCTTAAGCTGTGATTTTACGGAAATAAGTTTCCTATTGAAAAATTAACAGTTTGTTGTCGCGCATAGAATACGAGCCACTGTTGGTGTTTTAAATCACTCTGTATAGTGTTATGGCTCTAATTCTACCTTAACTACCATTCGTTTCAGATCAAATATAATAATTTGAACAATTGTTAATCATTCCTACGTTCAGCATGTTAACAAAAACGTATCCGTCAAGCGGTATGGCTCAGGAGGTAAAGTCTCATATCCATCTTAAATGTAAAACAATATTAAAAATGAAAACGCATAGGAATAGCGAATGATCTGCCAATTATCCACAGTAATTAAAGCAGGTAAACTGGCACCCTAATGCCATCTGCTAGCACGTATAGAAGCAGAAGTACAGTTCCTAACCCCAAGGTCTCTGTGGACATGTGTCGAAACTGCTATCTTCCGGTCACAGAAAGAGGTACAGCTGCCTGGCACCAAGGCCTCTGTGGACACGACGAAACAAGATGGTATGGCATAGGGATGTAACTCCACATATCGATCCAGGAGGTATCTCCTAACAGCTCGCGATATGACCGCGACAGACCGTACATAAAATAAATATACAAAAAGATTCCTATTCGTTTTCCACAAGTAAAGGATGTTTCACCCTTTGAAGTTATTCCAAAATAAATATAGTGTCATTGCTTAACAAACTATGTCGCATAATATTTCAGAGATAGAACAGAACGTAGCAGCTAAGGCTGTCAAAAATGTGGCAAACACATCGTCATTTATGCATACGCAACGAGATTACCACTGCGTGGTTTTTAATTTTGCATCAACTTAATAATGCTTTAGGAAATGGACTTGCACCAAGCTGGATGTTGTAGTAATCCAGCTTTTGAATTCTCTGGAGGTTTTCCTATGGCGTTGATGATATCTTGTGAAGAAAAACTAGGTATAAATGAATAATGCATTTTAATTAAAAGCTGTGAAAAAAATAATCAGAAAAGGCGTGAAACTGGCATGTTTGCTGCTGCTCAAAATATATCAATGAATATGTATGTTTTTTTCTCTGTTATGTTTGGGTATAGAGATGTATATTAAATATCAGCATATCCTTTTATTTAATACTACACCGAAATATTTTAACACGATGTTGGGAGTATTACATGAACTTATTTAAACTGCAACGGAAATGTATTTTGTGCAGCATATAAGAGACACGTGGTCGAGCGCTCATCTGGAATATTATACCCGAGATCCTGGGTTCAAATTCCACAAACAAAATCTGCAAACAATGGCATTGTGATTACAATGTATTTCAATGTTGCCGAAACGTGGCATAAAAATTCAATGCAAGTGAGTCAAAATTACCTGTATTACGTTCATATTCAGAGTACTATAAACCATGAAGCTGTTGCAAATAATAAGTTTAAAATGAATATATGAGGATTACAATGGGAAATGGTTTTATTGTCTCAGAAGTTTTCTTTTCCATCTCACTCTTTTGAAACAATTATAGCTTAGTGTATAATCAGTTTTATTCTATAAAAACTTGATATAAGTTTAAACACTGAGGCAGTATTTTTAACACTTGAATAATTTCAATTAAAACTATATAATATTCCATTTCAATAACAGCCCACCTTAAAGCAATATGTATGTAATAATTTTTTAAAATGTATGTAACAGTCATTGCATATGCTTATATTATTGTAAACACGTTTAATAATGTTATGTAAATCCATTGCGTAATTTAATAATGTAAGAGCTGCGAGAATAATAAGTTTAAAGTTGCTAACAATGAGGTAACAACGAGGTAACCTTGAGGCAATAATGAGTTTGAGAGTCTGAATGTTACTAGTCATGATTAGGACAGCAATAACGTAAATTTTTTGACAGTTTAAAAATAGCCAATTAACAGCCAGAAAAAGCTTTAGTAAAATACAGGTATTCTATTGGACTAGGATTAGCCAATCAGAGACTTGAAATACAGAAGTTTCCGGGCTTGGACGGTTGAAATATGTTCAGTTGCCTCCAGACCTTGATAGCAACCGGATGGAAGATGCGTTCTCTAGAGAAATATTACGTATTCGTGTGAAACGAAAATTAAGTATACGCGTTAACAAAGTGCAAGTATTAAATAAAAGAATCTCACAGCTCCTAATATCAGTGTAGTGCTATTTAATTTGTGTCAAGGATTAATAAAAAGAAGTGAATTAAAACCTAAAATCTGTGTAAGCCTACATTCTTGTCGCACCACGCCCTGATTAGGAGAAACGTGTCTCTAAAACAATACTGACGCAGCCGAGACAAACATAAACCTAAATAATATCTATAGAAGCGGTTTAATAACAAAGTTAATATTTTTTTAAACTAGGAGCGTAACAACAAAAATACACCTTCAAATCGGTCTTTTCATACGTAGCAGCATATTACGTAACAATCAATCTTCTTCAAATTGACGTCCATACGTGGAGCTAAAAAAACGTAAAAACAATAACTTTCTCAAATTTGGGCCCAAAGCATGGTGCAAACTCCAACAACCAAACATCAAAACTACGTAAATAGAAACTATCTTCAACACCGCAAGAAGGAATAAAACGCCAAATTATTAGTGTTGAACATTGATTAAGAACTCTTGGCCCATAAAATATATAAACTCCACTTGGTAGCTGTATTGACCTCATTAGTCCATTCGCAAGTTCTACTTGCCAACATGTAGCCAGTCAACACAAAGAAAGAGCTAGAATAATTTCCCATGTTTCATTAGCCATCCATTTCTACCTATTGCAAACATTGATTTCTGCATTGTAGTCTTTGGATAACTTTGGTCTTTTGGAGTGCTTTCTACGACCTTCAAGAAAGCGATTGCTTGATTCAGTACAGTGGCGATAGGAGAGGTCATGGTCGGTGCTCCCGTGATTAGTGATGCCAATCCACTGTATTGGCACTGAATTACCAGGGTAGCTGCTGGGGTTTACTCCCAACCAGAGGCAGCGTAGATCAGTTGCTCAGCCACCGAAAACTCCATTCGTCCATTCTCTGTGGTCATCTGTGTAGTATTGACAACCAAGGACCAGAATTGCTTAGGTAGAAACTGGCTTTTGAATTCTTTAATGGCAGCGGTTGTGATATAAAGGAGTCATTGGTAGCGCCGGAGTTAGTAGGGCTATGGTTTTCAGAGACTTATTGAAATATTACCATGTCAGCGGTCGGCAGCCTATGTACTCCAGTAGGAGTAGGCGAAGTTGAAGAGTCGATTGATGCTGCAGATGCGATAGGCAACTGTTGCCGCCATGGTTCTCAATCCGCACCACTCTTTCAGCGAATTACGTCATCTTCAAGTGACGTCTTGACGTTCTTCTCGTGAAGAACGATGCCATTAAATGCAAAAGCCTCGTGTTAGTATATTTATTGGCATAAAACGAATTCTTGAGACAAATCTACAAAATGGGCTACAAAATAAATATTATTTCAATAATGAGGCGGTATTTTTAACACTTAAATGATTTCAGTCTAATTATATAATATATAAAGTCAATAACAGCCCGCCTTAAAGCAATATGTGTATGTAACAATATATAAAAAGTGTATATTGCAGTCATTGTATATGCCTATATTATTGTATACATGCTCAATAATGTTATGTGAATTTATTACATAATTTAATAATGTAGGAGCTGTGAGAATAATACGGTAAACGTTGCTAACAATGAGGTAACCTTAAGGCAGCTACTAGTCATTATTGGAGCAACAATAATGTAAATCTTGTGACAGCCAATCAACAACCAGAAAAAGATTTATTTAAATGAATGTATTCTATTGGACTAGGGTTAGCCAATCAGAGACCTGAAATACACAAATTTCAAATTTAGGCGTTAGAAATCAAGTCAGTTGCTTGTAGTTAGCGCGCATAACTGGACGTGTTGGTTGTAGACAGCATTCCTAACCGGACGCGAGATCCGTCCTCGAGAAATTTAATACGTATTCAGTGTGAGACGAAAAATAGTTTACGTGTTAAAAAGTGCAAGCAATTAATAAAAAAAATGTCACAGCTCTCTATATCAGCGAAGTGTTATTTAAATCGTGTCGAGCATTAATAAAAGGAGTGAAGTAAAATTATTATCTGTGTAAGCCTACATTCTTCAGCCACATCATTCATGTTAAGACATTCATGTCTCTTAAAAAAATATAAATACTGATGACGCAGCCGAGGCAAACATAAATATATAATATTTAAAGGAACAGTAAAAATTACAAAGTTAATATTTTTTAAAACTTTTGGGGGCAAAGGCCACCGGAAAGTACATTTGCAACTACTTCAAGTTCGGCTCCCCAACAGTCGAAATATAATACAGACCTACTTCAATAATTCTTATTATAAAACATTTAAAAGACTAAGGGATTCGTTCATGATAATTGTTCTTTCACGGATTCTGTGCGTAGGACAAGGTTGGAAAGGTAGAATCCGACTAACAAATTCAATACCGTAGTCGGGATTTGAACCCGGATCTTCCACTTTCCATGCGGTTGCTCTAACCAACTGAAAACGGAAGATTCTTGAATCAAATTCTGGCTATGGCATTAAATTTCTAGTCAGAATAATTTTTGCTTGAATAAGGATGTTTACAGGTAGGATCAAACATGGTGCTGAGAATAGTTAACCCTTTGGGTATAAATTCATAAATATGACATTCTCGTTTGTTACTGTTTCTCTATCAGTGTTATGACACGGAAGTGAACACTCTAATGCTCTGTAACGGTTTAGGAATGAAAGGAATATATATATATATATATATATATATATATATATATATATACTTCCCATTGGTGAAGTATTTAGCTACGAATAAATCCACTGCTGTGTACATTCGATATTGATACATACACTTAGTATAACATAAGCAGGAGATACCCTTTACCCCTAAAAAAAACAAGAGATTTAAAGTCCAGCTTTATTGACGTCCACATGACCCTTTGCATAGCTTAAAGTTTTCCGAGCGTGATTTGAAATAGCTCCCGCTCGGCAAGAGGAGATGGAGGGAAGTGATTTGAGTGCCCACGTTAATGAAAGCTATGTCCACGGACCCAAATGTCCACTGAAACGTGGCGATAGCTGTACTGCTCATTTGCCTTTCAGAAGAATCGCTTCACGTCTCTGCGCCGGCATTAAAATTCATTGCAACCTTGCCTTTTTGTGATGCCTTCACCATTGCAGTCATTTTTGATCCGTTACACAGAGGTGCAAAATTCATTTCCATTTTGAAGCAAAAGGTAGAGCGCCTCTTTGAAATCGCTAACATGCCACCTAGCTTGTACATTTTATAAAAAACATAAAAACATCACTCTACAAGAGGAAGCTTTAAATATATTATAAATAGAGAGAAAGATTTCGAAAGGTATTCGTAATTTTATTTGGCAGTAGAAATGCAGATCAGTTTAAAATACAGGCAGTTTTAAGATGAGACTAACAATCTACCCTCAATCTTTATTAGTGGATGTACAAACTACCTTTAATAAACCTTATTTTTCTATTTACTACATTTTAATCCAAATAAAACTTTGCAAAAATAGCTTCATTACACATTTTGTTATGGATACAAAGAGAACAGCCATAGTTAAATTTTAATGTTGGCCTTAAATTTCATACTGTTTCCATGCATTCGCGGGATAAAACTGAAAATAGAAGAGACTAAAAGAATGACAAGTATTGAATAATACGAACCATTAATAACGATATCTCAAAAACGGTTTGTGCCACAGAAAAACTTATTTTAAGTAATTTGTGTGTTTTAAAGAGATCTACTTTTTTATATGGTACGTTTTCGTCTTAACGTTTACCATTATACAAGAATGTACAAAATGAAGAGGACTTCACAGGTTATTTCCAGAAAATTCAAGATATACATTTTATTTGTGAGTAAATATTTTTAATGTATAATATTTTAATTAAAAACGTTTGTTCACAGACACCCGCACACACACTGATCAAATAATTTTTTGGATACAATGGGCCTCCAAACATGTATTTCCGGTGAACCGTTGTTATAGGGTTTTTGAATGGAATGCAATACCTTCTCTACTTACTATGTACGTGGCATAGAAACTAAAAATGGCACTGCATCTGCCATTTTCTACTGTGAATTCTGCACCTCTCCACAGATAAAAATCATAACCTCTGCACATTTTGGAGCAGTTATAAACTTTCACCCATAATTTAGGAGACGTTTTGCTCTACAACTTGAATAGCCTAATATCAAACCCGGATATCCGTCCCCTCATTAACATTGTAGTTAAGAGTGTGTTCCGATCTTTTTATTGGTGAAGTCCTTTACTTTAAAAAATGGATACAAATATGATTAACTAAGAGTTGAAGTTCACTGTTTACTTCAAAAGTAGACACCTACAAAAGTGCTTGTTTTCAAACACGAATATTTGCTTAAAGAACTAATGGTAATACTGAATAAGATCACGTGATCTTCAAAACAGAGATGACGATGGCTTGTGCCGGGTGTTAACTTGTTCGTTAAGATTTCATGAATTTTTCAACTGTTAGTAGGAATAAGTGAAAAGCTACGCGAGTAAAATGGAGCAAAACATTACTGAAGGAAATGCCAGGAAGAGATTACGGCAGTAGAAAAGTGGAAAGGAAATATAGAAAAATCTGATGTGTTGCACTCACATGACTTTCCCTACTCTTGTACAAAAAAATTTTCAAACGCTTATTCTCCATATGCTTCATGTTAATCGAGATGTTAATCTTATTGCTAATTTTCTTGTATATGCAAGGGGAATTGGTAGGCTTTAAGCGATAGTCAAATATTTTAAGAAGTGGTTGCTATGTGGAGTATTCCATTCTCTTTGCAATACCAGGACAAAAAAAATGAATAACGAATTTGAAAAAAAGTATAAGCATTGGAAAATTTAATGGAATAACAAGCAATATCTCGAAAACGGTTCACTCAACAAAAGAACTGTATATGACATTAATTGTGTATTTTAACGCGATCTACATTTTTTGTGTAGTAAAAGTTTGTCTATCTCTTATGGTTTACCAGTTATGCAAAAGTCGTTCACAATGAAGAATACTTTTGGAGACATTCTCAGAAAATTAGAGATATACATTTCATTTCTCATGACATTATCTTAAACATATGATATTTTCATCAAAATCGTTAGAGCCATTTTTGAGAAAATTAAAATTTTCGAAAAATGTTCCATGTAAAGGGTAGTCTGGGGTGGGGGGATTTTCTTGAAAACCTTCGTGTCGCATCTCTGGAAGATACTGAACCTAAATACCAAGTTTGGTGTTTATCCGACTGTTCGTTTCTGAGTTATGCTGTTCACAGACACACAGACAGACACACAGACACACACACGGACATGTTTCCAAAAATGCTTTTTTTGGATTCAGAGGATCTCAAAACATGTATTTCTGGTGAAATCTTGGTATCGAATTTCTGGGTGGAATACTATACTTCCCCTACTTACTATACGTAGTAGAGAAAGTAAGAAATGAATAACGAATTTGAGAAAAAGTATAAGGATTGGAAAATTTAAGGGAATAACAAGCAATATCTCGAAAATGCTTCACTCAACAAAAAAATGCATATAACATAAATTATGTATTTTAACGCGATCTACATTTTTTTGTGTAGTAAAATTTTATCTATCTCTTATGGTTTACCAGTTATGCAAAATTCGTTCACATTGAGGAACACTTTTGGAGACATTTCCAGAAAATTCGAGATATACATTTCATTTGTCATGAAAATATCTTAAAAATATGATATTTTAATCAAAATCGTTAGAGCCATTTTTCAGAAAATTAAAATTTTCGAAAAATGTTCCAGTAAAGGATAGTTTGGGGTGGGGGATTTTCTTGAAAACCTTTGTGTCGCATCTCTGGAAGATACTGAACCTAAATACCAAGTTTGGTGTTTATCCGACTTTTCGTTTCTGAGTTATGCTGTTCACAGACACACAGACGGACATGTTGATTTCAGAGGGTATCAAAACATGTAGTAGAGAAAGTAAAAGCGACAAACGTAAGAATAGCTGGCAAGCTAAGCTGCTCTTGTTTTACTTATTACATGAAATTATAGATTATTGGGATGAATTTGTATATCATAAATAATACAAAAGAGTACAGTAAAAATCCGACAAGAGTTTTAACTGGTCATATGTTGAAACATTTTGGAGATATCAAGACCTGAAAATTTAGTATATGGCCATCATACTGGCTGGGAAAGAGACGAATTATTAATCATTACTGACTGTTTCTGCTGCTTAAAAACTTTGAGATGTTGACAGGTACTCGCCAAACATGTTGGAGAAAACTGGAGGGATCTGAGTGGTATACTACAAGACAACCTTGTCTGCCAGATTTGCCCGATGATCAATGTGAATGTGAAACACAGCAGAATGGTTTGTCTATTTCAGCATTTTTCTGAATGTCAAATGTTCTACACGACAAGGGTTTTCATTACATGTATTCGAAGATTTCAGCATAAACTCTTGAAAGATATTTTAGGACTCTTTTATTCATACCTACAATTTTGAAGTTAAAGACAAACGCAAAACAACTTTTTGTATTCTTGTTAAAAATAATGTAACATATTGCAACTACAAAAAATGGACAAAAAAGAATCTCTACATATACATACTTTTAAAGAACGAGTTTTAAAAAATCATCCTTGAAATTATAATGAAATTTCTTCCAAATTCATATTTTGGGGATGCTTGAAAATATTTCAAAGATACTGTTTTAAAAATTAATATTCGAAGATTTAAAGAATAAATTAATTGAAATTTAAACACCTCCTCCATGTATAGTAGATTAAGCAATTACATAAATTTTCATTAAATTAATTGAATATTGTCCAATTTAGTGTTTTCAGTGAAGGTTTCCCTTAAACACGAAGTCTCATACTATTATTTATCACAATTTTTCTTTGAGTTAATTATATATATATACAAAAATACAAGACATACCTGCTGTGTGCGGATGATCTAATGATAGGGCTATATATATATATATATATATATATATATATATATATATAACAGAGAAATTAACGAAATACAGAAATTCTGTACAGAATGTGGAATTCCAACAATATAAGTAAAACACAAGTTATAGTTCTAAAGAAATAAATAAATTAAGAAAGGATTAACAATGGGACCTGAATGGACAACAATTAGAAATAGTAAAGGTGTTCGATTATCTACAGTTAGATTATGTAATGATGGTCTTTGGGAATCACATGGGAGAAAGGTGGTGGTAGAAGGCAGCGGTTTAAGAATAAGTAATTACAAATTGGAAATTTGCGTTAAATAGTTGAAAAATATGAAGCAGTGTTAGGATAAAAATATGTTGTTTTCAGTAGAAATATGAGGCTTCAGAATTGGACAAAAACGTAGATCAAACATACGACTATTCTGCTAAGAACTGTTGGGATTAATCAGGTCAGCACTACGAGAAGTAGTATTCGTGTAATTTGTAAAAACAGGGAGAAAATGAGTAATTATGGAAAATTTTGTTCCATAAAATTATGGAAACAAACTAAGTATGGATGCAGAGCCTTCAAAGAGAAGATACAAATAAACTAAAGATATATGTGAATCAATAGAAGATAACTTCAAACAAGAATGGCTGAAGGCAAGGATAGGAAGTGATTGTGAAGATAGGAACGGGGATGTTAGAGGAAAAATAACAGATTTTGGAAAGTAGTGAGAAATAGGAAAGGAGATATAGGGAAACAGGAAATTAGGGGAAGCCTTGAAAATAAAAAGCGCTTTACATAAGACAAGAGAGATTGGAGGAGAGAAGGTTATGTTGGCATATGCAGTAGACAGGAAAGGGAGAGTTTGATTTGGATGAGAACGGGGGAAATTTCTTGAGGGTTAAAAGGGGGAGAACGAGGAACATGTGTCATATGTTGAGAAAAGGAAAGTAACATACATCTCTTGGTGGAATGCAAGAGTTGGAGAAGTGGAGACAGGATGTTTGGGAATGGGACAAAATGAAGGAGAAAATAGCAGCTATAAAAATTTTAGGAGTTAAAAGAGAAGAATGAATCAAGACTATGGGCGAGTTTTTCAAGGAAAGTAAAAAGAAAGGAGCAGGAAAGGCAGGAGAAATAAGAATAAGAGGAGTGGAAAGGGAAGGGAAAGATTAAAGAGCTAACAGAAAACCAAAGGCCCACAGTACCGGTGCTAGATAGCCCTTGAAAGAAAACAAATCAAACACAAACTGTACTAAGATTTGACATAAATGTATCTAAAATGTTTGCGTGAAGTTTGGTACAAATAAACATTCTATTCTGTATAAAACACGCACACACGCACATACTGCCCTTAAGTTCTTTTTCTTAGAAAGGACGTTATAAGGGTATCACAAAACGTATATTTTAGTTTAAATCGTGATGTATCTTTTAGTCGAATAGAATTTTTTCTATATCCTATAAATGTATGCGAGCTTGTGTTCTGCATTTTCTTTGAATGAAATTTTCTGGTATAATTGACCTGTTTTCTAAGAAATCATTTGAGGCAATATTTTTAACACTTAAATAATTTCAGTCTAACTATATAATATATAAATTCAATAACACCCTGCCTTAAAGCAATATGTGTATGTAACACTACATAAAAAGTGTATATTACAGTCATTGTATATGTTTATATTATTGTATACATGTACTAATGTTATCTGAATGTATTACGTAATTCAATAATGTAGGAGCTGTTAGAAATAGGTCAAAAGTTGCTAACAATGAGGTAACCTTGTGACTATTATGCGTACGAAAGTGTAATAATGCTACTAGTCATTCTTGGAGGAACAATAATGTAATTTTTGTGACAGTCTATAAAATAGACAATCAACAACCAGAAAAAAGCTTAAGTTAAATAAAAGTATTCTATTGGATTAGGAATAGCCAATCAGAGACTTGAAATACAGAAATTTACAAATTTAATCGGTGCAAATCAAGTCAGTTGCTTGTAGACAGCGCTCATAACTGGACGTGTTGGTTGTAGACAGTGTTCCTAACCGGACGCGAGAGGCGTCCTCGAGAAATTTAATACGTATTTGTGTGAGACGAAAATAGTTTACGTATTAAAAAAATGCAAGTAATTAATAAAAGAATCTCACAGCTCGCTCTATATATCAGTGAAGCGTTATTTAAATTGTGTCAAGGATTAATAAATGTAGTGAAGTAAAAATTATAATCTGTGTAAACCTACATTCTTAGCCGCACTACTCCCTGCAAAGAAATCCATGTCTCTAACAATAATACTGACGCAGCCGAGGCAAACATAAATATATAATATTTAAAGAAACAGAAAAAAATTACGAAGTTAAAATTTTTAAACATTTTTGGGGCAAAGGCCACCGGAAAGTACATTTGGGGCGAATGCTACCGGAAACTTTTTACCATACATGCGGTTGCAATTACTTCAAGTTCGGCTCCCCAAGAGTTGAACTAAAATACAACCTACTTCAAATTGGCTCCCAAAGCGTGGGACAAAATAGCAACGTAAAAATAACAATACAACATAATTACAACTTCACATTGAAGATAGATAAATTAAATTTTAGGATGATAACAACCACCCTAAGTGTTGTTATGGACCTACTTTGATATTAATAATACGGTTCAGGCAAAAGGTTGTATAATTGAAAAAAAAAAAGCTTTCCCTCTTTAATAAACATCTGCATCCTGTGAAAACATAAGTTTGGTATCTTGAATAGTTTTTGAGACAAGCAGTCGTTAACTTAGAGGATTTAACACTTTAAAAATAAAGGCAGATTCAAATGTTCTATTGCCTATTGCTCCTCGTGTTATTGCCTTACGATGTGAGTCTTGGATAACTAACAACTTGCGGTAAATGAAGAAGGATGCATTTTAAGCAAACAAATTTTATTTGCGAATAATTTTGGCAAATTTATGCTGTACCAAAGCTATTTTGTTAGTATTGCATAATTATTCAAATGCTGATGAAGGAGGATTCGATTCCAGGAGGATTACGCAGGATTAACCTTAGTTTTCTTTTAACTACTTCATATACATGTGAGCAAAAAGCAGTTGGAGAAAATAAGCTTTTAAGATTAGCAGTATATTTTCAATTCATTGCCAAGGCTGCTAGTTTTTTTGCATTCATTCTTTTCTAATATACCGTATCTAGTTATCTCCCGTGTACATTGCGCTGGCTGTAATTGCATTGCCCTTTGAAAGCGCTGCCAACATTAATTCTCCCTTCATATTTGCCATGAAAGGGTTAAAAATGGACGTCCTTTCTGGCTGTCACTAGACGAATGAAAATGCATGCGACCTGCTACATATTGCGTTGAAAACTAGCGAGGCATAAGCATTTACGAAAATTATCAACACTGCTAGTGCGTTTCAACTTTTCATGTGATGCTGAAATTATATATGTAAAAGACGGATACATAAAAAGTGTTTATTAAAACTCAAGCCCTCTTTTTACAAATCCGTACTCCCAAATACCATATTTACGAGCACTTTTATGTAGGTACTAATATTACCCAGTATTATTGTTGACTGCCCATGCGGCGAAAATAATCGCGGCGTTTAATGATTTCAAAAATTTGGTTTTGATTTCATAGTTTTACGTAAATAACCCAGGAAACTGTATGGTATGAGGTGTATAAAGTAGCTTTTCAGTGAGGGATTAGAGAAAGCAGTTCAAAGCTCGAGTATGCACTATAAATTTGCTTACCACCGGTTTTCCAGATCCCAAACTCTGGTAAAGAAATTTAGGGGAGATTCTCTTAACTTACATGACAGCATAAGGTTAATGCTGGGTTGCAAGAAAGTTATTTTATAAATTTCTACTGTGTAAAATTAGAGCCTCAAATGTGAATAAAGTGAGATTAGAAATAATTTCATTGCAGAATTGGAAGATTTACTTCGAAGAAGTGTATAGCTAGGATAGACAATGATGGAAATAACCTGAATCGTGGTTTAATGATGAAGAATGTAGAGAGGATATAGAGCCAATCAGAGAGGATGAATACAATTTGCATTACAAACATCGCAGAATGTTGAAGCCACAGGACCTGGAGGTATTGTTACGTAATTATATGGAGGACATAATATGATCAGTATTGTAACCAAACCTTTTAATCCAATTTTGGAAGGGGCGATATTTCTAAAGAATGGAACATATCGTATATTTCAGCAATCCATAAAAAGGAAAGCAAAAAGGATATTAATAATTACGAAACATAAGTATAATGGCATTTATTAGTAGACTTCCAAGCAAAATTATTAGGAACTGATTGGCAACAGAAATTGGTAAAGAATTTCAGAGCAGCAAGTTTGTTTTACGAAAAAAATCCTGTATGGAAAATGTTTTTATTATGAGACAAATGTCAGAGAAACTGACTGCAAAGGAAAGGAGTTACACTGGGTGTTCGTAGATATGGAAAAGGCGTAATCTTCTGTTCCTACAACTCAGTTATAGAAAACACTCCAAAATGTATAGGTGGAGGGACCCATTATTTAACCCCTAAAGATAATTAATAAGGACACTAAAGCCTCTGTAAAAATTGGAAATAATATATCACAAGAATTTCGCATTACCAAGGGTTTGAGACAAGGGTGCGGGATGTCTTGTAAATACATAATAGTTCAAAAGGATGGTGCAAAAATAATTTTACTTATTTTTCACTGAAATGACGCACAGAAACGAAAGTGGTATGAAATAATAGTCGTTTATGAGTTCACTTTGTGTGTTTGTAGCTTATGTTAAAGCCATTAGAGGTTTGTCACCCGATGAAGACATTGAATCGGCCGCAACAGGAATCAGGACTTGATAATGCTGACCTCGCCTTCAAGATCACCCAGTCTAACAACCTGCGACTTCTTTCGGTAGGGAATGATGCCATGTATGTTCTCCCATGGCTAAAGGATCTGGAAGATCTAAAATAATGCATCTCTAATATCATTTCATTACATACCCTGTATGTAAAATAAGTGAAAAATAAATGAGCTTTATTTTTGCACCGTTTTGAATTACCCTGTATATTTGGAAACGGTTATTAAAGATTGGAACATGTCATTGAAGGGATGGGAGCAATGTTTGGAGAACAATAATACATTCTGTACTTTTTGCAGATTATGAAACAGTAATTGCTCAATATAGAGATGATGCTGAATATTGCATCGTGTATGTGTGTGTGTATTGTCACGCCAGGCACATTATTGTGTCGTCGGCGACAGTATAGTTGTGGTAATTCTTTCGGCCCTGGGTTTGAAGTTCATCTGGTGTGGCGACTCGCCACCTTCTGGCTGGCGATCCTAGCTAGAGATTGAGAGAGTGGGGGAAGTGAGCGTTACTTCTTTGTGTGTTGTGTTTTGAGTGTTGCTTTTGGCCGAGTGTTGAGTCTGAAAGGTTGTATGTGAAATCGTGTGAATGTAGCCTCGTGTGTGTAACATCTCGCTTCAATTTCTTCCTTTTTATCTTTTGTGTGTGATGTAGGGTCACCGTGCTTACACTGATTAAACCACAAGTAGTGTGGTTAATGTGAAATTCTGTGTATTATGTTATAACTATCCCACGCCTACCCATGTGTTGTTTAAGATTCTGGTCCTCTTGTTACCTCTGCAGCTATGCCTCCCAATGTAAATTCTGGGGTAACTAAACTTTAATATCTAGCTCCAAACCTTTTGACCTCATCCCGGTATATAACAATATTCAATAAGGAAGTTGTTTGGGGATTACGAAGTAGGTGGTCTCAAGATAAACTTAAACAAAACAGAATACCTTGTGAAAGGGGAGAAGGATTTGCTTTACATGTAGCAGTAACTATTAGCATTGGTTGAACAATTGAAATGTTTTGGTACAGTTCTACAAACTCGGGTAAAAAGAATGTTGATGAGCGTATTAACCAAGCAAGAGGAATACCACAGTGCTAAATAGAATATTGTGGAATAGAGAGATCCGTGAAAATACAAAAAAGTAATTTAAGAGTTATTATTGAAAACAGTATGACATATGAAGATGAAGCTTGGTCCTTGACAGAATGTCAGAAACAAAGATTATCTGCTGTGGAAATGGATGGTTTAAGAAGAATCTGCCGTCTCTCCAGAATGCAGAAAGTGAGGAATGAAGGTATATAAGAGAAAGGATGTGAAACTAGATTCCGTAGGAATTGGAGGGCAAGACTCTCCAATGGTATGTTCACGTTCGGAGAATGCCCAATATAAGATGATCACAGAATGGTCTCCTAAAGGAAAGAAGCGTGGTAAACCTTGAACAGCATGGAGGGCAGGAGTTGCACGAGCCATGCGACAAAGAAGCATTAACGACGACCTCTGGTCGGATAGACAAGGCTGGAAGCAGCCAACAAAAGGCAAACGCTGACATGTGGAAACGCCGATAAAAGGAAGAAGAAGGTATTATATATTTAGAGGCTTTAATGTTATTCCGCTATAAATGATATATTGTCTCCAGAAACTATTCGCCTCATTGTAAAAAATTGTAGGAGCCAAATCAAAGAGGAAAAAGATTCTCATTTTCAAAATAGATACACAAAGAACAAACAATATTACGGTTTACCTGTCGAAGCGTTTCTATACAGTTTTCATTTTGTTAGTTCTATAATGTCTTTAAAGTTGACCCAATTTTTCAAATTTCTTATGTTTACAAAATTATCTTCCATTCATGCCAAAGTGCTTTTATATAATATCTGATAATGTTAATAAAGTTATTTAAACTAAAGGAGAAATAAATTTGTGAAGTGAACTCTGAGACGTTTGAAGAAGTTAGGTGAAAACGTTGTTAATACCTCACTCTAACACTTCTTTTTTCTCTCAGATCAAAACCAATTTTCATTGCAATTTCAGGTATTACACCAAAGATTTACTCTAGTAAATAAACGCCAACCAAAATCGGAATATTCTGCTTAAATTTCTAAGGTAATGGAATGAAAAACTTAAAAAAAAAACGCCAGAATACATAAGTACTATTTAGTTAGTTATTTCTGCAACATTAAAATTAAGAATTTTTCTCCATTAATTTGGCAGCTAGAAGTTATTTAAATATATTTGTGGTCACTGTAGATGTAGATCCTTGTACGTCCATGACAACATATGCAAAACAATTGAGCTAAGATATCCGGCCCCAATATTTCTTACTTGAAACGCTTTATAGTACTTCGAAAGTAACTGCCAATATATCATCGTTTGATTTAGGATTATATTAGAAATTAATGTAGACTAGAATAAAATGGACAATAACAGGCATTGAAGTAAACATTCTATGAAAACAATTGTTTTGAAATCTACTGGAGACATAAGAAATACATCTGCAAATAAAACTAGGAATGCGCTTACCAACAAAGAAACGAAATTGTGCTTTTAAGGCCCATTAATATTCTCATTTCCACGTTATCTGATTTATTTATTCATTTAATATAACGGTTAGCCTATGTTAGTGCCATACTGTTCTGTTCTTTACGATGTATCTCATAGAACCTCTGAAACGCTGAGAGTTTGAGCCAAGAGAAGCCATAACAGCGTGCGACACAACATGGTTCAGATATGTGAGTACACTATTTCTTAATTTATCTCTGCTTGTCTTTTTTCAAAGAGATTGCTGAACATATACCACGCAATTTTGGTTCTCTAAGTTCTTATGTATTTTAATTTGCCCAAGTGGTTTACATGCAGGATTTTTTTAAGGTATTCTTTGGATTTTTGCTCTGAGAATCCACTTCGTCTATTAATTTAGGATAAAAAAGAGAAAAATTCCAATAATTCTGCATTAAAATTATTAATACGTGTGACCAAAGTGTTCAGATGCACTGTTAAATCGGGTCTCTTACACTCAGTATTACAATGGAGGTCTTAAACCAGGAGGTGGATAAGAAGTGAAGCAAAATCGATACGGTAACGGGAAGTGCCGCTAAGCATTTGTTCACAACAATAAAATTCATGCCTACTGGGTTTAATTAACAAATGTTTGCCACAAGACAATACACATCACCATATCCAGCATCAACACACAAAATTCACATACTCATAAGTTTTCAGAAAACAGTATGTTATTACATGAGTTCACACAAATCGTATACTTATTGCAGAGGGAGAGATAAGGTAAATTATCTTAACATAAATACATAACTGATTAGCCCCATTTAGCTCGATGACTACAACTCTTCACCTCACGCTTGCCTGACTATCAAACAAAATAACATGATGAAATAATTCCCTTGAAGCCGCAAAGTAAGTCCCTCACAAAATATAGATAATTAGATAAACTTTGAACACATTGAAGTGCACTAATCTCTGAGCAAACTAACAATTCAGATAAAAGTTTAACAAATTCACAATTTAAATAAACTCCAAAAAAATAATTTGGATAATACTTAACAAAAACTCGAGACTTAAAAGGAAATAAATATTTCTTCGCACACTATGTGCACTGTCGTTTGTGAAAATTGCAACACCAAGAAAGAATTTCCCGATGAACTCCAAACTTGGTGGAAGTGTAGAAGAGTGTGAAAGCAATAACTGATTAGGTTTGCAGAGAGATGGGGTACACGTAGGCCGTGCAGAGCCCTCTCGTGTCGGTCCGGCAAGGTTAGTGTTGCGCCCAGTGTAGTCAGTGCAGAGTCGTCAAACTAGGTGGAAACAATAAAGTGAGTGCCAGTATATCTCGTCAACGTCAAAGGGTGTCATATCGGCATGCGACTAAGTTCGAACGGGTCTCCGGGAAGCGGGTTTGTCATACCGTGACATTTCGGCTCGTACAGGGCATGTTGCTACGTCAGTGATGCGTGTGTGAAAGCAGTGGATAGCTTAAAGTGGTACGCAGCGAAGAGCAGGTACTGGACCATGGAACATGGCCACAGCACGGGATGACCATCATCCTGTCCGCATGACCATAACGGACCGTACAGCTTCATCCACAATGTTGCCTCGACGCTGAAGCACTGCAACAGGTGTGAACCTGTCTGCATCAATGGTTCGTTGCATCTGCTGCAGGTTGGACTGGTTGCATGCATGCCATTACGTCGGCTTCCATTGTCGTGAAACCACAAGTTCCTCCGACTGCAATAGGCAAGTGAACACAGTCACTGGGATGTTTAGTGGCAAAATGTAGTCTTTTCGGACGGGTCCCGCTTCAACGTGCCCTACAGTGATCGCCGCATATGTGTCCGGCGGTACTGTGGTGAGCGCAACCTGGAGGGCTGCATTGCTGAGCGGCATAGCGGACAAACACCAGGTGTGATGTTTTGGGACGCTATTGGTTACAACAACCGATCTCACCTCCTGGGAATTGAAGGCACTTTGAACAGCAACCGATACCTAACGGTGGTTGATACTCCCCTGCTTCAGGCATCTCTACAGGCCACATTTCAACAGGACAATGCCCGGTCACATATTACCAGGAATGTACACGCCTACTTTGAAGAGCGACCGGTACCATTGCTTCCCTGGCCTGCACGTTCGCTTGACATGTCGCCTATTGAACATGTCTGGGATGTGGTTGGTCGGCACCTGGTGCGTCACGGTCCTCTAGTAAGCAGCTCACGGATTTTGTGGGCTCGAATACAAACTGCGTGGAGGGAAATCCCTCAGGAACTTATTCAGAACCTTTTTTATTCAATGCCACGGCATATAGCAGCTCTAATTGCAGCGCATGAGGCCACACCAAATACTGATTATTAGGGCTCAAAGGTGATGTATAGATTTGAAAAGTTTATCATTTGTGGAATTAATTGTTCTTTCACACAAGCCGTGTGTTGGACAGGGTTGGAAACGTAGAATCAGATGACTGAAACATTCAATGCCATAGCCGGGATTTAAACCACGGATCTTCCGGTCTCCGTCCAGTTGCTCTAACCACTGAGCTACCATGGCAACATGCCGGCACGCCATTAATGCGAGTCAGCTGGAGAATTTAATGGCGTGCCGGCATGTTGCCATGGTAGCTCAGTGGTTAGAGCAACCGGACGGAGACCGGGAGATCCGTGGTTCAAATCCCGGCTATGGCATTGAATGTTTCAGTCATCTGATTCTACCTTTCCAAGTTTATAATTTGTTAATTTTCATGTACCTATCCTGCGGTATTAAATTCATTGAATTCAGGCGTTTCCTTCTTGGTGTTGCAATTTTCACAAACGTCAATGTTTAATGGAATCAAATCACCAGGCCGAAACTAAGACCAAGATACAAATCTTACAAATATAAATCACACATAAGTTTCCTTAATGTCGAAACTAAAGCTTTTCGAAATATGGTAACTGAAAAACCAGGACAAATAATCCGGTCAATAAACCTTTCTAGCAGTTGAAATATTCGGCTTATTAAACCACCCAAGAAACTCACCATGGGAGAGATGTGTCCATTCACACTGTAGAATCTAATTCAATGAGCCAGGTGAAGGACACCGAAAACAACCGACACGTCACGTAGGTAAATAATTGAAATACAGTCGGTAAACAACACCGCTCAACGGCAGCTACTGAAATTATTTGGAATTCGTTGACCCAATAAACAAGAAGCTAATGTGCGATCAGCACAAAGACAATATTACATTAACTCATTTGGTACGTTTTTCTTGCGTTGCTAGCTCGCTGTTTGTGCGGTGTGCTAGATATTTGTATCTTGTGTGATTTAGTTTTTCAAAGCTGTCTGGCTTTATCACAACTCAAGGTATAATATAAATTTGGTTATTAATTCCTGTTTTAATTGTTAATTAGAGAAGAATATCTTATAGCTGCGGTTTTATCTTAATATTTCCAAAGAATTGTTATGAATCGACATTTTTATTTTGTTATATTTGTTACAATAAAGGATTATATGTAACAGAACCTATTGTATGGAGTATACAGCGGAGGGGGATACTTACACACAGCGACCTATGTGATAAACCACCATCCATTAGGATGGGTTGAAGTGATGGAACCTCGTGAGGCTAAGGCCTTAGGTAGATCGGCTACAAAGACGCGCGGAAGTCTCCTAACAATTCCTAGCTCAAAGACCCATCCCACTACCAGAGAGAGCGATGAGAGATACAGCCCTGTAGTGTTCACGAGTATTGAAGTATCCACGCCATCAGTCCGGCACTGCCTTACGCCAGAAAATCTAGAAACACACCTGAGATATAAGAAGGAAACGGAATAGAAGGGAAATAAACATACAACATTATAGCATTTGCCTACCGACCTGAGAAAACCTCGAAGAACCCAAGCTCAGAGTCGGTGGTCAACGGAATCGAATCTGGGACCTCCTGAATGATATCCTCACACGTTACCGTGGAGCCATTTCGGTCAGTGCTCGGTATTAAATTATTTTAGTAATTGGAAAGAAAAAAACAACGCATATGTAAAAGATTTCGACCGGAAAACACACAACAGATAGAATAAAAATATGTTGCTATAAGAAAAGTGTAAAAAACTTAAACAATTACTTAAGACAATTAGTGATAATATTATCATCTTGCAAACAACACATACAGCTTTGAGCTTAGTGCAGTCACAGAAGAATGGATGAAGTCAGGAATTTATGGACAGAAGAAAATTAAGAAAAGAATTCCAGCAGATATGCTGAAAATGTGGTTTAAAGCATTTCTTAGGAATTATCGGAAGCCATAAGAATTGATATAATTGAAATTGACTAAATGCTAAAATGCAAACTAATCTAGCTTAATGTGAACAGCTCGGTAATGAAAAAAAAATCTGATGTGTTACATTCATAGGACGTTCTCTACACTATATTGCTTATTAATGGGTACACAAATTACACAGGTCTACAATACAATGTTTTGCATTTGAAATGCGATTCTTAATATTTCAGTACCGCTGATTTCAAAAATGACTTCCGTTCTTCTCCATCATATCAGGTTTATTTACAAAACAAAAATGAAGTATTCACATATCTTCTTCGAAATGTGTATATATTCATGAGTTGTATAAGAGCTACAAACAAATGTTTAGGGCTATTTTGCCAAATATCACATTTAAATTCGTTTTATAAACAGCAGGTCAATAAGATCTTGTTCGTTTCGTATCAAATGTTTTGTGTCTTGGCTTTTCTCTTGGGTGTTTCCGTGGAATCCCTACATGACATCCAGCAGTAATCCGCAATCATTGAAAAATTCCATCGCCCTTGGTATATCCTCTCCATTTCTCAAATATCCTGAAGGAACCTCTCCCCTTATTCCACACTGACTGCCCCCAGGTTGTCACGAAAGACGTTCAAATGTGAAAACAGAAAGTGTAATTTGAGACTCGTGTTGCATCCTAAAGTTCTGAATTTCTGTAGCATGTTGTTCACAAGTTTAACATAGTCAGGATGATTTGTTGTTACCTAGAAGGTTATCTATAACTTCTTTCAATGCTTTCCAAGCACTTTTCTCTTCAGAGATCTTAGTACTGCCTGTCCTTAAATAGAGCTCAGATTTGCGGACCCACAAAGATTCCTTCTTTTATTTTGGCTTCAGAAAGAGCGAGAAATTTGACACTGAGATGTTGAAAACAATAACCATCTTGAGCAAGAGCTTTTACGAACTGTTTCATTACACCAAGTTTTATATGAAGAGTTGGTAAAAGAATTTTCTTGGGATCCAGTAGTCTAACCCTTATGCTCTTACTACCTGGCGTTAAACTTTCTCTTTTGGGCCATTATTTTTGTTTCCAATGTTTGTCTTTTGCTCTACTATCCCACTTGCATAAATAATATGGAAATTTTGTAAATCCCTGCTGTTGGCCTAATATCATACAGATTACTTTCAAATCTTTACTCATCAACCACTAATGTTCAACATATTTAATTCTCTCCAAAACCTACTTCAAACTTCACAGTTCCTTCAGCTGCACTACTGGAACTGATGAAAGAGCATTCCCATTGTGAAGCAGCACACCCTTGAGACATCTTTTACTAGAATCAATAAATAGCCACCATTCATGTGTATCATATGTAACACAACCCAGTTTCTTTATTAAGTGTGGAATGTTATTACAGTAAACTAGATTTTCTTCTTTGCTATGTATTGCAAGAAATAACTTTCTCTGTTCCTGTAGAAAGTCACTGATGTATCAGCGGCAAGTAAGTTGTTTTCCTGTAGTCTGGAACCTAACACTTCTGCTGCATCCTTGGGAAGATTTAAATCCCTTACAATATCATTTAGCTTGGCTGGTGATAATGGTTGTGGCGCATTTGATGTTTCAAGAACAAAATCCTCGGACACAAGTAATGATGGTGAATCACTGTTACTGTCTGTATATGAAATAAGTACACTACTGTCTGTAGGTGGCTTAGGTATAGGAGCACCAAGGCCATGGACCACTACTCTCGTAGCAGATGGCAAGTTCGGATATACAATTCCACTAAAACCCTTCACATTGCATATACAAAAGTAACAGTCAGTGCTGTGATTGTGAGGTTCATGCCACACCATTAGTATTCCAAAACGTAGTGATAGTTTCTTCCCCTTTGTCCAATTTCGTAAGTTTTCAAACAAACATTGCAAACATTATGAGGAGCCCAAGACCTGAATTGATCTACTTTAATTCGAGGTAAATTGTATGCTTTTCTTAAAAATGAATTTGTTTTCTTCTGCTTCTTCACAATAGAACGACCACAAATATAACAAAATTAATTTGGATTATTTACACAACTTGTTTCCATTATGCTGTACTGAGACACACATGATAAAAGATAACAAAATTGTATCATTTAAATGCTAATTTCTTGCTTTATACAACATTAAGCCCTGTAGCAGATGAATTCTCAATACAAAATGGTGTAAGGAGCTTAGAATGTGCTGACACCTGTTATAAAACAATCAATTATTTCCTTTTAGTAGCTTCATTCCAAAACATGACATTGTTGTAGTAGTGTAATTGTTCATGATCACATAAAAGACACACAAATGAATAAAAATTGATGATATGAATTTTGAAAGAAATATTATGTTATACGACAATAATGACTTCATTTTTGGAATCAGGGCATAGAAATTACTATAAAAACACTTAAA
Source organism: Deroplatys truncata (assembly GCA_030765065.1). Lineage (NCBI taxonomy): Eukaryota > Metazoa > Arthropoda > Insecta > Mantodea > Mantidae > Deroplatys > Deroplatys truncata. Next base: position 138,267,743 of record CM060986.1, read on the forward strand.
CATATAAAACAGCAAAATCACTGTTGACCTGTGTTATTATTACGGAAGTTTATTTTCCTGTTACTTCATTTTAACCGAGATAAACCTTTAGGAAAATAGTTACATTATTCATTTCATTATAAATATAAAGGGAATAGTCAAATGTATTATAACCGGACGCTACACGCTGGTTTAAAATTGCATATCTTTCCATAAAATCGCGAGAAACAATTGAAAATCGACAGGAATTTAAAAGAATAGCTAAGTGTTGAACAATTCGAAATATTAATCGCGGATTTCTCTGAAATGGTTTATGCCGCACAAAAAGATATTTGGCATAAATTGTGTGTTTTAAAGATATCTACATTACTTGTGTAGTACGTTTTCGTTTATGCTTAGCATATACCAGTTATATAATGTTATACAAAATTCCTTTCGCATGAAGAGGACTTCAAAGACTATTTCCAGAAAATACAAGGCATACGTTTCATTTGCCATGTAAATATCTGAAATATATGGTATTTTAATCCAAATCATTAAAGTCATTTTTAGAAAATAAAAAAAAATTAAAAAATGTTCCATGTAAGGATTAGTTTGGAGTGGCTGATTCCTTTGAAAGTCTTCGTGTTGATTCTGTGGAAGGTACTGAACTTAAATACCAAGTTTTGTGAGTATTCTATTTTTCGTTTTTGAGTTATGCTGTTCACAGACACACACACATACACACGGACATTTTTCTAAAAATATTTTTTTTTGAATTCAGGGGTCCTCGAAACATGAATTTCTACTGAAATCTCCATATAAAATTTTTAGTTGGAATGCAGTACCTTCTCTCCATACCAAATACGTGGTAGAGAAAGTAAAAGAATTGTTAACAAGGTAAATACGCCTATTTTGAATTCGAATGAGCAGTCATTTCGAAGACTATGACAGCGTACCCAGATACAACAATGTACAGCCCCATGTGAAGATAATAGAAGCTTCGTGCACCTTCGTAACATCTGTGTTCACAAAACACATGCAGGAACTGTAGAATGGTCTATCTGCGAGCGCAATGGTCACATTATAACGGTATTTCTCGGTGGTAATGCTTATAAGCTACTGATAACACGAGGGCAGAATAACGTATCTTTGTCCAAGAGGTTAAGAAGGCACGGCTTGCGCTCTCAAATCTCGCATTAGTTATTTTTATTTTGTATGTTAACTTTATTACTAGATATGTAGAGCATAGTATTGCAATAATATAACTTTAGCATTTTAAGTTTTAAGCATATCTTTGCAGCACAAAAACATAATTTTACTAAACACTTGTTTTAAATAACTAAGGAAGTAAATGCAAGTAAACCATGTTCTAAAACTAAAACGCATTAAATAAACAAAACTAATATCTGGTATATGAACCCTGAGCACGTATATCCGCCCTGAATTTTTGGGTTATAGATGAAACTGAATCCCTGTAGTAACTTGGACAAGACGCTACACCATCCCAGGCATCTTGAATTTGCGCCCAGAAGCCATGTTTTGTCCGCCCATCTACAGGAAAATTAGAACGCAGCTGCCTTTTCACCTCAACCCACACATCTTCAATGGGGTTCAAATCTGGTGAACATGGAGGCCAGGTATCCTGCCTCTCTGAGAACCAATTTGAAACCTTTCAATTTATGTGGAAAGGAGACTATCCTGTACGATTTCACCAGTTCCATCAATATCTCATTCACACAGAGAGAATCAAAATATTCCACAGATTACCGTGCACTGAACACTGTTGAGTGTACGGGCAAGTTTCCATAACACACCAGTCCGTCCTTTGGTATCCAACAAGATACAGACATGCGACCATAATGAAATTGAGAAGCCACGTATTTTGCATCGTAATAACTATTCTATTATTAACTTTACCAAACACTGTGTATGAAATGCAGTATATCGAAAATAAGTAGTTCCTATGTATTGGTTAAATATTATCAACAGAAGAAAGAAAACAAGTGTTTGTTGCATCTGAGAAGCGAACCTGCGGCCTTAACCAGAGAAGTATTCTATGCTTTACCACAGCGCTACAGAGAAAACATGTGGAAAGTAGCAAGTAGCTGTGCCTTGTAGGAGTTAGAAAGTATTGGACATGACTCATTCTATGTCCATGAGTGTACATGACATATGTGATGTTCTTGAAGTCTTCTTCATTTCCTTCCTTGCATCCTAGAGTTTAGGTACTTCAACCACTTTGACATCAGTGAATCTCGAAACATTCCCGACAAAAATACGCTAAGACTGCAATGCATTAAACAATAGACTGATGAGAGTTTCAAGACGAAGTAGTGCCTACAGCAAAAAATCTGATGTGTTACACTCACATGACTTTCTCTACTCTTGTACAAACAATTTTTACAAACTCTTATTCTTCATCTATTTCATATTAATCGAGATAAACATTTGCAGAAACGCTCTTTTGACATGCAAAGAGAATTACATTTTACACATACCGACCAGTTCTAAAAATATTTGACTATCGTTTAAGGCGTACTATGTGCAAGGGCAATATAGAAATACAGTAGCCTTTAAGCATATACATATCTCTTAATAGCTGGTTTCTAGGTGCAGCAAGATTCTCTTTGCCACAGATTAATACTCTTTGCATATCCAAGACAAAAAACTGAATAACGAATTCCCATTTGAGAAAATAAGTATTGAAACATTTTAGGGAATAACAAGCAATATCTCGAAAATGGTTCACTCAAAAAAAATGTGTGTGACATAAATTGTGTATTTTAACGCAATCTATATTTTTTGTGTAGTAAAATTTTGTCTTATCTATTATGCTTTACCAGTTATGCAAAAGTCGTTCACAATGAAGAATACTTTTGGAGACATTCCCAGAAAATTCAAGATATACATTTTATTTGTCATGAAAATATCTTAAACATACGATATTTTAATCAAAATCGTTGGAGCCATGTTGGAGAAAATCAAAATTTTCGAAAAATGTTCCACGTAAAGGGTAATCTGTGGTGGGGGGATTTTCTTGAAAACCTACGTTTCGCATCTCAGGAAGATACTGAACCTAAATATCAAGTTTGGTGTTAATATGACTGTTCGTTTCTGAGTTATGCTGTTCACAGAAACACACACACACACACACACACGAACATGTTTGCAAAAATGCATTTTTGGGATTCAGGGGGTCTCAAAACATATATTTCCGGTGAAATCTCGGTATCGAATTTTTGGGTGGAATACAATACTTCCCCTACTTACTATACGTAGTAGAGAAAGTAAAAATTACACTGAGGATAACAGGGTTCATGCCCACTTTTTAGTAACCGGATTCGTACAACTCCGCATAATGGAAAATTGCAATATGGATGGATTTAGACAAATTCGACCGCTGGACTGGTGATGCTTGAAAGAATACAACTATAGACTTGTTACAGCTAAGTATTGCGCTGAGGCACAATGCAGTCCGACTTTAGATTTTATAGTTACTTCTGGGCAGCTTATCTCGGACGCCTGTCATCCTGTTTTGGGACCTGTCATCCTTCATCAGATATCTCTATGCTGCGCGATTCTCTGATACAGAAAAAATCTGATGTAATACATTCACCTGACTTTCTCTAGCCTCTATCTTTGTTAGTGGATATACAAATTATTCTTGCTAAAGATAATTTTTCTGTTTACTAAATTTTAATCCAAATAAGCCTTTGCAGAAGTAGCTTACACATTTCCTTATAGATACGAAGGGAACATTGATAGCCAAATGTTTAAGAACTGGATTCTATATGCTGCTTTAAAATTTCATGCTGTTTCTATGGAATAATGAGAAACAATTAAATGTTTACAGGACTTAAGGAGAATGATCAAGTAATGAACAATTCGAACCATTAATAACGGATATCTTAGAAATAGCTTATGCTACAAAAAGAAACATATTTGAAATAAACTGTGTTTTTTAATGAGAAGTAGTTTAACAGTTATACAAGATTATACAAAATTCCTTCCGGATGAATAGGACTTCACAGGTTCTCTGCATAAAATTCAAGATATACGTTTTGTCATGTAAATATCTTTCATATATGGCACCTTAAACAAAATTTTGAAATAATCTTCCATGTAAAGGGAGCTGGAGGTGGAAGAATTTTCTTGAAAATCTTCATATCGCATCATTGGAAGATATTCAACTTAAATACCAAATTTGGTAATTATGTAATTTTTCGTTTTTGAGTTATACTGTACAAACACACATAACAGACACATACATATACCTTGTTCTAAAATTGTTTTTTTACTTTTTTGGATTAAGAGGGCCTAAAAGCATGCTTTTCCGGCGAAAACTCCGCGTCGAATTCCTGGGTTAAATGAAATACCTTCTCTATCTACTATGTATGTGGTAGGAAAGGTCAAATCACATGAAGCTTTACATAACATGGAAACCTTGGGGTTTTCGTGGTTTTACCTTGTCTGTAGGCGAATACTGGGGTGGTTTATCACCTACCAGGATTATCTTACCACCATTTCCCTTTCATTCTGTTTCTTTCTTATCTTTCAGGTGTGCTTCTAGGTTTCGTGGTGTATGGCGGTGGCGGACAGATGGTGCGGATGCTTGCTCAAAGGAAAGGGATTCCCTTTGGACACCAGAGGGCTATTTGGTCGATGGGACATTCATCGCCCTCTCTAGGCGGCTCCATTAGTAAGACCGGTCTTAGGCGCGTCATAGTGGTCTGAGGTTTCTTCACTTCGTCTCTTCCTCTTGGAGGCTGGTAGTCACAATAGCGCACTTGGGCGAAATGTACCCCTACGCCTTATATCCTATGCCTATACTGTAAACTACTTTGGATTCATACACTCATTGACGAAATTTGTGCTTTTACACCACCACTTACCTATGTGTTTTTGTGGTGTATCACTCATTCTTTAATTGCGCACACATTTTAATGTAACATTCACATATTAGTGTAACAGGCATTAAAAATCTGATGTGTTACACTCACATGACTTTCTCTACTCTTGTACACACTATTTTTACAAACGCTTATTCTCCATCTACTTCATGTTTGCAGACTCTATCTTATTACTAATTTTCTTGTAGGTGTAAGGGAAAATGGTAGGCTTTAAGCGATAGTCAAATCTTTTAAGAGCTGGTTGCTATGTAGAGCATTGCATTCTCGTTGCATTTCCAGGACATAAAAAAAAATATAGCATTTTTCGAAACATGTCCGTATGTATTTCTTGTTTGTCTGTCTGTCTATCTGTGAACAGCATAACTCAAACGAAAAGTCTGATAAACACCAAACTTGTATTTAGGATCAATATGTTTCAGGGATGCGACATGAAAGTTTTCAAGAAAACCCCCCACCCCAAACCATCCCTTACATGGAACATTTTTTGAAAATTTTTATTTTCTCAAAAACGGCACTAACGATTTTAATTAAAGTGTCATATGTTTAAGACATTTTTATGGCAAATAAAATGTATATCTTGAATTTTCTGAGGATGTCCCTAAAAGCCCTCTTCATTATGAACGAATTTTGCATAACTGGTAAACCGCAAGAGATAGACAAAATATAGATGTCCTTAAAACACACAATATATGTCCTAAACATTGTTTTTTGTAAAGTAAAACATTTTCAAGATATTTCTTGTTATTTCTTTGAATTTTCCAATACTTACGCTTTTTCCCAACTGAGAATTCGTTGTTCTTTTTTATGTTCTTAACATGCAAAGAGAATTACATTTTACACATAGCGAACAGTTCTAAAAATATTTGATTATCGCTTAAGGCGTACTACGTTCCCCTTGTTTTGTATTTGCAAGGGCAATATAGAAACACAATAGCCTTTAAGCATTGACATATCTCTTAATAGCTGGTTGCTATGTGCAGCACCATTCTCTTTGCCACATTTAATACCCTTTGCATATCCAAGACAAAAAAGTGAATAACGATTTCCCATTTGGGTAAAAGTATAAGTATTGGAAAATTTAAGGAAATAACGAGCAATATCTCGAAGATGGTTCACTCAACAAAAGAAATGTATATGACATAAATTGTGTATTTTAACGCGATCTACATTTTTGTGTAGTAAAATTGTGTATCTCTTATGGTTTACCAGTTATGCAAAAGTCGTTCACAATGAAGAATACTTTTGGAGACATTTCCAGAAAATTCAAGATATACATTTTATTTGTCATGAAAGTATTTTAAAACATATGATAGTTTAATCAAAATTGTTAGAGACATTTATGAGAAAATTAAAATTTTCGAAAAATGTTACATGTAAAGTGTAATCTGGGGTGGGAGCTTTTCTTGAAAACCCTCCTCTCGCATCTCTGGAAGATACGGAACACAAATGCCAAGTTTGATGTTTATTCGACTGTTCGTTTCTGAGTTATGCTGTTCACACACACACACACACACACACACAGACACACACGGACATGTTTCAAAAATTCTTTTTTACTTTCTCTACTACGTATAGTAAGTAGGGGAATTATTGTATTCCACCCAAAAATTTGATACCGAGATTTCACCGGAGATATATGTTTTGAGACCCCTTGAATAAAAAAAAAAGCATTTTTGGAAACATGTCCATGTGTGTATGTGTGTCTGTGTGTGTGTTTTTTTAAGATATTTTCATGACAAATGAAATGTATATCTCGAATTTTCTGGGAATGTCTCCAAAAGTATTCTTCATTGTGAATGACTTTTGATAACAGGTAAACCATAAGAGATAGACAAAATTTTGCTACACAAAAAAAATGTAGATCGCGTTAAAATACACATTTTATGTCATAGACATTTTTGTTGTTGAGGGAACCATTTTCGAGATATTACTTGTATTCCCTTAAATTTTCCAATACTTACACTTTTTCTCAAATTCACTATTCATTTTTTGTCCTGGTAATGCAAAGAGAATGGAATACTTCACATAGCAGCCATCTCTTAAAATATATGACTATAGCTTAAAGCCTACAATTACCGTTGCATCTACAAGAAAATTAGCAATAAGATTAACATCTCGATATCTCGATTAACATGAAGCATATGGAGAATAAGTGTTTGCAAAAATAGTTTGTATAAGAGTAGAGAAGGTGAGTGAGTGTAACGCATCAGATTTTTTATTTTGTTTCCTTATTCCTCATCACAAAATAAATAGATTTTTTTTGGATACAGGAGGCATCAAAACATGTATTTCCGGTGAAACCTCGGTATCGAATTTTTGAGTGGAATACAATACTTCCCCTACTTACTATACGTAGTAGAGACAGTAAAAAGAATTCGTATGAAAGGACATATTCGAAGGAGAGAAGGTCATGCTTTCGAGTTGGTATGTGGGCCAGTCGCGGAAACATGTAACTGGCGCCTGCCTATAGTGCTTCTTCTATTTGGTTGTACTTGATTTAGTTTCTCATTTGTTTATCAACAGTTTTTGGGTAAGCGTTTATTAACGTTTGAACTTTTTTGTTAACAATGAACGGTGAAAGAACAGCTTTAAACATATTATAATATGATAGGATGACATTATCATTATTATTCCTCAGCACTGTACAAATTTAACATCATATATTTGGAACAAGTAGGATACAAATATTAAATTTACCATGGAAACAGGAACAAATAATACCTTACCTTTTCCAGATTTACATATAAAAAGAAAAGATAGTAATTATAAACTTTGGAAATTATAGAAAACCTTCTCATGTGGATAATTATATAAAAATAATTTCTATAAATCTACTTCACATCAATATGCAGTGTTTAGAACCTTAGTCTTCCGACTTATCAATATTCTTTTGGAAAAAGATTATTTTACTGAACTAAAATACATTAAGAATGGTGCTAGTGAAAATGGCTTTAAACCACAGCTTATTAATAACTTAATTACTAAATACAAAAAGAAACATCTTTACATACAACCTGCACTTTACAGAATACTAATAAAAAGGACTTAATATACAGGAAATTTACACACCATCCGGTGATGTTCAAGTATTTTGAAAAATTATTCAGAAAATATGGTACCTAGCTTGCACCTCAGAATGTGTATAATTTGTGAAATATGCTGAATACACCTTTGACCAATACAACAGATAATATAAAAAATGTGGTATGTATCAGATTCCATGCCAAGATTGCCTGGGTTCATACATTGGTAGAACAAAAAGAAATTTAAAAATACGTTTAAGTGAACACCAAGAAATATAAAATTAAAACAAATAGATAAATCAGCAGTTGCTAACCATTTTTGGACTCTTAATAATGAAATAGGACGATAAGTAGAATTATTAAAACCTATACATAATTCTTCACAATTGGAAATTTGCCAAAAGATTTTCGTCCACCTTAACATCAAGAATGTTTTGAATTTTGAAATCCCACCAACAGACTACTTGATGCAGCTTATCCAATCAAATTGCAAGCGAGAAAAGATAAGACAAATGAGTTCCCAATCTTCACCACAGATGGCAGTAACTTCAAGACGACTAGATTACAACTTTTCCCAGCAGAGGGCAGAAACATCACCTGCTGAGTTAGTTCTTGGGGTTCAGGGGAGTGAGCGAAAAGTCAGTCGCCTTTTAGCTGAAGATAGGAGAAAGACGTCTTCCGAAAGCACTACTCCGAAAACACCAAGCGCAGATGTGATGGGAATTAAAACGTAGGGACTCGCCATATCACAATATGATGATAACATCACAATTATTAATAACTGTATCAATCATAACCTAATTTTAAAAAAAGTGGGCACAAGTGTGGAGGATAGTCTCTCGTCATAACAAAAGGGAAGTAAATGCATGCGGATATTTGAAAAGTTTACAGACGGTGACCGAATAATGTTTGCAATCAATAGTAAGCTCTAAAATTAATGATTGTGTTACATTTGGCAACAGTGCTCTCAAGTGGTTAACGTGTACAAACACGATCATGTTGATTTTGGTTCACGGAATTGTGGGAACAGTCCCATGCACAGGACATAACAGACGTGAGGTTCAATAGCACTGTATTTAAGTTAATTGCATAATTTAATCCACAGAAATGCACCTAACGTATACGTAAAACGCATTACAACAGTGTACACAACCTGAAAACTAAAACACCTGACAAATTTCTCTAATAATGCTGTACCGAGTGGTAGAGAGTTGTGGTAATTACAGTTGTATCCATCTGATCATTGGTAGGCTGGAAGCTGTTCCAAATTTAGAATTAGATGACAGAACAGCTATGAGGAGCTTAAGTATAATTTAATCGTGACTGTCATTGCCCTTTATAAATTCTTACTTACCAATTGGCTTATCCTCCTCGTATGTGCAGCTTATACTCCCTAGGACTTATGCTCGCGCCGAGGATCAGGGACCTTTAGAAGAGCAGACAGATAGTGAATCAGAGAATGAAGAACCCGGAACGGGGAATCGGCCCGTAACCAGGTGAGAGTGAAGATAGAAGATGATGTGAAACGAAGACGAAATAGATGAAAGGAAAGTTGATGATGGGTCAATTTTGTGGACTGAAAGGCGGGAAAACCGGAGGACCCGAGGAAAACCCACCCAGACGCCGCTTCGTTCACATGCGGGTGCCTGGGATCGAACCTGGGAGGCGAGCGGTCTAAACACACAGCCACGTTGCCAACGTCCTTTATCAATTCTGTTTACTATATTTTCCATGTTGTAAATCCTTTACAGTAGTCTGTGTTTGCACACCACAGGATTAGCATAATAAAATTGTTAATTTTTTAATCTTTAATTTTTTTTCTCTATTCAGAAAGCTCCCTTAAGTTCAGACTGCTACGTGGGGTCCGGCAGGATCCCAAGGTTAAACTTTTTAGTTTTTATGTGTGAAATATCTAATTTAGAGTTTTGAAATTTTTGTAATGTGTTACAAATTTAATGAGCTTTATTGCCATAAAATAGTAACGTAAAATAATCAATAAATACAATTGTAAAAAAATACAACTTGGGGTGCACATGGACCTCTCTTAAAAGTTAATGTTTCTAGATCTAAATGTTGTCTGTTGTGTTTTTCAGTTATTCTAGCTTGCATTGTTGTTTTGAGATTGTGTGAAAACAGTTCAGTACTCTCTAGTGTACATTGTAAGATGTAGTCATGTCGAAACGGAAAGGTGAAACTTTTAAAAGGGCGATGTCAGTTATGTCCAAGAAAAAGTGATAGAAAGTCTAGAAGAAAGTGTGAGAGTTGCAAGAAACTTATCTGTGATATTCACTGCAAGAAAATACAGAAAGTAGTCGTCTTGGATGTTACACTTAGTAAACATGAATTGTAAAAATCCATGTAAAAAACGGTACTGGCAATACATTATAAAAATATTAAAATGCAGTTGTGAATCCCAGTGAAAATAAAACATAAAGAAAGTGAAAAATAAAAAATAAAACAAATTATTTCATTAAATGCGACAGCGCTGGAAAATAAAAGTATTGTAATTTGTAATTCCGTTGTTTGTTTGACAATGCTAATTTTGAGGTACATTATTGTTAAAAATATGTTAAGCCATCAGAATTATTGTTTTAAAATTATCTTATTTGTTCTAAGTAAAACATAAGACAATTATATTGTGTTAATTCCAGTTTTATGCTTGAGATGCACTTGGACCCCATCTAAGTGGTTTGAGGAGATACAAAAGAATAGTAGTCGAACGGTTAAATTTGTTAATACTAAATTACTGTACATTTGCAGAAACATTTACTTAAAACTTTTACTTGAGTAGGGTTACACTGCTACCAAGAGAGTAAAACGTTTGAAAGTGTTACTGAAGACCAATCTTGAAAATCCTGTTACTGACCTCTTCGCATTTGCAAGGACTTCATGATTGTTGATAATCACATGGTTCATAACGTTCTAGCCGCAAGGGACCTATACATATACAGGATGTTGTGAATTCAACCGATAAGATTTCAGGAATTACAGACGAGCGTTAGGCGAGGACTTTGATATATGACGCTTAAGGTCTTGGAGTTCATGGTTGCTTGCAATAAATCAAAATCCTTAACGAGAAAAACTCGTAAAACTTTCCTGAGTTACTGTTACTGGCAGTATTTATGGCTATACTATGTTCATTCAGCCCATAAGAATACCTCCGTAACATGCACTTAAACTTTGAAAGAAACGCGAGAAATTAAAATTGGATCACTCGAAACCTACACCATTCATTTGTTTCGAGGAAAAAATGTTATACCGCTTGTTCGTTTTGAACTCAAAACACTAGGTTGACAGTTGAGCACGCTAATAACTGCATTACAGCTAACGGTTGTTTGTCACTCTGATACATATGATTCTCCATGTGAAAAAAGAGGTGCAATGGTGCACTGGCCCTTGCTGAGACATTTTTCCAGAAAAAGCAAAGCTCATAACTTTAAAAATGCCGCAATGGTAGGTATTTTTCCGTTTGTATACGCAACCATCTTCTACGAATTTATTGTATCACTTGTAAATTTTTTATGACGAGGTGTTTCTTTCTTGAGCTTACAACGAAATGCACCCAGCACTGTAACAATAGATTTTCTTTGCATACTGTAGTGCACAAAACGACGTTTCCTGTGGCGTTGCCATTTTCTCGTAAACAAACCCGGCGCCGCTGTAGGCACTGAATGGAACTAATAGGTGGGGGCTTAAAACTTTGAATGTGTTACTATTTATTGTCGTTCATTAAAGATGAATATTTAAAATCTGTTCCTTCTTTTTGAATCACCATGTATTGTCGTACTCCGTGATGTAGTAATTACCATGATAGCCTCTAGTTCCCGAGGTCCAGGTTCAAATCCGGCGGAGGGCCATGGATTTTTTTCGGGCGTAAAAATCCTTAACATGTCTTTTTTCGGAAGGGAAGTAAAGCCGGTGGTCCCGTGTGATAGATTTACGGCACGTTAAAGAACCTTAAGCCCGATAAAGAGGTCTCTGAGCAAAATTACCCGTAATTCACGCACAATATAGAACGAACGCTAAGGACCATAGCAGTTAAAGAGCGTTCATACATGAAACTCAATTCAAATCTATTATATATTATACTTAATGCTTTTCGAAGACCTCTTTTAATGAGACGGCCTACAAGTCTTTGTTTAGAAAGAAAATAATACATGTGATTTATCAGAAATCTATTTTGGAAACTAAAGATTGAAATGTTATACCATTTTATACTGACATAGAACTTGAATCCAAGAGCACTCGCTGGAAGATTTCAAGGTAATTACATTACAGAAAATGTAGGTCAAGTCATAGACGAACATGTTAGCAGTTTTGTGATGTATTATTTTTATTAATCACCATGCAAACCAACATAACACAGCGGAATATAGCAAATTGTACAGAACATATGACAAGAATGGAGGCTAATAAGCATTCAAATGTAGAGTTAAATTACAGTGGTTAAAGGGGGAATGGAGTATTACCCAGGAGACGCTAGAGAGATGTGTTGAGCCGAGACAGGGAAACGGATATAAATGCGCAAACCATCGAACAGAGAAAAAGTGGCGTTTCTTTTATTTGGCGCTGCTAATTTGTAACATAGCTGAAACACATCCGTCTCGGTGTCCAGAGACCCTGGGTTGTCCCCTGATAGTGGTGGTAGATAGGCGGCTATTGGTTTACCTGCTCAGATCAGTCCTTAGCACAGCAGGACAGAAACGTGAATATCGATCACATTTTCACGATGTGTTGCATTCTCATGACTTTCTCTACTCAATCCTCTGCAGGCTTTTCTTACAAAAGCATATTTATTATGTTTCTTGTCATTTGAGATAAACTTTCATTTAATTATATTTTTATCACCACGAAAAAAACCTGATGTGATACAGTCACATGACTTCTTACTAAATCTTATTTTTCTATCTACTACATTTCAAGGCAAATAAACCTTTACAGAAATAGCTACATTACAAATTTTGTTATTGATACAAATGGAACAGCGATAATCAAATGTTTAAGAACTGGACGCTGTACGTTAGCCTTGAAATTCCATAGTTTCCATGCAATAGCGAGAAACAACTGAGTGTTGACAGGACTTTAGAAGAATGGCCAAGACATAAACGATTAGAACTTTTAATAATATCTCAGAAATGGCTTATGCCATTAAAACGTATCTGAATTGAAATGTGTGTTTTAAAGAGATCTACACTTTTTGTTTAATATGTTTTCGTCTATCGCTTAACGTTTATCAGTTAAACAAAATTATACAAAACTCCTTCCAAATGAAGAGGACTTTAAAGGATATTCACATAAAATTGAACATATACATATTGTTTGGCATGTTAATATCTTTAATATGCAGTATTTTAATAAAAATCGTTAAAGCCATTTTTGAGATAATCAAAAATAAACAATTTTTTTCATGTAAAGTTTAATCCGTGATAAGTGTATTCTCTTGGTGTAGAATACTTGGAAGACGTTGGTAAATGCCAAGTTTGCCATTTAACCGACTTTTTGTTTTTGTGTTATACTGTTATAGACAGACGCAAAGACAGAATGGCTTTGTGAATTTAGGGAGTCTCAAAACGTATATTTCCTGTGAAATATTAGTATCGAAATTTTGGGTGGAATGTTATACTTCCTCTATTAGTAGGTGAGTGGTAGAGAAAGAAACGAATAACATCTCCAAATATTTTAAAAACACAAAGATGTGTTATCGCAAGCCTTTTAGCCGTAAAATAATGCATAGTGCAGTGGATCTGCTGGCCTCGCCCAAACGATGAATGGATGGTTGGTGTATCTTTATTTATTTCAAATCATTGAAATTATTACAGAGTTATTTAGTGCATGGGTCATTGACCGTACATGCATATTTAAGATACAAGTATGGTGACAAAATAGAAAACAGAAAAAGAAAATAAAACAAAAAAAAAACAAGAAGAAGAAGGAAAATGGAGATAAATTACCTTTGTCTAACTGAACAAATTTGACCTAGCTTCGCGCACTTTAGCCAAGAAATTGGCCATGTTTGGGCAGTTCCTTTGGTCAGCCAGTAGCTCCCAACATGCCAATCTCTTTCTTGAGGGACTTAAGAATTTTTCTTTGAGTTTAATCGTTCGTTGGTTCTCCCACTGTGCACATTATGCCAAACTATGTACCCAGTCCTCATCCAAATCACAGAATGGGCAGCCTCTCCTGCCAGAAGTCAGTCATTTCCTGTGCCCTCCAGCCTAAACCATGCCATTTCTGATCTTTCCTTTCTTCCTAAGTTAAGGATATGCTTCTTTACCCAATTCAATTTTATTTCATGTGCTAGACTTAGAGAAAGTTTAATTTTACAATCCGATTCTATTTCCTGTTGGTTGATGTCTCTTAGTCTTATTTTGACACCTTTCATATGTTTTTTTCATCTGTTTCAGCTCTTTGCCATACTGACCCCATTCCTATTCTCCGCAAACCTCTTTCCAAATCAGCTGCCCAAAACTTAGGAGACAGGTTTTCTCGCTGGTATTTATAATATTTGGATCGTAGTGTGCAGTTATCCCCCCGCATCAGCCTCAGCTAGTACTTCACTGCTCTTATTTTACAATGGATTGTGTCTTCATAACATTGCACCTCCCTCAATACCCCCGAATTTGATGTGTCTTGTGAAACTCCAAGAACTCTTTTCCAAAATGATACCTGTGTTTTATTTATATGCTCTGCTCTTTCCTATCCCCAAATTTCACTCCTGTATAACAAAATCGGCATTATAATAGAGTTATACATTTTTCTAATATTGGGTATCCTCGAGAGGGTGTATAATAATTCATTTAACTGCCCTCGTGCTTTATAGAAAAGCATGGGGAGGCCACCGAAGCCAAGCAGCCACTTACAAAGACTTGTCTGAGGCAGGGAACCCCGGCCAGACGAAGTTGGCAGCCCTAACGAATGCCATAGGGGTTAAGAACACTAAGACGAAAACAAAACATCAAGGCTAAAACAGCAACGGGGAAGGGCCCAGGAAGTATCTTCCAATATAAAGAGATATAAAATTCTGAAATGTAACTTTCACTGGCTTTATTTTACCAAATTCGTAGGCCTATAACAATCACAAAATAATAAAATATAACAGGCAACTGCTAAGGTTATAAAAAAAGTAGAAAAGAAAACAATTCTTATCAAACTAATATCAGAATTATAACTTCAAACATTATAAGCTGAAAAGAATTAATGAAACATTAACTTAAACCAAATTTAACTTTCAAACCATTACCAAGAATTCTCCTAAATGTACTACTAGAGATAATTTACCAAAACAGTACTTTAGTGATGATAATAATAAAACAAATTTTAACTGAACAAAACTTCAAAGAAACATTAATATTCTGATAACCTTAAAACAAAGGTAGCTTTAACAATAACAACAACAATAATAATAATAATAATAATAATAATAATAATAATAATAATAATAATAATAATAATAATAATAATAATAATAATAACCGAAGCATCAACTCTCCAATACTTTAAATCAAAGTTAATATTCACATAACTATAAAGTTAAACAGGTGACATTAATAGTAATAACCAAAGTTTAACACACCAAAATATTTAAAGCAAATTTAAATATAGAAAATTTTAAAATATAAAAAATTAAAGTTCAGCAAACCAAGAAATGAAATTACAAAATCTACAGTAACAGTTTTCCCTTTTGGGCGATATTTAAATACCTGCATATTTTACAAACCCCGTGCGGCATATATCTGAGTATAATTTACAGGCACCTAGGAAGAGTAAGTTTCTTCTAAATTTTGAAAAGTTAGAAATCTAAGAGACCATAAACATCTGGGGCAAAATAACCCACCGGAGTAAGCAATAATTTAGCTGCTTTTGACAACTCACAAGATAGCTAACAAAATAGCATTAATACTTTAGCTGAAAAAGAAAACTATTTAACATGAAACCTAAGCTAAATGAATATTTTACCAAAAGCAAACATTCAACTATAACAAACCCATGCACTAAAGAGCAAATAAGAATTCAAAATTCTTTCATCCCGAGGGACTTAATTATGTAACAGGGAAGGAGCCACAAATCAAGCGGTCAAAATGACTAAATGGCTAAATACATAGAAAAGGCGAGATTATAGCAGGCAAAGTAATTCAACTACTGTATTGAAACCAAAGTATTGTGCCCAATAGTGATGAGTTAATTTTGCAACTACAAAACTAGTTGCAAGCGCAATTGTACCCTACATAAATTAATAAATGGTCTGTTAAGTCACCTAGCAAAATATAACCTAAAAGGAAACAACCATAGGTACCTTAACTAAATCATAACCAGTTCCGAGTTTTGTCACGGTAATCGGCTCGTGTTATCGTATTTGCTGGGCGCCTGTTATTGTTTTATTATTTTAAAATTTAGTTTCTTTGTCCTCCGGCTAGCTATTATCACTCAGTTAAGCAAGAATCTCTGAGCAGGGCATGTAAACGGAAAGGAGTTGTTGCTAAAAGATAACACTGATAAAATAATTTGTTTTTACACTTTTATTGCCGTCGCACTTAATTAATAATTCACATATTTAATCTTTATACACGCCTGACTGAAACTGTTATATTTCCGAATGTAATTACTGTCGTATTAGTTGCCGCGTACTTCACATTTTGTAACTAACACTGCGACGAGAGATTCTTCCAAACTGTATGACGTGCACCTCACGAGAGATTCCTTAGAACTGCGGAAACATGCTCCTTCACCTCGAAATGCCTAAACATTATAATAGAGCTGCTATTGGTTACCAAATCGCGCCAACATTAGCGTCGGTTTTGTCAGCCCATCATTACTACTAACATATATGCTCTAGGGAAGATATTCCCTCCATTTCTAAAGAACGGCACGCTACCTTAATGTCATTTGTTTGTCTCTTCTTAGTGATAAACAACTCCACCCTCTGTGTATTGTTACCCACTTCTATTGTCACTCGGTTTATTGTTACTCACTTCTATTGTCAGTTTCAGTGAAGCCGTGTAAACTTATTTCCTAACAATGCTTATGGCTAACAAACATCTAAAATCCTGTACATACAATAATATTAATTTACACCACAATCACTCTGGCATTCACAGCATGTTATGATATAAAATACTGCCTCACTATATTCAGGGAAAATTGGCAAAATAGTACAATTCCTTCCCAGCCCACTAATATTCCAATAAGAAAACCAATTTTAAGAAAGCCCATTTCGTTAAAGGGGCAGCTCAATTAAACAGTTACATAACATCGGATACTCTTGAACTTCTATAAAATCCAACTTTACCCTATCAAGCCAATATCAAGAGCAATAACCTTATGTACTTTACTAAAGCTTACAACGCTTATTTACACATTGAAAAGGGACTTCTTTAACACTTTACCCATTAATATTCCAATAAAACTATCGCATTTAGCAGCAATAAAGGACATACAAATATTTCATTAAATTATCCCTTACTAAACCCACACACAAAGCCTGAAAACATCCCTCTTTGGTACACTTAGTCATACAAAACACCCTTATTTATAAATAACATAACCAAAAAAAATCACCGTGTTATACTTGACCTATTTAACCTTGTATCAAATTTGGCAAAGAAACAAATCAACCGAAACACACTAGAACTCTATGAATAAAGTTGACAGCCAGTCACTTACGAATTGCCTGTGAAAATCAAACATTACGTATTCCGCCCAAACTCCATTCACCCTTACCAAAATATAGATAAGCTGAGGACAAAAGCCTACCTATACATATGCAGAAGTCACAAGCATCCATCATAACACGCCCTGCAATTTTGATGCCACCAGCAGAATTTGGAAAACAAACTAACCCTTTGATTCTTAAAATTTAAGTCGAAAATGTCAAGTTTCTAAATATCAGCAACACTGGCTAGCACACAAAGAAAACCCAGAAAACTTTCCACTCAGGGACGAAATTCAGAAAACGAACAAACAAAACGTCTGTCTCGAAACCACACCGTGCCCGCAATGCCGAGACTCTCGTCCGCCCGCCGCATAAAGCAAGGCAACAGTCACGTCCTAAATACATGGAGGAAATGAATCGCCAGAGGGACAAATAGTTGAGCGTAGAGATACTCAAATAGGCAACTTAAGTGACTGGCTATAGACAACAACAAATGCATACATCCAGTACATACATCAGCTCAGTAGTTTAAAGAAAGTACGTTATAGTTGTAAGTTCGCAAATGCTGGGAATTAAAAGAAAAGCTAGTCCAAAAAATAGTTATTAATGATCACAAAAAACCGACAAATTCATATTATCTAATTTTCTTAGTTTCTATAGTCCTTGATATTACTTCCATCAGGAGAACATTTTAAATTCCTACACAAATTTATATGCAACTGTTGAAGGGATATCAAAAAATGGGGTATAGGGCATACAACGGAGGAGACATCTCGCGCACTGCAACCTATACAGATCTATTGCGGCTGTCACTTCCAGGAGGAGCGGATGAAGTGAAGAAACTACAGAAGCCTACATGCGCCAATCCTACAGGCTACAGAGTCTCAAAGATTTCGTGGCTAGAAGACCCGAGACCCCAGACCCGAGACCCCAGACCCGAGAAGACCCATTCTAGGAGTTGCCCAGAGAGAGCGATGAACAACTCTTGCAGCCAAGCAGTCCCTGGAATAATTTTTTCTTTGCAGCAACAACTGCGCCATCTGTGCAGCACCGCCTCACGCCACGAAACCTGGAAGCAAACCTAAAACATGAGAAGGAAACGAGGGAAAGGAAATCGTGGTAGAGGAGAAACCACTCTAGCATTTGTCTACCGACAAGGGAACCCACGAAAGACCCTAGGTAAGAATTGGCGGTCGACTATAATCGAACCCGGGGTCTCCTTAATGAGACGGTCACACGTTACCGTAGAGCCAGTCACTAGGTTGTATTAACGAATACAATACTTCAAAAACATTTTATGCATGACCCCAGTTCTTTGTCACAGTATATCGAAAATACGAACAACATTTACATTGTAGGAGACACATGGAGTATATTATGACTATGATAATAGTTATTACAACTATTTAACGTTAAAGAAAGATGACAAACCTTGCCGCAATAGTGGATTTAATGGGCTGTGGAAGTTTCTGAAAAAAGAAGCGTATTCAAAGTGTTTCAGCTGAAGCTTCTGCTGTTAGAACTGGGTACCTATATAAAGGTGTAAGGAGACGTTCAGTCCATTTCATGTAAGTTCGTGACTGCTACTTGACTCGTTGTATGGAGAGATATTTACGGAGAATCTATGGCAATACTGCTGCTCTTGGTAACTTTCATTTCGATTGCAGTAAAATGACATGGGTAATCGGTAAAGGCACGTATCACGGAGGGGCCTCCCGGAATCGGGCAGAGAACCGCACGCAGGCCAGTCGGCCCATTGTGCTTCCAACGTAACCTCTGGGAGGAAAGGATGAGGGGAGGGAACCGAAGAGCGATCAGATCCGGATGACGACGGGCTCAAGCATGGACGGGGTGACGTCGCACGGTCCCTGCCCACAAGCCAACAACGCAGGGTCCAGGTAACCTCACGCTGAGGAGAGACCTAACTGAGCGACGTCAGGGAAGAGACCTCTACGGAGCGCAAACCACCGCCCTGCGGTAACCTGCCAAACACCTGAAACAGATAGCAAGGAAGACGATGGATACAGGAAATGAGAGGAAGGAGAGTCGTGGTAGAAATTGAACCATCCCAGCATTCGCCTGGCGAACCCGGAAAACCACGAAAAACCCAGGGCCAGAGTGGCGGTCGCCGACGATCGATTCCGGGACCTCCCGTATGCGGGCCACAGACTAAGCGCCTGAACCATCCCGCTCGGCAAAGGACAAAATGCGCTTTGCAGAATCAACGGCAACCGAGGATACACGAGGATAAATCACATGATTGGACACAGCGTTTGCTTAACCATAGCGAAGCCGAACGAGATAACTACGCGGTAACGTGTGAGACTCGCATTCAGAGGTCCCGAGGTCGATTCGTGTCGAGCCGGTCACTCTGACCATAGCTTTTTTGTAGTTTGCTCCGGGTCGATAGGCGAATGCTAGGGTGTGCATCCCTTCTACCACAGATTTCTTGTCCCAACCATTTCATTTTATCTTTTTCAGCTCATTTGTTTCAGCGTTGTAGGACGGATTTGTGCTATGAAAAGATTTCTCCCTGGTGTTTAGCTGGACTGTTGGCCCCCTTCCTTCCTGGGAGTGTTTCGTCTACATCCGAGATCCCTAGCGCAGGGCTGTGTCATGTTGGAATCGTTAGGCGCCCCGTCCCAGCTGGCACATATCGCTGTCCGAATCTGGTTTCCCCTTCCTCCCAAGAATAACGTTGGAAGGAAAATGGTCTCTCTATGGCCCATGTTTGATGCAGTATTGCAGTTACTGGAATCTCCGGACTTCTAGCCTGACGAATTTGGTAGCTGGTAATTAATATAGTTTTTATTACTGTCATATTATTATTAAAAATCAGGTCATTAAACAAAGGTACTTACGCCACTGAAAGGCTACGTCATAATAATATTGGGGGACAGCTTTCTTTGAGAACTTTTGCTTCACTGAATTTGCCGATACTCTGACATATATAAACAGCTTCTGAGCACAGAAACAATTCTTTTGACATTTAAAGTTTGTTATACCCATAAGGCGTAAAGGCAACAACCTACTTTAAAAGTTCGTAACAGGGAAGCAGTTTCGGCACGAGAACTCCGAGAAATGTTACTATAAAGAGTAAAAAAGCGGAATGTTATGTGGAGGAGAAGGGAATATACGGGATCTGCACATGCCCAACAACTATATCGGTAGCAATGTTGCTGCAACAAGTTACCTGTTGTACTTCGCCAATAAACTGAGAAGTGGAAAGGGTTTAGAGGATCTACCTCGCTCGTACGGAGTTTAAATATTCA
The DNA here is from genome assembly GCA_030765065.1 of Deroplatys truncata. Taxonomy (NCBI): domain Eukaryota; kingdom Metazoa; phylum Arthropoda; class Insecta; order Mantodea; family Mantidae; genus Deroplatys; species Deroplatys truncata. The sequence continues at coordinate 138,288,558 of CM060986.1, forward strand.
TGTTGTAACTGCTCTGAGGGAAAACGGCAGCGCTTGAATAAAACGCTGTCGAGGGGCAAAGGGAAATCTCAAATGTGTGACTTGTCGACTGCATTACAGCGTTTCAACGCCCCAAATGTTTGGAAATAAACTCTGGAGCCGCTGCACTATATGAAGTTTTGACATACTTTATAATAAACTCACACTTCCATAATCAGATTTAAATTCATAACACCGTTGGCATTATCTTTAATAGGATTTCGGTTACTACTCTTTAGTGAATGATTTTTTTTTAGTTTCATTTATACCCCGCCACTATTGGCAATAGTGTTAACTCGTGTAACGCACTCGTGCATTGCATTTTTTTTAAATCATTAGATCATACATACATTCACACTCCCAGACACTGGGGAGGATTAATCTTGGCTAGAGAAAAATCCCCACCTCTAACCGGGAATTGAACCAGGGAACCGTCGCACAGCAGGCAGTTGCTCTACCGACTGAGCTATGGGGTCTTTTGTTTCATACTACCTGTAATTTCATGTTTTTTCCATCTGCAAACCAGTACGGGAAATTGAACTTCTCCGTTCAGTTCCTTCTCGTTCTCCAACACCAACATATGAATACATAATCATAAAAATACTCAGAAAATAACTTCTCATAACCATGTTTCTCCGTATTGTATTATTTCAAGTTTGTATATTAATTTTAAAAGTTTAATATCACTTAGTAGCCCACTTCAATTGATTTTTTTCATACAGAGATATTTATTTTCATAATGTTACTAAACTTCTGCATCCCATGTGCAAGGATACGCTGAAATAGTTGATACTCCAACAGCGGTTTCACTGCACACAAGCTCCAACATGTGTTACATCAACTTCTATGAGCGTATGTAACATACGATTGCGTACATGTCCAACATAAATGTTTAACCAATGTACAAAGCTTTTCGACGTAATATGAAACAAAATATTGTACGTAACTGCAGGAAAATGGTTTTTTTACAGCACTCGTTTTGATATTCCGGCTTCAGCCTCGCTTCGATTGTAAATATCTTACTCGTCCTGAAAAATACTCATTTTCCTATGTAGTTACATAAATAATAATCTATTTCCTTTTTTGGCAGTTTTTCGTCTACCGCTGTTTACAGTTCCGCATGGTACAATTTAATGGTAAAACAGTGATAATTTGTAAGGTATGTGCCAAGTTGCGGACGATGTCGCGCCCTAAGTACTTATCGAGCCGCCGAAGAAATTCATACGAATCTTAATTAAAATAAAAATCTGATGTATTACACTCACATGACTTTCTCTACTCTTGTATAAACTATTTTTACAAATGCTTATTCTCCATATGCTTCATGTTAATCGAGATGTCAATCTTGTTGGTTACTTTCATGTAGATTCAAGGGGAATATGGTAGGTTTTAAGCGATAGTCAAATATTTTAAGCGCTGGTTGCTATGTGGCACATTCCATTCTCTTTGCATGATCAGGACATAAAAAACATGAATAACGAATTTGAGAAAAAGTACAAGTATTGAAAAATTTAAGGGAATAACAAGCAATATCTCGAAAACGGTTCACTCAACAAAAGAAATGTATAGGACATAAATTGTGTATTTTAACGCGATCTACATTTTTGTGCAGTAAAATTTTGTCTATCTCTTATGGTATACCAGTTATGCAAAAGTCGTTCACAATGAAGAATACTTTTGGAGACATTCCCAGAAAATTCCAGATATACATTTCATTTCTCATGACAATATCTTAAATATATGATATTTTAATCAAAATGCTTATAGCCATTTTTGAGAAAATTAAAATTTTCGAAAAATGTCCCGTGTAAAGGGTAGTCTGGTGTGGGGGATTTTCTTGAAAACCTTACTGTCGCATCTCTGGAAGATACTGAACCTAAATACCTATTTTGGTGTTTATCCGACTGTTCGTTTCTGAGTTATGCTGTTCACAGACACACACACACACACGGACATGTTTTCAAAAATGCTTTTTTTTTTGGATTCAGGGAGTCTCAAAACATGTATTTCCGGTGAAATCTCGGTATCGAATTTTTGGGTGGAATACAATACTTCCCCTACTTACTATACGTAGTAGGGAAAGTAAGAAATGCCAGAAACTAAAATATTAAATAAAGATGAGCTTAACTGAAATGTTGACATGAATATGGCTTGAAAAAAGTATCCACATAGGAAATAAATGTTAACTATTAATCTAAGTTTTTACACTATTCTACAATGAATACATTAAAACCTAAACAAGAAAATAGACTGCCACATAATTGAGGTTACTCACTACTCGAGTCAAATATATATCCTATCTTTAATACTTCGGTGTACTCAGAATGCTGTCCTTAAATTACTTGAATATCAAACCTTGAAGGGTTCTTGCCTCTTCTAAAAATGTATTGTTTTTTCAGAGAGATAACTTTTCAGCCTAAAATACTTCATAAATATAGTTTGTACAAAGATACGGTAACCTTCATTCAAGCATTTAAAAATATTTAAAAAATGTATAAGCATTCTGAAATATATAATTATGCGAAATTTCGGAATAAATTTCATATAATTTTCAGTATATTAATTAACCTTTTATGCAAAAAAATTATTTACTTTGGAACAGAATGTGTTTCAGAAATTTGGCTACTAATATGAGAAAAAAATAGGATGAATAAATGTACAATGAATTTCACTGAAAATTGACGGTATCAAAGACCCTCCATCTTAGGCCACGCGACTTACTGCAATCCGTGATGTGCAACCCTCTGTGGAGTGAAGTAATTGGCAGTCATAAGCAGGCTAAGGATCCAGGACAATTTAGGAACCAATGTATGGTAAGCTTATTATAAGAGTTCGAGAGAAGAAAACTGTTGATGTAAACAAAGACGCCAATGCACTACCTTAATTATTACTATAAGCAATACAGTCTAGCGATAGTGGAAAATGCAGAAGGACACACATCGGAATGAGAGACATAAGTCTATTGCACCTCTAGACACTAAGCAGATTGTACACGACCTCACAGGTAAACAACACCCTAATGTGCCACCTCACTCCATCCTACTCGATGCACAGTATATTTCATTTTGCTCTTAAATTGTCCCAGATCCTTAGCCTGTCACAGGAGATTTATTGATTTTATTTTTTGTTATATTTTGTTGTAAAAAGGCGGATTATATAAAGTGAAAGCAGTATCGTAATGGAAAGTTTGAATGCTGTTCAATCCAGGTTGATATACGTAATTCTTGTGTCTGAACTCGGGAGCGCAGTGTAACATGCGAGTTGTCAGAGTGAGTGTAATTTAATCTTTTTTTCTCTGCAACTCGTCAGCGGTGAGAGTTAAATGAGAGTGAACTTATGCCAGGTGAAACAGATGCCTGACATAAATCCTGTCAAAAAGAGAGCGAAAACATAGAAATAGAAATCCCTTGATGTTTTGATAATGCCTGTTGATGACGGGGGCAATTCCATTTTTGTCCTTGTCACAAAATATACTTCAAATGAGGTAATAATTCTATTGATCAGCATGATCTAAAGAAAAGTCAGCTTAAAGCAACTTGCAAGAAAAAACTATTCTTTAAATTTAGTGATTGTCAATCCTTTAAACATCTAGTTAAATTTGCAGTTCTTTCAGTCTCCTTATCACGTCAAATATAATATGATATTCGTTTATTTAGTGTATACAATGTTTTCTGCATTAAATTTATGGTTTTTACAAAACGTTGCGATGTTTTGCTTAAAACAAAGATTAAGGCTGAGTAATGTAATTCACGTTAAGTAGGAAGCAATAACATACTCTTAGTCTAAAAATAGATATATTTTGTCTATCAACATCAAATATTTTAACGTCAATGTTCGATGCGGTGTGTCATGCATATTTGGAATATGAGAAAGCGAAGCAAGAGAGCACATGTAAAGTGTAAACGTAACACGTGTAATCCAAGATATCCAAGTTTTCTAAGCTTCATATGATAGGTTATGTTGAAGCAAAAGAATGGAGAGCTATCCACTTTCCGCGAGACAAGGCGATATCGTGATTTGAGGCAGTATTTTTAACACATTAATGAAGTCAGTCTAATTATATAATATAAAATATAATAACAGCAGCCTTAAAGCAATATGTGTATAATATAAAATGTAAAGTGTATGTAACAGTCATTGTATTATGTTTATATTATTATTTACATGTATAACAATGTTATGTGGATATATTACATAATTTAACAATGTAGGAGTTGTGAGAATAGAAGCCGAAAGTTGCTAACAATGAGGTAACCTTGAGACAACAATAAATTAGAACGTTTAATAATGCTACTAATAATTCTTGGAACAACAATGCAATATTTAAAACAGTTTATAAATAGCCAATCAACAACTAGTAAAGCTAAAAATGAAATAAAAGTATTCTATTGGAGTAGGACTAGCCAATCAGAAGTTGAAGTTGAAATATACGAATTTAGGCGGTAGACGCTAGACGATAGAAGGCAGCGTTCTCGTGCAGTTCGCTCGGTACGTATTCAGTGTGAGACATAAAAAAATTCATTACTGCGTGAATCATATAAAGTTTACGTGTTAAAAAGTACAATTAACAGTAATCTCGCAGCTCTACATTAGGATATATCAGTGAAGTGTTATTTAATCGTGTGAAAGATTAATAAAGCAAAGTACAATACCATTACGATTTGTGTAAGCCTTGAGGCAGTATTTTATATCACAACAATGTAAATGCCAGAGTGATTGTAGTGTAAATAAGCATTATTGTATGACATTGATTTGAGATGTTTGTTAATTATAAGCATTGTTAGGAAATAAGTTTACACGGCCTCACTGAAACTGACAATAAGTGCGGGCAACAATGAGCGAGGGGGTGAGTTGTTTATTAATTAGAAGAGGCAAGCAAATGACGTCAGAGTAGCGCGCGCTTTTCTTAGAAATGGAGGGAATTTTTTCCCTAGAGCATATGTGTTCGTAATTTTTATTGGATATAAATATAGACGCTAATGTTGGCGCGTTTTATTAACCAATAGCAGCTCTGTTATAATCTTTAGGCATATCGGGTGAGGGAGTATAAAAAGCTAAACCCAGAGATGGATAACATTCGTGCATTACACATCGTTCAGTTTGACGGAATAATTCACTAGGTAAACGTCGCTCAGTCCAATATAATCATACAAAGGTTATACGTCGCACAGTTTAAGAGAATTATTCACCGGTTATACGTCGTGCAATTCTACAGAATTTCTTGCGTCATAAAGTTTGTTATAAATGTGAAATACGCGAATTAATAACGTGCAGTAAATAAGTGATTATAGTGATATTAGAAAATATAACAGTCTCAGTCTGGCTTGTATCAAGTGTCAATATGTTAAATTAATTAAAAGTGACGGCAATAAAAGTGTAAAAACAAATTCTTTTATCGGTGTTATCTTTCAGTAATATATCCTTTCCGTTTACACACCCTGTTTAAGAGATTTGCTCGACTGAGTAGTAATAATAGCTAGCCGGAGGATAACGAACCCAAAATTCAATCTAGTATACAATAACAGGCGCTCAGCAATAGATAACACGAAGTGACCCGCGACAAATTGGCTCCCATACGTGGTGCAGATAAACATGAAGCATCTTCCAAATACTAATAAATATTCTTCTTCAGCCTTCATTCTTTAGTCGTACTACCCCTGCTAAGAGATGTGTGTTCTAAAAGGTTACTACTGACGCAGCCGAGACATACATTTATAATATTTAAATAAACATTAAAATACAAATTTGATTTTTTAAACGTTGGGGCGAAGGCCACCGAAAAAGTAAACGTTGGGGCGAAGGCCACCGGAAAGTAAACGTGGGGCGAAGGCCACCGGAAACTTTTGTATCGTACGTGGGGCGAACACTTCAAGAAACATATCTCCCACAATACGTGGTGGAAACAGCAGTAATAAATAACTTCAAGTTTGTATCATAGGAGGGGCTGCAGCTACCTCAAGTTTGGCTCCCATTCGTGGTACAACTACTTCAGAGTATATGTGATTATGTGCAGCTTCGTGGCACAAATCGGGGCCAAACATCCTTTATGTCCTCGATTGGGACCGTCTTGAAGAGAGCTTAATTCCTATCGGAGAATGTTTTCAGTGGGACTCGTGCCTTGCAAGGTTTTAAGAAGAAAGGTCATTTGTAAACATAGATTATACTAACGTGCATAAAATGTCAGCCGTAATGCGGAGCCACACCTCCTACTAGCGTGACCACCTCTGTTTTGCGCATATTTCTAGCCATTGGATTGACAGGGTACTTTACCTTCCCCAAAGTATGTCCGAACTGCCGAAGGGTAATATTACAACTTAAACGTTATATTTCCATTTTCTTAATGTCAGTTTTCTCATTGCCGTTTAGTAGCGGCAGCAGCTTTAACCTTCGTCTCCATGTTGCTGTTGAAAGCTCTGATATATGAAAATATCGCAGCTGTTTTTCAGTTTAATCGAACATGTAAATAATTCTGTACTCCTTCCTCTAGTAGGCCGAATTATTTGTAAGTGGTTTAGCTTTTCCTTGTGTACCTATCGTAGCGAAACTCTTTCATAGGGGTGGTATCTGAATCACCCTTTCATTCCGCATAGATTATAAACTTCTTCATTGGTTAGCTTGTATGTCCTTGTATTGTTTTTCAGGGCACTCGCATAGAGAACTGATACCGACTAGGTGGAGTCAAAAGTTGGTTATCTGAAAGCGGAAACCATCGGAGAGAAAATACTATGGACCACTTTTTATGCACCAAGGTGTACGTAGTGCACAAAAACAGCTTATTATTTTTAATTATCCATTCACCCATCCGTTCCTTCGTCCGCCCAATTTTCCGAAAAGTGTGTGTTTATTTTCATTTTAAAAAGTGGCCTATTAACTGCAACCTGATGTGCGAACACAAACGGCTAATTAGTTTATTCTTGGAATACATTGCTGTATTGCCTCATATATGAAGAGATGTTCGTAAACATGATGCTGCTCCTATCCCCCAAGAAAATTTGGGTCATGGTCATATTCGACAAAGCCTGCAGTGCGCTACACTGGCTTATAGCTCCCTTTGTAATTGAAGTGCGTGCTATAAATCAAACTAATCATAAATTATTGCTCACATTAAGGAGAAATAGAAATATGGATCATGGAAGGAATTCGAGCAATGGGCTCTCGGGTTTCCAGCTTGTACCAACTGGGCTACTATGACCGTCTTCCAACCAAATAAAGCAATGAATCCCTCTCACTCGATTATTTATACCCCGGAGACCTCTTAGTGTGTCTAAACCTAATTTAATGTAACCATAATATAACACAGGTATTAATTTTATTAACGCTTAAATAATGCACAGATTATTATTATTATTATTATTATTATTAAATATTATATAATGCACTGAGAATTTCTCTTGTAACCTATTTCTAACATCGATAATCTGAAAATTAAGTCTTCATAATTTAAGTTTCAACATTTTAACAATATTTTCAGATAGTTTAGAGGCTAAGTGTCCATTATCTTGTTTCTTTTAAACTGATACAGAAAATTAACTTGTTGAATACACACATTATATTCAAGTTGATTTATTGATTTACTTTCGTTACCACGTATAGTAAGTAGGGGAAGTATTGCATTCCACCCAAAAATTCTATACCGAAGTTACATCTGTTTTGAGGCCCCCTGAATCCAAATAAACCATCTTTGGAAATATATCCGTGCGCGCGCGTGTGTCTTTGGACAGCATAACTCAAAAAAGAAAATTGGAATAAAGCCCAATCTTGGTATTTAGGTTCAATATGTTCCAAAAATACGACATGAAGATTTTCAATAAAATCCCACAAAACAATCCTTTCATTGCACATTTTTGGAATGTTTGTTTTTCTAAAAAATGGCTGTAACAATTTTGATTAAAATTCCATATATGAAAAATGCTTACATGACAAATGAAAGATATATATCTTGAATTATCGGAGAATAGCCTGTGAAATCTTCATTCGGAAGGAATTTTCAGTTATCTTGTATAACCGGTAAACGTTAAGCGATAGACGAAAACGCACTACGCAAAAAAAGGTAGATTTCTTTAAATCACACAATTTCTTTAAAATAAGGTTTTCGTGGTAAAGGTCGTTTATGAGATATCCGTTATTAGTGATTCGAATTGTTCTTTTCTTGGTCATTCTCTTGGAGTCCTTTACATTCAGTTGTTTCTCGCGATTGCATGGAAACAGAATGAAGTTTTAAGGCCAGTATATAGCGCCCTGTTCTTAAACATTTTACTATCGCCATTCCCTTTGTATATATAATGAAATGTGTAATTTAAGTCCATTCGCATTCTTTTCGGGCAACAAGTAGGGTAAGGTAGGGGAAAACACATTTGTAGAGCTAGGAGATCTGCTCCATATCCTTTGTCGCGGTATCTGTCTCGTGTTATCTTATTTGCTGAGCGCCTGTTATTGTTTTACTATTTTGAATTTTGGGTTCTTTGTCCTCCGGCTAGCTATTATTACTCAGTCGAGCAAATATCTCTTGAACAGGGTGTGTAAACGGAAAGGAGTTGTTACCTAAAGATAACACTGATAAAGGAATTTGTTTTTACACTTTTATTGCCGTCACACTTAATTAATTTCACATATTTAATCTTGATACACGCCTGACTGAAACTGTTATGTTTTCGAGCAATGGACTCTTATTTGCCGCGCACTATTAATTCGCGTATTTCACATTTTGTAACTAACTTTACGACGCAAGAGATTCCGTAGAATTGCGTAATGTGTACTTCGTTAATGCTTTCTTAGATATGCCTGACGTGTAACTCGCGAGAGAGATTTCTTAGAACTGCGCGACGTTTGCCTTGTGAATGATTCTGTAGAACTGCGCGATACTTGTCTTTGGCTCCAGAATTTATACTCCCTCACCCCCATATGCCTAAACATTATAATAGAGCTGCTATTGGTTAATAAATCGCGCCAACATTAGCGTCAAATTTCGTCAGCCAATCAAAATTACAAAAACATATGCTCTAGGGAAGATATTCCCTCCATTTCTAGAGAAAGGCACGCTACCCTGACGTCATTTATTTATCTCTTCTAATTGATAAACAACTCACCCCATTGTTACCCGCTCCTATTGTCAGTTTCAGTGAGGCCGTGTAAACTTATTTCCTAACAATGCTTATAGTTAACAAACCTCTCAAATCATTGTCATACAATAATGTTAATTTACACTACAATCACTCTGGCATTCACAGTGTTGTGATATAAAATACTGCTTCACCTTCCAGAGCTGGCCAAAAAGAATGCAAATGAGCTGTAGGTATTTGTGCAAAGGTTTATTTGGATTAAAATGTAGTATTTAGAAAAATAAGCTTGAGTAAGAATAATTTGTATGCCAAATAATAAACGATAGAGAGTAGAGAAAGTAATATGAATGTATCACATCAGATACTTTTTTATGTTCTGGTCATTTCGGTTGCTTCTACGCTAGTAACAATCGCTTGGTGTAAACCCCCTTTTCTATGACGTTTTACGTTAGGTTATTATTTATTTTGCCTTTGAATCACTCCATTCCTTCTCGCATTCACATTTACAGACCTCTGCGAAGGATAAGGCATAATTCTAATTGAAGAAAAATTATCCACCTCAGACGGGAATAGAACTCGAGATCTCTCCGTTGAGAATGAAGCACGCGTGCTGTCATGTCCTGCTTATGACTATTTTGAATTGTTTGGCCATAGAAACCCTATTCCACACGTAAATGTATCATATGGTGTATTCAAACCATTATTAGTAACAATGTTTAAATAACAATCACAATCGTAATTTGCAGAAATTAATAGTGTTTTATCACTTAAGAAATGTAAACGTCGTCCTTCTTTTCTTTAAACTGTAACCAGGCTGCAAAGTATCCTTAAAAGCTTTTAATCGTCACTAGCACGAGGCTTGAGCAAATGTGTATGTCGTTCTTGCAAACATTTTTGTATTTTACATTCTTAGTGTACGGTGGCGCCGTGGCCGAGTAGTTAGACCACTCGCCTCTCACCAAGGCGGCCCGACTTTGACCCCAGGGACCGTCATGTGGGTTTTGTGGTGCACAAAGCGGCGTCAGGTGGGTTTTCCCCGGGTTCTCCGATTTCCCCCGCCATTCATCATTCCACAGGTGCTCCAACTTCACCTTTCCAGTCGTTCATCTCTCCATCTCATCTATCATCTCCTTCTTCGTTTTCATCCCGGGCTGATCCCGCCACTCTGGTTGTCACTCTCTGATTCATAGACCCTCAGCTCCCCCCAGGCATCTGACCACTGGTATTGGCTTGTAAGTTCTACGAAGGGAAGGGTAATCAGATATTTCTTTACTGAGTGTAAGATTTTAATTTGTCTTAAATTTGGGCGCTAGTCATGTTTTCATTTCTATAGCTTATCACTCATGACAGTATTTTTAAAGTTCAGAACATTCATTTGAAGATGAGAATAACTATATATTTTATTACTATATGTGACAATAACTGTTATATAATGTATTTTGATATTTTTAACTTTGCTAGATATAGGAGTAGCAAAATTGCTCGTGCCCTTGCGTATAATAAAACAGGAGTGCTATTCCCTTTTGGACAATATCCTGAGATAGAACCTGGCATAATGACATTCAACATGAATAATAATAAAAGTTAATGGAATTTATATCAGTATTTCTGTTTATATTAACTGAAAATTTTTGAAACTTGCATCAGAGTAAAAATTACATTAAACAACTAAATTGATTATCCGTCTACAGTTTCCAAAACATATAAAGCAATGTAAGCATAACACACGGGCTAAAGTGACACTCTTATTTCATGTTACTTATAAAATTAGTATACTAAACGTGCTCATAAACACCATTAACTATTTAAAAAAATATCATGAATGATAGGTATTCATCATGCAAACGACTGCAATTCATGAGATAAATAATGAAAAACGTTCCAGTTGCTTCTGCTGGTTGTATTTCTCATAGATACGCCATAGGTTTTCAGGAGAGTTATGTTTTTAGTTGAATGAAGTGGTAAAGACAAATCCGTGTATAAAGTTTACGTAGAACCGTCTGAAAGGAACAATGTAGGAACAATGAAATATTTCGCACATTTTCATTCCTCCCCCAAAATTATAGGATTTTGATTGTAGCAACTTATGATATGAGATATAGCATGAAAAATAAAATGTTAATTTTGAATTATCTGAATTTATCCTATACACTTCTCACTATTTTCATTAAATTAACTGCGTAACAGAGAATTATGGGTCAAAACACCTACATGCTCTCTATAAAAATACCTGATCTGGTAAACTTGACTTCTGGAGTCGACCAAAGAGCTATTTTATATTCACAACATGTAAACATACACCCAAAACGAAAAATATTGTGAGTCACATATACACACACACACCCACATATAAATGCTCAATACCACATATATTTAAACAATCTTAGTACACGTACTTCCATTAAGTATCTTCCCAAGCTTGATAAGTTTTGGCTGTTTAGAATTAAGTCCCAGCACGCTGTCCTTCGTCTGTTGGAAGTGAATAATACTACTGGTAATACGTTTTTCCTAGCACCCTCCGTCTGCACGCCTGCTGCCAAAATATGCGTCCAGTTTTCTGTTACCGCATCCTCCTACCAGCATCGTCAACAATCTTACGAGCTCTCCACCATTCCAATCTAAGCCACGCTACTCCCGTCCTCTGTTTCATAACCAAATCCAATATATATGCTTCCTTACCCCACCCAGATTTATTTCATTTTGTAGTTCCAAAGTTAGCTTAAATCTACATTCAGACTTCCTGCCTGTTTATACCACATAGTCGTGTTTTGACTTTTTGCACGGCACTGTATCTATCTTCATTACCCCTTTATCAGACATTGTTTAAGCCAATTCCGTCAGATACTAGCTTACCACGAAAAACTGTAGAAGTTATTAGAAGATATACGTAATTTCTGTGACAATAACCACTTCCGAAGTATTCGCTATTCGTTTGAATTTTCCAAAGTTCTAAGCGGGTGTCTTTTTACTATTAGGCTGCACTTCTGTGATTTCTCATGACCTAAAGAAAAAGTGTGCAATATCTGTACTAGTGTTTTCGCCCTCTATATGCTTCAACGTGTCTACGATAAAACCATTTCTGGAGAACATTTATCATGATTAGCATTTTTAACGAGATAAACATAGAAAAATAATCCTTGTGTTCTAATCACACAGATTTCACTAGAAACTGTCGTTTACTTACAAATCTATTCATACAATATTTTGTTTCTCTATGCATGTGTTTTGGCAGAATTGCTTTTAGCACACAATTTAGAGCAGCTAGACGAGCGTGCAACAACTAAAACGATCGCTAAATATGTCCTCCTATATGCCTGACTTAATACTACTAGTCGGCCACGATATGAGTTCGTGCGGTGGGAAGAGAAACTGAACAGTTGCGGAACAATTGGGACGTAGCATCGCAATAAAGTCAGGTAAAGAAAACATCCGCAGTTCCAATTTGCATTTACTAAAGAGACTGAGAACTGCAATGTAGTACTGTTTTTATTGTGCAACTGTGCATTCGCCTTGGCCCTGACTCTCCTCTGATCCCTAGCCTTGATGAAGCTCTCAGTGTTAAAAAGAGTAGCTAGTGCACTCATATCGCGACTGACTAGTACACATTATTTGCAGGATTTAGAAGAAACAAAAAAACAGCACTCTGAAACGGTATTGCTTATAAGACTGGGTCATTCAAAGGAAAAACGAAATATTTTGGAAATGCCTAAAGCTACAAAAATGTATTTCACTAAATGAGCTCCAATTTTTCCATAACGTTTTTGTTTGCCTATTGTGGTTTCGTAAGTATATAAATTATATGAAGTCTACAGAAAAGAAAGGCTTCGTAGGCGATAGACATAAAATTCAAAATATATACATTTGTCAACTTAATATCTAAAACATACGACATTTGAATTCAAACCGCGCAAAACCAATTTTGAGAAAATAAGAACAGGAAAATTTCTTGATTGAAACGGTGTCATGGAAATTTAAATGTTGTCTGACTTAAGTATACACCATTTATTTACAATCATAAAAAAATGGAGAGAGCGATGTTATTATTTTCGACGTGCATTTATTCCATTTGCTTGCAACGTGGTCGCGAACATTTAATTCTTGAAGGCTGAATGCGTTTGTGCATCTGTGCATTCCACTAGGTATGTAATTGTTAATAGCCTTGCAGTACAAACTTCCCTCGTGTAAACTCTTTTGAGAACTTTCCCTCTGGATAATGAGAAAAGCTACCAGCAAAGCAAGCACTTTCCCGTATTTAGTACCAGCTTTGCCTCTAAATGGGTGGTAGACACAATGATACAGGTTACGGTTTTGTTTAATAGGAGATTATAATGGAGAATTAAAACATGACGCTAACTGAAACTTCGACAAAATAAGGTGGTTGTATTTAAGCGGCTTATACATTTGTAAGGAAATTACTGTTCTGCTGGTTTCCTCTTCCTGTAATACAGTGCTAATAGACATACCGTGTATAATTATAACGTTTCACACACAGCGTTAACATAAGAGACGGCTAAAAAATGTCTTTGCATGCTGCAAATGTTTCTGCTTGTGATATTTATTAATCGCGTGCATTCAGCGCAATCTACTCCAGCTAAAACAGGTTCTTTCAAGTAATTATTCTTTTTACTACGTACAGTCAGTAGGGTAAGTATTGTATTCCACTCAAAAATTCGATACCGAGATTTCACGCAAACACAGGTTTTGAGGTGCCCTGAATCCAAATAAAGTATTGTTGGAAACGTGTCCGTGTGCGTGTCGGATAAATACCAAACTTGGTACTTGAGTTTAATATCTTCCAAGGATGGGAAACGAACATTTTCAAGGAAATCCCTCACCCGAGACTACCCTTTACATAGAACCTTTTTCGAACACTTTTATTTTCTCAAAAATTGCTCTAACGATTTTGATTAAAATATCAGGCGTTTAAGATATTTTCACGACAAATGTAATGTATATCTTTTATTTTCTGGAAATGTCCTCTAAAGTCCTCTACATTCTCAATGACTTTCGCATAACTGGTAAACGTAAGAGACAGACAAAGTTTTACTACACAAAAAATATAGATCTCACTAAAACACTCAGTTATGTAACATCTTTTTGTCGAGTGAACCATTTCCGAGATATTCTTTTTTACTACTTTTTATGTCCTGACATGCAAAGTGAATGGAATGCGCCACATAGCAACCATCTGTTAAAAGATTTGACTATAGCTTAAAGCCTACCAAATTTCCCTTGCACCTTCAATGAAATTAGCAATAAGATAATTTCTGCAATTATTTTTTTCGATTAAGATGAAGTATATGGAGAATAAACGTTTGTAAAAATAATTTGTACAAGAGTAGGGAAGGTCATATGACTTCAGAACATCAGATTTGTTTTCATTGGGTAAAAGATACAAAAATATAACAAACTTGAATTTTTAACTTTTACTTTTAAGCGCATTTGGGATTAGTATGCATTGTGTGACATTAATTATTCTATTTATTATTTTGGGCTGCGCAACGCTGGGGTGCAATTTTAATGAAACATTCTGTGCATGAACTTTTGAGGATATTTACATACCAATGTTTTATGTTTTAATTTACGGCACTAATGTTTTGGCTATAATAATAAACATTTACTTATATTCGTTTGAGAAAATACTAAAAAAGAATTAGTATCCCAGTATGCAAACGTACACCTGTAAAACTAACGACTACTGTTTAAGCTTAAAAATAACTACGAAGTATATAGCGTATATTATATACATATAATATTTGTTTACTTATTCTTTGCTCAAATTTTAACGTCCTTTAAGCGAGTACATTATATTGGACGATGAATGAATGAAATGGTTGAAATGATGCTCAAATGGACCTGGGGTCAGAGCTCAGAGTTATCCGACATTCGTCTTTTCGGGATAAGGGAAACCCCGGAAAAAGCCTTAACCAGATTTGCACCCTAACTGAGATTCGAACTCGAGACTTCCTAATTGTGAGGCAGATTCTACCCTCATAGCACGGAAGTAGACTCGAAATATTATGTTGAAGTGTGTATGAATTTCTTTCTTAGCTTTTATAAAGTTGTAAATTTTCAGTATATTTAATGTTAATAGAAAATTTAAATATTCTACATTAGCTCTCACCATTCCATGGCACATTTAATAACAATTTTAAAACTAAAGAAACTGGACAATATAAGTCTAACTGAAGCATAATCCCTGTGCTCCTTAAAGGCATATGCTTCCATTTAGAAAAGCTAGCATAATCTTATCTGTTAATATTACTGTTTGAGTGTCCAGTAGAAAACCTTCCACTTATACTTGTCCCATCCCGCCCCACAATCATAGAGCGACAGAAATATTTGGAAAATAGTTTTTCACTGTTACCAACTTTAGGATAAGGCAGTTACTTCCTCTCTTCTACTTTTTGAAGTAGCTCCTAAGAAAGTTTTCGCCAAAGCCGAAAAATGACTACGCTGATTATTGAAGGAACGGCTTGGTCTTTCTCTGCTGATCCCTTGCTGATTTAAGGTCCCATGTCAGTTTGATTAATGGTATATTCGACAATGTTTTCCAGTTTAAATACAAAATATAGGTAGCCTTCACTACAGCATCCGCCCAACCCTGGTTTTCTACTGCTTGTTCCAGTTTAAACCACCGCTTGAGAATGAAAAAGAAATGCCAACTTGACTTTTAATATATGAATACAAGTGACATTGTACAGGTGATGAATGAGAGAGTGAGAAGATTGAGAGAGACAAAGGAGTACTTTTTTTAGATTGTTATCTCTTTCTGTGATTGTGAATAGTTGTAACTTGCTATTTACGTTGTGATTGGTATAAGCTAAGCAATTAGTGCTGTCATAAACTATTAAAACTTCAAATTATTGTTAGCAATTTCATAGCACAGACCGTGAACTTTACCTTCAAGATGAATATGTGTCTGTGTTTTTAAAGATGTTCAACAAAGAATCTTCTTGGACATACTTTCAGGAAAAATATGCTTAAGATATGTTGCGGATTTACTATTTTCTTACGGTAGGTAGAGGAAATATTGTATTCCATCCAAAAATTCTAAGATTTCACCGAGAAATCTATGTTTTGATGTCCCCTGAACCCAAAGAAGACATTTTTAGAAAAATACCCATGTGTGTGTATTTGTGTGTCTCGGAACAGCATAACTAAAAAACGAAAAGTTGATTAAATAAATTGAGGGTTTTAAGTTTAGCATCCTCAAAGTATGCATCACGATGATTTTCAACAAAATTCCCTCGTCCCAAAGTATCCTTTACATAGAAAATATTTCCAAAATCGTAATTTTCTCAAAAACGTCATAACCATTTTGTTTAAAATACAATACCTTTAAATTATTTTCGTGACAAAATCTTGCATTTTCTATGAACATCCTCTTTATTTTGAGCCACTTTTGCGTAACTGCTAAACCGTAACTGCTAAATCTTATCTCACAACAAAATGTAGACCTTGTTGAAGCACACAGTTTACGTCGAATAAACCTTTTGTAGCGTTAAACATTTCCAAGATAGTCTTTGTTATTGGATTAATTTCCATTGATTCATTGATAACTTATACTTTTCTCAACTGCAAATCGCTATTCTATCTTTTTCGTGTTCATGTAAAGAGACCTGAACTTCAAAATCATCACATAGCGATCGCCTTTATAAAGATTTTAATATATTTAATGCTTTAGCTTACTGCATTCTTCTTACACCTACAGCAAAGGGAGTAAATGAGTAATGAAGGTTACTCTTAACAAGAAGTAGCTAGAAAAATAACTTTTATAAGAATAATTTATAGAAGAGTGAGTAGAGAAAGTCATGTTAACGCCATATCCATTTTTTTTCTTTTGGTAAAGGCTCATTGTTACAATTTTGATGATTAAAATTTGGTACTTTCTTAGATTGTGACACGCCACTAGAGTCCATGGCTTTGAACCTTATAACCCACTTCAATTTGCTCACATATGCATCTGATGCACCTGGGATATACGAGGGCTGATCAATAAAAACTAAGACTGATTTCTTTTCACAGATATTATTACTCCATTTCAATGTTGACTTGATCTTTTTCAAAATAGTCCCTTCCTACTTGAATGCACGTTTTATAGCATCTCTGCCAGTCCTCGAACACATGGTGCAGGCCATTTTTTGTCAGGTCTTTGAGAATCGCCTCGCTTTTCTTCAGCACTGCTTCAGTACTCTCAAATCAAATGCCCCGGAGCTTTGCCTTTAGTTATGGGAATAAAAAGAAATCACAGGGGGCAATATCGGGTCTATAATTTGGATACGGCACACAGGTAATGTTGAATTTATCGAAACATTTCTGGACTTGATTTGCGACGTGAGGGCGCGCATGTCATGATGAAGTCGCTACCCATTCCCATGAAGTTTTGGAAGTTTCCTTGCAATCTGTTCCTCAGTGTAGCCAATACTGGCGTGTAGTACGCTGCTGTGAGGGGGAACTGCATGGTGGTAAATCATTTCATTTGAAAGGGGATATATTATACATATATAGAAGAATTGTACATATGAAAGGGAAACCATACATATAAGGATTGTACAGTAATAATTTAATTCACGAACACGTTAAAATGTTCAACATATAACATTTGTACAGAGCTGATTGTAAGATATGGGCGAGCTATCAAGAATTTCAAGAAATCGTAAAGACCGTACCTGTCACCGAGCGGTACAACGCTAATTGATGGCGCCCAAGCACACGGATCTGAACCCACACATTCTCATACATGTCAGGGTAACGCGGCCTGAGAGCCAATAGGAAACATCATTACATTTTTAAACGCGGAGGTGAGCGTCACTAGGCTCCCATATATAAGGGCAGACAAAGCCTCGGAGCCCGCTCTTATTCTAAATATATCTCATCGAGAGGTCACGTCGACACGAGGTGCTACAGATGCACGTGGGTGCACAAGGGTGGGGTGCGTGTGAATATAGCTAGGCTCCTGACCAATTTAAAATGGTGGGGATTATTATTATGATAATGGGAAAAGATAGCCGCCCATAACTATTCAAAGTGTAAAATAAACTTCATTGACTAAGGGAAACTCGCAGTGTATTTTTAACTTGCCTCACCCACCAGAACCTAAGATTCAATAATTAGAGATAGTTAGGAATGGAATACTCAACAACCGACAAGCACCAATAGCCGAGGAAGAAGAACACTGTAACAGACAACAACGACCCAAGGATCATCGATTTCCCGCTACAAATATCGCCCAATGACTGTTTCTCGCTACACATTACACTATTCCATTCCGAAACACCAGGCCCACCTTGCTTAGCACAGAGGATTCGCCCTTCTTTGAAGACCTTGGTCCACCTAAACACTGTTGCACGAGGTAGTGCATCTTCACCGTATGCTTGCTTGAGCTTTTCGAAAGTTTCAGATACTATGATTTAAACCAAAACAAAATTTTATTGCGCTGTATTGCTCCTCTCCTGTCACCTCCATTTTGTGGTATGCGAAATTCAAGTGGGTTCAACAATATACAGCATTACTACCAACCTACCGATATGAGTGTCCTGTCGCCTGTGGAAATTATAATGAAACCCTACTCTTTTTAAATATTCATGGTAGAAACAGGAAGCTATCAAGGAAGCTAAAGGAAAACATTCGTCTGTCCTTATTAATCAGCCCGCATATATACCTGTGGTAGCATATTTTTTTAGTTTATAGCAAGCAATATGTTGAATTTTGGCTCATAGGACTCGTCAAAATTCAAATTTCAGACACGAGACCTATTCCAGTTTCAATGTTCGAGTAATCATTTACGTAATCTTCCATAACTTTCATAAGACTCATGATGTGTAGTATATTTGTTTTCATTTCCTTGTTATTTTCTAAAATATGTTTCAGGCTACAGGGTCTTCGATATAAAACTTGCCCGCTCGCACTCGCTTTTAGGTCTGGGTAGCACAACATGCCACAGCCACTATGCCGGCACTCTGCCTTTGCTTCTTAAATGTATATTCCTGTAAACCAATACATAAAATGTAACAGAATTAACTACTCTTACCTTATGGCAAATACTATATGTGCAGAAGTGGCTGAAACCCAAATTGTTGAGCTGACTTCGATAGTGATTTTCGTGGCGAATGTTCAGGAATTTCATCGTTTTCGTCTAATGCCTCTTGTGTTAACACTGTACGTCTTTGAGTGTGCTTTTGTTTTGCACTGAACGAGTAGTCTGAAATTTATTTACAAGATCATGAATTGAAATTCTGGAAGGAGGCAATTGTGCAGGGAACTTGCGGATGAATTCTTCACGAACACGACGAGCCAATTCATATTTTAAAAAAATCTACATACGCAAATGAGAATGGACTGCTGACGCTAATGCTTATATAATAACTGATGGATAGAAAGCCTGGTGTGAGTGCCGAGTGTGGGGAGTGCGTAGGAATAGAAGCGGAAGGGGATTTAGCACCTCGACCTTTCTGTGCCTAAGCCCCTGAAAAGACGTCCCCGGGAGGGAGTGTGGAATGAGAGGAGACAGAGGGCGGACTAGGAGGCACGACAAGGCAGAGGGATATATCCCTATCTTTTTCCAGATTTAAACTTCCCGGATGGAAGCTGTTACAACCGCCTCCCCTCCCCTGCTGGCTTGCACATCCCATTGTGGGACCCAGGACTCGCAGACCACCCCTATTCCGGGGGACGAAGTGTTACATAGAGCATCCTTCTCCCGGGTCATGCAACGCGGAAACTCTCACCGCCAATTGCAAACCTGAAACTGCCAAGCAGATGAAAGGTGAAGTGAAATCAGAATGGAGGTGAAACAGAGGAACAGGAAGTTAGGGGGATGTAATGAACCTTCCCAACATTCGTCTAGCGACCCGGGGAAACGTGCGGAGTGAGTAAACCAACCGGCGTTGTCTCTGAAGCACAACAGTGCCAGCGGTAGGTACTATACCGAAGATGTAGGATTTCCACGCTCTGCTGTAAGTTGTAGCGTATGTGTGTGCATTGTCGCGTCGGACACATTATTGCCTTGTACATGACATTATATTATAATTATTTCGGTGGGGCTTTGAATTTACGTCCGACGCAGCATCTCTCTCCCCCACCTCCTGGCCAAGGGGTGGAGAGAGGAAAGGGATAAAAGCGAGCGCTACTGCATTCTTTGTCTAGTGGCGCCAGTCAGTAGCGTGGGTCAGTCCAGTGTGTGTCTTCAGGGTGAGTGGTTGTATGTAGTGTGTGTGGAACATCTCCCTCTAATGTCTGTTCTGTAATCTTCTGCGAATGATGTAGTGGCACCTAGATAAATTTATAATAAACCACAGTGGATGTGAAATTAAGTGTATTTTGTTATAAATATCCCACTCCCACTTTAAATTTGTGCAGCTAAGTTCCTGGTCCTCTCGTTGCCACTGCAGCTACGTCCCCCAATATTTATGCCGGGGTAACTAAATTTAATATGAGCTGCAAAACCATTTGGTCTCACCCTGGTATATAATAAATTGAAAAGTTCTTGTGAAGTAATATTGTTTCTTACTAAGGCTATTTAAAACAACAGCCTTTGGCGTATATAAACCAGTGAGAATTGCAGAATGTACATAAATATAATAACGACAAACTGCATTATCGGATAAAATCAAAGATAGACTTGGAAATTGCGGAACAATTTGGCAGACTCAAATTCTAGGGATGTACAGAAAATGGTAACATGAACTATTGTCAAGAAGTCAGACAGGGTATATCACCGGAAGAGAAAGCGTTCCATTAAAAATAACTACTTTCTCTGAAACTTTGGGGTATGTTATTTAAAAATAAATGTGAACGTCTAGTTATTTCAGTTGAATTTAATACCATGGTGACAAGTTGCCATGGTAACTGTCAGGGTAGTGGCATGATAATCCGAAGATCCTTGGTTCAAAGCCCAGCTTAGGCATTGAATTTTTCAGTGTCTGGTTCTATCTTTCGAACCTGTCTTACACACGACTTGTGTGGATAACAATTACCAATATTATATTAATTGGGTGCTTTATAAATATAACTTAGGTTGTTCTCATTACATTTGTTTCATCTTTTTATACATTATAAGACTATAAGACTGCCAAAACAGACTCAACATGTCGTAAGCATATATTGACATTTTCCTATAGGTAAATCTCAAGCTTTCCAGTTAAATAATAGTCTACAATATTAAAGTGTAAGATTTTCCTCCGATACTTTGTTTTATTCTTGATAGATCTGTAATTATACCTTGAGTATATAAGCTCATTAAGGACATTCACGAGCATAGGCAGTATCTCAGATCTTCTTTTATCATTACCTAGAAATTCTCCGCATTTTCCTCAGCTGAAGCAAGGTTTGTGCACCGTGAAAGGAACAATGGAAACACAGACTAATTCGATATATGTTGCATGCATACTATGGGCATTTCCAACCTCAAGGAAACGCAAAGCGTGTCTGCAGAGACCAGATAAGGAATGGGAGACGCCTACGTGGACTTTGCATTATTTGAGTGCACCTATAAAGTATGTTGCATGCACGACAGCTGATAACCATCGCGAGACTTTTTCATACGACTGTGACTACATACTCGAGTGTTTTGTGTTTTGTTTTGTAGAGGCGGAAATACGTGCTCATCATAATTCGCTGGCTTTAAGAGAACACAAAGGAAATTCATTGTGAAATATTTATGTAAATACTGAAATAGGATAACTGCTATGGTAAAAGTTAGAGAACTGTATTTAGGATTAAGCAAATCCGTTGTAGTGGTCTAGCGGCAGGCAGTGAGGGCATTGTTCTTTAATTGGGATTATATGCAACGCTTCCTAAAATCCGCACGTATGAATGAAAGTGCGAATCTCTGTGTTAACGTTTAAAACCAGTAAAATAATATAACGCAGCAATTAGAATTTAATGTAAACGAGTGAACAACTTGCTGTTGCGCATTTATTGTTTACAAAGGCGAAAAAGTGGAAATATTTAATAGTTTCTTGTTAATTTTATGACGCTTTAGAACCTTAGCACAAATTTTGATATGGGAGATATATACTGAGGTTCGTAATGGTGAGAGGGACACGCGTGATGCTATAAGACACTCATTCCCTTTGCTGGAGTGTCGTACTACAGAGAGAGCCAAAACACTACGAACCGACTGCGCGGGGCTTTTTATGTCCGCGTCCTCGGTTCACTTGACGTCTGCCGCTATCATAAAAAGGAGCGCATGTAACCATACAACATGTTTAAAACTACTTTTAAAGGCTTTACTTACCAACTTTATGAAAGGAGATCGTAAAATTGACCACCGTCGTTTTCTACGCATTTTTGTTTTAATTCTTCCAGTGTGTGTGGGTTTGTCTTGCACACTATATTTTTAAAGTTACCCCAGAGATAGAAATCGCAGGGGGTTAGGTAGTGGGACCGAAGGGGGCAGAAATCTCTGCTAATAATTCTGTCCTGAAACACACTTTCAGTTGTTCTCATTGAAATATTGGAGATGAGATATTGCAGAGTGTTGCTGGAAAAAGGCAAAATTGCGCCTGTTAATTCTCTAAAAAAGGGAGGGTCCTTTAACTATTTCTCCGCTCATGGCGCACCCTACAGCAATGTTTCGTCATAAAGAGATACTTCATGAGCAATATTAGGTTTGTCAGACTTCCAATAACGATTATTTTGTGTATACACATATCCATGAAGGTGGAACCAAGCCTCGTCCGTGAAAAATATTAAATATGGGTCTATTTCGCCATTGGGTACAGTTTTACACTATTGAGACTCCACTCACAAAATGTGCGCCTAATTACAGGATCACCTGGTTGAAGTGCATGTGCCACAATTATTTTATTTGCTAGCTCTTCGTGCAAAACCATAAGAAATGCCAGCCTGTTGTGAAAGACGCTTAAGTAATTTTTGGGGATGTTCTCCAAACGAGGACCGATGTCGTCTAATGTTTCGGTAAGAACCGTACGCCGTATTTTAGATTTCTTATCCTGAAAACTTCCTGTAAACTTTATTGTAAATTTCATGGATTTTTCAACGCCCTGGAACTTTTACACCTGGAAATCTATCTGCAAATCATACTTTCAATTGGTGAGCGGACAAAGTTAACATGTACGAATCATAAATAAATACACGCTGTGCAGTAGTAAACATATAATCAGCCATAATATATTTTGTGATTAAGAGCAGGACAAAATAATAAATAACTCGTAATAACTGAACCACAGCACATCACCGTCAACTTAATACTGCACTTCAGACTGCACAGAAAAACAGCATGACCTTTTTATAGCACTAGTGCGTTATCATGTTTCCACTCACCCAGGGGAAAAACACCACGCAACCTAGTTGTAGTTTCTTGGCGCTCCCGTTACTACGTACTACCGAGAGACCCAATGGACTATGAACCAGCTGCGCCGTGTTTTTCCACTGGGCGTGTGAACACGTGTTTTCCGCTGCTGCTGCAATCAAGGTCACGCAACTGAGCTGACTTTGCTCTGCTCTGCATTATTGTGTTGACCGCGTAGTTCACTTAGAGTCTATGTAGTGCAGTTGTTACGAGTTACTTGTTATTGTGTCCTGTATTTAATCCCTAGTATGACTCAGTATATGCTTACTATAGTGAGCGTGCATTTATGATTCCGAGTCAGCTCGTCAGTGTAAGTATACAGAACGATTCCCGGGTATAAAGGTTCCAAACCGTACAACAATCCTAATCTGTATAATATATTGTAGGCCACAGTAGTGATCAATCTAAGAAACCCGACAGACAGTGTAGGTTTCTTACTGGAGAAACATTACCGTGCCTCTGGCGTTTTCCAACAAGACACTGCCACAAGCCATATAGAAAATTTTTCAATGAGACCTATTGAAAGTATGTTTGGGGAGGACATAATTCTAAAATAGAGATTTGTGGCCTCCTCGGTCCCCCAACCTAACCCCTGCGACTTTTATCACTGGAATAAACTAAAACATAAAGGATGCATGACAAATCCACACACCCTGGAAGAATTCCAACAAAATATCCGACAGAAAATTCACAACATTTCACAACGTGAACTACGACGAGTAATGGATAATCTCTTAAAGAGACGCCAAAGATGTATGACAACGACGGTGGCCAGCTTCAGCACCTCCCTTCATAACGTTGGCAAGTAAAGCCTTTAAACATAGTTAAGAAAACTATTGTATGGTTACATCAGCGCCAATCTATGCTAGCGGCAACGCGCACCGTCATCACGAAGCGAAAAAACACCTCGCAGCCGGTTCATAGTTCATTGGGTCCCCCTGTACTTGATTCTAAAGTGAACCGTCACTTACACGGTTACGTTCTTGAGTTCCGGGCTACTAAAGTCGTCACATTTTTTGTGGCATTAGTGTTGATATTGCTCATACATAGTTTAAAACAAGTCCCCATTGTGACAGCATTTTTTCTATTTCATAATATATTTTCGTCCTGAACTAGTTAGTAACTTTAAGAAGGTAGAGGAAAGAGGACGTTAGTGGAGAGAAAATGTAATACTAAGGTATTCAACGAAATTTTCTGAACAGCAGAGGCAACCCAGAACAAATAACCTTAACAACGCAAATAGTTTGTAGCTATCTTCCAGATAAGATACTGTGCTGAAACACCGAGCGCTGAAATTTGATGATCTTAGCTGTAATCCAATTTTGTTTCTCCGCGAAAACTTTCAGGTTGTAACTCGTTAGGGAGAGAGGTCCTGATTACCTGGTTTGCTTTGTATGGGAAAAAGGGAATGGTCTTCTGAATTTTCACGAATAAGTATGATATTATTTCTTATGAACCAACTGTTCCAAATTGTTTTTAGATACTGTAATGCCCTAGTTATAGGATTTGGATATTAGATTTGGGGACGTAACAGCGATGATAGGTTACTCACATATATAAACATCTGAAACATATTGAAAGGTCTCAAAGTAAGACTAGGATACATCAACCAATGTAGATTCGTATTGTAAAATTAAACCTTCTCTAATTCTAGCAAATGAAATAAAATTGAACTGGGGTAAAGAGGCATATATACTTAATTTAGTAAGAAAGGAAAGATCAGGAACGGTATGGTTTAGACTGGGGGCTGGAGGGCACAGAAAATGACTGACGATTCTGGCAGGAGAATCTGCCCATTCTGTGATTTGGATGAGGACTGGGTACATATTTTGGCGGAATGTGCACAGTGGTGAGAACCAGCGAACGATTAAACTCAAAGAAAAATTCTTAAGTCCCTCAAGAAAGAGATTGGCATGTTGGGATCTACTGGCTGACCAGAGGAACTGGCAAAACATGGGCAATTTTTTAACTAAAGTGCACGAAGCTACGTCAAATTTGTTCAATTAGACAAAGATAATTTATCTCTAAATAAGTGTGAAGGCTTTCACAGCCGGAGTTAATCGATAAAACATTAAAATCTTCCGGGCTGGAAGGCCGTGGTCTAAGGGTAAAATTACTAGCACCCGACGTTTCGGTCAACTCTGTGGTTGCCATCTTCAAGAATGTAACACCCTGGACAGCTTGATAACGACTGCCAACTAGGCAAGAGATGTTCCGCAATATATAGTTAACGTCAAGGTCAAAACTGCCGCAGTGGGTCTGCAGTGACGTGTCATCGCTGGTATCCACGTAGATTGAGCTTAAATTTTTCTTTCTTTTTATTAAAGTTGTTGGAGTGTTTATAAATTTCAATTCCTTCTCTATGAAGTCTAGTGTGATAATATTTTGTTGCAGATAGTACTTGCGTGTCTTAATATAGGATACGATGACCCATGGTAACAAAGTGTTCAGCGACTGCATAAACGGCATTGTCGCATTGCACAAACAGATAAGATCTTCTTGTGGTTTACCGGGAAAAATGCGAATTAGCTGGAGAATTTAATGTCGTGTCGGCATGTTGCCATGGTAGCTCTGTGGTTAGAGCAACCGGACGGAGACCGGGAGATCCGTGGTTCAAATCCTGGCTATGGCATTGAATTTTTCAGTCTTCTGATTCTACCTTTCCAACCTTGTCCAACACACGGCTTGTCTGAAAGAACAATTAATTCTGCTGAAAGATTGTTTAAATTTGTAAAATTAACTTTGGTTGCAGCGCCTCCAGTTTATACTCATTGTCTCAACTATAGGCCCTAGCACCTAACTTTGTATTGTGGAGATCTTTTATAAGACGAGATCAGCCTGCACTCAGAAATAACCAAATAAGGAATGCTGGACTATGGCTTCTCTAGCTTCCATCATAAAGCTCACATTTAATCATGACTAAAGGAAATGTTTCGTGCTGTACTGGTGACATTCTGTGTTGCACCACATTAAGTGGAATAAACTTTAATTTGATTTAACTACATGTGTTATATACGCAACTTGCGGAACACAAAGCTTGAACTAGGAGTACACATTGTTGTACCCATTAGCAACATGTTCATACCTTATCGGTAAATTCTGGTATTTGTTTATCATTCACAGTGTTTTATTTCGCGCTTGTGTGTACAGAGACAGACAAAACAAGGGGTACTAACTGTGACGTAAGGTGCTGCTTAAATGAGAATACATTTTCTTTTACAATTTGATGCAGTAATTTGTATCACAAATTACTTAAATCTAAAGAATGATTATAGTATGAATATGCATTTTTATGTGACATTGATTTGAGATGTTTGTTGATTGTAATTATTGTCGAGAAGTAAGTTTATACTGCCTTACTGAAACTGACAATAATAGCGTGCAATAATGCAGCGAGGGGGTGAGCTGTTTATCATTGTTAGAGACGAGGAAGTTACGTAATGTTGGCGCGTATTTTTTTAGAATTTGCTGGAACATTCTCCGTAGAGCATATGTATTCATAATTTTCATTGGATATAAAAATAG
This sequence comes from Deroplatys truncata, assembly GCA_030765065.1. Classification (NCBI taxonomy): domain Eukaryota; kingdom Metazoa; phylum Arthropoda; class Insecta; order Mantodea; family Mantidae; genus Deroplatys; species Deroplatys truncata. The sequence continues at coordinate 138,315,477 of CM060986.1, forward strand.
ACGCTAATGCTGGCGCGTTTTATTAGCCAATAGAAGCTCAGTTATAATCTTTAGGCATATCGGGGTGTAGGAGTATAAATAGGGCTAGGTTAGAGGTAAAGTCCTTCAGTCCGGCAGTTCACCGAAAATATTTGTAAAGTACACGTCGGCTATCGATTCGCAAGTTACGCGTATCAGAGTTATGAAAAATCTCAAGTATTGTAAAGTTAATGATACAAAAAGTTGAAGTACGTGAATTAAGAATGATCAGTAAATAAGTTATTATAACAGTTTCAGTTTGGCGAGTGTCTAGATCAATGTGTAAATGTGATAGTGAAAGTGTTCGACAATAAAAGTGTAAAAGAAATTCTTTCATCAGTGTTATCTTTGGATAAAAGACTCCTTTCCGTTTACGCAACCTGTATAAAGAGATGTGCTCGACCAAAAAGATCATAGCTAGCCGGAGGACAGTGAACAAAAATTAAATAAAATAACAGTAGCATACTTTCAAACAAACACTAATACTGCCGCAAATTGCTAACACCAGATGGAGCTAACAAACATTATAAAGAATCACGTCACAAAATGGCTTCACCACTTGGAGTAAACACACATACACAAATAACATTATAAATTTACCATCGCAAATTGGCTCCCAAACGTGGGGCTCAACAAATTAAATAGAACATTACAAGGATACCACTTCAAATTGAAGGCTGTCCTTTTTGCTTTATCTGCATGAAAAAGTTGAATTTCTAGACTCGTCTGATATTGTTCCAATTGGCTGGTATTACTACATTAAACCTGAATCAGTTTACTAATTTTAAATTATATTACAAGAGGTAGATAATACATCTATGAAACTTCTATAATTATAATAATTATAAGTTATAATAATTGCAAGGCTGAAGCTTAACGCCCTAAAATTTTTCGAAACCCTTCGTAAAGACCGCTCTTTTTTTTAACTAGGCTTGGAAAGAAATAAAACTCCAAAGGCTCTTTTTAAAACCCTTTCTATTTAATTCTAATTTAATTTATGCGCGCAGTGTGGGGCTTGCTTCATTTTACGCTTCTTTTAGCGTACTATTGCTTAGCGACACTAACATCTAACGTTTTCAAAGCCTTTGTCGGCTCAGAAAGACGCACGTTTTCATACATATTTCAGAAAGTGAGAAAGTTTAAATGAGACGCCATGATACTACGGGGATCCGAATCTTGATGTGCTTATTTTATGCACGAAGTCTTGCTGCTTGTATAAATAATTAAATATCTTTACAGAAATGTAAACCTGAAAACACGCAAGAACAAGAGTGACAAAGAACGTCGTCTTTCAAGACCTGTTTCAAGCTATGGCAGTTGGAATATGCATTGTATGCCAGTTTTGTTTTCAAAATTGTGCCTCAAAATTTGGAAAACTTGATCTGTACTCATTCCCTCTCCTTGTTGCTTAATATACTGAATGCATAGTGAGGAAAGGAGGATCTCTTAAGTTTCCCTGAACGGTGTTTTGTTAGAAGAAAATACCTCAACATGGGGGTTCACCTAGGGTCCATAGCCCCTCTAGGATATAATAAATAAAAATCTAATGTATTAGATTCACATGACTTTCCCTACTCTTGTACAAGCTATTTTTACAAACGCTTATTCTCCATATGCTTCATGTTAATCGAGATATCGAGACAGTCAAGTCTTTTAAGAGCTGGTTGTTATGTGGCGCATTCCATTCTCTTTGCATGTCCAGCACGTAATAAAAATGAATTTCGAATTCCCATTTGAGAAAAAGTATTGGAAAATTTAAGGGAATAACAAGCAATATCTCGAAAATGGTACACTCAACAAAAAAATGTATATGACATAAATTGTGTATTTTAAAGCGATCTACATTTTTTGTGGAGTAAAATTCTGTCTGTCTTTTATGGTTTACCAGTTATGCAAAAGTCGTTCACAATGAAGAATACTTTTGGAGATATACATTTTATTTGTCATGAAAATATCTTAAACATATGATATTTTAATCAAAATAGCCATTTTTGAGAAAATTAAAATTTCGAAAAATGTTCCATGTAAAGGGTAATCTGGGGTGGGGGGATTTTTTTGAAAACCTTCGTGTCGCATCTCTGGAAGATACTGAACCTAAATACCAAATTTGGTGCTTATCCGACTTCTCATTTCTGAGTTATGCTGTTCACAGACACACACAGACACACACACGGACATGTTTCCAAAAATGCTTTTTTTGGTTTCAGCGGGTCTCAAAACATTTATTTCCGGTGAAATATCGGTATCGAATTTTTGGGTGCTTTTGGATTCATTGAACCTCAAACTGTATTTGAAGTGGATTCTTGATACTGAATTTCTTTATGCACTGCTATAATTCTCTAAGAGGTAGAAAAAGAAAAAATAAGTATATTTCAAAACAGTGCCCCTAAAGTACTGTTCCAAGTGCCATCGCTTATGGCTACAACAATGCACTTGTCATACCGATGGGAAATGAATCGTTTCTTATTTAAGAAAGTAGTTAATATCCGCTGAGTTTTCTTATTATTGATTTCTTTTTTTTAAGTTTACCTGCTTTAATATTAACGCTTTGTAATTGCATATGCTTCCACGGTCTGTGTTGTGCGTCTAGAAGGCCGAGTTGTGATTGGATGTCTACAGGATTACTCATCCTGTCGTGAGCTGCTTCAGGGCACAGCAACGTTCATCCGTTAATTTAATTACTCAGCTCAGTAATTTCCTGTAACTTGCAAGAATACTCAACGTGTTGCATATATAGTTTGTATAGCAAGTTCAGATGTCTTTAAGAGAACGAACTTTGTAAGCGCTGATTTTCACGATGGATGGATGGATGTGTGGGTGGATGAGTGGATAGTATAGCTTACCTATAGTGTTCAATTATTAAAGTTATTATACGTAGGTTTGAACGTTAGTCGTAGCAACTATTTAATTATTACTATTAAAATAACGATATATGTTTCAAACTACTACAGTTCTTCAGTGCAATCGCCTGCATTATCAAAAACCGGTTTCCAGCTTGTAGAAGTCGTGGCATCCCTGTTACAGTGCCTGTTCTGTAGTTTCTGATGAGCGATCGAATGTCTGTAGAATTTCGGTATCATCCTGAATGGAATTCCACTAGATGGTTGCTTTATCTTCTGGTACTGATCTGTACCAGTGAAGGTACAGATCAGTTTTACAGGCTGTATCACGTGCGACCGAGCATTATCCTGCAAATGATAGAAGGATTCTGCAAAAGGCGTCGCCGCTTTTACGCAACGCTGGTCTGAGATGATGTAACAAACAATGGCGGAAATACTGTGCAGCATCATCCTGTCCTTGCGGCACGATACGTGTTTAGGGTAACATTACAATCGTACACAAGAACACCATAATCTTCACATCTGTAGAGGTTTGGCGGACTTTTGTTCTGCACGGTTGCGTCACTTGTGGGATTGACACTTAAGGTTCGGAGGGTCTGGCCCATTCTCATCAGGTGCAATTATTCTCGTAAGAAAGCATCTGCTTTCACGCCCATAACACTCCAAATGAGTTTGGACGGGTGGTATAGTATCCATCGCTGCGTTTCGTCAAATCATAGGGAACCTGCAGCACAGCCGTGTACGATAATTCTATCTCTTGGCCTAACTCAGGTATAATCTATCGTCGATCGGTCTTTATCAGCACATCAACAGACTGCACTTGCTCTTTATTTACACTTGTGTGGCCCATACAAGCCATATCTGTTACGCCTTCACCTCTCCCATTGAGACTTCTAACCCTCCTCGCCACTGTTCTGTATGGTAACACAGTTTCCCCACATGCTTCAACAAGATCTGCATGGCATTGTCCCGCTGTGCGACAAGGATATTCAATCTTCAACCAACTTCACTGTTACTTTTTGTGAACATGGCAAAAACACATCACACGACAATTTAGATCGGTAGCTCACACAGCTCTTATCTTCCACTCGACACAGCACAGTCCATTTATTGCCAGGTGGATAAGACATAATCAAATACATTGTAAACGTGACTATATTATCACTTTCTTCTCATTTTGCTTTCACAGAAGTGTTGACACTATTGAAGCTCCAAACCACGTATAAACACTAAGTGCACGGAACATTGACCGTAGATGCATATTTAAGATAAAAGTTAAATGTGAAGAAAAGGAAAACCAAAAATAAAGAAAAAGAATACTGGTAAATTGGCAAAGATTAGCTGAACAAGTTTTACCTGATTTTGTGCACTTTAGGCACGAAATTACCCATATTTTGCCACTTCCTTTGGTCAGTCAGTAGATCCCAGCACCCCAACTTAAGGACCTTTGTGTTAATTTAATTTTTCACTGGTTCTCTCACTGTGCACATTCCGTCAAAATATACATCAGACTTCATCCTCGCCACAAAATGGACAGATTCTCCTGCCGGATTCGTCAGTCATTATCTGTGCTCTCCATCCTCCCAATCTAAACCATGTCATTCGGACCTTTTCTTTCTTCTTAAGACAAGCATATATTCATGTTTACTCCAATTAAGTTTTGCTTCATTTGCTAGGCTTACAGAAGCATCATTTTCCAAGCTGATTCAATTTGCTGTGGATTGATGGATTTTCACACTAAACTCACGAGCAGGGAACTTTACCGCTTCAGTCACACTACTACTCTTAAGGGTAAAACCTGGGACCTAGTGACAGAAGAAGAGGTAGGTTGCCGGTTGCGCATAACTATCGTAAGGAACTATTTGTTTGATTGTTTATCTGGAATATAAATACTTTCTGTCGGAATACACAACGCAGGGACGCTGTTTATCTGTTGTTTGTAATGAATAAACTCGCTGAGCAATAAATGACATCACACAGTAACACCTTAAATCCAAAACCGATCTTTGTTATTCTTGAGCCACCCTCAGGATTGCATTCTCAAGAGTTCGTCACGCTGCCCATCCAAGCTTAAACCAGACCAAATGCTAAAGAAGCTGCGTCATTCTTTAGGCAATTTCGAGCAAATGTACAAAATTCTTACACACAGCGAATTTATTTTGAATCACTCGGTACATTCTAGTTTTCATTCGCTTTCTGGTTCCTAGTTGTCATTTTCTTATCTCCCACCATTCCCCTTCTCCAAGATTTCTGTGGTGTAGTATTCATAGTCTACCTATGTGATGTTCTGTATTTCCTAGGTGGGATCCACTTCATAATCCCTCCCTGGAGTATTTGCCTTGTATTCGGCAAGCATCCCCTATTGCCCTAGTTCTTTCTCCTTTGTATATCTTCAATTAAAATACGGGTTGATCTTGGTGTCATTCAGGGTAGCAACTCCCGGAGAAAGGATGTAATATCCCTGCAAGTTATCTAAGTTCTTGTGATTAAAATGAGTCACAATCCAAGTAGCAAGTATATCAGGACAGGAAATATCAGCTACTTCCATGCATACCTTGTATCTTTTATAGAATGCATCGTTCATTTCCCTAAATTGATGATTAATTTCTATTCTGATGTCTTCTTTATTTTTCTAATATGTTGGGATTTATTTGTAACTGCTCTTCAGTTAAAGCATTCACATTTTATTGATAATACGTACATCCTGTAACACTAAAATGACCGTACTCTATCTCTTGTACAGACTTGCTTATTTTCTTTGGAAGTTCTATACATTGATAAAAAACAGGCCTTTTTGTACAGAAATAGCTAAGGTGAAGAAATGGGTTAATTTGACATGTGAGAAACTCTCAAATTTGGAACATTTCATATAACGACTGTTCAATGAGTTTTACAACAACAAAGTTTAAATTGAAAATCACAACATATCCACAAATCTTGACATAACAGGAGCTACGCTATCACTGCTTAATCCTTCAACTACAGTGAAACAGGCAGACCTTATGTAACATTGTGGGGGGGACTGATATCAGATGAAATGGAAGGTCGTAACCTTCCAGCGAACACAATTACAAAAGACCGGTCAGTAACCGGTAGATTTGGCGGTCATTGCTACAGATCAATGTCGCTAGACGGCTGTGCCTTTAACTTCAAGTAAACTTCCGCATTGCGACAATAGGCTCGCCACCAAAGTATTGTAACAACCCGGGAATGTGGTAAATGCTGGATACTATACAGGTGATATAGCTCGGAGGTACATTACACGCCTAGGTATTGCAGCTCTCAAGAAGGCGATATGGGTTGTGGTGGCAAAGAAAACTCTAGGTAACGCTCCTGTCCGTGCCTTGGACCCTTTTTATTCTGCTCTGAAGACTTACGATCCAATGTGTAAGTACGTCAGCCTTTTATATAACTGGCTGATACTGAAGTTGTTCTTATGCACGTTTGGAAAGTGACTAAAGACTCGTCGTGAATTTTACCAGCTCATATTCGTTCTGTATCGGGTATTAAGTTGGATTCTCCCATGGCCTCAATTGGCCAGCATAAATATCTTAGGCGAGGCGTCAGCGTTCTGTTAATCTACATTCACCACGTATCTGATTTCAACATGTTTGCGAGTGTTGCCTCGCTACAATACTGAGTTTCTTTCCCAGTCCTGGGACGCTACAGTGTTGCCTATAATGTAAAACGAACACTTTTGGGCAGAAATCCTATCGGAATAGAACTCCGCTCTTTTTTTTAAATGCTCTGATCCATTACAATATACATTGTACCCCAGAATGACACTCCTAATTCCATTATATTACATCTCTGTGGTTATTGGTGTAGAGCATTGCAGTAGCGACAGTTTTATTTTCTAACCTTTGGTCACAAAACATACCTGGTGCAATTATTTTTCTTCATATACTGCGTCTGCAGGCTTACCTGATTTAACACTCTGGAGTTTTTCCTGTACTTCGCTAATGGCCATGTCTTGTGTGTTACCTCATCGCCCGACTGAGGTAAGTTGTATACTGATTTTTTGACCAATAAAAGAGGTAGTAGTACATAGGTGCTCATGATTTCGGAACACAGTATACTGCCTTTCTTCTCTATGCATGGTTTGGGTTTATGTGCTCACAAGAGTTGTCGTGATTACACAGTAGTAATAGGTACACTGAAAATACAAAGCGTTCTATGTAATGCAAACGAACTTTTTGACAAATAGCATCGTATTATAAGAAATAATAAGACTATAACTTGTAAAGTGTGCCATAAAAATTTGACGGATATAACTGGATTCTTTATTAAACACTAATGGTAAAAATAGAAAATATTTCATGCCAAGGAGAACCCTCAATTCCATACAGCCACCAAACAAACTTTATAACAATTCACTGAAATAATATCTATCTTATAAAATATGTAATCAAAAAAATAATCCTGTAGCGCTACAGCCCGCCAAAGGCCTGGGCCTGCCAACCCTCACGCCCACGTGCGCACGGCAGAGATGGGCGATCATCCACCTGATACGGGGAGGTGATGTGGCCAGCATCACGCATACCCCACCCGGAAAGTGGGCTGTCTATCACAGCTTCTCACTTTCCTCACGATGCTGAGTTGGCACCGGTCCTATACCCGGGACCTAAAATGCACACCGCCTTGCGTGGAATCGAAATTTCGTGGCCGGGAACCAGCGCAGCACGATCCAGCTCACTGCGCCACGGCGCAGGACTACAAAATATGCAGTGTTAAAAAGAACAGAATATTTCGAACCTTTATTTCAAACAAACCCTGAAAGTCGGAAACACATTTCATATATCACTGAATAGAGGGAAATTCAACGTTTACAAACCTTGACTTAGAATTCAACAGGAGAAAAAGTGCTGCTTGTTTATATCTAGATAGAAGCTGTTAAGCACAGAAATAACTATTTTGTGTACTTTTGATTGCCATGAAGCCAATGTTAAAGTGCAACAAGTTACTTCTGGTGTAGATTCAACCTCCAGCCGCCTCATCATGAGCCAAATTACATGTTACATAAGCAGTTTGATAACTAGAAATGAGTTTGTTTTTATTATTTCATTTGTATAGCACTCTTTAACTCTAGACAGGTGGCGCATGTACGTCTTACATTAGCGGTGGCGCGGGGTCACTCGTGACCCCAGGAATAAAATGACTGTTGTAAGTGAGCTGAGTTTATACTTTTGTTTAATTATTGCTTACTTATACTGAGTAATACATAATGTGCACATAATAACTGTGGGTTGTGCAAATACTACTTTAAAAATAAAACAAAAACGTTGATATTAAAGTTACCTTGTTAAATCCTAGCAATCTGGACTGATACACATCACAAAAACCAATTTAAATGTTCACTTCACTCATAACATAGTGTATCACAGTTAATGTGGTTTTTTTCATCTCAAAAGTAAGAACAAATGTTGTTACTATAATTCACACACAACTCCTACACGCGACTACACGACATTTATTCCCCTGATTTTAAGCATGAAGTAAAATATGGATAGAGGCTAGCGATTGCTTTTCCTAGTTGCAGAATATGATCCACACATTTGATCCACCGTATCTACACCTTTTTTGGTTTCATTATAAAATGTAATGATTTCAGGTTTCTTTTCCTCTCCAGAATTGTTGTCAATTGAATTGTTGTGATGCATTGTTGAGAAAGTAATAATCACTTTACCTTTTTTTGGGAATATATGACACCAATGTTCCCTCTCTAAAAGCAAATGTCCTTCTATAATTTTCATTATTTTTTATACTAAGGAATTCTGGTGGAGTTTCTTTTTTATTCTTCCTCAGTGTACCAACAACTGTAAGTCTGTGAGCTCTCAGCAACTCTTCAGCAAATGGGATGCTAGTAAACCAATTGTCCATTGTGATGTTACGCCCAATCTTGGTAATAGATTCAATCAGTCTTTTGACATCACCAGAAGAATGGTGCATGGTACGAACCCTCTGGTTGTTTTCCGGCACATATTTCCATCTTTATTGTATAATACATGTGGGCAATAACTAAACAAAGTACTTTATTGCCACTTTTTGCAGGTTTATTACGCATAAACTGACATGAGCATGAGAAAGAACATCTTCCTCGGAATCCTAGTAAACTCCATCGATTTTGCAGTATTCACCAACTGAATAATTACTCATACAGTTGTACACAAACGTTTCAAATAATTCTCTAATTGCTGCCAATTTATCAAGTTTTTTCCTCTTCCCTTTCACGTTTGTCAACGAATCTGAGGCATCTGAGCAGAAATTTGAACTTTTAAACACTAGGAAATAATTCAACTCCAGTTCCATCTGTAGCCCATAGATATTCTGTGTTCAGGTGGAATGACGTAGAGAATTCGAGCAAGGAAGAGTAAGCCAAACATAGCTTTCATTTCCACTATGTTTATAGGATTGTCATTCCTCTCTTTGCTATAGTTTTCCTTTATCTTCTGAATTTCTGCATTGGTGAATGTGATGATACTTTGGAGCATATCGTCGGTAAAAAACATATCCCAGGTTTCTATAGGAGATTTTGCATTTTAGCCCCAGATTTTACACCTGGTAAGTGAGTCACTTTGCTGTGGGAGCGAATACGTGAATTTTTAGGGGGCTTAACCACTTTCCAACCCGTAAATCGATCCTTCCCATAAATATTGCACATTCTTTGTGATAGTGGAATGTCGTCGTCACTCATATGTGCTTCCTCTTCTTCACTTTGCTCAAGTTTACTATTTGAGCTCAGTATTTCAAGTTCATCTCGGTTTCGCTGCCTTCACCACCTAATATTTCCTCTTCTTTCACTTCCCTTATTAGGGCTAATAACCTCGTCTGATGTTCTCGTAACTCATATTGAGATATCAAAACAGCACTACATTAAAGACTAAAAAATACAACTTCTCCTAAGTTCAGCTGAAAACACACTGCAACTACAGAAACAATATGCAGACGAGACACATAACAGGCAGCGGGAGAGGTGGCGTGGGGCATTTCCTGCCCTCCTTTCAGCCGAAGAACACAAATAGCCAATAATCTAGGAAGGTATGGCCTGTATTCCAATGCTAATGCCCTCTAACAAAAGCCAAGGAATGCAGCGAAAGGTAAGGGAAAGACAGGGTTCAGGTATCGGAAATCATTATATGCAATTTGCAAATTAAACTGACTGGGGTCAGAAAATACCCCGCGCCATCTCTCTAGGTTTAAGATAACTTTTGAAGGAAGTTTATTTTTTGAGGAGTATTATTGTATTGCTGCAGTTGGGGAGCCGAACTTGATGAAGTAACTGCCCCACGTATGGTATAAAGTTTCCGGTGGCCTTCCCCCCAAGTTTAGGAATCAACTTTGTATTTTATGTTTCTTTAAATATCATATATTTTAGGTTTGCTTCGGCTGCGTCAGTATTAATTTGTAGAAAGATGTGTCTCTTTGCAGGGGGTGATGCGGCTAAAGAATGTAGGCTTACACAAATTATAATTTTTACTTCACTCCATTTATTAATCCTTCACAGGATTAAATAACACTTCACTTATATAGAGCTGTGAGATTATTTATTAATTGCTTGCACGTTTTAACACGTAAACTTTGTATTCTCATACTAATACGCATTAAACTTCTCGAAGACGCGTCTCGCGTCGAGTTAGGACGCTGTCTACTAGTTCCTGGCACCTGAATTTGTACAATTTGCTGTATTTCAGTTTCTGATTGGCCCATCCTACTCCAATAGACTACTTTTATTTAACTTGAGCTGTTTCTGGTTGTTGATTGGCTATTTATAAACTGTCACAAAATTTAATTATTATTGCTCCAAGAATTATAGTAGCATTATTAAACTTTCCAATTAATTATTGCCTCAAGGTTACCTCATTGTTACCTCATATTTAGCAACTTTTGACCTATATTCTCACAGTTCCTACATTATTAAATTACATAATAATAATATAAACATATACAATGACTGTAATATACACACATTGCTTTAAGGCGGGCTGTTATTGAATTTATATATTATACAATTAGACTGAAATCATTTAAGTGTTAAAAATACTGCCTCACTTTGGGGATTTCGATTCGAGAAACAAATGATGTTGTCTGCAACTCGTAAACTGAAGAATGCTTTAAAGCTGATTTTGTTCGGTTTCGTAATCACACTAACACTCTTCTCATAATAATACTTCAGAGAGTGGGAAATTATTCTAATTAAAGCATTGCGATTAAAGAAAAGTTCCCCCACCAGCTGGTAATGGAATCCGAGAACCCTGGGTTGAATACCAACAACGCGGGTACTTAACCAGAGAGACAGTCTAATCAGTTGATAGTACATCTCTCCTGCTATCTTCTCCCTGTTTGACCACTTAAATTCATTACACCTGTCCTCGCCCATACATACCCCATTCTGGTTTCTTTGTTGCATATTTCAATGTATCTTTCCTTCCCCATTCGATTTTAAAATAATTAATCTATTAGTGACCTATTTTTCTTAAAACTACTTATAATTTCTTTCTTTTTAATATCCTCCACCCTTGTTATAATTTATTTCCAGAAACCCTTACTTTTGTTGTTTCTTTCTGCTCATTTCCCCCCCATTCTTATTCCATTGTTGTCTGTATTTTGCACGTCCAAATTTCTTGATTAAGAATCAATTAACTAAGTGTCAAAAACAAATTTCATATTTACAAACATTATTTTGAAGGCATGACAAAATTGAACTTACATTAATGTAATCTGAATATTCAATATTAGGCATTTTATTGAAATTATCAGATATCTCTGTGGAGTTAAAAACGCAAGTAACTGATAAGAGTCCAAAAGGAAAAGAAAGGCACAATGAAAGTAAGAAGTACAAGACTGCCTCTATGTTTGGATTGACAGCGTCCTAATTTCTTAAAACAGATATCCCATGTTTGATTCCCGTCTGGGATTTATGTATTAGCTTTTTTCATGTATAACTAGGACTAGTCCCTATCCTTCCAGGTGTGTGTGTGTGTGTGAGAGAGAGAGAGAGAGAGAGAGAGAGAGAGAATTTAAGCATTTGTTTAAAAAGCTACGGTAACAACGCAACGAGAGCTAAATGTAAACCATTGACTTATCATCGAGTTATAAATTATTTCAGTTCAGTATTTCTCTACATATTACAAAGTTCACAAATAAGTATATCTCATGTATACTACTATACATATACACAGTTATTGTAATCTCCACATTACGTTATTCTTGATAAATCTTTACTCATGAATCATATCACATTCAGTAATTTGGACTTGGTGCAACAAGCGGAATTAAATCGTTTATACCACAAGTCGGTTTTGTTTGTAACAAGCTCCTGCGAAGGAAAAGAAAATTGAAATATTGCGAACTTGTTTCATCAGGTACGAGGGCTGTTCCAGAAGTACCCGACCTAACAAAGAAAACAAAACAATTTCGGGAAAAAGCACCTTTATTTCTCTACATAGTCTCCTTTCAGCTCGATACACTTTTCCAGCGATGTCCAATTGCTTCGATATTCTGTTTATAGTGAGAACCGTCGAGTTCTGCAAAATAGCCATCAACTGCAGACTCCACCTCTTCATTTTTACCACCAAGCCATTCCTTCAACTTTGGAAGCAGAAAATAATCAGAGGCGGCCAAATCTGGTGAATAGGATGCATGAGGAAGCGATTTTAACTTTAACCAATTGATTTTGGCCATTACGATAATGAATGTGTGAACTGGTGCGTTGTCTTGATGAAACAAAATTTACTTTTTCACTAAATGCGGCTTTTGGTTGATTTCATCATTAAAACGCTGCAAAAAGTTTGCATATTACTCGCCATTGATTGATTTTCGTTTTTTAACATAATCGATGAAAATTATTCCACGCGCATCCCAAAAAACTGTCGCCATGACCTTGCCTGCAGATGGAACTGTTTTCGCCTGCTTTGGAGCCGATTCTCCCCTTTCAATCCACTTTTTTGACCGTTCCTTCGTCTCAGATGTAAAGTGATGGACGCGTGTTTCATCCATGGTTATAAATCGACGCAAAAATTCGGCTTTATTGCAGCGAAACATCGCCAAACACTCGACTAAAGCATCCTCACGATGCTGCTTTTGTTCCATTGTTAGTAAACGCGGCACCCATCTAGCGCACAGCTTTCTCATGTCTAACTTTTCAGTAATGTGCAGCACTTTTTGAAATGCCTACGATGTCTGCTAGCTCGCGTACCTTTAGTCGATGATCATCCAATACCATTTTATGGATTTTCTTCACAATTTCTGGCGTGGTCACCTCATTTGGTCGACTACTGCGATATTCGTCTTGGCAGCTCGTACGTCCTCGCTTAAACTCTGCCACCCAATGTTTTACTGTTGTAAAAAAAGGAGGAGACTCCCCCAGAGTAGAATCTAGCTCAACTTTAATATTAGTTAGACTAAGACATTTCAAATGAAAGTATTGTATCATATAACGATGACCAGTTTTATCAATGTTTACAAATTTGCTGAGTATGTTCACTATTGATGGCTGCCAAACATTTATTAAACAACATAGCATCGTCAAACTTCAAATCTAAGCTTTATAAGGGTGGTAATTTCCATCATAGTCATTGTTTGAAACAACAACCACTATCTATAGTCAGGTAGGGAAATGTCCTCGTAATTGACTTTAGCACGGGGCAATGTAAGCATAAAACAAGGAATATATTAAAAGATGCTATTGCTAGGAAATATGTTTTCTGTATTAAGGTTTGCCTATTTACAATTCATATAACGTTCAATTATAACGAAAACGTATTCATATTTACAGAAAATTCATAATATACATTTAACAAGATTTCTAATGACGATATTCAAACATACGGCATTTTAATCAATGCCGATGAGGCGTATTTGAGAAAATACTAAATAAGTAGAATTTGTCCATGTAAAGGATTGATTGAGATCGGGGAATTTTGTTGAAAATCTTTGTTGGTATTCTTAAATGACACATGACTCAAGTATGAAGTGCGGCATTTATGTATCTATTGGATTTTGAATTATACTATTCAAGACACGCCGCACGAACGCAAACAGACATGTGCGCCTAGACCTTTTTCTTTAAAACCATAGATTCAGTTTTTATTCTGGAGGTTTCAAACTCATATTTGCGGTAACATCTGTATATCAAATTTTTCGATGAAACACAATATATCCTCTATCTAGTACAGGTGAATAGCGCAGAAATGGGCAAACAGACATCAGGATGCCAGCACATCATTCACAACATCTATTCCAGGTTTACTCTTGAGGAACATGAACCTAACGATATTCTTGGAGATTTATTTAACCTAGATAAATGGAGCATAGGGTAACTCGTTTTCTCTGAATATACCTTGAAATATAGGACGATTACGAAGCATTTAAATACTTAAAAATCTGATGTGTTACACTCCCATGACCTTCTCTACTCTTATACAAACTATTTTTACAAACGATTATTCTCCATATGCTTCATGTTAATCGAGATGTTAATCTTATTGCTAATTTTCTTGTAGGTGCAAGGGGAATTGGTAGGCTTTAAGCGATAGTCAACTATTTTAAGAGCTGGTTGGTATGTGGAGTATTCCATTAACTTTGCATTACCAGGACAAAAAAATGAATAACGATTTCCTATTTGAGAAAAGTATAAGTTTTGGAAAATTTAGGGGAATAAAAAGCAATATCTCGAAAATGGTTCACTCAACAAAAAAATGTATATGACATAAATTGTGTATTTTAACGCGATCTACATTTTTTGTGTAGTAAAAGTTTGTCTATCTCTTATAGCTTACCAGTTATGCAAAATTCGTTCACAATGAAGAATACTTTGAAGACATTCCCAGAAAATTCGAGATATACATTTTATTTGTCATGAAAGTATCTTAAGTATATGATATTTTAATCAAAATCGTAGAGCCATTTTTGAGAAATATAAATTTTCGAAAAATGTTCCATGTAAAGGGTAATCTGGGGTAAGGGGATTTTCTTGAAAACATTCGTGTCGCATCTCTGGAAGATACTGAACCTAAATACCAAGTTTGGTGTTTATCCGACTGTTCGTTTCTGAGTTATGCTGTTCACAGACACACACACACACACACACGGACATGTTTCCAAAAATGCTTTTTTTGGATTCAGGGGGTTTCAAAACATATATTTCCGGTGAAATCTCGGTATCGAATTTTTGGGTGGAATACAATACTTCCCCTACTCACTATACGTAGTAGAGAAAGTAAAAAGAATGTACTTGTACTTTGGACTGTCAACTATCGATCCGAAGAACCTCCGCGTTATCTCATTTTTCCTCCCCATCTCCGTTAGAGCTTGTCCATTAACATTTTGAAGAGTCGTGGCGCGTGTTGAACTTTTTAAATTCGGTCATGGTACCTACTGGCGCGTTGTGTTGATAGCTGTAGCATTTTCAGCATTGAATCACAGCTTGGTTCACATGACAAGTAGCTAAAGGCTGCGCAGAGCGCTAAAGGATATGGAATATTGTTGCATTCTGGAGTGAGGGCCGAAAGGTTCCCAGCAAAGTATTACTTTTTTAATCACCCCAACACGCACATGGGGAAAGCGTAGCTACACACGGCGAGAGGGCCAGGACCTTGGTGTCTACATTCCGATGTAGGCTGTGGTTTTTAACAAAATACACAAATTTTATATCGCACACATTACCTGTGATGTATTGATAAAGCTCTTGGTGGCCCTACATTACACACAGGGGAATAAAGGATTGAGGGGAGATGCCACGCTGTCGAGGACTGGCCACACGCGACCTACTCCTTACACACTTACAAAGTGAAGCTAACACAGCTATCTACGTATCCCCCTCTCTTCAACCCAGGCTAGGCACATTAGACAGAGCTGGTGGCATACCAGACAGATTCCAACAGAGCCTACTCTCTCTGACGCGGTCGACGCCAAAGGAGAAGGCTCTTTCAGCCGAAAAAAATATTAAATCACCCCAATAATACTGTCGACAATGCGACGCAATAATGTTCCTGGTATGACAATACCTACTAATACGCCACAATATTGCCTAGATATGAATCGTGTGGCTCAAGTACTGAGCACCTAATAATGAAACAACAAAACTTTGAAAGGTTTACAATCCATAGCCATTGGCGTATTGCGCAAATATTAATAATAATAATATAATAATAATAATATTAATACAACATTCATTATTGCGAATAGGAGTCATCATTCTGAGATACCACGTACTTTTGTGACTTGATGCGTTAATTCCTAATCTTTTGCCCCATTCTTGGCTTCCATTCACAATGAAGATGTAATGGTAACATAGCACACCATAAGAGCAGGCGTGAGGTAAGACAATAACAATGCAGCCGCATGTGTAATGCAAGAAGTTAACAGGGTTTCTAATCCGTAAATTGGATGCTGGAATTTTCCGAGCGTACCGAAAGTTTTAAATTGAGTAGTAAGCAATAATATAGAATATTGTTACGCGGTGGTATTGATCCAAGCTTATCGGGAGGTCGGCGCCGAGGTAAACAGCGATAAGCAACGCTGTCACCCGGCGTGAACATCGGAAGCGCTATCGGCAGATAACCAGAGTTTTATCGAAGCTTCTTTCCCCCTCCTCCAGAATGTGTGCTGAGACAGTTCTAATACGCTATGTGGAAGATTCCATTGCTTATATAAGCGAGCGTTCTCGCAAGAGTTAGTTATTGAGCGAGTTAGCAAGTGCGATCCTGGTGAGATAGCAAGTACGGTTCTACAGGCGAGTTTGTAACTACAACTACGACGTGCAGCGAGTGCTGCTGCTGCAGACGAGCATGAAAAAGTCTTGTGTTCGACTCCCCAGGGATTGAACCGTCCGGAAGAATAGGCTATGTCGTGTGCATTGCATTACGCCACTACGTCAAGAAGGAAAGTGAAGTGTTGGGAAAATTGAACTAGTTCACATTAGAGTCAGTGTGAACTAAGTGAACACCCAGTGAAGTTCCTTGAGGTGCATTATTGACAGCTGAAAAGCTGGATGAAGTCGAATATGACAATCATCCACATAAATAAATAGGGCAAAAAGGTTTTGTACCAAGCGAGTAACAGAACAGAGTCTAGTGTGGTATTTAAAATATTATAGCACGGCCAAATGGAAGAACACTTTGATTGTACAGTAAATGAAGTAAAATCTCGCATCATGATCATTTGCTGTTCAGAACTTGGCAATGCATGGAGAAAGAAATGCAAAGGTCTTCCTCTATGCACACAACGCAAGCATGAAGTTTGGAGTTTGCAGTCTCTTGGGTTACTTAGCGGTTTACGTGACTATGTGAACGCTTCCATTAAACACCTAACATGGTAGCAAGTATTGCGTGTATGTTCTGTGTACACTTATTTTGCATTGTGAATGGGGCCTTAATATGTTTCGAGAATTATATCTATACAAAACTACTTTTGCTTATTTGGTTTCTTTTTAACTTAATGTATACAAAATCAAGCTCTCAACTTGCAGCACTTTGATGACCCTTCTAGTAACAGTTGCCTTAGCAACGACTATTTATTTATATATTTTCATGATGAACGTAAACGTTACAAACTAACTGCAGTAAGATATCTTACTTGTTGCCCCCATTCTCTTAATGTTTTCTTCGAATTATCACGCAAGATTTGTTTTATGTTTTACATGGTGGACCATTTAAGTTGAGACTGCACATTATATCCGAAACAAAATTTAATGTCTTTAAATGGGAACCTACAGTTAGGGTCAAATTAAATGGACGCTAAAATTACCATCTTCACGTCCTCCAAATAAAACACGACTAATGGCATTTACTTTCCCCCATAATATCAGCAACTTTTATTAAAGATGTCATATTTCTTTCTACAACGCTTAGTTTTGGAGATATGGTCTTAATACACTCTTTACGGTCTCAACTATGGTTCACCCTGTATATGGTTTGCTCATAAGTTCTGCACCGGTAAAAAGTCCTTTGCTTCACTCATGGCCACGGCTTAGACCTCGAGACTGTTAGCTCCACAGCGAATCCTCTCAACGTTTCCTTGTTCTTCCTTTGCCTCTGCTTTCAGCTTCCTTGTTGCAAGTTTTTCTTTCTTTATGTTTAATCCATTACTTTCAGTGATCTCTACATCGTTTCTTCTGGTGATACTGTTTAGTTAGTTATTTTCTCAATCCTGACTTCGCTATCTAGCTTGATGCAAGCTTGACTGGTCCTAGTAACCTCATTTCAACGAATTGCAATTTAATTCCTTCAGTTCTTGTGAGAGATTAGGTCTCTGAAGGGTATAACGAAATCTTATTTGTAATTGCACCCTCGCCATTGTATGTTTGCATTGTTATTGTACACTCTTCAGTCCTTACCTCTTGTATATTCAGAAATTAGAATTAGACAAAACAAAGTTTTAAATATTCAAGATGCAATCATTCTTTAACTCTTAACTTTAAGACAAAAGCATTTGTATATCAAATCACAGGTGTAGAGTTTTTGATTGTAAATGGTTAAGTACATAGTATAGTACGTAGAAACTGATCACAAAGATTTCAATAATATCTGTAAAATTTCTTTGAAATTCCGTGTTGCCAGTTTATATTACTCTATTTAAATTCATGTCAATCATCATTCCTAGTTTTAATTTCCAATATCGGTTAGCAGATGAAAATTTCTTCAAAGTAATAGTTCACAGATTTCAGGCAGAGAGCAGCACCTCCCCAACTGTCACGTGATCTTGAATTGCTGAAGAGTGGTTGATATTTGTGTTAAAAAGAACTTTGAATTATGTAATGTACGTAAAATAATGCAAAAGATGTGTTAACTGAATATTCCTAATGCATTTTCTATTAAGATTATTCAAAAAGAAGGAACAGATTTAATGTTGTTGTTTGCCATATAAACTATGAAAGACAATATTCTGCGTGCCACTTGATACGACGAAAGCTTAAAGCTCATAGTATTGAGTACACAGGGGGAACCATTTAAATTGAGACTGTATAATATCTCCAAAACTAAGTGTTTTAGAAAGAAATGCCTTTAATAAAAGTTGCTTGATATTATGGGGGAAAGTAAATGCCATTAGTGGTGCTTTGTTTGGAAGGAATTATTTTGTTTTATTTTTTTAAATGGGAACCGACAATTACGGTCAAATTAAATTGACCCTAAAATGACCATCACACATCCTCCAAATAAAACACGACTAATGGCATTTACTTTCCCCCATAATATCAAGCAAGCTTTATTCTAGACATTTCTTTCTACAACGCTTGGTTTTGGAGGTATTGTAAAGTCTAATTTAAAAGGTCCACCTGTATATGCATTTAACAAAAACACTGTTTATTGTCCGGAAACATAAAATGGTTGTAAATTTCTTGTTATACACAAACCAACTCTTATATCTTTTACTTTAATACCACATACTAGTTTGCTTATGACGAGACCTGTTTGTTCAGCTTACTGCAGAGGTGGATTCACGGCAAATAGTAGTACCCAATGCTATTTTCCTCTGCTAAGGGACTCTTTATTAAAAGAAAATAGCAACTTTATGGCACTGATGTGTAGCATTTACATGACTTTCTCTACTAACTCCTCTACAAAATATTCTTACGGAAGTTTGTTTTTCCATGTGGTTCTTGTTAATACAGATAAACCTACATAATACATTTACACATTTCGTTGCAGGTATAAGAGGATTACATAAGCTAAAGCGATAGTCAAATGTTTTCAAGAGCCGGTCGCTATGAGATGGCTTTCAAATTCCATGCTCTTTGCATGAACACGAAAGAAAAGAAAACTGAAAAGAACGAATAGCGAGTTGCAGTTGAAATTAGTAAAACTGTTTGAAAATTCAAACTAATAACAAAGAATTTGTGGGAAATGTAAGCTTTTTTTACATAAATTATCTGTTTTAACGGATTTAAATGTTTTGTGTAGTAAGATTTTGTCATTTAAATATCTTAAGCGTATGCCAATTTAATCAAAATCGTTAGCCATTTTTGAGAAATTGAAAAATAGCGTAAGTTTTTATCATGGAAAGGGTAGTTCCGGGTAGAGGCATTCTCTTGAAAATCTTAGTGTCACATCCTTGTAAGATACGAAGCTTAAATATCATTTTTTGTATCTACTCGAGATTTAATTTTGGATCTGTGATGTTCAATCCAACCACCCACACACACACTTACATACACGAACCTTTTCCTAAAATACTCTGTTGTATTCTGGGAGCTCCAAAAGTGCATTTCCATGAAATACATATCGAAATGTGTGTGTAATACAATAATTCCTCTGGCATCATATTTTCTGCTGTTTTAGAAGGAAGAAAGAGAAGTAAATTTGCTTGTATCCTGAAAGCGAGGACCTTAGATCCCTAGTTAATAGTATTTTGAAACTCTTATTACAACTAAAGAAAAAAGGCTCGGAAAGCATTTGAAGACGTTTTTGAAAAATTTCCAGGAAGTCATAAACGTTTAAATTATGTCAATAATATGAAATTATGATAGAGAAATTCAAGACATTTTAGGAAGTAAAACGAGGTTTAAATCAGTGAAGTACAAACAGAGAGGTTCTAGGGGGACACTCAAGAAATGGAAATGATATACCAGAGCCAATGGGATACTTCAATGATTGCAGATTACTATTGAATACTTTGGATTGATAAAAAAACATACGAGAGTGTCCAAGAGGAGAGGATTTCACACCAGAGAAAAAAATCTATGATTGTAATATAAATTGGACTAAACTGAACAATTATATGGTCAAAATCATTAAAAATTCACTTCTATCTTTTATGCCTTCCTGAGATACGTTTTTATTTCTACTACCACGTACAGTAAGTAGGGGAAGTAGTACATTCCACCCACAAATTCTGTACCGAGATTTCACCGGAAATACATGTTTTAAGGCCCCCTGAATCCAAAAAGGCACTTTTAGAAAAAGGTCCGTTGTGTATCTGTGAACAGCATTAACTCAAACCAAAAGTCGAATAAATATCAAACTTGGCCTTTAGGTTTGATATCTTTCAAAGATGCGACACGAATATTTTCAAGAAAATCCTCGCAACCAGACTACACTTTACATGGAACATTTTTCGAAAATTTTTATTTTCTCAAAAATTGTGCTACACGATTTTGATTAAAGTTTCATACTTCAGGTATTTTCATTATGAATAGAATGTATATCTTGAATTTTCTGGGAATATCCCCAAAAGACCTCTTCTTTTTAAATGGCTTTTGCATAACTGGTAAACCATAAGAGACTTGATAAACTGTTTCTACACAAAAAATGTAGAGCTCGTTAAAACACACAGTTTGTCATATAATTTTTTGTGGAGTGAACCGTTTCCGAGATATTCCTTGTTATTTGTTTGAATTTTCCAATACTTATACCTTTTGTAAATGGGAATTGGTTTTCTTTAAGCCTCGGACATGAAAGGGAATGAATTGCTTCACATAACAACCAGCTCTTAAAAGATTTGACTATCGTTTAAAGCCTACCACATCCCTTGTACCTACAAGAAAATTAGCAATAAGATAGTTCTTAAAATGTTTATCTCTATTAATATGAAGTAGTTGGAGAAGAAGCGCTTGTAAAAATAGTTTGTACAAGAGTAGAGAGAGGTGTGGAACTGCAAACACATTTTTTAAGATCTGTTTTTTCATTCGAAATATTTAGAACATTTTAGAAAGTTTCTAAAACAATCCGGCTTTCAGAACTTTATTTTGTGGACATGGGTATGACAGCCTATTAGACACAAATGCCCTACACTCAGTTTATTAACTAAAATATCGAAAATTTAACACTTGCAGTACTACAAGCCACCTTTAAGAGGTGGTATTTCGGACTAATGTGTATTTTTCAGATGCAAGTATAACAACCGTTTACGAAAATGTCTTATATAGAAGTAATCTGGACCTAAGGAAAACTTAAACCCATCTTTTAAAAAAAATAGTTGCAAACCTGTGTGCACAAATTATTCTCTTCGTAAATTTGGTACCAGGTGGAAGGGTTTATATTTTCGTTCAAACAAGAGGAAGTTCTCGATGAATACATTCAAAAACCTTATTAGCACTTTTCTTCTCTGTTTCATAGTTTTACCGAGCGAGATGGCTTCGCAGTAACGTGCGAGCTTCTCATTCGGAAGGTCTCGGGTTGGATTCCTAGGACCGGCCACTCTGAACATTGGTTTTTCGTGATTTCACCTGGTTAGTAGAAGAATTATGGGGTAGTTTCTCTTCTGTCGCGAATCTTCTTTCCCTCATTTCCTGTAATTTCGCTCCTCCCTTTCATTGTTTTAGGAGGGGTTGTGCAGATGACGTAGAAACTTCCTCGTTGGAATTTTATTTTCGGCCCTGCCAAATGGCAGCCTTCTCTGAGCCGCCTCCTGGGAGTCGGGTTTCCCAGTGTTCCACCAACGGGACGCCTCCTCGGAGCATCCTTCCAATGTTACCGGTTCATTAACTCTCGAATCATTAGAGATCTCTGCGCGTCTGTTACCAGACCAGCCTGTGGTTCCTTCACCTATTACTCCTGTGGTGGTAAGCACAAAAGATCCGCGTTTGGTCGAGGTGTGAGGTATCCCTTCCATTTTCTGGTCATACATACATAAATAAATAAATAAAATAAAGGGAAACTCTTTGAGAAGCGGAGGCATTTGGCAACCGTGCGCTTTCCCTGGTACGGTAGTGAGACATTTCACACTTTAGGGCAATATCACGTCCGCTTCATAGAAGAATGCGTGCTCAGTCTCCGAAACCGGCCACGAATACCATTAGGTAGGATGAGGATCAATTCCGCATTTTATGAATTGTTTACATTGTACAGCACAAGACAGCATTTTCACAACAAATGTAAGTAGGGGAAGTATTGCATTCCACTCAAAAATTTCACCGAAAATACATGTTTTGAGGCCTCCTGAATCCAAAAAAAAAGAATTCTTGGAAACATGTCCGTGTGTGTGTGTCTGTGAACAGCATAACTCAGAAATGAACAGTAGGATAAACACCAAACTTGGTATTTAGGTTCAGTATCTTCCAGAGATGCGACACGAAGGTTTTCAAGAAAATCCCCCAACCCAGATTACTGTTTACATGCAACATTTTTCGAAAGTTTTAATTTTATCAAAAATGGTTCTAACGATTTTGATTAAAATATCATATGTTTAAGATATTTTCATAATAAATAAAATGTCTATCTTGAATTTTCTGGGACTGTCTCCAAAAGTATTCTTCATCGTGAACGACATTTACATAACTGGTAAACCAGACAAGACCAAGACAAGACCAGACCAGACCAGACCAGACCAGATAGACAAACTTTTACTACAAAAAAATGTAAATCCCGTTAAAATACACAATTTATGTCGTATACATTTTTTTTGTTGAGTGAACCGTTTTCGAGATATTGCTTGTTATTCCCTTAAATTTTCCAATACTTATACTTTTTCTCAAATGGAAATTCCTTATTCATTTTTTTGTCCTGGACATGCAAAGAGCATGGTAATACTCCACATAGCAACCAGCTCTTTAAAGTATTTAACTATCGCTTAAAGGCTAGCAATTCCCCTTGCATCTACAAGAAAATTAGCAATAAGATTAACACCTCAATATCTCGATTAACATAAAGTATATGGAGAACGAGGGTTTGTAAACATAGCTTGTTCAAGAGTACAGAAGGTCATGTGAGTGTAACACATCAGAGTTTTTCCCCTTCAAGTTACTATTTTTATCTCTTAATTTAGGTACCCAGAGTTTTCGCAAGTATATAATACTCTGTCGCACGTGTCAGCCTCTGGGCTATCACATCTACCATTTTACATTTTTGACAGAAATCTACCAGACTCGCAGTTTATCATTTCCTCAAGTTTTTGCTTCTGGTTTCCATTAAATGCTCAGATTTTGTATCGCGAATTGAACTTTATGAAAGCTGATATAGAATGTATGACGGTTAAAATTAAATTAAATTAAATTGAGTTTTATTTATGGACGCTCTTTAACTAATATGGTCCTTAGCGTCCCATTCTATATTGAGCGTAAAGGAAAGGTAACTTTGCTCAGAGCCTCTTTATCAGGCTTGAGGTTCTTTTACGTTCCGTAAATCTACGACACGGGACCACCGTCTTTACTTCCCTTCCGAAGGAAGCCATGCTAAGAATTTTTACGCCCGAAAAAATCCATCGCCCTCCGCCGGGTTTTAACCCCCCGCGACCTCGGGAACAAGAGGCTAGCATGGTAACCACTTCACCACGGAGGACGACATGACGGTTCAAGGTGAACAATGCAGTACAAATATTTAAAAAAAAAGTTGTTCTATAAATAAACTAGAAGACCAGTAAGCAAAAACTGTCTTTGGAAATTTCAGCATATCATTAAAGTTCTAGAGATATGTTTTTATTACAGCTAAAATATCAAATTTCTGCTGTTTTGATCTCTCTCATGAAATAGATCTCATGTGTCTCTTGTGCGTTTTATAGTTGAAACATGTAAAATTGTAATATGCAATGAAAGTAGTATACTATTTTAAGCGAAGAAGTTACAACTCAATTCCATTCTATACTATTCTTTCAAACTCTTGAAATATACTTATTTTTAGACACTTTCTCTCTCATTATATACTTAAGGAAGTGGTCACTCTAGAGATACAGGAATGGTCTTAGAGTTTGGAGTATTTAAATGCAAATGAAGATCTGGCACGCATTTACAACGGTACTATTAGTGCTTAGAGAAAACAGCCAAAGCTGAAACACTTGCTTTATTTTTGAGAGAAGGAACGAAATAAAATAAATGCTTTGCATTTTACACACTTGAAATAGAAAGTATATAGGGTCAGTGATTCCTATGTGTCGTAATCAAAAGAAAAAGGCACTAAACATCCACTAACTGCATTAAAACTACACCAGGCCATGATATTATCTTAACCATTAAAAAGAAGCTTTATCAACAGTGGAAGACAGGATGGTTTGACTCCACGAGAAGCAAACACCGTGATATAATCTCGAGTTTTTCCGCAATCTTCCTAGTAATTCTCTTTCCGGACAAAATCAGGTTTTAATATCCCAACGAGAATGGGCCATACCAAGATCACGCACAGTTATCTTCTTTCAAAGAACCAACCACCCTCCTGCCACCAGTATAACATACTGTTAACGACGAAACACATAATCGTGGAATGTCCAAAATACGATCCATGGAGACAACATTACCAGATACCCAATGATTTACAAACACCACTCAACTATTCGATGTACCCTAAGATAGTTGAATTTTTGAAGAGCATAAATTTATATAAGAGTATATAATGTAGAATCAATTTGATTATAGTGTCACAATTTTATATACTAGTTCATTGTAATGGCTTAAAACTACCAATATTTTAAATAACCTCATCGTTTTATTGTTAAATGCTTATTTTATAAAAAGTTGTAAAGTCGCGGTACGCCTAATATGTTAAAGCGACTATAAACTTTCAAAATGAAAAAAGAAGTTCTACGTGTCTGCTTAAGCATTCAGCAAAAAAAAAAAAAAAATAAGTAGGTACCTATTCCATTATGCATTTTATAGTATTGCAATAAATCGGAATAAACAATTTTATGCATTTATTTAATAATATCGCACTTCATTTTAAACCTAGAATAAAAGACATCGACAGCCACGCAGCGTTCAGCATTCTTACTACAGCGCAGCCGTTTTATGGTGAGGCCAGGGTTCGCGCGTATTCATACTCCGCACACAGTCTATTACACTGGGTTTTTTTCTTTCCGTAACTCCCGCGTTACATTTCACGAGTGATATTAAAATGCATTATAAGTACGAACCTTCTTATAAGTAGACCTGGAACTGGTGTCCATCTGCGTGAAGACACTCCTGGTATCTTCGCATGAAATTTCTATTCACACGCATAAGTTCTTCTTGCGTTATCTTCATAAATTTTGTTTTTATATTTAGTTTTATTGTCTATTGTGTGAGGATTATTCCTACAAACTTTATTTTTTTAGTGTTCCGCATAAATAGATGCACCAATTTCGTCAATTTTCTCCTCAGTTATAACATCCTAAACTTATTAACCAGACGTTTAACAGTTTCTCTACCTGGAACTATAATACCAGGAAGTTTCTTCTGAAATTGTCTACACAAATATCTACATGATTCGGTATTTACGTATGTATCGTACATAAAAGTTTGTTGTTCGAGTGTGAATTTGTCGGTAGACATTGCAGTGGACCAATAACAAGACACTAATACTCTTAGGCAAATCACACAGTACACAGATACCTTGATAAACCCTTCAGCTTTGAGACGCACAACTCTGTTTAAAGCACGTATACATAGCAGCGACTAAAACGGAGCTGATAAGGATGATCTTGAACGCCGCCAGTTGCGCATCGGAAAAGTACCGTGATTACTGCAGTACAGCGTGCTACGCATATAGCCGGTCTGTGGACTCGCCTTAAAAGGACCGCACTGTACATACGGCACCTCAGGCAAGAGGACACTGGCGATACATGAAATTAAACTATAGTTAGAAAAGGAGATTTGGGAAAGCCTAAATTTTGGGCATCCACCCGACGCTTGTCATTTCAGGTCTAAGTTTAAGGTACGTTTCCCTGTATTAGCCAGTTATGAGGGCGAAGAAAAAACTGAAAAAAGAAAAGTCAGGGAGGACGGTCCTGGGAGATTCGAAACGTGGACCTCCCATTCACCGTTCTATGTACTTGCTATGACGGAATGAAAAAACTACTTTTAACAGTACAAGACTATATTTATTATTAATGTGCATATGAAGAATATAAAGCAAGAAGTCCATCTTTTAAAAAAAACTATAAATCAGGGGCGACTGGTGACTGAACTTTGGTGGTTCAGAAAATTATCTTTGCAATTTGAAGTGTTCTAAGTAATAAATACGGAATAAGTTTCTTACTATAGGCTGAATTTACGCAAATAAACAAGAAATGGGAATTCACAATATATAACACATGCGCATTTCATAAACAGTGTGGCATATGGCACTCGCCTATTTATAGAGAAAATCAGCCCTCCTTCCTGCCAACAAACTTATCGATGACCAGCTCATTGAAGTTCTTGACCTGCACGATGAAATCCCTTTCAATGGAAAGCATGGCCAACGCAGATAACCTGTGTTACGCAGAAATGTATTAATCCTTTTCAGAGTAGAGAAGCCTCTTTTTGCCTCACATGTTGTCACGAGGATTGTTAGAATGACACTTAGTAGTTTAACAGATTCACTAAAAGTGGAACATAAATTATTGTCCCTGAAAAACTCCATTAGTGGAACAACCCCAGTTATGTTTTTAAATCTTCGGCACTGTACATTGTGGAAAGATCTGTAATCAGTTCCTTTCTTCAATAAAATAATATGTCTGAAGGGCAACTTTAATATGTTGTTCGGGAACGAAATGTTATATTCTGAAAATCTGTCAAGCTGAAAGAGAACTGCTGCTCCCATATGCGCAACAAATCTGAACCTGTCTTTTATTTCAGTAATGTTTACATCATACACTTCAGTGGCCTTCGTTTTGTTTCAGTATGTTCCACAACTTTTCTTTTCTTCGTAACATTCTCATTAACTGCAGTGGAACTTATGGTGCTTCTAATTTTGAGAATTTCCACCTCAAAATAATTAAGTCTGTCCTGGACCATTACAGGAGTACAGTCGCTCCTCTGAGGTTGGTTGTGGAAAATATCGACATGGGGCATAATTTTATGGAAGAAGAACAAACAAAATATGAAATCTGCATCACTCAAAATTGCAATAAAACCAGATGCTTGAAGAACAGAACTTGAATTGTTGATTCTTTTGCCTCTACTTATGATTTTCATACATTCTATTAAATCCTCCCTGTATTCGAAAACTTCTAGATTGAAAGTTCCATCTCGTTTGCACTGATTTTGGCAGCCGCTTCTGCACTGCTACTACTTCTAAAGCTGATGTTCTCTGAGGAGAGTTAGAGAAACAAGCACAAATTCCTTGAAGAGTTATGAAGAAAATTCGTACACTACTATTCGCTGAAGCTGCATTTAACATAATTAAGTTTAACTGATGTGCATGACAATGAATGTATTCTGCAGATCTGTACTTCTGTTTTATGATGGATTGAATGCCATTTTTCGACCCAGACATTACATTAGCCCCATTGTAAGTTTGATCAATCAAACTAGCAGATTTCGATCAAGTTCTGGCAGTATGCATTCAGCTAAGTTATCTGCTTTGTGCCCTATAGGATTCACAAAACCCCAGTACCTTTCCACTGGCTTATGGTTTACCAGATATCTGTAGACAATTACCGTTTGATACTTGGATGCTAAGTCGCTGGTTTCATCTGCTATGACAGATAAAAATGGCGAGTCTTTATTTCTTTGGATATCTGCTCATGGCAGACTTCAAGCATGCATTGCAGAATCTCATTTTGAATCATTTTTGACGTTCGCTTAAACACTGTTGCATTTTCCAAATGATTTTTCAGAACACAGTCTAGCTCTGCACTGAAATTTAACAGTCCACGAAAAATACCAGGGTTACTTGAAGTCGCTGACTCGTCATGTCCTCGAAGAGCCAAGTCAAAGGCCTCACAAAACCTAATGCAGTTAATAACAATGTTTAAAACATATCTATTTTGAGTCACTTTCTGGTTGTGTTCTTCAATTGCTCACTGATATGCACTATCCATCTGTTTTGCTATATTTTCATTACCAAACATAACAAGACTGACAGTATTTTTCACGTGCAACTTTGACGCTACATGTTTTTGGCGCGGTTATGAAGATGCTGCAAATCATTCACGCCATGCTTTGTCCATGTATCTCCACCACCAAACAAAACGCAAGGAAAGCAAAACAGGGCGATTTTAAAATCACAACCACACACCCAATCATATTTTTCATATATACCACTGTGAAAATTCCTATTAGAACTTCTCGTTTTTATTTGAACTACCTGAGTGAGTTTTAGGTTGGTTTGAGCCTGCCAATGCGTTTAATTTCATTCTTTTCCTCCAAGTTTAGCGTTGAAAACGTTGCGTTAAAAGAGACTGAACGGAATTCATTGTTCCTCCTTACAGCAGCGTTTACCTGTATTTAGCTGAATAAACCACTTTGATTCATAAATTAAAACCCGATACACACAACACGGCACAAACCACGTGGCATACAGCCAACGTAATGATCAGAGATACAGTTCAGTAGATAGAAGACCGGAAGAGATGTAAAAAATTACTGTGAATTCATTAGATGGCTCTGTGTATGGGACGAAACGAAAAGTATTGTTCCTGTTGATCATCTTATTCTATGCTCTCTGACTACTAGATTAACCAATAACATGCAGCTTATGCCCCGCACTCCCCCTCCCCACCCGCCATACACCTCTGCGCTCCCTTGGTTCGTCATTCCCTATACTTCACCATTATACCAACGTGGGTTGCAGCCGGGAGTGCACTGCTTGGCACCTGCAAACAATACAACGCTTGCCGAAGTCCACTCCACAAGATCATGTCAGAATGATAACCGAAATGTGTGAATCGTATAGTTATTTACATTAAAGGCAGAGCCAGGATTTTGGTTATAGCGCAAACGTGCTACCATATTAATAAGCCGCCCCTGCTATAGATATACGTCACAGCTCCACCCGGGAAAACTTAAAATATGTAATGACGAATACTTCAGAAGCGGCTGATGGTATGAAGAAAGCTTTTTAACACAAACTTAAATCTTAATGAGTACTAAATTATAAATAATAGTGTTTTTATGTATTTTAAGATTCCTAAACTGCATAAAATTCAAAGACAATCAAGGAGTTCACTGGCTATTCGCAGAACATTAATGATTTGCGTTTACTCGTCATGCAAATATCTCGAACATATATCCTGTTTTAATCAATTCGTTTGTGTAATTTTTCTGAGATAAAAAGTAAAGAAATTATTTTCACTGTTAGAGTTGGGAAATATTTTTAAAACATTTTTTCCTAGGATTCTTGTTTCAAAGAGGAAGTAATAACATTAATATAAATAAATAAATAAATAAAATAGATGTTATTTTCGTAAGCACAGAGATTTTGGAATATTAAAATGAGAAAGAAGAGACATTTTGAAAATTAATAATGCTACGTTTTCTATGTTTCTATTGTCATTCATAATACTATGTCGTCAAATATAAACTTTGTCAGAATTTACCTCATAGTTATTTCCAGCCAAATACAATTGTACACCAATGACTATGGAGGTCATTTTTTACATACGGCGTACAACATATTTTTTTAATAGTAACTTAAACTAAAGAGTAACTAGAATTTTGAATTCTGTGTGCGCAGATTTCGTTTTGTTTTGTGGCCATGGTAACGAACTAAACAAAACATAGCAACTCACCTGACCAAAGCTTTCTGTATCTGGAATTCGCGAAACATAATTGAGTGGTTAGTTCAGCAAGCGCATAGGCGAATATTTGGTCTTAACTTTCCTTCTGGTAAAACATTTCTAGATGGTACAATCAGGTCCAAACGAAGGGGTGTGCCTGTAAAAGAAAGATCACCGGACGACCGTGTGTGTCAGATGAGAAGGTGGAGAGAGTCAGAACAGCTTTCGCGCGCAGTCTAATAATTCTGTGCAGCGGACGAGTCGAGAACTAGCAATCACAAAAATGAAAATGTGGAAAATGCTAAGGAAGCGTGCCACCGCTACGTGTAGAGCTATCTGAATGGAGACGAAGGATTATTGCAGCAGTAGGATCAGTTGCACCATACATGGTAACGTCAGTGTGGCAAGAAATAGACTACCGGCTGGAGTATCCTGGATTAAAGATTTTATTGTACACCGCAGTGAAAATGTAAGAGTTTAAAACCCTATAATAATTTGTGTACATCCTGTGTATCAGAATGCGATTTATGAATATCAAAAATAAGACATAAGTGTATACTAGCCTAAAAAACTGATGACGATTTTGTGAGTGTGTTTGAGATCTAAGGTTGGTAGTATTCCCAGGTTGCTGCTCTTCATTCAGCTTCTATTCCCCTGGTAAAGTTTATACTTTTAGTTCTTCAACACTACTCTCCTGTTTCATTCTTATTCATTTATCGTATTCATCTCAAATAGGTGTATACGACGTGTTTGCACCATTTTATAATCATATTATCTTATAGTGTGCCCGTAGAAAATGCTTATAAAATCAAAAGGAAAGCGAATAAATTACCTTAAGAGTGAGCGTAGAACACGATGTGGTCTTGTCTATAGCTGGTGCCCGTTTAAGGTATTTTAGTTATATAGGAAAATCGCGTCAGGAAGTAAACAAACGTAGCCATTTTGCAAAAAATTACATGCAAATTGGGTACCGCCAACGTAAATAAAAATGTGAAATCGGCTAAAAATGCGATGCGCCGTTGTTACCGCTATTTGTTGCTGTTCTGCGATTTTGTTGAAATGCAACGCGTGCAAATTAACAGTGCGTATTTAATATAAAGCAAAATGGTTTGCACGGGATGTGAGAATACTGTCTTTAGCATTCTAACTCAACACGTGCTATGCTTATATAAAAAAACTAACCTAAACCTAACGTTTCGTGAATTGAGAAACGTAAGCTTATATAAAAAACTAACCTAAATCTAACCTTTCGTGAATTCAGAAACGTAAGCTTATATAAAAAAACTAACCTAAACCTAACCTTCCGTGAATCCATAAATGTAAACTTATATAAAAAAAACTAACCTAAACCTAACTTTTCATGAATTCAGAAACGTAAGCTTATATAAAAAAACCAACCTTTAGTGAATTCAAACGTAAGCTTATATAAAAAAAACCTAACCTAAACCTAACCTTCCGTGAATCCATAAACGTAAGCTTATGTAAAAAAAACTAAACCTAACCTCCCGTGAATTAGAAACGTAAGCTTAGGAACGCACGCGAGCTTCGTGCTTCGTGCTTTGATGTAACCAATGGTAACAAATTAAAACAAGGATATATATATATGCTTATATAAAAAAACTAACCTAACCTTAACCTTTCGTGAATTCAGAAACATAAGCTTATATAAAAAAACTAACCTAAACCTAACCTTTCGTGAATTCAGAAACGTAAGCTTATATAAAAAAAACTAACCTAAACCTAACCTTTCGTGAATTCAGAAACGTAAGCTTATATAAAAAAACTAACCTAAACCTAACCTTCCGTGAATCCATTAACGTAAGCTGATATAAAAAAGCTAAACCTAACCTTACCTAACCTCCTGTGAATCAGAAACGTAAGTTTAGGAACGCACGCTCGCTTCGCTCGCGTGCTTTGATGTAAACAGTGGTAAAAAATTAAAACAAGGATATATATAAAGGTAATTCAGAAGCCTATGGTTATATATAAAAAAAACTAACCTAAACCTAACCTTTCGTCAATTCAGAAACGTAAGCTTATATAAAAAAACTAACCTAAACCTAACCTTTCCTGAATTCAGAAACGTAAGCTTATATAAAAAAACTAAACCTGACCTCCCGTGAATCAGAAACGTAAGTTTAGGAACGCACGCGAGCGAAGCGAGCGTGCTTTGATGTAAACAGTGATAAAAAATTAAAACAAGGATATATATAAAGGTAATTCAGAAACCTATGGTCATATAAAAAAACTAACCTAAACCTAACCTTTCGTCAATTCAGAAACGTAAGCTTATATAAAAAAACTAACCTAAACCTAACCTTTCCTGAATTCAGAAACGTAAGTTTATATAAAAAAACTAACCTAAACCTAACCTTTCGTGAATTCAGAAACGTAAGCTTACATAAAAAAACAAACCTAAACCTAACCTTTCATGAATTCAGAAACGTAAGCTTATATAAAAAACTAACCTAAACCTAACCTTTCCTGAATTCAGAAACGTAAGCTTATATAAAAAAACTAACCTAAACCTAACCTTTCGTGAATTCAGAAACGTAAGCTTATATAAAAAAATCTAACCTAAACCTAACCTTTCGAAAGCTTACATAAATAAAAAATCTAACATAAGCGTAACCTTCCGTTAATTCATAAAGCACAGGTTGTCTAAGATCCCTGGGCTACACTCTGTGGTCGTTTCCGCATTCACGGCATTAATTTTCGTTTTGGCGGCATTAATTTGTTATATGTTGGCAGCATAAACATATGACATACGTGACATGTGTTGAGCTAGTGCATGGCATAGTGTGACATCTGTTGGACAATATAACACATCATATTCATCGCCGTGGGGCACACTGTAAGATGATATTATCGCCATTTTGGACCGAAAACCAAGTATCAATCTACACCAGAAAGTGTTTTAAATTTCAGATTTCAAATGAGGTATAGAAGACACTGTGGTTCAGGGCTGGAAACTGTGGTGTCATTAATGTGCAGAAAGAGCAAGCGATTTACAGTTTGCCTGTTCTGGCGTTTTTCCATGTTCTAATTTTTTTAGGTTATAATTTTTATATTGCACTGTTTTCTCAATCTTTTTTTATTAACAGCGTTTAAAGATTATTGAGCAGCATTTTGTACAGGAGTATGTTTGAACACGTAAACTGTAACATTGTTTATTTTTTTCTGGGTGTTATACTCTACAATTTTCTCTCCGCTAATTTGGCTCCTAGAACCTCTACCTTTCAGGGTACTTTCCTGTTTTACAAATGTCGGGAATACTTAATTCTATGGTTTCATTTTACCTATTTCATCCACCATCTCTGAGATGTGGATTATTTTGGGCTATTCTGTAATTTTGTTCTTAAGAAGGCGATTTCAATTACTTATTAGGGTTAAATAGCCCTCGTGACAAATGTGATGAATACTTTAACTTTTTTCCTATAATGATGTTTGTTTTTCCGCGGTTTGTTAGCCCACGGAAGTGACTTATTGAAAATGCGTGCGCTCTGCGATAGCGTTTGGTATTCACACAACCATCAGCGCCGGAATACTGACTACCGAGAGCTTTTGTTACTTTTACTTGCTAAGATGGATCCAAAACGTGCTGTGAAAACCTCACATGGAAAAAATAAAATATATGTGGATTTTTAAAATTAGCACCCTTTGCTTAGAATAGCCAATTTATTTATTTATTTATTTCCAAAAAATATGGAACATCTGGCCATCATCTAGGGCTGAACACTTGCGATCCAGAATACAATCATAACAAAAGAAAGCAAAAAATATAAGTATCAGGATATAAATGAATCTAAAAATTACAACGCTGCTAAAGACGAATCAAAGAAACAATTCGAAAACCAAAATAAATCAATGTAATAAAATGCAAAACTTAATGCAGGTTATAAGAACTGTCATATTATATAAATGGTTATGAATAACACATGAAGAGAGTCTCGTAATGTTAGCATATTTTGTTGCATCTTTTTGTGGCATCAAAGAATTAATTTTGGGGGGGGGGAAACTTGCCACGCTGTTGAACAGCTCCGGCAGTGGCCCTGTAAAATAAGGTTAATTTTAATTTAGAAAAGACAGACAAAAAATTATCAGTGTAGTTTATAATTGTTTTCATGTAAATTTCACTAATGCTTATCAAACCTAAATTGTTGCTTAATTTTCTGTATGGTCTTTAGCTTTTAATTATACTTTTTAAAGATACCAGTTGTCATGCATATTTTTCTGAAATTATATGTAATATCAAGCATAGGTAGGTAACTATTTTTGTATTCATGATTCATGTTCAGCTTTATTCCAGTTCTGTGGAAATGTTATTGCATCTTAATCTTTGGATGTAAATCATAATTGCTATCTGACTATTTTGGCATTCGTTAATTGGAAGATCGAACTGAAAAGAAAGTTTAGTTTCACTAGTTGTGTTATCTTGGAGAATGTTGCAGCTACAAGTATGTTTTTCATACGCCAATTTATTAAGTTATAATTTTATAATCCGATAGTTCTTCCTCTTTCAGCAGCATCAATATAAATACAAATTTTTATGGTTACAAGAAACTGGTAAATAACCCTCTGCTAGTCGCATCCTTTAGCCTGATTTTTAATTCTCTTAAAATAATTCTGGGAATAAAAACGTATACTTGTAATATCCCACAGCTCTCAAAAGTGCTTAGTTTTAATCTTAACGTAAAAATGAGGCAAATATATTCGTGAACCATGCAAATCAGCAAACGGTGTATCACTTTTTCTGATAAAAATTCTGATTCAACAACTATTACTTTTTATTATGATACGAGATGGTACACATTTATTTTCATGTTAAAATTCGTCTCTTAAAATTTATGTTGGGAGCATCGTCAATGCTATCACACGGAACATTGCTTGCTTAAAGTAATACTTAAGATCTGTATTTTATGCTAAAGGAATGAATTAAGATTTTATAATTAAAATGACAAACTAACATGGACTTTTCCTCACACAGCAGCATTGAAATGACGTCTATATGAATCTGTTGTGTAACAAATGCGTTATGAATGCTGCAGCCGGCACCCCTCCCCTTTAGGCTTACGCTCCCCTGGGGGGTTCGGGACCCCCTAGCAGTCCGGAGGGCTAAGGATTTCTTAGATCATACTTTTATCCTGCCGTGCACACGCCGAGACTTCCCGCCGACACTTGTAACCCTGAAAAAACTAAGCAGGTGAAATGAGAATGGAGATGAAATGCAGGGACAGGAAATTCGGGGATGTAATGATCCTTTCCAACATTCGCCTGGTTCCCCGGGGAAACTCCCGAAAGAACCCATGGGTCAGGAAGGTCGGCCACGGAAATCGAACCCACGAATGCGGGCCACAGACGTAATCGCCTGAGGCATCCAGCTCGGTCGCTGTTAGAGAAAGTTCTATATGGCTCTAAAACATTATAGCTAATGAAACATGTGTAATTTGCGTCCCGATTTGGACAGGAGGAATTTCAGCATCCTGGAGGCAAGGGGAGTCTTAATCGCTGTCGAAAGTGGCAGAGCACGTGCAAAATACAGTATCCGGGTTTAGGTATGAAATAACCCGTGCTGTAGGAGTATCGTTGCCTATGAGTTAAATAGTGATTGCTCGCGAATGATGAAGGAACTTGTTAAATGCGAGTATTATCTCCAAAGGCTTATTATGGTAGGATAACAAAGAAGAACTTGATTAGAGGAGAT
The DNA here is from genome assembly GCA_030765065.1 of Deroplatys truncata. Taxonomy (NCBI): domain Eukaryota; kingdom Metazoa; phylum Arthropoda; class Insecta; order Mantodea; family Mantidae; genus Deroplatys; species Deroplatys truncata. Next base: position 138,351,360 of record CM060986.1, read on the forward strand.
GTTCAAACAGTGATTTCGTATACGTGATAATAATAATCATAAAATCCCACCTGATAATAGAATCTTGCCAATCCTTGCTACCGTTTGCTCCTGAACTCAATTAACACATCTGAGCAGTAGGTGCAAAGGAAGGAAATCACCGAAGCCGACACAGCAACGAACCAAAGACCTCCGACATATCCTCAAACCTCCCAAGCAAAACAGAGATACTGCCTTAAAGTTCATGCACCATGATTAACGTAAACTAGGTAAAATAAACAATCACTTTCTATAAGAACATGACATAAGGAATTCTGAGAGTTTAAAATGGATAAAGTCGCCTTAGTGTGCCACATTAGATATTTATTTTCTCTACTACGTATAGTAAGTAGGGGAGTTGTATTCCACCCAAAAATTCTATATCGAGATTTCACCGTAAATAAATGTTTTCAGGCACCAAGATAAAAAAACACTTTTAAAAAAAAGTCCGTGTTTGTAACTGTGAACAGTGTAACTAAAAACGAAAAGTCGGATAAATATCAAACTTGGTATTTAGGTTCAGTATCTTTCAAAGATACAACACGAAGATTTTCAAGAAAGTCCCTACGCTCCATACTATTCTTTATATGGAACAGTTTTCGAAAATTTTTATTTTTTCAAAAATGGCTCAAACGATTTTGATTAAAATATCATATGTTTAAGATATTTGCATGACAAATAAAATGTATATGTAGAATGTTCTGGGAATGTCCCCAAAAGACTTCTTTCCGAATGGTTTTTGCGTAACTGGTAAATTTTAAGAGAAAGACAAAATATTTCTATACAAAAGAAATGTAAAACACAATTTAGGTCACACACACTTTTTGTGGAGTGTACCATTTCCGAGACATCCTTGTTATTTGAGTTTTGCAATACTTACACTTTTTCTCAAATGGGAATTTGTCATTCGTTTTTTTATGTCCTGGACATGCAAATAGAATGGAATGCTACACATAGCAAACAGCTCTTAAAAGATTTGACTATCGGTTAAAGTCTACCATTTCACTTGCACCTATAAGAAAATTAGCAATAAGATAAGATCTGCAAATCTAGATTAGCATGAAGTAGATAGAGAACAAACGTTTGTAAAAATAGATTGTACAAGAGTAGTGAAAGTCATGGGAGTGTAACATCAGATTTTTAACATTTGTGTTAAGCTACGAATGTGAATGAATTTAATGCAACAAAGCAATCACGGCAGATTTCTGGGTGACGTATCTACACTGGTCTCTGCCACATTAGAGGTTAGACAAATGGGAAGCATTAAGCAAGGTTTATGGGTCATAAAACTACAGAATGCTAGCACATGTACGCAAATGAAAGTCTAGACAGAGCCAATTATACTGGATTATAGAGCCAACAAAATGCCTTCCCAGCTACCTCCGCAGTATCATGTTCATTATCGTATGTCCGTGAATGTAACACGTGTGAGATAGCAAATTCTTCTACAGCTTCTTTAGTGAAATAAATCAACGAGTGATTAGAAATACCACAGGCTTTAATATTGAGGGTGCGCGTTACTTTTCAGTTAATACAACCGTTGCATGATTGTTTTATTGCATTATTTCATATAGCATTAACCAGATGCATGCGTAGTTCACCTGCGTTACGAAGCGTCATCGCGAAGTTCACATTACGCTCATCCACTCGCCTTGGTCGGGTAGTCTAGATATATCTTTAATTCGGAGAGATCAGCCAAAAACACGAGGCAAACATCACTATGTAACCTGAACTTAATGACAAGTGTAGGATCGAACAGAGAAAATCATTCCAATTTTGATATTTTTAACTTTCCGAAGCTTTACTGCTCCTTTTCTTTTGTAGAAACTTTTCTTCAGCTAGTAATTTATTTCATTTATATGACTACATTTTTGGAAAGTTAATTTGGAATCTCAGAGTACTTAGACCACAAAAAGTAAAGATGATTTCAGGACGCCAAATCTACTCAAATATATATTTTTGTGTTTGTGTGCGCGCGCGTTCTCCGGTTTTCTGACTTCCACAAGAAAAGCTAAAAAGGTTTTAATAAATCATGGTAGCTGTATTGATATTATTCACACAAATTTTCACGCTCATTAAACATTATATTGCTAGTTTGTAGTTAAAAATAATGTAGTTAATGAATATGTCCTAAGGTGCGCAACTGGAATGTTAGCATTAAAACACGCTGTTAATGATGCTATAAATCATCCATAGTTGGTTCAATTCTGGCACTGGTGCCATGAAAGAGTAACTAGCTTTCCATGACGTCATCACTGCCTTCACAACACAATTTTATACAACTTACCTGAAAAAAAAGTTAAAATCTTTGCTCTAAAAACATACCAACTTTAACCCACTCATAAAAGGATTGCTACAACAGAAACATGTATCAGTTATTCATATGGAATTAATTGTTCTTTCACACAAGCCGTGTGTTGGGCAGGGTTGGAAAGGTAGAATCAGACGACTGAAAAATTCAATGCTATAGCCGGGATTTGAACCACGGATCACCCGGTCTCCGTCCGGTTGCTCTAGCCACTGAGCAATGTCTGTGTCGGCATGTTGCTATGGTAGCTCAGTGGCTAGAGCAACCGCACGGAGACCGGGAGATCCGTGGTTTAAATCCCGGCTATGGCATTGAATTTTTCAGTCGTCCGATTCTACCTTTCCAGTTACTCATATATTATCCCTGGGCCACTACTACATTAACATTTGAAATATATATTTTACTTTCGATTTATTTATCTAAATTATTTTCAGCACTATTCCTGAGTTCCGTTCTCCTAACCTCTTAATTTCACTAATACTTTTATCAATTTCGTCTTGAAAGTGAGGCAGTATTTTTAACACTTGAATAATTTGAATTAAATTATATAATATGTAAATTCAATAACAGCCCACCTTAAAGCAATTCGTAAAATGTATGTAAAAGTCATTGCATATGCTTATATTACTGTAAACATGTTTAATAATGTTATGTGAATGCATTACGTAATTTAATAATGTAAGAGCTGTGACAAAAATAAATTTAAAGTTGCTAACAATGAGGTAACAATGAGGTCACCTTGTGGCAATAATGAGTTTGAGAGTTTGAATGCTACTAGTCATGATTAGGGCAGCAATAATGTAAATTTTGTGACAGTTTAAAAATAGCCAATAAACAGCCAGAAAAAGCTTTATTAAAATGCAGGTATTCTATTCAATCAGAGACTTGAAATACAGAAGTTTACGAGTTTGGACGATTGAAATATGTTCAGTTGCCTGCAGACCTTGATAGTAACCGGATGGAAGATGTGTTCTCTTAGAGAAATATTACGTATTCGTGTGAGACTTAAAATAAGTATACGCGATAAAAAAAGCGCAAGTATTAAATTAATCTCACAGCTCTTGATATTAGTGAAGTGCTATTAAATTTGTGTCAAGGATTAATAAAAAGAGGCGAATTAAGCTACATTCTTGTCGCACTACGCCCTAATTAAGAGAAACGTGTCTCTAAAACAATACTGAAGCAGCCTAGGCAAACTTAAACATAAATAATATCTATATAAGCAGTATAATAACAAAGTTAATATATTTTTTTTAAACTTGGAGCGTAACAACAAAAATACGTCTTCAAATCGGCTTTTCATACGTAACAACAGTAACACTACTTCAAATTGACGTCTCATACGTGGGGCAGAAATAACTTCTACTTCAAAAGCAAGTTGATTTTTTTCGGATAATATCCCACTGAATATTTCTTCAACAAATCTAAAACCTTGCCAATATATGAAACGTCGCTGTTTCCTTTCACTTTCGCCTTGCGTTTAACTTTCGAATACATACACCAGAGTGTCGAAAGCATACAAATTTTCGACTGAAAAAAAAAACAACAGATTTATAATCTAAAACTTAAATCACTTTTCGTGTTAATAATCGATAAACGTTTAAACTAATACCAGCTCTGAAAAGCGTGCCCAGAAGATTGTTGCACTAACGCTTTTCTCCTTCTGCCAGTCTTACAAACGATTGCAAACCAACCATGCAGTATATTACGTTGTATCCCTTAATCATTTGTACTACGTCAAAACATTAATTAATACCATTTAATTTATCAAATTTATAATAAATTTTACATATCCTAATGCAATAATTTCATAAAACTCTGTATGTAATACGTGCATAATCTCTTCATTTTTAGCACTCGTGAAAAGTATTTTTTCCGCAATTACTAAGATTATGCACCTAGATGCATAAATTAACTATTATAGTTTGAATGTGTTTGTGAATAGTGATTTTAAAAATTATAAAAGTCTTGATTATGTGTCCTATAGAAAAAGCATACATTAATATATTTTTACTTTATTTCGAAAGAGTTCATTTTTATTTTTCTATCATTTACTTATAATAGGTAGAGAATCCACATTCCACCATCTGATATCGAAATTTCACCAAAAATACACATTTTATGGTAGACTTTATATGTTTCTTGTGTGTCTGTCGAAAAACACAACCCAAACAAAAAATTTGAAATGGATACCAAATTTTATACTTGGGGTCAGACATTGTTTAGGCATGACAGTTGAGAATTTAAAGAAAATTTCCCCACCCAAAACTACCTTTACATGGAACAGTTATCGCTATGTTTAATTTTCTCAAAATTGCTTTAATAATTTTGCTTAAAATACTATATGTTTGATATCTACATAACCAATAATGTCTTATTTTGAATTTTATGTAGAATTCACTTAGTTTTAAATTAACGTTATGTAGATTTTATAACTAGTAAATCACACGGGAGATAAAAATAACTTACTGCATGAAAACTATAGTACTCATTGAAATTTACAGTATGTTATGTTATACAGCTTTTTGTAGCATCATTTTTCAGAAGAATACGTTGTTACAGTTTTTACGTTTTCCCAGGTTATGAGCCATCACACGGTATCCGTAAATAATGTTACGAAATTCTTTTTATCATGTAGGTTTACCATTAACAAAACATAATATGACATTTATGTTTTATTTTCGATTTCGTGCGAGCAAGCAAATCATGTTGCTTTATTTCAGGTTATTTTTGCCAGTCGCGTAAATGTGACTCGTCAGATTTGTACTTTTGTTGGAATCGTTCTGCACCGTAAACATCCTAAACAAAATCTACATTATATCTAGCAGGAAAAAAGTAAAAGGAATCTGAGTTCACCATATAAGGCTCTCTCTAGCACCAAATACGTTTAGATCAGTGCACTATTAATTGGAACTCTATCAGAGAAAAACAGAAAATCCTGCGACAGAAGTTTCCTTATCCGACAAACAGCTGAAGATCTTTTTCCAAGGGCAAAATACTCTCCAAAGGACATAAAGCTTAAAAAAAGGAGGAGACTGTAAGCGAAGTGCCCAGAGTAGATTTTAAATTACAGTTTAGGATGCAACTGGCCCTTGCGGGTAAATAACGGCCACTTTTAATGCATGGCGTAAATCATAGTTTTAAAAAACCTACTTAGGATTAATCTTGTTTGCATTTGCGCTACCCCAAATCGAAGAGACGTATAAAGCTATATTTTCTGTTCTGGGGTTACCATGCTAACTACTGATAAAAAAATCTGATGTGCTACACTCACGTGACTTTCTCTACTCTTGTACAAACTATTTTTACAAACGCTTATTCTCCATATGCTTCATGTTAATCGAGATATCGAGCTGTTAATCTTATTGCTAATTTTCCTGTAGGTGCAAGGCTTTAAGCGATAGTCAAATATTTTAAGAGTTGGTTGCTCTGTGGAGTATTCCATTCTCTTTGCATTACCAGGCATAAAAACAATGAATAACGAATTCCCATTTGAGAAAGGTATAAGTATTGGAAAATTTAAGGGAATAAGAAGCAATATCTCGAAAATGGTTCACTCAACAAAAAATATGTATATGACATAAATTGTGCATTTTAACGCTCTCTACATTTTTGTGTAGTAAAATTTGGTCTATCTCTTATAGTTTACAAGTTATGCAAAAGTCGTTCACAATGAAGAATACTTTTGGAGACATTCCCAGAAAATTTAAGATAAACATTTTATTTGTCATGAAAGTGTCTTAAATATATGACATTTTAATCAAAATTGTCAGAGCCATTTTTGGAAAAAATTAAAATTTTCGGAAAATGTTCCATGTAAACGGTAATCTGAGGTGGGGGGATTTTCTTGAAAACCTTCGTGTCCTATCTCTGGAAGATGCTGAACCTAAATGCCAAGTTTGGTGTTTATCGACTGTTTGTTTCTGAGTTATGCTCTTCACAGACACCCACACAGACACGCACACGGACATGTTTCCAAAACTGTTTTTTGGCTTCAGGGGGCCACACAACATATATTTCCGGTGAAATCTTGGTATGGAATTTTTGGGTGGAATACAATACTTCCCCTACTTACTATACGTAGTAGAGAAAGTAAAAACTATTTGGTGGAAGAAACGAATGTTGTACATTTCAGCTTCAAGTGTGCTAACTAATTATGTGAACTGATGTCTCATAACATTTTTAATAGCTAAATATGTTTGAAAATATACAGGATTTCATCTTCTTCATTCCTTTTCTTATCGTATTTTCAAACCCCAGTTATTTTGTAGAAATCGGATACTAGGAGTAACTATACTAACCTACTAGAAGTATAGGATCGGTTGAGAGTAACGAAAGAGTCTGCTGCCAACGTGTTTGATGCTACGATGGATTCAAGAGAGAAATTGTGTTCCAAGAGATGCGACAGCTTAAATAGAAGACAGAGAGTACACTGACATGCACAAAAAGTAACGCATATTGGAACGCAGCTTTTATGTTGGTAACCAAATATATTCCCACTCTCTGTCAGCGTAACTCTGTTCCTCGAGCATAAGCCACTGGATTGACTGGGTACTTCACCTCCCCAAAGCCCGAAATCCCGAAGGGTAGTATTGCAAGTTGTCTATGTTCTCACTAGCGGAATACCGTAATGGTATTTTTTTTTTTTTTTGCTCTTTTACTAATACATTAAAATTTTGTGTTTTCATGCTAAATTGCCGTTTTATTAATGTTAATTTTCTTAGTGCTGTTCGAAGGCCGCAATAACTTAAACCTTCGTTCCCATATCGCTGATGAAAGTTCGTACTTTACCTTCCCCAAATATAGCCGAACTGCTGAAGGGTAGTATTAAAAGCTAGTTGTCTATGTTCTTGCTATCGGAATACCGTTGAGGCAATGCTTCATTGAATTTTGGTGCAAAAATAAAATATAACAGAAGCATAGAAATAAATACGAAAAAAGAACTTTTTCGTTTTTTGTTCTTTTAGTAGTACGTTCAAATTTTGTATCTTTATACCACACTACCGTTTTCTTAACGTAGATTTTCTTATTGCCGTTCGAAGGCCGCAATAACTAAATCTTTGCCTCCATATCGCTGATGAAAGTTCGTATCTGCCGTCCAGTTTAACCTCACGGGTAGATGATTCTCCACCCCCTTCCTCTAGACGAGACAGCTTAAACAGAAGGCAGAGGGTACTATACTGACATGTATAAAAAGAGCACATAATGAAACGCAGCTTTTATGTTGGTACTGTCAAATATAGCTCCACCCTCTGCCAGCGTAACTCTGTTCCTCGAGCATATGCCATTGGATTGGCAGGGTACTTTATCTCCCCCAAATTACCTCCCCGAATTATATTGTATTGTTTTAGCCTTTCCTTGTATGATAATCATAGTGACATTTATACTTTCTCTGCTACGTATAGTAAGTAGGGGAAATATTGCATTCCAGCCAAAAATTCGATACCGAGATTTCACAAGAAATACATGTTTTGAGGTGCACTGAATGCATATATAGCAATTTTGGAAACATGTCTCTGTGTGTGTGTGTGTGTGTGTGAGTGTGTGTGTGTGTGTGAGTGTGTGTGTGTGTGAACAGCATAACTCAGAAACGAACAGTCAGATAAACACCAAACTTGGTACTTAGGTTCAGTATCTTCCAGAGATACGACACGAAGGCTTTCAAGAAAATCCCCCCACCCCATATTACCCTTTACATGGAAGATTTTTCGAAAGTTTTAATTTTCTCAAAAATGGCTTTAACGATTTTTATTAAAATAGCATACATTTTAAGATACTTTCATGACAAATAAAATGTATATCTTGAATTTTCTGGGAATGTCTCCAAAAGTATTCTTCTTTGTGAACGACCTTTGCATAACTGGTAAACCATAAATTTCACTACACAAAAAATGTAGATCGCGTTAAGATACACAATTTGTCATAAATTTTTTTCTTGAGTGAACCATTTTCGAGATATTGCTTGTTAATCCGTTAAAATTTCCAATACTTATACTTTTTCTCAAATGGGAATTCGTTATTCATTTTTGTTGTTCTTGTAATGCAAAGGGAATGGAATACTCCAAATAGCAACCAGCTCTTAAAATATTTGACTATTGCTTAAAGCCTAGCAATTCCCCTTGCATCTACTAGAAAATTAGCAATAAGATTAACATCTCGATATCTCGATTAACATGAAGCATATGGAGAACAAGCGTTTGTAATAATAGTTTGTACAAAAGTAGGGAAAGTCATGTGAATGTAACACATCAAATTATTTTTATAGAAGCCCTTCATTTCACATCCATTATAACATAATTCTAGGGCACATAAACGAACCAATGGACAATTTTTCAGATCAATCGGATAGACAACTGATATCAGCTAGGCGGAGTTAAAAGATTGGTTACCATAGGTACAAAACTACACTGTGAAAAACGCTATTGCGATCTAGGGGAATCGGCCATTTTTTATGTACGCTGTCGTGCATAAAACGTGATCCATTTCCCTAGGTTGCATTGTGTTTTTCTCTCCGTAAGGTTTCCAGCTTCATGTAGCCCGGCTGGTATCACTTCTCTATGTGTCTGGTCTAAAAACAATTCAGGGATAAAAACTAACCAATGAACGATGTTTATAATCCATGTGAAATGGAGAGGTGGTTTAGATATCTCTCTATAAAAGAGTTTCGCAGGCTTGGCACACAAGGAAACGCTAATCCAATAATAAATAATTCGGCCTTCTAGAAGAAGGTTTGAAGTATCCTTGCCTGTGTGGTTAAACTGAAAGACAGCTACGATATTTATATGACAGCTTATATCAGCGACATAGACGAAGGTTAAGCTTTTTCTGCTACTAAACGGCAATTAGAAAACCGGCACTAATAAAACGGTAACGTTGCATGAAAATATAAGGTATAAGTTGTATTGTTATGCTTCGGAAGTTTAGCCATACCGAGTTTTAGGGAGGTAAGTAAGTCACCCTGCAATCTAGTAGCTAGAATTATCCTCGAAAAACAGAGGTAGTCACGCTGGTAGCGGGTGTGGCTAGATTTTGTCATACCAACCTAAACAGCTCCGTCCCATTATGGCCTGATTTTATGCACACCAGTATACATCAATGTATGTTGGGCAGTGCTGTGTTTTCCAAAGAATTTGTTTTCATCTTAGTTCCCGGTTGCATTCTCTGTAATGAGAAGAAAGAAAACACGTTATACATACAGCGTATGCTGGAGTATATCCTTATTAACTGCAAAAGTTGTGGAGCAAGATCCAGATGTCGCATTAGTAATCTCCAGATTAAAAATAAATGGGAGGAGGGATTTCCCCATCTTCCCGAGTAGTAACCAGACTCATAATGGAAAATATTCTTTTCTGCATTGATAAATTCTTCACTTTTAAACTGAAAGACCAAAGTTCATCAACAACAGTTTAAGATAAACGTTTTGAGAAATATTACGCTTTAATATAGCGATTATATTATTTACACATAAATTAATAAATACTTTGCTTATAGAAAACAACCCTAGGAAATAACTTATATCTTTTATGGAGTTTCATAATTCTTCACCAACATTTTGATTGACAGTGCAGTCCCAAGGTTGGACTGAGAAGCGTTTTGCAATAAGAAAAGTTGTTCCCTTCAATGATCTGAAAGCTTTCAGACAAAGACAGATCTGTCTTCTACCTCTCTGACGTCAGACACAAACACGCATGTGCTGTTAATTTTCTGGGAGGATTTCTGTTAATTGATAGTGGCTGTTTGAAGGAAAGGAGAACGGATTCTCGCAAACAATTCAGTGAAGCAATCAGCATCAGTCTAGAACTTGTTTCTCCCCCCCCCCTCTTGCAGTCACTAATATAGCCTTCGGTTCCTTTCAAGCTATGCGTTAACGCCTATGTATTCAAACTGAAATATATTCTTTAATTCGACTCTCGTTGTGTTTCATAATGCAAGGGAAAAAGGACTAAAAGAGACTGTAAGCGTCACATAATAACGTTGCGTTAACTGCTATAAGCTCTAAACAAAGGCTTAATCTGCGTAGAGAGAGAGATGGAGATACTTCAAAGGGCATACAAATAAAGCAGATTATCCAAGTGTTCTTTTGTTATGCCTTCTCGCTTGCCTCTGTTGAAACTGATCGAATAATGATAAGGCTTTTAAAATTCATCCACAGGGACCTGCAAAACATCAAAGCTGTATTGTGTTTACCTAGGTATAGCTGTTGTGTAGCTTAATACCACGTAAACCGAAATATAACAGAACAATATGATTTCAACGTTTGGTTTAAGTAAAATAACGTTCTACTCGTGTTTTACGCACAAATATGGTCGGTTAGCTTAAAATATAGTTAAGCTGTAGGTATAAACATAAGCTAAAAGGCATGTATTCAAAACGTAATCACACTCCATTTACACCACAAACGGATCCTGAGGATTGCAACTGAAGGCATTATTACAAAAACAGCCCATGTCAGTTTTTAACAAAAATGAGCTTCACCATAATGTGAAGGCGCATTTTTTGCTATAATTTGAAATGTGTTTAGACTCCAAAAAAGGCTCATGTCAAGAGCAAAAGCCATCAGAAAATTAACCAGTTATACAAAAATAAACCTTTGTCGTCAGGATTTCCAACAAAAAATCTCTTTTGTCAGCTGACATCGGTTGTACTTGTGATAAATATATTCAGTGCAGAATTAATTAAGTACTTTAAGCATTATGCAGTGTGGACCATTTAAGTTGAGACTATACAATATCTCTAAAACTAAGCGTTGTAGAAAGAATGTCTTGAATAAAAGTTGGTTAGATATCTTTGGGTAAAGTAAATTCCATTAGTCGTGTTTTATTTGGAGGACGTTGTGATGGTCATTTTAGGGTCAATTTAATTTTTTTAAATGGGAACCTATCCTTTTTGGGTTGTTTCCTTACTCCTCATAAAAAGTAAACAACATTTGCATAAAGCACGTAAACCACATAAATAACAATGAAAATGTTTAATGGTTGTGTACTAAGAGCGCAATGAATGGTTGAACCATACATGGATGATCATTTGAGGGTCAAGTTACGTTTCGTAATTGGGAACAAACATTTTTAAGTTTGTTACCTTATTCCTCAACACAAAATAAACAGGTTTTTATAAACCATTTTAAATGAGAAAACAACATACAAAATACAAGTTCCCATTTAAAAAGTTGAAATTTACCCTAAAATGACCACCATAACGTCCTCCAAATAAAACAGGACTAATGACATTTACTTTCCCCCCATAATATCAAGCAACTTTTAAGACATTTCTTTTACAATGCTTAGTTTTAGAGATATTGTACAGTCTCAATTTAAATGGTCCACCAAGTATATTGACATCATTTTATTTAAATAATCGTGATAGTCAACACTGCAACATCAACAACCATTAAGCATCCCATTGTAGTTTCTTGTACATCATGGCTTATCATGATTTGTCAAATGACATAGCTACAGTGTTTACCTATGTGGAGTCGGGTATAAGGGACAAAGCAAAATCATATTCTTACTGTTTAATCACCTAAAAGAAAAAAAAACTGTTCTAAAACTCAGTTAATTAAAATATCAGATGACTGTCGAAGACAGAACATTTTCTATATGGTGTGCTTTCTGTGCACACATTTCAAATGTTCAAACAAGATATGCGCTTATTCCCCTTAAAGGTCCACTATAATTACTTTTTCTTGATTGCAAAGAAGCAACGAATTGTGTCTGTGCAAATTCGAGATGGAGTGGGATCCTATTGTAGCTAGCTACAGAATTCACCCAACACTTTTTAAAGTGAAGAGAATCCATACGTCAGATTTTCTCAACATCAAGGTACTGTAAAATCCTATTTCTCTCAATCTTCTAGGTGTCGTCCCAAGCTAAAATAACTGAGAATGTTTAGGAGTGACAGAGGCTGCGCATATGTAAGGTGTAAGGGGGCAATTATTCATGACCATGGGGATCAGCGAATATCCGTAATAGAATGCCAATACCTAAGCAACTATAGTTTGCATACTTTGGTGATAAAACACTAAAAAATTAAGGGCCTAAAGAAACTGCATGGGCTACTTTATCCAGAAACTCGTCAGTTCTTTAAAAATCCCCAAACTGACTCACGAAGGGAAACTTCTAATGAAATTCCAATTGCAGACATTGATGGAACAGATTTCGGTATTGAAGATGAATACTTGTAATGTGTGTTGTATTCATTTTAATTCACTAATTTTAATACAATATTTTTATTGCGTTAAAATACCAAAATGTTAACTGTGTTTGTTTTTAATAAAAATAGCCCATGTCAACACTACCACATTAAACAATCTTTATACCGGCCTGTAATATATAAAAACTTAATACCTTCATTAAATATAGGATTACTTTTAGCTCTGTTAATTCACATTTCATATTTCACATGAGAAATTTTCCACATGGGCTGTTTTTGTAATAAAGACTTCAATTAAACACCGGAGAAGATGCTTACATGTGTAGAAAGGACTGTATTCTATATATTCTATTACCTCTCAAACAGATATGGAATGTACTTACTATGTGATGCTGGAATCGGTCACGGTCATCCCAAAGCCTAAATATAATATTAAAAATTTAAAAAACGGCTAGAAACAATATATATGTTTAAGGAACTTAATACAATTAGAATAGCATAATACGAAATCGTTTATACTAAGTGGCCCAACAGCGCCGCATTTCGTACATTAAAAGAGTTTCAGAACTCAACGGGGCAATTCCAAGTAAACGCACGTCAGTGGGGAACTGGCGAAACAGCGTGACTAGCTTTGTTCTCGTCCTCTTGCTTATCAGAGAAGACGATAGGCGGATCGCGATCATTGAGAGACAGTTCTCAGGCTTGCACTAGAGTATATAATCAGTGGTGATAAACAAGATCAATGTAAACAGACCGAAAAGGTCTTAGAAGGTTTCCTACTTCAGTTACTGAGACATTATTTTCGAGGGAATAAATTCACATTTTAGGTTGACAAACAATTAAAATGGTTTTATGACATCAGTATCCGCCCATAGCTATTTGGAAATTGTGCTTACGCTGTTGTTGCCTAGTAATACGGATTATACACATTATAGATTTAAATCAAAACATTAAATCGCCCTAACGAAAACCATGCAAACACGAGAGCACGTTATGCGTATCACAGGAATTTACTGGTTTTATTATTATTATTATTATTATTATTATTATTATTACTATTATTATTATTATTATCATCATCATCATCATTCCCTATACACAAACTAGACCGAGCGGAATGGCTCTTGCGGTAATGTCTTTGAGCAGCTTTTGGGAGGTCTCGGTTTCGATACCTGCCGACGCCCACTCTTTTAAGGCACGAAGGGATATCTGCACACGTGAAATACGGCGCTGTTGGGCCACCTGATAAAGACTACCAACAAGAGAAGAAGAACTGCAATTTCGTATTTAACTAACTTTTAGTTTTTAATTTATGCTGTTCACAGACATAGAAAGACTGACAGATACACAGACACATACATACAAACCTTTTTCTCAAAATAGATTTTTTGGATTCAAGATATTTACGTTGAAAACTCAGTATCGAATTTTTGGGTGTAATACTTTACTTACTACGTGTAGGTAAGAAGTAGAGAAAGTAACAAATAAGAGTATTTATATAGTATGTTTGCTGTGTCAGGTACGCTAACTACTGTTATAGCAACAAACGCTAATGCTTTTGGTCATATTTAGTCATGCAGATTTATCTGTAATTTCATGCTCGTTTACTTTCTCTCCTAAGTACCTAGTAGGAAGAGAAAATATTGCATTTCATCTAAAAATTTGTGTCGATATTGCATCGGAAATATATTATTTGTGGCAGCACGGATCCAAAAATATATTTTTAGAAGAAAGTTCCACCCGCCCGCGCGTGTGAGAGAACATTATAATGGAAAAACGAAGGGTGAAAAAATATTCTTATTTTTTATTTTCTCAAAAAGAGCTCCAAGGTTTATGACATATATATTGCAATTTGTACACAAATAAAATGTGTATATAGAATTTTCTGGGGATAGCCTGTGAAGCTCTCTTCGTTCAGAAAAAATTTCTGGAGACATTTATAACTGGTAAACCATAAGAGAGAAACGAATACTTAAGAATGCAGGTCTAGTTAAAACACGGAATTCATTTTAAATACATTTTTGTGCCATTATCCATTTTCGATATCCCTTGTTACTGGTTTTAATTGTTCAATGCTTCAGTTGTTTCTCGCGATGTCATAAAAGGAGCATGTAATTTCAATGCCAACATACGTAGTGAAACTTATTTAAACATTTGACTATAGCTTCGGTTTATGTATCTATCTTGTATCTACAACAAAATGTGTAATGCAAATAATTCTGCAAACATTTATCTCAATTAACATGAAGTAGAAAGACAAATAAACTTAGTAATACTAGTTTGTAAAGGTTAGTTTTCTACCTGTTTCATGTTAACTAAGATAAATATTTGCAGAAATTCGTTGTAGACAATAACGGAAACATAGTATGCTTACGCGAAAATAAAATCTTTTAAACTCGGGTCGCTATAGGTTTGCATTACAATGACAAAATAAAAAGCCAATATCAACTTAGTAGTTCAAAAGAGATCAGATTATTTAAGAGATCAGATAAAAAATAAACAATATCTCCGAAACAATTAATGCCACAAAAGGTTACATCACATAAATGTGTATTTTTACATCTACATGTTTTTTTTTTAGTAAGTTTTTGTCTCTTAAGGTTTACAGGTTACATAAAGCTCAATCAGAGTTTTGCCGTTTGCCCTCATGACTTATGCAACCGGCTCAAGAACTCCCCAATGCTTCGGAAATGATGACATGGGTCATCCAGAGAAACAATAACAATCGAAGCTTCGAGAAAGATGTCGTCATGCATTACGTAATTCATGATGGCACAACTCGAAGCGTCGTGCAGAGTTATTATCGGCTGATTTGCTTTGATGGCAGCGCCATCTTGCTCGTGGCCAACATCAACTCCTGGGCAGGCGGCAATCTGACTCTTCGGTCAGGGACCCAGTGGATAACATCAGACTAGTGTTCTGGTTTTGTGACGGCGAGATTCGGTGTAATCGACCAAGAGTAAAATTTTGGCTTTCCTAAATTATTTTCAACTGTTTGGTAAGCCGCAAAATTTAACCCTTTTACTCTTGGTGTTTCTAAATTGACATTTATGGAAGAAGCATTCATATTTTTACTTTCTCTACTACGTATAGTAAGTAGGGGAAGCATTGTATTCCACCCAAAAATTCAATACCGAGATTTCACCGGAAATACATATTTTGAGACCCCCTGAATCCAAAAAAAGCATTTTTGGAAACATGTCCTTGTGTACGTGTGTCTGTGAACAGCATAACTCAGAAACGAACAGTCGGATAAACACCAAACTTGGTATTTAGGTTCAGTATCTTCCACAGATGCGACACGAAGGTTTTCAAGAAAATCCCCCACCCCAAAAATGGCTAACGATTTCGATTAAAATATCACAAGTTTAAGATATTTTTATGACAAATGAAATGTATATCTCGAATATTCTGGGAATGTCTCTAAAAGGTTTCTTCATTGTGAACGACTTTTGCATAACTGGTAAACCATAAGAGAGAGACAAAATTTTACTACATAAAAACTGTAGATCGCGTTAAAATACACAGTTTATGTCATATACATTTTTTTGTTGTTGAGTGAACCATTTTCGAGATATTGCTTGTTATTCCCTTAAATTTTTCAATACTTATTTTCTCAAATGGGAATTCGTTATTCATTTTTTGTCTTGGATATGCAAAGAGTATTAATCTGTGGCAAACACAGTGGTGCCGCACATAGCAACCAGCTATTAAGAGATATGTTTATGCTTAAAAGCTACTGTATATCTATATTGCGCTTGCAAATACAAAACAAGGGGAACATAGTAGGCTTTAAGCGATAGTCAAATATTTTAAAACTGGTCGCTATGTGTAAAATGTAATTCTCTTTGCATGTCAAAAGATCGTTTCTGCAAATGTTTATCTCGATTAATATGAAATAGATGGAGAATAAGAGTTTGTAAAAATAGTTTGTACAAGAGTAGAGAAAGTCATGTGAGTTTAACACATCAGATTTTTTTAGTTCGTATATCATTGCATTGTATTATTCGTTGTTTGAGAAATATCCTCGATTGATAGGGCAACTTAAATAATAAAAAATATGTAAGAGTATATTACGTTGTTTTCGCGCATATTATTTGTAATTCAAAAGCTTATAAAATGTTAAGGATAGCTGATGATGGATTTGTTATCAAATGCAAAACCTTTATAATAAATTGTTAAAGATATGTGACTGTGATTCTTTTCAACTCCTAACTCCTACGCAATAATATTTTCCACAATATTTAGCACCTCTGGGTATGGAAAAGCCAATGACGCAGAATGAAAAGATTTCACAGTCTATTCCCGGAAAATTTAAGATAAGCATTTCATTTGTCATGCCGATATCATAAACCATGGTATTCTAATCAAAATCCTTATAAACAGTTTTTGAGAAAATTAAGAATTATGAAAATATTTCAATGTAAAGAATTGTTTAGTTTGGGGATATTTCCTTGAAAATCTTAGTGGAAGTCGCTGAACTTAAATAACAAGTTTGATGTTCAACTAACTTTTTCTTTTCGAGTTATGCTGCCCATAGACAGACAGACAGACAGACACACACACAAACGCACGCACCTTTTTCTTTTAAATTTAGGGAACTTTAAACATGTATTTCCAATGAAAATCTCGGTATCGAATTTTTGGGTGGAATACAATACTTAAAGGTTAGCAGTAGAAAAAGCATTAACAAGAATATTTGTGGAAGAGATACAAGAATAAAGGATAATAGGTAATGTGAGTCATGTGAATGAAATACATCAGATCTCTCCCTCTTTGAGCCAGCATCATGGGAACTAAATATTTTAGTTTTTTAGGCATTCGGATCTGCGACCTTTCCTATGATAACAGAGAAACAATTGAATTTTTCATACACCTGGATTGTGTACTTTAAAATAGAGGAAAAATTGGCATGACTAAATTTATCATCGAGATTTTATACATAAACATAACCTTTGTGATATTGGCCACAGGGGTTATACTTATGAACCTTTGTTGTGTAACACTTTTCAACAAGCACATTTTTAGCCCACATTATATTTTTTGCTTTATGATAGCTCATCATATGTGTTATGATTGGCACTTTATTCAACATTTAATACATGTATTATTTATTTATTTATTTGCTGTGGCAGAGCTAAGGCCATTTGGCCTTCTTTTCCGCTCACTCACCTAGAACAAACCTCAATACAATATTATGATCATATTGATGGTACACAGATAATAGATAAATAAACACAAAACAGAAATAACACAAATATTAGAGGCACAGTAAAGTTAAGTTAATTGAAAATACAGAAAAACTAAGTTAATAGTAATGAATGACTTAAAAATATGGCATACACACACTATATAGTGTAATATACAATGAAAATTTTATAACTTCTAAGTTAACAATTGTTTGTAACAAAAATCTGCATATTTTCGTCAGAAATTTACTCTTTCTATATAGATGCTTAGATAGAAAGAAAGCGTAAATGGCTGATAGGCGACTGTTTTCCAGCGGTGCCCGGAAATGGTAGATGAAATACATGTCATGTCCTAAGACGGTGGGCGTCAGAGCTGACGTGAGCTGTCGGGGTTTATCTTTCCACGGTAGCGGCGGCTCCTTATCTGTGCGGACAGATGCCGTGCACGTAATCAACGTGATGACGTCACCGCCAATTACTTCTCTGGTCACCTCTTGGGATTCAGGGCACAGTATGCAGAATCTTATGGAGCAAACAACCTGGCTTAACAGTGCCAGTTCAGGGAAATTATACTAAAAGATACTCTTCCATGAAAATAGTGTAAGTGTCGGTGTTCTACTACTGTTTCCAGTTGATAGTTTTAAAATCAGATTAGTTATATCAGGAATACAACCGTATGATGAATCTCGGAAAAGGCTTTATTATGTGAGGGGAGGCAAACATTTTTACTTTAGTTTGTTAATCACACTATTAGTACCTTTTACGACGTACAAAAACTACATACATAATAAAATAATTTAGAAGTTGCTTTTCAGAAATAAATATAGAATGCACAGTCTGGAATTTTTCAAGGGTTTTGTAACCTGTACATCTTCTCATTTATCTGAATCAAGTGAGGAACCGATTGTTTAAAGAAATTCTCGAGGTAGGGAGGGATACGGCTAAGTGCGGATAATGAGGGAGTTACTGGCTTTAGTGTGACAGTATAGCAACCAGAGCATTAAATATTGGAATGTACATATTCCTGCAAACCAAACACTGATAAGAGTGAACTCCTTCTATGACGAGCTGAGAATGGAAGGTTCGCAATTTAAATTCCGTCAGGACCGTTCTCCCTGTCTGAGGTATTCTCCACGTTTTCCTCAGTCCTTATGACTGGTAAGTTCCTGACGGAATCATAAACTTAGGCCACTACTGTTTGTTTCTTAAATTTCCTTTCCCATTTATCATTCCATCTGAAGTGGAAGACTTATTTATTAAAAATGGGCGTTAAAAACTATTTAAAAATCTGATATAGTACACTCACATGACTTTCTCTATCCTCCTCTCTATTATTGGGAATACAAAATATTCTTACCAAAGCTTATTTTTCTACCTACCACATTTTAATCCAAATAAACCTTTTCAGAAATAGCTGCAATATACATTTCGTTATAAATACAAATAGAACAGTGATACTCAAATATTTAAAGTCTGGGCGCTATAATATGCTGGCCTTAAAATTCCATACTGTTTTTATGCAATCGCGAGAAACAACTGAACGTTGACAGGACTTGAAGAAATGAAAAATTTGAACCTTTAACAATGGATATCTCATAAATGGTTTGCGCCAAAAAAAGAAAACTTATTTAAAATGAACTGTGTGTTTTAAAGAGATCTACATTTTTTGTGTAGTACGTTTTCGTCTATCGCTTAACGTTTAGCAGTTATACAATATTTCTCTAAATGAAGAGGACTTCACAAGCTATTCTGAGAACATTCAAGAGATACATTCTATTTAACATATAAATATCTCTAATATATGCTATTTTAATTAAAATTGTTAGAGCTGCTGATTAGAAAGTAAAAAATTTCGAAAAATGTTTCATGTAAACGGTAGTCTGGGGTAAGGGGATTTTGTTGAAAATGTTCGTGTAGCATCTTTATAACGTACTGAACCTAAATACCAGGTGTGGTATTTACCAGACTTTTCGTTTTTGAGTTATGCTGTTCACACTCGTGGACCCTTTTCTAAAAATGCTTTTGGGGGTGGCGATTCAGGAGGTCTGAAAACAGAATTTCCGTTGAAATCTCGGTATCAGATTTTTGGGTGAAATACAATACATTCTCTTCTTACTATATACTGGCAGAGAAAGTGAAAAGTAATGCAAGAACACAGCAACAAGCGATTGCTGAGAATCCTTGATAAAGGATGCAAAACAAAGGGAAGTTACGGACAGACTTTGAGCATCTTTTGATGAAAATTTACATTTACTTTACTGTACGTATACAACACAGATTAACTTTCAAAACTATTCGGCCACTCGTGTCTGCCTTCCATCACACAGGTTCTGCCACATCATAGAACTTTATTGATATTCTTATTACTTTATACTTTTAATGAAATTTTCTGGTCTTAAAGATAGGAGGAGGATATAATTACAGATACTTTCCGGAATTCATTGTTCTTAGACAATTTTTTCTGATTCTTTCAAAACTAGTTTTTTAAATATACAGGGTGGACCATTCAAGCCGAGACTGTACAATATCTCCAAAACTAAGCGCTGTAAAAAGAAATGTCTTGAATAAAAGTTGCTTCAAATTATGGGGGAAAGTAAATGCCCTTAGCCGTGTTTTGTTTGGATGACGATATAATGGCCATTTTAAGGTCAATTTAATTTTTTTCTAAATGGGAACCTACAGTTATGATCAACTTAAATTGACCCTAAAATGACCACCACAACGACCTCCAAATAAAACACGACTAATGGCATGTACTTTCCCCCATAATATCAAGTAACTTTTATTCAAGAAATTTTGTTTCCACAACGCTACTTTTGGAGATATTGTATAGTCTCAACTTAAATGGTTCAATCTGCGTATATTTATTTCTTAGAGCCTATAAAGCACCATTGTGGAATGTTTCGTACTTATCAGAGGTAGTCTGTTATATTTAGTTAACTGGAATTATACTTAGGAGTTTAATAGATTTTAAAATATTGATGCTGAGCCGCCACTTTTTCCAAGTGTAACTTTTAATGAGAATAATAAGCCATTGCTAAGAGCTACACCATAAAAAATGGTAGTAGAGAAATGTATTCTCTAGCAGTAAGCAAATATCGGTGTGTTTTATCTTCAAAACCAAGAAATTAATTTAGTACCCAATAAAAGAGCACAAAAACATAAATTTTTATCCTAAGCAATGTCCCAAAGCAGCGCACAAGATAATGTGGCTCGTATAGTGAAGCTTTCGGGGCCACCTGTACATACTTGTGTTTAAAATAGTAAAACTGATTATCTTACATGCCTACAGGTTTATACAATAAATAAGTCTACATAAAATATTTAGATTGTGTTCATAATGGCTCATTTTAATTCTGCAGTAACCATAAATCAATATCAAACAATATGTAACAATAGTTTGATTGTATTGGTATTGCGTTTTCTGCTGTCCATTCTTATACCGCGTCACGTAATACTGAGCAGTTGAAATGTTATATTTTTTAAGTGTTCTGCAATATTACGGTTTGTTTTAAACAAGAAGCAACTTCTGACAAGTTACTGGAGGATCATGTTTCCATGTAGTTTCCTTGGTAACCTCCCAAGATCTTGCTCTAGCCAGTAACGCTCCACCATCCTCTCTTTCCTTCGTTTACAAGCTGAACTTTGAGGGGGTAAGATGTTGCCAAGTTAATACTACATTGTAGCACGTGCTTTTATACTGTTTACTAGTTTTCTAATACAATCTGGCAACTCTGTTCTCCCACTTCTCTGCTACGAGTGAACTGTTAAAAGTCTCTTCTTGTTTAAATGCTACTGTAACACATGTCATTTAAGACATGCATTTAAAATGTATTGCCTTTCACCCTACATATATCATCAGTTCTCCAAAATTTTTGTTAGCTATATCTTATGCTGTGATGTAACTAAGTCCTTCATAACAAGAGTATTCATTTCCTAACTGCTTACCAAACGTCATGAAATTAAAATTCAGATAACGTTATAATAAATAATTATAAAATAACAGTTTTGAGAATATTTTGAACATCTTAGTCATCAATGCGACAATTTTTTCTACATCTTGTAAAAATATAAAGTGGTATACAGAATAAAATTAATTACCGTTGAAGCAAGCTAAGGATCTTTTCTGTGATTAAATGTTCATACGCATTAAAACACTGCACATGTGTATGAATTTATGTTGTATTCTATAACATACCGTAGCAGTGTAGAAATTATCTGAATAGAAGAACAAAAGTAGCTTTTTTCGTTTGCTAAGAAACTTCTGTAATGGTCCTTGAGATTTCCACTCTTTAAAGCCAAATTAAGCACGATTTTCCTTAAAATAATAGATAAAATATATATTTTAGAGAAAAAACTAACTTAAAGGCCAGAATACTATCATGTCCACTTCAGATGGCACCAAAATAACGTCCTAATTTGTAGAAAATCCAAGCTCTCTGCTATAGGTAATATCTAGGAAGAAGGTGCCGAAAATTATCTACCAATATAGTTTAGAAGTTATAATTATTTGTACACATATGGATACGCAATATAGAGATGTAGCTACTTAATTAAGGGAATGCAGTATTTAATGCTGAGCTATTAATTATATCCTGGAGTAAGCATATATTAATGAGTTTAGTATATGTTCAAATAAAACAAATTCCTGGATTTCTTTACGCCCGTATGTAGACTAAAGAGTGACAGCAGTGTAAAATGTGTTGCCTATAAACAGGCGCAATTCACGGTCCCTCGGTATTTTGCGGTGGTATAGCGGAATAGAAACGTGCTGCGCAATATGACCTTACGCAATACCACTGGCCTTCACCACTAGCCTCATGAGTATTGTGTATCTATTGAGAAGACGTATTTTGTATATTCATAATGCTTAAAAGATATATTGTTGAAGGTGCAACATTTTACAAAATTACGTCTTACATTTATCAAATATTTCTAAAAATATGTAAAGGAAACAACGACTATTTTAACTAACATAATTAACTTCTCAATCTAGAAAAAAGTCGACTTATACCCCTTTTTCGCAAAAGAGAAAAAAAAGAATGTAGGATTAATATTATACAAGAATGTAACAAATTCCCCGTATAGATGAGTGGTCAGCGTTCTGAATTGCCAATCAATAGATGCGGGTTTGATTCCCGCAGAGTCTAGATATATGTCGAGGTGCGAATCTGTTTCAAAATGAAAATTTGTGAAAATCAACGGCAAAAGCCCCGGATATCACCACAAAAGTTAAGGGTTGTTATACAAATGAAACAATATAAAAAGAGAACTGCCTCTGTGGTCTGGTGGTTAGCATGCTAGCATCCAAATCCAGATGCCCCGGGTTCGATTCCTGGATGGATGTGGGAAGTCTGCAGTGACCAGATTTATTCCCAGTCCTCCCTAGAGTTTGGAAGTATGAAAGGGAGTATGTGTGTGTGTGTGTGTGTGTGTGTGTGTGTGTGTGTGTGTGTGTGTGTGTGTAAAATTAAATGTCAAATCAAAGTAAAAAAAACCAACGATTGCAACAAGTAAAATGAGTGAACATCATTGCCAATGAGCAATTGTTGCAGAGGAAAAATCGCCAATATCACCTAAGATGTTAAAGGTGGCATATAAATGAAAAACAAATGCATATATAAAATATACCAGAATAACCAACCGCGCCGTAATTGATGTGTGCAGATAACCTTTCGTGCGTTAAAAGAGTTGCAGAACGCAACAGACAATTCCAAGTAATTACGCCCTTAAAACCAACTACTACTACTACTACTACTACTACTACTACTACTACTACTACTACTACTACTACCAGTAACACCACCACTGCTACTACGGTACTCAGAAACGTTCATATGAATACACGGAGATGGTTGGAATATCTTATCGATCAACACGGGCAAAATTTCGAACACCTACTCAGTGAGCGAAGTCAGAATAGGAGTACCGTTAGATCATGACAACAACAACAACAACAACAACAATAATAATAATAATAATAATAATAATAATAATAATAATAATAATAATAATAATAGCATTTATAACAGCAAGCTGAAAGAAAATGGCAGTGAAACACTGCGTGCTCTCATGCTTGTGGCTTATTGTCCGTAATGTTAGACAAAAAGAATAAAGTAGCTATGGGCGGATACGGGTAGGTCAAGTAAAGACATTTTCATTATTTGTCGCTCTATAAAGTCAGTTTATTCCCTTGAAAAATAAAGCCGGTATAACTGAAGTGGAAAATATTCGAAGACCTTTTCGGTCTGCTTTTGTCTATCGGCATGGACTGTACACACTATTGCAAACCTGTGAAGTGCCGCTCAATGAGCGTGATCCGCTCATCGTCTTTGGTGATAAGCGCGAGTATTGCATAACAAAGCTCGGTTGGCCCAGTAGCTCAGTCGGTAAAGCACCTGCCTAGCGTGCCAGGGGTTCCGGTTCGAATCCTTCCTGTGGTATAGGAATTTTTCTCTAACTAAGATTATTCTCTATCCTCCCCAGAGTCGGGAAGTGTGAATGAAAGTGTGAATATGTGTATGTGTAATTTAATGATTAAAGCCTAAGTTTACTAGAAGCTCGAAAGTAAGCGAATGCGATTGAACAACATTACCTATAGGCAAAAATATATTCCACTGCAGTTAAAAAAAAAGAAAGAAAAGAAAAGAAAAACGAAGGTCACTTGCGCTAATTCGGCAGTTCCCCTCTAGCTGTGTTTACTTGAAATTGCCCCGCTAAGACCTGCAACTCCCTTAACGCACGAAGCGATAACCACACACTTGTAATACGGCGCGTTTGGACCACCTGGTATATAAGATATATACTTCATATTTCTATATATATATATATAAAATAAATCAAAGTTATCTAAGCTACGCAATACAAATTACAGTAGACTTAAGCAAGGTATCAATGGCGAGAAGAGATTCGGACGTAGCGGAGTGAAAATACGTTAAACGTGTATTTATGTAGGGTAACTTACAAGGACTTTATAATATTCTCATCGTATAAATAAAATAAAGTGAGCTTTATTTAACGACGCTCTTTAACTGCTATGGTTCTTAGCGTCCCATTCTATATTGGGAGTGAAAGACCGGTAATTTTGCTCAGAGACCTCTTTATCAGGCTTCAGGTTCTGTTACGTGACGTAAATCTACGACACGGGACCACCGGCTTTACTTTCCTTCCGAAGGAAACCATGCTAAGGATTTTTACGCTCGAAAAAGTCCATAGTCCTTCCTTGGGAACTAGAGGGTATGAATGTATTGATATTTATTATGGAATGCTTAGAATTCTCTTGTTATTGTGATAAGATCATGTATAAGCAAAAGTATATGTTATAAAAGAAGAGAACATAAGTCAAGATCCACTAAAGTGTCTTAGGAAATAAATAACTAGTTACCATGGGATTAATACAACAGAGAACATAGTGAAACAGAAGTTTATTTGTTTGACTTCCGAGTAGACCAAAACCTTTTGTCTCCTATAAGATTTAAAAAGGAGACATATTTGTATCCGTTTACACAGACGCAAACGACATATTAAAGAAGAAAAGGTTTTGTTAAACACTTTATTAATCAAAATCATTGACCTCGTAGTTACGCATTAGTTAGGTGCCAATTATGGAGTTGATTTTGCTGAAAAAGCTTTAGTTAAGATAGAGTTACGTTGGTATTACTAAAACAATAATTAAAAGCGGTTAAATCTATTGATAAACCAATGCTTATATAAACAAGATAGAAAAGATGCATAATCAGACACAGGAGCAAATATCAACCTAATACCAATGCGCTCAAAGCAATGATAAACAGATACCTCGATATGCAATAAATAATTTCTGGTGACTTTGTGCAAGGCACAGCGTCACTAACGTTAGCAGGTAACTAACAGGAACAAATGACTGTCCACTGTTGAAATAAACAGCACTCAATAGTATGACCCTCCAGCAGAGAAACTGAGTGTCTTGTGGCATGCCACTATGGTTCGTGCTTCTGCCACTAGTATGCAACATTCATGTACAGATTGACCATTTGAGTTGAGACTACAATATCTCCAAAACTAAGCGTTGTAGAAAGAAATGTCTTTAATAAATGTTGATTGATATTATGGGGGAAATTAAATGCCAGTAGTGGAGGACGTTGTCATGGTCGTTTTAGGGTAAATTTAATTTGACCCTAATTGTAGGTTCGCATTTAAAAATTTAAATTAACCCTAAAATTACCATCATAACGTCCTCCAAACAAAACACGACTAATGCATTTACTTTCCCCCATAATGTGAATCAACTTTTATTAAACATATTTATTTCTACAACGCTTAGTTTTGGAGATATCGTACAGTCCCAACTTAAATGGTGCTCCTATATACAGAGTGCTCTGAAACTACTCGTACAAATTAATTCAGGTGGTAGAGAATATCAAAACAAATATATTTCGATAAGGAGTATATGGTCCCTTACGGCAATTTCTGATGCTAGGGACGATTTACACATAAGGTAGTTTACCATGCGAATTACAGCAGTGGCATTCACAGGGATTACCCGAATGCGTAACCATTGGCCTGTTTGCACGCAGTACATCGTCGGTTCATTGCTTGTCATGTCTGTGCAACTCCTGCATGTCTGCATTGGTGCAAGCAGCGACTGCAATTCTGGCGACGAGGTCTTCTTCTGTTTCCAAATCCTTTCATTCACCAGCTGCTTCATATGCCCCCAGAAGAAGAAATCTAGACATGTGTGACCAGGCTACAGGGCCACCTTGGCCGATCCATCGATTCCCGAAGTTAGCTCTCAAATGATTTCTTACAGCAATGCTAAAATGGGCTGGCGTTCCATCGTACTGGAAGTACATTCTTTGTATAACATTCAGAGGTACATCCTTCAGCAGTTCTGGCAATACATGCCTCACGAAGATGCGATAGCTCCTCCGTTGAGGCGGAATGGAAGAACGTATGATCGAAGGAACCTATCAGCGAAAATGCTGTGTTTCCAACCGTTCGTACACAGAGCAGGTTTTCGTACCGTTCGTAATCGTCAGCACCATTCACAAACAGTTCCCTAACAGAAGTTGATTTC
Source organism: Deroplatys truncata (assembly GCA_030765065.1). Classification (NCBI taxonomy): domain Eukaryota; kingdom Metazoa; phylum Arthropoda; class Insecta; order Mantodea; family Mantidae; genus Deroplatys; species Deroplatys truncata. The sequence goes on from CM060986.1 coordinate 138,378,079, forward strand.
GGAGACCATACATTCCTCTTCGAAGTATGTTTCTTTTGATGTTCTCTACCACCTGTATTAATTTGAACGAGTAGTTTCTGTACATATGACTTAAAGAGGGGAAAGGCGGCAGTATTCCCGAATGCAGAGTGAAACAATATATCCAAATTGCTCGTTTAATTTTGTTATTATACTAACATCATATGACTGGTAATATATAACATTTCATTAGAAGCCGCCATTAATATAAGCTAAAGATTATAAGCAAAAAAGAAGCTGAAAATCTCACACGAGTTGCCCAGCAAATAAGTCTAAGTAAATGCGACATTACAGATTTATAAGATAATCCAGTATGTATGCATAAAATGAGTGTGAAATGTTTTCAAGTTTAAAAATACTCCGTTTACATTAATTATTGATGGATAGCGAGAGCGAGCATAGTAGAATCGATGGTAAAAGAGTCGTTAAAGACATGCCACTAAATCGCCTATATCGCATAAACAGAAGCATTTGGGAAAGTTTCAGTTATTATAAGCTGAATAAAAATTGTTTTTTCTGTCATAATCATAATTGTCTTATTAGTAGAAACATAGATACAAAGATTTCTTATAGTGTCCGTCTCTGCTTCAAAAATTCTATCAGACAAATTAGGGACAGAAAATGCCTATTTTTAACATACAGAAAGAACAAACACTTTGTGTTGCGTTTCTTTTCAACATTTTTCGTTTTATTCGTTTCATTAAACTTAGAAAATATGTTTTATTGATTTAAAAATTTTTGTATTTTTTAACTTTTCTGCATGTAGGTGTACAAAATTATTTCACTTGCGTGATTTTTGTATAACATCTGAAATTCCACTGGCAATGTAAAAGTCAGGGATTACGATTTTTACTGAAACTTCCTCATTAATGCCTGGTTTTCACAACTTCACAAATTTATTTCTGCATTTTAAATAATACGTTGGTAACATTGCCAGATACTCTATAAAATTTTCTCTGCTAAACGCATACTTATAAGTTTGTAAACGCCATAAATGAAAATTGAAAAACCAGTGCAATTAAAAAAAATAATAAATCTAATGAATTAAAAAGTCTACAAAGCAGCTAGTACACACAAACTGCGATATCGTTTGTTCTTTCTTCTTATTAAAAATGAGAATTTTCTCTCTGCTAATTTGGCTCTAGAGATTTTTTAAAGAGTAGATTAATATTTTCTGCAGTCGCTGTATATGTACTCGTATAAGAGAACCTCGTCGCAGCCATCGAATTGAACAATAAAACTGCGCGAGGCCATTTCCTCCACTGCGGGAGTATTATATTCCACCCAAAAATTCGATACCAAGATTTCACTGGAAATATATGCCTTGGGGCTCCCTGAATGGATTAAAACGCAGTTTTAGAAAAAGGTGTGTGTGCCTGTATGTAAACACCATAATTAAAAATAAAAGTTTGGTTAAGTACCAAATCCGGTATTTAAATTTAGTGTCCTATTGACACGAAGATTTTTAATAAACGCTATCCCAAAATACACTTTAGGTGGAAATGTTTTCAGTAGTTTGTTTATTTTCTCAAAAATGGCTCTAACCATTTTGATTAAAATATCCTATGTTTAAGTTATTTGCATGACAAGTAAAATACATATATGGAGTTTTCTAGAAATAGCCTGTGAAATACTCTTCATTGTGAATGACTATATACCAAAAATACAGATCTGGTTATGTGCCACAGTTTGTCAAACATTTTTGTGGCGTTAACAATTTTTGAGATATTCTTTGTTATTTGGTTTGAATTTGTAAGCACAGACCTTTTTCAAGAGGTTAGTCGCTACTTAGTATTCCTTTTTTTCTCGTGTTCGTGCATGGAGCTTGCAGTTTCAAAGCCATCACACAACGTTCAGCTTTTAAAAAACCTGATTATTGGTTTACATAAACGTGTGGAAAAAGTCATGTGAGTGCAGCACATCAAATGTTTTGTTCATTTAGAAAGGCTGTACGTGTTTTTAAAATGGACTTTCTAGCAATAGAAACACACAAAATGTATGTCTGCAACTCACCGTTTAAGATTTCAGGAAACAATGTCATTTTGTGCTACAAGTGTAAACCGCAAGATCTCAAGTGTCGTGATGCTGCAAATCCAGCGAGAGCATTCCTGGTGGTGATCTCATTTTGCTGTATACCTATATATGTGCAGTGTGGGGATGGGGCGATGTATGTCTGTGTAATGCAGATGTTGTTGACCAAAGCTATTACACCGAGTGGAATGGAGGCATTGTCTAGCATAAAGAACCTTCATTGACAAGCTTAGGGTTCGAGTTACGTAAGCGCCATGCAGCGGGCAGTGGCCAATAACAATCTTCGCTGTAATACATTCAAATGGAATTTCTAAACGCACGAATTTGTTTCAATGGACGCTAGATAATTCGTTAAAGATCAGGGATAGAGGTGCGACATGCCGTTATTTTTGTGTAATAGTTTTAGCTGTTATAGTCACTTTGAGGTAGTAGTTACAAGTAACGAATAATATTAATGCCTTGGTTTGTAGTTACCTGTTACCAATAATTGGCAATGTATCTCTGTTACAAAAAATCTGATGAGTCGCATTCACATGACTTTCCCTACTCTTGTACAAATTATTCTTACACACGCTTATTCTCCATGTACTTCATGTTAATCGATAAAAGTAATTACCAGAAACTTATTGCTAGTCTTCTTGTAGGTGCAAGGGGAATATGGTAGGCTTTAAGAAATAGTCACAGTTTTTAAGAGCTGGTCGCTATGTGGAGCATTCCATTAACTTTGCATGTCCAGGGCGTAAAGAAAAGCAATAACGAATTTGATAAAACAGTAAGTAATGGAAAATTATAACAAATAACAAGGAATATCTCGGAAACGAATCACTCCACAAAAAATGTATATGACATAAATTGTGTGTTTTAAAGGATTCTACATTTTTGCGTCTGTCTCTTGCGGTTTACGAATTATGCAAAATTCATTCAGAGTGAAGATTACTTTTCGGGATATTCCCAGAAAATTCAAGATATACGTTTCATTTGCCATGAAAGTATCTTAAATATATGATATTTTAATCAAAATCGTTATAGCCTTTTTTCAGAAAATAAAAATTGTCGAAAAATGTTTCATGTAAAGGGTAGTCTGGGTTAGGGGGATTTTCCTCAAAATCTTTGTGTCGCATCTTTGAAAGATACTGAACTTAAATACCAAGAGTTATGCGGTATACAGACACATACACGAACCTTTTTTCTAAACTGCTTTTTTGAAGTCAGGGGGTCTGAAAACATGTATTCCCGGTGAAATCTCGGTAACGAATTTTTGGGTGGAATGCAATATTTCCCCTACTTACTATATATATAGTACAGAAAGTAAAAAATATGCTGCAGTGTAAAAGGCTGGATTATAGTGTCAGATTAATTAGTTTACAATGGATTAGATTAGATTGGATTGCGTTCCACGGGTTCGCTGGTGGACACTACTGACACGAACATGAAACATATTATGAATATATACATTTCAGCTACGGCATACATACACATTTTAAATCAAGGAGTGTTTTAAAGTAAATAAATAAAACAAATAAACCTGATTTGAAGCGGTAAATGTAGTTGAGAAATCATCAAAATGTACAAAATAAAAGTAACTCTTCTGTAAGATTTGAACCACGCCGTCACTATATAAATAATATACACTAGTGCTATACCTTAAAATATTAAGTGTTACCCATTAATATCATTTCTTGATTATCTATGGGTGTAATATTATGCGAGGGTATTTTGTTTCCGTATAAAGTATGTGCTGTGTAATGTTTATCAACTGAACGTTATTTTTACAGTTCATAATCATAATATTGCGTTGTAATGTAAGGCAGACGGAAGATGAGCTGTAAGGAATTATACATATTTACCTTACGTGCTACAAGACCTTCAGTTCGCATTTCTATCTCCAGATACAATGGTAGTGGTGTGCTATATTGTGGAGCAGTGCAGTACTTAATGGTATTTAGTTCAGTGGCATTGATACCAAGGGCGGTTCCTAGTAGGTCTACGCATACGCAGTGAATGGTTACTGTCGCACTTAGCTATTCGTTGTTAAGTAACTACGGATTTCTACTGTAACCGTTGTAATAGTGTAGCTGGTACAAGGAAACGTCACGTCTTCTTGGTCCTCTCTGTTTAGGGTCATCAACAAGTGATGGTCTTACACAGTATAGGTTACGCATTGCATTAGGCTGGCCTTGAAACAGTGTATACTGAGTGCAAAATAAGTGGTCCATTCCTTTAGATTGCAATAGTGTTTTTCCCTCCATAGAGTTTCCACCGCCAGGTAAACAGCCTATAATTCCACCTAGCCGGTATCATTTCTCTATACGAGTGACCTAAAATATACTTCAGAGATACAGAAGAGAACCTATGAACATGTTATAATCAATGAGAAATGAAGGGGTGGTTTGGATACCGTCTCGCTTAAAGAGCTTCACTACGATTGGTACTCAAGGAAAGGCTAAACCAATACAATATAATTCGGCTTTCTAGAGGGAGGAGTGAAGAAGTATTATATGCATATGTCGTTAACTGGACTGGGTGACTTTTGTATGAGAGCTTTCATCACGACATGGAGACAGATTCAAATGATTGCCGTCTTCTAACGGCAGCAAGAAAACCAACATTAAGAAAACGGTAATGTAGCATGAAAATACGAGGATTAAATATATTAAATTAATAGCTTTCGTCTTTATCTCATTGCCTTAACGGTACTTCGCTAGTGAGAAATGGACAACGCTTGAAATATTTGCCTCGGCAGTTTGCACTTATTTAAAGGTAGGTAAAGTACCCTGCCAATCTAGTGGCTAACATTATGCTCGAGGAACAAAGGTGGTCACGCGTCTTCATTTTCATGTTCACAATTATTTCAACTCCTCAATAATAATAATAATAATAATATCGAACAAACGAAACACAGAATAGCATATGGGTTTCCGTGTATAATTATTCCTTCAGGAAATAAAAATACGGAGAACAAATTACTGAAGTAGGAAATAATAACCTGAAATTATTAATTATAGTTAATTTTTGTTCCACAAATAAACTAATATAATTTTAATTTAACTTCCACAAACATATTTTTCTTACAAAATCACAATTACCCTGAATGTTATTTTATTGTAATTCTAGCATTATATAAAACTATCATTAAATTGTGTAGTGAGTGTAAAGTTTATCATACAACAGAATATTTATCTTAGTAGGTGACATAACAATGATTACTCACGAATTTCACGCAATGTTTTAAGTAAAACTATCAGTATAAAGTATAGGCTGTACAACGGAGGGAGATACCTCGCACACTGCTACCTACATGGATCTATTATGACTGCTATCCTTCAGAAGAAAGGGATGAAGTCGAGGTACCTAGGAGGCTACAGGCCTCAGGCAGATAAGCCACAAAGACGCGCGGAAGTCCCTAAGATGTCCAGGCTCGAAGATCCCTCATAGGCTGTAGTTGCCTAGAGATGACGATGAACGACCCGTCGACCAAGCAGCCCTCTAGTTTACACATGCTATCATTGTAAATAAAATATTGCAGATATACCTGTTCGGACCGTAAGACACTTTTTCAGCGAGTACAGCAAATGCGAAAGGCAACAGCTAGGAGACCTTTAAACCAATCTGAAATCTGTATGTGACATCTCCCACTTATTTTCACCTGTTTATCAGGAACGAAACGTTTACACAAGGCAAAACTATGTGGATAGCAGAAGTGACTGTTGAAGCTTTAGTAATTGTTATGCTAGTATATTAAGCTGATTTGGGTTATCATCTAGTATAGGGCCCACTTTTGATGTTTAAGACAAGCTATCATTGTTTAAATTCCCAGGCCAAAATAGAAGAAATTCAATGGTGGGAGTTTTTATAGACAGCACTAGAATTTTGCAGGCTTGGACGAAATTACATTGGGAGCGAGTGCGAATGCTTTCGTTTCGATAGATTTATGACGCCATTATTTCCATAATTTTATGACATACGTGTCATAAAGACCAAATTGTGATCGTTTTTGGTCATTACAGTAACCGAATTATAATACTGGGGTTGCAGAAGTACGTTTTCCGAAGCAAGGTTTGTAATATAACATTATTTTATCCACAAGCTACCATTTTTCACAATGCGATCCTACGTTTATTCTTCCTTAGCCGAACCTGTAGGACGTACAGTGAATAAGCTGTCTTGGGACTGTGTAAGGACCCTCGTACCGTGCACAAATGTAATTTTATTTGTGGATGTGATTTTTTAGAATTGCAGTTTTTGGAGATTAATGTATGTTAACAGATAAGATTATCTCTACTATATGCAGACGACGTGGTCGTTCTAAATAATACAGATTTTGGTCCACAACTTATTTAAAACATAAAAGATGGTATGAAAATTTCTTTCGACAAAACAAAATCTATGGCAATGCGAGAAAAAGAGCCATTGACAATTAAGATTGTGTTAGATGAAAAAATATCGAACACGATGGAACATTTACATACTTAGGTAACGTTATCTCATTGATTAATAGTAATTTATATATAAAATCAAACAAAATATTATTCTTATTAGAAATGGACTAATCAAAAGAAATTTTGAGCAAGTCAAGTTAAGAAATATACATTTAAGATGAGATAAAATAATTACAAAACCAACGAAAGTGTTCAGTTCCAAAACCTGGATATCAGAACAACAGGACGAGGAAAACCTGGAAGCTCAACAAATGAAATGAGATTTTTGAGGACTCTAATGGAAGTTTAGCTTAGAGACCACTTACCAATCAGTTTATTAGGGGGGAGTAAATCTGGATAACAATAACCCAGAACGGGAACGTATATTGATGATCATGTCGATCTCAAAAGTGGAAAGTCGATTTTGCGCATTGGGATTTCATTTGTTTTTAACTGACCAATTATATTTTTAAAGCTTCTTTCAATTCAGCCAATATAATGCGGATAAGCCAACGTCAAAGTTCGATAGACTAAAAATATTTAAATGTAGATCCATAATATTTCAGATTGCTCTAGTCATACCAAGCTTTCATTCCTTTGCTAAATGGCGTACATTAAAGTTGTTTTTTGTTGTTTCTTAATTCCTACCGGTGTTTACTACTGTTTTTGAGGCAATACCAAATTTTGAGTCGCATATAAATAAATTATAGATTAACGTTTCACTAGAAGAACTAACGCTCAGTTCCATGGATCTGTGGGTTTCAGGATCTAAAGTTAGGACTCATATTTGCTAGAATTTCTTTCAGCTTCATGTTCCAGTTTGTGACTAAAGAGAGCACTAGCGGCTGTTTTATGTCACGGCCACCTAGAATGATCTCTACAATGATGAGTTAATATGGACCCGGGAACGAGAACAAGAAAGTTAAAACTTTGCCAAGTCTTCTTTTCGTTCTTTGGGCCCGTCAATTGTGAACGCTCCCATTAAAATATATTGTTACATGCTGGGGTGAAGGCCGAAAAGGTTACCAGAAAATGATTAATTTAGGTCGCCCCAACACGCACATGGGGGACGCAACTCGCTGGAAGCTGAAGTCCAGGATCTTGCTGTGTAAATTTAAGGGGAAGGCGTGAGTTTTTATATTACATTGAAAGATTACATAACACACATAATCTGAGATTTATTCACAAAAATATTTGGCTTCGCTACGTAGTTAAAAAAGGAAACAGGATGGAGGGAGATGCCACAGACCGCAGAGCGGCCACGCACGACTGGTTCCAAAGACTATTTACTCTCGAGCGACACTAACTGTTCCCCTCACCAACCGTGACTAGCCAAAGCCAGACAGGGTTGGCGTCACACCAGACAATTTCAAACAGATCTCTCCCTTTGGCGTGGTCCGTGCCGAAAGGAAAGACTGTCACGCCGAAATATAACTAAGGCGACCCAATACAATTCAACACAACAGTGCGTCTGGTAATGACAAACATTAATAATACGCCACAATATGGATTCTAACTTTCTCATTCTAGTTACCTTCGCCGTTGTTGTAAACCAGCCTTTAGAAGTCCTAAAATAGTCAAGGAAATAAAACAATATAAACAAAACTGGAAGGAACACATATTTAGCAGCATGATCAATGAATACGAAAGTCAGCGTATCAGTATAGGACGATGCAAAGAAGAAATGTGGGCAGGTCGGAGAAAAGGTGGAATTGAGGCAGGTTTTGGTGTCTAATTCTTGGACGTCTAAAGATGTATGTTAATACTCCTTAAAACAGATGAGAAGACTTTTAGTTGCTTGGAAAGGTTTTGGTTTTCTAGACAGCCAATAAATAATACACATTTAACATAAAGATTATTGAATATAAACAGCTTATCACGGGTAGTGTCTCCCAAATAAAATTCTTAAGTTGACGGCATCTATTCGTTATATATTGTAACTCGGAACGATAAAAAACACGTCCTAATGCCAACACGAGATTTGAATACATAAAAAATGTCTGTTTATCAGCACTGATAAACGCATAAATATAAAACGTTTTATGCGAAGAGCATTTGGAGTGTAATGAACATCAGTTAATTGTGGTGATCAACGATTTAGTACGTAAGCATCAAAGAGATGCGTAAGTGTCGCTAGGTAAGGTTAGTTAGTGATTAATGTCGTTTTTAAGAGTGCAGTCAACGCAGTAAATAAGGTATGTTAAAATCGTCCCAACACAAATGGGGCTTCAGAAGTCATTAAAATGCGAAATAGTTTATAAAGACCACACGTTTTTATTTCTAAAGCTTCTTTCATTCAAAAAGCTTTACTGCAATGTCTAAATAAAATATATAGTATCTTAAAATATGCTAAAGGGGATCAAAAAGAGCACTACATAGAAACTGGGGCTATATACATTCACTTAATATCTGTGAATTTACATTTCTCCAATAAAACCTTGAAAACAAGCTCCTCGCGTAGAGCCCTGTGTGTTTTAAGTCCGTCCATTTCCTTTTATATAAAATACTTGGGCCACTAGCATATAATGGGAATTTTTACTTACTCTATAGTTTGGGGCAAAAAAGTGCCAATGCTTTTGGTTTCCTACAGTAATTTTTCTTTATTTAACGTTAGAGTCTGATAATCAGTTGTGATCTACACCTGCCTGGATATGTTAATATCTTATTTGTTTGAACAAATTGAGCCGCGAAAAGGTTGGAGAACTGGCATTTTATCTGTCATTTTATCTGGGGTAGTCCCCAGACACTCGCCAAATCTGTCCATCTCCTATTGGTTTGATGTCAAGTCTACCACTCAAACCCTAACCAATGAACAGTGGTCGATTTCCGGCTTAAGAGCGAAGGGAGTTGGGGAGTGAGTAAAATAAAAACTATATGATAAATATTTATTTTTAACTTATAGAACCTAAAAGTCATAAGTCATACAAACTTACGACTTAAAATTATGTGCATGCAAATCATGAGAAAACACTTTAATTACAAGTAATTAATCAAGTTAAGTGGTTAGATTAAATTGGCTTTCAAACATTATATGATATTTGAAGGGAATAAAGAATACGGACAACAAACCGAAAATTGTTGTCCTTAATGATTAAGGTTACAGCCAGTGAGGGCTGCAGTGCTATGGAGTAGCTCCAAAAACGCGTCAAACGGGTGGAAGAAATACCACGAATGTGTTACTGGAAATGCAAACTAGGTGGCATATTTAACTATAAATGCATAATAAAGTTCACATGGCGCCAGAAGCTTCAAAAACTGAAGAAGATAGTTTCTTGTAGGAGTTACTTTTGTTGGGGTTTTTGCACCACGCTTTGGGCGTCAATTTGAAGAGGATTGTTTGTTACGTAATATGCTGCTACGTATGAGAAGTCGATTTTTTAAGATGTATTTTTGTTGTTACGCTCCAAGTTTTAAAATATTAACTTTGTTATTAAACTGCTTCTATAGATATTATTTATATTTATGTTTGCCTCGGCTGCGTCAGTCTTACTTTAGAAACATGTTTCTCTTAATCAGGGCGTGGTACAACAAGAATGTAGGTTTACGCAGATTTTAAGTTTCAATTCACTTATTTTTATTAATCCTTGGCACAAATTAAATAGCACTACACTGATATTAAGAGCTGCGAGATTCTTTAATTTAAAACTTGTACTTTGTTATAACGTATACTTAATTTTCGTTACACACGAATACGTAATATTTCTTTAGAGAATACGTCTTCCATCCGCTCACTACCAAGGTCTGTCAGCAACTGAACATATTTCAACCGTATAAACTTTTAACTTTTGTATTTCAAGTCTCTGATTGGCTAATCCTTGTCCAATAGAATATCTGCATTTACTAAAGCTTTTTCTTGCTGTTGATTGGCCATTTTTTAAACTGTCACAAAATTTACGTTATTGCTGCTCTAATCATGACTAGTAGCATTTAAACTCAAACTCATTATTGCCTCAAGGTTACCTCATTGTTACCTCATTGTTAGCAACTTTAAACTTATTATTCTCACAGCTCTTAAATTATTAAGGTATGTAATGTATTCACATAACATTGTTGAACATGTTTACATTAATATAAGCATTTGAAATGACTGTTACATACATTTTTTTTATAAATTGTTACATACATATTGTTTCAAGGTGGGCTGTTATTGAATTTACATATTATATAATTTAATTAAAACTATAAGTATTAAAATACTGCCTCAAAACATATCACAACGGGATATAAATCAAATGTAAAGGTCATGGGAAGAAAACAGTTCAGTCAATAAAGTTTTCAAGGGGAATAAAAAAACTATTTTTACTTTTAATAAATCTTTTAATCGTTTATGGCATAATAATAATAATAATAATAATAATAATAATAATATTATTATTATTATTATTATTATTATTATTTTACCTTCCAATAATAATTATGTTTGCAAAGCAACAAGAGCAACAGACATACTGATTTGGATTATAAAATATCACAAACAAACATAGTAAGGAACGGAGTTATACAAAATGAACCACGTAAAACGAAAAAGTCGCAAAACATAGTATATTCTTATTATATGAAAAGGGTTGGTAACCTTCTTTATACTACTTTTATTACAAAACTCTGATAACAAAATTTATTTAAGTTAGAACAAATTGCGTAGGACATATGGAAAGGTAGCATCACAATAAACCATTGAATGCTATAGACGGAATTCGAACCACCGATCTTCAGCTTCCCGTAGCCCTGCTCCCTCATTTGAGCCACGATGTCTATCTGATAATACATCATAAAATTGTCATGTTTTCCCAGTAAAACACAAATATCCTTAACTTCTCTTGATATTTTGATTCTACCTTTACAGCTTACGAAAGAACAATTAATAAAACTGAATGTATTATGTTTTCTCAACGAAACTAAAACTGCCTCTGATCCTAGTCTCTCGTGCAATAAGATATCGCGAAAAAAGACTATGCAAAAGACGCCAATCAACTAGATAAATTTCTAGAACTAGATAAAGGATGGGGTAGAACCAAGAATGGGGAGGAGCGGCTTTATTAATCACTTATCTACTAATATGCAGTTCATTATATTAACACTTTTTGCACCGAAGTGCACATAGTAGGTAGAGAAGGAATTGCATTTCACCCAAAAATTAGATATCGATATTTCATAAAAAGATATTTGTTTTGATGAACTTTGAGTCCAGATAACACATTTTAGAAAGAGGTACTTCTGTGTGTGTGTGTGTGTGTGTGTGTGTGTGTGTGTGTGTGTGTGTGTGTGTGTGTGTATGCGCGCGCGCCTGCTATGAACAGCATAACTCAAAAGCAAACTTCGAATAAATACCAAACATGGTATTTTAGCTTCAGCACTTTCGAAAATGTGACACAAAGATTTTCAAGAAAATCTTATCACCACAAACTACTGTTTACATGGAACATTTTTTTACCTTTTTATTTTCTAAAAATAGCTCAACCGATTTTGATTAAAATATTCTCATTAAATATATTTTAATGAGAATAATACGTATATCTTGAATTTTCTGTGAATATCCTATGAAGTCCTTTTCATTCGGAAGGAGTTTTGTATAATGTTGTATAACTGGCAAACATTAAGCGATAGACGAAAACGTACTACACAAAAAATGTAGATCTCTTTAAAACACACAATTTATTTCAAATAACTTTGTGGCTACATCTATTTCCGAGATATCCGTTATTAATGGTTTGAATTGCTCAATACTTAGCCATTCTTTTAAAGCCTGTCGATGTAATGCACAGAATATGGAATTTTATGGTCAGCGTATAGCGTCCAGTCCTAAAACATTTTACTATCGCTATTCCCTTTGTATTTAACAACGAAATATGCAATGTAGCTATTTCCGGAAATGTTTATATCGATTAAAATGAAGTATATCGGAGAATATGGTGTCATAAGAATAAGCTGTACTTAAAGCGACAGAGGGTAGAGAAAGTCATGCGAATGTAGCACATGAGATTTTTACTCCTAAAGTGCTTGAACAATAATGTTGCAGGTTTGGCAAGTGATCTATCGTCTTTAAAACCTGGTAGTAGAACTGGCCTTGCTATGTACCATTATATGTCTTGTGTTCCATCGCTTGAGCCTTCTTAAAGATATTTGTTTGACTGTACTATAACTGACGTTTCATGCTTGTAGGAGCCAGATTCTGAGTACCTCAAATGGTTTCGCGAGTTGAAGGACACAGGCAACATTCCGTTTTTTCAAATTTTACCTTAGTCTCAGAGCTCACTGCACCATTGTGGCAGCGGATGAAAAATAAAATTATAGCTGCAAATGGGAAGGAAACGTTTCAGGTTTAAGCTCAATATGCCTCCCTGGCACTTGCAATTAATAGGGAAGAGGAAAATCTGGAAGTAAACATCATTCAGGGGTGATTCAAACAGCGGGGAATTCAAACTCACGAGTCGAGTCTCTACTTTTTTAAATTCCCGGCATAGGTATTACATTCGACCAGGTTTCTTTTAATCTATAAACTTATTAAAATAAAATCTGAGGTGTTACACTCACATGGCTTTCTCTACTCTTGTACAAACTATTTTTACAAACGCTCATTCTCCATATGCTTCATGTTAATCGAGATATCGAGATGTTAATCTTATTGCTAATTTTCTTGTAGATGCAAGGGGAATTGCTAGGCTTTAGGCGATAGTCAAATATATTAAGAGCTGTTTGCTATGTTGAATATTCCATTCTCTTTGCATTACCAGGACAAAAAAACGATTTCCATTTGAGAAAAAATGTGTTGGATAATTTAAGGGAATAACAAGCAATATCTCGAAAATGATTCACTCAACAAAAAAAGAAGATGTATATGACATAAATTGTGTATTTTAACGCGATCTACATTTTTTGTGTAGTAAACTTTGTCTATCTCTTATGGTTTACCAGTTATGCAAAACCGTTCACAATGAAGAATACTTTTGGAGACATTCCCAGAAAATTCGAGATATACATTTCATTGTCATGAAAATATCTTAAGCATATTATATTTTAATCAAAATCGCTAGAGCCATTTTGAGAAAATTATAATTTTTGAAAAATGTTCCATATAAAGGGTAATCTGGAGTGGGGGAATTTTCTTGAAAACCTTCGTGTCGCTTCTCTAGGAGATAATGAAGCTAAATACCATGTTTGGTGTTTATATGACTGTTCGTTTCTGAGTTGTGCTGTTCACAGACACACACACACACACACACAGACACACACGGACATGTTTCCAAAAATGCTTTTTTTTGGATTCAGGTGTCTCAAAACATATATTTCCGGTGAAATCTCGGTATCAAATTTTTGGGTGGAATACAATACTTCCCCTACTTTACTATACGTAGCAGAGAAAGTAATATGGTGTGTTATGTTCGCTATCGTTTATTTTCATAGCTCTTCTATAAATTATTCTTACGAATGCTTTCTTTTATAAATTCTTTACTTATTGTCACTATTTTTCTATCTTCTCCGTGTCAAATAAATATTTTCATGACGCATTTCTTTATAGCCACAAGGAGGTCGAAGCATGTCGTTATTGCGGAGTTTAAAATTATATTACTCTTGCGTAACATAAGGAGAAACAAAATAATGTGCACCAAGTGCTTCAAAAAAGTTATTGAATATTTAAACCAGAAGGCACAAACATCTCGAATAAGCATTTTATGACATACAGTTACACAATATTCGTAGTAAATGAAGATATTGGTATCACAGTCCATTGGCAAAAAAAGCAAGTCAGCCATGCAAATACGAAGGGGCATTTTTTAGTAAATCAAACAGTATTAGTCTTAAAGCTTTAAATGATTCGATGAAACAAGTCCTTAAAACAATGATGTCAATCTTCCTGAGGCACTTCAGAAACCCGGATTTTGTAATAATCCACGGATTAATCTGATGGCGAAAAAGTGATTCCAGCATTTACCTTCACTTTTTTGAAACAGAAAGATATCAGAAGGTACTAGGTCAGAGCTGTATGGTGAAGGGTCCATAGTACTGATCTTTAGAGCATCCAGATACTCAATGCTTGGTTTTACTGTATGTGACGATGCGTTGTCATGATGTAACATTATTTTTCCTTTTGGGCGTTTCTCACGAACTTTTTTCAAAACTTTGCGGTAAGCAGACATTTGTGATTCGATCGGCAGTAACGGTACGTCTGTCTTCTAATGTTATAGTAGGAATATTGCCCTTTTTACTTCCTCTACTACGTATAGTAAGTAGGGGAAGCATTGTATTCCACCCAAAAATTCGATACCGAGATTTCACCGGAAATATAAGTTTTGAGACCCCCTGAATCCAAAAAAGCATTTTTGGAAACATGTCCGTGTGTGTGTGTGTGTGTGTGTGTCTGTATGTGTGTTTCTGTGAACAGCATAACTCAGAAACGAACAGTCGAATAAACACCAAACTTGGTATTTAGTTTCAGTATCTTCCAGAGATGCGACACGAAGGTTTTCAAGAAAATCCCCCCACCCCAGATTACCCTTTACATGGAACATTTTTCAAAAATTTTAATTTTTCAATTTTTAATTTTTAAAAAATGGCTAACAATTTTCATTAAAATATCATATCTTTAAGATATTTTCATGACAAATTAAATGTATATCTTGAATTTTCTGGGAATGTCTCCAAAAGTATTCTTCATTTTGAACGACTTTTGCATAACTGGTAAAAAATAACAGATAGACAAACTTTTACTGCACCAAAAATGAAGATCGCATTAAAATACACAATTTATGTCATATACCTTTTTGGTTGATGGAACCATTTTCGAGATATTCCTTGTTATTCCCTAAAATTTTCCAGTACTTATAGTTTTCCTTAAATGGGAATTTCTTATTCATTTTTTGTCTTGGATATGCAAAGAGTATTAATCTGTGGCAAAGAGAATGGTACTGCACCTAGCAACCAGCTATTAAGAGATATGTCCACGCTTGAAAGCTACTGTATTTCTGTATTGCCTTTGCAAATACAAAACAAGGGGAACATAGTAGGCCTTAGGTGATAGTCAAATATTTTTAGAACTGGTCGCTATGTGTAAAATGTAATTCTCTTTGCATGTCAAAAGATCGTTTCTGCAAATGTTTATCTCGATTAATATGAAATAGATGAAGAATAAGTGTTTGTAAAAATAGTTTGTACAAGAGTAGAGAAAGTGATGTGAGTGTAACACATCAGATTTTTATAAAAGATAGCAACTATCTTCTTGTCAGCATTCGTCGTCGGAGTTTGTAGGCTTAGCTTCTGTTTGAAAGAGCCCTTGAGCCGATTGACTTTTTCTTTTCAGGATAATAACAATAAATCCAAGATTAATCACCATTAACAATGTCAAATCAAAATTGAAGTGCCGCAATGTTTTAGCTCCAATTAGTGCGTTGATATTTTTAATCGGGAGTCAGTTTATGGAATCCATCGACAACAAAGTTTTCTCACGTCCAACTGTTGATCTAAAGTGTTTTGGATTTGAGTCATACCAATACCCATGGCGCTCGTATAAATTCATAAGATGTGTGTCGGAACTTCTTCAAGCATTGTTCGAACAGCGGCAATACTTTCATCAGTAACAGAAGTTCTTGGTCGTCCTTCACGAAATTCATCACTAAGAAACCGACCTCTTCTGGTTTCGCAGTACCAATTATAAATTGATGCCATAGAAAGGGCTTCTTTACCAAACACATCTCTAAACCGATCTTCACAATCTTTAGGCGATAATGGCTATTTAACATCGTAAAAAATCATAGCCCAAAATGTCCGCTAGTCAAATTCATTTTTGGATGAACACAATATCTATAAAGGATGTCAAATTTACAAGCTATTAGAGCACATCGAAGAAACTACATGGCACTCAACTCGCAAAACATTAGAAGGTGTTTCTCAACTGTAAATTAATATTATTTGTTTTTTGAAACATGGCACTCTAATAATTTTGAGTATCGCTCTCGTATGTTAAACATATCGTATTTTAATGAAAATTGTTAAACTTATTTTTAAGGAAGATTAAAAAGTAACGAAAATGTTCATGTAAAGGATCATTTTGGGGGTTCTTTAAAATCTTCAAAGATTTTCTTGAAAGATGTTGAACTCAAATACGAAGTTCAGTATTTATCCTATATTTCTTTTTTGAGTTCCTATGCTCATAAACATACTGACTCAAAACTAGTTTTCCAGAAATGCTTTCTTAGGGGGTTCAGGTTCATCTGAAAATATTATTTCTGATGAAATCTCGATATACAATTTTTGGATGGAAAACAATAGCCACAGCTGTGTGGTAGAGAAATTAAACCTAAAATAAATTAAAAATAATTCTAATATTTATTTAATATATTATTTCGGAAGCTACTTGAAGTCAAGGATTTGAGGTAACTCGGCGAAAAATAACATATAGCTAATGAGGGACTGATTCTGTGCATACCTAATTTCCTGTCTAAAAGCCTTAATTTTGTGTTCTGTTGACCTAAAATGCTGAGATTATATTGTAACCTTAAGCTACACAGCGGGATGGCTCAGGCGGCAAAGTTTGTGGCATATATTTGGGAGATCCGCGTTCGATCTCCAGCGACTACCCACTCTGACCTATGGGTTTTTTGGAGGTTTTCCCGGGTCGTCGGTGAATGCTGAAGTAGCTTCTTTCAGCCCCCGAAATTTCGTTCTTACATTTCGTTTCATGCATCATTTCATTCATTCTTCATCCTGTGGTCTCTTTCAGGGTCGGTAGCGTCGGCGATGGTGTTTCGGTGCAGCATGACAGGGGAAAAGTATGTTCTCTGTGAACTCTCTCGACTTTCGGCTGGCTGCTGGTGTATCCGAAACCCCTTGAGGGGCGTTGGACACCCTCTGTGTGGGTCAGGGTCCCTGGCTGGGGTGTATAGTTATGGAAACTAAGGGCCCCTGTCATTGCTGTACCGCCGCTCCTGGATACGACCGCTCGATGTCTCCTCTCGCCTCATCCCGGGGACGCCCCTTCATGAGTCGTAGGTACAATATCTACTCTGGATCGGTGCTGAGTCCCCTCGTTAAGTAAGATAAGATAAGATAACACAAAGCTATACTTAGTTCTGTAAACCTCACTGAAATATCTGCTCTCACCTTAAACACATTAGCTGCCACATCTGCCATGGGGGTTTAACTTCAGTAAGCTACCAATTTTTCAGTAGCTTTCCAATTAGGGCACCCCAACGTCCAAATCGATATATCGCAGCTAATAGCCGATGCTAGAATTTAGGTTGCTCGAAGGGAAAATTATGTTCATAATTTCTGTGATTAATTATTCCGTACCTTCAGGTCTTATAATTTATACAACCAATCGCAAAGACACTTGGCAGCACACGAAGGTGGAAAAGGTCGCGTATCAATCAAAAGTTTTTCGCTTGAGCTAGGCATTGTGAATCCTCTGAAGCAATTAGTAAATGAAGTTGTCAAACTCTGCATAAAAGCCGATGCTTTCCGTTATCGCTGCTTTAAGTGCTCTTTTACCAAATTCCCAAATCTAGAGCGCGACAAACTCTGGCTATGTTACTCAGAAAGGATGGCAGCTAAAATACAGGGGTAGGCAAAATGCATGCACGAGGTATACATATACTTATATGCGTAATATTATGTATAGACAACACAATTATGACTTTTATTTTTAAAAAGATAGGTCCGTGCTGTCTATGTATATATTTTGTGAGATTTTTTAGCCGTGCATCTTCTAAATAAGTTAATAGGGCGAAGGGAATCAAATGAATTCTCACCAAGTTCTCCAAATATTACCCCTTTGGATGTATACTAAACTAATAAATAATAGAATAAAAATTATGCACACCGCATACTTGGAGAAGAACAAAGCAAATTTAGAAAATGAAGAGAAAAGAAGAAAAGAACCAGGAAAAACGACTTGCATTCATAGATTTTGATAAGGCGTTTGACAGGGCAAACTGAATAAAGTTATGGAATCATTAGAAAACGAGGGCTATTCACAACGTCTAATTTTGGAAATAAATTGTTTATACAGCAATACCAATTTTATCATAGACATTGGAATTAAAAGAAGTGAAAAGATTTTATGAAGTATAAGACTTAGACAAGGGCGCAGCTTATCACCAACTCATTTTAATATAAGTATATATTGACGACATTTTAGAGAAGTGGAAACCTTTATTAGATTCAGGACTAAAATTGTCAAATAATGCTTGTCTTGTATTTGCAGACGATCAAACAAAGATTCAAGAAACTGGAACAGAACTACAGAAATCCATGTAGGTACATTTTAAACAATTTACTTTAATTTTATAATTTTAAAATATGAGTTAATAAAACGAAAAGATTGGCATTAGAGGAAAGCATCCAGTTAGATTAAATATTGCACTACAAAACAGAATTTTAGAACACATATCAGGTGTCAAATATCTTGGCTGTAGTGTAAGCTTTTTATGATGACAAGAACATTAAACAAAACCAATCAAAGAACCTTTAAAAACAAAGTAAGGAAGGAAACTAAAATGAAATGTTATAAAGTAACGGTTCATCCACATTGTTTTATGGTAGTGGAGCATGGGTACCGACTCAAAAACAACTGAGGAAAATCCAATAGCAGAAATGAGGTTCCTGAGATGTGTAAAAAGATGTACGAGGATGTATAGGATAAAAACTGAAGATGTTAGGGAAGAGCTACATATCGATTTAGTGCACAAGAAAATATTAGTTAACAGACAAGATTAGACAGAAAATTTACCAAGAATGGAACAATCTAGATTTCCCAAGGCAGCGTTGAAATATATGCCGAGAGGAGGAAGAAATCGAGGACGATCCAAGACATGCTGGAGACAATTAATGTCAAGCCGGTACAGTTAAAGTTGAAGAATCATATTGTCCTTAGCTCCACGTACGGACGCCACTTTGAAGAAGTTGTTTTGTTATAGGAGTTAGCACCACGCTTTGGGTGTCAATTTGAAAAAGGTTTTTGTTTCACGTATGGAAAAGCCGATTTGAAGTAAGAGTTGTATTATATTTCAACTGTTGGGGAACCGAACTTGAAATTCGTTGCAACCACACGTATAGTACCCGCTTTCCGGTAGCCTTTTCCCCAATTTTTAAAAATATTAACTTTGTGATTTGACTGTTTCTTTAAGTATTAAATATTTATGATTGCCTCGGCTGTGTCAGTATTATTGTTAGAGGCATGTTTTTCTTGGCAGGGTTGTGGTGTGACAAGAATTTAGGCTTACATAGAATATAATTTTTACTTCATTCCGTTTATTAATGCTTGACACGATTTTAAATAACACTTCACTGATATAGAGCTCTGAGATTCTTTTTTATTAATTACTTGCACTTTTTAACACGTAAACTATTTTCGTCTCACACGAATACGTATTATACTTCTTGAGGACGTGTCTCGCATCCGGTTAGGAACACTGTATGCAAGCAACTGAACTGATTTCAACCGCCTAAACTTGTAAATTTCTGTTTAAGTCTCTGATTGGCTAATCCTACTCCAATAGAATACCTTCATTTAACTAAAGATTTTTCTGATTGTTGATTGGCTATTTTTTAAACTGTCTCAAGGTTATTGCCTCAGGGTTACCTGATTGTTAGTAACTTTTATTCTCACAGCTCCTACATTATTAAATTACGTAAAACATTCGTATAACATTATTACACATGGATACAATAATACAAACGTATACAATGACAGTAATAAACACTTTTTATATCTTGTTACATACACATATTGCTTTAAGGCGGGCTGTTATTGAATTTATATATTATATAATTAGACTTAGTACATTTAAGTGTTAAAAATACTGCCTCAAAGTACCAAATCCATGAAGTGAAGAAGAAAACGGATTTATTTCTTAGGGATCTTATAGGTATAGGGTATACAGCGGTAGGGGACAATCTTGTGCACTGCAACCTACGTAGATCTATTGCGGCTACCACCTTCAGGAGGAAGCAATAAAGTGAAGGAACCACAGGTTACTGGCCACAGTCAGATGAGCCCAGAGATGCGGGGAAGTCCCTAACAATTCCAGGCTGGAATTCCCGTCCCACTGCTGGAGCTGCCTAGAGAGGGCGATGAACGACTCGTCGACCCTCTAAGTGCCCACGGGGGTACTCTTTCCTTTAAGCAAGCATCGAGCCATCTGTCCCGTACCGCCATACGCCACAAAACCTAGAAGCATACCTGAAAATGAGAAGGGAACGGAATGAAAGTGAGATGATGGAAAGGAAGTCGTGGTATATGAAAAACCATCCCAGCATTCACCTACCTACCAATACGAAAAAAAAATACGAAAAACCCAAGGTCAGACGGGAATTGAATTTGTCTCGAATGCAAGTCTCTCACGTACCGGGAGGCATCTCGTACGATTAGGAATATTCTTAATGATAGGGTTTTTGCAAGAAGATCACATACTTTTGATGACATGATTCAGTTCATTTGGAAGACATGCCAAAAACTGATACAAATAAGGACTGGGTACCAACATTGCTTTAAATAAGCAGCAAATAATTTCTTCGCAGATCTTTCCACAGTAGACTCTCTTCCTAAAATGCACTCAAAAGAATTCAACATGTGGTTTATACTTTGGAGATAATCTCACCGGTGTAGGTGAGAGCTTAGCAGATTTTATCAAGATCTACGCAAATGTGGATCATTAGGTCATCAGAAAGACCGGCACAATCCCAACAGAACAGTCAGTAGATAGTTAACAGTTCATTTAAAGAAAAGTTCATAACGTTTTGAAACATAAAATATCTCGAAATTATATTAATTTCTGGGGGAGCAAAGTTTAATTTACCTAGTTTTAATATATGAGTAAAACTTTAAATTCGTCCACGTCCTCTGCTGTATTATTTCTAATACAATTTTATATCCTGTACTTTCTTCAACTGTACGTCCCATATTGTTGATAAGTTTCCATCTTTCTTCACACAAGTGTACTGCCAAAATTGATGCGTTTTATATAAACAACAGGAACTATTCCGGAAACCACTGAAGCTACAAAAATGCATTGAAGCCAAAATCCATATCTAATAAGTGCTACATTTTTATGCAATACATTTCTCTTTCTCCCTCTCCCTCTCCCTTCCCCTCTATCACTCTCACTCCCTCTCTCTAAGATTTCAAAGTTATTTAAAATCCGTTAAAACCAAAAGAATTTCATTTTAATCAAAATTGTCAGACCCGCTTTTTAAGAAATAAACAGTACATGTAAACTAGGGAAGTAGGGGAAGTTTAGGTAAACTATGGATAGCGCAATAAAATTGTTTCTGAGCACTCGATATTAGTATGAACTTTTAAGTATCAATACCGTCAAATTTTGTGGCATTGTTTTTTATGTAGGGACATTTATAAGAAATGTTTCACTATACCCTCAGTCAGTCACTTTCTGTCTTGCATTCTATAATTGGTAGCATAGGCAGCAATGTTATATAATTTTTTCCAACCAATAATAATAATAAGTATTTTATTGTTTTTATTATGTAATTATATTATGTTCTATTCGGGGCTCAATGCAAGTATCCTTTCACAAACTTTTACATAATATGCCTGAAATTGAAGCCAAATGTCTAAACTGTATGCAGAATATCACATTCTTCCTCATTTTCAGTTATGGGAAATTAGGTTTTGGCAACGGTGGGGACACCTACATACTTTTTCCATCAATATTGTGAAAACTTCACTGGATGTATAGATATAAGTGTGCCTTTAAATTTGTGTATGGTGTGCAACTTGCCACCTAGCAAATCCCCCCATATCCTGCACGCCCTTCTGTTATTAGTTGTCTCTGGTTAAAAATGTTTTCACACTTCACTCATGTTGTATTTAATATCACTGTTGTACATTAATAAAACAGTACATTGAATTAAATAAGATGTTTAACAAAGCTAGTCGTAGGATACACAGCTTGGGCTGCACTTACGTGGAGAGTATGATTTGAATTTGATCACATACTATGTATCAGTCTGAAGAGAACTAATATTTTAAAACACTAAACTGTCTCGCGTCTGGATTTCCGTTTCATTTCCGCTGGATTCACTGGTTGGTTATCACAGTAAGTTAATGTAAATGTTGATATCGAGTCACTTACTAAGTCAGGAAACTATAGAAGAATTACTGTGTGGTGCATGAGCTTCATTGAACATTCAGTTGACACTGCAGGTTTTTACGCTTTCACTTAGATATAACGAGTCCTGAAAATGACTTACAAGAAAGCAACCAAATATTGAATCCAACTGTAATTTGGTGACATGCTGGGAAATTTGCGATCTACTCCTTTCGTGCTTGAGCATCGCAACATGAAAAGCAGCAAATACCAATAACAGTATGTGGAATATAAATGCGAACATTAAGAATTAGAAATACCAAAAACTTTAAGATCTATTTAAAAACATTATAGATTTTCAAAGTATCAGTTATATACTTCAGTAACACTGTGTATACGCCTAGTATAAAACTTCTTCTTAGCTTGAAATATGTTGGACTTAAATACATAATAGTCTATACCAGGTGGCGCAACAGCCGCGCATTTGACGTGTGCAGATTGTCCTTCGTGCGTTAAAAGAGTTGCAGAAGTCAACGGGGTAATTCTAAGTAAATACACTTCAATGGATAACTGGCGCATTAGCGCACTAATAACCCACCATCGACCAACACCGGTTCTCAGAAACGTCCATGTGAATACTCTGAGACAGTCGGAAAATCGTATCAATCAACAGGGGCAAAATTTCGAATACCTATTCAATGAGCGAAGTCAGCACAACAGTGCGTTAGATGATGATGATAATATTATTACCAATAACATTTATAATAGTAAACGAAAAAATGATAGTGAAACACGCATGCTCTGTTTGTTGCTTATAGTTGGTAATGTTAGACAAGAACAGCGTAAACACAATTTAAAAATAGGTTATGGGAGAATACGCATATATGAACATTTTAATCACTTATCAGTCTAAAAAATGAGGTCATTTCTTCGGAAATAAAGCTTGTGTAACTGAAGTGGGAAATATTCTAAAACCATTTCATCGTCTTTGCTGATAGTGATAAGCAAGAGGGGTAGAACAAAGCTTGGCTGACTCCATAGCTTCTGCCAGCTGTGCGAAGAGTCCCGTGTCAATAATACGATCCAAAGGAAAAGCCGCCGGCAAGACCACTGTACTTATAGGCGGGGTAGAAATGGAACTTAGAAAAAAACGTAGCTCGCTTACGTTAATTCGCCAGTACCCCACTGACCTATGTTTGCTTGGATTTGCCCCGTTGAATTCTGCAACTCTTAACACACGAAGGAATATCTATACATTTGAAATACGCCGCGTTTGGGCCACCTTTTTTATATATATATATATATATATATATATATATATATATATAGAGAGAGAGAGAGAGAGAGAGAGAGAAAATGGTTTGTTACGTTATTTGCACCACGCTTTGGGCGTCAGTTTGAGAAAGATGGTTTTTCTGCTCACGTATGGGAGCCAATTTGAAGAAGTTATTTTGTTTTAGAAGTTTGCACCACGCTTTGGGAGCCAATTTTGATGAATTAATGCTGTATTGAAGGAGTTGTACTATATTTAAACTGTTGGAGAGCCGAACATGAAGTAGTTACAACCGCACGTTTGGTAAACAGTTTCCGGTAGCCTTCACTCCAAGTTTAAAAAAAATATTAACTTTGTAATTTGATTGTTTCTTTAAATATTATATATTTATGTTTTCCTGGACATGTGTCAGTATTATTGTTAGAGACACCTTTCTCTTAGCAGGGTTGTGATACGACAAGAATGTAGGCTTACACAGATTATAATTTTACTTCACTTCTTTTATTAATGCTTGACACGATTTAAATAACACTTCACTGATAGAGAGCTGTGATATTCTTTTATGAATTATTTGTTCTTTTTTAACACATAAACTATTTTCGTCTCGCACGAATACGTATTATACTTCTCGAGGACACTTTTTGCGTCTGGTTAGTAACGCTGTCTGCAACCAACTGAACTCTAACTTTGTAAAATTTTAGTTTCTGATTGGCTAATCCTACTCCAATAGAATACCTTCATTTAACTAAAGCTTTTTCTGGTTGTTGATTGGCTATTTTATAAACTGTCACTAAAATTACATTATTGCTTCCAAGAATCAGTAGTAGTATTGTTAAACTCTCAAACTCATTATTGCCTCAAGGTTACCTCATTGTTAGCAACGTTTAACCTATTATTCTCACAGCTGCTATATTATTAGATTACGTAATACATTTATATAACATTATTGAACATGGATACAATAATATGCAATAATATACACATTTACAATGACTGTAATATACACTTTTTATATATTGTTACATACACATATTGCTTTAAGGCGGGCTGTTATTGAATTTATATATTATATAATTTTTCTGAAATTATTTAAGTGTTAAAAATACTGCCTCAATACACAAACACGCACACACACAGAGGATGTTTCAAAAATAGAGGCATAAATTTAGGTAGGCATTCCGCATATTTAGACAATAATAAAACTCCATTACAACATGAGTCCGGAAATGCCTGGTTTCTGTGTTAGGGCCTTCAAAACGGTGATATTCACCGGAATGTTTTTCTTCCCACAGGTGGTGGCCGTGGCATAGGATATTAACAGGGCACTGACAGTTCATCCCGAGGCGACATGCACTCAAGTTAGGCGGACGGCAATGCTACACTGGCTGGTCTTTGTATCAAGAGAGGACAGGAATATGTCCAGATCAGTAGATATCTGACGTCTCCATTGCCGTCGTGCGCTCATGTGAAGTTTACATCTCCTGGTTTGGGGCGGAGTCGATCAAGATCTACAACTCCAGATGTAGAGGAAGAGATTCCGGATTCTGTGCACACAACTCCTCCTATCGGTACACGGAGGTTAGCGCTGCAAGTGAAAGTTCCTCATACGACTGTCTGGAGACTATTACGAGAGCAACAGTTGTATCTTTATCATTTGTAATGTATACAGGCCCTATCATCAGCAGATTACCTTGCTCGATTGATGTTCTGCAGCAGTGTGCTATAAATTCCTGTCTTAGTATTATTTATAGATGAAGTACAATTCGCACGGAATGGCATTACAATTTCTAAAATCAGCATGAAAACCCATTAGCAATTGTTCTATTAGCCGGTATCATTGGTGATCGGTTAGTTGGACCCCCTGTACTTGTAAATAAACTTACGGGGCAGGCGTACATAAACTTCCTGGAAAACAGAATATCTCATGTGTGTATAATGAGTATGTGCATTCGTCAACAAGCTCACAACTTGCATGATGACGCTCCTGCACACTTCAATCGTGCCGCTCACCAGTACTTATATCGAAGGTTTCCTGATCAATGGATAGGTTAAGGTTGCCAAATTGTTTGGCCACCACGCTCCATGATTTGAAACCTGTCGATTTCTACTTGTGGGGCCATTTAAAAGGGTTGGTGTATATATATATTTGACATGGAATCAAAATCGAATTTTGGCAGGTTGTGAGGAAATACGCAACACTCCTGTAATTTAGGGTCGTGTTCCCGCGGCCATGAGACGTCGAAGTGAGGCCTGTATTCAAGCAGGAGGTAGACACTTTGAACATCTTCTGTAAAGAAAACTATCTGCGGTAAGAAATACGATCCAGTGAATATCACTGTTTCGAAGGCAATAACTCAGAAATCAAACATTTCTGGACACATGTTGTAATGGATCTTTTTTGTTGTCCACATATGGGGAATTCATACATGAAATTATGCCCTTTATTTTTGAAACGTTCAATATATGTATTGAAATATTATATATATAATATTGAAATATTTCGATGTAGAATTTTGTTAATGAATGCATTACTTCCGCTACCTACAATGAGTAATCGGAAGAGAAGGTGGTAACCCTTCAGACATATTAACAGTCCATAGAATAGCTATAAATATTAATATACAGAGAAAGTTGAATTAGAGCTATATGTTAGATTTTTTTATTCATTTCTCTTTTGCACAAAATAACAGTTATTAGCAGAAATGATAATACCAAAAGCTAATATATCACTGTGCATACCTTACTCTGTAATTAATTATTCTTTCCTTCATTTGGGAACATTTTAATGATCTCTAACCAGGCGTATTCTCTTTTGTTTCAGGTAAGCAGATATATGTGGGAGGCAACAGCTGCGCGGTTCATTTTCACAACTTTATGGGAGTATAAAGAAGGCGACTTGGTCCAATATAATGAGGATGTAACTGTACGTACACACACACACACACACACACACACACACACACACACACACACACACACAAACACAGGATTTATTTATATGTCTCACAGAAACACAACTACACAACTCTGAAAAGATCTCGCAGGGTTCGCAAACTTTATACCATGGGAGTGTTTTCATGCTTTAATGAAAAAGGCGCAAAGTGATTACTCCCTTTTTCATCCATTGAAACATTAAACTTGCTTAGAGCGGAATCCAAGAATAGCTTTGGCTTTCATAGGTTATTAGTTTGATTACGTTTATTTATTGTTTCTACGTATATAACCTAGGCAGTCGCTAATACCACGTCTCATCAGGCCTTCTTTAGCCCATAGAATAAACCTCTAAGGAGTTGTTGTAACATGAAAATTACTCTAGTTATTTATCTGTAAATACGTATTAGAATAAAGCGAGTTTTCTTCAACTTAGAATTCAGCGTTGTTAACAATTTCAAGATAATGCCTTCCATGTGTGACATAACATTTTAATGTTCCAGAAACTGTGAAAATAATTTCTCTGAGGTCATAAATAAATACTTGTGTGTGTGAGCAGTGGAGAATTTGGAGGTCACATAATTTTTCTAACTCAGCCCCACCAGCCATTCGTTCCCTAAAGCATGATTCAGAAAATCGGAAATGTCTTTTAATATTGGAGCTGGTGCACCATCATGTTGGAAAAGAAAATCCATGTTATCTTCGTGATACGGATGTAGTGCGATGTTGCACTCTCAAATTTATAAAACTACAACATAGGTTTAATTTATTGTTGTACTAACAATGAACATTATTTCCAGTTGTGGATATGCAACTTCTTTTGTTTACTATGGAGCATCACTATTATCCTACTTGAATGCATTGTTTTGCAAATTATAGAAAAATAAATAAACGAACCAAACATGTTATGCCATATCATAGTATTTTGGAGTGTGCTGCTTTGTTTTGCAACCACGAAATGCCCGTGGGTTCGAGCCCAGCATGTGGGTTCAGATTTTGCGGGCCATGTAAAGGACCAATACCCACTCAGCATTGTGGTGAATTTGAGGAGCTACAGTAAATAGGTCTTTAGATCAGGAAAACCAACATTCCGGCTGTGCTGATCACATCTCCCCTTATGACTGAATGATCGTCGACCTCTATCATAAGCATGTAGGCGTGAGGTCGGTAGCCTTTTGTATAGCAAGACCTTCAGGGGAGTCGTGACATGGATTTTAAACTCATTAATTGTTTGAATGGTAGAATCAGACACGAAAAATTCAATTCCATAGCCGGATTTGAACCACGGATCTCCCGGTCTCCATCCGGTTGCTCTAACCACTGAGCTATCATGACAAACTGCCGGCACAACATTAAATCGTACAACCCATTCGCATTTTGCCCTGTAAACCACAAGGAGATCTCAAATTGTATTGAGATGACATATCTCAATGGCGATTTACAGTGTTGTAAGTACTTTAAGTCCCGGGCCTCATTGTTTCAAACCACTTGGAACTAATTGTTCTTCCACACAAGTTGTGTGTTGGACAAGGTTGGAAAGCTAGAATCAGAAAAAATTGAATGCCATAGCTGGAATTTGAACCACGGATCTCCCGGACTCCTTCCGGTTGCTCTAACCACTGAGCTACCATGGAAATATGCCGGCACGTTTTCACTCGTCTGATTCTACCTTTCCAACCTTGTCCAACACACGGCTTGTGTGGAAGAACAATAAAGTTCACTAATTGTTTATACTTTCTCTACTACGTATAATAAGTAGGGGAAGTATTGCATTTCACCCAAAAAATTCGATACCGAGGTTTTACCGTAAATTCATGTTTTGAGGCTCCTGGATTCCAAATAAGGTATTTTTGGAAACATGTCCACGTGGTGTTGGTCTATAAATACCATAATTCAAAAGCGAAAAGTCGGATAAATAAAATACCAAACCTTGTATTTAGGTTCAATATAATCCAAAAATGCGACACGAAAATTTTCAAGAAACTCTTTCATCCAAACTACCCTTTACATGGAATATTTTTCGAAAATTTTGATTTTCTAAAAAATGGCTCTAACCATTTTGATTCAAATGCCATATACTAAAGATAATTTCATGACAAACAAAATGTATATCTTGAATTTTCTGGGAACAACCTTTCAAAGGAGCACCAAGGACAGATAGACGAAAACGTACTTCACAAAAAATGTAGATCTCTTTAAAACACACAATTTATTTCAAGTAACCTTTTTGTGGCATGACCCATTTCCGAGATATCCGTTATTAATATTTTGAATTGTTCAATACTTAGCAATTCTTTTAAAATCCTGTCAATATTCAGTTGTTTCTCTTGATTCCATTGAAATAGTATGGAATTTTAAGGCCAGCGTATAGCATCCAGTTCTTAAACTTTTGACTCCCGCTGTTCTCTTAGTATCAATAACGAAATGTGTAATATAGCTATTTCTGCAAAAGTTTGTATGGATTAAACTGAAGTGGGTATAAAAATAAGCTTTAGAAGACTAGTTTTGTACACCCACTAATAAATGATAGAGAGTAGAGAAAGTCATGTGGAGGAATCACATCAGATTTTTAATTTATTAAATTTAATGAACAACATTGTGACATAAAAACAATACCATTTTATAAGTCTAAAGCGCTAGTTACATTTTAGACAGAAAATACAGTGGTTAAATCAAATTTTGATGGGGATGATGTGTATAATAAACCCGGTTCATTTCATTTGCTTACGCAGACAGTTGTTTATTACACTGGTGGTTAAAGAATGGCTTGTGATTGCACACATAGGCATTTACCCTAGGTAAACTGTCTCATGGACAGAGAGAGTGCGCCCTAATAGTGTCCGCAAACAGCAAGCCAGTGTACGGTGACAGTTTACTAGGTATGCATCGAAATGTTTATCAGACAGCAGTCCTGCAACTGTCTGGTTAGTAATCGCTGCTAAAACTCCTCCCATTGGCATACTCTTTCAGCTTTCAAATTTTGGAGCGAGTTGCACATTACCTTTAGTTGATGCAAGGAGAAATATACCACTGTTGTCGAGCTGTAGATTCAAAAATCTTTCTGCTGTCTAAAGTTTACTTATTTCTCTAGAAAAAAAAGCTATGGCCCGACGTCTCACATACAAGAGGACCGAAACGACTGACGGTTGAAGAGATAAGGAAACAAAGAACGCTATCGAGAGATAGCGGAAATATTTTTGGAAGCTTCCTTCTTCCCGTCCTCCCTCGAACATTCTAGAACTCTCTCGAAACTCCAGCGGCTATATATAGGCGAGCGCGCTCGCGACACGAGCCAGGAGTTAGTGAATAGATAGTCAGTTGTTCTTGATTCGACATAAAGTACTGGTTACTCAGCGCGTTCTCCGAGTGAGGTTGTGACGACAGTTTGACGTACGTTGGTGCTGCTACTGTGAGAGATTAGAGAGGTCTTTTGTTCGGTGCCCCAGGGATGTGATAGTGAAAACTGCACAAACTCGCAGTGTTTTTAATTTCTTTACCTGTAATGGGTAGAGAAAGTATTGTTATCGGCCTAAAATTCAATATCGAAATTTCTCTGGAAATACATGTTTTGCGGTCTCCTTATTAGGTAAGTGGTAGAGAAAGTTAATTACTGTATGGGTCTATAGACCCGTCTATAAAATCTATAAAGTGTTATCCTTTCTCAAAGCGAGAACATTCAACGCCGTTTAATCCTTTACATCTTAAATACCATCAAAATATCACACTGATATTCCCATATACGGTTAATCACTGTTTTGATTGGTTGCCAATTAACCGCCGGGAATCGTTTCGAAAGCTGGCCTTAAAAAGTAGCTTATAAAAAACTGTCAGTATAAACCTACACATAAAAACTTCTTGAAATGTTAACACTAAAATGGAGGCAGCATATCAGAATATATTCACTATACCCATTAAAAAAAACCAAAGAAAAATCTGATGTACAAGCACACGAGTACATTTTTCTACCTTCTGTCGTTTATTAGTTGGTTACAATCTATTCTTACGAACCTTATTTTGCTATCTAGTACATTTTAATCCAAATAAACCTTTGCGGAAATAGCTACATTTCACATTTCGTTATAGATACAAAGAGAACAACCATAGTCAAATGTTTAAGAACTGGATATTATACTCTGGCCTTAAAATTCAAGTTTCCATGCAATCGCGAGAAACAAGCGAATGTTAAGAGGGATTGACGCATATCTCGGAAATTGCTGATGCTACAGAAAGGTTATTTGAAACAAATTTCGTGTTTTAAAGATATCTGCATTTCTTGTGTGATACATTTTCGTCTATCGCTTAACGTTTACTAGCTATGCTTCTGAATGAAGAGGACTTCAAAGGCTATTCCCAGAAATATTTTTAATATATGGTATTTTAATAAAAATCGTTAGGAATTTTTTGGAAAATAAAAAATTTCGAAAAGTGAATCAGGTAGAAATAATTTGGAATAAGAAGATTTTCTTGAACATCTTCTTGTCGCATCTTTGGAAGGTACTGAACTTAAATACCAATTTTGGTGTTGATCGACTTTTCTTTTTTTAATTATGCTTTTCACAGACGCACAGACACACACACACACACACACACACACACACACGCACAGACGCACCTTTTTCTAAAAGTGATTCTTTTGAATTTGAAGAAGTTGTTTTCTTCAACTGTTGGAGTTTATTGTTGTTGAAGTTTTACTGTTGTTGTTAGTCATACACTTGGGAAGCCAACCTGAAGGTGTTATGCTACGTAATATATTTTTACGTAATTGTATTTAGCTTCTTGTTTGGGAAGCTTATTTGAAGTAGTATTGTTCTTGGAGTTACCTTGTTTAAGAAGTTTGCAACACGCTTTGGGCGTCGGTTTGAAGTTGTTGATTACGTAATAGTTACTGTTGTTACGCAATATGCTGCTAGGTATGAGAAGC
The DNA here is from genome assembly GCA_030765065.1 of Deroplatys truncata. NCBI lineage: Eukaryota > Metazoa > Arthropoda > Insecta > Mantodea > Mantidae > Deroplatys > Deroplatys truncata. The sequence continues at coordinate 138,409,708 of CM060986.1, forward strand.
TGATTTGAAGATGTACTTTTGTGTTACACTCCAAGTTTTACACTATAATATTTAACTTTGTTATTAAAAACTGCTTCTATACATTATTAATGTTTGAATTTGCCTCGGCTGCATCAGTAATGTTTGTAGAGTCATGTATCTCTTAGGCAAGGTGCGGTACGACAATAATTGTAGACATACACAGAATTTAAGTTTTTAAATTCACTTCTTTTATTAATCCTTGCACATTTTAATAAAGCACTACACTTCTTAAGAGCTGTGACATTCTTTAATACTTTCACTTAGCTAACGCGTAGACATATTTTATGATTCACACGTAATATTTCTGTAGAGAACACATCTTCCATCTGGTCACTACCAAGGTTTGCCAGCAACTGAACATAATTTCAAACGTTAAACCCGTAAGTTTCGGTATTTCAAGTGTCTGATTGGCTAATTCTAGTCCAATAGAATATCTGCATTTTACTTAACGCTTTTCTTTGCTGTTGATTGCCTAAATTTAAACGGTTACTGAATTTACATTATCGTTGCTCTAATCATGACGGGTAACATTCAAACTCTCTAACTGGTTATTGCTACTATTACCTCATTCTTAGCCATTAAAACTTATTGTTCTCACAGCTCTTGCATTATTAGAGTATGTAATGTATTCACATAACATTATTAAAACATGTTTACAATAAAAATAAGCATTTCAATTACTGTTACATACAATTTAAATAATTATTATATACATATTGTTTCAAGGCGGGCTGTTATTGAATTTACTTATATAATACAATTGAAATTATTCAGGTATTCAAATACTGCCTCAAATTCAGGGGGACTCAAAACATGTATTTCCGGCAAAATCTCAATATCGAATTTTTAGTGGAATGCAATGCCTTCACCTACCATGTGCATATTACTTTAGCTAAATGTTTTCAGCCTGTACTCCTGATATAATAAGAACATTTTTCTGCACAAGTGTTTGATAAAAGTGTTTTGTCATATTCTAAATTTGTTGATATTGGCAAAATACCAACAGAGTTCACACAGGTAAGGAGCCATTTAAAAAAAATTATGTTGTAGGTTTTGCAATACATTTATGTTCATACTTACATGTTCAATACTTGGCTTACTTTGACCACTAATATCTACCGAAGAACTTCAAGAAAAACGCAGAAAATCGGGAAAATGTTAATTAATCCATCCATAAATTTCATCAATTCTTGTCTAAAGATAGTACCATGATTCTTGGGACAAACAGGGACACAATGATACAGTTACTTTCATTTCTTTAACAAAAGCTATATTTTTGTGAAAAACTAATATTATCTGCTTTCAGTAAACCAAGAAATCTGATTTATACTATCACACGACTTTATGTATTATAATTTATATAAACAGGCTATTCTATAAACTATTTATTAAAACAGCACCTTTTTAAATGCATATTTTTGTTAAACATAATACACGGCTTCAACACACATTGTTTAAAGCCACATTGAGAACACGCGAGGCTAGAAAACGTTCAGATGTTTAAAAAAGCTGGTCGGAATAATGCATATCTTAACGTTGCTCACTTCTTGCGTGCACTTACAAAAACAAAAGAACAGTAATTCAAAAAAATCTGTTACTTGAAAGTTTATGTATTAATAGCGAATATCACGTGAGGCAGTACTTTTAACACTTAAATAATTTCAGCTTAATTATAAAATATGTAAATTCAATAACAGCCCGTCTTAAAGCAATATGTGTATATAACAATATATAAAATTGTTTATTACAGTATTGTATATGTTTATATTATTGTGTACAGGTTCAGTAATGGTATGTGAATGTATTACGTAATTTAATAATGTAGGAACTGTGAGAATAATAGGTTAAAAGTTGCTAACAATGAGGTAACAATGAAGTAACTTTGAGGCAATAATGAATTTGAAGGTTTAACAGTACTACTTGTAATTCTTGGAAGCAATAATGTAATTTTTATGAAAGTTTATAAAATAGCCGATCAACAACGAGAGAAAGCTTTAGTTAATGAAGGTATTCTATTGGAGTAGGATTAGCCAATCAGAGACTTTAAATACTTAAATTTACAAATTTAGGCGGTAGAAATAAATTCAGTTGCTTGCAGACAGTGTTTCTAACCGGACGCGAGATGTGTCCTCGAGAAATTTAATACGTATTCGTGTGAGACGAAAATAGTTTACGTGTTAAAAAGTGCAAGTAATTAATAATAGAACCTCACAGCTCTCTATTAGTGAAGTGTTATTTAAATTGTGTCAAGGATTAATAAATGAATTGAAGTAAAATTATAATCTGTGTAAGCCTACTTTCTTCAGTCGCACCACAACCCTGCAAAGAGAAACATGTCTCTAACAATAATACTGACGTAGCCGAAGCAAACATAAATATATAATATTTAAAGAAACAGTCAAATTACAAAGTTAATATTTTTAAACATTTTTTGGGGGCTCAAAGGCCACCGGAAAGTACATATGGGGGCGAAGGCTACCGGAAAGCGATACTATACGTGCGGTTGCAACGAACTTCAGGTTCGGCTCCCAACAGTTTAAATATAATACATCTCCTTCAAACTGGCTTTCCATACGTAGCAGCAACAAAACCTACTTCAAATTTGCTCCCAAAGCGGGGTCAAGTAACAACGTAAAAATAACCTTCTTCACCCGGAAATAGTTAATACCACAACTTCTTTTTGTCATCATTTGTATGTCTGCACCAGAGCTGCATTTTACCTTTAATAAGTTTTGTCTATCACATTTTTCAGTTACACTAAATTGTTCAACATCCAATTAGGCTGAATTGTATTTGCAAAACATTGTGTATAAGGGTTCACCTGTCCCTTATTATTTGGTTTTACACCCTAACCTGAAAACATCACGGAACCCATTCAGGATTAAGAAAACCTTACTAAGCTTGAATTATGGCGATACAATAAACCATACCTCTTACTTAGCGCGCCTGTAAATTTGTTATAGACGCCTAATCTCTTTAAACAACTACAAATGCGTATGCCAAAGCTATATGACTCTTAGTATACATAATATAAACTACGATATATGTATCTACCCATATACACAGTAGAGTAGTTGGAAAGCGCGCGGTGTAAGAAGCACAAATTCCAAGATTTTCGATTGAGGTTCGAATCCTACTAAAATATCTTGTTTTTTTGTTTCTTAGTTTTCCTTCTTCCTCGCAATATGGGCAATCTGAACATTTCTTGACTTACTTGTGTGTGTTTTTTTTCTGTCGTTCTCTTAATTTACAATGTTTAATTTTTACACTTGTCCAACTTTAACAGTGCAATTATAGGAAACACAAAAGAAAATCCTCTGGTGCACGCCGATTCAGGTTCAACTAAATACCTAGGTATATAGGTATTCCTACAACTTTTTAAAACTTTCAGATTATACTACCAAACAAGACCCAAAGTTCAGGATTCCTTTTAAAAGAAAAGTACAAAAATGGGTTGACAACCACAGACTATGTATCAAATAACTAGGCTTAATCCTTATAACCTAACATACTTCTTCTCAATATCCACTAGATAAAGCATTTCCGATATGTATTCAAGAACGGCGATGAAACTTCATTCAGCGAAGCGGCTGTTCAAAATAATGACCACCTGCGTTGCTACAAGTACGTGCGCATTGTTGCAATAACTTGGCACGTAGTAACGTCTGGGGTGTAACGCATCTGCAGGTTTCACTGATTAGCTTCTAAAGATAACTAAGGTTCTACGGCTGTTGTCTATACATAATTTGCTTTAAATGACCCCATAGGAAGTAGTCGAGTGGCGTAAGATCGGAGGATCTGGCGGGCCACGATACAGGTCCTTTTCTTCCTATCCAACTTCCAGGACGTGTACCGCGAAGGTAGCTTTGGACGATCATGGATATGTGCGGTAAAGCACCACATACTGAAACTACATACATAATCTTTCATTCAACGGTACATGTTCCAGCAACGGAGGAAGATAGTTTTGAAGGAAGTGCAGGAGGCGTATTCCGTAAAGTTTTCTTCGAAGAAATGTGGCTCGATTAGGTAGTCGCCTAAAACACCACATCATACATTAAATTCCCTACTCGTCTTGAATAGCTGTCTGACTTACCCAATAAGGGTAATCGGCACTGTGGCAATTTACAGTTCCATTGTTGTGAAACTGCGATTCATCTGAAAACAGGACTTTGGATAAAAGGACCATATTGCAGTTCACACTGCGTAATACTCGCCGGCAAAAGCTACTCGAACTTGAAAGTCTTGACCATGGAGTTCCTGGTGCAGCTGCAAGTGGTAAGGGAAAATTGATTGTAATGCAGTATTTGCATAACTGATAACATCTGATGTTTGTGTGGTGCACAAATGGGGATTATTTAAGACGGCTTCTAAAATTATTTCTTCAGTATGGAGAGAGGTAACTAACTGATGCTTCTCTAACAGGACCTGTTCTTTCAAGTGCTCCTGTTATACGTAAACGACGTTCAGCATTTCGAAAAGTCGTCAAAGTTGAAATAGGACAATATTAACAGTGAAGAGTCAATTGATAAAATAAATGAGTCAAGTGATATTAAAAGCCTTCACTTACATCATGATGGTAAAATATGGATGATCATTTCGAGGCTTCAAGGTCTCATCTTCGGCAGCTGGAGACGACTGCCGAAGATGAGACCTTGAAGCTTCAAAACGAACGTCCATATTTTACCATCATGATGTAAGTGAAGACTTTTAATATCATTCGACTCATTTATTTTATCAATTTCCAAAAGTGTTGGATGTTGGTTGTCGTCCTTTCGGAAACCGATTTTCATACAGGCGTTTAGCCTGTAATGCATTCCGTTTAGCTTTTCCGTAAATAAGCATCATGTCAGCCTACTCGTCACTGGAATATGCGAAAGTAGTCGCTAACCACTTTGAAATTCTAGTGGCCAAACTGGTGTAGAGAAAATTCTAATTCTTAATATAAGTATACCTACAAGGAACTATCGATAATAACATGTTAGATATTCTGGTATTTTGCAATTGTATTTTTTAATTTTATGCGTATTGAAAATTGCATTAATTGTTCAAAGCTTTTGTGTGATTTCTGTTACAAAATAATTACAATGAAAACTGCAAAACTAGTAAAATGAACTCTCATTTATTGTCATTTGTGTGCCCATTTGCTTTACTGCTACACTTTTTGGAGTGACAGGTGTATACTCTGAAATCATTAATTGTACCTTGATGGATGAAACTAACGAGGGAACTCAACCAACAGAACTACAAGTACCGTGTTTTCGTTAGAATATATAGATATTGTATTCTCTCTCGCTGCTTCTGATATCTTTATGACCTTCGTGTAGCACCTTTTTGTGTTCATTATAAGTTACGTTACAGAACTTATGACAGCCATCCATGTATTGTAATTTATTGGTTTTGGAATGGACAGCTTTTGCTGCTAAAGTCGGTTTTCCTTTGAAGAGCGTGCTGTATTTACACAGCTACCAAATAGCCAGAAAGCATAGTTTATCAACCTTCTTGATTTCAAAGTACTGCAGTGCTGCATATCTCCATAATTAATAAGGGACAAGTGAACCACTTGGTATATATGTGCATTTTATTTTCATATCAGCATCCAAAAATGTTATATTTTAATAAAACTTTGGCTGTTTCTGAAAAATAAAACTAATGAAAATTTTTGCCTATAAAGAGTAAACCGGATTGGAAAACTTTGTGAGACTTCCTTGAAAAATGCTGGATTTGACTGCGAGGTTTGATATTCAATTGAATGTTAGTTCTTAGATTATCCGATTTGTATACCTACATAGAGATAGATAGACAAGCTTGAGTTTTAATTATGGACTCTTTTAACTGCTATGGTTCTTAGCATCCCATTTTATATTGGGCATGAAAGACCACAATTTTTTCTCAGAGGCCTCTTTATCAGGCTTGAGGTTCTTTCACGTGCCATAAATCTACGACGTGTGACCATCGGCTTTTCTTACCTTCCGAAAGAAGCCATGATAAGGGTATTTACGCCCGAAAAAAAACCCATGGCCTTTCGCTGGGTTTGAGCCCGCGACCTTGGGAACTAGAGGCCAGCATGGAACCCTTAGGTAGACAGATATATGCACACTTGTTTTCCAAAAATACTTTATTTGGGTTCAAAGAACTTCAATATTTGTATTTCTGGTGAAATCCCGATGTCTAAACTTTGGCTGGCAAGATGAGACAAAGTAATTGCTGTTTTAATAAAGGGATCAAGGATATATCATAAACTGCGGTCGGAAAACAGTCGGAAATCCATACTTCCCTCCAGGGATAGGACAAGGAAAACCACTTTCCGAAAGGATATAACTGTTGTTCATTTACACAAGTGGAAGGAGAGATGACCACCCGCAATAAATCAATATTATTATGTGCAGGTTAGTAACTAAACTTCCTAGTCGGTTTCTTGAGACGCCCTGAACTTACTGACTGGGCAATATTTATGTGCACTCACTATAAAAGAGTGCAGTGCACATATGAAATATTAATGCGCACAAATGGAAATGAAAGCAATAAATACCATGAATGCCTATGACAGAGCCGATAAAATACTGTGCGAATTATAAATCCAAACCTGAGAGATATTTTTGAGAGTGGAATAAGCTTTGTAGAACGCAGGTATTTCCGATACATACTCCAGGCTACCTGGTCTGCTGTGGAACATTTTGAAATTTGTATCGGCTATACGCACCAACGTCAAGTTGGAGAAGTTGCCGAATGCTTAAGGGGCTATTTAATTAGGATCTCAATTTGTTGGAATGCCGCATTAAGGCTCGCTGTATTGCACAGGATAAAAACGGCTACAGTGCGTAAGCATTCATTGTAACATTTCTAGCAGTAGAGTGGTGGTGGTAGTACTTTTATTGTGAATAGTTTCTGTCTACTCTTGTAAAATACCAGAATCACACGGCCCTCATTGCCATACATGCTTTTCCTGTCCCTATAATCCAACAATGTGTGTATAATACCACATATATATGTACTAGTTTATACTATAAGACATACTAACATGATGAAAGAAAAGAAGAAAAAATAAAGAAAAGAACGAAAAAAGCAAAAAAAGAAAGAAAGAAAAGAGGGGCAAAACTAATAAGCCAGAATTATAATTATATAGTGCTCAGACCTTAAGAAATCGCTCTTATATACCGTACCTTCTCTTCCGCTCAGGACAATTAACCTTCTTTGCCGAATCTTAAAGGAACCTATTTTATGACACCTCACGTCCAACATTATATCAAAGCGGGTTACCATTTCTATATTGTACTCCATAAACTGTGGTGGTAAACATTGTTTTCTTAGTAATTCCGTTTCTCTGCACTGAGCCAGAATATGATTCCATGTTTCCCTTTCACCACAGAGTGGACATATTCTCGCCCCGGTGTCATAGTTAATTCGTTGCCTTTCCAGGCAACCAATCTTAGCCACACCAAATCACCTCTTTCCTCTCACTTACAGTTAACTAAATAGGCCTCCCTCTCCCAGCCCTGCGCTATTTGACACTAAGTTAAGCGAAGTTTTAACCGTATATTGTGATTCTACATTCTGTCTGTGAATATCATGTAGTCGTCCCTGAATTATCTTTCACCCGCTACGTCCCATGTCCCTCCCCTGTAGCCAAATGTACCCCATTCTAATTTCTTCTAAGCCCCTGCGCAACTTCGTTGCCCAACATGTAGCCCACCCTACCCGTACTTGTGCCCTGAAACACACTGCGCGCAGAAGTGCCCATTCTAGCGTAACTAGTATTTAACTTCCTTATTTTTAGATGCCTGGCTTAATTGTATAAGCCTAATTCTTTACGAACCCCACAATTTGTAGTACGTCTCTCCACCTGTAGAATTCAATTCAGATAATGGTCTGGATTTCGCTCAATTCTTCAGTCGTTTCCCAACCTCAAATTTCTTTCCCGTATGATAAACTAGACCTAACATCTGCATTGTCCTTGTTGGGATATCAGGAAGTTTCATAAGAGACTTAGGGAAATAGTTACTTTCTCTACTACGTATACCTAGTAAGTAGCGGAAGTATTGTATTCCACCCAAAAATTGGATACCGAGATTTCACCGGAAATACATGTTTTCAGACCCCCTGAATCCAAAAAAAGCATTTTTGGAAACATGTCCGTGTGTGTGTCTGTGTGTGTGTGTGTGATAAACACCAAACTTGGTATTTAGGTTCAGTATCTTTAAGAGATGCGACACGAAGGTTTTCAAGAAAATCCCCCCACCCCAGATTACCCTTTACATGGAACATTTTTCGAAAATTTTAATTTTCTCAAAAATAAATCTAACGATTTGGATTAAAATATCATATGTTTAAGATATTGTCATGAGAAATGAAATGTATATCTCGAATGTTCTGGGAATGTCTCCAAAAGTGTTCTTCATTCTGAACGACTTTTGCATAACTGGTAAACCATAAGAGATAGACAAAAGTTTACTACACAAAAAATGTAGATCGCGTTAAAATACACAATTTATGTCATATACATTTCTTTTGTTGAGTGAACCGTTTTCGAGTTATTACTTGTTATTCCCTTAAATTTTCCAATACACTTCTGAAATTCGTTATTCATTTTTTGTATGTCCTGGACATGCAAAGAGAATGGAATGCGCCACATAGCAACCAGCGTTAAAATATATGACTATCGCTTAAAACCTACCATATTCCCCTTGCATATACAAGAAAATTACCTATAAGATTGACATATCGATATCTCGATTAACATGAAGCATATGGAGAATAAGCGTTTGTAAAAATAGTTTGTACAAGAGTAGAGAAAGTCATGTGAGTGTAACACATCAGATTTTTTTTACTATGCATTTACGTTGTGTGGCATCTATGTGCTTCCGCCACCTTCCATTTATAGATAATGTGACTTCCACATACGTAAATAAACAAATACATAACAATGGAAACATCACATTGTTAGAATGACAAACCTGTGAACGAAGTGCTTGTGTTTGGAGAAGGCTGTCGCAAAGACCAACAATAGTGTGTTCGTTATGAACATCTGTTTCAACCAGACGAAATCCAAATCGCAGTATGTTCCGGAACATAGAGAACAGGCTATGCGAGTATGGTACTCACGGGGGTAAATCGTTCACAGAAGATATACAAATGGGTCCACTGAAAGCACGTCTGTTAAACTCATCCGCCAACATTCTCTGTAATCGAACCTCGCGTCCACAAAGCAAAATGATCTAAATACATTCCTCCTGAATTATCATATTTACGTGGGACTTGTCGAACACCCTGTAGAAACAGCTTAAATTAGGATTTGAGATCAGGGACAAGACGCAAAAAACGATGTCACATAAAGAGATCAGGCTTAAGAGAGGATCTCCTGTAATAGTGAATACAATACATGCCTAATAACGTAAAACCCTATTTGTGACATGTAAATGGAATCACATCAGATAGATAAGCTTAACAACTTTGTAAATGCATATAGGAAAATAAGGCATGTAATTCCTGGAATAAATAACGTAATAGTAGCACACTGGTCCTCCGAGCTCAGAATGTCAAAGAATGTAATTACGTAAGCATAATGCAAACTATTTTCAAAAACATATCGAAAAATAATTACTTATATAACTTTTGTGTATATGTATATCTTAATGGTCGTTACGATGTTACAATATAATTATAATATACTGAATTATTCAAAGAACAGATGTTTTTTTCAATTTTGCACGTAGTTCACACGGTTAATATTTGGTTTTCAGTTTGAAACAACTGTGAACCTATAGAACAATGTTAATATACGAGAGCAATCCTAGAAATATTGTATACTGAGGCAGTATTTTTAACACTTAAATGATTTCAGTCTACTTGTATAATATAAAATATAATAACAGCCCGCCTTAAAGTAACATGTGTCTAAAATAACATATAAAAGAACGTAACAGTCATTGCATTAGGTTTATATTATTGTGTGCATGTTTAATAATGTTATGTGAATGTATTGTGTAATTTAATAATGTAGGAGCTGTGAGAATATACGTCAAAAGTTGCTAACAATGAGGTAACCTTGAGGCAATAATGAATTGGGAAGTTTAATAATGCTACTAGTAATTCTTGGAGAAACAATAATGTAATTTTTGAGACAGTTTATAAATAGCCAATGAACAACCAGAAAAAGTTAAATGAAGGTATTCTATTGGAGTAGCATTAGCCAACCCAGAAAAATTCAAAAGTCAGGAAGGTCGGACGCGAGAATCGAACCCACAACCTCCCGAATGCGGGCCACAGACGTAACCGCCTTAGCCATCCCGCTCCCTTATGAAGCCTTAACTCAAAAACTTCTTCGTCTTCAGGCTACTGAAATGGGCAATAAAAGTCAGTCAGGTCACATCACAACTGGAACTTTAGATAGATTTTTGGAGACAAAAATTTGTGAAATGCACCTAGAATGGTATAATGACACCTTAGTCCTTTCCGGACACACACTAGTTCTTGAAACAGGAGCTGCGGATGACAAAGTTAGAAAAGAAAAAAATTACATAATTGTTATGTTTTGCATTTCAAAAAATAAAATTGCTGAAATCATAAACAAATTACTTTTATTACAAACAAAATTGCTATACATGTACGAAAATTATCACTATAGCACTAATTATGCTTAAAACTGGATAATTAACCTGTTTTAATGGAGCATAATGTAACAATTTTTACACAGGGAACGATATATAATATAACAAGATTTATTTTAATATTCGCCTATGCTAAGTACTGGTTTCTATTTCCTTCAGGTTAAAGCACAATTTTCAGATGTATCTATCTATAAGGTAGGCGTTTCACAATTTAATTTTTACTTGACGTCATGAAAAATATATTTATATCTTCAAGAAAACAGCCCTTTATGATTTTATTTCGTAAACAAGAGCCAAATATTTAATTATGTAATAAATGTAAATAATTGGCGTACTTGATAAAATTAAAATAATGGTTATCATTGAAATTTTTATGAGGGTAAATACGTAAATTATTGCATCGTCGTCGGCAGTATATTTAATGATTTAGTGATCGTCGCAAATATTGTAACTAATTAATTAAAACAACATGTATTACTGGTATAACAGGTATTCATCTGTTCAATATTTCGTGGTGTATTATACATATGTAATAAGATATCATTTCACCAAACATAGTAAGCGGCTTTTTATTTTAAATCTTTACAACTTTACATCTTTACTTCCCTAAGCATCACGTTTCTGAAATGCTGAGAACTTGTCGCTCTACCAACTGAAGCAAAGACCATAATGATTTGATTTTAAACTGCTACAATATAATTGTTACAATCTTTTCATGAAAATATAAAAAAACAATGCTTCAACAGACTGAGATCATCTGCGGACTTATTGCGGAGGTCATTGCAATATGGTTTTGTAAGAAAGTAGTCGAATGGCGAATAAAGGGAAACACCCAGATCATTATTCAGAGCATATTCAAAAGATGCCGCTTCCCTCGATAATGCAATACCGCATATATCGGCGAAGCCAAAGCCGTTACAATTGGTCAAACTCATCTATAGACAACCTGCTGTGGATCTGAACCCACTTGATTGTGTGTTTTATCAAACTGATAAGTTCATTACTTTTAATGATCCAAAGACAAGTGTTATTCGTAATGTATCGTAAACTTTAAATTCAAAGAACTTACCGGACACTGAAAATCTATCACAGTATTTCGAAATAGTCACCGTTTTGCAAATAAATCATGGATATTGATCTTAATATATGAAGAGAGTACTTAAATTAATTAACTCTATGGATTAATTCTGGGTTAATCCTCGTATTTGGTTTCAATCCTTGCAAATAGGCATAATATTTAGATGAGTTTGTAAGTAATCTAATAATATACTCGCCTAATGCTTTTTTGGTGCTTACGAACGTATTATATAACAGAAAATGTTCACCGTGACCAGGCAAAGATCTTGTATGTGTATCGGGAAGCTGACTGTTATAGTGTACACAGCCTGTGGACGGACAATTGGAGAAAAAAACGTATGTTCTAAGGGTAATAGTTTGCACGTTATCGCGGTGAAAAGTTAATCAGTGAAAATATTGAATAGATTAGCGATATTGAATAGATTAGCTCTACCAACTTGCCAACTATTGAAAACACCCTTTCGTGTTGATTTTGCCGCATGGTTAATGGCCAACTTGCCCCTGTTTCTCCACTACTGGTCTATTGGTATGGAGGGGAAGCAATTATTCCATTCTAACATTTGTTTCTGAGAGTTCACCAGAAATAGACGTTGCAATGCTCAAGGAATCAATCACAACATGTTTAAAAAAAGGTCCATGTCAATAGCATAACTCAAAAAGTAAAGTCTGTTGAACCAGCCGACCCTCGTAGCCGTGGTCGTTGGAGTGTATAGCTCCAGCGCTCCGCCAAGCTGAGGGTCGCGGATTCGAGTCCCGCCATGGGCATTGATGATTGTGTGTGTCTGTGTGTTGTGAAAATTGCGGAAATAAACGGTAACCAAAAAAAGGAATAAAAATAGCGTAATCATAACCTGGGTAAAACAAAGGGAAAAAAGGAGTTCAGTAAAAAAAAAAAAAGAGGAAACTTTAAGCATCTTCCAAGGATATGACCCGACCCAAATATTTTAAAGAAAATACCCCTCAGAGCATACTACCCTTTACCTGAAATATTTTTGGATATTTCTTATATTCTTAAAAGTGGCCTTTATGATTTTGATTAAATTACCACATGTTAAACATATTTTCATGACAGATGAAATGTATGCTTGAATTTTGTGGGAACAACCGAGGGAGTCGTTTTCATTCTGAATGATTTTTTTTTATAGTTTGTATGTATATATTTCTGAAAATAAGTGCAGCTGACTTGCCTGGTCGATTAACGCAAATCAAAATGTGCGCCAGCCTTCCCAAGTTTACTTCCATTCACAAAGTTTAACCATAGAATGCTAAGTGTTTCTTTCTTACGCGTAATTTTCTCATTTCTTTGCTGTTTTATTTCTTAGTGCAAGGTTTGCCACTCTAAAGAATTCTTTGCATAGAAACTGTTTTGATCTGTATGGATCTCAATAAGCCCCATACGCCGCGAGTGCTGAGATAGCAGCTATAAGCCATACTGCCTTTTTCATTATGACTTGAATCTGTTGTTTCACACAGGCAACGTGTAAACACACCAAACATTCAGTGCTTTTTCACCCCCCCCCACCCAAGGTCGACAGAAAGTAGGTGAATGAATGTCACGCACGAGCAAAGGCTCCACGATTTGGTGTACAGAAACCAAAACTTGCATAAGATTATTCAGGTGATTTGCTAGTACTTAAACTAACAGGTTCCGTAGATGTCAGAAAAGCCATAAAATTCCAAACAGTATAGGCTTATTCGGAGATATAATTATCAAAATGTACATATATTTTGCCCTAAATTGCACAGATGTGTATAAAATAGCATATAAAATTATTCAATAGCATTGTATTAATGTTTATATTATTATGTACATGTTCAATAATGTTATGTGAATGTATTACGTAATTTAATAATGTAGGAGCTGTGAGAATAATAGGTTAAAAGTTGCTAACAATAAGGTAACCTTGAGGCAATAATGAATTAGAATGTTTAATAAGCTATTAGTAATTCTTGGAGCAGCAATAATGTAATTTTTGAGACAGTTTATAAAATAGCCAATTAACAACCAAAAAAAAGCTTAAGTTAAATAAAAGTATTCCATTGGATTAGGAATAGCCAATAAGAGACTTGAAATACAGAAATTTACAAATTTAGGAGGGAGAAATCAGTAGTTGCTTGTAGACAGTGTTCCTAACCGGACGTGAGACCCGTCCTCGAGATGTTTGATACGTATTCAGTGTGAGACAAAAATAGTTTACGTCTTAAAAAGTGCAAGTAATTAATAAATAATCTCACAGCTCTCTATGTCAGTAAAGTGTTATTTAAATCGTGTCAAGAATTAATAAAAAGGAGTGAAGTAAAAATTATAATCTGTGTAAGTCTACATGCTGAGCCGCACCACTCTGTGCAAAGAAATGCATGTCTCTAACAATAATACTGACGCAGCCGAGGCAAACCTAAATATATAAAATTTAAAGAAACAGTAAAAATACAAATTTAATATTTTTAAACTTGAGGCGAAAGCTACCGAAAACCTTTTACCATACGTGCGGTTTCAACTACTTCAAGTTCGGCTCCCCAACAATGAAATATAATGCAACTCCTCCAAAAATTAAACTACTTCAAATTTTTAGTTCGGTTCCTACACATGTAGGCAGAATGATCATATTTAGCAAGTAAAATTACCAGGAAATTCTCACCTTTTCTTGGCTTGGTTTTTGAGGCAAACAGGCTGAGATCAGTTGTAATATATCCCATGCTGTATGGAAATCAAGCGCCTGGCTAGGAACTCCCCTCACGTACACAGTTCTATTTGTAGTGTGAAAAGTAACCTTGTTGCTTCTATTTGCTTTTTCTTTTGTTCTCTTTGAGAGAAAGGAATGACAAACACGCGCCAAAACAGAAATCTCTGTCTGCAATGCACATTAAAATTCAGGGATTATTGTATCTCTTTGTGTGATTTTCACGCCTCGCGTTATCGTTCATAAAAAGAATTCGGATCCCTTCCGGTGCTGTTTACGGTTGAAAAGCATACGTAAATTACTTTGTAATGTCATTTGTTTCTGTTACGAAGAGCTTTCAACGTTGCAGCTTATCTGCATATAATATCAATAATTTGGGCTCTTTACTTCACTGCTATACATGTATGCTTAGGTTTCCTTATGATTTCTGTACTATTTACCTACAGTAAGTTTAAATAGTATATTTATAGAGATTTTACCATAAATACACGTTTGGAGGTTCTCTGAATTGAAGTCACAACCACCTACGGTACAAAGTTTCCGGTGGCCTTCGCCCCAATGTTCACTTTCCGGGGTCTTCGCCCCAATGTTGAAGAATCAACTTTGTATTTTAATGTTTCTTTAAATATTATATATATATATATATATATATATATATATTTATGTTTGCCTCGGCCGCGTCAGTATTAATGTGTAGAAACATGTATTTTTAACTGGGAGTGGTGCGGCTAGAGGCTTACACAAGTTATAATTTTTACTTCACTCCATTTATTAATCCTACACACAATTAAATAACACTTCACTGATATAGAGAGCTGTGAGATTCTTTTATTAATTACTGCACTTTTTAACACGCAAACTTTATAATGAATTTTCGTCTCACACTGAATACGTATAAAACTTCTCGAGGACGCGTCTCGCTTCCAGTTAGGAACGCTGTCTACCAGCAACTGAACTGATTTCTACCGCCTAAGTTTGCAAACTTCATCTATTTCAAGTCTCTGATTGGCTATTCCTAATCCAATAGAATACGTTTGTTTAACTTTCATGTATTTCTGGTTGCTGATCGGCAATTTATAAACTGTCCCAAAAATTACATTAATGTTGCTCCAAGAATTACTAGTAGCATTATTACTTTCCAGTTCATTATTGCATTCAAGGTTATCTCATTGTTACCTGACAACTTTTGACCTATATTCTCACAGCTCCTACATTATTAAATTATATAATACATTCACATAGCATTATTATACATGTATACAATAATATAAACATTAATAGAATGACTGTTACATACATTTTATAAGTTATTTATACATATTGCTTTAAGGCGGGCTGTTATTGAATTTATATATTATATAATTAGACCTAAATCATTTTAGTGTTAAAAATATTGTCTCAGAATAAAAAACTATTTTTAAAAATACCAGTACCAAACTTGATGTTTAAGTTAGGGATCTTCTGAGGATACGATACAGATGTTAAGTGGACCGACGACTGTCGGGACGCCGTTCGTGCCCGTAAAAGTGCGCTTAGGGTGTTCAGACGACAACCTACACTTGATAATTTGGTTACTTTTAAACAATCGCGCGCCAGGGCTCGTCGCATTATTCAGGATAGCAAGAAGGCGTCCTGGACTCGTTTTGTCGAGTCCTTTAATCGCTTCACGTCTTCCTCTGTTGTTTGGGATAAACTTCGATGCTTCTCCGCTAAAGTGTCGCATTGTACTGTGTCTGGCCTTCAGGTTTCCAATGCCATCATAGTGGATCCGGCTGCCATTGCTAACACTCTGGGTGCTGCCTTTGAGGCGGTTTCCAGTTTTGACCATTATTCCGCCGGCTTTCGCACTCTCAAAGACAGGCTGGATTCCGTGACTTATAGTTTCTGGTCTCCTAATCAGGAGTGTTATAACGAACTTTTCACAATGAGGGATCTGGAGCACGCTCTCCATTGCTCTAGGCACTCTGCTCCTGGGCCGGACGGCATTCATGTCCTGATGTTAAAGCACCTTTCAGCCGACAGTAAACTCTTTCCCCTACACGTTTATAACCGTATTTGGCAAGGTGGCCTTTGTCCTTCCGTTTGGCGCAAAGCCACCATTGTCCTTATACTTAAGCCTGGGAAGGTTCGCCAACTACCTTCCAGCTACCGCCCTATCTCCCTCACCAGTTGCATTTGCAAGGTGATGGAGTGCATGATCAACGGTCGTTTGACATGGTGGCTTGAGTCTCAGAAACTTCTAGCGAACGCTCAGTGCGGCTTCCGTCGCCATCGCTCTACCGTTGCCCATCTAGTGTGTCTGTCGACGCATATTATGAGTGGATTTCTGAGAAAGTGTCCAGTAACGGCTGTGTTTTTTGATCTGGAGAAAGCTTATGACACTTGTTGGAGGGGCTGCATTTACGGGGTGGGATTTACGGGGTTGTCTTCCCATATTTCTTCGGGAGTTTGACGGATCGCGTCTTTCGTGTACGTGTGGGCTCGGTTTTATCTAGTCGTTTTATTTAAGAGAACGGTGTACCGCAGGGCTCCGTACAATTTTTGCGATTACCATTAACCCCATTGTTGATTGTATCCCCCCTGGCATTTCCTCGTCCCTTTTCGTTGACGATTTTGCCACTTATTGCGGTTCACGGCGGACTTGTCTGCTCGAACGCCGTCTCCAGAGCTATATCGACCGTCTCTACGCCTGGAGTAACGTCAGCGGCTTTACTTTTTCCGCCGAGAAATCCGTCTGTGAGAATTTCTGGCGCCGGAAGGCTTTCCCCTTGCCCTCTCTTCTTCTTGGGCCGGATAGTCTTCCATTTGCAGACGAGGCAAAACTTTGTTGTTAATCTTTGACCAAAAGCTGAGCTGGACTTCGCAATTTCGTTTTTAAGAGCAAAGCGTGACCGTTCTCTTAATCTTTTACGTGTTTTAAGTGGCACATCCTGGGGAGCTGATCAAACCGCCCTTCTGCGTGTTTATCGCTCTTTGGTGCGATCCAAATTTAATTACGTGTGCATTGTCTATTCGTCGGCACGTCCATCTGTGTTACGTCGATTGAATGTCATTCACCATCGTGGCATAAGAGTCGCTACTGGGGCCTTTCCAACTAGCCCTGTACCCAGTCTATATGCTGCAGCTGCAGAGCCTCCACTGTCCTTTAGGCGTGAAATGCTTTTGTGCAGCTATGCATGTCGACTCTCAAGCTTGCCTGACCACCCGTCCTTTGAGTTATTTTTGAGAATTCACTTGATCGGCAATATTTAGTTAGCTCCTTTGCATTGCTCTCTCCAGGGGTTGGATTTCGGCAGCTTCTACGGAATTTGGACGTTATGCCAGCGCCGGCCCTTCCCAGGGGGAATCACGGTTTCCTCCTTGGTTGCGCGCTGAGGCCCATTGTCACCTTAGGTTAACGTCGATGCATGCCGAAGAATGAGACCCCTTCTTCAGTCCTCAGATCCGCCTGTTTAGAGCTTCAGGCACAATTCGGGGAATGTCATTTTTTATATACTGCTGGGTTTAAGACTGATGTTGGAGTAGGGTGTGCCTTTATGTTTGGTCAACATAGCTTTACCTTCCGTTTACCGTGGCAATGCTCGATTTTTACCTCCGAACTTTTTATTGTTTATAAATCCGTTTTATACATTGAGCGGCACGACTTACGGCACTGTGTTGTTTGTACGCACTCTCTGAGTGCCCTTTAGAGTATTAACGTGCTGTACAATTACCACCCCCTGGTACAGCGCATACATGACCTGCTCCACTCGCTTGGTGTCTCTGGCATCAGCGTCTCCTTCATGTGTATTCTCGGTCATGTGAGCATCAGGGAACGAGTCTGCCGACGCCGCTGCCAAATCGGCAATTTTATCACCCACAATTTTTACCTCTGTTGTTCCCTCCACTGATTTCTATGTTCTTTTACGACACCGCATCCTTTCTCTTTGGCGAGATGGGTGGACGGCCCTTCGGGGGAACAAGTTGCGGGAGGTTAAACCTCTCCCGTTAGTCTGGGGTACCTCTTCTCGTTCTTCTCGTCGGGAGAGGTACGTTTAGCTCATTTACGAATCGGACATTGCCTTTTTAGTCATAGATACGTGCTCAGTGGTGATCCTGCACCACCCTGTGAGCAATGTGATGCGCCCTTAACGGTGCGTCACATTTTAACAGAGTGTCAAGTTTTAGCTCCATTGTGCGTTCGTGTGGGTCTGCCTGTTGCCATAGCCAACGTTTTGGCAGACGATGCGCGTGTTGTAGAATGTCTTTTACGTTTTTAATCGGCACATTTAATGCGCTTAGCGTCTTTTAGCTTTATGATTTGATATTGTCTGTTTTAATGGGGCTCTTCTCCCCGGCGGATATATGGCGCTCCTGTTCCTTGCGTTCTACAGTTCTTGAAATGTCGTTTTACACATTTCTTGTTTTATTTACCATTGTTTTAGTGTGGTGTAATTTAGAATTTACTGTCTTGTTTTTAGTGTTTTAGACTAAGCGGGTTTGTGTCCCGTATTTTAGTTTTGGATTCTAAATTTTATACTTTGTAAGGGCACTGATGACCTTAGATTTTTAGCGCCCTTAAAACCCATATCATCATCATCACAAATATATTAAGAAAATTCTGGGAAAAAACTAATTACCTTTTAGATGGCATATCATTCTTTATTTTTTACCTTCTCAAAAATTGCTAAAACGATTTTGCATAACAAATAAAATTCATAACCTGAATTTTATGGGAATAGACTGTGAAGCCCTTTTCATTCTGAATGAACTTTGTACAGTTTTGTATAACTTGTAAACTGTAAGAGATAGACAAAAATTTACTACATAAGTAACAAATGTAGATCTCGTTAAGGAACGCTATTTATGTAAAATAATTTTGCGACATTTACCATTTCCGATATATCTTTGTTTTTGGTTTGAATTTTAAAATACTTTACATTTCTACTTTCCTTACCAAGTAGCAAGTAGGTAGACAAAATAATTGATGTGTAAGTTTCAATAGAAATGCATACTTTGAGGGCCTGTGAATACAAAAAGTTTTAGAAAAGATCCGTGAATGAATTTGGAAGGAATATCCTGTGTATAAGATATTTACATGACAATAAAATATATGTACCTATATCCTAAATGTTCTGAGAACACCTGTGGTACTCTTCCATGGAAGGAATTTTGTATAATTTTATATAACCGGTAAGCAAACTTACTACATAAAAGTAAAGACTTCTTTAAAACATTAAATTTAAAAAAAAAATTGTGTATTACAGAAAGCGTATGAAATCTCAACCCTTTCTCTCTCTCTCTCTCTCTCTCCCTCTCCCCCCTCTCTGTCGCACACAATCGTACAAACACACGCACACCCATTTATGCATCTACGTTTAAGATCTACGTATATATAACTTTATTACTGTTTTAATTTTCGGCAAAAGTTTGTATTAACATTACCTTAAGTGAAAAAATATTACCTTAAGTTTGAATTTTCTTCCATTGTGGCTATTATAGTGCATAAATATGTGATTGAATATAAAGTAATATATTTAAATTCTTATATAAAGTGATTGAAAACCTACCACAATACTGTGGACGAATTTTGAGAAAAATGAATCTGCTTTTGAAATTTAAAAATGAGAAATAGCCTTAGCAATCTCGCCTTAAATAGGGTAGTGATTTTCTTCATCACAGGATCTTCTACATGCTAATAGATCTACTCGCATTAGGCTGTCACGTTTATGAAAACTTACTAAATGTGATCGTGCCAGGCTGGGATCGAAGCCGTCGGACAACCCACGCCGACTTGAACAATACTCACATGTTATGGATAAATACGCCATTGTCATTTTCCATCATACTTGGACAATTCCGGGTCTGTTTTCCTTGTCATCAACAACATTTAAGCCTTTAATGTTCTACTCTGTAGCACAACAGAAATGTCAAAACAAAGGGCAAAAGCTACAAAGCGTTTAATCTATCGAAACATTATGCGTAGGTCAGTGTGGACATAATACATTTCCAATATTACGCAGGCCCCACATTCCCAACCGATTGCTTCAGAATATTCAGCTTACCTCGTAATTAACGAAGACAAATTTAAACTTCCACCATGCTAAATTGTTCTCTTCTGATTCACTGAATTCATGACGCGAAGTGTGATTTAGCAAAACTGATGCTAGCGAGTTAATGATGAACAGTTGTAACCACTGAGGAGATGGGTTTCTTTGTTGAAATAGCTGCTCGCAAATCACATAATCACTCTCATAACTCAATGCAAAGTGAACCTTCTCTAAGGTAATTATACATATTTAAAACCGAGGAAAGGCGATTATTTTTCTTAGATAAGTAATGCATGGCTTAGATATGTCATGCAAAACCTGCGTGGGCAAAAGAACTCTTTCTTAGATATACGGTGATTTTAAAAACGTTTTGAGAAAAACAGGAAAATTGGGTGCGGAGTATGTATTTAGATGCAAGTTTTTACAATAAATTGTAACTCATGTTTTGAAGCTTTCAAAAGTGAAATATCCTGCATTTTATCTAAAATGAAATCTTCCTGAGAAAAACGTAATTCCCCATTGCACGACTTAACTGTCTCTTTAGAAGCTCTTTTGGATAATTTTGAAACTAGTAGAAATTTTGGAAGTCCCATCTTTTGCATGTTAACGCACTTTTACAAACGCCAGGTCTTTAATTAAGTTCCACACCTTATGCTTATACCTTCTGAGCCAATAGCTGCAATATTTTAAATTTTAATAGCCTTTGGTAGTATACTTTGGCGTGTAGATATACACTATGTGATCAAAAGTATCCAGACACCCCCACAAACATACGTTTTTCATCTTAGATGCATCGTGCTGCCACCTACTGCCTGGTACTCATTATCCGCGACCTCAGTAGTCATTAGATGTCGTGAAACAGCAGAATGAGACGCTCCGTGGAACTGACGGACTTCGAACGTGGTCAGGTGATTGGGTGTCACTTGTGTCAGAAGTCTGTACGCCAGATTTCCACACTGCTAAACATCCCTAGAGCCACTGTTTCTGATGTGATAGTGAAGTGGAAACGTGAAGGGACATGTACAGCACAAAAGCGTACAGGCCGACCTCGTCTGTTGACTGACAGAGACCGCCGACATTTGAAGAGGGTCGTAAAGCGTAATAGGCAGACATCTATCCAGACCATCACACAGGAATTTCAAACTGCATCAGGATCCACTTCACGTACTATAGCAGTTAGGAGTGAGGTGAGAAACCTTGGATTCCATGGTCGAGCGGCTGCTCATAAGCCGCACATCACGCAGGAAAATGCCAAATGACGCCTCGCTTGGTGTAAGGAGCGTCAACATTACACGATTGAACAGTGGCAAAACGTTGTGTGGAGTGACAAATCACGGTACACAATGTGGCGATCCGATGGCAGGGTGTGGGTATGGCGAATGCCCGGTGAACGTCATCTGCCAGCATGTGTAGTGCCAACAGTGAAATTCGGAGGTGGTGGTGTTAAGGTGTGGTCTTGTTGTTCCTGGAGGGGGTTTGCACCCCTTATTGTTTTGCGTGGCACGATCACAGCGCAGACCTACATTGATATTTTAAGCACCTTCTTGCTTCCCACTGTTGAAGAGCAATTCGGGGATGGCGATTGCATCTTTCAACACGATCGAGCAAGCACCTGCTCATACTTTACAGGCTGTGGCGGAGTGGTTAGACGACAATAACCTCCCTGTAATGGACTGGCCTGCACAGAGTCCTGACTTGAATCCTATAGAACACCTTTGGGATGTTTGGAACGCCGACTTCGTGCCAGGCCTCACCGACCTACATCGTTACCTCTCCTCAGTTCAGCACTCCGTGAAAAATGGCCTGACATTCCCCAAGAAACCTTCCAGCACCTCAATTGAAAGTATGCCTGCGAGAGTGAACGATGCTATCAAGGCTAAGGGTGGGCCAACGCCATATTAACTTCCAGAATTACCGATGGAGGGTACCACGAACTTGTACGTCATTTTAGCCAGGTGTCCGGATACTTTTGAAGACGTAGTGTAGGTATATGCCAGCAATGAATGAACTACACGTCAGCTAATTAAACAGATTTCCCTAGAGGGCGTGGATTGGACCCTACCTTGGCATGTATAAAGGGAAATGTATATTTAGAGTATTCACTGTTCTAGAAAATATGACTCCCTTTATTTTCCAGAATGTTAAGTTGAGCCTGCAAGTATATTTTTGTCTCACTATCAGGACTCGTGTAATATAGCATCAATTCTCTCTTGCACAAGATTTCTTTTCCTCATTTAACTTTGTATGATATAGCAGCCTTAGCAATAAACAACTTTGTAAATTGAATCAAAGACATTTCACAATTTTAGCTATATATATATACAATATTCTCCTCCCGCAAAATTTTTAAGCCTTCAAATATTCTTTTATTCTTAACATGACGACTTTAATATTAATTGCTTGAAACTAGTTAACAAAATGCTTCTCTTCACATGCCATATTCCCATTTACATTTACATGTGAATATCTCTCGTTCCCCCACTGTGGTGTACCATCACCAATCTAATTCTGATAGTTTTACTCACCGAAACGTGTAAATTACAAAACTTTTGACAAGTTCAAAAACAAGGAAATATAACTAATTCCTCTGGATTACCACCGCGAATGTTGCCCAGACATGTATGTGGCCGGCCTCTCTTAGGCGACTAACCGCCCTCACTTCCCGACCTACTGGGAAAGTCCTCCTCTCTGGTGTTCCTATGTCGTCCGCTAGGGCTGCCGCCGTGTGATTGGCTCTCAACTCGACTAACCAGAATGCATTATAGCGGGATGTTACTAGGTACAGCTAACGTCACCGCTACTGCGGATCCAAAATCCCTGGATGTTGCAAAGCTACAGTGGTAACTGGCAAAATGGTGAGGAGGAGCATCCAAACGGCTCACTTTCTGCCCTCTCCTGAACTCAAACTTTGGCATAGTTCGGCGTTTGCTACCACAAGTAATGGTTTGTACACCGATGAATTAAACTTTATTTGTACTGCTGGGCTTGAACTTATAGGGAGCAAACCAGTCTTGATTACCATGATTCTGATATGGTAGCCTAAAGAGAAATAACTAATTTTTATTAATATGATAATATGATATGTGCACTACTATAGTAGTACACACAACAAAAACTGAGATGATTATGATGATAATAATAATA
The DNA here is from genome assembly GCA_030765065.1 of Deroplatys truncata. Lineage (NCBI taxonomy): Eukaryota > Metazoa > Arthropoda > Insecta > Mantodea > Mantidae > Deroplatys > Deroplatys truncata. The sequence continues at coordinate 138,433,267 of CM060986.1, forward strand.
ATAATAATAATAATAATCACTGCCCAAAATCCATGCCAAAAATCTTGCATAGAAAGTAACCAAATGTGTTGCATATCTTGTGGCCTATTAAACAAATGAATCTCTATCCTTCTCCCTTTTTCTCTCTGTGTATTTATGTGTAAACGGCGGGATTTCCACTAAGGTATCTATGGAAACAGGTAATAAGAAGATTCTGTAATACTGGATATAGCTTAACAACGCAAAGCTCACGATAAGTTATTCACAGATGTTCACTTTGCTCATGGTTAGTTGTTTCCAATTGTAATATTTCTTTTAATAAGTATCTCGAGTTTTTCTGGAGATGAGATCTATTCAGACCGATTTTTCATCCTCCGAATCCGTTTTCCAGTATGTCTTCAAAATCGTTGAGCAGATTTCAAGAAACGCAACACATATTTCAAGCCTAATTTTTTTAAATAGGAATTCATAGATTTCATGATCTTGAAATCTTGAATGGCTTTTGAAATACACTATAGATTCCAGAATTAAGAGAAAATATTACAGTCTTGCGCTGCAGAGTGATCCTGACTTCAGCAGCTGGTGGTACAACTGTGGAGCCTTAGGTAAATTTGCAGATCAAATTCGTGTGCTCGAAAATATGTATTTCCATAGGTAACCCCCTTATGTAATGGTTAATATGATACAGAAACTAGTTTGTTAACATCTTATGTAGAATAAATGTCTCTAAAAGATCTTAGCAAAGACCGGGCTATGTAAATGAAATGCATTGAGCAAAATATCACGGCTAAAAATTTCACATTATGGATTTTAGTTAGTTCGTATGGTTGTATAATGCTATGACTTTCATTTTACAGCTTGTTGCTATGCGAGATCATAATACACAACACATGCTTTCCTCTTTCGTTTCATGACACGGTTCCCCACCACCATAATGTAACGTTTCTTCTCTCTCCATGCGACTCTGAAAGTTAAAAGTGCAGAGAGATAATGTACTACTTCTTATGTGTACCACGCCTTTAATAATACCATTCGGATGCGTCTAATTAGGAAGATGGCCACCTACTCAAGGAACTAGCATCGCTAGGGAGATAAATAGATTATTCATGAATGGGAATATCTTCCTGGTAGTGGGGAATGCAACTACTGTGGTTAGGAGCACTTGTCCTTTGAGCTGTTAGTAGACAGTGGTCACTAATCCACAAGCATCGCGTTTGGTATCGTTTCTACTGGGAGAACCTCTCTTCTCTCGTTAGCAATTGCTAGATGGGATACAAATATGTAGTAGTGCTTCGCTCGTCACCCTATGAACATGACAGTTGCATATGCAATAGTCGTTCTCTTGTAGCGGTTTGTGACCTGCTGAAACATAAAAGAACCATAGAGACCAGCACAAGGTTTATTTTTGTGCTCTGACTTTTAAAATAGTTGTTTTGGATGATCCATCAATAGTTAAAATTAACTCTTTGCTGTTTTTGACGAGTTTAAACAAAATAGGAAATCAATATAAATGGATAAAAGGAACATGCTTCTAAAAACGTGTTTTCAACTCGTGCAAAAGCATTTGTTTATCCTGCAAACGACCATTTAAGCAGTTCTAGCAGCTGACTAGAGTTGTTTACACATTAAAGCAGCTGAAACCATATGCTCAGGGTTCACCGTGGGTCTCATTTATGTCCCGTTATTTAAAACTTCTTAACTTGAATGTGCTTAGTACTGAACAACCGTCAGCAGCAAGGTTTCCTTAGAGAGCTGGTAAACCTATGTATGTTCACTTAAGTCCTTATATCACAAGAATGAAAGCGAAAAGAAAGCTCTGCGTAAACATTTCCTACTCTGTGACGTACATATATACACTGTCATTTGTGAAAATGGCAACACCAAGAAGAAACGCATGAATTCAATGAATTTAATACCATAGGTTAGGTACATGACAAGTAATAAATGATAAACTTTTCAAATGTATACATAACCTTTGAGCCCTAATATTCAGTATTTGGTGTGGCCTCCATGCACTGGAATTATAGCTGCTATACGCCGTGGCATTGAAACGAAAAGGTTCTGAATACGTTCCTGAAGGATGTTCCTCCACGCAGTTTGTATTCGAGCCCACAAATCCGTGACACTGTTACTGGAGGACCGTGACGCACCAGGAGCCGACCAACCATTCCCAGACATGTTCGATGGGCAACATGCAGGCCAGGAAAGCAGTGGTTCCCATCGATTTTCGAAGAAGTCTTGTACATTCCTCGCAATATGTGTTAGGGCATGGTTCTGTTGGAATGTGACCTGTGGAGATCCCTGAAGCAGGGAGAGTACCTCCTCTACAACCACCGTTATGTACCGGTTGCCGTTCAAAGTGCTCTCAATTCGTAGGAGGCGAGATCGGTTGTTGTAACCAATGGCGCCCTAAACCATTACACCTGGTGTTTGTCCGCTATGCCGCTCAACAATGCAGCCCTCTAGGTTGCGCTCACCACGGTACCGCCGGACACGTATGCGGCCATCACTATAGGCACGTTGAAGCGGGACTCGTCCGAAAAGACTACATTTTGCTACTCAGCACACCGGTGACGGTGTTCACGTGCCCATTGCAGTCGGAGGAGCCTGTGGTTTCTGGACTATGGAAGCCGAAGTAATGGCATGCACATAACCAGTCCAACCTGCAGAAGACGGTGACCATTGATGCAGACATTTTCACACCTTTTGCAGTGGTCCAGCGTCGAGCCAACACTGTGGATGAAGCTGTACGGTCCGTTATGGCCATGCGGACAAGATGACGGTCATCCCGTGCTGTGGTCATGTTCCGTGGTCCAGTACCCGCTCTTCGCTGCATAGACCTTTATCTATTCATTGCTTCCACACACGCATCACTGTCGAAGTAGCATGCCCTGTACGAGCCGAAGTGTCACGCTATGACAAACCCGCTTCCCGGAGACCGATCATTCTGCCCCGTTCGAACTCACTAATATGCCGATATGCCTCCCTTTGACGTCGACGAGGCATACTGGCACCTTCTTTATTGTTTCCACCTTGTTTGACAGCTCTGGACGTAACACTGACCTTGTCGGACTGACACGAGAGGGCTCTGCTCTGCCAACTCTCTGCAAACTTAATCACTTACTGCTTGCACACTCTTCTACACTTGCACCAAGTTTGGAGTTATTCGGAAAATTCTTTCTTGGTGTTGCAATTTTCACAAAGAGCAGTGCATTTTACGGACTTGGAAGTTACCATCAAAGAGTGAAATGCTAAAACTAGGCGCTTCGTCCTCAACTGTAGAGAAATGATAACATCGGTCGAGAAGGCCTTTGATCAAGTTCCTACCCCTTCATGCAAACAAATACATGTAGAGACAGGGTTACCAACCAAGTAAGTCAGGTGTCCGCGAGGGCACTGCAGTTGCTAATAAATATTGTCGACGAGAGGTGTTCTCGATTCTGTTTAACGTTGTGGAGTTTTGTAACTTTTGCCAAAACAGTGTACAGAAGTAAATAAACTGTTAAAACCCCTGGCCCTCACTTCGAGGTAACATTCTTATCGTCTGTGAGCTGTACACGTTTTAAGTTTTAGCTCAGACATGCCGCAGGAAGGCTCGATTGCGCAGTAGCGTTGCGATCTGTGATTGGTGTAGTTCTGGTTAAATGAGATAAACTTTTATTTGGCATGTGTTCACGTATTTAAATATTATTATTGTTGTTATTATTATTATTATTATTAAATAGAAGCCAAAGAAACCCAATACTCTCTTGTACTCAGTGAATTTAAAACTGGCAGGAGTCTGAGAGATGGAGCTCGAATCTAGTGCATCTGTGAGGGCTCGGGATAGCCACGCTGTGTTCACAGGTTTGCGTATATTCCTGTAGCGGTTATAATGGGGAACAAAAATATAATCCCAAATGTCTTAATTTATATGCGAGATTTCAAACAGACAGATGTTTAAGAGTGTTTCAGCACTAAATATTTGTAATCCAAACACACTTTGATTTATGGTTCTCAAATGAAGCATGATTAAAACTCGTTACAGTGTCATGATTACTGCAACACTCTTAGTGGTAGAGAGTTAGCATAATGTTCCCGAGGTTGCAAGTTCAAGTCTCCGTGGATCTACTCAAATTGTTTCCCTTTTATTTTAAATACATGAGTAAAAATATAGCAGGTATTGTTTCTTTTTGTGTATGTGGCGTTTATTTGGTAGTGCGTTATACTGGTAGATGGCATCCATGATTTTAATTTATTGTTCAGGAGGAGGTTTCATACTCAATCATTTGAATTTGATAAGCACAAATTTTAGCACCATTGTAATTATATTTGTAAGTAGTCTTATATTATTTAACTAAATTATTGTAAAACGAGTTGTAATGCACGCAAGACTACAATCCACTACAGAGAATAGAACTAGAGCTGCTTGCGTAGAAGTTCAGTAGTATAACCACTACCTCAAACCCATACTGTGTGGAAGTAGCCCAAATTAGTGTCTTAAACAGGGTTATTCAAAAAGAAGGAACAGAATTTAAATATTCAGTTTTAATGAGCGTTAATAGAGCGTTAATACCACATTTCATTGAATAGAGGAAAGTTCAAAGTTTTAAGTCCCACCTATTAGTTCCATTCAGTGCCTACAGCACTTTACGAGAAAATGTACACTGTGGTACCTTACAAGAAAACGACGTCACATGAAATGTCGTTTTGTGTGTTGCATACTGCACACAGTGAATCCATTGTTTCATTGCAGTGTGCCTTTCGTTGTAAGTTCAACGAGCCGCCTCGTCATAAAAATGTACAATTGATACAATAAATACGTAGAAGATGGTTGTGTATGCAAACGAAAAGCACTGGTCATCACATAAAACATAAAGCACATAAAAAAAACTTTGAACGTCTCTCTATTCAGTGATGTGTCGCATTTGTCGCCATATATTGTCGCTCAATTAGAAATAAATATATAAAGTCTTTTCCGTCTTTTTGAATAACCCTATATTATAGAGTTAGGCAAAGCGGCGCATTAAGTTGACGGTTATAAACTCCTCAAGAGACCACCACTTTCAGTTTGTCCGAGTTAGTGCATCTGGCAACACTGCAATACTACTTCACACGTGGCCGCCCAGACTATGTACTGCCTGTTACTCCCATCACTTTCTTAAACATTACTGTGGCTGGTGTTATTACATTTTTACTTTCTCTACTACGTATAGTAAGTAGGGGAAGTATTGTATTCCACCCAAACATTCAATACCGAGATTTCACCAGAAATATATGTTTTGAGACCCCCTGAATCCAAAAAAAGCATTCCGTGTGTGTGTCTGTCTGTGGACAACATAACTCAGAAACGAAAAGTCGGATAAACACCAAACTTGGTATTTAGGTTCTGTATCTTCCAGAGATGCGACACGAAGGCTTTCAAGAAAATACCCCCACCCCAGATTACCCATTATATGAACATTTTTCGAAAATTTTAATTTTCTCAAAACTGGCTCTAACGATTTTGTTTAAAATATCATATGTTTGAGATACTTTTATAACAAATGAAATGTATATCCTGAATTTTCTGGGAATGTCTTCAAAAGTATTCTTCATTGTGAACGACTTTTGTATAACTGGTAAACCATAAGAGATAGACAAAGATTTACTACAAAAAAATGTAGAACGCGTTAAAATACACAATTTATGTCATATACATTTTTTTATTTGTTGAGTGAATCATTTTCGAGATATTGCTTGTTATTCCCTTAAACTTTTCGACACTTATTTTCTCAAATGGGAATTCGTTATTCATTTTTTTTGTCTTGGATATGCAAAGAGTATTAATCTGTGGTAAAGAAAATGTTGCTACACCTGGCAACCAGCTATTAAGAGATATGTCTATGCTTAAAGGCTACTGTATTTCTATATTGCCCGTGCAAATACAAAGCAAGGGGAACATAATACGCCTTAAGCGATAGTCAAATATTTTAGAACTGGTCGCTATGTGTAAAATGTAATTCTCTTTGCATGTCAAAAAATCGTTTCTGAAAATGTTTATCTCGATTAATATGAAATAGATGGAGAATAAGAGTTTGTAAAAACAGTTTGTACAAGAGTAGACAAAGTCATGTGAGTGTAACACATCAGATTTTCACTCTCTTGTTCTTTGGAAAGGTAATTAAGATACCTATTTTCTAAGTAGGCCTTAAGTCTCCATAATAATCTGTTCGGCTGTTCTTGACAGTAATGATAACATTGTGTATAAATATACACATAAGTATATACATACAATCAAAGCTTTTTAAGTTCAGTATTTGGTATCACAATATTTACTTTAGCATTGGTTATTAATCCAAGAATAAAGAAAAATTGGAAACTTTTCCATTACAATTTGTTATAGATTTTGTAGGTAGACTAAGAGCTGGGAGAATATTTTATTATAAAAAAGAACATCAATGATGTCTGTCTGGGTCATAACGTATGCGCTGTGTTTCTTAAGTAAGGCTCAGACACGATGTAATATTTTACGTGCGGATGTGGCTACGTATCTCTGCTATGTGCTGTGCAAGATGATCGGTAAAGACTTGTTTTGTTTTTTTTGTGGCGTCTTTTGTTCTGAAGTCTACTACCGTGAACATTACGCGCTTTTTGTTTACCCCGGAAGGACGACCAATGTTTTACCGGATCAAAGTTATGCCTAGTCACGGACAGGGAGATGTCAGCTCCTAGTCTTTGAAAGGTTTACTTACTTATTTATATGTGGTTTGTTGAAACAATGGGAAGAAATTCGAGTAGCGAGAAGCCTTGTGCTTCTAAAGTACAGCAATAAACATCCAGGGCCAGTTAATTCCTCTTATTGCCATGCAGGAATATTTATTACTTTCTCTACTACGTATAGTAGGTAGGGGAAGTATTATATTCCACCCAAAAATTCGATACCGAGATTTCACCGGAAATATACGTTTTGAGACCCCCTGAATCTAAAAAAAGCATTTTTGGAAATATGTCCGTGTGTGTGCCTGTGAACAGCATAACTCAGAAACGAACAGTTGGATAAACACCAAACTTGATACTTAGGTTCAATATCTTTCAGCAATGCGACACGAAGGTTTTCAAGAAAATCCCCCACCCCAGATTACCCTTTACATGGAACATTTTTCGAAAATTCTAATTTTCTCAAAAATGGCTCTAACGATTTTGATTAAAATATCATATGTTTAAGATATTTTCATGACAAATGAAATGTATATTTCGAATTTTCTGGGAATGAGTATTCTTCATTGTGAACGACTTTTGCATAACTGGTAAACCATAAGAGATAGACAAAAGTTTACTACACAAAAATGTAGATCACGTTAAAATACACAATTTATGTCATATACTTTTCTTGTTGGGTGTACCATTTTCGACATATTAGTTGTTATTCCCTTAAATTTTCCAATACTTCTACTTTTTCTCAAATGGGAATTCGTTATTCAATTTTACTTTCTCTACCACGTAAAGTTAGTAGGGGATGTATTGTATTCCACCCAAAAATTCCATACCAAGATTTCACCAGAAATACATGTTTTGAGATCCTCTGAATCCAAAAAAAGCATTTTTGGAAAAGCATTTTTTGTGTGTGTCTGTGTGTCTGTCTGTGAACAGCATAACTCAGAAACGAACAGTCGGATAAACATCAAACTTGGTAATTAGGTTCAATATCTTCCAGATATGCGACACGAAGGTTTTCAAGAAAATCCCCTTACCCCAGATTACGCTTTACATGGAAGATTTTTTGAAAATGGTATTTTTCTCAAAAATGGCTTTAACGATTTTGATTAAAATATCATAAATTTAAGATATTTTCATGACAAATAAAATGTAAGTAGGGTAGAAATGAGAGTTCTAAAACATTAAGCCCCGCCCCCTCCCTCCCCCCCGCTGTGCCTTGGTAGTTTTAGTTGCAGCTGCGGTCGTAAATCATGTTGAGTACAATGGAGGCTTGACAGTTAAGCAATTAAGGCTGTCAATCAACTGTCAAAACGAACAAAGGGGTCATAAATTTAAGGTTCTGTAACAAAGGCGAGATGTTTTTCCTACCCATTCCACATCCGACCACTTCTGCACCTGGTCAGTTACCCACCCCCACTTCCATTGTGTGTCGAACACGTGGCATACTCGTTCCACTAGCTTTTAACAAAAGAACAATGCTTAACCTTCAGCTGTCAAAATGAACAAAGCCCATGATGAATTAGGGTTGTAACAAAGCCTGACCCTTTCCATTGTGTAAGAGATTCTATTGTGTGTGCCTTTCTATTGTCCTTGGCAAGCATTCTTTAGAAAGACCACCTGCAGCGTTCCCATCCCAATAACAAAGCCTGACCCTTTCCATTGTGTAAGAGATTCTATTGTCCTTGGCAAGGCTAGTTTAGAAAGACACCTGCAGCGTTCCCATTGTTTGGCCACCTGCTAGTTTAACAAAAGAATTCGAGGGTTGCTTTATACTCGTACTGTCCTTGTTTGTGTGAAAGAGAGAGAAACTTGTTTACCAACTCTGCGTGACGTCATACTTTAGAAAGACACCTGCAGCGTTCCCACAATCCAATAAAAAGGCGTGACCCTTTCCATTGTGTAAGAGATTCTATTGTGTGTGCCTTTCTATTGTCCTTGGCAAGGCTAGTTTAGAAAGACACCTGCAGCGTTCCCATTGTTTGGCCACCTGCTAGTTTAACAAAAGAATTCGAGGGCTGCTTTATACTCGTCCTCTCCTTGTTTGTGTGAAAGAGAGAGAAACTTGTTTACCAACTCTGCGTGACGTCATAGTCGGCCATCATGATTTTGCCTGAGGGAGTTCTCTCCGATGTTTTACGATCTCCTACGAATATACCCGAGCATAGTTAACAAGCATTCTGTTTCAGCCAACGACTCCGAAAAAGCGCCTAATATCCATTACATTACGTGCATTAAACCTCTGAGTGATATCCATAGATCGGTGTTCGATTCTTACTGTAATCAAAAGTTTATTGCTAATGAGAAATTAATGATTGATATTATTATATCATTACCCTAATTAATAAAAAGGCGTTCAGAGAATTCTAGCTCGAGTCTTACCAAGTGAAACTCTAACGCGTAATAACTATTAAACTATGCAAGGTCAGATTAAAAAAATGTATTTATCAATTATAATTTAATTTTTTATATATCATTACCCTAATTAATAAAAAGCCGTTCAGAGAATTCTAGCTCGAGTCTTACCAAGTGAAACTCTAACGCGTAATAACTATTAAACTATGCAAGGTCAGATTTAAAAATGTATTTATCAAATATAATTTTTTTATACATCATTACCCTAATTAATGAAAGACCGTTCAGAGGACCCTAGTTCGAATCTTACGCAGCGAAACTCTAATGCTTAATAAATATTAAACTATGCAAGGTCAGATTTAAAAATGTATTTATCAAATATAATTTAATTTTTATATATCATTACAATAATTAATAAAAAGGGTGTTCAGAGGGTCCTAGATCGAATCAGCGAAACTCTAATGCCCAATAACTATTAAACTATGCACTGCTAGATTGAAATGTATTTAACAAATATAATTTAATTAATGAAACGGTGTTCAGAGGGTTCTAGATCGAATCTGCGAAACTCTAATGCTTAATAAATATTAAACTATGTGAGTATTGGGCGGTCAGATTAAAACGTGTTTAACAAATATAATTTAATTTATACAACATTACAATGTTTAACGATCTGTATTGTTAGGAACCAGAGGCCCCTAGTTCGAATTCAACCATGTGAAACGCTATAATAACTATTAAGTTATTGAAGCAGCGGGCGGTCGGATTAAAATTGCATTTAACAACTATAGTTATTTATATTAAACCCTGATGCATACTTAGATATCCCGAAGCCTAGACAACATTCTTTCTTCTTCTCCTCTCTTTTTCTTTCTATCTATCTCTTTCTTTCTCCACGACTTGTAAACATTCAGGCGTTCACATATACACGAGCACTTGTACACACATCAGCAAACATACACTGGTGCACGCATGCAAGCACACACACACACACGCACATACATACACCAGCACACACACATGCACATACATACAACAGTACACACACATACACCAGTACACACACGCATTCACGCACCTCATGCGTATACATACATACACAAGTGCTCTTACACTCACACATTCACGCACCTCATGCGTATACATACATATACATGGACACACACACACACGTGCAAGCACATATGCCTGTTCACTTACACCCAACAGCACCAGCCCACACACGCACACACCAACTCACGCGCATGTCCTGAATGAAAAGAGACAAAATGATGAAATAAAAACTAATTATAGCTCGGGATGCAAGGCTCCATTTACGATTGCTCGAAACCGGTCTTCTAATAACTCCAAACTTTTATGCCATTAGCTCGTTTCTTGTGCATGTATATTAGAGCCCAGGTGTCATGGGTTCGATCCTTAACTTTAAAATCTCAATTATCTCGGAAACTAACAGTGATAGAGGAGCGGGTCAAAGCACGATTGTTAGCTCCTATGATGGGCAATTAATGCCTTATATAATTTCCAATCAGTGTCCCTAGCTCGAATCCCGATCTTTCAGTGACTTCCTTAATTTTCCACTGTGTTCTAGAATATATCACTTAGATCATTGTTGCAACTGCATACAGGTCTTTTAAACACAAGCTAATATTATAAATAATTTTGTTTCTGGCGTTCTGAGTTCGAATACCGATTCAATGAAGTTTACTTATAAATTTAATAACAGTAAATAATTAAGACAAAGGTACCAAATAAACCTATTACGTTTATGTCATCAGATAATATCTTGCGGGCGTATATTAGGGTACCTGACGTCCAGAGCTCGATCCTTAAGTTTAAATCTCAATTATCGCAGAAACTAGCAGAGATAGAGCTGTAGACGAAAGCATGTTTGATAGCTCATACAATGAACAATTAATGCTGTATATAATTTTCAATCAGTTGCCCCTAGTTCGAATCCCGATCTTTCATTGACTTCACTGATTTTCCTCTGTACTCTGGAATACATCGCTTAGATTGATGCTTTAACTGTATGCAGCTTTGTGTAACGACATTATGGATGTACTCTGTGTGAGAGAGAGCGGGAGAGGGAGAGAGAGAGAGCGAGAGAGGGAGAGGAAGTGAAACAAGCAGGGATAGAAGTGCTGAGGGCCTCTGCGCATGCGTAGCAAGAGATGATGCCATTGGCTGCAATAATCACGTGACGTGTAAGCATCACAGCCATGATGACGTGCAGGCATCGCCTGGAGGGGGTTTAGATCCCTATATAAACACACATCTGTCCCATGTTAGAACTGTTGTGTACTTATTAACTTTACATTCAAGTTTTAAAGAGCTTTAAAAGCAACGTGAGCTGCAGGCCGTCTACACATTCAGCACATATCAAAACGGGGCAATGCAAGGTGAGTTTTAAATAACTATACAAAATCACTGTTGGCTTTTACAATACATTTAATTTTATTTAAACGTTACAGTACATGAAAGACGATTCGTTACAAAGAGCATCATATTTTCTAATCTGTGCTTTACATTCACATGATATTCTAGCACACATTCTTCTGTAACATTCACATGATTTTCGCCACACCTTCTTCTTACATAAACATTCATACGACTTTACCCTCATTCTTTGTTTCACTATACACTCACATGATTTCCTCTACTCATTCTTTGTTCCCCTGCAGGTTCATGCTTTGTTAACATTCACACGACGTTCTCAGCTCATTTCTCTATTGACATTCACATGATCTTCTCCTCGCATTCTTACTTAAACATTCATACGATTTTCCCCCTCATTCTTTGTTTCACTATACATTCGCACACGATTTCCTCTACTCATTCTTTGGTTCTCTGCTGGCTCATCTTCAATGAACATTCACATGATTTTCTGTACTTATTCTTTATTTCTCTACACCTTCATAGACTTACTTACAAAACATGCACACCCTAGTTCTTCAACTTGAATAATGTAGTGAAAATAATAATTCATGGCAATGTCTGTTACAGATTGTTTAGCTGATAGACTTAACAAGATGGTGGAAGAGCGCAGTTTCCTACCGACTCGCCGAGTTCAAGATCTCGAAATAGGTCTTAACTATGAGATAAAGTCCTTAAAGAGAGTGCAAACAAGATATGGTACCAGGATCGTATCTTCGCTGGAGGATTGTCAAGTGTTCTTGCCAGAGCGCTATAATTCGTTAACCAATCAAGAAATTGCAGAAATACCTGGGAGCGTATACCTACAGTATAATGGCATGGCAGAGACGGGGAAATTTAAGACATGTAAATTGTCTTTTTTACATGCAAGGAAGGTGCGTAGAAGTGTCAAACTTAAGTATTGAATGTTCTCCCATTTCACAATGAAAAATTCATAAATAAAACAACTGACTCATTGATATTACATATAAAGATACAAAAGATGCATATTATAGAATTTTATAAAAAATTAACGAAATTACAATATCACATGCTTGAGTTTAATTATATCTAGCGCATTGAAATAACTCTAAATATCCGCATGTTTATACAAATCATTGTGCTTCTTTTACATGTGCCATATGCTTCATTTTACATGTATCATAACAAAAAATGTAATTCTTTCCAGGTTTCCTTTACTTGACCAAGATAGTTTTCTAAGACTTTCATTGTGCAATGTTTCAGGGTGTGCAATAAGAGGAAGAAGAAGAGGATAGCCTGCTGCCTTGCAAAGGATGCTGACGCTATTGGAGGGTAGAATACCTACAAGAAACATTTCGGCAAGAAACGGGTGCTGAGACATCTGCATCACCGAAACACATTAAGACAGGATCCTTTTGTATACAATTCAATGCATGGCTGAGAGTTAGCTCGAACTAGTCTCCCTATATTCACTGAAATTAAGCATTGTGAGCAATAATTTAAGTGACTGTGAAAATACTTTAAGTAATGGTGAAATTTGTATCCTAAAAGACTTGAGCCCTGTATACATTAACAGCATTAAGACTGTTTGCCACGCTGGAATACAAATTATGAAAATAAAAAGACTTTCATTTAAATAATAAGGAAATTTGCATAACCTGCTGTTACAAGTGTAATGACATATACAGAAACAATAAGTCGGACGAGAAAGTGATGGAAATGTAAGATAAATAATAACAATAAAAGAATTAAGGTATGCTTTTACATAGTGTTTTTATTCATTAAAAATCCTTGCATTCCTAATGAAAAATAAATCATTACAATGATTAGTTTAAGTTATGTCACAATGATCAAAAAGAGATGCATTACTCGATCTTAAGTCAGAGCATCAAAAAATGACAAATCACGGCTTCTCCATTTTAGATGCGGTGTCACTATTCAGGTAAATTCATGTAACACAGCAGGTTGAGTATGCAGATCCGTTGTCCTAAATGGATGAAACAGAGTCTTATCCAGCTTAACAGTCTTGAGATCTCAGCATCAGAAAGTCGAATCACAAGCCTTCTCCACTCGATGAGTACAGGTTTAACAACAGCAGTCTCTTCACCCTGAGACTGTGTAATGTATATAAATGTTCAACTTGACAAGGGATTCTAAACTCGTTGTTAGAGTCCAGAACTGATGTATTATATGGTGAAAACACATGTTCCTCTTCTTAGTGATCTTGTCGTCGAATCTCGGTGTCATTGAGGTGTCCATGATTATAGGATTCTGAAGCCCAATAACTGTAGTAACTGCTGATTGCGTGATGTTAACCTGATGGGCATCAAGGGCAGAGCATGATGTGTACGTCGAATCATTCCATTATTATATCCTCGACGTCGTTGACTTCTTCTAAAAACTATAGGCATTATGCTTATATCCTTGTTTCTAAACGCAATGATATTGCTGTTAGGCTCCCCTGTTTGCTCTATGAAGCGGATCTTTATGAACGACAGGTAAAATTTGATTTGAAGGTTCCTGTGAAATACGTTATCCTGCCGTAACAGATGGGAAAACTGGTAGATGGAGTGTCCACTTTCACTATCGAGGAAGGAGACTGATGCAATACTGTGCTAAATTCGTATGATGCTCAACCTAAATATATTCACTAGGAAATCAGATTCAGACAGCTGATTAGATGGAATAACTTTGTCACTGAAGGGCCACAGAACGTTCCTATAGAACAATCACTGGAAAAAATCAAGAGTGAAAGGACATTTTAATGACATTTTTATTATTATTATTATTCACTGATCTAATAAAGAAGACATTCGCATCCTAATATGAGGAATCTTTAAACGTCGGGCATACAAGTCAAGGTCTATGTTACTCAATGTTTTTCCGGGACAAGTATAGCCCTCTGCCAGAGTTTTTTGAATTCCCTTTCAGGCTCTGTCTCCTCTTCGTTTCTGTGTTTCTTCCCTTATTCTTCTTCACTCGAAAACCTCTCCCTCTTGCTTCAATTTCTCTGTTACGTCTCGTCATTTCAGCCAGTTGTTTATCTGCAGCTTTTTTCGTATTTACAGCTGTAGAAATTTGTGATGCACCTCCAGCGGCGGCTCCTAGTGCTGCAATAATTGGTATGAGTGGTAGAAATCCTCCTCGTTTCTTCTTTTTGGACCCTCCGCCAACAGATACCTTTCTCTCAATTTCTCTCTTATGCCTCATCATTTCGGCAAGTTGTTTATCTGCTGCCTTTTTCTTATTTACTGCTGAGGCAATTTGGGCTGCACCTCCAGCAGCAGCGCCTAGAGATGCAATAATTGGTATGAGAGGTAGAAATCCTCATCGTTTCTTCTTCATGGTTACTGCACCTGGAGCTACCTTTCCCTTCATAATTGCTGTTACTAGTCACGCTGCCAACTTTTTCACCTAATGTAACATCAGATTGCACGCTTTTCCAAGTCGTTTCAGTCAGATCTTGGCAGCAATGTTTCTCGAAGCAGAGACCTTATGCTGAGCGTTGGCAATGCCGCTAAGATTACACGAATCGTCTAACGGAATGATTCCAGGGTCTCCACTCTTTAATTTTTCTCTAGCTTTACCACAGTTCCTCAGTCTATGTAACCAGGTAAATGTACTTCAATGGTTGCAGGCTAGTGAGAGAGTTAATTAAACCGAAACCTCTTGCGAGCTTAACCACCTTAGCTCTCACGTTATACTATTCGATTTTTTTTCAGGATAGTTCTTTTGTACTTTCTCATTAGCGTATATACATTAAGAGCGATTTATTTTACTTTAGCTGTCAAGCTAGAGAGGATGAAACAAGAATGCTCACAGCCTATTCATATGTTAGACTTTGAAAGCGACTTTAGATGTGAACTTAGTGCAAAACTGTTTCATGTCAATGTTCTTGACTTGCCTATCATGTAAACCATTCAGGGAAAAGGTGACCAGCAAAGGGAAAAAGGTGACCAGCAAAGGGAAAAAAGGTGACCAGCAAAGGGAAAAATGTGACCAGCAAAGGGAAAAACGTGACCAGCAAAGGGAAAAAGGTGACCAGCAAAGGGAAAAAGGTGACCAGCAAAGGGAAAAAGGTGACCAGCAAAGGGAAAAAGGTGACCAGGAAAGGGAAAAAGGTGACCAGCAAAGGGAAAAAGGTGACAAGGAAAGGGAAAAAGCTGACCAGCAAAGGGAAAAAGGTGACCAGCAAAGGGAAAAAGGTGACCAGCAAAGGGAAAATGGTGACCAGGAAAGGGAAAAAGGTGACCAGGAAAGGGAAAAAGGTGACCAGGAAAGGGAAAAAGGTGACCAGCAAAGGGAAAAAGGTGACCAGGAAAGGGAAAAAGGTACCAGCAAAGGGAAAAAGGTGACCAGCAAAGGGAAAAAGGTGACCAGGAAAGGGAAAAAGGTGACCAGCAAAGGGAAAAAGGTGACCAGCAAAGGGAAAAAGATGACCAGCAAAGGGAAAAAGGTGACCAGCAAAGGGAAAAACGTGACCAGCAAAGGGAAAAAAGTGAGCAGCAAAGGGAAAAATATGACCAGCAAAGGGAAAAATGTGACCAGTAAAGGGAAAAATGGGACCAGAAGAGGGAAAAACGTAACCTGCAAAGGGAAAAAGGTGACCAGCAAAGGGAAAAATGTGACCAGTAGAGGGAAAAAGGTGACCAGCAAAGGGAAAAAATGTGACCAGCAAAGGGAAAAATGTGACCAGCAAAGGGAAAAAGGTGACCAGTAAAGGGAAAAAGGTGACCAGGAAAGGGAAAAATGCGACTGCAAAGGGAAAAAGTGACCAGCAAAGTGAAAAAATGTGACCAGCAAAGGGAAAAATGTGGCCAGCAAAGGGAAAAAGGTGACCAGCAAAGGGAAAAAGGTGACCAGTAAAGGGAAAAATGGGACCAGAAGAGGGAAAAACGTGACCTGCAAAGGGAAAAAGGTGACCAGCAAAGGGAAAAATGTGACCAGCAAAGGGAAAAGGTGGCCAGCAAAGGGAAAAAAAGGTGACCTGCAAAGGGAAAATGACCAGTATCTCCCTTAACTCTCGCATTCTCTGTGCTAACTATCAAGAAAACTTGTACTCTTACCTCTATGAATCCATTTCTAGCTACTTGAATCTGCTTGTGCTTAATGAGATAGTTATAATTAACGGAATTACAACTATTTTGCGGAAATGCTACAATATTTTGCTTAGTCTAATTCGGACATGGCTGTTTATGTGCATCAAAACCTGAGTACATATATAAATACATAAATGTTAAAAAATAACTCAGTCTCGTGTTATCGTATACGAATTCAACATCTACAGTATACATTGACTAGTTTATATATACTGCTTGAGCATGAACACTCACAAAGACAGACAATTACAGTCAATTTACGAGAATCTTGATTTTTCGTATATTTCCCAAGGGTGGAGTAATCGCTTTGTTAAGTGCTGCATATGTAATAGAACTTTAAAAAACAGGACAATTTCAAGGCTTAAGCAACATAGGAGACGATGCTGTAAAGCAATGGCCAGCTGTGCATTGACTACAACACCCAAACGAGATCCTGAAATCTTCTCAAGTCCCGAAGAGCGGGATTCAAGATGTACCGTACCTGGAACCAGTTCAAGCGACCCTGTAATAACATCAAGAGTTACCACTGATGAAGCAATGAGAGCAGTTTCTTTGAATGAGCAAGCTCTGAATAAACACACCAATGAAAGCAAGCATACTAGTGACAACTCACCTAGATTAGAAGATATATCCAAAGCGAATACAGAGGAGATGCTATGCCACTACACCGATCCTAATGATTTGGTAAACATGCTAAGGGTACTCATGATGCTTCATACACCAGATAAAAATGACTTTTCCGATGCGATTAACGACATTATTCAGGATTTAAAGCTGGGTGGTTTTATAGCGTGATTAGCACTTGCAAAACCATGAAAGAGTTAGAAAGATTCCTCATATTAGGATGCGAATGTCTTCTTTATGAGATCAGTGAATAATAATAATAATAAAAATGTCATTAAAATGTCCTTTCACTCTGGATTTTTTTCCAGTGATTGTTCTATAGGAACGTTCTGTGGCCCTTCAGTGACAAAGTAATTCCATCTAATCAGCTGTCTGAATCTGATTTCCTAGTGAATATATTTAGGTTGAGCATCATACGAATTTAGCACAGTATTGCATCAGTCTCCTTCCTCGATAGTGAAAGTGGACACTCCATCTACCAGTTTTCCCATCTGTTACGGCAGGATAACGTATTTCACAGGAACCTTCAAATCAAATTTTACCTGTTGTTCATAAAGATCCGCTTCATAGAGCAAACAGGGGAGCCTAACAGCAATATCATTGCCTTTAGAAACAAGGATATAAGCATAATGCCTATAGTTTTTAGAAGAAGTCAACGACGTCGAGGATATAATAATGGAATGATTCGACGTACACATCATGCTCTGCCCTTGATGCCCATCAGGTTAACATCACGCAATCAGCAGTTCCTACAGTTATTGGGCTTCAGAATCCTATAATCATGGACACCTCAATGACACCGAGATTCGACGACAAGATCACTAAGAAGAGGAACATGTGTTTTCACCATATAATACATCAGTTCTGGACTCTAACAACGAGTTTAGAATCCCTTGTCAAGTTGAACATTTATATACATTACACAGTCTCAGGGTGAAGAGAATGCTGTTGTTAAACCTGTACTCATCGAGTGGAGAAGGCTTGTGATTCGACTTTCTGATGCCGAGATCTCAAGACTGTTAAGCTGGATAAGACTCTGTTTCATCCATTTAGGACCACCGATCTGCATACTCAACCTGCTGTGTTACAGGAATTTACCTGAATAGTGACACCACATCTAAAATGGAGAAGCCGTGATTTGTCTTTTTTTGATGCTCTGACTTAAGATCGAGTAATGCATCTAAAGACGGTTCTCTTTTTGATCATTGTAACATAACTTAAACTAATCATTGTAATGATTTATTTTTCATTAGGAATGCAAGGATTTTTAATGAATAAAAACACTATGTAAAAGCATACCTTAATTCTTTTATTGTTATTATTTATCTTACATTTCCATCACTTTCTCGTCCGACTTATTGTTTCTGTATATGTCATTACACTTGTAACAGCAGGTTATGCAAATTTCCTTATTATTTAAATGAAAGTCTTTTTATTTTCATAATTTGTATTCCAGCGTGGCAAACAGTCTTAATGCTGTTAATGTATACAGGGCTCAAGTCTTTTAGGATACAAATTTCACCATTACTTAAAGTATTTTCACAGTCACTTAAATTATTGCTCACAGTGCTTAATTTCAGTGAATATAGGGAGACTAGTTCGAGCTAACTCTCAGCCATGCATTGAATTGTATACAAAATTGACCGTATTTTTTCATTGTATACCCTGTAATGTTATATAGGGATCCTGTCTTAATGTGTTTCGGTGATGTAGATGTCTCAGCACCCGTTTCTTGCCGAAATGTTTCTTGTAGGTATTCTACCCTCCAATAGCGTCAGCATCCTTTGCAAGGCAGCAGGCTATCCTCTTCTTCTTCCTCTTATTGCACACCCTGAAACATTGCACAATGAAAGTCTTAGAAAACTATCTTGGTCAAGAAAAGGAAACCTGGAAAGAATTACATTTTTTGTTATGATACATGTAAAATGAAGCATATGGCACATGTAAAAGAAGCACAATGATTTGTATAAACATTCGGATATTTAGAGTTATTTTAATGCGCTAGATATAATTAAACTCAAGCATGTGATATTGTAATTTCGTTAATTTTTTATAAAATTCTATAATATGCATCTTTTGTATCTTTATATGTAATATCAATGAGTCAGTTGTTTTATTTATGAATTTTTCATTGTGAAATGGGAGAACATTCAATACTTAAGTTTGACACTTCTACGCACCTTCCTTGCATGTAAAAAAGACAATTTACATGTCTTAAATTTCCCCGTCTCTGCCATGCCATTATACTGTAGGTATACGCTCCCAGGTATTTCTGCAATTTCTTGATTGGTTAACGAATTATAGCGCTCTGGCAAGAACACTTGACAATCCTCCAGCGAAGATACGATCCTGGTACCATATCTTGTTTGCACTCTCTTTAAGGACTTTATCTCATAGTTAAGACCTATTTCGAGATCTTGAACTCGGCGAGTCGGTAGGAAACTGCGCTCTTCCACCATCTTGTTAAGTCTATCAGCTAAACAATCTGTAACAGACATTGCCATGAATTATTATTTTCACTACATTATTCAAGTTGAAGAACTAGGGTGTGCATGTTTTGTAAGTAAGTCTATGAAGGTGTAGAGAAATAAAGAATAAGTACAGAAAATCATGTGAATGTTCATTGAAGATGAGCCAGCAGAGAACCAAAGAATGAGTAGAGGAAATCGTGTGCGAATGTATAGTGAAACAAAGAATGAGGGGGAAAATCGTATGAATGTTTAAGTAAGAATGCGAGGAGAAGATCATGTGAATGTCAATAGAGAAATGAGCTGAGAACGTCGTGTGAATGTTAACAAAGCATGAACCTGCAGGGGAACAAAGAATGAGTAGAGGAAATCATGTGAGTGTATAGTGAAACAAAGAATGAGGGTAAAGTCGTATGAATGTTTATGTAAGAAGAAGGTGTGGCGAAAATCATGTGAATGTTACAGAAGAATGTGTGCTAGAATATCATGTGAATGTAAAGCACAGATTAGAAAATATGATGCTCTTTGTAACGAATCGTCTTTCATGTACTGTAACGTTTAAATAAAATTAAATGTATTGTAAAAGCCAACAGTGATTTTGTATAGTTATTTAAAACTCACCTTGCATTGCCTCGTTTTGATATGTGCTGAATGTGTAGACGGCCTGCAGCTCACGTTGCTTTTAAAGCTCTTTAAAACTTGAATGTAAAGTTAATAAGTACACAACAGTTCTAACATGGGACAGATGTGTGTTTATATAGGGATCTAAACCCCCTCCAGGCGATGCCTGCACGTCATCATGGCTGTGATGCTTACACGTCACGTGATTATTGCAGCCAATGGCATCATCTCTTGCTACGCATGCGCAGAGGCCCTCAGCACTTCTATCCCTGCTTGTTTCACTTCCTCTCCCTCTCTCGCTCTCTCTCTCTCCCTCTCCCGCTCTCTCTCACACAGAGTACATCCATAATGTCGTTACACAAAGCTGCATACAGTTAAAGCATCAATCTAAGCGATGTATTCCAGAGTACAGAGGAAAATCAGTGAAGTCATTGAAAGATCGGGATTCGAACTAGGGGCAACTGATTGAAAATTATATACAGCATTAATTGTTCATTGTATGAGCTATCAAACATGCTTTCGTCTACAGCTCTATCTCTGCTAGTTTCTGCGATAATTGAGATTTAAACTTAAGGATCGAGCTCTGGACGTCAGGTACCCTAATATACGCCCGCAAGATATTATCTGATGACATAAACGTAATAGGTTTATTTGGTACCTTTGTCTTAATTATTTACTGTTATTAAATTTATAAGTAAACTTCATTGAATCGGTATTCGAACTCAGAACGCCAGAAACAAAATTATTTATAATATTAGCTTGTGTTTAAAAGACCTGTATGCAGTTGCAACATTGATCTAAGTGATATATTCTAGAACACAGTGGAAAATTAAGGAAGTCACTGAAAGATCGGGATTCGAGCTAGGGACACTGATTGGAAATTATATAAGGCATTAATTGCCCATCATAGGAGCTAACAATCGTGCTTTGACCCGCTCCTCTATCACTGTTAGTTTCCGAGATAATTGAGATTTTAAAGTTAAGGATCGAACCCATGACACCTGGGCTCTAATATACATGCACAAGAAACGAGCTAATGGCATAAAAGTTTGGAGTTATTAGAAGACCGGTTTCGAGCAATCGTAAATGGAGCCTTGCATCCCGAGCTATAATTAGTTTTTATTTCATCATTTTGTCTCTTTTCATTCAGGACATGCGCGTGAGTTGGTGTGTGCGTGTGTGGGCTGGTGCTGTTGGGTGTAAGTGAACAGGCATATGTGCTTGCACGTGTGTGTGTGTCCATGTATATGTATGTATACGCATGAGGTGCGTGAATGTGTGAGTGTAAGAGCACTGGTGTATGTATGTATACGCATGAGGTGCGTGAATGCGTGTGTGTACTGGTGTATGTGTGTGTGTACTGTTGTATGTATGTGCATGTGTGTGTGTGTGTGTGCTGGTGTATGTATGTGCGTGTGTGTGTGTGCTTGCATGCGTGCACCAGTGTATGTTTGCTGATGTGTGTACAAGTGCTCGTGTATATGTGAACGCCTGAATGTGTACAAGTCGTGGAGAAAGAAAGAGATAGATAGAAAGAAAAAGAGAGGAGAAGAAGAAAGAATGTTGTCTAGGCTTCGGGATATCTAAGTATGCATCAGGGTTTAATATAAATAATTATAGTTGTTAAATGCAATTTTAATCCGACCGCCCGCTGCTTCAATAACTTAATAGTTATTATAGCGTTTCACAGGGTTGAATTCGAACTAGGGGTCTCTGGTTCCTAACAATACAGATCGTTAAACATTGTAATGTTGTATAAATTAAATTATATTTGTTAAACACGTTTTAATCTGACCGCCCAATACTCACATAGTTTAATATTTATTAAGCATTAGAGTTTCGCAGATTCGATCTAGAACCCTCTGAACACCGTTTCATTAATTAAATTATATTTGTTAAATACAGTTCAATCTAGCCGTGCATAGTTTAATAGTTATTGGGCATTAGAGTTTCGCTGATTCGATCTAGGACCCTCTGAACACCCTTTTTATTAATTATTGTAATGATATATAAAAATTAAATTATATTTGATAAATACATTCTTAAATCTGACCTTGCATAGTTTAATATTTATTAAGCATTAGAGTTTCGCTGCGTAAGATTCGAACTAGGGTCCTCTGAACGGTCTTTCATTAATTAGGGTAATGATGTATAAAAAAATTATATTTGATAAATACATTTTTAAATCTGACCTTGCATAGTTTAATAGTTATTACGCGTTAGAGTTTCACTTGGTAAGACTCGAGCTAGAATTCTCTGAACGGCTTTTTATTAATTAGGGTAATGATATATAAAAAATTAAATTATAATTGATAAATACATTTTTTTAATCTGACCTTGCATAGTTTAATAGTTATTACGCGTTAGAGTTTCACTTGGTAAGACTCGAGCTAGAATTCTCTGAACGCCTTTTTATTAATTAGG
This sequence comes from Deroplatys truncata, assembly GCA_030765065.1. Lineage (NCBI taxonomy): Eukaryota > Metazoa > Arthropoda > Insecta > Mantodea > Mantidae > Deroplatys > Deroplatys truncata. The sequence goes on from CM060986.1 coordinate 138,455,906, forward strand.
GTAATGATATAATAATATCAATCATTAATTTCTCATTAGCAATAAACTTTTGATTACAGTAAGAATCGAACACCGATCTATGGATATCACTCAGAGGTTTAATGCACGTAATGTAATGGATATTAGGCGCTTTTTCGGAGTCGTTGGCTGAAACAGAATGCTTGTTAACTATGCTCGGGTATATTCGTAGGAGATCGTAAAGCATCGGAGAGAACTCCCTCAGGCAAAATCATGATGGCCGACTATGACGTCACGCAGAGTTGGTAAACAAGTTTCTCTCTCTTTCACACAAACAAGGAGAGGACGAGTATAAAGCAGCCCTCGAATTCTTTTGTTAAACTAGCAGGTGGCCAAACAATGGGAACGCTGCAGGTGTCTTTCTAAACTAGCCTTGCCAAGGACAATAGAAAGGCACACACAATAGAATCTCTTACACAATGGAAAGGGTCACGCCTTTTTATTGGATTGTGGGAACGCTGCAGGTGTCTTTCTAAAGTATGACGTCACGCAGAGTTGGTAAACAAGTTTCTCTCTCTTTCACACAAACAAGGACAGTACGAGTATAAAGCAACCCTCGAATTCTTTTGTTAAACTAGCAGGTGGCCAAACAATGGGAACGCTGCAGGTGTCTTTCTAAACTAGCCTTGCCAAGGACAATAGAATCTCTTACACAATGGAAAGGGTCAGGCTTTGTTATTGGGATGGGAACGCTGCAGGTGGTCTTTCTAAAGAATGCTTGCCAAGGACAATAGAAAGGCACACACAATAGAATCTCTTACACAATGGAAAGGGTCAGGCTTTGTTACAACCCTAATTCATCATGGGCTTTGTTCATTTTGACAGCTGAAGGTTAAGCATTGTTCTTTTGTTAAAAGCTAGTGGAACGAGTATGCCACGTGTTCGACACACAATGGAAGTGGGGGTGGGTAACTGACCAGGTGCAGAAGTGGTCGGATGTGGAATGGGTAGGAAAAACATCTCGCCTTTGTTACAGAACCTTAAATTTATGACCCCTTTGTTCGTTTTGACAGTTGATTGACAGCCTTAATTGCTTAACTGTCAAGCCTCCATTGTACTCAACATGATTTACGACCGCAGCTGCAACTAAAACTACCAAGGCACAGCGGGGGGGAGGGAGGGGGCGGGGCTTAATGTTTTAGAACTCTCATTTCTACCCTACTAATGTATATCTTGAATTTTCTGGGAATGTCTCGAAAAGTATTCTTCAGTGTGAATGACTTTTGCATAACTGGTAAACCATAAGAGATACACAAAATTTTACTACACAAAAAATGTGGATCGCGTTGAAATACACAATTTATGTGATGTTCATTTTTTGTTGAGTGAACCGTTTTCGAGATATTGCTTGTTATTCCCTTAAATTTTGCAATACTTATTTTCTCAAATGGGAATTCGTTATTCATTTTTTGGTCTCGTATATGCAAAGAGTATTAATCTGTGGCAAAGGGAATGGCGCTGCACCTAGCAACCAGCTATTGAGAGATATGTATGAGCTTAAAGGCTACTGTATTTCTATATTGCCCTTGCAAATATGTATTCCCCTTACATCTACAAGAAAATTAGCAATAAGACAGAGTCTGCAAATGTTTATCTCGATTAACATGAAGTAGATGGAGAATAAGCGTTTGTAAAACTAGTTTGTACAAGAGTAGAGAAAGTCATGTGAGTTTAACACATCAGAGTTTTTTGTTTTCGTAACGCAAAGAGAATGGAATACTCCACATAGCAACCAGCTCTTAAAATATTTGAGTATAGCTTAAAGCCTACCAATTCCCCTGGTATCTAGAAGAAAATTAGCATTAAGATTAACATCTCGATATCTCGATTAACATGAAGAATATGGAAAATAAGCTTTTGTAAAAATAGTGTTTACAAGAGTAGAGAAAGTCATGTGAGTGTAACACATCAGACTTTTTTCTACATTTCCAGGAAGTGTTGTATTTCATTCTAAATCTTGATATAAGGAAATAATATTTTCAGGCCCCTAAAGCATTTTTGGAAAAACAGGCGTGGACGTGTGTTTCTCTCTGTCTCCCTCTCTCGCTCCTGCTCTCTTAGTAGTGAGTAATGCTCTTTCTCACTACAAACGGAAGTTTGGGAAGGAACGTTCCATATCTAAGTTTAAAGCGCCTTCCAGCATTTGCCTGCTATGACGACTTTGGAAAACCTTGAAAAATCACGTCAGAGAGGACAGTCCTAGCGGGATTCGTTGGTCTAGGCTTAACGACCTCAACCATACTGTCTGTATGTGTGCGTGTGTGAACAAAAAATCAAAAACGAATTATCGAACGAATATTTCATATTTAAGACCAACATCTTTCAAGGATGCGACACGTTACGAAGGTTTCATGAAAATTCTCACCTCCCCAAACTCACATGATTAATAAACACACAAAGGTAACCAAATTCTATATCCTGTGCCGCGGCGCATTTGGCCAGTGTGGGGCTTTGGTTCCCGAATACGGAATGTGCCCGGGTTCGATTCCACCCATAGGATTGGGAATTTTAAGTCTCGAGTATAGGAACGGTGCCCACTCAGCATTGCGAGGAAAATAAGTAGCTGTGATAGGCGGCGGTCCTGTTCTCGTAAGGCAACTTTCCGACTGGGGAATGCGCGATGCTAGCCATACCCAGGGCGGCTTTGTTGTTATCGGTTGGACGATCGCCCACCTTTGCGTACGTGTGCGTGGGCATGGGACTGGCGTGGGTTGGCCCAGCGAGCTGTAGCGTCTCTGAATTTATTTTTATGATTAATGGAATTCTGTGCATTATAATTCTGAATATAACTGCTACACTCTCTGTACTCCAAATTCTTTAACCTCAAGACGTAGAATCCCTCTTCCTTTGTGTAACAATCTCGACAAGACACGAGTTTGAAGTGTTTGCTAAACCCTACTACCTTATATTTTGGTGTGGATGATGATGTCGTTGGTAAAGTTTGTTGTTGTTTACTTCTGGTTATTCACGACTACCTCAGTAATATGCTACAGTCATTTACAAATAAAAAATAAATGTAATAAAATCATTATCAATAAATTGAAGCTATTTTATCTGTAATACATTTTGACAACCATATAAGCTTTTCAGGATATATATTGTGCTATTCATTATTTCATGTTTTTCTATTTGTAAAGAAACAACATTACAAACTAAATGCCAAGATTATTAAAACTGCCATATTATATTAGGAATATTTTAAAAAATAAGTGTAGCTAACTTACGTTATAAATTTTCTAACGTTATAAATATCAGCTACAATTTACAGTTTAACATTTGACAAAATATAATGTTTTACAGAATCACTACAAATGGTTGAGCTTCAAAGCAACTGAACTAGTGTTCACACAGCAGATTATTGAAAATAAAGATCACCAATGACACACTTCAGCTTTATATTTGCATTAATATCTAAGATTAAAATGAAACTTCGTGTATCTACAGTATGAAGTATTCCCTATTTCAGCGTTTCTCAAGCTGAGGGTCTTGAATCCAACAGGGATCTCGTAGTCCTATATATAGGATGGACCATTTAAGTTGAGACTGTACAATATCTCCAAATTTAAGCGTTGTAGAAAGAAATGCTTTTAATAAAAGTTGCTTGATATTATGCGGGAAAGTAAACGCCATTAGTTGTGTTTTATTTGGAGGACGTTATAATAGTAATTTTACGGTCAATTTAATTTGTTTAAATGGGAACCTACAATTATGGTCAAATTAAATTGACCCTAAAATGACCATAACACGTCCTCCAAATAAAACACGACTAATGACATTTACTTTCCCCCATGAATGTACACATACATACTCATGCAGTCTAATATTTTCACTTCAAACTCTTGATTATTTCTATATGATGATCAAATAATATTTTAAGGAAATTTAAAGCTTAATGGACAAGAATAAAATTAAAACTTCTTTTCAGATTAAAAGGTAATAAAATATAATATAGGTAGTTATGTATTTAAATGGGTTATTAATATATCACCATCATCTATAATTCAAGCAATGATCTGTAAGCATTTTCAGTACACTATGAATAGTTTTGGAACGGGACATAACTATTGCTTGAAATGTTTACGTGAAACTCCATTTAAACATCTGTATCTGATATTTCATATGATGCTCTTATTTATGGAGCGAACCTAAGTGGCTAAAATGTGTTTTATCCCATATAGAAATTATATTTATTCTTCTACAGATTATTTTTACCATTTAATCGAGGTAAACGTTTGCAGAAAAGTATCATTACACATCTCGTAAGTGCAATGGGGGATAGAGGAATCGGAATCAGTAGTGAGGTGATTAAAAAGGGTAACTATATGCTGGCCTTGAAAGTCCGTACACTTTCCATGACCGCGAGATAAAACTGTTCAGTGATAATACTTTAAAAATGATAACAAATGTAAAATGCAAACAAATAATAGGATAAGGATTAGTTGACGGAGGCGTCACTTAGCCTCGACACAAGGGATATTTTGTGCACACCCCCGGAGGAACGGTTGCGATGAAGGAACCGCAGTAGTCGCATGGGCTGAAGGACCGTTCGACGCATACAACAGAGACGCAGAGTTCCCTAAAGATTATAGGCTTGACACCCTGCCGGATAGCTCAACGGTGGCCCTCCCAAGCCACCGGAGGGTTGCTCACTGCTCCCTACTACGGAGACCTAGAAAAGCTTCTGGAGTCAACCTATAACATGAAAGAGGAAGATAAAATGAGAGGAAATGAGGGTGAGAGAAATTCGCGGAGGTAATGATCTTTCCCAGCATTCGCTTAGGGACCCGGGGAAACCCTCGGAAAAAACCATGGGTCAGGAACGTCGGCCACGGGAATCGAACCTACGACTGTACCGCCTGAGACATTCCGCTTGGTTAAAAAAATAATAACCAATATCCGGAAACGACTAATGCCAGAAAAGGTTATTTGATATAATTTGTGTATTCCAAATAGCTATACATTTTATTTATCTTGGAAATAATTTGAATATATCTATTTCAATCTTAGGCCACGTTTTTAAGAAAATAAAAAATAAAAAATAACGAAATTTTTTGGAGTTTGGAATGGGGGATTTTCTTATAAATCTTCCTGTCGCATCTTTTCAAGATGCATATCTTACATATTAAATTTGGTGTATATCGGATTTTTCGTTTTTGACTTATGCTGTTCACCACTGTACACACACACGCGCGCGAGCATTTGGACCCTTTCCTAATAATGCTTTTTGTTTAAACAGGCGGCCTCAAAACCTATATTTTCGGTGAAATGTCGGTATCTAATTTTGGGTACAGAGCAGTACTACCCACAGGTGCATGTAAGGCAAAGAAGTCATGAGTTGTTTTGAGAAAATAAAACACATCAATTTTTTATGGAAGCTGTTTTTTTCGATTTGACGAATTTTCTAAAAAGCTTTACTTGTATCCTTGAAAGATGTTGGACTTATATTAGTGTTTGGTATTTATATGATTTTTTGTTTTTTAGTTTCACCGTTTACATACACGTATGTTATTTATTTTATGTTTAGGGGCCTCAAAACAGTATTTCCATAAATCCTCCATGTCTAAGGTTTTAGTGGAAAGTAATACTTCAAATACTTACGATATGCAAACAGTAAATAAATAAAACTTGCTAAAAATCTGTATAAATACAGATTGTCCTAGTTCTAGTTTTATTGTTCTAGTTAATATATAATTTCATTTACAGTAGTTATAGGTTTGAAAGTTATATTTAGTGCATGAATAATAATATTTGCATGAAGCCACTTTTTTCCATTAACCGGTTGTGCATATCGGGCGGAGAATGAGTGAAATGAGTGAAACGTGGTCAAATGAACACTATATACGGCAGCATAGAAGTGACACTGATGAATCATGAAATGAAATGGTAATTGGGAAAGGAACCTTGGGAAGGAAATGTTTTAGGGCTACGTTTAGGGTACCTTTCAGACATTTTCCAATTATGAGGACTGAGGAAAACCTAAAAAAATCCTCAGTCAGGGAGGAATACATCTTGAATTTCTTCTATATTCGTTTTCTTCACATTCAGAAACCCCGACAAAAAAGAAGTAAAACTTATCTCATCGACAACTAACCCGGAACTCTTGAGTGTGAGACAGTTACTAGGAGGTCCGTAAATCACTTTCTTTTTATCGTCGAGAAATGATGGTCTTTGAAAGGCTCGAAAAAGAATATTTAATAGCTACATTAACCCGCAATGTCAGTAAGAAAACACTATTAATTTTAAGTGACATAATTATTAGTGTGTGTTTTCGGAATGAACTTGCTTGAAAAACGATGAAAAGAAGCGAGTAACCTCTACGTTCAGGAAACTCTCCAAAAATCTAATTTAACTCCGCAGAGTTTGTCTTTCACTACGATGAAAACTTTTCCTTACAAATTAGAGAGTGTGTTAATTAGTCATCGCTGTAATTATAAAATGACTTCACGTTTAATTTTGAAGCACGGCGATAATAACGATATTAAATATTAAAGACACAGTTCACTAAACTGTAGTACAAGGTATTTATTAAATTTATTTTCTAATTAAAGCAGCAAGCAGTGGTTTTAATTATGTAGTAGTATGATGAGGTTATTGACCCGTGAACATCACATTACATGGAACTAATATCTACCATTGCATTTTGTCTATCCAGAATTCTCATATCAGTGATCATTTTCTGATTCTAAAGTTTCGTCTTGAGGATTACTACTGTTAAAGTAAAGAAGACAGATTTTATATTGGATATTATGTTTTGTGTTTGTGTGTGTGTGTGTGTGTGTGTGTGTGTGCGTGTGGAGGGGAAATACTTTTTCTTACCACAGAGAAGCTGAGATTGTGGGGTTCGCCTTCTGAGATTGGCGCTCCCACTAAAACCCCTTCACATGTTAGTGTGCATTAGTGGTTTTGTTTCTCATGCATGAGCTTAGCATCCCAGTTAGTTAATGAAAGATAAGAATCTGCTATACTTTGCATGGGAACGCGTCCAATGTTACTTGCATATATATGTGTGTGTGTGTGTATGCACTGGGGGCGCCGTGGTCGAGTGGTTAAACCGCTCGCCTCTCACCGAGGCGGTCCGGGTTCTGTCTGTTCCATGACTTTTTCATGCTCCTCGAAGGGCCTCTGACCCCAGGCACCCACCTGTAAGTCCTGGGGTGTGTAAGTCCTACATAAGATGAGGTTAAACAGTGAATGAATGAATATATGAGCAATTCCGGGTAGTTAGTCCTTTAATGTTCTTACTGTTATTGAAAATGTCTAAGATTAGAGTTATTAGTCATAATATATTCTTACAATTAGTGTGTGTGTGTCTAGGTTAGCTATGTTAAGTGGCATGCATTAGCCTGTCGCTCTTCGTGGTGTAGTGGTTACATTGCTAGCCTCTAGTTTCGAGGTTGCGGGTTCAAACCCGGCGGAGGACGATGAATTTTTTTTGGGTGGGCGTAAAAATCCTTAGTATGGTTTCCTTCGGAAGGGAAGTAAAGCCGGTGGTTCCGTGCTGTAGATTTATGGCTTTAAAAGAACCTCAAGCCTGATAGGCGTCTGAGTAAAATTACCGTTCTTTCACGCCCAATATACAATGGGACACTACGGGCCACAACAGTAAAGGAGAGTCCATAAAGAAACCTCAATTTAATTTATGCACTTGCCTAAGTGAAGTGACTAAAGCTACTTCAAAAGGTGTAGTTGTGTAAGTATACATAACGGATTCTTGGCGAAGCCAAGGATAATACCCCTAAATAACAGTTATAGAAATCTAGATTTAGCCATCCAAAATAAACATTACATGTGTTCAGTATTAAGCAGCATTCGTTTATTTGACTCTATAGCAGGGTAACCACTGGAGGGGACATAAGGTTTAACACATTCCCCTGTTTTGTTCCTCGGTTTGCTACCATCAAGGAGCTTCTACTCTATTAGCACTATGTGGCCGTAAAGTCCGACCACTCCTAACACACAAATTGCAGGGAGAAAGGAGGATAATGGCACCGGGGGTTCCAGAGGGCTTATCTGGTCTATATTTAACCTGTAACTGTGTTTCATATTTTGACTATCTTGGAATACATGCTTCTACAGGATATTAATAAAGAATGGAGACAATTTATTGGAATTTTTACTGGCGTTATAAGAACCAAAATGCTTTATTAACACATTATCTCCGCAAAGGTTAATTTTCGCCTTAGCTAGCAACTCTGTTACGTGTCAAAATGCATATATATATATATATATATATATATATATATATATATATAAGATAGACTGCGGTTATTTAACGCCAAAATGCTAAAAATACTTGTTGTAAACAACACTTTGTAACGTGACTCGAGGATATGTAATGTGTCGTACAGAATAACTAAGGCTCGGAACTTGGGACCTAGTGTGCCTTGCGGTCAACTGGAACTAAGGTATTACGTAAATGAAGCTAACACATATACAAAATGAATAAATGAACAAATTTGACCTAGCTTCGCGCACTTTAGCCAAGAAATTGCCCATGTTTTGCCAGTTCCTCTGGTCAGCCAGTAGCTCCCAACATGCCAATCTGTTTCTTGACAGACTTAAGAATTTTTATTAGAGTTTAATTATTTGCTGGTTCTCCCATTGTGCACATTCCGCCGAAATATGTACCCAGTCCTCATCCAAAGTACAGAATTGGCAGATTCTCCTGCCAGAATCGTCAGTCATTTTCTGTGTCCTCCAGCCCCCTAAACCATGCCATTCCTGGTCTTTCCTTTCTTCCTAAGTTAAGTATATATGCCTCTTTATCCCAATTCAAACTTATTTCATTTCCTAGACTTAGAGAAGGTTAAGTTTGCAATTCGATTCTATTTCCTGTTAGTTGATGTATCTTAGTCTTCTTTTGACACCTTTGTATATGTTTTTGTCAATTATTTCAGCTCTTTGCCATACTGACCCCTTTCCAAATCAGCTGCCCAAAACTTAGGAGACGGTTTTCTCGCTGGTATTTCTAACATTTCGTATGAGGTGTTTGTTCACATTAAATGGTATACAAGGCGCAATAATAACAATAGTTCTAAATAATAGAATCCGTCTCTTTTGAAAATCGTCAAATATGGATGAAAGCTCTGAGAAGGCAAGTGGTTCCCTGGGATCAGCAACCTACTTTCTGTAAAATAAAATTAGAGGAGGTATGTATCCTTAAGAATAACATGAGTCAGAATGAAACATACAGCGTTATTCTGCTACTCTAAAGGTTAACACGCGGCTTGCTTTTGGTTCTCGGAAACCTCTCGAATGTTCTTAATTCCATGTAGAGTGAAGCGCTATCTTTGATTTCAATGGCGAAATGATATGCTCATTGCTGCAATTTGGAACATCAGCGACACATTTCTTATTCTTGGAGCAAACATGTTTTAGGTGTTTCACAACACCTCAACTACTAACAAATACATTATGACAGGAATGCGAGGGTCTTTGAACATTACCTGTCTACGGCGATGGATTGACTACTGCGCAACTCTAGCCCGACCTCCCTACCTATCGGAATACCACAGTTTTAATTTCTTTCTCTAACAGAACTTAAGCACTGTATAGCACAAATCCAAATAAAACTGAAGACCATCGCGAGCGCTTCGTCATCGCTTATTTTGAAGAAGTGCGACAAATTGTATTATGTGCAGGTGAACTGACCAATAGAAATCAATAAGAAATAGAGTTAGCATAGTTAATAACATTGTGCAGAAAATGAACATCGATTTACATTTGTTGTAACTATTTAAAAGCGCGAAAAGTGTATAAGTATAGATATAACGTTTGCACCCCTGAAATATCTAAAATATATCAGAAATGCAGGCTATGACAATATAATTTCATATAATCAACAGCCATTTTGGATTTCCAGTAATGTAATCTTGATCACTTTTAGAAAATTAGCGGATATTCTACAGTGGGGCAGCTGTCACCTTACCCGTCGAGAGCTAAGTTTCTCACTCTACTGTACAGAAAGCCAAATGTGGTGTTTGCCAAAGAGTTTTTCTACAGGTCTATAAACGATTGAGGAATGCTGCTTATTAACATTTTAAGCACATTTTTACACAGGTATTACCTTTTATTGGCATAGTAACAGTAAGGGTAAACTCTGACTATAAATTTTGTAAATGCATTTTAATCGCATGGTTATGTAATCGCAGTACCTTTTAATGATATAAACATCTGTAAAATCTAGTGAGTTTCTGTATTTCTCAGACCAAGAATGATTCATAGCCTATACAGCCAAATGTAAATGCCATTATAAACAATAATATTTGAGTTTTATATCTTCACGTCCTCAAACTTAAAAAACAACAACAGGGATTCGCTTTGCGATTCATACTTCTCCATCTGCGGTAGATCTTTCCAAAGAGAAGGGAAGCACCAAAGGAGAAAAAGAATATCTTTGCAGTCTTTCTTGTCCAATAAAGTCCCAAGAGAGTCTGCCATTTGGAGACGTTTTGACAACAGAGTTTGAAAAACAAACATCCAAAATGTTGACTTCGTCCCTGGTGCTTATCTTTCCTTTTCTTATTTTCCAGTACATTACGGAGATATTACACATTTTCTGCATCTCCACATTGTCTTTTTATTTTATACTTGCAGCATGTTACTCAGCTATTTTCTGCACTTCCATTTATATCTGTCAAGCATTTATTTACGTGTACTATTATATTTTTCTATTATTAGTACAAATGCTGAACGAAGCCAATAAATATCTTCTGTTTCTTTCCTGAAGCCTTGAAAGCGAACTTATTGCATTCCTTCTATTATGTGCTTCATAGAGTAATTAAAAACAAAAAAAGTAAAATAGCATTTTATTTTTGATCAGTCACTTTCGAAAACAAATGGTTTGTGTTCCAAAGTAGATGTTTTTAATAATTATTTCATTATTATCTGCGTATGTAGGTAGTTTTTCACGTCGCTTAATCCAAACAAACACGGCGAAAGGTTGACATAATGTTTTGGCGGAATAATGAGTACAACTGGCAAGTTATTGGCCTACACTGGAGCAGCACAAAATGGAAGGAATGCTCAGCGTCAAATAAGAGCCTAACTTAAATTTCAGAAAGATGGTTTGGTGATTACATTACAGCAGTATCAATTGCAAAACGTATTCAATTTAATGTTGAACGAGGTGATAAAAATATGCGTAGATTTTGAGTATAGGTTGCAAATGCATTTTGAAGAATTAAGATGGAATTATTAAGAGGTAACAGACACGAAACCTTTCTTCACGCTCATGAGAAACACGCCACTGTGAAAGCGAAAGTGAAATCTGGTTACGCGGTGTCCACCAACTGGTTTTGAAAGAGTAATAATACCTCCGCTACCATGGGCCAGCAACCCCTGCAACGTAGCAAAAGTGTCTGTTTTATTTTCTCAAAAAAAAACTTCAATACCTCCGCAGGAAACGGCTATAGAAAAAAATGAAAGTTACAAAATGTGTTCCAAATAACAGGATCTGTAATTGGTTTAAATTAATGTAATAATTTCTCTTCCACCCGGTATTTATTTTTGGACATTTAATTGAAATATTCTTGCATTTTTTATAAAAATTTCTTAAAGCCTATACATAAATTTCTTTGCATCACCTGAGAGCAAGATCTCATGACCTTGTTTTTTGCGATCACAGAAATCGGCGAGAAAGTTTTATTTAAGTTTGACTTGTCAGTAAAATTACTAGGCTAAACTGAGGATGAGTACAAAGATCTATGTTACATTTGCATGACATTCTCTACCTTATCAGCTTACCTTGTATAGCTTCTACAAACTATTCTTCCGAAAGGTTATTTTTCTATCTATTTCGGGTTAATTGAGATAAGTCTTTGTAAAAATAGATAATTACACTTTTCCTTAAAGGATTTTTGGGATAGAGGAAATCAAATCGGTAGTCGGATGTTTGAAGACTGCGTCAATATATGCTGGCCTAGAAATTCCACACTCTTTCCATAACATAGCGAGAAACAACTGAAAAGCAACAGCACTTTAAAAAATAACAAAGCTGTTGAACAAGGGATATTTTGAAATTGCTGATGCTAGAAAAAGTTATTTGAAAGAAATTGTGTAGGTTTTAGTGATCTAGATGTTTTTATTGTACATGTTTGTCTCACTGTGCTTTAACAATTATACATAATTACATAAAATTTCTTCGGAATGAACAGCTTCACAAGATTTACTTGGAAAATTCAAGATACATTTTATTTATCAGCTAAATATTTTATGGTATGTTAATCAAAATCGTTAGAACCATTTTTGACAAAATAGAAAATTTTGAAAAATCTTCCATGTAAAGGACAGGTTTTGTTAAAAATCTTCCTGTCGCATCCTTGAAAGATTTTGAACTTAAATACCAAGTTTGGTGTTCATCGACATTTTCGTTTTTGAGTTATGCTGTTTATAGACACGCAGAAATACACAGGAAGTTTTTCTAAAAATTCGTATTTTTATTGTGTGTGCATAACTACTCTTTAGATGAAAAAACTAGGTTATTTTTATTTGATAAAATATCCTATGTTAATTTGCAAGCAAGTAAAATGTATGTTTTGAATTTTCTGTGAATAGTGTTTGAACTTTTCTTAGTTTAAAATACAGCTTGTACAATTTCGCATAACGGACAAACATAAGAAATGTAGGAAAATCAATGGTTTTGGGAAATGTAACTACTGTTAAAACACGCAACTTGTGCAAAATAATTTTTGGCTTAGTATTATCCACTTACGGGTATCCGCTGCTATTGGTTTAAAATTCCCATCACTTTATCATACATTTTCTGAAGTGCTAAGTCACCATCGTTTTGAATCTCGCGATGACATTAAAAACTATGGAAATTCAACGAGTAATCAGCAGATTAAGTGAACTAATTCTCAAGACGGAGTCTCATGAATGTATGCACGAAAGTATGCACGAACGAATATCTCAGATTAGATGCATTAACTTATATTAACTTAAGCTCCGCCTACATACTACTCTTCAACCAACATCCCTTCATATCACCATGCAACGACCCATCTTTCAAAGATATTGCTTTCACTGAGCCCATGTATCTACAACATGTAATAATAGAAACCCCTTCTAGAAACATTTATAAGAATTATCATGAAATAGTTAATGAAATAAGATTTTGTAAGAATAACTTGTAGAACAGATGTAGAATAAACGTCAGTGGGTAGAGAATGTCACGTAAATGTTATATCACATTTGTTTTCGTCTAAGTATGTTGCTAACAAAGAGTATGTGGTTTCTGCATCTTATACATAAGGAAGTCCGTGTTACTTGGTATGAAAGCATTTCTTGTCAAACATTTACCTAATTAACATAAATATAGCAGCAGAATTGCTTTTTATATGATATTAATGGTTGCCCTTGAATTAATAATGGATGTGACTGTAACATATAAACATTCTATTTCGTTTTTGGGCTGCCAATTAATAACTGTTGTCCTAAAAATATAAGTATTGTGATTAAGCGTCCCATCCTATTATTGGTGGTGGTGAGCCCATGTAGGATTCCGTAAACCACTTGGTGACATTTCTTTGTTTTTCTTTAAATCCAGAGTTCTCTCATTCTTTGGCCATGGGCTTTGTTTCTCTCGTCTGTGCATGCTGTTCTACTTTTTTTTCGGTTTGTCCTCTTGGAAAACTTGTAATTTCAACACATTGATTCTTAACATATTTACGTTTAGGATATCTTCTTGTGTAATTACTGCCAATTTAAGTAATTTTTACTTCACCAATTCACTTCATACTATCTACTTGTGTTTTACCTCTATTTTCGTGAATGCCATCATTTGTTTTGTGAGTCTTCTCGAGGTCATTTGTTTAATATGTCCATAAAATTTTAACCTTCGTTTTCTAATGTCACTATATATTTTTATTTCATTTTTACTTCTGAGTCTGTATTGTTCACCTATGACATGTGGGCCTAAAGTTCTTCTTATAATTTTACGTTAATTTTTCCAATATTTTTATATCAGCTTTTTTGTTCAATGTTCTGTTCCAGTTTCTGCTCCGTAGAGGCACTCTAGTTTAATTACAGTGTTATACTATCTTAATTTCTTATGCTTGGTCATGAACTTTTTATTATAGATGTGAAGCCGGGCGATAGTCGACACATTTGGAACCTTGCCCTTTGCTTCAGTATCTACTGTTGATGCTGCTATCGGCTGCTACAGTGGTTGGCTATGAGATCTTTCTCTCGGGATATGCGTGGGCGTATTTTAAAAGGATAATGCCAGTATATATGGTCTGAGAAATTTAATTTGATATAATACTTAACTTATTGAAACGTGTTTGCGGCCGTTTGAAGATAAAAAAATAAAACTGATTATGAATCGTAGCATTCGAAACTACAACAAATGACTTATACCTGCTAACTTCTGCAATATCAGTTTCAAATTGAAGTAAATTTTTGCACAATAAAAGAAATTAGAAGCGTAACTTAAAAGCTAAGATGCTTACCGACAAAAACGGTCACGGCTGCTGTTAAGTAACTGATAACCCAGCGCTACGAACTGCCGATCATCGTAAAAGAATATAAGTCCCAGCCTGTACACGAAGGAAAAGAAAAGTAAGACGCTAATTTACGAATACACGCTCTTTTATTACTTAAGTCCCGCTTGCCTTAGAACTATCCCACCAAGGTTCCTTCTCCGCGGGGCCAAACTTAAACTCCTACGTATGCATATCTGGTACTGTTACTTTGGGGTACCTCGCCGAATCTCAGAATTTTATTCCCTTTCTTTTTTAGAAATTTCTATCTACGTGAGCTCTGCAAACGTACTGAATTCACTCCTTAACTGCATTCCAAGAAGTTTTATTCTAACGCGTTCACCACTTCGTCTATTACTAATGACTGCTCGCTAATTAGCGTTGTCTCCTAACAAATCTTTTCAGCTCAAGCTTATTACGTTATACATTGATGTAATATACGGAAATTATACATTGCACTTACTTATCTATCTTAGTGTTATTTCTTTATTTAATTATTTATATCTTCCTGTGAATAATTACGGTATCAGATGTTTTGAGTATGCCAATATACTGTTTACAGCTTTTACATCTACTTTCCTCAGTTTTATTATTGTATTAAATAATTATTATTACGAGCTGAACTTTACTACAGCTATAATTAAAATAAAACCAATCTAAAATCAATAAAAATTAGGTTTAAATAAAGCGTAAATGAATTCAAATCAGAAGCTGACTTCTGTATTAACAATACGTATATCATGATTTCAATATGGTTTGAAAATAAGTATTGCTTTCTTAACTTTGAATTAAGATTGTTTATTAGGTATTATTAATTTATAATCGTTAATACAGTTTTCAGTTTTACTTTGAAGTAGATAAAATTGTTTGTGCCCCACGTATGGAAAGCCAATTTGTAGTACGTGGTTTGTTACGTTGTTTGCACCACGCTTTGGGCATCAATTTGAAGTAGTGTGTATTGAAGGAGTTGTATTACATTTCAAATGTTGGGGAGCCGAACCCGAAGTTGGTTGCAACCGCACGTATAGTAAACAGTTTCCGGCAGCCTTCGCCCCAAATGTACTTTCAGGTGGCCTTTGCCCCAAGTTTAAAAAAATATTAACTTTGTAATTTGACGTTTCCTTAAATATCATATTATGTTTGCCTTGGCCTCGTCAGTATTATTGTTAGAGACACGTTTCTCTTAGCAGGGTTGTGGTGTGACTAAGAATGTAGACTTACACAGATTATAAGTTTACTTCACTCCTTTTGTTATTAATTCTTGACACGATTTAAATAACACTTCACTGATATAGAGAGCTGTGAGATTCTTGAATGAATTACTTGCACTTTTTAACACGTAAAACTATTTTCGTCTCACACGAATACGTATTAAATTTCTTGAGGACACTTTTTGCGTCTGGTTAGTAACGCTGTCTGCAACCAACTGAACTGATTTCAACCGCCTAAACTTGTAAATTTCTGTATTTCAAGTCTCTGATTGGCTATTCCTAATCCAATAGAATACCTTCATTTAAGTAAAACTTTTTCTGGTTGTTGATTGGCTATTTTTAAACTGTCTCCAAATTTGCATTATTGTTTACAACAATCGCAAGTAACATTTATTAAACTCTCAAACTCATTATTGCTCAAGGTTACCTCATGGTTAGCAACTTTTAACCTATTATTCTCACAGCTCCTACATTATTAAATTACGTAATGCATTCACATAGCATTATTACACATGGATAGAATAATATAAACGTATGCAATGACTGTTACATACATTTTACAAATTATTATATACACATATTGCTTTAAAGCGGGCTGTTATTGAATTTATATTATATAATTTATATTATATCATTTATGTGATAAAATACTGTCCCCACTTTCTAACTGAGCAATCTAAGAGTGTAGTACCTACATTATCTGCACCCGTATAGCAGCACGATCGTAAAGCTCCAGGAATTAATGGGATTCGCCCTTTGAAGAAATTGTACGCCTACACTCCGGAGAGATGTGGAACGCAATTTCCGCACACAAAAGATACAGATTTCCTTTTTTTCTCGGTCTCTGAGGAGGTTCGTGAGAACACCGTCTGGTGTCATTAACGCAGATAATTAGGCTGTACCCAGGCACTGTTGCTTGGGAAGTTAGATACATGTAATGGTGTTCCTAATGTTACCTACGTGCGAGCAGCGTAAACGCTATAGCTTTATCTCTCGAGCGTGTTGCAGTTTAATATCTTTTCTTCTGCATCATTTGAGCCTTAGGAATCCCTGGGCTGCACTGTTACGCAGAGGGCAGACTTTAGTAACTATTGAAAACTTTAAGCTGTACATAAGCTTGTTTTGGAGCCATTTTCTCCTCTTGTAAACGAAACTAAAGACTGAATTTCGAACCTGCATTGTAGTGAGCTTATCGACTTTGCCTCAGAGCGCAGCGACTTCTCGGTTTCCTTCATGCGATGCCGCTTTCCAGTCGAAGACTAAACGTTCCATAATTTTCAACCAATTTGACATTATTCCACTAATTTGTATAACATAATTATATTAGAAGATTGATTTTTGTAGTTCTATGTTGTTAACGTTAAGAGGAAATAATTTTCGAAATTTTTAAACTGAGTTCTTTGTGAAATGTCCCGCCTAGAAAAAAATTGGAAATTTTTGAGATTTTACATTTTGTATACTATTCCTTAAATGTACTTAGTTCTTTATGATCAAAAGTTAAATGTTGTGCAATATTAAATGTTTCTGAAAAAAAACATAACATATGTAACACCCTTAATTTTCTAAAAATCAATCATGTATGAAACTATAAAGATCCTAGATCAGATATTCTGCAAATTCAGGAGAATCTGAACAAAATTTGGTATGGAAAAACTGAAAAAATGCAAGAAAGGGAGATTACTGGAGAATTGATTGTTAAATTTCATGCACTATTTTCACAGAGCTGAGCAAGCGCATTTAAACGTTGCGTTTGGGCATCTTATTGGCCAAAGCAGAAGAACTCGAATCACATCCTAGTTCTACAAAGCTTAAGGATTTTTTTATGAAAACTTAAAACGACCTTTTTTCAAAATATCGATAACTCATTACTCGTTTATGACTCTAAAGGAGCGACAATGTTAACCACAAATGTCCAAAGAGTAAAACTTGAGTAGAAAGACTTTTAAATCATAATACTCCTAAACTGCCGGGCTCGAAAATATAGGTGCTTGTCTTGAATGACGCGACTGCGACCACTGGATGTGACTTATAGCAGGTATGGGGTTGAATGGTCTTGACCTACGGTACCTCCGTGGTAGCTATATGCGCCTATAGAGGGTAACGGTGTTTGCAGTAAAGCCTGACGTTGTTTGGCTTGGTGTATAGTCGTAATAACGTTATTGAAATATAGAGCTTATTAAAATGTATAAGGTCAATAAAATACATCATCTGTGTCATTCATATACATATATTCCGCCTAAAGCTCTTTTGAAATATTCCGTTTTGCATGTTTACGCTCTTCCAAATAAGTTTCCTGTTGGTCATGCTTGAAAGATTTGGACTTTTTTTTTTACATCACAAACAATTTAATGCTGTTTCCGTTACGTTATATGCAACTATGCGATTCTTATTTTAAATTTTTTTAACTTCAGGAATATCTATAGTATTTGATGCAATTATTCCTGAATTATCAAAAAACGTTTTAAGCTGCTTAGGCTTTACTGCAGGAAATGCATAAAAGTTAAAAGCGAGAAAAATAAGTTTAAAATTACTGGTTAATCAGCTGTTCTATAGTGAGCATAGACGTCTAAAAATTCTCAGAGAATTTCTCTATGTTTCAAAATCTAAATTTTAAGAAGAAAATTTATATACTGATTTTTTTAAATTAAAATTTTCGGTTTTTCGCTTCAAGTCCTAGACAGACTCTCGTCTGATACGATTTGAGTTTTCAGTATGAATGCTGCAAACCTGATTTTGTCCTTAGGTGTATATCACATGGTTTGGAAGTATTTAATTACAGCATTTTTATACTTGGCCGCGGGAATGAAACCGGGCCACAGACGTTACCGCCTAAGCCATCCCGCTCGGTTATTTTTGTGTAGCCGTGCTGATACTTATATTTAAAAAGATACAACTAATGTGTGACGAACCGAGCGAGGTGAGTTTATACGGATAACACTTTTCAAGACTAATTTAGAGCCGCGAAACAGGTTGCCCAACATGTGTATTCCTACCTATGTAATTTCCCTCTGATTTTTCACTATTATTAAATATACACGCAATTTACCCGTTTGATAAGAAAACAAGAATACTAAATAGTTACAGCAAAAAGAATAAATAATTCGTGTTGTAATTTAGGAATGCTGTACATTTTACTTATATAATATTAATGAATATGTTTCGGTTCATATTCCAAAAAAACACAAGGACTTTTTTAGTCGCTAAGCGTTACTCTTTTATTTCAAGATGTCATTACAGAGTTATCCTATAAAATGTGTTCTTATTTTTCGTGTTTACTTAGAAAAATAGTGTTAAAATTCGCAGTGTTCT
This sequence comes from Deroplatys truncata, assembly GCA_030765065.1. Lineage (NCBI taxonomy): Eukaryota > Metazoa > Arthropoda > Insecta > Mantodea > Mantidae > Deroplatys > Deroplatys truncata. The sequence goes on from CM060986.1 coordinate 138,474,924, forward strand.
GGCGTGTTGCATAGAAATACTCTTGACAAAGCTATGCTCATAATTTCCTTGCAACATGCAGACGTGCTGGAAATCACACTATCCGAGTTTCAAGGAGGATATTTATGTTGAGCAACGTTGTAAACTGATGCCACAAAAGATCACGCAACTAGGACACACAGTACAGTTATAATAAATTCTAGTTTCCTTTTACTAATTTGCATACTTTCTTACATGAAGTGTACTGCTAGTTCTTTCGACACTGTGGGGAACCTACGACACCCGTTTCACAGGTGGTACGCGGACATGATCAATGCATTGAATTATTATTATTACTATCATATATCTTTACATTTATTATTAGTTACACAAATCTTAGTTTTCACCTTGGAATCTGCAGTAGCTGCGAGTATTATTCAAGTATACGTTTTCGAATCTTTATGAACTAATGTGTTTATGATTAGCTGAGAATATATTCGTTGTAGGAGTTCTTATGCCATTTATAGTACTATTGGGACACTTTTTCGTGAGCTCTCCGTTAGGTTTTTGCCGTAGATGGAAACAGCGTTTTTCATGTCTCTTACGTAGTCGTACCTTAATTTATACTTACATCTTAAAATTATATTAAAATTAAAAATTATAATAAAATTACAAATTATACTTACGTTATAAATTTAAATTATTAAATTAAATTATCGTCCTCCGTGGTGTAGTGGTTCCATGCTAGCCTCTAGTTACCGAGGTCGCGGGTTCAATCCCGGTGGAAGGCGATGAATTTTTTCGGGCGTAAAAATCCTTAGCATGGTTTCCTTCGGGAGAGAAGTAAAGCCGGTGCTCCCGTGTCGTAGATTTACGGCACGTAAAAGAACCTCAGGCCTGATAAAGAACCCTCGAGCAAAATTTTCGATCTTTCACGGCCCATATAGAAAGGGACGCTAAATACCATGGTAGTTAAAGAGCGTTCCATAAGTAAAATTCAGTTTAATTTTTTGTTAAATTATACCATAGAAGGCCGGAGTTGGACTTACCACCATTGTTTTTCCAGGATAGCCAACGGTTGAATTAAAGAGCTATTTTGGGATTATGTTTCGTATATTTAACAAATTAACCATTATAATTTTATTTTATTTCCCTGACAAGTAATTAAACCTCACTTTAAGCGTATTATGCTTAAATGAGGTTGGCGTAGAGAACAGCAACAAAAGTAACGCGACACAGTTGAATGCACAAGTTGTAACACTGGAGCATGGACAACGATGCTTAGTTGTTCCTTGGAGAGAGCTTGTGTCTTCTTGACTCGGACCATTCATAGCACAAGGTGTGCAGGGCTCAAGAAAAGGTGTGAATGGTATGTATTGCAAAACCCAGATACGTATTGTTATTTAATATTTTCCCACGGCTTTTACTTGATCTTAGTAATATTTGATATTTATTTCTAGTAATCTTCTACAGAAACGTAGTGAGTGAAGTAATTTAGTCTCGTTTTCTAAAACTATGAATTATCTGGGTTCAAATACTACTTTCTGCATATGTACGTATTTTCATTAAATATGATTTCAATCCCGATCAGCAAAAATAAACTGCTAATAGTGGCCGAATTTCTCAGGAAGAGTGGAAATTGAATTTGGAACAATATGAAAAAGTTTAAACCAATGCTGGGGTGGGCTGTGCTTGGCACCTTTGGAGATTAGTATTACGCACATTTAAAGTTAAGTGAAATTTCGAGACTAATCACAAAAATTAATTGACGAATTAAGAAAGAATGTTGATCTCGCAAAACCCGAAATTACAAAAAAAAAATCTGATGTGTTACACTCACATGACTTTCTCTACTCTTGTACAATCTATTTTTGCTTCATGTTAATTGAGATATCGAGATGTCAATCTTAGTGGTAATTTTCTTATAGATGCAAGGGGAATATGATAGGTTTTAAGCGATATTCAGATATTTTAACGCTGGTTGCTATGCGGTGCATTCCATTCTCTTTGCATGTCCAGGACATAAAAAAAAATGAATAACGAATTTGAGAAAAAGTATAAGTATTGGAAAATTTAAGGGAATAACAAGCAATATCTCGAAAACGGTTCACTCAACAACAAAAATGTATATGACATAAATTGTGTATTTTAACGCGATCTACATTTTTTGTGTAGTAAAATGTTGTCTCTCTCTTATGGTTTACCAGTTATGCAAAAGTGGTTCACAATGAAGAATACTTTTGGAGACATTCCCAGAAAATTCGAGATATACATTTCATTTCTCATGACAATATCTTAAACATATGATATGTTAATCAAAATAGTTAGAGCCATTTTTGAGAAAATTAAAAGGGTAGTCTGGGGTGGGGGGATTTTCTTGAAAACCTTCGTGCCGCATCTCTGGAAGATACTAAACCTAAATACCAAGTTTGGTGTTTATTGGACTGTTCGTTTTTGAATTATGCTGTTCACACACACACACACACACACACACACAGACACACACACGGACATGTTTCCAAAAATGCTTTTTATGGATTCAGGGGGTCTCAAAACATGCATTTCCGGTGAAATCTCGGTATCAAATTTTTGGGTGGAATGCAATACTTCCCCTACTTACTATACGTAGTAGAGAAAGTAAAAACAAGGCCTTTCATATGACATCACTAATAAAATATAGAAAGAAATTTCCCCTAAATGTAATAATTATGTTTCAAGTCCACTGGCAATATTACTTTATTTCTAACATTATACTCTAATGAATATATGTGCTGCGATTAATTCTGAATATTTAAACGTGCTCTTTTGACCCAAGAGGTAGTGGATTAAATTAGGTATAATGGCAGATTCCTACTTGAAAATATATTCCATAAATTAATTAGCAAGCGGAATTTCTTCCATTTAATAAACTTGCACTTCAATAACATAGATAATTACAATTTACAAAACCCTTATCCGTTCACCATTCTTTACATTCTCGGCTTCAATTCTTTAAATTAAATTAAAATAATTACAGAATTGCTTCCTGCTCCCACATTTACCACTAACAGCAATAAATATATAGTTCAGACGATCAAACTTTTCCCAGTGAAGATTTACTAAAGAAAATTTTGAATACGTTAAGCCAAAAATAAATTTAGAAATACCGTCCAGAATGCCTTCTATCTAAATGTTGTCCTGTTGTTTTCCTCGTAACCTAGCTCGCCGTCGAAGAAAGATTGATCAGCCTTCTGGACAGCACATTGAAGCAAGCTGAAACTGATCCGGCGCCTGCGCAGTCGACGACCACAATCGCCTGACGTACTGCGTGACTCAAAATAACTGCGCCCTTCTTGTGGTCGTGTGCTTGAGAACCACTACCATAGTCGTTTCACTTCTGTTTCCGTACATGTCAGTCTTCCTGTAGTACAGCCCAGTCGCCTAAAGTAGATTTCTCCGGGGAGGGTCAATTTCGCACAAAATTTGCAAAACTATTAAGAGTTTTCAAAATTATATTAGGTTAAAACAAGATACTTATATTTAACTTGTAGTCTTTCTTGATGTATTTGCAATATAAGATTACATATATAACAGTCAAATATTCATAGAGGTGATGTGCGAGTATTAGGAGTATTAACCAAAAAAAAACCTCATAGCTAACGGTTATTTTTAAAGTTTGAAGTCAAAAGAGTACTTCTTAATGATTTTTTGAAGTAAAATAAAAGGTGGTACACTTAATAATTAGAAATACGAGACGTGTAAGTACAGTTTTAGTATTTTGCCGCTGCAGCGCTACAGTACAGTCGCGATTTTGAGCATGCACAATCAATTTCTCCCTTCATTAGGAAGCCAAAAGTAGTTGTCAGCGATCGTCACTTTGTGTTTTCCTGTTTTAGAGAGATTCGAAAGTTCAAAACAATGGAACGATCCGCCGGTTGTAAAGTCAGATCAGTGATTTTGTTTTTGAATGCAAGGAATATTACGCCAGCGAATATGCAACGCCAAATGTGTGAGGTTTATGGGGAAAGAATAATTAGTGATGCTTCATTACAATTTCCGGCCACACACAGACAAAAGACTAAAAATATGGTCGCATCATTTGGTTGGGATCAATGAGGCCACCTACCTACAATCCGGATTTGGCACCAAGCGATATTAATCTATTTCTTCATCTGAAGAAATTCCTTGATGGAAAACATTTCAACGACGATGATGTTGTAAAACACGAAGTGCAGACTTGGCTTTTATCACAGGCGGCATCATTCTTTGACGAAGGCATACAAAAACTGGTTTGCATTACAAAAAGTAACGGGAAACCAGTGAATAACGCGGTGAAGGGGAGACGTAGTGTAATGCATGAATGATGATAAAGTATTTGGAAAATAATGCACACTAGTCATGAAATGTGAGTGAGTTAGGTCCAGCTACAGCAAACAAAATATAAATTAAACTGGCTATGGCAGTTTTAAATTGCTAGTATTTAGTTACGATTTTGAAATAAATAAAACTCCGGCTTTAACACACACATATTTTATGTGGCTAACCCGTGCATTAGCATATTTAATACATTTTGAAATTTATTTTTGCCGCTTAAACTTACTTCTTTAATGATTTAGTGGTAAACCTTAGGAAATTTGCTGTCGTTTTGAATGTTTATTGAGTTCACAGCGACCTCAAGAAGCTAAGACAAAGTTTCAGCAGTTAGAATGTCTTTGGTATTACGAGGGGAAGGCGAGAATGTTTAATTTGTTAGTAAAACTTCGCAAAAGGCCGCAGCCAGTTCACACTTTACTGGTGAAATGTTAGGTTACTCATTTGCATTACCAAGAGCAATAAAAGTTTTACTGCCTTTTCGCAGCTCCTCCGTGAATTCCACCTCTCAAGGTGTGAAATGTTTCCGTCAATGTGTGCGTGAGAATTAAGGTGCCGTGCTGAAGAGAATACATGCGTGTTTAAGTTAGAAGAGAATGAGCTCTTAAAACCAGGAAGGGGTAGACAGCTCCCAGGGTTCAAGCCTCCTCGAGTATTATTTAACGTTGTAGTTATCATTTACAGAGAATCCACATTCTAGGACTCGAATGATTTTAATACTAATATTACTATATATATATTTCAATTTTCCATCATACATAACTTAATTTACTGCAGTGAAAATATGCATTTTAAAAATGTTAATTTTAGCTTTTAGCTCAAAGTTGCAATTCTAAATCTCACATCTTTGAAGCAAATGTTTTGAATGTCTTATTTTTTATTTTAAAATTCATGCAAACTTCTGAAATAGTTTTTAAGATAAACGTTTCCGTACTCGTATTATGTTATTTAATCAAAACTTCCACATTATATATAAATCAGGATTTCCAAAAAAAATAGAAACACTGAAGCATTAGGCATTTTGGCACTAACAAGAAAAACTGGCATACAAAAGGTTGAGGCAGTGTTTTTAACACTTAAATGATTTCAGTAAAATTATATAATATAAAATATAATAACAGCCCACCTTAAAGCGTTATGTGAATGTATTACGTAATTTAAAAATGTAGGAGCTGTGAGAATAATAGGTCAAAAGTTGCTAACAATAAGGTAACAATGGGGTAACCTTGAGGCAATAATTAATTAGAAAGTTTAACAATACTGCTTGTGATTCTTGGAAGCAATAATGTAATATAATGACAGTTTATAAAATAGCCAATCAACAACTAGAAAAAGCTTTAGTTAAATGAAGGTATTCTATTGGACTAGGATTAGCCAATCAGAAACTAAAATACAGAAATTTACAAATTTAGGCGGTAAAAATCAAGTCAGGTGCTTGTAGACAGCGTTTCTAACCCGCGAGAAGCGTCCCCGAGAAATTAATACGTATTCGTGTGAGACGAAAATAGTTTACGTGTGAAAAAGTGCAAGTAATTAATAAAAGAATCTCATAGCTCTCTATATCAGTGAAGTGTTATATAAATCGTGTCAAGAATTAATAAATGTAGTGAAGTAAACGTTATAAACTGTGTAAGCCTACATTCTTCAGCCGCACCACGCCTTGCAAAGGAATCCATGTCTCTAACAATAATGCTGACGCAGCCGAGGCAAACATAAATATATAATATTTCAAGAAACAGTCAAATTACAAAGTTAATATTTTTAAATTTGGGACGAAGGCTACCGGGTACCATAGTGCGCTTGCAACTACTTCAAGTTCGGCTCCCCAACAGTTGAACTACAATACAACTCCTACTTCAAATTGGCTTTCCATACGTGAAGCAACAACCTACTTCAAGGTTTACGATACTTCTGGAGTTTTCAGGAAAAGTAAACTCGAAAGGGTGTTAACATTCAAATGGTTTAGGGATATCCTAAACGGTATAAAGGTGTATTAAAAATCGTATGCCTTTTTTACTTTCATACTACCTGCTATAGTGTTTTGTATTCCACCATAAACTTGGAAGTTTAGATTTTGCTTGAAGTTTATGATTTGTGCTCCCATGAATCAAAAAGGAAGGAAGGCCTCCATGCGCGCGCAGCTCTCTCTCTCTCTCTCTTTCCGCGCGCGCGTGTGTGTGTGTGTGTGTGTGTGTGTGTGTGTGTGTGTGTAATTATAAAATCTGATGCGTTACCTTCACATGTCTTTCTCCATCCCCTATTGCTTATTAGTGGATATACAAACCTTCTCAGAAAAGTTTATTTTTCCATCTACTTCATTTAAATTAAAACTGAGATAAAGCTTTACAGAAATACCTAATTACACGTTTCGTTAGAGATACAAAGCGAATAGTAATAGCCAAAGTTTTAAGAACTGGAAGCTATATGCTAGCCTTAAAATTCCATACAGTTTCCATGCAATCACGAGAAACAACTGAATGTTGACAGAACTTTAAGAATGGCAAAGTTTTGAATAAATCGAACCATTTATAATAGATATCTTGGAAGTGACGTATGCCACAAAAAGAATATTCGTAATAAACTGTGTGCTTTAAAGAGATCTATATTCTTGTTTAGTACAATTTCATTTATAATGTAAGTATCTTTAAAATACGGTATTTTAATCAAAATAGTGAGAGTCACTTTTGATAATATTGAACATTTCGAAAAATGTTCCATGTAAAGGGTAGTTAGAGGTTGGAGATTTTCTTGAAAATCTTTGTGCCGCATCTTTGCAAGATACTGAACTCAAATACCCGGTTTAGTATTTACACGAAATTTCGTTTTTGAGTTATCTATTTACACATACGCACAACACACACATACGAACGCATACGGACCTTTTTCTAAAAACGCTTTTTACTTGGATTCAGCGGGCCTCAAAGCATGTATTTCCTGTAAAATCTCGATATAAAATTTTTGGGTGAAATGCAGTAAGTTCTCTGCCTACTAGGCATGTCGAAAGGAAAGTAAAAACTGTGTGCGTACAGCATAATTAAAAAACGAAAAGTCTGATAAATAGGAAAGTCTTACGGAACAATTTTTAGTATCTTAAAATGTTTCCAAGGATTTTGATTAAAATATCATACAGAATGACACAAAAGTAGGTACACAGTGTCGGCCAGGCATTATATTCATTTTCTTATTACATATACTGCTATATGTCTCGCCTGTCTAGTTGCGACTAGCCCATGTGTGCTGCATATATATTTTTTAACCTTCCTGTATTTTAAAGATATTTGTATTATACATACAGGGTGGGACTCTACAATATTTCCAAAGCTAAGCGTTGTAGAAAGAAATGTCTTCAATAGAAGTTGCTTGATATAATGGGGGAAAGTAAATGACATTAGCCTTGTTTTGTTTGGAGGACGGTATGATGATCATTTAAGGGTTAATTTAATTTTTTGTAATGGAACAAACAATTAGGGTCAATTTAAATGCATGTATATACTACTGAATTTTTCTTTGGAAATGCCTATGAAGTCTTCAATCGTAACTGCGGAAAACCGGTAAACCATAAGAGATAGACAACACCTACTAAACGAAGAGGGAACTCGTTAAAGCACACTATATCAAATTTTCTTTCTGGGAGGAACCACTTTCCAGACATTCGTTTTATTGGTCTGAATTTTCTAATACTTTACATACATTTCTGTAGTGCTAAGGCACCATTCTTTTGTTTCCAGTGATGTGATGCAAAGAACATGGATTTCAGAGGCAATATATAGCGACCTGATTTTTAAACATTTGATTATCGCTTCAGCCTCCTTTAAAGCTGCATCTACAACGTAACGGGCAATGAAATAATGTCTGCAACATTTATCTCGATTAACATACAGCAGAGGGAAAAATCAAGTTTTTTTAAGAATAGTTTTTTTTTGGGAGAGAGAAGAAAATTAATCTGTAATGGGTAAAGAAAGTCACGTATTTATAACACATAGGGATTTCTATTTATAGGTCATTCTTTCTGGGGTTCTGCAGAAATTTTGAACACGGTTGATTACAAACTATGTCGTGTGGAGTATTTTTAATAAAGAAAATTGTAAGAAAAATCAAATCCGAGAATAAGTCAATTTAAATAAATACAGGGGGTTAGATCGTAGACATCGAAACAAAAACTTGAAAAACATTGACCAATTTATCAAAATGTGAAAATGTTCTCGAAGTGATAGATTTTCATATACATTATAGAAACTATTTTGTTACACATTTTAAAGGCTTGTGCTCTTAAACCTTTTTGCACTCCCAAAATTAAGCCGAAAATTGAAAATGACGAAATTAGGTCAGGAATATGATACTGTGCAACTGTTCTCAGAGTTATATTATTTTTAATTATCTATTTGTATATCCATTCAAACTTTCAAAACTATTTCTGTTCTCTTTTAAGTTTTTGAACGTTTTTCTCTTCCCACGATATTTTCGTATAATATTTAAACAAATAATATATATATGATACATTTTTATGAAGTTATCAAAAATATATAAATATTAATACTAATTTTATTTAATACGATGTTTGGTATATTGTTACTAAGCTTCATCACAATATTTTAAATTTAGTTGGAGAAGTAATGCAATATAGAGAAGCCATAAAACCGAAAAATATTACATATAAATTGATAAAACACTTACCTAGACGAAGTGTACTAGGAAGCAGCTTACATTCGATCAACAGATTTTCTTAATTGGAATATATTTCAATTTTATCATTAACAGTGATATTTTATCTGTTATGAGCAGCATGCAAGCAAGCTTTGGTGTGTAGCAAAGTTAATATTTTTAGTCTTCACTGGGTTACCCCCCACTTCATTGGAAACCGGCATAAAGCTTCCATTCTTTGGAATATTAATACATTTTAAACATAATTAAAAACCTTAATGGTGCAGAAAATTCTGGTTACTTTTCACTGTTTCCTGTGGAATGTAGCATGAAAAACTATTAGAAAAGCTTCATGTGTATGAATGTTCATCCGTACGCATGAATCAACTACCCAAACGCTACAGACTTATATACACACATTTTCTCACTCTTCATAAAAAAACTAAACAATATTTTTATAAGGCACTTAGCAATTGTTCTTACACCACGTAAATAACACGAAAATTCTGAACGGTTGAGTACTAAGAGTGCAACGAATGGTTGGACCATCCATGGATGTTCATTTGTGGATCAAGTTACGTTTCGTAATTGGGAACCAACATTTTTACTTTCTCTACTACGTATAGTAAGTAGGGGAAGTATTGCATTCCACCCAAAAATTCGATACCGAGATTTCACCGGAAATACATGTTTTGAGACCTCCTGAATCCAAAAAAAGCATTTTTGGAAACATGTCCGTGTGTGTGTCTGTGTGTGTGTGTGTCTGTATGTGTGTCTGTGTGTGTGTGTGTCTGTGTGTGTGTGTGTCTGTGAACAGCATAACTCAAAAACTAACAGTCGGATAAACACCAAACTTGGTATTTGCGTTCAGTATCTTCCAGAGATGCGACACGAAGATTTTCAAGAAAATCCCTCCACCCCAGACTACCCTTTACATGGAACATTTTTCGAAAATTTTAATTTTCTCAAAAATGGCTCTAACGATTTTGATGAAAATATCATATGTTTAAGTTAATGTCATGAGAAATGAAATGTATATCTCGAAATTTCTGGGAATGTCTCCAAAAGTATTCTTCATTATGAACGACTTTTGCATAACTGGTAAACCATAAGAGATAGACAAAATTTTACTACACAAAAAATGTAGATCGCGTTAAAATACACAACTTATATCATACACATTTTTTTTGTTGAGTGAACCGTTTTCGAGATATTGCTTGTTATTTCCTTAAATTTTCCAATACTTATACTTTTTCTCAAATTCGTTATTCATTTATTTATGTCCTGGACATGCAAAGAGAATGGAATGCGCCACATAGCAACCAGCGATAAAATATTTGACTATTGCTTAAAAGCTACCATATTCCCCTTGCATCTACAAGAAAATTAGCAATAAGATTGACATCTCGATATCTCGATTAACATGGAGCATATGGAAAATAGGCGTTTGTAAAATTAGGTTGTACAAGAGTAGAGAAAGTAATGTGAGTGTAACACATCAGATTTTTTTATGTCCTGGACATTCAAAGAGAATGGAATGCGCCACATAGCAACCAGCGTTAAAATATTTGACTATCGCTTAAAACTTACCATATTCCCCTTGCATCTACAAGAAAATTATCAATAAGATCGACATTTCGATATCTCGATTAACATGAAGCATATGGAGATTAAGCGTTTGTAAAAATAGTTTGTACAAGAGTAGAGAAAGTCATGTGAGTGTAACACATCAGATTTTTTATTTTGTTTCCTTATTCCTCATCACAAATGAACAGTTTTTATGTATCATTCTCTAATTAAAAAACAACATACAAAACGTAGATTCATCTTTAAAAAAATCTGCTGTGTTACACTTACATGACTTTCTCCACTCTTGTACAAACTATTTTTACGAACGCTTATTCTCCATATGCTTCATGTTAATCGAGATGTTAATCTTATTGCAAATGTTCTTGTAGATGCAAGGGGAATTGGTAGGCTTTAAGGTGCAGTAAACTATTTTAAGAGCTGGTTGTTATGTGGAGTATTCCATTCTCTTTGCATTACCAGGACAAAGAAAATGAATAATGAATTCCCATTTGAGAAAATGTAAACTATTGGAAAATTTAAGGGAATAACAAGCAATATCTCGAAAATGGTTCACTCAACAAAAGAAATGTATATGACATAAATTGTGTGTTTTAACGCGATCTGCATTTTTTCTCAAGTAAACTTTTGTCTATCTCTTATGGTTTACCAGATATGCAAAAGTCGTTCACAATGAAGAGTACTTTTGGAGACATTCCCAGAAAATTCAAGATATACATTTGATTTGTCATGAAAATATCTAAAACGTATGATATTTTAATCAAAATCGTTAGAGCAATTTTTGAGAAAATTAAAATTTTCGAAAATTTTTCCATGTAAAGGATAATCTTGGGGTGGGGTATTTTCTGAGAACCTTCGTGTGGCATCTCTGGAAGATACTGAACCTAAATACCAAGTTTGGTGCTTATCCGACTGTTCGTTTCTGAATTATGCTGTTCACAGACACACACACACACGGACTTGTTTCCAAAAGTGCTTTTCTTGAATTCAGGGCGTCTCAAGCCATGTATTTCCGCTGAAATCTCGGTATCGAATTTTTGGGTGGAATACAATACTTCCCCTACTTACTATACGTAGTAGAGAAAGCAAAAAATAAATTGACCCTAAAATGACCAACGCAATGCCCTCCAAAAAAACATGACTAATGGCATTTACTTTTCCCATAATATCAAGCAACTTTTATTCAAGACATTTCTTTCTACAACGCTTAGTTTTGGAGATACTGTACAGTCTGAATTTAAATGTTGCAGCCTGTATGTATAATTCACTATATACTGAGTAACTCTGTATTTTTAAGTCGAATGCAATACCTCCTCCATCCACTAGGTACGTGTAGAGAAAGTAAAAACAATTTCATGCACGAACGCACCTAAAACAGTAAGGAACTCAGGTGTTAACTACAAGGCGGTGCGACGGCTATTGATTGCGCAAGAAGGCTCAGGCATCCAAACCAGAAGACCTAGAGCATTTATTTACACTTTCTTGCCGCTTTCATCAAAGAACATTCCCCTTCCATTTATCTTGAGCAAGACATACACAGAAGGCGACGTCTCAGCAAGAGTTAATCTACTGGCCTTTGGGACCTGAGTGAGAAGACCTATTCCAACACTCATCCGAGCCACCGAGGCCTTTCATGTCTGTTTGTACGTTTATTTGAAACGTAGGTCAAAGAAGCAAGGCAAACATCCAAACAATAAACATGGCTCCTTTTTCCTTTGAGACGGTCTATCTCATGTCGTCCTCTAATGCTATCCTTGCAGCAGTCGCCCACGACTTCATTTGCATCTGATCATTCATTCATTCATTACTTTTCTGGTCAGAAACGTGTTGCTCTACGAGAAACAAACAACATCGTTTCTGTCAAAACATCATTAGAGGCATCTGGTTCTCTTATGATCCACACAGTTCAGTGCTTATTTGTACATGTTATTTTGATTCTATAAACGACTGGCAGCTCTCCGTTAGCTGCAGTTGCAATTTTAGTGCACGTCTTTTAAGCCCGTTATCACTAAGAACAGAAATTCTATCTTCTAATAATCCCTTTAATATATATGCACTTATATATTGAAAACGTCCATAATGTTCTCATAAACAGGCCCATATAAAGAGTATTACCTAAGACATGTTGACATAAAATAAAAATTTAAGAAAATTTTATATTATCTCTTCGTAAATAAAACTGTCATGAGAACCATATGAATAATTTAACTCATCAAAACTTATCTTTAATGTTGAAGGATTAGAATCTAGCTCTGTAGCTCGCTTTTATTTTTGGCATGATTACATGAAAACAAGTTATTCACACTGAATTGAATGACCTAAATTTTCAATTGCAGAGTGACTGGGCTGTAGGAATATTTTCGGAATTGAATTTCTAAAATCATTAACGGCTGGATAGTTTAACAAATGAGAACATCAGGTGCTGCTAAACACACTTTATTACTTACCTGTTACGCGTAACACAAACTTTATACTTGAAACACGTTTGACACACACTCCGAACAGAATACAACTGATCCGTCGAGTCCTAATACAGCTGAACTGCACTCGGCATACCCACTCTCGACTTCGTCACTGCACTGTTAGGTAATTCTTAACTTAATGAGCTTTCTCAATGGGCAGAACGTTCCCTTATATAGGTCCCGCATACAAATCAGCATTTTTAGAAGGGGAAACTCCTCGAAACAGCCGAAAGGAATGCTCTGGAGCAGTAAAAACTGCGGAATAGGGCACGTAATGGGTCCATTGAGCGCCTATTGTTCTGAAGTGTACCCGGGTGCAGGGCTGGATGTGTTTACGGCGTCCCGCAGGTAGCTTCGCGCGCGGCTACAATTCTTGGAAATGTTATTCTTTGTGTAAATTAGAGGTTATATTTTTATAAATCTTAACAGATACTAAACCATAATGTTTAAAACTAAATTTAATATTACGTGTAAGTGTAATATAACTTGAACTCAATTCTGAGTATTACTGAAAACCAGCTTCATACCGTGAGGGAACGGCTACTAGCGATAAGGCGAGGATTCACCGATGTGATTTAGCTATTGATTGCATTGTTCATGAGCTACCATCATGTTGCCAAGTTTCAAGACTACACAATGGCACATTATTCGAAAATACGGTTTTTGTAAATCAAATATGAAGATAAAACGGAGTAAAATAAAAATATGTTAAACAAGCAAATATCCAACATAATTTGCAAACGCTGAAATATTATGCTTATTAACAAAACTGGCGAAATATGCATTATGAACCATAAAATATTGTTTGACTTGGCGGAAACTCACACTAACTCACTTTCCAGGCGAGTGTATTTTCTGGCAGTACATAAAAATGTTGCACTTACATTAAAATCCTGTCCCTAGTTGTCACTGATGTTTCAGATCAACTTTTACATTCTTGTAAAAAGCCAGTCAATGCACCTAGTTTCTTGTAGTATTTCCCTCATCTTATGTTCGGTAATTTCCAAACTAGTCCCTTGATTGTATATTTTGGGCATACAACCTATGCCTCGATAGTGACACATGGAAGATAGAAGGTGAACTTGGAAATAAATGATGTTATAGCACTTACTGAAAAGTCCCTAAATGCAGTTGTACCTCATATTGTTAATTTTATAAAATAATACTGAATAAGCCTAAAGTATTGTACACAGAAAATCTGCAATTGTTCAACTCTGTACATTGCCATAGGAGATGATTAAAATAAATATAAATGAGAAAAAACGTAAAACTGAGTTTTCTTAGAAACTGAAACAGTTATATTAGATTATTTTTCAAACTAATTGTGTATCATTTAATATAAGAAGTTATAATATATACATATAATATTTAATATATGGGCAGGGAGACCAGCAATTGGACTACTGAGAAAATGTTTATACATAGCTCCAGTGATGAAAGTGACGTGGTTTGAAAGACTGTATGCAGCACTTGTGGAATCAAGATGGTCGTACGCAGTTGAAATATTGTTATACACCGGGTGAGGCCAAAAGTTTTTGCAGCTAAAATATTAAATTTAGTTACCCGGCATAAACATTAGAGGGTCGTAACTACAGAGGCATACGAGAGATTCTAGAAGCTTGCTGCACAAAGCTAAAGCGGGCGTGGGATATTTATAAATAATACATAGAAATTCACATTTAACTTTGGTTTATTATAAAGTTACCTTGGTGCTGCTATATAATTTCCAAAAGCTTACAGACAAACACTGGTGGAGATGCCCCACACTCACGCGGACCACGAACGCTACATACAACCACACAGTCTGAGGAGGTACACTAGACTGACGCCACGCTTTCAAACAAAGAGGCTCTTCCCTCAACTTGCCTTCACCCCACCGACTAGGAATTGGAAGGAATTGCCGCGCCGGATAAGAATTCAACTCACAATCGAAATAATTAGTTCAATAATATCATGTGTCCGATGTGACAATGCACACACATACGCTACAATATCGGGGACAGAAAATGGATGGGAAGAAATGGACTTCATATTAAGATCATTCTGCAAATCTATGTTGAGGTTTCCTCAAAACACAGCTAACCCAGGATCACTTTTAGAAATTGGGAAACCTAATGTGAAAGGGTTGGTAATAGAAACAGTATTGAAATATTAATACTGAATAAGCCAATTACCAGAAGAAATATTTTAAAATGTTGCGTTAATTACTAGGAAAAGCACTAGAGTACTGTAAAACTGGCTGAGCAAAATTAAGGACCAGCTGGAGAAGAATGGTTTAGGAGATATGTGGGAGCAAAGGCATGGAATGGTATAGGGGTTTTGGAAATACGTCCGTTTAGTTTTGAGGATATGAATAGCCGAAACATCTGGGTTGAGATGAATGAGAACAGTCATTAGCCTTTTATAAAATGATTGACACGGAACCAAACAAAGAAAAATATTTAGATATGTGCAATAAAAAGAGAGGGAAGCATTGCATGTTTCCGGCTGGGGGTATGAAAATTAAGGGGGCAAAGGGGAAATGTTATGAAAGGTATACGCCCAATTTGTGGGGATAACGAAGAGGGAGAACATATATAGATGTAATGTGGAGGAATCAAAGAAAAAGGGCTTAGATATAATAAAGCTGTAGTGATTAGGAATATGTTCATAAATCAATCCGGAGGAGGCAATTAGGAGAATTACTTTGGACGGTTAGGCTGTAGCGGAATTGGTCTGTCGACAAATGTTAATTTGATAATCTCATTACTGTAAATAGGAGGTTACTGGAAATAGTATATACATAAGAGAAATGTGTAAAATAAACTGAAATATCTGGATGTCTATGTGATAAGTGACCAGGGCCAGTCTCTGTAGACTCCATTATGTATTGGACTTAGCACTGAATAGATATTAAATATTATTATTATTATTATTATTATTATTATTATTATTATTATTATTGTGTAAGAAGGCAACAAATTAAACGTATAAATAAGAAACACAGTACACCATTTAGAATGCTTACATGCATACCAGGACTGTTATTCATAATGCAAACTAAAATATATTAGAGATTTGTTGTTATACACTGGTTTAAGAAATAGTACATTTCTCCTTGCTCGTACTCCAATCGATTATGCCCACTAACCACAGAAATGCTGTCATATCTTAGTCTTTTCGGTGATTGAAATCGTTGTGTAATTGGCAGAACTTACAGTGTCTCAAATATCCTCGGAACATCATTATTTAGAACTGCTACTTCATCAACGTCCTCAACGGTATCACCAGATGCAACCTGGAGATGAATGATCTTGCCCGACAGTTTTATTAATACACGCATAGCATTATAGCATTCCGAAAGTATTAATACCTCCCCCAATATGCTTTGTGCTGCGACAGCATGAATATAGAATCCAGAAACCGTGCATAATATATCTTAACACGACATCTAAACATCACAATGAATGACTAAATTAATATATTTCATACATGGTGACTAGAAAAATGTGAGCTGTTAATTAGAAAACGCATAAACGAAAATGTTATAAATGAGCAAAACATTAATGGACAAAGTTTGCCGCTTAAAAAGTTCAGCACATATCTACGAAAAACAACGTGTAACTTATAAGTAGGTTCAACTGTATTATTATTGAAGTTTCACATTTTCATTTTGTTTTAGCTCAAAATAAGCAAAATCCATTCTTATAGGTAAGTTTCTAAATTTTTAGTTTCATTCTAATATCCTAAAGAAATTAAGTTATAGGAAGCAATGTTTATATTCATGAAAACCACTTGAATCTCCACCACATCTACGTTTGTTGTTTGTTTGTAGGTGTTGTATGAAACCTGAATATAGATATAATATATAAGACGACGAAGAAAAGGTGTAGTTTAGCGACCTGGATTTGTAAAGGTTACTCTAGGCCGATCTTGTTTTTATATGCCACAAGTTACCGGCTAAACAGGCGCTAGGTAAACTGTTTGTTTTCCGTCAGTGCAATTTCTTGAAAGGTTATTTAATGTAAGGCCCTTGTGATATAGCAGCAACTTTGACGTACTATGTTCAAGCGTTGGTTATACATACATCTGTTTTTGTTACTTCTCGTCATGATAACTTATTTAACTAGTGAACGATTTGAAGTTAAAATGCAACTCTCTTTGTTTTGAATGTGTTATGTATTTTTTTGTGGGGGAAATCCCTTACCATGTATTATGTTTGCTGTTACCCCGTCCTTGATCCGAACGCACTCCACTAGTTGGCAATCTCCATGGATTATGCAAATAAAGCGCGAAGGGGCGGGGCAACATACTTCATTAAACTGTCATTCATATATTTGTAGTGTTTTAGTATATGAATGCCATAAATTAATGTTCCTCTTCTGTACTTTAATAGTAGAAATGCCCATACTTTACTGTAAGGTTATTACTATTGGAATAAGCTAATAGGAATATTACACAGTACCTCCACTATCTGTCACATAGCAGCAAATATTCATCAACATAGTAGCAAAAATGGGAGACTATTACCAGTATTAAATGGAAAACCACAGTATTATTGTGAACTTTATAAACATAAATAACACACCCAGCAGTTTAAGGTAGTTTACGAATTATTAATTGAACGACATTTAAAGAAAAAATAATGTTCCAGCAATCTCCTCAATCATTTCGGTGTAACGAATTTATGATGGACCATATTATTTGCACTGCAGACATTAATTACATAAATAATGCTATACTGGAATATTAATGACGCCGACCCTATCCATAAACCGGACAAAAAGAAAATGCAACTTGAATTTCTCTACCCATTAATGCTGCACAGGGTTTTCACATTAAAACCTAGTTTTATAACCATTTATAACATTATGCATATTATTATTTATATATGTAATATTTTCAGTTTCCTTTACTAAGAGGCTGAAAAAATATTCCCCTGTGTACAAACCAAGTCTTCCATGCAATGCTAACCATTAACTGATAGAAAGTAAAAGAACGGGAATTTAACATTTCAACCTTGCTTCTTAAATTATAAACCTAATTAACAAGCGTATTTGAAATGTTTAGTGTCACAAAAGGAATATTTTACATAAACTAGGTTGTACTAATATATATATATATATATATATATATATATATGTTTTACTTTCTCTGCCACCTACCTATATTGGTAACAGGAATTATTGTATTCCACCCAAAAATTCAATATAGAGATTTCAAGGAAATACATGCTTTGAGTCCAATAAAACATTTTTAGAAAAACCTCCTTTGGTTTGTTCGACCGTATATTTGCGTGTGAACACACAATTGAAAAATGAAGTGTCGGATAAATACCAAACTGAGTATTTAGATTCAATAACTCCAAAGATGTCGACCCGAACATTTTCAAGAAAAATTCCGTACCTTAAACTACTCCTTATATGGAATATTTTTCGAAATTTATTTTCTCAAAAATGGCTCTAATAATTTTAATTATAATACTATGTATTTAAGACATTTACATGGCACACAAAATTTAAGTTGAGACTGTACATTATCTCCATAACTAAGCGTTGTAGAAAGAAATATCTTTAATAAAAGTTGCTTGATGTTATGGGGGAAAGTAAGTGCCATTAGTCGTGTTTTATTCGGCAGACGTTGTATGGTCATTTCATTCAAAAATCTATATGTTAAACTATTAAAATTGCAAAATGTTTCGGGAAGAATATACAAAGGATGAAAAAAATGTATTAATACATACAAAGGAACAATCTTCTAGGATATTTCCTGTTGTACTATATGACAGTGAATCTCGGGTGATGAGGGGGGTGGGTGGGTTCAGTCATAATCAAGCAGCAGAAATAAATAACAAAATGCTGCACCGGAAAAGACAGCGTGCGTGACGAGGAAATTAGAGAGGAGTTAGATGTATTTTCAACAATAAATTAAATAAATAAAAAAAATAAAACAGAAGAATACAAAGAACATGTTAATATTTTGGAATGTGCTAGTATTCACACTTGGCTTTAAAGCAGAATCAACCAACTAATTACAAGTAACGTATCACAAATATGTGACGCAAAATACTTGGTTTCATTGGCAAGGTATAAGGAGGGAAGGGCAACCTTTATATCTTACAACCCCCATATCCCACTAGTCCTTCGCTATAGTAACTTTGTCTTTAACCTTGCCTCATTTCACCTATACTGCTCACTCATTTCCTAGCTGAGAGTTGCAGCAAGAGGAAGTTATAACACATTTAGTTAGCTTAGGCTGCTTTAGGAAAAGTAATAATACATAACGTTAGATCAACGAAAATGTGGCATTGAGACCGTAGAGTAATAGGATTTTCATATAGGCAGAAGAAAATAATTGGGCACACAAGTTCAAATCATTACATGCTACATGCTCATATAGGTAAGTAAACTCTTTTCCAATAAACCTGGTTAGATCATAAGCTTTATACTTAAATATCATTCAAAACATTACATAGTTGTTCTAAGTATCGTATTATATTTAGTTGTGATTAGATATTCAACGCACCTTCTGTCCCATATACACAAAATGTCAAAATGATAAAATTTTTGTTACATTTGTATGACATTCTCTACCACCTATCGTTTACTTCCGGTAATACAAACTATTTTTACAAAAGTTTATTACTTTCTCTACTACGTATAGTAAGTAGGGAAAGTATTGCATTCCACCCAAAAATTCGATACCGAGATTTCACCGGAAACATATGTTTCGAGGCCCCCTGAATCCAAAAAAGCCTTTATGGAAACATGTCTGTGTGTGTGAACAGCGTAACTCAGAAACGAACTGTCGGATAAACACCAAACTTGGTATTTAGGTTCAGTATCTTCCAAAGATGCGACATGAAGGTTTTCAAGAAAATATCCCCACCCCAGAGTACCATTTACATGGAACATTTTTCAAAATGTGTAATTTTCTCAAAAATGCCTAACGATTTCGATTAAAATATCATATGTTTAAGATATATTCATGACGAATGAAATGTACATCTCGAATTTTCTGGGAATGTATTCTTCATTGTGAACGACTTTGTATAGCTGGTAAACCATAAAAGATAGACAAAATTTTACTAACAAAAAATGTAGATCGCGTTAAAGTACACAATTTGTGAAGTATACATTTTTTTTTGTTGAGTGAACCATTTTCGAGATATTGCTTGTTATTCCCTTAAATTTTCCAATACTTTTTCTCAAGTGGGAATTCGTTATTCATTTTTTTTATGTCCCGGACATACAAAGAGAATGGAATGCGCCACATAGTAACCGTCTCTTAAAAGATCTGACTATCGCTTAAATACTACCATATTCCCCTTGCACCTAAAGAAAATTAGCAAAAAGTTTAACATCTCGATTAACATGAAGCATATGGAGAATAAGCTTTGTAAAAATAGTTTTTACAAGAGTAAAGAAAGTCGTGTGAGTGTAATACGTCAGATTTGTTTTTTATCTACTTCATTTTAAACGAGATAAACCTGCAGAAACAGCTATATTACACACCTTGTTATAGATATAAAGGGAATGAACATAGCAAAAGTTATAAGAACCGAGCATTATATGATAACCTTAAAATTACATGCTCTTATCATGCAATCGCCAGAAAAAGTTGCACATTGACAGGACTTTGAATGAAATGACAAAGTATTAAAAAAATCCAGCCTTTAATAACGGATATCTCGGAAATGGCTCGTGCCACTTAAAATTCTATTTAGAATACATTGTGTATTGTGAAGATGTTGTAACATTTTTTATCATAATATTTCGTTTATCGTCTAGTGTTTACCAGTGATACGAGATTATGTAAAATTCCTTCCGAATAAGCTGTTCCCAGAAAATTCAAGACACACATTTTATTAGTCATGTAAATATTTTAATACGTAGTATTTTAATAAAAGTTTTTAGAGCTATTTTTGAGCAAATCAAGCATTTGAAGTAAATTTGTATATAAAGGATAGTTTGGTGCGGGGGGATTTTCATGAAAATATTCTTTTCGCATCTTTGGAAGATTAAGAACTAAAATATCAAGTTAGGTATTTAACCTGATTTTCACAATGCTGTTCAAACACACAAACGGACCTTTTTAAAATGCATTTTGGGGGGGGTTGAGAAGATCTCAACGCATATTTTCGTAGAAATCTCGAAATTGAATTTTGGGTGCAATATAATACTTTCTCTACTTAATGTAAGCACGCAGTAGAGAAATTAAAAAGTAAACAAAAGTTTACGGATTTGGCACTGTTATTGTGCCGCAGTATTTATGTTAATACATTAGAAGAAGAAAAGGGAACAAACAAAACAAAGTTATGAAGATTCCAGTAGGCGAATACCGCATGTATCGAAGTCTCCATTTCGTTGCTCAAACTGGGGTAAAATTATAATCTTGAGAACACCTACTCATTGCGATCGTGTACTAAATTAATAATTAATCGTTCTCTGAGTTCCAAAATTAAATTTATGCGCTTGCTAACAAATACTTCTGTCTTTTACAGAGTCGGCCCAAGTATACAGGGTGAACCATTTAATTTAAGACTGTAGAATATCTCCAAAATTAAGCGTTGTAGAAAGAAATGTCTTTAATAAATATTGTTTCATATTATGGGGGAAAGTAAATGCCATTAGTCGTGTTTTATTTGGAGGACGTCGTGATGGACGTTTTAGAGTCAATTTGATTTTTTAAATGGGAACCAACAATCAGGAGCTTAGTGCGTAAAGTACCTCGTTGATCCCTGGCTCTGTGGTATGTATTATTTTGGGTGCGCGATTATGATCCATTCTATTGTCATGATCATGCCATTCTAATCCCTGTCATTTGATTTTGTAATGCTAATAATTTCTAGTTCTTTACGAATTTCGTATTTTTTTTGTGATCTAGCATACTAGAGGTCTTAATAGTCTCATTTTCACCGGCCCTTTGCTTTTTACTAGGGACCAAGTTTCTGAACCATAGAGTAGTTTTGGCTAAACTTTACAATTTTTAAGACTGTCTCTCTTCTGACTTTTCAAAAAGTATTCCTAAATTATTGAATTATGTATAACTATGAAGCCATAAAATACATACAAAAATTAGTTGAGGAAAAATATGTAGAGCCTGTTAACTCACTTTTTTAGATTTGGCCATTTATGGGATATTTCTTGTTGTTCGAAGTTTTTTAGTATTTCCAGCTAGACGCTTTTGAAATGTCAGGTCCGTCATTTTGTTTATCATGCCATACAGAAAGCATTCAAAATATCTAGTCCGACATATTAAAGCGAGCTCTTGTTAAAAATTTACTAAATAAAGTTTGCAGTAACTCTAATTCGGAAATACATATATCATGATTACTAGGAAGTATAACAAGTAACTTTACGAATTATATACGAAAGAAAGTTATAGTGGATGGAGAGCCATAAGATTGCAACAGATTTGATTTTATAATAGAATTACCAAAGAGGTAAAAAGCACCTGCAGAGCTTTAAATCCTAATTTTCTGTCGCAAAATATAAATGTAAAAACAAATAAGAAACAAAAACAATTTTCTGTGCAAAATGTATACACAAGGCGAAAAGATAAATATATGCCGCAAGGTTTAAGTCATGTAAGACATTAAATAAAGTTGTGGAACACACCAAATTACAAAGGTATATTGTCCACAACACTTTTTAAGAATAGACCAATCATTGTATCAATACAATCTTTTTTAGAACAAACACATCCAGTAACACAAATAAAAGTAAATTTTTTTAAAAAACGTTTCCTCCCGTGAATTGTAATGAGATTGGTAGTTTAAAAAGTCGATTAGTACCTCTGAATAATTAATACAGCATACTACTTATTTTTTAGAATTTGCTTCAAATAAATTCATGCGTATGATTTTTAGTGGTTAATGTATTTACCCCCCGCCCCGATCAAGTTTACAGGAAACGGTTGAATATTTCCAGCATGCAAACGAAGTTAATTCTTTGAAATTTTTATGTTCCAGTTTTATTTTAGCAGTAGTGTGTGTGTGTGGTTTTGTCTATGCAAATTGATGATAAATATATGCCCTAGACAGAATACAATTAAATATTGTCACTTTCTGTTATTCAGAGAGTTTATATTTCTATGCCAAAGGGGTATTTATACTCTGTATCTCGAATTACAATAATGCGGTATTTTCCAACGGGACCACAAAACATAAATTTCCACTGAAACAGCGATATTAGTTTAGGACAAATGCAATTCTTATTTTACCATTAGAAGCGGATAGAGAAAGAAGAATTCTCATTAAACTTTGGTTCAACTTTCATGCCTTTCCATTTTCGTACTTACACGGTTTCCATTTATACAGGATACGCTTTATCATCTAACTCTACCTGATTACCAGGTAGGAAACTGTATATCACATTATATACGTTCATTAGTAAAGTTTTATTTACAGTCCACAGAATGGGAAATTTCAAAAGCAAAAGTTTTACGGTAGGTGCTTGTTATTTGTTATAGCGTGCCCCATCATTGTCACAAAACTCAGAATAGATTTTATAACGTAGCTGCAGGACAACCTACGTAGGTAACGAGCTGCGCTCCAGTAAATAAAATTAATTTGATACAGTTCCAGTAAAAGTTAATATTTTCTCTTCTGTGTTTTTAATTTCAAAGCCAAGTGACCGTGAAGACAATGGAAGTTCTAAAATGCCGGTTTTCCATCCTTTAACGGAAACCAATTCAGTGTTAAAAGCAGACGATCTATGCCACTATTTTGTATATTTATAAGTTATTACAATTGTGTTTCCTTTGCAGTGCCACAAAATTGCCACAACTCCTCAAATGCTTTGTATGACTTCATAGGTAAAGGCTACGAACTTCACTTCGCCAACTTGATGAATAATATTGTTGTATTTACATTCTTTCTGTCCCTTTGCTCAATTTTGCACTAAAATAGGCATTTCAACATTAATTCCTTTCAGAGTGCTGGTCAAGCACCATCTTCCAGCGTTAGATTGTTGTTTTGAGGAAACGTTGCAAATATATCTATTTTAGACAACTGAAAAATTCAATGCTAAAGCCGAAATTTCAACCACGCATATCCCGGTCTTCATCCGATTGCTCTAACCATTGAGCTACCATGGCAACATGCCGGTACGACATTAAATTCTCTAACTGATTCGCATTTTTCCCTGTAAACCACAAGCAGATCTCAAATTGTATTGAGATGACATACCCCAATAGCGACTTACAATGTTGTAAGTATACTTTAAGACCCGGGCTTCATAGTTTCAAACGCTATTATCAATTAATGGAATGAATTGTTCATCGCCACAAGCCGTGTGTTGGACAAGGTTGGAAAGGTAGAATCAGACGACTGATAACATTCAATGCCATATCCAGGATTTGTAGCTACATTACATGGTAGCTCAGTGGTTAGAGCAACCGGACGGAGACCTGGAGATCCGTGGTTCAAATCCGGGCTATGACATGAAAATTTTACCTTTTCCGCCTTGTCCAATACATGGCTTTGTAGAAGAACAATTAATTCCATATCTGTTTTAAAGTTAAAAACCCTTCAAAATAACCAGTTGTTTCATCAGCTAGTTCAACTACATAGAAGCCCTAGAATTCTGATATCTGGAGCAAGAGAACACCTGATTATGACTCCGTTTTAGTAGAAAAAGACTAAGTGCGGAGAGTTTTATAGTTTAATTATTCTGTGCTTCAAAACCTAATGTAATGCAGCTTGAAGCGTGGTCTATGCTAAAGGAGAAGAAAGAGGGCGTTTTCAGATTTTAAGCAAAAGTGATCCATATGCTAGCAATTATTTTCTCTGCTACATATAATAAGCAGCGAAGATATTGTATTCCACCCAAAAATTCGATGTCGAGATTTCACAGAAAATATGTTTTGAGGCCCCCTGAATCCAAAAGAGGAACGTTCAGAAAAAGTCCCTGTGTATGTGTCTGTAAACGGTATAAATCAAAATCCAAACCAAAAGTCTTTTTTATTTAAGTTCATCTTCTAAGAATGCAACACTGAAACATTTCAAGAAAATCCCCCACCTCAGATTTCCCTTTACATGGAACATTTTTATAAAAGTTTCATTTTCTGAAAAATGATTAACGACTTGGATTAAAATAATATGTTGAATATGTTTCTTTGCCTAATGTCTTGAATTTTCAGTACTGAAGTACTCTTCATTTTAGATTACTCTTCATTTTAGATTACTTTTACATAACTGGTAAACCGTAACAGAGAGACTAAGTCGTACTACGCAAAACATATCTACAATCTCGTTAAAGTACAAAATTTGTATTTTTTGTAGAGTTAGCCATTTCCGAGATATTCCTGGCTAATGGTTTGAATTTTCAAAAAATTATACTTTTCTCAAATGTGAAGTCGTTATTTGTCTTTTTTTCTCTTGGCCAAAGAGAATTGAATTGCAAAGATACTTCAATGTGACCTACTCTTAAAAGTCTTGACTATCCCATACGATATTCCCCTAATCCTCTTGTACCTGCAAGGAAATATGCGAAAGTAATTCCTGCAATCTCGATTAAAATTAAGAGAATAAGTGTTTTTAAGAATAGTTTGTACGACGGTCAATCCAAAAGTAATGCCTTCTATCTTTTGCCAGATTATGTTAATGTAGTATTAATTGTTGAGCCTTCTCGTTAGTGTCCAGTTAATTTCGTTGTCCTGCGAAAGATAGCAGCAGCAGGGGAGTGTTCCAAAATGGCTACTGACATCGAGGAGCGTATAAAACAGAAATGTTTGATTGAAATCCTTCCTGCTGAAGAACAAACTGCGCCAATTTAAATCCATCGACGCTTGCTAAAGGTTTATGGAGACAATAAGTAGATTTGAGTAATGTGACGCGGTGGGTAAAGCGTTGCAAAAGTGGTGAAAAGGATGTGCAGGACAAACCACGCCCTTCTCGGCTGTCACAGCAAATAATGAACAGCGTCTCGATCTACTCATCCGTAATGATCTGCATATTACGTCCAAGGAATTGTGTGTAGAGCTGAATGTCGGCTGTAATGCCTTAGATAAGATGTTAAACAACCTTAGTTATCGAAAAGTGTGTGCAAGATGGATGCCCTCACAAGACCAAACTACTTGTCGAATGGAAATCTGTCTGGACCCGCTGGACCAATACGAGGATGAAAGTGACTATTTTCTGAGTTCCATCACCGCCGGAGATGAGGCGTGGTGTCACCACTACGAACCAGAATCTAAACTACAGTCCATGGAGTGGCGACAGCCGAGATCTCCAACAAAGAAGCAGCTAGCCAAGACAGTGGCTAGCCTCAGCTGGTTCAGATTTTCACGTGTGGCATGCAGGCTCTTGTTTATTGTTGGCAAAAATGCATAACGAATGATGGTGAACAGGTGATTATGTGGAAAAATAACAGTATGTAGCTGAAATCTTGCTCTATTTAACTGTGTTATTGTGTTTTCTGTATCTGTTGTAGTTTCCATGAAAATAAATACTTTCATTACATTCGGAATGAGGCAATTCAAGATTGAGCACAGAAAGTCATGTGAGTGCAAAACATTAGATATGTTTTCCATAAATCTCGGTGCAGTTTATGATACAGGCACTCTTACATATATTTTTCACTCAAAGCTGTTCTAATTTCTTTCTGGGTGTTACTTGACGGACCTTAGACAACTTCCAAAACTACTTCCAAAATTTAAGCTTAGTGCCAAAGAAAAAAATCTTGGATTTTACAAACAGTTGGCGTACAATGCATTTAAAAGTTATCCACCACTTAGCTACATATTCAGTGGAAGAATTGTCTGACACCAAATTCTGAGTATCGAAACTTCATTTTAAATATGTATTTTATATCCCCTGAACTTAAGAAAGCAAGTTTAGAAAAGTATACCAGCACGTACTCTAGTGTATGTGTGAACAACATAACCAAAAAACAAACAAAAATTTGATATATGCCAAGTTTCAGTTTAAGTTAGAAAATGCTTAGGCAGCCAGGCACGAATATCTAAGAAAATTCACCCATCCCAAGCTATTTATATGGAAACGTTACTTGTATGTCTAAAAAACTTTTTTAAAATTCCATATATTCAGGATGTATGCATGACTAATAACGTGTATATCTTGAATTTTCATACAAAGTCTCTGAAATCCTCTTCATTCTGTATGAATTTAGTTGAATTTTGATAACTGTTAAACCACAAGAGTTAGATGAATTGCATGCACCAAACTGCAGTTCTCATTAAAACACAAACTTTAGTTCAAATACACAAAGTTTAGTTCAGATAACCTTTTTGTAGTTTAGCGGTTTTGCTA
Source organism: Deroplatys truncata (assembly GCA_030765065.1). Classification (NCBI taxonomy): domain Eukaryota; kingdom Metazoa; phylum Arthropoda; class Insecta; order Mantodea; family Mantidae; genus Deroplatys; species Deroplatys truncata. Next base: position 138,502,176 of record CM060986.1, read on the forward strand.
ATGTGAACTGTCACGCGGAACCTATAAGCATATTACGCTATTTTTTTTCCCGCGTGAGTAGTAGGGAAATGGGCATTCTGGCCCAGTTAATTTATGCATGGCTATTCATATGCAAATGAGCTCCCCCACCTCTTCTCCCCCCACCTCCTCTCCCCCACCCCCTGCTCCTTGGCATGGGCATTCTGGCCCAGTTAATTTATGCATGGCTATTCATATGCAAATGAGCTCCCCCACCTCCTCCCTCCCCCACCCCCACCCCCCGCTGTGCCTTGGTAGTTTTACTTGCAGCTGCGGTCGTAAATCTTGTTGAGTACAATGGAGGCTTGACAGTTAGGTAATTAAAGCTGTCAATCAACTGTCAAAACGAACAAAGGGGTCATAAATTTAAGGTTCTGTAACAAAGGCGAAATGTTTTTCCTACCCATTCCACATCCGGCCACTTCTGCACCTGGTCAGTTACCCACTCCACTCCTATTGTTCTCGAACACGTGGCAACCCAATAACAAAGCCGGTCCCTTTCCATTGTGTAAGAGATTCTATTGTGTGTGCCTTTCTATTGTTCTTGGCAAGGCTAGTTTAGAAAGACACCTGCAGCGTTCCCATTGTTTGGCCACCTGCTAGTTTAACAAAAGAATTCGAGGGTTGCTTTATACTCGTCCTGTCCTTGTTTGTGTGAAAGAGAGAGAAACTTGTTTACCAACTCTGCGTGACGTCATACTTTAGAAAGACACCTGCTCCATAACAAAGCCTGACCCTTTCCATTGTGTAAGAGATTCTATTGTGTGTGCCTTTCTATTGTTCTTGGCAAGGCTAGTTTAGAAAGACACCTGCAGCGTTCCCATTGTTTGGCCACCTGCTAGTTTAACAAAAGAATTCGAGGGCTGCTTTATACTCGTCCTCTCCTTGTTTGTGTGAAAGAGAGAGAAACTTGTTTACCAACTCTGCGTGACGTCATAGTCGGCCATCATGATTTTGCCTGAGGGAGTTCTCTCCGATGTTTTTACGATCTCCTACGAATATATCCGAGCATAGTTAAGAAGCATTCTGTTTCAGCCAACGACTCCGAAAAAGCGCCTAATATCCATTACATTACGTGCATTAAACCTCTGAGTGATATCCATAGATCGGTGTTCGATTCTTACTGTAATCAAAAGTTTATTGCTAATGAGAAATTAATGATTGATATTATTATATCATTACCCTAATTAATAAAAGGGCGTTCAGAGAATTCTAGCTCGAGTCTTACCAAGTGAAACTCTAACGCATAATAACTATTAAACTATGCAAGGTCAGATTAAAAAAATGTATTTATCAATTATAATTTAATTTTTTATATATCATAACCCTAATTAATGAAAGGGTGTTCAGAGGGTTCTAGCTCGAATCTTACCCAACGAAACTCTAATGCTTAATAAATATTAAACTACGCAAGGTCAGATTTAAAAATGTATTTATCAAATATAATTTTTTTATACATCATTACCCTGATTAATGAAAGACCGTTCAGAGGGTCCTAGATCGAATCTGCGAAACTCTAATGCCCAATAACTATTAAACTATGCACGGCTAGATTAAAATGTATTTAACAAATATAATTTAATTAATGAAACGGTGTTCAGAGGGTTCCAGATCGAATTTGCTAAACTCTAATGCTTAATAAATATTAAACTATGTGAGTATTGGGCGGTCAGATTAAAACGTGTTTAACAAATATAATTTAATATATACAACATTACAATGTTTAACGATCTGTATTGTTAGGAACCAGAGGCCCCTAGTTCGAATCCAACCCTGTGAAATGCTATAATAACTATTAAGTTATTGAAGCAGCGGGCGATCGGATTAAAATTGCATTTAACAACTATAATTATTTATATTAAACCCTGATGCATACTTAGATATCCCGAAGCCTAGACAACATTCTTTCTTCTTCTCCTCTCTTTTTCTTTCTATCTATCTCTTTCTTTCTCCACGACTTGTACACATTCAGGCGTTCACATATACACGAGCACTTGTACACACATCAGCAAACATACACTGGTGCACGCATGCAAGCACACACACACACACGCACATACATACACCAGCACACACACACACATGCACATACATACAACAGTACACACACACATACATACAACAGTACACACACGCATTCACGCACCTCATGCGTATACATACATACACCAGTGCTCTTACACTCACGCATACATATACATGGACACACACACACACACGTGCAAGCACATATGCCTGTTCACTTACACCCAACAGCAGCAACCCACACACGCACACACCAACTCACGCGCATGTCCTGAATGAAAAGAGACAAAATGATGCAATAAAAACTAATTATAGTTCGGGATGCAAGGCTCCATTTACGATTGCTCGAAACCGGTCTTCTAATAACTCCAAAACTAATTAAAATAAAGACAGTAAATAAACTTTATTACTTTTATGCCATTAGCTCGTTTCTTGTGCATGTATATTAGAGTCCGGGTGTCATGGGTTCGATCCTTAACTTTAAATCTCAATTATCTCAGAAACTAGCAGGGATTAAGGCGCGGACCAAAGCACGATTTTTAGTTCCTACGATGAACAATTGATGCTTTATATAATTTCCAATCAGTGTCCCTAGCTCGAATCCCGATCTTTCAGTGACTTCCTTAATTTTCCACTGTGTTCTAGAATATATCACTTAGATCAATGTTGCAACTGCATACAGGTCTTTTAAACACATCAAACTAATATTATAAATAATTTTGTTTCTGGCGTTCTGAGTTCGAATACCGATTCAATGAAGTTTACTTATAAATTTAATAACAGTAAATAATTAAGACAAAGGTACCAAATAAACCTATTACGTTTATGTCATCAGATAATATCTTGCGGGTGTATATTAGGGTACCTGACGTCCAGGGTTCGATCCTTAAGTTTAAATCTCAATTATCGCAGAAACTAGCAGAGATAGAGCTGTAGACGAAAGCATGTTTGATAGCTCATACAATGAACAATTAATGCTGTATATAATTTTCAATCAGTTGCCCCTAGTTCGAACCCTGATCTTTCAATGACTTCACTGATTTTCCTCTGTACTCTAGAATACATCACTTAGATTGATGCTTTAACTGCATGCAGCTGTGTGAGAGAGAGCGAGAGAGGGAGAGAGAGAGAGAGAGCGAGAGAGGGAGAGGAAGTGAAACAAGCAGGGATAGAAGTGCTGAGGGCCTCTGCGCATGCGTAGCAAGAGATGATGCCATTGACTGCAATAATCACGTGACGTGTAAGCATCACAGCCATGATGACGTGCAGGCATCGCCTGGAGGGGGTTTAGATCCCTATATAAACAGACATCTGTCCCATGTTAGAACTGTTGTGTACTTATTAACTTTACATTCAAGTTTTAAAGAGCTTTAAAAGCAAAGTGAGCTACAGACCGTCTACACATTCAGCACATATCAAAACGGGGGCAATGCAAGGTGAGTTTTAAATAACTATACAAAATCACTGTTGGCTTTTACAATACATTTAATTTTATTTAAACGTTACAGTACATGAAAGACGATTCGTTACAAAGAGCATCATATTTTCTAATCTGTGCTTTACATTCACATGATATACTCAACACACATTCTTCTGTAACATTTATATGATTTTCTCTACATCTTCTTTGTAAACATTCATACGGTTTTCCCCTCATTCTTTGTTTCACTATACACTCATATGATTTCCTCTACTCATTCTTTATTCCACCTACAGGTTCATGCTCTGTTAACATTCACATGACTTTCTCTTCACATTCTTTGCTTCCATTAACATTCACATGATTTTCGCCACACCTTCTTCTTACATAAACATTCATACGACTTTACCCTCATTCTTTGTTTCACTATACACTCACATGATTTCCTCTACTCATTCTTTGTCCCCCTGCAGGTTCATGCTTTGTTAACATTCACACGACGTTCTCAGCTCATTTCTCTATTCACATTCACATGATCTTCTCAACACATTCTTCTTACTTAAACATTCATACGATTTTCCCCCCTCATTCTTTGTTTCACTATACATTCGCACACGATTTCCTCTACTCATTCTTTGGTTCTCTGCTGGCTCATCTTCAATGAATATTCACATGATTTCTGTACTTATTCTTTATTTCTCTACACCCTCATAGGCTTACTTACAAAACATACACACCCTAGTTCTTCAACTTGAATAATGTAGTGAAAATAATAATTCATGACAATGTCTGTTACAGATTGTTTAGCTGATAGACTTAACAAGATGGTGGAAGAGCGTAGTTTCCTACCGACTCGCCGAGTTCAAGATCTCGAAATAGGTCTTAACTATGAGATAAAGTCCTTAAAGAGAGTTCAAACAAGATATGGTACCAGGATCGTATCTTCGCTGGAGGATTGTCAAGTGTTCTTGCCAGAGCGCTATAATTCGTTAACCGATCAAGAGATTGCAGAAATACCTGGGAGCGTATACCTACAGTATAATGGCATGGCAGAGAAGGGGAAATTTAAGACATGTAAATTGTCTTTTTTACACGCAAAGAAGGTGCGTAGAAGTGTCAAACTTAAGTATTGAATGTTCTCCCATTTCGCAATGAAAAATTCATAAATAAAACAACTGACTCATTGATATTACATATAAAGATACAAAAGATTCATATTATAGAATTTTATAAAAAATTAACGAAATTACAATATCACATGCTTGAGTTTAATTATATCTAACGCATTGAAATAACTCTAAATATCCGAATGTTTATACAAATCATTGTGCTTCTTTTACATGTGCCATATGCTTCATTTTACATGTATCATAACAAAAAAATGTAATTCTTTCCAGGTTGCCTTTACTTGACCAAGATAGTTTTGTAAGACTTTCATTGTGCAATGTTTCAGGGTGTGCAATAAGAGGAAGAAGAAGAGGAATAGCCTGCTACCATGCAATGGATGCTGACGCTATTGGAGGGTAGAATACCTACAAGCAACATTTCGGCAAGAAACGGGTGCTGAGACATCTACATCACCGAAACACATTAAGACAGGATCCTTATATAACATTACAGGGTATACAATGAAAAACTACGGTCAATTTTGTATACAATTCAATGCATGGCTGAGAGTTAGCTCGAACTAGTCTCCCTATATTCACTGAAATTAAGCATTGTGAGCAATAATTTAAGTGACTGTGAAAATACTTTAAGTAATTTGTATCCTAAAAGACTTGAGCCCTGTATACATTAACAGCATTAAGGCTGTTTGCCACGCTGGAATACAAATTATGAAAATAAAAAGACTTTCATTTAAATAATAAGGAAATTTGCATAACCTGCTGTTACAAGTGTAATGACATATACAGAAACAATGAGTCGGGCGAGAAAGTGATGGAAATGTAAGATAAATAATAACAATAAAAGAATTAAGGTATGCTTTTACATAGTGTTTTTATTCATTAAAAATCCTTGCATTCCTAATGAAAAATAAATCATTACAATGATTAGTTTAAGTTATGTTACAATGATCAAAAAGAGAACCGTCTTTAGATGCATTACTCGATCTTAAGTCAGAGCACCAAAAAATGACAAATCACGGCTTCTCCATTTTAGATGTGGTGTCACTATTCAGGTAAATTCCTGTAACACAGCAGGTTGAGTATGCAGATCTGTGGTCCTAAATGGGTGAAACAGAGTCTTATCCAGCTTAACAGTCTTGAGATCTCAGCATCAGAAAGTCGAATCACAAGCCTTCTCCACTCGATGAGTACAGGTTTAACAACAGCATTCTCTTCACCCTGAGACGGTGTAATGTATATAAATGTTCAACTTGACAAGAGATTCTAAACTCGTTGTTAGAGTCCAGAACTGATGTATTATATAGTGAAAACACATGTTCCTCTTCTTAGTGATCTTGTCGTCGAATCTCGGTGTCGATACCATTGAAGATGTCCATGATTATAGGATTCTGAAGCCCAAAAACTGTAGGAACTGCTGATTGCGTGATGTTAACCTGATGGGCGTCAAGGGCAGAGCATGATGTGTGCGTCGAATCATTCCATTATTATATCCTCGACGTCGTTGACTTCTTCTAAAAACTATAGGCATTATGCTTATATCCTTGTTTCTAAAGGCAATGATATTGCTGTTAGGCTCCCCTGTTTGCTCTATGAAGCGGATCTTTATGAACAACAGGTAAAATTTGATTTGATGGTTCCTGTGAAATACGTTATCCAGCCGTAACAGATGGGAAAACTGGTAGATGGAGTCCACTTTTACTATAGAGGAAGGAGACTGATGCAATACTGTGCTAAATTCGTATGATGCTCAACTTAAATATATTCACTAGGAAATCAGATTCAGACAGCTGATTAGATGGAATAACTTTGTCACTGAAGGGCCACAGAACGTTCCTATAGAACAATCACTGGAAAAAATCAAGAGTGAAAGGACATTTTAATGACATTTTTATTATTATTATTATTCACTGATCTCATAAAGAAGACACTCGCATCCTAATATGAGGAATCTTTCTAACTCTTTCATGGTTTTGCAAATGCTAATCACGCTATAAAACCACCCAGCTTTAAATCCTGAATAATATCGTTAATCGCATCGGTAAAGTCATTTTTATCAGGTGTATGAAGCGTCATGAGTACCCTTAGCATGTTTACCAAATCATTAGGATCGGTGTAGCGGCATAGCAACTCCCCTGTATTCGCTTTGGATATATCTTCTAATCTAGGTGAGTTGTCACTAGTATGCTTGCTTTCATTGGTGTGTTTATTCAGAGCTTGCTCATTCAAAGAAACTGCTCTCATTGCTTCATCAGTGGTAGCTCTTGATGTTATTACAGGGTCGCTTGAACTGGCTCCAAGCACGGTACATCTTGAATCCCGCTCTTCGAGACTTGAGAAGATTTCAGGATCTCGTTTGGGTGTTGTAGTCAATGCACAGCTGGTCATTGCTTTACAGCATCTTCTCCTATGTTGCTTAAGCCTTGAAATTGTCCTGTTTTTTAAAGTTCTATTACATATGCAGCACTTAACAAAGCGATTACTCCCCCCTTGGGAAACATACGAAAAATCAAGATTCTCGTAAATTGACTGTAATTGTCCGTCTTTGTGAGTGTTCATGTTCAAGCTGTATATATAAACTAGTCAATGTATAATGTAGATGTTGAATTCGTATACGATAACACGAGACTGAGTTATTTTTTAACATTTATGTATTTATATATGTACTCAGGTTTTGATGCATATAAACAGCCATGTCCGAATTAGACTAAGCAAAATATTGTAGTATTTCCGCATAATAGTTGTAATTCCGTTAAATATAACTATCTCATTAAGCACAAGCAGATTCAAGTAGCTAGAAATGGATTCATAGAGGTAAGAGTACAAGTTTTCTTGATAGTTAGCACAGAGAATGCGAGAGTTAAGGGAGATACTGGTCATTTTCCCTTTGCAGATCACCTTTTTTCCCTTTGCTGGCCACCTTTTCCCTTTGCTGGTCACATTTTTCCCTTTGCTGGTCACATTTTTCCCTTTCCTGGTCACCTTTTTCCCTTTCCTGGTCACCTTTTTCCCTTTTCTGGTCACCTTTTTCCCTTTGCTGGTAACCTTTTTCCCTTTGCTGTCACGTTTTTCCCTTTCCTGGTCACCTTTTTCCCTTTCTTGGTCACCTTTTTCCCTTTGCTGGTCACCTTTTTCCCTTTCCTGGTCACCTTTTTCCCTTTCCTGGTCACCTTTTTCCCTTTCCTGGTCACCTTTTTCCCTTTGCTGGTCACATTTTTCCCTTTGCTGGTCACCTTTTTCCCTTTGCTGGTCACCTTTTTTCCCTTTGCTGGTCACCTTTTTCCCTTTGCTGGTCACCTTTTTCCCTTTGCTGGTCACCTTTTTCCCTTGGCTGGTCACCTTTTTCCCTTTGCTGGTCACATTTTTCCCTTTGCTGGTCACCTTTTTCCCTTTCCTTGTCACCTTTTTCCCTTTCCTGGTCACCTTTTTCCCTTTGCTGGTCACCTTTTTCCCTTTGCTGGTCACATTTTTCCCTTTGCTGGTCACCTTTTTCCCTTTGCTGGTCACCTTTTTCCCTTTGCTGGTCACCTTTTTCCCTTTCCTGGTCATCTTTTTCCCTTTCCTGGTCACCTTTTTCCCTTTGCTGGTCACCTTTTTCCCTTTCCTGGTCACCTTTTTCCCTTTGCTGGTCACCTTTTTCCCTTTGCTGGTCACCTTTTTCCCTTTGCTGGTCACGTTTTTCTCATTGCTGGTCACCTTTTTTCCCTTTGCTGGTAACATTTTTCCCTTTGCTGGTCACCTTTTCCCTGAATGGGTTACATGATGGGAACGTATATAACGTTGACATGAACCAGTTTTCCACTAAGTTCACGTCTAAAGTCGCTTTCAAAGTCTAACATATGAATAGGCTGTGAGCATTCTTGTTTCATCCTCTCTAGCTTGACAGCTAAAGTAAAATAAATCGCTCTTAATGTATATACGTTAATGAGAAAGTATAAAAGAACTATCCTGAATAAAAATCGATTAGTATAACGTGACAGCTAAGGTGGTTAAGCTCGCAAGAGGTTTCGGTTTAATTAACTCTCTCACTAGCCTGCAATCATTGAAGCACATTTATCTGGTTACATAGACTGAGGAACTGTGGTAAAGCTAGAGAAAAATTAAAGAGACGAGACCCTGGAATCATTCCGTTAGACGATTCGTGTAATCTTAGCGGCATTGCCAACGCTCAGCATAAGGTCTCTGCTTCGAGAAACATTGCTGCCAAGATCTGACTGAAACGACTTGCAAAAGCGTGCAATCTGAAGTTACATTAGGTGAAAAAGTTGGCAGCGTGACTAGTAACAGCAATTATGAAGGGAAAGGTAGTTCCAGGTACAGTAACCATGAAGAAGAAACGAGGAGGATTTCTACCTTTCATACCAATTATTGCAGCTCTAGGCGCTGCTGCTGGAGGTGCAGCCCAAATTGCCTCAGCAGTAAATAAGAAAAAGGCAGCAGATAAACAACATGCCGAAATGATGAGGCATAAGAGAGAAATTGAGAGAAAGGTATCTGTTGGCGGAGGGTCCAAAAAGAAGAAACGAGGAGGATTTCTACCGATCGTAGCAATTATTGCAGCACTAGGAGCCGCCGCTGGAGATGCATCACAAATTGCTACAGCTGTAAATACGAAAAAAGCTGCATATAAACAACTTGCTGAAATGATGAGACGTAACAGGGAAATTGAAGCAAGATGGAGAGGTTTTCGAGTGAAGAAGAATAAGGGAAGAAACACAGAAACGAAGAGGAGACAGAGCCTGAAAGGGAATTCAAAAAACTCAGGCAGAGGGCTATACTTGTCCCGGAAAAAACATTGAGTAACATAGACCTTGACTTGTATGCCCTACGTTTAAAGATTCCTCATATTAGGATGCGAATGTCTTCTTTATGAGATCAGTGAATAATAATAATAATAAAAATGTCATTAAAATGTCCTTTCACTCTTGATTTTTTCCAGTGATTGTTCTATAGGAACGTTCTGTGGCCCTTCAGTGACAAAGTTATTCCATCTAATCAGCTGTCTGAATCTGATTTCCTAGTGAATATATTTAAGTTGAGCATCATACGAATTTAGCACAGTATTGCATCAGTCTCCTTCCTCTATAGTAAAAGTGGACTCCATCTACCAGTTTTCCCATCTGTTACGGCTGGATAACGTATTTCACAGGAACCATCAAATCAAATTTTACCTGTTGTTCATAAAGATCCGCTTCATAGAGCAAACAGGGGAGCCTAACAGCAATATCATTGCCTTTAGAAACAAGGATATAAGCATAATGCCTATAGTTTTTAGAAGAAGTCAACGACGTCGAGGATATAATAATGGAATGATTCGACGCACACATCATGCTCTGCCCTTGACGCCCATCAGGTTAACATCACGCAATCAGCAGTTCCTACAGTTTTTGGGCTTCAGAATCCTATAATCATGGACATCTTCAATGGTATCGACACCGAGATTCGACGACAAGATCACTAAGAAGAGGAACATGTGTTTTCACTATATAATACATCAGTTCTGGACTCTAACAACGAGTTTAGAATCTCTTGTCAAGTTGAACATTTATATACATTACACCGTCTCAGGGTGAAGAGAATGCTGTTGTTAAACCTGTACTCATCGAGTGGAGAAGGCTTGTGATTCGACTTTCTGATGCTGAGATCTCAAGACTGTTAAGCTGGATAAGACTCTGTTTCACCCATTTAGGACCACAGATCTGCATACTCAACCTGCTGTGTTACAGGAATTTACCTGAATAGTGACACCACATCTAAAATGGAGAAGCCGTGATTTGTCATTTTTTGGTGCTCTGACTTAAGATCGAGTAATGCATCTAAAGACGGTTCTCTTTTTGATCATTGTAACATAACTTAAACTAATCATTGTAATGATTTATTTTTCATTAGGAATGCAAGGATTTTTAATGAATAAAAACACTATGTAAAAGCATACCTTAATTCTTTTATTGTTATTATTTATCTTACATTTCCATCACTTTCTCGCCCGACTCATTGTTTCTGTATATGTCATTACACTTGTAACAGCAGGTTATGCAAATTTCCTTATTATTTAAATGAAAGTCTTTTTATTTTCATAATTTGTATTCCAGCGTGGCAAACAGCCTTAATGCTGTTAATGTATACAGGGCTCAAGTCTTTTAGGATACAAATTACTTAAAGTATTTTCACAGTCACTTAAATTATTGCTCACAATGCTTAATTTCAGTGAATATAGGGAGACTAGTTCGAGCTAACTCTCAGCCATGCATTGAATTGTATACAAAATTGACCGTAGTTTTTCATTGTATACCCTGTAATGTTATATAAGGATCCTGTCTTAATGTGTTTCGGTGATGTAGATGTCTCAGCACCCGTTTCTTGCCGAAATGTTGCTTGTAGGTATTCTACCCTCCAATAGCGTCAGCATCCATTGCATGGTAGCAGGCTATTCCTCTTCTTCTTCCTCTTATTGCACACCCTGAAACATTGCACAATGAAAGTCTTAGAAAACTATCTTGGTCAAGTAAAGGCAACCTGGAAAGAATTACATTTTTTGTTATGATACATGTAAAATGAAGCATATGGCACATGTAAAAGAAGCACAATGATTTGTATAAACATTCGGATATTTAGAGTTATTTCAATGCGTTAGATATAATTAAACTCAAGCATGTGATATTGTAATTTCGTTAATTTTTTATAAAATTCTATAATATGAATCTTTTGTATCTTTATATGTAATATCAATGAGTCAGTTGTTTTATTTATGAATTTTTCATTGCGAAATGGGAGAACATTCAATACTTAAGTTTGACACTTCTACGCACCTTCTTTGCGTGTAAAAAAGACAATTTACATGTCTTAAATTTCCCCTTCTCTGCCATGCCATTATACTGTAGGTATACGCTCCCAGGTATTTCTGCAATCTCTTGATCGGTTAACGAATTATAGCGCTCTGGCAAGAACACTTGACAATCCTCCAGCGAAGATGCGATCCTGGTACCATATCTTGTTTGAACTCTCTTTAAGGACTTTATCTCATAGTTAAGACCTATTTCCAGATCTTGAACTCGGCGAGTCGGTAGGAAACTACGCTCTTCCACCATCTTGTTAAGTCTATCAGCTAAACAATCTGTAACAGACATTGTCATGAATTATTATTCTCACTACATTATTCAAGTTGAAGAACTAGGGTGTGTATGTTTTGTAAGTAAGCCTATGAGGGTGTAGAGAAATAAAGAATAAGTACAGAAATCATGTGAATGTTCATTGAAGATGAGCCAGCAGAGAACCAAAGAATGAGTAGAGGAAATCGTGTGCGAATGTATAGTGAAACAAAGAATGAGGGGGGAAAATCGTATGAATGTTTAAGTAAGAAGAATGTGTTGAGAAGATCATGTGAATGTCAATAGAGAAATGAGCTGAGAACGTCGTGTGAATGTTAACAAAGCATGAACCTGCAGGGGGACAAAGAATGAGTAGAGGAAATCATGTGAGTGTATAGTGAAACAAAGAATGAGGGTAAAGTCGTATGAATGTTTATGTAAGAAGAAGGTGTGGCGAAAATCATGTGAATGTTAATGGAAGCAAAGAATGTGAAGAGAAAGTCATGTGAATGTTAACAGAGCATGAACCTGTAGGTGGAATAAAGAATGAGTAGAGGAAATCATGTGAGTGTATAGTGAAACAAAGAATGAGGGGAAAATCGTATGAATGTTTACAAAGAAGATGTAGAGAAAATCATATAAATGTTACAGAAGAATGTGTGTTGAGTATATCATGTGAATGTAAAGCACAGATTAGAAAATATGATGCTCTTTGTAACGAATCGTCTTTCATGTACTGTAACGTTTAAATAAAATTAAATGTATTGTAAAAGCCAACAGTGATTTTGTATAGTTATTTAAAACTCACCTTGCATTGCCCCCGTTTTGATATGTGCTGAATGTGTAGACGGTCTGTAGCTCACTTTGCTTTTAAAGCTCTTTAAAACTTGAATGTAAAGTTAATAAGTACACAACAGTTCTAACATGGGACAGATGTCTGTTTATATAGGGATCTAAACCCCCTCCAGGCGATGCCTGCACGTCATCATGGCTGTGATGCTTACACGTCACGTGATTATTGCAGTCAATGGCATCATCTCTTGCTACGCATGCGCAGAGGCCCTCAGCACTTCTATCCCTGCTTGTTTCACTTCCTCTCCCTCTCTCGCTCTCTCTCTCTCTCTCCCTCTCTCGCTCTCTCTCACACAGCTGCATGCAGTTAAAGCATCAATCTAAGTGATGTATTCTAGAGTACAGAGGAAAATCAGTGAAGTCATTGAAAGATCAGGGTTCGAACTAGGGGCAACTGATTGAAAATTATATACAGCATTAATTGTTCATTGTATGAGCTTTCAAACATGCTTTCGTCTACAGCTCTATTTCTGCTAGTTTCTGCGATAATTGAGATTTAAACTTAAGGATCGAACCCTGGACGTCAGGTACCCTAATATACACCCGCAAGATATTATCTGATGACATAAACGTAATAGGTTTATTTGGTACCTTTGTCTTAATTATTTACTGTTATTAAATTTATAAGTAAACTTCATTGAATCGGTATTCGAACTCAGAACGCCAGAAACAAAATTATTTATAATATTAGTTTGATGTGTTTAAAAGACCTGTATGCAGTTGCAACATTGATCTAAGTGATATATTCTAGAACACAGTGGAAAATTAAGGAAGTCACTGAAAGATCGGGATTCGAGCTAGGGACACTGATTGGAAATTATATAAAGCATTAATTGTTCATCGTAGGAACTAAAAATCGTGCTTTGGTCCGCGCCTTAATCCCTGCTAGTTTCTGAGATAATTGAGATTTAAAGTTAAGGATCGAACCCATGACACCCGGACTCTAATATACGTGCACAAGAAACGAGCTAATGGCATAAAAGTAATAAAGTTTATTTACTGTCTTTATTTTAATTAGTTTTGGAGTTATTAGAAGACCGGTTTCGAGCAATCGTAAATGGAGCCTTGCATCCCGAACTATAATTAGTTTTTATTGCATCATTTTGTCTCTTTTCATTCAGGACATGCGCGTGAGTTGGTGTGTGCGTGTGTGGGTTGCTGCTGTTGGGTGTAAGTGAACAGGCATATGTGCTTGCACGTGTGTGTGTGTGTCCATGTATATGTATGCGTGAGTGTAAGAGCACTGGTGTATGTATGTATACGCATGAGGTGCGTGAATGCGTGTGTGTACTGTTGTATGTATGTGTGTGTACTGTTGTATGTATGTGCATGTGTGTGTGTGCTGGTGTATGTATGTGCGTGTGTGTGTGTGCTTGCATGCGTGCACCAGTGTATGTTTGCTGATGTGTGTACAAGTGCTCGTGTATATGTGAACGCCTGAATGTGTACAAGTCGTGGAGAAAGAAAGAGATAGATAGAAAGAAAAAGAGAGGAGAAGAAGAAAGAATGTTGTCTAGGCTTCGGGATATCTAAGTATGCATCAGGGTTTAATATAAATAATTATAGTTGTTAAATGCAATTTTAATCCGATCGCCCGCTGCTTCAATAACTTAATAGTTATTATAGCATTTCACAGGGTTGGATTCGAACTAGGGGCCTCTGGTTCCTAACAATACAGATCGTTAAACATTGTAATGTTGTATATATTAAATTATATTTGTTAAACACGTTTTAATCTGACCGCCCAATACTCACATAGTTTAATATTTATTAAGCATTAGAGTTTAGCAAATTCGATCTGGAACCCTCTGAACACCGTTTCATTAATTAAATTATATTTGTTAAATACATTTTAATCTAGCCGTGCATAGTTTAATAGTTATTGGGCATTAGAGTTTCGCAGATTCGATCTAGGACCCTCTGAACGGTCTTTCATTAATCAGGGTAATGATGTATAAAAAAATTATATTTGATAAATACATTTTTAAATCTGACCTTGCGTAGTTTAATATTTATTAAGCATTAGAGTTTCGTTGGGTAAGATTCGAGCTAGAACCCTCTGAACACCCTTTCATTAATTAGGGTTATGATATATAAAAAATTAAATTATAATTGATAAATACATTTTTTTAATCTGACCTTGCATAGTTTAATAGTTATTATGCGTTAGAGTTTCACTTGGTAAGACTCGAGCTAGAATTCTCTGAACGCCCTTTTATTAATTAGGGTAATGATATAATAATATCAATCATTAATTTCTCATTAGCAATAAACTTTTGATTACAGTAAGAATCGAACACCGATCTATGGATATCACTCAGAGGTTTAATGCACGTAATGTAATGGATATTAGGCGCTTTTTCGGAGTCGTTGGCTGAAACAGAATGCTTCTTAACTATGCTCGGATATATTCGTAGGAGATCGTAAAAACATCGGAGAGAACTCCCTCAGGCAAAATCATGATGGCCGACTATGACGTCACGCAGAGTTGGTAAACAAGTTTCTCTCTCTTTCACACAAACAAGGAGAGGACGAGTATAAAGCAGCCCTCGAATTCTTTTGTTAAACTAGCAGGTGGCCAAACAATGGGAACGCTGCAGGTGTCTTTCTAAACTAGCCTTGCCAAGAACAATAGAAAGGCACACACAATAGAATCTCTTACACAATGGAAAGGGTCAGGCTTTGTTATGGAGCAGGTGTCTTTCTAAAGTATGACGTCACGCAGAGTTGGTAAACAAGTTTCTCTCTCTTTCACACAAACAAGGACAGGACGAGTATAAAGCAACCCTCGAATTCTTTTGTTAAACTAGCAGGTGGCCAAACAATGGGAACGCTGCAGGTGTCTTTCTAAACTAGCCTTGCCAAGAACAATAGAAAGGCACACACAATAGAATCTCTTACACAATGGAAAGGGACCGGCTTTGTTATTGGGTTGCCACGTGTTCGAGAACAATAGGAGTGGAGTGGGTAACTGACCAGGTGCAGAAGTGGCCGGATGTGGAATGGGTAGGAAAAACATCTCGCCTTTGTTACAGAACCTTAAATTTATGACCCCTTTGTTCGTTTTGACAGTTGATTGACAGCTTTAATTACCTAACTGTCAAGCCTCCATTGTACTCAACAAGATTTACGACCGCAGCTGCAAGTAAAACTACCAAGGCACAGCGGGGGGTGGGGGTGGAGGAGGGAGGAGGTGGGGGAGCTCATTTGCATATGAATAGCCATGCATAAATTAACTGGGCCAGAATGCCCATGCCAAGGAGCAGGGGGTGGGGGAGAGGAGGTGGGGGGAGAAGAGGTGGGGGAGCTCATTTGCATATGAATAGCCATGCATAAATTAACTGGGCCAGAATGCCCATTTCCCTACTACTCGCGTGGGTTAATTCGTAACAAAACTGACTTAATTATGCGAATAGCTGTATTTTTTCTATGCGTAAATACAACCAAGAAAATATTGCTTAGTTTGAGATTAATTGATCGAGAATAACGCGAATAAAAACATTGTTTTTATGAGTACCAAGGGGTGATTTATGAAGAACTGTGAAACGGCAACTCTAGGCCGAGCCCGAGAACTGTAATTATAGATAATTTATTAATTAACTTTTATTGATGTTAAATCATACTATGTAAATATCTTTTTCTCATACTACTTGTATATTTTAAGAAGGGTGATTTAACGTTATGTATGTATCTAGGTTACTAATATTAGAAGAATTATAAATGGTTTAATGTAAATAATTTAAGCGCTATGTTAAAATACTGTCCACGACGAAATGCTTTAGCTACAGGAATAGTGCCTTCGAAGGCAGAAAATCTAGTTTTATGACGTCTCTTTGGTCGCAGGGCCATTATTCCTACAGCGAGGGTGTAGCGCCTTTGTCCCTTTATTTGATAATTCGCCGTGACCAAGTGAGAGAGACAGATAGCTTAACGGTAAACTTAGGAAAAGCCGCGATTTATATTAAGCTTGGACCAACGAGATCCCTGGAAGTTTATACGAAATATTGAGATGCGTCGGGTGGCGCTAAAAATGGACCAATAGGAAAGGAAGCAGCCCCAGTAGCCTCCGACTATAAATGGATCTGTTTGGAGCAAATTCGGGACAGTTTTGTCATGGCAGCTTAGCATTTCAGTTTGGCAGTTTGGTAGTTTTGGCATTTCATTTCAGTTTGGCATTTTGTCATGTGTGTTGAGGGAGAGATGCTGCAGGATGTGTGAGATATCGCGCCAAAAAGGGAATAAAGACAGTTTTAGAAACACACCTAAGATCCGCTACTCGTAAAGAGATAATAAGCATATTTAAACTTCGTGTCATATCCGCGCCGCATTTTAACAGCGGTGGACAGTATTTTACGGCGACAATACCAGTGTTGTATACTACGTGTGTTAGTTAAATAAAAATGAAACGGCAGTGTCATCTTTTCATAACCAAAGCACGTCTATGTCTTCCTATATCACCACCCAAGATCTACGCTTCCTTTACCGAGGATAAGTCCATGCTCCCATATAGTTTAAGGAAAACTACTGCAGCTAGCCGAGGATAAAATTGCAGAGAATCAACACACTGCGAACTTCTGGAATTCACATGGGAGATGCATCAAGGTAAGCCTACAGCAACGGATGGAGGAGGTGACTGCCGCAACTGACAAATTTATTTCTTTAATTGTTTCAAAACGAATTATGATAGCGACAACATATTATACCTGAAATGCAGAGTAATTTTGGGAGATCATTTACCTGTATAGAAAATGTTGAAAGTGTCCTCCATCCTGCATATGCCACAACTCAACACGTCATTCCATGTTACTGGGCATTCGTTGGAGGACTCTGTTTAATAGCTTGAATCTCCTGTGTAATGTTGTGCTTAAGATCGTCCAATGTCTGGGGACGTGTGGCATAAACCCTGTATTTTAAGTAATCACATAGAATGAAATCCGGTGATGTCAAATCCGGAGATCTCGGTGGCCACAGTTTCTTGGAAATTATCCGGTCATCAAAGAAACTTGCAATTAGTGCCATGAGTTCATTTGATGTAGGGCATGTAGCGCCGTTCTCATGAAAATATCCTTCACTCAGCTCTACATCGTCTAGTTGCTCAGCAAACTCCATAAAAATCCGCAGTGTTCAAATTGTTTTAAAAAAAAATTGGTCCTACTATTCTCTGTGCGGATATTGAACACCAAACTCCGATTTTAACCGGGTGCATAGCCAGATAAATGGAACCATGCTTCATTTGTGAACCATGTGAGGGACAATATGGCAGGATTTTGCAAAATGAACACCTGAAACCAACGACAATAATTCAGTCGTCTATCCTTATCTGGTTCCTGCAACTGATGGACAACCGCAATGCTATACGGCTTTATGTCTGCACTTTTCACAGCTCTCTGACACATTTAGTAGCTGTGCCCTGTCTCCTGCGACAAAGTCTTAATGATTTTTTGGGTGACTGATCTAGTCATACTCTTACGTCAAAAACCACCGGGGAAGCCTAGATGAACGAGTTTTGCCTTTTTCACTCGCCAGATATCCAGTTGTTTCCAATTTTTTACTAGTTCCAGTATTCTTTGGGGAAAATTCGGAACATCAAATTCTCTCTGGTATGCCCTTTGAATACTTGTAGTAGAGTTCGTAATCCAGTATTGCTTTACAAGGAAGAGTCGTTCATTAAATGTGTACTCCATTTACACGTTGGCTAGAATAAGATTTCAAAAACAGTTGCCCGCAATAAAACTAACAATTACGAATAAAGCACGAACATCTGCGCATCTAGTCGCAGGCAAGCGAAACTCCAGAATATTCTGCTTAATTTGGTGCTAAAATTGGGCATTGAGAGAATTTCGAACAGAATGAAGAAACAAACAAACAAACAAACAAAAAATTGTCAGTTCGTCATAAATCACCCTGTATAATGTATATAAGGAATTATGTAAAATTGTCTTTAGAGATAGTCATGCAATATAAGGATTTAGATTTTTAAATTAAACATTCGCAAGACGTAAATGTAATTTATAGTTTAATATAGACACCTGTGATTTAGGTATATACAGTAAAATATATTATTAGCATATTTTAATATTTTTTTAAATAATCGTACCTATTTCTTGAAAAACTTTCCATGGGGTAAATTGCGTTTTTTGTTTGGGATGTCATATCGAATATGCCGACATGTTTCTGAGCTGTATTTAAAGAGTAATAACTTATTTTATCATTCCAAAATATAAAAATGAGTTTTTTTTATCTTCTGTGGTCCGTAATAATAGACAAGCTATTTAGGCGGATTTGATTAATGCAGCTGAATATTTTATTAGTAAATATGTGCTCGTAAATAATGCCTTATTCATTCACATGGAGCTCTGTATGTCGTTTTGTTACGGAGAAAGGGAATGTTCATTTATTTTGTCGCTTTGTTTTTTGTTTTTTTAATGTTAAAGCCCTTCTGGTGCCCAAATGTCACGGTGTCGTGTTTTAGTAGAAGCCCCTTTCCCACATGTCCCGAATCATGCTCTTTTTCTAATTTGTTTCTCGTCAAAGCGCTTAATGTGTAACATTTTAAGGCATCACAACAATTAGCACACTTTTTAATTGTGTAACTGGGATGAGAATATTACGAAAGTAACCTTTTGATAAAAAATAAAGTTATAATTATAATTCTCGGTTTAAGATAGAACAGAAAGCTAGAAATTGATATCGTTCACTAATTACTAATCTAAACTGCATTACGTACCTTCTTTAATGCTCTTTAGGTAATACTTGCAGACTTACCCGGCTTTAAACGGGTGGCCTTTAAACATTAAGTGATTTATTTAACTATTTTACCTCCCTTCCTATACTTCATAAGATTGCAGTAAAATTCCGCTTAACCGAACTACACTTAGTCGAAACGGTGAGGGAGGAAGTAAAATATGAAAGAAAGAATGAGGGTAAAAATATAAGATACTAAAATTCGGGGCTGGCAAGGTTGCTACGATAATTAGCAGTGTTCTTTTGTCTTAACCCTAAATTCCTTTACAGATACTTGGTATTTTTATGCACCTACCCCACATTCCAATACACTTCGTCGTCGTTTCTAATGCTTCCCATATTTCCTACGACCTTCGGGGGATCCTCATTCCACCAAGCGATAACTGAACACATTTCTTAGGTGGAGATATCCAGCGGGCGGAATCCGTTGCCTCCGATGGCTGATGAGGATGGCGGTAGAATGAGACATTCCAATAAATATTGTACCGTAATACAAGTGTACAATACTGCTTGCACATTCAATGCGGAGGCCTACTGTTATTTTACTTTTGGTGTTGGTTAGTGTGGTTTATTTGCATTTAAGATGTTGGCGAAAAAAAAGCTATTCTAATACGCATTGAACAGAACCCGGAAGTAACGGAAACTGTTAGCGACTGAGTCACAAAGTATTAAGAGGTAAGAAAGACTACAAATTCATATTGAAATCTTAGAAATATTAAATTAGACCTCTATTTTGTTTATACATTGCTCTGCTTTATTATAACAAAACAATCAATCAAAACCAACAGATTTAATGCTTATCAAAGAGTAGCTGTTCGCAAGTGTAACGAGAAGAAATTTCAGAAAAAAAATTGCAGATTTTATGAAAAAGTCTCACTTACCGGGATCATTCAAGCGGCAACGTCTGTAGCCCGCCTTCGGGAGGTCCCGGGTTGATTACCGGTGGCCGTCCACTCTGGCCATGAGCTTTTTCGTTGTTTTCGTGCCTAGGGGAATGCCGGAGGGGGGTCTATTCCACCAGGATTCCTCCTTTCCCTCATTTCCTAATTTCATCTCTCTCCCGTTCATCTTTCAGTATGTGTCTTCGGATTACGTAGTGTGGCTGGTGTTGGGAAAATGGCTTGGTTGCTGCGCTTTGTAAATGATTTCTCCCCATAAAGCGCCAGGGTGCATTCACCCGCTTGCTAGGGTTGCTTCGTTGCCCTCTCACGAGATTCTTCGCCTTTGCTGGTACCGGCGGGTCTTCAATTTGAACATATTACGGACTTTGGCGAGGTGTCCTCCCTGCAGTAAATACCTCGTACCTCACAAACAATCTCTGCAATGTATATTTTAATACTGTATAGAACAGGTGTTTTATTAAAATTATTACATGCATGTGAAATACAATAATTATTTTCCTTCTTTCGCTGCTTAAAATCATTACCATCGGTTATCCGAAACGGCTCTGGCCTCTTTAGTTCGGTTAAGCGGAGTTCTACTGCATTGTACATTGATCTAGAAGATATCCTTTGTCTTTATAATTGCATCTTTTACAGCCCCGTGATATTCCTAACGTCGCACGAGAAATCCCCTGTTGTTCACGGAAATGGATGTGAAATAAAAAAAAAGTTTTTTTATGGGGCTCTTTAACTGCTGTGGTCCTTAGCGTCCCATTCTATATGTGGCGTGAAAGATCGGTAATCTTGCTCAGAGACCTCTTTGTCAGTCTTGAGGTTCTTTTACGTGCCGTAAATCTACGACAAAGAACTACCGGCTTCACTTCCCTTCCGAAGGAAGTCATGCTAAGGATTTTTACGCCCGAAAAAATCCATCGCCCTCCGCGCGACCTCGGAAACTGGAGGCTAGCATGGTAACTACTACACAAAAATTGTAGATCGTGTTAAAATGCACAATTTATGTCATATACATTTTTTTTGTTGAGTGAACTATTTTCGAGATATTGCTTGTTATTCCTTTAAATTTTCCAATACTTATACTTTTTCTCAAATTTCTTATTCATTTTTTTTGTCCTGGTAATGCAAAGAGAATGGAATACTCCAAATAGCAACCAGCTCTTAAACGCTTAAAGCCTACCAATTCCCCTTGCATCTACACGAAAATTAGCAATAAGATTAACATCTCGATATCTCGATTAACATGAAGCATATGGAGAATAAGCGTTTGTAAAAATAGTTTTACAAGATTAGAGAAAGTCGTGTGAGTGTATCACATCAGATTTTTTCTTATTTAAGCGATAATTTTATATTTGCGATTGTTTATAGTTACCGTTATGCTTTGCTCATTGTAGGGTTAATGATGCGTCATAACTTATTGATAACGTGAAAAATATGTAAAATAGGAAAGAAACCGGTAAGCAGTTATTTATGATTACGCGTGCAATTCTTTTCATAGCTCGTGACTCTTCCTTTATAAAATTAAGGAAGTGTCTCGACCTATGTGTACATTGGAGTTGAATAGATGCTGTTGTATCGAGTGCAATAAATTGAAACGTTATGAACATCGTACCCTCACAATCCTCTTGTGCAAGAGGGTGCAATGTGTGTGGACAAGAAATTTTCTTAAGATCGTTAGGCGCGAAGCAAATCTAATATACTCCAGCAGAAATTTCCAGAAGTCTAGGAATTGTTCAGGAAGCAATAATTAGCTTCAGCTGCACTCATCAAACTTCATTAAAGGTGACGTTCCGACATTCCTGCGACGAGACGGTATATTCAAAATCAAGGTACACAAACTTGCTAAAACTTCTGGGGAGCACTAGAATGTAGAAGTTGTGAGAGGGGGGTAGTCTCAGTACTTCGGAAAAGTTGTTGTAGAATGACAAGTTCCTCGGTTATCACTGGACTACAAAATAGAGCGATGTAAAGATATCACTGAAGCTTTCAAGCCTGAATACTAAAGTACTGTAGCATTATCAGATAAACCTTAATTTCCAAAGAGAGTCGCATTTTATTAAATATCCAATGTGTTCCCAAATCACGGACTCTGCCCTTAATTTGGCGGACATAAGGGAAGGCTGAAATGAAACAATTCTCAGTTTGATCAACATTTCGGCTTTTGCCATTTTTGGCTAAAATTAATTCTATGCAATGTGATTAATATTCTCAAAAAACTTTATCATTTGCTCCCAAAAGCTAACCTAACACACAACAGTTTTATTATTGTAACTATTACAAATCTCTTCAGTGGCTTTTTCTGCTTTAAATTTCAAACATTTTATAAACTTAAACTCTTCAACTTCAACTACCAAGCTGCATATACCTTTGTAGTTTGAGACAAATATGTTGAACAAAACTATGGGCAGACTTTACCTCTATCCTTTTAAATTTTTGTTATAAAAATTACATGCCATGTAACATATTTCTGGATACATCTCAACCTTTTGCAAGAAAATAGTTTTAAGAGTCATGAATAAACTAAAACCAAATGTTTATACCTAGTTAATTTGCACGAGCATATATCAAATTGAATTTAAGCAATCTATGTACTTCCGTAGAAGTAAACTGATTGTATATATTTTTAATAAAATGTGTGGTTATCATGGGACCAAAATTGCAGGACAGTTTGCATTTATATTATGAACAAGAACACCAAATTTCAGCATTATATCTGATTTTCCAAAGTAAAATTTCATTTTAAGTCTCTCTCCCCCAATTGAAGGGTTTCCAAAAAAGGTGTATAAATTTAAGGAGAAGATATTGTATTAGATCACTCAAATTTAGGGTTGTGCAGGTCTCCTAAAAGCCTGTTGCAGGCCTGAAAGAAAACCAAAATAGGGCTTTTCTACTAATCAAGCTTTCATTAGAATGTTATCCCTTTAAAAATCACCTGTTAAAAATTTATTTAAGTGCTTTTTTAAAACCTTCAGCTTAATTCTATTATCAGTAATTAATTTGCAAACACGAAAATTAATTATATGAGGCTAGCAGAAAGAGATAGAGAACTCGGAATTCCCTAGTAGTCAAGTTTTGACAGAGAAAAATACATGAATGATTTCATGCGAAGCTAATACGGTAGCCAATGAGAAAACATATTATCTATTATAGCGGAAAAATTAGCATTTGTCTGGCAGAGTATAAAAAGTGGAAAATTCCGAGAAATCTTCTTTCAATTCTTGCCCTCAGGAGGTCCCCTTCATCTCGAACTGTGAGGATGGGAAGCGTGTGAATTCAGATACAGATTCAACTTAGATCTTGACAAAGCAGAGTGGGAAATGTGTAATTCGGAGAACTGCAAAGGGGTCCGGACAAGTATTATATGTAACTGGCTGTTTCATTGTTTATTTAACTGGAATAATCCAGACAAGCAGTAACATGTGGCGTTATTCAACTCTCATTACCCGATTCGGGATATGTAGCTAGACAAATAGAGGCAATTTAGGCCAACAACAACGAGAAGAAGAGTAGCAGCGAAGTTCAAAACAGCATCCCGAGCTTTAGTACCACAACGCCACCACTCGTCAGCGCTACAAAATGCACGGAACGATTTGTAGAATTTTGATTACCTTTAGTTTGCTTAGGACATTTGTATACCTAAGTATACATCACTGGTAATCACGTAGTTAAGACATATAACTTGGTAAATAAGGGATGTGTGTGCGTGTGTGCGCGCGTGCGTGCTGCGTGTGAGACTTTAATGTTGACGAGACATTGATTTATTATTATGCCATTGGGATCTTAAAAGATAATTTGTATGGTCAACTTTAAAAAAAGTAATAACAGAATCTAACATTTCTACAAAACACTTCGAGTATCACTAAGCTAATTAATCTTGCAACACGAACGAAATCCCTGTTGTTTAAAGTATGGAGTGTTCCTTTTAAGCACTTCCAGATTTCGAGCAAGCCTTTTCCTTTAAAATATATGGCAAAAGCAATAGTGGAGAAAGAATTTTGTTAGGGACCTCAGAACCGCAACTCTCAAACAGCGATTACCTCTCTCTTTGAACTCCGAACAGCACTGCGCACTTATCACTTATTCTGCTAGGATATTCCGTGTTTATCCGTGAATAAGGTAATGGTATCCCTACCTTCACCAAGATATTATTTTATAGCTGTAGGCACAAGTTTTAAAATCCTTTTCTAGGAATCCAAGACAATGGCGTCATCAGATTCCACCACGACATATCATTGCAGTCTTCATGCAGTATGTTTTTACACCATAGAAAATTTGGTAGTGCTTTTCGTACATAATTTTCTGCTTTCAGAGCAGATTCCTTCAGCTTCTTCCAAGGAGTATTTTAAAGGCTGCTGATGAACTATTCTAATGCAGAAGACCACTTCTAGCTCCTTCATCTACAGAAAACATCTGCTTGTGAGGTTCAGTTGCTCGATGCACAAATTACATCACATCAAAACCCGGTTTTGGAATCTTGTTTCACTTAACGCTATAGTTACTGCAAGTCTCTCTTTGAAACCAATTCCGTATTAACTGAGCGGGGAGTTATTTAATCACTGGCGTATTTCGTAGTAAACAATGCAAACAATTTGTCAAATTGACATTAGCATATAGACTCTAGGAATAGCGATTTTGACAAAACCTGACAGTCTTTTAATAAAGCAGAACTAGGAGGAATATCTGATGCACTTGAGAAACAATAAAATTTCATTAGTCATCTATAAAATCAAGTGAATGGATGGAGTGCCAGAAGAGGATAGTGGGTTCATCCAAGCTCTGCTGCTGATGATAGGTAAATTTTATGAATGCCTTTTGAATTCTAAGTAGCTCAGGTATTGGATATAAATTTATGGTAGTGTCTCATGACTGTTTGGCCAGTAGTAACTCACCATAATGAAACACTGCATAATGTTTCTAGGATTTTGAACCCTCTTGATGGAGATAGGATTACTAACACTGTGTATAAATTTCCCTCTTGAAAGCGAGTGTGTTGCTGTTTGCTACCAGATGTCGACGCTTGTGTTTCTGCGGTTTCTGGCGATGGAAGCAACAGCTGTACACGATCATTTAAAACGGCAGTGCTCTCCCACCATGTATGAAACCAATTCAATTTACAACACCGCTTTACATGCACGTTATGATGAGCTTCCTCGGCTTAAAGCATGCTTCACATGGTTTTCCTTCAAGTGGAATGCCTTCTCCACCACATTCAGCTCGCCTATTTCATGCATTACTGAACTACTGTTCCTCCTTGTCTTCATGTGCAGAAACATTAAAACGTTGCGTATATTTTTTGTGCGTTGACAGAGTAGCTATTTATGCACGGTTTGCTGCAGTTTATGCGTTTGGCACTAACAGCTTTCAACGCATTATTTTCCTCACTCCCGCCTATTATTGCGTTCTGCACAAAAGTTGGACAGAAATACCATGTCTTTGGTCTCCAGAATAATAATCTTCTCCTTTTTTTCTTCCACAGGCGAGCTACCGGTGCTTCTACGAAATTTTTTCCCAATATTTCATTTTATGGACGGTCTATAGTACACGATATTTTTAAATTCCCAGATTATTGTTTTTTTCTACGTGTTTTAGCTAGTTGTGTCCATAATATTCTATGCGCTAATTTATACTACAGAGTAGATTGGATACGGAGGAATATTTCGGCACGAAAGCAAAAAGAAGGCCTATTTACCCCTGAACCTCTGGGAGATAAGAGTGAAGCAAAGTGCGCAGAAGGCGATCAGAAGGCTTGGACGCCTAACACTTCAAGTGCGAGCTCCCGATGCTGGTGGGACCAGTTATACAAGCCTTCCTTACTAAGGAGAAGTCTTAATGAGGATTCGTCACACACCGGACGCCAGAGCAGACAGTTAGTCGAAGGAAATTCACATGTTTCGCCACGTCCCATCCCCTCGCCTGATCCGCCGAACCTGAAACATGAGAGTAAATGAAATGAGAGGAAATAGGAGACAGGAAAATTCGCAGCATTACGGAAACGCCTAAAATCTGAGTGGCAGGTCCAACGGTAATCGAACCCATGACTTCTCAAATCCAATACTTACACGTTACTGCGAAACCATTTCCCTTGGTTAATTTATACTATGAATTTATAAATGCTCCCTAATATTGACTTCTAACGCTATCAGTGAATTTCGATAACATAATTTCTCCTGTGTAGTCTTCTCCTATCTGTGTTTATCATTATGCCTCAAAGGCATATAATACCTCGGTGTTGCCATCCCTTAAAGCTGGTCAACAATTAATACATCCCCTGACCGCGTGACGAGTGCTGCGAAGGTTAAACTTGATAATGGGGTTCGCTAATCCCTCAAAATATACGGTGCCATCAGATTAAGCGGCCACGCTTTTATCAGCACTTGGTCTCGGGTACGCGCCACTCGCCTGTTGAGATTCCAGTTTCCACTATTGCGTCACATATGGCGTGACTTTTGACTCACGCCACTTATGATAAACGATGGTAGTAGATAACGTTATTTGGTGGTTTTTAGTTGTGTGTTAGACATGGTCCAATTTATTACAGAACAAAGAGCTTTCATTTGTTGCAACTTTATAAACGCGAATCTCCGTCTCTTTGTCGTAAACCATTTCGGGAACGCTTTCCTGATATTGATCCGCTTAACGGAAGTATAGTTCATAAAGTAGTCAAATCCAAAAGTACAGGACCAGTTTTAGATCGAAAAAGAAATCGAAAATGTCTCGTTTCAGAAGATTGATGATATCGGTGCGCGGCCAGGAAATTTGCCATGAAAGTGTCTCACGAAGTTAGCGCCTCACGCCTTGCGATTTTTACTTGAGGGAGAATTTAAGGGATAAAGTTTATAAATCTAATCCCGGAACATTACAAGACATTATAATATTATTAATAATATACAGGATGAAATGACCACCATATTCCAAGAGGAACTGCATTATGTTTATGATAATCTGTTAAGACGCTGCGATGCCTGTCTTCGAGAACAAGCAGAACAATAACTTGATTGAAAAGGTAAGAAATGTAAGGAACATCCAGTATCATCATTTGGGAAACAATAATGGTTCTAGTTGACTTTGTCCGTTCATCCTGTTTGTTTCGATGTACAAGACAAAAGTCGCGGGGAAAAAGTGTCGGGAGGGAAGCGACGCGCGACCGCGACCATTTAAAGAGTGACTGCTTAATCTGATGACACTTTAGAAAAACAGTTGATCTCGGAAACAAAAATTCGGGTTTACTAAACTGATATATTTAATCGAGATTTCAATGAAGTTTCCAGATAATACACACTACCACAAGTACACAAATGAAATGCAAATATTAAAATTTCTGTAAACTGCCTTTGCATCTTCGATTCTTGTAGATATTATATACCTATTACACACCTGTAGGAAAACTTTCTACTGTCTTCAACGGAGAAATCGAAATTCGCACTGCTTTGCACTGTTTGATTACACATCAAAATACATTTCGTAGAGTTCTTTTGGCTGCCTTGAAGGCTGTCGTACACGACTTAGGATCTACTAAGAATCTGCAACCACGCGAATCCCCTACAGCCCTAAAATTTGATTCAACAGTTCAAAATAAATAAGATATCATTTTGGTGTATACCTACACGCTGGATTAAAAGGAAACGAATATGGTAGTGCACCTGAAAAGATGGGAACAAATAGAACTATCTAACAAAAAGCTTCCATTGAAGTAGAATATTTGTTGGTAGTTGGAAAATGCTTCATGTTTATCTGCACAACGTATGGGAGCCAATTTGTTGCGGTCACTTCGTGTTATCTATTGCTGGGCGCCTGTTATTGTATTAATAGTTTGAATTTTGGGTTATTTGTCCCCCGGCTAGCTATTATTACTACTCAGTCGAGCATATCTCTTGAACAGGGTGTGTAAACGGAAATGATTTGTTACTGAAAGATAACGCTTATAAAAGAATTTGTTTTTACACTTTTATTACCGTCACAATTCATTAATTTCACATATTGATTCTTGATACACGCCAGACTGAAACTGTTATATTTTCTAATATCACTGTAATCACATATTTGCTGCACATTATTAATTCGCGTATTTCACATTTATAACTAAGTTTACGACGCGAAGGATTTTGTAGAATTGCGCGACGTATAACCCGTGAACGATTCTCTTAAACTGTGCGACGTACAACCTTTGTATGATTCTATTGGACTGAGCGACGTTTACCTCGTGAATTATTCTGTCAAACTGAGCGACGTGTAATGCGTGAATGTTTCTGTTGGACTGAACGTTACCCATCTCTGGCTTTAGCCTTTTATACTCCCTCACACCAATATGCCTAAAGATTATTATTGGTTAATAAAACGCGCCAACATTAGCGTCTATATTTATATCCAATCAAAATTACGAACACATATGCTCTAGGGAAAATATTCCCTCCATTTCTACAGAAAAGCGCGCTAATCTGACTCATTTGCTTGCCTCTTCTAATTAATAAACAACTCACCCCCTCGCTCATTGTCACCCGCTCTAATTGTCAGTTTCAGTGAGGCCGTGTAAATTTATTTCCTAACAATGCTTATAATTAACAAACATCTCAAATCATTGTCATACAATAATGTTAATGTACACTATAATCACTCTGGCACTCACAGTGTTGTGTTATAAAATACTGCCACACCATTGAAGTCTTGATAAAACAAATACTCCGTAAGAACTACCGAAAGCAAAGATCACAACCAAATTCTCCAACTGGCCACGAAGAAAGAAGCTACCAAGTTTCGCCTCTGTGTTGGACAGCACTTTCTGGGATCACAATTCCAAGCAGTTGGTGTCAACACCAACCTAATCTACAGTGTGGACAATTTTAAACGTGCCAGCGTTCCATCTGGCCATACATTGATCAATTACTGGGGAGATGCAAGAACGCTCAAAACCCATGTACGGTGAATGATAAAGATTAGATCTACCGTTCCATATAAAGTAGGAGTAGGAAGTAAGAAGAAAACGTAACGTTGAGCTTAGCTTTTACCAAAGAATGTGTTGAAAATGATGTCCAACTTTCTGAATGTAAAGATTACAACGGCCTACATAATTTTGAAATACCTTCTGCAATCCTGTATCTGTATTTTACTGAGCACTCCCCTGTTTTCGGTCTCATGCTGTTGAAGAAAGTGTGGATTGTTTACATACACTTCCTGTTTTAAATCCCTCCACAAATAAAAATCCTATTAGTTGGTCGACACCGTATCGCACCACTGTGAACAAGGAATTTACTATAACTAGCGTGTTTTAAAGAAAATGGTAGAATGAACACCGAGTGATCGATCGGTCGGTCGAACGGTCGGCCGGTATGGCGTGCGTGTTGATTGATTTTCTTTCCGCGAGGGAGCGGTCGGTTCTCTCCCACAAAGTATGCGATAACACCCGCTAGAAAGCCTCTAGTTTTGAAATGGTCCGCACTGTATATGTTGTATGTACATAATGTCGATCATGAATAGGACTCTCCTTTAAATGTGTGCATCCCTGCAATGAAAATTATAATGCAGCCACCAATGGAAATCTAGCGACAAAATATCTTGCTATGTATTCCATATATTTAATATTTTAGCATATTCTGTTCTATTTATCTTGTTTATTGCATAATTCTGTTTCGCAAAATGTTTTCTTGACAAATTTCCTGTCATAAGAAACAATAACAAAAAATAGTTTTGTAAATCTTAAATGCTGAAAAATCTAAAAGACAAAACCCTATTACATAAAAAAGTAGATCTCATTAAAATGTAGATTTTATCTCAAATATATTTTCTATTTATCCGGTTTACCTCAATTGGAGTATTGCATACTACCCAAAATTATATTGATATATCGATATTTCACCGGAAGTACAATTTTGAAGGATACTGAATTAGAAGTATTAAATAAAAAATCTCTTTCGTTCTCTCCCCCTCTCCATCCACCTCCCCTATTTGCTTTGTTTTCAAAAATCTAAACGTCTAATGGACATGATAATTTTTCACACATCGTTTTAGATATTTAAATATTAAATAAATTGTATTCTTTAAAATAAATTCATTTATTAAATAACTAGATATCCTTGAAAACTTTTAACACATCTTGCAACAATATGTGTACAAAAATAATTTATAGTGCCATATTTTAATAATGAAAGTATTTAAAATATAATAAAGAAAATATATAATAGTAATACGAGGTTTTTATGGAATTACCTCC
Source organism: Deroplatys truncata (assembly GCA_030765065.1). NCBI lineage: Eukaryota > Metazoa > Arthropoda > Insecta > Mantodea > Mantidae > Deroplatys > Deroplatys truncata. The sequence goes on from CM060986.1 coordinate 138,532,547, forward strand.
ATTCCAAAAATAAAGATTTTCCTATATGGTTAACTTTTATTTTCTAAATGATGTTTCAGATATTTCCAAGTAAAATTTATTCAAACAGCAAGTGAAGTCCTGTTATTTCGCAGTAAATTCCATACACCCTTCTGTTATTTCGTTGTATTTTTATGGTAGCGTGTTATATCAGATGCCTTTATCAAGTGAGTTTGCGGAACAGAAGCCCTAACTGCTATTAGGACAAATAAAGTGAGAAACTATTAAAAAAACGGAAGATAACTACATTAGTACTCGCTTAATTTGTATTCAGCTTTATTCCTTGAATAAGCCGCGTCCGAAATGTTCATTGTCAAATTTTTCGCATTATGAAGTTGGCTTTGGTGTGCCATCGATATAGGACGTTTTAAAATGCTGGATTACTTGTTCTTTCCTCCATTTATATAGACTTGTAATTAAATGAGTAATATTTCCACATCTTGTATGCAACCGAGACTATATTGCATAACGTGAAATCCTTTTTAGGCATATATTACGCAAGTACCCATTATATAAAGCTTTATGATTACTATTGTAAGAGCTGACAGAGCAACTACATAAACAAGAGGACTCACCAGAAGTATGCAGAACTGCTACACTTGAACATCTACATAATCAATTCCCCGAAACAGAGAGGCTTAGAATTTATACAGATAGTTCTACAGATAAATTTAGAAATAATGTGGAAGGTGGTATACACTGTAAATACTTTTCACACTATTTTACATTGCCTAGACCATCCACAAATTTTTATGGTGAAGTTGTTGCAATACAACGAGCGTTAGAACAGATATACTACAGGACTGATATAAAAGAAAATAAAGTAGTTGTTCTCATAGACTCAGTTTCTGCCATTCAAGCAATAGAACGATATGATAGTCCAGATGAATCTTATAATATTGATGTAAGATCTTATTATAGATTACTCCAAACAAAATTTCAACAGATAATATTACACTGGGTACCAGCTCAGTTGGGAGTGAATGGTAACGAGACTGCAGACTTCCTGGCCAAAAAGGGTGCAATGTTATACTAAAAACCTATAAATTCTTGTGAACTAGATATGAAACTAAAAAATGTCAAAATTTATATAGAACAAAAATACCAACATGATATTCAAAGGAAAATGACTAATAAAAATTACACCAACATAAAAGAAATAGCACAAAAAATAAAAAATGTTCCAAGGAAAGAAACCGTTGCTCACTTCAGATTAGCCACTAGACATGACTGTCTGGCGGAACATTACATAGATTTGGTTTTATGTATGACAAAGCATGTAAAATTTGCAATTCTGACAAGATTTTAAATGGAGAACACGTATTAGAATGCCCAGAATTGAGGAAAGCTGTACCAGATGGGAAGATACACAATTTATATAGGCTAACAAGGGAAAAATTGATGGATCAAAATCCTGCACATTAGATCAACATCATGTTTACTATTGTTACTATTATTATTCTTTAACTAGTTTTGTTTATTTAGAATATTCAAAATTTAAATTGTGATTATAGGCACTTTTTCTACGCCAAGTTAAGGCGAGAGAGAGAGTAAAAATCACAAGACATCAAAGCAGGCGAGAGGGAGTAAGCACACTCCATAAATTTGCATTGAATCCTGAGCATTCAAATTAAGTTTCGTCAGCGAGCAATATTAAGTTTAAATCAATTAATTCACGTTAACACTCTTCAAAATCAAGTTATGGGAATTTAAACGGCGATAATAATGCGGTTGACTTCCTGTGCGGTATCGATCTGTGTGGTTTTTCGTTTATAAATGCTTTGTAGGATTAAAGTCAGCGCTTTACATTATCTGTGGCTTCTCTGCAAACAGTCTGAAGATTTTCTAGGGCTATGTTTTTAAGCTTTGCTGGCATTTTTATAGTTTCTTCCATTGAGCATACTGATTTGCTGATCTTAGAGCATGTGATTTTTATTTCGGTATGGTGTGAAAAATAGTAAACAACTGAAGGATTGTTTTTTTCAGCGAGATAACCGTTGTGATTTCTAGCAATAAATTAATAGGAGTTACTGTTAACATTTCCACTGAAATCAGGTATAAAGAATGTAAATATTATTTCTGAAGGGAGTAGTACAATATTCAGTATCAGCAACCAGTAAGATTACAAGTAGGTATGAGTTTTCTGAAAAACTAGAAAAGCATTCAGATGAGAAACACATATCAGGAAGAAGGCTCCTCTTCACTACTGAATGAAATATAGGAATAATTCTTCCCGTTGGGGAAAATACTACAGAAAGCGTTGGTCTTCACATAAAAACCTAGTAGTCAAATTAACCGAGTAAAAATTAATACGCAGAAACAGAATTTAATTACTGTGTTTTGTTCAGGCGTTCTTCCACATTAATTTTATAATTTTTTGATTCAAATTTGCAAGGATTTTTACTTTCTCCGCTACTTACCTGAATAAAAAATAAAGAAAAGAAAGCGAGCGCGCGTGTATGTGTGTGAATATAATAACTGGATGCGAATCTCGGTGGCCGCCCACTCTGACATTGGTTTCTTCGTGGTTTTGCCTGGTCGCCTAGGTGAATGCTGGTGGTGTTTCTGCCACCGTTTATCCTTCTCCTCATTTCATCTCTCATTTTCACGTTTAAGGTATATTTTCAGGCCATACGAGCTGGCGGTGTCGGACAAATGGCATAGGTACTTGCGCATTGGAAAGATTTCTTCCGTGAACCCCAGGGTGCGTTGCTCCGTCCGTCAGGTTCACTTCGTCGCCCTATCCCGGGATTCTTCGCCCTACTGGTGCTCTGGTGTACAAAGTGGAAATACTAGGGACTTCTGCGTATCTCTATGGACCGTCGGCCTGCCTCCTTCACCTCATCCCTTCCTACCGGGGAGGTGTAGCCATAATACATCAAACTGGTCGCATTGCGCCAGGTGTCCCCCTTCGATAAATGCATTCTACATCCTAGTGGATGCGAAACGTATATTTTCAAGAGATTTTTCCACCAAAAATTATCTTTTATATGAAAATTGTTGTAATTTTGATCTGATGCCTCTAACGATTTTGATTAAAATACCATATCTTTAATGTGAATAAAATGTATATCTTGAATTTTCCAGGTATAGCCTGCGAAGTCCTTTTCATTCGGAAGGGATTTTGTATAATTTCGAATAAGTAGATCCCTTTTAGGTACAGTTTATTTCAAACACATTGTTTATGGCATAAGCCATTTGGAAAATATCTTTTATTAATGGTTCAAATGTTCAATACTTCGTCATTGTTTTTAAGTTCTATCCTGTCAACATTCAGTTGTTTCTCGCGATTGTATGGAAGCAGTATGAAATTTTAAGGCCAGCATATAGCGTCCAGTTCTTAAAACATTTTACTATCGCCGTTCTCTTTGTATCTATAACGAAATGTGTAATGTAGCTATTTCTGCAAAGTAGAAAGGTAAAATTTCATAAGAATGCTTTGTTTACCCACTAACAAGCGATAGAGGGTAGAGTTATACATGTGTATGTAACGAATCGGATATTTTCGTGGTCATACAAAGAGCATGGAAATTCTTACGACCCGCTTTAGCCTAACCTTTAATATGAAGTAAACAGAAGAATAAGGCTTTATAAGAAAATCTGGCAGAAGAGTGAGTAGAGAACGTCACGTGAATAGGACACACAACAGTTTTTTAATTGGTGACTTAAATTTCAAGTTTATTAACTAGTTCGCCCCCACACCAACATACACAACACAAAACCATTATTAATTATTCACCTAAAATGGACAATCATTAGGCAAGTTTGGTGCCTTCCTATAGAAAACCGAAAGTATCAACACGTGACCGCAAAACCTTGAGTGTGGGTCATTTCTTGTCCTCGACCATAAACTGTTTGTTGCTAAAGCATTTTATTGGTTGGCATCGACCCTTAATAGAAACAACATGTGTAGTGTTCGGCGTTTTATTGTATATAAAAAGCAGTCGAAGCTCGATGTTGCTGTCTACGATAAATCTTCGACATCCATCTCTCGGTCCGTGTGGCAAGGATGTTGCCTATAACCGCAGGCAAAAGTGAGGGATAGGCGAGGCGTTCAATATCGCTCGCATATTTGCAATTTTCTGTAGCAGTGGTTTAATGCGATTTTCTCTGACCTGAAGAGGCAGTTGACCTTATGGATTACTTTACGCCACTCTCTACATTCGTTACTAATTCTCAGATGTATCCAATATGTTATATTTAATATTCATACAAAAGTTGATCCATGTCTTTACGTAAAGACTTAGAAACTATTTCAAATTAGCAATACATGAAATAGGGGAAACACCATTCAAATGTTTGTGTCACAAGGGAGTTTTTGCTTGTTATGAGATGATATTATAGAAGAAGAATATCACAATCTCAAACATTTTCAATTAGATAACCCGATAACGTAAACCAAAACTTTGTGTGCAAAACTTTTATATTTTTATGAGCTCTACATCTTCTCTGTGGTAAGCTTGTGTGTTTTCTAAATTATGCAAAATTCCATAAAATTGAGAAAGTATCAGAAAATTCAACATACAGAATTCGTCATGATAATATCTGAAATATTATATTTTAATGGTCATCGTTATTTATATTTATAAAATAAAAAACACAGATATTTTTATGCAAAGGTTTGTTTGGGTTGGAAGAACTTTATTGAACGTTCTGAATCAAGAATGAAATTTGTTACTTCTCTTTTGTTTTTGAATTATGCTCTGCCCAGCACGCCCTCGACCAATCATTTGAAAATAATTTTTATTCGAGGTACCTACTTCAAAACGAGTATTTCTGGAAAGTTTCCATTATCAAAATTTTGGTGGATGGCAACACTTAATTTATCTTAGATAGCCAAGCGGGAGAGGAAGTAACGAACTATGCATCTTGTGGAGAGAAGAGCTAAAAATTATCTAGTTTTCCTTTAAGTCCATAATTTTCATACTTCTGTACGGAATATTGACACAACGTACAAAACAAAATTAAAACTAAGCTAATTGGCTGTATATAGAGGTGAGGTTTTTTTATGGAGAATCGAGTTTTTCTTAGGATATACGTAACTAGTCTTAAAGCTAATCCCTTATTACATCAATTGTTTTGTTACATATGTCACTCTTCCCCTAATTCCTAAATGGTTGTGATATTCCTAACATAGTCACCTTAAGGATTATGGCTGCTCAAATATTAAGCCGAGATGAAATGGAGTGGCCATCCGTTCAGGGCCAAACGTCGTGAATTAGAATCCCAGCGAATGCAGTCAAATGTGTGTGTGATAAGGGATGGGGAGGGCCCACGTAAAATAACCGGTGGCCGGTGAGTTTGCATGCGTGGATGATATTGGATCTTACTTTGACTGTAGATCACGAACTTTGCTTTTATTCAGTAAAAACAAAAAATAGCTAAAATACTTGTATTTTATTATTAAATTTGAGTACAATAAGACGGCAAAAACGTTTGGAATATTTCAAACTTTGACTAAACATATTTGTTTAGTCAAGGAAACGTGCAAAACTATGCAGTAAAGAATTAAAGACGCAGAGATCCAAAGTCGCAGTGACTGAGTAGAGTTACAGGCATTCGTTCGTACCTATGTTGGCGAATAATGTATGATGATTAATTTATTAACAACTATAACGCTTGAAATTTACAAATAATTGTAAAATCTAGAACTTTAACAGCCATCTAGAAAACACTTAAATAAATATATTGTTACTTTCAGGTCCTGGTGGCACTGGTTTTTAGGGTATCTAGCATTTTCTTGGTCCCTCAGAATACAGGCCTACACCCTGAAGCTGGTTTCTATGGAAAACTCAGAACTGCTAGCTTACCCAGTATGCTATTTAAGCTACGTATGTGATTGGGTTGTAAGTAAATTAAAATGTCTGCCTTAGTCAGTGCCTTTGGAATGACTCCGTTAACTTGAATTCATCATATTACTGGTTTAGTTTGAAACGCACGATAATCAACGCTCAGCTGCTTTGTTTGCCTAACAGAAGCCATTTTAGCAATGCGTTTATATAATTCGTATTTTCAAAATGCACAGGCGTAAAAAATATTTACAGTAAATGCTTGTGAAGGATTTTATGGTGATTGCTGCTTATTCTTTCTTTCAGTTTTATTTATTTATTTCCTCTAAAGCCTGCCTACAGTAAGTAGACGAAGTATTGTATTCCACCAAAATATTTCATATAGATATTTTACCGAAAATACACGTTTTGAGACTCCTGAATTTAAAAAAGGCATTATTATAAAAACTGTATGTGTGCATAACTCAAAAACCAAAAGTCGATTAAATATCGAACTTGTTAAATAAATTCATCTTCCAAGCGCGACACAAAGATTTTTATCAAAAATAACTAACAATTTTTATTAAAACACCATATGTTTAAAATATTTGCCTAAAATCTTGAATTCTCTTGGAATAGCTTCTGAAGTTCTCTTAATTGTAAATGAGTTTTGTATAATTGGCAAAGCGTAAGAGATGGACAAAATCTTAAGACATAAAAAATGTAGACTTGTTAAAACACACAATTGTCATCTTTTGTGGAATTAAACATTTTCGAGGTATTCTTTACAATTGGTTTGAATTATAAAATACTTATTTATTCTTTCTATATTCTAATTTTGTGTATGTGTGTGTGTCGTTTCTGAATTCGTTTAGCCGAATTAACATGATGCAGATAGAAGAATAAACATTTTTAAGAACAGTTTGTTGAATGGGTAAAAAGGTCCATGTGAATGTAGGTTGCACCTAAAATAATACATAACAAGATTTCTTAAATCTCTAAGGTTCCCTTCTACATTCTGCTATGTCTTTCTAACCACGAAACATTTAATCGTTTCTGTTTTTTTCTTTTGTAGTTCTCATTTATATTGCTGCATCTAACTAGTCATATCAGCGTCATTTAATCTCAGATAAAAACTGTGCAATGTTGTTTATTGGTTTACAATTGGGTTTTAATCCTTTCACCGTTAAGACGGATATATCAGTTGGGGTACTGCTTTCGCGGATGTCCTCTATGGTTCTGTTTAATTTCTTTCTTCGTGATGATGTCTGTGTGCTTAGGGAGCATGTACAATGGTGGAAAAATGACTGAGCTTATTCAAAGAGCTGAATATTTCTAAGTCACACTTCGTATTACAGCTCGGTTTACACGGGTCGACACTTCCAACATGCAGATAAACTTTATTAACACTCTGTGGCTTATATTATGGTCTGTCCAACACACAAATAGGCTGTGTCTTGAATCACGCTTAGTATTTGTTCTTGATAAAGAAAGAGTGGCGTTGCAGCAAACTAGTCCTATTCTCCCTATTCTTCGTTAACCAATGCGTCAACAGAACGCAAATGTATTTCTGTCCGATGCCATGCTCATTTGTATTTAGACAAATAGGGGCAACCAAAACTCATTCGACCGAAACAACCAATGACCTGAATCATAAGAGATCAAGTAATAAATCGTGTTACCATAAAAACTATGGCTGCAGTTATAGCCATATGGATGTGACAACAGACCTATAATATGTGACAGTACATATAGCTCAGGGGTAACGCACGCACTATAGCCAGTGACAAACATAGGTTCAGATCTCGGTGATGTATACTTTTTATTCCCCCTTTTCTTTTATCTTCGATATCTACTTCACATTCTGAATTTGAACTAATATAGATTTTCCACAATATTTGTTATAAATTGAGTGTTACATATATGCAAGTATATCTATATCATAGTCAACGCTTGCTGGTGATAAACTTGATTTTTTTATCATTATTTTGTTTCCTTTCTTCCTGTGTTGCTCATACACCTTTTCTTAGTTCTACTCATCACCGAAAGAGGTCGTCAATCGCAACTAGTACCCTACAACGTCCTTACATTCATACTTCAACAATTGCAGCAGCCGTTGATAAACCTGCTCTGTTCTCACCCTTGCTTCACAGAGCTATCGGCCACCAGGACAGGTAGCATTTGTGCTGTTCCACAGTCGACGAGGAGGTGGGTGAAATTGCATGGTGAAAAAAGGACAGTTGCAGCAAGGAAGAGTACAGATCGCTCACGTGTATCCACAGAGAATGAAGACAGGCCTCGGTTGGCAAGAGGTTGTAGAGATCCGTTTCTAACAGCCCTGAATACAAGGCTTTGTCTTTATTCCCGGACAGTACACGAACAGTTATCAATCTTTTAAGGATACGGAATGCGGCTTAGACGTACGGCAATTAAGAAAGAGCTAACCAATGTGCATAAAATTGACAGGTTGGCATTTGTCGTACAGTATGGGAACTCGATTGGAGAGTATTTTATTTCGGAGAAAGTTACGTCCTATACTGCAAGTGCCAGTTCTACTGTGTTAACCGGCCCAGTGGGACTCCTATGACAGACGCTATATGGCTACTTGTGTAAGCAGTGGTCGAACGAGCGTTACTGCTTGTGCACGGATATCTCGAAAAGGAGCAGGTGTGCTGGAATCTGTTTATGAAAAGCTGAATGGGGAAATTTATTCTAAACTTCAAACACATCCTCTGCTCCCGTCTGCCCGGGAGCGTTATGCTGAAGGTATTATTGCATTCCAATAGGGTAACCATTCGGTCTTCAAGTCGGCCAAGGTTCAAAATCCGATTTCGGAGCACACGAATATCTTAAGAGCAGCTTTGAACCCAACAGAACATGTTTGAGCGAAAGTAAAGCGGAGACTTTCTCGAGGTCTCAGGTCGTGCCTCATTCCAAATGCCTGAAAATCTCCTTTTCCATAAACAGTCATTAAAAAGCGTATGCAAAAGGGGATTATTTCATATTTTAGATTAAACAACACTTCATCCATAACCATCTGGTCCTGCTGCATTTTTGGTCTTTAGGGTATTAAATATTATTTGTATCCGTGATATATTTATTGGAAATACAATTCCTCCACTATTACAGAGTATTTCTAATTCCACTCTACTTCTGCTGTTTATTTCTTCGTCCTTATCTACTTCGTCATTTAATAACAAATTATTCAAAAATAATTTAGTCGATTCTTCCCGACTATCAGTCATATACTGTCACCTCAATCTAGGGTTGTTATAATTTGTTTTTCCTTTTTTTTCATAGTAATTTTTTATGGAAGGCCCCATTTATCTTGTGTAATTTTGTCATAAAAAGAGACTCAATACCTCCTCCTACCTTCTTCTAATAGGTCTCTGTATTTTTGTTTAGTCTATCGATATCTTTATAAATTAAATTCCTTCCTACAAAAATATATTTGGTAAATGTTTCTTAATTTTCTGATTAATGATATAAGCCTTTGGAGTTTAATCGTCCATATCTTTTCGAACAAAATTTGGGCCTTATTTTTGGAACCGTACTCTTGACCGTATTAATGGTACGGGTTAAACTTTTTGCACCATTATCGGCAGAATGTCCACTATACTTAAGGTTTATATTTTTTAAATCCTTATGAGTTACCAATTAGCTTGCTTATAATTATATAACAACTCTCCTCTTCTATCATGTTTTGTTTTAGTTTCTGTAATATTATACTCAAAATATATTATATTATCGTCCCTTGTAGTCAGCCCTTGACCCATCCTATAATTTTTTAATTTTAAACTGAACACAGAATTGAACACTGTGGTGTCAATGTTTTCACTTACACCGACTCTGTTCTGGAATGTGGGAGGTTGTTTGTTTGATTAAAGATTACCGATTACTACTCAGAAATTACTTTTTCTAATCTTAACCCTTCTCATCTCTTACTTTACTCTTTCACCATTTCGATCTTGGCATTACAAACACACAAACGAAAAATCTCTGTGTCTTTGTATTTGTTATGGATATCTTTCGTTTGGATAAAAAGGGGCTCTAGGATAGACTGTATTGAAAGTGGAGTAGAGTGGTTTATTTATTGGTCTTACACATTTTACATGTTCAAACCATACATCGCGCGAGTCAGATGGATCCTACGTGCTTATATAATACACTGTGGTTATTTTTTCCGAGTATATTCATCACACTAAACTTCAAAATTAATAACTCACTAATATAACTTTCTCGTTTTTGTGCATTCTTTCAATGCAGTTTACATGAGTATTCAAATACTGAGCTGTATTAGTTAGTTTAACTCTGAATTTATTAAAACTATTGCAGGCATGACGTTTTTACCTAATAAAATTTACCTCGTTAAAACTGCAATGTGTGTTAAACAGCCTTTTATTATATATGATGTAACACCGATTACATCAATATCCAGGTCTTCAATGCCTTTATTAATTCAAGCATGGCTATTATGCTCCTTTGACCATTTATTGTCGCAAATTTTAACAATGTTATTTTACTCTTTCTACTAAAGTATCAAATGTTTTCCATCTCATCTTCCAAAAATTTGCTCTATTTTCTCCTACCTTTGCTGCCGTATTCTTATTAAAGGCCTGCGTTTTAGTTATAGTTCTCTTACTTTGATATTTATAATTTTTAATTTGCTTTCCCAGTTATTTTTATTTAACTCGTTTAAAAGTCCACATTCAACCCTCCTTGGTACATTGTTCATGTTTACTTTTCGAGTTTCAATTTTGGGTTTAAACACACACAGTATTATTTGGTTTAATAACAGTAATTTCTTCATTTTGTATTATTGCTATGGAAATTTTGTAGATTCTCTCATACCTAACCATACCTAACATAACAGTGCGGCCAGTTTTGATTTGGGTCAAAAACGACTCTGCCATAACAAAGAACAAAGTCTCTAAAAACTTCATTTAAACTAAAGTTCTTCACCCCTCCTTACATATATCCACTTGCTCCAGCGAATTTAATAATGTTCCCGGTTCCGTTGGTAGTGATAGATTTAAGCTTAATTCTGTCAACAGCGTCTCGTAAAGAAAATGATATATTTGATATAAGAATAAATGATATATATACCAGGTGAGTCAGCTGCGCCTATTTATTTTTGAATTTATGCAACGTGCTAAGCGACATACGTGACTTACGCCTTTCTTGAATGCCTTCTAATGGTGATTTGCATAACACTTTATAGAGGAGGGATAGATAACTCGATGCATAATTGTTTTACGGAACAGAATGCATTCGCTATGTATGTCGATGCAGAAAACATCCCCCCCTGACACTGGGAACTGCAGCGGGAGTTTTAACCAATTTTACAAACTTTTAGCATACACTCATGCACCCCTTTGAAAACCCCCTGAAGGAACAGCCTATCACCTACATCGATTGACAAAACCATTTGAAAACAAAATGACATATCTACGCAGTGCGACCAATTGGATTTAAGCCGTTAGTCAATGTTGTACAGCCTTGTCAAAAAATGCTAAGTATTGGGTAGATAATTTCTCTTCTGTCACAAACTATGGCATATTTCAGTTCATACGGTAGCTGTAATGACTGCTGCAGTTTCTTTATTTGATACAACTTGTATGATGTATGCATTTGCTTATAGCATACACAAGACCCGCAGTCGGGCAACTGAGACGAGTGAACTGGTGAAAGCCCGTGCAAGCAGAACTTAAGATTGAAGCATTCTTACCTAGATAACTGCTGTCGAGACGGAAGCACTGGTGCGCTGGTGGTTCGTTAGGGCGGGGGTGTATGATGCACCCGTGTCAACTATAGCCTTCGGCCGAGGATGAACGTCAGACGGCGGGTCACACACTCGTGACGGTAGGTCAGACAGATCACGGTGATAAACGGTTCACGTGACAGACGACGTGTGACAGACCACCCTCGTGACAGACCACACACATAATCTAACCTCCTGCGGTATAAATACTTGCGACAATGCGGGTTTCGCAAATCCTGAGCAAGCCCGTGTTGAGATAACCGTGTTTCAACACTTTCTGCTCAGTTACCACATTTGACGTAATTCCCAGCACTCAAATTCATCCGATACATCGGTCCCACATACGCCAAATTCCGACCTCGGAGTTTAAAATTCAAGAGGGTGGAGGCAAACATCTTGGAGGGTACTAAGTTGGTCTATTTAGACGAGGGTTAGAGGAAAAGAAAAAACAAAAAAATAGGTTGAGCATTATACAGTCGATTTATAGCTCGGAGGTCCCTTGCTGTTGAAGGCTCGGATATAAGGGAAGAGTTTTGTTAAGGTTTGGTGAGTTAGTTAGGGGTTAGTTAGACTGCACACCCGTGGCCTGCTGCATTTCTTCGTCGACTCTTCGTTGCATTCTTCCCTGCCCAGAGCTGATTTTGTCTTCGTCGACATACGTTTGGATGTTTGTGACAGAGTTGCTACTTGTCCCCCGCCACTTATTTTCAGGCTGGCTGGCAGTTTTTTTGTTCCGACGCACACCATTTCCACAGTCCTGCAGTAGAGTTTCTTTAAGATACACCAATTCTTTCTGGCCTGGCGCGACCCTCGTCGTGATTTTCTGTAAACCGTACTTTGCTGGGCGCTTCATAACCTGGGTTTTCTTGAAATTGATCTCCCTCGTCGTCTCTGGGTGCGCAGCTACAGGGTTGTTTTAAAGATGATTTCACTTCGGAAGGGTGGGAGGGATTATGCTGTGTTTTGTTTTAACTTTTTAGGGATAAGTCTAAACACAGCAGAGAAAAGGTAAATTTAGAAAAGTAAGTACCCCTGCCGACTCTCTGTCTCCCCAAATCTTGACAAAGAATAGCGGGAAAAGAAAGAAAACGTCTAAGCTCCATTGTCTAGGTATGATTCAACTGCTTACAAGTTCTGCTTGCCTTGCTATGGTTGTACCAAATTTGTTTTACAATTATGTATCGTCTGTAACTCCACAAAAAATAATTGTTTTTGTGTTAAATTATGCTAGGTGTGTTGACTGGTGTTTCTTCTTAGTTGTTGACGTAGAGGTCCAGAATTATTGTGGTTTTGGGGTTGCTGTTCATTGCTTCCCTAAGGAGGCGTCGCTGAGGCTGCCGTCACTGCCCCTTATCTGTAGTTTCCCTAGGTCCTGTAACTGCATCCTTGAGGGCGTACCTTATGAACAAACTCAAATGTTGCTTTTACTTTTCAGATAAAAGCATTCTTGGAATAAAACAATTTAACAAAATTATAACTAATATAATTGTAGCTAGTAGTAACAAAGCACAATGAAAGAAAACATATTTACACTTTGCCTCTCATTACTCTATTTACATAGTTACACCGCATTAATGTCACCTTCCAGATTAAGTATCTTAAATTCTTCCAAATTCGTCTTTCTCACGGCTTTCACTGTTGCATTTATCTCACGTTTGACAGTGTCAATGTCAACACATAGCTGGGATACCAATTTCTCTATTTCAGTCTTCATTTATGTTTTTATACTCTTCATTTCACTTCTCATCTCCTCCATTCAGGATTTCGTTTGTAGTTTTCATTTATATTGCTGCATCTAACTGGTTGACGTCATTTAATCTCAGAAAAAACTGTGCAATGTTGTTTATTGGTTTACTATTGGGTCCTTTCACCGTTAACAACGGGGTACTGCAATGATGCTGGGGTACTGCTTTCGCGGATGTCATCTATGGTGCTGTTTGATTTCTTTCTTCGTGATGTCTGTGTGCTTCAGGAGCATGTAAAATGGTGGAAAAATGACTGAGAGTATTCAGAGAGCTGAATATTTCTAAGTCACACTTTGTATTACAGCTCGGTTTACACAGGTCGACACTTCCAACATGCAGCTAGACTTTGTTAACACTCTGTTGCTTACGTTATCGTCTGTCCAACACAAAATAGGCTGTGTCTTGAATCACGTTTAGGATTTGTATTGGTTCTTGATAAAGAGAGAGTGGCGTTGCAACAAACTAGTCCTATTGCGTTGTACGCCAATGAGCAGTGCAAAGTCAAGCTTTGCAAGTGTCACGATAAATACCTTGTGTCAGAGAAATTCGTAGGCTATCTGGAATCCCGCTGCCTGCCAATGTGCGTATAACCATTCAGAGCTGAGTGTGCGCCAAGGCAAGATCTGTGTAGAAAAACCATTCTGTACCCACTCGCGTGTGTAAAAATTGTTACATTTGTGTTATCCCAATAATTCGTGGAGAATACATGTGACTTTCCTGCTTACTTATCGTTATATTCCGTTTATCTTTATACTTCATCCTCTTGTTCTCTTCGAACCTTGTTTCTTTAATATATATTTTCCTCTTCTATGTTTGGGTTGATTCTGAGGCGACATCGGTTCATGTTGCCACAATTGCAATTTCCTGGGATGACGTGCTTTGCGGTTCCACTTTGGTCGTGTTTGAATTTTCCGGACAATATGCTACCGTGACTATGACTATTATACAAAAAACCATAATATTATTTCCATACCTAATTTGGGCGAATTTAACTTCTATGTTAAAGTTTGGTTGCGCTAACGGGAGCGTAGTTTTTAAATTGAGCTCGAGTTTCATAATTAACATGGCTGTCAGTATCATTGCTAGTAGCGCCGTCGATCAGTAGCTGCAGCTTAGCGTTAGTCATTTTCATGCTGTGCTGAAAGAGGATGCGAAATTCAAAATTTCTATATTCTTCGTGCCATGTCGGTATATTATTCGCCATAGCTGTAAGATAAACCATAATCAAGAAACTTATTTGCCACGGTGAATTTAATATCTGATAGTTTGCATATTGATTTACTTTGTCTTGCCTGTTACACTGTCTTAAGGATTTTCCTTGGACATTCATTTAATTTTAGTACTTATAGCGTTTAATTGCCGTACTGATGTGAAATATATTGGATTTTTATTCAATTATTATCTGTTCTCTGTGCACTAACGTATGTGTAAGGTGCGAGGAAAATTTTGGTTGCGGTAACATATAGTTCTCAAAAAAAATAACAGTAGGACAGACCAGCTCTCATTCACTTAATACATATCTTAAATTACTCTTAAAATAACATAATTATATGAATAACATTACTACGAATTAAACTTTACGGCCTCAAAGATCTATGTTTCTTATTTTCGTTCTTATTTCTATCTTGCTCCCCGAATTTAGGAACGTACAAGTAAACTACTTATATTTATGCATGCGTGTTCCCTGTGGCGTCCCTCGTAGACCTAAAACATCAAGTTGAATTCCCAATGTATACTGTTCAAATCTCTGTATTTGTACATCGATATCTTAATTAAACGAATATTACACTATGGTCGCGTCTTGGATTTTCTATTGTATTTCACTTTAAGATATACTTTCCCCTCATCAAATCAAAAAAATAAAACCATTACAAGTGGACCGTACTTGCCTAAGTTATGCTGGGTCTGAAGACACAATACGTGTCGTGTTATAACCTATTGCTTAACCTATCCTAAGCATTTGAGAACTATTGTTCAGGTTTAGTGTTTCACCATCTTGTTTTTTGTTTGTTTGTTGTTTGTTTTGGCTTATCATCCATCCTTACTGCAGCGTGGCTAGGGGGAGCGGTTGCGTAAAGCATTTCGTCAGTGAAATGTCAACACTTTCAGTTGTGTATTGATACAGTTGTACGCTGGTAATTCTTATTGTGTTTATTCGTATGTGGCAATAAGGCTATGTTTACTCGCTCTGCGTCTGCTGCAAGCGTATTGCACTGTTTTGTAGTCAGTTTTTTCTAGGCATAATATGGTGAACTTCTACTAACATGGACGTTCTGTCTTTTTACGAAATTTCTGGTTTTTATTACTTTTATGGCTTATGTTAGCGGACTGAGTTATTATTATTGTTCTATAGTTTCCTGTGTAGTTCATCAGAAGTTTCCTGGCTATGCCTATCTTAGTTTTAGGGGTGTATCGCTTTACCAAATCGCCCACTTTATATTCGACGTGCCGCCTCTTTGAATTGTACAAGTTTTCTTTCTCCTCTGGCTCTCCTCTGCTATATTCTGAGTTGCTTACGCCCTTGCTCTTAATACTGCCTCCCGTGATTGCTGCACAAAAATTGATTTCGAGTGGTACCCAGGAGTTGAATGTCTGGGGTAACATGGTTTCCGTAGTAGCGTGAATATCTTGCTTGCCACTCTAAATTTAATGTTTATTTTGTTGAACATTTATTTATTTACTATACATCACCCTTATATTATAAATGACTTAAAATCTACGTTGCCTCTTCTCCTGCCGTTAAAGATTTTTATTTATTTATAGTTCTCACCTGCACAATTAATTTTTGGAGAAAACAGTTCCAACTGACTTAACATTCGCCATGAATTAAAAAAAACAATGGTAAGATTTAAACTTAAGTATTCGGTGAATCTGAGACATTCATAAAACACTCCAGCGATAATTTTTAGTTCTTAACCTACTTTGAAGGGCATAGGAAACTCAAAAAACACTCATAATTCATGTACGCATATTCTTTGAGCGAACACCATAAATTTCTCAAAATCAATTTCTCATCACTGTTGCCTTCCCGACTTAGCTTGTGGAACAACAAATATACTCCGTTCAAATCTTTAAATCAAAATATTTGGTGTCTTAAAACGTGCGGATACACCAGGGTCGCATTTGGATTACCTTTTGCACTTCACTTAAAGCATTTTTCCCTATCATACCTCTAAAGAGCACAGTTGGATCGCGTAGATCACTACCTGGTCTACACAGAAAGCTTAAAACTGCGCTGGAGGTGGAAAACATACAATACATTGTACTATAACCTACATAATTTATCTCTCAAGTATTTGAGAACTATTACAAAAATTTAAAACTTAACATCTTTACTTTTTTTCCTTACTCCTTCTACTTTCACTTTCTTTTCCGTCTTATCACCATTTATTATGCACGGGTGTGGAATAAAATGCATTTCGGAATTTATGTGTGGAAACTCTTTCACTAATGCTTGTGTTGGAAAGTGAAACGTGAAACGGCAACTCTAGGACGAGCCCGAGCTATGTAATTATTAATAATTTGAGTAATTAAGTTTTAGTGAAATTATATTATGCTATGTACAGCTATTTTTCTAATTACTGCCTGTGTGGCTTAAGAAGAGTGATTTAGTGATATGTTTGTATTGAGGTTACTAATAGTAGAGCAGTAATAAATTGTTTAATGTAAATAATTTAAGCGCTATGTTAAAATACTGTCCACGACGAGATATCTTAGCTGCAGGAAAAGTGTCTTCGAAAGCAACCAGTGAGTTTTACGATGTCTCTCTATCAAGAGTATTGTTCATACAGCGAGGGTGTAGAGCTTTTGTCCTTTTGTACAGTAATTCGCCGTGACCGTAGTGAGGGAGACAACAAGCTTAACGGTAAAATTAGGAAAAGCCGCGATTTATGTTAAAATTGCACCAATGAGATCCCAGTAAATAGATATGAAATAGTGAGACGCGTTGAGTGGCGCTAAAACTGCACCAATAGGAAATTAAGCAGCCCAAAAAGCCTGCGACTATAAATAGATCTGCTAAGACCAAAATCAGGGGTCACTTCTAAACCAAAGACAGGGAAGAATGCTGTCGGATATTTGAGAGATGTCGCGCCAAAAGTTAGTGAACTAAGACAGGTTTCGCTACACACATAAGAATCGCTACGAGTAAAGAGATCTGTTAAGTTTATAAATTTCGCGTCATATCAGCGCTGTGTTTCAACAGCAGTGGACAGTGTTTTAACGGCGACAATATCAGTGTTGTGAACTACTCGAAGTAACTAAATAAAAGAAACAGTGGTGTCGTCTT
Source organism: Deroplatys truncata (assembly GCA_030765065.1). Lineage (NCBI taxonomy): Eukaryota > Metazoa > Arthropoda > Insecta > Mantodea > Mantidae > Deroplatys > Deroplatys truncata. Next base: position 138,550,127 of record CM060986.1, read on the forward strand.
TGTGTAACTAAAGCACGTATATTTTCTCTCCTTTGCCACACCCGAGATAAGCGTTTCCTTTACCAAGGAAAAGTCTATGCTCAGTTATATTTCAGTAATAACTTCAGCTAGCTGAGGATAAAAAAATACAGAGAATCATGACACTTCGAACCCCCAGAGTCTTCGCGGAGGCTGCAGAAAGGTAAGCCCCGAGCTACGGGCATTAGAAACCAAAACAACATCGGAAGGACTAGGGAGTTTACTGCCGCAAACGTCACCATGTTTCACTGATATTGAGTGTGTCAACCATCTTCTGGCGTTTGTGAACCCCTAATCCTCGTTATGTGTAAGAAATATGGGCCAGCTATGTTTTTCCTTATCGTGCTATGGAAGCTATTCTTCAACAAAATAAATTGATTTGGTGCAGCAATAATCATTATAATTATACATGGATAACACTGAACTCACTTTCTTAATGTATTATATTTTATAGAAATCCGACGAAGTGGTTATGGAGATAATGGGCTTTGAATATATTTTTAAAATTGGAGTCTAACTTCTACAATTAAAAGCATATACGACGACCTTTTATATTGCAATATTAAATTTTTCCAAGCGGTACTACATACCTATATGTTTATTTTACTCCTCTGTAAGAATGTGTCTGTTAATTTCGCGCACATGTTTGTCGTTACATTCTCTTGGGTTATTTCCTTATGCGAGTTCTAATTGCACCTGTGATGGCGTATTTAACATCTCACGGCATTTATTTTATTGTTTCTTGAGCTTAAGCTAACTTAGATAATATATACATTGTGCGGCTGAAGGCGCTGATGACCTTAGCTGTTTAGCGCCTTTAATCCTATATCATCATGATGCGGCTGAAAGAAAAGAACTTATATACTAAGCTATACATCTTATTATTAAGTTTTTGGAACATAGCATGCCGCTAAAATAATTGTCTTGAAGCAACGGGTGGGTTTTTACATGGCGTCATGACTGGGGTTTCTTATCTATACTGGAGGGCGGGGGAGCAAATAAAATAATTAGAGGTGAGTTTATACAGGAGAGAAAACATTTCTGGGAGTCGTGTTCCTCAGTTTCACCATTCTGTGGTGGTAACATGTAAGTAGTTGCTTACACTACGGGCTGATACCTCAAAGGTGCCCCTGTCGGGCCCGTGCAAGCAGAACTTAAGATTGAAGCATTCTTACCTAGATAACTACTGTCGAGACGAAAGCGCTGGTGCGCTGATGGCTCATTAGGGTGGGCATGTATGAGTCAACTCATGTCAGGTATAGCCTTCGTCCGAGGGTGGACGTCAGACGGCGGGTCACACACTCGTGACGGTAGGTCAGACAGACCACAGTGACAAACGACGCACGAGACAGACCACATACGACAGACCATCAGATCATCCGCGTGATAGACCACATACATGCCCTAACTTCCCGCGGTATAAATACTTTCGGCAATGCTGACTTCGCAATCCTGAGCAATTCCGTATTAAGGTAACCATATTTCAACACTTTGTGCTCGGTTAACATATCTGACGTAATCTCCAGCACTCAAATTAATCTACTATTATACCGGGTGAATCACCTAAAACTTGCATCGCAAATATTTCGGAAATGGAAAGTGCTATTGATGTGCAGTTTTCACAGCATTGATTGGTAGTCAGGGCTCGTACATTTAGCCTATTAACATATTTTAATAATATTAATAAAGTGTATTTTTTGAGCAAACATACAATTTTGTAAATGGAACAATGCCTAGTTGCATCAACAGAATAAAGGTACGTGAATTAGAATGGGCGTTTTTTGCAAGATTCTAGTGCAAGTGGTTTACGAGAAATCTTATTTCGAAGCTTTTATGCACCGACACATGTACAACCTGTGGTTGCACAAACTAAAGAAAAACAAAAGGGAATTACAATACGTCTGTGGATTCTTAGAAGTAAAGAGAATATAGCCCTTCAAAGGTTGTGGTCAAAATGACCACCGGAAGCTTCAATACACGCTTCCAGTTTGCTATGGAAAGACCGATACACACGTTCTAGCATTTCAGCGGAAATTTCAGAGCAGGCAAAAGTAATACTTCGTTTCATATCGTCTAGTGTAGTTGGTACATCCTTGTAGATGGTGTCTTTCAGCCTTCCTTACAGAACAAAGTCTAAGCGGGTCAGATCCGGTGAACGGGCCGGCCAAAGTACAGGTCCTCTAACCAACGATTTGGAAACAGTCTTGCACTATGGGCTGGACAGCCATCATGTTGGTACCATAGGTTCCTCCTAGTCTGCAAAGGAACGTCTTCTAGCATCTGTAGCAAATGGTCTGCCAGGAGGCTGCGATACTTGTGCGAGTTCATTGTTCCTTCTATGAACAAAGCGCCTATGAGCTGATAGTTCACTATCCCACATCACACATTTAAACTCCATGGAGGCTGACGTTCCTCCTGACGAAGACAACGGGGATTGTCAACAGACCAATAGTGCATGTTTCTGCGGTTTACCTGGCCATGATTAGTAAGTGTTGCCCCGTCACTAAACAATATACATGATGAATCTGGAGTATCATGTCTTAATGCCCATGCAAAAAAGTTAATACGATTCTCAAAATCGTTTCCATGCAGTTGATGGGGAGAGATGTGATAGGGATGGAAGCTATATCGATGAAGAATGCGCAGTATACTTGCCTGACTTATTCCATGATTGTGCGGGAACTAATTTGCGGATTTACTGCAACGGCAGCTAAAACATAAATTTCTGCCTCTTCCCCAGTTACTTGTTTCTTTCCGTTACGTATTCTATGTGTACCATTGATAAATAATTGCCGAGATGGTTGTGTATTGGCATACGGTTTCCCATACACCGTACAGGAACGAACTGCATTCTTCCTACACTCTCCATACACAATGAGCATGTCGGCTTTTTCTGCATTAGTGAACTCCATCTTCCACTCACTACTTACTGTTTGAACTTTCACAAGCTAACTGAACAGAAAACACAATGCAAACAGACATCGTACCTAGCAACTAAGCAGGTTGAGTGGGACAAACAACTGTCGGGGTGTAAACTTTTACAAATACGATTTCTCGTAAACCACTTTCACTAGAATCCTGCAACAAAGACCATTGTCACTCTAATTTACCCTACCTTTATTCTAGAGACAGCTAGGCATTGTGCCATTTAAAAATTTGCGTGTTTGCTTGAAAATCACGCTTTCCCTGTATTATTAAAATCTGTTTATAGGCTAAATGTACGAGCTCCTGACGACCAATTAATGTTGTGAAAACTGCTCATCAATAGCACCTTCTATTTCCGAAATATTTGCGGTGAAAGTTTAAGGTGATTCATCCTGTATATATAATACATTCCTACTCGTATATCATCCTAATTATGTTTCTCAATGCCTCGAGCATTCTTCGTTCTTCAAGCCAGGATAATTGCAATGTCAACCCAAACGTTTCATATACTCCTGGAGCATTAGCCGCAATTTGCGGCATTGGCACCGTCTCAGCTGTTTCTTGCATGCAATTTTGTACCGTCGCTGTATAAGTTAAATCCTCCTCGCAAACCGTGATATTTCCCATCTCCTCTTTATTGTGGTCTTTTGTTTTCTTATTTCTACAGTTTAACCCATATGCTGTATTTTTCAATTCTTTTCTTTTCCGTGTTTTTTAAAAATTTAATTTCTGTAGTTTTTAGTTATTTTCTTTTCATGGTTCTTCCTCCATACTTGAATCATTCTCAATGACGGCGTCATAAACCACAGTTTTCTTTTTTATTTTAATTCCTACCTCTTTCTGAATTTTGTGTATTCTTCTTTTTTTAGTGGTAAATCCTGCATCTTCTTACCTCTTATTGATTTCATAATTTTCTTCCTTGGATTTGTTTATTAACACTACTACTCTTATTATATTGTTATCAATATCTTCCGTCTTATAAAGTTATTTGTATTATCTTCTGTATTTACAATTTGTTTTCTAAGTTGGTCAGTGATAACACGTTTTAAATTTCTACGAATTCCACATGGGGTATTTATTTTCCTTTTGTTTTTATACATCTATCTTCATGAAAATTATTGGCGATAATTTTTCTTTATTTAAAATTTTATTCAACACTAATTTATAGGACGGACAGGTTTCCTAATACCTGCAATCTTTTTTCCTTCTAGCACATGGTATGCACGTGGCTGGTTGATCCTTTTTATTACACATTTTCTGTGTGTGATTTTCACCACAGCGTCCACAAACTTTCTTTTCTGTGTTGCAATACTTCGCCACATGGCCATAATCATAGATTTTAAGACATTTTGCTACAGATTTGCAATTCTTTACAGAAATTGCCTGAAATTTTAAGTACATGCTGTTGCTTTCAACTAAGATATTTCTTAATTTATTTGACACTTCCACTACTTGATATACGGTGACTTTGTTTCTTAAGCCTGTCTTTAACTTAAAGCATTTTAAAGTTATTCTAAAAACCTCTTATAATTTTTGCTGAAAGATTTTACTCGTCCTTTATTTCTTCTTCCGTAACACCAGATATGACATCATACAAAATAACTAGTAAGTTTCTTTTTCTTGGTAACTCAGATTTTACACTCTTATCTTTCAAACACTGACAATCCATCACCTTGGTCACAGATCTTCTTCCGCCTCCATTCCCATAATTGGCTCCTTCCTGCTGGTTATATGTTATAAATTTTTATTTTATCTTTTACTGAGTTCAGGTTAATGGTGATTGTTTTCTGCATTTCCCTCATTCCTGCATTATTTGTTGAAGAAATAAACAAAGTATGTTTCTTATGTTCCACGGATTTCTGGATTAATAATTCTTTCCCTGTTTGGTATTGGTTGACTTGCTGCTTGCGCAAAAGTCTTAATTGGTACTTGTGTTTTCTTTTCATTAATTTCCCTCCGTCTAAGTGCTTCATGTTCAAACTTTTCCTTTTGTATACTGGCATTTTGTTAAAATTTTTGCATCTCTTGAAGTAGTTAAAATCGCACGTTGCTTTTACTTCTACCTCAGTTTATTATATATAATTTATTAACACTGATAGGGAATCAAAAGTGTATCCTAAAACCCCTTCTGAGTTTTCTGATTTCATAATATATACACCGACCATGCGAACAGATGACGTCACATTCGTGGCCGTTAAACTTACAACAGCTGCCGTACCAAACACAATAGCGACTGGCAATTTAGCAGGCAATTTATAGAGGCACTACACCCGCACTTGAAATTAAAACTTTTTACTTTAAAGCTTAATAATGCACCTGGGATATGAAACACACACACACAGACAAAAGTTTTTTTCTGTCTTCCTCTAACTTTTTCACAAATAAACTTCTTAAAAGTTCACAAAATTTAAAAAATATACGGGAGCTAAGGAAACATTCGGCCGTCCGCTCAGTAATCAGAGCACAAGCCACGAGAGAGAATCAGTTTGTAAAAACTGGACAAAAGTCATACTGGTGTCAGGAGCGGTATCGAAAGCCAAGATGGTGGAGGCGTTTAAAACATTATTGGCCGGAATCATAAGATGGAATCTGTGATGGACGAGATACAAACAGAAATAAAAACCGAAATGGAGAAAATGAAATCCGGAATGGAGGAGATGAGAAGTGAAATGAAGAGTGTAAAACAGAAATGAAGACTGACATAGAGAAATTGATATCCCAGCTATGTTTTGACATTGGCACTGTCAAACATGAGATAAAGGCAACAGTGAAAGCCGTGAAAAGCGACTTTGCAAGCATTTACGACACTTAATCTGGAAGATGACATTAATGCGGTGGAAGAGCGTCTAGAACACCAAGGAAAACGAAAGAAAGCAAGAGGATGTTAGATGCCGTAATCTATCCAATCAAGATTGTAGTGATGCAGCCCTGCGCCCAATCATGGTGAAACCTGCAGTTGGTTGGGACGAGCAGCCGGAAGATTGGGACATGGGGCCGATCCTGAAGGATACACAATAGCATTATGTTTCTCACAGAGGCCCAAGCTATGAGAGCTGTTGGACGCGGTGGGATTCCCTGGTGGTTGAAGAAATTGTGGCAGTACATAGCCAAAAGGACTAGGATGGAACAGCTGGTGCTCACGAAGAAAACTCTGATGGAAGTCCTCAAGGATACCCATGGGGGACACGTGGGTGTGAACACCACTTTGACGAAGCTACACTACGTGATCAAAAGTATCCGGACACCTGGCTGAAAATGACGTACAAGTTCGTGGCGCCCTCCATCGGTAATTCTGGAGGTCAGTATGGTGTTGGCTCACTCATAGCCTTGATGACAGCGTTCACTCTCGCAGACATACTTTCAATCAGATGCTGGAAGGTTTCTTGGGGAATGGCAGCCCATTCACGGAGTGCGGAACTGAGGAGAGGTACCGATGTAGGTCGGTGAGGCCTGGCACGAAGTCGGCGTTCCAAAACATCCCAACAGGTACGTTATTGTCATGTCCGCACAGCCCATGTAGTATGGACAGGTGCTCGATCGTGTTGAAAGATGCAATCGCCATCCCCGAACTGCTCTTCAACAGTGGGAAGCAAGAAGGTCCTTAAAATATCAATGTAGGTCTGCGCTGTGATCGTGCCATGCAAAACAACAAGGGGTGCCAGCTCCCTAGGAAAAATACGACCACACCTTAACACCACCACCTCCGAATTTCACTGTTGGCACTACACACGCTGGCAGATGACGTTCACCGGGCATTCGCCATACCCACTCTCTGCAATCAGATCGCCACATTTGTACCGTGATTATTCACTCGACACAACGTTTTGCCACTGTTCAATCGTGTAATGTTGACGCTCTTTATACCAATCGAGGTGTCGTTTGGCATTTTCCTGCGTGATGTGTGGCTTATGAGCAGCCGCTCGACCATGGAATCCAAGGTTTCTCACCTCACGCCTAACTGTCATAGTACTTGGAGTGGATTCTGATGCATTTTGGAATTCCTGTGTAATGGTCTGGATAGATGTCTACCCATTACTCCTTACAACCCTCTTCAAATGTCGGCGGTCTCTGTCAGTCAACAGACGAGGTCGGCCAGTACGTTCTTGTGCTGTACATGTCCCTTCACGTTTCCACTTCACTATCACATCAGAAAAAGTGGACCTGGGGATGTTTAGGAGTGTGGAAATCTCACGTACAGAATTCTGACACAAGTGACACCCAATCACCTGACCACGTTCGAAGTCTGAGTTCCACGAGCATCCCATTCTGCTGTTTCACGACGTCTAATGGTTACTGAGGTCGCGGATAATAAGTACCAGGCAGTAGGTGGCAGCACAATGTACCTGAGATCAAAAACGTATGTTTGTGGGGGTGTCCGGATACTTTTGATCACATAGTGTATATCGCCGATTCTTTTGGTTGCATCTTCGAAGCGACGTGCGGCGGTGCTACCCGCCTTGCAACATCCATGCCTCAGGTCCTGGACACGTTGTTGGTGTCAACCTCGCAGGGGGTTTGATCGCCCTGTTGCAGAACGTGGAGTAGTTCGGGACACAGCTGTGAGGAGGATGCTGTGTGACGCAGCGTCTATGGTCCAAGTTTATCGAGAGGTCGGTGCCGGGCGGTCCGTGTAAACACCGGTCATGCTATCGCTACAATTGCCCACAATGATAGTAATGCTTTTGCCCTTTTTCAAAATTCTAGCTTGTATAGTTATTTAATTTTTATTGTAAATTCATTGTTTTAATCTAAATGTTCTACACTGTTTTTTCAGCAAATATTGACATAAAATTTGCAGTAAATTAGTTTACAAAAGATCTATCATAAGATATTTTTAAAATTAACCGCATAATTATTGCCAAAAATTATCTTTTTGTACTGCCTAAAATTCCTGATTTTTCAGAGTTTCAATCTGTTTCAAAACTGCAATTTTCTTTAACGTGCTCTTGATAGCCAGTATAAATGTTTTGAAACAAACCAGTAAAAATGCGTTGTGTGGAGTATTTTGAGTAAGTAAAAATGCTGAAAAATGTTTGCGAATAAACAAAGTTTAAATTTGGGCGTGCCTATTAACAGGCATGCACCTGTTCATATACAGCTTCAGCTAATTGATGGTTAAAATGCGTCAAGTGAAAAAGACTATGGGTTTTCCTAAATCCAGAATTCACTTTATTTTATGATGAAAAAAATAACTTCTAGTAACTTTTGGTTACATTTCACAGACGCATTAACCTAACATGCCTACATGCACCAAGGGTTGCAACCACACTTCTTTCTACCGACATAAGTTGTAAAAATTTCAAAAATAGGTTTTGGAACATTCGCAGATCTGTGCCCGTAATCGCGAACGGGAGGTGTGCGGTTCAAATTCCTGCAGAATCGTTCTCTCTGAATGAGGTATTTTTCCAGGTCTTCTTCAGTCCTCATAACTGACAAATTCCGGGAAGATGCCCTGAACTTAGGTCTAAAACGTCATTCCAAACTCATTTTCCAATTATCATTGCATGTATCATCAATATACACTGCCCGTATGCTGTGTATAGTGAGAACAGGCGTTAAACACTACTTCACAAAAAGCTGCATATTATTCAATGTGGTCTGTGAACATAGTCGCTAGAATGTATAGATTTGATGTTCCGGGGTTCGAGTCCCGCCTCCGGCATAGGTGTTTGTGTCCATGTAAATATGTATGTGTGTGGGTAAAAATAAACGGAAAAATGCACAATAATCACAGGAAAACACAGCGGCAAAAGAAGAAATTTGTGAAGTACAAACTGATGAACTCCTGTAAACAAATTGATACTTATTCATTTATTTTTTTTCCTCCATCAGATCAAAATAATTCTCACCATAGTTGCGAATATTAAACTGGAAAAGCTTCTGTAATAATAATTTTGTAAACACCAAACACAATACAGAAGAAAAAAAAAGAACTTAAAAAAAGTCTCATGTGATACATTTGCAGGACTGTTTATACCACGCATCTTTATTAGTGGGTATACAAAATATTCTTTCGAAAGCTTATTTTTCCTTCTATATACTTTAATCCAAATAAACCTTTGCAGAAATAGCTTTATACATTTCGTTGGAGATACAAAGAGAATAGCGATAGTCAAATTTAAAGAACTGGTGGCTACGAGGATGATTCAAAAAGTAGCAGCAAACCAGCAGTATTAAATGCATTCACTTCCCCGGAAATAAAAGTGCCTGGAGTGTTAAGATACATGCTTTGAGTGTGTTTCGACATACGCCCACAAAAGAAATGACGTGCTGATTAGGAAGGACAGTTGAAACAAAATGGTCGCGCCCCTAGCTGTGTACACCATAGAAGATTCTCGACAAATCCATAGAAGGATGTTGAAAAGATATGGAGATTGCTGCATTAGCGAGAGAAGAGTGTACAAGTGGGTAGATGTATTTAAAAGTGGACGTACGTCAGTCGCAGACGAGCAACGCTTTGGTCGTCCCAGCACGGCGGTCCTGTTCACCCTCTTCTGGAATATGAATGGGCCGGTTTTGGAGCACTATCTGCAAAGGGATGAACAATGAATAGTGCCCGGTACAGCGCCGTGTTGGTGAGTGAGCTAAACCTAGCAATACGAGCCGTCGCAGAGGCCTTCTGACTAGAGGCGCTCTATCCTTCATGACAACGGAACTCCTCCACCACCGCTGCAACTCTTGACGTCATTTGGAGATTGAGATTTCAGGTTACAGCATCCCTGTACAGCCCAAGTCTCGCTCCTTCGGATTTCCATGTGTTTGAACCCCTATAGAACTCTCCCAGAGGACGGTTTAGAAGTGATTATGAGTTTAAAGAAACGGTGAATTCTCGGTTGCGAACACAAACAAAAACCCTTTATTCTAATGGAATAAAAAGTTGGTGCAATGGCGTGAGAAATGTACCGAAAATCTTTTTTGTGTCTATTCTTGAAACATATACTTCGCAAAAATTAATTTTGTTACTTTCCTAATCAACCTCATATATGCTAGCCTTAAAGTTCCATTCATACTGTTTCCATGCAGTCGCGAGAAGCACCTGATTGTTGAAAGGACTTTAAGAGAATGAATTAATTAACAATTCGAAGCATTAAATAATGTGCTAATGTTTACTAAATGTTCCCACATAATTGGTTAATAAAGTTATGTCGTTAATCTCCTGCCTTCTTGTGGTAATAAAAGTCGATCTGTTACCCACATTCAGTATTTCAGGATTACTTGATATAATAAAATTATAGAGAATCGCCTCTTTCATTCATAATTGCTACCCCAAATAGTGTGATGGGTTAACATCACAGCCAATTACCAATTGTAGTACCCCGAAACAACAGGTGGCTAGCAGCTGTTCCAATTCCCTCGTAGAAGGTAAATTGACTAATTTGTGTTATCACAGGAATGGCCTATGCCACGAAAAAGCTTATTTAAAATCAATTGTGTCTTTCAAAAGGATATACATTTTTGCATAGTACGTTTTTCTCTAACCCTTAACGTTTACCACTTATACAAGGTTATACAACATTCCTTCCAAATGAAGAGGACTTCATAGGCTGTTCCCAGAAAATTCAAGATATACATTTCATTATTTAATGTAAATATCCTTAATATATGGCATTTTAATAAAAGTTGTTAGAGCTATTTTTTTTAAATAAAAAATTTAGAAAAATGTTCCTTGTAAAGCATAGCTTCGGGTGGGGGATTTTCTTGAAAAGCTTGGTGTTGCATCTTTGAAAGATACTGAACCCAAATACTATGTTTGGTATTTATTCACTTTGCGTTTTTGAGTTGCACTGTTCAGGCACACACACGCACTCTCACTCTCTCTGTCTCTCTCTCTCTCTCTCTCTCTCTCACACACACACACACGCGCGTGCGTGCGTATAAGTTTTTTAAAACAATTCTAATTTTTATTCAGGGGACCTCAAAACTTATATTTCCGATGAAATCTCGATATAAAATTTTTGAGTGCGATGCAAAATCTTCTCTACCTACTAGGTACATGGTAGAGAAAGTAAAACAAAAAGTAAATAAAATTAAATGTTCTGAAATATTTAAGTGAGGATGAATACTTTCCGGATTGCAGCAGTTTATTGCCTAAATCATTATGCTATAGAGAACACGAAATGATTACCAATAAACAGAAATCCCCTTTGGGAAATTAAGCCGAGACTTGTGGTTTTAGAAGCCAAATCACTGATCGTTGGACCCAAGGGTCAATTTCATAGCTTGACTAGAAAGACAAAAATACATTACAGAAGAACACAAAAAGGAAATATTATTTGTTAAAGTATAGAAGTGTAATCTACAGGATGTACAGATTAAATAACTAGAGGCGGTTGATTCAGCACGAATAATTTTTCCTGGGTATAACGTGATTTACAAGACTTGTGGAAGTCGTACACCGCTCATTCATTTACAGCGAAATATTTTCCCCCGTAAAGGCACTGGCATTTCGCGTATTGAACTAACTTAATGATGCCTTTCATCCAACCGGAAGGTGAAATTCTTTCACCAGGAAATAGGCTTCCTCCATTCCCATTTCTCTTCAAGAAATCCTGTTAATAATCTTCTTCAATCCTAGAAAGTTTTATCCTCTGCGTGCGGACCAGCATATTGAAATCCGTTAAAGCGCTCTTCCTGACGTCACATCCTTTTTTGTGCTATACACAGGCTTTCAGAGTCACATGTCTCATTTAAGGATAAGAATATGAAAGGCTTTTCAGTAAAATGAATGTGAAGGGTGTGGTAGTGTCTCGTATGTGGATGTGTAATAAAGTTTATGTGTAGTAATTTGTGATGTTTAATTAATTATGATTTAATTTAAAATTATGCCTCATCTGCGTCAGTTATATCTGGTAGAGCGAGTATCTCTTAACAAGGGTGGTACGTCTGTAGAATAGTTTCACACACTTTACACAGGTTATAATTTAAATTCTCAGTTCTTTATTAGTTCTTGAAGGCAGTTGAATAATACATAAAATAATTACAAATTTGACAAATTATTGAAGTATTATGTATGGAGCTGTAAGATATTAAGTTCTATATCTGTGCTAACGAACTGCAGTTTACTGAGAATGTCTTAAGTTTTTATTCCCTTAAAAATTTATAAATCACACAAATTTATATCTCTGTGAATGTTAAATGAAATGTATTTTTTAGTTATAGTAATTATCTGTTCCTACTACATCTTTTAAAGGTCAAAATTTATCTTCTCCGCACTGCACTAATATTTCACATCTGTACACTTTGAGCTTCATGTACGGAACTGACTTGGCTTGGGTGCACTACCTCTTAGCGTATACAGCTGAAAATTTTAAATTTAATGTTCTACTTTCTGTTTGCCTAAGCCTACTCTAGCAGAACAGTCTTAGTTTGACTTTCATTGGCTTTTTGCACCCACGTGACCATTTACAAACTTGTTGACGTTACATCAGTATTTTTCCATCGACTTTTGGTAACCTTCCTTAGCTTTCTAACTTAATATTCTGCCAAGTTTACAACTCATTATTAGCCACCCTCTGCTTTCCACTTTGACAGGTTTGCTACAGAAAACAACTTGTTTCCACCCTCACAGATCCTACGTTTCTAAACTAAGAAGTACTTTCACATAATGTTTTATACATATACGCAATAAATATACATAACACAATGGCTGTAACTGATCACTTATAGGCGGGCTATTATATTTATATCATATAATTAAATGGATAGCAGTTAAGGGATAAAAATACTGCCTCAAGAGAATGTATAAACTGCTGGTAACATATATTAAATCTCCTCTCTTGAGAACGTTGCTGTGTACAACATGTGAATTTAATTTATCAAGGATAATGTTTATTTCAACATTACATATAAAACGGTACTTTCTTTAAACTTTGAACCACATTCGGTATATTTTGAAGAAGTTTACACAAAAACAGCTGATACATCCAGGACTGCATAGTTGCGTTGTTGGACCTCGAATGAAGTTTCTATTAATAATTGTAACAATCGCTCTTTGATCTAATCATTGTTTGCAAATTCCTCCTAGAATGGTTCCTTAGCTCCTTGTACATGATTCAATTTTTGTCAAATTCAGTGCTTTATAATACTTTCCATGTGTTGCCATACTTCACAACTTTGCTTGTCAAAGTCTTTGAAAGTCTTATAAGCAAATAAGGACATGCTCTAAACGACCCATGGTTTGACAATGATTTGATGGCTTTGGCCAATGAAATGCGGCTATTTATAGTGCGTCACAAAAGCTACAACATGACTGGAAGCGAAAATTAAACAAAAATGGCTACCTGGGCAAGGGATGTCATATGCAAACTGCTTAGGTTATGCGAAAACTAGCCATGTCTGCACGTCCTCGGCTTCGTGGATTACCAAAGATGAAAGCGAGAGCATATAAAGAAATCGGCGGGGAGATTTCCGAAGGTGTAATAACGCATTAATGCAATGCTATAAAGTGTAGGTTAATCTATGAAGTGTTATTTTCATTGTATTCTTTAATCGTAATCTGATTCATGGCCTATAATACGTGAAAGCGCTATGTAATATTACGTGGAGAGCAATACTTCATTGCAAATTGTTATATCGTGACGCAATAGTAATTTACTTCGCACATAATAAATTACCAATGTGTTCTGAGGAGGTTCAGTTTGACAAAGAGAGAATGTGTAAATACATATTTATGACATTATCAAGTCTTGCCAACTCTCGTCAAGTCTTGACTAATCTTGTCAAATACTGAAATCATTTACAATTCTTCTTTTAAAATCCTGAATTGAAAAAATACGTTTGAGCATACACAAAGGCTTTACACATAAATATAGCTGAAGAAGATAATTTTCCTTACGTTATTTGCACCACGCTTTGGCCGTCAATTTGAAGTGGGTTGTATTGAAGGATTTGTATTATATTTCAACTGTTGGGGAGCCGAACTTGAAGTAGTTGCAACTGCACGTATGGTACCCGGTAGCCTTTGCCCCAAATATACTTTCTGGTGGCCTTTGCCCCAAAAATGTTTTAAAATAATATATTAACTTTGTAATCAAACTATTTCTTTAAATATTTAATATTTATGTTTGCCTCGGCTGCGTCAGTATTTATTTTAGACACATGGATGTCTTGGCAGGGTTGTGACGCAAATGAAGAATATAGACTTGCACAAATTATAATTTTACTTCACTCCATTTATTAATGCTTGATTATTTTATTAATTACTTGCACTTTTTAACACGTAAAACTATTTTTCGTCGCACACTAATACGTATTAAATCTCTCGAGGACGCATATCGCAGTTAGAAACACTGTTTACAGGCAACTGAATTGATTTCAACCTCCTAAACTTGTAAATTTCTGTATTTCAAGTCTCTTATTGGCTATTCCTAATCCAATAGAACACCTTCATTTAACTAAAGCTTTTTATGGTTGTTGATTGACTATTTTTATAAACTGTCACTAAATTTGCATTATTGTTGCTCCAATAATGACTAGTAGCATTTAAACTTTCAAATTACTTATTGCCTCAAGGTTACCTCATTGTTACCTCATTGTTAGCAACTTTTAACCTATTATTCTCACAGCTCCTACATTATTAAATTACGTAATATATTCACATAACATTATTACACATGAATACAATGATACTAACATATACAATGACTGTTACATACATTTTTATATATAGTACATACACATACTGCTTTAAGACGGGGTTTTATTAAATTATATATATTATACAATTAGATTTAAATCATGTTTAGTGTTAAAAAATACTGCCTCATAGCTCAGATTTATTAAGCTGGTGGGTAGAGATTAGGATTAGTCAGCCAGAGGGGCTTCTAAGCACTGGAGCAGTGTGACGAGGTGTCCGGCTTTTGGAGGACATGTCCTTTTTAGTCCTTGTTCTCCTGTACCCAGGTATTTGAAGATATATCAAAATGTCCAGAATTTTAAATTATGTGCTAGTAGTTAAACCTTCACAAAAACGCATAGTGTTACTCTTAGAGAAAAGTAAGATTTAAAAATAGCACTATTTTTCATTGCCTGGCTCAAACTCGTGTTGAAAGAGCTTCCTCTATAATAGTATTCAGTGGTCAAATGAAGGAAATAGATTACTTTCTTTCAAAGGAATACTACAACTTTAAACATATGAACCGCATGGATTTTCATAATTACCTGAAAAACAGTCCAGTTTTCCAAAACAAATTGCATCTAATGAAAAAGCAGTGTTTATTCATAAAATTATTTCTCCAATTTTCTGTATTATAGATTGAAATTTGAAAGAGAAACATAAAATAAAAATTTGCGACTACTCTTTAAGATCTCAATACTAATAAATTTATTTACCATATTGTGTAAGCTTGATGTTCATAATAGGTTCAATTATTTCATTTTCTCATTTGGAATAAGAATTAGTATATACAGTATAATATATTAGTATCACTAGGTATGATATATTTACGTATTAAAAGTAGTAATAAGCTCCAAAACTATAGTATCACTATACAAAACAGTTGTAACATGATATTATGGAATTACTAATTCTCCTCCTTAATAATGAACTGTCTTACTTTTTACTTTCACTACCATGTAGGCAGAGAAGGTATTGCATTCCAGCAAAAAAAAATTGATACCGAGTTTTCACCAGAAATACATGTTTTGAGGCGCCCTCAACCCAAGTAAAGCATTTTTGGAAACACATTCGTGTGTATGTGTGGACAGTATAACTCTAAAACGAAAAGTCGGATAAATACCAAACTTGGTACTTAGGTTCATTATCTGCCAAAGATGCGATACGAAGATTTCAACAAAGTTCCTTAAATCTAAACTACCCTCTACGTGTAACGTTTTTGAACTTTTTATTTTCTAAAAACTGGCTCTAACGATTTTGATTAAAAACGATATTAATTCAGGGGAATAACCTGTGAAGACCTGTTCAATCGGAGGGAATTTTGTATAATCTTGCATAAGTAGTAAACGTTAAGCCATAGACGAAAACGTACTACACAAAAGATGTAGTTCTCTTTAAAACACACAATTTATTGAAAATAGTTTTTTTTGCGATATAAGCCGTTTCTGAGATTCTAAAGGTTCGAATTATTCATTTTTTGGTCGTTCTCTTAAAGTCCTTTTGACCTTCAGTTTCTCGCAATTGCATGGAAACAATATGGAACTTTAAGGCTAGCGTATAGCGTCCAGTTCTTAAACATTTGACTATCGCTATTTCCTTTGTATCTATAACGAAATATATAATGTAGATATATCTGTAAAGTTTATTTGGATTAAAATGTAGTAGACAAAAAATAAGCTTATGTAGGAATAATTTGTGTGCCCACTAATAAACGATAGAGGGTAGAGGTGGTCACGTGAATGTATCACTTCAGATTTTTAGAAAAAGATCCGTGAACAGCATAACTTAATAGCGAAAATGGATAAGTAACAAACTTAGTATTTAAATCCGGTATCTTACCAGGATGCGAGACGATGACACTTAAGGAAATTCCCCACCCGCAACTACCCTTGGCATGGAACATTTTTCGAACATTTTGATTTTCTAAAAAATGGTTCTAACGATTTTGATTAAAATGCCGTATATTAAACATATTTGCATGACAAATGTTTATCTTGCATTTTCTGGGAATACTCTAGGAGGTCCTCTTTATTCGGAAGGACTTTTGTACACTCTTGTATGATTTGTAAGCGTTAAAGGATAGACGAAAACGTACTACACAAGAAATGTAGATCTCTTTAACACAATTTATTGAAAATACTTTTTTATTGTGGGGAAGCCATTTCTGAGATATCCTTTATTAAGAGTTTGAATTATTCATTTCTTGGTCATTCTTTAAAGTACTTTGAACATTCAGTTGTTCCTCGCAATTGCATGAAAACAATATGGAGTTTTAAGCCCAGTGTATAGCGTCCAGTTCTTAATCATTTGACCAGCGCTGTTCTCTTTGATTCTATAACGAAATGTGTAATTGAAAAGGTTTATTTAGATTAAAAAGTAGTAGATATAAAAATAAGCTTTAGTAAGAATAGTTTGTGTACTCAATAATAAATGGTAGAGGATAGAGAAAGGCATGTGAAGGTATCACATCAGATTTATTTTTCATTTTGTCCTCCAAAGTTACTTTAGCACCTGGTCACCCTTCACTGGAGCATGGCAGCAGCACGTAATAGGTCCTTCTGTGCTTACAACGTGAGCGCTAGGAGAAAGGGATGAAGGAGAGACCCGAAAGGCGACCAGATGCGAACGACAATGCGTGCCAGCAAGGGTCCCTAACGATACCAGAATAGCACCAATCCTGACGCCGGCCGGCACGATCCCACCTTAGGCATCTTCAACCTGGGCGTCCTGGAATGAATCGAGCCGCTCCCATGAAAGGGGACGGGAGAGAAATATTTACACAGCGCAAATAAAACCGTCCCGCCAAAACGCACCAATCAACGTCGCCCTGTTCTACAACTCCGAAACATATTAAGATAAAACAGATAAAAGGAAATTATGGGTATAATAAATGTGAGGTAGAATAGCAATCGCTCAAGCATTCGCCTACCGACCTTGGAAAACCACTATAAAACTCAACCAACGCAAGGTTAGAGTGGCCGGCTCGACCGAAATTGAACCCGGTGTCTCTAATTCTGAATTGTGTATAGTTCTCCACTCTATCTCAAGCCCATAGTTTGAATACTGTGGAGTAAACTCCGAACTATCAGGCAGTAATTTGCTAGCACTAATTTGGCGTCACGAGGTTAATACAACGATTTAATTCGCAATAAAGTGCAAAATGCTCAAGTTTCTAGCTGTACTGTTATAGACTCTGTACTGATTGATTGCAGTAATTATTATTTTACCAGATATTATTCCTATAAATTAAGTGGGCCTGTTTAGCAAGGTTGTAAAAGCTTCAAAGTATTTGGACACATCAATTCAAGGTTGAACATGTAAATGAATCGTCTGACATTGCGTATGGCAGGGGACACCAAATCAAAAACTAGTGTTGAGTGAAGCTGCTGCTGCCAGTAAACACAAATAACCACACAGAAGGTATGTATTGGTAAAGGGCTTTCAGTTTTGTCTTTTAAACGCTTATCAGTTAATAATAGAAATACATGTAAATTCTAAAGCGATCTAATAGTAATATAAACAATGACTAATATTTCATTAAAAAAGTAAAAAATAGCTCATTTTGATCTTGTAAACTAAGCTTAGAATAAAATAAATAAGTACTAAACGAGAGAAAACTAGTTGTAGTCTAACTTTTACCATGCAGTAACCACCGCTGCACACAGAATGCTTTTCCCATGGGTGCCATCAGACTCTGAACTATATTTTAAAACACTAATGCTTATTTCACTGCCAAATATACTAAAAGCCTCGCCTGTATACTGTTTAAGTGCTGATATCTGGGTCAGCAGAGAGATCTAAAGAAAGAAAGGAGATACGAAGGAAATAAGGTGTTTGTTTACACACAGTCGAGTGAGATTTTGTGTGTCTTGCATAAAAATAAATTCTTGAAGACATGCGACTACTCTTAGTTAGGATCAGAGTCAGAAAAGTTGGAGGTTTTGAGTACTACGACGTTACAGATCTATTTTGCCTACAATCCTTCGCGAAAGAAGATCTAGAGAAGTGAAGACGAATGTAAGCCTTAAGAATCTTTGCCACTTCAGTTATGCAGTTAATGGCGCTCCGACATCACCTATCACTTGGTGTTTTCTTGATCTTCCCAAGAGCCGTTTGTAACGTTGAGCGATGCCCTGATACGTTCTAAATGGGTTCTCTGCTTCTGTAGTTTTATCCATTAATGCGCAAATGCTATGGCCTTTCTCAATTTCTTCATTTTAATGTCATACTTTGTACCTCCTTTAATTCTCCGTAAGTACCTCGTTTCTGGTGCTTGTATTCAGAAGGTATCTTGGTTTTTCATTACCAGTTTTCACCTTCGTATGTAAGACTGGAATGTTTTACTTTACTTAAGAATTCCAATTAGAAATCTCAGCAGTATACATGGCCTCTAGCATTAGCCCTTAAAGGCAATATCGCCTAAAGCATCCTGCGACATCAGAGGCACTCCTAGAGGAGGACGAGGAAAAACGCACAGTGCAGACATTGGTCATGACATTTCATGACCTCACTACACTAAGCTCTGAGTGGATCCATATTACGGAACGAAATGAAGCAAAACTCGAAAGGTAAGACTGAGATTCAAGTATTGTTATAATCCCATAACAGGATTTTTCCGCCATATAAGGTCTTGAATTCCTATATTGGGAAAGAGTTTGACGCTTCCGTTAACTATCCTTTTAATTTGGCGGGGTGTTCGTTTCGGAACTTACTGTCAAAGTTGGATGCAGTACTTCCCTTGCTCTTCAGTAGAGATTTCGTTGTTTTCATCCATAGTTACGCCTCATCCCTCTGTGTCGTCTTGATCTGGTTCAGTTGCCCAAGGATACTACTGATTCTCGCAACCCTTTCCCGGCTTTGAGACACGATTTTCTGGATACCATTTTCTATATACTAATGGTTCAGGAACGATCAAGGTGTAGGCTGTGTTGTGGTTATCGATTCCCATGTTATATACAACACTTTTTCCCCCCTTAACACTTCTGTTTATACTGCTGAACTATATGCTATATTTAAAGCCACAATTTTCATTCGCTCCTTTTCCCTACGCTCTATTATTTCTTCCGATTCCCTCAGTGCTTACTTAGTTTACGGGATCTCTGTAGCCAACACCCACTTCTTCAAAAAATCCATGATCAGTTGCACTTTGTCTTGATGGCCTTCGGGTGGTCTTTGTCTGGGTTCTTGGACATCGTAGCATTGTAGGAAATGAACTGGCAGATCAGGCCGCGAAGGCTGCGATTTCACACCCTGTTCCCCGCTACCTCTGTACGTATTTCAAGGGCTTTATTTCGCCGATAGAAACACTCTCAATGGCATACGGAGTGGCTTACATCTACCGCCAAACTCCGAGAGGTCAAGGCTACAACGCTTCCCTGGCGTTGTGTTCTTCTCGTCTTTCACGTCGCGAGGAGACCATGCTTGCTCGGTTTCTTATTGGTCACTGTTATTTTAGTTATGGCTCTCTACTTAGGGGTGAACTCCCGCCTCGCTGTTTCCACTGCAATATGCCCTTCACAGTGAAGCATTTCCTTACCCATTGTTGTTTCCATTCCGCCCTTCGCGAGCGACTAGGACTCTCTCCTAATTTAATTAAGGTTTTAGTACTTGGCTCTGCCTCTATCCCCAGGCATTTTTGCTACGTTAAATTCAGTGGTTTCTTAAACAAAATTTAATGTATAGTTTCTAGTGTGTTACTGCATTTCACACCGTGTCAGTACTAATTCAAGTGCTTGTGCTTGCTGAGAATTAGCTCTGGTATCTTTTGATTTGAGAGTTGTTTTGTGCCTAACTTCTGTATTTTTATTTTGTTTATTCTTTCTACTTCTGTAATCGGAGTCGCTTAAACTTGTACTTGTTTTTTATTGTTATTTATGCATTCACCTGAATAAATCTGCAGCCAGAGGGTGGCGCTGATGACCGATGTTTTGCGCCACTCAAACCGCTATTACTATTACATTTCAATTTGGGAGTGTAACGAATTCATCTGTCGTAGGTGCCCAAAGAAGATTCAGCACGAGTACCCTCAGGTCGCTCCAAATACTACTTTGATGTTTTTCTCGTGCAGGGAGTGACTTCAAAGGCTTCCCAGCAGTGTTTGAACTACGCAGGCTACTTTTTATCTCTGAAGAGAAGAAGACGGTTCTATTAAGGAAGATTCTGGGCCTTGGTTTCTTTCAGTCGATGTCGTACCTTTTCCTGCAAGATATTTAATGGCTGCTTGAAGTTCACTTTATACATCTAAAAGAAATCGAGCTTTTTATTTCCAGATGACTTTCTAAAACGTTGAGTTACGTGAATTAGGTAACAAAACCTGGTTCGTGTAGCTAGAAAGGTAGGTGTGTGTTAAAAGCAACAGAAGACTGAGTTGTCTGGTACTGTGTCTCTGTCAGTGGCGTGTCCCGGAATTGCAGATGTGGGGGAGGCTTATTCTTTAAGTTACATGCAGGTATTTGAGAAACAACAGTAATATGAAATTTAAAACGCATTGTCTCGCCAAAGCTTGTCATAAAACAAAAATCCACTTTGTTGCAAAGTGCATATTTTGAGACTTCCTCTGGTGTTATTTTACTTTCCAATGTGGGCTAAGGAGTGCAAGGCCACTCTGTTTTTCTTCACTGTGTGGATGGAGCAAAAAGTTTACAGTCCTTGGAGAGCTGATAAAATTCTTTCGGAACTAGTTATCACAATTATAATACATAGAATTTTTGAAGTCTGAATATTTGTGAAGACCTCTGTTACCTTTCTACATAGTCAACATGTTTTCCCAAGCATTTTTTGGGACCTGGCACAAGCTTTTCCAAGCTAGTGTTGTACTAGGTCGAGACCTGTGCTCGCAACCAGTTGTTCACTGATTTGACTTCATCATCGGTGTTAAAAGTGCTTACCTTTGAGTTGGAGGAGCATATGAAAATCACTTTGGGCAAGCTCCGATGAATACGGTGGATACGAGAAAACTTCCAAATTGAATCATGACCCAGGTGGAACTCAGAAAATTCAACTGCGAAGTTTTCTCGCATCCTGCATATTCACCAGATCTTTTCACAAGTGATTTTTAGATGTTCCCTGACTCAAAGGTCATTTTGGAGGTAAGCACTTTGACACCGTGACTAAGATCAATCAGAAGTGAACCAAAAGTCTGGGTCCTGTGTTCGTAACCAGCTGTTCACTTCTGATTGATCTTCGTCAGTGTTCAAGTGCTTACCTCCAAGATGGCCTTTGAGTCAGGGGAACATGTGAAAATCACTTGGGAAAACATCTAGTGAATATGCAGGGATAGAAAAACTCCCAGTTGTATCTTCTGAGCTCCGCCTGGGTCAAGATTCAACTTGGAAGTTTTCTCGTATCCTCCGTATTCGCCGGAGCTTGCCCCAAGTGGTTTTCAGTTGTTCCTCTAACTCAAAGTTAAGCACTACTAAAACCGAACCTGTTGTATTTGCACCTGGGACAAATTTAAAAAATCTTCATGAACATTAAAATCTCCCTCTTGTCTCGCAACGTAACGTAGTTGTTTCTTCGGCTAGGATTGAGCAGCAGTTTGCATTGTTTTCATTACCTTCTATTTTCTCAACAAGTAAATAGCTACAAATATCAGTGAATTAGTTTTGATTTTGGGATCTAACGTATTTACCGTTCTCGGTTTAAATTTTCCTTTAGAATTTCATGCCCAACAGCAACCCTAAATTTCTTAATAATGTACAAAAATCCCTCCAGTTTCGCCTGCAGTAATAATAATTACACTAGCCTGCATTTTCAAACTTTCTGGCAGATGATTTCTTAAAAGTAGGTGTTCTTGAATCAAGTTTTTATGCTGATTCCAGAAATAACGTCCGTTTATTCTATCACGTCAGGTTTTTACACAAAATTAGTAATGTTTTGACAATTTTACTAATGAGCGCAGAAAAGTATTCAAAGACCATTTCATACAAGCTAAGGTTTTATTCAAGAAACATTTTAAGAATACTCTCAAGAACTTCTCTAATGTATTTCATGACTACATTTTAACAAAACAAGAAACCAAAGTGTTTCATTTAATTTTTTTCAAACTTTCTCTTCTTTGACTTCCTTGCAGATTACTGTCTGTCCTCAACATCAATAGTAGTCGGCCATCATAGTTTCATTCCATCTCCCCTGGTACCTCCTCTCCATTTCCTTAATATCTTGGTGAAAACATTCATCTTGGTTTTCACTATAATGTCCCAGATTTTCCGGAAAGTATATGTGAATGCAGAAAATGCATCTTCACACTCATGTTACAACCCATCTTCTTGAAATTTTCCAACATTGTTTCGACAATGGCCTTGTAATTAGGATATTTGCTATTGCCTAAGAAGTTTTCAGTAACTGATCGGAATGCGGTCCATGTTTCTATTTCTCTCTCATTCATTGTCTTTTCAAAATCTTCATCCTTCATCAATTTCTTTATTTGAAGACCAACAAAAATTCCAGCTTCTAGTTTGTCTTGTGTAATGAAGGAAAATTTCTTGGAAAGGTACTTGAAGCAGGGTCCATTCTGTGGTAGGGCCCTTACAAATTCCTTCATCAAGCCCAATTTTATGTGTAATGGCGGAAGCAATATCCTTATATCTCTATATTTTTGAAGTGAAGTACGTGATAGAAGAAAACTAAAAGCAGTTCTGAAATCAGCATAAAAAGGGAGTCAGAATCACTTATTAGTTTTCAGTCATCCGATATCGTGCAGACTAGTGTTATCAATGATCCAGAGTCTGGTGTCTTCTTACCGAGCGGGATGGCTCAATCGGAAACCTCTGTGGCCCGCATTCGGAAGATCCCGATGACCGCCTACCTTGGCCCACGGGTGTTTCGTGGTTTGCCTGGTTCGACAAACGAATCTTGAGGGGTTTATCTTCTCTTCTCTCTCATTTCCTGTACTTATCTTCTTGCCATGTGTTTCAGGGCTGTAGACCAGACGCTAGACCAAGCTCATCCCTGCTCTTGGCTTTTCCATTCTGTTAACGTTTTTCATGCTTGCGGAACATTTGTTCCTCGTTCATATTTACAAAGACTTGAGTCTATTAAAAAGTACTGTGTGTAACCGCGTCAGAGACTGTGTGTGGATCGCTTCGTTGCGAGAAAGGTCGACTGTCACACACTCCAGCAAGCAGGGTGGGCTTTGGGACTGACTAGTCAGTGATGGATCACTCGCAGTTAATGCTGCTAAGTTCCTCTGTAACTGTTAAAGGTAGAGAGAAGCCGTGTTAATTGTCTGTTGTAGTATTGTTCTTTACGTTGTTTGCTGCTACGTATGAAAAGCCGATTTGAAGTTGTTTGTATTGAAGGAGTTGTATCGTATTTCAACTGTTGGTGAGCCGAAATTGTAGTAGTTTCAACAGCACGTACAGTAAAGTGTTTCCGGTAGCCTTCACCCCAATGTATTTTAGGTGGCCTTTGCCCCAAGTTTAAAAAATATTTAATATTTACGTTTGCCTCGGCTGCGTCAGTATTATTTTAGAGACATGGATATCTTGGCAGGGTGTTCTGTTTTTCTTTGTTATAGTACTTTGAACTGTGTGTAACAGTATTTGTATAATGAAGACTGTAATTGGAATACTGCCCTTTATATGCATACGTAAATAAATAAAAATTAAAGACAGCAAGAATTCCGTCTAGGGTACAAGTTTCACTATTAAGAGGTGCTTTATGCTGCTTTTCACCTCTATCATCTGGCCTTTACACATCAATGTTTAATTATTGCTATTTGTATTATTTTTTATCTATTCCTCGTTTAGTTATTTTTCCCCGTCTGTTTATATAATGTACACAGAAATGAGGTTTGTTTTTGTGTATTCTGCTTTGTACTCTCGTTTCATTATCTTTAAAGATACCTTTGTGTTGTTGGACCGCATCATTTATTTTTTGCTTTGCTTGACAAAGCTGCAAAATGTTTTTGTTTCAGAAATTAATTAAAACACTGAAACTTTCTGACCAAGACGAGTTCCACTATTGTGGTTGTATCTTAGCATTTCACCGACAACTGGGGTATTCTTTTACACGGCGAGTTTCAGACTGCGCTTTGCTATTGTCAAAATGTTTCTCTCTCGCTTCTTTTCTTTTGATGTACAAATCAAAGCTGGTTACGGAAGTGACAAAAGCCGGAGGAGGCTTTTGATTAATTCTTGAAGAAAGAGCGAGAATGAGCAGCAAATACAAGCCCTCAACCGGAAGCGACAGAAAATGGAACAAACCTACAGCTGCTATAAAGCGCTTGGGGTGCCTTGTTAGCTTTGCTGGTGCCATAACTCATAGTGGACTGAGAGAAAGGAAAAAAAATACAAAAAATGTGATCTAGGTTGAGTCCAAGGCATACATTGCTGACCGGAAGAGTTGTAATATTTATGACTCTTGCGATAAGGGCAGTTGAGAGATTAGTGCCCATATGGCGTCACTTTCCATTGTCTCGTCAACTGCCCTGCAAGAAATGCATATTGCACATTTGGTCGTTTCTCATACCTAGGTATAAGGTTATAGTTCAAACTCGCAACGCTCGTTTATATGCTTTCGCTACATTTACACACCATTAAGTGAACGTACGTCTGAGTTTTTCAACTTCGTTTCCCAACAAAAGTTTTGTTCTGATTCAATTTTTTATCATACACTTGTGATATTAACATATCACTAACACTACTGCTTTCCAAATTGGAAACTTATAACTCGGTATCATAGATGATAATAATTAGTGATGGGACGATAGCACTATTTCTCGATACTCCATACCGATGCTGCTTTGAGAATCGACACTCAATACTCGATACTCGCTTTCTAAAAAACTGTAAAGGCGATAGCTGGTTCACTGAATTATGTCCTTCTTAGTGCCTAGTTTTCTATGTATAAACACATGTAACCCATTTTGTATTTTATACTAATTCCGAAATCGTTCCTTTTTGACATTCTGCAATTGGCAGCAATTTTTATATCTTGATAATACCATAGGTTATATGCCCCTATTGTTACTCAAGTACAATAATAATAAAAAATATCTTTGCTCCCCTTTTTACTTTTTGTGCTGCAAACTTTCTTTTTAATGATTTTCTACGTATTGAAAAACAAGCACTAGAAATTCTTATTCATTCAAAATCTTGAAAATATATAAAAAAACAGATTTTACACGAAACTCAAACAAATAAAAATAACACATTTCTGAGCTATGTTATCTCTCGTCATAACCAGCGATTTGTTTCTGCTGGATTCATAGATTTTTGTTACTGGAATAGCTAAATGTATTGGCTGAGAGGCTATTGCACACGTGATTTAGTAACTCAGCTAAATCAGCTTCAGTTAACTCATCACTCAGTTAACTCACAACTCAGTATGTTAAATGAGTATTTATACTCTTCCCTATTGTTTTGCACGTTTTTATTTAGACACAAGGGACTATGGGATGTTGCATTGATTCACCCACAGGAAATGCAGTCAAGGTTTATCGATATATAGTCGAGCAACTCTTTGGGGACAGGTGCAAGGCAACGTGAAATTTCGACTCCTTTCATTCATTATTTAGCATAAAATTAAACGTAACAACCTTCAATAATGCAAATCTGAAAAACTTAAAAAGTATCGAAGGCATATCTCAAAGTATTTAGACATACTTCGATGCCCCAAGTGTCGAGGTCCCATTCCCACTAATAACGGATTGTAATCTTAATTTTCTGAACTAACATTTTGTGAATAGCCCAAAAAAATATAGATAAGAATAAAAAATAGGTCTAATATTTTTTCCCTCTGTGATCATATTTATGTCTACAGATTTGTAATATTCAAATTTTTTATTTCAACGAACAGTTATCTTCGTTTTATATTAACGTGCGAAAAACCAGTTAATATATTCACCAAATAATACCTAAGAACCTGCTTACTCAGTTTGCTTTCGGAGATGAACAGAACGTTTCAAAGGGTATGTGGCTAAACGTTTTTTAAAAACACTGACAGAAAAAAGCTAGTGTACATTGTTTTATTATTTTTTTAATCGGTTCTAACAATTTTTATTAAGGGTATTCCATAAAACGTTTTTACCAAACTAATTTCTATCTCTCTCACATGTTGGTTCAACATAATTATATTGAGAACTGAATTTAGTGGTGCTATATAATCAACTTTTCAGGAAAATAATTTTCAAAAACTAAAAATCAAGTCATATGTGAAACGATCCCTCTCCCCGGATGAAAATTTTTAGATTCTTCTTTCAGATCCTATATTGTTCATTAAATACAACTCTATACAATCAAATATTAAATTTTGTCCTAATTAAGAACTTTTATGGCAAGAATAATGAAGTATGTATCACTTTTTAATTTTCTAAAATTATTCGAATATTAAATTATTACATTTTTAAATATCAAACTATATTTGATAGCAAGAAAAGTTACTTAAATATTATCCACCTTCGAAACATCTATACTGAATATCTGTAAGAAATCCAATAAAAGTAACATTTTAAAGTCCCAAATTTGAAAGAAAATAAGATTACGGGAAATAAACTTTAAAAATCTCGTACTGCAGTATAACTTCAGTTACAGCTTTGCAAACAGAGACGCAGAAATAATGCCTAAGTGAGATAACGTAAAATTAAATGGAACTGACACCGTTTTATTAGATTACTTAAATTAGTTATGTATTATTTAATATAAGAACGCAATGAATGAAACTAACGCATAAATAGTAAACATAATACACTATTTAGAGTACTTTCTACTGCCAGTGGGTACGATTCATAATTAAAATTAAAAAAAACAAGCACACAAAAAGAATCACAACTGGTGCTTTACACTGTGTCAATCCTGTTCACTACTGGACGTTCAATATATCGAAAGCTGAAGGAAAATTTTGGCACTAATGTTTCCGGTTTTCCGTAATGCCGCTTTTGTTTTGCCCGCCAAGGACGTGAGGGAGAATTAAAAATTAAATTGATTTTATTTATGGACGCTCGTTAAATACTTGGTCAATTTTTCCCACCCTAGATTTAATTGAATGGATTTAAGGCTTCCTAAGACGTAATTGATTCTGGGTAAGCTGGGCTGGGCACAACACGGATTTAAAAAAAAATCGTCAAATTTTCTTTTCTTCTTTGATTTTTACACAGTCATGCACTAATGGAAATGCTGGTGATCATTTAGGCTCTGGGATGATAGAAGTCGTTAGTTATAGATCCTGAGTAGAGTGCAAGCTGGGAACACTCCTTATTTAGGCCTACTCTTTCATTACTGGCTGGCCCCGTAGCTCAGTCGATAGAACACCTGTTTGCTTTGCGAGGGGGTTCCGGGTTCGATTCCCGGGTGGGGTGAGAATTTTTCTGTAGCCAAGATTATTTCCTATCCTCCCCAGAATCTGGAAGTATGAATGAGAGTGTAAATATGCGTGTGTAATCTAATGATTAAAATACCCAAAGTGCAAGTAACCCAACGAGAAGAGTTACACGGCTTAACACCATTGCCACCGTTAAGATCAATGCAGTTAAAGACGAGGCATAAATGGAACTGAAATCTTTCATCACCATCATCATCATCATCATTATCATTATCATCATCATCATCAGATATAACCTGGAGATGAATGACCTTGCCCGACCGTATTAACATCTGCGCAGGAATGTTTTACGATAATATCGGTGCCTCACCCAGCATGCCTACTGTTTTGTGTTGCAACAGCAATAAGCAATAATACAGTATACAAAAACCATGCATAATATATGTTAACGTAACATTAAACATAACGTATAAATGAGTAAATGAATTAATATATTTCGTACATGCAAACCAGAAAAATGTGATGTATTACTGAACTAAATATTAGTGGACAAAATTAAAATATGACTTAAAGCTTAACGATGTCTACGATAAACATAGAAGTAAATGGCGTATGAATATGTTCAACTATAGATGTATGTTCAACTGTGTGAGTGTAAAATCCTGTGCATATTTAAGCATCGTGTTTGTATATTTAAATAACCAAAAGGGCAAAACCGCTATTGAATCTTAATTCTACAAGGGTTTATTTTCAGTGAATATTTTTAAAAGTTGATTTTTTTCTCCAAAATAATTACGAAAATTCGTTGTCATGTGCCCTTAAAAACCAATGGGTCATTGAGAATTAAATTTCTAAAACGTGACAGAATTCATATTTTTCATCAATTTAAGCAAACTTCTTATGACATAAACACAAAATCTGCTCTAATAAACCCGTGTACATTAATTTTAAAGACACTGTGCCCAAGAAGTCGCAAAAGTTTTTCTAAAGCTTTTAAGAGCTTAAAATTAAAATTATTGAAATTAACCAGAACGCCTACGTATTTCAGAATCCTCTGTAGTTTGTATGTGGAGAAAGGCAACATAAGAATGTTATGTGCATTGATTTGTATGCTAGAACTGTTTAAAGTGATGTCCAAATACTTTGTGTTCCGACTGTAGCTTGTTTTACATGCAAGATGCTGTTTTGTGATTAGCAGGCAAATAGCGAGTTTTCAAAGCTATTTTACACAAGCTTCTTAAGGAGCCACAGGCATTTTAACGACTACAGCGAAGAAGCTTCACTTGTTTTATTGCAAACCTTACCGCAGACCACTCTTCTGCAAACAAAAGAACAAGGTTTTTGTGTACAAAATAATCACTGCGTTGAAGAAAACTGTGTTTAAAGAAAGGAATCTCAAACACGCTTGCTCTGTGTTAAACGTGCATCAGGGAAAACAAATGACATACTGCCTATTAAAGTACCTGACATTATTAGCTAGTTACTAATCTGGTTTATTCGGTCTTACGCAGGTGATGTTTCCAATCTCCAGCAATATATTATTACTTCATTAACGTAACCTGCAGCTCCACTTGCGTTATTGCTTTAAACTTCAGGATTGTTCTTCCTC
The DNA here is from genome assembly GCA_030765065.1 of Deroplatys truncata. Classification (NCBI taxonomy): domain Eukaryota; kingdom Metazoa; phylum Arthropoda; class Insecta; order Mantodea; family Mantidae; genus Deroplatys; species Deroplatys truncata. The sequence goes on from CM060986.1 coordinate 138,579,553, forward strand.
TTCCTCTATTACTCTCTCTTTGTTCTCACCTTTCCCTCCTTCTGTATGCAATAGACATGTAATGTGGTGTTTTGAACAGCGATAATTAATTACTTTTAATTAAAACATTTGTTTGTATCGAAAATCCTGCACCTTACTTATGCTCATTATGCAATTGAACTGTATTTTTCCATGTTAACCTGGAAATTTCATTAAAACATACAAAATTATGGTACGTCTGAAGTATGCACACGAATAATAATAATAATAATAATAATAATAATAATAATAATAATAATAATAATAATAATAATAATTATAATAATAATACACATCTAAATCCTAAGTATTCACCCTATGAAACGGACGGTTGGTTAAGGTACAGTTTCTCCATAAATGCCACAAAATACTGGAAGGTAACCTATTAAGCTTGGAACACTTATCCTACATAAATTTCCTTTCTCAATTAAAATGTTTATCATTGTCCATCGCCGTGTGCTGTAAGAACAGGAATAAACAGCATGAAAAAAATTCTGTTTTGTTTCAAAAATATCTAACGATATCGATTAAATAATATATGTTTAAGATATTTGTACGAGTAAAAAAAGTTTTTCTTTATATTTTCTGTGGGTATTCTGTGAATTAATCTTTTTTGAATGAATTTTGTATAATTTTAAATAGCTTGTTAACCATGCGATAAAATCTTACTGCACAAATAATGTAGAGCTCATTTAAGTACACAATTCGGATTAGGATACAGGCGGAGTGGGACTTATACGTCGACCTACATAGATATCGGGAGGAAGGGATGAGGTGAGAGGAGACAGAAGGCGGTCGGATCAGGGGGCACGACAGGTAGAGGGCAGGATCCCTACCATTTACAGATTCAAACTCCCCGGATAGGTACTGGTGCAGCCAGCACCCCTTCCCCCTGCGGGGTTACACATCCCTGGGGGGTTCAGATCTCGGAAACCGCCCCCATTACGGGGGACGAAGGTTTTCACAGAGCATCCTTTTCCCCTGCCATGCAGACGCCGAGACCTCCCATTGACACTTGTAAGCGGATGAAAGATGAAGAGAAATAAGAATGGAAGTGAAATGGACGGACAAGAAGTTCAGGGGACTTAATGATGCTTCCTAACATTCGCCTAGCGACCTAGGGAAACCCCCGAAAAGAAACCATGGGTCAGGAAGGTCGGCACGGGAATCGAACCCTCAACCTCCCGAGTGCGGACCACAGACTTTACCGTCGGAGCCATCCCGCTCAGTAAATACGCAATACACGTTATGTAACTTTTTATGCAGCGTTAGCGTTTTCGTAACATTCGTCATTACATATTACCGGACTGAACTGTCATCCACAATCTATAAAACATCTTGTGATATTCTTATTTGTTCCCAAGGAGTTCATTAGGAACTTAAGCTGACTTATGATATGTAAACAGCTGCATTTTGTTTTCCATACTGTGCTTTCAGCCATACTAACCAGAGAGTATCACCAGTCAGAAATAATTAACAACGTAACGTGAATAGAAGAATCGCCTTTTATATGAATAACTTAATGTAATAAAGAAGGGATCACATTAAGCTGTAATGGATAGAGAAAGTCACTTGAACGTGACGTATTGCACACGCTTGTTCTCTATATGGCTCTAAGTATGTCAAGTACCGAGCTTAAAACAAGCTTTTCTGTCGTTATTGAGTGAAAGGAAACCCGCACACATAAGAAAAAGAGAAAAAAATCTGATGTTACACTCACATAACTTTCTCTACTCTTGTACAAACTATTTTTACAAACGCTTATTCTCCATATGCTTCATGTTAACCGAGATGATAATCTTATTGCTAATTTTCTTGTAGGTGCAAGGGGAATATGGTAGACTTTATGCGACAGTCAAATCTTTTAACAGCTATGTGGGGCATTCCATTCTCTTTGCATGTCCAGTACATAAAAAAATGAATAATGAATTCTCATTTCAGAAAAAAGTATTGGAAAATTTAAGGGAATAAAATTGTTAGAGCCATTTTTGAGAAAATTAAAGTTTTCGAAAAATGTTCCATTTAATGGGTAACCTGGGGAGGGGGATTTTCTTGAAAGCCTTTGTGTCGCATCTCTGGAAGATACTAAACCTAAATACCAAGTTTGGTGTTTATCCGACTGCTCGTTTCTGAGTTATGCTGTTCACAGACACACACACACATACGCACGGACATGTTTCCAAAAATGCTTTTTTTGGATTCAGGGGGTCTCAAAACATGTATTTCCGGTGAAATTTCTGTATCGAATACTTACTATACTTCCCCTACTTGCTATACGTAGTAAAGAAAGTAATAAATTCAGGTTAGCATTGAAAAGCTATCTCATCGCTCACACCTTCTATACAGAGGAGATTTTCTTTCATTAAAAAATGACTATAAAATATTACTGAGTTTTATAAATACATTAAGTATAAATAATATTGTCTTAAATTTTTTTAGCTCTAACGTACTCTACATAAGAACTACAATTTACTTACATACAAGTACACAATGTAATTATGTACTTATCAGCAATCTACGTCCTAGAGTAGACTAGCTTTCTTCAAGCTGGTCTAGCTCAGTTTTAGGGTCTACAGATTGAGATGTTATGTCATAGCATGATTCCTATATGTTGATATTATTTCATGGGCGAACAATCGAAAAGTGATCATTGGAGACCTGTAAGCTTTTGACAATAAAGAAGACTTAGACTTTCTTAAGAAGGAACTTGGGAGTGTCGAAAGATTAACTCGGTTTATCGACTATGAAACGATTATTAACAATAGAAGTCCACAAAGCTTCCTTTCTTTAAAAAATCCAATGTTGCACTTCCGGTCTTTGGCAGGCGTCTCGTTAGTTGTGAACGCCCATGTTATATACTTTCACTTCATCACTTCAGGTTATTATTAACTAGCACTTAAACTACTTCCATTTTAATTAACTTCACAGGCTTCGAAATTTGACAATTCACGCGTGCTGTAATGCCAGAGATGGTAGGAAATATACTCTTAAATTTCATTCGTGGTCCTCATTCTTTCCAACAACTCTATATCGGCTATCAATTCTGCATTGGGATTCTCCCTCATTTTATCATCGCATCTTCCAAGCTTACAAAACAAACGACAGCGAAAGCAGAACGCATTTAAGAGTTAATGGCATCTGGAATTAAGGCAGAATATTTCGTAGCAGAGTAAATAAACAACACATCCTTGTCTTGGCACCGAGGAAAACAGAATTGTCATTAAATCTGTTCCATGGGGCATGCGTCTCGTACACTTTATTAACGGCGAATCCGTAGGACTTTTAAATAACTTCTCCAGAGAGGGAGAGATACTGGGAATTCTCAAGGATCCCTTACTGCGCTACACGTTCAATTTATTTTCTTTCTTAGATATCCTGCTTGTTATTGTTACAATTCTATTCCGCTCTCGCCTACAGTCTTTCGCAAAATGTTGTGACATAGCAGTGATTCGGGAAATTAAAGCTAGATGTTCAGTATCAAATACCAACCATTTCTGCTAATGTATGTTATTTGTAACAGGTCCAAGTATGCTAAAAGTAATTTAACTCCTATTAACGGTATTAATTCCTAGAGCTTGTTTCTAAGGACATAAAATTCGAATTTTTTTAAACATTTTTTATATGTGATACATCAGAAGGAAGCTATTTTGTCAAAAGAGAGGATAACCACAGTAAATAAAAAAATGAATCCCAGTGCTCATAGGGATGCTGCACTATAAATTGTTTTTGTCCCATATATAAGTTACACGTCAACTAAAAATTTTGATACCTGTAGGAACAGCAGTAATTATAGTTGCTCCTGTAAAATAAGCTCGTGTACCTCATATAGGTTTAGTTGTAGGAGGTTTAATGACATTAAATATTTGAGGGTTTTATATAACTTTTGTTAAATCCTCGTCAAACAATCGGGTAAACCACTGTGCATAGCCAAACAGGAAGTTTAAACGTATACGAGGTGTGGAATAAAGAAACCGCACCTAACTTTTTTCTTATCTCCCGCCACTTCAAGGACAAAGAGGGGTATAGAACACTGACCTGTCAACTCTCCTCTTCCACCACACGAAGTTTCACTCATGCGCATTGGTTAGTCTGGCCGTAATCAGAGTTAGATGCGGATTCTGTGTCCGAGCTCCGTCGGAATAATGCCGAGTGCTAAAGTAGAACAACGTGTGAGCATCAAATTTCTCTCAAAACTTTAATGATCTGCCACACAAAGCTACAAATTGAATTGTGGTGATCATTGTGTATATTGTACGCAAGTTTTCCTAGTGGTTTAGGGCATTTAAGAAGAGTAGGGAAGATATGGGGGACGATCCAAAATGGGCCGTCCTTCCACTACGAAAACTGGGGAGAAAGTTGCTAAAATTATTCGAAGAGGATGCTGATTCAGTATTCGAGCTGTTTTTCAACACACCAGCATCAATAACGAAAGTATGGACATATTTTTCACAACGATCTCGGTATGAAAACGGATTGTGCTAAAATGGTGCCAGAAAACCCCATACTAGAGCGAAAAGGAACAGCGAATAAATTTCTGTGTTGACATTCTTGAAAATTTCATTTAAATTTTGATGTTACATCCACACGATTGTCTTACCCAAGATCAGTGCCTCTGAATAAATAAAATAAAAATAATTTTTGGAAAAAGGTTCGTGTGTGATCTGTGTGCCTGTAAACAGCATAAATCAAAATCGAAAATTTCGATAAACACAAAAGTTAGTATTAAATGTCAGTATATTTAAAGTTGTGACGCTAGGATTTTGAAGAAATTCCCCCAAACCAACTACCCTCAACAAGGAAGAGTTTTTGAAAATTTTGGTTTTTTGAATAATGGCTACAACGGCTTTGACTAAGCTACTATACTTAATGTTTAAAAACTAGAGGGCATAATTTCATGTATGCATTCCCCATATATAGAGAATAATAAAAGTCCATCACAACATATGTCTGTAAATGCTTGGTATCTGAGTTACGGCCTTCAAAACAGAGATATTCACCAAATTTCTTACTGCAGGTGGTTTTCTTTACAGATGTTCAAAGTGTCCACCTCCTGTTTGAATACAGGCCTCACATCCATGACTCATGAGTTGTCCTCCGGGTGAAGTGGTTACCATGCTATACTCTAGTTCCCGAGATCGTGGGTTCAAACCCGGCGGAAGGGGATGGACCTTCTTTGGGCTTACAAATGCTTAGTATGGCTTTCTTTGGAAGGAAACTAAAGCCCGAAGTTCCGTTCGTAGATTTTCGGCACGTAAAAGAACCTCAAGCCTGATAAGGAGGCCTCTGAGTAAAATTACCGGTCTTTCACGCCCAACATAGAATGGGACGCTGAGGACCACGGCAATTAAAGAGCGTCCGTAAATAAAACGCAATTTTTTGACGTGTCATGGCCGTGCAAACCCGATCCCAAATTCCAGGAGTATTGCGTATTTTCTCACAACCTGCCACAATTCCATGTCAGGCACCGGAGATGAATACACCAATGCTTTTAAATGGCCACACAAGTACAAATCGACAGGGTTCAAATTAGGTGAGCGTGGTGACCAAACAATTAGGCCACCTCTATCTATCCATCCATCCATCGATCACGAAACCGTCGATTTGAAATGTGCAGGAGCGCCTTTAAGCAAGAAGTGAGTTTTTGACAAATGCTCAGATGAGCGTCTTCACACATATGAAGGTATGGTGTTTTTCAGGAAGTTTGTGTACGTCTGCCTGGTAAGTCTGCTTACAAGCACATGGGGTCCAACTAACCGATCACCAATGATAACGGTCCACATTTTGAGAATGAACCGCACTTGAAGAGATGGAACAATTGCATGTGGATTTTCATACACGCTGATTGTTGAAATTTGCAATGCCATCTCGTATGAACGTGCAGGAAAGTTTGTATTTGTGACACTGCTGCACGAACCACTGGCAGAAAACGTTGTAAATGATAAGGTGAGGTGGTATTTCTAGCCAAATATTGATATTATGAATACTAATTGATAGTAATTGATAATGCAATAGCCCTCCTACTTATAATAAATACTAAGATTGATTTGTAATGTAAATAATAGGAATTATTTTTAATATGTTATAAATAAATGTAAATTAATATGTATTAATGTATTTTATATGCTTGTCGTTGAAGCTGTTAGTTGCTGGAAGAGTGCAGAAAAAGTAACACAGGGTGTTAGAGAGCGGTCGATTCAAACCATAAACAATAGCGCTAGCCTTGCGTTTTTATGTGCAAAAGAAGAGAATGTAGCAAGCAGGTTCCCGTCAATAAACAGAAGTCGTTGCAACGTCACGTTTTAAGAAAAACCCAATAATACTGAGAGAAGAAATTTTCTGCTAGGATATAAGTAGCTAATGAGATTTAAACTATAGGATTTTTAAATGTTTAAGTTGGGGAAGCTAAGAATAGCGTACTCGAGCTATTGTCAGTCTTGTGGGTGATGTCAGTCCGTATTCATAAGTGTTAATTATCGCGAAATATGTAGTTTGTGCAATGAGAATACAAAGAGTGATAGCGAATAATATTAGGAGTGCACAGACATATAAACTTATCCAATGCACTTGCACTTAGACACATTAAAGAGAAAGCTTAGACGGTTGATGTAAGAGTATAAAATTCTCATACAGCTTCAACGAACACCAGTGTAATTTTGAACTGTGGAAGTATGTTACAGTGATAAGTGAAGTCAGTGCGTCAGTTGTCGCCTCCGGTTGCAGTCCTGGGTTCGATGCCCGCGTGGGTTGGTAGATACAGGAGAAGTAATGGTAAAATTCACTGTACCTGCTTTATGTTCTCCAACGTGGCTTCATCTTGTTGGCCTGGCTAGTTGGTTCTCAGCGACGATGTCTGCACGGACTTTGCCTATCAGGATTGCTAATAAGCTCAATCTCGGTGGTGGTACAAAGGAGCTCAGCGGTGAATTCACTACTCATCATAATGTTTAAGTAAGTGCAATTTATTGTCACTTCTCACTTTAAGACACTACATAATGTTCCTGTTCACTTATCACTATATAGAACTCGGGAATCACGGATACATTGTTAATTAGTATGTGATTGATCACATTTGCACTTCCGCACAAAAGAACACCATTCGCACGCCAACTTTGTCTTCCGGAGTAGCGTGGATTCCTCGTCTGTATCTACAAGTCAACTCCTTTTGGGGTAAGTTTCGATTATTTATGGAACCCACACTTGAAATTTTAGGATCGGATTTCTTATTGGAGGAATTTTCTCGGTTCTCTCAGTGAGGCTAAATATTATTTAATTTATATATATATATATATATATATATATATATATATTCTTATTGGCTACTTTGTATATATCACGCGACTTTTCCCGGGCTTCTCTCGGTAATTTTCCGTTCTGTTATATTTTCCTCACTCCATACTTCCGGAGCAGAGACATATAAAGTCATAAAACCTTACCCTAGACTAACACAAAAGATCCCGGTTTCCTCTGCAATGGGAATATCATATTTTGTACAAACAGCACAGTTTAAGAAATTCTAAACTAGTGACACAGGAACATTATATATAAGACAAATATTACATTATACAAAAATGGAATTAATTGGCACATTCTGCTTCAAAGTTTAGTCAGTTAATGTTTCTGTGTTTAATATTTGTATGTTACAAAAACTATATATTTTATACCTATACCACCACTGATAAAAGCCCTTGGTCTGCCATACATCAAAGTGGCTACCGTGGCAATATACATATAAGATTGCAATAATCAAAGTAATGTACAAACAATTATTAAAAGACCGATTAAACGCTCGCCGCCAGGAATACAACAGTCTCCAGACAATCATATGAGAAACATTCACTTACAACGTTAACCTTCGTGTACTGATAAAGGAGTCATGTGCACAGAATCGGAATCTCCTCTTCTACATCTGGAGTTGTAGATCTTGGTCGTCCTTTCCCCAAATCAGGAAATGTAAACTTTCCACGAGGGCACAGAAGGTGAAAGTTGCTCGATATTGTGGGGGGAGGGGAAGTAAATGCCAGTAGTCGTTTTTAATTTGGAGGACGTTCTGATGGTCATTTCAAATCAATTCATTTTGACCCTAATTGTAGGTTCTCATTTAAAAAAATTAAATTGTCCCTAAACTGATTACCATAACGTCCTCCAAACAAAACACGACTAATGGCATTTACTTTCTCCCATAATATCAAGCAACGTTTATTCAATACATTTCTTTCTACAACGCTTAGTTTTGGAGAAACTGTACAGTCTCAACTTAAATGGTCCACCTGTATAAGGAAACGTGTAATGTAGCAATTTCTGCAATGGTTCTTCTAGATTAAAATGAAGTAGACAGAAAAATAAGCTTTCGTAAGAATGGTTTTTATACGACTAATAAATAATAGAGGACAGAGAAAGTCATGTGAATGTAACGCACCACATCAAAATTTCTTATGCAAGCTTATTTTGCTATCTGCTACGCGTTACTCGAGATAAATATTTGCAGATACAGTTTCATTTTACACATCGTTGTTTGTACAAGAGGGATAGAGGAAACCCAATCGAAGTTGAGGAAGGTTATGTTAGGAGGAGTTTTATTGCATTTCGAATGTTGGGGAGCCGAACTTAAAGTAGTTGAAACCGCGTATGGTAAAATGTTACCGGTAGCCTTCGCCCCAAGTTTAAAAATATTAACTTTGTAATTTGACTGTTTCTTCAAATATTATACATTTATGTTTGCCTCGGTTGCGTCAGTATTATTGTTAGAGACATGAATTTCTTTGTAGAGAGTGGTGCGGCTAAGAATGTAGTCCTACACAGATTATAATTCTTACTTCACTCCTTTTATTAATTCTTGACGTGATTTAAATAACGCTTCACTGATATAGAGAGCTGTGAGATTATTTATTAATTACTTGCACTTTTTAACACAAAATATTTTTGTCTCACACTGAATACGTATTAAACTTCTCGAGGACGAGTCTCGCGTCCGGTTAGGAACGCTGTCTTCAAGAAACTGACTTAGTTTCTGATTGGCTAATCCTATTCCAATAGAATATTTTTATTTAATTTAAGCTTTTTTCTGGTTGTTGATTGGCTATTTATAAACTGTCTCAAAAATTACATTATTGCTGCTCCAAGAATTATCAGTAGCATTATTAAACTTTCTAATTCATTGTTGCCTCAAGGTTACCTCATTGTTAGCAACCTTTAACCTATTATTCTCACAGCTCCTACATTATTAAATTACGCAATACATTCACATAACATTATTTATTGCTTTAAGGCGGGCTGTTATTATATTTTATATTATATAATTTGACTGAAATCATTTAAGTGTTAAAAAAACTGCCTCAAATACAGATGTTTAAAAGCTGCTCACTGTTGCATTAAAGTTTCATATTCTTTCCATAACATTGCGAGAAACACGTGTAGCGAGAATTTTACCAAGTTTTAACAATTGAAACTAATATTGACAGTTATTTTGGAAATGGCTAAATGCCACAAGAGACTTATTTCAAATAAATTGTATGTTTTAAAGGGATATACATTTTGGTATGGTATGTATTTGTCTACTTCATAACGTCTGCTAGTTATAATTCTGCTAGTTATGTCAAATGATATAAAATTCCTTCTGAATGAAGTGGACTTCACAGGATACTACAGAAATTTAATATAATATATTTTAATTGCCTATAAATATCTTAAAAGGGCGGCGCCGTGGCCGAGTGGTTAGACCACTCGCCTCCCACCGAGGCGGCCCGGGTTCAATCCCAGGGACCTGCATGTGGGATTTGTGGTGGACGAAGCGGCGTCTGGGCGGATTTTCTCCGGGTTCTCCGGTTTTCCCCGCCATTCGTTCCACCAACTGCTCCATCATCACCTTTCCTTTCATCCATTTCACCAACATTTCGTTTCATCTACTTCCTACATCCCATACCGGGCATCGGGCTGATCACCCATCCTGGATGTTCTGTCTGATCCATGAGTGTCTGCTCCTCGACGGGCCTCTGACCTCAGGCACCCGCCTGTAAGTCCTACATAAGAGGAGGGTAAACAGATAATGAATGAATGAATATAAATATCTTAAACATATAGTATTTCAATAAAAATCTTTAGCTGTTTTTAGAAAATAAATAAATTCGAAAATGTTAAACGTAGTTTGGAGTGGGTATTTTCTTGAAAATCTTCGTGTCGCATCTTTGGAATACACTGAGTTAAATGCTAAGTTTGGAATTTATCAGACTTTGCGTTTTTGAGTTATGCGCGCGCGCACACACACATGGAACTTTTTCTAAAAATGTATTCTTTATTTATTCAGGTAGCCTCAAAACATGTATTTCCGGTGAAATTTTGAATTCGAAATTCTATATCTACGACGTGCGTGGTAGAGAGAGTACAAAACTACACGTGGAAAAAATGAAAATCTTCGGAATTTTAAAAAAAATTGTAAAACTAATAAAATTAACCATTTTGAAAATCGCCAGAACACGTAAATGTAGTATCATTTATGCTACCTGCATTTTAAAATAGCATTAGCTTCCTGCATTATGAACTTTCTCTCCGACAGTTTAGCTGACAGAATTTTTTAAAATGAAGATACTTTTTGGACTCGCTGTATATCGGAACTCAGGTGTTGCGATACCTTGGATTTTTTTACTGAAAAGAAGCGTGTTTGAGTGACCATTCTGCTTTTGGTGTATTTACTAATTTGATCATAAAACTGAAGAATTGTTGAATTTTTCTTTGCTTTTGTAAACACAAGACAGACCGTGAAAGCTATCGAGTCACAGCTAATCTAAACGCTAGATTGTAGTTCAAATGTTTATTATTCTTAACACTATTTAAAATTTAAATTGTCTGTTTAAAATTCGATTGGATTTTCTGTTTATAAAATCCAAAATATGGTGTCATTGGTGAGATTACTACAAATGAAAATAATGAAATAAAAAACAAAACACAGAACGGCAGGTATCCTTTCCTTGTCCCTGAATTGAGTATCTCCTGTGACATCGGTGGAGGTAAATGAATAAATAACAGACATTAAGTGTATACAAAATGCAATGACCTTTCTAAATTTTTTATTCAAAAGGCTAGATGCACACACGCGAGACAAATCAGTTAATTTAGTTTCACCTTGAAAGAAAGAAATTTATTTTCAGGTCGCGCGCTGAGAGGGTGCTGCTGTTTACGTGTGCGCTGGACGTGCAGACACGTGACTGTGTTTTAAAGTTGCTGATAGGAGTACCTTCACCGTTTACTTAAGGTTACAGCCTAGGGGTCAGTTTCCTGCAATGCTACCTTTGAGGAACATTCTCCAGTCTGGAAAATCGAGACCTTACTTTAGCACTGTAACTTTCATGCTTAGTGTACTGAAAAAAGTCAGTCTGTGCGCTTTCCAAGCTTTACCATGTTCTTTTTCTCAGTAACTTAGGAGCGTAAAATATTCATTTATAACGTAATAAACCCTGCCATAAAATTTATTCACAGTTGACTCTCGAGTTGTATTTCAAAGCCCTGTGAGAAGAAATTAGCTTTTAGTTTGCGAATATGTCTTCAGATATCATATTTTTGCTTCAGGTTACAGTTTCGTTCGTTCCAAATCCACATTTGCTAAAATATTACTTCATATTGCACATATTAAAGAAACGCAGTATTAATAATTCGGGACACATTAGCATAGCCATAACATGCGAATCCTCATATTATATCAATATATTAAGTTGTCGTTTCTCAAAACTACTAGCAAAATATAAACTACGTTCTTGTTTAATTTTCCAATGTGTACCATATTAAATTAGGAGATTAAATTAGTTTGAAACATTTAATACAAATTAAGATCTTCAGGGAAAAGGAAGGTGATAAAGTAAGACATTGACGTAATCTAATATTTTAAAAAGTGAAATATAACTGTAAAATAGCAATAATGAGGAATATTCAAATAAAAGGTCAATTGATTCTTTCAAATATTATAGAGGTAACACAATATTGTGCACAAACTCAAACTTGTATCAATTATTTTAAAACAAATAGACGACTACAGCTGTGAAACAGAAATCATAAGAACAGAATAGGTTTCGTAAGTTTGTTTCAGAGTTTATGCAGCTATTTTTAGTACAAAACATAACAGCAAACAGAAAATATTATTTATTTTTAAATTATTATTAAGTGCCCGTTAAAATTTAAACGGTTTGCTCCAAATTCTTCTAATTTTGCAACAGAAGTTTTACCCATTCTTGTGATAATATTTATATTTACGCAATACGATAATCTTTATTAATATACTCATTGACTATTCGAGGTTTCTCCTGAAATATTTCTGATTCATCTTTCTTACCTTCCTTTGCAATTTAAACGCCAACAGCAATTATACCTCATCCTTCCCTTAATTTTAAAGAACTTATTCTTTCATTGAAATAAGACCTGGGTTAGATTTTACCAAACATTTTGTGCTTGTCTATTGTAAATCATAAAATAGTACTATTTTTATACTCTTAATACCCAAACATCCGTTGTGAAGAACTATTGCTCTAAAAGCCTGAGGAAAATATAGCAGGCATAGGTTGAAAATGCTGCAAACAAACGTTACAAATTTGATTTCTTACAACTGCACTATAGAATACAGTTACGTTTGATCAGCAAGTTATACATAAAACGGGCTTTTTGCTTCTTCTTATTAATCATGATAAACCATTTTCCGAAATGGTGTAAATAATATGTTGTTATATCTACATAGATGTGTACAGGACGCTGGTACATAGTCAAATTTTAAAAAGGAGCTTGTTATGTGTGTGCCCGAGTTCATGTTTTGAATACTCTTTGCATGGCCTGATGAGAAACAAACGATCCAACATAACATTTCAGAAGTGTGTTTCCTAAAATACTGGGAATTCTCACCAGCAATAGGAAATTATCTCGTAAATGGCTAAGGATACAACAAAGTGATTAAACTCCAACTACATGTTTTAAAATTCTCTACAGTTGTGTCTGAAACTAGTTTCTGCCCATTCGATTAGAATGAGGGGGTCTTCTCAGGCCGTTTCAGAAAATTCAAGATATATGATTTTCCTCGTGTCAGTATGTCAAACATACATACTTTAAATAAATATATTGAGTTTTAAGTAGTTTTGAGAAAATAACAACTAAATAGTTATAGTGTTTTGAGATGGGGATAGTTTAAAAAATCTTTACGTCACGTACTTGAAAGTAAACTTAAATACTAATTGATATTTATCTGAATTTTTGTTTTAATAGTATGCTGCACAGACACGCACACATAGATATGGGTCTTTAAAAACGGTTTTGGATTCCGTTGTTCTCAAAACATGTATTTTCGTTGAAACCTATCGAATTTTTTTGTGAAATGCAACACTTTTAACCTACTACATGCACTGAGCGAGATGCTCTGCAGTAAGTGTTAGGCTCTCATTCGGGTGATCCTGGGTTCGATTCCGTCCACTCTGACTTGGATTTTTCGTGGTTTTGCGTCCGTCGGCGAATGAGGGTGTTTTTTCATTTTCACGATTAACTTTCCATCATTCCGTTTCCTTCTCATGTTTCAGGTGTGCTTCCAGGTTTCGTAGCGTAGGGCGGTGCTGGATAGATGGCACGGATGCTTGCTCAAAAGAAAGGGTAATCATCGTGGGCATTAGAGGATAGTTTGGTTCATTGTCCTCTCTGGGAAGCTCCAGTAGTAGGACAGGTCTTCAAGCCAGAAACTTTTAGGGACTTCTACGCGTCTCTGTGACCTGTCTATCTGCGGCCTGGGCCTCCTGCGGTTCCTTTACTTCATCCCTTCCTCCTGGTTATGGTAGCCGCAACATGCAGATCGGAGTGCGCGAGCTGTCCCCCTCCGTTGTGTACCTTATACCCATTATAGGTACTAGTCGGCCAATTTTGTCGCAGTTCTCTGGCTCGTGTTATCTTATTCACTGGGCGCCTCTTGTTTTATTATTATAAATTTGGATTCATTGTCCTCCGGCTAGCTATTATAACTCAGTCGAGCAAGTATCTCTAAGCAGGGCGTGTAAACGGAAACGAGTTGTTGCTAAAAGATAACACTGATAAAAAAATTTTGTTTCTACACTTTTATTGCCGTCACACTTATTTAATAATTCGCATATTTAATCTTTATACACGCCTGACTGAAACTGTGATGTTTACGAATGTAACTACAGTCATTTAGTTGCCGCGCACCAATTACTTCGCGTACTTTACATTTTTGTCCTCGTGAAAGATTCTTCAAAACCGCGCGACACTTGCTTATGGCTCGAGAATATATACTCCTTTACCTCGAATTGCCTAAACATTATAATAGAGCTGCTATTGGTTACCAAATCGCGCCCACCTTAGCGTCTGTTTTGGTCAGCCAATCACTACTAACATATATACTCCAGGGAAGATATTCCCTCCATTTCTAAAACAAGGCAGGCTACCCTGACGTCATTTGTGTGTCTCTTCTTAGTGATAAACAACTTACCCCCTAGGTTTAACAACTTACCCACTTCTATTATCAGTTTCCAGTTATTTCCTAGCAACACTTATAGCTAACAAACGTCTAAAATCCTGTACATACAAGAAAATTAATTTACACTACAATCACTTTGGCATTCATAGCCTGTTATGATATAAAATACTGCCTCACGATATGAGTGCGTTTGTGGGAAGAGGAACTAAATGGTTACGGAACAAGTGGGTGGGACATTGGAAGGGCAGTTAGTTAAAGAAAATATCCGCATTTTTGAGTTGTATTTACTATTAGCGAGGCTTATGTAGTACTGTTTGTACATTCCCCTATCACGTTACCGCTCACTCCCCTCTGATCGCCAGCATAATGACGTTATACAATGTCGACCAAAACAGTGGCCTTCTCATATCGTTGCCAACTACTAGGTAGTAAAGATGTAAAAAGAGAAATAACAGTGATAAAAATAAATGTGCTTATACTATTTGAAGGAAAACCTTACAGAGTGGCCTAATTTTACTATAAAAATCAATCTTATGACAACTTCGCAGACAGGAATTTATAAAAGCATATGATGAAGTTTTTTTCAATCCTTTCTATACATTCTGAACCTCCAGAGACAATTCCGTTCTTCCACTGCAAGCTATAGAAATGGTACAGTCGACTTTTTGAGTTCCAGAGAAATGGAATGATAATAAACGGTTGAAAGTAGTCGTGTTGCATCATCATTTTCCTAAAGCAGATGCGCTTGGGAATTTAGCTGAAGAAATTCTCAACGAAACTACAAGAACGGAGATTGGAAGTTGTGTGACAAGGGAAGTTAGTCTTTCAGTCACATTCCCCTGACATACACACACGCCAAAGTTTGTACTATGGCTCTTCCCTCGGGCTGAGAGCTGCAAAGCGCTCCGTCATATGCACGCAGCTGCATAAACCACAAAGGATCGTCCTGGAAACAAAGCTCGGCCATGAAGATGCTTCCGTCAGACTTTGACCCCGTTGTTGTATACAACGTATCAGTAAGCGGAAATAAGCTACTTAACAAACCTAAAACGAGTATATTTTTTGTCCAAAACAGCTGTCTTGGTATATTTTGTGCTTAAACTAATTGTTACCTTCTGTTTTTATAGAACGGAAGAGGAAGTATTCCACGCAATAATTCGATGTAAAGATTTCACCGAAAATACATAAATGACGCTCCCTGAATTAAAAAAGAATTTGAGGCAGTATTTTTAACATTTAAATGATTTCAGTCTAATTATATAATAAAAAATATAACAGCCCGCCTTAAAGCAATATGTATATGTAACAATATATAAAAAGTGTATATTACAGCCATTGTATATGTTTATATTATTGTATACATGTGTAATAGTGTTATGTGAATGTATTATGTAATTTAATAATGTGGGAGCTGTGAGAATAATAGCTTAAAAGATGGTAACAATGAGGTAACTTGAGGAAATAATGAGTAAGAATGTTTAAAAATGCTACTAGTCATTATTGGAGCAACAATAATGTAATTTTTGTAACAGTATATAAAATAGCCAAGCTACAAACAGAAAAAAGCTTAAGTTACATAAAAGCATTCTATTGGATTAGGAATATCCAATCGGAGACTTGAAATACAGAAATTTACAAATTTAGGCGGTTGAAATCAAGTCCGTTGCTTGTAGGCAGCGCTCATAACTGGACGCGTTGCTAGCAGACAGTGTTATTAATCAGACGCGAGATGCGTCCTCGAGAAATTTAATACGCATTCGTGCGAGACGAAAATAGTTTACGTGTTTAAAAAGTGCAGGTATTTAATAAAAGAATCTCACAGCTCTCTATATCAATGAAGTATTATTTAAATTGTGTCAAGGATTAATAAATGTAGTGAAGTAAAAATTATAATCTTCAGCCGCATCACGCCCTGCTAAGACATTCATGTCTCTAAAAATAAATACTGACGCAGGCGAGGCAAACATAAATATATAATCTTTAAAGAAACAGTCAAAATTACAAAGTTAATATTTTTAAACTTGGGGCAAAGGCCACCGGAAAGTACATTTGGGGCGAAGGCTACCGGAAACTTTTTACTATACGTGCGGTTGCAACTACTTAAAGTTCGGCTCCCCAGCAGTCGAAATATAATACATCTTCAAACTGACTATCTATTCGTAGCAGCTACCAAACTTGCCCACTTCAAATTCGTTCTTGGGTATCAGTGTTTTAACAGCACAACTCGAAGTTGCGACAAACAGAATTTTAAGAAAACACCCCACCCCAAACTACCCTTCATATGGTATTTTTTTCGAAATTTTATATTTTTCAAAAATTGCTCTTAATGGTTTTGATTAAAATGCCGTGTATTTAAGTAAATCACATATCAAAAGAATGTATTATCTTGAATTTCCTGGGGATAGCGTGTGAATTCCTGTTCATTTTAAAGGAATTATATATAACATATGTATAAATGGTAAACCTAACAGAGATTCAAATACGTAACTGCATAAAATATGTAGAACTCTTTAAAATGCAAAATTAATTTCTAATATACTTTTTTGTGGCAGTAGCCATTTCCGAGATGTATTAGATGATTGCATTTTTCAATATTTTGTCATTTTTAAAAGTGCTGTCGCTATTTTGATTCTCGTTATGTCATTAAAGGACTTTTACGACCAGCATATAGTAGCCTACTTTTAAAATCTATGGATTCGAACCTTTCGTAAGAATAATGTGCAAAAGTTACTTAAATAAAAGTAAACGATAGTGGTGGAGAAAGTCATTTGAATGTAACATATCCGAATTTTAGGTTTCGGAATTACAACAATATTTAAATTAAAACTGAGCTGTAATTATAAACATTTTAGGTGCATACGCTACACCGGAACCGTCCATGCGTATGAACTTCTTGCCAACCACAGAAGTAAAGAGTTGAGATTATACAGTGCGTTCGTTATACTGCCGGGCTGCGGATCGCACATATGGGTGCTCCCCGCACTGTCTACTACACTGTGGGGGTCTCCGTTCTAAAACTCCCGTGTTACTTATTCGTGAACGATAGTAACCTACTTTGTAATGAATACTAACCTTGTGGTTACAAATTGTGTTGAAAGTGGTGTTTATCCGCATTGAGCCATTCCTGCCATTCCTCGTCGTCACGTAATTAATTCATGTAATTCATGAAGTATAGTCATTCAGTGGGCTTTCAATTTTAAAATATTAGCAGCTCAATGAAAACAGGTTTATGAAAAAACACCCGCTTGCTGTGCAAAACGTTTATGACACTTCTTTGGAGAGCATTCGGCTGATACGTAAAGTTCATTTTTTTATCACTGTTAGAACATATTTTCTTTTTCAGTTCTTAGATGTAGTGTTTAGCGATCCCATTGTCCTAACTTAAAACGTATTAACCATACATGTAGCAGTGTCTCTACCCGGAAATTTCTCCTGAAAATGTCTACACAACTGTCCGCATGATTCTATTTTTACTATGTATCGCACATAAAAAATCTTGGTTCAAGCGTGAATTTTTCGGTAAGCATTTCAGTGGTATAATCAGAATAATCTAATGTAATTCACGTAAAACACAATATCTTGAATAAATTTTCACTTTTGAGATGTACAATGAACAAACCAATCTTTACAGCTCAAACAGAAGGCAGAAACTGACGTAGCTGATAAACGAAGCCTTGAGCGGGTCATACACAGCTAGCGCGCTGATGAAATACACCGTGGTCACTGCAGTGCTAGCGAGCTACGTAGGTATATACCTACGCGAACTGTGGCCCGGCTATAAATCGAACGCATGGTATATAATATAGAAGGGTATATAACATAGAAGTTTGAAACTTACGTGGATATCTCTTATGACATCTTTACAAACTAAAATAGTGTGAAAACCGTCATTAAGGGGATCAATAGGTGAGAACTGGTAAAAAGTGACCAAGAATTCAGTTTAGCTTTGTAACTTATTATCTACGTCCGATTATTTAGGATCGTTTTCGTGTAAACATTTTTGCTATCGGAGTGAAAAAGTGATAAGTTAAATAACCATGAGTGTAGGGTACAGTTGCGCATTTGAGAACTTTTATGATATTTTTCATTTTTCCATAATTTCTAAGTAATTTTGCAAAATTTGCTTCACATATTTTAGATTATATATTATGTACTTTAAGTAAATGTGCATTATGTAATAAAAGACATAAGCCGAATTTAAGGTCAGTTTTTATGAATAACTTTTCCGGTAGTTTTCCTGGGTTGTAATATTTTAGATATTTTTTCTGCATTTTAAAACCTCCTTACGATAGAGTTTTTAAGTTATCAGCTTCATAAATAGTTTCTCCAATATATGATAACTAAACTTTATATGCACTTATTAAATAAGGCAAGTGTATTTTCGCCGGCAAGATCATCCAAATTTGATGAGTATATTTTGTAAAAGCCGAACGTTAGCAAATTAATTTAAAGTTATATTACTTAGAAACTTATTTTCTAACTCAATCAGTAATAAAAATCTGAATTGTTGTATAAAATGCACCGTGCTTTGCGCTTTTAGAAAGTATAATTCAGAGATTACTTAATATATATGCACCAAATTTTGCAACTGCAATCTCTATACAGACAGTATGTGGTAAAAAATTGAAAACACTCGATAAAATACCTTGTATTTTGGAAAATTCTGAGATTGATCCTTTACAAAATAAATAAAACCTTTAGGAGTCTCGTAGATTTATGAAACACCCTGTTACACAAGTAAAACCCCACTAAAGTAGGTAGGCTAGTAGATTACACCCTGTTGTATGTGATGAAATGAGATATTGGTTACGTTGTCATTATTCAAATGAGAATAAAGAAGTTAAAGAATACTAAGCGAATATTCATGGATTGATTTTTTTTTAATTTATATCAATTTAAACAGTATTTTATATGGAGAGCCTGCTTTAGAATTGATATTAAAAGTCCTAATTACCAGAATATTCTGAGCATGCACCTGAAATGCAATGATACGTGTACATTTTCAATCTTTTCTTTGAAGTGTTGCTTTTTTAGAGCTCCCTTTAACTTCTATGGTCATATTGGGGACTTGGACTTGAAAAACAACTGACGAGGTTCGAGAGGTAGAATCAGACTAAAAAAGTCAATGCCATAGGTCTGCCAATCAGAGAAATTTAATTTCGTGTCAGCATGTTACCATGGTAGTTTCTTTGGTGAGGATAACCGAACGGAAACCGGAAGATCTGCAATTCAAATCCCAGCTGTTTCTACCTTCCAATAAATGGTATTATTACTCGCTGAACTGTGTGTTTATCCATTTTTTCTATTGAACACACTCGCATTCACTTACACATTCATGCATCTAGACTCTGCAGGGGATAGTTAATGATTCCCAGAACCTCTGTGATGAGAGCCAGAATTCTGACCACTTGACCACAGAGGCAATTATTTATGAACTTGTTATACCTATATTACTAAGGTATTTTTGGAAGGAATGCTTCATCGGCGAATATGCAGATTTATTTTGCCATTGTGACATATTTTGTAAGTGCATATCTTTTAAGTACTAGCAGAGCCAGCGCCTTTGTTTTGAGTTATTGTTTTAAATACATACTTCTCTCTCTCTCTCTCTCTTAAACGCAGAAACACACACATACACACACCCTGTGCTTCTTTCTCTTGCTTTCCCTGTCTCTCTGTGCAACTTAATACCATGCAATGTTTTTAAAATAGGAAGTAATACTTTTCCTAGCTCTTAATACAAATTAAAAAATAAGTAAAAGGTGTAACAGTATACGGACTTTTGCATACTCCTGATGTTTATAATGCGATAAAAACTGTATTGTTCCTTTAGTAGTTGGCTTACATAAACACATAATAGTAAGGTGATATGCAGATCGCCCTAAATTTTCATCTCAGAAAGTGTTGTAAATAACAAAATGTAAAGCATCTTGCTTATAAATTTGTGTAATATGGATAAAATAAACTAAATAACAAGCTAAATATTTGTAATTTTTTGTATTTCGTGTCTTCTTAAACCCCTCCACCCCTTGGAGAAAGCAATTAAGATGCCATATTATGCATTTTTATGTAGGATTTAAGTAATCTATTAATTATACTAAGTTTCATAACGGTAGAGCTGGACATTATTGACATTATTATTGACAAATTAACATAAAAAAGTTATAATTTTAACAAATCTTTATTCAAAACCAGACATCCTTTTAAAGGGAGACATCCTACTAGATCAAAAAGGTTTCAGGAGGATTTTACGACAGTTTTCATATCTTACACGCTCCATGGAACTCACGGATTTCGAACTTGGTCAGGTGAATGGGTGTCACTTGTGTCAGAAGTCTGTATGCGAGATTTTCACACTCCTAAACATCCCTAGGTCCACTGTTTCTGATATGATAGTGAAGTGGAAACGTGAAGGGACTTGTGCAGCACAAAAGAGTATAGGCCGACCTCGTCTGTTGACTGACAGAGACCGCCGACATTTGAAGAGGGTCGTAAAGATTATTAGGCAGACATCTATCCAGACCATCACACAGGAATTCCAAACTGCAACAGGATCCACTCCAAGTACTATTGCAGTTAGGCGTGAGGTGAGAAACCTTGGATTCCATGGTCCTCGCTTGGTGTAAGGAGCGTCAACATTACACGATTGAACAGTGCAACTCGTTGTGTGGAGTGACGAATCACGGTACGCAATGTGGCGATCCGATGGCAGGGTGTGGGTATGGCGAATGCCCGGTGAACGTCATTTGCCAGCGTGTGTAGCGCCAACAGTAAATTTCGAAGGTGGTGGTGTTATGGTGTCGTCGTGTGTTTCCCGGAGGGGGCTTATACCCCTTGTTGTTTTGCGTAGCACGATCACAGCGCAGACCAACATTAATATTTTAAGCACCTTCTTGCTTGTCACTGTTGAAGAGGAATTCAGGGATGGCGATTGCATCTTTCAACACGATCGAGCACCTGTTCATACTACACGGGATGTGGCGGAGTGGTTACACGACAATAACATCCCTATAATGAACTGGAGTCCTGACTTGAATCCTATAGAACACCTTTGGGATGTTTTGGAACGCCAACTTCGTGCCAGGCCTCACTCATCGACCTACATCGATACCTACCTCCGTTCCGCACTCCGTGAAGAATGGGCTGCCATTCCCCAAGAAACCTTCCAGCACCTGATTGAAAGTATGCCTGCGAGAGTGAACGCTGTCATCAAGGCTAAGGGTGGGCCAATACCATATTGACTTCCAGCATTACCGATGGAGGGCGCCACGAACTTGTACGTCATTTTCAGCCAGGTGTCCGGATACTTTTGATCACGTAGTGCAAGGGTGGCGAAAACCATTTCCTTCCGCGAGTCACCAAATATGCAACACGCACTGCATCATTCAGCAGCATGTGAAAAACAAAGGGACGGTTGCAGAGAGGGAACGGCGCCTACGAGTAAAAATAACTTGCGAGTCACGTTTTCGCCACCTGTGACGTAGTGTAATTGCGGTAATAAGCGTTAAAGGAAAGCAGTAAAAACGCAGTAATGATAAACTGGCTAAACAAGGGAACTTAAAAAAAAATAAATAAAAAGTGCTCGATTGATTAGGCGGATGCTTGCTTGCCCTGACAGATGACAGTCTTCTCTTAGCCGCCTCCGGTGGGTCGTGTTCTCCCCGGTTCCCCAGAGAAAATCCTTCTTTGAGCAGCCCGACTATGTGAGGGTCATCAAACTAGGAATCGGTAGGGATCTTTGTGCACTTCTGTCGACCAGCTTATCTGCGGCCTGTAGCCTCCTGCGATTTCCTCACCTCATCCGTTCCTTCCGGGGGAGGTAAGAAAAAAGGATTCACTTGAGTCGAGTGCGAGTTGTCACCTATGTTCCCTGATCATTCATACATTCGCACAAACATCACAGAATTAACAGTACAAAACTAACGCAGTACGAATCACACTTGAATGTCATATATACAGAGAATGTCGGAAAATTACTCAGCAATTCAGTATGTGCCAACCATTTGGTAAGAGAATTTAGTAGTATCACGAAACTGACGGACCAGATAAAGTCGGAACAGTGTTTATTTATGTATCCCAGAAACACTTAAGTCATTACAGTTTAAGAAAATAATAATGGGCAAAAGTGAAATTACGAGGGCAGTCCCAGAAGTACTAGACCTGAGGTATATATAGCGGTTGCTGTTTCAAACAAATGACTATGGTAGAAAGTACCACCCTTATAAAACTGAATTTTGACGATGCTACGATGTTTAGTAATTGTTTGGCAGCCATTAATAGTGAACTCTCTCAGCAAAACATTGATAAAACTTGACATTGTTATGTGATACCATACTTTCATTTGAAACATCTTAGTCCAACTAATACTAAAGCTGAGCTAGATTCTACTCTGGGGGAGTCTGCTCCTTCGTTTGCAACAATAAAATATTGGGTGGTAGAGTTTAAGCGAGGCCGTACGAGCTGCCAAGACAAAAATGGCAGTGGTCGACCAAATGAGATGAGAAATTGTGAAGAAAATCCACAAAATGGCATTGGATGACTGTTGTTTGAAGGTGCGCGAGCTAGCAGACATCTTAGGCATTTAAAAAAAGTGCTGTACATCGCATACTAACTGAAAAGTTAGACATGAGAAAGCTGTGCGCAAGGTGGGTGCCGCGTTTACTGACAATGGAACAAAAGCAGGTCCTGAGGATGTTTCAGTCGAGGGTTTGGCGATGTTTCGCTGCAATAAAACCGCGTTTTGGCGTCAATTCATAACCATGAATGAAACATGGGTCCATCACTTCACACCTGAGATGAAGGAACAGTCAAAACAGTGGATTGAAAGGTGAAAATCGACTCCAAAGAAGGCAAAGACAGTTCCATCTAAAGGCAAGGTCATGGTGTCAGTTTTTTTGGATACTCATGGGATAATTTTCATTGATTGTCTTCAAAAAGGAAAATAAATCAATGGCGAGTATTATGCGAACTTATTGCAGCGTTTGAATGATGAAATCTAGCAAAATCAGCCGCATTTAGCGAAAAAGAAAGTTTTGTTTAATCAAGACAATGCAACAGTTCAGACATCCATTACTGCCATGGACAAAATCAATAGGTTAAAGCTTGAATTGCTTCCTATTGCACCCCATTTGCCAGATTTAGCTCCCTCTGATTATTTTCTGTTTCCAAAGTTGAAGAAATGGCTTGGTGGTAAAAGATTTGCTAACAATGAAGAAGTAGAGTCTGCAGTTGATAGCTATTTTGCAGAACTCGACGGTTCTTGCTATAAGCAGGGTATGGAAGTTATTGAACATCGCTAGGAAAAGTTTATCGAGCTGAAAGGAAACTATGTTGAGAAATGAAGATGTTTTTTTACCAATATTTTTGCCTTTTCTTTGTTAGGTCGTGTGCTTCTGGAGCAGCCCTCGTATATCACACTAATCATACCTAGCTCGTACAATCTACACATTATCAGTGTAGTAGTTAACTGATATGCAATTATGATTGGAATAAATACCTATATTAAATCATAAATAACTAACCTTTTAGAGACAATTACACAGAATTAGTTAAATGTCGCATGCGCTTTGGAATAAAATGATATTTTGGATGTTATTGTAGTGATTCGAGTCCGATTGGAAAAATTTCGAACTCATTCGCTGACGCTGTTTTTATAGTAAACAATGGCACCCTACATTCGTTTTCAAGATATGCAATAAATAAGGGTCGGTGCTCTGATGTTGACCGCTCCAACACTCGAGTGTGATATCTGGAATCCTCCGTATATTTAAATTTGTTTTTGCAAGTAAAATTAAACACAAAATCATAATATTCTATTTAGAATTAAATATCCCAGTAATTAGGATGGGCATTTATACAATCGGGGGTTACACATGTAATGTTAATTTATATTATTATTTCGTTTTACATTTACATAATTTGAAAACAAGAGTACTGCTGCTTTTGTGTGTGGTCATAAATACCTTCCAAGCTTTTGCAACTGGTGTGTAACAAACATTGCATTTGTCTACAAAAAAAATTACATACGCATTCGTGGGCGGAATTCGAACCTCATTTGATCTTGTTACTAGACACTCGCTACTGAATTACTGATGAAGCAAAAGACTCATGCGCAGAGATTCCAGTGTGAATCGACCGCGGAATATAGCGGAACTTGAACGGATTTAAGCTTAGAGAGTCTCTTGTCTTATGTGTGGGCATTTATCTCAAATTATTCAGTTTAAAAAATAAAAATAAAAGAATAAAAATGCATTAAAATAAATGAGGTAGAATTTGAAAATAGATTAATCATTTGCTTTGTATAATACAGTTATGATTACTTTCTTGCTTTGGTAGGTACTGTGTAATTTATGTATTTGTATGTATTATGTTTATGCCTCAAAAGCTCTTCTGCTGCTCCTCATGTTATGGGCCAGGCAAATTGCCTTTTCAGCCCACACATATGTACCTTCCATCTTATTATAGCTCTTTCTACGTTCCTTTTATCCTTTGGTTTATAATCATACACTGCTCTAGATAGTCCAGTTGGCTCCATTCTTTTCAGATGTTGCTTCCATTTTTCTTGGTATTCCTTGATTTTATGATTTACTGAATATAATTTAATTCTGTTCTTATATCTTTATTACGCATTCTAATTCTGTACAGCCTCGGTTCTTCTAAGACATGTATTCTACTTTCAAACTTACTTGTTATGACCCAGTTTCGCACACGTACGACAACAAAGATACAGCTAGAGTTTTATAAAACTCTAATCTCGTGTTTTTCCTTGTTTTATTTTTAAAAATGTATGAGTCATTCCGCATACCATTTGGAATGTAGGTACTTTCGCATTTATCTTAGTTTCTGCTTATTCTGAAATTGCATCCTAAATAGCTGACGCTTGATACTTGCTGTAAAATTTGATTATCAATCACAATTTTTTATCTTAATGTTCATTTCCCCAAAATGCTATTAGCCTCGCTAGTTCGTTTTATCAAATACATATTCATTATATATGCCAATGCTTAATTGTTTCATTATTAAACCTTTAGTGTGTGCGTTTCCTTAGAAGTTCATTAATTGGAGATTTTCGTCGGCGTACGTAGATGATGCGTAATCATTTGCAATTTGAGATTTCCTTAAATACCTGAATGATATAGTTTATTTTGATTAACGTCTACGTTGGGATAGAAAAAATATGATCGAAAAGTTTTAATTTACACACCGATTAAACTTGCTGAGTTTAAACCTTCAGACCGCATTCTCGATGAAAAAAATCTGATGTGATCCATTTACGTGACTTTCTCTACCCTCTATCGTTTATTAGTGGGTATACAAGCTAAACGTACTCAAGCTTACATTTTTATCTACTACATTTTAATCCAAATAAACCTTTGTAGAAACAGCTACATTACGCATATCGACATAGATACAAAGGGAATGGCGACAGTCGAATATTTAAGAACAGGGCGCTATATGCTGCCTTAAAATTCCATACTGTTCCCATGCAATCGCGAGGAATAACTGATATTGACAACGCTTTGAGAGAATGGCCAAGAAATGAACAATTCGAACTTTTGATACCGGACATCTCAGAAACGATTTACAACACAAAAAAGTCTTATTGGAAATACATTCTTGCTTTAAATAGATCTGCTTTTTGTGTAGTACGTTTTCGTCTATTGCTTAACGTTTAGCAGTTATACAAGTTTATAAAAAGTTCCTTTTAAATGAAGAGGACTTCATAGGCTATTTCCTAAAAAATCAAGATAAAACATTGTCATGTAAACATCTTTCATACATGGTATTTTAATAAAAAATTTAGTCGTTATTTAGAAAATAAAAAATGTCTAAGAATTGTCCATGTAAAGGGTAATTTAGGATGAGGAATTTGCTTGAAAATATTTGTGTCCTTTTAAGATACTAAATTCAAATACCAAGTGTAAGTGTGACATTTATCCAACTTTTCGTTTTTGAGTTATGCTGTTCGCAGACACTGATACACAGACATACTTACAGACATGTTTCACAAATTTTTATTTGGGACCTCAAAACATGTATTGCGGTGAAATCTCGGTATCGAATTTTTGGGCGGATTGCAATACGTCTCCTACTTACTATACGTAGTAGAAAAAGTAATAAGCGTAAGTATAAATTAACTTAAAAGCTAGATGATATACATTGTAATGGAGCCGTTTGCAACGAATCACGTAAGCATAAAAATAAACATTAAATTAAACGTAAACTTGCATGAACCAAGCTTTCAAGTTTGCAAATCAAAGAGCGATTCCCATCACTCTGATTATTCTGCTGTTTCACATAAGATTTTATGTTGCTATGTGGATCGCAAGAAAACAAATTTTAGTGGTAGTTGGTGCTTTTATGCGAGTTTAACGCCTCTAACGGAAAGATAGCTCTTGTTCAAATTGATACATGTACACATCTTTTGCCGTGTGTACTGTCGGTGGTCGCTTCGTAACTGCTCTTTCACACTCTCTTGCGATTGCTGGTGTTTCTGTTTCCATTTGTTGTAAATGACAACATATTATGTTAACTTTACGTTTAAGTTGTGCGTCGGGATGTAAATGCTTGATTTTCATTGAGAATGAATAGTAACTGAGATGGTCCGACCGTGAAGTATCTGTACTTACGTAAAGCATCTTGGTCTCTAGTGCTTCCAGAATGTCTTGTACCCAATGGTACTAATATATTAATGTTGCCTCTGGAACATGAAGAAAACGCGCTTTACCAGAACACAAAGCACGCTCCCTACCTTGTATCACACAGAAGACGCTTGAATAATTAAACTACCTGCAAAATTAAGGGAAAGGAAAGGAAACAAAACTTCAGTGCGGAACGGCACTTTTTGTGCATTGTAAAGACGTTACCACATCATGATGCAAGCTAACAATGATGGCAAACAAGTGGAGATACAAGGAGAAGAAAGAATAAAACTACGTCTCAGTAAAATATTACTCTCTAGAGTCTCTTAATTGAGGCAAGTGAACAAATGGCTTCTCTAATATATATGTAAATGGAGATGGAGACGCCCACTATTAAGCGCCGTTTAATTGCACCTCCTGTTGGATTTTATGTTTCATCTTCTTTGGATTATAACAAACATAAAGTAACTCAAGTTTAACCTGAGGAGAAAACGTTGATGCACCAAAAATGCGCAATTTCTAGAACAAGGGATAAAGCATGCTGATGTGTGCTTTGTTTTGTTGATAAATTAAGGAATAATTTATTTATCGCGGACAGTTTTGATTTGATCTATCAGAAGCACATTTTAGGTCATGAAATATATAATTATTAACACATATGCGTAAAGCAAAACACGAGGTAGGAAGAAAACAAGCAGTTTAGACTTTATTCCCTACGTCCTATTACAAACAAAGTCTGATGTAACGTAGCAAGAGGATGAATTGTATTCCATCCAAACTTGATATCAATATTTCACCAGAAAATTCTGTTTTGAAGCCCCTTAATACAAAAAAAGTAAATTAAAGAAAGATCCCCGAGTGGAGTGTGCCTTTGAACAGCGTAAACTTAAAAACGAAATGTCGGATAATGACCAAACTTCGTTTTTAAGTTTAGTTACTTCCAAAGATGTGACATGAAAATTTTCAAGAAAATTTCTATCACAAAATATCCTCCAAACAAACATTTTTCGATGGTTTTGATTTTCTCAAAAGTGAGCAGAAATTTTTCATTAAGTTACTACATATTTAATATATTTACTGATAAATAAAATGTTAAAAAGAAGATAGAAAGAAATATAAAAGATAGAAAAGAAATTTTTCACAAAAAATGGATATATTTTTAAAATTTCTAAAGGTAGAATCAGACTGAAAAATTCCATAGTCGAGATTTGAACCAGAGTTCTCCCGATTTTCGTGCGCTTGTTCTAAACAACTGAGGTACCATGGCAACATGCCGGCACGATATTAAATTCCCCAACTGACTCGTATAATTGCTTAAACTATGGAAGCCTGGGGCTTTAAGTACTTATGATATTGTAATTCGCCATTGGGGTATGTTATCTCATAATGCATTTGAGATCTCTCTTGTGGTTTACAGGAAAAAATACGTAGAATGTTGCCATGGTAGTTTAGTTGGTTATAGCAATCAGACGGAAACCGAAAGATCCGTGGTTCATATCCAGGTTATGGCATAGCATTTTTCAGTCTAATTCTACCTTTCCAACGTTGTCCTACAAACGGCTTATGTAAAACAATTTATTACCAAGACACAATTTATTTTAAATAACTTTTTTATGGCATCAGTCGTTTCCAAGTATCGGCGTAGCTTTTATCACTCCTCATATGGTCTATGACCTTCTGAGGTCCATTCCAACTAAGCGATGACTGGATCTATTTCTAAGGGGGAAGCACCCAGCGGGCAGAATCCGTTACCTCCGATGTTAGGGCGATGTATAAGGATGGCGGTGGAATGCTTGTACCGTGGACTCCGAACCACATTGGGGATATTTCACGTGAGCAAGTCAGAAGTAAAGGATGGATAGGGCGATTTAAAATCGTCACTCCGGACCCTCAGTACTAGAGCTGGAAACGAAACCACTGCGCTACCCCTGCGCCCTGTTTCCGAAATATAATTTGTTTGAATTCTTCAGTACTTGGTCATTTCTTTAGTGTTGTCGCTATACATTTTGGTTCTGGAAGTGTTATGGAAAGGATATGGATATTCAAGGCGACCCGCTTATGAACAGTTATCTCCTGTATCCCCTTATATCTACAATTAAATGTGTACTGAAAACACCTCTGCAACAGTTTCATCTGAATTAAACAGAATTAGATACAAAAGTAGGATTTTTGAGTATAATTTGCACAAGAGATAAAAGAAAATCAGCGGTAGTCGGTACGGAAGGTCGTGTGAATGTAACAGCGTATATTTTTGTTAGGCTTTCGCATATCGTAATTCAGTGGATACAGCATTTAAATGAATTCCTTCGTTATTAGATAACCTAGTAATCACAATAACATAATCTTTTCCAATAGTCAGCCTTAGCACATTGCACTTCAGAATTAAACAGACTTGGAATTTAGACTTTCTTGTAGAGTTTTGCAATTGCTTCATTGTGTAAAAACAGACATTTCTGTCTTCATGGTTTATAAACCACTGAGAGAAGATATTTGGAAGTTTACAGCTTAAAGTATTCTAAAGACAAAGAAAAATGCCTACCTGTTTCGGAAAAAAGTATTTGATTACTCATATAATTAAATGTTCTTCCACAACCATACAAGCCGTGTGTAGGAAAAGGTTGGATAAGGTAGAATCAGACTGAAAAATTCAATACCATAGCCGAGATTTGCGTCATAGATCTTCCGTTTTCCGTCCGGTTGCTCTAACCAGCTACCACGGCAAAATGATGGCACGACATTGTACCTTACCGACACGCTTCTATCTTTCCAGTATTGTCCTACACACGACTTGTGTGGAAGAACAATTAATTACCACTGATTGACCTAAACGTTGATTAAACTACGAAACCAAGCACTTACGACATTGTAAGTCGCCATTTGGGAATGCCATCTCAGTGTGTTTGAAATATGCTTGTAAATTACCGGAGAAAAATTCGAGTCAGTTGGGGAATTTAATGTTGAACATGTTGGTATGGTAGCTCAATTGGTTAGAACATCCGGAGGGAAACCTGAAGATTCGTGATTAAACTCCCAGCCAGCTATGATCTAATTACACCTTATAATAGTTTCCTTGCCCTCAAAAACCAAGTCTGAAACCTTGATTGATCATTTTTGTATGAATAAAAAGTAATTTATGCAATCGCTTCCCCATTTTAAACCTGGAGATATAGTAAGTCTCGGGACATGCGTTATTTAACATATAAATAAACTTTGTGTTGTTTTTCCACTTACGTTCGCCCCCTGATAACACTGTAGCAAACACATATACCGCCTTTATGGGTTTGTGTTTGGATTTCCTTTCTTATCTTTCCATTTTTCTTTCTTCATGGCTGATCCTCGTTGTTTGACATTCCCTTTTCCTTTCGGAAATAAATTGTTGATTACTCGAATAAGAGAAAAAATGCCCGCTCTTATATAACAATATTTTATGTTCAAAGTCCTTGTCATTAAAGAATAAAACAAGAATAGCTACACAATTAAAATTATACAAAACAATCCCAGTACCTCTTTTCTGTTACGGGAGTGAAAACTATACTATAAATAGATGGGACAGAAAAAGATTGAACGCTCATAAACGAAGTTCCTATAGATATAAATACGTCGAAACAGAAATATAGAAATCGGAATTTTTGCAAGCACTGTTATCTAGTATGCAAACATATTTAACCTTGTAAGTGAAATAGATTTTCGGTATAAACGGGTATAGATAATACACAGAACGAGAACTTAAATTTTATTCAAAGATTTGAAGTAGATTGTACTGACCAAATGACAAATGACCAAATGTCCCGAATCCAGCAATCGAGAACAGGTCGCCCAGGTTCACCTGGGCGGAATGTAATCGCCACAGTACCTAGCCGCGTATGCGACTTTACCTGTGCGATATAGAAGGTTAAAAAAGAATGTACACAAGCTTTTGATGTTTGTCACTGTCTTGGGCGGGGTTTAGCTTTCTGCGCTACCATTGGCTGGGTCTCGGTGATCCCTCATGGGCGGACCGGCGACCATGTGGTGACCAAGCCCAATGCTGCTTAACTTGCGCGACCGCTTGTGGGGTCGTCAAGTTAAGCAGGCCGGCATGGCAGCAACGCAAGATGGGAATGCTAGGTAATGGGATGGGGGTACTCAAGTTGGCAGCAGGGCGGGTCGCTGCTAGATGGTCACACTTCCAGCCAGCGACCGGGCCCAATGCTGCATAACTTGGGGGAAGTTTGTGGAATGAGGGATTGGTAGGCCTCAGCCTTGGGGGCCCAAGCCGTCCTTCGGCAACCGGTAGCTCTTTCTCCGCCTTGGCGCCTTGTGGTCGTAGCGGCCCAAAGAGTTTACCAGCTGGTTGGTATGGTAAGTGAGTTTCGTGTACATGGTACGGGTTCTTTCCCGCACCACGTCCACGATGTATGGGAGACCGGAATGGGTATGTAGGATGTGTGACGGGAATCTACGCCCGGTATCATGCCCCGATTTGTTCCTAACAGATCCATTTATAGTCGCAGGCTTCTGGGGCTGCTTCCTTTCCTATTGGTCCATTTTTAGTGCCACTCAACGCGTCTCACTATTTCATATAAACTTACAGGGATCTCATTGGTCCAAGTTTAACATAAATCGCGGCTTTTCCTAAATTTACCCTTAAGCTTGCTGTCTCTCTCACTTGGTCACGGCGAATTATCGTATAAAGGAACAAAAACTCTACACCCTCGCTGTATGAACAATGCACCTGCGACCAGAGAGACATCGTAAAACTAGACTTTCTGCCTTTGAAGACACTATTCCTGTAGCTAAGACATTTCGTCGTGGACAGTATTTTAACACAGCGCTTAAATTATTTGCATTAAACAATTTATAACTCCTCTAATATTAGCAACATAAATACATATCGTTAAATCACCCTTCTTAAACTATACAAGCAGTAAAAGAAAAAGATATGTACATAGCATGATTTAACACCAATAAAAGTTAATTAATGAAATTGTCTATAATTACATTTCTCGGGCTCGTCCTAGAGTTGCCGTTTCAACTGTCACTAAAATCACATTATTGTTACTCCAATAATCAGAAGTAGTATTATTGCCTCAAAGTTACCTCATTGTTACCTCATTGTTAGCAACTTTTAACTTATTATTCTCACAGCTCCTACATTATTAAATTACGTAATATATTCACATAACATTATTGAACATATATACAATAATATAAGCATATGCAATGACTGTTGCATACATTTTAAAAATGATTACATACACATATTGCTTCAAGGCGGGCTGTTATTGAATTTACATATTATATAATTTGGCTGAAATTATTTAAGTGTTAAAAATACTGCCTCAGATTCAGATATGTTAATATTATTTTTAAATGAAAATTCTGCTCTATGCTCGCATTAGTAGACTTGCCTTATATTCTTGGAAATAGCATACTTTAAAAGTATTTAAAATTAATGTATTAAGAGTGATTATATTGTGATAAGCACGTAAAACGCATAAATATCAATTTACTCAACGGTTAAGCAAAAATAATGTTAGATTGTATTTAAAAACCAAATGAAGTTGTATTGTTTAAACGGGCCTAATCCTGTAAAACCTATGTTTTAATGATTAAATGAAGCAATAAGCTTTAAAAAAAACATTTTTGTCTTCTTTCTTTCCTAACGGAGGGGGTCCCTGAAAGAGGGGCAGAGCTCCTTACGCAGGCTCCTTGTGCTTCTACCCTGACCACCGGAAGGGAGGGATGAGGCTCCCATCCAAACGGTGACCAGATAACGATGGGCTCAAGCACAGACGGGGTACCTAATGTTTCCAGATTGGACACCGCCCGAGCCAACCCTATTGGCCTCTGAGCCTACGGGACGCCGAAGGAGCTCCCGCTGGAAGCACCCAGAGGTGGAGGGTACCAGCTGAGCAGTCCTTGGACGACATCCACAGAGCGCACAGCTGCCTGGTCCTATAACCCTGAAACATATGACAAAGCAGATGATGAGTACAGGAAATGGGGACAGGAGAGTCCTAGGTGATCCACCCCAGCAGTCGCGTTTATCGATCCGGGGAAACCAAGAAAAACCCATGGGTTAGTGGGTGGACGCCGGTGATCGAGCCGGGATCTCCCGATTGTGAGTTGCACGCGTTACTGCAGCGCCAGCTCGCTCGGTATGAGATTGCGAAAGTTGACTGGTGTGCTTTACATTTTGCGTATATTGAAATAAGACTAAAATACTTACTGACCCATTAAATACCCAATTAATCTTATTAGGTTATTACTTTCTCTACCACGTACATGGTTGGTAAATAAGGTATTAGATTCCACCCAAAGGTCGATACCGAGATTTCACGGGAAATACATGTTTTGAGGTTCTCTGAATGAATAAAAGAGTTTTTAGAAAAAGGTCTGTGTGTGTAGTGTGTGAACAGCATAACTCAAAAATGAAAAGTCGGTTGAATACCACTTGGTATTTAGGTTCAATACTTTCCAAAGACGCAACACGAAGATTTTCAATAAACTCTCTCCACCTCAATTCGTGGAACATTTTTCGAAAATTTTGATTTTACGAAAAATGGCTGTAATGATTTTTATTAAAATACCATATATGAAAGGTATTTACATGAAAAATAAAATTTATATCTTGAATTTTCTGGAAATAGCTTAGAAAGTCCTAATCATTCGAAAGGAATTTTGTATACTCTTGTATAACCTGTAAACGATAGTCGAAGAAGTATCACACGAAAACTGTAGATCACCTTAAGACACACAATTTACTTAAAGTTAAGTTTTTTGTGGCATAACCCGTTTCTAAAATATCCATTATTAAAGGTTTGAAATGTTCAATACCTATTCTTTTTTAAGTCCATCGATGTTTAGTTGTTTCTTGCGGTTGCATGGAAATAGCATGGAATTTTAAGCCCAGCATATAGCGTCCAGTTCTTAAACAAAGGGAATAGCGATAGTTAAATGTTTAAGAATTGACGCTATATGCTGGACTTAAAATTCCATACTATTTCAATGTAATCGCAAAAAACTACATACTATCACGACACCTTGGTTACTACACCGGGACATACATTCAAACCTTACGTTTATTCTCAAAAAACACATTTACATTTTATATTATACCAAATGCTTTTTAGATAAAACAACTACAAACTACGCAAAGTGTATAAAACAAATAAACAAAAATAGAAATAAAAGGAAGAAAAAAGAGTAGAAATTAGAGTAAAGGCGTAAACAAAACTTCATTACAATCTGAGGCAGTATTTTTAACACTTAAATGATTTCAGTCTAATTATATAATATATAAAGTCAATAACAACACGCTTAAAGCAATATGTGTATGTAACAATATATAAAAAGTGTGCATTACAGTCATTATATATGTTTATATTATTGTATACATGTAATAATATTATCTGAATGTGTTACGTAATTTAATAATGTAGGAGCTGTGAGAATAATAGGTTAAAAGTTGCTAACAATGAGGTAACCTTGAGGCAATAATAAGTAAGAATGTTTAATAAAGCTACTAGTCATTATTGGAGCAACAATAATGTAAACTTTAAGACAGTTTATAAAATTGCCAATCAACGACCAGAAAAAGCTTAAGTTAAATAAAAGTATTCTATTGGATTAGGAATAACCAATCAGAGACTTGAAATATAGAAATTTATAAATGTGGCGGTTGAAATCAAGTCAGTTGCTTGTAGACAGTGCTCATAAATGGACACGTTGTTTGTAGACAGTGTTCCTAATCGGACGCGAGACACGTCCTCGAGAAATTTAATACGTATTTTGTGTGAGAAAATAGTTTGCGTATTAAAAAGTGCAAGTAATTAACAAAAGAATCTCACAGCTCTCTCTATATCAGTGAAGTGTTACTTAAACCGTGTCAGGCATTAATAAATGGAGTGAAGAAAAACTTAAAATCTGTGTAAGCATACATTCTTCAGTCGCACCGCTCCCTGCTAAGACATTCATGTCTCTAAAAATAAATACTGACGCAGCCGAGGCAAACATAAATATATAATATTTAAAGAAACAGTCAAATTACAAAGTTAATGTTTTTAAATTTTTTGGACGAAGACTACCGGGTACCATACGTGCGGTTGCAACTACTTCAAGTTAGGCTCCCCAACAGTCGAAATACGATACAACTCCTTCTAAAATACTCCTTTCTCAAATCTTATATTCCATATTTATCTACACTTGCTGGAAACCAGCAAACCAGCAACTGGTAACCAGCTACTATACTGGAAACCAGTGAAACAACAGAAACGCGAGAAGCAACTGGAAATCAACACGAACTTAGAAATATGACAAGTTTTGAATAATTCCAACTATTAATAACGTTTAGAAATGGCTTGTGCCACAAAGAAGTTATTTGAAATAAGTTGTATGCTTTAAAGACCTCTACATATTTTGTGTAGTACGCTTTCGTCTCTCGCTTAACGTTAACTAGTTATACAACATTATACAAAATTCCTTCCGAATGAAGAGGACTTCTCAAGGCTATTCCCAGTAAATTCAAGATATAAATCTTATTTTTCATTAGATATCCTTGAGATACCCATGGTATTTTAATATAAATGTTAGAGCCGTTGTTTAGAAAATAATTTTTTTGAAAAACCTTGCATGTAAAGGGCAGTTGGAGTTAGGGGAAATTTTCTTGAAAATCTTGTTGCATCTTTGGAAGGTACTAAACTTAAACACAACTTTGGTACTTATCCGATATTTCATTTTTACTGTCTCAACTACGTATAGTATGTAAAGGAAATACTACATTCCACCCAAAAATTCGATATCCAGAATTTCCCGCAAATAAATGTTTTAAGGTGCCCTGAATCCAAATAAAGAATTTTTGGAAACATGCCTGTCTATCCTTGTGAACAGTATAACTCAAAAACGAAAAGTCCGATAAAAGTCATTCTATCTTCCAAGGATGCAACACGAAAATTTTCAAAATTCTCCCACCACAGATTATTCTTCACATGGAACATTTTTCGAAAATTTTGATTTTCTCAAAAATGGTTTTAACAATTTTGATTAAAATATCGAATATTTTCATGGCAAATGAAACATATATTTTGAATTTGCTGGTAATGTCCCCAAAAGTCCTCTTCATTCTCAATGAATTTTGCATAACTAGTAAATCGTAAGAGAAACAAAATTTTACTATACAAAAGATGTAGATCTCGTTAAAACACACTATTTATGTCATGCACATTTTTTTTGGTTGAGCTTTTTCCAGTATATTCCTTATTAATTGTTTGAATTTTCCGATACTCTTACTTTATCTCAAATCGGAATTCGTTGTTTTTTTATGTCCTGGACATGCAAAGAGAATGAAATGCTCCACATAGCAACCAGCTCTTAAAAGATTTGACTATCGCTTAAAGCCTACCATATTCCCCTTGCACCTACAAAAAATTATGAATAAGATTAACACCTCGATATCTTAACATGAAGTAGAAGTTGTAAAAATAGTTGTACAAGAGTAGAGAAGGTCATGTGGGTGCAACACATCAGATTTATGTTTTATAGTTAATGCTGTTCATAGACATACACACGAACGTTTTTCTAAAAGTGTTTTTTTTTAATTCAGGGGGTCTCAAAATATGTGTTTCGGTGAAATTTCGGCATAGAATTTTTGGTGTAATGTAATACCTGCCTACTTAGGTACGTGGCAGGGAAAGTAAAAAGAGGAAAAAATAGAGGGAGAAAATACGAATTAATATCCTGATATAATTGAAATACTTTTTATCACAACAAAACAACGTGAGTGTAAAGCTGTGATTTATTTTTTGTGGGGGGTGGTTAGTGTTCGATGTAGAAACGGAGAAATATGTGTTTTAACAGACCTGTATGTTAGTAAAGGATCTAACATAACACATTACTAAAAGAAAGCAGGAGCTTATGCGTTTCATGCTAACGTTGGAAATATATGAAGACTATCCTCTTTAATGACAGGAAACTGCAACGTCTGATTGAGAGAGTGAATGAATCGCTGATAGAGCAAGCATCTCGGAGGTAGTACGTAAGGGCAATCCCTAGCTTATAATTAAAGGTCGTGTTTCCGGAGAAATGAACGGAAACTGTCACGAGGCGCTTTCTCAAAGTTAGCCTTTGATAGTCCAGTCCAAACTAATTAAACCTCACGGAGCAAACGGAAAGGCTACTCCACAATCTGCTTGTTTGAAGTTTCTTTAGAGACAAATCCCATATCTCAAACAGTCCATTGATTTGGAATTATGTTCTCCTTATACTTCCATAGGCTTCTCTGTGTTGAAGTCAGAAACGGTGCTGATGGAAACCGGCTGGCGAATGAAACATCAGAGGTCAGTGTTTCGCATCAGTGAACAAAGCGGATGTAGAGGTATTCCTGACCTCTGCAATAAGAAGGGAAAGCAATTTTGAATTTCTTTGCAGAGAGTGGTGCGGCTAATTATGTGGACTTACACAGATTATAATTTTTACTTTACTCCTTTTATTAATTCTTGACACGATTTAAATAACACTGATATACAAAGCTGTGAGATTATTTATTAATTATTTGCACATTTTAACACGTAAACTATTTTTGTCTCACACTGAATACTCATTAAACTTCTCGAGGACGCGTCTCGCGTCCGGTTAGGAACACTGTCTACAAGCAACTGACTTCTGAATTTGTAAATTTTGCTCCATTTCAGTTTCGGATTGGCTAATCCTAGTCCAATAGAATACTTTTATTTAACTTAAGATTTTTTCTGCTTGTTGATTGGCTATTTATATACTGTCACAAAAATTACATTATTGCTGCTCCAAGAATGACTAGTAGCATTATTAAACTTTCTAATTCATTATTGCCTCAAGATTACCCCATTGTTAGCAACTTTTAATCTATTATTCTCACAGCTACTACTTTATTAAGTTACGTAATGCATTCACATAACATTATTGAACATGTACGTAATCATATAAACATTAATAAAATGACTGTTACATGCATTTCTATATATTGTTAAATACACATATTGCTTTAAGGCGGGCTGTTATTGTATTTTATATGATATAATTAGACTGAAATTATTTTAAGTGTTAAAAATACTGCTTCAAGGTCGTGTTCACGGAGAAATGAACGGAAACTGTCACGAGGCGCTTTCTCAAAGTTAGCCTTTGATAGCCCAGTCCAAACTAATTAAACCTCACGGAGCAAACGGAAAGGCTACTCCATCATCTGCTTGTTTGAAGATTCTTTAGAGACAAATCCCATATCTCAAACACTCCATTGATTTGGAATTATGTTCTCCTTATGCTTCCCGTCGTCCTCCGTGGACTAGTGGTACCGTGCTACCCTCTAGTTCCCATGGTCGCGGGTTCAACCCCGGAGGAGGGCGATGGATTTTTTCGGGCGTAAAAATCCTTAGCATGGCTTCCTTCGGAAGGGAAGTAAAGCCGTAGATTAACGGCACGTAAAAGAACCTCCAGCCTCGTAAAGAAGCCTCTGAGCAGAATTACCGATCTTTCACGCCCAATATAGAATGGGACGCTAGGAACCATAGTAGGTAAAGAGCGTCCATAAATAAAACTCAATTTAATTTAACTTATACTTCCATAGGCTTGTCTGTGTTGAAGTCAGAAACGGTGCTGATGGAAACCGGCTGGCGAATGAAACATCAGAGGTTGGTGTTTCGCATCAGTGAACAAAGCGGATGTACAGGTATTCCTGACCTCTGCAATAAGAAGGGAAAGCAACTTTCTCGGAAGAGTAAGAATTTGTTTTACTGTTAAAACGGCGTTAAGGGTGTTGAAGACATCACGCACTTTGAAACGTGGTAGTGTTCTGAAATTAGGAAAACATTACCAAATAAACACGAATCCTAAAACATCTAATGTGACACCTTCACATGTCTTCTCTACTCTATATGTTTATTAGTGTGTATACAAACTAATCTTACTCAACTTAATACTTTCTCTTCTATGTATAATAAATAGGGGAAGTACTGCATTCCGCCTAAAAATTCGATATCGAGATTTCACCGGAAACGCATGTTTTGATGCGTCCTAATCCAAATAAAGCATTTTTGGAAACATGTCCGTGTGTATGTGACTGTCTGTGAACGGTCGGATGAATAGCAATCTTCGTATTTGAGTTTAGTTTCTTCCAAGGATGCGACACCAAGGTTTTCAAGAAAATTTCCCCACCCCAGACTATCCTTTACATACAGCGTTTTTCGAAAATTTTGATTTTCTCAAAAGTGCCTCTAACGATTTTTATTAAAATGTCACATGTTTAAGATAATTTCATGGTAAATGATATGTATGTCTTGAATTTTCTGGGAATGTCCCCAAAAGTCCTCTTCATTCTGAATGACTTTCGCATAACTGATAAAACGTAAGGAATAGACAAAGTTTTACTGCACAAAAAATATAAATATTCTTAAAATACATAATTTATGTCATATACAATTTTTTGTCCAGTGAATCATTTTTGAGATATTCCTTCTTATTGGTTTGAATTTTCCATTGTTTATATTGTTTTCAAACGGAATTCGTCTTTTTTATTTTAAATCCTGGACATGCGAAGAGAATAGAATGCTCGACATAATGACCAGCTCTTAAAAATATTTGACTGCACCATTGTATTCCCATATTCTCTTTGCGCCTACGAAAAATTTAGATAATTTCTGCAGATGTTTATCTCGATTAACACTAAGTAGATAGAGGAATAAGGGTTTGTAAGAATAGTTTGTACAAGAGTAGAGAAAGTCATGTGAGTGCAACACATCAGATTTTTATCTATACTTACAATTTACTTCTGTTTTCATTTTGGGTGACCAAAAATGTATTAACTCGGAGGCTAAAGTCGCCAATTCTTAAATCTCCAAAGGAGCACAAATAAAATTTATTTTAACTAAAATTTCACATACAGATCATCTAAACGCTCTACCGCTAGAAACAAGTTAATAGTTTAAACACACAGCATTTTAATGAAAAGTTTTATATTTTAAAACCCGCAACACCAGGGTTAGGTGGGCTTATAAGAATTCTGAAATGAGAGAATCAAGTGTTAGATTTACTTAAACGTGTGTAAACAGACTGAGACTATTTTAAAAACACACCACTCTTAAGAATAGAAGAAAACGCTTCAGACATACATTATCTGGGATCAATGGGCCATAATGTGACAAGGATAGCGTTTTTACTTTCTCTAACACGTATATAGTAGGTAGAGGGGTCCCAGGTTGGATTCCCGGTAGGCGTAGGAATTTCTCTAGCCAAGATTATTTCTTATTACCCCCTACTAGAGTCTGTAAGTGTGTATCTGTGTGTATGTGTGCGATTAAAACCCATAAAGCGCAAGAAAACTAACGACAAGAGAATACGAGTTAACACCATTGCCAACAGGCAATAAGTTCCAAAGTAAAGGCCACTGACAAGATCAATGTAGTTAAAGGTGGAGTATACATGGAACTTAAAGATTAATCTTTTTTTTATTCAAACTCTAAAACATCATGTTTACGAAGGCCCAGTGTTACATATACAAATGAAGAGGCGGTGGGATTCGAACTTCTCTCACGGCCGGAAGTATGCTGTTGTGTGTAGCTCTGGAATTCAATTAAATTCAAAAATAAAAACCTTTGAAAAGTATAGTTCCTCACTGGATCCAACCAGTACACTCACACCAAACTTGGAAATATACATTATCTAAGTGACCTGGAGAAACAAGACTGCTAGGAGAGGAGGAAATGGAAGTTAGATGTTGAATTGTAACAATTGTAAAAATCCATTAAAACAAAAACTAGAAAGTACATTGTTACGTCGTGTCTTGTAGATGCCACCACTGACCGGGACAGCATTGCTAGAATTTGTTTTGTTCCTCGGTATGGGCGATCTTTGCTGGCCCTTGAGAAATGTCAGGAGGGGTGGTGACACTGAGGGTGGAACTGAGAGACTGCTTTGTTTTGAAGACAGTCTGGTAGCCAAGATGTGACTGATAGGAACGGCTCACATATAAAGCGTCTCCTCAACCTTTAGTAAAATTTCGAGCGAACAAAACTTTGGAATGTTGCAACTGTTCAGTTTTTATTGTTAATATGTGTTAGTTATTAAGTGTTAAAGTAAATATTTAAAGCACTACCACGTGTTGCACTTATTATTTAATGAGTTAATCCTGAACACACGCAGTCCGCTAGGATAGTACTTGACGGTGCTATTCACACTACGAGAAACATATATTTATTTTTATATCAAATAATTTTAAAATAGATACCCATACCGCAGTTGCTTTACTCCAGTATGAAAAAGTTTAGAAACGAACACTTCTCTTAATTTCCGTACATTTCGTGGTTATCTGGATCTCCTAACGTATTTAAACATTAAACTCCTAAATAATAAGAATTCTGTTAATAACCATCTGATGTGTTACACTCACATAACTTTCTCTACTCTT
Organism: Deroplatys truncata; assembly: GCA_030765065.1. Classification (NCBI taxonomy): domain Eukaryota; kingdom Metazoa; phylum Arthropoda; class Insecta; order Mantodea; family Mantidae; genus Deroplatys; species Deroplatys truncata. The sequence goes on from CM060986.1 coordinate 138,621,071, forward strand.
GTACAAAGTATTTTTATAACGCTTATTCTCCATATACTTCATGTTAATCGAGATATCGAGATGTTAATCTTATTGTTAATTTTTGCTATTGTAGATTCAAGGGGAATTGCTAGGCTTTAAGCGATAGTTAAATATTTTAAGAGCTGGTTGCTATGTGGAGCATTCCATTCTCTTTGCATTACCAGGACAAAAAAAATCTGATGTGTTACACTTACATGACTTTCTCTACTCTAGTACAAACTATTTTTACAAACGCTTATTCTCCATATGCTTCATGTTAATCGAGATATAGAGATGTTAATCTTATTGCTAATTTTCTTGTAGATGCAAGGGGAATTGATAGGTTTTAAGCGATAGTCAAATATTTTAAGAGTTGTTGCTATGTGAAGTATTCCATTCTCTTTGCATTACCAAGACAAAAAAAAATGAATAACGAATTCCCATTTGAGAAAAAGTATATGTATTGGAAAATTTAAGGGAATAACGAGCAATATCTCGAAAATGGTTCACTCAACAACAAAAAATGTATATGACATAAATTGTATATTATAACGCGATCTACATTTTTTGTGTAGTAAAATATTGTCTATCTCTTATGGTTTACCAGTTATGCAAAAGTTTTTCACAATGAAGAATACTTTTGGAGTCATTCCCAGAAAATTCAAGATATACATTTCATTTGTCATGAAAATATCCTAAACATATGATATTTTAATCAAAATCGTTGGAGCCATTTTTGAGGAAATTAAAATTTTCGAAAAATGTTCCATGTAAAGGGTAATCTGGGGTGGGAGGATTTTCTTGAAAACCTTCATGTCGCATCTCTGGAAAATACTGAACCTAAATACCAAGATTGGTGTTTATCCGACTGTTCCTTTCTGAGTTATGCTGTACACAGGCACACACATACACACACACGGACATGTTTCAAAAATGCTTTTTTTGAAATCAGGGGGTCTCAAAACATGCATTTCCGGTGAAATCTCGGTAGTGAAATTTTGGGTGGCATACAATACTTCCCCTACTTACTATACGTAGTAGAGAAAGTAAAAATAAGTGTTTTGAAGCCATGCGATGTGTTTTGTTTAAGTCAGTGTTCATTATTTAATTAACTCATAATTGTTTTGTTTCATGGTCGATACTGATGGGTAGCCTAAGCATACAATTCTGCGCGAGAGGTCCAAAACACAGATTGCGCCAAATAGCAAAGCAAATTCGTTTCTTGTTAAAAAGTTACGCAAGAACAAATTAATTCTCGTTTTCTGCAAAATGGTTCATAATCCGCTTAGAGATCGGAGTCCTTAACAAGAAAAATTGGTATCAGAAATAATAAAGAAAAAAAAAGGCGAATAAAGTATTCATAATTCAATCCAAGTTCGAAACTGGGCAACTCGCGTGAAAGGCAAGAACGTTGTTCCTATATCGTATAAAACTGTCGAGTTACATTCCCTACTTGAAACGGAGCTTAGAACGCGTAATAAACTAGTGTCTAAATGCTTTTGTTTCCATTTTAAGTATACTGTCGTGCATAAAATATGGCCCGCTCCCCTAGATCAACATAGTGTTTTTCCCTCCTTCCTTCAGGTAACCAAATTTGACTCATCACAGCCGGTATCAGTTCCCTATGTGGCTGGTCTGCAAAACAATGTAGGAACATACAAGCTAACCACGAGACAGAATGTGCCCGTATTAATTTTGTGTGTTAATTTATTTAGTGATTAATTTGATACATAAATGATATATGTGTATAATGTGAGTACCATGTAAATAGTCATTTTTGTATAATATAATATTAGCTTTTATATATATATATATATATATATATATAATGTTCCTGTTTCACTGGTTTTAGGATATGTTAAACTCTGCAATGTGGTAGAAAATATGTTGTTTGCATGTGCAGAGAAAAGCGGGATCTTGTGTTAGTCTAGGGTAAAGTTTTATGATCTTATTTGTCTCCGCTTCGGAAGTATGGAGTGAGGAAAATATAACACAGAACGGAAAATTACTAAGAGAAGCCAGGGAAAAAGTCACTTGATGTATACAAACTAGCCAATAAAAAATATATAAATTAAATAATATTTAGCCACGCTGAGAGAACCGCGAAAATTCCTCCAATGAGAAATACCATCCTAAAATTTCAAGTGCGGGATCATATTCCATAAATAGTCGATATATACCCCAAAATCCAGGAGTTGACTTGTAGTTACAGACGAGGAATCCACGCTACTTCTTAGGACAAAGTTGGTGCGCAAATGGTGTTCTTTTGTGTGGAAGTGTAAATGTGACTAATCACATATTAATGACCAATGTATCGGTGATTCCCGAATTCTATATAAAGTGATAAGTGAACAGGAACATTATGTAGTGTTTTAAAGTGAGAAATGACAATAAATTGCAGTTATCTAAACATTATGATAAGTAGTAAATTCACATCTGAGCTCCTTTGTACCACTACCGAGATCAACGAACTTATTAGTAAACCTAATAGGCAAAGTTCATCCTTACATCTCCGCTGAGAGCAACTAGCTAGGGCAACAGCGAGAATTACCATACAGTTAAATCATCTTTCTATGGAGATTTGCCTGATGAAGACGAAGCCACGTCGGACGGAGGACATAAAGCAGGTACAGTGAATCTTACCATTATTTCTCCTGTATCTACCACTACACGCGTTCGATTCCAACCGGTGCGGGCATTAAACCCGAGACTGCAACGCAAAGATACAGCTAGGCCACCTCCCCGGAGCAGTCTTCGAAGCAAGAGGCGCGAGGACCGACGCAGATAATGAACAGTGCTTATAATATATGTGGAATGTAGTGGTGGCTAGGATACATCTCAATGGAAGAGTTTCACCACGATTGGTACACAAGAAAAGGCTAAATCGGTTACAATGTAATTGGATCTTGTATAAGAAGGGGTGAAGGATTATTTGCATTATCGTTAAACTTAACGATAGCTACTATATTTCATATAATATGAGAATTTTCATCGTCCACATGGAGACGAAGGTTAAGTTATTGCTGTTACTAAACGGCAATAAGAAAACATGCTTTAGATGCTTCGGAACACTTATTTTTATTACGCTTCAGGGGAAATTCAGATAGCCGCGAATTGTATGGAAATGAAGACAATTGTTCGTTTTACAAATTCTTCATGGTGGAGAAAAGCAACTGCGGTACCGGTATTTATTTTAAAATTGATTGTTATGAAAATACGAGGTTTAAGTTTTAATGTTACTCTTCGGCCACACTTTTGGGGGATATAAATACCTTGCCAATCAAGTGTTCGGAATTATGCTAGAAAAACAAAGGTGGTCACTCGGAAGGAGTGTGGCTACATTTTGTCAGTATCAACATAAACAGCTCCGATCCATCACGGGCCACATTTTATGCACGCCAGTATAAGTTTACGATTATATAACTGAAAGAAGGCTGAAAACGCCAAAGCAGTAGGAATACATTTATGTTCTAAAACTAAATACTGACTCATGTAGTCGAGATCTTTAAGCATGGACCTGTAAACGGGAGATCTACAATTAAAATCCCGTCAGGACCGACCTCTGTGACTAAAGTTTCCTCGTGCTTTCCTCAAGTTTGGCTCAGTACTAGGGACAGGATTTTAATACAAACGTATATTTGTTCTCTGCCGTCAGAAAGCGTGCTCACTTGGTATATGAGTTAATTATGCTACATATTGGCATGTTTTACATACATCTTTTATAAATACATTTTTATTTTATCTTTATATTTGGTACACAAATACCATATTTTCGAGTATGTGTCATCAGTGTTTAAACGCACAGGTAATGCAATACGCCACGTACATCAATGGATCCCCGCCTTATCTGAACGTAGGCGTTCCCTTACGGCATGAAGGTGCCTGTTACGGAACTCTCGGAATTGAGTTAAAAGCGTGGGTAAACATGAAGTGTGTTCATACTTACATGTAACACTAAAATTACTTTATATTTTACTCTTTACTATCTCTTAAAATTTTCAAAAATGTTAAATACTAATTTACACAAAGTATTCAACTGTTAATACTCTAAGATTTAGAAATTCGATTCCGAAAATATTCCTGCAGGTTTGCAATCTTTCCCCACTTGAAACTTTGGTTTCAAAAAATTGCCTTAAATATTTACATTCTCTGCCACGTACTTAGTAGATAATGAAGTATTGCATTCCACCAAAAATTGTATACCGATATTTCACCGTAAATACATGTTTTAAGGCACCTTGAATATATAAGACATTTTTAATAAAGGTATGTGTGTGTGAGAGAGCATACTCAAAACGAAAATTTCGATCAACGCCAAACTTTGGTATTCAAGTTCAGTGCCTTGCAAAGATGCAACACAAGATTTTCAAGAAAATCCCGCACATATTTACATGACAAGTAAAATGCATATCTTGAATTTTCTGGGGATAACCTTTGAAGTCCTCTTCATTAGGAAGGAATTTAGCATAATCTTGTACAACTGGTAAACGTTGAGCAATAGACGAAAACGTACTACACAAAAATGTAGATCTCTCTAAAGCACACAAATTACTACAAATAATTTTTTTGTGACATGAGCCAATTCTGAGGTATCCATTATTAATGGATCGAATAGTTCATTATTTGGCCAATCAGTTGAAGTCAGTTGTTTCTCCGCTTGCATGGAAACAGTATGCATTTTTAAAACCAGTATATAGCGTCCAGTTGTTGAACATGTAACTATCACTGTTCTCTTTGTATGACTTAAGTGTAATGTAGCTATTTCTGGAAATGTTTATTTGGATTAAAATGTGTCATATAGAAAAATCAGCTTAGCAAGAAATAGTTTGTATACCCACTAATGATACAGAGTAGAGAAAGTTATGTGAATGTATGACATCAGATTTTTATTTTGTCAATATGATGTTTTAATTGTCTTTGTGTAGGCATATTTATGTGCATAAGATTGAGTATCACAACTGCCAAATAAGTTCTGTTATCAAAGCAGGTCTGTCTCTTTAAAGATCTATGCTTATTTTCTGGAACACTTTATACTTTTCTCAAAATATTTCTTAGTAACCGCTGGGATAATTTAGGGAGGAATGAATAGTAACCGCTGGTGAATGAAATTCCTAGCAACTTCCATACGCTGATTTCAGCGCAGTCTGTTATTTCTGTGCCCCCGCACGAGCCGGAAAGCAAGTTGTGTTGCGTGTTTCAGAGTTAACCACGTAGCTGCTCAGTTATGCAAGATTTAATTTAAGACTTCAAGTCTGGTTACCGAAGATGTTGATTTGAGATTTCCGCTCAAACTGAGCAATTCGCTTACAAGTTTCACAGTGCTCCATTTCGGTTTTACATTTATTATCCTTAGTTCGTACAACTTCCAATACTCGCTCTTTCCTTTGCTCTAGAATTAACAATACATTGATTATTTGATATCTTGTTTAAATGCATGACCTCATAAAGCGTATACTTTTATGACTCGTAAAACAGCTTCCTGTGATTTCGTGTTTTATAGCTTTTTCTTTCTTTATTGATGAACAACGAAAGGCTCTTTAACTTCAACTTTATATATGTTTTTTCATACTTATTTTCAGAACATTTATGAATATACTCATTCCAGGGTTTTATTTCCATTCTGCGTAATTCAAACCAATTGAACGGAATTTTTGTGATGTTTTATTGCTTTTCAGAGTTTGAAAATTATCCTACTTATTTTTCTTCTTACCAGTTTGCAATTTTTCATATAAACTTGCATATATTTCAGCAGTTTACAGAAAAATATTAATGCTTATTTTTGATAATGTTGAGGTAAGTGAATCATAAATAACGTTAATAGTAATATACATACATATCTTGTACTAATTGGGGAGTAAATATGCACTACTTCGGCAACGCTATTTTCCATTCTTCAGGTTCACTTTTCTTAGGACTGGATAAAAACACCCACTTTCACAGTTTTTCTTTCAATGCTTTGTTTACATTAATAAAGCATTTGTGTTTCCTTTAAGTTGGTTGCTCAGATATTACTTTCTCTATTACGTATAGTAAGTACGGGAAGTATTGCACTCCACCCAAAAATTCGATTCCGAGATTTCACCGGAAATACTTGTTTTGACGTGCCCTGAATACAAAAAGGTTTAGAAAATGGTCCGTGTGTATGTCTGTGAACTCAAAAATGAAAAGTCAGTTAAATGCCAAACTTTGTATTTAGGTTCAAATCTTTCAAAGATACAACACGAAGATTTTCAAGAAACTCCCCACCCCAGAATACCCTTTACATGGGACATTTTTCGAAAACTTTGATTTTCTCCATTTTTATTAAAATATCACATGTTTAAGATACTTCAATTTTCTGGCAATCTCCCCAAAACTTGTCTGCATTCTGAATTAATTTTGCATAACTGGTAAACCGTAAGAGATGGACAAAATTTTACTTTACAACAAATGTAGATCTCGTTAAAACACACAATTTATGCCATATACATTTTTTTTGTCGAGTGAACTATTTCCGAGATATTCCTTGTTATTTGTTTGAATTTTCTAATACTTATACTTTTCTCAAAGGGAATTCGTCATTCGTTTTTAGCATGTCCTGGACATAGCAACTCGACATAGCAACTAGCTCTTAAAAAAGATTTGACTGTCGCTTAAAGCTTATCATATTTCCCTTGCACCTATAAGAAAATTAGCAATACGATACTTTATGCAATTTTTTATCTCGATTAATATGAAGTATATGAAGAATAAGCGTTTGTAAAAATAGTCTGTGCAATAATAGAGAAAGTCATGTGAGTGTAACACATCAGAATTTTGTTTTAAAACAAGTACCTTGTTTCCATAAAATATGTTACCTATTACAATCTTTTAGACGTATCAACTTTATATGTTTGTACTCCATAATATAGGAACATTCTATAATATGTCATTTAATTAACGTTAATACTTTAAAAGAAATTAAGCCATAAGTTAGAAAACTGTCAAAAAAAATACTATGGCACGCCACAGGCAAGATAAGAAAACCCAGCCTGAAATAGAGGCTGCCTTACAACAGAGCAGTTCGGCACGTATGTACCAAGCAACTTCCGCTTCTTCACCACTGTACAGGGTATATTAATAGCACAAACTGAAACGGTTGAAAGTATACGATAGGAGAAGCAAAAAAGTTCCAGTAAACATATGTCCGCAAACGGACCATGTGCGTGATAATTGCAAATGTGTTATTACAAGCCGCCAGTGACTTCATTACACAACATCGTGCTAATTAATAAAATGAATTTGAAAACTAGACTTCTCGTTTAATAACTGCCATTCTAACTTGCCTCAAAATTCACTCATAGCTTAACTTACGAGAAATGCAATTCTACTTTAGTATGTTGCATGTTATTAATACTGTACACATCCAATTCTACTTTAGTATGTTGCATGTTATTAATACTGTACACATGCAATTTCACTTTAGTATGTTACATGTTATTAATACTGTACACTCCTCCCTCTTAAAGGAGGTGTTCAAAGTGTCATCCTTGCATCTGGATGCAATATTGCACTTGTCTCTGCAGTGAGTTTTCGAATTCTTTCAAACACCCCGGATCATCTTGGAATTCTTGGCAAATGCATACAATTCTCTGCTCCAGTACTTCAACGGTATCAACGGGAGTGCTGTACAATATACCTTTAAGATGATTCCATACAAAAAAGTCCAAAGGATTGAGATCAAGTGTTCTTGGTGGCCAAGGTACTACCCTCCTCGACCTATCCATCTTGTACAATATCTCCACGTTAGATGTCTTCTTACAGTAGCAGCAAAATGTTCCGGTGCTCCATCATGCATGGTTTAGCTATGATCTTGTGGCTGACGTAAGCGAACTTGAGCCAGCGTTGCATTGTTCTTCCCTTTTGCTCTTTGTTTTACATCCTCTTCCAAAGATACTTATCCTTTCTTTCCCAGGACAATACATATTACGCGATGTAGCATCAGTAATAAATTATATTACGTTATATTACCGCATCAATTATGACCATACATAATAAACCTGAAAACCCTGTATAGATGTAAAACAATATGATTATGACCCCACACATGTAAAACTGAACTTGACAATACTTTTGAATTGCTAGTGTTACACTATTTGCATCGTAGGCAAGTGCTCCCTAGTCCACTGCACGCTTGCAGTTCAGGGACAAAGTCATTCTCCTGAGTCAACCACAGCACTACATACTCCGGACTCAAAGGGAACATCCTCAAGTGGTACACGCTCATAAACACACATTCGCAACAAATAAATCTCGCACACGACTTGTTTGCTGACCCATGTTTACTAAAACGTTTTTGAATCTATTATAGTATTTTCCAACCCTTTCAGTTTGTACTACTAATCATGATACACTGTCCCCTCAGTGGCTCACCTTATGTGAGTACGGGTTTTTGGCGCACCCGGGGGTTCCCGAGCCAATCATCGCCACATTCATCCCCTCACCCCATCCGGTCGAGGTGGGTTCTTCCCGTGACCGGTAGACACAAGGTAGGCTCTCGTGCGTTCTTTGCATTCCATTCATACCGCACCTCACCATCGTTTCTTTCTTCTCTTTTACTTCTGCGCATTTCGCACCACGTCCATTCATTTACGCATCTCTTTTTCTTCCTGGCCGGCCTACCTTGCATCCGAAATGCCCACACAGTTTTATTTCTCTTATCTTTTATTTTAATCCTCCGTGGACACAGCCTGACGGATACCCGCGCACTGGGTGCGCAGCTGGTGAGTGGGTAATGGCGTCATCCCCACCACTCGGGGTCGTCATGTAGGGTATGTGTTCGTATCCGCTGTTCAACTGCAGTCCCGCGGGGGGGGGCCATTGCATGAGCTGCTGACTTCCGACGGCCATTGGGTCCCTCTGTCTATATTCTGGGAGGTGTGACCCTGGGGTGAGTCTGGTATAGATAGACCACTCACCCAAGCCGGGGTAACGCCCGGGAAGTCAGAGCCCGAGGTCAGAGACGGTTGCAATGGTGGAGGATTTATTTCGCTATGGAGCACCCTTCCTCCATTAATACCAACAAGCACCGAAAAGTTTATGTAACAGAAGTGACACCACCGACAACTGGTTGTTACTTGGTCATTTCACGAACCGAAGAAGGACAAAGTTTTGAGAAGGTGAACCCTTTCATCATTCAAAAGGGCATTGATGCTATTGCTGGTGCGGTTCAGTCCTGCACTCGTCTACGCAATGGTTCCTTATTAGCACAAACGAAATCCGATCAGCAAAGTAAGACCTTGTAGCGCGCCACGCTTCTCCACGGCTATCCCATCCGTGTGGAGAAGCACCGCACATTGAATTCCTGTCGAGGCGTCATTACCACCCATAGCCTCGATGGTATATCGGACGAGGACCTGGTAGAATATGTTGCAGACCAGAAGGTGACAGCGGTCCATCGAGTGCAGGCCAAACGCGACGGCGTATTGGTACCCACTCGTACCCTGTTTTTAACATTTGATGGCGTCGATCTGCCCACGAGCATTTCCGCAGGGTACGAACGGATTTCTGTGAGGCCTTATATTCCTAGACCTCTGCGTTGTTTTAAATGCCAACGTTTTGGGCATACGCAAGTCTCATGTAAGAGTGCCGTTAACATCTGTGCAACATGTAGCCAGCCCTCACACGAAGGTACCTGTTCAACAGCCCCCGTCTGCGTTAATTGTAAAGGGTCTCATTCTGCGTCGTTTGCCGACTGTCCGCGGTACTTGGACGAGAAGGCGATCCAGGAGATCCGGGTAAAGGAAAAACTCTCCTTCGCTGAAGCCCGGAGGCGTTACCATGCGCGCCAACCTTCACTCCGGCGATCTGGCACATTTAGTTCTGTTGTTGCCTCGCCAGTACCACGAGTAGATACCGAAACTCAGACCTGGACCATGACTGGATTAACCGCCACTACCATCCGGCCGTCCATTAAAGCTACTGTTACCAAGCCCTATAAACCTGGTCCAAAGTCAATGAAGACGCAAGCCGCTGAAAAGAAACCCAAGCAGAAACTTCGTAGGGAAGATTTTCTAAAGGACCCTCCGCGTGCACACGGTAAGAAAGGTTCACCTTCTCCTCCTCGGAGGTCGCTGTCCCAGGAAGCTCCTGGACAAGCCGCGCTCAGCGGCACCCCTCACCCATCGCCACCCAGAACCGATTCACGGCGCTTGAATCGGTTTCTGGCACTGAGCGCGTGGACCCTCCCTCCGAGGAAGCTATGGAGTCTGACCAACTCCATACCAAAAGCCCGAGCCCAAAGGTTAAACCAAAGGTAATTTTAAAGCGCCCTCCTAAGTAGACAGTTTATCCCTTTTTCTTAATGGCTATCCTGACCTGGAATGTACGTGGTGTACGATCGCATAGGGCGGAACTGCAACTTTTATTGCGTTCCCATTCACCTATGGCCGTGTGTTTGCAGGAGACCAAGCTTCGCCCTCATGATCCTTTTGATCTCCAAGGATATACTCCGGTTCGCTACGACCTTGAGCCGGAGGAGGGTACTCCTGCTCATGGTGGTGTCATGATTTTGGTGCGTAACGACGTTCATTTTCAAACTATCACACTTGCATCCGATTTGCAAGCTGTTGCCGTTCGCCTTCACTTACCCGGCTTTTTGTTTTCTGTTTGCTCTGTGTATTCACCTCCATCGTCTCCCCTCGCTCCCGCGGACATTCGAGCTCTCCTGTCAGCTCTCCCAACACCATTTCTTCTGTTGGGAGATTTTAATGCCCATCACCCACTGTGGAGTTCGCCAAAGGCTTGTGCGAGGGGAACTCTTCTTTCCGACATTTTTTACCAGTTCAATCTTTCCATCCTCAATACAGGTGCACCTACTTTTATTTCTGATTCTTCTGATACATTCTCTCACCTGGACCTTGCCATTTGCTCACTCCAGCTTGCTAGTCGTCTTCAGTGGAACGTCGTCGCTGACACCTACTCCAACGACCATTACCCCTGCATCGTTTCTCTTCTGTCACACCACGTACGGCATTCCAGAGTACCTACCTGGATATTCACAAAAGCCGACTGGAGCTTGTATTCCAGCCTCGTGCATTTTGACGATCAGCCCTTTGCCGACATTAACCAACTAGTGCAGCACCTTACGTCTACGATTTTCTCCGCCGCCGAACGCGCAATTCCCCGTTCATCCTCTCAACCTCGGCGACTGCCTGTTCCGTGGTGGAACGAGGATTGTCGGGACGCCGTTCGTGCCCGTAGGACTGCACTTAGGGTGTTTCGGCGACACCCTAACTTGATAATTTGGTGACTTTTACACAATTGCACGCCAGGGCTCGTCGCATTATTCAGGATAGCAAGAAGGCGTCGTGGGCTCGTTTTGTCGAGTCTTTTAATCGCTTTACGCCTTCATCCGTTGTTTGGGGTAAACTTCGTCGCTTCTCAGGTAAAGTGTTGCATTGTACTGTTTCTGGCCTTCAGGTTTCTAATGCCACCATAGTGGATCCGGCTGCCATCGCTAACACTCTGGGATCTGCGCGGTTTCCAGTTCAGACCATTATTCCGCCGGCTTTCGCTCTATTAAAGACCGGCTGGATTCTGCACCGTATAATTTTCGGTCTGCTAACACTGAATGTTATAACGAACTTTTTACAATGAGGCAGCTGGAGCACGCTCTTCATTGCTCTAGGCACTCCATTCCTGGCCCGGATGGCATTCATGTCCTGATGTTAAAGCACCTTTCAGCCGACAGTAAACTCTTTATCTTTCAGGTCTATAAACGTATTTGGCAAGACGGCTTTTTTCCTTCCGTTTGGCGCGAAGCCACCATTGTCCCTATACTTAAGCCTGGGAAGGATCGCCAACTTACTTCCAGCTACCGCCCTATCTCCCTCACCAGTTGCATTTGCAAGGTGATGGAGCGCATGATCAACGGGCGGTTGACATGGTGGCTTGAGTCTCAGAAACTTCTAGCAAACGCTCAGTGCGGATTTCGTCGCTATCGCTCTACCGTCGACCATCTGGTGTCCCTGTCGACGCATATTATGAATGGATTTCTGAGAAAGTGCCAAACCGTGGCTGTGTATTTTGAGCTGGAGAAAGCTTATGACACTTGTTGGAGGGGCGGCATTTTACGTACACTTTACGCATGGAATATCCGCGGTCGTCTTCCCATATTTCTTCGGGAGTTTATTACGGACCACGTGTTTCGTGTACGTGTGGGCTCGGTTTTATCTAGTCCTTTTATTCAAGAGAACGGAGTACCGCAGGGTTCGGTACTTAGTGTCACACTTTTTGCAGTTGCTATCAACCCCATTGTTGATTGTATTCCACCTGGCATTTCATCGTCCCTTTTTGTTGATGATTTTGAAATTTATTGCAGTTCACGGCGGACTTGTCTACTCGAACGCCGTCTCCAGAGCTGTATCGACCGTCTCTACGCCTGGAGTAACGCCAACGGCTTTAATTTCTCCGCCGAGAAATCCGTCTGCATCAACTTCTGGCGCCGGAAATATTTCCCTCCGCCCTCTCTCCATCTTGGGCCGGAGGTGCTTCCGTTTGCAGACGAGGTGAAATTTTTGGGGTTGATATTAGATCGAAAGTTGAGCTGGACTTCTCACGTATCCTTTTTAAAAGCAAAGTGTGACCGTTCTCTTAATATTTTACGTGCTTTAAGCGGCACATCCTGGGGAGCTGATCGGACCGTCCTTCTGCGTCTTTATCGCTCTTTGGTCCGATCCAAACTTGATTACGGGTGTATTGTCTTTTCATCGGCACGTCCATCTGTGTTACGTCGTTTGAATCCCATTCATCATTGTGGTATTAGAGTCGCTACAGGGGCCTTTCTAACTAGCCCCGTGCCCAGTCTTTACGCTGAGGCTGCAGAGCCTCCGCTGTCTTTCAGGCGTGAGCTGCTCCTGTGTAGCTATGCCTGTCGACTCTCCAGCTTGCCTGACCACCCGTCCTTCGCGGCATTTTACGAGGATTCACTTGACCGGCAATATTTAGATAGCCCCTCTGCTTTGCTCCCTCCAGGGGTTCGATTTCGTCAGCTTCTTCGGCATTTGGACGTTACGCCAGCGCCGACCCTTTCAAGGGGGGAAACGCGTTTTCCTCCATGGTTGCGCGCTGAGGCCCTCTGTCACCTTGGGTTATCGTCGATGCCGAAGAGTGAGACCCCTTCTTCAGTCTTTAGATCAGCGTTTTAGAACTTCAGTCGCAATTTGGGGACTTTGATTTTATCTTTACTGATGGATCTAAGACTGCTGCTGGAGTAGGATGTGCCTTTTTTGTGGTGGAAATAGTTTTACGTTTCGTTTACCTGGACAATGTTCAATTTTTACCGCCGAACTTTTTAGCATTTATCAATCTGTTTTATATATTCAGCGGCACGACTTACGGCACTGTTTTATTTGTATGGACTCTCTGAGTGCCCTTCAGAGTATTAATGCGATGTACCATTACCACCCACTCGTACAGCGCATTCATGACCTGCTCCACTCGCTTGGTGTCTCTGGCACCAGCATCTCCTTCATGTGGATCCCAGGTCATGTGGGCATCTCAGGTAATGAGTCTGCCGACGCCGCTGCCAAATCGGCGATTTTATTAACCAGATACGTCGCCGCATCCTCTCGCGCTGGCGCGATGAGTGGACGGCCCTCCGGGGGAACAAGTTGCGGAAGGTTAAGCCTTTCCCGTTGGTCTGGGGTACCTCTTCTCGTTCGTGTCGTCGGGAAGAGGTAATTTTAGCTCGTTTACGGATTGGAAATTGTGTTTTTAGTCATAGGTATTTGCTCAGTGGTGAGCCCGCACCACTCTGTGGGCAGTGTGATGCGCCCTTAACGGTGCGTCACATTTTAACAGAGTGTCAGGTTTTAGCTGCATTGCGTGCTCGTGTGGGTCTGCCTGTTGGCCTAGCCAACGTTTTGGCAGACGACACGCGTGCTGTAGAATGTGTTTTACGTTTTATTCATGACAGTGATTTTAATCTGCGCATTTAATGCGTTGAGCGTCTTTTAGCTTAGTCATTTTATTCTGTCTGTTTTTATGGGGACTCTAATCCCCAGAGGGCAAAAGGCGCTCATGTCCCTCGCATTCTACAGTCCTTGACACGTTTGAATCTTTTATTGCCTATGCTTTTAGTGTGTTAGTTTTTGGCATTGTTGTATTATTGTTGTTTTAAATTTTTGGACATCGCGGGCTTGTGTCGCGTTTTTTAATTATGCGGTTCTTTTATATTTTTGACTTTCTATTTTATACATTGTAAGGGCGCTGATGACTTTAGCAGTTTAGCGCCCTTAAACCGCATCCCAACCAACCAATGATACACTGTGTATATCATTCGGCCCTCAGAAAAGGCATCCGTGAGAGTTTGAGTTATTAAAGGATTAATCTTCTTCGTCTCCTTTGAGAATACATAAATATGTAGATTCAAATAATTATATAAATATTTTATTTGAGAAAAGCAGGTATTAATATGATATATGTATAACTATATAAGCAGGTAGTATGGATGATTCGATGAGGTGAATTGTACATCATATTGGTTTGAAGTTGATTTTATATTTTACGTATATCAATATACTTATGGAGTCTGAACCAAATTTTAGAGGTAATTGTAATCCTTACAACAAAACTTAACTGCACCAGTGTAGCCATTTTTAAATATTCTTTCGCAGAATTAAATTTAATTATCACATTACAATATATATATATATATTCTTGTTTAGCCTACAATCTCCACAATTTCCATAGATAAAACATTCATTATTTTAGTTAAATTTAGAAATTTCAAGCAATCTTCTACGTCTGGGCGAACATTATTCAGAAATAGCTTCAACAAGAATTTCCCTAAGTAGAATATTAATAACATGTCAAGCCTGAGAAGTTGTTAAGCTTCTACTGTGAGGTTATACCGCGACGTAGATACACAGGCCTACTTCACAGGAGCAACTATAAATATTACTTTATCAACTTGAATTAAAATGTTCAATTGATTGCAACAATGTAGGTTCAAAAATACTATATAGCCCAGCTTCGTTATGGGATTTAGGTTCATATTCCTATTTGCGGTAGGTGGTTTAACTGGAGTAATCTTTCCAGTGCATTGATATAGTGTGTCCCACAAATGGGTACTCTTTGAACTTTAATAATTCGGAACAATGTCTAAAAAAATTAGATAAGTCACAAACACGTTCAAAACATATGTTCAAAAAGGCCTCCATTGGCAGTAATACATTGTCTGGAATGCTGTGGATCAGATCGATAAACATGTGATATGGTTCCATAGGAATGGATTCATAGGCAGTCACAATCGCGTTTCATGGCATCCAGCTTGGATGGTTTTGTAATGTAGACAGTGGTATTCAGAGTTACTCACAGGAAGAAGTGTTAACGACGTTAGATCAGGAGATCTTGGTTGATACTTGACACTCCTCGTCAGCCTATTCATCTCAACAAATGTTTCATTCAGGAATTACAGCACGTCTCGATGGTAATGTGGTGGTGCGCCGTCTTGTTGTAAACACAATCTTCATCTGGGTAGAGTTGATGAACAGTTAGCATAATTCATTTCCGCAAAATGTGTCACTGTTCTCTAAAAAGAATTCTCCAGAAGTCATCTAACATATGCAACACACTGATAACCCAGGAGGATTAACATCTTCTTCCATAACATGACGATTTTCTCTTGCAAATACACACAGTTGTGACGATTGGTGGTTCCATTCAATTTAAAAGTCGTTTCATCAGGCCAAAACATCTAATCTGTCAATTGTTTATTATCGCAAATCCATTTACAAAATTCGAGGTGCCTATCCGGATCGTCCTCATTTATCGTGTGAAGCAACGTGGGAATGTAGGGTTTCCACTTCGCTTGCGTTAAAAATGTGGTAGCACTTGATTTGCTTACACCTGACTCACGCGAAGCTGGCCGTATGGACTTCTGAGGGGTGCTTATGAAAGTTTGTAGATCACACACAATTCCTTCTCTGTCAAACTTTTCGCATAATTTACTAATTATTGCACGTGACGGTGGCACAGTATCAAATTCTGCCCGCCGTCGTCTCTGTACCTCTTTCATGTTCTCGCATTACCAAAAGCACTTTAAAATCCACCTCGTTGCTCAATGGAAAGGTTTCCAGCCACCTTGTTAATTGCTTGTCACTTAGTACATACAAATAAAAGAAAAACAAATGAACGTCAACAAGCACTAATCACGACAGATCCAGATGCAAATACCTCATCAGCTCATCTATAATGCTTTCTCTGTTATTAAGGGTGTAAACTGCTTTGTGGGACACTGTACATGTGTCAGTCTACCAGATATATCATCTTACTTGCTTACTTGCCGTATTCATCACATGTTTGAGTAAATTCCTATGGTTTGTCTGCGCAATGTATTTTATTGCTATTGATTTTGTCTGAAAGTGGAGTGTTTTGGATGTTTTTTTGTTTCTGTATACACACATTGACACTAGTTGCCTTGTCATCTACTACAGTAACTTGTTCGTAAATGACCTTAGTTGAGTAGGTATCTTCTTGTACCACCTACTTAACTAACCTGCTAATGAATGATCTTAGTTGCGTAGTGACTTTGTTATGTATTCCGCTTAATGAGGTTTGGATAGATGACTATAGTTGCGCAGTTGCTTTTTGCTGTCGTCAATTTAAGAAACGCTTTAGATGACTTGTATTATCTACTCAAGTAACTTATTGATTATTGAACTTTGTTGCGTGTTTACTCCCCTATGCCTACTTTTTGTTGCGCTAATATAATTATTGGAAGCAGGACCTTTGGATAACCAGTTATTTGATCATTGTAGTCGATGTAAATAACGTATTGCCTTTTTGAACAATCTGTTTATTTATCTTATAGATAGATGACCCTAGTTAGTTGTCGCCTTTCTTTACATTCAATTTTAATACTATTTTTGTTATACCTGGATGGAACTTTGGGTTGGTATTAGCTTATCCAATGCAATATTTACATACCGGCTGAGGTAACAGATAGAGCTGTACACCGGGTATGAGACTGCTAATATGCTACAACCTAAGCCATTTCGATCGTTGCCTCCAGGGAAGGGTTTCGGTGATCTTAGGTTTAGAGGGGATGGATCTCTTGGCGTAGTTTTAATCGACCACACGGGTTTGAACTGTAAGACATGACTGACAGAGACTGGACTGGTCGGCTATTGTATTTTCCGAATCTATGGTCGGTTCAAGTGTTAGCTGGTAATAATACAGCAATCGTAGGAAGAACGGGACAGTTGTCTTCCCCAAACAATATTGATTGTTTGAAGCATTGTAGGGAGATTTAATGTTAATTGCTTGAGCACTTTGTCATCAACATTTTACAGAGAAATCTCTCCAAGAGATAGAAGCATAAAGGCTTAAATAAGAATATGAGTAGATGAAGAAAATGTATTCTACAACTTAAAGTAAAGATATCAGACACCGAGGTGTTAAAAATAGTATGGTGGAGCTACTTCTATCACTATTGCTGCTATTTGTTTTCTCCGACAAGTTACTCTAAGTGTAGAAGGCAGAAATAGTTCCTTTATTTAACAGGATTAAGGTAGGCACTATAAATTGCTATATTAGTTGAACCGCGGATACATACATTCTCAGACCGTCAGCATGCCGAGCGAATGACTGAGTGAAACATTAATACGTGATACAACAATAGAACAAATTACACGCGAGTTATGAAGAAAATTCTGGAACCTGCGTGCAATATAAGCAAACAAGTAGGTGCTGCATATATCTTCAGATTAATTGCCAATCATGACCGTGTCATCTCATAGGTTAGATAGAGAATGTCGAAGCTATCAGCGATTTGTCCCGTGTGAAGCGCGGGACTGGATCACCCAAATGCTTGGGAGTACCACTCCCTGTTTTTAAAACGCTTCGTAAATCATTCAGGTTTTCCTTATTGTTGATAGGTTTATGGCTAAACAGCTTAAACCCAGGAAACTTGGATAATTAATTCATTGAAATTGTCTTAAACGTATCTAAATGTGGTTAAAACCTATAGAAAGGGCTTAATTGATATACGAGTAGTAGTGTTGGGACATATTCTTTACTAGGAGGGAATCTGTAAAATTTCGATCATCTCATCCTTGGATGAAAGAATTCCTCCGGGTCACATGATGTGCAAGAGCCTAGAATTAGGGGATCAATCCCTGAGCTTCACGAAAACATATACTGACGTCACTCAACGCCTCTCATTAATTTGGATTTGTATAGGACATACTACAGCCTGTTTCGTAATCATAGGCTGGGTGTTTGAACACACGCCAGAAAGATTAGTCACACTGCATACATTGCAAGTAGCTTTTGTTGCAAATCTAGCACATCTTATCACTTTCTCTTATAAAGAACCATTAACAGAGGTCTTGCATGTGCGCGCGCAAAGAGCATAGCTGCAAATTGAAATGCTAAATACCAAACTTTCAACAAGAATACCTTTTCAACAAAATACCAAAAGCCAAACTAAGACTCACTAAGATTCACACGCCCCTAGAAGAAGAATGCACACCACCTGGAAACATTGCTACTTTCCGCACAATCATCCCCTTACACTCCATGCATGTCCCTGAGAATATCACTCGCTTTTGCCCTTTGGCCTCAAATATCGTACCTCACCTCTCAGCTCTTCAGACGTGGACGACAGTAACATGCGCGCCATCTTTGTAGCGTAGCTCACGCTTCTCTCGCTGGAGCTGCACATGAAACAAAAAAATACTCTTTCTAGTGAAAACTTTAAACTATATCTGTGTGAAATTGCAACATTCCAGCTGCAACACTAGGGCAGAAAAAAAATATTATGCGTTACTTTTCGATCCGCCCTCGTATTTGATTAGATTTGTTATAATTTTGTGTAACTAAGAAAATGTAACAAATTTTCAAAAACTTACTGCAGAAACAATTTAGACCTTATTGAAGTATACAATCTGTATCTAAGAAATATTTGTAGCGTTAGTCATTTTGAAATATTCTATTTTGCATATTTACACCTCTCCCAAGTGTGTCATCTAACATGCTTGTAAGTTTACGACTCGTGTATCTTCATTTCTTGTTTGTATACTTGCTTGCTTTCGTTGTCCAGGGTTTGTGGCCACGAAAAAATATTTTAATGCTGCAACTAAGCGTTTCCAACTTTGAAATCATTCCTATTTATAATTATCTTTTTAGCTCAGTATGATATTTGCCTTTAATTTTTACGAAAGGAGTAAGAAGCTTTAAAAATTGGTTTAAATTCAATTACATAAGCCAACATATGCATATGACGTAACGTAGCTTGGATATAAGAATCGCTTTCTCTTTGAATACTGTGGTATAAAACGGGTGTATGTGAATTTTATTGGTATAAAAACTCGTGTGAATATCGGACAATACTATTCCTGTTCATATGGAGACAATAAATTCGTGGTTCATACCGTTTTTATAGGACCTTAGATGCGACTTATAAGTAGTTGTGAGGTAGGTATTTGGAAACGATGCAAGAGGAACCTACAATTTTACTTTTTCTACTACGTAAGGTAAGTAGTGGAAGTATTACATTCCATCCAAAATTTCAATATCAAGATTACATTGGAAATACTTGTTCTGAGGTTCCCTAAATCCAAATAAAGTATTTTTGGAAACCTGTCCGTGTGTGTGTCTCTATTTGTTTGTTTGTCTGTGAAAGGTATAACTTAAAAACGAAAAGTCGTATTAAAACCAAACTTGGTACTTGAGTTTACTATTTTCCAAGGATGCCACACGAATATTTTCAAGAGAATCCTACAGACTACCCTTTACCTAGAAGATTTTTCGATAGATTTGATTTTTCTCAAAAATGGTTCTAACGATTTTGATTAAAATACCGTATGTTTAAGATACTTTTATGGTAAATGATATGTATATGTTAAATTTTCTGGGAATGTCCCCAAAAACCCTCTTCATTCTGAATCACTTTTGCATACCTGGTACACCATAAGATATAACAAATTTTACTACAAAAAATGTAGAGCTCGCTAAACACAGAATTTGTGTCTTATACTCTTTTTGTTGTGTGAACCATTTCCGAGATATTCCTTATTTTTGGGATTTATCAATACTTGTACTTTTTCTCAAATGGGAATTCGTTATTCGTTTTTTTATATCCTGAAGTTCTGCATACGCAAACAGAATTTAATGCTCCACATAGCAACCAGCTCTTAAAAGATTTGACTATCGCTTAAAGCCTACCATATTCCCCTTGTACCTACAAGAAAATGAGCAATAAGATTAAAATCTGGATATGTCGATTAACATGAAGTAAACGGAGAATAAGCGTTTGTAAAAATAGGTAGTGCTTGAGTGGAGAAAATAACGTGAGTGCAATGTATCAGATTCTTAATTCTCATAAGACTTTTGTTAAAATGAGATGTAGGTGCAAACCATTTTGCACCACCAACCTGGGATCGCAGAAACTGCCGTAGTTGAGATTCCAAGAAGCACTGCAATTCCGAGACAGTTGCCTGAATTTCCAAACACGTCTAGGTCCTACCTCATTAGTGTAACCACGAACCTCTAACCTCAACTTACACCTCCCTTCCCAACACCCACAGTAATTAACAAGAAGAAACTTATCACCCACAGTACAATAATACGCGACACTATACTGCTAGCTTCGTGAAAAGATTATCTCATTTTGAAGTCCCCAACTCAACTATTTGCTTTTCAAATGCATTCTCTACTACGTAGCATCTATTATAGTCTGTAGGCAAACTGGTATATTTATGTACTTACGAAATTGAACTAATGAATAAGATTTTTTAAGAGAATATGCCGACACATTTCAAAAGTAGCCAAAATTGGTACTAAAGGTAGTTTGTATGGAAAGCCTCCTAAAAGTTTTCGGAAAATCACTGAATTTATGCAGTTGAAATTGTATACCAAATCTTACGTGTTGCATTCACGTGACTTTCTCCATCCTTTATCATTATTAGGGGTATACAAACTATTATTCTTACGAAAGCTTACTTTTTACATCTGCTACAGATCCTTTGCAGAAATAGCTACATTACACATTTCGTTATAGATACAAAGGGAACAGTGATGATGTGACGTATGCACAGATAATAGGATACACAACTCTCTGACGTATGAACAGATAATAGGATACACAACTCTCTGGGCACCGAGATCCGAGACGGCAGTTTGTCTGTGAGTAGGGGTAAGTCAGGGGAACTAAGTCTAGGGAAGGGATAGCGTCAGTAACGATTGAAGAGTTAGCGTTGGTTGGGGAGTCAGCAAGTAAGATCCGAGTAGGTAAGACGTAGAACTGCTTTCTTCGTGCTCCGGCACGATGGCCTCGTCAACAGACAATGGGAAAAGAATGTAAGTAATGTAATTAGTCTTTATCTCATTAAACCCTTAGCCATCCACTCTTGAGAGTTTTAATTATGGTAGCGTAGACTCCTTCCTCTCCCTTAAAGCCAGGTATTATTCTGATTAGTAATATTATTTGTATCTTTAACTTAGCTGCGTTCCCCGTCGTAGCCTCGCCATGTGAAGTTCTTGTTTAATTTACCCGTGCCTCTTGCAAGCGAGTAGCTCCCATCGTTTCTGAGAAGTATTTAAAGAGAGGCTACGACAATAGTCAGATGTTTAAGAATTGGACGCTGGCATTAAAATTCCATACTGTTTCCATGCAACCGGAAAAACAACTGAATGTCGACTTTAAGAGAATGGCGAAGTATTGAACAGTGCAAACCGTTAATGATGGATATTTCGTAAAAGCTCATGGCACAAGAAAAGTTATTCGAAATAAATTGTGTGTTTTAAAAAGATCTGCATTCTTTGTGTAGTACGTCTTCGTTTATCGCTCAACGTAATCATACAGATTATATGACATTCTTTCAGAATAAACAGGACTTCATAAGCTATTTTCAGAAAATTCAAGATATACGATTTATTTGTCATACAATTATCTTTAATGTATGGTATTATAATTAAAATCCTTAGAGCCATTTATCAGAAAATAAAAAAAATTAAAAAAGTGTTCCATGCAAAGGTCAGTTTAGGGTAGAGGACTTTCTTGAAAACCTTCATGTTGTATGTTTGGAACAATGAATTTAAATACGAAGTTTGTTATTTATCAGATTTTTCGTTTTTGAGTCACACTGTTCAGACACACACACACGGATCTTTTTCTAAAAATGATTTCTTGTATTCAATGGCCTCAAAAGATGCATTTATCTCGATGTCGAATTTTTGGGTGGAATACAATACCTTTTCTACCTATTATACTGAGTGAGTCTTCTCAGCCTGCGGATTGAGAAGTTATGCAGTCACGGCGTTGTACCGGCTATACAGTAAACACTTTCCACGGCATCGCATGGTATCGTTTTCGGCCGAAATGACTGCTTTGTACCGCTGTGCATGCAGTGACTTGCACTCCTAGCGCATCAGTGTGCGCGTTGGTCTTCAGTGATGAAGGTCCCAAGTTAAAATACTGCCACTCTAAGGTAGTTGTTATGTTTAGTAAATTTAACGTGATCGAATAGCTTGGAATGGAAGTGTCGTTTCCCTTCATTAGTTTAATTATGTGAATTTAATTAAAACGCAAGTTGTTACTTGTTAGAGTATCCTTTAATGAGCATCATAAATAATTGCAAGAATTTAATAAAAAAATGATTTATTCCCAGGCGAAATTTGAGCTCTTGATCCTCACCTGACTTTCCAGCATGTTATCCATTGCGCTACTAGAGAATCCTAAAAACAAGCACCATCGTAGCCTTAATCAGCAGCCCTTTCGAAACAGTTTCGTATCATCTGTGAAACACAGGGTTGCTTAGTTACAAATCCGCAGGATGAGAAGACTCACGCGGTATACCTGGTAGAAGAAATAAAAGTGTTATAGGATAATTTGTGCTTATATTTTAAAATTATTAAAGATAGGCATGTAAAACCTTTTGAAAAGTTACATTATTCTGGACATTTGATTAGGTAGTTAGTTTCTACAGTACTTAAAGATGAGCAGAGCCTGACTCCTTACTTTCATCATTCCAAAATTGTGCGGAGTGTAGCACTGATAGTAACTGATCTGTGTTTGTTCCAGTTCAGTAGCAGTAAGCTAATAACGATCACGAGTAAGGATGACCATTGTAAGCTAATTACCTATCAACGCTTTTGATTATTAGGATAATATCAATATCTCCATTGTACAACAGCAATAATAATAACGATAATCACAATTAAAGATATAGTATTATAAACTAGCAGAATTACCCGATGCTATACGAATGACGATGTAATTAATTTGATTTAAAAATGCCGTAATGTTTATGAAATTATTGTGTAACCATCAAGAATATTCTTATGTGAATCTTCCCTTTTATCCCTTATAACTGTAATATCCTACATCCTCTTGAACTCCTAATAACCGATGAAAAATATCCGATATTCACAAAAATGGGTAATAAGTATAGACGGATGTTACGCATTGTATTTCCTTAACCTCCCTCAAACAGTCTTACAAGTTATAAAAATGTAAATGAAACAATTATCGGAATGGTGGTGTAAGGTTTTAGGTTGTGACTTTCTCTGCCACTTATACAGTAGGTAGTGAAGATACTGCATTCCAAACAAATATTCTACACCGATATTTTAGCGGAAATACATGTTTTGAAGCCCCCTAAATAAAAAAGCATTTCAAGCAAAATGTCCGCGTGAGTGTGTGTGTGTCTGTGAACAACATAACCCAAAAGCCAAACTTTGGATAAATACCAACCTTGATATTTAAGTTTATCATTTTCCAAAGATGCGAGATGTAGATTTCCCTCTAAAAATTCCAAAAAGGTTTTCCATTAAACGGTTATTTGGAGTAATTTTCTGAAAAAAGCACTAAGGATTTTGATTACACTTACATATATTAATTGTATTTATATGAAAAATTAAATGTATATCTTGAATTTTCTGGGAGTTTCCTTTGAAGTCCTCTTCATTCGAAAGGAATTTTATACAATCTTGTATAACTGGTAAACGTTAAACAATAGATGAAACTGCACTACAGAAAAAATGTGAATCGCTTTAAAACACACAATTTATTTTAAATAACGTTTCTGTTGAATTAGCAATTTCCGAGCTATCCGTTATTATGATTTCAAATTTTTCATTACTTAAGTGATTCTTATAACCTCCGGTTGATTTTAAATTTTCTCACGATATCATGAAAACAGTATGGAATTTTAAGGCCAGCATATAGCGTCTTAAACATTTGATTGTCGCTATTCCCTTTGTATCTATAAAGAAGTGTGTAATGCAGCTATTTCCGAAAGGTTTATCTCGATTAAAATGAAGTATATAGGAATATAATATTTCGTAAGAATAATTTTATATCCACTAATTAGCGATGGAGGTTAGAGATTTCACATCATATTTTTGCTGTATCATTTTAAACTTTCTACTTTCTCTTTGGGCCCGTGGTTATTTAAAAATACTCTGTAAAAGAAGGCGAATTTGTCAAAATTGCCAAAATTTATAAATGTTCACCTTAGTGTTATTAAACACTATAAAATCTCTACTGCACACCTTTAAAAGAATGCCATGTAGCGATTTTTGTCTGCCAGTAAACCTAGATTACTATAAAATATTAGTAAAAACTCTATGTTTACATATATAAAATTAAACAAATCGTTTAAGAGGCCTCGGCGTCTTTAAATACCAAATTAATTGCACAGGTGCTGAAAAAATTAAATAAGGTCTTGTGAATTAAATGATTTTTTAAACCATATAAAGATAGAAAGAATGTTACTTTAGTAGTGTTAATTTTACACTGTCCTTTCTCGGGTTTTCAATTGTCGGATATTCGCGTTTTCAAAGTTTTCGTATAAAGGAAGTTTTATTTATATCCTTATTAATAACAGGAAAACCATACTGAGACGAATGCCTATTAGCATGCTTAGTTGTAACGTAATTAAGCAATAAAGTTCACACTGTGTAAATTTTAAAATAAGAATATTGAATTCACTATTTAAGACTTATTTTCTCCCAAACTAGGATTATAATTCAAACCCCATCTCTATAATTTATGTATATACAATCAAGAGTTTAGGTAGAGCATATTAAATTTTTCAAAGAAATAATTGAATTGTGTACAGCGCAATTTTTAAAAACAGTGAAAAAAATCAGAAAATGTATGTGGAATCACTGGAACTAATGAAGGAATAATTGAACTGATCTAAAAACATGCACAAAATTTGGTCTACATATTATGTAGCAATCCATGATTGCTGCATGAAAATGTCAAATAAATGGACATGAAATTGCGGAATTTTAAAATTTTACAGATGGGTATTCTCAAGCTAAGCATAAATCACAAACCTCTAGCAACAATAAACTAATAGGGAGAAAACTAGTAAATATGAAAATTCTTCACTTCATCCACTTAGTTAAATTTTTCGGCAATGGCACATAGTCCGAAAACCTCGATGAAAATAATCTTATGAGTTGCTAGTTATATATTTTGGCTAATATCTTGTTACGCTGGACAGAATTTTCTCTCTTTATATAATTATTTAGCTTGTAATGGATTTGATTACAACATACTGTGACGCAAGGATTATCGAGAGGTCGGCGCCGGGCAGTCGGAGATACACAGCGGTAAATAGCGCTCGTCAACGTAAACACCGAAAGCGCTATCGCTAAAAAACCAGAATCTTCTAGATGTTTCTCCTTCTCAAACGTATGAGAACCACTTCCATGGAATATATAAGTGAGCGTTCTCGCGAAAGCAGTCAGAGAGGAGTGAGTCAGTGAATGCGTGTCTGGTGCGCATCAAGTGAGATTCTCCGAGCGAGTTTATGACGACTGCTGTGACTTGTAGCGAGTGTTACGAGGGATTGTGGAGGTCTTGCGTTCGACTCCCCAGTATGTGAACCGTAGGAGGAGGAAGAGGCTACATCATGAAGGAAGTGACATGACGGACAATGGAACTGTTGTTATTTTTCTTATTTATGGTCGCTTTGACTACTAGGTCATATCGCGACTTATATCCATACATTTTATACTTAACATTGATTAAATAATGCAGTAATTGTAATACATCGTTATAAACATATTTTACATTATTAATGCTTGCACACTACTAGAACAGTATAACCTATTATCTATTATACATTTTTATATTGAACTATTTCACCTTAGTGAAGTGACATGGGTGAAGTGAATTCACAGTGAACTAAATAAAAACTTAAAGCCGTGGCAGTAAGAACTTGGAGAAGTGACAAATTAAATTAAAGGGAATTTTATTTATGAACGCTATTTAACGCTGTGGTCCTTAGCGTCCATTCTATGTTGGGCGTGAAACACCGGTAGTTTTGCTCAGAGGCCTCTTTATCAGGCTTGAGGTTCTTTTACATGCCGTAAATCTGATACTTCCCTTCCGATGGAAGCCTTAGCTAGAAATTATTGAGATTTCAGTGCAAGTTCATAAAATCATTTTTTTCTTTTTATTCATTTTGTGGGATGATGAACTCTCTTTTATTTCTTTCTTCCTTCTTTTACTTTCTCTACTAGTAGTAGTGTAGGGGAAGTATAGTATAGTAAGAACAGTAAGTAGAGTAAGTATTACATTCCACCTAAATATTTGATACTGAGATTACACGAAAACTGCTTGTTTTGAGATGCCCTGGTTCCAAATAATATTTTTTGGAAACGTCCGCGAGTGTGTCTGTTTATGTACAGCATAACTCAGAAAAGAAAAATCAGATAAATAAAAAACTTGGTATTTTCGTTTAGTATCTTCCAAGCATGCGACATGAAGATTTTCAAGAAAATCCCCCCACCCCAGACCACCCTTTACATGGAATAGTTTTCGAAAATTTCGATTTTCTAAACAATAGCTAACGGTTTTCATTAAAATATCATACGTTTAAGATATTTCATGGCAAATGAAATGTATAGCTTAAGTTTTCTGGGAATGTCCCCAAAAGTCCTCATTCTGAATGTATTTCGTGTAGCAGGTAAACCGTAAGAGAAAGACAAAAGTTTTACTACACAAAGAAATGTAGAGACATACTTTTTTTGTCGAGTGAACTATTTCCAAGATATGCCTTGTTATGTTTCAACACTTTTTCTAAGAGGGATTTCGTTATTAGCCTTTTTTATGTCCTGCACATGCAAAGATAGTGAATGCTTCACATGGCAACCAGCTCTTAACACGAGGTAGATTAAGAATAAACATTTATAAAAATAGTTTGTACAAGAGTAGAGAAAGTCATGTGAGTGCAACACATCAGACTTTTTTTAAAAAGATCCTACTCTCATTATTAAATCATAGAATTAATTTTCTAGAGTTACTGACATTTCGGGCAACTCATAACAAAACCTTAGAAACAATTAGTCTTCTATATTTCAAGCTTACAGCGTTTTCTTCTTCTTTTTTAAATTATTGGTTTGATACATTCAAGGACAGACTTTGTGTTCTATACCAAAGTTTTAAGATTTTCACGGTCACTTTAAATAATTTATAGCTTTTTCCAATCCTAAGCAAACTCTTTCAAGTTTAATGCTGTGCCTACATTTAACTTCCATGCATCTGCTCTTTATTGAATTTATTTCACTGTGTGATATTTGGGATTTGGCGTTCTTTGTTTAACCGAAAGTTTGACCTACAAAGACTTCGTAACGATATTACTGCTCTATAAAGCTGCCTGCTCATAAGTGAAGGATAGTTGGACCATGAACCAGCACTCAGGTTGCCACAAAATTAAATGCAGCTAGGCGACATGATATAGATGAAAATAATTGAGTTAGTCTTCGGTGTGGAATAACCCACACCTTCCTCTTCTCCGCAATGACCTATCTTTCCTAATCCAATAATATTCTTACGCAAGTTTTAAACCATACTCTGCTCCAGATAAGGCTGGAGTTGACAACCTTTTGCAAGTAGATGAGCCACTTTGTCAAAGAAATTTTCTGAACGGCACGTGCAAGGCGGTGTATGTACAGCAGGTCTGACCCAGATACTGTTAGCAAACTGAATTATTCAGTTCAATGATAACCATAGGTTGTCCTGCAAATTTGTTTCCTAAAACCGTATTTCTGGTTGAACATTATCTCTCTTTCTGGTGTGAAACTGTGTTAAAACCTTTTTTATAGCATTATACAGATCATAATTCAAAAACCTGATATATTGCACTCATATGACCTTCTCTAATCTTGTACAAACTATTTTTACAAACTCTTACCCTCCACCGACTTTGTTAATCGAGATGTTAATCTTATTGATAATTTTCTTGTAGGTGCAAGAGAAAAGTGTTAGGCTTTAAGCGATAGTCAAATATTTTAAGAGCTGGTTGCTATGTGGAGGATTCCACTCTATTTGCATGTCCAGGACATAATAAAACGAATAACGAATTCCCATTTAAGAAAATGCATAAGTATTGGAAAATTAAAACAAATAACAAGGAATATCGCGGAAATGGGTCATTCAACAAAAGAAATTGTATATGACAAATTGTGTGTTTTTACTAGATCTACATTTTTTGTGTACAAAAACTTTATCTCTTACGGTTTACCACTTGTGCAAAAGCCATTCACAATGAAGAGGACTTTATATAGTGTACTTGTTTTTGGTGTGGACCAGTTACATAGCATTATACAAAATTCCTTCCGAATGAAGAAAAAAAATTTACTCCCAGAAAATTAAAAATATACATTTTATTTATCATGTAAATATTTGGGATAATGGCTATTTTAATCAAAATCGTTATAATAATTGTTGAGGAAATCGGAAATTTTGAAAAATATAGGTAAGAGTAGTTTGGGATAGTGAATTTTCTTGAAAATCATGTTGCATCTTTAGAAGATAGGAAACCTAAATACCAAGCTCGGTATTTATAGGAAATTTCGTTTTTGGGCTATGCAATTCGCAAGTCCGCGCACTCACACACACGTACACACGGGTGGACCTTTTTCTAAAAAAAATGTCATATTTTCTCTATCACATACTTAGTAGGTGGAGACGATATTCCATTCTACCCAAAAATTATGCACGGAGATTTCGCCGGAAGTACATTATTTGAGGTCCCTTTTAAAATAACAAATTTTAGAAAAATGTCCGTATGTGTGCCTGTGAACAGCATAACTCAAAAACGAAAAGTAGGATGAATACCAAACTTGGTATTTAAGCTCAGTATCTTCCAAAAATGAAACACGAAGGTTTTCAAGTATATCATCCGATTCCAAACTACCCTCTGTATAGAAAGTTTTTCGAAAATTTTAATTTTCTTTAAAATATCTCTAAATTTGTTTATCAAAATACAAATTTTAAGGACATTCACATTACAAATAAAATCATATCTTGAATTTTCTGGGAATAGTCTATGTAACCCTGTTCATTCAGAAGGAACTTTGTATTATCTTGTTAACCGGTAAAAACGCTAAGCAATACAAGAAAACGTATTACACAAAAAATGTAGATCCCTTTAAAATACATAATTTATTTCAACTTTTTTGTGGCATCAACCATTTCCGAAATATATACAAATTCTTTGAATTTTTTCAATACTTTTTCATTCCTTTCAAATCTTTTAATATTCAGTTGTTTATCGCGACTGCACGCAAAGAGCATGGGATTTTAAGCCCAGTACATAGCGTCCTGTTCTTAAGCTTTTGGCTGTTGCTGTTCCCTTTGTGCCTATAACGAACCGTGTGTTGTAGTTATTTCTCCAAAGATTTATTTGGATTACAACGAAGTAAATAGAAGAATAACGTTTATTAAGAATGTAGCACATCAGATTGTTACTTTCTCTACTACGTATAGTAAGTAGGGGAAGTATTGCATTCCAACCAAAAATTCGATACCGAGGTTTCACAGGAAATACATGTTTTGAGGTGCAATGAATGCATATAAAGCATTTTCGGAAACATGTCCGTGTGTGTGTCTGACTGTGAACACCATAACTCAGAGACGAACAGTCAGATAAACGCCAAGCTTGTATATAGGTTCAGTATTTTCCGGAGATGCGACACGAAGGTTTTCAGGAAAATTCCCCACCCCAGATTACCCTTTACATGGAACATTTTTCGAAAATTTTAATTTTCTCAGAAATGGCTCTAACAACTTTGATTAAAATATAATATATATATATATAAGATACTTTCATGACAAATAAAATGTATAGCTTGAAGTTCCTTGGAATGTCTCCAAAAGTATTCTTCATTGTGTACGACTTTTGCATAACTGGTAAACCATAAGACATAGACAAAAGTTTACTAAACAAAAATGTAGATCGCGTTAAAATACACAACTTATGTGATATACATTTTTTGTTGAGTGAACCATTTTCGAGATATTGCTTGTTATTCCCTTAAATTTTCCAATACTTATAGTTTTTCTCAAATGGAAATTCGTTATTCATTTTTAACGCAAAGAGAATAGAACTCTTCACATAGCAACCAGCTCTTAAAATATTTGACTATAGCTTAAAGGCTACCAATTCCCCTTGCAACTACAAGAAAATTAGCAATAAGATTATCATCTCGATATCTCGATTAACATGAAGTAGATGGAGAATAAGCGTTTGTAAAAATAGTTTGTACAAGAATAGAGATAGTCTTTCCAGTGTAACATAGCAGACTTTTTTATTTATGGACCCCAAAATAAAGCATTTCCGTTGAAATCATAAACCGAATTATGTACTTCTTATTACCTACTATAGGTAGGCGGTATGGGTAGTAAAACGGAGGAACATTTAAACTGCTAGTACTACATAAGTAAGCCTATCTATGAAAACAGACGGTTTCAATATATATTATAAAAAGTGATGAGGTGAGTATGGAATTGCTTAAAGAAAACAGTCTATGACGTGTTAGGATTAAGAAGTAAAAACTGTAATACGAACTGTTCCAAGTCTTCTTCCAAAGCCTTCCGTATTTAGAGGGCCTTGGAAGAACCTGCTGGACTCGATGTGTGGAAGGATGCTGACTTAAGCATTGTATCCACACCAGGTGGAGCGTAATGGAAGTTTATTACATGTAGAAGATAATGCAGCAACGGATAGAAGCAGAGGATCACTCCTCAAGAACTAGATTGAGAGGCTCTTAGAGGGAAAAAATTGCAAGTTATGGAATGGGAAAAGTGAGAATGAGGAAATGGTGCAGTTATGAAATTCTTGTGATGCGATGACGGTAATAGAGATATTGTTGGATAGCAGTATTGCAGTTAATTAATGGTTTTGTTTATGGAAAACAAAATCTTAACAAGAAAGACAAAGGGAGTACTTTAGGTGGAATTGATGTGCCTATTAAACAAAGTGTGAGAGTGAAAGTGTTTAAAACGCTAGTATAAATTCATAATTGTGGTGTTAAATAGGTGGTCTGCAACTAAGCTCTGCTTCATTAAAAACTCTGCCCCGCTGAAATGTATTCTTCTGCGCTCCCTTTGCTTCCCCTTTCCTGATTGGCTAATGTATGACGATGTATGACAAACCAACCCTGTGCAATCCAAAGGCACGTAATAGATGCGCTCTGTCATGATAGGTACCCCTACTTTCGTCATACCGAGTTGCAGGTTTAAACCGAAGAATCCTCCTACTTATTTGTTGATAAGAATTTCCGTGTATTTCAGATGCATTAACTCATACATTTGATTCATACTATTATGAAAACTTAAATTTGACAGCTCTCTTCGAATGTATTAAGATAAATGATTATATTAAATAAGGAAGTTGTTTGTACGTACAACAACCTATTCACGACAGCTGTAAATGCAATATGACTAGTACATGTGGGAGTGTAGAGATATGGGGCATAGCTATATGGAGCGGGGTTTAGGCATTGAATGGCTGCATTTTGTGCCTGAAATTCATATATCTGGAATGAAAATAGTTGAAAACGTGAGTAGATGTAGTTTTTAGAAGTTTAGAAAAGGCTATAGACTCTGCAGTGTATTATTTTGTATGTATCCCAAGTTTTAGTCATATAAACTAAAACCTAATAACTTGTATGGGTTGAAAATGAGGACATGGAGATAGGTTTTGAAACTCATAAAGTAGTCTATAACTTGACCTGGATCTGTGTAAGGATTTGTTCATAGCAATCAAACATTTAGATTTTAGTGAAGTAAATTTAAAATAAGGCAGCGACAGCTTTTGGAAGTTATGAAAGTAAAGCAACCTCATATCTAATATTTACTTTCTTCAAAGTCGGAGTGAGGTAAGGTGATATGGAAAGGAATACACCCCCTGAATAAGAATAAAGATCTTAAGCCCTCTTGTATCTGTATGACTGGATATGTTGTAAACAAAAATAGAAATTATTATACTGAACTGACGTCTCCGAATGTTTTGAAATAATCAAACAACATCGAATACAGAGAAGGTAAACAGTCGCTTTCCAGGTAGAGTGGTTTTGGTAGGTAAACCATCAAGTTAGGAACGCCCAGAGGGCTGGTGGCGAGTGGAGGTGGAAACGCTTGTGACCTTGTAGTGTTCTTTGTAAACAAATATGATGTATACTTTGAAGGCAGCATACCTTACTTCGATAGCAGGTAGACCAGAATTAAGGAATATTAGAAGGAAAAAGAAAACCAATGCATGTTTAGGTATTGATAGTGGAATAAAGTTACCTCATGACTTCATTATGGGTTGATATACAGAAATCTAAGATACATTGTCTTGTCTTTTTCATCGAAACTTAATTTTTAAAACAGTATTCACTGTTATTAGCATATGACACAGATAATCGAAAAACTTTAATCCATAGTTTTTAGCTGAGAGTGTTAAAAGTCCACTTTGCTTATTGTTCCTTCATAATGATGTCACATATTCCTTGGATTTCATTGAATTACGGTGTGCTTTTAACATGTTTTAAACATCCTTTCATCTCCAATGTTACATCTGATGGTTTCGCCTGTTTGTGCTGAAGTATTTCACGCCAGGTTCTGCTAAAAATAATGCTTATTGTGATGTTTTTTATTTAAGAACTCTTCTTTACTTTAGATATATTTCCACATGTCTCCACTGGTCTATATATGCATAGAATAAATGGAGCATTCGCAACGAAACCGTCTTTTGGGCTGGGAAGGTGTGTGTCCGTCACAATGCCTAACCTCACCTTTACTTCGTGCGGTAACACTATTGCTCTGTTTACTTACTAAAACCCTCTGCCTGATTATAATGTAGTACTGAGTAAAGTAAACAAAGTAAAGAAAAGATACCCAAATAAAGTTTTATGATGTAACAGCACTACCAGTTTTATTACATGCATCAAAGGCATGGGCTCTCACAAGTAGTACCAGGAATAAGCTAAAAGATTCGAAATGAAGTTCCTAAGAGTTAAAGGTTGTACTAGGATAGATAGAATTACGGATGAATGTATAAAAAGGGAATTACCTGTGGTAGCACTGGATGACAGAATACATAATTTTAAAACATCTGTAAAGAATGGATTGTAAGCAAATTTCCAAGAAAATATTAATATATAGACCAAAAGGAAGACGAGACCAGAAGAGACCGAGAAAGCGCTGGAAAGAATCTCTGTGAAGCCTAAACCCTGAAACGAAGATGGTCATCACAAAGTAAACGAAGAGGAAAAAAGAGCTTGGCTACGTCTGTTTTAAAAGAAAGAGAACGGGCTGAAAGCTCATCTCCTGAAGTTGATTTCTTCTTCTTCTGCCCAATAGGGATTAGACCAAACGGATTGTTGCGGCGTCTATGCATCTTAGTCTTTGTCTTCCCGGATCTCTTCTGCCTGTAACTCTGTAGTATAGCATCGCTTTTAGACTCCTTCAGCTATCCATTCTCTATAGATGTATTTCGCTATTTCTCCTGTATTCTATTATTTTTCCCTGTATTGCAAATTCTTGGTTTCTTATTTAGCTAATATTGCTCTTAGGAATTTCATTTCGTTAGCCTGTATACTTATATAACCTTTCTGGCGTACTATCCAAGATTCACTACTAAACAGTATCGCTAAAACTTCATAAAACTTCAGTTTAGTATAGACCCGTGAACTTTTTAATGTTGTTATAGTGCCAAACATTAAATGACATTTACTCATTTTGTTATATACAGGGTAATTTATGAAGAACTTATGCATTTATTCTTTAATTGTTTCAAAATGAGTTATGCTAGCGACAACTTGTTATACCTGAAATGCAGAGGAACTTTGCGAGATTATTTACCTCTATAGCAAATGTTAAAAATTCCTCCATCCTGCATAAGGCACAACTCAACACGTCGTTCCATGTTACTGGCCACTCGCTGAAGGTCTCTGTTGTCAATAGCTTGATTCTCCTGTGTAATGTTGTGCTTCAGATCGTCCAATGCCTGGTGACGTGTGGCACAAACCCCGTCTTTTAAGTAATCCCATAGAAAGAAGTCCGGCGATGTCAAATCTGGAGATCTCGGTGGCCACAGGATCTTGGAAATTTTCTGGTCGTCAAAGAAACTTGCAATTAGTGCCATGGATTCATTTGATGTATGGCATGTAACGCCGTCCTACTGAAAACATCCTTGACTCAGTTCTACATCTTCTAGTTGCTCAGCGAACTCCATGAAAATCCGTCGCTACTCTGCAGCGTTCACATTGTTTTAAAGCAAATTGGTCCCACTATTCTCTGTGCAGATATTGCACACCAAACTCCGATTTTAACCGGGTGCATAGGTGCTTCATGATAGCGTGAGTTATTTGAGTTCACATAGTCGGATAAATGGAACCATGCTTCATTTGTGAACCGCGTGATGAGCAGTATGGCAGGATTTTGCACAATGAACGTCTGAAACTAACGTAATAATTCAGTCGTCTATCCTTGTCTGGTTCCTGTAACTGATGGGCAATCGTAATCCTCTATGGCTTTAGGTCTGCACTTTTTACAGCTCTCTGACACATTGAGTACCCGTATCCGGTCTCCTGCGACATAGTCTTAATGATTTTTTGTGTGACTGATCCGTTCGTGCTCTTAAGTCAACAAAAACCGTGGGAAGCCTAGATGAACGAGTTTTGCCTTTTTCACTCACTCATAGTTCCGTTTATCCGGCTATGTGAAGTCAAAAAACACAGCGAAAATCCACATGTTATTCATGAAGCATCTATCCGCCCGGTTAAAATCGTATTTTGGTGTGAAAAATCCGCACAGAGAATAGTGGAACCAATTTTGTTTAAAACAATGTGAACATTGCACAGTACCAACGGATTTTCATCGAGTTTGCTGAGTCAACGATATTTTCAGCACAACTGCGCTACATGGTGAGGCAGTATTTATAACATTTAAATACCTTAGTGTAATCATATAATGTAAAAAATAACAGCCCGCCTTAAAACAATATGTGTATAATATAACATATACAATATATGTAACAGTCATTGTATTGTGTTTATTTTTATTATTCACATGTATAAAAATGTTATGTGAATGTATTAAGTAATTTAATAATGTAGAAGCTGTGAGAATAGAGGTCGAAAGTTGCTAACAATAAGTTAACAATGAGGTAACCTTGAGGCAATAATGAATTGGAAAGTTTAATAATGATACCAGTAACTCTTGGAGCAATAATAATGTAATATTTAAAACAGTTTTTAAATAGCCATCGGCAACTAGAAAAACCTTAATTTATAAAAGTATTCTATTGGAGTAGGATTAGCCAATCAGAGACTTGAAATTGAGAAGGAGTTGTATCGTATTTCAAATGTTGGGGAGCCGAACTTGTAGTAGTTGCAACCGCACGTATAGTACCCGCTTTCCGGTATCCTTCGCCCTAAGTTTAAAAACATTAACTTTGTAATTTGACTGTTTCTTTAAATATTATATAATATACTTATGATTGCCTCGGCTGCGTCAGTATTTGTTAGAGACACGTTTCTCTTAGCAGGATTGTGGCGAGACAAGAATGTATGCTTACATAGATTTTAAGTTTTTCTTCACTCCGTTTATTAATGCTTGACACGATTTAAATAACACTTCACTGATATAGAGAGCTGTGAGATTTTTTAATTAATTAATTGCACTTTTTAACACGTAACCTTTTTTTTCGTCTCACACGAATAATTATTAAATCTCTCGAGGACGCATCTCACATCCGGTTACAATCACTGTCTGTAAGCAACTGAATTGGTTTCAACCGTCTAAACTTGTAGATTTCTGTATTTCAAATCTCTGACTGGCTATTCCTACTCCAATAGAATACCTTCATTTAACTAAAGCTTTTTCTGGTTATTGAGTGGCTATTTTTATAAACTGTCACAAAAATTACATTACTGCTTCCAAGAATCACAAGTAACATTTAAACTCTCAAACTCATTATTGCCTCAAGGTTACCTCATTGTTACCTCATTGTTAGCAACTTTTAACTTATTATTCTCACAGTTCCTACATTATTAAATCACTAATATATTGTCGCATGTGATGTTAGACGGACTCGTTTATTTTACATTACTTTGGATTTTAACATTAATATGGCTCATTCTTCTAAATTCTAATAGAATCGTATTTTACATTTTCTGCCATAAGCAACTTTCTTAAGATGTGTACGTGACAGGATGTATGTGGGCTACCTCATTTGCGTCATTTCCCATGGAAATTCTTAGAATAATGTTGCCTTTTGCAACATAGAACCGATCACGTGTTTCCGCTCAATCCTACACAATTCCGCTCAATCATACTTAAGTATGGCGTCGGCTTACCACAAACAGGATATAGACGTCATTAGGATTGAGTCGATTCTTGCCTATTTAAGCAAGCGCCTGAGCGCTGCTCGGGGGTGACCGACACATGCTAGACAGGGTCGAATCGCTGCCCGTCAGCATCTTAATCTGCTATCTACAACGATGGGTTCACAGGTCCGTCCACATCACACGACAAGTACTTTCAGGTAAGCTCTTACATGTACTATAGCTTTGTTCCCCCTTCAATGTAAACTCAACATTGCAGGTATCTGAATTTAATAAACCAAGCAAGTAAGATTAAGCCAAGTTTGAGATGTTCTACCCTGATACCGCTATTCCCCCTATGTCCATCCAGTCATGGATGTGACAGTATGGTGGAGGCGCCGGGTAACATTATTAAACATGGATACAATAATATAAACATTTACAATGACTGTAATATACACTTTATATATATATATATATATATATAGTTAAAACACATATTGCTTTAAGGCGGGCTGTTATTGAATTATATATTATATAATTAGACTGAAATCATTTAAGTGTTAAAAATACTGCCTCAAAATATAAAAATATACAAATTTAAGCGGTAAACGGCAGTCGATAGACGGCAGCTTACCTGAGCAGTTCATTCGCTCGGTACGTATCCAGTGTGAAACGAAAATTGATAATGGCGAGGATATTATAAAATTCGCGTGTTTAAAAGTGCAATTAATAAATATCACAGCTCTCTATATAAGTGAAGTGTTATTTAATCGTGTGAAGGATTCATAAATGGAGTGAAGTAAAAAATTATAATTCATGTAAGCCTAGATTCTTAAGCCGCATCTTGCCCTGATAAGAGAAACATTTTTCTGCAAATTAATACTGATGCAGCCGAGGCAAACATAAATATATGTAATATTTAAAGAAACGTTAAAATGCAAATTTGTTTCCTAAAACTTGGGGCGAAGGCCACCGGAAACTTTGTACCATACGTGGGGCAGTTACTTCATCAAGTTTGGCTCCCCAACAGTGGAACTATAATACAACTCCTTCAAATTGACTCCCAAAGCGTGGTGCAAATAACTTAACAATAAAGCTCCTCCTTAAAAATCTAAATACTTCTTCCGATTGGCACCTAAACGTGGGGCTAATAACGTAAATAAAACCTTCTTCAATGCCATATATCAAATGAATCAATGGCACTAGTTGCAAGTTTCTTTGACGACCAGTATAATTTCCAAGAACCAGTGGTCACCGAGATCTCCGGATTTAACATCCACGGACTTCTTACTATGGGGTTACTTAAAAGACAGGGCTTATGCCACACGTCTCCAGACACTAGACGATCTGAAGCACAACATTACACAAGAGATTCAAGGTATTGACAACAGAGTTCTCCAACGAGTGACCAGTACCATGGAACGACGTGTTGAGTTGTGCCTTATGCAGTATGGAAGACGTTTTCAACATTTTCTGTAGAGGTAAATAATCTCCCAAAATTCTTCTGCATTTCAGGTAGAAGAAGATATCGCTAGCATAACTCGTTTTGAAACAATTAAAGAAATAAATGTGTCAGTTCTTCATAAATCACCCTGTATAATAAAAAAATGATCCAAAGTGGTGTAGTTTCAAAAATATCCTGGGCACACACGCTTGAGTGAGCGTTCACAGAGAGGGGGAGAGAGAATACGCGCACGCACACAAGAGCGATGGCACACTTACGACACTAGCATATTAAATCTCCCTTTATAACTCTAATATACATAGAGATTTTTAAATGCTTCTCTTTGCTATACGTTGTATACTTTGTTGGTTTCATACAACATTGGAACAGAAATATCAAATTCTACATCTCTAAGCTGGAGCTCGAGTGGCTAAAT
Organism: Deroplatys truncata; assembly: GCA_030765065.1. NCBI lineage: Eukaryota > Metazoa > Arthropoda > Insecta > Mantodea > Mantidae > Deroplatys > Deroplatys truncata. The sequence goes on from CM060986.1 coordinate 138,659,536, forward strand.
GCGGATGTAATTTACCATATTAGTCTTTCATACATATTCATAAAGATGTGATTTTGTATTATTCTCAATAAGGTCTGTTTTAACAAATGCAGGCAACAATCCGATTTTATAACCCTTAATTTAGTCCCGTAGGGAGACCAACCGCTTGCTATGCACGTAATGTAAAACAGAGATTTCACCGTTTTCGTATGCAACCGGCGTTACTAAAGTAGGTCTCGGTGCTTATGTCCCGCCGTCGTCTTTTATTGAAATTCATACGAAGTTTGCAACAAAGCCCGAGGGCAAAGTTAAGCAGTAGCGGTAGGAAGCACGTACAAAACATATACATAGTGTCAATTGCCAATATCCATTTGTAATTCGAGAGGAAACGGGCAGCAATATGACGACTGTATGTACTCCACGCTACCAGTAAACTGCAAACCTGGTTAACCGTGCAATTATGCTTCACATTTTACTGCTTCCTTCCTGGACACGTATTCAAGATATTACTGCTTTTAACGCAGACCGATATAGACACGTTTTCTTTAAGTGGTGATCATAAAAGCTTTAGTTTTCAACAGCGTTGCGAGACCATCGTATTTTCAAGACCGGGTCATTGTCGTCGTTATCGTTCTCACCACCACCGCCAACGATACAACCATCATAGTCACAATTACAGCTATCACTTTTATCATAAAAGCGTGATATGACACCCCAATAAGACAACAAAGCATTTCCAATATATAGGTTTCGATGTGACGTATGAAGATGGTCGAAGTATAGATAAACCTAAATAAATTCCTAGAAATGTTGTGGAAAAATATCCCCTTCTCTGCAGGTGTACATCGGCAGCTCATCAAAACAAGGAACGTTCTCAAAAGAAGTCGTCATTTCTGGCTTAGCAAATGGTAGAACGTCATTATGGTTGTACAACAGTACTATTAGCTGATTTTTTCACGCTACTCATCACCGAGCCCTCCTAGACGTGAGTGGAACATGGAGTTCCCGGGCAGGACGAGAAGACAGCTACCGATGAGGGCTCTGAGCGAGCGAGCCGCCAGTGCATTTAGCTCTGTTCGAGTTTGGCGAGGTTTTGGCTTAAGGTTGCCAAGGCTAATGTTTCTAAATTCAATTACATCGTTTTGATAAGCATTCAAAATATAACTTTCTCCCCTTGGCTTTCAAAATTTATACTCGCGGGAGAAGCATTTATTAGCTGTAATTTGAATTTATATCGCTTTTGCAATGTTAGGGAAAATTAAATGCTTATAATAGTGTAAAGTAAATTAAATGTAACATATTTTGAAAACAGAAGAATACACAACTATTGTGCTTGAAAGGTAATAAACTTGATTTTTCTTAAATGTTTAAATATATTGCAAACTTTCTTGAATTTTATTGTATTATTAAAACAAAGGTTTTGTATAATAAACCCTAATTATGTTTGTGTGATTTATTTTGAACCCAAACGATCCACATTGAGTAACAAATTCAACTTATGCCCTAAATGGGCCAGCACGTTACATAACATTTAAAAATAAAACCATAAAAAAGGGAAATTGAGATTTTATGCAATAAGACTTTATGGGAGTGAGGCATGAAAACGTAAAGCAAAAGATAAATGCAGAATCCAAGATGTATAAATACGATTCTTACGTGCAGTGAAGGGATGTACCAGAGAACATATCCACAACGAAAAAAATAAGAACAGCTAGGAGTAAAACCACTACGCCAACTAATACACGATTTTGGGCAAAATGGGTAGATAATCTTTTACTAATGACTAACAGAAGAGTTTCTAAGTAAGTTCTAAAACTTATAAGCCTAGAGCACAAATAAATACTAATTTATTTTTATGTAAGTATAAATTATAAAAGTATTAAAATATATTTCCTCTCGCAAATACAATTACGAAGATTATTATTCAAAATACCAAAACATATTAGTCTATCGTGCGTTAAGGCCAAGTTAGAATTGTTGGAAACGCAAGAGCTGATCAGATTTTCGGCCAAATTCAACCTGGAATTTAGCCATTTGTTATATCCAAATTTATATTTAAAATTTTTTCTAAAGAAAGAAATAGTATAAAACTGGAATAACCTCTGGTTAAGCAGCTTAAATAGACAACTAACAAGAAACTTATTTTTTCTTCAGTTTTTGATCGTATTTGTTGCAAATATTTACCAAATTATATTCTTACACAGTTTATTACTGGACATGGAGAATTTAAAATTTACCTGCAACATTTTCATTTGAGTCACCGTAATGGTTTTATTTGCAAATGTGAAATGTCGGAAGAAACAGTATTCCACCTGCTGTTCCAGTACGATCTACAATATATGAGAAGATACATTCTACTAGAACATCTTTATCAATTTAGAATTAACTATTCGCAGCCATTAACAGAATTATTCACAAAATTATGTTGCACCTCTGCTTTTACATTCTTTTTTCTGGTGTTTATTAATCTATTTAATCATTTGTAATAAGTTAATTTGTTAATTGTTAGACACTGGATATGTATTTATAACACTAACATGCCATTTGTGTACTAGGGTTAAAATATTGATGAAAATAAATACAATAATAATACCTATTATAATAAGACATATAATAAGACCTATAATAATAATAATAATAATAATAATAATAATAATAATAATAATAAATAATAATAATAATGATAATAGGACACATTGGTTGGTTGGCGAAGAAGCGTTGAAGAGAGCAGATGTGAGACCGTCGAATTGTTCCCAACCAAATGATGCGATCAGAACTAGAGTTTGCTTGGCTCTGACTTTGTCACTCATTGTTGTTTCCCATAAACCTCGCACAACTGGCGATGAATGTTTGCTGGCGTAACATTCCTCGCATTAAAAAAAACGGATCGCCGATCTGACTTCACAGTTGGCGCGTCGTTCCATTATTTTTAACATTTCGGAACGCTCTAACATCAGGAAACCCAAAGTTACGATCGCTTACAGATTCGTCTGGCTTTTTAATGAATGGAGTAAGTGGTCGCGCATGCTCAAAATCGCGACTGCAGCGGTAAAATATTTAAGTGGTACTTACTTTAAAATTTCGACTCGTACTTTATATGGAGAGGCTGCTAAAAATCTATTACAATAATTAAAAACATTAGAATATAAGATACAAACTGTTACGAAAGCGCCTGATTTGTAACGCTATGTGTGTGTTTACGGTCCTGGTTTTATACAAACGTACCTGCATGTTGTTTAGTTGTTGTTTTCTTTTTTTCATTTTCTGACTATTTCTTTTAAAACTTAAAACATGGTTATAATTTAAATGTTTTTGTTTTATATCTCGTGCTATGGTATAATTCCTGTACATCGATATCTTTATGTTAAAAATAATGCCACGAGTTGCCTAAATAAAACAAATTTAGACAAAATAAGTTTTCTTTGTGCATTGTCTGTGTAGACATAAGTAATGCAACGTGATAAGTGTAGAATAGGAAATGCGGAAATACGCATTGATACAAAAAGACGCTTCCGAAAAATAAAATAAACATTGCAGTTTACTGACAAAGTTAGAGCAAGTTACCCCAGAGCCCTTTCTTGACTGCAGCTTTAACACCGATGACATGCTCAGAAGCATATTTCTTGACCAAGGCGGATGGCCGTACCTTATAGTGTTCTTATTTATCTTGAACGCACACTGCGCATGCGCTCCTGTCTCCATTGTGTTACCTAGTTATTATTTGTTGCATTATTATTGTGATTTAACTTAGTTATTCAAAATCTCTGTGTCTACAAGCATCGAAGTGCACGAAATTTCTAAATGAACGACTAAAATCAGTCTGTTCTCCTTAGTTTCTTGCTTCAAAGATTTGTTTATGAAAGTTTAAACTTGACCTGGTGTCATCCGACGAATATTTATGAATTACTCCGGGAAGTGTAAGATTGTTTATAGTAAGGCGTTAACTCCATTTCCGGATGCTCCAAATCTTTTTTCGCGAAAGTCATATTTCTATATACAACAATCAGCGAGCATAAGGATGCAAATCATATACATACATTGTAATGCGACCATTGTTGTAAATGTTTGGAAAGAAAATGGGTGGTTTACTTTTGCACTCTAAGAGTAAACCCCCAAATCACAGGTTCATCACATGGTAAAAGAGAGAGTTCCTCTTCAGAATATGTAAGACGAGCCGCAAGAGCATAGATTGACCGATTGCAATTGGAAAGCACTGACACATCGAGTCTAAAGTAATGCACAGTCCATTTTTTTATGATCCCTTCCTAAAACTTAGGACGTTATATTCATGCAACTTTCGCTATGCGTTACCACTTCACATATATCTTATTATTACAGCATTGATATAAAAACAATTCCTCTGTGCACATTGTTTACGATACATTTTCGATAACGATTTCCGTATTAGTTATTCCCGATACATAATTCAAATTAAGAGATATGGGCCTGGCTACAAGCCAGATATGAAGGAAAAAAAGGAAAATGCTTTTATTAACAACGAATTCATCAGGTAAGCAACGTAAGAATCATTTAAGATGATTTATAGATGCAGCTAGCAGATTAACTCAAAGATGCAACAGCGCCCATGTCAAGAACGGCTAACACTATAAAACAAAGTTGGTTGACATATATTATGTATTTCAAAGAACTCTGCCTTTTTCGTTTAGCAACTTTCTTTCTATGCTTTATTGATTACCAGATTTACAGAATGCTACAAAATTCGTTCACAATAAGATCACAGGCTATTCATAGACTAGGATGTTTTATTTGAAATCATTATTTATGAAAAAGTAAACATTGAAATAAAATTGGATGTAAATGATAGCTTCATATGGAGAAATCTTTTGCTTGCTTAAACAGTGTCTGACACATGAAATTTGCTATTTAACGGAGTTTTCTTTTATAATTACTCTGTTTGCTGGAAGACATACGTACAAAATGCTTTTGGTAGTGGGTTTCGTGGACATAATTGCATACATATATGAGATGGCCCAAAAAGCCATCCTTTGCAGTTTTATGTTTCCCGCATTAATGGGTGGAAAAGAAGTTGCCGCATTACTGCTGTTCAAAGGAACATTGCAGGTTCAAAGCGAAAGATCATGAGGTACTGCTGCTATCTGCAGGTGCTTACATGGTAGTTTCGTACTAATAAGCGTCGCGTGGTCGCCTACATGCAGTTCGAGCTAGGTCATTCAGACAAAAAGGTAGCATTCACCAATACGAACACACAGAGACGGTACGATCTGTGCGGAGGCGCACCAAAATGCAACTGACCTCGAAGGCTGTGTTCAGAACGTTTTCAGACGCGGCAACTGTCTTTTGAACACTTTTTTTGACGTACAGAAATAATATTAAGAAATTATGGATCATTCCAGGTAGAACGTAGGCCTGAGAGGTCCTTACATCAATTCGTCTATCAAGGCGGGCATGTTTTGCACATGCTTGTTATGAAAAATGCACTAATATAAAATAATTCTACCGCAACTTTAGAACGCACAAATGAAACAAAAATAGAATTTTATTTAATCTTGGCATATAGTTGTGCTGATTGTAAATTGTCATGGAAAATGACTTGACACGTGTGCTCAGGTTTGCGTCAAGCGGCAATCCTGAATTCTTGTTAATGAGCGAATTGCTTATTAAATAACAGATAACCCCGCCCCTACACACACACACACACTCACATAGGTACTCTCAAATTCAAAACACCAGATCTGGATATACCACGAAATGTTTTTGTTTAAAGACAACTTTCTGAAGCCCAGCCGGGAATCGCACCCGGAACACCTTATATAACAGGCAGTTTCTCTACCGGATGAGCTCTGTGAGCAGTAATAGCAGATAGTGTTCGTTTTCAAGCATTGGTCTTTCATTTAGTCGCCTCCTCTCTGTTGGTATGAAGTCCCCTTTGCAGTTCTGCTTAGGCAAACCTTTTGGCATCCACGCTATCCGGTATAAACTAACTTCAACTAAAGACGGCTTGTCTGGGTCACCTGGTATTTCCGGTGACCCCTTGATATGGAGTTGTTGGGTGAAATGCAATACTCCCCCTACCTACTACAGATAAGTGGTAGGGAAAGAACAATATCTGCAGTAATTCATGCCTTTTTGGGGTCATTTACTTGCCAGTATATCACTCAAGTAATGCCATGAACAGCAATGTTCATAATGATATATTTTTAAAACTTTTATCGTGATTTTTGAAGGACATAGGATAGCAAGAACAGACTGCCCGCACATTTCGTCACTTCACAACGTTGAGGGTAGTGTAGCCAACTTCAGATGGGTGGTGGTGATGGTGCTTTTAGGAAATCCCTATGAGATATCACCACTTTGACCCAAATGGGCAGTGTGTGGAAGATCTGATCTGAGTAGGACCAGAAGTAGCTGACAGTGAAATTCGCAGCGAGTTGATAAATACACTGCAGCTCGCGACTGTCGGCGCATCCAGAGCCAAGTCTCGTGAACATGGTACAACAATCAATTCTGTAAGGGTGCTTCGCCCCCGGGATTATGTCGCTTGTTGGGGAAGTGCTAACGACGAGATTAATTACAGGCTACCCCGGAGCCCTTCCCATCGCTTCGATTTCAACTTCCCAGGGAGCTGGTTACTGTTAAATTAAATATTCCTGTACATCAGTGCATAGCAGCGAGGTTTAAGCTCACTTAATTATTAAATTAATGCACCTTCTAAACCTGAAAAATACTAACATATAAAAACAACCTATTTTTTGGACGATAATGGTTTTCTTTATTTCAGATAGGTAATACAAATGTTTAATTTTAAACTAGGAATCATTTATTGGGTTTACAGAGTAGTAGTTTAACTGGGGATTGAATTTATGAGGTCTGATGTTCAAATCCTAAGTAATTTTAACTAGTTGAGTTCTTCTGCGTTTATCACCAAACAATTTAATTCATACAGAATTCAGGTTTAGAAGTCATCTTTGAAGTTTGTGTATGTGTGGATCCCACATTAAATGGGCCTCTCTCACGTTCAAACTTCATGATTGCTGTGTAGTTGACTAGTCCACTGAAGCCTTTGATCACAAACACGTTAAAATCTATTCTGCTGTAATATTTTACTGTTTTTTGCATTTGAGAGTTGTATTAGTTATGTACCTTAGTTGATAAAAAGGTAACCACTACTCTTGGGAAGTTAAGCAAATAATACTAGCTCAAAAAAAAATTTCTGGGTTTTCGGTCAATTTGGTTGAACATTTATTCTTAAGTTTGTCTCGCGTAAACATTGAAGCAGTTAAAATATTATTTTCGATAGCTTTGTTTGCTTTCGAAATAGCAAGTTTGAAAAAAGAATTTTACTGCCCTATACCGTATGTTCCACAGCATTATATTTTTAAAACAATCTGTCTTTTAAATCCTCAAAGACCATTTTATTCATCTGTTCACAGCATACAAAGTGCTGATTTTGCTGAATTTATTTGAAAACCAATTATTTTTAATTCTAAATTTATATCTCCTTCCGTTTCCTTTTGGTTGTAAAAATCAGTAATTGAAGAACCCTTGTAACTATACAAAAAATTTGTTAAATTTACTAATGTACTAAAACAGTTCATGGGAATTGGATTGTTACAGAGCACGGAAGGTTTCTAATGAGTAATATTACTGAGAAAAATGTAAGCTATAATCTCAAAATTTTAAATTTTGTACGAGCATTTATTTCCTAGGATGGAATAATATAAATCTTGCTAGAGAAACTAACTAAAGGATTGTAATTAGCATTATTAGTAGCTGGATATCCATAAATGCTAGAAAAACAAACGCTGTATGGTGTGCGATAATATTTTATAAATATTTAAGTTGGTACTTAATTATTAATCATATCTCAAAAGAAGTTTTCTTTCAGCCTGGCTCCGTAGCTCAATCGGTATAGCATCTGCCTGTTGTGCGAGTTCCTGAGTTTGATTCCCGACTGGGGTTGGGAATTTTTCCATAGCCAAGACTATTCCCTATGCTCCCCAGAGTCTGGAAGTATGAATGAGAGTGTGAATGTGTGCATAATCTAAAACCAAAATTTCAAGAAACCCAACGACAAGTGAATAGGAGTTAACACCATTGCTTATAGTCAATAATAAGTTCCAGAGGAATGGTCGCCGATAAGATCATTGTAGTTAAAAAGGTGTATAAATGGAACTCGAAAACAAAGGTCTTTTTCGAATTTTGTTACAATTTTAACCTATATGTATCTCTCGAATAAAATATTCTTATGTTGTGCCAATTTTTTTTCAATTGTTTCATTTGTATAGCCCAACCCCTCTGTGTCCTCAGTGGTGTAGTGATTTCCCTGCTAGGCTCCTGAGGTCGGGGTTCAAACCTCGCGGAGGGCCGTTGATTTTTTCGGGCGTAAAAACTCTTAGCATATCCTCCTTTGGAAGGGAAGGAAAGCTGAAGCTCCGTGTCGTATATTACGGCACGTAAAAGAACCTCAAGCCTGATAAAGAGGTCTCTGAGAAAAATTTCCGGTCTTTCATGCCCAGTATATAATGGGACGCTAAGGAGCACAGCAGTTAAATAAAATAAATGAACAAATAAACCAACTTCTCTGTGGTCATATCGGAGGCTTTGACTTCAGAAACAATTGACTTGTTGGCTATAGATTTTATAACTATTGCCTGTTACTAATTTTCATTAGAAATGACACTCGCATTCACTCCTACATTCATACTTCCAGAATCTGGGTAATATACGGAATGATTCGAATCAAGGAAGATTTCTATGATAGCTAGAACACTGACTATTTGAATCCAGAGGAGCCTACATCCACAAAAATTTAAGCGCAAACATAAAACAATATAAAATATCTAGGTAGGTTTATATAACATAATCAGAGATAGTTAAAGGTGTCCCAAATCTATAAATTATCAACGAATATTCTTGAAGGCCCGTCATTTGTAATCCCCTTGGTTATATTTTAGCGTCAGAAAGCTTTTATATAAATAGACTATATATTATTGCATGAAGACGTTTTCCTCTACATCTCAACAAATACGCATTTATGGGGAAAACGGGAAGATTTTAATCCTATTAAAAGGAAAACTCAAGTAGCTTCGAACCCACTTGCATTGTGCTTTTTTTCTCCCTCTTGTCTATAAATCTGAATATCGTAATGTTTTCTCCTTTCTGAATGGAATAACTTCCCAAGTTCAAGTGGCATTATTGCTATTGTGTGCGTTCGCGACTTTGCTTTATTTTCAACAATGTTTCTTTCCGATTTTGTGGCTCTTTGAATACTCGTCTGTTTATTTTATATTGCTTTGTAAACTTTTTCAATTGCGGCTTCTTATGAATGCGTAAACGGGTAAACGGCATATATTTTCTCAAAACCACTGTTCCTTTTAGAAGCAATGCACGTATCGCAGTATAAAATAAGTATTTTCAGTATACGTTTTCGAGTAGCGCAGATATAGTGCTTGCATTATTTTTATGCTAAACTGTTAGGAATGGATTTATTAAAATTTTTAAATAATATCGAAAGAGGCCTAGGCATTTGTTAGATGTATACATGTGTAGCATACTACAATAATTATTTTTCTTTGTTTCAGGTAAGGTACATTTGAGCATAGAAGTATAGTGAAAGGTCTACGCGTCTAACAAATGAAGGTAGGATTGTGCCAGATTTATAAACTATTCGTTTGTGAGCTCATGAAATATTTATCATAAGAAATGTATACAATTAGATAAGGTATCAGCTCGAAGACAATCGTACTGCAGTCTATACCGCACACGCTGTCGAAGGATTGTTACAAGATCAATAACATAGCTATAGAGTAGTAATAGGAAGGGAATTCCGCTGTGAGGTGTAAGCACTATTAATAGCAATAGCAGTTAACGCAAAAAGGAAAAAGTTGGACAGTTTTTCTCAGATGACTGTCAATATTAATACTGCATGATTACAAAATAGGTTTTTTTTCTCCTTTTTTGCTTCCTCTCTCTATTAATCCGACCAATTGTATTAGACGACGGATAACTGCATGGCATAAAAGTTAAAATAATTTTAGGGATCAAATGCATGAAACCTATGTAATTGGGATGCTTTCTCGGATTAATATTAATCAAAGGCAGTTCCATTCACATAGAATTCGATCCCAGTCTAGCAATTTTTGAAGCAAAACTTGGAAGTATATTATTCCTACACCCACTTATTTACGAAATGAATTAAAGCGGCTAAACATAGGAACTTACCCACATGTACTATTGTGCATTAAAATTACACCAATTGCCTCTTCATGGTAAGAAGCACAATAAATATGAGCAAGAACCAAATACAGAAATAAATTCTAATACAGCGTTAGGGACACGATTTATTTAATTTAATCAAAAATTTGACTTTCATATACATTTATTTTGCGGTAAAAATGGTGCGGTAGTTAATCGCGGTAGATAAAATGTACTGCAGCTAAGAATCATTATAGATAGAATCCTGAAATCATAACTCTGTAGAAAGCTTTATATGTAAATTATCCTTAAATGTGAAATAAATGTGAAATATGTCGATCAAATTACTTCAAAGCGTAGAATTTAGGTACCATGGGTGTAAAATGGAAGCCATAATTTTGTATCACTTTAAATAACATTTAAATGTATCCAGATGTGCTATTCAAACCCTTAATATAACCTGTTAATGCCATAAAGTCAAGGTTACGGAGTTATATCATAACGGAGGAACAGCTCGACTAGCACCTGTAGTATTTAAGCAGTGGTAAGCTTACCTTAAATGTTTAGCCACGTTTTACACAGGGAGTGGGGGTGTTCTCCCAAGCAGGTAGTGGTTACTTGGTCTGAGGCAAATGAGGGGTAAAGTCGCGCGACAAGGAGACACTGTTGGCTGTTTTCCGCTGTACACGTCACGCGCCGCACGAGTTCAGCATACTTTCTACCAGCTAAAGCTTTACCTGAGAGACAAGCCACCCCACTCCGCTAGCTAAAACTTCGCTCCATTGACAGTGAGTTTTGCGTTTACATAATAATAATGGTGTTTATTAAATTTTACACATGCTTGACTCCAGATATAATATATGAATTAATTAGTTTCGAACAATATTCACATCTATAATATAACAAATATGCAAATCGAAATGTTAATATAATATTAATGCCGATTAATATAAGAGAAAAATCCGAAAGCAGGGATTTTAGCTAAGCAGTTTCACCCTTAAATTGTTTTGCATCATTCCTCCGTTTGATTTCATGAAGATAAAAATGTGTATCTTCTGCTTTTTAATTATTTTACATTTTTCCTTTATCTATTGCTTACCAATAGTAAAAAGAGGGATTATCGTATTCCACCCAAAAATTCCATGTAGAGATTTCACTGGAAATGCATGTTTTGAGACTCTCGGGACACAAAAAGGCAAAGCGCGTGCTCGCGCGTGAGTGTGCCCGCACGCGTGCAACTTGGTTTTCAAGTTCAAAATTTTCCAAGAATGTAACACCTGACTCCAAACATTCATCGTTATTTTTTATTTTCTCAAAAATATCTCTAACGATTTTTTTTAATCTACCACATGTTCAGGATGTTTTCATAAGAATATAAAATTTGTATTTTGAATTTTCGGAGTACAGTTTATGAGGTCATCTTTATTCTGAATTACTTTTCTATAATTGGCAACCTAAGAGATACACAAAACTGTGTTACACAGAAAATTTACAAATCGTTAAAGAGCAGAATTGATGTCAACTCTTTCTGTGTTAGTTTCCGAGATATCCTTTGTTATTGGTCTGCATTTTAAATACTTAAACGTTTCTCAAGTGTAAATTCGCTATTGGTTTTCTCTTGCAGTCATGCATGAGCATGGAATTTCAAAGTCACAGGCTTTTTAAAATCTTACCATGTAAACGTGTATGTTAAAATCAAATTAAATTGAGTTTTATTTATGGACGCTCTTAAATACTGTGGTCCTTAGCGTCCCATTCTCTATTGGCCGTGAAAGACCGGTAATTTTGCTCAGTGACCTTTTTATCAGGCTTGATGTTCATTAGGTGACGTAAATCTACGACATTGGAACACCGAATTTACTTCACTTCCGAAGGAAGCCATGCTAAGGAACTTTACACCCCAAAAATCCATCAATCTCCGCCCGTGACCTCGGGAACTGGAGGATATGGTACCACTAGACCACTGAGGACGACAAACGTGAATGTAAATGTGTAATGAATGTTTATCTCGATTAATAAGAAGTTCTTAGAAGAATAAGTTGCTATAAAAATTAAATTTGGTTTTATTTATGGACGCTCTTTAACTACTATGGTCCTTAGCGTCCAATTCTATATTGGGCGTGAAAGATCGGTAATTTTTCTCAGAGGCCTCTTTATCAGGCTTGAGGTTCTTTTATGTGCCGTAAATCTACGACGCAAGACCACCGGCTTTATTTCCCTTCCGAAAGAAGCCAAGCTAAGGATCTTTAGGCCCGAAAAAATACATCGCCCTCCGCCGGGTTTGAAACTAGAACCTTGGGAACTAGAGGCTAACACGATACCACTAGTCCACGGAGGACGACAAGTTTTTATAGGTATAGCGCATAGGAAAATGAGTAGAAAAATGAATGTGAATGCGGCGCATCGGATTTTTACTTTGATTACGACGTACATAGTAGGTAGAGAAGATATTTCACTCTGATCAAAAATTCTATACTGAGGTTTCACCGGAAATACATGTTTTGAAAACCCATGAATAATAAAACACATTTTTAGAAAAGGGTCTGTGTGTGTCTGTAAACAGCATAACTCAAAAACGAAATATCAGATAAATACCAAACTTAATATTTAGGTTCAGTACCTTCCAAAGGTGTGACACAAAGATTTCCAAGAAAATACCCCCCAATCTATTCTTTACATGTGACATTTTTTTAAACATATTATAAAATATTGCTCCAAGGATTTCCATTAAAGTACCATATATTAAATATATTTACATGACAAATAAAAGTGCATATCCAATTTTTTGGAAACAGCCTGTGAACTCCTCTATATTCATAAGGAATTGTGTGTAATCTTATATAACTAGCAAACGTTAATCAATAGACGAAAACGCTACAAATGTAGATCTGTTTAAAACACAGTTTATTTCAAATAAGTTTTTTGTGCCACCAGCCATTTCGGAGATATCCTTTACTAATGGTTAGATTTTTTTACTTTCTCTTATACGTATAGTACTTAGAGGAAGTATTGTATTCCACCCAAAAATTCGATACCAAGATTTCACCGGAAATGTATGTTTTGAGACCCCCTGAATCCCCCCAAAAAATTTGAAAATATGCCGTGTATGTTTGCGCCTGTGAACAGCATAACTCACAAACGAACAGTCGGATAAACACCAAACTTGGTATTTAGGTTCAGATTCTTCCAGAGATGTTACATGAAGGTTTTCAAGAAACTCCCCCACCCCAGATTACCCTTTACATGGAACATTTTTCGAAAATTTTAATTTTATCAAAAATGACTAACGATTTTGATTAAAATATCATGTTTAAGTTATTTTCATGACAAATGAAATGTATATTTCGAATTTTCTGGGAATGTCTCCAAAAGTATTCTTCATTGTGAACGACTTTTGCATAACTGGTAAACCATAAGAGTTAGACAGAATTTTACTACACAAAAAATGTAGATCGCGTTAAAATTCACAATTTATGTCATATACATTTTTTTTTTGTTGAGTGAACCATTTTCGAGATATTGCTTGTTATTCCTTTAAATTTTCCAATATTGTTTCTCAAATGGGAATTCGTTATTCCTTTTTTTATGTTCTGGACATACAAACAGAATGGAATGCGCCACATAGCAACCAGCTCTTAAAAGATTTGACTATCGCTTAAAGTCTACCAATTCCCCTTGTACCTACAAGAAAATTAGCAATAAGATTAACATCTCGATATCTCGATTAACATGAAGCATATGGGGAATAAGCGTTTGTAAAAATAGTGTGTACAAGGATAGAGAAAGTCATGTGAGTGTAACACATCAGATTTATTCAATATTTTGTCATTCTTTGTAAGTCTCACGATTTTCAGTTGTTTCTGGCGATTGGAAAAAAAGTATGGAATTTTAAGGCCAGCGTAGAGCGTCCAGTTCTTAAACATCGTATCACTTTTCTCTTCGTATTATTACAAATGTGTAATTATCTGTTTTTGCAAAGGCTTATATGGATTAAAGTGAAATATAACTTCCGTAAGAACAATTAGTACACCAATTAATAAACAATACATGGTAGAGAACGTTACGGTACGTAATAATCAGATTTTTTCGTTTTGAATGATCTTCATAGGAGGAATTTACATCTCTTGACTCTAAAGATTTGATTTGACAAATAAACGGAGCTTTCTCTATCCGCTACTGTTTATTTTTATCCCCCTTCTATAAACCATTTTCACAAAAGTTTATTTTTCTATCTACTTCATGTTAATCGAGATAAGCGTTTGTAGAAATATTTTCATTGCACGTTTCATTGTGGATACAAGGGGGATTTAGAACACTGAAGCGAGTGTAAAGCTTTTAAAAAGAAAATCACTAAATCCTGACGTCATCATTCCATACTCTTTACATAGTATCACGAAAAACAAATAAACTGTGTCTTACCACTTAAAATAATGTAAAAGTATTTGAAGATTCAGATAGCGTCGAAAATATTGGAGTTGTTTCAAGTCGTAAACAATTTACTTCACGGGAATTGCGTGTTTAAAGAGAAATATTCTTTTTGTATGGTTAAGTTTCTGTCTATTTCTTATGCTTTAACTGTATATAAATGCATTTTATTTGTCTTACAAATCTGATGAACTTAGGGTATTATAAGTGAAATGTTTATGGTCATTTTTGATAAACTCGTAAAAATGGAAAACAAATTGTCCATGTAAAGGATAGTTGCGACGGGTGTATCATTTTTAAAATCTAAATTTGGTATTTTTCCGATATTTAGTTTTTCCTTATGCTACACACACACACACACACACACAGACACACACACAGACAGACAGACACACACACACAGACGCACAGACACAGACACACACACAGACAGACACACAGACACACAGACACACACACACAGTCACACACACAGACACACAGACACACACACAGACACACAGACACACAGAGACACAGAGACACAGACACACAGACACACACACACAGACACAGACACACACACAGACACACAGACACACAGACACACAGACACACACACACAGACACAGACACAGACACAGACACAGGGTAGGAGGGAGGGAGGAAGGAGCAGACCAATAGATAAGTGACCTGTGTTTTAAGTGCTTTTTATTCATTCAGAAACCTCAAAATGTAATCACTTGTATTTCCGGTGAAATTTTTATATTGATTCTTTGAGTTGAATGCTTCTGTTCTCAAAGATACATGGTAGAGGAAATAACAGCTGTTAGGTTAATGAATCTGTGAAATTGGGAAATTCCACAGTATGCAAGAAATTTGTTGAAATTTATGCCACATATTACACATAGTAACACAGATATCCTTGCCTAACTTGCATACCAGTTTGAATATTAATTTTTTGTTTTATAAATTCATTGTTAAAATATTCATATGAAAATCAAGGTTTTACAGTAAATTAGTTCACAAAAATTCTGACATATCAAGTTTTATATAATAATCCCTGATTGTCATAGAAATATTACTACTTTTTGGACTCTCCAAGATTCCTGATTTCTCAGAAATTAATAATTTATTTTTCAAAATTGGAGCATTATTTAAAAAAATCTTATGTGATACATTCACACTACTTTCTCTATCCTCTATCGTTTATCAATAGTATACAAATTATTCTTATTCAGGATTTTATATTTACTACATTTTAATCCAAATAAACCTTTGTAAAAATAGCTACCATACACACTTCGTTATAGATACAAAGAGAACTGCGATAGTGAAATAACAGCGTGTTATATGCTGGCCTTAAAATTCCATACTGTTTCCATGCAATCGCTAGAAACAACCGAATGTTGAAAGGACTTAAAGAGAGTGATCAAGAAATGAAAAATTCCATGATTTAATAACGGATATCTCAGAAATGGCTTATGCCATAAAAACGTATTTTAAATAAATTGTGAGTATTAAAAAGATCTATATTTTTTTAAGTAGACATTTTCGTCTATCGCTTAACGTTCCCCGGTTATGCCAGTTATTCCTTCGGAATGAAGACTCCATAGGCTATTCCCAGAAAACTCAAGATATACATGGTATTTGTCATGTAAATATCTTTCATTATATTTTTAAACAAAATCGTTAGCTATTATTATAAAATTTGGAAAATGTACAATGAAAGAGTAGTTTGAGGTGGGTGATTTCGTTGAAAATCTTCATATTGCATCTTTGGAAGATACTGAATCTAAACACCAAGTTTAGTATTTAACTGATTTTTCGTTTTGAGTTATGGTGTTCACAGACACACACTCGGAAATGTTTTAAAAAATGCTTTATTTGGATTCAGGGAGGCGTTAAAACATGTATTTCCAATTAAATCCCAGTATCAAATTATTTAATGGAATACAATACTTCCCCTGCTTACTATATGTAGTAGAAAAGGTAAAAAGAATTTAAAGTTGAGCGTGCCCATTAATAAGCATACGCCTGTCCGTTTGTAGCTTCAATTAATAGTCACTTTTAAGTGCGCCATGTGGAAAAGTGACATATTTTCCTTTGCACAATTTTATTATAAAAATTAATTGTTTACTTTTCAAAATTTTTAGTCAAATGTTGCCTCAAGAACGCATCTATGTTTTAATATTCATTTGATTGTTCTTATCAACTTCAACTTATTTTCATACATAAAATGTGCATTATTCGTATAAAGGCTTCTTAGTTTCTCTCTGCCTACCTATAGTATGTAGAAGTATTGTATTCCACTAAAAACGTCAATACTGAAACATGTTTTGAGGCGCTCTGAATGCAAAAATTATATTTAGTAAAAAGAAGGATGGGATAGAGGAGGAGAGAACAGCATAATTGAAAAACGAAAATTCAGGCATTCGAACAAATAGTAAACCTGAAATTTAAGCACAACAGAGCCATAGTACCCTTTATATGGAATTTTTTCTTTATTTGTTATTTACAAAAATTGCTTTAACGATTTTGATTAAAGGAATATACGAGTACGATTAATAAAATGTATATTAAAGAGATACATTTAATTCTGAAGGAAATTTGATGCTTTTGTGTTGCTGATAAACCATTATATATAGACAAAACTGATCACTTCAACAATGCAGACCTTATTAAAACATGCAGGAAATTGTGATATTAAGCATTTACGGAATATACTTTGTGTTAGTTTGAATTTTCCAGTACCTTTACATTGTGTGAAGCCATAAGGAATCATTCATTTGCTTCTTCCGATGTTATCTAAATAATGTGAAATTTCAAAGCCAACTTTTAGTGGCCGTATTTTAAGATTTAATTATCGCAGTGGCTTCTCTATCCACTTTTATCTCCAACGAATATGTCACAAAACTCTTTGTGTTTTTTTTTATTTTGATTAAAATAAAGTAGAAAAAACAACTTTTACAAGTTACGGTGTGAAATAAAGATAAACTGTAGTGGGAGGATAAAGCATGCAAATATAACACCCCGATTTTTCCTGCTTCCTGTTATAATAAACAATAAATGAATCGATAGCAAAATGAAAAACTAAATACATTTTATAGTTTCTTCTTGGATACGCAATTCTGATAGTATAAGCTGATAGTCTATATCGAATTTAATATTTTTAAAGAAACCTTGTGGTTTATATGGACATTTAATTATTGAAATTTGAAAAACAACAAGATGCATATCTCTTTAGGACAAGGGTAAAAATAGTAATAACTTTATTCACATTAATGAACTAAAAAGTAATACGAATTTTGTAAAGACCATATAAAACTACAAATGAAAGCTAAATAGAAGACTGACATTAGAAAGACAAATCGGGTTTTTAATAAAATTGTCTTATAACATTGCTGTTTGTTGACTGAAAAGTGCCTCATAAAAGACATGCGCTCACTTAGAGTATACTACTTTATCTTGACCAAGTTTTGCATATTTTTATATTTTATTGGCAAATATTCTGCTAGGAAAGAGTGTCTTGTTGGTAGAGACACAAGACCTTTGCTGAATCTCTGTGAAGAATGTGTGGCAATATATTCCGATAGTGTAATAATACTTTCCTGACTTAACTCTGTCATAGGAGTACACAAAATGGAACGGGTTACTAAATTGATTCTCTCAGTTCTTGGTTTGTTCCTAGTTTCTTCAGAAACTTGTAGCGGGGATGTGCTTGCACGTAGATGTCTCGGATCTCCGAAGTTCCTTGAAGTTATCTGCCGGACTGCTTATCGTAGAACTAAGGAGAAATGTCTATCCTAGCTAGCTAACTTGAACTTTCTCAGGATTCTATGTAAGTGAAGGTAAATAATAAACTCACTTTCCCTTAAACAGCTTAAGTTATTCAAAGCACAATCCTCATTGAGGCGGCTAGCAACTTTCCCTTGCTTAACACAAAATGATATGAAAGCTATACATGTAATCTAATTGCTACTGTGAATTTTTAGTGGGCCTATCTAACTGCATCACGCACATTTTCCCACCCACATACACGCACACAATCTTTCGCCTGACTCACATGTGTTACATAGTGAGAGTAAAATCAGAGTGTGTCTAACCTGGGGCCTCTTCCCCTTTTTATACCTTCCTACTATGACGCTAGAGTTCGCGCCTTTGTATGTAATAAATATTCTCATTGTTTATCTACTTAGCGTGCTATGAATGTAAAATGTTTCAATTTTAGGAGTCACGCTTCCCTTTGACTTCTCTGGTAAAACCCACTATCTCCGTCTCACTTTACAACTCTCGTTTCTCTTTCTATTTTTCCAACTTCCTTGTCCTCCAGGAATTGGACCACTATCTCTGTGTCACTCTAATCTCGGACTTCTCTATTTCCTGTGATTGTGTCTAAACCCTGTGTACATTAGCGTGTATGTATTTATGGACTTTACCCCTGTTGCTCAGTCGCCTAGTAGTTACTAATTTCATTGTTCCTTACATGCTTGCTTTCACATTAATTTGGGGTACAAGTTATTTTACAGTAAAGCATTTCTGAATATTATTTTACATTATTAATTGTTCCTTTTGTTTTAGTTTTCTGTTCTGTTGTGTATACGTCCATTTACAATTGCCGTCATTTTTAACCATTTAATTATCCATCTGTAATTTCATTTTATACAGTGCGATGTTGCTATATTGAGGTCACGGACCACGTTGTGCTGATCGCACATCAGTTGTTTCGTGAACTTTAAATGATTGTATTAGATCCCGTTAGGTGACATTGTATTTCCTTGGTAATTTGATTTTTCCTTGTTCTTGCCATGTAGGTGGTTTTTCTAACTTGCGTTGGGTGTTTTTTTACGGCGGGTCACCAGTTCCTTTTTTGCCAGTGCTATGGGAGACATCTTGAGTTCAGCGAGTTTACGAATGGCTTAGTATTTTCGTAGAAGGTTACTGACCGGAATTTTCCAGGGTCCGTCGGTTATTTGTTCATAAACCTGACGTTTTTGATAAAAGGAATATTTTGCGGAGCCAGAGACGAGATTCGCGCTGTTTTTTTTTTTTTGTAATTTTAGTAGTTGTTGTTACAATGGTGGCCTGGCCGTTTGAGTTTAATGTAGGTAATTTTCAGAATCCATTGGCCGTTTCAACCTTAATTGTTTTAAATAAGTGTTACGTCGATAACCTTAATGTAATTGTTATGTTGTTGGCAATTTACGTAAATTTATTAAATTTTGTTACTTATTAAAATTAAGTTTGCTAAATTGCTATTTTTAAGTTTAATTGTTGATGTGTTCAAGGGCTATTTTATGGTTTGTTCTGTAATTTACGGCCTCACGGGAACCCGGTCGTCATGTTCATTGTTTCATGATCAGGGTGAGCCAGAGAGCTTGGGATACTTAAAACAGTCTGAAATTTCAACATAAATTATATTATGTTATTTTGATTTTCTAATCTCTAAACTTATATAATAGTGTACTAGCATTCTTAGGTACATGAGACTTTAATTTCGCAATTCATGCTGCCTGTGAGGATGTTTTGTAAACAGCTTTGTTGAATAAACCCAGAATATTAAACTTGTCTGTTTCTCAGCCAATGCTCGGGGGCCATTTCTGATATCTGCTATCGGTCTGGCCGCTAACTCTTAGCCATGGTCCGTCTGCTCCTGGGTAGTTCCTCTTTAGATAACGTTATTCAATACGAGGCACGCTAGAGAGAGGGTGCAGCGTGAACGCGTACTCCACACATTGTTTGTTACACTGGGTGTTTTTCGTTCCCTAACTCCATTATTTACTCACGATTGGTAGTAACTAAGAGTACTAACATTGTATAAGTGGCGTTGAAAGCGGGTCCATCTGCGTGAAGACATTCCTGTTATCTTCGGACAAATTTCCATTCACATACATAAGTTATTCTTGCGTAATGTTCATAATATATGTTTTTACTTTGTCCTTAAGTTCATCTGCGGTGGAGATTGCTCCTATAGACGTTATTTTTTAGGATTCCCCACATATATGCACGAATTTTATCAATGTTTTTCTACATTAGAACATCTCGTTTTCGCTCCTTAGTTATAGCGATTAGCGATCCCGTTGTCCTAAGCGTATTAACCAGACGTCTAACAGTTTTTCTACCTGGAACTGGAATACCTAGAGATTTCTCCTGAAACTGTCTATACATCTGTCCGCATAATTAGTATTTACGTATGTATTGTGCACAAATATTCGTTGTTCAAGCGCGAATTTGTCGACAGGCATTGCAGAATACCATTAAGACTATTAGTACTCTTAAGCAAATTACACACAACACGGATGTTGTAAAAGAACTTTCATCTTTGAGATGCACAATGCACAACTGTCTTTACAGCACGAATATAAAGCAGCGATTGAATTACCGTGGTTACTGCAGTACAGCGTGATAACCATAGTCGATCTGTGGCCTCGTCTTAAAAAACAACGCACTGTATTCTGTGCTGTGTGATTAGGTAAACAGCTAAAAATTGTACCATTGCCAATAAGCTTGTTTCACATAATGTCCAATGAAAAAATTGAACTTTCAGTCAAATTATTTAATATATAAATTCAATAAAAGCCCGCCTTAAAGCAATATGTGTATGTAACAGTATATAGAAGGTGTATATTACAGTCATTGTAAATGTTTATATTATTGTATACATGTTCAATAATGTTATGGAATGTATCACGTAATTTAATAATGTAGACGCTGTGAGAATAATAGGTTAAAAGTTGCTAACAATGAAGTAACCTTGAGGCAATAATGAATTTGAAATTTTAAATGCTATTAGTCATTATTGGAGCAACAATAATGTAAATTTTGTGACAGTTTATAAAATAGCCAAACAAGAATCAGAAAAAAACATTAGTTAAATGAAGGTATACTTTTGGATTAGGAATAGCCAAAAACTTAAAATACAGAAATTTACAAATTTAGGCACTAGAAATCAAGTCAATTGCTGGTGGACAGTGCTCATAATGGACGTGTTGCTAGCAGACAGTGTTACTAATCAGACGCGAGATGCGTCCTCGAGAAATTGAATGCGTATTTTGTGTGAGAAAATATTTTACGTTTTAAAAAGTGCAAGTAATTAACAAAAGAATCTCACAGTTCTCTATATCAGTGAAGTGTTATTTAAATCGTGTCAAGCATTAATAAATGGAGTGAAGAAAAACTTAAAATCTGTGTAAGCCTACATTCTTCAGTCGCACCACAACCCTGCGGTTACTACTACTTCAAGTTCGGCTGCCCAAAAGTTGAACTACAATACAACTCATACTTCAAATTGGCGTCCATACGTGGAGCAAACATCTTCAAATTCACGCCTAAAGCGTGGTGCAAATAATTACAAAAAATAACAAAAGGAGGCAGCACACTCGTTTCTTAAAATGGTAGGATAAGGAATTGCTGAAACGAACATAATTTTCAATTCGTGGAACCTGCTGATACTACTACTGTCGGTATAAATGCATTTTCTGCAAGTAATGTGTGTTTGCAGTAAATACAACTAATCTCCAATAACAAAATTAGAGAGAATTGTTGTAACAGAAGTGCCACTTGTAAAATCGTGCTAACGTACTTGTTCACAACGACCGAAAAAGTTCCAAAATTAAAGTTGCAGGTTTATACGAGTGCCCTCAAAAGTTCATTAGTACTAAAGGTACTGCAAACATAAGCTAACCACTGCGGGCTTGATTTTACCTAATGTATGAATGTTTAATGCTTTATGGTGTATTCACTGTAAAGGGTAGTCATTGGAGAGATGACTAAATTCTACATGATGTACCTCTTTGTGTAATTTACACCAACAGTTCTACATGCAATAACTTTATTCCTACACATTTTCATTGCAATACAGTCAAAAGGTTTGAAATTATTATTAGTTATTTAATTAATAATGTTGACAGCTGAGGCAGTGTTTTTATCACTTAAATGATTTCAGTCTAATTATATAGTATGTAAATTCAATAACAGCCCGCCTTAAAAACAATATTTGTATGTAACAATATATAAGAATGTATGTAACAGTCATTGTATATGTTTGTACTATTGTATCCATGTGTAATAATTTTATGTGAATATATTACGTAATTTAATCATGTAGGAGCTGTGAGAATAATAGGTTAAACGTTGCTAACAATGAGGTAATAATGAGGTAACCTTGAGGCAATAATGAATTTGATAGTTTAAATGCTACTAGTCATTATTGGAGCAACAATAATGTAATTTTTAAGACAATTTACAGAGATTTACAAGTTTAGGCTGAAGAAATCAGTTCAGTTGCCTGCAGACAGTGATTGCAACCGGATGCGAGATGCGTCCTCGAGAGATTTAATACGTATTCGTGTGAGACGAAAAATAAGTTTACGTGTTAAAAAGTGCAATTAATTAATTAAAGAATCTCACAGCTCTCTATCAGTGAAGTGCTATTTAAATCGTGTCAAGCATTAATAACTGGAGTGAAGAAAAACTGAAAATCTGTGTAAGCCTACATTCTTGTCGCACCACAACTCTGCTAAGAGAAACGTGTCTCTAACAATAATACTGACGCAGCCGAGGCAATCATAAATATATAATATTTAAAGAAACAGTCAAATTACAAAATTAATGTTTTTAAACTTAGGGCGAAGGCTACTGGAAAGCGGGTACTATACGTGTGGTTGCAACGAATTTTAAGTTCGGTTCCCCAACAGTTGAAATATAATACAACTCCTTCAATACGACCTGCTTCAAATTGACGCCCAAAGCGTGGTGCAAATAACGTAATAAACCACCTACTTCAAATTGGCTTTCCATACGTGAAGCAAAACAACTACTTCACAGCATTCTAAAACTATGTACATGATAAATAAATAAACATTCTGTTAGTTTAAATATTTTGAAGTAAATTAATATTACAGATTAAAAAGCTGGAAACATGATTTCATGTTACTCTTTCAGTTTTTTAGAAAACATATTACTATAGTGAAATTAGTAATTTTACAACACTGATTGGACATACCGATTACTTTAAATTGTTCATTTTAACATTAAGCTGTATTTGTAAAGTTGTGTATGCTGATGTCTCTAAAGAAAATTTTGATTATGAAAATTACAAAAAATTTATTTGCAACAATGTTTCTTTATAGCTTTTAATATTTTTGTGAAAAGTAATTTAAGAAAAAATTGAACTTTGTAGACATTTCGAAACTCCACAAACGAAGACAAAGCTGAAAGTGAGTAAAAAATGACTCGGGAGTCCTGTATTCGACATTACTGAAGGGAAATGTAATCTCATAAAGGATAGAAAAAGAATTAAAAATAGGAGCAAAATGAACAATACAATAACTCATAAATTAACCTCCGTACTAGGAATTGAGAGAACAGTCCGTGTATGTAAAAGTGAGTATGAGTTGTCATTTCGGAAAAGTGTGTAATGTTTAAATATATTTTCTAACTACCGCCATAAGTCTTACAAATTAGACGCGAAGTATTAGTGATGTCCGTCCAATAAATGCAATAATATTTTTAATTTACTGCATGACTGTTTTGCTACAGGATTAACCATTAGTATTACATTAATTGTGTAATACAATGCATGCTCTCTGGATAAATACCTGGTCTGTAAACTTGACTTACAGAATCGACTAGAAAAAAAAACTATTTTATAATCACAATACTATATAGATATAAAATTAAAAATACTCTGAACCCCCCCCCCACACACACACACACACACATTCATACAAATACCCAAGTACTACATATACTTAAAGAAGATTTACATAAACACCTTATATCTTAGTACACGTACTTCCACGAAGTATGTGCCCAAACTTGGCGAGTTTTGACTGTTCAGAATCAACATTCCTCGGTCTGTTGGAAACCAAAAATATTCCGGTAATAATGTTTTCCTAACACCCTCCGTCTGTACGCATGCTGCCAAAATATTCGTCCAGACTTCCTGTTCCCCGCTTAATGAGAAAATCCTCCAACCAGCATCGTCAACAGTTTTACGAGCTTTCCACCTTCCCAACCTAAGTCATACTATTCCCGTGTTCTGTTTCATACCCTACCCAGTTTTTATTTCAGTTTGTAGTTTCAATGTTGATCAGAGAAACAGGATGTTGTACGGAATCAGGAATGACGGAATCAGGAATGACGGCACATAATGACAGATTCTCTACGGTTTCCAGATATAGACGCCCCGGCAGTCGGACAGGCAGATCGGGTATCCCGCTCAACACAGGGTCTAAAGCCCCTAGGGGCGGTTCTTATACCCCGGCAACTAGCCGAAGGCCGAGGATAGAGAAAGTTCACAGAGAGCATCCTTTTTCCCAGTCACACTGCACCTAAACTCCATCCCGACACTTCCAACCCTAAAATAGACCAAACGTATGAAAAATGAAAGAAATTACTAATGGAACGAAATGGTGAGACATTAAATTCGGGGGGGGTGAAGGAAATCACTCCAGTATTCGCCCGACGACCCAGGAAAACCCGAAAAAAACGCATGTCAGAGAAGGCGGTTGCCGGGGATAAATCCCGATACCTCTGAATAGGCTACAGACGTTGCTGTCGGAACCATCCGCTCGGTACCGTATACCATAGTTTAAGGTGAGATTAGAACACCTATCCTGGCAATGTTAAATATGTTACAATAATGAACCATCAATTTCTACAGTATCTAAGACATCAGACGGAAAGTTTTATACTAAGTGCATTTATTAAGTAAGATAGAATTATTTTCTCAGTTATATGAGCTTTTGATTAAAATTTATAACGAATTATTTTGTTGCCCTAAAGTTTAATTTAGTTATGTTTAATCGTTTCTGAGAAAACGAATCATTCACAGCAAAAAATACAAACAGAAAAAGCTGTTCAAAGCAAACACGAAGAAAAATAAAATTTCATATATTTGCTAAGCAAAAACAAAGTGTATATAAAAATGTACAAATAAAGTTATCTATCTATCTATATTGAAGATAGGGTATTAGTAAAGAATGGCCTTCACGATATCCTGATTTGACTGTGTGCGATTTTATCTATGGGGAAACTTGAAAAATAAGGCGTGTACAACAAATCCCGATGCATTGGAAGAACTAAAAGGAGGCATCGGCGAAAAATTCACACAATTTTGAGTATTAGGCTCTCGAGTGTGAATTCAATTTCCTGAGAAGATGTCAGAAATGTGTGGACAGAGGACAACATTTCAAACATCTCTTATGATACGATATGCACTATTATTCATTGTAATTGTAACTGTAACTATGGGAATATTAGGCAGTTTTAGCGGGAGACCAAGCTGTGACGGCCGCCGTGTGAAAGAAACTCACTGTATATGCAGTTAAAGAGAAACTTCCAATTAATAAGATTGCACGAGAAACTAAGTGCACGTTTTTGTCAATTTCTGCTATTTGATCTCCGCTTAAATATAATAGCTTGGTGAACCGGAAAATGTCCTAAATACGAAACTGCAGATGTTTTGCTACGATAACATTTTAATCGGACCTTTGCTCATGCACAAGAACCCTATCAACCTCTATCTCCTATGCTTATAGAAGAGAATTTCCACGGATAAAAACTCTGACAGACTCAGCATTACGATCGATCTGGATATAAAAGCAGGTACAGTATAACATCTTCCTGAGTGGCTTGCTTATTTTGTTTGACAGTTTTACAGTGGGCATTCCCTCGTGAATCTATTGACATCTATCGGCTAAATATTGGGAAATGGATACGGTGCTCTTTATAGATGAGAAGGAGGTGTATTTTCAGAAGCTTTTGTAAAGGATGGATTAGAGATAAATTTATCTGTAGACCACCGCAGTATCTGTATATGAAGCAGGAATACATTGATATTCCATTAAATACTCGATTCTAAACTTTTCAGCAATACTCTGTTTTCTCACAGGAATGGTATATAAGATTTATATTCATATGTACTCTCGAAAACGCTGAAAGCTATCTGTATAAGAAACAGTAGATTATGTTGGTAGCGAAATGTTAAAAACGGCTTCAGCCCACTTTGACTGGTTCTAGCAGCTGTTTTAAATCTCATGTGGAATAAAAGAGCATCTTATATAGATAACGCACCATGTTGGTAGCATTTTGTGTTGAGGCAGTATTTTTAACACTTAAATGATTTCCGTCACATTATATAATATAAAATATAACATCATCCCGCCTTAAAGCAATATGTGTATAATATAATATATAAAATGTATGTAACAGTCATTGTATTAAGTTTATATTAATATGTACATGTTTAATAATGCTATGTGAATGTATTACGTAATTTAATAAGGTAAGAGCTATGAGACTAATAGGTTAAAAGTTGCTAACAATGAGCTAACAATGAGGTAACCTTGAGGCAATAATGAATTAGAAAGTTTAAATGCTACTGGTAATTTTTGGAGCAACAATAATGTAACTTTTGAGACAATTTATAAAACAGCCAATAAATAACTAGAAAAAGCTTTAGTTAAATGAAGGTATTCTATTGGACTAGGATTAGCCAATCAGAAACTGAAATAGGGCAAATTGTACAAATTCAGAAGTAGGTTGCTAGTACACAGCGTTACTAACCGGACGCAAGACACATCCTCGAGAAGTTTAATACGTATCCAGTGTGAGAAAAAAAAATAGTTTGTGTTAAAAAATGATAGTAATTAATAAATAATCTCACAGCTCTCTCTCTCTATATCAGTGAAGTGTTTTTTAATCGTTTAAAGAATAAATGGATAAAGTAGAAATTATAATCTTTGTAAGCCTACATTCTTAGCCGCACTACTCCCTGCAAAGAAATTCATGTCTCTAACAATAATACTGACGCAGCCGAGACAGACATAAATATATATTATATAAAGAAACAGTCAAATTATAAAGTTAATATTTTGAAACTTGGGGCGAAGGCTACCGAAAACTTTTTACCATACGTGCGGTTGCAACTACTTAAAGTGTTCGGCTTCCCAACAGTTGAAATACAATACAACTCCTACTTCAAATTGGCTTTCCATACGTGAAGCAACAAGCTACTTCAGTGTATAAAGGCAAAACTATTAATGTCTCAGGATTGTTTCACACGCGCGCGCGCTTTTTTTTAACGATATAGCTTCAGATATTACAGAAGACTTCTTGGGGTGTTTATAAAACATTCAAAATACAAACTTTCATTATCATACCTACATCAAACTTTCGATGTTTTAATAAAATCGGAGCCATTTTTTAAGAAAATAAATAAAATATAAAATTATTGCAGGTGAGGTGTTGAGGTGAAAGGATTCCAGGAAAACCTTAGCGTTTCATCCTTAAAAAGTGGAAGATTTGTAATTTTTAAATTATAATGTACCAGGTGATCATAAAATGTTTTTTATGAAAAATCAAAGCTACGCTCATTGTGTACCATGAAGTAATCAAACAACGGGTACCATTGTTATTCGTACTCATAAAGCAAATAAGTCTCTCTCTCTCTCATTGTTTTTCCTATCCTCTCTACCTCACCCAATTTTCACTTTCTCTTGCACAACATCCAAAGATTTGATACCGAGAGTTCATCACAAATGCATGTTTTGAGGTGCCCTGAATCCAAATTACGCATTTTTTGAAACATGTGCGTGTTTGTGTATGTCGGTCCGTGTGTCTGTCTGTGAAGAGCATAACTCAAAAACGAAAGGTCGCATAAATACCAAACTTAATATTTGAATTTAGTATCTTTCAAGTATATGATAAAAGGATTTTCAAGTAAATCACCTCACCCCAGACTACCCTAAACCCCTGTTTAGAAAATTTGTGTTTTCTCATATATGGCTCTAACGATTTTGATTAAAATATAAGTTAAAGATACTTGATGGCAAATGAAATGTATATCTTGAATTTTCTGGGAAGGTCCCTGAAAGTCCCCTTCATTCTGAATGACTTTCACATAACTGTTAACCATAAGAGATGGAGAAAATTTTACTACACAAAAAATGTAGATCTGGTTAAAACACACAAATTATGTCATATGCATTTTTTTGTTGAGTGAACCATTTCCGATATATTCCTTATTTGTTGAATTTCTAAATACTTACAATTTTTCTCAAATGGGAATTCGTTATTCTTTTTCTATGTCCTGGACATGCAAAGAGAATGAAAGGCTCCAACGTAGCAAACAGTTCTTGAAAGATTTGATTATCGAATTAGAGCCCACCATATTTCCCTTGCACCTACAAGAAAATTAGCAACAAGTTCTGCAAATGTTTATATCGATTAACATGAAGTAGATGGAGAATAAGCGTTTGTAAAAATAGCTTGTACAAGAGTAGGGAAAATCGTGAGAATTCAACACCCCAGATTTTTCCCCCCCTTGGTTTCCGCTCCTCTTTCCCCCTCTTTCGTTCCTACTCTCACTTCCCCGCCATTCCCTTAATTCCATCTTCTCTCTTTAACCTATATGTCTTGCGAATTTTAAATACTGATAATAAAACGACTTTTCCTGAAGTGATATTATAAATAGGTTACAGAGTACAAAACTTATGCCTAGTCCTAATGCTTGCAATGCGATTGGAACACTTAGGTTCTTGTGGTAACCGGTTGGTACTGTGGGGTGCAAAAGAAAAAAAGGTCAGTTTAAGTTGGCAATCGATAATTAACACGCCTCTACCGTGCCTTCCATCCCTCATTGGGTTACAGACGTTAATGCTGCAATGTCGAACCAATAAGAGCCGCGCTTGTATGGACAGTCTTTGGGGGGCATGTTGTTTGAACATTTCAGAACCGATTATCAGGACATGTATCGATTCTGCAGCTGCACCCGTTTCATCGCCCAGCTAGTCCTGAATTTTCTTCACAGGGTAATGCTAGCGTAACGTATTTCAGCTAAAACCAATTAGAGCGGTGGTGGCGAAAGCGTGACTCGTAGGCGCAACTCCTTTTCCAGGCGTCTATTCATTTTTTTCCATGTGCTGCTTAGTGGTGTAGTGCGTGTTGCATATTTGGTGACTCGAGAGAGAAAGGCATTTTCGCCACCCTTGAATTAGAGGATACCTAATATAAGGCGGGTCCGGAACCCAAATTAGAAGGAGATTCTGCCAAAATTCAAGAATGGAAAACACTAAAGGTAACCAAAAGCATTGGTTAATGTGCAAAAAAAGCAAAAATTAACAAAAACTATTTGGAGTTTGTAACTAACAATTCTTGTTAGAAATATCATGCAGTGAAAATATACTTTAGTATTCTTAAAAAAAGCTGATGTGTTACATTTGTTCTTATCTACTCATTGTCGTTTATTACTTTCTCTACTACGTACAGTAATTAGGGGAAGTATTGTATTCCACCCAAAAATTTAATACCGAGATTTCACAGGAAATATATGTTTTGAGGCCACCTGAATCCAAAACAAAAAAATAGCATTTTTGGAAACATGTCCGTGTGTGTGTCTGTCTGTGTGTATAGCTGTTTGTCTGTCTGTGAACAGCATAACTCAGAAATGAACAGTCGGATAAACACCAAACTTGGTATTTAGGTTCAGTATCTTCCAGAAATGCGACACAAGGGTTTTTAAGAAAATGCCCCCACCCCAGATTACCCTTTACATACAACATTTTTCGAAAATTTTAATTTTCTCCGAAATGGTTCTAACGATGTTGATTAAAATATCATACATTTAAGATACTTTTATGCCAAATAAAATGTACATCTCCAATTTTCTGGGAATGTCTCCAAAATGTTCTTCATTGTGAACGACTTTTGCATAACTGGTAAACCATAAGTGATAGACAAAATTTTACTGCACAAAAAATGCAGATCGCGTTAATATACACAATTTATGTCATGCGCATTTTTTTTGTGTTGAGTGAACCATTTTGGAGATATTGCTTGTTATTCCCTTAAATTTTTCAATATTTATTTTCTAAAATGGGAATTCGTTATTCATTTTTTGTCTTGGATATGCAAAGAGTAGGTATTTATCTGTGGCAAAGAGAATGGTGCTGCACTTAGCAACCAGCTATTAAGAGATATGTCTATGCTTAAAGGCTACTGTGTTTCTATATTGCCCTTGCAAATACAAAACAAGGGGAACATGGTACGCCTTAAGCGATAGTCAAATATTTTTATAACTGGTCGCTATGTATAAAATGCAATTCTCTTTGCATGTCAAAAGATCGTTTTTGAAATGTTTATCTCGATTAAGATGAAACAGATGGAGAATAAGAGTTTTTAAAAATAGTTGGTACAAGAATAGAGAAAGTCATGTGAGTGTAACACATCAGATTTTTTATAGAGAACTGATACCGATCGGAGGGAGTCTAAAGTTGGTTATTTGAAGGTGGAAACCGCAGGAAAAAACACTATGGCAATCTAGGGGAATGGGTCACTTTTTATGCACGACAGTGTACACGACAGAAAAAGTTAAAAAAAAGGCATACTAAGCTGTTTCTTAGAGCTTTCTTCCTCTGCAAACAAGTAATGCAAATATCTGGCAAAGTTCGCTCTCAAAATAAGAAATGTTGAAAGGCGAAGGAAAGGCCAATTAACGCTTAACCTTGTAGCGTTTGATGATTTTGATGGTAACGTTATCTTTTTAGAGCTTTTAATACAAATTTTCTTTGTAAGAATGGCCTAAAAAGTAGGTCGTCTTGAATGCTCCAGCATCTTCCATATTTTTCAAGGTTCTAAATAGCGATGCTTAGAGGAAAGTTACATGCTTCTGGAAGAAACCTCTAGGGAGGTGTACATTACATGGAATCAATATCTTACCAATGTAGGGTCACTTTCGCGTCTGCTCCAAGAAAGAGAGCTCTAAGGAAGTGAAACTTATGAGTGTGGAATATTTAATGACCTAATTACATTTCATGAGCATAACACAATCCATTTATGAGTGCAATTTTGATTTTTCATAAAAAGCCAGGGGTCCTGAATTCAATTACAGGCTGAGGCTGGATAGTTTTTCTTTAATTAGAATCATTCGTTACCCTCCACAGTGTCCGAGTATGAATGTGGGCATGTTTCCTAATGAAAATGAATAGCAAATAACAAGTTTAATACCTATAATAATCAACGAGTTAGTAAACACCATAATTTTTGCTAAAGTCAAAGTCCCCAAATATGACCAAAGACGTTACAGGGGGATTGTACAAATAAAACAAGAAAAAGAAAGAAGCCGCTTAGGTTTTCAATGCTTTGTATGGAATAATTTTAGTTTTGGTTTATTTTCTCATAAAATGGTTCTGAATGTGATTTAAAAAGTCGCAAGTTTGGTGTGAGATTACAATTAAGATATGAGTATTAAATTATAGCCGGTAAAGTTCTATTTGTTAATTTTACTAACCATATGAGAAAGCTGAGATTAAAATTAAATTTATTTTTACTTATTGAGGTTCTCTAACCACTGTGGTTCTTAATGCCTCATTCTATATTGGACGTGAAAGATCAGTAATTTTACTCAGAGGCCTCTATCAAACTTGAGGTTCTTTAACGTGCCGTAAATCTACCTAACGGGATCACCGGCTTTACTTCCCTTCCGAAGAAAGCCATGCTAAAGAGTTTTGCGCCGAAAAAAAAAATCCATCGCTCTCCGCCGGGTGACAAAAGCCGATATGTTCAGTTATATTGTTACAGGGTGGAAGATGATGTATGCTTATCCTTCAACAGAATGACTCTTTGTAATGAATAGAACAGAGTTTTAGGACAGTTTTGGTGTTTTTAAAGTAGTTTTTGAGAAAAAGAGTCAAATTTGCTTAATAGTAACTGAAGAATAGTAAATGAAAACTTTACGAAACATTAAATACTTTCTAAAATATTTCTTAAAAGAGATTAAAAGGTAAATATTTTCTGAAGGTTTAAATACATTTTGAATCAAAACAAAATGCACGCTTGCTTGAATCTACCTCGTTAGCCACGAGAATACAAAACACTGTTAAGATCGAAAGAAATACACTTCATCTGTTTGTTTTTAAAGAAATGGGATTTAGCTGTTACGTATGGCGCTTATGTCATGTTTTCGAAACAGCGGATTATCATCAGTCACAAAATAGCTCACTTTGCTAATCTCGCGTATCTTGAAATTACGGTGAAACGCATGTAATGCATCAGCTGCGGCAAGAATTTATCGAGAAAGATTTCCAAATACACCATATCATAGGACATTTATTTTCATCTGTCAAAGTTCTAGATACAAGAAGCGTATCTTATATTCAAGGAGTTGATCAAAGAAATATTGCATAGATAATAAGAAGAAATCCTTCACTTGGTGGAACAAGACCGTGGAAGCAGCAATCGTGGTATAGCTTGCACTATAGGCGTATCCTATTGGACTGTTTTGAGAATATTAAAATAATTATTACACCCTTACCATTCTCAGCGCGTCAAATGATGTGGCATTTGGTTGTGGCAACTCTGTAAGAATATATGCGGTTATGGCAACATTTGTTTGGTGATTCTTTAGGTTGGTAGTACGGATCAGTAATGATGTAATGGGAGCGGGGGTAAACCGGTTGTATCTTGCGGTAGGGCAGGTCGCTCAGTCCAACTCTTGTAACGTAACCAGCGAGCAGTGCAGACCTGTTAGGACAGGTCGCTCCGTCAAGAAGAAGGTAATATGTATCAGTTTTAATTTGTAGTAAATTCTTACCATCTAAACCTTTACTATGTAGTTTATTGATGTAGTTAGATCCTTCCTTCCTTCCCCATCATGATTTGGGAATATTTTAGAAATTTTCAGGTGTTTTAGGAACTTTGTTGAGGTTGTCACGTCGGACCTCGTGTTAGTTTGATATTATTTAAACTCCGGTACCCCCCGTGATATGTGAAAATATAAAAGGTTAAGACAATATCTCTCTGAAGCAGATCATGCACCAAGAGTAGCATTTTCCGAGTGTTTTCTCCAACAAGAAGGAGACTTTCCCCTTAAAATTCTTGCAACGGATGAAGCAACGCTTACCAGAAATGGAGTAACTAATTACCGTAATGCATGCACCTGGGCTTACGACAATCCACCTACAATAAGACAAGACAGCTTTCACCGAAGATTTTCTGTAAATGTTTGGGCAAGTATCATAGGAGACCCATTAATCGGTCCGTGGATTCTTTCTCGGGGTTTGACAGGAGCCACTTTCTTCAAGAAGTGTTATCAGTTCTGCTTTTGAATGCTCCCCTGGCAGTAAGAAATGATACGTGGCTATCGCAGGAAGGCGCACTTCCGTACAAAGTAAAGATGTGTGCGCCATCTACGCAACATCTACTAAGAACACTGGATCGCTCGAAATGGACCAATAAGATGGCCACCAAGATCACCAGATCTAAATCCAATCAGTTTTTCCCTCTTCTTTGGGAGCGATATGAAAATACGCATATTCGTTACAGAGTTGCCTGATGTGGAAAGAATACTGCGAGCAGCAAAAGAAATAAAAAAATCTGATGTGTTACACTCACATGACTTTCTCTACTCTTGTACAATCTATTTTTACAAACGCCTATTCTCTATGCTTTATGTTAATCGAGATATCGAGATGTCAATCTTATTGCTAATTTTCTTGTAGATGCAAGGGGAATATGGTAGCTTTTAAGCGATGGTCAAATATTTTAACGCTGGTTGCTATGTGGCGCATTCCATTCTCTTTGCAAGTCCAGGACATAAAAAAATGAATAACGAATTTGAGAAAAAGTATAAGTATTGGAAAATTTAAGGGAATAACAAGCAATATCTCGAAAACGGTTCACTCAACAAAAGAAATGTATATGACATAAGTTGTGTATTTTAACGAGATCTACATTTTTTTGTGTAGTAAAATTTTGTCTATCTCTTATGGTTTACCAGTTATGCAAAAGTCGTTCACAATGAAGAATACTTTTGGAGACATTCCCAGGAAATTCAAGATATACATTTCATTTCTCATGACATTATCTTAAACATATGATATTTTAATCAAAATCGTTAGAGCCATTTTTGAGAAAATTAAAATTTTCGAAAAATGTTCCATGTAAAGGGTAGTCTGGGGTGGGGGGATTTTCTTGAAAACCTTCGTGTCGCATCTCTGGAAGATACTGAACCTAAATACCAACTTTGGTGTTTATCCGACTGTTCGTTTTTGAGTTATGCTGTTCACAGACACACACACACAGACACACACACACACACGGACATGTTCGCAAAAATGCTTTTTTTGGATTCAGGAGGTTTCAAAACATGTATTTCCGGTGAAATCTCGGTATCGAATTTTTGGGTGGAATGCAATACTTCCCCTACTTACTATACGTAGTAGAGAAAGTAAAAACAACCCGAACGTACTTCATAGAGTGCGGCAGAATTGGAGAAAACGTTGTGAAGCATGTGCTTTGGCGAAAGGTACACATTTTAAACAATTTCTTTAAATTTTAAAAAGTAGTTCTCATTGATTTTCTGTTGTTGTCTCGGTTTAATTATTCAGTGTTTTATAATTCACAAAGAAATGAAG
This sequence comes from Deroplatys truncata, assembly GCA_030765065.1. Lineage (NCBI taxonomy): Eukaryota > Metazoa > Arthropoda > Insecta > Mantodea > Mantidae > Deroplatys > Deroplatys truncata. Next base: position 138,694,512 of record CM060986.1, read on the forward strand.
CATAGTCTTGTAATTTGGGTTTCTCTGACTTTTATTTACCTTTATAAATAAGTGTTTCTATTAATAATTTGCGCAATATTTTAAATTCTTTCTCACTTCCGTATTCCGAATGCTATTTAGGTTACGTTAAAGCCTTGCGAATGTTCTGTTTATTTATATATCGAAAGTGTTTATTTGTTCGTTGCCATAGCAGCAGTAGCTGAAGAAGTAAAAGTTAACCTGTTGAATGTAAAGTGAACGTGCTGAATTTGTTGTGTTGCAATATCGTGCAAAATAATATAGTAATTATCTGAAAAAAGGAAAGTTTTATGGAAAAAAATTATTAAGGAAAGAAGTTCAAAACAATATGCTCTTTCATAGTTTAAAAGGGATATTCATAGGTCACCTTTATTCTGTATATTGACATATATACTTTATGAAAACATTCTTTATCGTTATTCGCCATATGGTATCACTGTAGTGTACTATGTAATTATGTTCCGCACGAGGCCAAAACCTGTATTACAATGTAAATAAATTGCTGAGTATTAGCGGCGCAGCTTAGCATCCTACATATAAAAAAGCAAATCTTACGTCTATTGATACCATTCCCAGGAAGATAAAGGTAGACAGTAAATACTGAAAATATATCCGTTTCGTCTTTTATTATGTGAGGGAAGTGAGGAATTGCGATAGGCGGTCCTGCCCTCGTGAGCGAACTTTCCGGCTGGGGATGTGTGATAGCATTCGGATTGGCATGATCCAGGCCCTTTGCGGGCTGTAGCGCCACAGGCTAAATCTATTATTGGGTCTTTTTCATGGAAACAATTTTTTATGTTTTAATAATGAAGTAAATAATAAAACGAAGGCAAATTAATTCTACATACATCCTAACTTGACGTCATTTTTACTTCCTCTACTACGTACCTAGTAGGTAGAGAAGGTATTACATTCCATCCAAAAATTGGATAGCGAGATTTCACTGAAAATAGATGTTTTGTGGCTTCCTGGATAAAAATATTTTTATAAAGAGGCCTTCGTGTCTGTGTCTGTGTCTGCTTCTGCCTGTCGGTCTGTGAACGGCGTAACCCATTCCCTGATAAATTTTAGATAAATACCAAAGTTGATATTTAAGTCAATCCCTTCCAAAGATGGGACACGAAGGTTTTCAAGGAAAACCCCCAACACAAACTACCTTTTACATGAAACATTTTTCGAAACGTTTGATTTTCTAAGAAATGCTCTAACGATTTTGGTTAAAGCGCCATATATTAAAACCATTTAGATGACAAATAAAATTAATATCTGGGAATAGTCTGTAAAGTGCTCATAATTTATATTACACAAAAATATAAGTTTCTTTAAAACATACAATTTATTTCAAATAACTTTACTGCGGCATAAGACATTTGTGAGACATTCGTTAATGGATCAATTTGTTCCATACTTGGTTATTCTGTCGATTTTCAGTCGTTTCTCGCAATTGCATGGCAACAGGATGGAATTTTAAGGCAAGCATATAGCGCCCAGTTCTTAAACGTTGATTATCACCGATTTCTTTGTATCCTAACGAAATGTACAGCAATTATTTCAGCACAGATTTATCTCGATTAAACGTTCGTAAGAATTATAGCCAACAATATACGATAGAGGGTATAGAATATCATGTAACTCTAATATAAATGTTTCCTGTTTCTAGTTAAGGTCTTTGATATCGTTTCGACTTTAAGAGGAAACAAGAGGACTGTTCGTTTCTGAGTTATGCTGTTCACAGACATACACACAGACATACACACACGGACATATTTCCAAAAATGTTAGCTTATTTGCTAACAGTGTATTGATATATTTTTCTAAACGTTTACAGTTGCATATGTTGCTAGAATTTATAGACGTTTATCTTAGGATTACAATAATTAAGGGGAAGACTAAAATGCCTATCCTGCCAATATTAAACCTGCTGCATCCATACCACATTAACTCAAGCTATTTAAGATACCAGAATAAAAAATTTACAGGATGTAGATGCTTGCCTCTAAGTTCACTGATCTAATTTTATCTGTTAAATTTGTTTATTAAAGAAGATAGGATGTTTTCTTAATCATACCATATTTTTATTAATATTTAACAGAAATTATGTTTGTAACATATAACGAATCATGTTAGCAACATGGTAGATCCATAACACCACGTAAGAGAATATTTTTATCGTCCTAAAATTTAAGTTTAGCTAACTTAAACATTTTCTGAAAAAAACGAGTTATTTATTCCACAAAATGTCTTCACAGAAAAGGCTGTTCAAATAAAAAATGAATAAAACAAACTCGCATGTGCTTGCAAGGAAAAAAGAAACACATGACTTGAGAAGACAGAAACTGCCATACTTTTCAGTAGTATAATTTGTAGAGGAAAACGTCTCTTAAAGATGGCTAAAGTTTATCTCCTGCTCCAAGGTTTAAAGAAGTTATACATTTTTTCTGTGAAGTGGTGCAGAATTCACAATACAAAATAGCAAACGCAGTGCAATTTTATAAATTATAAATGTTATACCTACAATGATTGAATATATATTCAATTAAAGAGGACATTATATTTAATATAACTGCACAGAAAACTAAAATGTCGTATATTTTGCAATTTTAGGCAAACCTAGTCCAATAGATTATTTGACAATGGTCTAAGTTGAGCTAAAACCATGCTTCAAAATCTACTTATGCTATTACGTTGTCAACCTAAATCAAACAGAATTAATTATAAAATTACTGTAGCTAATGACTTCAAAATTTTCCCCTTGAATGGCATCCAGTATGAATGAACTTGTATCATGTAGTTATGGTATTTTTAAACGTTTTTTTTTGTCTCTCTGGTTTAGAGTTTTGTCTTATACATAACAATAGAAATGTTAGGTGATATGAACATAATAGATAATAACCTCATAATTAATCATTTCATTTGCTTTTGCAACTGTTAATGAAAAATCTGAGTGTTACACTCACATGACTTTCTCTACTCTTGTACAAACTATTTCTACAAACGCTTATTCCCCATATGCTTCACATTAAACGAGATATCGAGATGTTAATCTTATTGCTAATTTTCTAGTAGATGCAAGGGGAATTGGTAGACTTTAAGTGACAGTCAAATATTTTAAGAGCTGTTTGCTATGTGGAGCATTCCATTCTCTTTGCATGTCCAGGACAAAAAAAAATGAATAGCACATTCCCATTTGAGAAAAAGTATAAGTATTGGAAAATTGAAGAGAATAGCAAGCAATATCTCGAAAATGATTCACTCAATAAAAATGTATATGACATAAATTGTGTATTTTAACGCAATCTACTTTTTTGTGTAGTAACATTTTGTCTATCTCATGGTTTACCAGTTATGCAAAAGTCGTTCACAATGAAGAATACTTTCTGAGACATTCCCAGAAAATTCAAGATATACATTTTATTTGTCATGAAAATATCTTAAGCATATGACATTTTAATCAAAATGGTTAGAGCCATTTTTGAAACAATTAAAAATTTCGAGAAATGTTCCATGTAAAGGGTATCCTGGGGTGGGGGGATTTTCTTGAAGACCTTCGTGTCGCATCTCTGGAAGACACTGAACCTAAATACCAAGTTTGGTGTTTATCCGACTGTTCGTTTCTGAGTTATGCTGTTCACAGACATACACACACGGACATATTTCCAAAATTTTTTTTTTTAATTCAGGGGGTCTCAAAATATATATTTCCGGTGTAACCTCGGTATCAAATTTTTGGGTGGAATACAACACTTCCCCTACTTACTATACGTAGTAGAGAAAGTAAGAATTTGCTTAGAATTTCCTCATCACAAGAATAGAATTTCTATGGCTCCAAGTTCTACTATAATGCATTTGAATTGAATTGCCAGTTCAATAAATAGCCGGAACAAGAGCTCGCTAACAAGCTGGAATGAAATTGGATGAAAATCACATGCCATTTCAGAATATGTATAAACAAAAGTGGTTTAGTGTGATGAAGTTGTGTGGAAATAATGTAATAACAGTTCATTAGTTAAATTATGGAAATAAACACAAGTTATTAATTTCAACGCTCTCTTGTGTTAACTCGATTACAGCGTCATTTCAATACAAATTTTTACCTCAGGATTGTTAAATGCAATCCTTGTTTATAGTTTTTAATACTAATACAACCGTTTATATGAAAGAATTCCTCCAGAACGCGGAAAACGTATTTTGTTTACAGATAGTGCAAAACTACTATCCACTGTTACGCTGCAGTAAATAATGTTTGTTGAAATTCAATCTGTCCTTTCTTTATTATACCTTATCTGTTTTCCAAACAGGATTCCTTTAAGGAAATATCTACTTTTAACTGGCTGGTTGTTAATTTTGTTGGACATACTTGTGTGTGTGTGTGTGTGTGTGTGTGTGTGTGTGTGTGTTAGTGTTAATCTCGGAAACACTCAACTTATTTTGATACTTCATTCTCCAATGAAAACCTCTGTTCTTCTCACCGTACATCGGTTAAAAGAAAGATTCTAATTTCAACCCATAAACAATTGAAACGCCCTGCGCTGTAGTCTAGATCGTAGAGCGTGCACCTTGGTTCGATCTCGCCCGTGACGTGCGGAATTTAAATCCCGCATATAGGACCGGTGCCTACTCATCATAGTGAGGAAACTGAGGAGCTGCGATAGGTAGCGATCCCCGCCACTAAATACACCTCACCGCATCCGTTGGATCATGTTTGCCGTACATATATGGGCTTGAGGCCCAGGACCTGAACGGGCTGTAGCGCCATGGGATTGTTATTATTCTTGTAAAAGACTAAAACAAATTTACATTGCTTGAATGTTAGAAGTCATTGGAGTCGCGCTCACATTCTAATGTGAACATACAAAGCTGCATGTAGAGTTGCGAGCCAAGATTTATATTTCGGAGTAGAAAAAGTTATTACTTCAAAATGAACGTAAATTTAAACAAAAACCTCGCATATTTCATTGGAATCGTGCAGAGATGGTTATTATTTAGCAACTGAGGAAACAGAAGACAGCAATGGCTATCGGGCCTGGTTTTAACGGTATGATATGTATGCTATAGGTATACTGAAAACTTCTAATAATTAAAGTGTTCACAGAATATTCTATCACATTGTGGAATTCGTTTTTGTTTATCATTTAAAAATGCAATGAATAATCTAAAGTTTTCCGATTGGAGTAGCTATTGTTCTTTAGTTTCCATTTCGGTGAAACAGAAAGCTGGTTACATACAGCGTTTTAATTTCAAAACATCTCACTTTAAATAGTCATTCATTTAATTAGGTTTAATTGAAGCAAAACATGTTAGTTTCTATTTTGAGCGGGAGTATTTTAGGTGTATTACTTCATTCAAATATCTCTCTCTGTAAAATTAAAGAATAATGCTTATTTATGAAAGTGTTTTATTTTGTTAGGAGGTTTTTATTTATTTGTTCTCATATTCTTTGGTCTTCTATCGTGTTGGTAACCTGGCTGCATTTAATTCTTGACAAATAATAAGTAAGATGGGATGAAAACCTGGCTTATTATGCGAAGTATATTGAATATAATTGGTTAAATTTACAAATTAATTGTTTAAAATTTACTTCGTTATATGACGGGACAGTAATATAAAATTTAGGAATTTCTCGCAAAAACATCATAATATATGCTTTATACTCTAGCTTAATTTTATTCAGGCCTTATCAACAATAACAATAACCCTAGTTGCCAAGGCGATAGTAAAAAGCAAGATGTTTGAGAATGGTAAGTAATGAACGGGATGTATCAACAATTGAATACTATTTTAAATATTGGGTATGATTTGAAATTTTAAAGCTGGGGATAACCTTGTAAAATCTAAAATACTGTTAATCCTGATTTTAAATTGTCCTTCAAAATATGAATTGACATATTCTTTAAGTTAAATAAATGGTTATTAGACTGAAAGATTTTGAAATGAACACATGGTAAAATGAGCGAACGAGCAAGCAAGCAAGCAGTGTAATATCGAACAATGACTTCAGCATATTATATAGTATGTAAAGCTAAAACGTTATGCTTACGTAACGATTTCCCTTGGCTCAAATTTAAAAATAATTCGTAATAACCTTTCTGTATTATAAAGTACCTTTTGGTGAAGATCGAAAAGGTTATCAGAAAACTATTAATTTAGGTCACCACAACACGCACATTGGGGGGGGGGCACAACTCGACAGCAAAACGTCCGGACCTTGGTGTGTAAATTTAAGGGAAAGGCGTGGGTTCTTACATTACACTGAAGAATTACACAAGACACATTATCCTTACATACGTGAGATTTCTTCACAAATGTTTGGCGACTCTACATAATTAACAAACGAAACAGGATGGAAGGAAATGCCACAAACCGTAGACCGGCCACACACATGACTGGCTCCAACGAGCACTTCCACTCGAGTGACGCTATCTTTTCCCGCCACCAACCGTGTCTAGCCGGGTAGGGCTGACGTCACACTAGACAGTTTTCAAACAGATCCTTCCCTTTGGCGTGATCCTCACCGAAAGGAAAGACCATTAAGGCGAAATATAATTAAGGAGACACAATAATGCTATGTCTGGTGATGACAAAATTAATAATACATCACAATATTGTTTACTTGACCCCAAATTAAACTATTGTGTGATAAAACAAACTGGCCTAAACTATAATGAAAGCACACAGTACTATTCACAAATACTATATACAAATAATCCTAAGAATTCAACATAATTTTCTGTACTAATAAGCTTATTTTTAGTTAAAAACGTCTCAACAAATAACGTAGGTATTATAATGTTAGTCCTATTTACATTCATTATCATCAGTATATTTAAAGCACACAATTTTGCAACATTTGATTTGAACACAGATTTATAGATCTAACCTTATGTTTAATTCACTAATGCTAGCAACCTGTAATACAAAAGCGTCATCTCATACAGTCTTGTTGTATGTGTAAATCCATATCATTGGCTATAACAGAATAAAAGGGTCTGAGAACCGAGCCTTGCGGTACTCCATAATCGAAAGCATCGGCACTGTGTATCAAAACTTATACTATTTTGCATTTGGAGGTGTTGTCTACGTGTGCACGACTATATTTACGGTAAAACCTCGATATCGAATGCTTCCTATATGGGGAGCGTCGTTTCAAACCCCATTATGTCCATCCCGGGACAAAATTGAGTTTGACATAATTTCTCATTATTTCTTAAGTCATCTTTGCATTTATAAACCTAAATCGGTCCAAATCCTGTTTAGTACCTTTGTGAATTAACCTTCAAATGTGGTGATCGTTTCATATCCCATTATGTCCACATTACAGGCCAAGGCAGACCCAGTTTTGTTCTCCTTTATCGTCGTTTGTATGCCCTGGGAATTTAATTGTTTTGTGTTGGTTATACTGGTACATAACTATTACTGGGCTATTAGTGTGACGTATTGTCAGTGAATAATAGTATTGTCCTGCTTAAAAATGGATGAAGGTGTTTTGGTTGGAGGAAATTCAAAGGTAATCGAAGGAGACAGAAGCAAAGGATAACAAGGCGACAGCTTCAATCTGAGGAAAGGTAAGTTCTGTAATTATATATTATTCTAATAAAGCTACATAATATCCTGAAGAATATTATAATAGCATTATGTTTTCCGATCCGCACTTATATTGAATGATTTGAAAACATACTTATAGGCTTATATCTTCCCCAGTTTATGTTAACATTATTTTTCTTCTTTTTTTCACTACAAATAGCGATAAAGATCCAGACCTGATAGAGTTTGTACCGCTATGTGAGCATACGGAAGGCAGAACCCATTGTTGCAGCATTCCCGCTCATTTTCTTTCCAAAGCCAAAGATAAAGTATTCGCTTGCAAAAGCAAATGCGAGCAAGACAGTCGCCTTTCTTTAATGATTCAGTTGTCATCACCAAAAAAGCCCAGTCCAAGGAGGGAAGAAAAATAGCAGCAACTTCTATGACTGTGAAGTATCAGGTTAGTGTAATGTAATACTAATAAATGTAAACGTGTGAATGGTTTTCAAAGCATTTACACCGCTCTATTCATACAGTAGCACAAGTTTTCTCTTGGAAACCGTAATTTCATAATGATTATTATTATTATTATTATTATTATTATTATTATTATTATTATTATTATTATTATTGCATATTCCAGTAAATGGTTGAACAGAACCGGTATGTTCCAAGTTCTTTGGAAGACTTTTCGGATGTGGACAGTGCTGATTAAATACAATTGCTAAATCCATTAAATCAGGAGAAGGATGCAAAGAGCGTAGGGGCGGCGACCGCAAAAAGGACCAATACAGAGCAAGAAGAGAGAAAGTCATCAGTTTCATTTCCAATCTAAAAGCCAATGAAAGCCATTATGATAGAAGAAAGAGCCAACGGCTTTATCTTTTCTCAGAACTTAGTATTAATTAGTTGTTTAAATTGTATAATGAAAATGTGCCACAAGAACTTCAAGTGAGAAAATGGCTTTTCAAGAAAATTTTTAGCACGAAATTCAATCTAGTTTTCGGTACTCCCGCAACAGATACTTGCTCAGTGCGTTATGAGATGGAACTATCCTATCGCATTGATGACCCTTCCAAACAGTTTTCTCCAGTGTTGAAACGAGGCAAGGTGGCACAAACTATTATAGAACCTACAGCTGTACCTACCACCAGATGCAGGAATACTGAGGTAGTATTTTTTACACTTAAATGATTTCTGTCAAATTATATAACATGTAAATTTAATAACAGCCCGCCTTGAAGCAATATATGTAAGTAATAATTTGTAAAATGTATGTAACAGTCATTGCATATGCTTATATTATTGCATCCATGTGTAATAATGTTATGTGAGTATATTACGCAATTTAATAATGTAGGAGCTGTGAGAAATAGGTCAACAGTTGCTAACAAAGAGGTAGCAATGAGGTAACCTTGAGTCAATAATGAGTAAGAAAGCTTAACAGTACTACTTGTGATTCTTGGAGTAACAATGATGTAATTTTAGTGATAGTTTATAAAAAATAGCCAATCCACAACCAGAAAAAGCTTTAGTTAAATGCAGGTATTCTATTAGAGTACAAATAGCCAAACAGAGACTTGAAATACAGAAAGTTACAAGTTTAGACGGTTAAAATCAATTCAGTTGCCTGCAGACAGTGATTGTAACCGGATGCTTGTGCGTCCTCGAGAGATTTAATACGTATTCGTGTAAGACGAAAATAGTATATGTATTAAAAAGTGCAAGTATTAAATAAAAGAATCTCACAGCTCTCGATATAAGTGTAGTGCTATTTAATTTGTGTCAAGGATTAATAAAAAGGAGTGAATTAAAACTTAAAATTTGTGTAAGCCTACACTCTTGTCACATCACGCCCTGCCAAGACTTCCGTGTCTCTAACAATAATACTGACGCAGCCGAGGCAAACATTCATATTTAACACTTAAAGAAACAGCTTAATTACAAAGTTAATATTTTTTTAAACTTGGGGCAAAGGCCACCTGAAAATACATTTGGGGAGAAGGCTACCGGAAACTGTTTACTATACGTGCGGTTGCAACGAATTTTAAATTCGGCTCCCCAACAGTTGAACCATAATACAACTCCTTCAATACAAAGTACTTCAAATCGGCTTTTCATAAGTAGCAGCAACTACCTACTTCAAATTGACGCCCAAAGCGTGTTGCAAACAACGTAAAAGAAAACCAACTTCTTCAAATTGGCACCTAAACGTGGGGCTAACAAAATACATTCTTCAATACTCAACAAAATAAAAATGATGTAGAAAACTTACTTATAAAGAGATTGGAAATGAACAAAATTTTGAAGTTCTTTGAAAACATCTTGAATTTTACATCCAACCCTGCAGAAGACGTCACTGACCAGAATAGTGGACTGTATGACTGTTTAGTAGAAGAATGGGGAATGCATAGATTGTAAAAGATGTTCGAAAGTATTATGTGAGTTTCTAAAATCGATAATTGAATAATTGTTGCTTTCAACTAATTTCAGAATTTTTATTATCTGATTGTGTTTTTCTATGTTTAATTCACACCATATGTAATTTCAAAGTGCTCATAATCCTATGAGGTACTTTCTTTGTTTAAATGTGTACCATATTGTATCAAGATTTTCTAAGTGTATTTATGTTAAGAATATATAAAAATAAATTATTCAGTATTCTACAACATTAAATTTTCCATGTGGTTATTTCAATCTACGTTATGTCCACAACCCCCTCCCCATTTTCATGAAATGCATTTGAAAAGTGATTTCAATTCTTGCACCTTATAAATAAAACGTTTAGTAATATTTATCGCTTTTTCAAAATTTCAGTAGGACTTATAGTTTAAGAGTATTACGTTTTTTGAATTTCCTGTAAAGTTTTGCTTTTTGGACATAATGGGGTTTGAAACGATGCTGCTCATATACGGCTAAACGGTAGAGAAACTAAAAATGTAGTCACAGTTTACAACTCGAGTTTCTAAAACACTGATGGTGAGAAGATAAAAAAATGTAACGGTTGAGGGAACATTAACGGATGGTAACCACCTTTTCGACTCAGTGGCTTATTCAGGCTGATTGTGCAAGGGAAGCATTTAGGACACAGTGCAATAATGAGAATGAAATTACAGCAACCCTCCCAATCTCCAGCTCCCACAAGAGGGACTGATTTGATTCACCTCCGGGATTTCCTCGAGGTTTAGTGTTAATTAGAAATATGTGCGTTGTACCAGCCTGTTCACAGCAAACATCACGATTTCAATTAAAAATTCCGCACGCACGACAAAACTAGGATTTGATTGTTACAAAACGTGCAACAGAGAGAGATTTATCAGCTGTTCCCTAAGGACTCCAGAACATCGTTATTTCTTTTACCCCTTCTTTCCTTAAACCCTCCCGTATTCAGAGGCATAACAAGTTCTTAAAACACAGAATATAACTTTGTTGTATCCCATGGTGCTTATTCCATAAGATGTTAATTCTGTTAGTGCATTTAATTGTGTTTATTATTATCAAAGTAAAAACGATATGGCAGTCACAGACAAGCGACCAAGGAGATGAAAAGCACATTAAAGGCCACATGGCTCAAATCAAATTGGAAGCTGTTCTGAATTTAGAAATATTTTTGATTGGTTTTATAGCAACATTACAATATATATTAATATATTTAAAAGTATTTTATACAAATTTACATAGTGTTAATTTTCTTGAGCGGGTCCTTAGAATATTTTTACGAATACATATTTGTGATAAAATAATCTTTTGTACAACTATAGAAAACTTATTTTAAATAAGCATTCTGTTACATATTTGTAAATGTATAAACGACGAACTAAAATTTACTGGAGAGGGAAATAATTTATTTCCCATTAAAATATATAACATAGGTACACTTTTATTCTGTAGCATTACCTATTTGAGAAATTAGAATTTTATGCGTTACTGGTGACGTTCTTCAACGTCAGGCGGACTCCTTTGCTTCAGATTCACAACATCGCTCCCTTCTTAGACTTTTTCCGCATAATGACCTCGTTTCGCGAAATTAGGGGAAGCCCTGGAGATAAAAAAATCTAATTCTGTTATATTTTGTTAGCATTCTTTAGAACTTAGATTTAGTTAATAGGTAAAATGATTTTACTGTATTCTGCTTCTAAATTTGATAAAACTGAAGATGTTTAAATGCCTGGGTAAACCCAAGAGTGAACGACGAATGTACACTAAGTTTCGAAATTTTATTTTTCAGCAGCTTTGCTCCACTTTTTAAAACTAATTTCAGACAGAATTACATAATTTGAAGTAGCACATTTCAGCTACCTTAAAATTTAAAATATTAATGAAAAACTAATACTTTGAGTTCTTTACATTATTTCCATTTATATGAATTTCAGTAAATACTAGGTTCAAGAAATAGAAGTCAAAACTGTACCCCATTTTCAAAAACAAATTATCCATAAAAATAACTCCAGAGCTCTGAAACTTTGTGGCATCTATTACTAACTTTGTCTGAACACATTCTAAACATTTCATCAAATTTTGTCAAAAGGGAAAAAGTTCAAAATACTCCTAAATATCCTACTCGTAAGTCAAAACTTACACATTTATTACACTTTACCCTCGGCACCGTCTTCAAATCCAACTGCCATTGAGGATAGCGCTTGGATAATACATTTAAATTATACCAGAATTTTTTTGCCGTCATGTTGGTATGTTGCGAAGTAAACTGTATCCATTTACGAAATAAACTTACTTCAATGAAGTAAGCGCACATCAAGCGGTTAATTAAGTAATGGTAGTTTAATAATGATCGGGTTAAGCAGCGATGTTATCGTGATGATAAAATCTGCATCTTGAAGTATAGTACGCATTCGTATATTAAATTTTAAATCCACGTGTGCCTTAGAAGCTCTTCTTTGACTCTTAAGTATCGCACACTGATAGAAAAAAATATCCCTTAGAGGCTTTCTGACTAACAACTACTGAATTTTAAATGTTATCTGTTATTTTGATTATGAGGTTGTTTATCTAAACGTTGACTGTTGTCTAAGCCTTTTATTCAAGCAGCATGTTTAAATATATTGATAAGAACTATTTTAAAAAAAGTAATTATTCTGTGATGCGTTTGGACTGCGAGCTACAACCACTTAATTTCTGCATAACTTATTTATTAGCGTAGTTTCCCTAGTCTTTTATTCAAGACAGTTATGTAAGATAACTGAGTTAAAATTAAGCAAACACCTTTACACGGAAACTACATTGAATTCTTCGAGCTAATTTTATTACATCTCATGGGATATAACATGTAAGGCAATAATTTAAATTCTCGTGATATTTGGAGTTGATGTTTGAATACTGAATGAAATAATGAAAAGGAATTACATTTGAGTGAAAAGAACTTTTGGAAAATACATTGTTTGGAAAACTTTGGAAAATACATTGTTTGGAAAACTTTGGAAAATGTATTGTTTGGAAAACTTTGGAAAATGATTTTGTTGGTTGAAATTAATAAATGAAGACTTCGGAAAACAGACATGTCAACACTACAGATAGAATCAGCATAATTAAATAGTATATAATAGCATTCACCAATGCAAATGATTGAGTGATTACTCCATAAGAGAGAAAGTCCTGGAACCTAGGACCGCATGTTGAAAGCCTGTAAAACTAACTGAAGTTTTGTTGCTAGGCTTTTAATTTGGATGAATAATTGATATTGACGTATGTAAGTACAACCCTGAAAGAAATAACATCTCTTAATCTTGCGGTTTCCTTTTGTTTACTTTTCCTCGCAATAGTTTACAAATACACTGTTATGAAACTTGGTATATAACATATTCTAGGTCGAACTTAGAAAATGGGCTGTTTAACAACTTAATTACTTTTCCGAAAAGGAATGGGATTCAAATAAGGAGCTAAGTACAAACATATATCTCCCTCGTTATTCATTTACTGGAAAAAGAGTTTTAAAAGCTTATAGGTATGATATATTTAAGGAATAATGTTGTTTAGAACATGTTCATATGATCACTAAGGAGTTACAACGGTTTCCTGTTACTAATATTCCCTTGGGTAAACCTGATGCCACAAGTTTGAATTGCGAACACAAACAAGAAGCACAGTTTGAGTACCATTAAACATTTTACTATCTATAAATAGTAATTTTACTATCCATTTTGAAGATCACATGATATATAATTTACCAAAGAGAAGGGGGAGAGAGAGAGGGAGAGTGGGAGAAGGAGTGTGTGTGTGTGTGTGTGTGTGTGTGTGTGTGATACAACCGAGATAGGAGAGGGTGTGAAATAAAGTAGAGAAGAAAAAACAGGCTGAGACTGAAAAAGTGTGTGTGTGTGTGTGTGAGAGAGAGAGAGAGAGAGAGAGGGAGCGAGAGCGAGAGAGAGAAAGGTGGGGCAATGGATTTAGTTAATTAGGGGAAAGAAGGAGGAGTTTGGTGGGAATGAGACTGTGACTATGAAAAGAAAGTGTGTGTGTGTTAAACAACGGAGGTGAATGTTAGTGAAAGAATCGAGAAGGAGAGAGTATATGTAAGAGCTGAGAAAGAAAATATGAGAAAGATGAGACAGAAAGACAGACAGAAACATTGATCGATGGATGGATGAATGGATGGACAGACAGACGGATATGAGAAGAATCTCAGAATTTAACGCAAATTACCCAGTACAATAGTGCTTTTATTTTCCCGATCTACTCAAGGCCATTTATCCCGCTATGTAACCGACCCCCCGACTCCACTCAGTTCCCCTCTTGCAGTAGTAGTAGTATTTTTGTTGCAGTAGAGCAATGTTGTGGCTGTGGTCGCAAGCTTCGAGGAAGGGGGAACGGAGGAGAAACTAGAAACAGATATATATATATATATATATATATATATATATATATATATATATATATATATAGAGCGAGAATGGGGATTATCATGCCTGACTTTGGCTGGACTAGCAGGAGTGAAACCACTATAATATAATATTTAACTCGTGCAAAATTACATAATATCTTACAAGGAATAGAGTGCCGTAAATGCCCAATATGTGTAAAACGTATTAAAAACAACAATTGACTTGTGGCAGGTCAAACATTTCTATGCAAATATTATTAGGCTTATCAGACTTAATAATGATAAACATAATAGTTATAACGATAGTAATAATAATTTTTAGCACGACGACCCATCCTCATGCCCACATGTGCATAACACAAGTCAAAAATCATCCAGGAGGTGCAGGGAGTTGTGGTCAGTACCATACTTCAAGCTAGAATTTAGGTTTTCGTGGCCTACATATCTCTACATATCATAGCACCTCAAATTCCACATGAGTAGTCACCGGTCCTAATACATGGGCAAAAAATTATGCACACCCATGGGTTCTCGAAACCATCCAACACAATCAGTGGGGTTGTTTGAGATTCAGAACACTGCACTCCAACCCACTGCGCCGTGGCGCTAGAGATTTATCAATCTTAGCCAGAAGAAAATAGGAAAAAGCTACTTATATGAACCATTTGTACATTCCCTAGCAAGCAGAGACAGATAGGGAAGTCGTGCGTTATACTATAGTTTTTTGGGGGGGGGTATTCATGGGTCACAGAACATGTGACATCGCGAGATCAAACGTTTTACAAAACTTCCTGTAGGTGAGGGGTGGAGAAAGCAAAAGAACGGACGAGAGACTTGGGTTTCAGAAACCTTTAAAACTGTTGTACAGCTGGAGGCTGGGCAGTGTTGATGAGGGTAGTAAAAGTGATTCTCAAGTTTCTAGAAATCTATTGGAAAGTTCTCCCCAACACAACCCATCATGTTGTGGGAAGTATCCCTTGGCATCACAACCGAAAGCTCCAATCAGAATCTCAAGAGTTTAGTGCTCGTTTATATCCGATTTCAACCAGTGAAACCTTTCTATTACCTTTTACCGGGTCTCCTCGTACGACGGTGCTTAGAATGAGCCTGGAATGAAGGTGGATCTTGTTTCATGTTTGGAAAAATTCGAATCCCAAAGTCCCGGCGAAGATTAATCACCGCGAAAAAGGCGTGACGGTATAGTTTGTTTTTTAGTTAATATTAAAGTTGTTCCAAATGATAAAGTTCTAGAACGAATAAGTGTAACGAAGAGTATACTTACAGCAACACCTATCAAGAGGTAAATATATTACAGAAAATATTACATTCAAAACAGTAAGCAAAGTAAAGTGTGTTTTTGAATTTTCCCACTATTTTTTATTTTTTGCGGTTGGTTTTTCTGTTTTATGTTGGACACAAGGATACATTTACACAGAATAAACATCCATTTCCGAGACAGGTGAAGTCGTTCTCTATACAAAAACTTTGATGCCAATCGCGGTTTCAAATTTTTATAACACTTTATGTTATCTACTATGCTGATGAAGTTTTATAATGTCATCTCGTAGAACGTTCTCGTTCTATGTTGTCTCGTGCGCCAGCTGCTCTAATGGTATAGCTATAAGTTATTTATCTCAGGGCATGCGTGAGTGTAGTTTGAAAGGATAACACCAGTTTAGTTTGCTGATAAATGTTGACTAAAATGTTCTGTTTGAGAAGAGTCGCCGACTGTTGAACTTACGAATTAATTATTTCTATGACAATAATTAAGTAAAACGTCGTATGCCGTGAACCGCCGAAATGTTACTGGGAAAGATCCCTCGCATTAGCCGCCAAATCTTACTTACTCAAGCGCGTCACATACTCGCTGCCAAAGAAGAAAGGGATTGACATTACGCGGAGAGAGAGAGAGAGAGAGAGAGAAGAGACTCTGCCGCTTATCGCGAACACGTGGAGAGCGCGATGTAATTGTGTATGAAGGCGACTCGGTTGCATCTGCATTTTAGGGCGGGTATTGTATATGAAGACAATTATAAAATAATGAATCTGCATACAAAGGATAGATCATACAAGAATCTCGTTAACAAGGGCGACATACCTGTGAAATATTGATACTTACTCTAATGGGAAAATGCCGCTAATTTTCTCACAGAGCGTATTATTTCCCGTGCTTGTCCCTTAACCAAATAAAGTTTATTCAGTTTTTGTTTGCCTCGCTGTCTTCGTTACTAATTTTTGGATATTTTTAAATATAAATTAAACGTGTTAACACAATTGTAAATACTCACAACGCACGCATAGATACACGGACTCAAATACACGTGAACACAAAGCAAATAATCGTAGTACAAATAGGATGATGCAAAATAGCTTCTCCGTACACAGGCAATCTCTAAACGGATGTAAGTACATTAAGCTGTGGCTGAAGGAAGCATTGTTTATAACTGCAGCGACAGCAGAAGATAAGACGTGCAGTTCATGTTAATCACGTCATGCTAATCGCGTGTTACAGTATTGGCAAGAAGGTTTTTGCGTCTATCGTTGCTATGGAAACGTCTTAGTTCTAATTGACTAATTGATTCTTCTAATCGTTGTTATGACGATCGGTTTGACGTATCCATCCCCTCCCATTCACTTAAAGCTTTCCGCCACGTAGTCGGTAACTGTCAATCATCTTCTTGATTGGCACCAACTACAGTTGCTGTACTACTTAAAATGAAACTCGCATTCACAAGGTTCATCACATAAGTATGTCGCAGACTTAAGTAAATGTGACTCTGGTTTAGAATGCACACTCTTTTCTTAACTTAAGCTCCGCCAACCTATCGTTACCCCCACCAACTCACTTCACCTGCGATCCATCTTAAAATTCTAAGTATGCATATCTTACTTTGTTGCTACGCGGTACCTCCTGGAATTTCAGAATTTCATTCACAAAAATGTAGATCGGATTAAAATACACAATTCGTCATATACATTTTTTTGTTCAGTGAACCATTTTCAAGATATTGCTTGTTATTCCCTTAAATTTTTCAATACTTATACTTTTTCTCAAATGGGAATTCGTTATTCATTTTTGTTGTCCTGATAATGCAAAGAGAATGGAATACTCCACATAGCAACCAGCTCTTAAAATATTTGACTATGGCTTAAAACCTACCAATTCCCCTTGCTTCCACAAGAAAATTAGCAATAAGATTAATATCTCGATATTCGATTAACTTGAAGCATATGGAGAATAAGCGTTTGTAAAAATAGTTTTTACAAGAGTAGAAAGTCATGTGAGTGTAACATATGAGATTTTTTTATATTCATTCTTTGTGTACTTATTTTCTGAAATTTTCCAGCGCAGACTCAGCTGTATCAATGGATTTATACTCTGAAATAAATGAGTTACGCCTTTCGTTGCCTTTTTCTTTGTAGCTTTAACTCCTGATTTTCGGGCTAAAATTTTTTAATTACATTATTATATACTAACATACATGTTAGTTTAGTCTCTGAAAGCAGCAGTATATTTTTAATTTAATTACAACTGGCTATTCTCATGGACTGATATTTATCTGGCTCCCTGTGCTTCCTGAAAACTGCAAGTCATTTGATACAGTCGAACTGCTCTCAGCCGTTAAAACAGCCTTTAGTTCACGGCCCAAGGCCTGTTTACGTGTTTAAAAAAAGGGATAAGTCGCAGTTGCACCTCTAAAGTATTTAGGTTCTATAATGAATTTAAGGCTGAAAAACAACAAAATCACTTAGTCACATGTGCTCAGGTCTCTTAATCTATCAATTAAAATGTATCAAAAATTCAACCTAATAACATTTTAAGAACGCGTAAACAATATATTTCACATCTTTTGTCTGTTCCAACAGTCCCAAAAGTTTTTCAGTTGTAGACCACTGCACAAAAAACACAAACAATTAGCCGTGACTGTAGACATAAATGAACAGACTAAATCAGCAATACTAAAATTATATAAGAATTTTTGTATATCCCTATTGATAGAATAACAAATTAGTTGCTGCGGAAAACTAAGAGTCAGGTTTACTATACGAAATATATTTTCAACATTATTAACTGTAGTTTTTAAACCACATTATATGCCCAATGCTTTCTAATGAGTTAAACACTACACATATGGACGTTTAAAGGTTGATTACATTTTAAAATATTATAAAACTAATCAAATAAAAATCCTGTAAAGAGAGAACACGTAAAGATCGTTTATTGTTTCTGCATATTAAAAATTAATATTTGTATATGTGCGTGGGAGGTATACAGGGAGAGCAGTAGCAGATGAATTAAAAGATCCTAATTAACATAGACAACTTTGAACAATGCCAGGTAAAAATTTTCCTTGAAAAATGATTATTCCTTGCATCAAAAACCATATAAAATATTTGCGTTATAAATATCATATACACCACTTAGAAGTATATTTTTTGCACTGAGGTTTACAAAAATTAAGTGGGAAACTAAAACATTAAGTAAGAATGTATATCTCGTCAAATTATTCCATTTATATCAGGTTTCGTTGGGTCAACGATTTCCGAAATAATTAAGATAACGTTTCTCGCTTCTTCGTGAATTTTTCGAAAACTTTCTAATATCATAGCAGCACAATAACATTCTTTTTAAATAATAAACTGTAGCCTCAGAGTTTTTGTATCCTTAGCAGTTCTTACATGAAGTGTAGAACAACTATGACAACGCAAGTAGTTTGACTGTTACTCATTGGATTATTCCACACACCCCTCACAGTGTTTCAACCGTTCAAACCTCCTGGGAAAGCTGCACACCCGCAAAGCTCCTCCAACGGAGAAGTTGCCGGATCATCAGGAGTAGTATATGAAATTTGTAAAGCATATACAGCACATTTTGCAGTATGCTTCCTATATTCGATGAAAAGCACAAAGTCTTTTTTAAGTAGTATTTAACGCCCAGCATACTGATAATTCATGAAGTGAAATGATAATGGAAAGAAAATTTTGGGAAGAAAACTTCCAGGCTTAAGTTTAGGGTACCTCACCGGCATTTGTCAGTTATGAAGAGAGAAAAATCTAGAAAAATCTTCAGTCAGGAAGTATGGTCGTGGCGGGTTATTAACCGTGGGGCTTTCGTTCACAAGTCGATGCCTTAAACACCTCGACCACTCTTTTCGGGATAAAATGCGCTCGGTGATTGTACGTAATAGAGAATGACATTTATATTTATTTATTTGTGCTAGCAATCTTCTTTAGAATAAGGCTATACATCAGCCCAAGCTGTTATCTGTAATATTCTACTCATATTACATTCTTAATTATACATAATAATAATTAATAATAATAATAATAATAAAATAATATTAATAAAACCAAAATAATAATCTAATATTACTAATATTCTAATGATAATATAATTACATAACTTAACATCACATGGTGCAACTAATTCACATCTCTTTATTGTCCATAACCATTTCTTTTTTACTTTGGACAGATACTCTCCAACCTCTTTACTATCCTTGTTAAAAATCTTGCTTAAAGCTACTTTCCTGTCCAGTTTTAACCATTTCCCATTTATAGCTTGCTTTCTCCAATAAGAAATGCAATAACATAACTGTTAATGGGACGGTACCAATATTTCTCGTTACTGATACTGATTTTTGAGCAGGATACGTGATACTCACTTTATAAAATACTGTAGAGGGGATAAGTTGTTCACTGAATTGTATTATTATTAGTAGTTTTCTGTGTATAGACGAATGTAACCAATTTTGTATTGTATGCTAATTCCGACATTGTTCCTGTTTGATATTCTCCAATTGGTAGCAATTTTTTAGGTTGTTAACGCCGAGGGTATACATCCCTACTGTTGGTCAAGGCTAATAATAGTAATAGTAATAATAATAATATAATATTATTATTTCTTTGCTTCCCTTTTATGTAACTATATTTTTTGCTGAAAACTTACCTTTAAAGGAATTTCTATCTCATTATGGAAATAAGTCCTACAATACAGTGAAAAGTACAATTTATCATCCACTGAAGTTATTTGAATGATGGGTGGGGCAAGAGGAACCGTATCTAGTCAATTTGCTGAGTTTCGCAAAAAGTTCTGTCTCAAGGCCAATTTCATGTACAACATTGCAGTTTTTGCTCTTAAAGATTCAATAAAAAGTCTCCAAAACCATCTATATTTAAGTTAATTTCATTCTGTAGCGTATGACTAATAGCAGAAGAGCCATAGTTTTAGCAATTTCCCCTCTGAAATAGAGTTTTCCACTGTTATCTTTTACTCATAATTGGAACTTATTTCAGCGATAATCATGTTTTGTCCTCTTGTACTATTCTTGTTTATGTATAATAATTTGTAAAAGTATTAAGCTTCGTCTGTTTGGCAACCCCTACTTTTGGGAAAGTTGGAAGTTTTCTTTCTGAATAAATATAAGCTATGTTAGTGTGAGTTTGACTTGCGAACATAAACACAGATGGAAGGAAAGAACAAACAAGTATTCCCATGCGCTGAATTATCTCACGTTCTTAAATACTAATTTGCTTCTGATGGATTCACAGATTTTGGACACCGAAATGGGTAGGTATATGTAGAGATAGGTAGGTATGTAAGAATGAGCCACCAAGCCAGGTATTGTAAAAACGTGAATTATTGCGTCAGCTAATTCAGCTACATTCACATGTCAGTAACGCTGCACGTCAACTTGGATTTAGGTGCTTGGCTTGTTTCTACATAAAGAGATCCAGTAAATCTGGCTAACATTTATAATGAAGAAATATATATGAAATCTGGGTTGGCATTCTTTCAATGTGATTAAGCAATTAAGCTTTAACTTTTGCATTCTTTCTGTCAGGTTGTATATCTTTAATTCTGTTTTTATTTATTCACGGTTTTACTTATAATATAACAATGTATATTGTGGATAGGTTCAAAGACAGAATACTTGCTATAACAAAGTTAAAAGTTTTTGTCAGAATTTAGGGTTGACAAAGTTTAAGGGTTGCTTTGATACTATCATTTACACTCCTCTGACTTTGATCGCTTCAGTTATCATCAAGATAGCAAATTATAAAGTCAAATAACTCTTTGAAGTCGTAGAGTATAAAAACCGCTAGTAGGGACTTAAAGACGAAAGTCTATAGATCTAATTTGAAAAATAAGGCCACTGATGCTGAAGTGAGAAAGAGCCAACCGCTAGACAGCGCAAACAAACGGAATTATTCAGATGGTCCCAACTGATTCAGAGAAGAAAAAGGAACTGAGTGAAGAAAGAATTGGCAAACTAACAGGCTGAGGAGGCTTCTAATTTAGAAGCCAATCCGTTTGCTCTGTTCCATGCTGCCTATGAAGAACACCAGGGTACAAACAATTAAATAACGGAACAAAGGAATTAGAGAAGAGGCTGCTGGTCCTGACAATTGATTTATTTGTGGGGCAGTGCAGACTTCCAGAGAGGGTATAAAACATAGAACAGCCCTACAATGTGAAGGTCAGGCGGTAATTGTAAGACAAGAAGAGGTCAGCCAAATTCAAGTCAGCTCAGGAGGTAAAGAAATGCTGAAACTGCTTACAGAATTTGCATCAGCGAACACTACACACAAAACATTTGCACTACTACATGTTTTTTGTTATTAATTCCATTACAGCTTACGTGATAAAGGAGGAAGCACATATATTTTGGAGAAAAGCATGTATCAGTAAAAACTAAATGTATCATTTAAGACCGACATACTTTTAGCATACACCCCGCAAAACTTCTATAATTTTCCACACCAAATAACACTTACATGGTATAATTTTCACTGTATTGTTTTTTAGATATATTAATTTATCTATAAATATTATGTATGTGTCCTCCACATTTTCAACGTATTATCCATTATTAAGAGGGCGTAAACGATTACATAAGAATTATTGAAATTAAAAATATAATTTATGCAGAAGAAAACTCTTGTGATATTATCTTCGGAATGTTTATTTACATTTTCCATATTTTAGTATAGCTCTTATTTTATTTCATAATTGTTATTTTACACTAGTCGTGTGTAGACAGTAACTTGGTAAGTTGAATCAAACTTGGTAGGTGTTACTTTTCTTCTTACTCGCGCATGTGCAAATACTATGAACATCAAACATTTATCGAGTTGATATTTCAGCACTGGATTGTCCCCTCAGCATGTACAAATTTAGAAAAGAAAGTTTTTGTAGGAATAATATTTATAACAGCAGTAGCACATAAAGTTATGTGCATTGTAATTATGTTACTAGTGTATAAATATTAGTAGTTTTTTGATACGTATTTTATTAATTGCCCTACGGAGAGAAAGAAAACCTCCACTTTTAGAATCTGGGCATAGTCATAAAGGGGATTACTGTATAATATTTATTTTATAACAAGCGTTAAAAGGCACTAGACATTGTACATTTTGCGCACAAGGAATAACCAGTTTTGACGAGAGGAATAACCAAGATTATACACCAGTTCAATTCAATATTGTATGCATATTTAGCATTTTAAATATAATTATATGTGTAATTTAAATTTCGAATGATCACGGAGAATTGTGGCATTGTGACGATACGTCAGAGCACTGTTTTGAAAGTCGTCCTCCGTGGTATAGTGATTACCATGCTAGCCTCTAGTTCCCGAGGTCACGGGTTAAAAAACCCGGCGGGGGCCATGGATTTTTTTCGGGCGTAAGAATCCTTAGCATGGCTTCCTTCGGAAGGGAAGTAAAGCCGGTGGTCCCATATCTTAGATTTACGGTACGTAAAGGAACCTCAAGCCTGATAGAAAGACCTCTGAGCAAAATTTCCGGTCTTTCATGCCCGGTATAGAATGGGACGCTAAGGACCATAGCAGTTAAAGAGCGTCCATAAATAAAACTCAAATAGCTGATTGAAGGCAGCCGGTTCATGAATGGCAACAGTTAAAAGATTTATAAATCAATCCGAAAATTCATTTGTGCCTCTAGTTCGTAGAAAATATAGTGGCTGTGAGCGTCCGGCCTTGTGCTTGGCACTTGGAGGGAATGCACGAATTGAAGTCAGCAGCATAGAGACGTAAGCGATGCTCTCAGGTGAGTGCTCGACACACCCAGCACAAAACCGTCAGCCAAAAATGTCAGCGCTTGAAAGCAGCCATTAATATTCCTTTTGACCAAAGCTGAACTGTTTTCCGACTTTGCAACTCGAACTAAATCCCAGTTTCAAACGAGTAAATCATTACTTATGAGTTCTTTCCCATTCCGTAGTTAAATAAAAATTATACTGATAATGTGTGTTTATAAAGGTTCTAGTTCGCTTAAGAGCAAGGGGTTTTCATTTCCCTTATTTTTCTTTCAGAACGATCCCTTTTTGAAGTTATATTGGGGCGCCTTTAAGACCTTGAAACATTCTAAGAATAGAACGTTTGGTCAAAGTGAGTCTATGTTTTGCAAAACAGCTAAGCACGCAGTAATGACCCTTTTGTACCACAATGTTTCAACAGTACAATTTGTATGGAATATAGAGAAAAGATTTGTATAATTTATTAAACATTGTCATCAGTTTCATTTTCTTTACCACGTACGTAGTATGCAAAGGGGGTATTGCATTCCACCAAAAAATTGGATACCGGGATTTTATCGGAGGTGCACGTTTTGAGGCCCCCTGAATTCAAAGAAGCATTTTTAGAAAAAGGTTTCTTTGTGTGTATGTGTGTCTGAACAGTATAATTCAAAAACAAAATTCGGCTAAACACCAAACTTGGTATTTGGGTTCAGTGCCTCCCAGAAATGCGATACGAAGGTTTTCAAGAAAATCTCTTACACCAAACTGCCTTTTACAATGAACACGTTTCGAAATTTATTTATTAAAAATGACTGTAAAATTTTTGATTAAAATACCACATACTGAAGATATTTACACGACAATTAAAATCTTGAATTTCCTGGGAAAATCCTGAGAATCTCTCTTTATTCGGAAGGAATTTTGTATAAGATTGTATAATTGGTAAACGTTAGCAATAAACGAAGACGTACTACTGTTATGGCTTTGTATTCTTCAATTTTAAATCATACAAATTGTATAAGAACTACAAAGGCATAAATAGTCCAATTTATAAGCGCATAAGAGCATGATATCCCCTAAAACAGTATAGACCGTTTCAAAATCAGGAAGGACAGAGGTCCGACTAACTACACTGCCGTTAATTAAAATTGCAACACCAAGAAGGAAACGCATGAATTCAGTGAATTTAATACCACAGGTTAGGTATATGACAAGTAACAAATGATAAACTTTTCAAATCTATGCATGACGTTTGAGCCCTAATATTCAGTATTTGGTGTGGCCTCCATGCGGTACAATTAGAGCCGCTATACGCCGTGGCATTGAATCAAAAAGGTTCTGAATAAGTTACTGAGGGATTTCCCTCCATGCAGTTTGTATTTGAGCCCACAAATCCGTAACATTGGTTACTGGAGAAGCGTGACGCACCAGGTGCCGACCGACTATATCCCAGACATATTCGATGCGCGACATGTCAGGCGAACGTACAGGCCAGGGAAGCAATGGTAATCGTCACTCTTCGAAGAGGACTTGTACATTCCACGCAATATGTGGCCGGGCATGGTTCTGTTGAAATGTGGCCTGTGGAGATACCTGAAGCAAGGGGGTTACCTCAGGCTCTACAACCACCGTTGGGTACCGGCTGCTTCAAAGTGCTCTCAATTCATAGGAGGCGAAATCGCTTGTACCCAATGGCGCCCCAAACTATCACACCTGGTGTTTGTCCGCTATGCCGCTCAACAATGCAGCCCTCCAGGTTGCGCTCACCACGGTACCACCAGACACGTATGCAACCATCACTGTAGGACACGTTGAAGCGGGACTCGTCCTAAAACACTACTTTTGCCACACAGCACCCCAGTGACGGTGTTCACGTGCCCATTGCAGTCGGAGGAGCTTCTGGTTTCTGGACAATGGAATACGACGCAATTGCATGCATGATACCAGTCCAACCTGTAGCAGGTGGCGACGAACCGTTGATGCAGACAAGTTCACACCTGTTGCAGTGCTCCAGCATAGAGCCAACATTATAGATGAAGCTGGACGGTTCGTTATGGACATGCGGATAAGATGGCGATCGTCCCGTGTTGTGGTAATGCTCCGTGATCCATACCCGCTCTTCGCTGCGTACGACCTTCATCTATTCACTGCTTCCATATACGCATCACTGCTGTAGCAGTATGCCCTGTACAAGTCGAAATGTCACGGTATGACAAACTCCCTTCCCGGAGACCGATCATTCTGCCCCGTTTGAACTCACTCACATGCCAATATGGCTCCCTTTGACGTCAACGAGGCATACTGGCACTCACTTTATTGTTTCCATCTTCTTTGACAGCTGTGCACTTCTACTCTTGACACAACACTGACCTTGTCGGACCGACAGGATAGGGCTCTGCACCGCCTACGTGTACATCATGTCTCTACAAACCTAATCACTTATTTTTTGCTCACTCTTCTACACTTCCACCAAGCTTGGAGTTATTCGGGAAATTCTTTCTTGGTGTTGCAATTTTCACAAACGGCAGCGAATATTGTTTAAATGCCTTTTAAGATTTCTAACAAAAACAATAATACTCCCTTTCAAATCAGATAACCAAGCTAATCCCAATTAAACAAGAGACTAAAAATAGCTGCAGTAATCTTATACATAATAAGAATCAAGGGCAATAATATTAAATAACTGAATAAAAATCTATCATAGAAGAAAAATAATTCACCATATAATTATCACATCGGATTAATAAATAACCAATTTAACCAAGCCGGATACATGTGTTGAAACAAACATAACACCAAGCTGCTGCAATTATTTTAGTAATTATACAATCCCAGTATCATTTGGTCAACTAAGCTGAAAAACTAAAACTAAACAATAAAACAAAACGTCAAATTAAACCACAAATTTACAACTACTGTTCCTTCCATATACCTGATAAGGGTTGAGGGCAAAAATATCTGAAAAAAGCAACTATATTATACTGTATATTGTACAATATATTGTGGCATGTGAGGTTGGTAACACTGTAATATGTGGTGTAGCATTTTATGATTAACGCTTAGGTTGGCAATGAGAGCAGGTAGTGACGTAGTAGAAGGGGAGGGGTAAAACTGGTTTTATCTTGTGGTAGCAGGAAGCCAGGTCTCTTTGAACCTTGCCACTGAACAGAGCAAGCACGTGTGTTAGGATGACGCTTCACCGAACAAGAAGGTAAATTGTATTACTTTTATTTGGTACAATATATTTGACATCTAATTCTATACTATGTGAATTATTTATGTAGGTAGTCCCTTCCTTCCTAGACTATGATGATTTAATAATATTTTGGTATTTTTTAGGTATTTTCAGTACTTTGTTAGCTTGCCCCCGTCGGACCTCGTGTTAGGAAAATGTGTTGCTTTAGATCCCGGTCCTGTGCTCTACACCCCGTAATGGAGTGAAATAAAGGAGGTTCCGACAATATCTGGCAGTAATAACAAAACAAGGCAAAATCAAAGGTAAAACCACAACTACGAAGATGTACAAGGCAATAATCACATAACACTAGAAAAGATAAATATGCAAAACTCAAGTATATATAAAGGCTTTTCAATAATTCCTTTCACATAATAATAATAATAATAATAATAATAATAATAATAATAATAATAATAATAATAATAATAATAATAATAATAATAATAATAATAATAATATAGTAACCATATAAACTAACACAAAAGAAGCGCATAAGTAATAAAAGTAAATATGTTAACTTAATTCAAAATGCAAAAACTGCCCCAACTGACTAATAATAAAACTTCAAATCCGGTTACATAATACCCAAACATAATTACGCCACTTTAATCATAATAAAAGTACAAATAACCACCAGATTAAAGTAAAACAAACCAATAACCAATCAAAATAACTAATGATTATTACCTGTTCTCACTTGACTTTCCCAAACACGACGCAAGCAATAAATCGAGTATCACAAACAAACCTGTCTTAGGTACGTTACTTTGAGAAAATATAGACCTTTTGCAATTATATTTGCAAGCGTACTATAAACTCAGTATGCACAACTAAACTCCCTTTCAAGTACAAAATCACAAGCCCAACGCAAAAGCTAAATTATCTTAAAGAATAATAAATCCATTCTCAGTTGCAGCTTACAGAGATCAACAGCACCTTCTAAATGATAAGTATTTCCATAATTTTACTAAAACACATTGTATTCACATGCAAAACGTTTGCTAACCCACTTGAAATCGAAATTGTGTTTTATTTATGGACACTCTTTAATTGCTGTGGTTCTTAGCATCTTATTCTGTATTAGACATGAAATACCCTAATTGTACTCAGAGGCTTCTTTATCAGGCTTGAGGTTCTTTTACGTGCCGTAACCATGCTTTACAGCCCGATTAACTTGAGATGGAAGCTCGCTGCGCAGTACAAGAGGAGGCAACTAAGAGTAGTGGAAGACCAACTGCAGCCACGTGCGGCCAAGAGGGAGGGGAAATCACATGCATCTTACCTTGAGGCTGGTTTCAGACAACATACGCAACACTAGCAGAAGATCCAGTTGAATCTTCAGTCCCTTGCTCTTGACAGTTTTCACCTTCCTAGAAAACTCGGGGGAATCACTGCTTTCGTCGGTGTCGCCCCCTAGATGAATGATAATTTCCTGCCGCCATCCAGCAAGCCTTCACTGCGCATGAATTCTAGCTCAACAATGATGACGTGCATATGGACTAGTGTGTGATGAATGTATATATGTCTCATCCATATATATTTAATGGACGGCCATCACTTCTATACTGTTTTATCGTTCTAAGATAATGGAGCCGCTTAGTTCTGATGTCGTGCCGCTTCATTAGGAGTTTTCTATTCTTTTTGTCCTTTTACAGGTAAAACCCAACATAAGTAGTATCTTTCGTAATATAGATACACTCTCTTCAAAGTTGATCGATTCCTTTAACTTTGCATGCACCTTCTTTAGTGTCGGTCTTTGCTTGTGAAGAATATAGAATTCATTCACATTACGGCGTACTACTGCCTCATTGAAATTATCTAAGCTCGTACAATAATACCTTTTAGGCTTCTTTTTATGCGGTGTGGCAAATGAAGGTAAAATACCACTATTAATATCTATGGTTTCCTTAATAATTCTTCTTACACTTCTTACGGAAGCGCTTTTCGCCTCAGCAACACTCTTTCCAATGTTTGTCACATTGATGTTTACCACGCCAGCCATTACATGTCTTTCCATGTATTTATATACATTGCTAATAACTTCCCTGGAATGGGAGTGAGGTACTTTGCCTTTAAGTTTACTGCCCATGTATTAACAGTAAGTAAAACGCAAATTCAAAAAATACTCAACGCAGGCACTCAAAGTTACACACACACACATACAGAGAATACAACTCGGAACAAAGCAAAAGTATCGTGTATATGCTGTTATAGACAAACATATAACGCGCACGGACACGTGCCTTAAAAGATAGAAGCTCAGATAACACACGTGCAACGTCAACAACCCCACGTGCGTAACTGACTCCCACTGTCCTCTCGGGATAGATAACGGACTTATCGTTTAGTGCACACCTTTCCTCAGCTGCCATCTCAAGTTAATCGGGCAGTAATTCCCTTCCGAAGGAAGACATGCTAAGGATTTTTACACACGAAAATATCCATCGCCTTCCGCCGGGTTTGAACTCGAAACCTCGGGAACTAGAAGCTAGCATGGTAACCACTACACCACAGAGAACGACAAAAACATATGTATGATATCTAACACAATAGCAAACAGACTAAAAGAGAAAATCTATATAAAATGGGTCAGGTCAATTTAGCTTCCTCTGGTCACACATATAACCAAGTAGTCAAAGTCTCTCCAAATATTCGCCTTCCCAAAATAACGAGAAAGTGATCAGAATACGTCCGCAAAATTAAAATTATATAAGAGCCGAAAAGTCAGAGATCCTACCTTAAGAATGATCACCATGTGCACCACACCAAATCACACACTTTTTTTCCTTCAACCACTCCTCTACAGCAAAACGCGATATCAGTGCAGCCTCACAGGAGACCCAACAACGAACGCGACTGCCACAACTTCACAAACGGCCGAAATGCAAAACATAATGAGATACTTAGCGCAAAAAATAATATGAAACTTCAGTGCACAGTACACTACACAAAAATTCTGATGTGTTACACTCGCATGACTTTCTCTACTCTTGTACAAACTATTTTTACAAACTCTTATTATCCACCTATTTCATGTTAATCCAGACAAAATTTTTCAGAAACGATCTTATTGCTAATTTTCTTGTAGGTGCAAGGGGAATTGGTATGCTTTAAGCGATAGTCAAATCTCATAAGAGCTGGTTGCTATGTAGGGCATTCCATTTTCTTTGCATGCCCGGGACATACAAAAAGAAAAGAATTAAAAACAAAACGAATAACGAATTCCTATTTGAGAAAAAGTATTAAGTATTGGAAAATTCAAACAAATAACAATGAATGTGTCGGAAATGGTTCACTGCACACAGAAAATGTATATGACATAACTTGTGTGTTTTGTGGTAAAATTTTGTCTATCTCTTACGATTTACCAGTTATGCAAAATTCATTCGGAATGCAGACAACTTTTTGGGATATTTCCAGAAAATTCTAGATATGCCCTTTCATTTGCCATGAAAGTGTCTTAAAATATGATATTTTAATCAAAATCGTCAGCGCCATTTTTGAGAGAATTAAAATTTTTAAAAAATGTTCCATGTAAAGGGTAATCTGGGGTGGGGCGATTGTCTTGAAAACCTTCGTGTCGCATCTCTGGAAGACCTAAATACCAAGTTTGGTGTTTATCCACTGTTCGTTTCTGAGTTGCTGTTCACAGACACACACACAGACATGTTTCCAAAAATGCTTTTTTTGTATTCAGTGGGTCTTAAAACATGTATTTCCGATAAAATCTCGGTATTGAATTTTTGGGTGGAAGAGTAGAGAAAGTCATGTGAGTTTACCACATCAGATTTTTCCCTTTGCATTTGTAATAAAATGTGTGATGTAGCTATTTCTGCAACGTTTATCTGGATTAAAGTGAAGTAGATAAAGAAATTAACTTTCTTAAGAATAGTTTGTATATAATAATTTGTGTAGTAACAAACGATAGAGGGTAAAGAAAGTCATGTGAATGCATTGCATCACAATTTTTTATAATAAACCCTATCAAACCAAGTAGTGTAAACTGTGTAATGAACATATCAGCAGTATATGACCTTTATTCGTAAATAGGAGTAGATGGTATTAATTATGCAATATAAAATATAAGGGGGAATAAAGGTCGTATCCCTCAATGTCAAATATGCTAACTTCATGACCCATTTGTTTAGAAACTATTTAAAATATAAGAATGAAACATTTACAGAAAGTAGATACGTGCCATCTAAGTTCACGTCTTATATGAAGAAACATAACTTTTTATTGATTATGAAAATTATTATTAGAATTTATGAAAAATTAATTTGTCAAGATAACTAATTTACTAACACCAAAATATACATCAATAATAGCATAGAGCTGTTGTTTCCATCATATCAAAACTTCATTCAGCTATCTTCATTAATTCCTGAGAAAACCGATCATTTATATCAGAAAATGTTATTAAAAAAGACACTTTTCAAAGCAAAACGGAGAAAAACGCTTAGATATATTTATAAATAACATTGTTTAGACATACGGAAGTTGCCATTATTTGGAATGGCCCCAATTTGTAGGGCAAGGCTTCCAGTAAAAGATGAGCTAAAATGTACCTCTGCACTCCAAAGAGTATGGCAGTTATTTGTTCTGAAATGGTGTTGAAGTAGGTTGTTGCTTCACGTATGAAAAGTCAGTTTGAAGATGTATTATATTTCGACTGTTTCTTTAAATATTATATATTTATTTTTGCATCGGCTGCGTCAGTATTATTGGAGACATGGATTTCTTTGCAAGGCGTGGTGCGGCTGAAGAATGTAGGCTTACACAGATTTACATTTTTACTTCACTACATTTATTAATCCTTGACACAATTTAAATAACACTTCACTGATATAGAGAGCTGTGAGATTTTTTTTATTAAATACTTGCACTTTTTGACACGTAAACTATTTTCGTCTCGCACTGAATGCATATTAAATTTCCCGAGGACGCATCTCGCGTTCGGTTAGGAATACTGTCTAAAACCAACGCGTACAGTTTTGAGCGCTGTCTACGAGCAACTGAATTGATTTCTACCGCCTAAATTTGTAAATATCTGTATTTCAAGTCTCTGATTGGCTATTCCTAGTCCAATAGAATACTTTTATTTAACTTAATTTTTTTCTGGTTTATGATTTGCTATTTTATAAACCGTCACAAAAATTACATTATTGTTGCTCCGAGAATGACTAATAGCATTAATACACTTTCTTACTCATTATTGCTTCAATGTTACGTCATTGTTAGCAGCTTTTAACCTATTATTCTCACAAATCCTACATTATTAAATTACGTAATACATTCACATAACATTATTGAACATGTATGCAATAATATAAATATATACAGAGACTGTTAGGTATATTTTACAAATTATTACATACACATATTGCTTTAAGGAGGGCTGTTATTGAATTTTATAATTAGACTGAAATTATTGTTAAAAATACTGTCTCGTGTAGAATTCAGAGTGCAAAATGGCAAATAAATAACATAGTAAAAATATATATTTAAAATATAAATTTTGTGCCTATAACAATAGAATGCATATAACATTATAGAGAAGATTCCGGTTTATAAGACTATACAAAAAGATAAAAATGTCATTTTTACTTTCTATACTAAGTATAGTAAGTAGAAGTATTGCATTCCACCCAAAAATTCGATACCAATATTTCACCGGAAATTCATATTTTTAGGCCCCTTGAGTCCAAAAAGACACTTTCAGAAAACGTTCCGTGTGTATATCTGTGAACTGCATATCTCAAAAACGAAATTTGGATAAATACTAAATTTAGTATTTCATTGAGTATCTTTCAAACATGCGACACGAAGATTTTAAAGAAAATCCCCCTTCCCCAGACTACACTTTACATGGAACATTTTTCGAAAATTTTGATTTTCTGAAGAATGGCTCGAACGATTTTGATTAAAATATCATATGTTAAAGATATTTTCATGAAAAATAAAAGTTATATCCTGAATGTTCTGGAAATGTCCCCAAAGGTCGTCTTCTTTATGAGTGGCTTTTGCATAACGTAAACCGCAAGAGATAGACAACATTTTTCTACAGAAAAATGTAGACCTCGTTAGAATACACAATTTAAGTCACATACCTTTTTTGTGGAGTGAGCCATTTCCGTGATGTTCTTTGTTATTTGTTTGAATTTTCCAATACTTATATTTTTTCTGAAATAGGAATTCATTGTTCGTTTCTTCGTGTCCTGGAAATGCAAAGGGAATGGAATGTTCCACATCTTAAATGATTTGACTATTTCTTAAAGCCTACCATATTCCCCTTGCAGCTACAAGAAAATGATCAATAAGTTTAACATCTCGATATTTCGATTAACATGTAGTAGTTGTAGAATAAGGTTTGAAAAATAGTTTGTAAAAGAGTAGAGAAAGTCGTAGAGTGTAACACTTAAGATTTTTTTGAAAACGTTGGCTCTTAAAATAATTTTGAACACTATCGATTATTATAAATTGGAGAGGAAATTCGAGAGAGAGAGAGACAGACAGAGAAGACACACACGCAAACACACAGGCAGGGAGATACCGAATTCTTCTTACCGAAAACGTGGTAGAGCGCAGTTTCGTTTACAAAAGGAGCTGGAATTAAGGGAGATGGTAACAAATTAGGAAGGAGTTTCTTTTTGTCCTATACCGTAACAGCTTTAAGACGGTTTCCTGTACCTTTTTACCGACCTTTCCAAATTAAACTCTCGCACAGCTTTTTGCAACATCTGGGAATCCCTATTCTAAAAAACAAACAAAAGTCAAAGGCATCCCACAAGAATGTCAGCGTGTCTGCAAAAGGATCTATTTCACTGCTGTCTTTCTTGCAGGCTGTAAAGTTACAAGTCCTCCAAGTTACAAATTATTCCTTCATTGTGCATGCACTTTAAAGAAGGATGAAAGCAATTTGAACGTTGGAATAGCTTCCTTAAATTTTAGAAGAAATACATTTCCGAAATATGACGCTTGTACTATGTAATAGGTGTATATTAGATTCTAATTGCTATTTTATGCAAGAAAACCGATGCAAGGCATTCTCAGAGATCTCAATTTTCAGCAGTCTAATAGTTTTAGGAGATTATTCTATTCATACTGCGCATTTGATATTGGCCAATAACGTTTAACAATGACTCAGATACTGACCAATCATGCTTATCTGCTTGCAAAGCAGCGATTTTATTGTATAAAGTCTAAGCTTGTTACTGAACCGTAATAAACCATACATAATGCAGTAATTAATAGGCTACTTCATAGCAGTAGCAGTAGATTTGATTAACAGGTCACCCCCATGGGTCTTCACTGAAGCCAATCTGCAGATAAATCAACAGCACTATCGATAAATTCCGGATAAACTACGAAATTCTACATTTGGCTACAGGGGAGGGACATGGG
This sequence comes from Deroplatys truncata, assembly GCA_030765065.1. Taxonomy (NCBI): domain Eukaryota; kingdom Metazoa; phylum Arthropoda; class Insecta; order Mantodea; family Mantidae; genus Deroplatys; species Deroplatys truncata. The sequence goes on from CM060986.1 coordinate 138,728,571, forward strand.
ACGTAGCGAATGTAAGATAATTCAGAGACGACTAGGGATATTGACAGACAGAATATGGAATTACAATGTACGGCTAAAATTTCGCTTAACTTGTGAAATAGCACAGGACTGGGGGAGGGGGGCCTATTTAGATAACTGTACGCGAGAGGAAAGAAGTGGTTTGGCTAGCTAAGATTGAGCGCCTGGAATTGTAACAAATTAACTGATAATACCGGAGTGAGAACAAATCCACTCTGAGGTGAAGGGGAACATTGAATCATATTCTGGCTGAGAGCAGGGAAACGGAACTAGTAAGAAAAAATTATTTACCACCACAGTTTCTGAGTCCAATTGAGAAATGAGGCCTGATTAGATATAATGTTGGACGCGAAGTGACATAAAAATTGGAAACCTCACATTGGAACACCCAACTTTTTTAATGATTTTTGTATACCTACAAATATTTGATTAAATTAATCATTGCTCCAATATATCAACTTTCAAAAAAAAAAACCTTACCTACCCAAAAAAAGATTCGGCAAGGAGGTTAATTGCCCTGAGGAATGGAAAAGGGGGAGGCGGTACATAGGAACGAGCTCTTAAGGGTCGGAGTACTTGATATATTGGTAATATAATTGTAAATTATGCTTCTTATTCTTAATATTATTATTACTATTTTGTTTTTACTTCCTTCATTATGTTAGTAGCATAGTACATACTAGTACATACTTATGTATGTATAGTGAGTATATATTTAGTATTATACACACAGTGTTAGATTATAAGGACAGGAGAAGCATGTACAACAATGAGACCCATGCGATTGTTGTATTGTACAACAGTAGACTGAAACACAATAAAAGTGCTGCTGCTGCTTGCCGCCGCCGCAAAAATAGCAATAGCAAAAATCATTTAGATTGGAATACAGAGGTAAGAACTAATACGAATAACAGGTCACTCCCATGCGTCTTCACCGAAGCCAATCTGCAGATAAATCAACAACACTGCTGGTACATTCTGGAGAAACTACGAAATTTCACAATCTCAACATCCACTTGAATTTCTGTTACCGAAATTCAGTAGATTCCTTTAACTTACAGCTTTTTAATCAATGCGCTTCCAAACAAAATGTTTTTTAAAAAAGTTATCCTGTATTATTTTCTGATTTTGGGTTACCTTAATTTTGAGCTAGAGTATTTTCTCATTCCCAGTGTTGGTGGCATGTTAGTGTTCCGTGACATATTCGACGGTTCGTTTATATACCGTGATGTGACAGGGCATACTAAAATCCATGATTATGTGATTTAAATTTTAAACAACACAAACAATAATTAGTTATTGCTTACATAATCTATTACATTATATTCACGGATTGGTCTTAACAGAGCCCATTTAAGGTTACGAGAAGCATCAAATCCTTTCATGCTTCGCAGTTGCAAATATATCGATAAATCTGTGGAATTACCTATGACAACACCGTCCCACATGTCTGCTTAATAAGAGGCTTTGTTTAACTCTTAGGAATACTGTGGCGTATTAGTAAGCATTGGCATACCAGACACATTATTGTGTCGCATTGTCGGCATTACTGGGTGACTTTAATTATTTCTTTCGGCTGAACGAGGCTTCTGCTTTGGCGCCGACCACGCCAGAGAGAGTAGGCTTTGTTGGAATCTCTGTCTGGTATGCCGCCAACCCTGGCTAGCTAGCGTGCCTAGGTACTGTTGGAGAGGGGGATATATAGTTAGCGTTACTGTGTGTGTGTGTGTGTGTGTGTGTGTGTGTGTGTGTGTAAGAAGTAGGTCGCGTGTGGCCAGTCCTCGGCTGTAAGATATCTCCCCTCATCCTTTTGTCTCCCTAAGGTAAATGTAGATTCGCCAAGTGTTTTATCAATAAAGTACAGGTAATATGCGATGTGATATTTGTGTATTTTTGTCAAAACCTCACACCTTCTTCTGAATGTAGACACCAAAGTCCTGGTCCTCTTGCAGTTTGTGAGCTACGCTCCCCCCCCCCCCGTGTGTGTGTTGGGGTGATCAAAATTTTGTAATTTGCTGGGAACCTTTTGGGCCTCACCCCGGCATGTAACAATACTTCGATTTTATTAGTTTTGTTTTATCATCTTTATCTATAACACTACACACTAATTTTCCCACAGTTGGTGGAAAGAAAATGAAAAGCCAGATAAAACTAGGAAAATAAAATAAAACGTTAGTTACAGAAATAAAACGATAGGAAGAAAGGAAGTTTAACTCCTTTTAGGTTTAATTCTTGTTAGGATTTCTCCATCTCTTCTTGAGTAGCTCTCTTTGCACCCAGACCATCAAAATGGGCAGCAGATGAGCAACAAGAAACCAATAACAATGCTAATGCTTTATATTTTCAGTTTGTGCACAAAAGTTGCCGTTAGATAGTAACTAGATGTTGTGACATGTATATATGAGTTGTTAGTGTCGTGAGAAGTTACTTCCAGACGGATGACCCTTGTGACACTTCACCTTATCATAAGGCAACAGCATAGCAGATTAACCGCCACAGGGACCAGATAGTTAATGGAACGTTGGGAATGGAATGCCCTCGGGATTTGGTTTGTCATTTCGGGAACTCTGCGTCCATCATGTGCTTGAGATTAGATGAACATGTGTCCGAGTAATCCATTTTATCCTTCCTTGCTCCTAAACATGTGCAGTTTTGAGGGGACTACACGAATGGAATAACATCGAAATACTTTCATTCGGTACAGAGCGACAAATACGATCTTAAGGCAGGATATCCTTAGTGTATGGCAATGATTTTTCGATCCACTTCATTCAAGAGAACTACTACACTAACTCTCACGTTTTAATGCGAGTCGTTCAACTGAAGCATGAAAAAACTGATGAGTCTGCAATTCTTGAACGAGTTCTTTCACCATGAACTTATTTCATTAGCTTTCGTAATACCTAAATATAGCACAGATGTGTACATCTTAAGCCCAATTATCACGATAGCATTGATATGAATAAAATAACAGGAAAAGAAATAAAAAAAAAGTCTTCTATCCCATAAACTCATGGTGAGACGATAACTTCTGGCTCTCTGCTATGATGCCTATTTTATAATAAACCACAAACTAATATTAACTGTTATATTTCTTACGTTTGTAATTTTCTGTTAATTCATTTGCATAATTTATTTAAGAGAAGTTACAAGCCACCAATATGGGTAGCCGAGGTAGTTAAGGCACCGACTCAGGTTCATGGTTAAAATCCCGCCAGGATCACATTCTCTGACTGAAATTTTCTCGAGTTTTCTTCCATCTTCACGACTTGGGCCTGGAACTTCCTTTAGATATTTCCTTTCTCAATTATAATTTCGTTTCATGTATCATGTATCCACCGCTTGTGGTACCATATTGTTGTAACTTCTTTACATATTTTAGCTTAATGGGGGGTAGAGCGATAGGTACCGGTATTTAAGGCATCATAAACTACACGAGGTCCGACGGGGCGAGCTCAACAAAATCCTAAATGCACCTATAGATTCCTAAAACATTGTATGGGAAGGAAGAAGGATCAAATAGCTACTGAAAATTACATGCCAGGATTCTAGATTGATAAAGATGTATTGGATATAAATAGATACAAAATGTTACCTGTTTGCCATCGGCGACGCGTCGATCATGTTATGGCCATCCTACACGAGTGCTCCCTTGCAAGAGAGACAACTGACGCTACCTTCTAACGAACCGGTTTCCTCCACTATTCTGACATCATACGATCTCTGTTACCAACCCGCACACTAGTACATACATTTCCCAACCAACCAACCAACAAACAAACATTACCCTAACCAAATGTCACAATTTGAAGTAAGAATGGGAGTCAAACACTACTAAAAGTGCCACAACCTGGAAATAAAATTAGTTATAATATTATTGTGTTACAGAATCACTGCTAATGTTACAAGTTATCAATGAATACCAAGATTTGTTCTGTAAAGCATCTCATTAGAATTGCTTAAAACGAACATGTTTTGAGGACCAGCAATTAAAATTAAAGCGAACAGTCATTTGTGTGTGCGTATGTGCGTTTATGTGAACAGCATGACTCAAAAACGAAAACTGGATGCATACCAAACTTAGTAGGTATTAAAGTTCAGTATCTTCCAAAGATGCGACACGAAGATTTTTAAGAAAATCTTCCACCCTAAACTACCCATTACATGGAATATGTTTCGAAAAAATGTTTAATTTTCTCAAAATTATTCTGACAATTTTGACAAAAATATCATAAATTTAAGATATTTGTATGACAAATAAAATTTATAACTTGAATTTTATGGGAATAGCCCGTGAAGTCCTCTTTATTACGAAGTGATTTTGTTCAGTTTTACATAACTAGTAAACGTTAAGAAATAGACAAAAAGTGCTACATAAACAGTGCACATCTCTTTTAAAGTATACAATTTATTTTAAATACATCTTATAGCATCAGCTATTTCAGAGATATCCATCATAATTGGTTTGAATTTCTCAATGCTTATAATTTTTAAAGTGCTGTCGATGTTCAGGTGTTTCTTGCAATATTGTCGTGACCTCGTTGTTATTTTAGCTCAATGGGGGGGTAGAGCGGGTACCGGTAAAAGATCGATTATGCTAGAACACATTATGCGAGGTTCAACGGGAGGCGTAGCTAACTGAAATTATGAAAAATATATTAAAATGTCCCTAGCAATGTTAGTAAATCATGATGTGGATGAGGTAAGGGTCTATCTACTATAGAAATTCACAACATGACCCGGATGACAAATATATTCTAGGATAAAGAGAAATTACAATACCTCCTTGCTTCCTTGCCTGTCGGTGGGGGACGCCATGCTTGCACACATGGACAGCGCACACGCTACGACCTTGCCCTTAGGAGTAACTCGACTCGACTGACTAAAACCCACACTAACCTTGGCGTGGTAACGCTATGCTAGAACTGGTTTATCCCCTCCACTCTTGCGCAATATCCGATCTGGGCAACCAGGTCACATACGCAATAATGCTCGTACGTCACAATATCATGGAAACAATATGGAATTTCAAGGCAGAATATAGCGACTCCGTTTTAAACATCTGAGTATTGATTCGGTTTCCTCTATCCTTCTTTTACCTAAAACGAAATATATAATGAAGTTGCCTATGCTGAGTAGATAATGTTTTGAATAGTAACCCATCTCTGAAAACGTACCACTTCTGTGTCATAAAATTTCAAGTCGGTTTGCCTGGTATGCAACCGGCTAGTCACGACGAGCGGTGTTGTCATTTGACCTCTAGCCTGGTTTGAGCCTGTGGAGTCAGATCCTGTAGAGTCAGAGGAAGAAATTTTTGGCATGGATTGTGGTAGCTGTACAACAAATTGCAGAGATACGAGGAGTGATGGATAGACTTTACCAGAACATCATTCCTAAGTACAATGAGAGCAACAACTTTAGTGGTCGTCACTTCAAATCAGTGTTGTGGCAGATCAGAATGCCAACCAAGCCTTGACGAAGAGAAATACAGATTGTTCAGTTTAACTGTAAACAAAAAATGTTTGTGAAAATTGAGTGCGTTTCCTGTTCATTTCTTTATTAATACTACCTAATGAGTTAATTGTAAGAAAGTGGTTGTGTCGAGTTACGCCTAACTAAAGTACTTAAGCAAACGTGGTCACTTTGAACACCTGTTCTCAAATGGCTTGTAGCACGGAAACGGTACGTTTCCGGACATGGGTTCCTATTCAAAACAGGATCTATCCAGTCCCTTCTACAAGACCTAAAGGTTTGTAAGAGTAATTTGCGGTTGGGTCGTGTGTGTGTGTGTGTGTGTGTGTGTGTGTGTGTGTTAGTAATAAAGTTTATATGCAATAAATTTTTATATTTTTATTGATTATGATTTTATTTAGTTCATGCCTTGGCTACGTCAGTTATATCTGGTAGAGCAAGTTTCTCTTAGAAGGGGTGGTACGGCTGCAGAATAGTTTCACACACTTTGCACAAATTATAGTTTTTAGTTCTCACTTATTGATTACTTAAATGCAGTAGTTGAATCATATATATATAATATATTTCAAATAATAATTTACTGAAGTATTTGCGTATGGAGCTGTAAGATTATCTGTTCCTAACTACATCTTTAAAGGTCAAAATTTATCTTCTTCGTACTGCACTAAAATTTCACATCTGTACACACTGATCTTCATCTACTGAACTGTCTTGGCCCGGATACGCTACCTCTTAGCGTCCACAGCTTAAAGTTTTAAATTTAATATTTCTATTTACTGATTGGCTAAGCCTACTTCAGCAGAAAATTTTAGTTTGCCTTTCATTGACTTTTTGCACCCGCGTGACTATTTACAAACTTTTTGAGTTACATCATTATTTTTCCATCAACTGTTGGTAGCCTTCCTTAGCTTTCTAACTTATTGTTTTGCCAAGATTACAACTTATTGTTAGCACCCTCTGCTTCCGCTTTATGACACTGTTTGCTACAAAAAACAACTTGCTTCTACCCTCACAGTTCCTACGTTTCTAAACTAAGAGATACAATAATATTTTACATACATATATATGATAAATAAACATAATATAATGAATGTAATATACACTGATTGCTTATAGGCGGACCATTGTTTTTATATTGTATAACTAGTCTGATATCAGTTAACGGATAAAATATACTGCCTCAAATTTCTGAACATTTTGTATAAATATTTAATACGTTCATGTCTTGTCCATTATATTCCATAACTTAGTCTATTTATATAATCAAACAATTTTTCAAAATCAATACATAAAGCATGAGTTTCAAGATTGACTTCCTGTCGTTTTCTGAAATTACATTTATAAAGAAGATATTAAGTCGCTATATGTAACGGCCACATTTGTTTTATGATTTTATATTTTAAATCTTTTTCACACGCGACCATGTTCTTGATATACAAGCGAGATGATGTCAAACTCAAATGAAAATTCCGTCTAATACTTTTTGGACTCAACGTGCCTCAAAACATGTATTTCCGGTGAAATCTCGGAACGGAATTTTTATGTGGAATGCAATAACTTCTCTGCCTATTATGTTCGTGGTAGGGAAAGTAAAAATAGAGAAATATTTAGAGTTGAAACTTCTTATTGCTATACTTTATGTAGAAGCACCTCATATGGAAGTAAAAACTTCGGAATTGATTAAATGCGCTTGTGTTCTTCCGTGATTTCAAATTTCATCTGATTTTCCTACATTCTGATCCAACGAATAAGGCTTTCACTTCTACCAAACACCGCACAGGCATGCCATACACGCCCATTCACTTTCATGCTTGAAATTCCATGTCGGCGCTGGGTCCTTCCGGCCTACATCAGCGTGCGGAATTTGTCATTTGAGTCTGACATCTCGCTTCAGGTAGGCAAATGCCAGCTATTGTGAACGAGTACTAGAAAAATGTGTATCAAGAACATGATCGCACGTTGAGGGTAGGTAGAAAGGACCCAAAGCTATTTTTTTGAAAATCAAAACTTTCTAAAAATGCTCCATTAAAGGCTAGTTTGGGGTGGGGGATTTTGTTGAAAATCTTTGTATTGCATCTTTGGAAGATATTGAATATAAATACCAAATTTGGTATTTATGAGTTATACTATACACAAACACACACACATCTCAAAAAAAACTTTATTTGGATTCAGAGCACCACAAAACAAGTGTTTCAAAATTTGACATAGGATTTTTGGGTTGAATAGTTTGTATAGGTACCCAGTTATAAAGATAGGGTAGAGAATGTCGTGTAAATGTATCGCAACACATCTTTGTTTTCTATCTACTTCATTTTAATCGGGATAAACTTTGCAGAAATAGCTGTATTTCCATTGAAATCTCGACATCGAATTTTTGGGTGAAATACAATACTTCCCTACTTGCTATACGTAATAAAGAATCTTCATAAGAAGAAGTTGTATATCAATAAATAAACGATATGGGGGAAAGAAAGCTATGTGAGCATAGCACATCAGGTTTTTAGATTTGTACTGCTTACCTTAAGTAAATAGGCCAGAAGAATTGCATTCTATCAAAAAATTTGATACTGAGATTTCACCGGAAATCTAAGTTTTTAGACACTCTGAATACATTTTTACAAAAAAGGTTGTATGCGAGTATGAACATTATAACTAAAAAAATCAAAATTTGGTTTTTTAAATTTAGAACCTTCGAAGGATGCGACAAGAGGTTTTTAATGAAAATCCCCCCTATATGTAGCAGATATTTGTATCACAGATAAAATGTATAGTTTGAATTTCCTGAGGATAGGCAATTAAGTTCTCTTCATTCTGAATGACCTTTGTGTAATTGGTAAACCGTAAGAGAGAGAGAGAGAGAGAGAGAGAGAGAGAGACAAAGTCTTACTGCATAGAAAATTAGATCTCGTTAAAGCACACAATGCATGTCTATTTAAAGTTTTTTTTAACGATTTCCGATCTAGTCACTATTATTGTTTTGAATTTTCAAACACATTATGCTCTTCTCGACCGCAAATTGTTTTTCGTTCTCTTTGTATTCAAACAGAACGGAGTTTCAAAGTAATCGCAGAAAAACCTGACCTACAACCAAATGTATAAAGGTATAATGAAGGTTAAAAAGATGTAGATAGAATAATAAGCCTCTCTAAGAATAGTTTGCAGCATAGTGAGTAGGGAAAGGCAGGTTAATGCAATACACTAGTGTTTTATACTAAATTTTGTATTTTAAGGAGATCTAAATTTTTGTGGGGAAAGACTTTAATCAACCTCTTATCTTTATCAGTAATACAAAATTATGAAAAACGGATTCAGAATGAAGAGGTCTTCACAGACTATTTGCAGAAAATTCATGTTATGTATTTTCTTTTTGATGAAAATACCTTAAACATATGGTATTTTAACAATATGGTTTAAAGCAATTTTTAGAAAATTTTCAGTAATTGTTAACGAAACATTTTTTTATGAAAAGTTGGTTTCGGTAGGGATTTTTTTGAAAATATTTGTGTCAAAATTGGTATTTAACTACGTTTTTCAGTCTGTTGACTGACAGATAGATAAACACATCGATATTGTTGTAAAAATTCTGTTCTTATTCACGGAACCTCATAACGTGCATTTCCGTTGAAATCTCGGTATCGAATGTTTTGGTGAAATACCATACTTCATTTACTTACTATCAGTAATGAGCAGAGAAACCATACAAAATAAAATAATGATAGTGTGCCGGTATTCCTTAAGAGGGATCTTCACTGCATCAACAATCAATGAAACATGTTCATTTAACATGATTAGCTCAACACGTCGGCGGTCTCCACTGGCCAACAAGTCTTACATAACATGTTCATCAACATGTCTTGGCTGAACAAAATTGTTTCCACCGGCAATGGAAAACATGTTTATGCGATATGTATTCGACTAACTTCGTGCACACGACTAACTTCGGCCAGTCATAATATAGACAACTGCTTCATGCATATTAATCATTGCCTCCTACTTCAGTTCTAGCGAGAAAAATTGAGTGAGCTAAGGAAAAGACTATACACATAATTAATGAAATTCATGCAAGATATCTTTATCTGTATCTTTAAAAGTCTATGGAAATAAAATCAATAAAACAGTGCTTAAGAGAGTTTGCTTGTATTTTTTAGGATATATAGAAAAAAATAAAGACTTTAAGCCTAATCTCAATTCAGCTGATAGGCTGCTCTGAAATTAATCTCCTGCTTTCAATTGCTAGTGAAATTATACTCAGTAAAAAACTGAAATCTTATTTTGATTTCTTAAATTCTTGAAGCCGAATCTGCCCTCAACTTTCAGTTAAGACAAGATGTTATTTACATTGTTTCTGTTGCTTAGTAAAAGGTACGCCGATAACTTTTTTCTTTTATTCTTGCACCTCTTTCACCAAGCACACATTGTGATCACAAAGGCTAAATCTTCATAATCAAGATCCATGTGATCATGATATTAACTCGCAGCTTGTTTACACTGTGCCTCATTTGTTAATGCAATGGAGATGGAATGTTCATGGGAATTCAGCTACACGTATGACTCGACATGTTTCGCATTACATGTTTTTAAAGTTGTTTATGTTTAATGTTGAGTGTTGCATCTTGATAGTTGAGACAATGGAGACCGGCCTTTGCACAGAAAACTCCCAGAAAGTTTATAGTGCTAGAGTAAACACACAAGAATCTATAGACATTTTATCTAATGTTAAGGTCATACGAATATGTCAATTGAATATGTCAGTTATATGAAAATATTGATACTGTGACCTGTATGTGTGTGTATCGTCACGCCAGACACATTATTGCGTCGTTGGTGACAGCATTGTTGGGGAAATTCTTTCGACTGGGGTTTTGAAGTTTCGTCTGGCATGGTGATTCGCCACCTTCTAGCTGGTGATCCTAGCTAGCGGTAGAGAGTGGAGGAAGTGAGCGTTACTTTCTTTCTGTTGTGTGGTTAGCGTCACTTTAGGTCGAAAGTCTGGTGTAGAAGGTCGCATGTGAATTATGTGAATGTAGCCTCGTTGTAACATCTTACTTCAATTTATTCCTTTTTGTGTGTGATGTAGAGGCAACGTGCATATACTGTATAAACCACAGGTAATTTGATTAATATGAAATTCTGCGTATATTGTTATAATTATCCCACGCCTACTCTGGAATGCGTAGTTTAATATTCTGGTCCTCTTGATACCTCTGCACCTATGCCTCCCAATGTATATGCTGGGGAACTAACATTTAATATCTAGCTGCAAACCTTTTGGCCTCAACCCAGTATATAGCAATATAGGTAGCAGAAGTTGTTAATGTAACAATTTATTAAATTATTTTCATATTTTAATACTATTTTAGGTTCCATATGGGCCTTCCTAATGTTCCTAATGACACATAGGACCTTCCCTCATTGCAACGCAGCATAGCGAGTGATATAAAGGTTCAGATCGTTTGATTCATAATACAGCGGTAACAGGCAAAGCCGGCTGCTTTGCAAACAGCAATCTGTCAATAGAATGACATATCATACGGAAGTACATGCAAACCAAACCGTAGGTGTGCGCACGCATCTATTTCGGAAACAAATGCCTCGCTTCCGAATACGTAATAAGGGTTTTATGGAAATGCGAGGCATGTTTTGGTTTTGTTTCTTTGAAATATTGACACACACCAGGAAGCCACGAGAATAGAAATAACAAACAATTTACTGTACAGCGTCCTTCGTGGAACAGGGGGGCGGATGTCCTTCGTTCGGAGGGCTCCATTTCAGTTCTCGGAACAAGCCTCTGAACCAAAATTTCCCGTTACCTAGTAAAGGTAACAGCGAAGACACACTCTCATTCGGTTTTATTGTTTGAAACCGTTAATTTCCAACACAGATAAATTAATATTACCTAGCTGCAAAATAATGTAACCGAAACGCAAGCCTTTAGTAAACTTTTGTGCACACCGATTAGGTATGGTACAAAAAGCGCCAAAGAAAATATCACTGCACCTCACGTCTATGACACATTATTTATTGTTGTACGTGGCCTTACGAAGCCATGGCCATTCCTTTGGTTGGTTTAGGCCACAGTGCAAAGGTACGCCACTCCTCCTGCTAAATAGTTACACCAATAACCACAACAAAGTTTACAAAATGGCGTAGAAACGAAATATATGTTTACGCTCTCAATCGTATTGACTAAAAGAGAAAGAGGTAGGTGAGTGCATTCAATTTGTCTCACAGACCTCTTATCGTGATTGGTAGCCATACCTTATCGGCTAGTGCAGGGCACGGCTTTGAAAGGGTTAAAAGCTAAGGGGAAAACTTGATGAAAAGTTAATGAAATGTAGAATGTGTAGTGTGAGAAGATTTTCAGGGGGTGTAAATTAAAGCTTGAATGGTATTCATTAAATATGTAGCAAGGCAGCACTTTATAACAAAAAATAAATGGAATTGTATTCTCACAGTGATATCAATGCTTGTTGCTGCATGGAAGAAAACATAACTAAATAATAAATAAATAAAGCAGCATGTTTTCCCTCTAATTCAAACTACAATTAGTTAATATACCTTTTCTAACATATTGCTGATCATAGGAATACAACAGAATTATGGGAAAAAATATAACCCAATTTTGTTGCTATAATATGTATATATTCGCAAACCATATACATATAAATATTTATCTCTAGTTTCTAAATACGATTAGTCGCTTATAACCAAAGAGTAATTTGCATTTAGTAAACGAATATCATCATCTGCAGATGTTTTACGGGGAATGCCCACTTTCTGGTGAGTATGTAGACCGTCTTCCCCACTTTCCTGAAATATTTTTATCCAGTAATTTACTATAAAAACACTTTTATGCACTACCGTTGCAATGTAAGATGGCGACCAGACTTCCACATACCCACGATACGTCCACGAGTAATTTCGCTAGTATACGTCATGACTGGTTCTGAGACAATAAACACCTTTTGGTTTCAATAACACCAGAAAAAGCAAAGGCATCAACCTCCCCTTTTTTCCCCCTTATTGCTGTGTTATCAAGCCATCACGCTCTGCGAAGGTAAGGTGAAGAACACGCCTCGAAAGACCCCAGTAAACGATACAAAATCCGCCGAAGATTTTCTTTGGCACTCTGTGTACTACAATGGCCATCTTCGTGACCATCACATCTCGTTACTCCCCTGTAATGTTGTGTAAGAGTATTTCAAGGTTGTCACGAAGGTCATCTAGAATATGAGGAATGGATTGGAATTTTTTCAGTATTCCCACAAAAACGCATCGCGCAACTATAAATCAAGAATTCGTGAAGGTTATGAAAAAACTGTCTCGAAATCGACCAACCAAAACAGTTGAAGTAGCTGCCGATTCCGATAACTAGCATGGAAGGTAGCTACGTTGTGTAAACATTTGTACATGTACATCATGTTGCTTAAAGGGAGACTAAATGAAAATTTCCAAAGAAAAATACGCCGCCGACCAAAAGTTGTCAGACGCTCAGCGTAGTAAGTGTAATACAGAGGTAATTTAAATAAATTAATAGGATGGTAAACATAAAGAAACAAAAACCTTGGCATACTATCTCATTGTAGTTTACTGCAATAATTATAATCATTACATTCTTTTCGTTTTCATTTTGTTCCAACGCTTTCATTCTTAGAAATACATGACCAAGTTGCGATTTTCTTTCTGTATGAACCATTTCCGTGATAAGCGTTATTATTGGTTTACAGGTTTTAATACTTTGTAATTTGTAAAAGGTGCTGTCGCTATTTCGTTGTATTTGTGTTATGCGTTTCGTTGAATTTCTTTTTCTATAACTTTATCACCTGGTTTTCTCACATCAAGTTTTTAATTACATTATTATATGCTAACATAGATGCTTTTTTCTCTCTGAAAGTAGCGTAGATTTTTAATTTGAGTATAATTCACGACTCTCACGGACTGATTATGCTTCTACTCGGCCATATATATATATATATATATATATATATATATATATATATATATATATATATATATACACACGCATACACTGGCTGAAAACTACGTCATTTGATACGAGTCAAAACTGCTCTCCAGCCTCCATTTCACAGTCAGAAATATGCTGTTGGTGGAGTGTGGCTAGACCCGTTGGATGTTCTATCTCGCCTGTGGATTGGGATGGAGTGGACCCAGGTTAAATAATCGGTGGTACGGCATACCTGGATGACGGGGCAGGTAGAACCACCCAGTGTGTTACCTGTTTTGTAATTCTTCAAAACGTATTACTATCTCGCATTTTTTTAACTAATATTGCATTTTATGGGTTGCTTACGTGGAATATAAAGCAATTCAGGGTATACGCTAAATTGCATTACTTTCACTGAGTGTCCTTAAGGTTTTGACCGGAAGTGTACTATCTTAGTTTCTCTTGCAATCTTATTAATCGGAGTTTCATGTTTTTATTTGATATATATTTTATCTTTGTAGGCACGATATATTTTAAATATATTTTTAGAAAATTATAGTAGATATACCATTTTATACTATGAATTCTACTCCTCTTCACAGAAGCTACAAGCTTTAGAGCAGATACGTAAATTTTAGCCCATATTTTAGGGGAAGGATTGCTGCATAAATTAATACTACAGTTTAAGTATGTCAGCTTCTGGGTGTTAACGCTATTTCGTTACTTTATTTGAAGATATGAGTGTATGTTTTCTGAAATTTTGCTTTGAAGGGCTTATTTTGTGCGAGTGGCATTTTCTGTTATGTATAACCCATCTTAATGATGAAAACGACCTCCTAGTGCTCTTGTGGATCTAATTTGATGTTAATAACATGGTTGTCTATTATTTTCTCTACCAAGTGCATAGCAGGAACAGAAAGTATTGCATTGCAACCAAAATTTCGATACCGAAATTTCACCGGAAATACATGCTTTGTCGTCTCCTGGAACCAAAGAGAACAGTTTTAGAAAAATATCCATGTGTGTGTCTGTCTACGAGTCTGTTAGCAGCATAACTCACAAAAGTATACATAACGAAAAGTCGAATAAGTAACAAACATCGTATTTAAGTCCAGTATCTTCCTATAATGCGGCACGAAGATTTTTAAGAAAATTTCCCTATCCCAACTACCATTTACATGGAATATTTTTCGAAATTATTTATTTGCTAAAAATGGCTCTTAACGATTTTAATTAAAATACTATAAAATAAAGATACTTGCATGACAATTAAAATGTTTATCTCGAATTTTCTTGAAATAACTTATGAAGTCGTCTTAATTCAGAAGGAACTTTGTATAATCTTGTGTAACTGTAAACTTAGTCATGGACCAAAAAATGTACTCCACAAAAAATGTAGATATATTTAGGACATACAATTTACTTCAAATAAGTTTGTGGCATAAGCCATTTGTGAGATATCCGTTATTAATTGTTCAAAGTATTTATTACTTGGTCATTTTCAAGTCCTATCAACGTTCAGGGTTTCTTGGATTGCATGGAAACAATATGCAATATAAGACCAGCATATCTATAACGCAACTTTTTTTAGATCAATTTATACCCCGACTTTAAGTACACTGGTCTTATCGGCAGCCTTTCCTTTGGAAAGAATTGCCTATTGACAATAGTGTTAACTCGTATTTGCTTGTCGTTACGTTTCCTGCACTCTGGGTTTTTATCATTAGATCTCACACACACACACACACACACACACAAACACACACACACACATTCGCACTCTCATACTTATAGATTCTGGGGAGGATAGGGAATATTTTTGGCTAGAGAAAAATTCCCATCCCCCAGCTGGGAATCGAACCCGGGCTCCCTCGCACAGCAGGAAGGTGCTATGTATAACAAAATTATAGCTATTACTGCAAAGCCTTATTTGGATTAAAACGTAGTATTTAGAAAAATAAGCCTTATACAAACTATTCTTATAAATTAGAATTTTTTAAAAAAAGTAATTTTTGATACATTTTCATTAAAATGTGGTACAATTAAGAAAATAGTCCTATCTCCCTTAGTAAACAAATGTATAGCTAAACGTGTATCAGTTAACTTAAAAGTCATGCATTTAAATAGTGTAAACATTTCAGTCTTGTAGATTAAAGAGTTTCTCGGATAGTAATGAATTGGTCATGAAGTTAGCGAATTTAACATTGGTGGAATAGCGTTTTTATCTTCCATTATTTCAGATAATTCTCCTAAATCCTTCATAACAAAATTTTACTTAATTTAAACTTACTTAACAAAAAAATTCAATATAAAGAATTTCATAAATTTTAACAACTTGCTCTTTATACGCTTCTGATCTGAGTTAATTCTGTTTTCATATGCATCCTCTATGAAGTATGGATCAATGATCCCGTGGAAAGATAAAGCGTGCCAGACTGTCGCTTTATGTAAGTGTAATCGTCTCTATAATGAGTGTAATGGTTCATGCAGTTTTTTCCAACCGAAAAAAAGATAATTTTGTTTATTAACATGGCCAGCCAATACATAACACTTATCAGACCACCACCGGTGTGTGAGGCTTATGATCTTGATTCACACTGAACAGAATACAGTATTGGACATGTGCTATGAAGTCTGGCTCCCTCAGCTCATGGGATACCGAAATTCAATAACATCAAACATGGTTGATTACCGATTTATAACAAAAGTAATCCATTACATAGGCGCATATTCAGTTACATTTTTTGGACCTCCCTACAGTTTTATTCTGTAATGGAATAATAGCTAATTATATGCTACCAGTGACAAAGAGCACAAAAAGTATAATCAATAAAATCATAAAATTAAATGGAAGACGCTTGTATATACGAAAAGCAAGCACAACAACTGAAAACATACAAAAAGTATTGTAGGACAACAAAAATTAATACTAAGAATTAAAACAAAAGAAGAGAAAATACACTAAAAATCGTTGTTTGTAAAATAGTATCACAGAGATAATATAAAATTTTAAATATACATCTAACAGCATTCCTTTATTACTGTTGTATATATTATTGCTGTGGAATATTCTCCTTTAGAAAAATCCAGAGAATTAACTTTAAGCAGTATGTAATTACTGTGTTGTCCCAATAGCTTTATTATTATTATTAGTAGTAGTAGTAGTAGTATTACAAAAAGGTTTACCTATGCCACTCCACTGTTTCTGTTGTTATCGTTATGCTTGCATTTCCGATCTTGCTTCCTTCGCTTTATTGGAGATAAGTAAAACGTGATAGAATTTAAAATCTTTAATTTTCTGTAGCATATAATCGCATGCATCGAATTAATGATATTCTCCCGCAGCGTTGCCCAATTACAAGGTATTAAGCTAAAATGCAGGTTGCATAGCTACACGGGTTACATTTACATTCGGGTCACATACACATAAGGGGTTTCTTTTCTGCACGGCCAGCATAGCTACATGGCGTATCTCTTACATTGGATTTCCCACACAGAATTCAAATCAAGGCGGCACCGTGGCCGAGTGGTTAGACTGCCCGCCTCTCACCTAGACGGCCGTATGTACCTGGTTCCCCCCCCCCCGACATTCATTCCACCAATCGCTCCATCGTTACCTTTCCTTTCATTCCTTTCACCGTCATTTCATATCACCTCCTTCCTCGCTCTTATACCAGGTTCGGGCTGATTACCCATCCTGATTGTTTGATCCGATCCAAATAGTTTTCCCTTTCTCCCCGACAGACGTCTAATCCCAGGCATTAATTTTGAAGTTCTAGGGGATGTAAATTCTGAGAAAAAACAGATAAAGAAGAATAAGAATTATAATTAGCCCATGCTAGTAATACAAAACTTTTAAACCTGCGACTTTTAGATTTTAAAAATATATTAAAATATCTGAATCAGTGGAAGATGCTGTGACCTTTTCCCAAATGTTTTCTACTTCGCGCATTGGTGAATTTTCAAAAAAAATATGAAATGCTTTCTCAGTTATCCTTAAGTTTTTCTTAAATTTATGTGCTATTACTGAATTCAAGAGTAGAATTCCAATGTTATAATTAAATCTCCATAATTTAAGAAACATTTGTACCATCTACAGGATGTAGAGGCATGCCCTCTTGGTTCAATAAATTTAATATTTTTTGTATTAAGGGAGATGTAATTATTTTTTCTATCATACCATCTTTGGATTAAAGTTTATAAGCAATTATTTTTAAAAAATAACCAACCATGTTCTAAACATCTACGTGAAATCCCTGATAGTGCTTAGAGGTTGTTTTTATCATTCTAAATTTTAATTTAGGCTTGTTCAATGCTTTCTGAGAAAAACGAGGCATTTCTACCAGAAAATACCATTCACGTCAAAAGCTCTTCAAAAGAAATATGTAAAAAAGAAGCTGGCATATATTTGCAAAGAAGAAACCAAATTTCTGAATACACAGAAGTTACCACAAAATACATAACATAATTTACAGAACAAAGCTTCCTATAAAGGATGGACTAAAGTTTATCTGCTTACTCGCCAAGCGAGATGGCTCCGCGATAAAGTGTGAGGTTCGCATTTGGGAAGTACCGGGTTCGATTTCCGTCGACCGCTCCACTCTGACCTTTGGTCTTTTCGTAGATTTCCTGGTTGGTAGGCGAATTCTGGGTGGTTTCTCATTCACCACACTATCCTTTCCATCATTTCCCTTTCGTTCCGTTTCCTTTTCATCTTTCAGGTGTGCTTCTAGATTTCGTGGAGCATGGTGGCGCCGGATAGATGGCGTGGACGCTTGTTCAATGGAAAGAGTGTCCGTGGATATTAGAGGGCTGTTTGGTTGACGCATCGTTCATCAATCTCTCTAGGCAGCCCCAGCTGTGGAAATTAAAAACTTCTGCCCGTGTCATGTCCGTCTGCTCGCGTCCTGTAGCCTCCTGTGGTTCACTCACTTAATCCCTTCCTCTTTGGGGAGGTAACGAGTATTGTACGTATAATAAATCAAATTATACAGAAAAGATCATTTTAGGAGACTTTACAAGAAACAAAAATTGACATTTTTATCAGTTTTTTGCCACTTGTCTCCAGCCTAACAGGGCCATGCGATTTGTTATCAACTATACACTTTTTACCGAGTGGGATGGCTCAGGCGGTAACGTCTGTAACCCGCATTCGGGAGGTTCTGGGTTGAAGTCCCGTGGGCCGACCAATCTGTCGCAGATATTTTTCGTGGTTTCCCTCAGTCACCAAGGTGAATACCGGATTGAATATTTAATACCACGACCCAGAGTTCCACCTTAAGTCTAAAACAACAATAAAAATGAGCTGTGCCATCTATCTACAGGCAAAGTAAGCAGTTAGACTGGATGGCACCCTAATGCCATCTGCACGGCACGAAGTAGAAGATCCGGATGTTATGCGCAAGGGGCTCTGTGGACGCGTGACGAAGCAAATGGCATTTCCAGGGATGAGGCCTAGAAGGCTAACTCTCCGCTTTCTGTATAAAGGCTGGACGACACCCTAATGCCATCTGCACGGCACGAAGCAGGTGATTACAGGGATGAGACCTAGAAGGCTAACCACCCGCCTTTATATATGGGAGCAGCAGTTAGACTGGACGGCACCCTAATGCCGTCTGCATGGCATGAAGCAGAAGATCCAGTAGCTATGCGCTAGGGTCTCTGTGACATGTGACGGAGCGGGTGGTTACAGGGATGAGAGCTGGAAGGCAAACTGTCCATCACACATCGTTCTAAGAGTTATACACTAACAAATCCGTCGCGATATGACCAAGAAGTTGAAGTGACGTAAAATAGAGTAATAATAATAATAATAGTTAATAATAATAATTAATAATAATAATTAATAATATACACTTTTAAACACTACAGAACTTTGAAGCAATGCCATAAGTTTAGAGCCCATTCAGTTGTGGTCAGGAAAACATTTGAGTTATTGTGCCGTAGTGACTCAAATGCCACTTGAATATTTTTTTCAATACTGCATCGCATTGAGAGAGTCCATACATCTATCTGTTACTGGTGAGAAATACGACCTCAGTTACGGCGCCAACTGTCAGGTTTACCAACCAAGATAGCCAGTGTGTATGATAATATTGACGTACTGAGGTTCTGTCATGTTAGAACTAACGTAACGTAGTGCACTCGTGGGCCTACCGTGTACCGCTATTTATTTTGTTTCCAACGGTTTTCTCTTTTTCACTCGCAAACACCACCTAAAGTTGCGGTAAGCCACATCGATGATTTCTAGGCAACCCACAAACAATTTTTTTATCGCCATGGGAAGAACAAGCTGAAAAAAATCGACCTCAACATTTTTCATGGTTTCCAAACGGAAAATGGGCAGTGCAGCGTCGGTTAAATGCATTCATCTTCATTTAAGATAACGAGGTACGTGAATGTAGGTACAAACAGGCGTCGTAAATCATCTGCCAACGTTGCGGTATTGTGCACACGGCTTTAAATAGCAGTTAGGTATGTTAAAACGATATGGTGAGAATCTTATAAGCATCCTGTGCTTCCTCCATGCACGTGATTAAATTTACGTAAGGGTAACGTCGCATGTTTAGTGGGCGGGAGGTAGCTAGTTCCTCTTAAAGATAAATGCAGCCCTTGAATCTGTGTACAAGTGCGTATGCAGTACTTTAAGAGGTGAGCGTTGAGATTATATTAAGTAATTTATTCTTTACAACGTTACTACGTCCCATTTCTGTCTTCATTTTCGCTATTCTTGCAATGTAAACGACCAAGTAAGTAAATAGGTTTAAACCTATTTCATTGATTTAATGATAAGAGTTTGAAAAGGAATCCGGCTCATTTTCATGAAGCTTTTTAGTAATAAAATCTTGCTTGTAGATTTACAAGCCTGTGTAAGCACAGACTGGTAGTGAGATTACCATCTTAATGCCTCCAGACTTGCAGGATTTTTAATTGAGGATTCTCCATTAGAGAAGCTGCCTTTACTGAGCTATCAAATAAAAAAATCGGATGTGTTAAACTCGCATGACTTTCTCTAATATTGTACAAAGTATTTCTACAAGCGGTTATTTCTATCTACTTCATGTTAATCGAGATAAACATTTGCAGGAACTATTTTATTGCTGATTTTATTGTAGGTGCAAGGGGTATTGGTAGGCTTTAAGGGATAGTCAAATATTTTAAGAGCTGGTTGCTATGTGGAGCTCCATTCTCTTTGCATGTCCAGGACCAAAAAAAATCCCATTTGAGAAAAAGTATGAGTATTGGAAAAATCAAACATGTAACAAAGAATATCTTGCAAATGGTTCACTAAACAAAAAAATGTGTATGACATAAATTGTGTGTTTTAACAAGATCTACATTTTTGTTGAATAAAATTTTGCCTATCTTACACGGTTTACCAGTTATGCAAAATTCATTCAAAATTAAGAGGAATTTTGGGGACATTCCCACAAAATTCAAGATATACACTTCATTTGCCGTAAAAGTTTCTTAAACATAGATTTTAATAAAAATCATTATCCATTTTTGATAAAATAAAAATTATCGAAAAATTCTCCCTTAGAAGATACCAAACTCAAATCCAAGTTTGGTATTTATTCGACTTTTCGTTTTGAGTTATGCTGTTCAGACACACACACATGGATATGTTTCCAAAAATGATTTATTTGGATTCAGGGTACCTTAAAACATGTATTTCCGGTGAACTCTCGGTGTATTCGGTATGCTTACTAAACATAGTAGAGAAAGGAATGAATTGCCCTGTTAAACCAATACCAGAAAAGAAATAGGAATGCAGGTTTGCAAAATAATGGGCGTGCCTGCTTTTCCTTATAGATCTGTAATATGGACGTTGACGAAACTGATAAAAACATGATACAGACTGCGGGTATGAGATTCCTGAGAACGGTAAAGGGATGTAACCTTTTCGACAAAATATCGAATGAAAAAATAAGGGAAGAGAGAAAAATAAATTATTTGGAAGAAAAAATTATAAAATACAAAAATGAATGGAGACAGTATCTTGATATAATGTCGAAGGAGAGGATCCCAAGAAAAGTTATACTACAAGCCTAAAGAAAGAAAACATCCGGGAAGACCAAGAAAACGAAGGTCAGACATGTTCTGAAGCCGAAACATGCAGCACTGCTTAGTCACTGAAGTGCAGTAGATGATTATTTTGAAAAGGTATGTTAATATTAATTTTTGGTATGAAAACTGACCCGCATTTATAAAAAGGCCAACTTTTCAAGGTGTTATCTTCAGGCTTTTTAAACACAACTGAAGTGGTTCGTACTGAATTTTAATTCCAATATAGCTTGCTGTTGTGAAAGCTTATGCTTCAGAATTTTGAAAACGTAATTTATTTACCAGCTTTTGAAGCTTAGTAAAAGTTTAGCAGAAAGAAAATGTTAGTACACAGTACGCAAAAACATATACATTTCCTATGTATGTGTATATGTATGTATAATTATTTAGAGCTCTCGTAAAAGTTCTAAGAATTTTAACAAGTATTTGCAGAGTTCATTTGCTGATGGTTACATCATCACTCCATCGTTTAGGCATCTTTCTGTGTTCCGTCTTCACAGTAACCCTTGCATATCCGGCGTAGTGTTAAGATGATGAGTAAAAATTCTTCCCTTATTACAGACTACTAACCTGTAGATGGTCTCCTCTACGGCTTACGACCTATTTGCCCTCTTGCTTGTTTTGTTGTGCCCTTGTTATTTCATTTCCCCGGTACCACCCATATCTTGGTGGCATTTTAGTACGCATAACAACAACAACTAGGCACTTATGGGTGGGTAGTTATTATTATTCTGTACCAAAAGTAAAACACATCCTCTTGGGTGTGTGAAACCCAAACATAAAAGTAGGTTCGTTGTCATAATTTTATTTTTAACCAGTTATGAAAATTCAAACACGGCTAGAATGCAAACACATACTGCCATCTTACAAAGCTATGTATTTAATGATGGACACAGGCTTGTGTCAAAACAAGGGTGAAGAACACTAGTGGTTCATTTTAACAGTCCTGATTTAGATGGTATTTAAAAATGGACGTCGATAGTTTACAAGGAAGTTCCCCATGTATGAGAACATTAACGTTGTGTTTTAAAAAAGAAGAGTAGTGTATATAGGTACTCTCTTTCTGTGGAAGACATTAATATTGACATATCTAAGAGAAGATTACGTTAAATTTTAACCAATCTTGACTGTGTTGCTTTAGAATTGTTGAAATAAAATTTTGGTAATTGCATTTTCTCATCACTACTATGCGGGTGCCAATTATGTAACTTGTCCGAAACACAAAATAAATATATTCAAGTATGCCAGAGAAAAATGGAGAGGAAGCTGTTAGGACTACCCATCAAAGACAGAGTGCCTAACACCAGGTTAAGGAAAATAAAACTGGAAGATGTATCCCAACGAGCCAGCAGTTTGAAATGGAAGTAGGCAGGCCATGTGACGAGACTCCAGAACAACAGATGGGCATACAGTTCAACAATGTGGACCTCTACATCGCAAGAGACGACCAGGTCAGACCCGGAACAAGATGGAACGACGCCTTCAAGAAAGCAGTAAGAGCACACTGGACCAGGACTGCATACGACCGCAGCGCTGGGAGGGACAACCGAAAAAGGCAAGAGGTGCTAAACTCGACCATCTAGGGTCGGATCGGAATTAAGGAAGAAGTGTGTGAAGTGAGGAACCGTAAACAAGATCCTGAAGTGCTGATCGCAAAGAAGTCAGTGAACAATAGTGCGAAGTGCGGAAGAAAGAATGCAACGAAAAACACCACTTATGCGCGCTAGTACCCTACGTGAGTCATATCGAGCTACCCCTCGCAAGAGGAGGCCTTAGACCTTCAGGGACAAATCATCTATGATTCATTCATTCAATTCCACGAGCGTTACTGATTAAACTCGTAACCACTCGTTGGATTTGTTAATGGCCTTCAATGAATAACATTTAACAGATTATATAGATAATATTTAATTTCTTAGTTGTGCTGTTTAAAATAACATAACCATTGTCAGATATCAGACCACGCCATACTAAATCCATTAACAGTCGAATGCGTTACGGAATGGAAACCTACTAATAACAGTGGTAATGAGAAAATAGTTAATACCAAAACAAGCTCAAATTAGAGCACAATAAAGACACACTTTGTCAAGAACGCAATTTGTTCGGAAATTTGCCCGAGGTCGCGGGTTCAAACCCCCGGCGGAGGACATGGATTTTTTTCGGTCGTAAAACTTCTTAGCATGGCTTCCTTCAGAAGGGAAGTAAAGCTGGAGTCCGGTGCGTCGTCGATTTACGGCACGTAAAAGAACTTCAAGTCTGTTAAGGAGGCTCCAGAGCAAAATTTCCGGTCTTTCACGCCCAATATAGAATGGCACGCTAAGGAACATAGTAGTTAGAAGTCCGTAAATAAAACTTGGTTTCTAATTCGGAAATTGACACCTTTGAATATATATCTATTAACTAAAAATTTAAATGAATGACGTAGCCTATTAATCACTCCATAGTTATACTATTGCCGTTGTGGTATGATATTTTATCCGATAAAATAGCACTCTGACAAGTATATTATAAAATAAAGGACTGTGATTTGTCGATATCCCAGGCATTTTATTGAGCAATATTAAGTACGCGCCATGTGAATGCAACAGTTGCACAAAAGCTCTTCTCTCTGAGCTTTATAAATTTTAGAGCTTGTCTGTTGCATGAAATCTGTGTATGTAATTAAAAACTTATAGGTAAATTGAACTGAAAAATAATTCACAGTTAGCGAGTCTTAGAGAACAAAATTCGTAGTACTAATCCAGGAAATTCTGTACACCTACATAGCTGTAGTCTCGAACCATACCTTCTAACCTAAAAAATAAAACAATAACTTGTACTTATGTGCCAGTTCTTCAAGCCTCCTTCCAGCGTCGCCTGCAACACAGTAATTTTATGACATTTCAGCGTCAACCGTTTTTCTTGCATTATGTGCAGAAGAACGAGAATTCTCCCTTTTAGGGAAGCTGCTAATGGATTTTCTGAAGGAACTAGACATGGGGCAGGCAAGTCTGTTTAATTTTTCTTATGACAGAACGCCATTTATCTTTCTGCGATTATCTGTAGTGCTTGCAGTTTCACGAAAAGAATTATCTCATAAGCTGGCATCTTTGCTACAGAGAATCTTTCATTCTTTACCCTCTTTTAATACAAATACTTAATACTCGTTAAATCCATTCCTCAATTGCTATTGCTTAAGGTTTTATGAGTTAGCTATGGATATTAAGGAGAATACAATTTTTAAAAAATCTGCTGTTCCTATAGATATATGCTAATGTGTTTAAAATTATTTCCCTAACACTTATATTTATTGAAAACATCTCTTTTAATGATCTTACGCTTATTTCGGCGTGGTAGCTCAAGTGGTAACATTCTGTTAATGTTGAAATAAAGTATCTGTTATAATATTATGAAAGGTCGTGATAAGACCAAGCAGTTTTTCTTCGCATGTCCAGGACATACAAAAAACGAATGACGAATACGCATTTGAGAAAAAGTATAAGTAATGGAAAATTCATAGAAATAACGAGGAATATCTCGGAAATGCTTCAATAGACAAAAAATATATCTGACATTAATTGTGTGTTTTAACGAGCTCTAAAGTTTTTGTGAAGTAAAATTTTGTCTATCTCTTACGGTTTACCAGCTGTACAAAAGCCATTCAGAATGACGAGGAAATTTGGGGACGTTCCCAGAAAATTCATGACATACATTTTATTTGCCATAAAAATATCTTAAACATATTGTATTTTAATGAAAATAGTTCGAGCCATTTTTGAGAAAATCGAAATCTTCGAAAAATGTTTGATGTAAAGGGTAATCTGGGGTTTTCTTGAAAACATTCGTGTCGCATCTTTAAAAGACTGAATCTAAATACCAAGCTATGAGAAAATAGGTCAAAAGTTGCTAACAATGAGATAACGTTGAGACAATAATGAATTGAAAAGTTTAATAATGCTACTAGTAATTCTTGGAGCAACAATAATGTAATTTTTGAGACAGTTTATAAATAGCCAATCAACAACTAGAAAAAGCTTAACTTAAATAAAAGTATTCTATTAAAGTAGAATTAGCCAATCAGAAACTGAAATAGAGCAAATTGTACAAATTCAGGCATCAGTTGCTTGTAGACAGCGTTCCTAACCGGACGCTAGACGCGTACGTATTCAGTGTGAGACAAAAATTCAATACGATGAGAATATTAAAAGGTTTGCGTGTTTAAAAGTGCAATTAATAAATAATCTCACAGCTCTCTATGAAAGTGAAGTGGTATTTAATCGCGTGAAGGATTAATAAAGGACTGAAGTAAAAATTATAATTTGTGTAAGCCTACATTCTTTAGCCTCATCACGCCCTGTTAAGAAATACATGTTTCTACAAATTAATACTGACGCAGCCGAGGCAAACATATATTTAAAGAAATATAAAATACAAAGTTGATTCCTAAACTTGGGGCGAAGACACCTGGAAAGTGAACATTTGGGCGAAGGCTACCGGAAGCTTTGTAACATACGTGGAGCAGTTACTTCATCAAGTTTGGCTCCCCAACAGTACAAGTCCTCCTAAAATTGAACTTCTTCAGACTTCAGCTAAAACCAGTTAGAAGACAGTTCACCTAAGGCAGGTGCGGAACACAAATCATGAGATCCTGTCAACATTCAAGAATAGAAAACACTAAAAGTAACCAAAACATCGACTTTGTTTTTTTTTCTACTGTTTTATTTTGTATGCACTCGGTTATACTCATTAAGGGTAAGGACACCCTGACACGTTCCAACTTTGTAAACCATCTATAAGGGCAGTTTAAATACATACAAGTGACACTCCAAACTTTACGTGCTCCAGCCCTCTTTGCATAATGCACCTGGCTGACAGTCTCCAATCTATCAGTTTTGAAGTTGGAGTAGTGCATGGCTAACATTTAATATAAGACAATCTGCTGAAGACCGGTGTTAAGCAGTGATATACAGATGCTGGGAAACTGGCAAAGAGCGGTTTGGCGGGCAGAGCTCACATCGCATTGACATAGGTAGTGTGTGACGTCACAGTCCACTGTGCTCTACTGCAGTATATGACTAGGAACATTACTATTTATGAAATGCTAAGCTAACATACTGCAGCAGCCTATTGCGGGAGGTTCGAAGTGAAGGCCCTCGACATCGTTGTCGTTTCAAAATGAATGGAATGAATATTAAGCTTATGCTTATGCTGAGGGATTGGGAAAATATTTAATTTGTTATAAAACCTTGAACCAATTGAAAATAATCAACTTATTTAGATACCTACTATCAATTTATCATACTTGGTTTACGAACAGTATAAAGATGATATTCAGCACAAATAAACCGACTAAAGGAGGAAATGGTGAACCAAAGGGTAGATATTAAACTCGCAAGTTTCAGTATTCATAATTAATTTGTGCCTAGTTATATTGGCATATTTATAATAGGTTCAAAACTCAATATACACTAACTTCCATATCATTCTGCTACGGATTATTAGCACATAGCTATATATTTATTAAAAATCTGATGTGTTACACTCACATGACTTTCTCTACTCTTGTACAATCTATTTTTACAAACGCCTATTCTCCATATGCTTTATGTTAATCGAGATATCGAGATGTCAATCTTATTGCTAATTTTCTTGTAGATGCAAGGGGAATATGGTCAAATATTTTAACGCTGGTTGCTATGCGGCGCATTCCATTCTCTTTGCAAGTCCAGGACATAAAAAAATGAATAACGAATTTGAGAAAAAGTATAAGTATTGGAAAATGTAAGGGAATTACAAGCAATATCTCGAAAACGGTTCACTCAACAAAAGAAATGTATATGACATAAGTTGTGTATTTTAACGAGATCTACATTTTTTGTGTAGTAAAATTTTGTCTTATCTCTTATGGTTTACCAGTTATGCTAAAGTCGTTCACAATGAAGAATACTTTTGGAGACATTCCCAGGAAATTCAAGATATACATTTCATTTCTCATGACATTATCTTAAACATATGATATTTTAATCAAAATCGTTAGAGCCATTTTTGAGAAAATTAAAATTTTCGAAAAATGTTCCATGTAAAGGGTAGTCTAGGGTGGGGGGATTTTCTTGAAAACCTTCGTGTCGCATCTCTGGAAGATACTGAACCTAAATACCAAGTTTGGTGTTTATCCGACTGTTCGTTTTTGAGTTATGCTGTTCACAGATACACACACAGACACACACACACACAGACACACACACGGACATGTTTCCAAAAATGCTTTTTTTGGATTCAGGAGATCTCAAAACATGTATTTCCGGTGAAATCTCGGTATCGAATTTTTGGGTGGAATGCAATACTTCCCCTACTTACTATACGTAGTAGAGAAAGTAAAAATCACACACCCACACACACCTTGGAGCACCTTCTAAAAACGCTCTGTTTCTTTATTTCTTTCTTTATTTTTGATTCAGGGGACTTAAAGTTGTGTATTTCCGGTAAAATGACTATCAAATTTTGGGTGGAGTACAATGCTTCCTATTTTACTTTATAAGGTTAAACTGATAGTTATTATTATTATTATTATTATTATTATTATTATGATTATTATTATTATTATTATCTCAGATAAATTATTTATGACAGTGGTAGACAGATTGAAAAACACCTCTTCAAACGGTAACGTTCCGTGACTGTACGGGTTGTTATTGCCAGTCCAAAGGTCATCGCTAGCTTACTGGCAGTGGCTACTACTCGTGGGCGACTCTAGTGAGCCAGGTCTGCACATGCCTATGGCATTGTTTTAGAATCAAGGATATCTTGACTGCTTCGTAAGACAAAACTGATTGCAACTTGCATGAAGCACTGCGTTAATATAGGGATAATTGCTCTAATAGGAGGGATCCTTTATTTTAGCACCTCAACTAGTATGAGAATTCGGAAATGTTTTCCTCAACATTGTTTCGTTAGTAATTTATTTAAAATTCATTGAATTAACAATGAGATGAAAAGTATGTTTGAAATGCCCATGGTAAGATTTGAATAAAGCTCGTTACAGAATTTTAGTTGTTAAAAGAAAGTATGTTTCACTAGGATATTAAAATGTTAGTATAACCACGATAGTTTTTCAGTGTATCAAAAATAATTGTGAGGAAGAAAATTTCTATTTGAAACAGAAGGGGATGCAACTGGCGGTTAGGATGAATATGTAGCTTATATTTGCCACTTGTGTATACGTTCGAACTAAAGCAGCATCATAAAATCACTGATGTATAGTATTTTAATATTGGATAAAAATTACACTGAAGTATTTTAATTATTTACATTAAGGTTTTGTAGCTATGCTATAAATGAATGATTATTTATCACAGTGATAACCTCATTTTACAATGCAAGTCGCATTGATAAAAAAAACAAAAAGCTTAATGCGACACCAGTTCAATGTTGCTCACTAATTGAAAACCTGGAAATGAAAAACCGAAAAACGGCAATTAAGGGGTGAAACATAATTGGTCTTGATTAAAAAGCTACATGACGAAGCTAGAAACGTGCACAGAATTTAAAAAGCATCAGGTAGTATTACGTCAATACAGAAAACGTAATTCTAATTACACAACTATAAAGTACATAAAGTAAATTTTAAAATATAGTAATCGTATTGGTTATCCCATGGAATAAAACAGATGCTTATGGAGTTCTAGTTACATCGCGAACCAGTGCTAACAATAAGGTGAAGAACTGATTTACGTAAGAGCGGAGACACCTGCCTCAAATAGCTACCCATTTTTGGCGAACTTGGGGAGATTTGTATTATTTGAATACTATTATCCTTGATTTTGAAAGGATACTTTCACGTATATCGCCCAAATCGTGCACCTTACCAACGGGTATGACTGCACCTCGGCAGTGGTTCCCTTCACCTTAACAACTCTTAAATCGTACTCCGATGCTGTGCTGAGCAGATAATTTACTCAATGTTCAGCTATCTCCTTAACCATTCATGCAAGCAGAATTTTGGATTAGACTTTTTCATTCAAGAGATAATTCAGTTTCGTTTCAAAGCAATCTATGAATGAAACATCGGCAGAACCTGTACACACAATTACAAAACGAATAAAATTTGACACACCATGATTCAGACCTCTCGACATGAAATTATCCTCAATGCATAATTTTCACCTTGAAGGCTGGTAGTGCTCATTAAAACAAGAAACATTGTTTAATAAAAATCTGATTTTTTACACTCGCATGACTTTCTGTACTCTTGTACAAACTATTTTTACAAACGCTTATTTTCATCTACTTCATGTTAATCGAGATGTTAATCTTATTGCTAATTTTCTTGTAGATACAAGGGGAATTGGTAGTCTTTAAGCGATAGTCAAACATTTTAAGAGCTGGTTGCTATGTGGAGAATTCCATTCTCTTTGCACGTCCAGGACATAAAAAATTCCCATTTGAGAAAAATTATAAGTAAATTTGCGAAATTCAAACAAATAACAAGGAATATTTTGGAAATGGTTCACTCCATAAAAACGTATATGACATAAATTGTGTAATTTTAATTATATCTACATTTTTTGTGTAATAAAGTTTTGTCTATCTCTTATGATTTACTACTTACGCAAAATTCATTCAGCATGAAGATGACTTTGAGGACATTCCCAGAAAATTCAAGATGAGCATTTCATTTTCCATGAAAGTATCTTAAACATTATTATTATTATAAACTTACTTATTTTCATAAGTTTATTTTAATCAAAATCGTTAGGGGCATTTTTGAGAAAATCAAAGTTTTCGAAAAATTTTACATTTAAAGGGTAGTTCGTTGGAATTTTCTTGAAAATCTCGTGTCGTATCTTTAAAAGATACTGAACCTACATACAAAGTTTGGTATGTATGCGACTTTTAGTTTTTGAGTTATACTGTTCGCAGACACATACAAACACAGACCTTTTTTCTAAACATGTTTTTTTTTATTCAGGGGACCTCGAAGCATGTATACTCTGTGAAATTTCGATATCGAATTTTTGGGTAGAATGCAATATTTCCCCCTACTTACTATATGTAGTAGAGAAAGTAAATGAGTTTACAAAACTAGTAGTTGAAGACTCATTTAGTAATAATAGATATCGTCTAAATATCCATAGAGGGTCTAATTTGAAACTAAACGTCAGTCCTAGTACGGCGCTTTTTAAGTAACAGTATGTTTTAAATCTAATAACATCGGAACAGATGTATTTTCTAAGTGGTTCAGTGTAAACATTTTGCTTAGCTTTTTGTTCAGTAAATAGTATTAAAAAATCGAAGTTATTCTACGTACCTGTATTGTCTAATAATTCAGATATACTAGTTTAGGATACATTTTTATTACTTTCTCTACTACATATAGTAAGTAGGGGAAGTATTGTATTCCACTCAAAAATTCGATACCGAGATTTCACGGTAAATACATGTTTTGAGGCCCCCTGAATCTAAAAAATATTTTTGGAAACGTGTCCGTGTGTGTGTCTGTAAAAAGCATAACTCAGAAACGAACAGTCGGATAAACACCAAACTTGGTATTTAGGTTCAGTATCTTCCAGAGATGCGACACGAAGGTTTTCAAGAAAATCCCCCAACCCAGATTACCCTTTACATGGTACATTTTTCGAAAATTTTTATTTTCTCTAACAATTTTGATTAAAGTATCATATGTTTAAGATATGTTCATGGCAAATAAAATGTATATCTTGAAATTTCTGGGAATGTCTCCAAAAGTAATCTTCATTGTGAACGACTTTTGCATAACCGGTAAACCATACGAGTTAGACTAAATTTGTTACACAAAAGATGTAGATGGCGTTAAAATATACAATTTATGTCATATACTTTTATTTTGAGTGAACATGTATTTCCGGTGAAATCTCGGTATCGAATTTTTGGGTGGAATGCAATACTTCCCCTACTTACTATACGTAGTAGAGAAAGTTAAAATAAACGGTATTGAATAGAGAGGGCCACGTGAATGTAACGCAACAGAGCTTTTGTAGGCAAGTTCTGTAATTTCTAAAACTGTTACTCTTTTTAACATCCTATATATATTTTAATATTTCTCAAAAGCAGTATGCTCAAAGATGGATATAACGGTAATTTTACATTCACTATGTACATTCGTTTAGATTATGAATGTTATTAATTTGATGTGAAACATTCTCTACCCTCCATATTTAGTTGCGGAGTTTACAAGCTATTCTTTCTAAGGCTTATGTTTGTATCTACTATATTTTAATCCAAATAAACCTTTGCAGAAGTATATACATTGTTAGTTATAGATACGAAGGGGTTACCAATAGTCAAATGTTTAAGAACTAGATGGTATACGCTGCCTTAAAATTCTATTGTTTCCATGCAATCCGAGAAACAAGTGAATGTTGACAGGACGTAAGAGAATGACCAAGTAAATGAACAATTCGAGCATTAATAAACGACATCTCAGAAATGGCTTATGTCAGAAGAAAACTTATTTGAAGTAAATTGTGTGCTTTAAAGAGATTTAAATTTTTTGGAGTACTTTCTCGTCTATCGCTTGTTTACCAGTTATAAAAATTATACAAAATTCATTCCGAATGAAGGGGACTTCACAAGTTTTTCCCAGAAAATTCCAGATATAAATTTTATTTGTCATGTAAATGTCTTTAATCGTATGGTATTTTAATTAAAATTGTTACATTTTTAGAAAATAAAAAATTACGAAAAATTTTCAATATAAAGGGTAGTTGGGGGGATTTTTTGAAAATCTTCAGTGGCATTCCTGGAAGATACTGAGCTTAAATACAAAGTTTACTACTTATCCGACTTTTCCTTTTTGGGTTATGCTGTTCACACACACATGCGCACATAAACACACACACACACAGAGGACCTTTTTTTAAAAATCTTTTTTATTCAGATAGCCTCAAAACATGTATTTTCGGTGAAATGTCTGTATAGAATTTTAGTGGAATGTAATACCTTCTCTACGTGATAGAGAAAGTAAAAAGGCACAAAACAAACTCAATGTTGTAAATTGCGCCAATACATTTTTATTACATAGATATTCCGTTAGTTTCTTAATAAAGGTTTGAGCTGGGCAATGTATTATATATACTGATACAATATGCTGTATTTTAATCACCAATACGCAATGCAATGCTTTCATTTAGTATTTAAAATGTATAGTCGTACCTGATGAATCTGAAACGAATAATGTATGCTGCTTTTGTACATGGTAAATTCGCTCTTGGTTCCACTAAATGATTAGTATTCATTTTGGAGCTTAAATTAATTCATTAGACTAAAAAAAACTCTAGAATATGACCAATATTGAGTTGTCGAACAACGTTTTTCCAATGTAGATTGAATAAAATAAAATATACGGAATTTAAACGGCATGTGGAAAAAATTGATAATATCTAAGTATCATTCATTTAAACATTAACCAGACATAAATAACTCGCCACAAATTGACAGAAAAATCTGTTGAGAAATCTTGAAATCCACGATTACTTATGAGGCGGAAACAAACTGGATGTCTGATGAGGGTTTGTTTTCTGAAACTTCTTTTGATAGGAATTGAGAGGAGATTCTGGACTCATCCATAACCTCTCTATGACATAACTAGCAACAGAAGACATTTATTTTTTGAACATGAACTCTACGAACATACACATAAACCGAAAGCCCCAACTAGAATATTACACACGTCTCCAAAGGAATTGTCTTGTTGCATCAGGAATCTTTCTATTAAAAAATTCCCTGGGCATGATCTCTAACCAAACATAGTTTGAAGAAACTTTCAAAGAGAGGTCTTGTGTACTTAATGGAAATCGTTTAAAACCTCGCCTTAATAATTGGTTATTTCCTGCAATAGTGGAAAGCCAGAAAAAATTATTTTCATAAACCATAAAAGCCTAAACATCTACCATCGAGTTATCGGCCAATCAGTCTGCTACCAACTCTAGCCAAATTATTAGAAAAGGTAGTCCACGCGCTCTTAGCAGCATTTGTTTACGGAAATAGTATTATACTATCCTTTCAAATTGGCTTTTGTCCTAAACATTCAACAATGCATTAGTTACTAAGAATTAAGGAAAATATCATCAAAAGCTTCGAGAAGAAGCAATACACTAATGTCATCTTCCTTGATATAGCTAAAGCCTTCTAAACCGTATGGCATGAAGGTTTACTGGTTAAATTACATCGAATTGGACTTCCAGATTATCTCATTAATGTAACTAAACTTTTTAGATCACAGCGTCGGTTCCTAGTGCGAATAGAGAATTACAAATCTACCATTCGACCAGTAACAGGAGTTCCGCAAGGATCAACTCTAGCACCATTACTATTCAACTTATTTATGTATGACCTACCAGATACAAATCCTATATCTACTGCTATGTATGCAGGCGACACGGTTATTTTCCATTCACATCGTCTTAAATGTTGCAATTAAAAGGCTGCAAACATCGTCAAATCTGTTATCTAGATGGTTCATAACCTGAAGAATGAAATTTAACGCTAACAAGGCCGAAACTAAGATCTTTAACTTAAGACCATGTAACTACCTAATCACATTACTACCACAGGAAAAATAGCTTACATGGCTGCCTCCAGAAATACTGGTTTAATATCTAGGAGTAATGCTTGACACACAACTAAACTGGAATTCTCACATATACATTTCAACACTAGCTACTTCCAGGGAAAAAATCGATAACCTCTACTACACAATAGATCACATCTTCGGCTGGAGTACTCAATATTGCTATACAAGTCTCTCATACGCCCTATAATGTCATACGTCGCTCCTGTGTACGGTTCAGCTAACAAATCTCACATTCATCGACTTCAGGTTATACAAAACAAATTTCTCCGCACAATTACAAAAGCTCCATGGTTCATAAATTACCAGCTTCATCAGGAATTTAGAACTCTTCCCATACAACAGCACTTCAAATTTTTCTCAAAGAAACTGTTCAGATTAGCTGGATTACCAGGCGCTGCAACGTATCACATTGAACTTAGAAACCCACAGAAGAGAAGACTAAAACTAAAACTACCTCAAGACTTCCTGCTCACTGATTCCGAAGATAGTGATTTCTCAGACTAATAATTAACCTCACTCAGTCAACTCTGTTCTTAATCCTAGGTTGTAATCAATTGAATACATTTAACTTTAATGCCTTCGTACTGTTATCTAGCCAAATCTAATTGTTAATATCATATACCTGTAATTATTATCCATTTGTTAATGTTATCCTATCTGTTTGACATGTTAGAGGTAAATCCTCAGGTTGTTATGTGCAAAGAAATTGTTAAACTAATTATCACTGGTTTGCACAGCAATCTTGCTGATCAGCTAAATAAAATAAGAAAGAAACAACAAGCATTTTTTACGAAAGTTATGAGTTTTGTATGTCTTATCAGACATCTCTTCTACACAAAACGTGCAATCTGTTTCCGATTATTGGATTCCTTCTTTTCTTAATTGTACTATTTAAATAGATACTTCCAAGCAACTACGCTTTCGGCAGTGAACGTAATAAAATTTGAAAACAGCAAATTATATTATTAAAATAACTTCTACATCCCCATTTGAGGCAATATTCTCTATTTGAAGGTAATAAATAATTTTAATATAACATTCAACACTACATATGTAAGAGAAATACTTTTTAAGTGTATACGTACTAGTCGGCCACGACATGAGTGTATGCGGCAGGAAGAGGAACTAAACGGTTACGGAACAAGTGGACGGAGTAGGAAGGTCAGCTAAGTAAAGAAAACACCCGCAGTTCCGAGTTGCATTTATAGTGAGGCTTAGGCCTACAAATGTAGTACTGTTTTTCTTTATTGTGCGCCTGTACATTCCCCTATTGCCTTGTCCCTCGCACGCCTTTGATCCCAAGCTTTGATGATGTTAAGTGTCGTCAACAAAAACAGTGACGCCCTCCTCTAAGCGTATTCATATCGTGGCCGACTGGTAGACATATTATAGTTCATATTGTAAAATAATGTGCAAAATAAAAAATGAACATTTCGAGGATGATCGGTAAGCTACAGTACAGAATTTTTAAAGTCCGATGTGCAAGGAAATATTTTGTATGGAAACGTTAGGGGAGATTATTTTCAGTAATACCACGAGTGCTGAATTTTAGGTAATTTAATTGAGGCTAACAAATGTTTGTTATGATTACTTCGAAACCGAAGGTCGAGAAACACTTTGGCAGCGGCAACAAGCATGAGTTTGACAGATCGAAAAATTACATAAGAAAATTATAAGCAAGAGGGAAGGATTCGGTAAGATAATTGCGAGAACGATATGATTCTTTGTACTTTTAGTATAATCACCGCAATGATTGCAATACAAAAATGGTGCCATTTTGTTATACTTTTAGCGTAATCATTAAATTGACTTACCTATTTCTTCTCGTATTATATTACGTTAGATCTACTTTTATATTTTGAATCCGCAAATAATATCTCGCCATTGTTATTGCTTGTACCATCTGCCAATAATGAACAGGAAAATGATGGAAATAGGCCTTCCTAGATCCCTAGTCGAATCGAAACAGAGATTATAGAAACACATGACTTTCTCTACCCATTCAAAAATCTATTCTTAGAAAAGCTTATTCTTCTATCTACTTCATGTTGATTGAGATAAGCTTTTATATAAATGGTTTTAATGCATGTTTCCTCATAGATGCAATGGGAATGAATTAAATTGAGTTTTACTTATGGACGCCTCAGCGTCCCATTCTATATTGGGCGTGAAAGGCCGGGAATTTTGCACAAGAGGCCTCTTCATCAGGCTTGAGGTTCTTTTACGTGTCGTAAATCTACAACACGGGACCACCGGCTTTACTTCCCTTCCAAAGGAAGGCATGCTAAGGATTTAAGGATGACGAAAAAATTCATCGTCCCCCCCTCGAGTTTGAATCTGCGACCTTGGGAACTAGAGGCTAGCATGGCACCACTAGACCATGGAGGACGATGCTCTGGGAATAGTGGAACACGATAAGCTTAAGCGATAATAAAATTTTTTATGAGCTGGTCGTTATGCAATGACTTTGAAATTCCGTCTCTTTGCATGATCAGGAAAAATAAATTGTGTGTTTTAAAGTTATCTACATTCTTGTGTAGTAAGCTTTCATCGATCGCTTAAATTTATCAGTAATACAAGATTATAAAATTCCTCCTGATTGAAGACGATTTCACATGGTATACACAGAAAATTTAAGATGTAAGTTTCCTTTGTGATGAAAATATTTTAATTTGTCTTTTAATCAAAATTATTAGTCAATTTTGAGAAAATAAATATTTCGAAAAATCTTCCATGTATTAGATAGTTTGGGATTGTGGTATTTTCTTAAAACCCTTCGTGTTGCATCTTTGGAACTGTACTTAAACACCAAGGTTACTATTTATCCGACGTTTCGTTTTTGAGTTATGCCATTTATACACACACCAAATGCAACACCTTATCTATCTACCATGGGAAATGCTTTTACTTTCTCTACTTGGTAGAGTAAAAGATGTATATAGGAGAAAAAAGATAAGTTATTAAATTTTTGAGCACCGCACTTTAAAACTATCGATTAAGTTCGATTCTTATCGGTGAATAGGAATCAGTCAGGCCACACATTGGCTGAAAGCGCTCGCGTTTAATTATCATTCTGGTATTCTTCCAGAACATTGTACGTAACCGTGACGGAGAGAGACCTTAAGAATAGCTCAGGGAATTCCATTTAAAATCGCGTTATTTAGCATAGTGTATAACCAATTAGCGAAGCAGAAAGTATTGATGTCATAAAATAAGAGGTTATGTTACTTGATTCAGCGGTTGTAGACAAGCAGAGTAAAAATGTAGTGGTTGTGCCTTTCAAACCTATCCTAACCAGATACGCTTCAAATACGGGTGAAGAACTCCGTAACGATACATCGGAGGATGGTGGTTGCTTGACAAAAAATGTTCCCCACTGCGAGATCTATCGTTTCTCAGAGTTTGTCGCAGAGGTCCAGAAACATCCTGTAGAATGGGGCGCTAAGAGCTACAATAGTTAAAAGTGCGTTCATAAATAAAATTCAATATAATTTTTTATCTTTATCGGCTAGCTCCATATTGCGCGGCTTTTCCGGTTTGAGCTATCAATTGCATGACGCCGAACGACCGACGTTTGAAGAGATACGGCGAGGTACTACACATCATATTTACGGATTATAAATCTGGAAGCTATATTCAGAGATAATCAAAATATTCTATAAATTTCTCTTTTACCTTCTCCCCGCCTACTAAATATTCTAGAAATCTGTAGAAAGTTCCAGCGCTATATAAACGAGCGCGCTCGCGAGTCAGCCAGTTAATAAGTGAGCTAATGAGTACATTTCTGATGCGACACTGGAGGCAGTCTACGAATGCAGTTGTGACATACAGTGAGTGCTGCTACTTTGAGATTAGAGACGTCTTGTGTTCGACTCCCCAGTGAATATACGATCCGAAGAAGCAGCTTCGCGCATATTTCATGACGCCGATACGTCGTGAAGAAAAGTTAAGTGACAGGGAAAGTTGAATTAGATAGCATTACTGAAATTACAGTGAGAACTAAGTGAATTAAGTCCATAATATTAATAAAAATTGAACAATATAAGCATAAATTAAAATATATGCTATGTAGTATTTGCAGAAAATGTAGCTGAAAATCATAATATATGTTATGATTTTGTGGTTCTCTTTAGCAGTATTTTGTATTAGCTACCTGTTTATTCCCAATATGCAATAAGATGAGCGGTATCATCTTTGGTCTTTTTTCAATGTATGATTAGGATTAGCGGATGAAGGGGACACCTAGCACCTTGACCCAAAAGGAATCTTAGTATATACACCCCCGGGAAGAGTGGATGAGATGAAGGAGTTGCAGGAGACGTATGGGTTGCAGGCTTCACCACAGGCTCCCCTCCAGCGGTGAAGGGGAAAGCTCGAACGGCCACCATCTGACGGGGCCGAGGAGGAGTTCCAATGCGCGTTCTCTCTACAGCCGTCCTTACACAGCCACGAAGTCAATCTGTAAAGTGAAAGAGGATGATTAAATGAAAGAAAATGAGGGAGGGAGAAATTGGTGGGAGGTAATGGTCCTTCCCAGCATTCGCCTATCGACCCGGGTAAACCTCCGAAAAAACCAGGGATCAGGAAGGTCTGAAGCAGAAATCGAACCCACCACCTACCAAATGTGGACCACAGACGTTACCGCCTGAGCCATCCTGCTCGGTTTTCTTTCAATGGAACTATCTGATCATATTTTCTTATTTATTAATGGTCTGATTTTACAGGTATAAGCAGTAAGCATAGCAGTATATTTCTGTATTTATTTTTAGCTTATAAATACTGCAGTCTTGTTTTTGTGTGTGTGTGTGTGTGTGTGTGTGTAATTCTGCTTTAGTCTTATAAATTATACAAATGTCCAATTGAAATGTAAAATTGAAAATAGTTCCTAATAAGTTATCTTAATGTAAAAAAAAGTGACGTGCGGCACTAGAGAAGCAGCTAGAAGATTTTTCTGGTGGGCCTCTTGTCGCGTAGTTTAACCTTGTGCAAAATTATCTGTTGGAACCTTCAATCTTTGTCACAAGCGAACAGAGTGAGGGAGGTTATGATTGCATCGGAATTAAGAGTTTTCCTCCCCGAGTTTTATCAAAAACATTACAATTCTCTGGAAGCTCAAGTTGCAAAGTTTTTTGGTTTTGGGAGAAGGAAATAAAGGTAAAATCCATTTAGTTACTTTTAAACGCTTAAAGGGAGTTTTTACTCATGTATCACAGAACAATGATGTAGTAAACGTCTCATACAAATTATTTTTACAGTAAATCTTTTGCTCGTAGAGAAAAAGGTTACTATAATATTTTGCTCAGTATGCTGTAGGTTCTCCAATTAAACTAAGAATATCTATAACCCTTGTGCTCTGTATATGTTTCTTACATCACCCCAGAGACAAATGGTATACCATTTCATAGCTACACGATTGTGTCTCGAGGAATGCCTGCATTCAAAGGAAAGTAAAGAAAACAACCACTGTTTCTAACCGGATTTCCTTTGTTACGAGACCCAGAAGCACTTCCGAGGAGGGAAAGAAGAAAGAGAGAAAAAAAACAAGTTATTGTCTCCTAACCGTGCCCTTTATTTGTTCAGAGTTGTTTCTCCTGCCTTTGTTTACACTGTATCTTCCTCCAGGCAACAGAAAACAAAGAATGTTTTATATGGTTTTTAAAATCGTTTGTTTATTCTTCAATTAAGACAACTGTGGTAACTTAAATTGCATGAGAAGGCGCTGTTTGAAGCGTGACATCATAAGGAGACAATTTTGAACAAATGCTTTAATTTAAACCAGTGACTTTAAGATATAGGAATAACGTTGAAGAAGAGTGGTTGTAATTGTGTAGAAGTCGTGTGTATGCGAATCGAGAGCGTAGGCAGTAAACTGGGAGTGAATTTTATTACATTTAAGTCATTAATTAAAAGCTGTAACCCATTATGTGGAGGGAGAAAGAGTAAAGGAATGCTATCAAGCCGATGTTTCAAACTTCGCAGCAAATGACATCGTTTTCTGTCTCCAGAAAAGCGGGAGTTTATTACTGAAGGGAAATGGAAAACCAGTGGTGTAAGGAAATTAGGAAAACGCGTGAAGTTTTACTGAAAAACAGACAACCGAGTATTGAAACTTGTTTACGTAATGGTTTAGGAATATAAATGTTAGGCATTCAGGAGACGTGTAATAGAACTTTAAGAAAATTCCATTCTCTTCTCTGCTTGTCTGTTTTCAGAAAGTTTTTTAGGAGGAGTTGTATCGTATTTGAACTTTTGGGGAGCCGAACTTGTAGTAGTTGCAACCGCACGTATAGTAAACAGTTTCCGGTAGCCTTCGCCACATATGTACTTTCAGGTGGCCTTTGCTCCAAGTTAAAAAGAATATTAACTTTGTAATTTAACTGTTTCTTTAAATACTACATATTTATGTTTGCCTCGGCTGCGTCAGTATTTTTGTTAGAGACATGGATGTCTTGGCAGGGTTGTGGTGCGACTTAAGAATGTAGGCTTACACAGACTATAATTTTACTTCACTCCTTTTATTTAATGTTTGACACGATTTAAATACACTTCACTGATATAGAGCTGTGAGATTCTTTTATTAATTAGTTGTACTTTTTAACACGTAAACTTATTTTTCGTCTCACACGAATACGCATTAAAATCTCTTGAGGACGCATCTCGCATCCGGTTACAAACATTGTCTGCAGGCAACTGAATTGATTTCAACCGCCTAAACTTCTAAATTTCTGTATTTAAAGTCTCTGATTGGCTATTCCTAATACAATAGAATACTTTCATTTAACTAAAGCTTTTTCTGGTTGTTGATTGACTATTTTTATAAACTGTCACTAAAATTATATTATTCCTTCCAAGAAGGAATAATATAGTAGTATTAGTAGTATTGCTAAACTTTCAAATTCATTATTGCCTCAAGGTTACCTCATTGTTAGCAACTTTTAACCTATTATTCTCACAGCTCCTGCATTATTAAATTATGTAATATATTCACATAACATTATTACACATGGATACAATAACAAGCATATGCAATGACTGTTACATACATTTTACAAATTATTACATACACATATTGTTACAAGGCGGGCTATTTTTAAATTTACATATTATATAATTAGACTGAAATTATTTAAGTGTTAAAAATACTGCCTCAGTTTCACGTAAATCTCTAGTTGTCTAACGCTTTAGTTTCTATTCAGTTTTATCTTTTATGTCTTATACGTTTCATGTATTTTGTTCTTCGGATTGTCAT
The DNA here is from genome assembly GCA_030765065.1 of Deroplatys truncata. NCBI lineage: Eukaryota > Metazoa > Arthropoda > Insecta > Mantodea > Mantidae > Deroplatys > Deroplatys truncata. The sequence continues at coordinate 138,769,917 of CM060986.1, forward strand.
CATATTAGTTCTATCCTCATTTTTGCTGCATAATTAAATGCTAATTTTAAACAAAATGTATTTTAAGACGTTTCGATTAACTTGAATTTAACAATATTAGTCTTTATTACGGTTGCTAACCTTCTGCTTGCATTACCTTAGAATAGCTTAGTCGTAAGCGAAGCTAGGACAAATATCCTTTGGCTTACAACCTGTGCGCATAGCGGCTTTGTATGCGGGAGAGGAAGGGGATGCCACCGGTAAAACATGGAACTGTAAACAGACGCGTCAGGGGCAGAACGGAACATAAACACAGAGCTCACAGTGAACAACTCTACCATACCAGTAATGCAACTGTCCTGATTAGGCATCATCAGGACTATGTATTTGAAATTTAAAAGTGGGTGTGGCTGGGGGTTGAGGAGGTGAAACCTAAATTCAGTTAAGACCAGGTTTAAACTTCCCCTTAATATCTAAGTTGACGTGTTTTTTTATTTATTTTGTTTGTTTTGTTTAAACTAAATTTAAATAAATCGTTATTTAGACTGGTAAGTTTTGAAATGAAAGCCATGTATACCCGTTGTATAAGGCCAATTAATGAAGAAAACGTGCAAATCATTAGAAATGTATAGGAGGTACGGGGTTTACGGTGATGGACTTAAAACAAAATGGCTTGCAGAAATAGTTTTATTTCAGAGATAAACGTCTTAGAACACTATAATTCACATTGGATATATGTATTCTAACAAAATTGTATAATTCGCGGTTTCTTACAAAATTGATACAGATTTCACTTCAACAAACAGTATCATACGTGCTTGTCTTCTAATGAGTAATAGCTGTAAAGTGACAATGTCATTTGTTGAGTAAATTTTGTGACTTGCGTTGCAAATTACTTTTGGTTATGGTAAACATAGTTTTATTGGACCTTGTCTTATTCTGCATTAAGCGAGATGTCTCAGGCGGACGTCTGTGGTCCGCATTCTGGTTCAAACCCCGGGGCCGATCTATCTAACCGAAGGTTTTACGTGGTTTTCCTCGGTTGCTAGTCAAATGTTCATACCATTACTTATTGTTTTGCTATCTATGCCTGCTTGATATGCAGCACATGTTTCATACTGGTCTTTCTTAGGTTTGAAACATCCTATGTTAAAATCGATGCGAAATATGTGTGTTCATAAAGTCACTCTTTTCAGAGACAGTCATTCTTACACATCCCTATGTACAAATAGCGAGTTTTGAGGTCCTCTCGGGACGACTTCTGCTTCAGCGCGCATCTCCGTCGATTCGTTGAAGATATTCCACGTTCTGTCACTGTTTTGATGCTGTTAATTTGTTTTGTTTGCCAGCTTAATTGGAGTTTCTCAGTGGAGAGGATGGAATTCTTGCTGGGGTTTATGGCCGCCAGCAGCAGGTAGACTCGAACAGGTACTAGTGTGAACCTTCAAAACTCAATTCAACCGAGGCCTTCATTCTCACTGTCAACAACTGTTGCAGGTAACAACCACACCACCAACACTGATTTATTTTAGTAGTAATTAAGGATTTATAATGTATTCATAAGCATTCAGTATCGAGACAGTAACCATGGTCATATATAATAATAATAATAATAATAATAATAATAATAATAATGTAAAATAATATTAATACGTAAAATACTTGTTATATAGGTAGATATTAAGTACATGTTTTATGTATGTGTAGGAGTGCAGTTGGAGCTGTGAGACACTTGTTAAAAGCAGACAAACAAACATGTTTTGTTAGAATTAGGATCCAGGCAAACAGACTTGTAGGGAGATGTCACAATAGCAAAACCTCGAGTCATTGGGTAGGAGAAAATCATAAGCTAGCTCAACGTATATTTTTGGGGAGAGGTCACATGTTTGGGAACAACCAATAATAGCCTGGTAAGTTTTCTAGAATGTTCCAAGCTGAAGGAAGACAGCCAATAAGGTTTTAAGAAAACTATTTTTAAATGTTTAAGTTCAGGAAGTTAGAGATAACATCCCCAAACCAAATTGTATAAAGTGCGGTGATGTGCAGAACATATGTATAAGCTCTCCGAAGAAGGAGTGCTAATTACCTAGCGTAATGTAGTGGGAACATTAAAATTATATCAATTGGAACAGTGCAAGTTATTAGAAGAGAAATAAAGTATAATTTAGGAACGTGTGATAAATACTACCATTATTAATCAAGCACTTATAAAATACTTGATTGCTAAGTAAACTTTCTACAGCTCCAACTAACTCTGTTATTTCTAAAGTAACCGTGTACCTTCTTAATACAAAAAAAGAAAAAAAAGCGTGTGTAATTAAAGTATTGTGTTCTTCTGCTGATTTAATCTTGTGTTAGTGTTGTTACCACATACCTTCCTTCCCGTACCAGACCCTGATAAGTTACACACGCTCTACCAAAAACTCAAACAGCAGCCGTGGCAAGAAGTAAAATAACATCATTAACACTTAATAGTAACAACTAAAACACAAGATAATCCTCAAAGATAATATATTAATTCTTATAAATATATATCGGACATACGGACATACTACTAGTTATGTTCACAGCTACAAGGGTATACCACAAGTATATTGTATACACCTCCCGCACCTCGACTTACGTGAGACCTATTGCGACTACCATCCCCAGAAATAAGGGATAAACAAAGTAGGAACCACAAAGGAAGTACAGGCCGCAGGCAGACAGAACACTGAGTTGCGCAGAAGGCCCTAACAATTCGCTTTTCAGAGAGGGCGATGAATGACCCGTGAACCAAATAGACCTGTATCTCCCGGGGAATACTTTTTCCTTGGAGCAAGCATCCGCGCTATCTATCCAGCACCGTCTCACACCGAGAAACCAAAAACCACACCTAGAAGACTAGAACGAAACAGAATGAAAGAGAAATGACGTAAAAAAAACCATGATAATTGAGAAACCACACCGGCATTCGCCTACCGATCAGAGAAAACCACGAAAACCCGGGACCTCCTGAATGCGAGTGCGGAGTAATCTAGTTCAGTGGAGCATGCAGTAACACATACATTTATGAAATAGTGAGTATATAAGTATTTAAGTTCAAATGGTGTTTTAGTCTGAAGTCAGTCCGATTCAATCTTATGCGTTTTTAACTGTTGTCTTAGAAATGTTTCCTGATTGACAGAAAAATCCAAGATTCTTGAGTTTAACAGGAAAAAGAATAAATTGGTTTAATGATCATAATTAATATAAACCACAACAATTTTAAGTGATTTGGTGGATTTCGGCATATGCGAATATACATTGTTATATATTCCATTTATATTATTGTATCAAAAAGTTCAATGCGCCGCTTAAGGAGAGATTAACTGATAATGTTGGTGAAAAAGTTGCACTGTTTTGTTTTTGCCGTCGTATTGATACTTGGAAACTTCTGCTTATTTATATGTATTATTTGTTTGTTGTTCAATTTAGAGTACTTTTAAAATGTTCACTGCACTAGACATTAATAAATATCTGAGGTCTATGCTCCATTTCATAAAATAGTTCATAACTTTGGAACCGTTGGGACTAGACAATTAGCTTGTTTTTAGCTTGATTAAATCATCGTGCATTGGTAGACCCGTGATATTACATTTAATATGGAAAAGATAGGCTGAGGTGAGTGTACTGAAGAATTTAGATTGAAAATTGGTAAGAACATAGTGATCATTAACCTGGATCGCATAAAAGCAATTTGTTGCGGCATAAGTTGCAGTGCGAAAGTGTCTGTAGCAGCTAGATCCAACAGGAGGAGGATTTTGTTTATTGAGTTGATGGATTTTAATTTGTATGTAATGTAATAAAAACCTTTAGACATTTTCCCCTATTCTTTTCCTGACTCTACATTTATTATTTTTGGTAATTAATGCTTCGTTTTCTTTGGAACTATAACTGATAGAAGAATGAAATTTTAACGACAATATATAATCATGAAACACATCCATGTTGAACCACGTATGTATGTGAAGAAGTTTGGTAGAAAGAAAGTATTTCGCTTAAAAGTTAATTTCTTTAATTAAAATTATTTTGAAAATCATATACCTTCTTCTCATAGCATTTTTTATAAAAATCTGATGTGTTACACTCACATGACTTTCTCTACACTTGTACAAACTATTTTTACAAACGCTAATTCTCAATATGCTTCATGTTAATCGAGATATCGAGATGTTAATCTTATTGCTAATTTTCTTGTAGATGCAAGGGGAATTGGTAGGCTTTAAGCGATAGTCAAATATTTTAAGAGCTGGTTGCTATGTGGAGTATTCCATTCTCTTTGCATTACCAGGACAAAAAAGAAGAATAACGAATTCCCATTTGAGAGAAAGTATAAGTATCGGAAACTTTAAGGGAATAACAAGCAATATCTCGAAAATGGTTCACTCAACAAAAAAATATGTATGACATAAACTGTGTATTTTAACGCGATCTACATTTTTTGTACAGTAAAATTTTGTCTATCTCTTATGGTTTTCCAGTTACGCAAAAGTCGTTCACAGTGAAGAATGCTTTTGGAGACATTCCCAGAAAATTCAGGATATACATTTTGTCATGAAAGTATCTTAAATATATGATATTTTAATCAAAATCGTTAGAGCCATTTCTGAGAAAATAAAAATTTTCGAAAAATGTTCCATGTAAAGGGTAATCTGTGGTGGGGATTTCTGGACAACTTTCGTGTCTCATCTCTGGAAGATACTGGACCTAAATACCAAGTTTGGTGTTTCTCCGGCTGTTCGTTTCTGAGTTATGCTGTTCACAGACAGAAGAGAGACACACACACACGGACATTTTTTCAAAAATTCTTTTTCTGAATTCAGGGGCCTCAAAACGTATATTTTCGGTGAAATCCCGGTATCGAATTTTTGGGTGGAATACAATTCTTTCCCTACTTACTATACGTAGTAGAGAAAATAAAAATAGGTCACTTTACACATAAATAAGGTATCTTTATCCTGAAAAAAATTCGAAAATACGATATATCAGTATATCTGTCGTAAAGCAAATTGAACATTGGCAGTATAGTTTTAATCTCCTTATAATATTGCATTAGGGAATTTAGCTCACTCTATACGTGGTCCTTAGTAATTTATGCAGGTGTCAAATATTAGAGGATTAACTTGTTCAATTTGTTACATTTTAATCAACAATTGTCAGCATGTGTAGTTTATTGAATATAGGCAAACGCCGCGATCTCCCTTGGGGCTTTAACTCTTAACACTTTACATAAAATAAGCAGAAATTCTAGCCAATCTGCAAAGCGGTGGTACTATAGTGCGGCAGTCGCGCTTGATTGTTGATGATTAAAACTGCAATTAATTAGTGTTTTGTTGTGTATAAAAATGATACTGTCAAATAGTGCTGGATTTCTTATCCTCGTGCTGCGTTGTTGTTCTTCCTCGCTTAGCCAGCTCTGGTCGTACACATGGTAGAGAATTATTAGGTATGGAGATCTCGGAGCAATGAGACGAGAGACAATATCGAAGATAATATATTACATGATCTAATAATTCCATAGTTACATTTACAAACACTGCCAGAATTGCGCTTGTCTGATTTCTTACAACCATCTACTACTATACTTCAAATTTCACTCATAACATGCGAACATGTATTAAAGCTTTAATTCACGTTTTGCAGTTTTCCGAAATGTATAATGCGAGAATTTGCAAGTAAAAGCACAATTAACGCTTCATTTATTGTTATTTCGTATAGAAGTAATTATTCAATGAATTTATAGCGCGAGATTATTTCATTTGTTTCCTTGTGAATTGGCTTCACGTAGTAACACAGATGTGTTGAATGATTTTAACAAACTGTGTGAACTAACAGCATTTCCTAACTTTATGTGTTTTGCTAACCTCACGAAAACATTTTCTTAATTCTAATTAGATATCGCGTCAAAGTTTCTGGAACATTTTAGAAGTCTTTAGATTACATCATTGGTTCTTACTATCCATGCTTGGAATATGAAATCGACAATAGTGGCTAGTAACGACCTTGGTTCTGGATTGACACAAAACATGGTACCTTTACCTTGTCCTTGACCCCTGATTTCTCTTTTATGTTCTTTCCCTCATTGGACGCTTCTTCGTTTGTCAATGGAAAATTTCCAACTAGGAAATCTTACTATTAAATTGCTTGAAATATACATAAATAAAACATTATCTTTCCTTCCCCCTTCTATCTCTTTCTTCATATGTATAAAACTTATGTCATTTACATAAAATAATTTACTTTATGTCTACATTGTCATTATTTATATTAGGTATTTCAATAATTGATTCACTAGAATTTGTTTGTCTGATAACAAATAACGCCTCAATAAATATGCGTTTAAACCTTTAAAATTTGTCTCTTGTTGACATAGAATGAAGGTGTATTGTTGTGTTGTTATTTGCCCCACGCTTTGGGAGCCAATTTGAAGTAGGTTGTTGCTTCATATGGAAAGCCAATTTGAAGTTGGAGTTGTATTGTAGTTCAACTGTTGGGGAGCCGAACTTGAAGTAGTTGCAACCGCACGTATGGTAAAATGTTTCGTTCCAAATGTACTTTCCGGTAGCCTTTGCCCAAAAATGTTTAAAAATATGAACTTTGTAATTTTAGAGTTTCTTTAAATATTATATATTTATGTTTGCCTCGGCTGCGCCAGTATTATTATTAGAGACATGTTTCTCTTTGCAACGTTGTGGTGCGACTGAAGAATGTAGACTTGCACAGATTATAATTTTGCTTTACTATTTTTATTAATGCTTGACACGATTTAAATAACACTTCACTGATATAGAGGGAGCTGTGAGATTTTTTTAATTAATTACTTGCACTTTTTAACACGTAAACTCTTTTCATCTCACACGAATACGTATTAAATTTCTCGAGGACGCATCTCGCGTCCGGTTATGAGCACTGTCTACAAGCAACTGAACTCTAAATTTGTAAATTTTGATATATTTCATGTCTCTGATTGGCTATTCCTAGTCTAATAGAATACCTTCATTTAACTAAAGCTTACATTATTGCTTCCTCCAAGAATTACAAGTAGTATTGTTAAACTTTCAAATTCATTAATCTGTTAGCAAAATTTAACCTATTATTCTCACAGATCGTACATTATTAAATTACGTAATACATCCACATAACATTATTACATGTATACAATAATATAAACATATACAATGACTGTAATATACACTTTTTATTGCTTTAAGGCGGGCTGTTATTGAATTATTTATTATATAATTAGACTGAAATCATAAGTGTTAAAAATGCTAAAGAATACACGAATTATTAAGCGTTTATATTTTTAATAATTTAATTATTATATCCTCTGTCACATTTATTTTTCGCAAAAAAGACGGATTTTGTTTGAATTCTGATTTGAGAATTCGTAAACCTGTATCACATTTTGTCACTGGAAATAGAAAAATGTCATGAAAGGAGAGGTGGAGAAGCGGTTCGTAATGTATAGAAGGCAATAGTGCATTCAGCCCTCCAGGCATCGTTCTCTAAAGTTCCCCAGAACAAACTGAAATTGAGATGGAAGAGACTAGCAGAGTCGATCGATTTGGACGTGGAGTTACAGTTATTGTTAACCGGACTCTAAGTGAAATTCAATGGAGTGTACAAATGGGGTCTAACTGCTTTGTTTAGGGAGATAGCAAAACCTACGCTTTTAACTTCCACTCAAGTGAATTTTACATAGCGGCTGTGTCCAGAATTGCAATACACAGCTTTAATGATTCTTACTTGCAGGCATTCAACCACCATATCTTACAGGTGTTCTTCCGAGTGTCTTTATCTCCCTGCGTAGGTTAGCTATGAACTGCTAAAACATAAGACAAAGCTACTATCTCACTCCGATTATAATATACCAGATGAATCACCTAAAGCAGGGGTAGCAAAAATGACCTTCCTCTTCAATTCATCAAATCTATAACACGCACTAGAAGAATTAGCATTAGAAAACCAGCCAGACAGGGAACCCACTTGTGAGTCCAAATAACTGTTGAATCCCATTTTCGCCACCTTTGACCTAAAGCTGACAGGTGATATTAATGTGCTTCTTTCACATAATTTAAATTTAAGAAGTGCTCACAAATATTATCACAGACTATCTTTAATCTAAGCTACTATTTATGACATGTTGGGACATTTCTCTCAAAGGATAGCTTAATAATACCATTACACACATTGTTATTATTGATCTTATCAAAAAATTATTGCTACGCTGAGATTTGATATATGCATATACTGGATGTTTATTTCAATGTTCATGACATTCTGTCTGACGTCACTTGTCTAGCCGCTGAGCCATTCAAACCCTAGCACTTCCGTAGAGCCGTATGATTTTTGTTGGAGAAGTTGCCTAGCAAGAAAGGCGTTCACTATGAAACTTCTAGGTCGAGCAAACCATGGTGGTCTTTACGGTATGACATAAAACCTCTTTCACACTGTGGCAGTATTTTGTGCATATAACTATAAAACTAAGCAGTAGGCACATTAAATATGAGGCAGCATTTTTAACATTTAAATGATTTCAGTCTAATTATATAATAAAAAATATAATAACAGCCCGCCTTAAAGCAATATGTGTATGTAACAATATATAAAATGTGTACATTACAGTCATTGTATATGTTTATATTATTGTATACATGTGTAATAATGTTATGTGAATGTATTACGTAATTTAATAATGTAGGAGCTGTGAGAATAATAGGTTAAAAGTTGCTAACAATGAGGTAACCTTGAGGCAATAAGAGTAATGAAGTGTAATAATGCTACTAATCATTCTTGTAGCAACAATAATGTAATTTTTATGACAGTTTATAAAATAGCCAATCAACAACCAGAAAAAACTTTAGTTAAATAAAGGTATTATATTGGACTAGGATTAGCCAATCAGAGACTTGAAATACAGAAATTTACAAATTTAGGCGCTAGAAATCAAGTCGGTTTCTTGTAGACAGTTCTCATAACTGGACGTGTTGGTTGCAGGCAGTGTTCCTGACGTGAGATGCGTCCTCAGGAAATTTAATACGTATTCGTATGAGACGAAAATAGTTTACCTGTTAAAAAGTACGTGTAATTAATACAAAAAAATCTCACAGATCTCTCTATATCAGTGAAGTGTTATTTAAATCGTGTCAAGCATTAATAAATTTAGTGAAGTAAAATTATAATCTGTGTAAGCCTACATTCTTCAGTCGTACCACAACCCTGCAAAGAGAAGCATGTGTCTGACAATAATACTGACGCATCCAAGGCAAACATATATATAATATTTAAAGAAACAGTCAAATTACAAAGTTAATATTTTTAAATTTGGGACGAAGGCTACCGGATACCATACGTGCGGTTGCAACTACTTCAAGTTCGGCTCCCCAACAGTCGAAATATAATACATCTTCAAACTGATTTTCCATACGTAGCAGCAACAAAACACCTTCTTCAAATAATAAGAAGCTATAATAATATATTATTAAATTATATACTCTTTTTGTAATTAGCGTTTAAGTATTATCATTTTTGTTCAGTTTAGCTGTAAGGTATATATGATTCTTCGAAGCTGTTGTAAAGCAGGAAAGTTGTACACAGGTATATTTTTGAGAGCGAGAGTGCTAGAGCGGCAAGTTAGGGTGTTCAGTTTTCTAAAGAGTTGACATTGAATGTTATTGATCAGCTATCCTAGGGGAGAAGTAACGGTGTACATAAGAATTCCAAGAGAGCAGGAGGAGGTAGAGAAAAAGTTCACCATAATACAAAATTTGTGAAAGTTATGTCACGTAGCAAATAGACGCTAGAGTGGTGAATTTAAAATATAGCCAGTAAACTTGAAGTAGCCAATGACATTTAAGTATATAAATGTTTCAAAAGTTATGTAGTAGAAACGACAACGCGTCCTAAAACATACAGGAGCCTGTTGTAGCTGTGGTACGGTGTAGACCTATGATATAAATGTGAGCGATACGGAGAGATTTGATACCGGAAATAATGTGGCAAAAACATATAAGTAAATATCTGTAACGGTGAAAACATTACAAGTGCGTGCAATTCCTAAAACCAACGATAAGTTAGAACTTGCAACATACGCAATTGCAACGGCTGTAACATTTGGTTCCCGTACAGCAGCTTCGCCGAACAGGGTAGTATAGCAGCTATTAACAGGTAAATGTGAACAAGTGTTTAAGTGCATATTAAAATTATATCAGATAAATCTGATATAATATTGTTATAACTTAGGTTACACAGAAAAAAACTTCCTTACCCGTTCCACCCGATAAGAGATAAGAGTACATATTCGACCGACGGCGAACTGAGGTAACTAATAAACAATAGTACCCAATAACAATACGAGATTATAATAACACAAAATCCTGAGGAACAATAACGAAACTAATTAGGCGCTTCACATACATACATACACACACACAAAACCGACGAAGCACTGTTTTTGTCGGTGTGGAAGGTTCGTGAAAGCTGTAGCCAGGGTATCATACTTGGGTGTAGTTAAAAGAAATCCATTATTTTATCATGAAATTGAAGGCTTATTTACCATAGTTCGAATAATTCGATTTAGGTCAAATGTGCGCTGATTTGTTCAATAACGTGTTGTCATTTTGAAGGTAATTTCATTATGCCTCTCTCACAGAAGTCCTCGTTCCTATTGTTAAAAATTGAGACAGTCAATTTTCACAAGCCTCTCTTGAAGCGAATTTTTCACCAGAAAAAGCGTTCTCCAATGACAGGAATACATAGTAATCACTTGATGCCAGGTCTGGACTATAAGGTGGATGCATAAGAATCTTCCAACCAAGCTCTCGGAGCTTCTGGCGAGTCACTATCAATGTGTGTGGCCTGGCGTTGTCCTGATGGAACACAATTCCTCTCCTAATGGCCAAAGCTGGCCGTTTCTGGGCGATTGCTTCCTTCAGACGGTCCAATTGTTGGCAGTACAATTCCGAGTTAAAAGTTTTGCCGTAGGGGAGAAGTTCATAGTAGATAATTCCCTGCCAATCCCCACACTGCAAAACCTTTCTGGCCGTCAATCCTGCTTGGCCACTGTTTTAGCCGGCTCACCGCGATTCAACCACGACCGTTTTTGCTTGACGTTGTCGTAAGTGATCCACTTGTCATCACCAGTCACTAACCGCTTCAGAAATGGGTCGATTTTGTGCAATTCAGCATCGATTCGCAGATGGAAATTCAGTCCATTAGGTTTTTTTGCGTTAACTCGTGTGGCACCCATACATCGAGCTTATTTTTGTGTCCAGCCTTATTCAAATGGTTCCAAACGATTTTTATGCAACTTTTAGCTCTTGAGAAATCAAAACAGTGCTTACATGACGGTCAGACTCGACAATTTCCATGATTTTATCGAAATTTTCGACAATTAGCCTTCCAGTGCGTGGTGTATCTTTGACATCGAAATTGCCGGAACGGAATCAACAAAACCAAAATTACGCGTGATTGACTGTTACAATATCAGGACCATAAATAATATTCACATTTTCAGCCGCCTGGCTTGCGTTTTCGCCTTTAGCGAAGAAAAACTGCAAAATATGACGTATTTTCTCTTTGCTAGGTCCATCTTTGACGTGCGCTCAAACAAAACTGAGTCAATCAATGACCAAACTGTCGCGAACGTTTTAGTACAAAATCTTATCTTTCTAGCGCTATCTAGTGTAACCCGATCGGACTTATACAACGCGAGATACAGATAACTAAAGCCATCTATTGGAAAAATAATGTTTTTTTTACTATACCTGATATTATCGTCGCTAGGTAAAGTAACGTGAATTTGCCAACCGAATGCGTTGCGACTCCCTTCTGAGAATGTAAATAAAAGCATTAAATTATAATGAATTTTACTTTCACACAAACTGTATGTAGGGCAATATTAGAAAGGTGGAATCAGACTAAAATGTTCATTGCATTAGCGGTATTCATTTTGACGCTCTGGCATTGAATTTTTTCACATTGATCCTACTTTCCCAACCTTGTCCTACACATGGATATGAAACAACAATAATCATCTTTGATTGGCCTAATAGTTGGTTAAATATGAAGCTCGGGACTTAAAGTACTTTCGACATTGTAAGTCACCATTGGGGTATGTCATATCAAAATGAATTATAGATCGCCTTGTGGTTTGTCAGGAAAAATACTGTCAACGAGTCGTGGCGGCATGTTGTCATGGTAGCGTAATTTGTTAACACAACTGAACGGAAACCGGAACATCCGTGGCTCAAATACCGCTATGACATTGAATTTTTCAATATAATTCTACCTTTCCAAAAACGTTAATTTTCTGTGCGGAATGAATAGAGTTGGTAGGTTTTTACAAGAAGGATTAACATTTTTACTGTCTATTTTACCTTACGCTTTTGCGTATGACATTGCTAGGTAATTCGGTCCAGGTTTTGTAAATGTCATTAGTTCCTTGGGCGGCGCCGTGGCCCAGTGGTTAGACCGCTCGCCTCCCACCGAGGCGGCCCGGGTTCAATCCCAGGGACTTGCATGTGGTATTTGTGGTGGACGAAGCGGGTTTTCTCCGGGTTCCCCCGCCATTCATTCCACCAACTGCTCCGTCATCACCTTTCCTTTCATCCATTTCACCAACATTTCGTTTCATCTACTTCCTTCATCCAATACCAGGCATCGGGCTGATCACCCATCCTGGATGCTCTGTCTGATCCATGAGTGTCTGCTCCTCGACGGGCCTCTGACCCCAGGCACCCGCTTATAAGTCCTGGGGGGTGTAAGTCCTACATAAGAGGAGGGTAAACAGATAATGAATGAATGAATTAGTTCCTTGCTGTATTAGTACTTCTCGGATTGAGCGCCATTCTTGCCAGACAACTTCTCCACCACATGTTTACTACTCTTTCCATAGAGCAGACACTCGCTTCAAAAGGTACAAAACAATGACGTCATAATGCGCTTTTAAATGAGCACGCATTTACACAATCAGCCCTTGACTGTACTTCAGTTCTATGAGAACAGTATATCTATAACATCTCTTATTTCATAAATGCTCACAATAGTAATGAGCATCCAATTATATACAGAAGAATTTTTCAGAATGGATTAAACACGGTTACAAAGCAGCATGCACTTAAAATGTATTTACAGAAGAGTATTAATATTTTATACAAAAAGCCATACATCTAATGATCGTATAATACACACGCACACGCCCACATAATTTGGAAATATGCATAGTAAATTAGGCGATTATAAGGAAAATATGCAACAAGTGTCTGCATTCAGCTATATGGGAGATGAGTTTATTTATAAGCTACTCACAAACAGAAAATAAGTAACTTTAAACTTATTTATGGAGAGGGTGACACAGTTTTCAGTTTATAAAGTGTTTGCACAATATGGTAATGAATCGTGCACGAGATTAACTAAAGGTATTTCTAAAATTTAGGCGTAAGAAATGGTTTTAAAATCGATTAAATTGCTACCCAAGAGACAATATTAAAAACAAGAATGTAAGGAGGGAATTTTTAGATATTTTAGAATACGTAAATTAAGAGAAAATAGAGAAAAATCTGATATTTTGTATTTACATGTCTTTCTCTACTCACTTTTCTGCAAACTATTTATACAAAATCTTCTTCTTCTATCACTTTCTCCTTAATCGAGATAAGCTTTCTTTACACACTATAATGTACATACCTATAAGAAGGGTACAGCAAGCTAAAGAAACTGTCAGTTTTTTAAAAAGCGGAATCTCTGAGTAATTTGTTATTCCATGTTTCTTGCATGGCCAAGAGAAAACGATTAGCGAGTTACTACTGAACAAAGTGCAAATATACGAAATTTCAAATCAATAGTAAGGAATATATTGGAAATGTTTAAATGTAGACTTGACATATATTGTAACGAGATCTAAATCTTTTACGTAGTAAGATTTTGTCTTTCTCTTACATTTAGCAGTTGTACAAAGGTCACTCACAATAAAAAGGATTTAACAGGGTATATATTCTATTTGTTATGAAAGTATCTTAAACATATTGTATATTAATCAAATTTAATAGAGCTATTTTTGAGAAAATCGAAAATGAGGAAACATTTTACGTGTAAAGGATAGTTTGAATTGTGGGGACTTTTGAAAATCTTCCTAGCACCCTTGAAAGATGCTGATTTAGGTTTGCTGGTTTCGAGTTTGAGTTATGCTGTTCCCAGATAGACAAAGAAACGCACACACACACGGAGATTTTTCTAAACGTGTTTCTTTCTTTTTTTGGATTCAGGTAGCCTCAAAACCTGCATTTCCGGTGTAATCTCGGTTTGAATTTTTTGGGTAAATTGCAATAATTCCTGTACTTGCTATATGTAAGCAAGTAGCACTTAGAGGAAGTAAAACTGGGATAAACTTATCCAAAGAATCGCAGATACAAGGACTCGAAAATAATACTTACAGAATTTCTGGAAAGAGAGATTGTGATAGGTGGTTACTGTCTATAAAGTCAGAACATACATAAAGTGTAATCAGCATTGACGACGGGCAAAGTGTTGGATGTATTAATAAGAGCTTATTAATTAAAGCAATTAATCTTCATTGGAAGTGCAGATTAACAATTCTAAATCATTGTTCAGAAAGAATTCCTCAAGATGGTTTTATATTCCTGTGCTTGTTAGTTGTTTCAATTAATAGTGGCACATTTAGCTATTTATTCTCATGGAGAGGGTTGCCTATAAATTTGAGCTTATACAGTTTCGATCTCATCCAGGTATGTTAGAATAGATCAAATCTAATACTTCTACCTAAGAATGTGAAAATATGTTTCTACGATTGTTTTTACTTTATTCGCTTCGTATAATAAGTTGGGAAAGTATTGTATTCCAACCAAAAATTCGAGATTTCACTAAAAGTATCTACAATGTTATTTCGATTTACATGAAGTGGATCAAAGAATACGCTTTTGTAAGAATAGTTTGTTGAAGAATGGGTGGAAAAAGTTATGAGAATGTAACTTATCAAGCGTTTTAACTTGTAAGGAAGCCGGTAATTTTAATTTTGTAGCTTAAGATGTATAAAATTTCCTCCCGATGCATATAATGTTAAATGCTTGGTATAAAGTGTTATAAATAAATGGAAAGATTTTGAATTTGAAAGAGCAGTCTGTTATTTTTTCAGGCTCTAAAACAGTGTCGAAAATTTTGTATGATTCACATCAAAAATAGGCCCTTGAATGTTCAAATAAATCACAGAGTAGATAGGTGAAATTAATGAGGTAATTATCCTAACATTCCTATTTTAGGGATTTTATGTCTGACTTTATAGTCCTGCAGATAGAATGCTATAAATACTCGCCATAATTGGAAATAAGGACCAAAATTACACCCTATATATCTATTCGAAGAAATTGGAGTCTATTTAACTTATAAGAAAATCTGGAAAACAGATTTTAACATTTCTGTAAATCTCTGTAGCCATCAAAAACAATAATGAATAAAATGGGATCGGTGATTTCTGGGATTACCCTGGAAATCTATCTTTAA
Organism: Deroplatys truncata; assembly: GCA_030765065.1. NCBI lineage: Eukaryota > Metazoa > Arthropoda > Insecta > Mantodea > Mantidae > Deroplatys > Deroplatys truncata. The sequence continues at coordinate 138,785,436 of CM060986.1, forward strand.
TATTGTAAATTATGTGGAAAGTAAGGATGATGCTAAATAGCCTGTCTAAAAATTCGGAATATTATTGTGGATAAATTCTTAAAAAGATTTTATACACTACATTCATTCCCATCTCTCTAGTATCGATTGCGTTTCATTACACACAGAAGCATAACTTGAGTTATTTATTTGAATGGAAATCCATAAATATAACATCTATATGCTACCTTTATTTTGTCATATATGCAATTGACAGAAACACGATTACTATTTATTTTATTTGAGACAAGTTCAGTAATTACCTCGAAATGTCTAGTGTCTGGATCTGTGGAGACAAACAAATCCAATGAGAGTAAAAGGCAATGACGTTTCATTAGCAATTGTATTTCGCTTCTCCTCAGTTCGGAATAAAAATCTTTAATTAGGAGTTGCATGGCAACCTGTATCTAGTTGCCTCTTATTTGCATGTAAATTATATCAGAGCTAGTTTTCCTGAACAGATTTCCTCTCCCCTTTGACTTTCTACACAGCCTAAGGGGTCGTATCCGACACACTCGCGTACTGGCTTGCCAAGGTGATTATAATGCTGGAAATATAATGCATGGCTACCTGCCATACTATCATGTTTTAAACTTCTCTATTGATTCTCTCGGGGTCGTTAGTAAGACATACTTAGGCTTATATGTTCTTTTCAGCATTAAGGGAAATAATATTCACTATGTGATCAAAAGTATACGGACACCCCCACAAACATGTTTTTCATCTAGGTGCATTGTGCTGCCACCTACTGCCTGGTACTCATTATCTGCGACCTCAGTAGTCATTAGACATCGTGAAACAGCAGAATGGGACGCTCCGTGGAACTCACGGACTTCGAACGTGGTCAGATGATTGGATGTCACTTGTGTCAGAAGTCTGTACGCGAGATTTCCACACTCCTAAACATCCCTAGGTCCACTGTTCCTGATGTAACAGTGAAGTGGAAACGTGAAGGGACATGTACATCACAAAAGCGTACAGGCCGACCTCGTCTGTTGACTAACACAGACCGCCGACATTTGAAGAGAGTCGTAAAGAGTAATAGGCAGATATCTATCCAGACCATCACACAGGAATTTCAAACTGAACCAGGATCCACTCCAAGTACTATGGCAGTTAGACGTCAGGTGAGAAACCTTGGATTCCATGGTCAAGCGGCTGCTCATAAGCCACACATCACGCAGGAAAATGCCAAACGATGCCTCGCTTGGTGTAAGGAGCGTAAACATTACACGATTGAACAGTGGTAAAATGATATGTGGAGTGACGAATCACGGTGCACAATGTGGCGATCCGATGGCAGGGTGTGGGCATGGCGAATACCTGGTGAACGTCATCTGCCAGCGTGTGTAGTGCCAACAGTGAAATTCGGAGGTGATGGTGTGGTCGTGTTTTTCCGAGGGGGCTTGCACCCCCTGTTGTTTTGCGTGGCACGATTACAGCGCAGACCTACCTTGATTTATATTTTAAGCACCTTCTTGCTTCTCGCTGTTGAACAATTCGGGAATGGCGATTGTATCTTTCAACACGATCGAGCACCTGTTCATACTGCAGGGGCTGTGGCGGAGTGGTTACACGACAATAACATCCCTGTAATGGACTGGCCTGCACAGAGTCCTGACTTGAATCCTATAGAATACCTTTAGGATCTTTTGGTACGCTGACTTCGTGCCAGGCCTCACCGACCTACATCGATACCTCTCCTCAGTTCCGTACTCCGTGAAGAATGGGCTGCCATTTCCCAAGAAACCTTCCAGCACCTGATTGAAATATTTTGCCATTGCAGTCGTGATTTTGAGCAAGCGCTATCACTTACTCAAAATCACGACTTCCACTATTCATTATTAGAAAGCCATACGCAGCTGTGAGTGTTCATCATTTTGTGTTTTCCTCTTGTTAGAGCAATTAGAAATGTTCAAAATATCTAACGACCCCGACTGTGAAGTCAGAGTAGTTTTTTGAATACGAGAAACGTTACACCAGCAAACATTCATCGCTAATTGTGTGAAGTTTATGGGAAAACAATATGAGTGACAGGGTCATGCCATACACAACCAAACAGACTCAAGATCTGATCGCAGCATTGGTTGAGAACAATTCGTCCACCACCCCTACAGTCCGGATGGCACCAAGAGATTTTCATGTGTTTCTTCATATGGTGGAAAACATTTCAACGACGATGATGTTGCGAAAGAAGAAGTGCAGATTTGGTCTTCATCACAGGCGACATCATTCTTTGACAAAGGCACACAAAAACTGGTTTCCCGTTACGATAAGTTACTGAATAACGGAGGTGACTATGTGGAGATGTAACCTAAAGTGCAAGGCAATGAATGATAATAGAATATTTGGAAAATGGTGTTATTTTAAAAACAAATTATCGATACTTACTTTAAAAATACACCTCGTAATACCATTAGACCTTCTTTTTCGCTCTACCACCCAGAAGAACGTGAGTGCAGCATAACCAACGATATATAATAATGTTGCATAAACAGTTCCCTATTAGTACAGTAGAAAGCACACACAAAGGCGTGTAGGTAAAAGAGAGGTGTACTATCACTGTCCCTTTCATTCTCGCTCCTAAGGCTAGGGCTTCAGTCAGTAATTTACTGCTTTAACGAGCAGTACTACACTATTACATGCTGGGTAGAGGCCTAAAAGTTCACATGAAAATTAAATTAATTTATAGTTCCTAGCACATAAGTTGAGGGGTCATATACTGACTTGGCTGCGGAGGACCGAAACGTGGTGCGGAGGTTAAGAGAAATGCGTGGGTTTTTCACTGTACAGAATCTCCTCACTTCCTAGCTTTATTTCCCAACCGTATGGGGTTCCTACATTATTAAATATGAGAGCTGAGAGATGTCCACCAATCCAAAAGCCGGCTTGTACGCGCGATCCGCTTCTCACGGAATCCTAACTAAGACAGACACTATCCCCAGCACTTGTGGGTAGCAAAGCGACCAGCCAGGAGTGACGTCATCCTAGTCAACATAAAAGTAAAGCAACAATATGTCTGGTAATGACAATGAAACCCCCCAATACTGCACAATACTGCATATTTTCTGCCGTAAAACAGGATTGCATAATTTATGGTTCTTTAAAACCACTGCTTTGACTTAGTTCCCGGTTCCACCGCCGTACTATACAGCGTACAGTGTCAAGCGGATGTGCAATGCAAGACCATTATCATTTTTATTATTGTTCTTTTTCATTCTATAAACAAAAATGACAAGACTATTCTGTTTTATAAAAGTTATTTCGGTATGCTCAGTTATTTCCTTCCAGGCTTTTTAATTCCCATTTTTGCCGTTTTCGTTCTCAGGATCATAGACAACCGGATATTTCACAATTTCAGTTATAATTAATTCACTATCAAGCTCCATTTTAACAAACATAGATTAAACAAAACACTGAAACACAGCGTAGCACGTGATGTTAAGTATGATTGCAGTGAGTTAAAGATAATAAGGGGCAGTAAGTTCCTGTAAGAAAATGTAATCCGGCCTATTCTCGGCAGCACGATCTTGAACTTGCCACTGGAATTTATAATTTTACAGTAAAATGCAGGCCATGTAACCTCAAGGTAAAAGTGTGCTTATAATTTTTAGGCAGTGCAGTACTGCTCATAAAAGCAGTCAATTACTGTCATTAGAGGCCCAGCCGAAGCGTTGACAGGTCACGTGACTCAACAGTGTTACTTCGCTCACCCGCCTGCATATGTGCTCCCGACTCTTAATATTGTTAGTGTGTATACCATAAAACAGAAGTCGCTGCCACTAATATACTAGTCCTAAAATAAAAGTTTAGCAAAAATAAGATTACACTATTTATCTGTACAAACTGATCAATAAATATAGTTTTCTTCTTTAGAGTAGGTCCTTGTTCCTCCATTCTTTCCTCGTCTGTGCCCTCCTAATGTGTTCCGATATGAAACTTAATATTATCCATCATCGGTCAAAAATTTCTGGCTCGAAATGTAATTCACAATGCCTTGTACTGAATTTCTTAAAAAGCATTTTCTTCTCATCCAAATCCACAGATTCGGGTTGACGAGATAGTTAAGGCAAGGACTTGTGAACGAGAGATCTGTCCTTCCCGTCTGTAGTTTTTTCTCCAGGTTTTCCTCAATTTGCCAGTGGGCAAATTCCTTTCCCAATTATAATTTCATTTCATGCATCACCATCGTCACCACCTGTGGTGCCATATGTAGTAAGAATGAACGTTAAACACTGTTCTATTCATACAAATCCCCAGCAAATGTATTTTTCCCCTTTTTGATATTTTTCAGAACAGTCTATACTGTTTATTTCATATGCTCCAGTCATCTCCAAGCTCTTTCAATAGTTTTCTTTCTCTGTCGCAACTTCCGGTTTTCGCAATATATGATACAATAGTCTGCCCAAAGCATTACATTAATTGCATTGTTAGTAATTTCTTTGTTTCCACAGATGCTTTATTTTCGAATAAAATATTAAGTTTTCATCACTGACCTTTCTAATTTCTCTGTTAGGTATATATATATAGAAGGTACTGCATTCTGCCCAAAAACTTAACACTGAACTTTCACCGGAAATACGCGTTTTCAGGTCCCATGAATGCCCCCCCAAAAGCAGTTTTAGAAAAAATTTGTTTGTGTGTGTGTATTTGAGAGAGAGAGGGGGGAGAGAGATCAGCATAACTTAAAAATGAAAAGTTGGATCAAAACCAAACTTGGTATTTAAGCTTAGTACCTCAGATGCGACACAAAGGTTTTCAGGAAAATATCCCAACCCAAATTATCCTTTACATGTAACATTTTTCGAAACTTTAGATTTTCTAAAAAAATTTTCAAACATTTTTTTCATTAAAATACTACACAGAATGGACCATTTAAGTTGAAACTGTACAATATCTCCAAAACTATGTCCTGAATAAAGGTTGCTTGATATTATGGGGAAGAATAAAGAGGGAAGAGTAAAGAGTACCTATAACGAAATGTGTAATGTAATTTTTTCTGAAGAAGTTTATCTGGATTAAACCGAAGTAGATATAAAAGAAATTCAGTAAGACTACTGTGTATACCCATTAATAAACGATAGAGGTTAGAGGAACTCATGCGAATGTATCACATCAGGTTTTATCAGTTTCCAAGAACTATGTAGATAATAAGGTATACCCCATTTGTACCTCCTTCCCTATTCTGCATTCTTCTGACGTATATTATTCAATGCTGATTTTAATTATTTCATATTTATATACTGCGCTTTGTATCCCATACAAACCTGTTTAAAATATCTACAGCATCTTTCAGTCTGCTAAATCACGCGCGATTCTCGATATCGAATTAAATCGAATGTAATACTACCTCTGTGTTATGTAAGCATCAGAGAAAGTGCGACTGCAATAGCTTTTGTATGTTCACTGAACTAAAGAGCGTTCACATTTTGAACGAGGCCATACTTTATTTTCAAAAATGTTTTGAGCTACTTAGCGAGATCTGATAATAACATCTCCGCACAATGATAATGGAGTTACTGCTTGAAGAGCAACATGCCAACTTTGAAAATTAATTAAGCCCTCGGGTGAAATAGGGGACGCAGGAACAATGGCTTTCAACACGCTCTCTTCCTTATTGTCACTGTCCCTCAATCCTAAAACGGTTGTCATATTCTCTAAAATAAAAACAAAAACGTTTTCATTAAAAACTGACAAAGATTACATCCATATCCTCTAGAATAAAAATAAAGTATTCATAAAAAACTGACAAAGATTATATCATTCTTCCCATTTGTCCTGCAGTGGGATACGTCTTCATACCCTCGATATTTCCATTTTAATTTTGGAAACATTTTTAACAACACCCAGTTCTTTATTACGCTCATTTTTAAGCTGCTCGGCGATTTTGCTTAGTGGAGGCTCAAACACTTTCCCAAAATTGTCCTACATACACCAATTAAAAGAAAAGAAAGATAAAAAGTGCTACAGAACTTTGGAAAGTAGACCTTCATATATAGAAATGTGTAAGTAGTGGTGTTGCTCGTAGAAGGGCTTTATTGAAAAACCGTTACGCACTACACTCGCAAATGCAAATTATGAGCGGGAAAAATAAATAATTAATGAAATAATAGGTTGATAGAGAAATAATTGCAAAAAATAATTTCCATATATTAAATCAATGTATAATTTAACAAGCTTGTGTTGAAATATTTCATCCGAAAAGACGAAGTAATTAGGAAGCCAGATTAGAGAAAATCATTAGCGACAGCCAAAGTAGCTTAACGACTTCTGGGAAGACAGGTTATAAGTTCAGTACCTACCCTTACACAGTCACGTAGGCCAAAATTCGTAAAAAGAGAAGTGAAAAGTGTTTCCGAGAGTTTAACCACGTCAGCATAGTAACAACTTTAAGAGGAACGCAAAGGATAAGCATTGGTTGCGCGTAAAAATTTATATTGGTGGGAGTAATTCTAATGTAGGCGTGATTTAAGTAATAAGAAGGCGGCATCTAAATCAGACTGTTACTCTCTGGTACCGTCAGCAGTACTTGCTCGTATGAATCTTAAGCGTGTAGTGATGCGTTTGTGTGAGTAAGATTCTATGGCTATTGTGAGGGACCTTGCCAGTAAAGATTTTAGCGACTCACGGCGGGTAATGCTACTAGTTTCTTTTATGCAGAAACAGTTATTTCAAATCGTAAAATTGATACTAAAGAAGTTAGTAGGTATAATTAATCCAGTTGTTACATTTCAAATGCTGCAATTGAAGTAATATCTTTATTTAGCTTCACGTATGGAGTTGATTGTTTCTTTACGTTATTTGCACCACGCTTTGGGCATCAATTTGAAGTAGGTAGTTGCTGCTACGTATTGAAAGCCAGTTTGAAGAAGATGTGTTATGTTTCAACTGTTGGGGAGCCGAACTTGTAGTAGTTGCAACCGCACGTATAGTAAACAGTTTCCGGTACCCGTCGCCCCAAATGTATTTTTTGCTGTTTCTTTAAATATTGTATGTATGTTTGCCTCGGCTGCATCAGTATTTGTTAGAGACACGTTTCTCTTGGCCGACTAAGAATGTAGGCTTACACAGATAATAATTTTTACTTCACTTCTTCTTTTTTTTAATACTTGATACGATTTAAATAACACTTTACAGATACAGAGAGCTGTGAGATTCTTTTTATTAATTAATTACACTTTTTAACAGTAAACTTATTTTTCGTCTCCAACGAATACACATTAAATCTCTCGAGGAGACACAAGCAACGCATCCAGTTATGAGCACTGTCTGCAGGCAACTGAATTGATTTCAACCGTCTAAACTTGTAAATTTCTGTATTTCAAGTCTCTGATTGGCTAATCCTACTCCAATAAAATACCTTCATTTAACTAAAGCTTTTTCTGGTTTTTGATTGGCTATTTTTAAACTGTCTCAAAATTTACATCATTGCTGCTCTAATAATGACTAGTAGCATTTAAGCTTCCTTACTCATTATTGCCTCAAGGGTATCTCATTGTTACCTCATTGTTAGCAACTTTAAACCTATTTCTCACAGCTCCAACATTATTGAATTACGTAATACATTCACATAACATTATTGAGCATGTTTACGATAATATAAGCATTTACAATGACTGTAATATACACTTCTTAGATATTGTTACATACACATATTGCTTTAAGGCGGGCTGTTATTGAATTTATACATTATATAATTAGACTGAAATTATTTATATGTTAAAAATACTGCCTCAAATTGCCCCCTTTTAGAAATATTTAAAACTTGTTCTTTTTGTTTTGTTCTTTTATAAATATTAACTTTGTAATTTTGACTGTTTCTTTAAATATTATATATTCCTGTTTGCCTCGGCTGCGTCAGTATTTATTTTTAGAGACAGGAATGTCTTAGCAGGGAGTGGTGCGACTGAAGAATGTAGGCTTACACAGATTATAATTTTACTTCACTCCCTTTATTAATGCTCGACACGTTCAAATAACACTTCACTGATATAGAGAGAGAGCTGTGAGATTTTTATTAATTACTTGCACTTTTTAACACTTAAACTATTTTCGTCTCACACTGAATATGTATTAAACTTCTCAAGGACGCGTCTCGGGTCTGGTTAGGAACACTGTGTGCTAGCAACTGGCAACTGAATTTGTAAATTTTGCTCCATTTTAGTTTCTGATTGGCTAATCCTAGTCCAATAGAATATCTTCATTTAACTAAAGATTCTTCTGGTTGATTGGCTATTTTATAAACTGTCAAAAATTACATTATTGTTGCTCCAAGAATTACCAGTATCATTTAAACTTTATAATTCATTATTGCCTCAAAGTTACCTCATTGTTAGCAACTTTTAACCTATCTTTCTCAACGCTCCTACATTATTAAATTACGTAATACATTCACATAACATTATTGAACATGTATACAATAATATAAACATATATAATGACTGTAATATACACTTTTTATATATTGTTTTATAAACATGTTGCTTTAAGGCGGGCTGTTATTATATTTTATATTACATAATTTTACTGAAATCATTAATGTGTTAAAAATACTGCCTTAATATCTATCAAACAAAAGGGGAAGATCGTATATCTTATTTTTTTTATTTAGAAAAAGCCTTCGATAAAATAAATAAGGAGGCCTTATGGACCAAATTGGGTATTAAAAGAATGAATAACAAGTGTTTAAGAACAATACAAACAGTATATGAAAATAATGATTTTTGTATAAGGTTTGATAAAAATGTAAGGACGAAGGAGATTAAAAATTGTATAGGTTTAAGGCAAGGCTACAAGTTAAGTCCTATATTATTTAATTTATTCATTGATAATATTTTAGAGATAATTAAGTTAAAATAGTCACTCTCCAACAATTGGTAATGAGGAGATACCAGGGATACTATTCGCGGATAATTTGGTTGCAGGATAAATAACTACTGTGGGATTAAACAAGTAATTGGAGCAATAGAGAGGTTTTGTAACAAGTGGAGCCTTAGGATTAATACAAGGAAAACAAAAATAATGGTATCCAAAAAGGGTAACAAGCTGAGAAAAGATGAAAAATGAAGTTGAAAAGGTAAGGAAATTGGGGTTGTTAGGAATTTTGATTATTTGGGAGTAAGACTAAGTAGCAATGGTAGATGGGGTGAACAGAAGAAACAGGTTTTAACTAAAGGGACAGTGGCAATGAAAGCTATTAGAGCATGTTAAGATAAAATACCGGGGATGTACGTAAAATGAATAGAAAGAGTATATGTAGCAGTAGTTGAGGCAAAAATGCTGTATGGTGCGGAGATTTGGGGTATGGAGGAGGAGTGGGAACAGGTAAATAAGGTGCATAGGAGCTTTTGTAAAATAATTTTGGGTCTAGCAAGAGCCTCACCCAAAGTTGTTGCACAAATGGAGCTAGAGAGATTCGGTAGTAAGGCTAAACTTATTGAAAGAGTAGGGAAATATTGGTTGCGAATTGAGGAATCGGACAATAATAATATTTTAAAACAAGGTTTGGAGGTTCAGTGAAAGCTAAATAAGGAAGATACTTGGTACAAGCGCCTAGAAGCATTTCTCAATGAAATAGGATATTTGTGTGGGATATTTGGTAATATAGACAATCACGTGAGAAGGGGTGTTGGAGAAGAGTTAGATTGAGGATTGAAGATATGTAAAGGCAGAAAATAATTAGTAGTTTTAATTAAAAAAGATTATGTGTATATACAGAGATTAAAAGGACATGGGAAAGAGAAAACTATGTTGATGTTTGTAACAAAACAGCAAGAGAGGGCTTTGCATGTGCTTGGTCAGGGGTGGTGAGGTTAAAATGCATAGGAGAAGGAGAAAATGAAGGCAAATGCGCATTATGTAATAGCAAGTTTAATAATTATTGACATTTAATGTTAGAATGTGAAGGAACAATGAATATGAGGGAGAAATTGCAAAGAAACATTTGGTCTAGATTACCAAATGAAATTATAGGTAAAAGGATGTTAAGAGTTAAATCCAAGGAAAGTTTATTAGAAATAGGAAAATATTTAGGTATAGTGGGAAATAAATGGCTGAAAAAATTAGAAATAGGGAATATAAAGAAAATGTAGATTGGTGAAACATAAAATTGAATAGGACCCAGTAACTCGACAACCATGGTATTGGATATTACGGGCCCTTAGAAATGCAGCACTTAGTAAAAGAGAAAGTGATATGTAAAGGGTAATGTGTAGAGATAAAATCATGTATTATGGAACTTTATATGCGAATTAATTGCTGTAATTAATGAAGTGAAATAAAATATCTATCTGTAAAAATAAGATTTAGTAGGACTAGCTTGAATACCCACTAATAAAAGATAAAGGGTAGAAAAAATCACGGGAACGTAACGCCACATATTTATTTTAACTCTATTGTCACTTGCTTTGAAGTTCGTGAATTTTTAACTGTAATTTTATTTTTTGTGCCGTTTCACATGCTTCAAAGGTCCATTAATTAAGCAGCATATTCTAACATTTAATACGGAAACTCGATATTCGATAGTGGTGTACTAATTTTATGTTACACATCTAAGCCTATTGAGTGTTGCTTCACCTGCAAGATAAACCAAAGTTTAACTTGTGTGAAGTCAAACTTGCATGAGGGAGAATCAAATATTTCCCCTTAAGGCTTCTGTCAAATGCAAGCTGCTTACCACAAATTCTCCTCCAGCGGGTTACATAGGCAGGAGTTTTGTCTCACTAGCAGGTCACATAGCTTCCACGAGTTTCTACATACACAGATTGTCGGGGATTCCCTTTCGCAGAAATGGTATCTTTATAGGAGGGTGCTGTAAGAAGTATGCGAAATCAGTAATATGCATCATGTCACAAAAAATGGAATTCTAAATATTTGGGTGAAAGCTGAGGTATTACCAATACCTTAGCATTGATATTACTAACTTTAAGGGTTTTGGTCGTTTTCTATAAGCAACTTGTATTTATATTACGTCATTTTATTTTAGTAGAAGTATGTTTTCTTAAGTAGATAAGTGCGTTTGGGATATCCTAGGAAATAAAGTGTGTGTGAGAAATCATGGTGCCTTATTACCTGAATAGTAGCGCTTGAAATAAATGTCTTAAGCTGAGAAATTCTGTGAATAACAACTTCAGGTTTAAACAAATCTATGTTACATTTTTGAAGATATTCTTTTAAATCCAATCAAAAGTCCCAACTATGGACAACATACGGTCTTTGGAAAATCACTTTAAGTCAAAGCTTTAATTCTGAAGTAGAAAACGAGAAAAAACATCACTTACGTGGCTAGACAATGTGATTAAGTTTTTGTAGCTCACTAAGAATACGTCGCAATTACTTTCATTCACAGCACACCGTTTTGTCTAAAACTAAAATCATTTTATACCAATGTTTTGGAACTTTTCTGCAGTTTACTGCAGTAGGAAACGTAGGATTACTGCATTCAAGTTTTGGATAAGCCATCGAAACTCCTCCTTTAATCAACCCCGAACAGAAAAAAGTATACATACAGGATGTTTCTGTGACCTATTACAAACGTTTAGGGATGTTGTAGGATGTGGATGGAAGTACTTGCGATAGGAAACTCTAGTCCAGAAACTTCCCAGCTGCAAGTTAATACACCAAGTCCGTTTTGGGATTATTTATTACCTTAAAACAACAATAAGTGCTGGTTGAGGCATGTTTTTAACACTTAAATGATTTCATTCAAATTCTATAAATATAAATTCAATGACAATGAATTTTAAAGTTTAAATGCTACTAGTCATTCTTTGAGTAACAATAATGTAAAGTTTGACAGTTTAAAAATAGCAATACAACAACCAGAAAAAGCTTTAGTTAAATGAAGGTATTCTATTGGATTAGGAATAGCCAATCAGACACTTGAAATACAGAAATTTACAAGTTTAGGCGCTATAAATCTTGTCAGTTGCCTGCAGACAGCGTTACTAACCAGACACAAAAGGTGTCCTCAAGAAATATAATACGTATTCGTGAGACGAAAAATAGTTTACGTGTTAAAAAGTGCAAGTAATTCATAAAAGATTCTCACAGCTCCCTCTCTATATAAGTGAAGTGTTATTTACATCGTATCAAGTATTAATAAAAGGAGTGAAGTAAAATTATAATCTGTGTAAGCCTACATTCTTGTCGCACCGAAAACCTGCTAAAAGAAAGGTGTCTCTAACAAATACTGACGCAGCCGAGGCAAACATAAATATATAATATTTAAAGAAACAGTCGAGTTACAAGGTTAATATTTTTTTTAAACTTGGGGCAAAGGCCACTTAAAAGTACATTTCGGGCGAAGGCTACCGCAAACTGTTGACCATACGTGCGGTTGCAACTACTACAAGTTTGGCTCCCCAACAGTTGAAATACGATACAACTCCTACTTCAAATCGGCTTTTCCATACGTGAAACAGTAACCTTTCTCATGGTACACTAGTGTCTTTTATAATAGGTGTTCAAAATGACGTTTCTCAGCATCAATGTAGGCCTGACAATGTCACAAGAGGCTCCTTCGCATCCCTGGAGACATAAGAACGATAACACAGGTAGTTTGGATTCTTGCAACAACATTCCCTGCAGTCCTACAGGTATCCCGTAGACTACAGATTTCACAGGTCCCCACAAGTAAAAATCAAGTGCGAACAAATAGGCAAACAAGCTGGCCAGGAAACACAACCTTCTCTTCCTATCCACTTTTTGGGTAAGTTATATTAAGATGATCACGTGCACTATGTTTCAAGTGAGAAGAGGTTCCATGTTGGTACACATTTGTTGACACACAGCAAGTGCAACATGCTCTAAAACTCGGATATCTCCCAGAAACACAGTGTACACCAGTTAAGCGGGTTTGAAGAAGATATGTAGCTATTATGTAATCATTAACTATGTCTAGCCATACGTTCACTGCAAATCTATGTTGATGGTCTCTCATAACAGTAGCGTAAGGATTCTCATTGGCCCATTTGTGATTATTCCGGTCATTTAGTACTCCAACGCATCTGAAATAGGACCCATCGCCGAAAAGCATATTCGTCAGAAAGCGAGCTTAACCAGGCTCCATTGCAATAACCATTGGCTGAATAGCGCAGTCTGAACCGTACGGGACGCAATGCATAAACTTTCTGTGAATGGTAGGAGTAAAACTGCTGTTCCGGTAGTATCCACCAAACAACTTGGACCTGCGACACCCATTTCATTTGAGAGTGCTCGAACATTTGTTGTAGTTCCTCAGTCGCACAATCCAACACACCTTCCTGCATGTCTGGGATTCGTACTGTTCATCGGCGTTCCAGTACCAATTGCTCTGCCTCCCAGCTCTGGTTTGAGCTGGATGTTCCCTTGATGGATACTTATCCCGATAACATTGTTGTGCTTTCTGGCCATTGCCTTTGCTTGTCCGTAAATAAACGGTTCCACAACCATGTGCCTCTCCATTTTGTTTAAGTGAACGCTGCAACATATATACACAACCTGCAGTCTAAACACTGTACAGCAGGGCCAACCACGTTCTAGTACACATCACTCTTGAATCGGTTGAATTAAATTTCTCAACCCCTCTTCTTTACGTCAGAACCTACAAAGTACAAAAAACAGTTTTGTGTATTAACTCACAATGTATACATTTTCGGACCCGCTTCACTTATCTCAAATGAATTCATTTACCATTCTGCAACATCCCTGAAGATTTGTGACATGATCACACAAACATACTATATATAGTTTTGTAAGGCTCCTTTAATAGAATGTCTTACTGATGACATCATTGCCAACTATGTGCAAGGTCGAGGTTTATTTATCAAATACGATTATTAGTTTACTTCAGAAAAAAATCTGATGTGTTACACTCACATGACTTTCTCTACTCTTGTACAAACTATTTATAAAAACGCTTATTCTCCATCTACTTCATGTTAATCGAGATAAACATTTGCAGACTCTATCTTATTGCTAATTTTCTTGTAGATGTAAGGGGAATGTATATTTACAAGGGCAATTTGGAAATACAGTAGCCTTTAAGCACATACATATCTCTTAATAGCTGGTTGCTAGGTGCAGCACCATTCTCTTTGCCACAGATTAATACTCTTTGCATATACAAGACAAAAAAATGAATAACGAATTCCCATTTGAGAAAATAAGTATTGAAAAATTTAAGGGAATAACAAGCAATATCTCGAAAATGGTTCACTCAACAAAAAAAATGTATATGACATAAATTGTGTATTTTAACGCGATCTACATTTTTTATGTAGTAAACGTTTGTCTATCTCTTATGGTTCACCAGTTATGCAAAAGTCGTTCACAATAAAGAATACTTTTGGAGACATTCCCAGGAAATTAAATACATTTTATTTGTTATAAAAATATCTTAAACATATGATATTTTAATCAAAATCGTTAGAGCCATTTTTGAGAAAATTAAAATTTTCGAAAAATCTTCCATGTAAAGGGTACTCTGGGGTGGGGGGATTTTCTTGAAAACCTTCGTGTCGCATCCTTGGAAGATACTGAACCTAAATACCAAGTTTGGTGTTTATCCGACTGTTCGTTTCTGAGTTATGCTGTTCACACACAGACACACACACGGACATGTTTCCAAAAATGCTTTTTTTGGATTCAGGGGGTCTCAAAACATGTATTTCCGGTGAAATCTCGGTATCGAATTTTTGGGTGGAATACAATACTTCCCCTACTTACTATACGTAGTAGAGAAAGTAAAAAATGGGCATGTTACCATTTTGGGAAAACTTCTGGTTAAATAGTAACATTATTATAGATACCATAGTGATTCCTTTTAGCCGGGTATGTCAATTTAATCAAAATTGTTACAGAAACTGTAGTGAAAATTAAAACAAACAAAAAGTTTTCTATGTAAGGCTAGTTTGGGGTGGTTAATTTCCTAAAATCTTCGTGTTGCATCCTTGAAAGTGCACTTGAGTATGAAGGTTCATATTTTTCCTACTTTTCGCTTTTGATGTATGCTGTTTAAACACGCACATAAAGAAAGACTGCATTGCTTACATATCATTCTTGCCTTCATTATTATTGTCGTCGATTTCGCTGCTTGTTTCTGGATTCATCTCCACATTATGTTATGCTTACGAGCATAAACTAGTTTATTAAATTTACTATAATGTTCCCTCTATTGAATTCGCTCTTATTTTACCGTTGAAAGTTTGGCTATCTGCTCAAGCACCACATTGTACTTCTTATTTCTTTAAGGTATTAGACCCTAATAGCCTGTTACGATCTCACAGTTGAATTTTCAATTTAACGTTTCCTTGGGCGACCTAAAAATCTCTTCCTGTTTGGAGGATAATAAAGCATGCCTCTTGGAATTCTATTTGTACACATGCGATACAGATCATTTATCCAGGTGTCTTGGTAATGCTGTACGTGTTCAATTATAGGTTCTAATTGTAATGTTTCCACTATATATCTTCATGTTTATGACCCCGTTTGGTAGGAATATCCCCGATCTCTATCTCAGTAATCTCATTTCATTAGTAGTTTTTCTCTTTTTATCTTTCTTTCTTTCTTTCTTTTTTATATCTTTCGTAGTTTTCATGCCTCCCTACCATTAGTATAGATCCTGTCAAGGTCTTATATAAGCGAATTCTAATAGGTCTTTGTATTAAAATAGGGTTGCTATAATCTGATAAACCAAAACCAGAACATTTTTAAATCGTTTGTTTAATTGATTTAAAATTTTGAGGAATAAGGAGCTCTAATGTAGAAAAAATGTACATTTAATTAATACTCCAGGGTTTTGTAAGGAACTTCTTTATTTTTGTAACAGTTCCTCCTTGGTAGGCCCCCACTACGTTGATGGTGATGGATGCTGGGTTACGTACCTGTAGGTCGTCTTGATGCCCGTACTCTTGTGATGTATCTTGAGGTTCTCGTAGACTGGAATCTGATGGTCATATATCTGTATTCTTGTGTGTGTTAGTATGTTATGATTACTATTTTATAATTATGCAGCATTATAATTATTATAATGCTACTGCCTTTTGTGTCGGAGAGCAATTGATTCTTGTCAGGTTTAGTTATGGAGAATGTTAAAATATCTTGCACACACGTATTTTGTTAATTATTTCACTTGTATTTTAAATAAACCGCATATGATATTCACAATTCACTATTATGTTTGTCATGTTAAAATATGTATTTCAATACGTAGTTTTGGCGTCTATTTAGAGATGAGCTTATACACTACATTCCAGCTTGAAGACTGACAAGCTTCTGTTAGCGTTCCCACCAAATGTTTTCTTAACGCACGTATCAATGTACCTGATAGGTGCTACTGTCCAATAACATCCAATTATAGTTTGTTTTGTGTGTGTTTTATACAGACTTTCATCGTCTTAATTATGAATCCAAGGTTCGTTACATACTTATGTAGATACTACTGCATTTCTCGTAATTTTATATTACTGGTTATATAGCCAATAATGGTCTGTCCCTCTTATATTATATGTTATATGTTATAACGTTATATACTTGTTCTCTACCATGTGTACATTATCATCCTCTTAATTATTATACGTACAATATTAGCAACAAAATACATATCACGCAAAACTTTGAACAAAAATATTAAATAAAGAAGTTATTAATGTGTTGATGCTGAGAAGCTGTGAATGAGATATCTTATTACATTACTGAGTTATCGTAATCGTTTATATATGTTTAGTACTGAATGTTGCTTCATTGTATTTTACAATAAGTAAGTACATATTATTAAAATGCAGTAATGCATTCAGTATCAACATTTAAGTTTCCATATACCAGCCGTATTTCTAAGAACCTGGAAGAGAAAAATAGAACTTGTTATTGCTTACACTTAAGTTTATGAAACTCTCTACAACCTTTATTTTTCATATTGTATTGCATTTGCAGCATTGCATTAACTGACTTTACAACCTATTCCTTTCTTCTGTCTACTGAGCACTCATGAGGGGAAAACTCTTTCTACATTTGTGATATGACCAGGAATGGAGAAATGATATCCCACAATTTTTAGGAACTCTGAACACTACTCACTAGAAATGCAATTATAAAGGAAGGCAATACATTTCTTATGTACAACAAATTCTCAAAACTATAATTCTTGGCTTACCCCCCAACACATTAAATTTGTTGAAGTTGAGTTCAAATATAGCAAAAATCAAGGACATTTGTCTTTGCGGCCTGAACGTTTTAATTTACCATAAAATCGCGGACAGACCGCGAAATCCGTGGCACATAGTAACCCTGTACCAAGAAGGTTTTATTATGTTGTTAATTATTCTCATTGTTTTCGTGTATTTAGAAATTTTCTATGAAATTTATATTTCATTCAAAAAGGATAATGGTATCACAGGTATGTGAATGAATTTATCTTAAGATCCCTGAATCGAAACATATTTATTGGGTTAGGGTATAATTTTTTTCCTTTCTCTATTGATTTTCGTATCATACCCAAGTCCAATTTTGTTAAAATTATGTAATACAGAAGGCTATACAAAATCATCTTCTAAGAAAGCTATCAGAGCTAAATCATCCAAAAAAGTAGTGAATCTAATTGTAAATTTCTAAATAGTCAGTTTACAGTGGAGTTTCCGATAAATCAAGAGAAAAATCTGGAATTATGTTCTTGAAAAAGACACAGCCATATTAATGAGCATAACCCACATTAGCAGAAATACTGCGCGAAGTGAAGCCTATGATTTACAAGACCTGTTTTATACTATACATGAACAAATGACTAGCGTCACCGTACCTATATAGACCTCGGGAACTGATGAGCAAAATGTAACTGAAAAGATTTACAGGAAAGTTTGTTTACGAGAGCGCAAAAGGAAATGATATAGCAATACGATATACCATTTAATCGCTTCATTGGCTGGTGTAAGGCAAAACAATGCTGAAAATAATGTTACTGAAAATGACTGTTAGTGAATCGACGAAACAAAAAAGACATCTGATATCTCGCTTTTTTTAACGACATTTCTTGCTCCATGAACAGCGTTCTAAACGTGATTTTGGTTTAGTTTCGGGAATCAATATAATATTATTGACAATTTAAAAATTCGAGTGCTTCTAAAAAATATTATACGCCACACGTGTTATAAAAGTGGTCCAATCATTGTATCATCTACTATTAAGATGATGATGGGCCCATATAAGTATCTGGTCATTGCCTATTGATTCGGATAGTGTTTTAGTAGCGATTTATTGCGAGGATGAGCATGATCACAGTCATCATGTACAGTCGGTTGCAAAAAAAGTGCCGAAATGAGAAACCGCGGTTTAATTTGGCAATCAATAATTAACACGCCTCTGCCGCACCTCCCATCCCTCATTCGCTTACAGCGGTTAATGCTGGAATGTCCAACCAATAACAGCCGGACTCATTCAGGGGCTAGTGTGGACAGTCTTTGGGAGGCATTTTGTTTCAACTATTCAGGTGGCGTATACCCATTCTCCACCCCTTTCATCGCCCAGCTAGGCCAGTAATGTTAGCTTCAGCTGAAACCAGTGTTTTTACTTTCTCTACTACGTATGGTAAGTAGGGGAAGTATTGTATTCCACCCAAAAATTCGATACCGAGATTTCACCGGAAATATATGTTTTGAGACCCCCTGAATGCAAAAAAAAGAATTTTTGGGAACATGTCTGTGTGTGTGTCTGTGA
Organism: Deroplatys truncata; assembly: GCA_030765065.1. Lineage (NCBI taxonomy): Eukaryota > Metazoa > Arthropoda > Insecta > Mantodea > Mantidae > Deroplatys > Deroplatys truncata. The sequence goes on from CM060986.1 coordinate 138,804,141, forward strand.
ACAGCATAACTCAAACGAACAGTCGGATAAACACCAAACTTGGTATCTAGGTTCAGTATCTTCCAGAGATACGACACGAAGGTTTTCAAGAAAATCCCCCCACCCCAGATTACCCTTTACATGGAACATTTTTATTTTCTCAAAAATGGATCTAACGATTTTGATTAAAATATCATATGTTTAAGACTTTTGCATGACAAATAAAATTTATATCTTAAATTTTCTGGGAATGCGTCTCAAAGTATTCTTCATTGTGAACGACTTTTGCATAACTGGTAAACCATAAGAGATAGACAAAATTTTACTACACAAAGAATGTAGGTCTCGTTAAAATACACAATTTATGTCGTATATATATTTGACTTTCTTTTCAGGTCGGCAGCAATGAACTCTCAAGGTTTAATCTTATTTCTTGCATCTACTTTAATAATGCGCATTGCAACCTCTTAACACAGCAGATACGGTGTCTGTGTTTCTGTTTGAAGTAGAAGCAACTGAACCTTCAACATTCTCACGTTTACCTAAGAGAATACAGCCTTCTTTCAGCTACTTCAGGTATACACCGCCAGGATCGAGCACTCGCCGAATACTGCATAAAGCAGGAATTATGTAAATCACCGAGCGTTCGTTGTCTGATTGCTTCGTCATTCATCGGAACACAAGTAAATCTACACGATCAGTCTTCACAGCTACCGAGGGGCTAAACTCTATTGCGCTTGCCCACTTGCAGGCCTCTAACACAAACAGCTGGAAGAACAACGCGTAATACACTCTAACGAGTCGTATAGAAAAGCATTCTTGTATGTTACATTCACATGACTTCCTCTACACTCTATCGCTTATTAGTGAATATAGAAACCATAATTATGAAAACTTATGTTTCTATCCACCTCATTTTAATCTAGATAAACTTATGTAGAAATAACTGCATTGCAGATTTCGTTTTAGAAAGGTGATTAGCGAAAGTGAAATGCTTAAGAACTAAACGCTGTATATTGGCCTTAAAATTCCATACACTTTCCATGATATCGTGAGAAAGCAGCCTGTAGTTGAAAGGACTTGAACAATTCAAACCATTAATAGCGGATATCTCGAAAATGGCTTATGCCACAAAAAGCGTTATTTGAAATAAGCGTTGTGTTTCAAAGAGATTTATTTTTTTGGTGTAGTGCGTTATCATCTATCGCTTAACGTTTACTAGTTACACAAGATTATAAAAAGTTGCTTCCGTATAAAGGCATTGCAGGCTATTCTCGGGAAATTCAAAATTTACATTTAATTTCCGTTAAAATGTGGTACATTAATCAAAATCGTTAAAGCCATTTTTGAGAAAATAAAAAATTTCGAAAATTGTTCTATGTAAAGGGTAGTTTATTGTAAGTATTTGTATCGTATATTGGAATATACTAAACCTAAATATCCAGTTTGGTATTTATGCGACTTGTCGTTTTTGGGTTATGCTGCACGCTGACACACACACACACACACACACACCTTATTCTATTTTTTACTTTCTCTACTACGCATAGTAAGTAGGGGAAGTATTGCATTCCACCCAAAAATTCGATATCGAGATTTCACCGGAAATGCATGTTTTGAGACACCGTGAATCCAAAAAAAGGCATTTTTGGAAACATTTCCGTGTGTATGCCTGTGTGGGTGTGTGTGTGTGTCTGTGAACAGCATAATTCAGAAACGAACAGTCGGATAAACACCAAACTTGTTATTTAGGTTTAGTATCTTCCAGAGATGCAACACGAAGGTTTTCAAGAAAATCCCCCACCCCAGATTACCCTTTACATGGAAGATTTTTCGAAATTTTTAATTTTCTCAAAAATGGCTCTAACGATTTTTATTAAAATATCATATGTTTAAGGTATTTTCGTGACAAAGAAAATGTATATCTTGAATTTTCTGGGAATGTTTCCAAAAGTATTTTTCATTATGAATGACGTTTGCATAACTGGTAAACCATAAGAGATAAACACAATTTTACTGCACAAAAATGTAGATAGCGTTAAAATACACAATTTACGCCATATACATTTTTGTTGTTGAGTGAACCATTATCGGGATATTGCTTGTTATTCCGTAAAAATTTTCAATAATTATTTTCTCAAATGGGAATTCATTATTCATTAGTTTGTCTTGGATATGCAAAGAGTATTAATCTGTGGCAAAGAGAATGGTGCTGCACATAGCAACCAGCTATTAAGAGATATGTCTGTGCTTATATTGCCCTTGCAAATACAAAACAAGGGGAACATAGTAGACCTTAAGCGATAGTCAAATATTTTTAGAACTGGTCGCTATGTGTAAAATGTAATTCTCTTTGCATGTCAAAAGATCGTTTCTGCAAATATTTATCTCGATTAATATGAAATAGACGGAGAATAAGAGTTTTTAAAAATAGTATAGAAACTTATGTGAGTGTGACACATCAGATTTTTTTTATTCGGGGAGCCTCTAAACATTATTTCCGGTGAAATCTCGATATGGAATTTTTTGGTGGAATGCAATATCTTCTTCTCTACCTATTAGATACATGGTAGAGAAAATAATAATTACGATATAATATTTGTAACGTCTGCAGAGAATTATTAAGAAGGCACAACGCGCATAAATAATACGTAGCAGATGAATAACAATTATTTCGGAAGAACATTTATTTTCCATTGCATTCCATAAAGTTTACCTTAGCAGAAACTTCAAAATCTGTTAAAGTATATAAACAGCAGGTGCGTTTGTAAATTCCATTCCATTCTTTGGTTCACAGACCAGTCAAGAATACGAGTAATTATCTCCTAAGTGGCAAATTCAGTGATAAATATGATCCCCCTATGCTTGAATGCGTCTGATTGTTTCCACTGATAGCTAGTTACCTCTTGATAGCTTAAAGGAGCACCACAACAGTCGCGTAGTGGCCCTTATGGTCAGTTGCTCCATCATTAGCAGAGTGTGTGCACAACGAGAAAGGGACTGATTTTAAGCCTCAAAGTTATCCTTGGAGAGTGCTAGTACATACCTTTCTCTACCCTTTATCGCTTATTAGTGGGTATACAAATTATTCTTACAAAAGTTTATTCTTCCATCTACTTCATTTTAATCGAGATAACTCTTTCTGGAAAGAGCTGCATTACACATTTCGTTATAGTTACAAAGGTAATAGTGATAGTCAAATGTTTTAGAAATGGACGCTATATGCCAACCTTAAAATTCCATACTCTTTCCATGACAGTACTTAAGTATTGAACAATTCAAACTATTAATAACGGGTATCTCTGAAATGGCTGATGCCACAATGTAAGTTATTTGAAATAAATTGCGTGTTTTAAAGCACCTACACTGTTTGTGTAGTACGTTTTCGTCTACCGCTTAACGTTTCCGAATGAAGTGTGCTTCAAAGCTTTTTCCAGAAAATTCAAGATAAATATTTTATCTGTCATCTAAATATCGTTAATAGGTATAAGCTACTCGTATTTTAATCAAAATCATTATAACCATTTTTTAGAAAACAAAAAAATACTAAAATTGTTCCATGTAAACCGTGGTTTGGTGTGGGGCATTCTCTTGAAAATCATGTGTTGCATGTTTGTACGGTATTGAACTTACATACCAAGTTTGGTATTTATCCGACTTTTCGTTTTTGAGTTATGCTGTTCACACACAAACAGGAACCTTTTTTTCTAAAAATCTCATGTGTCACATTCACATTCCTTTCTCTATCCTCTATTGTCCATTGGGTATACAAAATATTCTTACTCAAGCTTATTTTTCTATCTACTACATTTTAATCCAAATAAGCCATTGCATAAATAGTTACATTACACATTTCGTTAGAATGTTAAGAGCTGGAGGCTATACGCTGGCCTTGAAATTCCATATTGTTTCCATACAGCCGCGAGAAACAGCTGGAAATCGATGAGACTTTGAAACAATGAAAAGTATTTAACAATTAAAAGCCTTTAATAACGGATATCTCAGAAACGGCTTATGCCGTATAAAATCTTATTTGAAGTAAATTATGGGTGTTTAAGAGATCCGCATTTTTTTGAATGGAATTTTTCTTTTATCGCTTAATTTATCAGTTATACAAGACCGTACAAAATTGTTTTCGAATGAAATGGACTTCACAGGCTATTTCCAGAAAATTCAAGATGTATATTTTGTTTTTCATGTAAATACATGTAATGGGTTTGATATTTTAATCAAAATCGATAAAGCTACTTTTTAGAAAATCCAAAATTTTGAGAAATGTTCCATGTAAAGGGATGTTATAAGTGGGAAAATGTTATTGGAAATCTTCTCGTTGCATCCTTGGAAGATACTGAGCACAAATACCAGTTTGGGTAGTTATCAAACTTAGCGTTTTTTTATTAAAAAAATATACATATAAGTTATGCTGTTCAGTTACACACACGCACGCTCACCTATACATGGATCTTTTTCTAAAAACGACTTCTTTGGATTGGCGGCGCCGTGGCCGAGTGGTTAGACCGCTCGCTTCTCACCGAGGCGGCCCGGGTTCAATTCCAGCGAACATCAAGGAAATATAAAATTGAACAAACAGACAAATCAGCAGTAGCCAACCACTTTTGGAATAGTAACCATGAAATAGGACAAGAGATAAAACTATTAAAATTCATTCAGATACCTTCACATTTGGAAATATGGGAAAAGATCTTCATTCATCTCAACATTAAGAATGCTATGAATTTCGAAATACCACCTACAGACCACTTAATGTAGTTGATCCAATCAAGTTACAAGAGAGAAAACAGAAGTTCCCAACTTTCTCCACAGATGGCAACAAATTCAAGACCAAGTGTTTCCAATTCTTCACAACAGAATGTAGACCAATCAAACTACAAGACTGAAGAAAGAAGTATGATGAGTGCCCAACCGACACTACAGATGGCAGCAATACCACCAGTTTCCAATTGTTCTCAACAGAGAGTAGAAGTAACGTTCAATGAAACATTTCTTGGGGTGAGGGGTGAGGGAGATCCATTAGTTGGTTCTCAGCTGAGGATGAGAGAAACATATCTCTCGAAAGCGCTCCTACGGTTGTGACGGTATTCTTTGTTAAGTTTGTTAGCTCCACGTTGTGGTAGCCAATTTGCGATGGTATTAGTGTTTGTTTGAAAGAATGCTACTGTTTATCTGCCGCACGTATAAAAGACAGTTTGTCGCGGTCACTTCGTGTTATCGTTTACTGAGCGCCTATTATTGTGTTTAATTTTTGGGTTCACTGTCCTCCGGCTAGCTATGATCTCTCGGTCAAGCAAATCTCTTAATCAGGTGTGTAAACGGAAAGGAGTTTTTATCCAAAGATAACATTAATAAAAGAATTTGTTTTATACTTTTATTGTCTTAACACATTATTCACTTTCACATATTAATCTTGACACTCGCCAAACTGAAACTGTTATAATAACTTCTTTGCTGCACATTATTAATTCGCGAACTTCAATTTTTTGTGTAATTAACTTTGCGACACTTGAGATTTTTCATAACATTGCTACGCGTAACCTGCGAATCGGTAAACTATGCTAGGTATTCACCATGACTGTTTCTGTTGAACTCAGCGACGTGTAATGCACAAATGTTTCCGATGGAATGGAGCCCACGTGTAATGTACAAATGTTTCCGATGAACTGGGAGGGATCTACCTCTGACTTAGCTCTTTTTATACTCCCACACCCCGATATGCCTAAAGATTATAACCGAGCTGCTTTTGGTTAATAAAACGCGCCAACATTAGCGTCTATTTTTATATCCAATGAAAATTACGAAAACATATGCTCTAGGGAAAATGTTCCAGCAAATTCCTAAGAAAAACGCGCTAATATTACGTCATTTGCTCGTCTCTAATAGTGATAAACAGCTCACCCCCTCGCTACATTATTGCACGCTATTATTGTCTGTTTCAGTAAGGCCGTATAAACCCACTCCTCAACAATAATTAAAATCAACAAACATCTCAAATCAATGTCACACAATAATGCATATTCACACTATAATCATTCCTTACATTTACATAATTTGTGATACAAATTACTGCGTCATATGCCCCACTAGAAACATAATTATAAATATTTACAACTTGTTTGGAAACTTTATAATTGGGTTTTTAGTCTCCTGAATCTTGGAACACACGATATTTATCACTTTCACTTAACAATTCACACGCATTTGACACACGTCATATATTTTGCCTTTATGTCGCCACTATTTACTGGCTCTGGTTTAATGTGTTTAGACATTAATCTGACATTACAATTTTTTATAGCAAATACTGTACCCTGAATTATTTAGTTACTGTTACAAAATGGTTTGCTCTCTTAGGTTGTTGACAAAAATTTATGCATTCAAGAATTTTTGTAATTATTAAACATATTTACCAAAAATATTCACCCTTTACACAAATATATTTACATCTCTTAAATCTAGACACTGTTTCACATTATCTGTTTGCTACATAAGTATTTGTTTTAATAATTTTTAGTCCATTTTTGTTGTTTTGTACTTTATATTTAAAATACTATTTGAATTATACCTACGTACTTTTACTTTAATATAACATTAAGTTTTAATTATTACATGCTTCATTTCAAATGCTGTTACAGTTACTAAGAAAATGTTATTTTTCTCTTTAAACATTTAGTTATATCCAGAACTTTATTTCTCCTTTCTCATGACGTACATACATAGTTAACCCTCTTACATTCCAATACATTGCTCTGCAGTTCAGCTTTAACTATCCTGGATTTACTTACTTTTTTATCTCATTGCTATTTCCCTCCTGGATCAAATTGTCTATGGCTAAACATTACTCGTAGCCGTATCCTAATCTTCCAAAATTTGTTCATGGATAACCTCTTAAAGGATTCATATGAAATTTCACCCCCTGATACCATTTGTAGCCAATCTAAAGTTTTCTGGTCCAAACATCTTTTGACAACTATCATTTTCAATGCTTCAGGTATGTTTTTAATTTGAAAATACTCTGATAAGTCTGCAATAAACTGTACTGGACTGGAGTTTTCATTAAATTTTGGAAATGGAAAATCACTTAAGATATGATTGTAATTTTGCAAATTCCCTACTCCCATTTTTAAATTCTCTAGTGTTACTTGTGCACTCTGAGTTTCAACATTAGCTATGGATGAAGCCGCCGCATCACTCACATTATTATTCATACCTGAAGAACTATCTCTATCATTATTTTGTACATCAGATACATTAACATCACATATATTTACCCTTGAATTTAATTCTTACCTATTTACAGTACCTTGTAGATTTTCTATTGTCTGTTCCAATTTTTTATTGTTCTCATTTTGGACAGCTTGGTGTTTGTTAATTTCAGAAGTTAGCTTTTGATTATTTACAGGCAAAACTTTAACTTCTTCGGACAATTTATTTCTTTGCGTTTCTGATTCTTTCTGAATTTCAGATATCTCACCTCTGAAATTAACTTGCGCCTGATTTAAATCTACATTCGTAACCTCTTTCATCTCTCTTAGCTCACTTGAAATGATACTCATTCTACTACCTGACTCTGTACATTCTACATCAACATATTCACTTTTAATATTAACCTCACTTTCTTTGTTAGATATTTCCCTGCTCATGTCTAACATTTTCTTTGAAACTTCCCCTATCTGAATTGCTATCATTACCTGATTTTCATTTCTCATTCTTATCATACTACTATCTAGCTCCATAAATTTCCTTTCAATTTCTTCCCTGTTTTGTTCTAAGCTCTTACCAATATCTTCCCTTAATTCCCTATTATTCTTTTGCATATCTTATCTCAATTCCCTATTATTCTTTTACATATCTTCCCTGTTTTGATCTAATTTTTGTTCTAATTTCTCAATATTGTTTTTCATATCTTCCCTGTTTTGTTCTAATTTCTTATTAATATTTCTCAGCATTTCCATCATCATACTAGCATCAAAATTAACATTTCCTGCTGTTCTATTCTCACTTTCTGCACTAACATTTCCTCCCTCAAATCCTACATTGTTTGAGCTATTTTCTGTAACCTGTATTGAATTACAGCTAACTGTTACACTATCCCCTTCCATAATTGTTTCTTCAGTATTATTAGTAGACATTGTTTTCTTAATCCTGCCACTTCTGAAGTACATTTAAATTTTAACACCCTTTTTTTTAGAATAAAAAAATCACACTTTTCTAACCTTTCTGATGCTATCTGCTTTGATGTCCAGCTTCCTGCCGCTCTCTCCTAGATTATATGTCGCCTCTACGTCGTATTATAATGAATCTACGTCGTCTCGATATTTTTGTGTCCTGTACTTCAATTCCCCTGTTGCCTTTTAATCTCGGAATTACGATGTCCACTCATCCGCGTCGTCTGTCGTTCCTGTAGTTGTTTCTGGAATCTGCGTCTTATAGTTCAGTTCACTGCTCCATTCGCTCCACGTCCTGGTTCCTTCGCCCCTTCCTGGTTATTACGCTCCTTCCTGGTTAATTCGCTCCTTCCTGGTTATTCTGCCCCACGTTCTAGGTGCCATTTTGTGACGTTGGATTATTCATTTATTAGCCCCACGTTGGGCGCCATTTTGTGAAGTTGGATTATTCATTTATTAGCCCCACGTTGGGCGCCATTTTGTGACGGTATTCTTTGTTAAGTTTGTTAGCTCCACGTTGTAGTAGCCAATTTGCAATGGTATTAGTATTTGTTTGAAAGAATGCTACTGTTTATCTGCCGCACGTATAAAAGACAATTTGTCGCGGTCATTTCGTGTTATCTTTTACTGAGCGCTTATTATTGTGTTTAATTTTTGGGTTCACTGTCCTCCGGCTAGCTATGATCTCTCGGTCAAGCAAATCTCTTAATCAGGTGTGTAAACGGAAAGGAGTTTTTATCCAAAGATAACACTAATAAAAGAATTTGTTTTATACTTTTATTGTCTTAACACATTATTCACTTTCACATATTAATCTTGACACTCGCCAAACTGAAACTGTTATAATAACTTCTTTGCTGCACATTATTAATTCGCGAACTTCAATTTTTTGTGTAATTAACTTTGCGACATTTGAGATTTTTCATAACATTGCTACGCGTAACCTGCGAATCGATAAACTATGCTAGGTATTCACCATGACTGTTTCTGTTGAACTCAGCGACGTGTAATGCACAAATGTTTCCGATGGAATGGAGCCGACGTGTAATGTACAAATGTTTCCGATGAACTGGGAGGGATCTACCTCTGACTTAGCTCGTTTTATACTCCCACACTCCGATATGCCTAAAGATTATAACCTAGCTGCTCTTGGTTAATAAAACGCGCCAACATTAGCGTCTATTTTTATATCCAAAAAAAATTACGAAAACATATGCTCTAGGGAAAATGTTCCAGCAAATTCCTAACAAAAACGCGCCAATATTACGTCATTTGCTCGTCTCTAATAGTGATAAACAGCTCACCCCCTCGCTACATTATTGCACGCTATTATTGTCTGTTTCAGTAAGGCCGTATAAACCCACTTCTCAACAATAATTACAATCAACAAACATCTCAAATCAATGTCACACAATAATGCATATTCACACTATAATCACTCTTTATATTTACATAATTTGTGATACAAATTACTGCGTCACGGTAACAACTAGCGCCTTATGTGATGTGAATTAACATATACCAACTCAAATTTTAAAGTTAGTAGGTTAAGTTCAGCATGCCGCAAAGATGCGACACGAAGATTTTTTAAAAAAAATCTTCCACTTTAAACTTTACATTGACATTTTTTCGTTATTTTATACTGTATATAATAGCTCTAACGATTTTGATTAAAATAACATATTTTTAAGAAATGTAAATCTTGAATTTTCTGGAAATAGCCTGCGAAGTCCCCATTATTCGGTGAGAATTTTGTATAACGGGTAAAACTAAGATAAAGGAAAATACTTATTACGCGAAAAATATACACCTCTTTAGAAACCACAGTTTACTTCAATAAGTTTCTTTGTGGAATCGGTCATTTCCGGGTAATTGGCTATTCGTTTAAATTTGACTATATTTTTATCATTTTTTTAAAAATTGCTGTTCCTATTCGGTTATTTCTCGCAGTATCGTGGAACGAGTATGGGATTTCAAAGCCAGCATATACCGATTAGCTTTTAACCATCTTATTATCGACTCGGTTTCCTCTATGCCCCACAAAATATTTAATGAAACTATTTTTGCAATGCTTTATTTCGATTAACATGAGAAAAATAAGCTTTCATAAGCATAGTCTGTAGAAGCGGTATAGAAATAAACGATAGTGGGTGGAGAAGGTCATGTGCATGTAACACATCAGGATTTTTGTTTTTAAATAAGAAACCCACAGAAATAGAACCGAACGATCTCGAACGTAACAAATGAATGACGAAAGTTTTCTCCATCTTCCATTTTTTGTCGTGATGGCAGAAAATAGAATAAGATTCTTTCCTTTCTTTTCCCTAAAGATATCCCCGACTGTTTGCAGAGGAGCTCTCTCGTTATTACAGACAGATATTTACTTTTGAAATATGATGATGCTTTCATGACGATCTCTCGGTCTATGCGATTCAATTGAGCAATTAGATCCGAAGAGAGAGAGAGAGGTGGAGCAAGAAAATCGTTTTGTCACGGTCGATTTCTCGAGCAACCCAATGGAACGGGAAGAGAGAGACAGGCTGCGGGATTTTGTGGCGCTTGGTGCTGATATTACAGAGTGAATAATATCTCTCATTTCTCACAGAAGCCCGACAAGCGACCACAACGGTATCTAAAACCCGAACATAGCCTCCCCTAATTCATTCTTGCAGCATTCTGCTGGGATTACATGGGTCATAAAGAATATTACTTTGGTGATAGACAGTGTCCTAACATCGATAACGCTGTCGAAGAAAACTTCGGCGTTCAGAGGCGGACCATGGATTGGGCGGATAAACGGTATAATGTTATCCTTCCTGACTGTCGGATGAGACTTTCACTATAGACAAATGTAAACGATTACTGTAAAATCTGATGCTGCATTCACATGATTTTCTCTACTAACTCTTCTGCAAACTATTCTTACAAAATAAAGGGTGTCCCATAAAGAACGCAATTTTTAAAGTCTATCTCTTTCAGTTAGTTTGCCGGAACTAAAATTTAAGCGATTGTCATCTGTTTATTTTGCGATTAACGATTGCTATTGTCAATTGTCATTTATGCGTATTGTTATCAGTTAAAATGGAGCGATACACGAAGGATCAACGCTTCCAGATTTTGAAAGTGCATTACAAGTATGGTGAATACTACGCAGAGACCGTTTGAAGACCTCGTGTAATTTTTGCTAGACAAAATGCGCCTAATGTGTCAACAGTGCATAGACTGGCAAGGATATTTGAAGATACAGAATTGACAGTGAACATCAAATCACCTGGACGTCCTTGTTCTCGTCAATCAGCAGAGAATGTCACGCTAGTCAGACAGAACGTTGCTATGAGGGGCACTGTTTATATTTTGAGCCTTGGTAACCCTGAATGTTGTAGGTGCCATCTGACGCTTCCAATGGAAAGTTTGGTTATTTTTGACCATAATCTACTTGAAACATTTTGTCAATAGAGCGTCATTTGTTTTGTTTACACTAACTTGAAAATTGTGTGTCAACAAAAACATGGAATTAACTCGTGAAAATGTTCATGCAATGATTTATTACGACTTTCGACGTGGATTACCAAGGCAAGAGTGCATCGATCAACTAGCTTCCACATTTGGAGACAAAGCTCCATCCTTTGCCATTGTGAAACGCTGGTATAACGAATTTAATCGTGGCCGTCGTTCGCCCAATGATGAAGTTCGTAAAGGTCGTCCAAAATCAGTTGTTGTGCCAGAAAGCATTGATGCTGTGCAAAACCTAATAATGAAAGCTCATCATGCGACATATTGTGAGATTGAGGCAACCCTATGCATTAGTTCCACCAGCATATATAAAATATTGCATGATTATTTAGCCGTGAAAAAGGTTTGCTCTCGTTCGATCCCACATAATTTGACGCAATCTCAAAAAGATGCTGGTGTCGATTGGTGTCAAAGATGCTCAAGAAATACAGTGGCGGTGCCTCAAAAGACGTATATAAGATTGTAATAGGTTACGAATCATGGATCTATGCGTATGAGCCGGTACGTAAACAGCAGTCGACTGTATGGGTGTTTAAAGATGAAGCAAATCCAACAAAAGTTGTTCGCACTCGAAGCACTACGAAGCAAATGGCCGCCTGCTTTTTCAGCAAAACTGGTCATGTGGCAACAGTGCCTTTAGAGGAACGTAAAACAGCCAATGCCGAATGGTACACAACCATTTGTTTGCCAGAAGTCTTCGGTGAAGTAAGGGAAACCAACAAGAACCGTAGGATCGTTCTTCATCAAGGCAATGTGAGCACACACATATCTCGTCTAACAACGGAGTATTTGAAGGCTCAAAAATCGAATTGATGGGTCCTCCGCCATACAGTGCTGATTTGGCACCCAATGACTTCTTTTTGTTCCCGAGCATCAAGAATAAACTGCATGGACAACGATTTTCGTTGGCAGAAGAAGCCGTTGATTGCTTCAAAAACCATATTTTGGAGTTGTCTCAAGACTGGAATAAATGCTTTGACAAATTTTAAACGAATGCAAAAGTGTATTGATCATAAAGGAGAATATTTTGAAAAAAAATAAAGCAGTTTTAAATCAGAAATTACTTTGTTTTAATTATTAGGCCCAAAATAAAAATTAGTGCCCCTCGTACGATCCCAATGAAGTCCATTCGCCGTTTGACATTTTGAAAAGCAGTGTGCAGCAAGTTTTAACAAAATATCTGCATTTGAGCGTTTTAAGTTCTAACTAACGCAAGAGCTAAACCCGATGACTATTTGAAGTGTCGAAGATTTTCCGATTGGTTATTTGCCAGGCAAGAATTCCATAGTGATTTTCATAAGAAAGTAATCTTTGGTGACGAGACACACTTCCAGCCTAATGGTCATGTTAATAAACAAAAATGCCGGATTTGAGGCACAGAGATTCCTTGCATGGTCCCTGAGAAGAGTGTGTATCCAGAACGAGTCACTGTTTGGTGCGGTTTATGGGCTGGCGGACTAATTGGGCCATATTTTTTTGAAGACGAGACGAAAAGCAGTGACGGTGGATGATGGTCGTTATCACCACATGATAACACAGTTCTTATGGCCGGAATTGCAAGAATTGAATGTGGAAGACTTGTGGTTCCAACAGAAACAAGGAGGTTGCTGACAGAAAGATTCTCTGCTTGTGTCATCTCTCGGAACAGCGATCAGAACTGGCCACCGAGATCGTGTGATTTGACACCATGTGATTATTTTTTGGGGGGAGTATTTCAAATCTTGTGTTTGTGAACAATTTACGAACCATCCCCGACACAAGGCAGAAATTGGACGTGTCATGGATGAAATTCAAGCGGAACTTTGCTCTACAATCGTTGAAAATTTTGTTGACAGAGCGGATGTGTACAGACAAAGCCGTGAAGGTCATTTGCCCGATATTTTGTTTCGTGTTTAATCGCAGTCTTTGTGTTTTGTGATTTATTAGTAAATTAGAAATTGCGTTCTTTATGGGACACACTATACTATTCTTCTATACATTTCTTGTTACTAAAGATAAATTTACAAGGGTAATCCAAGAAATAAAGACTGTTTGCATATTCCCGCTCGCTGTCGAGCGAGTCGAATGGTTTCCTCATCTTTTCTCAGTTTTGTGCGAGCTTCAGACGAAGAGTCCCGAGCCCCTCATAGAATGTGCAAGCTCGCAGGGGAGAGGGAAGTCGGTTGTACCAGCTGCCATCTGGAAAATGTAGAAACCCCGCCGTCTGCCCCCGTCGTGTCTCCTGATCCGGCCGCCCTGTGTCCCCTCTCACCTCACCCCTGCCTCCCGGGGGCGCTTCGTCAGGGACCTAAGCACAAAAGATCTCCGTAGATCGAGGTACTAAGTCTCCCTCCGCTCCTAGTCTTAGTGATAGTCCTAAATGTCCAATAATGGAAATGTGTATGAGGAAATTCAACCTGGACGTCCTATTCTCACATATGATTTGAAGAATCAAGTGAATACATATCTTGTAGTCCTAGATAGTTACGTATTTCCTTCTAAATATTTCCCGTTTTTTTTTTTGCTTTTTTTTGTTTTTTAGCTTGGTGAAACTGTTTGCTTGGCTTAATGCCGGCGGCAACCGACTACAACATGGACGTTCTAAAAGCTCGTGAACAGATACCACAAATGATTCCATATACGTAGGCATAGTTTATACGATAGACAGACACACCTCGCGCATTGCCACCTACATAGATGTTAGCTACCACCCCCCCCCCGTAGGAGGGGGTGAAGAAAAGCATTCAAAAGAGCCTAAACACCGTAGGCAGAAGGTCACAGCGACGTGCGGAAGTCCCAAGCAGTTCTAGGCTCGAAGACCGTCTCAATGCTCTAGTTGCCTAGGTAGGATGATGAACGACCCGTCAACCAAGCAGCCCTCTAGTGTCCAAGGGGTGTACTCTTTCCTTTGAACAAGCATCCGAACCATCCTGCCCGACACCGCCTACGCCACGAAACCTGAGAAGGAAACGGAATGAAATGGAAATTATAGAAAGGAAATCGATCGTGATGGATGAGAAACTATCCCAGCATTCGCCTACCTACCACGAAAAACCCAAGGTCGAAGTAAGTGGTTCGACAGGTATCGAACCTGGGACTTCTGAATACGAGCCTTACACGTTGCAGTGGGGCCAGCTTGCTCGGTGATATCGGAAGTAAGTTTTGTTAAAAAAAAAACTAATTTAGGGAGTTCACAGACATATACTACATGGGACTTCTGCACCGTCGTATATTTCGAAAATATAATATATTTAAATTCTAAAACTAACCTGTGTATATAGAAAAAGCTGAGAAACGAAAAAATAATTTTTGATACTATGTTACATAAAAATGAGGGGTGGAGAATTCCTAAGACCATGAAAATAATATATATTCATACTTTGTTTGCAAGAGCATTTGTAAAACATTTATAATATTATTGGAATTTAAAACGATTTGTATTATCAACTTGCAGTGTGTTATCCGTTTACTTCAAGAAAACGCACAATCGTACAAAAATAGATTTATTCTCTTTTCCTATCTCACGTTTTCCAAAAAAAAAATTGTAACATGTTTATAATTACACGCTCCTTACCATGGTAGTTAAAAAATCAATTTATAATTACCTACAGCGTAGAATATGGTCTCCTGCTGTAAATAATATTTTCTGAAACTATGCTGCTCAATTTTGTCTTGGTTTTCCAAAATTAAACTTAACTTCAGCAACATGTCTGCCACTATTTAGAACGCTTAGGAGGTATTACAAATTCTTTATTAAATGCAAAGCAACATTTAAGGTAAAGAGCTGAAAGTGTTAGAAAATAGTAATAAGCCTTATGTAATTAGCATATGAAACCTTGTAGCGGGAAACGGTGCTGTGCGCTATTTGTAGCGCGAAATCGTCGATCCTTGGGTTGTTGTGGTCTTCGGCAATGTTCTTCCTCGAATATTGATGATCATCGGTTGTTGCGTATTCCATTCCTAACTTTTCCTACCTATATCGAATTCTTAATTCTCAGGTAATAGTGGGTGAGGCAAGTTAAAAAGTACACTGCAATTTTACCTTAATGAATGAAGTTTATTCGCAATTGAAATAATTCTGGGCGGCTAGCTTTTCCCATTATTATAATCCCACCACCTTAAATAAGTCAGGAGCCTAGCTATTTGCACACGCATTCCCTACCTTGTGCACACACGTGCATCTGCTAATAGTGTAGCACCTCGTGGTGTCGACAATTCTAGAAAATCAGAGAGAGAGAGAGAGCTCTGAGGTCTTGTCTGCCCTTATATACGGGAGCCTAGTGACGCTCACCTCTGCGTTTAAAAATGTAACGACGTTTCCTATTGGTCCTCAGACCGCGTTACCTTAACATGTATGAAAATATGTTGCTTCAGAGTCTCCTTGGAGCGTTGTGAAGCCAGCTCCATATCTCTGTCTCTTTCTATTTCTCCGTACCGTTACCGGTTCCCTGCTGTTGGCTTGGTGAAAGGTCTTAGGATTATACTATTCCTGGAATTTAGCTAGCTCACCCGTTTCTTACAATCAGCTCTGTACAAATGTTAGATGTTGAATATTTTAACATGTCAGTGAATTATATTATTACAGTACACTTCTTAAATGTGTTTAATATATCCCCAAACAAAATAGTGTACATACATACTTCATTTACAAGAGCATTTGTAAAAAATTATAATATTATTGGAATTTAAAGACGGTTTGTAGTAAAAACTCAATATATAATTACCTTCAGCGTAGAATATGGTCTGCTGCTGTAAATAATATTTTCTGAAACTATGCTGCTCAATTTTGTCTTTGTTTTCCAAAATTAAACCTAACTTCACCACATGTCTGCCACTATTTAGAACGCTTAGGAGGTATAACAACTTCTTTATTAAATGCAAACCAATATTTAAGTTAACAAACTGAACGTGTTAGAAAACAGTAATAAACCTTATGTAATAAGCATATGAAACCTGCTTACTAAAAGAATTAGCTATTGTTTGTGTCAATCTGCTACCCAATCAAAACAAAGAAGAGGCAGAGGGGAGGAGCGATCGAAGCATGCAGTAAGTAGGTTTGTTGTAGATAAAAATATGTGTTACACTCACATCACTTTCTCTACTCTTATACAAACTATTTTTACAAACTCTTATTCTCCATCTTTTTCATGTTAATCGAGACAAATATTTGCAGAAACGATTTTTTGACATGCAAAGAGAATTACATTTTACACATAGCGATCAGTTCTAAAAATATTTGACTATCGCTTAAGGTGTACTACGTTCCCCTTGTTTGTATTTCCAAGGGCAATATAGAAATACCGTAGCCTTTAAGCATAGACATATCTCTTAATAGCTGGTTGCTATGCGCAGTACCATTCTCTTTGCCACAGATTAATACTCTCTGCATATCCAAGAAAATCTGATGTGTTACACTCACATGACTTTCTCTACTCTTGTACAAAACATTTTTTTACAAACGCTTATTCTCCATATGCTTCATGTTAATCGAGATATCGAGATGTTAATCTTATTGATAATTTTGTTGTAGATGCAAGGGGAATTGCTAGGCTTTAAGCGATAGTCAAATATTTTAAGAGGTGGTTGCTATGTGGAGTATTTCATTCTCTTTGCATTACCAGAGCAAAAAAATGAATAACGAATTTGAGGAAAAGTATAAGTATTGGAAAATTTAAGAAAATAACAAGCAATATCTCGAAAATTGTTCACCAACAAAAAAAAATGTATATGACATAAATTGTGTATTTTAACGCGATCTACATTTTTTGTACAGTAAACTTTTGTCTATCTCTTATAGATTACCAGTTATGTAAAAGTCGTTCACAATGAATACTTTTGGAGACATTCCCAAAAAATTGGAGATATACATTTTATTTGTCATAAAAATATCTTACATATGACATTTTAATCAAAATCGTTAGAGCCGTTTTTGAGAAAATTAAAATTTTTGAAAAATGTTGTATGTAAAGGGTAATTGGGGGGATGTTCTTGAAAACCTTCCTGTTGCATCTCTGGAAGATACTGAACCTAAATACCAAGTTTGGTGTTTATCTGACAGTTCGTTTCTGAGTTATGCTGTTCACAGACACACAGCACACAGACAGACACACACAAACCCACACACGGACATGTTTCCAAAAATGCTCTTTTTATTCAGGGTGTCTCAAAACATGTATTTCCGGTGAAATCTCGGTATCGAATTTTTGGGTGGAATACAATGCTTCCCCTACTTACTGTACGTAGTAGAGAAAGTAAAAGTGTGCATGCTTAATGGAAATGCCACCAGTAAAATTATCAGCCATATCTCACTGCCTGCCCTGTTTGATCTCCCACCTTTGTTTTGAACGGGACGGAAACATTCTATTTTTTAAATAATAATCCTACAAAGTATATATGACCCAGTAAATGGTGTGGGTAGAGTAAGAAGCAATAGAGAATTAAATCAGATAATCAAAGGAAGCTATACTACTAATTCTCCAACGGATCAGCCCCCTATTTGTAACAGTTACACCCCAAAGGACTTATAAACCTTGAACCACTAGCCTGTCGAACGACTAAACTCTGGATCATAGTATATGCAGGATGGATGATCAGCCCAATGCGTGGTATAGCGGTAAAGAAGAAGAAAATTAAGTGTAGTGATAAAAGGAATGGCAGGAAAATTCGCAGATCAAGTTATACAACCCAGCATCCGCTTAGCGACCAAGGAAAACTGTGAAAAAAGCTTTTGGTCAGATTAGTGGGTTTTGAACCCGGGACCTCCCGAATGCCAGTCCCATACGTTACCACGGCGCCACCTCGCTCGGTAGGAACAAATACAATATGCAAAATTAAGCCCCAAAGTCTGTAATATGTCCTTCATGTGAATAGAATGCCTAAAGAAAACTTATAAAGAAAATATATACGTGAAAATCAATAATTTCAAATACATTTGGTGGTCCTAAAATTCAAGGGATGAAAGATATGATAGAAGGTATAGAAGAGATGAAAATATTAAATTTGTATGCTTTCAATACAAATGAAAATGGAAGAAATATGTTTAAGGATAAAACGTTACAATTAAAGGATGTTGTACTTCAAGGAGCACAATAGAGCACTGAAGCATACGTATGTTTTTTCTTCCCACAGAGTTTCCTTATATACCACACTACTAACCTCAATTTATTATATTCTTCTAGAACATTCACAAATTAGGATATAATGTTTCAGAAATCCTTGCGTTATCAGTATTTTCAAATGGGCTGTAGTTAATTTATAAACAACTTGGTCATATCGTGGGCTTTGCCTAAAAAAAACAAACCAACAAAAGCTGATGGTGCTTTTAAATCGTTTACCTCTTTAATATTGGTTAATAATTCTCATAAAACAAGTGTTTTTCCTCCTATAGCTGGGAATCGAATCCGGAATCACTTTTATGAGAATATTTTATATATGTCTTTGTTTTAAACTCAGTGTGCTATTTTCCTACCAAAAATGACTCCAAGCGAGTCGATGACTGCAACTACATGAATGTATTATTATTAATTATTTATTTATTAAAGAAACATTGCAGCTGTATTGAGAACATTATTATTTTTCAGTATCAAACATTATGAATACCTGCATTTTATTGTTCAAGGTTAGTATAATTTGAAAACAGAAAAAAGTCATTAAAAACTTAACACCTTAAACGCACCCTTCTATCAAACATAACACACCAGGCTGCAAGTGGTTAAACTCAGTTTGCTATTTCCCTACCAAAAAAAGTAACCCCATGAAATTTATTATTTCAGTTGCATTATTGGCTGTTAAAGGTCGTATGCTCTTTTTCCAACGCATAAATAGTTTACACGCTAGGTAGATGCCGTAAAAGTTCACATGAAAATTAAATTAATTTCTAATGCCCAGTACGCACATTGAGGGGACGTATACTTACTTGGCCGCGGAGGACCGAAACGAATGTGGAGGTTAAGAGGAAGGCGTGGGTTTCTCACTGTACAAAATCCATAACACAAATCACGCATTCCTAGATTTATTTTCCAAGCGTTTGAGGTTCCTAAATTATTAAAAATGGATGATAAAGACGCTATCCCCCACTACTAGCGGCTAGCAAAGCTACCAGCCAACAGTGACATAAACAACAATGTGTCTGGTAATGACAATGTAGTACAATCATGTAACCCCCAAATCATTAATACGTCACAATACAAGTAAATGTCTTTTTCGCTTGAAAATTGAATATCTTTTGGTATATTTTGCGAAATAGTTATATATAAATAAAAATAAAATAAAGCGAATGATAGAAAAAACAGCTATATATAGAAGAAAAAGATCTCTGAACAGGAACTAGAAAGAGCAAATTCCAAGCATGTAGTGGAGGTTAAACACCAAGCGAAGCTTGAACGTGGAGGAAAAGAAGAAAAACAGAATGGGGAAGAGCTAAAGGAAAATAAAAGAGAATAAAGATGATTTTCTAGAGAGCAAGCAAGGTTTGAGCGATGGATCAGGTATTCCCTTGTGGAGTTACTGGAAGTGGACCAATCAGAAATAAATGCACTGAGCTTAGTGATGGAGCAGGTCAAGGCATTTAATTATAAGGCAGATGTGTTACAGACATCAAAGAAGCCGATAATTGCAAAACCATATCCGTGAGGCCAGAGAGTAGCTACACGCCGCCTGCAAAGGAAGACCACTTGCTTCACGAATGTTTGACAAACTCCATTAACCGAAAGTGACTGGTTAATTCACTTTTTGGTCATAAAATCTAAGAGGACCAACACCGACGTTGAAATAATACAGCTTCCATTCACTTTACGTAACAAATCAACATTGAAATCCTTTGAAATTGTTTTTAAAAACCACTGTGAAACAATTACAGCAATTTCTGCATATAATTTATTTTCATATCCATATTTTTCGTAAATTATATACAAAAACGTATTTTATCCATCTACTTCCTGCTAACGTGATAATATTCATCAAATGATTCAGATTGGATATATTACTACCGTTACATTTTTGGACGATCGTGTTTTTTATGAACTTATATCCATCATATGCCTGGGAAGTTAGTTTTCCCACATTAGTTGCAGACAACCTAACTAATCATATCACAATCTTACTCTTTTAAAATTTTTATTGTTATACACACGGATCATACACACACTTTTTCTAAAATTTTATCTTTTTCAGTCTTTCTACGGTCTTTACTTGTGATTTACTTTCTCTATAACGTATATTATAGGCAGAGAAGGTATTGCATACCGCCCAGAAAATCGATATCGAGTTTTCGCTAGAAAACTATGAACAGCATAACTAAAAAACGAAAACTGTGGTAAATACCAAAATTCGTATTTACGTTATCTTCCAAAAATGAAACACGAAGTTTTTCAAGAAAATCCTCCACCCCAACTACCTTTATGTAGCGGTTTTTCGAAATTTTTTCTTTCTGAAAATTGCTTTAACGATTTTGATTAAAATACAATATATTAAAGATATTTACATGACAAAAAAATGTATATGCTGAATTTTCTGGAAAGCCAGTGAAGTCCTCCTTATTTGGAAGGAATTTTGTATATTCTTGTACTAGGTGATGCAACCGCGCCGTATATCAAGTGTGTAGATATCCCTTCATGCATTAAGAGTTGCAGAACTCGACGGGGCAATTCCAAGTAGACACAGGTCTGTGGGGAACTGGCGAATTAGCATGAGCGAGTTTTTTTCTTTTTTAAATTCCATTATTAAAGCCCGCCTGTCTTTAAAAACAATAGTCTTATCGATGGCCTTTGTCTTGGAACATATTATTGCTTATAGGCAATGCTCTTAACTCGCATTCGCTTGTCTTTTGCTTTTTAGTAAACTTGTTTTAATCATTAGATAACATACACATTCACAGTCTCATTCGTAAGTCCAGATTTTGGGGAGAATAAGGAATAAGCTTGGCTAGAGAAAAATTCTCACCCCAACTGAGAACGAACCCGAGATCCTCGCACAGCAGGCAGGTGCTCTATCGACTGAGTTACGGAACCAGCCGAGCTGTGTTATATCCCTCTTTCTTATTAGCAAAGACGATGGGCGTATCTCTCTCATTGAGAGGCATTCCCAGGCTTGCAATAGACTGTATGGTCCATGATGATAGACAAAAGTGGACCGAAAACCTCTTAGAATATTTCCTACTTCAGCTACACATACTTTATTTTTGAGGGAATAAACTAGACTGACAAATAATTAAAATGTCTTTGTTTGATCTCTCTGTATCCGCCCATAGCTTTTAATTGTGTTTACGCTGTTCTTGTCTAACATTGCGGACTATAAGCAACAGACATGAGAGTACGAAGTGTTTCATTGCCATTGTTTCGCTTGGTATTATAAATGTTATTCTGGATATTATCATCTAACGGTCGTTATGCTTATTTTTCTCGTTGAATAGGTTTTCGAAATTTTGTCCCTGTTGATTGATACGATGTTCCAACCGTCTCCGTGTATCCATATGGACGTTTCTGAGAGCCACTGATGTAGTAGTAGAAGGTTTTAGGGCGCTAATGCACTAGTTCCCCCCTCACCTGTACTTGCTTGGAATAGCCCCGTTGAGTTATGCAACTCTTTTAGCGCACGAAGTGTTGTCTGCACACGTCAAATGCGGCGCAGTTGAGCCACTTGGTATAACTAGTAAACGTTTAGCAATAGACAAACGTGTGCTACATGACAAAATGTAGATGTCTTTAGAACACACAATTTCTTTGAAATAATTGTTTGTGGCACAAGCCATTTTAGAGATATCCATTATTCATTTTTGCATTGTTTAATATTTCTGTCATTCTTTTAAAGTTCTGTAAATTTTCAGTTTTTGCGATTGAATGGAAAAAGTATGGAATTGTAAGGTCAGCGTATAACGTCAGTTCTTAAACATTTGACTATCGCTGTTCCTTTTGTATGTTAAATGAAATATGTAATGTAGTTATTTATGTAATAATTTATCTCAATTAAAATAAAGGGTAGAAAAATAAGCTTTCGTAAGAATAACTTGTATATGTACTAATAAAGGAAAGTCATGTGAATGTATCACGTCAGATTTTTTTTTCTTAACATGAAATTAATTCGGCCATTATGTTCATTTTTACTTCAGCCCACTGGATGAAACTAGCCGAAAGGCCTTCATCTCATTCTTTCCATCTAACCACGTTTCGAATATAGCACATGTTGAATCGCACCTTGATTTTTATTTATTAGGAACCAAAGAAGCACTTGCTATTTACCAAACTTCTGCAATTTCCTACGAAATGTTTTCCGCCATAGTAACCCTTTATGTATTACTAATACCAGACGAAAGTATTTGATTGATATGAACTTCTGTGCTTCGACTTTAATCGATCTGGCATTTATTTGAAAATAAAGTTGATCATAAAACAAACATTCCTATTCAGTATTTCTAAGGTTGGTACTGATCCGCCATTTAGATTCTCCAGCTAAATGTTTTGGGCAACTAAGTCGATACAGTATAACTAAGATAATCATCATCGATCGTATAAATGCGTTAAGTGTGTAACAAAATCTCGAATTTGCCTCCTATTTTCAAACTTTTCCTCCATTCTGCTATACCAATTTCAAATCTTAAAATCGCAATATACTATTTTTCAGGATCCTCAGTTATCTTGGCTTTGCAAAGTACAGGCGCACAGGTTAGAGGCGATTTTATCCATTTTGATTATGTATTAAGAAACCTGAAATTCAAAGTAATGTACCAATGGACTGTTTTAACGCGTTAAGTGTGTTAATTAATTACTTTACCAATTAGTGAAGATTTTATTGGTATTAGTGTATCAATAGCTGCGGTTGTAATAATCTCAATCTGAAATGCAACAATTTAATCTGCAAAAATCATAATGACGCGAAATTATTTTAAAAATTAAATTACTTGTTACCTACAGATTTCTTCAAAATATTTCAAACAGATTTTAAGTTGTAATACCACAACTTATTTCAAGCATAATATAATCACATCTCCAGGGAAAATATTGTTGAAACTAGAAAACATAACCGGTACTTTTATTTTAAAACGTATTCACTTATGAAAGTGGATAAATATTTTAGATATATTTATCGAAACTCTATATTGTAATTCTCGACTTATCAAACTTGGTCTGCAGCCTCGTGTGACAGTTTTTCTGTCTCATATTGTGGTATGACACAATTAAGGTCCTTAATTCATAAATATATATTAAAAATTCTATACCAAACTGAGGTTTGCCAGCTTACATAACGATAATGTAATATCCCCTTATTTCACCCAAATTGTTTGCAACGGTTTTCAAATAACCTCCACTCACATGAGTCGATTTAAT
Source organism: Deroplatys truncata (assembly GCA_030765065.1). Classification (NCBI taxonomy): domain Eukaryota; kingdom Metazoa; phylum Arthropoda; class Insecta; order Mantodea; family Mantidae; genus Deroplatys; species Deroplatys truncata. The sequence goes on from CM060986.1 coordinate 138,828,115, forward strand.
AATACGGTTTTTTATTTCCTTTGTATAGCTCCTTTGAATTCCATGGTAATATCGGAACCTTTGACTGCAAAACAATTGCTGGTGGTGTTATTCACTGAACTATAGGTTTCCACGTTGATTTAATTCGGCTTTTTGTCAGGAAACAAGCAGAATTGCATTCACTCCCACATTCATACTTCCAAACTCTGCGGAGGATAGCCAATTATTCTAAATAAAAATATCCTTCCCAGGCGGGTTCTTTAGGGTGAGAAGCCAGAACATCAAGTATTCATCATCTGAGGCAATCAATGTAGTGTTATAACGGAGAACTCTGTAGATATTCAGTCATTGCCATTAAGGAGAATTTATGGGCTTTTTTCTTCTCTAACAAGTACCTAGCTGGTAGAGGAAGTATTTCTATACACTAAAAAATTCGTTGTACAGATTTCGAAGGAGATATTTGCTTTGAGACCTCTGCATAAAAAAACTCACGATTTTATAAAAGGGTATATCTGTGTGTATGTAAATACCATAAGTCAAAAGATAAATACTGGATATGGTTTTTGTTTTTCATTTTCAGGATTGTCAACCTATATAGGGTGACCATTTAAGTTGAGACTGTGCAATATCTCCTAAACTAAGCGTTGTGGAAAGAAATGTTATTAATAAAAGTTGCTTGATATTATGGGGGAAAGTAAAAATGCCGTTAATCTTAGTTTTCTTAGAGGACGTTATGGTAGACATTTTGGAGTCAGTTTAATTCTTTTTAAATGGGAACCTACAATTAAGGCCACATCAAATTGGCCCTAAAATGACCACCACCATGTCCTCCAAATAAAACACGACTAATGGCATTTACTTTCCCCCATAATACACTATGTGATCGAAAGTATCCGCACACCCACATAAACATACGTTTTTCACCTTAGGTGCATTGTGCTGCCACCTACTGCCTGGTACTCATTATCCACGACCTCAGTAGTTATTAGACGTCGTGAAACAGCAGAATGGGACGCTTCGTGGAACTCACGGACTTCGAACTTGGTCAGGTGATTGGGTGTCAGTTGTGTCAGAAGACTGTACGAGAGATTTCCACACTCCTAAACATCCCTAGGACCGCTGTTTCTGATGTGATAGTGAAGTGGAAACGTGAAGGGACATGTACAGCACAAACGCGTACAGGCCGACCTCGTCTGTTGACTGACAGAGACCGCCAACATTTAAAGAGGGTCGTAAAGAGTAATAGGCAGACATCTATCCAGACCATCACACAGGAATTCCAAACTGCATCAAGATCCACTCCAAGGAGGAGTGTGACAGGTGTGAGGTGAGAAACCTTGGACTCTGTGGCAGTAATTTGTATCACAATAATGTAAATGCCAGAGTGATTGTAGTGTAAATAGGCATTATTGTATGACATTGATTTGATGTTTGTTAATTATATGCATTGTTAGGAAATAAGTTTACACGACCTCACTGAAACTGACAATAAGAGCGGATAACAATGAGCGAGGGGGTGAGTTGAATATTAATTAGAAGAGACAAACAAATGACGTCAGATTGGTGCGCTTTTCTTAGAAATAGCGGGAATATTTTCCCTAGAGCATTTGTGTTCGTAATTTTGATTGGATATAAAAATAGACGCTAATGTTGGCGCGTTTTATTAACCAATAGCAGCTCGGTTATAATCTTTAGGCATATCGGGGTGTAGGAGTATAAAAAGCTTAAGTCAGAGGCACATTTCGTCAGTCCAACAGAAGCATTCGCGTGTAATACGTCGATCAGTTCAACATAAGAATTCGTGAGTTATACGTCGCGTAGTTCAACGGAAGCATACATAAAGTACACGTTACGCAATTCTACAGAATCTCTCGCGTCTTAAAGTTTGTTATAAATGTGAAACACGCGAATTAATAATTTGAAGTAAATAAGTGATTATAGTGATATTAGAAAATATAACAGTTTCAGTAGGGCGTGTATCAAGAGTCAATATGTGAAATTAAAGAAGTGTGACGGCAATAAAAGTGTAAAAACAAATTATTTTATCAGTGTTATCTTTCAGTAAAAACTCCTTTCCGTTTACACACCTTGATCAAGAGATATGCTCGACTGAATAGTAATAATAGCTAGCCGGAGGACAATGAACCCAACATTCAAAGTAGTAAAACAATAAAAGGCGCCCAGAAATAAGATAACACGAAGTGACCGCGACAAATTGGCTCCCATACGTGGTGCATATAAACATGAAGCATCTTCCAACTGCTAACAAATATACTACTTCAACTCCATGGGCGAGCTGCTGCTCATAAGCACACATCACGCAGGAAAATGCGCAACGACGCCTAGCTTGGTGTAAGGAGCGTCAACAATTCATGATTGAACAGTGGTAAAACGTTGTGTGGAGTGACGAATCACGGTACATAATGTGGCGATCCGATGGCAGAGTGTGAATATGGCGAATGCCTATTGAACGTCATCTCCCAGCGTGTGCAGCGCCAACAGTGAAATTCGGAGGTGGTGGTGTGGTAATGTTTTTCCTGGAGGGGGCTTGCACCCCTTGTTGTTTTGCGTGGCACGATCACAGCGCGGACCTATATTGATATTTTAAGCACCTTCTTGCTTCCCACTGTTGAAGAGGAATTCGGGGATGGCGATTGCATCTTTCAACACGATCGAGCACCTGTTAATACTGCACGGGCTGTGGCGGAGTGGTTACACGACAATAACATCCCTGTAATGGACTGACCTGCACAGAGTCCCTACTTGAATCCTATAGAACACCTTTGGGATGTTTTGGAACGCCGACTTCGTGCCAGGCCTCACCGACTAACATTGATACCTCTCCTCGGTTCCGCACTCCGTGAAGAAAGGGCTGCCATTCCCCAAGAAACCTTCCAGCACCTGATTGTAAGTATGCCTGCGAGAGTGAACGCTGTCATCAAGGCTAAGGATGGGCCAACACCATATTGACTACCAGCAATACCGATGGAGGGCGCAACGAACTTGTACGTCACGCCAGGTGTCTGGATGCTTTTGATCACGTAGTGTATACAGCAACTTTTATTGAATTGTTTTTTCTTTCCAAACGCTTAGTTTTGGAGATAGTATAGTATAAATGGTCCACCTTGCATATACAATTCTGTGTGTGTATTCAAATTAAGTACTTGCAAATATATAAATAGAAGGTTCGTTTAAGAAAATCTGCTCATTCTAAAGTACTCTTTTAGGCAGAAAATTGTTCGCCATTTTTCTGAAAAATAGTTCTAACGATTTTGGTTAAAATACCATATATAAGAGATTTATATGATAAATAAAATGTATACTTTACATTTCTGGAAATATTCGGTAAAGTTCTATTCATTCGGAAGGAATTGTATATCGGTCAACTATACATGTACAAACACTTACTATGCAGAAATATAGTTCTTGTTAAGTCGCACAATTCATCACGTATAATTTTTTGTAGCATTAGCTACTTGCGAGATATTCATTGTATTCCGCCATTTTTCTAAGTGCTGTCACCGCTGAGTTGATCTTTATGTTCAGGTAGGCGTTGTATTGTCTTTACGTCGTTTGCCCCACGTTTTGGGCGCCAATTTGAGATAGGTTGTTGTTGCTTGTCTGCATGGAAAGCCAATTTGAAGTAGGAGTTGTATTGTATTTAGACTGTTGGGGAGCCGAACTTGAAATAGTTGCAACCGCACGTATTGTAAAAAGTTTCCGGTAGCCTTCGCCCCAAGTCTAAAAATATTAACTTTGTAATTTGACTGTTTCTTTAAATATTGTATATTTATGTTTGCCTCGGTTGCGTCAGTATTATTGTTAGAGACATGAATTTCTTTTCAGGGTATTGTGCAGCTGAAGAATGTAGGCTTACACAGATTATAATTTTTTACTTCACTAATTTGTTAATCCTTGACACGATTTAAATAACACTTCACTGATGTAGAGAGCTGTGAGATTATTCATTCGTTACTTGCACTTTTTAACACGTAAATTATTTTTGTCTCACACCGAATACGTATTAAACTTCTCGAGGATGCGTCTCGCGTCCGGTTAGGAACGCTGTCTGCTAGCAACTGACATCTGAATTTGTACAATTTTCCCTATTTCAGTTTCTGATTGACTAATCCTACTCCAATAGAATACTTTTATTTAACTGAAGCTTTTTTCTGGGTGTTGATTGGCTATTTAAAAACTGTCTCAAAATTTATATTATTGTTGCTCCAATAATTACTAGTAGCTTTATTAAACTTTCTAATTCATTATTGCCTCAAGGTTACCTCATTGTTAGCAACTTTTGTCCTATTCTCAAAGCTCCCACATTATTAAACTACGTAATACATTCACATAACATTATTGAACATGTACATAATAATATAAACAGTAATTCAACGACTTTAATATGCACTTTTTATGTATTGTTACATACACATATTACTTTAAGGCGGGATGTTATTATATTTTATGTATTATATAATTAGACTGAAATAATTTTAAATGTTAAAAATACTACCTCAATGTCATAGAAATAACAGGATATTTTACGGCCAGCATATATTGATCCGCTTTTAAGCGTTTGACTATCGCTTAAGCCTCCTGTGTGTTGAATCTGACATTAAAATGATTACAAACGCAGCTATTCAATCATTAATACCAATAAAATTGAAAAGGAAATTTTAAGTGAAACCTGGAAGAAAAGGTCACTCAGGGACTATTGTAATTATTTATATCAGCTATAGTATAATGGTGTATTTATGGAAAGCCGTAACGTTCTGGTTTGGCCTAGAAGGGGGTACTCCGTAACAAATATACTTCATACAAAAGAATGCTTGCTTATTTAAACGTACTCTCAACATCGAAACAACATAACGATGAATAGTTATTAACAAGTATCCGTAGACATAAAATGTTAGACAAGGTAACTCGCTGTATCACTAGAACTATTTTATAGTTATTATATTAACAATTTTAAAAAATATTGTATGTGTTCTCGGATCGTACGTCCCCAAAATTAGTATACAGGTTGGCATTCCTGGTCAGAGTAACTGAAATGTTGCTTTAAGAAGTGGCAGTCAGGCGACGATATACACTGAAGGACTTCATAAAGACCTCCACTATGGAAGCATTTACAAATTAAGACAAGATAAAAAGAATAAAGATTCAAATGAGAATGGAATGCGTGCTAGAAATGCTGTCGGTTGGTGACTGTTCAACGAACGCGGTTAATCTAGAAGTGCATTCCAAACTCCTCCAAGCACTAAAATGGATTTTGTAGCCAGTGGTTTAAGAACTGGAAAAGGAATACTTAAAAATTATATGGCACGTTAGAAGCTTTTTACCGAGTTGTTTTACGGACATTTACAAATTATCAGTTTGTTCTGATTAAATGTTATCTAAGCTTCAGTACATTAGTGGAAAGAATGTTGAACCTCTTAAATGATTGTGTTCATAGGTGTTTTAACACCATGTGAACCAGATGCTAATCTGAATGTTTGATTTAACAGAACATGTTATCTTCCGTTTCTACAATAAACATACATACCTAAAGGTTAGTGTATGTTATGTAAAGTTTTACAAAAAAAATCATAATAAAATAACCAAGAAAAACCTAGATGTATGTGACTTTTTATATACTTTCAGCGCAATAATATCAAGCTTAAAGATTTGTTTTGTTTTACCGCGCACGTTATATGCACCATCTCTTAATAATTAATGTATTCATCAATGTAATTCCAAAAAATGTGATGTTGCATTCACACGACTTTCTCTAAGCTGTATCGTTTTAGTATACAAATTATTCTTACGAAAGTTTATTTTTCTGTCTATTGCATTTTTATCCAGATAAACCTTTGCATAAATAGATACATTACACAAAGCAGTAAAGATACAAAGAGAGCAGTGATAGTCAAATGTTTAAGAATTGGATTATAGGCTGGCCTTGAAATTCCACGTTATTTCCAAGCAAAACAACTGAAAATCGATGGCACTTAAAAACAATGATAACAGTAGTGAAAAAAATCTAACCATTAATAACGGATATCTAGAAAATTGCGGCAATGCCACAAAAAGTTAAATTAAATAAATCGTGTATTTTAAACACATCTAAATTTTTTTTTAGTACGTTTTCGTCTATCGCTTAACGTTTACCAGTTATACCTACACCATTATACAAAATTTCTTCACCAGTTATTCCAAGAAATTAAAAAATATAGAAAAATATTCCATGTAAAGGGTAATTAGAGGTAGGGGAGGATCCTTGGAAGATACTGAGCTTAAATACCAAGTTTGCTATTTATCTGACTTTTCGTTTTTGAGTATACTATTAGCACACACGCGCGCGCGGAACTTCTTCTAAGGATTCTCATTTTGGATTCAAGGGGCCTCAAAACATGTATTTATGGTGAAATGCAATACCTCCTCTATCTACTATATATGTGGTAGAGAAAGTAAAAATGTACCCTTTTCGTTCCCACAAGTCTTTCTCTATTCTAATTGAGGGGAAGCGCTGTATTAGTGAACGAACCAACCAAGCGTTCAGAAAAAATACAGGTAACAGTGACAATATTTACTATTCTCCCTTTCCATTTAAGTACTGTATAAGTAAACACTACCAATGTCATGCATGCTTTCCGATTATTGGTTGGTCTAGTGGTTCTGCGCATAAGAGATGGGACGAAACTGGCCCATAGCTTGCCAGCGTTCACCAGTTATTTACTTCATCACCCTATCTGCAAGGGAGTTGTAACCGTACATTCTGTCCGCACCTTAAAATATCATAAATATCATCTGGTCAGTCCATCGTAAACAACAAGCAGGTAGTCTGTCCCCATCCCATTAACTGGTCGGTCAGTGTCCTTTATAGCATATCCCTACGTGCCCAAGACAATAACTAAATGGTTTAGCTCGGGTCCGAAGCTTGCGTGCCTTATCTTACATCTCCGACACCAGCGTGGGAAACCTAAACATCTGTGTGTGTAAAATAAAATATAAATAATAATTTTGAAGAGCGAATAAATGTACAGAAATAACATCACGTGACGTGAGAAACCAAAATCAGGAACGAGAGAAGGGGAAAATCGTGTAATGGCGATGGCAGGTTTTTCTTGTTAGCACACAGTGCACCAAAAAGACTTTCGCGAGCTAAGACATTGCAGCACAATCATCCAAAATACCTTCGCGAACCAGGACGTCGCACCGAGTCTACGAAAAAGTACTTTCGCGAGCTAAGACATCGTACCAAGGGACTCTACTAAAATACTTTCGCGAACTAAGACGTCGCATCAGGGGAGCTCATCACCATGGCCAAACCATTTTTATCACATCCCGCGGTGGCGAGTGTTACGGCAGATATAGAATAAATCTTATGATACAGAAGACCTACAGTGCATTCATGTAACTGAGCAGCCAACAATAGCCAGGGTACCCACTCCTGAGACCAACGAAGAGAACCTCATGCAAAACCCAGAAAAACTACCACACCAATGAACCTGTCGTAACCTCCTACACCTCCCGCGTACCATTAACAACCATTAACTGTGAGACGACGAATGTACCGCCTCAGAGTCTACTGCGTTCAGTACATGGTCTCTGCTCTGTAGCATTTTCAAATATTGCATTACAAGTCACTTATGTTTAGATAACTACTCGGACATAGACGGAAGGTTGTTAAGCATTTTTGTTCCTTTCAGCGAGTTTTTAAGAACCAAAGGATGGACTACTATGCTACTCCAGTCTGTGTATGTTAAACGCTTACAATTACGAGTATTAAATTAAATGGAAACAAATCGAGAAACTAAAGTTTTACGAGTATTACAGTGTTATTTGTATTTCCAAGTCATAATGTAATAAATGTGTTACAGGCTGGGTAGAGGTCTAAAAGTTCACATGAAAAAATTAAATTAATTTTTAGTACCCAGCACATACATTGAGGGGACATATACTCACTTTGCTGCGGAGGGCCAAAACGTGGTATGGAGGTTAAGAGAAAGGTGTGGGTTTTTCGCTGTACGAAAACCATAACACAAATCTACTTACATATTCCTATGTTTATTTTCCAACCGTTTGGTTTTCCTACATTATTAAATATGAAAGATGAGGGGAGATGTCCACCGATCCAAATGCCGGCTTGCACGCACGATCCGCTTCTCTCGGAATACTCAGCAAGGACGCTATATCCCCACCACTCGTGGCTAGCAAAGCTACCAGCCAGGAGTGACGTCATCCCAATCAACATAAAAGGAAAACAACATGTCTGGTAATGACAAATAGAACAACAATATGTCTGGTAATGACAATGTAACCCCCAAATTATTAATACGCCATAATATCTCCAGCCAGCTGCCATAGCAGCAAACAAAGTCAGTCTTTGTTTAAAAATTCAAGAAATCTTCTCCAATTCAGAAACAAAAACGCATCAAAGCTTGAAATTCTGGATGTTTCTCAACGAATGCGAAACCCACGTTCTGTTTTTTAATGCTCATTTATTAAACTCGTATATTAAGAGCAGCTTTTAATAGCTCTCATCATACCACCACCATCACCACCAAACCTGTTCAAGCTGAAATACAGTATCAATACGTATGACGCAAAATTCAACTGTACTGTAATGCTATTAGAAAAGAACTTCAAGCAAAATAGAGCTAAAACCTAGCTCAAATTTTATAAAGTACTGCTTGTAACTAGTTATTTCTACGGCAGAAAACGTGGATGCTTACTAAAACACTCTTAACATTTGCACGCACATGACTTTCTCTGCTCTTGTACAAACTATTTTTACAAACTCTTATTCTCCATTTACTTTAGTTAATCGAGATAAATATTACTAATGTTATCTTATTGCTAATTTTCTTATAGGTGCAAGGGGAATGTGGTGGGCTTTAAGCGATATCAAATCTTTTAAGAGCTGCTTGCTATGTGGAGCATTCCATTCTCTTTGCATGTCCAGAACATAAAAAAACGAATGAGTTTCCATTTAAGGAAAAAGTATAAGTAATGCAATTTGAAGTTTTGGAATATCCCGGAAATGATTCACTCTACAAAAATATCTATATGACATAAATTGTGTGTTTTAACGAGACCTACATTTTTGATATAGAAAACTTGTGTCTATCGTTAGCCATTTTTGAGAAAATCAAAATTTTCGAAAACTTTTCCATGTAAAGGTTAGTCCGGGGTTTGGGTTTGGGAGATTTTCTTGAAGATCCCCGTGTTGAATCTTTGAAAAATACAGAAACATAAATACCCAGTTTGGTATTTTACCGACTTTTCGTTTTGAGTTATGTTGTTCAGATACACACACGGACATTTTCCCAAAAGTATTTATTTTTTTTTATTCAGGGAGTTTCAAAACATATATTTCCGGTGAAATCTCGGTATCGAATTTTTGGATGGAATGCATCCTACTTACTATATGTAGTAGAGAAAGTAATTAAAAGTAGAATCCAAGCACAACCAACGAAAGCTCTCAATTCAGTAAAGGCATAGCACGATAGAATAAAAAGCGCAATAAATTGCTTAAATGTAGAGGGCTTAAATTAAAACTATAAATTAATCAATAAATCAATGAGATAAAATTGATGTAAAATTTGAAACATTTGTAACAGAGCATTCCACATACCATTTTATAATATAAACCAAAGGATCAGCGAAATAGTGATTCGTGGATGAACGCGGACTGATCATTATGAAGAAACCAGAATGGGATTAATTCTTAGCACGGGCGTCACGGATCAGTTGCCCCCCCCTAAGCTATGAGAAATAATTAATATACTGGTTAAAGAAAACTTGAAACTGTATAGAGTCAACTGAAAAATTCAACGCCACAGCCGGGATTTGAACACGGTTCTCCCGCTCTCCGTGTGGTTGCTCTAACCATTGAGCTACTGTGAAAACATGCCGGTGGGACATTGAATTCCAAAATTGACTCAGTTGTTTCCCAGACATCCGTTTATCAGTTGACTCTACATTAAAAACTTGCCTAGACCAGGCTAAGGTATATTAAAAGTATAATTCATTTATACAATAACAGCAAATAATTACAACCCTTAATAATAATCTATGCACCCAGCACTGAAGTACTTGCAATAAGCAGGTGGCCGCTAAGTTTGTCATCTCGAGGGAGATGCCTTAGTAGGTATGTCTGGGGAAACAACTTGAGTCAATTGGTGAATTCAATGACCCACCGGCAAGTTGTCACATAGCTCAATGGTTAGAGCAACCGCACGGAGAGCAGGCGAACCGTGGTCAAATCCCGGCTGTGCCTAGACCAGGCTAAGGTCTATTAAAAGTATAATTAATTTATACAATAACAACAAATAATTAAAACTGTACTTTTAATACAATTATTTCACATTTATTAAACAAAAGATTTTCTTTCAGGCTAAATGTGTCGTTAAAATTCACATAAAATTCGAGAAACTGCTTCAAGCAATCTTGCCCCCCAAGCAGAAATTGAAATGACGCTCCTGATCTTCGAAATTGAAGTGGATGATGACGATGATGATGATGGCAATGAACTAGAATCCCCATCATTAAACTTCCCGTCCTTCTTATACAGCCGTTGTATGAAACATATTTCCGATCGTATACATAGATGTTGTGCTAAGTGGTCAGGATAAATGGTGCCATCTGTGTTGTGAAAAAATATATTTTAAATTTTTTTTAATTGACCTAATTGACCTAATAGTGGTTGCAACTATAAAGCCCGGAACTTAAAGTACTTACAATAAATGTAAGTCGCCATTGGGGTATGGCATCTCAATACAATTTGAGATCTCCTTGTGGTTTACCGGGAAAAATGCGAATCAGCTGGAGAATTTAATGTCGTGTCGGCATGTTGCCATGGTAGCTCAGTGGTTAGAGCAACCGGACGGAGACCGGGAGATCCGTGGTTCAAATCCCGGCTATGGCATTGAATTTTTCAGTCATCTGATTCTACCTTTCCAACCCTGTCCAACACACGGCTTGTGTGAAAGAACAATTAAATCAAATATATTTTAAAAGGTTTTTCATTATGAGTTACAAGAAGGAAAGAAAGGGAATCTGCTAAAGAAAACCTTTACGCATAAGCAGGGTAACCGACGCGCTTTCGTAGCTACGTTTTTACCGTCACTTTTCTGTCCTCGCCCGTCTTATCTAATAATGAGGCAGTGAAAATATGGTCCTACAAAACGTTACTGGATTCTAAAAGTCAACACGCCGACATTTTTGTGCCTCTTGGAACAAGGGAATGTAAATAGAGAAAGACTGGGAACTACAAAGAACACACTGGAGAGAAAGTGCTCCCTTTTTACCTCAAAACTTGCACCTAAAAAGCTTTTTCATTGCTGTTGCACACAGAAGACAGCGTGAGGGTTCATAACCATGCAAGAATGCCTTAGTTGCTTGTTTATTCATCGCGTTTTACATTTCATATGTAGGCATTTTGTTTTGTTTCTGTCCGGCTGCACACTGACACCGCTACAAAAGGGAATATGAATTTAGCTAACTGGGAAATAGTAACAAAAGAAACCTTCTGGGAGAAAGGTACAATTAAAGTGGGACAAAGCGTTAGAAGAACAAATAGTTCACTAAATGACAAGAAAAAATTAAATTTCCTTTGTGCCTCATTCATGAATATCATTGTAAGAAATATTAATGGTATGTAATCAGTAATACTCACAAACAGTACAACAAATATTTCTCTCTGGTTTATAGGCTACTGGCAATTGAGGCATAATACTTTTTCTGCTTGCTCTAAATACAAATTTTCTTTTTCAAATTAATAAATTTAAAGGTAATCAATGTAATTTTAATAATAAAAACTCAGAACAATAACCTCCTCCATTCTATCATTTTATAGCTATAAATTGAATGCATAGCTCGTGTGGATGGGCTTTTAATCCTAAAACTGCATTTTTATTACTTTCATTTAACCCTGCAAAAGAAAGTAGAAAATAAGAAATGTACCTCTTTATGCACTGACATAAATGAACAGAGATAATCTGAAGACTTCAGGGTGACAAGGCTTTTGCCTACAGAAGAAGAAAAGCAATATCAAGAAATGCAATGCTTTCGAGATTATTATTGATAACTTATTCACAAAGATAGAGTTAACGTTTTAAGATGGAAGGCGAATCGCTGGGGAACAGTTCAGTTTCAGGAAGGGATAGTTCGGGAGGATAAGCAAATGGACTGCTGAGAACAATCGGCAAAAATTACTTACATCAATCAAAACTGGTGTGGTAACATTTGTTGATATAGAAATGCATTTGGTAGAGTATATCAGAAAAAACTTTTGAAGTCTCTTTATAAAACTCTTGCAAAATGGAACGCGAGAAAGAGTAAGTGAAATCTGTTTGTCCCAACTTATCTGATTCAGAATAGGAGAAAAGAGTTGGGGAGAAGTAGAGTAAGGAGGAGCGTACTGCATCCGTGCATCTCTGTAAACAACCGAACCATAGGCAAAATCAGATATGACTTTCGTCCATGTCCAGGAAGGTCTACATGCGGAATTTCACGTCGTTGAGTACACGTAAGGGCATACTTTTGGTCTCTAGTATTAGATTTTTTTCAAAATCCTGCTGCGCAGGTGAGCGACATGGGAATCCTAGACGTGAGATACCCTAAAATGGAAAAGTCCTCCGAGGTGTAATTCAACGGGTCCTCTACGACTAAGCAATGTTGAGGAATCGTTTTATTTAGCCAGTGTCTTAGAGCACGCTTAAGTTGAAGCTAGTTATAGAGACCGAGGCAAGAAATAAATAATAATATAATACAATATTAATATTAAATATAAATGTTAATGGAGAAAATATTAATGGAAAAACATCTAATAAAACATAATGATAAACAATTCACAACCTGAGACAAACAATCCTCTTGAAACAGGATTGAGCACAAAGAGTAATCAGTTAAAATGGTCATAAAATGTGCGTAAAGTAAACCAACTGAAATAAGAATTGAATGTCACTTTGAAAATGCTTATCAATAATAAATTCGCCGAAATAGATTGAAAGCAAAATTTGTTTACAAGCGAACAGGTATACACTTACCTGTTTCGTGGGAAATAGCCTACGGTTACTTATGGTGCCATGAAGTCTAGAGGTCTAGCTTTTGTGACTCGGACGTGACAGGGACAAAGAATAATTGGGGCAGCGCGGTCAGAAAGTGGAAATGTTTTATCTTTTATCTAAGAAGGCTCGTGGAAGTTTTTGACTTAAATTAAGAGTGAGCTTTGCATAAGTGGGGATGACCAATAAGAAAAAACATGAAATAAAATGATAGCGAATGAAAGATCAGGTGCATAGTAGGCACACTCTTTCGAAAACTAGCAAGGGTGACGGCAGGTGAAACTCCTATGGGAATTTTTGGAAGGGGAACGTTCGTTAAAGAACTAGAAGAAAAATTAAAACGATTTTATTTTATTCTTTTTAGTTTGGCGTAAAATTGAGGCAGTGTTTTTAACACTTAAATGATTTCAGTCAAATTATATAATATATAAATTCAATAACAGCCCGCCTTAAAGCAATATGTATATGTAACAACATATAAAAAGTTTACATTACAGTCATTATATATGTTTATATTATTGTATACATGTGTAATAATGTTACGTGAATTTTTACGTAATTTAATAATGTAGGAGCTGCGAGAATAATAGGTTAAAAGTTGCTAACAATGACGTAACAATGAGGTAACCTTGAGATATTAATGAATTTTAAAGTTTAACAATACTGCTTGTAATTCTTGGAATTAATAGTATAATTTTTGTGACAGTTTATAAAATAGCAAATCAACAACCAGAAAATGCTTTAGTTAAATGAAGGTGTTCTATTGGACTAGGATTAGCCAATCAGAAACTAAAATGAAGCAAAATTTACAAATTCAGAAGTCAGTTGCTTGTAGACAGCGCTCATAACTGGACGCGTTGCTTGTAGACAGTGTTTCTAACCGGACGCATGATGCGTCCTCGAGAAATTTAATACGTATTCAGTGCGAGTCTAAAATAGTTTACGTGTTAAAAAGCGCAAGTAATTAATAAAAAAATGTCACAGCTCTTTCTCTATATCAGTGAAGTATTGTTTAAATCGTGTCAAGTATTAATAAAAGGAGTGAAGTAAAATTAGAATCTGTGTAAGCCTACATTCTTCAGTCGCACCACTCTCTGCTAAGACATTCATGTCTCTAAAAAAAAATATAAATACTGACGCAGCCGAGGCAAACATAAATATATAATATTTAAAGAAACAGTCATTAATTACAAAGTTAATATTTTTTAAACATTTTTACCATACGTGCGGTTGAAACTACTTAAGTTCGGCTCCCCAACAGTCGAAATATAATACTTCTTCTTCAAACGGACTTGCCATAGGTAGCAGCAACAATTAATCTACTTCTTCAAAATGTCGTAGCATAAGCAACTCGATAGAGAGCAGAAGAGATGGTCGGAGAAACACACAAGTTGCGAATTCAGCCCTCGTAGCCGTGGTCGTTGGAGTGGTCGCTCCGGCGGTCCGCTAAGCTGGGTTCGCGGGTTCGAGTCGCACCACGGGCATGGATGTGTGTGTGTGTGTGTTACGGAAATAAGCGGTATGTAAACAGTAAAACACAGTAGCATGAACTGGGTACAACAAGGGAACTTTAAAAAAAAAATTCGCGAACTTAAAATAAATTAGTGGCTCTCCTAAATGAAGGTGGCGGTTCGACTACAAGGAATGTTGTAAAATAAAGTATAGCTCAGTTTAACTGACAGCATTATTAAGACTTTCAAGTTAGTGTCACCACCCTGAAAAGAAGAATTTCAGCTCTACCTCAGCTGTCATCCCCTAAACTAATTCCTAACCCCTGCCATCCTCAATCGAGCCCGTGACTCCCAGACTTCTCGGAGTAGTAGCAATATGCGACGCAGGTCGGTATCAAAGTACCGTCTTGCATGAACCACAAAGGATGTTCTCCAGTGATATTCAACAACCCAACATTTGTAGATACACTGAAAAAGTACGGGTAAATGATACGAACCTTCTAGGTATCACCACACCACTATTCTATCGTAATATTACTGTACTTTACTGTAAATTGATCCTAAAAGGCAATCGCAGGTCCTCCAAATAATATGACTAATGACATTTGCTTTCCCCCGAAATTTGAAGCGACTTGTATTAAAGACATTTCTTTCTACAACGCTTAGTTTTGGAGATATTGTACAGTCTCAATTTAAATGGCCCATGCTATATAGATAAAGGAAATGGAAAAAAAAATATTAGAATAAACGCAACATAATTTTCACACAGTATTAAATTTCAATAGTTGTAATTTTTTTTCTTTCTTTGTATTACATTGAACTGGGAAATTTCTCTCGTTTTGCTGTGGTTAATATACCTAGTCATGAAAACGTTCATGAAAGCAGGTTTTGTGGGGTAGAGGGAGAGACGGAGTCGGAAAAAGGGGGAAGAGAGAGAGAAATGCAGAAGAGAATTCTACAACGCCAGAGGGAACTCTATAAACTCTATGAATAACACGCTCCTCACAGTTGTGTTCATAGAGAGAATGCGATAGATAACTGAGGCAGTATTTTTAACACTTAAATTATTTCAGTCAAATTATATAATATAGAATATAATAATAGCCCGCCTTAAAGCAATATGTGTATGTAAAAATATATAAAATGCATGTAACAGTCATTGTATTAATGTTTATATTATGTACATGTTCAATAATGTTATGTGAAAGTATTACGTAATTTAATAATGTAGGAGCTGTGAGAATAATAGGTCAAAAGTTGCTAACAATGAGGTAACTTTGAGGCAATAATGAACTATAAAGTTTAATAATGCTACTGGTAATTCTTGGAGCAACAATAATGTAATTTTTGAGACAGTTTATAAAACCAGAAGAACAACAACCAGAAGAAAGCTTAAGTTAAATAAAAGTATACTATTGGAGTAGGAATAGCCAATCAGAAACTGAAATAGGACAAATTCAGTTTCTAGCAGACAGCGTTCCTAACCGGACGCGAGACGGGTCCTCGAGAAGTTTAATACGTGTGAGACAAAAAATAGTTTACGAGTTATAAAGTGCAAGTAACTGATAAATAATCTCACAGCTCTCTATATCAGTGAAGTGTTATTTAAATCGTGTCAAGGATTAATAAATGTAGTGAAGTAAAAATTATAATCTGTGTAAGCCTACATTCTTCAGCCGCACCACGCCTTGTTAAGATAATTTTTAAAGAAACAGTAAAAATATAAACTTAATATTTTTAAACTTGGGGCGAAGGCTACCGGGTACCATACGTGCGGTTGCAACTACTTCAAGTTCGGCTCCTCCTAAAATCACCCATCCTCATAATGTATTTGGTTTTTGGGTTAGCCATGTGCAGCAATTCCTTATACCTGTCTTAGAGATAGGACTGAGCTAGACTGTCTACTCCGGTTCAAATTCCAGCCGTGATATTACATTTTTCAATGCAGTTTAACTGTCACACTTAGCCTTACATACGATTAGTCTCAAAGAAGAATTCTCAAAGCACAAATTAGCCCTATAACCGTTAACATGCATAAAGATTGGAAATGTAAGTTGCAGTTCTCAATATCTTGTGTTATCTTATTTGTTGGGCGCTTATTGTTTAATTATTTTTTATTTTGGGTTCTTTGTCCTCAGGCTAGCTATTATAACTCAGTCGAGCACGTGTCTCTAATCAGAGTGTGTAAACGGAAAGGAGTTGTTGCTAAAAGATAACACTGATAAAAAAAATTGAATCCAGACTTTTATTGCCATCACACTTAATTAATAATTCACATATTTAATCTTTATACATGCCTGACTGAAACTGTGATATTTCTGAATGTAACTATAGTTGTTTTAGTTGACGCGCACCAATTACTTCGCGTACTTTACATTTTTGTAACTAACTCTGCAACGTGCACCTCGTGAGAGATTCTTCAGAACTGTGCAACACTTCCTTATGGCTCGAGAATATATAATCCTTCACCTCGAATTGCCTAAACATTATACTAGAACAGCTATTGGTTACCAAATCGCGCCCACTTTAGCGTCTGTTTTGGTCAGCCAATCACTACTTCTAACATATATTCTCTAGGGAAGATATTCCCTCCATTTCTAAAAAAAGGCACGCTACCCTCAAGTCATTTTATTTATCTCTTCGTAGTGATAAACAACTCACCCCTTCGGTTTATTGTTACCCACTTCTATTGTCGGTTTCAGTGAGGCCGTGTAAACTTATTTCCTAACAATACTTATGGCTAACAAACATCTAAAATCATGCACATACAATGATGTTAATTTACACTACAATCACTCTGGCATTCATAGCATGTTATGATATAAAATATTGCCTCACAAAGCACACATTAACCCTATAGCCGTTAACAGGCAGAAAGATTGGAAATGTAAAGTACTGAAGACATTGTCAGTGGCTTTTGAGTATGTATCTCATGGCTTTACCGGGACATTTATGATACATTAGAACGTTTAGTTGAGTATTTCGCCATAATAGCTCAAGCGATAAGAGCATCGACACGGATAACCGAAGATCTGTGGTTCGATTCACGGTTAATTCAACCTTCAGATAACAAAAATAGGTTTCCAAAGATGAAAGGCGAAGGATGTTTGGGGATTATTCCCAAATTCAGATTTCCTTATCATAGGTAAACTATTGAACATATTGAACATTTCTTCAAAATGGCTCTAATTTTGACAACAAAATGGCACATCAAGAATCTACATCTTCAATTTTGTATGAAAATGTTTTTCCTTTGGACGCATATGACATTTCATATGAGCTAAAACAAATGGAAAAATATTAACATAAATTGCCTGACTTTAATACTTACTATATATACCTAAAATGTTAAATACCTAGTCTTTTAATTCCCATAAGCTCAGGGATATAGAACAATTGACATTAGAATAGGAATACACAATTATTTTGGGTAAATATACTGGCACTACTCCCTAATTCAAACCCATACAATAGTAGTATTGTAAACTCTTAATTACTTATCATCAAGATAGAAAAAGCAACTTACCGGTTCGGTAAGTTGAACAGCCGAGTTACTAACGAATTGGCTCCGCCCTATCTTATGAGACTCATATTCGAAAGGTTACATATACGATTTCCAATGATCGTCCGTTACTGAACCTAAGTTTTTGTGGTTTTCACTGATCGGTGGGTGAATGCTGGGGTGGTTTCTCTTCTACTACAATTTCCTTTCCTTCATTTCCCTTTCATTCCGTTTACTATTCATATTTTGAAGATGTTTGCTTTACGTAATTTATTGTTACGTAGGTTATTAACCTCTCGCTTGGGAAGCCAACTTAAAGTAGTATTGTTTTTCAACTGTTGTAGTTTATTGTTGAATTGTTGTTTATTTATTTATTTCCACACTTAGTAAACCAATTTGAGAAAGGGTTCTGTTGTTGAAGTTTGCACCACGCTTTGGGCGTTAATTTGAAGAGGATTATTTGTTACGTAATATGCTACTACGTATGAGAAGCTGAGTTTTGAAGCTGTATTTTTTGTTGTTGCGCTCCAAGTCTTAAACTATTATTAACTTTTGTTATTAAACTGCTTTTATACAAATTATTTATGTTTGTCTTTGCCTCGGCTGCGTCAGTATTGTTTTAGAGTCACGTATCTCTTAGACAAGGCGTGGTTTGACAAGAATGTAGGCTTACACAGATTTTAAGTTTAAATTCACTTCTTTTATTAATTCTTGGCACAAATTAATTAGCACTACACTAAATATTAAGAGCTGTGAGATTCTTTAATTTAAAACTTGTGCTTTGTTAACGCGTATATTTAATTTTACGATTCACACGAATACGTAATATTTCTTTAGAGAAGACATCTTCCATCCGGTCACTACCAAGATCTGCCAGCAACTGAACGTATTTCAACCGTCCAAAACTCGTAAGCTTCTGTATTTCAAGTCTCTGATTGGCTAATCCTAGTCCAATAGAATACCTGCATTTTATTAAAGCTTTTTCTGGCTGTTGATTGGCAATTTTAAAACTGTCACAAAATTTACGTTATTGCTGCCCTAATCATGACTAGTAGCATTCAAACTCTCAAACTCATTATTGCCTCAAGGTGACCTCATTGTTAGCAACTTTAGGCTTATTATTTGTGCTGTTATGTGTTCTTTTTATGTTTTGTATCTGTATTATACATCCAGCCAGTCACTTTACGTTGCTTGTCCCCTTTGCTTAACGCTCTCTTTGGTGCTCTCTTTTTTTTTTCCTCTGTGGGTTGCTGACGTGGCATGTGCTTTGGCCGTACGCGCTGAGTAGTGGATTTCTGTCCGCATTGCAGGGATAGCTCTCTGCCCGGTAACTACTGATGCGGATTGTGGAAGTTTTTGTAATGAATTTTTAAGGAACGTCTTTGTGATTTTCGGTGGATCGACCTTATGTAAAGGTAGGCTTTATTATCAGTTTTATGTCCTGGTAATGGTGAGTGAATTTTGGGGCGGAAAACGTTATGTGTGTTTGAAAATAAGAGTTCGTAAAGTGACTGGCTCTTGGAGTTGTTCATAGGTTTAGTGTGTTTTGTTTCTTTTCCAGTTGAGTTATATTTTCAGTACGTGATTTTCAGTGTATAGTTAGTTTAAAATTTGTGATAAGAGCTTTACACAGTTGTGCAATTTGAAAATGCATATTTTGATTCATGAAGGTAAAAAGCATCAGTAGTGTGAAATTTGTGAGAAAAGCTTTTGGCATTTGTCGTCTGAAATTGCATAGTTTGATAAAAGGAGGGCAAGAAGCAATATAAGTAGAAATTTGTGAGTAGAGCTTTACATATTTTGGGCACTTTGAAAATGCATAGTTAATTCAAAATTACAGATATTCTGTTGTGTAAATTATGAGAGCAGTAATTGCAGTTAAAACCCAGTTATGCTGAACCCATTTATGCTGAACTTTGTAACTGAAAATGGTTGGGTTGTAAAGCTATCTACATCTAGCTTAGCTGGACTTTGAAGCTCTCGGTTTCCTGAATTTCATTAAAGTCTGTTTCGGTCTTGTTCAACATTCTTAGCTAGTCTTTGACTAGCTAAACATAATTAAATTTTTTGGTCTGATGTTTATAGTGGGCTTGTTTTATAAACTTTCTAAATTGATTTGGTTTGTTGAATTTTTGGATTTACTTAATTTTGCTGTATTTAAAACTTGCCTTTACTGCTCTGCTCAATTGGTTTTGGTTGCTTTACTCTTTAAGCCATTTTTGTTTTACAGTTATTCTTTTATGGTTGCTTTACGGTTCTGGTTATTAATGTTTGTTTATTATTATCATTAAAGTACCCAAAAACAAACTTATCAATAGTAGTATATTTTTGAGAGTTCTGGTTTCCTTTTGTTTTCCCCTACGGCACTCGTTAGGGCTTCCCTTTTCGTTTGGCCGGGGTTCCCTAACTCAGTCAAACAGCGGAACCATTGCATATTCACACAGTTCTTACATTATTAAATTACATAATGTATTCACATAAGATTATTAAACATGTTTACAATAATATAATCATGTGCAATGACTGTTACATGCATTTTTTACAAATTATTACATACATATTGCTTCAAGGCGGGCCGCTACTGAACTTACATATTACACATCTCAATTGAAACCATTCAAGTATTAAAACACTGCCTCAATTTCAGGTGTACTTCTAGGTTTCGTGGTGTGTAACAGTGCCGAACAGATGGCGCGGATGAAACCTAGTTCCAGGTAGGTGGGTGAGTAGTACGTGACGGGGGGTTTTTGTTGACGTTATATCGACCTCCCGCACGTCGGCCTAAGAGCCTTATTGTGCAACCCCATTAAAAGGATGCTTTTGTTGTTTTCTAAAATCTGTTCCCTGAACAAGTTGCAGTATCTTGGTTCCAATATCGGCATCCTTTCCTAAATCTTCTCTGGTTATGGAAAGAATGGGCAAACAAAGAGGGTGTACCAGGCAATTTCCTCATCCTCTTAGCAGATTCTACAAATGGGTTCAGCCTTGTAAAGTCCTACTTTATGTAGCTATCTCCTGAAGTGATCATGTTCAGAAATTAATGCAAGTACTTTCCTTATTCCTGTTCAAACCAATATTAGGAGGGATGACGCAAGAGTGTTGCATGGTCCTAAGACCAGTTTACTGGCTTGTCTTTATCCAGGATAGGTTTGCACCCGAGTTGACGTTTTCTCTAATCCATGCTTTTACACAGGTTTTGGCAGTACCTGTGCTGATTCCAACCGCGGTTTCAAGAACAACAAAGGTATTTCAGTACTCGTTTTGCTAGCTGATCAGCCTTTTCAGTTCCATAGATGCCCTGGTGGTCTGGCACCCACCACATTTCAAGCCTATTGCCAGAAGATAGGGCAATCAGGGCATTTAGACATTCCCAAACCAGTTTTGATTTTACCTGGTCTGAAGAGAGTGCCTTTAAAGCACTTTGACTATCGGTGAGGGTAAAAATCTGTTTATTATGATAACACTTCTCAAGTCCTCTTAGAGCACGACTCAGAAAAGCAAATACTTCTACCTGAAAAACTTGCAATATTTCTCAAGGCTTATACTAATATTTGGGCTTGGAGATGCTAGTTCCCAAGAAAGAGTATTTCCCGCGGACACTGGAGGTTGCCTAGTTCAACATGTCGCTCTGGGAAGCTCTAGTACTGAGACGGATCTTCGAGCCAAGAACTACTAGGGACTTTCGAGCGTCTCTATGGTCCATCTGCCTGCTGCCTGTAGCCTCTTGTGGTTCCTTCACTTCAACCCTTCCTCCAGGAGGTGGTACCGTAATAGATCTCAAAGGTGTTCCCCTCCATTGTATACGCTATATTAACCTATAGGTACTAACTCAAACCTCGAATACCACACAAAGCAAAACAAGATTTCTTCCATTTATTCTTATGTCCCAATTTGAAGTAGGATTTCTGGGTCTGGGTTCTGGTGTAGATCTGGATACTGGACCTAGTCGTCCCGTTGTCGCGTATACTGTAAATCGTAATTGTCTGATTTGTATTTATCGCTCCAATAACTAATTTGATATTACTGTATGCGCCTGGTGGGGAGAAGTGCCTCTTGGCGGTATACCAGCTCAACTTGTGCTAGCGAACGTTGCGGTATTAAAATTTTGTGGGGGCTTTAATTTAATGTGATGTATATTTCCCTTGTATTTTAAATGACTTTATGCTCGACCATGCCAAAATGTATATTTAAACGACTGGTAGCAGTACTTTAATGGGCCTCATTAAAGTACACCTGTTCATTAAAGTATTGGTATTCGACCAATCAGAAGTGGCCACGTAACATTGTGAAAGTGCAAGTATCGATTATTCTACGTAGTACGTCTCACAACGCTAGCAACTTTGTTGGACACAGGTGCTACAAGGTCATTGTATTGTAACCATAGATAAAAGAATAACGATTGTAACACATCACTCAAACCAGAAACGAATACTTATGAAACCTTTAATTTAGACACACGGTCGAGCATAAACAGTCGTATGGATCTTGACTATAATGGTGATTAAAACGCTCGTATGACAATTATTAATCGCTCGCTCGGTTAATAATAATACTGGCGTTTTAATTACTACCATTATAGTCTCGTTGCATAATGCACTATTAAAACACTTTTAGCTCTGTTGTGAGTATGAGTATTCTTCTATCATCAGGGTTTTTCTAATGTGTTTAGGAAAGGTAAGGCAACTTAAATCACTAATATAAATAATCATTAAATTCATAGAAAAGAGATTTATTTATCAGGCAAATGAAAATTATGTCGTAGAATAATATTTATCTTTTTGATTCAACTTTACTTACTCAATTTTCTTACTTTCGATCATAATTCTTTGAATATCAGAAATTCATAAGTATCACAAACCACAAACACAATGTAATATGCTTTACAATTAAAATAATTTCCTTGAGCCTTGCTTAGATGTCGGTTTCTTGTGAAAAATTTCTTGAGAGTTATTAAACAAAATTTGATGTGGAGCGTTCCATTTTCTTTGCATGTCCAGGACATAGAAAAAACCAATAACGAATTCCCATTTTAGAAAAAGTAAAATTATTGGAAAATTCATAAAAGTAAGCAATATCTCCGAAATGGTTCACTCTACAAAAAAAATGTATATTACATAAAGTGTGTGTTTTAACCAACTACATTTTTTTTGTGTAGAAACGTTTTGTCTATCTCTTATAGTTTACCGGTTATGTAAAAGCCATCCATAAAATATTTTTGGGGACATTCCCAGAAAATTAAGATATACATTGCATTTGTCGTGAAAATATCTTAAATATACGATATTTTAAACCAAATTTTTAGCCATTTTTGAGAAAATCAACATTTACGGAAAATGTTCCTGTAAAGGGTAGTCTGGGGTGGGGGGATTTTCTAGAAAACCTTCTTGTCGCATTTTTGTAAGATACTGAACCTAAACATCAAGTTTGGTATTTATCCGACTTTTCGTTTTTGAGTTATGCTGTTCAGTCCCACACACGCACCTTATTCTGAAAGTAATTTTTGGATTCAGGTGGCCTTAAAACATGTATTTCCGAGGAAATCTCGGTATCGAATTTTTGGGTGGAATGCAATACTTCCCCTACTTACTATACGTAGTAGAGAAAGTAAAAATATGAATGTTGTTTACTTTATGCTTGGTTACTAAGCATAAAGATACAAGTTATAACATACAATCTATTTACGCTAAACAAATTACATCTTGATGCAAATAACATATTTGGAATGTGAATTCCTTTTATAACGTGCTTCCATTTTGGTTTTCACTTTTGTCTGCATATTTAATTTCCTGATGTTATAAATATTGCTAATGCAATGTTATCGTTCATTCTTATTAATGTATTTTCTCTAAGTGAGCTATTCAATTTTATTTTCCTTGGTTCTTTTTATATGAAACTAATTGTAAGTAGAACATTTTTATAATATAAACTTCTTTTACAAATATTAAAAAACTTGTATGTGTACAGTATTTTCCAACAGTTCTGGGTTTTTAATTTTTAACGATGTTGCACAATAATGGTAAATCTGTGTATCTGTTTGAAATTAGAATTCTAATTTAATTTTAACTCATTTAAAATTAATGTCGTTTTCATCTCATTTAAATTTTGCACCAAATTTACGTGTTTCTTTACTGCTGAAAAAGCAGGCTTTCATGTTAATTTGTGGGATAAAAGTATAGCTAACACGTACTATTCTGTGTACAGAGTGTGTTTGCATCCGGAGGGTCAGAACTGCTGCAGCGGCTCCAAGATTGTGTGGGGATGTAAACAAAGCGGCAAAAATACATTACTCAACCGGCAATTTACGATTGGAGGGAATGGTCGCGCTATTGTAGCGACCACGTGGTTAAAATGTGCGCGTTGTCTAGAATAACATTATTATTATTATTATTATTATTATTATTATTATTATTATTACGCTATTTATTTTATGTCGCTTTAACTCCTTGGTCATATCGCGACGAATCTGTTAGTGGATAACTCTTAGAACGATATGTGATGGACAGTTAGCCTTCTAGGTCTCATCCGCTCCGTTACGTGTCATACCCTAGCGCATAGCTACCGAATCTTCTGCTTCGTGCCGTCCAGTCCAACTTCGTTCTCATATAGAAAGGCGGACAGTTAGTATTCGAGGTTTCATTCCTATAACCACCTGCTTCGTGTCGTGCAAACGGTATTAGGGCATCGTCCATTCTAACTGCCGCCCTCACACAGAAAGGCGGATAGTTAGCCTTCTAGGTCTCATCCCTGTAACCATCCGCTCCGTTACGTGTCATACCCTAGCGCAAGGCTACCGAATCTTCTGCTTCGTGCCGTCCAGTCCAACTTCGTTCTCTTATAGAAAGGCGGACAGTTAATATTCTAGGTTTTATTCCTATAACCACCTCCTTCGTGTTGTGCAAACGGTTTTAGGGCGCCGTCCAGCCTAATCGCCGCCTTCACACAGAAAGGCGGATAGTTAGCCTTCTAGATCTCATCCCTGTAACCTACTCCTTCGTGCCGTGCAGATGGCATGAGGGTGCCGTCCAGCCTAACCACCGCTATTACACAGAAAGGCGGACAGTTAGCCTTCTAGTTTCATTCCTGGAAATGCCATCTTGCTTCGTCACGTGCCCACAGAAAACCCAGCACATGGCAACGGGCTCTTCTTCATGCCGTGCAGATGGCGTTAGGTTACCGTCCAGTCCAACTGCTTACATTGTCTGTAGATAGATGGCGCTATTACCACTTATGTTTCATTTTACTATTTTTTTAGACTTAAGGTGGAGCTTTGGGCCGTGGTATTAAATATTCAATCCGACTAAGAGAAACCACGAAAAAAACTCCGGCCCACGGATTTGAAGCCAGGACCTCCCGAATGCGGGTCAGAGACGTTACCGCCTGTCATCCCACTTGGTGACAACAATATTGTTTTGCCGTTTACCGATGTTTACCTAGCTTTATCTTGTCGTGCTTTTATTGTTAGGTTCAATGCTAGTCACATTTTGTCATGCCATAAAAAAATTACCTTCTCACCTGTTACGCAAGAATTAAAAGAGAAATCAAGAGTTGTTTGAGGCACCTTGTATAAACATACTATTTTTGTTTCTGCTCACAAACTTAAAGCCTAGATCATGAAAAATAGTGTGGAAACTGTGTGGGATAAATGTTTACAGCTTACAGTGCTCACTGTTGTAACGCTTCTGCGATTGTTGGTGGCTCGTTTTACTTTCTCTACTACTTATAGTAAGTAGGGGAAGTATTGTATTCCAACCAAAAATTCGATATCAGATTTCACAGGAAATACATGTTTTGAGGTGCACTGAGTATAAAGCATTTTTGGAAACATGTCCGTGTGTGTGTGCCTGTGAACGGCATAACTCAGAAACGAACAGTCGGATAAACACAAAACTTGGTATTTAGGTTTAGTATCTTCCAGAGATACGACACGAAGGTTTTCAAGAAAATCCCCCATCCCAGATTACCCTTTACATGAAACATTTTTCGAAAGTTTTAATTTTCTCAGAAATAGCTCTAACGATTTTGAGTAAAATACCTTAAGCTTAAGGCATTTTTATGGCAAATGAATTGTATATCTCGAATTTTCTGGGAATGTCTCCAAAAGTATTTTTCATTGTGAACGACTTTTGCATAACTGGTAAACCATAAGATTTAGACAAAATGTTACTACACAAAAAATGTAGATCGCGGTAAAATCCAGTTTATGTCATATACACTCTTTTTTGTTGAGTGAACCATTTTCGAGCTATTGCTTGTTATTCCCTTAAATTTTCTAACACATACTTTTTCTCAAATGGGAATTCGTTATTCATTTTTTTGTCCTGGCAATGCAAAGAGAATGGAATGATCCACATAGCAGCCAGCTCTTAAAATATTTGACTATCGCTTAAAGCTCTCGATTAACATGAAGCATATGGAGAATAAGCGTTTGTAAAAATAGTTTGTACAAGAGTAGAGAAAGTCATGTGAATGTAACACATCAGACTTTTTTAAGAAGCTATGCCCCTTACGATGAACGCAACTCTAATAAATTTATCGCATTCACCACCCACTACGAGCTTGTTTCTTCTGCGATCTTTTCCAGTTGTTGAGAGCCGGCCTGTTTTCAATAGAAATATTTCACTGCGGAAAGCAAAGATTGGCACTGAGACACCAGTTAACCCTGCTGATAAACAGACCACGTCCTTAATTGTTAGGATACTTTGCGCACAAATTGTAAAAACATTTCAAATAAACTGTTTTTCACTATTTTTTAACTTTTTCCCTTTGGGATGTTTCACATTTTGCACGCAAGTGGTCATGTTGTAACAACTGAATGCCGTACTTCGTCTTCTAAACTGAGCAAGCGTAATAATGCATACCTTTACTTTTACATCTATGAAACAGTATACATTTCCAGTCTGCTTGCCTGTTGCATTTGTAATAGAGCGGAATTAATATATATTTGCGGTGTATATAAGGCATTTTTGAAATGAGATTGCGAATTATATTTTCCTTCAGCAGCCAACGGCGTCGCACTGTACGTGCTTTTGTTTACATCGCCACCTATTCTTAGAACGGTGTAGTTTGTGCTTCTTATGCAAACACTACTCCGGTTTTTCCGACTTTTCGTTTTTGAATTATGCTGTTTACAGTGAGGCAGTAATTTTAATACTTAAATGATTTCAGTCAAATTATATAATCTTAAATTCAATAACAGCCCGCCTTAATTAAATATGTATATGTAACAATATATAAAATGCATGTAACAGTCATTGTATTAATGTTTATATTATTATGCACATGTTCAATAATGTTATGTGAATGTATTACGTAATTTAATGATGTAAGAGCTGTGAGAATAATAAGTTAAAATTTGCTAACAAAGAGGTAACATTGTGGTAACCTTGAGGCAATAATGAATTAGAAAGTTTAAATGCTACTAGTAATTCTTGGAGCAACAATAATGTAATTTTTGAGACAGTTTATAGAATAACCAATCAACAATCAGAAAAAAGTTTAAGTTAAATAAAACTATTCTATTGGAGTAGGATTAGCCAATCATAAACTGAAATGGAGCAAAATTTACAAATTCAGAAGCCGGTTGCTAGCAGACAGTGTTCCTAATCGGACGCGGAACACGTCCTAGAGAAGTTTAAAACGTATTCAGTGTGAGACAAAAATAGCTTACGTGTTAAAAAGTGCAAGTAACTAATAAATAATCTCACAGCTCTCTATATTAGTGAAGTGTTATTTAAATCTTGTCAAGAATTAATAAAACGAGTGAAGTAAACATTATAATCTGCCGCATCACGGCCTGTTATGAAATTAATGTCTCTAATTAATACTGACGCAGCCGAGGCAAACATAAATATAAAATATTTAAAGAAACAATCAAATTACAAAGTTAATACTTTTAAACTTGGGGCGAAGGCTACCGGAAACTTTTTACTATACGTGCGGTTGCATCTACTTCAAGTTCGGCTCCCCAACATTCGAAATACAATACAACTCCTCCTTAAAACTAACAACCTTACTTCAACAGACGGACACCAGACATACACACGACATGTTTCCAAAACTGCTTGATTTAGATATTTAGATTCAGGGTGTCTCAAAATGTTTCCAGTGAAATCTCAGTATCAAAGTTTTGGGTGGAATGCAATACTTCGTCTACTTACTATACGTAGTAGGGAAAGCAAACAGTGGGTCTCTAGTGAATGGTTTTAAAATACCATGCTCTTTGCATGACCAAAACAAAGAAAAAAATAGCCGTTTCACACTTGCAAAGACATAAATACCTATTTGAAAATTCAACTCATAATAAAAAATATCTCAAATGGTTTGAGTCACAAAAGGCTTATTTGATATAATTAAATTCTGTGCTTTAACGAGATCTGGATTTTTTGTGTAGTAAAATGTCATCTATCTCTTGCAGTTTACCAGCTACACAAAAGTCATCCAGAATGAAGACTCCTCGAGGCTCTTTCCAGAAAATTCAAGATTTACATCTTATTTTTTATGCAAATATCTTAAACATACGGTATCTTGATAAAAATAATTGGAGCCATTTTATGAGAAATAAACAATATTGAAATATTTACCATTTAAAGGTTAGTTTGAGTTGGTGGATTGTTTATAAAAGTTTTTGTCGTATCCTTTGAAGACGCTGAGTTAAATTTGTAGATTGGTAATTTAACCGGTATATCGTTTTTGAATTATGCTGTTCAAAGACACATGTGTATACACAAAGACCTGTTTCTATTTTCTTTTTCCATTTAGGAATTCGCAAAACGCATGTTTACAGTGAAATGTCGGTATCAAAATTTTGGTTGAAATGCTATATATAACGTATACTTGCTTATTTATCTGTAATAAAATTCTTTATATTAAATACTAGTAGTTTGTTATGTGCATGATGCGGAGGCATCACTCAATTGCATATTTTATGCTGCCTAGATTTTGACTTGTCATGAATTCGTACAAACGTGCGAACTGAATGAAACGTAACCATTAATTTTCAAACATGTTTTATAACTACCAAAGAAAAATAAACTTCAACTTCGAAGAGTGTGAAAATATGATAACGATTATTTCGAAAAAATTATACTAATTGCCTGGTTTAATGAGCACTGTTTTTCCTTACACTCAATAAGTGATTTCTTTGAAAAGGATCAGAAATTCGCCATTTATCTACAGATAATTCAACTAACATATGTCAATCAAATCCATTATACACATTTTTACAGAAAAAATTAATAATCTTTTTGTATTGAGCCCAAAATATATACAATTGTGTTTGGCTTTTATCTGCTTTTCGTTTGAATTTTGCTCTCTCTCTCTCCCTCATTTTTCTAAACGTTCTTTGTTCAGGGAGTCTCAAAACTCTATTTTAAGTGAAATCTTGTTATACAATTTTCGATTGTGCTACGAAACTTTCTCTAACTTGAATAATAGTTAGAAAAAGTGATAACCTTTTATATATGCAAACCGTCTGTACTGTCTCATAGAGAAGGTCGCGAAACCGGAGTTTCTCTTACAAACTTTCCATGTTAATAATTCCGTTTTAATGCAAAACTATTCACAGGTACGCCCCGTATACAAGAATGATGTAGTCGACCAGTTCTCTTACTCTTGCAAATATACCAGCCTGAATTCTTTTTTGTGTCTTTTACAGTGATAGACGCAATCTCGTTTTACTACAAAGAGGGGCTTGATATGCAAGTGTCATAAAATTCGTTTACAACGCCGCAGGATGACAATGCAGTTGAAGTTAATTTTATGTGACTAAAATCTGGTAGATCCGTCGTTTTCCCTCCAGGGACGCTACAAAGTAGGTCACGTACAGCTAATGGTGGAGCTTCATATCCGCGCTACAGGTGTTGAAAGCTAAATTCCATTAAGAAGCGACTGTGCCACCATCCTAAATGTGGAGATCATTACCAGTCGCTTCTACAGGAACGGCTCTGTATGGTTGGTTATAAAAGAAATGAGAGAGCGTATTCGAGATGCTCAAAGTAACACTTTCCTACTAATATAACGCTTATGGCACTTTCAATTCAAGAACGTTACAGAGGTTATAGGAAATTACCCCAGTTGCTCCTGTTTCGCAGGAGAGATTCTTAGGGTGTTGAAAAAATTACTACTACTACTACTACTACTACTACTACTACTACTACTACTACTACTACTACTACTACTACTACTACTACTACTACTACTACTACTACTACTACTACTACTATCACCACAAACATTATCACCACAACTCCCACTACTACTACTATTAATACTACTACTATTCAAACAACCATTATCAACTCTTCTACCGTCACCGACAATTATATTAATATCACCGCTACCAACATCGCCACAACTGCTGCTACTCCCATCACCAAAGCAGCCAGCATCACCACTACACCAAAACAGCCACTACTACTATCAGCAATACACCACCCCACCACTACTCTTATCACCAAAGAAACCACCACCACTAGTACCACCATCAAAATAGCCAACATCACTACTACTACTACTACTACTACTACTACTACTACTACTACTACTACTACTACTACTACTACTACTACTATTACTACTACTACTATCGCCAAAAAAAGCCACTACTATCAGCAGTACACCACTCCACCGCTACTCTATCACCAAAGCAACCTCCATCACTAGTACCATCATCAAAAGAGCCAACATCACTACTACTACTACTACTACTATTACTACTACTACTACTACTACTACTACTACTACTACTACTACTACTACTACTACTACTACTACTACTATCGCCAAAAAAGCCACTACTATCAGCAGTACACCACTCCACCGCTACTCTATCACCAAAGCAACCACCATCACTAGTACCATCATCAAAAGAGCCAACATCACTACTACCATCAGCAATACATCACCTCAACACTACTCTGCCATCACCAAAGCAACCACCACCACTAGTACCATCATCAAAAGAGCCAACATCACTACTACTACTACTACTACTACTACTACTACTACTACTACTACTACTACTACTACTACTACTACTACTATCACCACCAAAACAGCCAGTATCACCACTACTACTACCATCACCAAAACAGCCACTACTACCATCACCAAAACAGCCACTACTACCATCAGCAATACACAACCCCAACACTACTCTGCCATCACTAAAGCAACCACCACCACTAGTACCATCATCAAAACAGCCAATCACAACTCCTACTACCATCACCAAAATAGCCGTTACTACCATCAGCAATACATCACCTCAACACTACTCTGCCATCACCAAAGCAACCACCACCACTAATACCATCATCAAAACATCCAGCATAATCACTACTACCACCACTAATACCATCAAAACATCCAGCATCACCACTACTACCACCACCACGATCAAAGTAGCCACCACCACCACTACTACCATTACCAAAACAACCAGCATCACCACTACTACCATTACCAAAATGACCGCCTCCACTACCACTATTACCAAAGCAGCCACAATCACCACTACTACCATCACCACCAAAGCATCCACAATCACCACTACTACCACCACCACGATCAAAGTAGCCACCACCACCACCACTATTACCATTACCAAAACATCCAGCATCACCACTACTACCATTACCAAAATGACCACCTCCACTACCACCATCACCAAAGCGGCCACCATCAGCACTACTACTACCATCACCAAAACTGCCGCTACTACTACTACTACTACTACTACTACTACTACTACTACTACTACTACTACTACTTCTTTCTTCTACTACCAACACACCCCATACCAATCACTAATGTGCTACTACCAATGTCACTCATAGACTCTCCCCTTTCACTATTGCATATATTTACCATTTTGTTACCTCTTTATCACCTACAGTGACTTTTTGTGTACCCATTTTTCACTCAGAGAGTATTTTATAAGTCTTTAATATTACAAAAGCATAAGTACTTCTACCTGATACAGAAACTCTTTTGGGTAAGATGAATTCTCAAAGACCTTCATTTAGCTGCTAATCTTAAATAATTGCGTTTGGTAGAACATTTACAATATTTTTTCTTTATTTCATTTAGGAACAATGGCATCTGTCTTAGATAGCGGAAGTGTTGAGGATCGTTTAAACACTACAATAATAATGTACTCTATACAGAAAACAAAGCAGTTTCTGGGGCAATCCTATTTATTCAAATGCAAGACTTAGTAATGTATGGTTTCTTCAATTGTGGTACATTCTTGAAAGTGTTAAACGTACAATAAATGAAGTTATTTAATGACAGCACGAAGGGTTAGACTAGAGTCTGAATTGTCGCAAAAAAATTGAGACGCACTCGATGAAAGCTGATGATTCGTGAGACTCGAATAATTCGAAAACTCGACATGATTCACCATTTATGTTAAGAGGGAAACGTTATATTCACTTAATCATTAATCATAAAGGTTTCGCCTGAATATGAATTTTAAGTGTATTCGTGCGTGTGTTTGAAAGAGAGGAATAGGGCAGAAAATGATGAACAGGAAATTCGTGGTAGAAGTGGAACCACCCCAATATTCGCTTACCGAGGGAAACTAGAAGAAACCCTTATTCAGAGTGGCCGGCCCGACTGAAATCGAACCCGGGATCACCCAAATGCAAGTTTCACAAGTTTCTATGGAGCCGTTTCCGATCCCCACTCCCTGTGTCTGCCTTATCCTTGTCGTGTGATATTTTGAAAACTGTTTTCTCTGGCTATCGAGTGAGGTGGCTCCGTGATAACGTATGAGTCTTGCATTCGGGAGGCCCGGGTTCGATTCCCACGAACCGTCCACACTGACCTTGGATTTTCCGTGGTCTAAGTTTCCTTCACATCTTCCAGGCGAGTTTATAGGTGATTTGGCGTATGGTGGTGCCAGAGAGATGCCGCGGATGCTTACTCAAGGGAAAGAATTACACCCCTTGACACTAGAGGGCTGCTTGGTTCATGGGTCGTTCATCTCCCTGTTAGGCAACTCCAGCAGTGAGACGGGTCTTCGAGTCTGGAACTGTTACGGACGGAATATAGACTATTCTATGAACAGGATCTAAGACATGAAATGTATCAAGTTTCATGACAATCCATCCAAAACACTCTTGATTAAAACAAGGATTTTAAAATGCTATATTTGGCTTCATCTTAGCCTATTATATACTTCAATACCAGTTCCTCATCTAGTATTAAAATTGCTCTAAAATTGTGTTAGATATATTGTACAAAATGTTAAAGAAAAAGTGTTCCATATTTTGAGAGGTGGTAGTATGGACCAAAACAAGAAAGAAATGTCCAGTAAACATGAGCTCTAAAATGCATACCTTAAGAGCTATGAACACTTGTTCATCTTCTACTGCAAGCTCTTTGCTATTACGTATGACCTACAGAAAGCAGTAAACGAATGCAGATATGTTACTCTGTTACCGTGAAACAGCGTAGCTTTTAATGTAATCTGTTTGCAAATGCATATTCCTGCACTTTGAACAATCGCTAAAGGAGGTGCTCAGTATAGTGTCCATTCATAGTAAGCCATGCTTTTGTCTTAGAGAATCACGCACTCTCGCCATTCCAGGTTGGTCATGGATGCTCTGGCAGGCATTGATAGCACCTCCCTTGTACATCATTAATGGGGGTTGCACACACCAAAGATTTAAAGATAAAGCCAATGTAAAACCATCTCACAAACTTTTTCCATTAGAATAAGAATATGCTTTGCACTTACCCAGAACTGTAAATATGGTTTACAGTAACAACACTAACAGATGTTTACTGCATGCTGTATGCATGAACAATAACAGAGTAATGTTTCCTCATTTCTTCAGTGCCTGCTCATAGCTTTTAAGGCATGCATTTTAGAGCCCATATTTATTGGACTATTTTTTGTTTTGGTCCATACTATCACATCTCGAAATACGGAAAAAAAATGTTTAGTACCTGGTAAAGATCTTAAGCGGTGGAAACTACCATTACAAAGATTTGAGTAACAATTAGGAGTTCCCGGTTCCCCTTGACCCAGTTAGTACGCATTGCGCAGCTGTCAGGGCTTATTATCCTTGTTTGGCAACCTGACCAAAGGAAAGCAAAGCTCCGAACAAAAACTTCAACCTTACTTGTTAGCAGTAGTGAAGCGGGGATAACCGCCTGTGTAAGAACTCGTAAGCTGCAAAAGAAAAATCGTTGGATGTATAACAAGATATAAGAATGTGTTTTATATACATACATATACAATAATACACATATGTAAATGTATGTGTGTGTATTATTATTGCTGTTGCCAATGTTCTACATTCCAGAAATAAGGTCTATAGTCTGCTCCATCCTCACTCCATTTCTACCTCTTCCTCGGGCTACCGACATCTCTTCTATCTTAGGGTGCATAACTATATACGATTCTGGATATTATATCTTAATTTATCTCTTCATGTGTTCATTCTAGCTATTCTTATTTTCTTCAGTATTCTCATTTAAGTCCTATATCTTTAATTCTTCACGTATATGTACATTTCTTGTTAAGTCACTTCTTGCGCACCTTTCACACCCCAACAATCTCATTACTTCTATCCCTCTGTTTTAACATCCATGATTCGCTTCTAAATAATAAAACTGATGCAGCCATTATTTTATAAAGCTTCAGCTAGGTTTCATTTCGCGTCTTATCTTTAAAAGCTTTATTTATTGTTCCACAAATTTATTGGAATTTATTAGTTTTATGTTCTACAACATTATCCCTGTCTATACCTATGTCGCATCCTAAGTACTTAAAATGAGAAACCTGTTCCAGGGTTTTTCCTTCTATGCTTATCTTTGAGCAGACAGGATATTTACCGTGATTGGCCATAACTTTAGTATTCCCTTATGATTTCTTAAATTATATTCTTTTGGTTGTATGCAAGTTAAACATCGCTCTTTGCAGATTTTCTTCACTGTTCTGTATAATCACGACATCATCTGCAAAGAGTAATATATTTATCAATTTTCCCCCCTATGTTTATCCTTCAGTTAATTTCGTGTTTTCATTTCTTAATCATATCGTTTAAATATAGGATGGACCATTTAAGCTGAGATTGTACAATATCTCCAACACTAAGCGTTGTAGAAAGAAATGTCTTAAATAAAAAGTTGCTTGATATAATGGAGGAAAGTAAATGCCATTAGTCATGTTTTGTTTTGAGGACGTTATCATAGTTATTTTAGGGTCAATTTAATTTTTTTAAATGAATACCTGTAATTATAGTCAAATTAAATTGACCCCTGAAAGCACCATCACAACTTACTGCAAATAAAACTCGACTAGTTATCTTTATTTTCCTCCATAATATCAAGCAACTTTCATTCAAGATATTTCTTTCTACAACACTTAGTTTTGGAGTTATTTTACTGCATCAACTTAAATGGTCCACCTGTACATATTAAAAGCGTTGGTGACAGGTTGTATCCTTGTCTAACCCCTTGATTTGTATCCATTTATTACCAGTATTTTTGTATCTTTGTGTCAACTCTTTACAATATTGAGTATATGCAATGGATATCGCTTTTTGTCCATTATATTCCATAATTTACTTTTATCCATAGTATGGAATGCTTTAGCAAAGCCAATGGAAGCCACCTGCGTTTATAAATTGACTTGTTGTATCCTCACATATATATGAAATATGAGAGTATTACATGCGCATGGCTTTTTCTATTCACTACTATCTATTTTATAGCTTCTAGAAATTACTCTCACAAAATTATATTTTTTCCAACTATTCATGTTACTTGTGATAAACGTTTGCAGGAATAGTTTAACTACACATTTCGTTTAGGAACAAGTAGTATACAGGAGACCGAACCAATAGCCAAATGTTTAAAAGTGGATCGCTACATACTCGCCTTGAAATTCCATAATCCTTCCACGACACTGCTAGAAACGACTGAATAGAACTCAATAAATTAAATAGCTGAAAGAATTACAATTATTGTATAATTTATACCAGTATCCACGGATATCTTGCAAATTGTTGATACCGTAAACGTATTTGGGATTATTTGCATATTTTAAGACATAAATTCTTTTGTGTAGTAATATTTTGTGTATCTCGTATGGTTATTATATAAAATTAGTTCTGAATGAGTGTGCTTCACAGGATATTACCTGAAAATTGAAGACATACATTTTATTTATTACGTAAATGCTTGAAACACGTGGTATTTAAATCAAAATTGTTAATTTTTGAGAAAATCAAAATAACGACAATATTTACATTTGAAGGCAAGTTTGTCGTGATGACATCATCTTGAAAATATTTGTTGGATTTTTTTGAGCGTGCTGAATTTAAATACTAAGTTTGGTATTTACGCTGTTCACACACACACACACACACACACACACACACACACACACAGAGGAATAAAGGAAGAAAGAGAGACGGGCACTTTTTATTTTCTAGAGAAGTTGATTAATAATGTCAGTACACACATCACCCATGCCGATTATAGCTTATTCATTTAAGTATGTTGTGTTGGAGGAACGTTATGAGATCATTCAATAGAACTACTTAAAATGCTCTTTTTTACTTTCCCTACTACGTATAGTAAGTAGGGGAAGTATTGTATTCCACCCAAAAATTCGATACCGAGATTTCACCGGAAATACATGTTTTGAGGCCCCCTGAATCCAAAAAAAGCATTTTTGAAAACATGTTTGTGTGTGTGTCTGTGTATGTGTGTTTGTGTGTGTGTGTGTGTTCGGATAAACACCAAAATTGATATTTAGGTTCAGTATCTTTCATAGATGCGACACGAAGGTTTTCAAGAAAATCCCCCACCCCAAATTAACCTTTACATGGAACATTTTTCGAAAGTTTTAATTTTCTCAAAAATGGCTCTAACGATTTTGATTAAAATATCATATGTTTAAGATATTCTCATGGCAAATGAAATGTATATCTCGAATTTTCTGGTAATCTCTCCAAAAGTATTCTTCATTGTGAACCACTTTTGCATAACTGGTAAACCATAAGAGATAGACAAAAGTTTAGTACACAAAAAAGTATATCGCTTTAAAATACACAATTTATGTCATATAGAGTTTTTTTGTTGAATGAACCATTTTCAAGATATTGCTTATTATTCCCTTAAATTTTTCAGTATTTATTCTCTCAAATGGGAATACGTTATCCATTTATTTGTCTTGAATATGCAAAGAGTATTAATCTGTGGCAAAGATAATGGTGCTGCACATAGCAATCAGCTATTAAGAGAGATGTCTATGCTTAAAGGCTACTGTATTTCTATATTGCCCTTGCAAATACAAAACAAGGGGAACATAGTACACCTTAAGCGATAATTACGCCTAAATATTTTTAGAACTGGTCGCTATGTATAAAATGTAATTCTCTTTGCATGTCAAAATATCGTTTCTGCAAATGTTTATCTCCATTAATATGAAATATATGGAGAATAATAGTTTGTAAAAATAGTTTGTACCAAAGTAGAGAATCATCTGAGTGTAACACATCAGATTTTTTCAATTCAGAGAGCCTCTAAACATGTATTTCTCGTGAAATCTCTGTGTTGAATTTTTTTAATTGAATGCACAATATTTCCGCCATCTACTAGGGACACTTGCGTGCAAAAAAGAAAGTGCTGATATAATGAATTGCGTGTTAAGTTGGTAATGGATTCGTAAAGCAACTCCTTCCCATTCATGGCTCCAACATAGTCCTTACGTAGTTTTAGCAACTCAAGTTGTTTGGCAGCTTTTGCATAGTCTTTTTTTCGTGATGGCGGATATGCACCAGAAGCAGGGTCCATGTCAGTTTCAGATTCATTGAGAAAACGTAATCAATTCGGTTTATTAAGTGTTGTTCCGTTACCTCAAGAAAAGTTAAGGATGACTTGTGTTTTACCGGGAAAATTCGAGTCAAAATGTTTTTTCATGTCGACATGTAGCTCAGACGACGGAGCAGCGGTACTGAAAGCTGAAGATCGGTGGTTTCGAATCCCTACTATGCTATTGAATTTTTCATTCTTATTCTGCGTTTCTCTACTTAATTTAGAATCAGTATTATCTTATATACATTATATTATCAGAATATTTCGAAAAGAAATGTGAAGAAGTTACCAACCCTTTTCAAGTAATGCGAAAGTGCTATATTTGTAGACTTATTTGTAATTATTTTTCGTTTTGCGTGTTCATTTCGCATAACCCAATTCTTTACCATGCTTGTTTGTGATGTTTTATCATAAAAATAGATGGCTATTGCTCTTGCTGCTTTCAAACAATTATTATGAAGGTAATTATATTAACCCCGTATTGTGCTAACCTATTAAATGAGTTATTCAAAGGAGAATACTTTATTTCTCCTGCGAATTTTATTTATTAATCTGTTTCGTTCATATGTCCTTTAATTTTGCTTTCATCCCGTTGTGATATGTTTTTGAAGCTACTGGTGCCATGCGTACTGTATTATGCATAGCTCCGCAGCCCTCACCGCACTACAACCTTGCTCATTAAGGGCAATGATTTTCGGTTTGTTGTGCATATCCTTTGTTCCTTTCAAATTATGTATATATGTATATATTGAGTTGAAAACATGCTGACGATGGGAGCAAACCGTTTCCCGAAACACGTTCAAGTAAGAACATTTTAGTGATTTAGTGTAATAACCTTCAACTCTGTTTATTTTAAATTATGACAGATCACTGTTACTAGCTTTTAAATCTTCAAAATGAATATGTATATATTTATATTTCTATATACATTTATATTTTGTATATATTTATATATAATAGAGAACAGTCTTTACAAGCCAATTCCATCAAAACCTATGACTTTATTAATTACCTGTAATTAAAGTGTGCTCCTATGATCTGTATGCACTTAATTTTAAGTTTTAATTTGATATGAATTATTATGATTTGTAAACTCTAAAAGATAAAAATAAATATCTATCTACTACGTAATGTTTGTCTGATCCGCTTCCCCCGGCTTCCTTCGCTCCTGATACACAAGCCAACCACTGTTTATTGGTTAGGTTTTGAGTGCCGGACTTCTGACATCAAATCAATAACAGAGGGACAGATTTGGGGAATGTCTGGCGAGTGCCTCGCAGCATTGGGGTAAATGTTTACGTTTTACACCCCTTTTGCCCCTCATTTATTTAAACCACTAAGAGATTAGCTCATCCGTGTAGGTGTGGAATACAATTTGTAAGGAAATTCTGCCAGCATTAAATAAAAAATACTATAGGAAAGCAAAAGCATCGGAACCTTTTGAACCGGACTGTACGTGCCAGAAAGAAGTAAAAGCCTTAAGTGTTAGTAAAGGAGTGTCGGAGAACACCGACCTCGATCCGGTCCCTTATGTTGATAATTACGTCACGTTTTAGAAACTTTTTGTATGCACTCGTTAGTAAGCGATTTTGCAGAAAACGTCAGATGTCGCAGATGGATGTCCTTCTGTGATATTTGATATCGGAAAATAAACACCAGACAAAAGCTGCTGGAACTATATTGATGGCCTGTATAGGATTTAGATTAATGAGATTGTTCCATATCTGTCTCCGAAGCCATTTGGAACATACTTGTTTTACAACATCCGATCGAAGATTTCTATCTGAGTTTTGCTTGCGTGGTCTCCGGGGTGCGAAC
Organism: Deroplatys truncata; assembly: GCA_030765065.1. NCBI lineage: Eukaryota > Metazoa > Arthropoda > Insecta > Mantodea > Mantidae > Deroplatys > Deroplatys truncata. Next base: position 138,867,753 of record CM060986.1, read on the forward strand.
TTGCAGACTTGTATTCACGAGAGGATTGGCGGAGAAACAATGCAGGATCGGCGATATTCTTCTCCCATCTGGTAACATTTAGGTTACGACTGCAATAAAGGAAACACTAATACCCGTCTATTCCTTCTGGCCTCATATGTTTGAGACATAAAAACGAGCTATAAAACGCGCTACAAGATAGCCAACACCACCTCCTCGGGTAGAAGGAGGTCAGAAGTGTGGGGAAAGCAACTCTTAGAACTTTATCCTGGAGTAATCTCGACACGATTGGAATTACCGCGGCAGTCGCCGAAAGAAGTAATCATGTGCTGTAAAACAGCAACAGGCACGCACGTTAGAGGTCTGCACGGGCTCGCGCCAAGCCCTCGGTCTTAATTTGAAAAATGTTTCTCGGGCTTAGGCTTAAAAAATGTATCACATTCAAAATATACGTTTTATTTGTCATGCAAATATCATTAGCACCATTTTTTATAAAATCAAAAATAACGAAAACGTTTTCCATGCAAAGGGAAAACAAACACCAAAAAGATTAAGCTCATAATAGTATAATTATCACAAAATGTATACATCAATAGCAGCACATAATAATATTAGCAATAAGAAATAAATGCTCGCTCTAGCCAATTGCCATTATAACAGAACGGCAGCTGCAAATTCCGCTTCCCTCCATCCACCCACACCCAGGACATTCTGAACTGAGTGCAGTAATATGGGGCGTGTGGTCAGTAAAGCCACATCTATCACATAGTGGTTCCGGGGCCTCAGCCGCCACTATTTCTGTAAAAATGTCCTTCAGTAGTCCCAAGGATTCCTTACCACGCCTCCCAAAAGTGGAAAAAATCCCTATGTCGGTACCGGAAATTGAACTTCATACCGCAGGCAGCAGCGTTTCGTGTAATAATAATAATTAATAAATAAGGTGATAATATAATAACAGTGTCGGTAACTGTAAAAGAGTTTTAAAACAAAATATTTGAGCCTGGGCCACGTGGTACAGTATAACTTCTTTTCGTGTCCAGGCTCGATTTAGATCGGCCCCGACCGAGCCAGGACGGGCCTCAATCCACGTGAATTGAATCCACATTTCTCCTTTAGTTTTCTAATGCCACTTTAAATACGGGATAATACTGCAACATGTTGAGACCGTAGTATTATTCAAGTGGTGAAAATAATTCTAAAGAATAGAATTACTAATATATATAAGACCACTTTCTTGCTTTTTTTACAGAGCAAGATGCTCAAGCGGTTAATTCTGTGACCCGTATTTGGGAGGTCGTGAGTTCGATTCCCACTTTACTGACCAATGAGGTTTTTCGAGGGTTTCCCCGGGTCGCCAAGCGAATGCTGGGAAGGATCATTACACCACCCAAATTTCCTGTCCTTCCATTTCATCTCCATTCTCATTTCACTTCATCCTTCGTCTGCCTGACCTCTTTCAGGATTGCAAGTGTCGGCGGTAGGTCTCCTGGATTCCCTAGGAAATGTGCAAGTTCTAAGGGGGGAATGGACCGGCTGCAGCAGGCAGCACCCGGGGAGTTCAAATTTGTAAATGGTAGAGACCCTACCACCCTCTGCCTGTCGTGCCTCCTGGTCCGGCCTACCTCTATCTCCTCTCACCTCTTCCCTCCCTCCCTCCCGGGGATGTCCGGTCAGGGGCATAGGCACTAAATAACTGCATAGGTCGAGCTGCTAAGTATCCCTACGCTCCCTAATTCTCCCTATCCCAAGACAATTTTTAGTGGTGAATGAAAATCGTCATTTTTTTTATTACAGTGAAACATCGGATGTGATATATTCACATGGCTTTCACTACCCTCTGTTTTATTAATGGCTGTACAAACTATTCTTACTAAACTTTCTTTTTCTATACGCTTCATTTTAATCCAAATAAACCTTTGCAAAAATAGCTACATTACACATTTCGTTACAGATACAAAGAAGTCAGCGATAGTCAAATGTTTAAGAACTGGACGCTATATGCTGGCCTTAAAATTCCATGAAGTTTCCATGTAATCCCGAGAAACAACTGAATGTTGAAAGGGCTTTAAAGAATTACCAAGAAATGAACAATTTGAGCCATTAATAATGGGTATCTCAGAAAAGACATAAACCACAAAACATTTATTTGAACTAAATTGTGTGCTTTAAAGTAATTTACGTTTTTTATATAGCACGTTTTCGTCTGGCGTTTAACGTTTACCAGTTATACAAGATTGACACAAATTAAATAGCACTACACTGATATTAAGAGCTGTGAGATTCTTTAATTTAATACTTGCACTTTGTTAACGCGTATACTTAATTTTCGTTTCACACGAATAAGTAATATTTCTCTAGAGAACACATCCTCCATCCGGTCACTACCAAGGTCTACAGGCAACTGAACATATTTCAACCGTCCAAACCCGTAAGCTTCTGTATTTCAAGTCTCTGATTGGCTAATCCTAGTCCAATAGAATATCTGCATTTTATTAAAGCTTTTTCTGGCTGTTGATTAGCTATTTTTTTAAACTGTCACAAAATTTACATTATCGTTGCTCTAATCATGACTAGTAGCATTCAAACTCTCAAACTCATTATTGCCTCAAAGCTACCTCATTGTTACCTCATTGTTAGCAACTTTAAACTTATTATACTCACAGCTCTTACATTATTAAAGTATGTAATGTATTCATATCACATTATTAAACATGTTTACAATAATAGAAGCATATGCAATACCTGTTACATACATTTTACAAATTATTACATACATATTGCTTCAAGGCGGGCTGTTATTAAATTTACATATTATATAATTAAATTAAAATTATTCAAGTATTAAAAATACTGCCTCAACTTGAGTAACTGAACTTAAGTAATAAATTTGTTATTTACCCTAATTTTCGCACACACAGACTGACAGACACACGGACCTTTTTATAAAATGCTTTCTTTCATTCAGGGGGCTTCAAAACATGTATTTCCGTGAAATATCGGTATCGAATTTTTAGTTGAATGCAATAACTTCTCTACTACTATGTACGTGATAGGGAAACTAAAAATAAGACTAAAAGAGTGCGACATTAATGCTCATGTAAATAGGTCCAAAAATGGAAATTCGGGCTCTTAGCTCGGCAATAACACTGGTCATAAAAATATCCTTTTTGATATGTGTGAAACAAAGAGAAAAGAAGTGAGATACTGTACATAGTAACCTAGAAACAATAAAGGTGATAAATTACCAGCTTTTATACTCTTTCAAGTGCTTTAGGTTTTCAGTATGAGGATTTCTTAAAACAAAGTTCCAAGGCTTTTGTTTAAAAATAATTTTCGGGTATTGTCAGGAGGAACAGAATGGATATATTGAATTTCCTGTAAATGTCTTGCGAATACAATTTATCTTCATTCTCAATAAAGTGTATGTAACCAGGAAAATTTAAGAGATAGAAAGGAACTTAATAGAAGGTAAATAAAAATCGCGGAAGAATGAAGAATTTGAATATAAAACTGTTGTGAAATTAATAATTTCTGAAATATTAATTTAATTTAATTTGTGTTTTAAACAGAGTTTGAAGCCTTGTTTCTAGTTTTAACTCCCTATGACCGGACAGGTCATATTGGTCAGATGATGAATAAATGTGATGAAATAAATGCTCAAATGAGCCCAAACGAAAAAAGTATTTATTCTTTCGCACTTTTCGTGATCACAAGAAAATCGATGTTAAAAGCTATTTCATGGTAAAATATATACCAAAATGGTAGATATTTGGTGTAGAAGGTCTTGTGTATACTTCGTATAAGATTTTTTTCAGATTCTAGAAATATACCATAAGTTATCCCTTATGTAATCTCCTGTATACGTTGCATATTTCAATAAATTTCTTTCTTTTCTTTCATATTTCTTTAATATTTTTCTTAATTCTCTATGATGCAGAAACAAAATAGGAAGAAAAAGCAGAAAAAGTGTGAGTCCTGCCAGAAATTTCTGTTGTTTACAAGAGAAAACCTTATAAAATCTCTTAAATGCATTTATGCAACAATATGGAAAAAAAGATAATATATAAGTATTGGAAATAATAGGACTCGGAATCAATGTTAAATAACCTTGAGAATAACGAATGTAAAATAAAATTGTAACCGAGCTGTAATTAGTTTGCAGGCGAGCTAGCAAATAGGGATGAGATTTAACAGTAGCATACACGCTAATGCGTACAGGATTCAGGCTAAACCTCAGAAAATATAAAGAGAGGGCTGAGAATAGAAAGAGACAGAAATAACAGGCAAACTCGAGGGAGTTCATAAAATAGAAGGAGAAAGATGTGTTTTAGAGTAAGATGAAGATAGTGGGTTTTACCAAGCAAGTCATCAGGACGCGTGGCCTCCAAAAATTGGCACATTTTCTCATAGCACGCTAGGAATATCTACGTAAGAACCAATAAAAATCATTTTAACAGATAAAGGCGTGAATTCTGGAGTCATGGGAGAACAAACAAAAGGGGAGGGAGGCCTCGAATTTGGTCATTCTCATGATTTTCTCTTATCCTCTTACACTTGCTATCAACGTAGCAGTCGTCGTACTCACCAGTGATGTGATTAAGTGATGCAGTCAGACGGAATTTCCTGCGTGTGTGGGGGTGGGAATATCGTGTGACGCATTAGGTAGGTCCACAGAATAACTTCAATGGTAGCGGGAAGATTTAAGATCAAAAGGTTTACAGCATTCATAGGGAAAGCTGCTAGTCGCCTCAATAGGCATCATTCTTTTAATAAATCAACGTTTAACAGAAATCAGTTTATCATTTGTCTTCACCTACAAATCCTTGAGGTCGCATTATCAAACTAGCTGTATAGGAATTTTTCTCAGCTGCCCGACTGGCAGCCAGCACAGGATATCTAGAACTACGGAGATCCAAACTGCCCACGAGGACACGTGTACACCTGCTACAAACACCATCTGGACAACTGCATTGCATTGCAAAGCGAAGATTGTAGGACAGCGAAGTTCTAGAAAGCAAGACTGCTAATGACTTTGGTGGCAAATGCAGCAAATATGAAAACAACAACATGAGAAGAACATATGGTCATCGCAGCCTTCGGATCTCCAAGCGGCGACCTTTGTGCAGTAGCCAAACACTTGTTCCCTACCCTCCCTAACCGCAAGCACCATAAAATCTTAGTGACATCCATGTGCATATGCGCGTTGTTGCCAAAATTAAAAATAGTATTTAAAAGCAAAACTTTGCAGGTGATTTCCACATGTACAGAATACAATCATGCAGTTTGTCTGCTTGCTTTACACACAAAATAACTATGTAAATAACTATGAATCGCATAGTAATTACATTTAAGTTGCAAACGCTTTAAAATATAACTGAACTAATGAATGATCTGAACTAATATACTGCGCTACAAGAATAGAAATGCATGTTAACATATCCGAGAGAAACTTAGAAACATGTTCCGAATAAACTATACATTGTTGGACTATCATTAAATAATTAAAATACATAAATATTAATTTATTTTGAAAGGAACTCTTACTCCCAAATCAAAGCATCATTTTTGATTATGCTGTGCGCGGAGCTATGGTAAAAAGTTTTTTATCACTTGTATCACAACAATGTTTTATTAATATAAAGCTAATACAAGAAGTTGTGTATTGTTTAAGGTGTAAGATTTATAAGCATGGCATCTTCTGTTTACTTAAATGAATAGCTTTATTATAAAATGCAGGATAAGTAAAAATACGAAGGCAAAAGAAAGAAAATAAAAAAAAAATCTTATGTATTATATTCACAAGATTATCTCTACTCACTGTTCTACAAACTACTTTCACAAAAGCTTATTCTATCTACTTCTTAAATAATAAGATAAAATTTCATTGCACATATCGTTGTAAATATAAGGATACATAGGCTAAAGCGATAGTCAGATTTTTAAAATACAGATGACTATATGATGACTTTGAAATTCCATGCTCTTAGCATGACCACGAGGAAAATACAAACAGAGACTTCCAACTTGTATTTCAAAATTCAAACCAACAACAAAAAATTTCTCGGAAATGGTTAACACAATTTGACCTAAAATTTGTCCTTTACCGAGATTGCATTTTACGCAGAGTAAGATTTTGTCTCTCTCTTAGAATTTACCAGTAATACAACAAGTTGAGAACGAGGAAAATTTTACAAGTTATTCTCAGAATATAAAATTCATGATACAAATTTTATTTTTCCTGCAAATATCTTAAACTTGCGGTATTTTACTAAAAATCGTTAAGCTGTTTTTGAGAAATTCAAAACAATAACAAACATTTTTCCACATAAAAGGTTCTTTTCTACATGTTCTTGAACATTACACATAAAAATCTGGCTTTGCTTATTCAGTTTTTGTAGCCCTTTTCTTCGTGGTCTTGGCATTACTGATATTCGGCAGAGGGTCACTTGCTGGTGCGACCGGAGGGGCATCAACTTGGTTCGTTTCCCAAGGTCTCCACATCTTAATTAAACTATTAAACGCTAATAACTATTAAACACTGCTAAACTTACAAAATTGCACTAAGTAAAACACTATATAACTTCTCTGAAGAAGTAATATAGAAGCTTAGCTGAACATGGAAGAAAAGCACGAGCGAACAGTCACAGCTGCTAGAAACAGCAGAAATGACATTGCAACAACGCTTTGCTTTGGTGGAGCTGGAGAAAGGACCACGTGTTGTGTTTAAGGGATGGGAAGACCCTACTAATCGTTTACTGATGGGTTTATGGTCAGGCTTCAAAGCTTTCCGTTCGCTTTGAAGCCGGTTGGGGAAAGGATGCCCGCGACTAGTTTACGAAGCAGTGCAGAAATTGTTTGCTTAGATTACACGATGTCTCGAATCCAAAAGTAATATCACAAGATTAGATTACACCTTTTTCAGGAAATATACTTTAAAACTTTACTAAACATCTTCCACTTGTCATTTTAGTGATGCAACAGGATAAGTTGTTTGTTGTCTCTTGTTCTTGATGAACATAATACTTTTTCAGATGCTCTAAACGTAAATAATCAGCTATAAATTATGCAAGATCTTACTTATCCTGCATATTTCATTACATATATTACTTCCTTTCTTTTATTTTATTTCATATTTCCTTAATATTGTTTTTAATTATCTATGATGAAGAAAATTAAGGAAGGACTCTGCCAGTAATTTATAAATACAAACTCTTTACATCAGAAGAGCATACGATAAAGAAGAGAAAGTATGTACTTAGACCACATGATATCTCAAATTCAAAGGTAATATTGCAGTCGTTGCTTTCTCACGTATGGGAGCCAAGCTTGAAGGTGTTTTAGACCACTTACGTAATGGATGCCAATTTGCGGGAGATATGTTTCTTGGAGGGTTCGTCCACGTACGATACGAACTTTCTGGTGGCCCTCGTCCCAGGTTTAAAAATCAACTTTGATTTTAATGTTTATTTAAATATTATATATGTATGCCTCGGCTGCGTCAGTAGTAATTTGTAAAGCACGTATATCTTAGCAGGGCTGGTATGGCTAAAGAATGAAGGCTTACACAAACTATAATTGTATTTAATTTTGTTTTATTAATCTTTCACACGATTAAATAACACTTCACTGACCTATCCTACTGTAGAGCTGTGAGATTATTGTTAAATGCACTTTTTAACGCGTAAACTTTATATTATTCTCACCGCAATAACTTTTCATGTCTCACATCGAACCTGTATCGTACCGCTCGGGTACGCAATCTTGTAGCGTCTGCCGCCTGAATTTGCACATTTCCTCTATTTCAAGTCTCTGATTGGCTAATCCAAATCCAATAAAATACTTTTATTTCACTTAAGTTTTTTCTAGTTTTTGATTGGCCATTTATAAACTGTTTTAAATATTACATTATTGATCCAAGAATTATTAGTAGCCTTTATTAAACTTTTTAATTTATTATTGACTCAGTTACCTCATTGTTAGCAACCTTTTGGCTTCTACTTTGTAATTTTATTTGCTACTAAAGCAGCTTGCTTCTATTCTCACAGCTCCTACATTGTTAAAACCACGTAATATATTCACATAACATTATTATACATGTACATAATAATATAAACATAATACAATGACTGTTACATACACTTTATATATTATGTTATACACACATTGCTTTAAAGCGGGCTGTTATTATATTTTATATTATATAATTAGACTGGTATCGTTTAAGTGTTAAAAATACTGCCACAATATCTCAAGATTATATTACACCTTTTGCAGGCGATATATATTTAAATTTCGCTAAATATTTTCCATTCATCACTTTAGAGACACAAGAGGATCTCTCTTAATTATTGCTCGTTTGTATACCTAGTCTTAAATACCAGCTTATGCTTGAGACAGATTTCATTGACTGCCGCCTGCTTTGAGATCTCACACACGAAATCTGTGATGAAGCACTTGCACTGCTCTACAGACAATGAGATGCAGCCGTCGGCTGAACTTCCTGAGATCACAGCAGGGCTTGATGTTACTCAAGTGCTAGGCACTCAAGTGGCTTTACATCCCAGTATGTACCTTATACAGGGTGTTGCACGCAAACCTTCCCCAAACGTGAAATGTGGCCTAGCTGGTTATTGGATTTTGAGCTTAATGCCCTTGTTTTAATTTCCAGTTTAATCCACGTCAACTGGTTAATAAATTCTGATGTGTTTACATTCGCATGAATTTCCCTGCCACTTATCAACAAATGTTTCATACAAAAGCTAATTCCTGTATCTGCTTTTTATTAGCTGAAATAAATGTTTAAAGAATATATTTTATTACACGGTACAAGGGGGATACAGTGGGCTGAAACGATATTCAAATCCTTAAAGAGTGAGTCGCTATATGATGGCTTTAAAATTCCACTCTTTGTCTGACCAGGGAAAAAAATGGATAGCACTTTCAAAACACAAAATATTCAAATCAATAACAACGAATATCTCGGGTATAATAGATTCCATAAAAATTAATTTTACACAAATTGTATGTTTTCACGAGATCTGTATTTTTTGTGCAGCAAATTCTTTATCATATCCCTTACGATTTACAAGTTATAAGTTATAAAAAGCTAATTCGTAATTAAGAGAGTTTTCGGGCTATTCATTAAAGATATACGTTTTGTGTATCGTCTAAATTTCTTAATCATATGATCTGTTAATCAAAATCGTAGAAACGAACGACTGCTTTAAAATTAAAAGAAAAACGAAGTTGTTCACATGAAGGATAGTTTGGGGTGGGCGAATTTTCTTGAAAATCTTAGTGTGACATCTTGGAAAACGCTGAAATTAAATACCGAGTTTGCTATTTAAGCACTTTAAATATCGTATACGCACGCGCACACACACAATTGATCCCTTTCCTAAAAATGTTTTTTTATTCAAAGAAGCTCAATATTATTTTTGGGTAGAACACAATACTTCCTCTACTTACTATAAGCAAACGTTAAAGAGGTGAATATATAAAATTATGCCGCAGGGGTACACGTTACCTAAGAACTAATGCATAGGTGCATTAGATGCCTTATTTTATTACACTGTTTAATTTTTAAGTGACACATCCGTAAATGCAACATAAGTGTAGGGATTGAATCACCTAAAACTACATATCCAAAATTTATGAAACGAGCGATACTCTTGGTGGGCTGTTTTTGCAGAAGTGAAAACAAAATCATCATCTACTAGCACAAAGCTTTAGTTCTTCGAGTATAAGCACATATATCGACCATCGGAAAGCAAAACTAAATCAGATTTTCATGATGATGATCAATGCAAATTGGAAAGCCTGTTCCGCCAGGAAGGGCCAAAGTAACGTCTTATAATTCTTGAGCTTGGGGATTTATATGTAAATATGATCATGTCACTCATTTTCAATCTGTCTTTGATTAGAATGTTTCATTATTTTCTCTGCTACCTACCTATTATTAGGTTGAGGGAAGTTACGCGGGAAATACATGTTTCGAGGCCCCTGAATAAAAAAACTACAAAAAAGCGTCCTCCGTCCTTCCGCGTATGCGCCTATAGCTGTTATGTGCATAGCATAGCCAAAAACAAAAAGCCAGATAAATACCAAACTCCGTACTTAAGTAGGTATCTTCCGAAGATGGGACGCGAAGATTTTCAAAGAAATCTCTCATTCCAAACTGAGGTAGTGTTCTTAACACTTAAGTGATTTCAGTCAAATTATATAATATGTAAATTCAATAACAGCCGCCATAAAGCAATATGTGCATGTAACAAGATATGAAAAGTGTATATTACAGTCATTATATGTGTTTATATTATTGTATGCATGTGTAACAATGTTATGTGAATGTATTACGTAATTTAATAATGTAGTAGCTGTGAGAATAATAGGTTAAAAGTTGCTAATAATGAGGTAACCTTGATTAATGAGTAAGAATGTGTGATAATGCTACTAGTCATTCTTGGAGTAACAATAATGTAATTTTTGGGACAGTTTATAAAATAGCGAATCAACAACCAGAAAAAGCTTAAGTTAAATAACAGGATTCTATTGGAGTAGGAATAGCCAATCAGAGACTTGAAATACAGAAATTTACAAAATTAGGCGCTAGAAATCAAGTCAATTGCTTGTAGACAACGCTCATAACTGGATGCGTTGGTTGTAGATAGTGTTCGTAACCGGATGCGAGATGCGTCCTCGAGAAATTTAATGTGTATTCAGTGTGAGACAATAATAGTTAACGTGTTAAAAAGTGCAAATATTTAATAAAAAAAAATCTCACAGCTTAATATTTTTAAACATTTGGGGCATGGACCACCGGAAAGTGCATTTAGGGTGAAGGCTACCGGAAACTTTTTACCATACGTGCGCTTGCAACTACTTCAAGTTCGGCTCCCCAACAGTTGAACTGCAATACAACTCCTACTTGAAATTGGCTTTCCATACGTGAAGCAACAATCTACTTCAAATCTACCCTTTACATGGAAATGTGTTCATTATCATTTTATTTGCAATAAACTGGCTCTAATGATTTTGTTTAAAATGGTATATCGGGTGAACCGAAAATATTGAATATTATCCATAACTTTTAAATAGATCAACAAAGTTAAGTGGTGACTTTTTTCATTTTCATAGATAGTGAGGCTCTCCAGACAGATAAGGGGCAGCACCCCAGTGAGCCTCAAGTGGGGTGAAGGTGTTGAAGTTCAGAACTTTAAATGGAACCATGGTATAAATGTGAGATATTCTAAGAGTCCTCAATAAATTAAGAAACTTTTGTTTTAAGCATTTTTTTTTCTAAAACGAAAACTTGAATTTATAAGGTATTGAAATGTTATTTAACATACTTAGTCGCCTTCATTCTCTAAGCTTGCATTTACGGATAACTAGTATTTAGGACCTTTTGTTCTTAAATACTAGTATGGAATATTGGGTATAACTTTTAAAATGTTGGTTTTGTTGAAAAGTGTTAAATATTGAAGTTAATTACATTTTTCTTGATAATATGTAAATAATTTGGAAAACTAATTTCTTCACATGCACAGTATATGACAAAAAGTATACTTTTCTTAAATGGCAATGCATCTTTATAATTACTCTGCACAGAATTCTGTGTATCAATATCAATTTTTATTATATACTTATGATACAATCATCCTTGTTTTGCTTTATTTACTTTTTACTCGTCTGATTGTTTTATTAATGTTTTTGTAGATAACACCGAAATTTAGGAATTACGCATTTGTTAGTGTCCTTAATTACACAATAAATGTTCAAAGTGAACACCAAAAAATGGCCCAGTCTGTCACTGAAGTTTTCTAATGTCTTTTGTACAGTATTTTGACTAATCAGACTCATCTTGTCTCTTATATTTTGTTTTAGATCTAATACATTTTTGGTGTGTTGCGGTAGTTTTGGGATTACAAGTAGCCCCACAAATAAAACTCTAATGAATTGAGATTTAGGTGGCCAATCAATAGGTCCTCTTCTCTCATCCATCTACCAGGAAACGTTGTATTCAAGAAGTCAGTCTCATATATTCCAAAATTTGCAGGGACACTATCTTGTTCATACCATTTCTTCATTGAGCATGTTGTCCTAATCTGGAAACAAATCTTGGCAAACCTATATGATGCTGTTTTGCAACAAGTAGAGATAAATATACTAATTTATGTTTCCCTCTATAAAAATGGTCCAGTTATTACTAACCAAACCGGTCCATACATTAGCTTTTTGTGGATGCGAGTGTGCTTTTGAAGCACCTAGTGTGTGTTTCTTGGAGACCAAGTTATGACGGTTCTGTATACCATTAAGACAGAAAATGGCCTCATCTGGAAATATAATGTGTCCTTCAAATTCTAAATTTTGGTTTGAGAGTACTATTGCAGTTACACAAATTCACTTCATCGATCGAAATCATCTTCACTTAACGCCTGCTATAGTTGTATCTTATATGGATGCCATTTCACTGATTTCATTAAATTACAAACAGATGTTTGACTTGCATTGTAATCCCTTGCCAGTTGCCTTATGGGTGTGTATGGATCATCTTGGACAGATAATAACAAATCAGGTGCATTTTCTTCACTCGTAGCAGATTTTGGTCCTCCGGATTTAGCCTTATTCTTCACACTTCTCGCATCGTTGTACTTCTTTACAATTTTTGACACCGTGGACTGAGTTACATTTTTGTTTATTGTTAAATAAATCGCACCTCTCCTTTGATATCTCTTCCTATCGCCATAATCAACCATCCTTAATATTTGTATTCCTTCCCTTTAATTAATATTTGCCATGATATGTAAAATCTCAATGAAGAATGTTTTGTTTGGAAACAAATAAAACCATTGTTGTCTAGTTGCTAGGCCTTTTAATTCTGAAATAATTATAAACTTAGAAAATAAAGGTGATGAAGTACACATGTAAAATAAAATTTCAATGCCCTATAAATTCTAAAGTTTTCGATTTACAAAAAGGTGTTTTAAACAAAGGTTTATTAATTTATTAAGGACTATCAGAGTCTCAAATTTATATTATGGTTCTACTTAAAATTCTGAAGTTCACCCTCTCAACCTCCCTTGGGACCCACTGGGGTGCTGCCTCTTATGCTATCTGGAGTGCCCCTACCTCACATGAGAATAAAAAAAGTCAGCAATTAACTTTATTAATCCCTTTAAAAGTTATGGGTAATATTCTATACTTTTTTACCTTGTATATAAGGGATTTTATGACTAATGAAAAGCATATCTAAAAACTTTTGTGAATAGACAATAACATCATCTTCATTCTCAATGGATTTTATGAATGTTTTTAATGCTAGTAAATCTTAAGAAAAAGACAAAAGCTTACTACTCGGGAAATGTAAATCTCGTTGAAACACACAATTTGTATATATAGTTTTCAGCACGATCCTTTCCAAGATATTCGTTGTTATTGGTTTGAATTATCCAATAGGGGCGGCATTATTTTGCTTTTCGTGATGTAATTAGATCGTAATTTCAAAGCCAAGATATAGTGACGGGATTTTATGATTTGCGCACCCGAAACATTGTTACCTGATTGTTGTGCTCAGTTGCGTGCAGTGATTGTTAGTGATTAAATTGAGTTTTATTTATGGACGCTTTTTAACTGCTATGGTCCTTAGCGTCCCATTCTATATTGGGCGTGAAAGACCGGTAATTTTGCTCTGAGGCCTCTTTATCAGGCTTGAGGTTCGTTTACATGCCGTAAATCTACGAAACGGGACCACCGACTTTACTTCCCTTCCAAAGGAAGCCGTGCTAAGGATTTTTACGCTCCAAAAAATCCATCGTATTCCGCCGGGTTTGAACCCGCGACCTTGGGAACTAGAGTCTAGCACGGTACCACTATTCCGCGGTTATAGACTTTGCAATTTCTGCAAAATTGTTCGCTGTTGGCAGCTATGGTTAATAACGTTGGTTTTAAACATAAGAGGAATAAAACCATAAATATGGTACTTATCTTGTATTAATGTTTTCTTATAATATTACGAAACATACTTTAAAAATTGTGCATATGTTTGTTTTATTATTGCGTTCAATACACTTTCCGTTTTCTATGTGCAAGATTCATCCTGTGAACATTAGTTCGTAATTCATTTCAATATATTATTTGTTTTTGAATGTTATCACCAACAAATTTATAAATATGTGGATATGAAGAATGAAAATTAAGAAAAACTGCCTTTATGAAACGCTTCGCATGCATTTTGGTTCCCTTAAAGTGATTGTATCCAAAGCCCAAATACAAAGGAAATAATCAGTAGTAATGAAACTTTAACAGTTTGGTTGAATGCTAATCTTATCCTGAATAAAAGCATCTTTGGTTTACCGCCCAAGTATAACTAATGCAAATTCTTTAACTATATTACAGTCTCACTATCAATCTGATTACTATAACCAACATATTTGAAGAAAACCTTCTAACTGTTTTTATTCATATGTGTTAGTGTTTGTACTGCTATATTTTACAATAGAATTTTAGCCTTGCTTCAATGTTCTTATTGTCCTACACAGATTACAGAATACTTTGTTTTCTGGCAGTAAGAAACTCTCTTGGTTGAAATGTCTATACTATAGCTACTAGCTGTTTTATTTTCTTTATAGTTGCAATTTTTAATTCGTTTCAGTATTGCTAAACATCACCTGATCGTCCGGGATGTTATTAACCTTTCATAACCAAAAATACATTTCTGTTTTACAGGGTTTTCTCCTGCAAGACATGGTGAATTTACAAGTCTTAACGAATTATACTCTTAGATAAAATAGCATAATTAAAAAAATTTAATTCTTTATTAATTGAAATGTATTTTATCATGTAGGGCATCCGTTAGAGGGTTACATTCTGGAAAGGGCAAGGCGTTCATGCCCAGAACGTGAACACCGTTTGTGTGGAGAAGGACGTATCGAATTGCAAAACACGTTTGTGAATGAGAGAGAAATACTTATTTGAAAGCATGAAACACAAGTTGCCGATTCGGTATTTAGAACAAGCATCTACTTTAACACGTTTACCCCATTAGCATCCTCTTCTCGTTTTCTTTTAGTTCTACACCACTTATTTTGTAAGTACCTTTCATATAAGCACATTCCTAGCTCTATGATAAAGCCTTTCCTAGTTATGTTGAAAATTATTTCTGTCCTTTCCTCGTTCTCCAAACTACTTCAAACAAACCCCCTCCATATTTCGGTTTTCTTTCTTTTAGGATACACTCCATTTCCACCCATTGCATCTGCATTTGCACATACTCCATAAATGTTTGTGAAAATCCCGTCCCAACACCATTTATTTGGTAAATCCTGTTCTGGCACAAGCAAATTTCCTTCTTGCTGTTCTATCGCTTACATCTACAATTCTTTCTCTAACCCATTCCTTTTTTCGAACGCTGCATAATTCCAATGAGTGTTTATCACTTAAGGAAGCAAAGTATCTTGTTTCTCTGTATATCCCATACGGGTTTCCACTTACCTTCAAAATCCTTTTCTCACACATTTCCATACCATTTACCTTCTCAATTTCCTGAAAACGTTTTCCAATCTAAAAAATAACCCTTTCTTGGAATAGTAAACATTTCCTGATAATGGTTCTTTAATCTAGCTTTTTAAAGAAAATAGTGTACGAGTGAATAAAGCGAGATGCAAACAGATAGTGCATTCAGCATCGGATTCCTAATCTCAGAGGGCCTGGCTCAAAATAATAATAGTAATAGTAAGATTATTATTATTCGTTTACGTCTAATTTGAAGTTTGAATTTTGAAGCTATTTTTTTTTCAAGATCAGTATGTTTTGCGAAATTATAAGTAGCCATTGAAGAATGAGTTTGAAAACGCCTTGCGCTTTATCAGGAAACATGGGAGTCAATTGGAAAATTTAATGTCATGCCGGTATACTGCCAGGTAGCTCAGTTGTTTAGAGCAGCGGTACGTTAAGCTGAAGATGCGCGGTTAAATCCGGTTATGGTGTTGAATTTTTCAGCCTGATTCTATCTTTCCACTTAGAGTATACATATGCCATGTGTGGAAGAACAATAAATACATTTATGTAATTTTAACATTAAAACACCCTATATATTTATATCTAGGAATAAATCTTTCAGATTTTCTAAAAGTACGACTGCAAAATACACAAAGATTAATATTTATCAATTATTATATAAGACAATAACAGTACAAGAAGACAAAGCAGAGTTATCACTGAAATGAAGTTCAATCTTGAGTAAAAAACAAAACAACATCTAATCTGTTGCATTCTGATACTTTTTCTACCCTTGTACAAACTATTTTTACAAACACTTATTCTCCATGTAATTCATGTTAATCAAGATAAACATTTGGAAACTATCTTATTGCTAATTTTCTTGTAGGTGCAACGCTAATATGGTAGGCTTTAAGCCATAGTCAAATACTTTAAGAGCTGGTTGCTACATGGAGCATTCCATTCTATTTGCATGTCCAGGACATAAAAAAAACAAGTATTGAAAAATGAATATCTCGTAAATGGCTCACTCCACAAAAAAGGCTTCCGACATAAATTGTTTGTTTTACCGAGATCTACACTTTTTGTGTACTAAACTTTTGTCTATTTTGTCTGTTTACCAGCTATGCAAAATCCATTCAGCAAGAAGAGAACTTTTGGGGATATTCCATAAAATTCAAGACATAAGTTTAATTTTCCATAAACATATCTTAAACATATGATATTTTAATCAAAATCGTTAGCCATTTTTGAGAAAATCAAAATTTTCGAAAAATGTTCCATATAAAGGGTACTCTGGGATGGGGATTTTCTTGAAAAGCCTCGTGTCGCATCTTTAAAAGATACTGAATCTAAATACTAAGTTGCGTATTTATGCTGTTCACAGACACACACACGGACCTTTTTCTAAAAACGCCTTTTTTGTATTCAGGGGGCATCAAAACATGTATTTCCGGTAAAATCTCGATATCATATTTTTGGTCGGTGGAATGCAATACTTCCCTGCTTACTTTATGTAGTAGAGAAAGTAAAAACATTTGTGAAAGAGGACTTTTTCTGGCCACTACTATTTATTTTTATCCCCCAGATGTCCTTATTAGGGCACCACTTGCGCATCAAGGCCAGTAGAAGGAAATAGTCAACACTGTGTCACCGATTTGTACCTTCGAGCCAACCGTGCTCAACACCGAATGCAAGGGGGCACGACCTTCCACGCTGCGACGTTTCTGTACCACCTGTGAACAGGGCAAGTTCAAAATCCCACTCCTCCTGGGAGGAGGCCAACTTCACAGTCATAACCACAGAAACAATTTCCAAATAGAATCAACGCCTCCAGACTGTAACTAGCAGCAATAGCTTCAAATGCCTCCTCGGACCAATCACATCTCTTCTCAAACGTCAAGGATTTAAGAATGGCCATCCATGGCATCACGTCCTTCCTGCCGCCTGCTGATCACAGCGTGACCACCAGTACTTCGAACAGCAGCAAACTAGATGTAATTTTCGCTGACCTCAAATGACACAAGAACAATAGAAACGCAAATCCGCATTCTCCAACAACTGCAGACCGCCTTCACTGCCACCAAACAACATGACACCATCACGGAACAGCAGATCTCTGAACTGGTGCTTCTAGTCTAAACCACAAAATCAAACACCAGGCGCTAATAAATGACGCATTTCTCACACTTGCAATCCCCCAGGCCTTTGGGAAATGGCTACAACCTCGAAGCCATACCTCATAGGGCTACCCGTCATTAAGTGGCAGCATAACTCACAGTAATATTGGAGGCTACTTCCTGATTACTCGTCTTCGAAATTTACATTGAAGCTTTCCTTTTACTATTTTTTCCTTTCCCCATAAAAACCTAAACTGTTCCAGACAAATCTGCAAGTGCCTTTCACCTTAGTTAAATATTTCCGTTTTGTCTTGTTTCTTGATGTCATATTTGGACGAGTTTCTTCATTAGCTGGTATTTTAGTATAGTTAGCATTATTAAACATTGTCAGGCCTGTATTCATTATCTATGGGATACATACCTGCCAATCAAAATCTTTATATTCCCACGAGTGTATTTTAAAGAGATTTGAATTTTTTTCTTTTTTGTGTAGTATATTTTGTTTGTCTATGCTTACCATTTACCAATTATACATTATACAAAGTACCTTCCGAGGAAGAGGATTATTCCCAGAAAATTAAGGATATACATTTTATTTATCATCTAAATGTCTTGAATATGTAGTATTTTAATCAAAATCATTAAAGCCATTCTTTAAAAAGTCAAAATTTGAAAAATGTTCCATATAAAGCGTAGTTTGGGGTAGAGGATTGACTTAAAATTTTCATCTCATCTTTGGAAGGTGTTGAATGTGAATAACAAGTTTGGTATTTATCCGACTTTTCGTTTTTTAGTTATGCTATTCATAGTCACACACAAATATTTTTCTAAAAAAAATTTTTCTGGGGGCTTGAAACATGTATTTCGGGTGAAATATCGGTCGGTATTGAATGTGTGAGTGAAATGAAACACCTTCCCTTCCTACAAGGTACAGGTTAGGGAAAGTAAACCTGCTAAGTATTTAATAAAGCAAACTGCAGAGCACTGAGTATTCAAACGAATGCAGCAGTGACTCCGATAAACTATTCTTTCCCGATGTAATGAAATGGAAGGGAAATCAGCCATGACTTCATATGGATAACAGCGCATTTGATCATTTGGCTGACTGGTTGTGGCAAAAATCAATCTCCATTTTACGGTCCTCGGTTAAATTCAATCTCGTTTAAAGCATTCAGTCTGATGTACATCTACTTTTTCTGATTATTTTTGAACGAAGACCACTTTTAAAGGACAACAGCATTCAATGGAACAATAAGAGTCCTAAACCTACATTCCTTCGTCTTCGACAACTTTCTTAGGGCTTTTATTGTATTAGGTTTTGAGGGTCTTCTTCTTCCAAGTTTTAGTGATGATTGTATGTCTTTATTCGCAATTCTTATAAAAACCAACGTCCAATCACCGAAATGATTTAAAAGGTGTACTTCATATATTGTTCGTTTTGTAATGCAAGTCAAAATAAGAAATGAAATTAAATGCGTAGAATACTCGTGACATTTGTGACAAATAACTATTTTAAAGCTGTTTTGGACCTATTCATTATTACGTGTTACTTTTCCTAGGCTGAAGCCAATATTAGGTCCCGATCCTTACACCTCTAATACTAAGAGGATTTCCTTATTTTAAAATGCATTCATGATAAACAAAATCAGATTTGTGATATAAAAAGCTGACTTTGAGGCAGTATTTTATATCACAACATTGTAAATGCCAGAGTGATTGTGGTGTAAATTAACATTATTGTATGACAATGATTTGAGATGTTTGTTATTTATAAGCATTGTTAGGAAATAAGTTTACACGGCCTCACTGAAACTGACAATAGGAGCGGGTAACAATGTAGCGACGGGGTGAGTTGTTTATCAATTAGAAGAGAGAAACAAATGACGTCAGAGTAGCGCGTTTTTTTTTTACAAATGGAGGGAATATCTTCCCTAGAGTATGTGTTCGTAATTTCGACTGGATATAAAAATAGGCGCTAATGGTGGCGCGCTTTATTAACCAATAGCAGCTCGATTATAATCTTTAGGCATATCGTGGTGAGGGAGTATAAATTCCGTGCCAGAGACAAGCAACGCACAGTTCAACAGAATCATCCACGGGTTACACATCGCGCAGTTCTACAGAATCTCTCGCGTCGTAAATTTAGTTAAAAGATTGAAATACGCGAATTAATAATGTGCGGCAAATAAGTGATTATAGTTACATTCTAAAATATAATAGTTTCAGTCTGGTGTGTCTCAAGAGTAATTATGTGAAATGAATAAAGTGTGACGGCAATAAAAGTGTAAAAGCAAATTCTTTTATCAGTGTCATCTTTTAGTAATAACTCCTTTCCGTTTACACACCCTGTCAAGAGATTTGCTCGACTGAGTAATAATAGCTAGCCGGAGGACAAAGAACTCAAAATTAAAAATAGTAAAACAATAACAGGCGCTCAGCAAATAAGAAAACACGAACGGTACTGCGACAACTTCTCTTGCGATTCTTGCAATGTCGTCATACTCCTAGGACCTTTATGTACAAAAATGAGTGCAAAATTAGAATAATATTTTAGTCTTGAACAGTTTTCAGTAAGAAATAAAAGACCAAAATTTCTGCACCCTTGTTGCATTATAGTTTACATATGGAAGCATTAAGCCCAGTCATATTAAAAAAAAAGTGACTGAAAAGCAACTAATCAACATTTTAGCTGCTTATTATCCACCTACTTCATGTTATTCCAGATAAATAGTTGCAGAAATTCTTTTATTCCTAATTTTCTTGTAATTACAGGGGAAAATGGCAATACAGTAGGCTTTAAACGATTGTCAAATATTTTAAGAGGTGGTCACTATGTGGAGCCTTCCGTTCTCTTTGCATGTCCAGGACGTACAAAGTAAAAACGAATAACGGATTCCCCTTTTAAAGTATAAGTATTGGACAATTCAAGCAAATAACAAAGAATGTTTCAATCGACAAAAAAGGTGTGACATAAATCTACATTTTTGTGTAGCAAAATTTTGTCTTTCCCTTACGGTTTACCAGTTATGCAAAAATCATAATTTCATCATTCATTATCTGTTTACCCTCCTCTTATGTAGGACTTACACCCCCCAGGACTTACAAGCGGGTGCCTGGGTTCAGAGGCCCTTCGAGGAGCAGACACTCATGGATAGACAGAGCATCCAGGATGGGTGATCAGCCCGATGCCTGGTATGGGGTGAAGGAAGTAGATGAAACGAAATGTTGGTGAAATGGATGAACGGAAAGGTGATAATGGAGCAGTTAGTGGAATGAATGGCGGGGGAAACCGGAGAACCAGGAGAAAACCCGCCCAGACGCCGCTTCGTCCACCACAAATCCCACATGCAGGTCCATGGGATTGAACCCGGGCCGCCTCGGTGGGAGGCGAGCGGTCTAACCACTCGGCCACGGCGCCGCCTTGAAAAAATAATAATTTTTTAAAAATGTTCCATGTAAGGGGTAGTTAAGGTGGGGAGATTTTCTTGAAAATCTTCGTGTCGCATCTTTGGAAAGTACTGAATCTAAATACCGAGTGTGATGTTTATTCGAATTTTTGCTTCCAAGTTATGCTGTTCACACACACACACGCGCACATGAACTAAAAATGCTTTTTTTGGATACAGGAGCCTCAAAACATGCATTTCCCGTAAAATCTTTGTATTTAATTTTTGAATGAAAAACAATACCTTCTCTACCTACTATGTACGTAGTAGGGAAAGTAATAAATAGCTGCCAATTGGAAGATGTCAATCAGGAACAATACAAAATTAGTTACTTGCGTTTATACACAGAAAATTACTGATAAGAACATAATTCAGTGAACAAGCCTTTGCATTTACATTTTTACTTTCTCTACTACGTATAGTAAGTAGGGGAAGTATTGCAATCCACCCAAAAATTCGATACCGAGATTTCACCGGAAATACACAAAAGAAGCAATTTTAGAAAAACGTCCGTGTGTGTGAACAGCATAAATCAAAAACTAAAAGTCGGATTAACACCAAACTTAGTATATAAGTTCAGTACCATCCAAAGATGCGACACAAGGTTTCAAGAAAATCTCCCCAGCCAAGACGATTTTGATTAAAATATCATATGTTTGTTATTTTCATGTCACATGAAATGTATATCTTCAATTTTCTGTGAATGTCCTCAAACTCCTCTTCATTCTGAATGACTTTCGTATAACTGGTAAACCGTACGAGAGAGACAAAATTTTACTGCACAAAAAATGTACATCTCGTTAAAGGACACAATTTATGTTACATACAGTTTTTTATCGAGTGAACCATTTCCGAGACATTCCTTGTTATTTGTTTACATTTTCCAATACTTACACTTTTTCTCAAACGGAATACGTTATTCGTTTTTTTATGTCCTGGACATGCAAAGAAAATAGAATGCTCCACATAGCAACCAGCTGCTAAAAAATTGGATTAGCGATAAGATATTTTCTGCAAATGTTTATTTCGATTTACATGAAATGGGTGAAGAATAAGCGTTTGTAAAAATAGTTTGTACAAGAGTAGAGAAAGTGATGCGAGTATCATGTATCGGTGCTCGAGTATCAGTAGTATCGTTCCATCACCAGTTAAAGCCAAATGGTCGTTACTTTCTGGACTACCTACATATAACTTCGTAATAACTGTGAAATGATTATCGATATAGAGATCCATGTGAGTGAACCACATAAACTTTTAAAAGCCTAGTTAACCCCTTGGTTTCAGATACAAAGCGTTTGATATCGCTTTTATACCTAAAGAAAACTGCAGCGCCCTTATCTCATGTTCTTCGCGGTAGGGTTTCATAAACGTCTGTTTGAGCTACAAAGCCGAAAAATGGTTTTCCTATAGCAGGCATATCACCTGCAGGCAGCACACAAAATGAGCTGTGTGTGGGATTAGCTTGAAGGTAATTGTGTTTCTGACGCTGGTCCCTTGTAGTACAAAGAGGCGTGGCGGAAATTGGGGTTGATGTTACAACCAAACATAGCTTTGTCTTCAGATCTTGAGTAATCGATATTATGTAACAACAGCTCTCTTAATACAAAACCCTGAAACAATGTCTTATCATATTTAAAATATTCCCCTATCTTTACATTAGCTTTATGCTTTTGGGGGATGTATAGAGTTATTCAAAAAGAAGGAACAGAATTTAAATATGTATTTCTAATGAACGATAATAGATGGCGACACATGCGATACATCACTGAATACAGGAAAGTTCAAAATTTTATTTTATGTGTTCAAATTGAACACC
The DNA here is from genome assembly GCA_030765065.1 of Deroplatys truncata. Lineage (NCBI taxonomy): Eukaryota > Metazoa > Arthropoda > Insecta > Mantodea > Mantidae > Deroplatys > Deroplatys truncata. The sequence goes on from CM060986.1 coordinate 138,890,609, forward strand.
ATTTGTTATGCAATAACGACCAGTGCTTCTCCGTTTGCATACCCAAACATCTTCTATGAATTCATTGTATCAATGGTAATTTTTTATGACGAGGCGGCTCGTTGTTGAACTTACAACGAAATACACGCTGCAATGAAACCATGGATTTACGCTTTGCATAATACAGCACACAAAACGACTTTTCCTGTGGCGTCGCCATTTTCTCGTAAACAAACACCGCGTCGCTGTAGGCACTGAACGGAACTAATATGTGGGGGCTTAAATCTTTGTTTCCTCTATTCAATAATGCGTCGTTTGTGATGCTATCTATTGTCATTCATTGAAAATGAATATTTAAAATCTTTTCCTTCTTTTTGAATAACAATTTGTTACATTCACATGACTATCTACCCTCAATCGTTTGATAGTGGGTATAAAACTATTATTCCTAAAGCTTATTCTATCTACTTCATTTTAACCCAGATAAACCTTTGCATAAATAGCAAAATTACACATTTCGTCATAGATGCAAAGAGAACAGACATAATCAAATGTTTAAGAACTGGACGCTTTATGATGGCCTTAAAATGTCTTGCTCTTTTCATGACATCGCGAGAAAAAGCTGAATGTCGACAGGACTTTAAAACAATGAGAAAGTATTGAACAATTTGAGTCAATAATAACGGATATCTCAAATGTTTATGCCACAAGAAATTTATTAGAAATTGTGTGTTTTAAACAAATATACATTTCTTGTGCAGTAGTTTTCGTCTATCGTTTAACGTTTACTAGTTATACAGGGTTATACAAAATTCTTTCCGAATGAAGAGGACTTTAAGGCTATTCCCAGAAGATTTAAGGTATGTTTTTTATTTGTTAGCAAATATCCTTAATATATGGTACTTTAATCAAAATTATTGGAGCCCATTTTTAAACAATAAATATTATCGAAAAATATTTCGTGTAAAGGGATGTGTGATGCTGAAATGTTCTGACAATCTTCTGCATCCTTGAAATATACTGAACTTAAGTGTCAAGTTTGTATTTTTCTGACTTTTGTTTTTTGAGTTACGCTGTTCACACACATACACGGCTTTCTTCTAAAACTTTGATGTTACATCCACATGACTTTCTCCGCCCTCTATCGTTTATTAGTGGGTATACAGGTTACTTTTACGAACATTTATTTCCCTGTCTACTTCATTTTAATCGAAATAAACATTTCCGGAAATTATTGAAGCACACGTTTATTTATAGATATTAAGGTAATATAGATAGTCAAATGTTTTAGAATTGCACGCTATACGACGATCTTAAAATTCCATACTCTTTTCATAACAATACGAGAAACAATTGAAAATAGACATTACTTCAGAAGAATGGCTACGTATTGAACAATTCAAACCATTAATAACGGATATCTGGGAAATGGCTGATGCCACAAAAAGTTATGTGAAATAAATTGTGTGTTTTAGAGCTCTACATTTCTTCTGTTGTACGTTTTTGTCTATGGCTTTAACGTTTACCAGTTATACAATATTACACAAAATTCTTTCCGAATGAAGAGGGCTTCATAGACTATTTCCAGAAAATACAAGATATAGATTTTATTTTTATGAACATCTCTAATGTATAGTATTTTAATCAAAATCATTACAGACAATTTTTAGAAAATCATAGTTTTCGAAAAATGTTCCATTTAAAGGGTACTTTGAATCGGGGGATTTTGTTGAAAATCTTTGTGTCACATCTTTGAAAAATATGAACCTAAATAACCTGTTATATTTATCAGACTTTTCGTTTTTTTTTAGTTATGATTTTTACAGTCACAAACACACACGTGCACATACATGTTTCCAAAAAAATGCTGTATTTATATTCAGCGTGACCCAAAACGTGTATCTCCGTTGAAATCTATTGTACTTTTGGATAGAATGCAATACTTTCCCTACTTACTATACTAGTAGAGAAAGTAAAAATCTGATGTGATACATTATATGACTCTCTCCTCTATTTTTAGTAGTGGGTATACGAACTATTCTTACTAAAGCTTATATTGCTATCTACTACATTTTATTTCAAATATACCGTTACTGAAATAGCTACATTACACATTTCGTTATAGATACAAATAGAACAGCGATAGTAAAATTTTTTAGAACTGGTCGCTACATGCTGGCTTTAAAATTTCATACGTTTTGTATGCAATCGCCAGAATCAGCTGAATATTCACAGGACTTTAAGAGAATGACCAAGAAACGTACGATTCGAGTCATTAATAAGGGATATCTTAAATGACAAAAAACTGTTTGAAATAGATTGTGTGTTTTAAAGAGATCTACATTTTTATGTAGTTCGTTTTCGTCTGTCACTTAACGTTTAAAGTGACAGAACGAAAACGAACTACATAAAAATGTAGATATCTTTAAAACACACAATTTATTTCAAACAGTTTTTTGTCATTTAAGATATCCCTTATTAATGACTCGAATCGTACGTTTCTTGGTCATTCTCTTAAAGTCCTGTGAATATTCAGCTGATTCTGGCGATTGCATACAAAAAGTATGAAATTTTAAAGCCAGCATGTAGCGAACAGTTCTAAAAAATTTTACTATCGCTGTTCTCTTTGTATCTATAACGAAATGTGTAATGTAGCTAGGTTAATAAAACGCGCCAACATTAGCGTCTATTTTTATATCCAATGAAAATTACGAAAACATATGCTCTAGGGAAAATGTTCCAGCAAATTCCTAAAAGAAACGCGCCAATATTACGTCATTTGCTCGTCTCTAATAATGATAAACAGCTCACCCCCTCGCTACATTATTGCACGGTATTATTGTCAGTTTCAGTAAGGCCGTATAAACTTACTTCTCGACAATGCTTACAATCAACAAACATCTCAAATCAATGTCACACAATAATGCATATTCACACTACAATCACTCTTTACATTTACATAATTTGTGATACAAATTACTGCGTCATGTTTTAGAAGTAATTAACTTGTATCTATGCTACCTAGTTACCTGGTATTTAGGTAGCAGAATGACGAATGTATATTGATGCATGGATTTAGAGCTTTAAATGACGTGACTTCAAACCCATAGCCGAAAAAGCAGACGTGATTCTCCTACTTCAGAGATCCGGCAGCCTTTCCTCTTATGCAACCCGTTTAGTTCACTTTCGGGGACTTAGACGCTAAAGCACTGATAACTAACGATGGAACAAAAGTGCCATCTAGATTAGTACATCGGACACAATAAACTAATAGATAATAGTAACCTACGATGCGAATATCGTAAAGTATCATATTTCAATATGAGATTGGAAGATTGACAAGCGAGGCCACAGGCCGAGTTTGATAACTAATCGAGTATTGTAGTACGTAGTTAGGATATGTACTTTAGTTACGTAATATCGATTTTTTAATTTACTTTAGCAAATTGCATTTTTATTTCAGATGTAGTATAAGGAACCACTGAAACAGTACACTAGATTGATACATAGTTGATATGTGTGTGTAGTGGGCCATGTATGGTTTGATAGACGATTGATTTTTTTCTTAGTTTTTGTTTTAAAGAGAAGAACCTGAGTATTAGGTTAATTAAATATTCTTTGAAAAATGAGTTCTGACGAATATATTTAAAACGCAGCTAATTAAGTTATAGATATTTTAATTCCTAACAAATCCGACTTTGTTATTATTAATAAAATAATAGTTTATTATTTATGTATGCTGCACAATACGCAACCAGTTTCGTGATGAGAATTACATTACGAAAATCGTTGCCTAACAGAAGCTTCATTACGATACTAGTTGCGTAATGTAATAACATTACGAAACTAGTTTAGTGAAGAATAGGTTTACAACGTTTTTTTAGTATATTGTAAAATCAATATTATGCACCTAAAGTAGATAAGGTACATTTCATAGTTAATATATAGCCAATTAATACGTTAGTTGTAACAAAATATCATGAATATAGAAGCCGATCTATAAAAATTAACAAAATTGTATACTGTATTATTCTACAATGATTGTACAATATTTTACAATAATTGAATATTGTATTAAATATTCAGAGTATTTGTGGAATTGAAAAGAAAATGCGGTTTGTTGTTGGATAACATTAGAGTAGTGCATGTGTCTTGCAGTTATGTGGATGACAATGTGCCGCATTTATATTGTCCAAGAGGATGCCACATAATTCAGAAACGTGTGCACTTTGTGTGTGGTGCTTACGAACATATGAATTTGACCCCAACGCCAAGGTAGCTCTCCTATCTCTTGAACCTTATCAAAGCTTTTGCTGCTCTTCTGTCATGGCTTGTCTTTGATTCGTTTCTGGGATCGGGTACTCCGGCAGGTGCTGATTGTCAAGCATCAACATTTGGCTTCTGCAAGACATCTCTCTTTAGACTATTCACTTTAACCGAGCAGATGGTTCCGTGGCAACACCAAACGTTCGTATTCGGAAGGTTCCGAGTTCAATTCCCGTTGAGCTGGCCATTCCGAGTTTGGTTTTTATTAGCCGTTTTTCCTGGTTGATGAGCGAATGCTGGAGTGAATTAAACAATGGTGCAAACTTTCCTCTACTCTATTCCCTATCATTTCATGTACTTATATTTTAGGGTCGTAGGATCAGGCGAGTAGATGGCGATGGAGTTTGCTTTGTGAAACTGTCTGCCCTGGCGCTAGCTGTGGCACGGACACTAAGAGGGACCTCTCCATGGGGAGAAGTAGACCTGCGAGTCCCGCCGGAGGTCTGGTAATGATGTAACATCGGGAAACGTTAGAGACCCCGCCTTACGTCCGAGTCCCGTCCCGAATTTGATCGTTCGCCTCATCCCTTCTTTCGGGGTTCTAAAGCCAGTAGGCGACTGTACGCTTAAGTGTCGTAATCTTCCTCCTACTTCCTGATAAGCATAACCATCTTCTATAGGAGTACTATACATTAATAATAGAAATCTTATACTGTACCTACTAGATGCTTCATATTTTTTCTCAAGAATGCCTCATGTATCCATCTTTAAAATCTTTGCTGCCTAACCAACCATGTGCCATTGGGATCATAATACCTTGTCCTCAAAATCAGCGTTGTGACAATAAAATCCCCATTTTTTAATTTTCTTATTACGTACCTAGTGGCTAGACAGTTCGATACTGAAGTTGCACCGGAAATACATTCATTGAAGCACCTAAAAAGCCCGTGTGTCTGTGAATAGCATAGCTCATAACGAAAAGTGGTATAAAGACTAAAGTTAGCATTTGAGTTCAGTACAATTTAAGGTTGTGACACGGACATTTTCAAGAAAATCTCAAATCCTAAAATAATCTTCACATGGAAAACATTTCGAACACTTTGATTTTCTAAAAAATTGTATTTTGTGATCAAAACACCATATAATAAACATATTTACGTGACAAAAGCAAAATGTATATTTTGAATTTTCTGGGAATAGCCTGAGAACTCCTCTTCAGAACTTTACGAAATTCCTTCTCTGAAGAGGAGTTCTTAGTGTCCGTGCCACAGCTAGCGCCAGGGCAGACAGTTTCACAAAGCAAACTCCATCGCCATCTACTCGCCTGATCCTACGACCCTAAAATATAAGTACATGAAATGATAGGGAATAGAGTAGAGGAAAGTTTGCACCATTGTTTAATTCACTCCAGCATTCGCTCATCAACCAGGAAAAACGGCTAATAAAAACCAAACTCGGAATGGCCAGCTCAACGGGAATTGAACTCGGAACCTTCCGAATACGAACGTTTGGTGTTGCCACGGAACCATCTGCTCGGTTAAAGTGAATAGTCTAAAGAGAGATGTCTTGCAGAAGCCAAATGTTGATGCTTGACAATCAGCACCTGCCGGAGTACCCGATCCCAGAAACGAATCAAAGACAAGCCATGACAGAAGAGCAGCAAAAGCTTTGATAAGGTTCAAGAGATAGGAGAGCTACCTTGGCGTTGGGGTCAAATTCATATGTTCGTAAGCACCACACACAAAGTGCACACGTTTCTGAATTATGTGGCATCCTCTTGGACAATATAAATGCGGCACATTGTCATCCACATAACTGCAAGACACATGCACTACTCTAATGTTATCCAACAACAAACCGCATTTTCTTTTCAATTCCACAAATACTCTGAATATTTAATACAATATTCAATTATTGTAAAATATTGTACAATCATTGTAGAATAATACAGTATACAATTTTGTTAATTTTTATAGATCGGCTTCTATATTCATGATATTTTGTTACAACTAACGTATTAATTGGCTATATATTAACTATGAAATGTACCTTATCTACTTTAGGTGCATAATATTGATTTTACAATATACTAAAAAAACGTTGTAAACCTATTCTTCACTAAACTAGTTTCGTAATGTTATTACATTACGCAACTAGTATCGTAATGAAGCTTCTGTTAGGCAACGATTTTCGTAATGTAATTCTCATCACGAAACTGGTTGCGTATTGTGCAGCATACATAAATAATAAACTATTATTTTATTAATAATAACAAAGTCGGATTTGTTAGGAATTAAAATATCTATAACTTAATTAGCTGCGTTTTAAATATATTCGTCAGAACTCATTTTTCAAAGAATATTTAATTAACCTAATACTCAGGTTCTTCTCTTTAAAACAAAAACTAAGAAAAAAATCAATCGTCTATCAAACCATACATGGCCCACTACACACACATATCAACTATGTATCAATCTAGTGTACTGTTTCAGTGGTTCCTTATACTACATCTGAAATAAAAATGCAATTTGCTAAAGTAAATTAAAAAATCGATATTACGTAACTAAAGTACATATCCTAACTACGTACTACAATACTCGATTAGTTATCAAACTCGGCCTGTGGCCTCGCTTGTCAATCTTCCAATCTCATATTGAAATATGATACTTTACGATATTCGCATCGTAGGTTACTATTATCTATTAGTTTATTGTGTCCGATGTACTAATCTAGATGGCACTTTTGTTCCATCGTTAGTTATCAGTGCTTTAGCGTCTAAGTCCCCGAAAGTGAACTAAACGGGTTGCATAAGAGGAAAGGCTGCCGGATCTCTGAAGTAGGAGAATCACGTCTGCTTTTTCGGCTATGGGTTTGAAGTCACGTCATTTAAAGCTCTAAATCCATGCATCAATATACATTCGTCATTCTGCTACCTAAATACCAGGTAACTAGGTAGCATAGATACAAGTTAATTACTTCTAAAACATGACGCAGTAATTTGTATCACAAATTATGTAAATGTAAAGAGTGATTGTAGTGTGAATATGCATTATTGTGTGACATTGATTTGAGATGTTTGTTGATTGTAAGCATTGTCGAGAAGTAAGTTTATACGGCCTTACTGAAACTGACAATAATACCGTGCAATAATGTAGCGAGGGGGTGAGCTGTTTATCATTATTAGAGACGAGCAAATGACGTAATATTGGCGCGTTTTTTTTAGGAATTTGCTGGAACATTTTCCCTAGAGCATATGTTTTCGTAATTTTCATTGGATATAAAAATAGACGCTAATGTTGGCGCGTTTTATTAACCAATAGCAGCTCAGTTATAATCTTTAGGCATATCGGGGTGTAGGAGTATAAAAAGGGCTAAGTCAGAGGTAAATCCCTTCAGTCCATCGGAAATATGTGTACATTACACGTCGGCTACAGTCCATCAGAAACGTTTGTGCATTACACGTCGCTGAATACATCGCACAGTTTATCGATTCGCAGGTTACGCGTAGCAAAGTTATATAAAAATCGCAAGTGTCGTAAAGTTAATTACACAAAAAGTTGAAGTGCGCGAATTAAGAATGAGCAGTAAATAAGTTATTATAACAGTTTCAGTTTGGTGAGTGTCAAGATTAATATGTGAAAGTGCATAATATGTTACGACAATAAAGTGTAAAACAAATTCTTCATCAGTGTTATCTTTGGATAAAAGACTCCTTTCCGTTTACACACCTGTATCAGATAAGTGCTCGACCAAAAAGATCATAGCTAGCCGGAGGACAGTGAACCCAAAAAATATTAAATAAAATAACAGGCCCTCAGTAAAAGATAACACGAAGTGACCGCGACAAATTGTCTTTTATACGTGCGGCAGATAAACAGTAGCATTCTTTCAAACAAACACTAATACCGTCGCATATTTGGCTCCCAAACTTGGAGCTAACAAACTTAACAAAGAATAATACCACTGCAAAATATCATAGTGTAATTCCACATTGCAAACCTTCGTGTAGTAGTATAGTGAAATACAACTTGCTTACATTAATATTCAGTAGTATGTTAGTAAACACTCTCCTAATTAATCATGTTTTTTTCCCATATAAACTAGTGTGTTACATTCATTAATACGTCATCTCGGCCTCGACTACCTGGGAGCTCAACTCGAATTCCTTCCAACATAATTATATTCCGCCATTCTTCTAATTAAGCAAATGCATGGGATTATAACTCAACTGATGCCATATTCAACAGTGTTGAAAATAATATATGTTATCACCACTCTCAGAATATTACTCTTGTAGCATTTCGGATGTCACACGCAGGACATGCTTAAGGTAGGAGTTAATCATACATTAAGGTTTTATGGGCTTGAGCTTACAGCCGGCCTTAACTATTGCGGTTTTATAATAACTTTATTAAACACAATGTGTAACATATAGGTTGAGATGGTGTTTTGTTTACGTAATTTATTGTTACGTAAGTTATTAGCCTCACGCTTGCAAAGCCAACTTGAAGTAGAATTGTTGTTCTTGGAGTTTAATGTTTATTTATTTACTTTGCTCCATGTATGAACGTCAATTTTAAAGTGTATTGTTTGTTACGTAATATGCTGCTACGTATGTAAAAGCTGACTTGAAGATCATGCATTTCTGTTGTTACGCTGCAAGTTTTAAAATATTATATTAACTTTGTTATTAAACTGCTTCTATAGGCAGTATTTATGTTTGTGTGCCTCGGCTGCGTCAGTATTGTTTTAGAGTCACGTATCTCTTAAGCAGGGCGTGGTACGACAATAATGTGTGCTTACACAGATTTTAAGTTTAAATTCACTTCTTTTTATTAATCCTTGACTCAAATTAAATAGCACTAAACTGATATTAACTGCTGTGAGATTCTTTAATTTAAAACTTGTGCTTTGTTATCACGTATACTTAATTTTCGTTACTCACGTATACGTAATAAATCTTTAGAGAACACATCTTCCATCCGGTCACTACCAAGGTCTGCCAGCGACTGAACATATTTAAACCGTCAAAACCCGTAAACTTTAGTATTCCAAATCTCTGATTGGCTAATCCTAGTCCAATAGAGTATCTGCATTTTACTAAAGCTTTTTCTGGCTTGATTGGCTAATTTTAAACTGTCACAAAATTTACATTATCGTTACTCTAATCATGACTAGTAACATTTAAACTCTCAAACTCATTATTGCCTCAAGGTTACCTCATTGTTACCTCATTATTAGCAACTTTAAACTTATTATTCTCACAGCTCTTACATTATTACATTATGTAATGTATTCACATAAGATTATTAAACCTGTTTACAATAATGTAAGCATACGCGGTGACTGTTACATACATTCAAAAAAAATATTACATACATATTGCTTCAAGGCGGGCTGTTATTTAATTTATATATTATATAATTTAATTTAAATAATCCAATACTGCCTCAAGGTTTCGTTTGAGTTATGGTTTTCACCAGTCTTTTGTTAGTGTGCTTAGTGGTTGAGTTCTGTTTTCACACTTCAATAAATGATTCTTTGGGCATGATGTGTTGCACAGTTTACAGATCAGACAGTTTAATCTCTGTCATTTATAGATTCTTGGGGTCATAGTACCATCCGTTCTGGAATATCATCCCATCGAAGCTAAGGGCGGCGAAATGTGTGTACAAGTGGGTAGGAAGTTCGGTCCTTTTCGGTTTCTGCTGTAATCGCTTGTTCCCATTATTACCTACGGTATCTCATTGGTTTTGTTCTGTCTCTCTTCATGACGATTTTGTCTCTGGTAGTTCTAGGCAGTATCTAATATCTTCTATGAATAAAGATTCCTGGGCTACATGACTATTTCCTGTGAATTTTGAAACTGAAAGAGCTCAGTTTAGGAATCTGGCCTTGACGCTCTCCAGCTTACATAACTTTGAGTTTGAACAGCGTTATCGCTGTTGTTGGGGATAAATTCACTGCGGTTCTATAGGTTGTGACTAGAAGGCATGTCAATATGATATGGACATACTCCTCACACATAGTGGGTGGAATTATGTTATGTAGGATGGTTTCTGAAACGCTTGATTTCCATATTCGAGGAATTCTCCCAACACGTTCACTATCGAAGTTTGAACGGTATTGTTTGCGTCCTTTTGATGAGTCTCATGTTCCTGCTCTAAATCTGGCGGACAGACGTACATTGAGAATACATTACATGATCTATTTGAACATGCGCCGTTGATGACGCGCTTTTTATCATTATCCTGTCAATATTCATGCGTTTTAAATTAAATACTCCTTGACGGATACGTAAACTCGTGCTTGGTTTCCATGATCTTCGGACCTAAACCAACCAAAACTTTATTTTGGGGGATATTTAATTGCTTTGTGCACTGAACTCCGGTTAAACTGCAGAGTCTTTGTGCCCTTTATATGGAAGTTTTGAAGAAATACGAGATTCTCCAAGGATACATCAGCACTTATGGGATTCCATGTGACAGTGGTTGACGTATGTATTCGGAGAACTTCTGAGTATTTATTTTATGAATTCGTGGAAGGCTATATCCTAGTCCAAGCGGGCCACTTCCGGCTTAGCTGGCCGTCAGCAAACTTATGGATGATGACATGTATTAGTGATCAATATAAGTCAATAAACTTTAAAATTTAAATTGCATAAGGCATTGTCAATTATAAAAGAGAGTAATTATAACTCCCTAGTTCAATGTGTTAAAACTTAAAATTATTAATAAAAATATAATCATAAAACTAGGATTAAAAGTTATATATTTGCCGCACGGCGGAAGTCATTAATATTAAAATGCAGCAGCAAGGTTCATCCAATATTGCCGTGTGTTAAAATAAGATAAAACAATAAAAACAATAAAAACACTAAGGGTCATTGGCATAATCTCTAAAACAACTAAGTATATTGAGACCAGATTTAAGAATAAATATGGCGGCATCCTGCATTTTTCTTTGGGTCCAGCCCCAACTTTTTAAAATGTTTCTTGTTTCAGGTGGAACTGCACCTCTGGACCCAAAGACTAGTGGTTGGACCTCGACTATTTTAACCTGGGCATACTGTGACTTGATGTGATCTTCTAGGATAGAATATTTGTCTCTCTTTTCGATATCTGCCTTGGCCAGTGAGTCCTTGTCTTCATAACGTATAGTGACGTCGAGAATTGATGCCTTATCTTCCTTAATAACTACGAGGTCTGGCTTAAGGAGTGTACTATTATTTACTTTGAATGAATGCTCTGTTAATATTAGGGCCTCTGGATATGAATTTGAAATACTTTGCTCGACGTCCCTCACTATTTTGTCGTCTAGCAATTCTTGCAGGTTTAGTCGAGGTACATAAACCAAGGATATGTCCGGCTGTTTCGGGCGCATTGTGGCAATTCCTGCATATTTTCTAAATGTACTGTAGATATATTCTCTTTACAATTTGGGCCAAAATTTGTAAGACATCACCGCTTATCTGATCCATACTTGGCAGCGAATTGGTATTGTGATGCAGAGATGAAATGCTTCCAGTGTAATGGGAAAATTTCCGGAGTCATCCTCTTCATATTCCTTAACTAATTACCCTGATTTTTATAGGACTTACCCCTCGAAGTATTTAAAAGCCAATGCCTTGGGACAGTAGTCTGTCGAGAAGCAAGCAAACTCTAAATCATAGCACATCCAGGAGGGTGATCAACCCAGTGCCTGGTATGGCAGTGAAGAAGAACAAAATGAGATTAGTGATGAAAGGATTGCTATGAAAGTTCATGGAACTAGTTATCCAACCCAAACATTTGCCTAGCTCCCGAGGAAAACCGCGAAAAAATTTGGTCAGATTGGTTGACCCTCCCGATTGAGGGCCACAGACCTCACCGCCTGAGCCATTCCCTCGGTGTAAGTCATCATCACGTGAAACTTTTTATTTTACCTAACCGATATAATGTTTAATTACGTTGTTTTAAATATTTCAGTGTCTATTTAAAACTTAATGTTCCTACACTTCTGAAATTCACGTTTTGAGCAAGAAAAGTTAAGTGTTGGTGATATTATTTTAATAGGTACTAGAAAATTCTTGTCATTTGAATAATTTTATCTAATTAATTATTGTTATTTGTTTTCGCTTTTATAACTTTCATTGTCCTTGTTTAAAATTAACACTTCATTTAGAAGCTACTTTTTGTGAAGTATTATTTTGTAGCTTGTAAACTGCAGAACACTATTTCCGCAATTTTATAAATTTGCATTCTTGTTAACTGAAATGCACTGAATTTCTTCCATCATTAACACAACAGGAGTCTTAGGACTTGTGTTCATAGAACGTTACTTTAGTCCTCCACATTGAGGACGGCTTCCTTTAAGTTGGATCACACCTTTTTATTACAGCGTGTATTGGTGGTTGCGACTTCAGAAACAATATTCTGTGGCTAACTCGTCTAAATCCTGGTTCTAAAATGGGAATTTTCACGCCAAGGAATGCTCTTTCTCGAGTCAAATTATGATGGATGGTACTAGTAACTAACCACCACCTTCACATGGAGTGATTATTCATAGATTTTTCTAGCTCATAATATCCGCGCTATTTCTTACCTATTACTGCCTAATTCATAATAAATGAAACAGTATTGTGTTATAGATAGTATCGAAAAGTTCCAAAAATTCACGTACGGAAGCGCGCATTTTGATCCTTGGGTCAAAAACTGGCATGCTACGTATAGTAAGTAGGGGAAGTATTGTATTCCACACAAAAATTCGATACCGAGATTTCACAGGAAATACATGTTTTGAGAACCCCTGAATCCAAAAAAGGCATCTTTGGAAACATGTCCGTGTGTGTGTCTGTCTGTCTGTCTGTCTGTGAACAGCATAACTCAGAAACGAACAGTCGGATAAACACCAAACTTGGTATTTAGGTTCTCTATCTTCCAGAGATGCGACACGAAGGTTAGGTTTTCAAGAAAATCCCCCCACCCCACATTACCCTTTACATGGAACATTTTTCGAAAATTTCAATTTTCTCAAAAATGGCTCTAACGATTTTGATTAACATATATGTTTAAGATATTCTCCATGACAAATGAAATGTAAATCTCGAATTTTCTGGGAATGTCTCCATAAGTATTCTTCATTGTGAACGACTTTTGCATAACTGGTAAACCATAAGAGATAGACAAAGTTTTACTACACAAAAAATGTAGATCGCGTTAAAATACACAATTTTGTTATATACATTTTTGTTGTTGGGTGAACCATTTTCGAGATATTGCTTGTTATTCTCTTAAATTTTCCATTACTTATACTTTTTCTCAAATTCGTTATTCTTTTTTTGTCCTGGTAATACAAAGAGAACAGAATACTCCACATAGCAACCAGCTCTTAAAATATTTGACTATAGCTTAAAGCCTAGCAATTCCCCCTTGCATCTACAAGAAAATTAGCAATAAGTTTAACATCTCGATATCTCGATTAACATGAAGCATATGGAGAATAAGCGTTTGTAAAAATAATTTGTACAAGAGTAGAGAAAGTCATGTGACATCAGATTGTTATGTTAAACACAAACGCATTTGCAAATTCCTTATTCCACGGAGGGAAATATAAGAGCTTAATTAATGAAACCACCAACTGTGAGTCTAAATCTGAATATCTGAGAGTTTATTAAATGGCCACATAGGGTCTCAATGAAAGAATTAATCTCCCCTATCATCTACTTCATTTCTTTCGACTTATGGAGTCTTCAGTATTCATCTTTCCATCTCTTTTTAGGCCTCTCTAATTTATTTTCTCTTGGTTCAACATCTGGGGATGCGTTAGTCATTTCTTTATTACATTTAATTTGAATCTCCAAGTTTTCGTCAAAGTTCCTTTTACCTTTCCTTAGATTTTATTCAATTTTTTATGCTTATCTTATTTTTGCCATCCCAAAATACGTATATGACGTCTAGATATTGAGAAATATTTAATTTTTCTATTAGTATATTTTTCGTTAACGCTTGAAACCTCTTTGGTCAGTTATATTTGGATGTCACTTTGGTTTTCTCTGCAGAAAGTTTCAATTTTTGTTTTTTATAATACTGTTTTATTTACCAAGTCCTTTGTGTAGGATAGTTTCATTATCAGATATTTAATTATCATAACTTCTTTCTTCTTAAACTTGCCCTTGATATTATCATTTATTAGCTGGCTATTCTTATATTCTCGTTTAGCTATGAATTAAAAATGCAAAGTGACAAACTACGTCCCTAAAGAATTCGTTTTTTGTGAGGGTGTCTTTCTAACCCATGTTCTTAAGTTTATTTTAGGGTCTATATTGCTTTTTACATATTACGAAATATGTTTCTTTTATGTGTAATATTCCTTAAAACATGTATGTTTTGGGCATTATTTATTATCACGTAAATAAATTATAAGTCAATTATTAAAATACAGGATGCATATTTTAACTATGTAAACAAGTAAGTCATTTTATATACGATAATTAAGAATAATTATATATGGATAAACAGGGGAGAAGGAAAGATAAGGTTTATGTATACAGATAGTTCATGTAATACTCAGTAACCTAACAAGTCGATGCAACTTCCACTGGCAGGAAGGACCATAAAAGAGTAATTGAGGTGCCGAGGATAAGCAACTGTACTCAGCTTTTGTGACCACCCAGAACCAAGGCCTTGCAAGCCACCATCATTTGATTTCTCATTCCAAGTAAACAGATGACGTGGCTAGTAGGAACCAATGATGCAATGGTAAATATTTTTAAAATGTTCTAGAAGCTTCGAAGATTCACTTACTTCAGTCTCTACTATTAGTGGGCCCAGTTTGTTAAATTTATTCAGCTTGTCTTCATGTTACACCGAGAGGTAAATTCGCGCCAAGAAACAAAGGAGACAATGTCGCACTACAAATTTGCTAAATAAACTTGTGTATCAGACTATATTATAATGCATGATGTAGTGTATGCGTGTGCGTTGTTGTGTGCATTTTGCGTCGGACACATCATTGCTGTGTATAGTATATTGTTGAGCTAATTGTTTCCTTTGTAACTTTGCATTATTGTCCGACGCGGCATACTTCCCTCCATTTCCTATTCGGGGGTGAAGACAGGTTGAGAGAAGAGTCTCTGTGTGATAGCGTGGGTCCGTGAGTAGAGTCAGTGTAGTGTAGGTCTTCAGAATGTATGGTTGCGTGTGTGAGATGGGTGTGTGTGCGTGGGGCATCTCCTCCAGTGTTCGTGTAACCATTAGTGTATAATGTAGGGCACCTTGTTAATTTTAATAAATCAGAGATAAATGTGAATTTATGTATTTTTATGTTCTAAAGATCCCACGCTCGCTTTAGATTTGTGCAGCAAGTTCTTGGTATCTCTGTCGCCTCTGAGTTACGTCCCTCAATGTTTATGCCCGGGTAACTAAATTTAATATTTTAGCTGCAAACCTTTTGGCCTCACCCCGGTGTATAACATTGTTAAGTCTTCAATGTGTATATTCGCGCGTTATGCCTCAATAGAACAGTGAAAGTGTCATCCTCAAGTTTACTATAAATACGACAAGTGCAATACTGACCTGTGTGTGTAAATTTAACTCTGGAAATTTTTAATCAGTATATGACTAGTTTGTATGCGCCACCGCATGTACAACAGTTAGATATCCGAGGAAGAAGAACTAGAAGCAGGAGGATGAGTGATCCATCACGACACGATCACCGAACGACACTTTCCCTATTTCTTAAATAACGCCAAACACCTATAAAACACAATTTATTCAATATCAACAACAAGGAATGCTGTTATTTACACTGTCAAACGCTTTTCTGTAATCCAGCAGGCCATGTAGTTAAAATGTTACATTAAGCTGAGACATTTAAAACCATAAAAATAATGCATATAACAGGGCACTTTCGCGGACTCTTTCCACATTTGTCATGTCGATGATTAACCTTTAGAGTAGTTTCTTTAAGGTTTGCCATTCCATGCTTTAATGCTGCATCATGGTAATCTCGAGCACCTAATAAAGCCAAAATTTGTAAATATTAATATCAGGAGATTGTGGCACATTTCGAGATATATTTTTAAAAATGTTTTGTTTCCATCATTCTGTGAAACATTCTATAGCTTTAAAATATCCAAACCATTATCTAGTGGGTTAGCTAGATCTTTTATATATCATTGTGAAATTTCTAGGAATTTATTTGCATTTCTTGGTTTAATATTGTAGCGTTCCAGGACTGGGAACAAACTCCGGGTATCAGTATAACGCACAGCTGTAGCACCCGGTATTTTCTGGGTCATTATAATATTTAGAAGCATCTGGAGCGAATGTAAGAGGAAGGAAACACAATTGCTGTTATAAGCCCCTTTTCTCTCAGGATTGCTCCGAGTTTACAAATATGTATGCTTCCTCAGTGACACGTAGCTGGTTGCCTATTATATACCAGAAACTTTAGAGCGATGTCGGTGTCTAAGAACAGCACATATTCCAGAAGATCAGTTGCAGCTGTTGCTACGTGATGATGTAAACTGTGATGAAGCGTACGCCACGGATCACCACATTGTCATACTCATGGAGGAAACAGATGGTGTTTTAGAACCATAATAATCTCCCACATTCACAGCTTCGCTTTCCTGGCAGGAGTGAGTGAAACGGAATGAAGTTACTGCCTTCCTTTCCCCCAACTTTCAGCGGTTTGCTACTCAAGGCCCTTAATCCAATGGCAGCTATAATCATCGTGGTTTTATGAACGCATTAAGAACTCCAAGCTTTTTCAGCTGGATATGTTGTGGCAGATGTCCAAAATAAGAGCCATGGGAGCTGTAAGCGTTTCCAGAGTTTTAACGCTATGTGTTTTATTTCGTTTGTTCGTATTATGCGCTCATACTAAATCTATCTGCTAAAATAAAACAAAAAATAAATTCCCTAGACTGAAATTATTTATTGCAAGTACAGAAAGAAACAAAAGTCACAAAGTATAAGCATTTCTTTGCAATAAATTGAATGAAACAATTTTAAATGGTGCGTGGCTTGCATTTTATGTGCACCAGGATCGCTTATAAGGATTCCACTCACATGCCAGTCAGCTGACTACGTAAGTCATAAGCTACAAAGTGCGAGGCGTATTTATACCTCTTCATTACGTTTGTATGTTTATTGTCTCATTTGTGTTATTTTATTATATAGCAGGGTTCAATCACATCTGCGGTGTAAGAAATAGGTCTGTATCTACACAGGATGGACCATTTAAGTTGAAACTGCACAATATCTCCAAAACTAAGCGTTTTGGAAAGAAATGTGTGATAAAAGTTGCTTGATATTATGGGGGAAAGTAAATCCGTTAGTCATGATTTGTTTAAAGGACATTATGGTGGTCACTTTAAATTCAATTTCGTTTTTTTTTAATGGAAAGCTACCATTAGGACCAATTTAAATTGACCCTAAAATGACGATCACAACGTCCTCCAAATAAAACACGACTAATGGCATTTACTTCCCCCATAATATCAAGCAACTTTTATTCAAAATATTTATTTCTACAACGCTTATTTTTGGAGATATTGTGCAGTCCCAACTTAAATGGTCCATCCTGGATAATTTTTGTAGTAACTTTAGACTTCCGTACCAGGAGAAATGTAAGAAGCGTTGGAAAGAACAAGAGTACGGGTTATTGCACTGTGTGTTACATATTTGTAAAAATCTTTGTTAGTTGGCGCACAAGTAACAACACTGTGAAAAGTCCGAAATGGTTTACAAACAGGGGGTTTTTCACTGTATTCTACCATGTGAACCCAGGTTGTCCAATCAGCTTAACAGAAATTTGTTGGTGTTTAAATGCAAAGTAAATCCGCCAGCTCGAGGACCAATAGAATTAATTTGTAAGCTTCTCATTTGCACCTCTCAAAACTGTATATATTTGTGGTGCTCGTCAACATTTCATGCAGCTTTGGACTTCAAAAGCAGGAGGAACCTCCTCGCAACCAATTTTTGCGCCGCAATTACTTTAAGAATGTAACTTAGTTTTGGAACATAACCGCGCGAGTAATATATGTGCTATAAGTGACAAGAAATTTGAGGAGAGAGTAACCGAACATGCAGAAGTCTTGTTATACGCAGTTAAACAAGTGATTAAGTAATGCGCTGAAAGACGAAGTGTAACCATGTACTTTGTTTAACACACAACTTGAAAGGTTGGTTGTAGGTTTCCTGTTACAATTCGGAACAAGAAAATGTGTGTTGAATTTTATATGTTTAAGTATCACGCCCTGGAGATCAATGAAAACCTGTTTCTACCAAACAAATAATTACAACAGATATTCGAACCCAGACAACAGGATCTTCAATGAGTAGCCGAGGCGATCGCTGGGCAATTTTTCCGAGTTCTTTAATGGTCGGGTATAGCCAAGCTGTTTGCAATGTAAACAAGGGTTAAATTCAGGTGCAAAAGACGCCTGGAAGATTTAGCCAAGGTATGAAACAGAAAAGAAATCAAGTGAAATATTTGAACTGGAAAGGCAAACACCAACACAGTATAACGGAAATAATTTGACCGACTGGCCAACTAACATGAGTAAGATAAAAGAAGATTATAATTATATTATACAAAGTGCACTACCACCCTTAATTTATGTTTAGTAAGCATGTTTGCGATAAAAAGTCATAGTTGGCAGTGACCAATATCAACATAATTATATTCTATTTCATTCAGTTACCATCCACTGACGGTGTGAGCATCAGAAATATTATGTTACTCTGTGTAATGGTTCATTATATTCATGAAACATCCTAGCAAATGCGACTCGTGATTTTCAAATTTACAAATGAATTCCCTAGTTATTCCATGGGTGGAAGATTTATCGATAGTTAGAAAATAATTCATGGCATTACACAAAATTTATAGATTTATTTGAAGTAGCCGCAGATTCAGTCGCATTTGTTTGACTGGGTCATGTAAACCTCCTTCCTCTGTCTTACCCTCTTTTTCTATTTATATCTTTTTATATGGAAAAAAGTGAAATTCAGCACTAATGTTGCTTGCACTGTTCCATACCTACTCTAGGCCTCTGACGAGAAAGCGTTTGCGGGGTGTTCTGCTTTCGTAGGAGTGGGGGGGCATAGTACCATTTGGCAGCTCACGATATATTAAATAGATGTACTGTCTATATTAAAACATCGCGCAATATTAGTATTCCAGCGTTTTTCACTTGGAGCAGCGTGTAAGTCTTTTCTAGTGATTTATAAACTTATGTACAATGGTCAGTAACAACTCTACACAGTCAAGCCTGAGAAATAGCTGCTAACGTTGTTAAAATCTGTTACGAGAGAGCAAACAAAAACAACTGGTCATTCAGTATTACTAGCACAAGAGTGTACGTTTTCTAAGAAGCCTTAAGTTTTGTTGTTATGTTGAAAGTAGAGCCGTAATCTTTCTCAAATAGCAATAGAATTGTTCATGTCAACACATTCCTTACACACACATTGTCGTGAGAGGAATACAGTATTTTACAAAGTATGCATATGCAAAAGTATTTTATCAATTTGCTTTTAATAATAAATACTCCAAGAAAGTGGTTTAAACTTCGTAATACATTGCATTAACATGTAAACATTTTTTAACCATCGTGCGTTTTCTCGACTTCATAGAGATGAATTTTGCAGTTACTATAGAAACATCAGAGATGCGGACTTAACCACACTCTTAATACTGGCTTGTCAAAGAAAACTTATGTGCCGGCGAATAATTTAGCCCCCAGGAGAGAGGGAAAGAGAGAGAGAGAGAGGCAATCGATTTGGTGATGTCACATGACTGTACAATACAAATCGGTGTCGAGCTACGTATAGCGAGTGAGCGAAGGAAAAGCTGCAGTAAATTTAATTTACAACCATACCACAGTTTCAAGTGCGTGAGGTACATATCTTTCAAATTCGGAGTCTTCAACAGGGACTTCCTCTTTAAGACACGCTGTGGCCTTTACTTCCTTTAAAGTTATTCAGTTTTCTTTAACACAGAAAGGGGCTCCAAAATAAGCATAATACTAATGTGCATCACACTAAAGATTACCTAACACCTTCCACAATCCATAATGAAATATAACCTTTAGGATAAAATATTTGTATCAAGCCCTTCTCTTAAAAATACACATACTTCTCTACTGAAAACACTTTAACTTTCTTAGACTTATTGGCAGACGACTGTTTCTTAACGAAAGCTCTTAATGCCACATCAGCCGCAAGTTACGTAAATAAGTTCCCACTTCAGCCACAAGTTACGTAAATAAGTTCCCACTTCAGCCACAAGTTACGTAAATAAGTTCCCACTTCAGCCACAAGTTACGTAAATAAGTTCCCACTTCAACCACAAGTTGCGTAAATAAGTTCCCACTTCAACCACAAGTTGCGTAAATAAGTTCCCACTTCAACAACAAATTACGTAAATAAGTTCCCACTTCAACCACAAGTTACGTAAATAACTTCCCACTTCAGCCATAATTTGCGTAAATAACTACCTATTTCAGCAACAATTTAGGTAAATACCTTCCTACTCCAGCCAAAAGTTACTTAAATAGCGTTCCACTTCAGCTTACAAGTTACTTATAAAACGTTCCAACTTCAGCCACAAGTTACGTAAATAACTTCCCACTTCCACCACAAGTTACGCAAACAACTTCCCACTTGCGCTACAAATTACGCAAATAACTTCCCACTTCCGCCACAAGTTACGCAAATAACTTCCCACTTCCGCCACAAGTTACGCAAATAACTTCCCACTTCCGCCACAAGTTACGCAAATAACTTCCCACTTCAGCCACAAGTTACGCAAATAACTTCCCACTTCAGCCACAAGTTACGCAAATAACTTCCCACTTCAGCCACAAGTCACGCAAATAACTTCCCACTTCAGCCACAAGTCACGCAAATAACTTCCCACTTCAGCCACAATCACGCAAATAACTTCCCACTTCAGCCACAAGTTACGTAAATAACTTCCCGCTTCAGGCACAAGTTACGTAAATGACTTAAACACAGATAACCTTGAATTAAGTAATAAAATTATAAGAAATTGTCAAAAGAAACACATAATAAGACGGAAGGAAATAAATAACGAAATGCACCGTATATTCAGTGGTGATGGCTATTATACTCAGTGCAGAAGATATCGACCAGAGAACCCATTTTAGTGCTTTGGAGCGAAATAAAAAATTTAAAAAATGCATTCGCCCTCGTAATGCTCCTATATTACTTCATTTTTTGAGCTTCATGTCAGTGAAATGTCTAACTTTTATTACGGCCTTAGTAATAATTTCGCTTATCGTGGAATTATTTGGTAAAGTAATCTTACTCAGCCTCTCTTATTAGACCTGGTTTAATCATTTTGCGTTTTTAAAGATTGCTTTTCCAAATTGCTTTCACTTTTTATGTTTATATTGACTCTATAAAACTCGCTTTTATTTTGTAATAATGGTTATTCTTTTTTCTGTTTTGGCTACGTATCGAATTATGCACAAAACGTTGAACCATTGGGATAAACGCCTTATGATTACTTCTGTGCAAAATACGGATTTAATAAGTAAACATGAACGCTATAATACACCTAAAGCATTTAAGAAAACAATTGGAATATCCGCGTCAGTACCCAGGTCATGTTTCATGACCCACACGGAACGTTTGTTGGACAGTTCAAAATTATTTTCAAAAACAGGGATTGCAAACATACATAATACAATGTTACAGAACTAACGGGTACAGTACTGAAGTCACTGCGTATGCGAGCACCTTCAAGACGTACAACATAAAAAGTATCTTATTCAACAGTGTATAGAAGTCTGTATTTCTCTTTATGATAAGATAGACCTGTAGATAGTATACTTTCCTGGATTAAGTTGCAGTAAACAGTATTAAAACCACAATAAGTTATAGTATATCAGTTTTGTATACTTTAATTTATTAGGTTTCTGTACAGGAATACTTTTACGAAATAAATGTCTAAGTTTAAAGCTCACACCAAAATATTTTGCTCTTATGAAGTTGACTGACGTGCTAATCGTTTTTTACTTTGCAATCATTCTCCAGGCAGGTTTTACGCCAGGAAGTCTTTCCTTAACAACGTTTAGTATTGATACTCCGTAGGTCGTATATGGAACCATCTGCGATGCTCTCGCATATTGATCACATGCCCTTTAACCTTCTTCTTTTATCTATCTCGCACACGACTCCCTCTGAAGGCGTTTGGGGCTAACATCCGAGAACCTCTCTGGGTTTCTCTTCAAATTCCCTGGCGTTTGGATCCTTTATTGCCTGGTTTTTGTAACAGCGGATAGTAAAATCCACGTTTGTGGTCCTTTAGAGCAGCTGCAGCGTTTTCTGATTACGTCATTGGTTCCTATTTTGAGGAAGATCTACTATTTTTATTTTTAGAGGAATAGAAAGACTACAAAATACCAAAACTCGTATATTCGTATATACAGACGGTAACTGCAGTAGGTTTTCAACTTTCAATTGAGAAAGCTAGACACACGTGAATAAACTCGATGCGTTCGGATTGGTCAGTATAGTAGTATAGGTTGTCCCACTGTAGCGGTTCCTTCATGGTAGGACCGTTGAGAGATGATGGATGCTGTATTGCGTACCTGTAGGTCGTCTTGATGCCCATGCTCTTGTGATGTATCACGTTCTGGTAGACTGGAATCTGATGATCGTATATTTGTATTCTTGTGTGTGTTATTATATTGTAATTATTAATTTATAATTGTGCCACGGCTCTCTATTTGTGTCGGAGAGCACTTGCTTTGTCACGGTTGGGTATGGAGAATATTAAAATATATAATTATATATACCTTTTTTTTGCACACACGTATTCTTTTTAATTATTTCACTTTTATTATAGAAAACCACATGTAGATGTTCACAATTCACTATCACCTTTGTCATGTTAAAATATGTGTAACTGGTAGACTTTAAATACGTAGTTTTAGCGTCTATTTAGAGATGAGCTTATACACTACCTTCCTGCTCGAAATCTGACAAGCT
The DNA here is from genome assembly GCA_030765065.1 of Deroplatys truncata. NCBI lineage: Eukaryota > Metazoa > Arthropoda > Insecta > Mantodea > Mantidae > Deroplatys > Deroplatys truncata. The sequence goes on from CM060986.1 coordinate 138,913,861, forward strand.
TCTGTTAGCGTTCCCTCTAAATGTTTTCTTAACGTACGTATTTGAATTAAAGGTATATATCAATGTACCTTATTGGAGTTACTTATCCAATAGCAGTTTGTTGCACACACACACACACACACTTCCATTGTCTTAATTATTAATCCAAGGTTCCTTACATGCTTACGTAGATACTATTGCACTTCTTGTAATTTTTATTACTGATTATATTGCTAACAATGGCCTTTCTCTCTCATATTATACTCTGTATATTATAACGTTATATAAACTTGTTCTGTACCGTGTGTATATTATGAATACATGTACTTTAACATCCTCTTAATTATTTTACGTACAATATTAGCAAGAAAATGCATAACACTAAAACTTAGAACAAAATCAATATTAAAGAAATAAATTATTGTGTTGATACTGAGAAGCTGTGAATTAGATATCTTATTACATTAGTTATCGTATTAGTTTGTCCGAGGCTATTACTGTGTGTTGTTTCACCACATTACTAGAGATTTTGGCTCGTTATCTTGATTTCACTCTATTTTACATACCTCGCCTAAGGGAACACGCTTATCACGTCACATATCTAATTCCTGGCCAGTACATAAGTATACTAAATGCCATTAGGATAACCTGATAAAGGTTATTACTCTTCTATAGTACTTACTTCACTTACATCCGTATTTTCTCTATTAAGCTAAACCTATGTCATGAATTCACACATTTACAAATGCTTTGATCGTTTCTATTTATTAATTTACTACAACGCACCATGTTTTTGAACTTTTAATAGCTCCCTTTGAGAACACGCCCACCACTCAACACGGTTCGTAGCAACACTATGAGCAAAGCGTGGGTCCAATTTATGTATTAACATCATCCACAATGTACCATTAACATGCCTAATTGTTGGGACAAAGTAATAGCCTATATGATACAACTGGACGGCATTAGTTTTCGTTTCCTAGCGTAAGAATATTGTGGCATAATAGTTTCGCTGTCATTACCAGACGCACCGTTGTGCTGTTTTGTTGTTACCAGACGTAGTGTTATTGGGTTTCCTTATATATATTTCGGCTTACCAGTCTTTTCTTTCGGTGCTGCGGATCACGCCAAAGGGAAACACCTGTTTGAAATTGTCTGGTGTGACGTCAGCCCTGTCTGATTTTGACTAGACCCGGTTGGTGGGGGAAAAAGAAGTGTCACTCGCGTGGAAGTGCACTTTGGAACCAGACGCGTGTGGGACCGGTTTACTGCCCGTGTTATTTCCCGCCCTTCTCTCTATGTAGAGAAGCCAAAACGTTTTTATGAATAAATCCCAGGTAATGTGTGTTATGTAACCTTTCAATATAATATAAAACCCACGCCTTCCCCTTAAATCCTCACAACAAGATCCCGGACTTTTGCTGCCAGCGAGTTGCCCCCCATGTGTGTGTTGGGGTAACCTAAATTAATCATTTTCACCACAACATGTAACAATATTTTGCACTTAAATCTGCACCCCTTATATCTCCACTTTCAAAGTGTGTCTGCACATTTAGTTAAAATTACAGACTCTTTGGTGTAGTATAAATATAAGCAAAGCACTTCAAAATACTGGTCTAAATGCTTGTAATGCATCTACAAAAATAATTTATTGAGTTTCAAACATAAAGGCATTAATAGCTTTTTAATAAATAGGACATAATGGTAGTGTCTTCTTAGGACCATAAACAAATCAAAGTATAATGTAGTTTGTTTCCCAGAAGCAGAAAAGCTTCCAGAATTCCTGTAATGGTCTGATGGCTTCCCTGTAACATATGAAGCTCGCATCCGGGAGGTTCCTGGCGACTGCTCACACTAACCATGGGTTTTTCGTAGTTCCCCGGGTCGGCGGGCGAATGCTGGGATGCTTCCCCTTCTACCACAACCTTCCTGTCCCTCATTTCCTGTTCCAATCAATTCCTTCATCTTCATCTGTTTCAGGATTGAAGGACCAGGTGACGATGTTCGGCATGTTGCGGCTGGGCGGTGGATGTACGCTTTATAAAATTTCTCCCTAGCGTCGGTCGGACTGCTCACAGACCCAGCTCCGAGTGCTCTCGGGATAGGCTCCCTTTCAAGGGACCCCGGAGGGTTAGGGGCTTTTGTGTGCTTGAGCGACTTGTTATCTGGAAACGTTAGGGACCTCGCTTGGCAAGCTGGGGTTTTCCAGGGACTTTACCTGAAGTTATCTACAAAAGAATAATGAAAAGGTCGATAGCTTGGAAATCTGGACATACTCATATAAGGAAGAATGAAAATAATGATAGTTTGAAAATATAAACACTGACATAAGCGATTTATTGAAAAGTATCTCACCTTTACATTACATGCTGAAATGAAAGAGGTGCCACTTAATCTCAATTTCAGCCATGGTCACCGCCTCGCGCCGGAGACCGGAGGAGCCAATTTCTATGTCCACACTTCCAAGACTTCGATACTTGACTGGCGTCCCCATACTATCCCACTCGGGTTTAGTCACCGCGCATGCGTACATTACGAAAGTAACAGAGTTCCCTACCACTAGTTTGACAGCAATTCTCTGTCCCATAATAATAGCTGCAAACAATAACTTTCGACACTATAATACCAATAATAAATATCTACACATGCTACAATGTGACTATTAAATAGAATCTCAAACTTAATACACAATTATCAGGCTAACCTGAATATAAGCTCACTGCTTACTGTTGATAGCCTTAGAAGTTGTCATGATGTCTCTCATTTTGCGACGAGTGTTTTAAATATTTTACTCTCACCTGCTAAACAGAATAGGTATTCGTTTTATTCTTGTCAAATAATGAGTTAAACTTTTGTTGCAGGTACGTGTATCTGATCAAGACTTGATTTCTGCCCTTCCTTAGATTCTACAGTGTTGGGGTAAGTAAAATGCCATATACTAACCATCCCGCAAAATATTATTAGGGATATGGCATTGCATGTGACCTCCCTCCCAAGTAACACTGAGTTAGCAATGCTGTTAAATAAATTTAATTAAAAGGTTATTATTGTTATTATGATTGTTATTATTATCCATTGTATTATCTAATAGACAAATAAGCTCACTGTATACGTTAGAACCAGAAAGTTAAGCCTTTATTAGAAGGGCGTTATATCTCAACTAATAACATTTATTCATGATCTTTTAATCGCTCAATAGTTGTCCAGCTACAGAAACGTGTACAGCTACAAAATAGTTCTAATAAATTTAAATTCTTTGTGAGCAATCAATATATTACGGTGCAATAACACGCCGGCTCCTCGTCTTTGACTATTCAAACCGATAGCTCGCCCGTAAAACCAATTGGGAAACAGTTGTCCAAGGCAATTCTAACGTCAATCTGTTATAATTTAGTAGGATACGCTCGCGTTCCTTTGGTTGCGTTATTTACAACGTGTTATTAAAATAGAATGCTACTAAGTTCAGTCATGCTATTCTTCATAGGATATTAATTAATGATGCAACCTTGCATTCTCAATCGGCTAGGTCTACAGAATATTAATTCAAAATGATTCCCAGAAGTAAACACTTCAGGTAGAAATATTATTGGTAAACACATTTCGTAAACTGAAACTGTTCAAAATAAGGCTAAAAATAGACATAAAAAACATGCAAAATTCAGTTGAATGAAAAGGGCTTCATAGAGTATTTACGTAAAATTCAATTGTTTAATTTTGTTCCTGTTAATATTTAGAATACCATTTGAATTGCTTTCGTTAGTCCTTTTTGAGTAAATGAGCAACATTGAAGAATTTTCTGTTAACATGGTAGCTTAACATGGGGGATGTATGTGAAAATATTGCTGTTACATTCTTGAAACTTACTGGACTAAACACGTATTTAATAATCTCCCAGCTTTTGCTTTTTAAGTTATACTGTTCACACACACACACACACACACACACACACACACACACACACACACACACACACCACAACGCGTACTCATTCTGCGAAGAGGCAACTTGTGTAGTATGCAAGAGGAGTACTAGAGCTTATAGAGCATATTTTGACATATTTGTGTTTAACGAAAGAATAAATGATGCTGAATAGAATATAAGTAACATATTTATGGAATATCAGATAATAGATGGCCCAAGAAGATAATGAACACTCACCCAACTGGAAGGAGCAATTTGGGTAAGAATGCCTTGACATTGTTACATGCTGGGTAGAGACCCAAAAGTTCCAATGAAAAAATTAAATTAATATTTGGTACCCAGCAGGTACGTATACTCACTTGGCTGCGGAGGACCGAAACGTGGTATGGAGTGTAACAGGAAGGCGTGAGTTTTCACTGTACAAAATCCATAACACAAATCTACTTTCACATTCCTAGATTTATTTCTCAACGGTTTGGGGTTCCTAATATTAAATATTAAAGGTGAAGGGAGATGTTCACCGATCCAAAGGCCGGCTTGCACACACGATCCGCTCCTCACGGAAAACTCGGTAAGACAGACGCTATGTCCCCACCCCTCTTGGCTAGCAAAAACTACCAACCAGCAGTGACGTCATCCCAGTCAAAATCAAAGTGCCTTCCGACTGGCGTGATCAGTTCCCAGGAGGAAGGGGTGTTTGCGGCCGAAACTGACTGAGAGACAAAAACAACAATACGTCTGGTAATGACAATAAAACCCCCAACATTATTAATATTAGAATATTAGAACTTGAACCACAATATTAGAACTTGAACAGGTGGAATTCACCTAGTCCCTGAAAGAAGGAAGTATGCCACATAAAACTTGTATTTTAAAAGAAATCTAGGTACCATAGATGAGTGGTAGTGAATATACAAAGGCTTATATTTGACATACACATGGCTTTCTCTGTCCAAAATAGTTCGTTTTTATATAGCTTACACAAACTATTCTTTCGAAAGCTTATGTTTCTATCTACTTCATGTTAATCATTGGCAGAACATTTCATTACACATTTCATTGAAAGCATAACGGGTAGGTATACAGGAAACCGAATCGACAGTCAGTTTAAAAACCGGGTCGGTATACTGGCCTAGAAATTCCTTACTTTTCCCATGACATCGCGAGAAACACCTGAAAAGCAATAATGCCACAAAAATTAATTTTAAATGAACAGTATGTTTTAGAAAGATCTCGATTTTTTAATAATAAGTGAAGTGTTCAATTTATTGCAGTTCACCATGTGGTATTTATCACATTTTGGTCCACAGAGTTTGCAAAAACACTCTTATTCGTCACTGCATGAAAACTGTTTTTGTAGCATCCTTGGAAATCATGCACGACCAGCCTCGTTACAACGTTCTTCATGTTTTGATCCTATCCAAATCCTGTTTATCAGGGCACATATAAGTCCTACTCCACCGCGTTTCTTTCCCTCAGTTTTCTGCCATCAGCTTTCTATAGACCTCTGTTGCAAGGAGTAGCAGTTCGTAGTAAATATCTTCCATCAGAAAGGGCTCTCTCGTCAGAACGTAAAATTAGATTTTTTATGTAGTAAGTTATAGTCTTATATCTTTGTATCTCTTATGATTTATCAGTTATACAAAATTATACAAAACTTATTCCGAATAAAGAGGGCTTCATAGACTTTTATCATAAAATTCGAGATATGCAAGGTTTTTGGAATGTAAATATCTGAAACTTATGATATTTTAATGAAAAGTGTTACAGCCGTCTTTGCTAATATCGAAAGTCTCAAAAATCTTCGATGTAAAGGGTAATTTGGGGTGTTTTGGGGATTTTACTAAAAACCCTTCATTGTCCTACCTTTAGAAGATAGTAACAAATAATTCCGTGGCGCTATAACCCATAAAGTGTCTTGACTTGTCAAACCGACTGCCGGCTCCCACGCCCACGTACGCACGGTAGAAGTGGGCGATCATCCAACAAATATGAGGAGGTAATGTGGCCAGAGCCAAGCAATCTCCAGCTAATGCTGGCCTCCGTGGCTGGGATCGCTGCCTATCGCAGCTCCTCACTTTCCTCAAGTGCCGAGTGGGCATCGGTCCTATATCCGGGACTTAAAATCTGCAACCCCGAGGGTAGGATCGAACCCAGGTGATACAAAGTTTGGTATTTATCGGACATTACGCAGAGACCTTTTTATAAAAATGCTTTAATTGGATTCAGGGGGGCTCGAAGCATTTATTTCCAGTAAAATCTTAAAATCGAATTTTTGGGTAAATGCAGCTGTTTCTCTACCTAGCAGGTACGTGGTAGAGAAAGTAAAAATCAGGAGTATTATACTGACATGACTTTCTCTACCTCTATATCTTATTGGTGGGTATACGAATTATTTTACAGAAGTTTATCTTCCTATCTGCTTCATCTTAATCCAGTTAAACGTTACCGGAAATAGCTGAATTACAGTTATAGATAAAAAGTGAAAGGCGACAGTCAAACGTTTAAGAACTGGACGCTATATGCTAGCCTTAAAACTTGATCTATAACATTGCAAGAAACAACTGAAAATGAAAAGATGGCTAAGTAATGAACAATTCGAACCATTAATAAGGAAAAGTTCGGAAATGGCTAATGCCACAAAAGGTGATTTGAAACAAATTAGTGTTTTAAAGACATCTACATATTTGTCTAGTACGTTTTCGTTTATCGGTTAACGTTTACCAGTTATACAAAATTATTCAAAGTTATTTCCAAACGAGGAGGACTTCAAAGGCTATTCCTAGAAAATTCAGGATATACAGTTTACTTTCCATGTAAATATCTTTAATATATGGTATTGTAATCAAATACGTTGCCATTTTTTAGAAAATCAAAGGTTTCGAAAAAAACTTCCATGGAAATGGGTGGTTTTACATGGGGGGGGATTTTCTTGAAAATCTTCGTTTCGCATCTTTGGAAAGTACTGAACATAAATACGTCTCAAAACATGCATTTCCGGTGAAATTTAGGTATCAAAATTTTAGGTGGAACGCAATACCTTTTCTCCTACTAGGTGCGTGGTAGAGAAAATAAAAAACGAAAAACAGAAGTAGGAGAGAACGGCATGATCTATAGAATGGTATTTTGAAAAGTTTACTGATATACAACATATCATTCTGAGATACAAGAGCTTTATTAACACGGGTTAAACCTGCATGACCTTAAAGGCGATGTAATTTGCAAAATCATTAGCGAACGAAACTGTCACTGTAAAATAGTCTTAGCAGTTCCCCAAATGTAATTTCCATTCTGTCTTCACTGTCCATAAACACACAAGTTTGGTATACTGCAGAGCAGCAACAGAGCTATTGAGAAACTTGGTTAATCAGTGGGTAACAAAAGGGGTGCATCAATTGGGTTATAAGGACATCCGGTATTGTGTTTGGAAAACTGGACTGAACGGAGATGGGAGATGTCATTGTCCAACCTGTTGTATATTGTCAGCTGTCGAGGCTTATTCAATAAAATATAGGGAATTTCCTGCTCTAACTAAATGTCATATCCCCTTTTCTGCATGGTATTGGTTACGTGTTTTTGTTTATTCTCACGGACACAGCCTGGCTGAGTAGTATAGATTTCACTAACAAGAATTTGTCCTAAATACGTATAGCCATGCACGTCCCAGTTTTGTTTAGGAATTTGTTTAGTAAAAGCTGATAGAAAATGTACAGCAATGCCGGAACCTCCGCCTCTATATGTGCATGTTTTGCAGAAACATATTTAGTACAAATTGTTGTTTCCGACATTGAAATAAAAGAAAATTGAATATGCCCATATTTTCTGTACCCTTGAAACTGTACTAATCAATCTATGTCTTACTTGTTTATTGTATCAGCACCTTATTTCGCATTGTTAATTCCCCATCTTTACGTTAGTGCTACTCCATTCTGTTGATGCGCGCACATTGGCTTATTCAGTTACACGATGAGTTTTTGTCGTCCTCCGTGGTGTAGTGGTTACCATGCTAACCTCTAGTTCCCGAGGTCGTAGGTTCAAACCTGGCGGAGGATGGTGGATTTTTTCGGACGTAAAAATCCTCAGCATGGCTTCATTCGGAAGCAAAGTAGATTTACGGCAGTTAAAAGAACCTCAAGCCTGGTAAAGAGTCCTCTGAGCAAAATTTTCGGTCTTTCACGCCCGGTATAGAATGGGAGGCTAAGGAAAATTGAGTTTTATTTATGGATGCTCTTTAACTACTATGGTTCTTAGCGTCCCATTCTATATTGGGCGTGAAAGACCGGCAATTTTGCTCAGAGGCCTCTTATCAGGCTTGAGGTTCAGAAAGATGAAAACAGAGTTCAATCAAAACTTAACCCTGAAACACAGAGTACGAGGGTGATTTGCAAAGTTCTCGGAATGAAGCACAAAATGATGCCACATATTTTTGAAACTGTTCTTGTTTTTCGACATAGTCTCCCTTGACATCTTTTACGTGCCGTAAATCTACGATACGGGACCACCGGCTTTACTTCCCTTCCGAAGTAAGCCATGCTAAGGATTTTTACGCCCAACTACAGCAGTTAAAGAGCGAGCATAAGTAAAACTCAATTCTAATTTAGTTGGTGAGGTTGCAATGGATTAAAAAGTGGGCTTTGTTCTGCTACCCAGTGCTTCTATGGGCTGTATCAGCAATTGATTCTCTGAGGTCGCAGGTCTTACATACACACACACACACACACACACACACACACATACACACACCAAGATATTTGTAGATTGTAATTTGCTACGTAATTGCATTATGTAAACACTGTTGACCTCGATGTTTTCTTAACCCTACTATTTATTCCAATTACGTATTTTATTAATGTTGTGACCTCACTTTCAAGTGTTTATATTGGTTAGTATTAGTTATTATTTCTTACTTGTTTGTTAATACTATAGACGCATTTAGCACTAGTTTGGAGAGGAAGAAATTGTGTTCATCTAAAAGCAGGTTAAATAAGCACTCATTCTTTCTGTGGTTAAAAGGAATGCAGGGTTAAACGGATAAGAGACCATGGTAAGGAGTTTTTTGTTCACGCGTGATATTTTAGTTTTCGTACAACGTTTTGCAATATTGGAAGTATTCACTGATAGACAACATTTTACGTAAAACTATTACCATTCCTAGAAGAGTTTTATATTTTCTACCACTTACCTGGTAGGTGGAGGACGTTCTGCATTCAACTCTAATATTGATATGAGATTTCAGAGGGGACCGCGTTTAGTTGTGTGTCTACCTGCGAGCAGCATAGCTCAAAAATGAAATGTCGGATAAATACCAAACTTGCTATTTGAGTTCAATATCTTCAGAGGATGTGACACGAAGATTTTCAAGAAAACTACACTTTATGTAAAAAATGTTTCGAAATTTTTGTTTCCTCAAAAACGGTTGTAAAGTTTTTGGTTAAAATACAATTCATTTAAGATATAAAATGAATACCTTGAATTTTCTGCAAACAAGTGCTCTTCACTGGGTAGGAATTCTTTATGATTTTGTGCAATTGGTAAACCGTAGGATGCAGACAAATACTTACGAACACAAGAGTTACAGATCTGTTTAAAATGCACAATTTATTTCACATAATTTTGTGGCAATATTTTCTCATTTTTAAGGTACAGTGAGTATTCAATTGTTTCTTGCGATGTCAAGCATATACGGACAATTGACTACCGTTTTGGTCTCCTGCATCTCCTTGTATCTACAATTAAGTGCGTAATGAAGCTACTTCTGCAAACATTTGTGTTTTATTTAACACGAAGTAGACAAAAAATAAGTATTCCTAAGAATAGTTTGTAGAAGCTATAGTGGATGGAGAAAATCACATGAGTATAACACATTTTTCTCGTCTCGATAGCACTCTGCCGCATTGATGTTCTTTGAGAGCTTTGCGCTGCGGAGTGAAATTGCGTTGGTATATGTGCTCTATACAGAGGATCTACCTGGTATTTGTAGGTGCCAACTCATCTTCATACGTGGAGATGAGTATTTGTTGTCGGATCAAACACCCTCTCACGGTCCAGCAGTATTCTACTGGTCCCAGAAGTAAGCACAACAATCATGGCTGCACTCCCTATCGTTTTTTTAACCATACTTCTACCAATCGTCCATACATATTATATGACAACTGAAACCGAACTTTGGTGATTTTTTATTCTTGCATTAGTCATTTATGCAACTACATACGAAAGTTAGTTTTTCAGAACGGTATAATGTTTATATATCGAAACAATTCTGAGAAAAAAGAATTTCCTGCAGTTATGTACAATATTTTGTTTCATAGCATGTACGACGAAATACTTTATTTATTGGTTAAATATTGTATTGAGTATTATGCTGGACTTGCACGCAGTCATGTGTTTCAGTTAGGTTGCTGACTAAGCAGCTGAAGGGACCGAGTGAGATGGCTCAGGCGGTAACGCCTGTGACCCGCATTTGAGAGCTTGTGGTTTCGATTCTCACGGCCATCCTCACCCATGAGATTTTTTCGAAGTTTCTCTGGGTCACTAGGCGAATGCTGGCAAGGATCATTACCTTCTTCGAATTTCTCTCTCCCTTATTTTCTCTCATTCCATCTTCCTCTTTCACATTACAGGTCGGTACCAGGGTTCTGTGTTGGCTGTGGACAGATGGCGCAGAAGCTTGCGCGTTGGAACCTCTTCTCGGCCCCGTCAGATGGCGGCCTTTCGAGCCTGCGCAGCTGGGTCGAGATTTCTCCAGTCTCCGCCGGAAGGCATCCGGTGAGCCACCCTCTGGTAGCTTAGCAGGGCCGTTGTTGTGCGCGCTCCGGCCGCGTTGTGAAGCCAATAACTCTTAGGGAACCCTGCGCGTCTCTGTCGTCTGCGTCGGCCGGTCCTTCAGCCCATACATCTCCCGCGGTTCCTTCATCTCATTCGTTCAACCCGGTGGTGTATACACAAATGATCCCTTGCGGGTGGAAGTGCTAGGGGTCTCTTCCGTCACCTAATTGTAATCCCCTAGGCAGTTGAAGGGAATACTCAAAGGTTGGTAAGTGTATGGAAAAGTTAATTTCCTGTACTGTTTGGAGACGGAAAAACACGAAATTCGGGATAGTTGAAACAAAAATAATTACGCTAACGTCTATAATGTTACGCTTGTAATATTATTTACCCTCGATTATTATTTTGCAACCTACTATTATAGTTTGAATTGTGGAAGAAATAAGACGTGATAGGGAAAGAATCGGACCTTGTAGTGGTATAGCCCGGAATATAAACTTGGCTAGAAATATTTAATATTGATAACTTTCTTTCCTGCGATTTATTGTATATAATTTGTACTCGCTTGAAAATGTGATTTCCTAGAATAAAGCTCACCAACATTATGTATATTAACAGTTTCTGTCTCCGGACGTAAAATGCAGCACCATATTCTTGGAATGATGGCTGTTCAACTTCTATTTACGTATAATCACAAGATTAGCAAATGCAACATAGGCTATGTCATTTGGGTCTAATAACTATCCTAACATTTTTTAAAACATCCTTCGCAACATTATAAACTAGCCCATCTAACAAGTCTGCTTAAATCTCTCTCTCTCTCTCTCTCTCTCTCGCTCTCTCTCCCTCCCTCTGTTTTCTCGCGTGCTGATTTGATAAATTGGAAAACGCCGAAAAATGACGAACCTTAGTTAGTCTTGGGCAACTCTGACCGTATGCTACCACTATACCGATGTTTCGTCTTCTGCCTTCCTTCCTCTTACATCCAGTTCACGGAATATTGGGAAGGTGCGTAGTCCCATTTGTAGACACTCAAGTGCTGTCGCCAAATGATTGCGAAACATCAGCCAATGTCGTGATTGAGCGACCTCTTTTCGCTCTCTAGAACACAAAGTCGGACCCAACACGAAGGATGCTGCAGATTAAGATCTTGCTAGCTCGTAGAGAGGGAGGAGTGTTAGAGAGGGAGGAGAAACTCACTCTCACTTCATAAAAGCATGGCATTTTTACTTTCTCTACTACGTATAGTAAGTAGCGGAAGTATTGTATTCCACCCAAAAATTCGATACCGGGATTTCACCGGAAATATATGTTTTGAGACACCCTGAATCCAAAAAAAGTATTTTTGGAAACATGTCCGTGAGTGTGTGTGTGTGTGTGTGTGTGTGTGTGTGTGTGTGTGTGTGTGTGTGGCTGTGGCTGTGGCTGTGGCTGTGGCTGTCTGTGTGTCTGTGAACAGCATAACTCAGAAACGAACAGTCGGATACACACCAAACTTGGTATTTAGGTTCAGTATCTTCCAGAGATGCGACACGAAGGTTTTCAAGAAAATCCCTCCACCCCAGATTACCCTTTACATGGAACATTTTTCGAAAATTTTAATTTTCTCAAAAATGACTAATGATTTTGATTAAAATATCATATGTTTAGGATATTTTCATGACAAATAAAATGTATATCTCGAATTTTCTGGGAATGTCTCCAAAAGTATTCATTGTGAACGACTTTTGCATAACTGGTAAACTGGTAAACCATAAAACAGTAGATCGCGTTAAAATACACAATTTATGTCATATACATTTTTGTTATTGAGTGAACCATTTTCGAGATATTGCTTGTTTTTTCCTTAAATTTTTCAATACTTATTTTCTCAAATGGTAGTTTGTTATTCATTTTTTTGTCTTGGATATGGAAAGAGTATTAATCTGTGGCAAAGAGAATGCTGCTGCACATAGCAACCAGCTATTAAGAGATATGTCTATGCTTAAAGCTACTGTATTTCTATATTGCCCTGCAAATACAAAACAAGGGGAACATAGTACACCTTAAGCGATAGTCAAATATTTTTAGAACTGGTCGCTATGTGTAAAATGTAATTCTCTTTGCATGTCAAAAGATCGTTTCTGCAAATGTTTATCTCGATTAATATGAAATAGATGGAGAATAAGAGTTTGTAAAAATAGTTTGTATAAGAGTAGAGAAAGTCCTGTGAGTGTAACACATCAGATTTTTTAAAATGGTTCCATCCATGCATCCGACTATCCATCCCTTTCTGTACATATGCGTGTGCATGTACTTACACGTTTTTTGCCGTGCAATCAAGAACGGGTGAATCGCTTGTGATGAAACGTGTTATATGTAATGAAGTCCCACATAGGAAATGATTTCGATTATTTTCACCAATGAGGGACGTTTTAATGGGACATTAGGTCAAAATGTTTCTTACATTCTTTGGTTTTTCCAAAATTAAATGGGCTGCAAGTTACGTTAAGTGTTCCTTATTATCACTATAATTCCATTGTTGTTTTGATAAAGCAAGTATAAGGAAGAGGCACAAGGCTATATATTATTATATCCCTTGTATGTTTTAATTTTTATTAACACCAAGGAAACTAGTTATCCCAATTTTTCAAGCTTTCTTACAAATAAGTTGCACATAGCGAGACGGGTAGAGCGCGAAAGAAGAGATAATGGGAGGGGAATACTTCGAGAAGAGTTAACGTTTTCGAGTTGACACAGAACGTAACTTGCGGGATGTGCTATTAACGAAATATAATGTTCCAACATAAATATTTAAAATTGTAGAGAAATGTAAATTTTCTTTGGCTTAACTTGACAAAGTAACAGACTGGAATGATATAGAACCTTGAATGTATTCAGTACTGGAAACTTATAAGCAGCTATGTCTTTAAAGCACAAGGAGATGTTTCTGAACATTTCTTTTATTTTCATATTTTATTATTTATCTCGATGTAAGGTTGCATCAACTTCAGTGGAACTCACTACCTAAGAAAGACACAATTTTGTAGTAAAAAATATAGGAAAAGAAAAGCAACACTGGAAAGTGAGGCAATATTTTTAACATTTAAATGATTTCAGTCTAATTATATAGTATATAAATTCAATGACAGCCCGCCTTAAAGCAATATGTGTATGTAACTATATATAAAACGTGTATATTACAGACATTATATATGTTTATATTATAGCCAACATAGGTAATAATGTTATGTGAATGTATTGCGTAATTTAATAATGTAGGAGCTGTGAGAATAATAAGTTAAAAGTTGCTAACAATGAGGTAACCTTGAGGAAATAATGAATTTAAAGTTTAAAAATGCTACTTGTGATTCTTGGAAGCAATAGTGTAATTTTTATGACATTTTATAAAATAGCCAATCAACAACGAGAAAAAGCTTTAGTTAAATGAAGTATTCTATTGGACTAGGATTAACCAATCACAAACTAAAATGGAGCAAAATTTACAAATTCAGAAGTCAGTTGCTTGGAGACAGCCTTCCTAAACGGACACGAGATGTGTCCTCGAAAGTTTAATACGTATTCAGTGTGAGAAGAAAATAGTTTACGTGTTAAAAAGTGCAAGTAATTAAGAAAATAATCTTGCAGCTCTCTTAAAATCTGTGTAAGTAAGCCTACATTTTTCAGTCGCACCACTCCCTGCTAAGACATTCATGTCTCTAAAAAAGTATAAATACTGACGCAGCCGATGCAAACATAAATATATAATATTTAAAGAAGCAGTAAAAAATTACAAAGTTAATATTTTTAAACTTGGGGCAAAGGGCACCGGAAAGTACATTTGGGGCGAAGGCTACCGGAAACGTTTTACCATACGTGCGGTTGCAACTGCTTCAATTTCGGCACCCCAACAGTCGAAATATAATACATCTTCAAACTGGCTTTCCATACGTAGCAGCAAGAAACCATCTTCAAATTGGCTCCCAAAGCGTGGTGCAAACAACGTAGACAATACACCATCCTCAAAAGAAAGAATTAACGTCCACCCCATCTTATATTTGTAGATCATCTTCATTGCTCCCAGGTTAAGAAACAGATATTGGAAGAGATTGCTTCAGAAATAAAGCAAAACAAGCTGAAACCAAAATCATGTTGGAAAGCCTATATTACCAGAAGTAGCAACCGAAGAACTGCCAGTGAGGCACAAAAAAGAAAATAATACTCCAAGGGAATCGATTGAATAGAGCGGAGGGGGTGGAGAGGAGTTCATTAATATATCCCGTTCTTCCTCCAGGAATAGGGGATTCTTGTTCAGGAAGGAGAGAGAAAATATAAGGAAACGCTACCTCATCCCACATACTTCTGAAACTCCGATACATTCTGCCTAGTGAAGAAGCTGTCTCTTCGAAGCGCGCAGTTTTTCCTCCTCTCAGGAAAATACGTGGAGGACTTGAAGCTTTCTTGACCGAAAGAGAGTGGGAACTTTTATCAAGTTAAACCTCTCCTTAAAATTGCCGTTGTGGGGAAAAGTGTCGGATTGGATAATTCTTTTCTTTCCCCACCTTATGTCTTACATCCATCCATCTCTTTCCTTTCACAAACCCTTTGCTTTTTCTCCTTCAATGGTAAGCTGATAGATGAACATATACTTTCCGTTTTTATTTCCTCTACAGATTTCCTAAAGCAGTCTTGCTTTCGATCCAAAGTCCATATCAACACTTCACTGAAAATGCGATTTTTAGTGTCCCCCGAATTGAAGTGCCGAACATCCTCTGTGTCTTCTTGTTGCAAACTTAAACATTGAAACTGATTCTTCTACCATTCTTAAATAAAGTTTCCATATCTATACCAGGTGAGCAAACCGACCCTAAGGATATAGTTTTATAAAATCCGCAATTTATACCCTAACATGTAAACATCGGGCCCAATGGTAAACAGGATGAATCACCTAAAACTTGCACCGCAAATATTTTGGAAATGGAAAGTGGTATTGATGTGCAGTTTTCACAGCATTGATTGGTAGTCAGAGGCTCGTACATTTAGCCTATAAATATGTTTTAATAATACTGAGAAAGTGTATTTTTTAAGCAAACATACAACTGTTTAATTGAAACAATGCATAGTTACAACATCGGAATAGAGGTAGGGTAAATTAGAATGTCAATGGCGTTTGTTGCAAGATTCTAGTGCAAGTGGTTTATGAGAAATCTTATTTTGAAGCTTTTACGCACGCTTGTACAATCTGTGGTACCACAAACTAAACAAAAACAAAAGGGAATTATAATACTTCTGTGGATTCTCACAAGTAAAGAGAACATAGACCTTCAAAGGTAGTGTTCAAAATGACCACCGTCAGCTTCAATATACGCTTCCAGTCTGCTATGGAAAGACTTCTGCACACGTTCTATACATTTCAGCGGAAATTTCAGAACATGCAGCAGTAATACGTCGTTTCATATCGCCTGGTGTAGTTGGTTCATCCCTGTAGACAGTATCTTTCAGCCTTCCCCACAAAAAAAGTCTAAAGGGGCTAGATTCGTTGAACGGGCCGGCCAAGTTACAGGTCCTCTTGGTGCAATCCAACGATTTGGAAACAATCCGTTAAGACAAGCTGTAGTACTTCGTGCGCTATGGGCTGGACAGCCATCATGTTGGTACCATAGGTTCCTCTTAGTTTGCAAAGGAACGTCTTCTAGCACTGTGGTAGATGGCCTGTCAGGAGGCTGCGATGCTTGTGCGAGTTCATTGTCCCTTCTATGAACAACGGATCTATGAGCTGATGTTTCACTATGCCACAACACTCTTTTGAACTCCATGGACGCTGATGTTCCACCTGACAAAGCCAACGGGAATTGTCAACAGACCATAGTGCATGTTTCTGTGGTTTACCTGGCCATCATTACTAAATGTTGCGCATCACTAAGCAAGATACTTGATGAATCTGGAGTATCATGTCTTGATATCCAGGTACAAAAGTTAACACGATTCTCAAAATCATTTCCATGCAGCTCTTGATGGAGAGAGATGTGATAGGGATGGAACCTATGTCAATGGAGAATGCACAATATACTTGCCTGACTTATGCCACTTCCACGTGCGATTGTACGGGAACTAATCTTTGGATCTACTACAACGGTAGCCAAAACGTTAATTTCTGCCTCTTCTCCAGTCACTTGTTTGTTTCTGGTATATTTTGTAGGTGTTACAGTATCATTTTCACGTAATTGGTTGAAGAGATTGATAAATAATTGCCGAGATGGTTGACGTCTATTGGGATACGTTTCCACATACACCGTCCAGGTACAAACTGCATTCTTCCTACACTCTCCATACAGCATAAGCATGTAGGCGTTTTCTGCATTAGTAAACCCCATCTTCCACTCACGACTTACTGCTTTAACTGTCACAAACTACCGAGGTAATTCATCCTGTATAAGGAAATTTTTTAAGGTGTATATCTTCGGTTTCACACTTAGCCAGATGACTAATATGGCATGTTATGGTATCGCTTTTAATGCATTGCTTTGCTGCAAGATTGGACCGCATATTCAGGATGGACCGTTTAAGTTGAGACTGTACAATATCTCCAAAACTAAGCGTAGTAGAAAGAAATGTCTTCAATAAAAGTTGCTAGATATTATGGGGAACAGTAAATAACATTATTCATGTTGTATTTGGAGGAGAATTTAGGGTCAATTTAATTTTTTTAAATAGGAACCTACGCTTTTTCTCACTCCTCATAAAAAATGTAATAACATTTGTATAAAGCACTATGCAATTTTTCTTATACCAACGTAAATAACAGCTAAAATTCTGAATGGCTGTTTACGAAGAGCACAATGAACGGTTGGACCATCCATGGATCACTCAAGGGTCAAGTTATGCTTCGTAATTGGAACCAACATTTTTTTATTTTTGTTTCCTTATCCCTCATCACAAAATAAACAGCTTTCATAAGTCATTTTCTAATGAGAAAACAGCATTCAAAATGTAGGTTCCCATTTAAAAAAATTAAGTTGACCCTAAAACGACACCTTAACGTCCTCCAAAAAAAATACAACTAATGACATTTATTTTCCCCCATAATATCAAGCAATTTTAATTCAAGACATTTCTTTATACAACGCTTATTTTTGGAGATATTGTACAGTCAGAACTTAAATGGTCCATCCTGTATATTCCGGAAGTCTTACAATTAAATTCAAGCGGTCGAACATCTACATGTAGCATTTAGTGATCATGAGGCGGTCAGTTCTTCTTATAACTATAACCTTTTTACTTCATTCCGCATGGACGCTGTTATATTAAAGTAGTGTTCATTTTTGAATATGATTGTAATATGCTTGGGAATTTTGAAGCAGAACGGATGAATTGGAAACCGGTTTGAAATCTTTCTACAACTATGTAGATTGTTGGGACCGCCAAGTTAAGGACAAAACTCAATTGTGTTTTAAACAGTGTTCTTATGAGGAACGCAATTATGATGATCAATTAATAATTATTTTATCTGTATACGTGAACTAGAAAGTAATTATCAACCAACGACAGCAAGGGATATGCAACTGCGACAGCTCAAAGCTAAAATTCTGAGAATTTATCTAAAAGAAAGGAAGGGGTAAAACGTAGAATTGGAGATAAAAGGAATGCTGCCAGTGAGAGGATAAATTTATATCATGTGATGAAATTGAATAAAAGACGTTACAGGTATCTCATTTTAAAAGTAAATACGGATGGACATGTGGCAATGACCCAGCCTGAAATTAGTAATGCCCTCTTCTATGGCTATTCTACTTTGTTCAGTGAGCCGAACAGAGAAGATATTTTATTAGAGAACTTGAATCTTCAATCTCAACCAAGAGTCACTTTGGAAAAGGACAGTGTCTTAGAACAGCCCATTTCAACGGCTGGATTATTTGAAGCATTACATTGCACGAAAAACGTCTAAAACACCAGGATGCAATGGTATTCCATATGAGTTTTACTACGTTTTGGGGGGGGGATTTTATTGGAGATGATTTAGTGAATCTTCAATTGTATATTACAGAACAAACAATTCTGTGTCCAACGAAGGTTGTTATTGTTTTAATAAGCAAGCAACGCGACAATTATCGTGTTACTAATTACAGACCCATTACTCTCATAAATTATCATTATAAATTATTATCCAGAACATTGTCCAACCAAATCAGACCCTCGCTTGATAAATTAATTCATCTAGCACAGGCATGCGGTCCTTCTGGTCACTCTATGTATGACCCTGCATGTACTTTACGCAACGCTGTGGCATAGTGTGGTTATAGAGGAAAACAAGGAGTTTAACCTAGTTAGACTTTAAGAATTCCTTTCAAAAGTTGTATCATCAGTAAATGTTTTAGATGTTGAACAGGTATGGATTTAGTGATTAGTTTATGCATTTTATTTTGTATTTATATAGTGGTATCACTTCAATATTACAATTTAACAGGTTTCTGACCAGAGATATATCAATTAAACGGTTATTCGTCAAGGGTGTCCAGCTTTTATGATTTTGTTTGCTTTAGCCATTAATTCTTTAATATATCAATTACATGATAGGATACATGATATAATTTTGAGAGGGTACGAATGTGCAGTTTCAGCTGATGCTGATGCCAGCGTTATTTTACCCACTGATTGGATGTTACAAATATGGCACCCATTATTGACGAATTGGGCAACATATCTGGATTAACCATTAATGAGGATAAATCCTTATATTACCAGCAGGTCCGTAGAGAGCACACCTGAAATACAGCTTTTGAAATCTTTGACTAAGCTTAAAATTTTGGGCCTAATTTATGCTGTAGCCTGTAAATTGGGCTCCTATAGTCCAGAAAATAAAACTTAGCTGCAAAGACATGTATTATCGAGAACTTTGTTTCTATGAAAGAATGTGGACCATGCATATTTTTGTGCTTTCTAAGCTGTGGCATTAATCACAAATACTTCCCATTACAAAACACCACCATCGAAAAGTCACTGCAGCTATTAGTTGGTATATTTGGCAGGGAAATATATTCAGAGTTTGTAGTACATATCGTCTTTACGTTGTAGGAGTATTTGCACCAGGTATGGACGTCAATTTGAAATAGATATTTTATTGTAGAAGGTTTGTTATTTATTAGCCCCACGTTTTGGGGCCAATTTGAGAATGTAGTATTTTAGGAGTATTGTATTTCAACTGTTGGGGAGCCGAACACTTGAAGTAGTTGCAACCGCACGTATGTTAAACAGTTTCCGGTAGCCTTCGCCCCAAATGTACATTAAATTTGTAATTAAACTGTTTCTTTAAATATTTTATTTATGTTTGCCTCGGATGCGTCAGTATTATTGTAAGAGACATGACATCTTGGCAGGGCGTGTTGCGACAAGAATGTAGGCTTACACAGATTTTAAGTTTTAATTCACTCCTTTTTATTAATCTTGACACAAATTAAATAGCACTTCACTGATATAGAGAGCTGTGAGATTCTTTTATTTAATACTTGCACTTTTTAACACGTATACTATTTTCGTCTCACACGAATGCGTAATTAATTTTTCGAGGACACATCTCGCGTCTGGTTATAATCACTGTTTGGAGGCAACTGAACTGATTTCAAGCGCCTAAACTTTGTAAATTTATGTATTTCAAGTCTCTGATTGGCTAATCCTAGTCCAATAGAATACTTTCATTTAACTAAAGCTTTTCCTGGTTGTTGATTGGCTATTTTATAAACTGTCACTAAAATTACATTATTGTTACTCCAATAATCAGAGGTAGTATTATTAAACTCTCAAACTCATTATTGCCTCAAAGTTACCTCATTCTTACCTCATTGTTAGCACGTTTTAACTTATTATTCTCACAGCACCTACATTATTAAATTACGCAATACATTCATATAACATTATTGAACATGTATACAATAATATAAGCATACGCAATGACTGTTACATACATTTTACAAATTATTACATACACATATTGCTTCAAGGCGGGCTGTTATTGAATTTGCATATTATATAATTTGACTGAAATCATTTAAGTGTTAAAAAACAGTGCTTCAAGTTACTGTGACAACACTACATCTTCAACCTCGAGAAGGTAGTATTGGTCTCTAGAACAAAGAGCTGAAGTGTGGAGCGCTTATCTTCAGTCGGAATTCCAATTTACAGGACAGTGATTATGAATTTTGCAGTAAGTGATTAAATTATTGGGTTGACGATTTAGGATTGGATAACCCACTAGGCCTTAGGATACCTACAACCTTAAATTGCATGCGGTTTTATGCTCATGAAAGAAGCTATCTTCTTCCGGAACAATCCTGCACGTGAAGACAATCTATGATAACCTCATTCTTTATTGAAAGAGATTAGAATAATGAAGGTTTTGCATCAGGACACTCATTATTCTAATTTGTTTTACAGCACCTCCTTGAAGCATCTTCCGGTTAGAACCAGATCGTTATGGTTTCAAGTGGAACACGATATCAATCCTGTCCACTCGTAATAGGTTATGTCAGATCCATATTACTGAACACTAATAAGTGTTTTGAAGTGCGACGGAGAGGACACGTTAAAGCATAGGTTAAATGAATGCCCTGTTGTACAGTCAATGGCTGTAGTTTCTGTGACGAAACTACGGTTTCATCAATATCCATGGGCTACTCCAAAAATTCTTCTTAGACCAGACATTGTATTGCCTCCGTCTTCAAGAAATAAGTTCTCTGTATGGTTATTAGCAAATACTGCTTATTACCTGTTGCGATATAAGATTAAGTCATCCTTACGGACTGTGTATTATATTTGAAAACAGAACACGCCAAGCTCTTCTGTAATAGACAATCTGCCAAATTTCACAACGTGGATAAAAATTTTCTTGATTCATTCACTGCAAAATATAAAATATTTAATATGCTCTGTCATCAGTCAAATGTTTACCTTCAAGCTTTTGTATAACTATTATTTTTCGTTGTAAGCTGCTAAGAAAAAAATGCATTTGTAAAACACCAACGTTGAGGAAATATTTTCAGAGCTCAAAATGCGTACTGTGACATGCACATACTTCATATTATATTATCTTGGTTGGCAAGGTAGTAAAACACCTGTTAGCAGTAAAGGTGGTTCGAATCACTTGGGCGAATGTATTTTTAATGTGTTTTATATATATACATATATATATAATCTTTGTTTCCCATTAATATAGTTCTAATTTGCGTTACATTTTATTTGTATTTAATAGTTTATTATTGTTTAGTGTTCTTTATTGGTAAACTACAGTTAGGCAAGTGTTTAAACGCGACATGGGTATGTGCATTTGATGTTGATGGAATAAGAATTCTTCACATTTGATCTCGGAGAATAAGCAAATTGCACATCACATAATGTTTAATATGGAACATGGAAGTTGTAATAGTAGAGCTCCTTGATGCACTTCACAAAAATGTATTTTTACCTTCTCTACTACGTATAGCAAGTAGGGAAAGTATTGTATTCCACCCAAAAACTCGATACCGAGATTTCACAGGAAATGTATGTTTTGAGACCTCCTGAATCCAAAAAAGCATTTTTGGAAACATGTCCGTGTGTGTGTCTGTGAGCAGCATAGCTCATAAACTAACAGGCGAAACTTGGTATTTAGGTTCAGCATTTTCCAGAAATGCGACACGAAGGATTTCAAGAAAACTCCCAACCCCAGATTACCTTTACATGGAACATTTTTCGAAAATTTTAATTTTCTCAAAAATGGCTCTAACGATTTTGATTAAAATATCATATATTTAAGATATTTTCATGACAAACAAAATGTATATCTCGAATTTTCTGGGAATGTCTCCAAAAGTATTCTTCATTGTAAACGACTTTTGCATAACTGGTAAACCATAACAGATAGACAAACTTTTACTGCACAAAAAATGTAGATCGCGTTAAAATACACATTTATGTCATATACATTTTTTTTGTTGAGTGAACCATTTTCGAGATATTGCTTGTTATTCCCTTAAATTTTCCAATACTTGTACCTTTTCTCAAGCGGGAATTCGTTATTCATTTTTTTTGTGTCCTGGACATGCAAAGATAATGGAATGCTCCACATAGCAACCAGCTCTTAAAACATTTGACTATCGCTTAGAGCCTACCAATTCCTCTTGCATCTACAAGAAAACTAGTAATAAGATTAACATCTCGATATCTCGATTAACATGAAGCATACAGAGAATAAGCGTTTGTGAAAATCGTTTGTACAAGAGTACAGAAAGTCATATGAGTGTAACACATCATATTTTTTAATAAATATCATCTCGTGTTGGTATGTTATGGTGACCTAAAGGGAGCCTTTTGTAACAAAGCTCTACTTCTTAGAAATCATGGTGATTTCCAACGCTCAAACACGACTCTTTTAACGAAGTAAGTACTCAGACTGAATTCCTTTTTGGTTAATACGAACCTGAACACCTTTGCTGAAAATTCTGACTCTGTATAGCATATCGGATGTGATGGAACTTCAGGCCACCGTTTAAGGTGATCTGGATCTTCTGGCTCCTCTGCATAAACTTGTTGCTGTAAGTAACCCCAGAGAAAGAATTCCAGAGGCGTAAGATCAGGTGATCTGGATGGCCAGGAGCTTACTCCTTGTCTTCCTATCCAATGACCGAAATGTGCTGCATTTAGATGATTGCAGACGACCTGTGCGGTGGAGCACCATCGTGTTGAAACCACATCGTTAATCGCTCTTGCAGTGGTACATCCTCTAGTAGCAAGGGGAGCTCGTTACGGAGAAGTTCCAGGCAGCGTGCTACTTTTAGATGCCCCTCGAAGAAAACTGGTCCAATTAGATGGTTGCCCAAGACTCCGCAAAAGACATTCACTCCCCACTGCTCTTGGAAAGCTGTTTCCCTTACCCAATGAGGATTATCAACACTCCAATAATGCATGTTGTGGCGATTTAACCTTCCGTTGCTGTGGACTCTTACTTCATCCGAAAACAGGATTCTGGAGACGGACCTCATATCATTCCAGTCAGTATTTTTAACATTTGAATGATTTCAGTCGAATTATATAATATATATAAACTATAATAACAGCCCGCCTTAAAGCAATATGTGTATGTAACAATCTATAAAAGGTGTATATTACAGTCATTGTATATGTTTATATTATTGCATACATATAATAATGTTATCTGAATGTATTTCGTAATTTCATAATGTAGGAGCTGTGAGAATGATAGGCTGAACGTTGCTAATAATGAGGTAACAATGAGGTAACCTTGAGGCAATAATGAATTTGAAAGTTTAATGCTACTAGTCAGTATTGGAGCAACAATAATGTAAATTTTGTGACAGTTCATAAAATAGCCAATCCACAACCAGAAAAAAAAACTTTAGGTAAATGAAGGTATTCTGTTGGATTAGGAATAGCCAATCAGAGATTTTAAATACAGAAATTTACAAATTTAGGCGTTATAAATCAAGTCAGTTGCTTGTAGACAGTGCTCATAAGTGGACGCGTTGTTTGAAGACAGTCTTTCTAACCGGTCGCGAGATGTGTCCTCGAGATATTTAATACGTATTTTGTGTGAGACAAAAATACTTTACGTGTTAAAAAGTGCCAGTAATTAAAAAAATCTCGCAGCTCTCTCTATATGTCAGTGAAGTGTTATTTAAGTCTTGTCCAGCATTAATAAAAGGAGTGAAGTAAGAATTATAATCTCTGTAAGCCTACATTCTTCCGTTGCACCACTCCCTGTTAAGACATTCATGTCTCTAAAAAAAAATATAAATACTGACGCAGCCGAGGCAAATATAAATGTGTAATATTTAAAGAAACAGTTAAAAGATTACAAAGTTAATATTTTTTAAAAATTTGGGGCAAAGGCCACCGGAAAGTACATTTGGAACGAGGGCTACCGGGTACCATACGTGCGGTTGCAACTACTTCAAGTTCGGCTCCCCAACAGTCGAAATATGATACATAATCTTCAAACTGACTTTCCATAATTAGCAGCAACAAACATTCTCCAAATTGGCTCCCAAAACGTCTTCAAATTGCCACTCGGCCCAGCATCCATTCACAGATGTGTACTCGAGCTTCGAAATCTCTCCGGTGGAGTGCTTGGTGTATGTGCCAATGATATTAAAAGCTTATTGGCTTGTAATACTCGCACCACAGAAGATTGGCTTATGTTTACCTCTTGTATAATTGACCGTGTACTAGTATGTGGATTATTTCGTATGGCATTCAAAACAGCTTCAGCACTAACAACGGATGCCACTGGTGCGTCGCTCAAAGGAGGTATCCTTACAAGTGGCGATGTTGTACGCAAACGTCTTTCAACATTCTGGAAAGTATTTGATGTTGATTTCTGTCTATTTGGACGTTTCTCCTGGTATAAATGCTTGAGCTTGTTGCGCAGTCACTGTTAGCTCTCCGTAGATAAGAAGCATGACATTGTACGTCAGGATTTTCGTCGTAAAAAGGCAGAAACCAGTGGAGGAGGAGAACGGCTGGCAGTATTTCCCTTGCGTTGAACAGTCGGAACGTGTGGTGATGTCACCTTATCTCACGTTGTGTACGCGCTTGCTGCTCCGTTGCTACTAATCCAACATCCCTCTCTGAAGATAAATGGACTTGTCCAGTCTCTGCGCTTACAGATAGGCGTGTCACGGTTGAAAATCCTATACATTCGTCTGTCGAATACGTATCGAAGGACTGGCATATCTTCCAAAATCGTTAGAGACAGCTGACTCTCCTGGTATACTACTTGCCATTCTGTCATTTAGTGTAACTTTTAAATTCTGTATATATTCTTATATTTTAAAAGTTGTTTTGTCCAAATATTATTAAGTGACTCCTTTATTTTACTTTTTGATTTCTCCACCGAAAGGTGAAAGGATACAAGGCAAATATTTTCATAACATACCTTTAGCAACCATTTGCATGGAGAATGTTCGTTAATTTTTGTTTTCTCAAAAATATTTTTAACGA
This sequence comes from Deroplatys truncata, assembly GCA_030765065.1. Classification (NCBI taxonomy): domain Eukaryota; kingdom Metazoa; phylum Arthropoda; class Insecta; order Mantodea; family Mantidae; genus Deroplatys; species Deroplatys truncata. Next base: position 138,939,493 of record CM060986.1, read on the forward strand.
TTTTGATTACAACGAATTTCTTGCAGTTATTGGTATGAAAAATAGAATATGCTTGTTGGAGTTTCTGTGAAACCATAACTCCTCATTCTGACTGAATTTCATACAGTTGGAAAACAAAAAGACGGGTGTGATGTTTAGGGTTTGTCAGCATTTGTGATGTGTGTGCGCGCGTGTCTGTGGAATTATCCATTTCCTAAACATTCCAGCAGTTGTTTGCATTTTTACACTTTTTAAACACTGCATTTTGAAACATTGTTAGCTGTTTCGTTCCTCATAAGTCAAGTAAAGTATGTGTAATATCAAGACCAGTTTACACTAGCTTTTTATATATTTCGCTTTATCTCAGCATTTTATGTGCTGCTGTGTAGTCGCAACAAAGCGTGTACTCAAACCATTTAGTGAAAGTTACGACTATTAATATGAAGTGAATAGTATACAGAGCTTTGTGTAAATAGTTTATAACAGAATGCACACGCGTAAAAGCTTTAGAAATTCACACTGTTGTGAGCAACTTCGGTTTCAAGTCCAATCGCATGGCAAATATACTTTATATTTGCTTATGTTTAATAACTCGACTTGGTTTGATTAAGTTTTGCTTTTCATTATATCCTTTTACATGATTAATTTCTCATGGCGCTCGTATTATCTGTTCACAATACAAATTTATCATACTTCAGTTTATTGCAGTTCGTTGTCGAGTTAACCTATACGTTATATTGGCAGCTTTCTTTGGTCGAAAATGCCACTCTCTTATCTAAACTATATAAAGATTAAATGACGGAAATTATGAATTCAGAACAGACTGAAATGGAAGTGAAATTACAGAAGCAGCAGTAAGGATAACACTAGAAATACTTATCCAAAGATTCCAGAAAGCAACATGATATGGCATTTAATCGCTGCATTGCTAGTGTAAGGAAAAACATGGTAAAAATAATTTTACTGAAAATGACTGGTAGGAAATCAACAAAATATCTGATATATTGCTTTTTAACGCAATTTCTCTTGTTTCAAATACGCATTCTAGACGTAATCCCTCTTAGTTTCAGGAATTATTTTAATATATTATTGTGTTATTGATATCTTACAAATTCGAGCCTGTCTAAAAGTTAGTATTTGCCGCAGTGTTATAAGCGATCTTATTTTGCTCGTATAATTGCGAAACACGGCCTTCGGCCTTCGTTTCGTAAATATTTCTACTTGCAAAATAAAACCTACTTCTACCCCTTGTATAATTTACTATTATTGGTAGAATATTCGTGACAACGAATAAGTGTTAATGGGTAGATAAAGCAACGCAATTGTTACACATCACAGAGGTGGTATTATATTTAACTCAAAAACTCGATACCGAGATGTCATCGTAAATGCACGTTTTGAGACTTCCTGGATAAAAAAAATATTTTTAGCAAAAACTATCCAGGTGATGTGTCTGTGAACAGCATATCTTAAAACCGAAAAGTGGGTTGAGTACCAAACTTGATATTTATGTTCAGCATTTTCCATGGATACGATATAAAAGGTTTTTAAGTAAATATCTCGCCCCAACATGCTTTCATTTTTTTTTCATAAATTTCGTAATGACTTTCATTAAAAACTGTATGCTTAAGATATTTTATTACAATATGAAATGTTTATCGTGAGTTTTCTGGGAATAGCTCGTGAAGTCCTCTTTATGCTGAAAGACTTTATGAAATAGACAAAATCTTGGTATACAATAAATTTATATCCCATTAGAACGTACAAAATTTATGTAAATTTTTTGTGGCATTAACCACTTCCGAAATATTCTTTACTATTTCTTGGGATTATCAAGTATTTATGACTTTTCATACATCTAAATTGTTATTCGTTTTTTTTCTCGTGGTCATGCAAGGAGAACTGAATTTCAAAACCTTCACAGAGCGATCTTCTTTTAAAAGATTTGGCTGTTGTTTAAAGCTACTGTATTGCCTTTTACGTACAATGAAATATTAATAAAACAATTTTTGCAAACGTTCATCTATATTATGATGAATCAGGTAGAATAATAAGGTTTTTAAGGAACAGTTTGTAGAATAGTGGGTAAAGAAAGTCATGTGAATGCAACACATCAATCGTTATGTTTGAAGTCCGTACATCAATTGTGAAGACTGATTAGTATGTGCTAAAGGCAGTAGGGTAAACATGAATTTAAATAACACATATTACGATATAATATAAGGGTAGCGGATGAAAAGCCTCTCTGAGGTAGCCTCATCAAAGGGTGTAGCGTCCCTTCCCTCCGAGCTTCAGGTCACACTGACCCAGTGTGTAGCACCTGATTGAACGGTCCCTTACACACAGTGACGTGTAGGATCTCAACGGACATAATAAATGTGCGGAGGCGGCAGCCATTCTCCAAGGGACAAATATGGAGGCCCATTGCTGGGGAAAAAACTGTTCCATAAGAGACAGGACGAAGCGTTTCTTCATTTGGTTTTGGTACAATTGGAGACACTGATATCTAGGCTTAAGATGGTAGCTCCAGCACTCATCTAAAGGGCCGTTCACATAGAAACATTAACATTAACGCGAGGATATAAATGTATGAATGAACACAAGATTCGCCTTGGCATTCATAATGCTATCAACACGTTAGACTATTGAAGTGTGAAAGCTATTAAAAACGGAGTCTGCGATGATTAACGACGATGCATACAGCAGTACATTTTATGTTGCTACAAACAACATTAAATTGTTTTTTGTTACTTTTTTTATTACTACCTAACCCATAATCCAGTTATATATGCACGTAAAAATGTGAAGGAAGCTCAGAATAAGGAATTCCCCTGCTTGGTATAGGTAGAAATAACTTGTATCAAAAAACGAGAATATCTATTTTCCTATTGCATTTCTCCCATTATGACTGTTTTTTCAAAAATATAAATGCTTGTATCACCTAGCAATTACTTCATAATTTGCGAAATATAATGCACAGCGTTGTTGCAAAAGAAGTAGACAACTTTAAAGTTCAATGAAACAAAAACTAAGTGTGATATCGATATAAACTTTGCGGTGTTATGCTGGGAAACTCTGAAAGTTTACATCGGTGGTTTTATAGTTGCTAATTGTTGTTGAAGATGCAAATTGGGGAATCCTGTGGAAAAAGCACCAACAAGGGAAAGCTTGGGGTTACAAATTCCACAACCAACTGTATGGAAAATTTTGTGAAAACGACTAAAAGTGACTCCATACAAGTTGCAGTTCTTGCAGCAGCTACATGACGACGACGAAGTCAAACGTCAAGATTTCTGCATAGAAATGTTGCGACGTAATGAAGAAGACAATGGCCTCAGTGAGCGAATAGTGTTCAGTGATGAGTCAACATTCCACTTGAGTGGAAAAGTGAATAAACGTAATGTTCGAATATGGGGAACTGAAAAACCAGGGACTGTGGTGGAACATGTGCGTGACACTCCTAAAATTAATGTGTTTTGTGCGGTATCCCTCACCAAGGTGCATGGCCCCTTCTTTTTAGCAGATTAACAGTAACAGAACCTACATATCTCGATATGTTACAGCTTCAGTTGATGTCCTAACTGCATAAGGAAATGGAAAGGGAAACCTGTATCTTCCAACAAGATGGAGCACCACCCCACTGGCACACAGATAGACTTGGATGAAATTCTACCACGGCGTTGGATTGGCCGTGCTGCAGATGACAATAACGCTTTTCTACGTTGGCCACCGGTGAGTCCCGACCTCACGCCGTGTGCCTTTTTCCTTTGGGGATTTCTCAAAGACAGAGTTTTCGTTCCTCCACTTCCACGCGATTTAGATGACATGAAGGAACGTATCAGAAGAGCCGTGTTAAGTGTCGATGCAGATATGTGACATCGCGCTTTGCATGAACTTGATTTTCGTCATGATGTGTGTCGTGTAATGCAGGGATCACACATTGAACATTTGTGAGTTCACAAATTAAACTTCAAGACATTCTCTACACGACAGTGCGAACAGATTAATTATATCATTAATATTTATGGATTTATAACACATTGAAGGTGTCTACTTCTTTCGTAATAACTCCGAAAGAATTTTAACATTACAGATTATGACATATCGGCAATGATTAAATCTTGCTTTTCCCCAACGTAACAAAATTTACTTATATCCTACCAAAAAACGTTATATCCATCTATCCTTGCCTGCTTGTCCTGTGCACTTGGCACTTAAAGTTAAATAATTTTGAAAAGTTACTCACCAAAGCTGTTTTGAAATTTTGAACCAGTCAGAAAAAAATAATGCACCTAAACTCACATTTCGCTTTACGTGCTACCGGTCGGCGTGCCTCTCAGAGTCTCCTCGTCTTCTCACTCGTGCCAAGTCCCCAAGCCAGGCGAAGGCGAATGGTTCTCCCTTCCTCCGTTGTAGTGCTGCCGCCGCCTTACTATTGGCGACTTTATTAGCCAATGGCATACTCCGACGCCCAAGCCACGTCGTCTTGAATATATAATTCTGCTACTATGAACGTGATTGAACTTGTGGAAGGGGAGAGTTTGTATTATGTTTTTTCATAAATGAAAGAAAATGCAATACTTTATAACTTATAAGGTTTTACACAACTTCAAGGGATGCCATAGTATTAATAACTGAAACCTATTCATTCATTCATTCTCAATCGTTCAAAATATATTGTTTTAACAAACTATCACTGTAAGATTTATGCGTTTTGCCATAAAGACAAACGATGCAGTGGCCGAGTGGTTAGATCACTCGCCCCTCGCCAAGGTTCAATTCCAGGGAACTGCATCTGGAATTTGTGTTGGGCAAAGTGACGTCTGGGCGGGTTTTTTTCAGGTTCTTCGGTTTCCCCCGCCATTGATTCCAGTAATTACTCCATCATCTTTTCTTTGAGGCAGTATTTTTTATCGTTTAACTGATATCGTTTTAATTATGTAATATAAATATAATAACCTGCTTGTAGGTTGTCAATAATTACTATAAAATGTATATTATAGCTATTTTTATTGTGTGTATGTATTGTATATGTATGTATAAATTGGTAGATGAATGTATTTCTTAGTTTAGTAAGGCAGGAGCTGTGAGCGTAAAAGCAAGCTGCCTTTAGTAGCAAACAAATTAATAAAATGGAAACCTAAGGGTGGCTAACAATAAGGTGTAACCTTGAGAGAGAGAGAGCAATAACTTAGAAAGCTAAGAAGGTTACCACCAGACGATAGAAAAATACTGGTGTAACGTCCCTAAAAGTTTGTAAATGGTCACTTGGGTGCAGAAAGCCAGTCAGAATCAAACTAAGTGTCTTCTGCTAGAGTAGGCTTAGCCAACCAGAAAAAAGGGAGATTAAATTTGAAATTTTAAGCTCTGGACGCCAAGAGGTAGTGTACCCAAGCAGTTTAGTTCAGCGGTTATAACTCGGAGTGGGCACATGTGAGAATTTAGTGCAGTGGAAAAAGCTAAATTTTGATCTTTAAAAATGTAGTTAGCAACATCTCACAGCTCCATACTTAGGTAAGTCAATAAATTTGTATCTGATATATATTATTCAACTGCCGTGAAGAAGTAATAAATAAGTTAGAATTTACAACTATAATTGGTGTTATATTGTAAAATCATTCTCCCCTATTTAGAGATGCTTGCTTTACCAGATATCACTGAACGCAACCGAAATATAAGTAAATTAAATTAAATTTTGCACCCATCCTGGTGGGCTACCGATGCACCTTTCATTCATCTCACAGTCATGTCATATCATCCATCCTTCCTCGCTCTCGTGTTCAGACTGAATACCTATCCTGGCTGTTCTCTCACATCCACAGTCTATGCTCCCCGACAGGCGTCTGACCCCATGCATACACTTTTAAGTTTTAGGGGCTGTAAGCCCTAAAAACGGGGAGGGTAAACAGAGGAAGAAGTCTTAAAGACAACGATAATTTTCAAATAAAATAAATAACATCTCATCAAATGACTCCATTATATCTCTTTTCTGTTTATATGTAGTACAATAGTGCTTATTTTTCTCTCGAATCCGTTAATGCAAACATGAACGCTTTCAGATTACAGGGTTCGGTGTTAGCGTCTTGCGATAGTGTTCATGTTCATGTTAAGGAAAATCATTGTGAATGATTGCACTTATTATCCTGGCCACATGGTTTTGTATTCGGGTTGCATTTGCCTTAAAGTTTCTATGTAAACTAAGCCTTACTATACACTACGCCAGTAACGTACTCGGAGTATTCTATTACTAAAAGTCTCTAGATATTTTGAGAAGTGTGGCTAGCTGTTCACTCTTGAGTAGAATAAACAATTAAGATGTTACGGATGAGTTAAGATTTTTAAAGAAATGAGTTACAAAGTTAATTTTTTAAACTTGGAGCAAATAAACTAATTCTCAAATTGGCGCCCAACGTGGGGCTAATAAAATTAATTCTCAGAATAAAATAAATCAATTTTTAAATAACTGGGAAGAACATGGATGGATGAAATTCAGTTTTATTTATGGACCCTCTTTAAATGTTATGATCCTTAGCGTTCCATTCTATTTTGGACATAAAAGACCGCTAATTTGCTCAGAAGCCTCTTTATCAGGATTGAGGTTCTTTTACGTGCCGTAAATCTACGGCATGGGACCACCGGCTTTACTTCCCTTCCGAAGGAATCCATCGACTTCCGCCGGGTTTGAACCCACGACTTCGAGAACTAGCATGGTAACGACTACACCACGGAGGACGACTGTCCAAAGAATGAAAGAACATCGCATACCAGATGTCATGTTGGATTATAAGCCGAAAAGTGAAAGCAATGTTGATAGACCGAAGAAGAGATGGACTCAAATGTTTTGATTGAAAACATATGACACCGGAACAAGTCTTAAAAGGTTTAACCCGTGAATGACGATGCAAATCACTGGTATTATTTTTCGAGTCCCCTTACACTAAGCTATTTTCCGCAGTTTATCATATTTTTGAACTCTACACACAATTTCTCAGCCATTTTGCATATAGCAAAGAAGTGCAAACGAAAACGTTGTGAGTACAATGGAGGAAGAGTCATGAATTTTACATGGGGGCCGAAATCGTTGCCATATTTTCATAGCACACTTGACGCAGGACTCCATGTCGGAATTTTTCTCTCCCATAAATATAACGAGTAGCTGCCCTATGCCCTTTCACTGACAGCAACAGATGGTGGTGTATCAATAATTTTGCATGCACCTACATAGTTTTTAGGAATAAAAGCAAGGCGGCATAAATGTACATTCACATCTTAAAGAGCACGTTTACCACGCTTTGATTGTCTACTGACAAACTATTATATTATAAAACGATTTGGCAATAAACTATGTTCCTGAAAATTAAATCGTAATACAGCTACATAATTATATCCCGCATTGGTTGCAATCACTCTTATTTGTGTACTATATCCGCAACACGTAGCTTAGGCTCACATGCTACTACGGAACGCCTGTTAACGTCGTTTAAGCGTCAAAAAGACGTCCGTCTGTTCGTACGCATGAAACAACTCGCCAGCCACTACAAGTATGGAGTTGAGATCTTATATATACAGGTTAAACAATATTTATGGACCAAACGGGATAGCTCAGGCAGTAACTTCTGTGACCTGCATTCGGGATGTCCTGGGATCAAATCCCGTGGGCTAATAATCTGACTGGGATTCTTTCGTTGTTTCTCTCGGTAGACAAATAAATACTGGATTATATGTTCAATACAGGACCCAAAGTTCCACCTTAAATCTAAAACAATAGTAAAAATGAAAATAGACAATAATGGGAATGCTCTGTCATTTATTCACATATTAGGAAGCAGGTATATTGTACGGCACCCAAAAACCATCAGAAGTAAAGATACAGTTGCCTAGCACTAAGGCCTCTGTGGACAGCTGACGAAGCAACATGGCATGGAACATACCGATCCAAGAGGTATCCCCTAACACATCCGTCGTGAAATGACAACAAAGTTAATACAACGTAAAATAAATAGAGGGGAAGACTATTGTCACGTTTAAAATTTGTTTGAAATTGGTAAAAAGGGTATGGTAGATGAGACCCTCCTATACCTTTTCAATTTTTAGGCGAACCACTACTCGTGTGCAGTTGAACTTTATAGACAAAATCTAGATTATTTGCTGAAGATATAATTTGTTTGAAATCCCTGCAAAATCAAGGGCACTTAAGATACATGTTATGTGAACAGCGAAAAGAAATAAATATGTAAGTATCGTTAATTTTATTAATCTTTTCGAAACGAAATGCAACTATAATGAGAGTTCCAGGCAATTAACATATTACTAAACCTTGTTGCAAATTGTTACTGTGTAGTATAATGATCTGTGCTCTCGCTTAGAACGCTAAAGACAGCTGTAATTTTTGACACAATATTAATATTTTAATCCACCTTATGAAACTGTTGAAGGGTGACACATTTTAATTGCTGCAACCTGACTGGAGGACGTAATATGGTATTTATTTGAAAAATTATTGCTATGAATTGAGACCTTTTAAAACACATTAAATCCATCGGTATGAGCTGAGTACTTCCTGAACATTTTTAAGATATATTCACAAATTAAAACCATGTAAGAGTTACCATTGGATGGTGATGTAAATATATATGTTTCATCTTCACATTGCATTGGGGTGTTTTATATTTACTTGCTCTCTATTTGTATTTCTGCTGGTTAAATTGGAATGTGAAAGTCATTCAGTGATTCCCAGAAAGGCCACAAGAATAGGGTCTAGTGTGTATATATACACTAGAAAGAAACAGAGATAGACCATATAAAATGAGATTGTATAATATCTCCAAAACTAAGCGTTTTAGAAAGAAATGTCTTGAATAAAAGTTGCTTGATATTATGCGGAAAAATAAATGATATTAGTCGTGTTTTATTTGGAGGAGGTTATGATGGTCATTTTAGGGTCAATTTGATTTTACCCTAATTGTAAGTTTTCATTTAAAAATTAAATTGACCCTAAAATGACTATCATAACGTCCTCCAGGCAAAACAAGACTAAAGGCATTTACTTTCCCCCATAATGTCAAGCAACCTTCAATCAAGACATTTCTTTCAACAACGCTTAGTTTTGCAGATATTTTATAGTTTCAAATGAAATGATCCACTCGTGTATATATATATATATATATATATATATATATATACATATAAGGCAAAACACCTAAAACTTGCATCGCAAATATTTCCGAAATGGAAACTGCTATTGATGTTCAGTTTTACAGCAACAATTTACAGGAGCAATTTTTTGAGCAAACATACAATTTTTTAAATGAAACAATACCTAATTAAATCAACAGAATAAAGGTAGGGTAAATTAGAATGTCAGTGGCGTTTGTTACAAGATTCTAGTACAAGTGTTTTACGAGAAATCCTATTTTGAAGCTTTTACGTACCGACACTTGAACAACCTGTGGTATCACAAACCAAAGGGAAAAAAAGGGAATTGCAATACTTCCGTGGATCCTTACAAGTAAAGAGAACATAGCACTTCAAAGGTTGTATTCAAAATTACCACCGGCAGCTTCAATACACGCTTCCAGTCTGCTATGGAAAGACTGCTGCACACGTTCTAGCATTTCAGCGGAAATTTCAGAACAGGCAGCAGTAATACGTCGTTTCATATCGTCTGGTGTGGTTAGCACATCCTTGTAGACTGTGTCTTTCAGCCTTCCCCACAGAAACAAGTCTAAAGGGGTGAGATCCGGTGAATGGGCCGGTCAAGTTACAGGTCCTCTTCGTCCAATCCAACGATTTGGAAACAATCCGTTAAGACAAGTTTTAGTGTTTCGTGCACTATGGGCTGGACAACCATCATGTTGGTACCACAGGTTCCTCCTAGTCTGCAAAATAACGTCTTTTAGCATCTGTGGCAGATGGCCTGTTAGGAGGCTGCAATACTTGTGCGAGTTCATTGTTCCTTCTATGATCAAAAGGATCTATGAGCTGATCGTTCACTATCCCACACCACAAGTTTAAACTCCATGGACGCTGACGTTCCACCTGACGAAGCCAACGGGGATTGTCAACAGACTAATAGTGCATGTTTCTGCGGTTTACCTGGCCATCATTAGTATATGTTGCCTCATCACTAAACAAGATACATGATGAATCTGGAGTATTATGTCTTAATGCCCATGTACAAAAGTTAACACGATTCGCAAAATCGTTCCATGCAGCTCTTGATGGAGAGAGGTGTAATAGGGATGGAACCTATGTTGATGGAGAATGCGTAGTACACTTGCCTGACTTATGCCACTTCTACGTGGGATTATGCGGGAACTAATTTGTGAATCTACTGCAACGGCAACCAAAACATTAATCTCTGCCTCTTCTCCAGTTACTTGTTTGTTTCTGTTACGTTTTCTAGGTATTACAGAACCACTTTCACGTAATTGGTTGAAGAGGTTGATAAATAATTGCCGAGATGGTTCACGTCTATTGGGATACATTTCCGCAAACACCGTACAGGATCGAACTGCATTCTTTCTACACTCTCCATACACCATGAGCATGTCGGCTTTTTCTGCACTAGTAAACCTCATCTTACACTCACGACTTACTGCTTGAATTGTCACAAACTAACTGACCAGAAAGTCGCAATGCAATCAATGAACAGAAAACACAATGCAAACAAACATAACTACATCGTACCTAGGAACTAAGCAGGGTGAATGGGACAAACAATTGTTGGAGTGGAAACTTTTCAAAACCACTTGCACTAGAATCCTGAAACAAAGACCATTAACATTCTAATTTACCCTACCTTTATTCTGTTGATGTAACTAGGCATTGTTCTATTTAAAAAATTGTAAGTTTGCTCAAAAAATACACTTTCTCAGTATTATTAAAATCTGTTTATAAGCTAAATGTACGAGCCCGTGACTACCAGTCAATGCTGTTAAAACTGCACGTCAATAGCACTTTCCATTTCCGAAATGTTTGCGGTGCAAGTTTTAAGTGATTTACCCTATTATATATATACACGGCACGTAGGTACTCCCTAAATGCCCATCATTGAGTAGTAGCATAGGTACACCCATTAATTCATTTGCCCATAATCACAATTCAGAATCATATTAAAAGGCCATACATTACCTAACGAACTTGACGACTACCTCATACAACCAAAGAGTAAAATAGCATAAATGAGTAGAACGAAACACAATAAAACTCCGAAATATTCCCATTAAAATATGTTCCAAAACAACAATAACAAATTAACACCAAATCCAGTTCTCCACTTGCTCCCACGAAATGATAAATAATTTAGAGACACGAACATCGAAAAATAAAATGATTATGAAGACCAAAGAGCAGATATTTTCCCTAAGAGCAGCTACACGTCTTCAAAAAGAACTCGCCAAGTTATTTAGCGAACTGCATACAGGAAAGCTCCGGGGAATAAGTGTCAGGTCTAGGAGCTACACTCAGTAGATAATCTCGGTGTAAGACAGAGGCGCCACCTGGCAACTCGAACAAAAGAATACCAGACAGCCTTCATTTCCCATACAGAGCCTTCACCTACTCTAGGGACGAAAGATAAATCATACAAAATTGGCACAGCATGTTACAAGTAACAAAATTGTTATGCAATATCTGGGAGATGCAAACATTCGTCTTGATGATAGTCCTTGATAATTTTCTTAATATAGTAAATCCTCCATTTTAACTAATTAACAGCTGTATATTTTGCTTTAAATAAAATTACCTTCTTTGTTTCTGTCCGTCAACTCTTAAGTTTCTTAAAGCGAAATTAACGATGAGGTTTATTCAGTGGGATTTTTTGATTTGAGGGTTCCTGGTAGCTAACAAGTTAAGTAAACAAACACCACGCGTTTGCGCTGCACTTTGGATGAAGATCCAATTATAAAAACCAGCCTTGGGGAAACTATGAGCTGAAGGTCGATGATGGACAACCTCTCTATTTTACAATCAGAAATGTCAGTACGTGTGCTGGGTTCACTTGAAGTTTAATTCTGTAAATTAAAAGAATAAATATATGCTGCAGTTAAAAATTTGGTTTAAACAAAGACACGAGAAATTAAAAAAACAAGCAGTAAAAAAAAACATAGTTCGACAATAAAAATTCCTTGACTTTAAGTAAATTTTCCACTGTATACGATTGATATAGTAATATTTGGTATGAAGTTGAAAATATAGTAGCATTCACCATTCTTGTAATCCTGGAATCGTGCCGATAAAATGTGCAGTGGTTTACTTTGGTAAGAAAATACTAAAGCTCTTCTGCCATGCCCAACCCACCACTCCTTATTTGGCTCTAGCACTCCACTTAAAAGTGGCTATTGTCACATTGAATTACAGATCGAGCTGGGATATCTTTAGTGAAAGTAGATCGTAAGTAAAAATACTCGCATCTCGAGTTTCTCTCCCATAGGCCCAAGTCTGACAATAAAAAACAATTACATACAAATTAGAATGATACGCTATTTATATATAATTATTTACATATATCAATATTTAAAAAGTATTAAACGGGAGACCTTGGAAAAATATGCAATTATTACCTCTTCAGTTTCTTTCTATGTTTATTTATTTATTTCTTGGAGGCACCCATCACTGGAAAAAAATGAAACGCAACTGCGGCTACACGAAATGTTTGCTATAAGTTATCTTTAGTATGGACTTGCGTGCAGACACTTTTAGCCTTGGTGCGGGGCTAAGTTTCTTATCCCGTTCCATCCGAGGTTGCGTTGATACATTGACGAAGTAATACAGGATTTTCTTTCTATTAGTTGTATGTCTACATATAGTGTTGTGTATGTTAATTCTCTCTAAACATCAATTGAGAAATAAATGTATTAATAATGAATTATCAAAATCTGGAAGGTCTGAATGTGTGTGACTGCATGTATGTTTACGTCAATTCAAAAATAACCCATTTCTTTATAAGGATATATTCTAGAGATATCTTGATCAGTTTTTTCCTTTTTATATAAACTATATTTGAAGTAGCAACTTTCCAAAGTTTGGAGCAATATGCAATAATATAAGGATTACTGAATATCTTGGCTGACTAATTTTTTATTCAATTCTACATAGCTTCACCTTTTTTTCCTCGCAGTTTTCATAATCATTTAAATTCTCATTCTGGTAAAGAATAAATTTCAGTGGCTCGTCCTAATAGAAGTTCGCCGCCAGTACATAAAACAATCGTATAGTTTCTAAAGATGTATTTTTCTGTGTCTAAGATACCATGGTAGAAGAAATTGCGTCGTTGGTAGAAATTGCGTTATTGGTATCCTTGGTTTCAGAGAATTTGGATTGAAACTAGTGTCTGGAAGTCAGTTCGGAAACAACTGTGAGTATGAAAGTTAACGTTATGTTAGCCAAAACATACTACCATTATTTATGTCCTTAAAGAAACTTTCGTACATATAACGCTAATGCGTGTGTGTCAGAGATTAATTCAAATCAATAAGAGTAGGGTATAAATGATGGTTCTGGCGCAGTTAATTTATGCATGTCTATTCATATGCAAATGAGCTCCCCCACCTCCTCTCCCCCACCCCCCCGCTGTGCCTTGGTAGTTTTACTTGCAGCTGCGGTCATAAATCATGTTGAGCACAATGGAAGCTTGACAGTTAAGTAATTAAGGCTATCCTTCACTTGTTAAAACGAACAAAGGGGTCATAAATTTAAGGTTCTGTAACAAAGGCGAGATGTTTTTCCTACCCCTCCCACATCAGGCCACTTCTGCACCTGGTCAGTTACCCACCCCCACTTGCATTGTTTGTCGAACACGTGGCATACTAGTTCCACTAGCTTTTAACAAAAGAACAATGCTTACCCTTCAGCTGTCAAAATGAACAAAGCCCATGATGAATTAGGGTTGTGACAAAGAGAACCTAAGCCAGTTAACAGAGAAACAAGTTCTATTGTCCCGGGGCAAGCATTCTTTAGAAAGACCATCTGGCATACTCATCCCACAACCCAATAACAAAGCCTGACCCTTTCCATTGTGTAAGAGATTCTATTGTGTGTGCCTTTCTATTGTCCTGGGACAAGACTAGTTAGAAAGACACCTGCGGCGTTCCCATCCCGCTACTCCATAACAAAGCCTGACCTTTTCCATTCTTTGACCACCTGCTAGTTAACAAAAGAATTCGAGGGTTGCTTTATACTCGTCCTGTCCTTGTTTGTGTGAAAGAGAGAGAAACTTGTTTACCAACTCTGCGTAACGTCAGGGTCGGCCATTATGATTTTGCCTGAGGGAGTTCTCTCCAATGTTTTACGACATCCTACGAATATATCCGAGCATAGTTAACAAGCATTCTGTTTCAGCCAACGACTCCGAAAAAGCGCCTAATATATATTTCATTACGTGAATTAAACCTCTGCGTGATATCCATAGATCGGTGTTCGATTCTTACTGTAATCAAAAGTTTATTGCTAATGAGAAATTAATGATCGATATTATTATATCATTACCCTAATTAATAGAAGTGCGTTCAGAGAATTCTAGCTCGACTCTTACCAAGTGAAACTCTAATGCGTAATAACTATTAAACTATGCACCACCAGATTAAAAAATGTATTTATCAAATATAATTCAATTTTTTATACATTATTACCCTAATTAATGAAAGACCGTTCAGAGGGACCTAGTTCGAATCTTACCCAACGAAACTCTAATGCTTAATAAATATTAAACTATGCAAGGTCAGATTGAAATGCATTTAACAAATATAATTTAATTTTATATATCATTACAATAATTAATAAAAGGGTGTTCAGAGGGTTCTAAATCGAATCTTACCCAGCGAATCTCTAATGCTTAATAAATATTAAACTATGTAAGTATTGCGCGGCCAGATGAAAACGTGTTTAACGAATATAATTTAATTTTTATATATCATTACAATAATTAATAAAAGGTTGTTCAGGGGGTCCTAGATCGAATCTGCGAAATTCTAATGCTTAATAAATATTAAACTATGCACGGTCAGATTAAAACGTGTTTAACAAATATAATTTAATTTATACAACATTACAATGTTTAACGAACTGTATTGTTAGGAACCAGAGGTCCATAGTTTGAATCTTACCCTGCGAAACGTTATAATAACTATTAAAATATTGAAGCAGGGGGCGGTCGGATTAAAATTGCAATTAGCAAATATAATTATTTATATTAAACCTGGTGCATACTTAGATATCCCGAAGCCTAGACAGCATTCTTTCTTCTTCTCCTCTCTTTTTCTTTCTATCTATCTCTTTCTTTCTCCACGACTTGTACACATTCAGGCGTTCGCATATACACGAGCACTTGCACACACATCAGCAAACATACACTGGTGCACGCATGCAAGCACATACACACACGCACATACATACACCAACACACACACATACATACACTAGTACACACACGCATTCACGCACCTCATGCGTATACCTACATACACCAGTGCTCTTACACTCGCACAAACATATACATGGACACACACATACATGCACACACACTCGCGTACATACATACATACACTGTTACACTTGCACATACGCACACGACCACACACACACGTGCAAGCACATATGCCTGTTCACTTACACCCAACAGCACACGACCACACACACACACGTGCAAGCACATATGCCTGTTCACCTACACCCAACAGCGCCAACCCACAAACGCACACGCCAACTCACGAGCATGTCCTGAATGAAAAGAGACAAAATGATGCAATAAAAACTAATTATAGCTCGGGATGCGACACGTCATTTACGAATTGCTCGAAACTGGTCTGGATGCAGGGGTTCGAATCCTAGGAGGGATTACAAATTCATCTTCTAATAACTTCAAAACTAATTAAAATAAAGACAGTAAATAAACTTTATTACTTTTATGTCATTAGTTCCTTTCTTGTGCATGTATATTAGAGTCCAGGTGTCAGGGGTTCGATCCTTAATTTTAAAATCTCAATTATCTCAGAAACTAGCAGGGATTAAGGTGCGGACCAAAGCACGATTGTTAGTTTCTATGATGAACAATTAATGCTTTATATAATTTCCAATCAGTTGTCCCTAGCTCGAATCTCGATCTTTCAGCGACTTCCTTAATTTTCCACTGTGTTCTAGAATATATCACTTAGATCGATGCTGTAACTGCATACAGGTCTTTAAACACAAGCTAATATTATAAATAATTTTGTTTCTGGCGTTCTGAGTTCGAATACCGATTCAATGAAGTTTACTTATAAATTTAATAACAGTAAATAATTAAGACAAATGTACCAAATAAACCTATTACGTTTATGTCATCAGATAATATCTTGCGGGCGTATATTAGGGTACCTGACGTCCAGGGTTCGATCCCTAAGTTTAAATCTCAATTATCGCAGAAACAGGCAGAGATAGAGCCGTGAACGAAAGCATGTTTGATAGCTCATGCAATGAACAATTAATGCTGTATATAATTTCCAATCAGTTGCCCCTAGTTCGAATCCCGATCTTTCAATGACTTCACTGATTTTCCTCTGTACTCTAGAATACATCGCTTAGATTGATGCTTTAACTGCATGCAGCTTTGTGTAACGACATTATGGATATACTCTGTGTGTGAGAGAGAGCGAGCGAGAGGAAGTGAAACAAGCAGGGATAGAAGTGCTGAGGGCCTCTGCGCATGCGTAGCAAGAGATGATGTCATTGGCTGCAATAATCACGTGACGTGTAAGCATCACAGCCATGATGACGTGCCGGCATCGCCTGGAGGGGGTTTAGATCCCTATATAAACAGTTATCTGCCCATGTTAGAACTGCTGTGTACTTATTAACTTTACATTCAAGTTTTAAAGAGCTTTAAAAGCAACGTGAGCTGCAGGCCGTCTACACATTCAGCACATATCAAAACGTGACAATGCAAGGTGAGTTTTACATAACTATACAAAAACACTGTTAGCTTTTACAATACATTTAATTTTATTTAAACGTTACAGTACATGAAAGACGATTCGTTACAAAGAGCATCATATTTTCTAATCTGTGCTTTTCATTCACATGGATTTCACTGCATACTCTTCTTCAGTTCACGTGATTTTCGCCGCACATTATTCTTACATAAACATTCATACAATTTTCCCCTCATTCTTTGTTTCACTATACACTCACATGATTTCCTCTACTCATTCTTTGTTCCCCTGCAGGTTCATGCTTTAACATTCACACGACTTTCTCTGCACATTCTTTGCTTCCATTAACATTCACATCATCTTCTCAACACATTCTTCTTACTTAAACATTCATGCGATTTTCCCCCACTCATTCTTTCTTTCACTATACATTCGCAAACGATTTCCTCTACTCATTCTTTGGTTCTCTGCTGGCTCATCTTCAATGAACATTCACATGATTTTCTGTACTTATGTTTATTTCTCTACATATTCATAGGCTTACTTACAAAACATACACACCCTAGTTCTAATATAAAGAAGTGTATAACTTGTTCTTCAACTTGAATAATGTAGTGAAAATAATAATTCATGTCAATGTCTGTTACAGATTGTTTAGCTGATAGACTTAACAAGATGGTTGAAGAGCGTAGTTTCCTACCGACTCGTCGAGTTCAAGATCTCGAAATAGGTCTTAACTATGAGATAAAGTCCTTAAAGAGAGTTCAAACAAGATATGGTACCAGGATCGTATCTTCGCTGGAGGATTGTCAAGTGTTCTTGCCAGAGCGCT
Organism: Deroplatys truncata; assembly: GCA_030765065.1. NCBI lineage: Eukaryota > Metazoa > Arthropoda > Insecta > Mantodea > Mantidae > Deroplatys > Deroplatys truncata. The sequence continues at coordinate 138,957,211 of CM060986.1, forward strand.
ATATTTCGTTAACCGATCAAGAGATTGCAGAAATACCTGGGAACATATACCTCCAGTATAACGGCATGGCAGAGATGGGGGAATTTAAGACATGTAAATTGTCTTTTTTACACGCAAAGAAGGTGCGTAGAAGTGTCAAACTTAAGTATTGAATGTTCTCCAATTTCACAATGAGAAATTCATAAATAAAACAACTGTCTCATTGATATTACATATAAAGATACAAAAGATGCATATTATGGAATTTTATAAAAAAATTTACGAAATCACAATATCACATGCTTTGAGTTTAATTATATCTAGCGCATTGAAATAACTCTAAATATCCGAATGTTTATACAAATCTTTGTGCTTCTTTTTACATGTGCCATATGCTTCATTTTACATGTATCATAACAAAAAATGTAATTCTTTTCAGGTTGCCTTTAGTTGACCAAGATAGTTTTCTAAGACTTTCATTGTGCAATGTTTCAGGGTGTGCATTAAGAGGAAGAAGAAGAGGAATAGCCTGCTACCATGCAAAGGATGCTGACGCTATTGGAGGGTGGAATAAGCACCATCGGCACCTACAAGAAACATTTCGGCAAGAAACGGGTGCTGAGACTTCTACATCACCGAAACACATTAAGACAGGATCCTTATATAACATTACAGGGTATACAATGAAAAAATACGGTCAATTTTGTATACAATTCAATGCATAGCTGAGAGTTAGCTCGAACTAGTCTCCCTATATTCACTGAAATTATCGGCAAGAAACGGGTGCTGAGACATCTACATCACCGAAACACATTAAGACAGGATCCTTATATAACATTACAGGGTATACAATGAAAAAATAGGTCAATTTTGTATACAATTCAATGCATAGCTGAGAGTTAGCTCGAACTAGTCTCCCTATATTCACTGAAATTAAGCATTGTGAGCAATAATTTAAGTGACTGTGAAAATACTTTACGTAATGGTGAAATTTGTATCCTAAAAGACTTGAGCCCTGTATACATTAACAGTATTAAGACTGTTTGCCACGCTGGAATACAAATTATGAAAATAAAAAGACTTTCATTTAAATAATAAGGAAATTTGCATAACCTGCTGTTACAAGTGTAATGGCATATACAGAAACAATGAGTCGGACGAGAAAGTGATGGAAATGTAAGATAAATAATAACAATAAAAGAATTAAGGTATGCTGTTACATAGTGTTTTTATTCATTAAAAATCCTTGCATTCCTAATGAAAAATAAAGCATTACAATGATTAGTTTAAGTTATGTCACAATGATCAAAAAGAGAACCGTCTTTAGATGCATTACTCGATCTTAAGTCAGAGCATCAAAAAAAGACAAATCACGGCTTCTCCATTTTAGATGTGGTGTCACTATTCAGGTAAATTCCTGTAACACAGCAGGTTGAGTATGCAGATCTGTGGTCCTAAATGGGTGAAACAGTCTTATCCAGCTTAACAGTCTTGAGGATCTCAGCATCAGAAAGTCGAATCACAAGCCTTCTCCACTCGATGAGTACAGGTTTAACAACAGCATTCTCTTCACCCTGAGACGGTGTAAAGTATATAAATGTTCAACTTGACAAGGGATTCTAAACTCGTTGTTAGAGTCCAGAGCTGATGTATTATATGGTGAAAACACATGTTCCTCTTCTTAGTGATCTTGTCGTCGAATCTCGGTGTCGGTAGCATTGAAGATGTCCATGATTATAGGATTCTGAAGCCCAATTACTGTAGGAACTGCTGATTGCGTGATGTTAACCTGATGGGCGTCAAGGGCAGAGCATGATGTGTGCGTCGAATCATTCCATTATTATATCCTCGACGTCGTTGACTTCTTCTAAAAACTATAGGCATTATGCTTATATCCTTGTTTCTAAAGGCAATGATATTGCTGTTAGGCTCCCCTGTTTGCTCTATGAAGCGGATCTTTATGAACAACAGGTAAAATTTGATTTGATGGTTCCTGTGAAATACGTTATCCAGCCGTAACAGATGGGAACACTGGTAGATGGAGTGTCCACTTTTACTATAGAGGAAGGAGACTGATGCAATACTGTGCTAAATTCGTATGATGCTCAACCTAAATATATTCACTAGGAAATCAGATTCAGACAGCTGATTAGATGGAATAACTTTGTCACTGAAGGGCCACAGAACGTTCCTATAGAACAATCACTGGAAAAAATCAAGAGTGAAAGGACATTTTAATGACATTTTATTATTATTATTATTATTATTATTATTATTATTATTATTATTATTATTCACTGATCTAATAAAGAAGACATTCGCATCCTAATATGAGGAATATTTAAACGTAGAGCATACAAGTCAAGGTCTATGTTACTCAACGTTTTTTCCGGGACAAGTATAGCCCTCTGCCTGAGTTTTTGAATTCCCTTTCAGGCTCTGTCTCCTCTTCGTTTCTGTGTTTCTTCCCTTATTCTTCTTCACTCGAAAACCTCTCCCTCTTGCTTCAATTTCCCTGTTACGTCTCATCATTTCAGCAAGTTGTTTATCTGCAGCTTTTTTCGTATTTACACCTGTAGCAATTTGTGATGCACCTCCAGCGGCGGCTCCTAGTGCTGGAATAATTGGTATGAGCGGTAGAAATCCTCCTCGTTTCTTCTTTTTGGACCCTCCGCCAACAGATACCTTTCTCTCAATTTCTCTCTTATACCTCATCATTTCGGCAAGTTGTTTATCTGCTGCCTTTTTCTTATTTACTGCTGAGGCAATTTGGGCTGCACCTCCAGCAGCAGCGCCTAGAGCTGCAATAATTGGTATGAGAGGTAGAAATTCTCCTCGTTTCTTCTTCGTGGTTCCTGCACCTGGAGCTACCTTTCCCTTCATAATTGCTGTTACTAGTCACGCTGCCAATTTTTTTCACCTAATGTAACATCAGGTGTTTGCACGCTTTTCCAAGTCGTTTCAGCCAGGTCTTGTCAGCAATGTTTCTCGAAGCAGAGACCTTATGCTGAGCGTTGGCAATGCCACTAAGATTACACGAATCGTCTAACGGAATGATTCCAGGGTCTCCTATCTTTAATTTTTCTCTAGCTTTACCACAGTTCCTCAGTTTATGTAACCAGGTAAATGTACTTCAACGGTTGCAGGCTACTGAAACAGTTAATTAAACCGAAACCTCTGGCGAGCTTAACCACCTTAGCTCTCACGTTATACTAATCGATTTTTATTCAGGATAGTTCTTTTATACTTTCTCATTAGCGTATATATATTAAGAGCGATTTATTTTACTTTAGCTGTCAAGCTAGAGAGGATGAAACAAGATTGCTCACAGGCTATTGATATGTTAGACTTTGAAAGCGACTTTAGATGTGAACTTAGTGTAAAACTGTTTCTTGTCAATGTTCTTGACATGCCTATCATGTAACCCATTCAGGGAAAAGGTGACAGCAAAGGGAAAAATGTTACCAGCAAAGGGAAAATACGTGATCAGCAAAGGGAAAAACGTGACCAGCAAGGGGAAAAAGGTGACAGCATAGGGAAAAATCTGACCAGCAAAGGGAAAAACGTGACCGGCAAAAGGAAAAACGTGACCGACAAAGGGAAAAAGGCGACCAGTAAAGGGAAAAATGTGACCTGCAAAGGGAAAAATGTGACCAGCAAAGGGAAAAAAGGTGACCAGCAAAGGGAAAAACGTGACCAGAAAAGGGAAAAACGTGACCAGCAAAGGGAAAAAGGTGACCAGCAACGGGAAAAACGTGACCAGAAAAGGGAAAAAGGTGCCCAGCAAAGGGAACAACGTGACCAGCAAAGGGAAAAAGGTGACCAGCAAAGGGGAAAAACGTGACCAGCAAAGGGAAAAAGGTGACCAGCAAAGGGAAAAAGGTGACCAGCAAAGGGAAAAAGGTGACCAGCAAAGGGAAAAAGGTGACCAGCAAAGGGAAAAACGTGACCAGCAAAGGGGAAAATGTGACCAGCAAAGGGAAAAACGTGACCAGCAAAGAGAAAAACGTGACCAGCAAAGGGAAAAAGGTGACCAGCAAAGGGAAAAAGGTGACCAGCAAAGGGAAAAAGGTGACCAGCAAAGGGAAAAATGTGACCGCAAAGGGAAAAACGTGACCAGAAAAGGGAAAAAGGTGACCAGCAAAAGGAAAAACGTGACCAGCAATGGGAAAAAAATGACCAGCAATGGGAAAAAAGGTGACCAGCAAAGGGAAAAACGTGACCAGCAAAGGGAAAAAGGTGACCAGCAACGGGAAACACGTGACTAGAAAAAGGAAAAAGGTGACCAGCAAAGGGAAAAACGTGACCAGAAAAGGGACAAAGGTGACCAGCAAAGGGAAAAAGGTGACCAGAAAAGGGAAAAAGGTGACCAGGAAAGGGAAAAAGGTGACCAGCAAAGGGAAAAATGTGACCAGCAAAGGGATAAACGTGACCAGCAAAGGGAAAAACGTGACCAGAAAAGGGAAAAAGGTGACCAGAAAAGGGAAAAAGGTGACCAGAAAAGGGAAAAATGTGACCAGCAAAGGGAAAAAGTTGACCGGCAAAGGGAAAAATGTGACCAGCAAAGGGAAAAACGTGACCAGCAAAGGGAAAAAGGTGACCAGCAAAGGGAAAAAGGTGACCAGCAAAGGGAAAAACGTGACCAGCAAAGGGAAAAACGTGACCAGCAAAGGGAAAAATGTGACCAGCAAAGGGAAAAATGTGACCAGCAAAGGAAAAACGTGACCAGCAAAGGGAAAAATGTGACCAGCAAAGGGAAAAACGTGACCAGTAATGGGAAAAATGGGACCAGAAGAGGGAAAAAAGTAACCTGCAAAGGGAAAAAGGTGACCAGAAAAGGGAAAAATGTGACCAGCAATGGGAAAAAGTTGACCAGCAAAGAGAAAAAGTTGACCAGTAAAGGGAAAAATGTGACCAGCAAAGGGAAAAACGTGACCAGTAAAGGGAAAAATGGGACCAGAAGAGGGAGAAAAGTAACCTGCAAAGGGCAAAAGGTGACCAGAAAAGGGAAAAATGTGACCAGCAAAGGGAAAAAGTTGACCAGCAAAGGGAAAAAGGTGACCAGCAAAGGGAAAAATGTGACCAGCAAAGCGAAAAACGTGACCAGCAAAGGGAAAAATGTGACCAGCAAAGGGAAAAACGTGACCAGCAAAGGGAAAAACGTGACCAGCAAAGGGAAAAATGTGACCAGCAAAGGGAAAAACGTGACCAGCAAAGGGAAAAATGTGACCAGTAAAGGGAAAAACGTGACCAGTAAAGGGAAAAATGGGACCAGAAGAGGGAAAAAAGTAACCTGCAAAGGGAAAAAGGTGACCAGCAAAGGGAAAAATGTGACCAGCAAAGGGAAAAAGGTGGCCAGCAAAGGGAAAAACGTGACCAGCAAACGGAAAAAGGTGACCAGAAAAGGGAAAAAATGTGACCAGCAAAGGGAAAAAGTGTGACCAGCAAAGGGAAAAAGGTGGCCAGCAAAGGGAAAAAAAGGTAACCTGCAAAGGGAAAATGACCAGTATCTCCCTTAACTCTCGCATTCTCTGTGCTAACTATCAAGAAAACTTGTACTGTTACCTCTATGAATCCATTTCTAGCTACTTGAATCTGCTTGTGCTTAATGAGATAGTTATAATTAACGGAATTACAACTATTATGTGCGAATGCTACAATATTTTGCTTAGTCTAATTCGGGCATGGCTGTTTATATGCATCAAAACCTGAGTACATATATAAATACATAAATGTTAAAAAATAGCTCAGTCTCGTGTTATCGATACGAATTCAACATCTACAGTATACATTGACTAGTTTATATATACTGCTTGAGCATGAACACTCACAAAGACGGACAGTTACAGTCAATCTACGAGAATCTTGATTTTTCGTATGTTTCCCAAGGGGGGAGTAATCGCTTTGTTAAGTGCTGCATATGTAATAGAACTTTAAAAAACAGGACAATTTCAAGGCTTAAGCAACATAGCAGAAGATGCTGTAAAGCAATGACCAGCTGTGCATTGACTACAACACCCAAACGAGATCCTGAAATCTTCTCAAGTCCCGAAGAGAGGGATTCAAGATGTACCGTACTTGGAACCAGTTCAAGCGACCCTGTAATAACGTCAAGAGCTACCACTGATGAAGCAATGAGAGCAGTTTCTTTGAATGGGCAAGCTCTGAATAAACACACCAATGAAAGCAAGCATACTAGTGTCAACTCACCTAGATTAGAAGATATATCCAAAGCGAATACAGAGGAGATGCTATACCGCTACACCGATCCTAATGATTTGGTAAACATGCTAAGGGTACTCATGATGCTTCATACACCAGATAAAAATGACTTTTCCGATGCGATTAACGACATTATTCAGGATTTAAAGCTGGGTGGTTTTATAGCGTGATTAGCATCTGCAAAACCTTGAAACCATGAAAGAGTTAGAAAGATTCCTCATATTAGGATGCGAATGTTTTCTTTAATGTCATTAAAATGTCCTTTCACTCTTGATTTTTTCCAGTGATTGTTCTATAGGAACGTTCTGTGGCCCTTCAGTGACAAAGTTATTCCATCTAATCAGCTGTCTGAATCCGATTTCCTAGTGAATATATTTAGGTTGAGCATCATACGAATTTAGCACAGTATTGCATCAGTCTCCTTCCTTTATAGTAAAAGTGGACACTCCATCTACCAGTGTTCCCATCTGTTACGGCTGGATAACGTATTTCACAGGAACCATCAAATCAAATTTTACCTGTTGTTCATAAAGATCCGCTTCATAGAGCAAACAGGGGAGCCTAACAGCAATATCATTGCCTTTAGAAACAAGGATATAAGCATAATGCCTATAGTTTTTAGAAGAAGTCAACGACGTCGAGGATATAATAATGGAATGATTCGACGCACACATCATGCTCTGCCCTTGACGCCCATCAGGTTAACATCACGCAATCAGCAGTTCCTACAGTAATTGGGCTTCAGAATCCTATAATCATGGACATCTTCAATGCTACCGACACCGAGATTCGACGACAAGATCACTAAGAAGAGGAACATGTGTTTTCACCATATAATACATCAGCTCTGGACTCTAACAACGAGTTTAGAATCCCTTGTCAAGTTGAACATTTATATACTTTACACCGTCTCAGGGTGAAGAGAATGCTGTTGTTAAACCTGTACTCATCGAGTGGAGAAGGCTTGTGATTCGACTTTCTGATGCTGAGATCCTCAAGACTGTTAAGCTGGATAAGACTGTTTCACCCATTTAGGACCACAGATCTGCATACTCAACCTGCTGTGTTACAGGAATTTACCTGAATAGTGACACCACATCTAAAATGGAGAAGCCGTGATTTGTCTTTTTTTGATGCTCTGACTTAAGATCGAGTAATGCATCTAAAGACGGTTCTCTTTTTGATCATTGTGACATAACTTAAACTAATCATTGTAATGCTTTATTTTTCATTAGGAATGCAAGGATTTTTAATGAATAAAAACACTATGTAACAGCATACCTTAATTCTTTTATTGTTATTATTTATCTTACATTTCCATCACTTTCTCGTCCGACTCATTGTTTCTGTATATGCCATTACACTTGTAACAGCAGGTTATGCAAATTTCCTTATTATTTAAATGAAAGTCTTTTTATTTTCATAATTTGTATTCCAGCGTGGCAAACAGTCTTAATACTGTTAATGTATACAGGGCTCAAGTCTTTTAGGATACAAATTTCACCATTACGTAAAGTATTTTCACAGTCACTTAAATTATTGCTCACAATGCTTAATTTCAGTGAATATAGGGAGACTAGTTCGAGCTAACTCTCAGCTATGCATTGAATTGTATACAAAATTGACCTATTTTTTCATTGTATACCCTGTAATGTTATATAAGGATCCTGTCTTAATGTGTTTCGGTGATGTAGATGTCTCAGCACCCGTTTCTTGCCGATAATTTCAGTGAATATAGGGAGACTAGTTCGAGCTAACTCTCAGCTATGCATTGAATTGTATACAAAATTGACCGTATTTTTTCATTGTATACCCTGTAATGTTATATAAGGATCCTGTCTTAATGTGTTTCGGTGATGTAGAAGTCTCAGCACCCGTTTCTTGCCGAAATGTTTCTTGTAGGTGCCGATGGTGCTTATTCCACCCTCCAATAGCGTCAGCATCCTTTGCATGGTAGCAGGCTATTCCTCTTCTTCTTCCTCTTAATGCACACCCTGAAACATTGCACAATGAAAGTCTTAGAAAACTATCTTGGTCAACTAAATGCAACCTGAAAAGAATTACATTTTTTGTTATGATACACGTAAAATGAAGCATATCGCACATGTAAGAAGAAACACAAAGATTTGTATAAACATTCGGATATTTAGAGTTATTTCAATGCGCTAGATATAATTAAACTCAAAGCATGTGATATTGTGATTTCGTAAATTTTTTTATTAAATTCCATAATATGCATCTTTTGTATCTTTATATGTAATATCAATGAGTCAGTTGTTTTATTTATGAATTTGTCATTGTGAAATGGGAGAACATTCAATACTTAAGTTTGACACTTCTACGCACCTTCTTTGCGTGTAAAAAAGACAATTTACATGTCTTAAATTCCCCCATCTCTGCCATGCCGTTATACTGGAGGTATATGTTCCCAGGTATTTGTGCAATCTCTTGATCGGTTAACGAAATATAGCGCTCTGGCAAGAACACTTGACAATCCTCCAGCGAAGATACGATCCTGGTACCATATCTTGTTTGAACTCTCTTTAAGGACTTTATCTCATAGTTAAGACCTATTTCGAGATCTTGAACTCGACGAGTCGGTAGGAAACTACGCTCTTCTACCATCTTGTTAAGTCTATCAGCTAAACAATCTGTAACAGACATTGACATGAATTATTATTTTCACTACATTATTGAAGTTGAAGAACAAGTTATACACTTCTTTATATTAGAACTAGGGTGTGTATGTTTTGTAAGTAAGCTTATGAATATGTAGAGAAATAAACATAAGTACAGAAAATCATGTGAATGTTCATTGAAGATGAGCCAGCAGAGAACCAAAGAATGAGTAGAGGAAATCGTTTGCGAATGTATAGTGAAAGAAAGAATGAGTGGGGGAAAATCGTATGAATGTTTAAGTAAGAAGAATGTGTTGAGAAGATCATGTGAATGTTAATGGAAGCAAAGAATGTGCAGAGAAAGTCGTGTGAATGTTAAAGCATGAACCTGCAGGGGAACAAAGAATGAGTAGAGGAAATCATGTGAGTGTATAGTGAAACAAAGAATGATGGGGGAAAGTCGTATGAATGTTTATGCAAGAAGAATGTGTGGCGAAAATCATGTGAATGTTAATGGAAGCAAAGAATGTGCAGAGAAAGTTATGTGAATGTTAACAGAGCATGAACCTGTAGGGGAACAAAGAATGAGTAGAGGAAATCATGTGAGTGTATAGTGAAACAAAGAATGAGGGGAAAATTGTATGAATGTTTATGTAAGAATAATGTGCGGCGAAAATCACGTGAACTGAAGAAGAGTATGCAGTGAAATCCATGTGAATGAAAAGCACAGATTAGAAAATATGATGCTCTTTGTAACGAATCGTCTTTCATGTACTGTAACGTTTAAATAAAATTAAATGTATTGTAAAAGCTAACAGTGATTTTGTATAGTTATGTAAAACTCACCTTGCATTGTCACGTTTTGATATGTGCTGAATGTGTAGACGGCCTGCAGCTCACGTTGCTTTTAAAGCTCTTTAAAACTTGAATGTAAAGTTAATAAGTACACAGCAGTTCTAACATGGGCAGATAACTGTTTATATAGGGATCTAAACCCCCTCCAGGCGATGCCGGCACGTCATCATGGCTGTGATGCTTACACGTCACGTGATTATTGCAGCCAATGACATCATCTCTTGCTACGCATGCGCAGAGGCCCTCAGCACTTCTATCCCTGCTTGTTTCACTTCCTCTCGCTCGCTCTCTCTCACACACAGAGTATATCCATAATGTCGTTACACAAAGCTGCATGCAGTTAAAGCATCAATCTAAGCGATGTATTCTAGAGTACAGAGGAAAATCAGTGAAGTCATTGAAAGATCGGGATTCGAACTAGGGGCAACTGATTGGAAATTATATACAGCATTAATTGTTCATTGCATGAGCTATCAAACATGCTTTCGTTCACGGCTCTATCTCTGCCTGTTTCTGCGATAATTGAGATTTAAACTTAGGGATCGAACCCTGGATGTCAGGTACCCTAATATACGCCCGCAAGATATTATCTGATGACATAAACGTAATAGGTTTATTTGGTACATTTGTCTTAATTATTTACTGTTATTAAATTTATAAGTAAACTTCATTGAATCGGTATTCGAACTCAGAACGCCAGAAACAAAATTATTTATAATATTAGCTTGTGTTTAAAGACCTGTATGCAGTTACAGCATCGATCTAAGTGATATATTCTAGAACACAGTGGAAAATTAAGGAAGTCGCTGAAAGATCGAGATTCGAGCTAGGGACAACTGATTGGAAATTATATAAAGCATTAATTGTTCATCATAGAAACTAAAAATCGTGCTTTGGTCCGCACCTTAATCCCTGCTAGTTTCTGAGATAATTGAGATTTTAAAATTAAGGATCGAACCCCTGACACCTGGACTCTAATATACATGCACAAGAAAGGAACTAATGACATAAAAGTAATAAAGTTTATTTACTGTCTTTATTTTAGTTAGTTTTGGAGTTATTAGAAGATGAATTTGTAATCCCTCCTAGGATTCGAACCCCTGCACCCAGACCAGTTTCGAACAATTCGTAAATGACGTGTCGCATCCCGAGCTATAATTAGTTTTTATTGCATCATTTTGTCTCTTTTCATTCAGGACATGCTCGTGAGTTGGCGTGTGCGTGTGTGGGTTGGCGCTGTTGGGTGTAAGTGAACAGGCATATGTGCTTGCACGTGTGTGTGTGTGGTCGTGTGCTGTTGGGCGTAAGTAAACAGGCATATGTGCTTGCACGTGTGTGTGTGTGGTCGTGTGCGTATGTGCAAGTGTAACAGTGTATGTATGTATGTACGCGAGTGTGTGTGCATGTATGTGTGTGTCCATGTATATGTATGTGCGAGTGTAAGAGCACTGGTGTATGTAGGTATACGCATGAGGTGCGTGAATGCGTGTGTGTACTAGTGTATGTATGTGTGTGTGTTGGTGTATGTATGTGCGTGTGTGTATGTGCTTGCATGCGTGCACCAGTGTATGTTTGCTGATGTGTGTGCAAGTGCTCGTGTATATGCGAACGCCTGAATGTGTACAAGTCGTGGAGAAAGAAAGAGATAGATAGAAAGAAAAAGAGAGGAGAAGAAGAAAGAATGTTGTCTAGGCATCGGGATATCTAAGTATGCACCAGGTTTAATATAAATAATTATATTTGCTAATTGCAATTTTAATCCGACTGCCCCCTGCTTCAATATTTTAATGGTTATTATAACGTTTCGCAGGGTAAGATTCAAACTATGGACCTCTGGTCCCTAACAATACAGTTTGTTAAACATTGTAATGTTGTATAAATTAAATTATATTTGTTAAACACGTTTTAATCTGACCGTGCATAGTTTAATATTTATTAAGCATTAGAATTTCGCAGATTCGATCTAGGACCCCCTGAACAACCTTTTATCAATTATTGTAATGATATATAAAAATTAAATTATATTCGTTAAACACGTTTTCATCTGGCCGCGCAATACTCACATAGTTTAATATTTATTAAGCACTAGAGATTCGCTGGGTAAGATTCGATCATGAACCCTCTGAACACCCTTTTATTAATTATTGTAATGATATATAAAAATTAAATTATATTTGTTAAATGGATTTCAATCTGACCTTGCATAGTTTAATATTTATTAAGCATTAGAGTTTCGTTGGGTAAGATTCGAACTAGGTCCCTCTGAACGGTCTTTCATTAATTAGGGTAATAATGTATAAAAAATTGAATTATATTTGATAAATACATTTTTTAATCTGGTGGTGCATAGTTTAATAGTTATTACGCATTAGAGTTTCACTTGGTAAGAGTCGAGCTAGAATTCTCTGAACGCACTTCTATTAATTAGGGTAATGATATAATAATATCGATCATTAATTTCTCATTAGCAATAAACTTTTGATTACAGTAAGAATCGAACACCGAACTATGAATATCACGCAGAGGTTTAATTCACGTAATGAAATGTATATTAGGCTCTTTTTCGGAGTCGTTGGCTGAAACAGAATGCTTGTTAACTATGCTCGGATATATTCGTAGAATGTCGTAAAACATCGGAGACAACTCCCTCAGGCAAAATCATGATGGCCGACCCTGACGTTACGCAGAGTTGGTAAACAAGTTTCTCTCTCTTTCACACAAACAAGGACAGGACGAGTATAAAGCAACCCTCGAATTCTTTTGTTAACTAGCAGGTGGTCAAAGAATGGAAAAGGTCAGGCTTTGTTATGGAGTAGCGGGATGGGAACGCCGCAGGTGTCTTTCTAACTAGTCTTGTCCCAGGACAATAGAAAGGCACACACAATAGAATCTCTTACACAATGGAAAGGGTCAGGCTTTGTTATTGGGTTGTGGGATGAGTATGCCAGATGGTCTTTCTAAAGAATGCTTGCCCCGGGACAATAGAACTTGTTTCTCTGTTAACTGGCTTAGGTTCTCTTTGTCACAACCCTAATTCATCATGGGCTTTGTTCATTTTGTGAAATACATTTTGTGAAGGGTAAGCATTGTTCTTTTGTTAAAAGCTAGTGGAACGAGTATGCCACGTGTTCGACAAACAATGCAAGTGGGGGTGGGTAACTGACCAGGTGCAGAAGTGGCCTGAGTGGGAGGGGTAGGAAAAACATCTCGCCTTTGTTACAGAACCTTAAATTTATGACCCCTTTGTTCGTTTTAACAAGTGAAGGATAGCCTTAATTACTTAACTGTCAAGCTTCCATTGTGCTCAACATGATTTACGACCGCAGCTGCAAGTAAAACTACAAAGGCACAGCGGGGGGTGGGGGAGCTCATTTGCATATGAATAGACATACATAAATTAACTGCCGCAGAACCATCATTTATACCCTACTAATAAGAGATTGGCTCAAATTCTGCCAGCATCAATTAAAGAAAAACGCTATAGGACATCCGAAGCGTCGGTGTGTTTTCGTGCATTTTACTGTACATAAAGTAGTTAAGTCGACATCTCTAGTTATTTTTCCATCTCTTTCTTCGAACAAAAATTATGTAAATCATTAAATGCAGACATTTAACATGTGGAAGGAAAGTAAGATAAGACACTAAAATGAAACTTTACAAGACCACGAAACTAGCGGAATGAATTAAGGGTATTAAAAGAGGATAGAAGTAGAGTACAAATACTACAAATACGTTTTCTAAGATCCGTGTTAGGCATCAGTAAAAGAGAATAATTAAGGAATGAATTGAAACACAGGAATTCTTTGCATCTCGTATTTGGGAAAAATGGTAATAGAATATCGAAAATTAATGCGAGGCCAGGTAGAAAGAATGGATAACAACAGACTTCTAAAGCAAGTTTTAAATTTCAGAAAACAGTAAGAAGAAACGTAAGCACTTCGTACACAACTATTTTGAAAAGTCACGACAGATATTTTTTACTTATTTATTTTTTTATTTTACCTTTTTATTTATATACGGTTCTTTAACTACTGTGGTCTTTAGCGTCCCATTCTATATTGGGCGTGAAAGAACTGTAACTTTTCTCAGAGGCCTCTTTATCGGGCTTGACGTTCTTTTGCGTGCCGTAAGTCTACACCGGCTTTACTTCCCTTCCGAAGGAGGCCATGCTAAGGATTTTTACGCCCGAAAAAATCCATGGCCCTCAGTTGAGTTTGAACCCGCTCACGACAGATTGAAGGATCTAAAGCGTGAAGGAGAAAAAAAAGGCAGGTTTTTCCTATTGCTTACTCAAATATTCGGTATTCAGGTTGAGTATTTCACAAAAATACGTACATTGAGTTCTCCTGAATACAAAAGTGCTCTTTTTAGAAATATTCCTTCGTTGTTGTGTGAGAGAGAGAGGGATAGAGAAGAATCTGATATGTTACACTCACATGACCTTCTCGACTCTTGTACAAACTATTTTTACAAACGCTTATTCTCCATATGCTTCATGTTAATAGAGATATCGAGATGTTAATCTTATTGCTAATTTTCTTGTAGGTGCAAGGGGAATTGGTAGGCTTTAAGCGATAGTCAAATATTTTAAGAGGTGGTTGCTATGTGGAGTATTCCATTCTCTTTGCATTACCAGGACAAAAAAATGAATAACGAATTCCCATTTGAGAAAAAGTATAAGTATTGGAAAATTCAAGGGAATAACAAGCAATATCTGTAAAATGGTTCACTCAACAACAAAAATGTATAAAACATAAATTATGCATTTTAACTAGATCTACATTTTTTGTGTAGTAAAAGTTTGTCTATTTCTTATTATTTACCAGTTATGCAAAAGTCGTTCACAATGAAGAATACTTTTGGAGACATTCCCAGAAAATTCAAGATATGCACTTTAGTTGTCATGAAAGTATCTTAAATATATATTTTAATCAAAATCGATAGAGGAATTTTTGAGAAAATTAAAATTTTTGAAACATATTCCATGTAAAGGGTAATCTGGGGTGGGGGATTTTCTTGAAAACCTTCGTGTTGCATCTCTGGAAGATACTGAACCTAAATACTCGTAACAAGTTTGGTGTTTATCCGACTGTTCGGATATGCTGTTCACAGGCAAACACACTGGCATGTTTCCAAAAATGCTGTTTTTTTTTTTTGGATTCAGGGGGCTTCAAAACATATATTTCCGGTGAAATCTCGGTATCGAATTTTTTGGGTGGAATACAATACTACCCCTACTTACTATACGTAGTAGAAAAAGTAAAAATGTGACGCAATGGTTTTAATATCATTGGCACCTCCAAAGATGTGACTTTCAGGTGGCGACGACGCCATCGGCGCCATTATCAGACATCACGTAAAAGATGGAGGGAACGTAGCACAGGATTGCTTCACTAGGGTTACAGTTTACGGTAGCAAGAGTGGTGAAAGAGTGCCATTATAACACATGTAATTTCTTTTCCCAATCTTTTCTAATATTTAATTTAGCTAATTTAACCTAACTACATTTCCAAAAGAAAAGAAAAAATAATTGGACACATGGTGGATTTATCTGAGCGGCAGAGGAGGTCAGACATTCTATGGGCGTCAGCCTAGCTCTTATGTCGCGATTGCAAATTAAAAATGAATTTCCGAACTAACCGGCAGAGATTCCTGCTAGGCCCGTGGTTGTCCAGGAGAGAGCTGTCAAAAACCCGTAAGTTTAAATACCAGACTAAAATGCTGATTGGTGTCCAGTTGGCAGTTGACCTAAGCATAAGTAAGCAACTTACCCACGTGTCAGCAGGAAGTAATCTTTTCCCCTAAATCGCGTGTCATCTAATTTCTGCCTACTTCAACATCCGGGAAACGACTAACAAGAAATCTAAAGACGATTTCCTGTAGTTACCCAAACCAAGTGTTTCTTGAACATTTCAATCTGTATAGTATCTTATTTACCAAAATCTGTTAAAATACAATTATAACCGTCACACTCGTAAGTGAACTATGAAGCTATATCTCAAATCTCATATTTATGCTGCATCAGCTTAAGAATGAAAGGCCTGGACTTTTCTAAGGTTTTACTTTACCTACCATGTACGTAGTAGTCAGAGAAAATATTGCATTCGACCCAAAAATCAGCTACCGACATTTCACCGGAAAAACATGTTTTGAGTTTCCTGAAACCAAAACAAAGGTTTTGAGGCAGTAGTTTTAACACTTAAATGAATTCAGTCAAACTATATAATATATAAATTCAATAACAACCCGCTTTAAAGCAATATGTTATGTATCAATACATAAAAAGTGTATATTACAGTCATTATATATGTTTATATTATTGTATACATGTTTAATAATGTAGGATCTGTGAGAAATAGGTCAAAGGTTGCTAACAATGAGTAACCTTGAGGCAATAATGAATTTGAAACTTTAACTATGCTACTTGTAATTCTTGTAAACAGTAATGCAATTTTTGTGACAGTTTAAAAAATAGCCAATCAACAACCAGAAAAACCTTTAGTTAAATGAAGGTATTCTATTGGACTAGGATTAGCCAATCGGAAACTAAAATGAAGCAAAATTTACAAATTCATAAGTCAGTTGCTTGTAGACAACGATCCTAACCGGACGCGAGATGCGTCCTCGAGAAGTTTAATACGTATTCAGTGTGAGACAAAAATAGTTTACGTGTTAAAAAGTGCAAGTAATTAACAAACAAATCTCACAGCTCTCTCTCTCTATATCAGTGAAGTGTTATTTACATCGTATCAAGCATTAATAAAAAGAGTGAAGTAAAATTATAATCTGTGTAAGCCTACATTCTTCAGTCGTACCACTCCCTGCTAAGACATTCATGTCTCTAAAAAATATAAATACTGACACAGCCAAGGCAAACATAAATATATAATATTTAAAGAAACAGTCAGAATTACAAAGTCAGTATTTTTTAAACATTTTTGGGGCAAAGGCCACCGGAAAGTACATTTGGGGCGAAGGCTACCGGAAACTTTTTACCATACGTGCGGTTGCAACTACTTCAAGTTCGGCTCCCCAACAGTCGAAATATAATACACATTCTTTAAACTGGTTTTCCATACGTGGGGCAGAAGCATAACATCAGTTTTTAGAAAAAGATCTGTGTGTTAACAGCATAAGCCAAAAACTAAAATTCGGATAAATACCAAACTTAGTATTTAGGTTCAGTACCTTCCAAAAATCCAACACGAGGATTTTCAAGAAAATACCCTACCCCAACCACCCTTTACATGGAACATTTCTGGAAACTTCAGATTTTCTAAAAAAAATAGATAAAGATTTTCATTGAAATATCGTGTAATAAAGATACTAGCATGACAAATTATATATGTTGAATTTTCTGGGAATAGCCTGTGAGGTCCACTTCATTCGGAAGAAATTTTTATAATCTTATATTTCCAGTAAACGTTAGGCGATAGCGAAAATGTACTACACAAATAATGTAGATTTACTTCAAATAAATTTTTCTGTGGTATAAGCCCTTTCTGAGTTATCCGTTATTAAAGTTTGAATTGTTCAATACTTGCCATTATTTTAAAGTCCCATCGATTTTCAGTTGCTTCTCGCAATTGCATGGAAACAGCGGAATTTTAAGGCAGCGTATAGTGTCCAGTTCTTAAACATTTGACTATCACTTTTCTCTTTGTATCCTTACGAAATGTGCAACGTAACTATTTCTGGAATGGTTTATTTGGACTAAACATAGTAGACAGAAAAGTAAGCTTTAATAATAGTAGTTTGTATAACACTAATAAAGATAAAGACTAGAGAAAGTCATGTGAATTTATCACATAAGATTTTTGTCGTTAAAGTATAATAGTTTTGGACATTGACATAACCAACAAACTTATATCAAATAAACGGGCTATGGAATTCTGTTCACTCTTAATGTATTTTATAGCACTACTGAACCATAACACACACAAGAACGTCGTAGCTGAAGAAAAACAGAATATCATTAAAATACAGAAATTAAGTCAAATAACATGTTTCTAATAATTTAAATGTTCTTGAAGTATTCCATGTAAGGTATATATTTAAGTTTCTCCATCTTGGGGTATGTTTTGGTTTCTCAACGCATTTATTCTTGCCTGATTTAAAAAAAACTAATTTATGACACAAACATTTGAGAGTTTTCTCCACATCTTATGTGCAAGTAATGACAGTTTTCCTAACTTGAAATTATATCTAGGCGCACATTATCTCAATTAGGATAGATGGCTGGAAGAATGAGCTGTTTATATAAACGGTGTATACAGGGTGGACCATTTAATTAGACTGTATAATATCTCCAAAACTAAGCGTTATAGAAGGAAACATGTTTAATAAAGTTGCTGTATATTATGAGGGAAAGTAACTACCATTAGTCGTGTTTTGTTTTGGAGGACGTTATGATGGTCATTTTAGCGTCAATTTAATTTTTAATGGGAGCCTACAATTAGGGTCAATTTAAATTGGCCCTAAAATGACCATTACAACGCCTACGGCTAATGATTTTTACTTTCTACCATAATATGAAGCAATTTTTATTAAAGACATTTCTTTCTACAACGCTTAGTTATGGAGATATTTGACAGTCTCAACTTAAATGGCCCATCGTATATTTGGCACCTGTAAGTTCCAGAGAAATTCATGTAAATGTTACACATAAGATTTTTATAATAGAGCCCTGACTACAATTCATTCAGTGGAACATTCTTCACGGGCTATTGAATTTATCAGGATGCCACACTAACAAGCAAATCATTCATGTGTACAAAATATGGGAACATGAAGTTAGAATTATTGTTGCTTTATTCATGAATAAGAACAGAACTAATCCCTCATTCACAAGAAGGCGATATATATAGGTATAATCTTAAGATATTGTCGTCGTCTTGTTCAGCATGGTTATGGCTGTTTCAGCATGTTTCGACTCGCAAATCCTGGCTTTGTTCTTTCTTGAGAACTATAATTCAAAGTTGCTTTGGGCGCTAGTATCGGCCACTACACGATTATATAGTTTTTCTTAGTTTTCTGGGCGCGTTGTTGCAAGCTGAATCTGGAGCACATAAATAATGATATCGTAAATATTTAATTACTTACGTTAATGTAGGTACTTGCGGATGTTTCTCTTGCCTCGGCTTAGCTCTGCTTCATCAGGGCGTAGTAGCGGAAGGAACTTATATGAATATATGGTACACAGTTCAAAATAATAACACATGTGGGTGGAATTAAACTTTTTGTGGATTTATTTCTAATGAATGTATGAAGTTAACACTCCCATTGATAACACATGAACTCTCTATTAGTGAAACTTACACCCTGATGACTTGTATTGCTGTTAACAGTTAAAAATTTTAAGTTCCCATGTAGCTGTTTTAATAAAAATCTCTTGCTAAGACAATTTAACTCAATGAATAAAGATATTGTTACTTAATCTGAAGAAGTTTGTATTGCATTTCAAATGTTGGGGAGCCGAACTTGAAGTAGTTGCAACCGCACGTATGGTAAAAGTTTCCGGTAGCCTTCGCCCCAAGTTTAAAAAATATTAACTTTGTGATTTTAACTGTTTCTTTAAATATATATATATATATATATATATTTATGTTTGCCTCGGCTGCATCAATATTTATATTATTTAGAGACATAAATGTCTTAGCAGGGAGGTCGTGCGACTGAGGAATGTAGGCTTACACAGATTATAATATTACTTCACTCCTTTTATTAATGCTTGACACGATTTAAATAACACTTCACTGATATAGAGAGCTGTGATATTTGTTTTTTTATTAAATACTTGCACTTTTTAACACGTAAAACTATTTTCGTCTCACACGAATACGTAGTAAATTTCTCGAGGATACATGTCGCGTCCGGTTAGAAACTCTGTCTACAACCAACACCTCCAGTTATGAGCGCTGTCTACAAGCAACTGACTTAATCTCTACCGCCTAAATTTGTAAATTTCTGTATTTCAAGTCTCTGATTGGCTATTCCTAATCCAATAAAACACTTTTATTTAACTTAAGCTTTATCTGGTTGTTGACTGGCTATTTTATAAACTGTCACAAAAATCACATTATTGTTACTCCAAGAATGACTAGTAGCATTATTAAAACTTCTAATTCATTATTGTCTCAAGGCTACCTCATTGTTAGCAACTTTTAACCTATTATTCTAACAGTTCCTACATTATTAAATTACGTAACACATTCACATAACATTATTGAACATGTATACAATAATATAAACATATACAATGACTGTAATATACACTTTTTATATATTGTTATATATATATTGCTTTAAGGCGGGCTGTTATTATATTTTTATTATGTAATTTGACTAAAATCATTTAAAAATGCTGCCTCAAATCTGATTATATTGTATTCGTTGTGAAATTCACATTATTAACTTAGAATTATTACACTACATACTCAACACAACAAAACACGTCTTTTAATCTTGACGGTAAGCTAGCACCTCGTATGCTTGAGTAAGCTATTCTCAACTACCACCTTACGAAAATATTTAAAATATGTTCGTTTAATTTCATTGGTTGCTTCTTGTTCACGTTAAGCATTTAAAACTCTAGCATTCGTTGCTAGAAATGACATGACATGCGTTGGGTGTTCTGCTATTAACCATCTAAAGGAAATTTCCAACAATCACCCTCGGCATTGTATACACAATAGAACGAGGCCAAGCTAATGTATATTTCTCTACCTAACAGTTCTCTCTGTACCGAAATAACATCACTCTTCAAATTTCAAGGCACTATCAGTTTCCACCAAAATACATTTACTTATGCACTATCACTTAAAATAATATTAAGACATACACATACATAAGGAAATACATTCATACCTTACTTAATATTGTTAATATCCATATATTATTATAGTTTGTTAGTTATTATATTCATTATTAAATTAATTTATATTAATTAATGTGGTACCAAAAGTACTGCCAAACATTTTAATCTCTGTCATTGTAAGTATTGCTTCTAGTTTCTCCGTAGTTGTCTATTGTGATACTTAGATCTTCAGTATTGTGAAAAACATTATCTCTCATTGCATTCCCTTTAACCGTCTTTGTGAGTGTTATACTTGCATGGCAAAGCCAAGTGGCCGGCAAACAAGTGCTACTACTCTCATTCCGGAAGCTCTTTCCACAGAGACTTGTAACATAACCCTATCTTTGCATGGGCGTGTTCATAAAGCTGAGTTCCTGAAAGTATGTGCAGTGTTGGGTTGAGTGGCGGTATTGATTCCCTGTGCAGTTTTAGAATCGTTCTATTTACGAGTAATTAAGTCCCAGAACCCATGCGGATTGCTTAAAGGATAAAAAAGCAAGCATCGTCAGCATAGGTTTGTGCTGTGCCATAGCGAAAACTTCTCTCTCATATTTCAAATTTTTTTCGCCATCCATGCAAATGTACGCGTCGTAAAACTGGAAGTGAAGGCAGAAATGGAAATTAGTAGGCTTTTCGAGCCTTTTAAAGCTGCGCGAGTACTTTGGCCTCCTAAACCGCACAAAATATATCATTTTGCAGCTGCTGTTATCCCTGAAGTATTTAATTTACTACGCAGCGATAGCTGGAAAAATTCGATACCATAGGATGCTCTTTATACGCAGCAATGCACGATAAAACGTGACTCTTGAGTATTTCTGCTCGAATACAAACGATATCACAATGAAACTAATAGTACCTACACAAGATTTATAATGGACATGCGTATTAAATTTTGCAAACGTGAATAATAGAAATGTGTGCTGCAAAATTTTCAATACTCTTGTCATGCTTTACAAATATTTACCTTATAAATTATTATAAATTAAACTCCTTCGTTTAGATTACGGAGTTTGTAAAAGAAAAGCAACTGCGCTTTAATACATAGTGGTTTAATAAAACCAAATCATTTTATGTAATTAATTATAAATGAGATTAATGCCAATAATGGGACATAACCTTGGCACTTCAGACACCTCCAGGAAAGCTAATAATAGGCAGAGAAATCTGGGGATATTGTAGGCCTTACAATGTCCACATTTTTCGAGATGACTTTATACCCAAAGAGCGACGCACATTTTAGCAGTGGTGCTGTAGAACCATCTTACTGTGACCATTTTGACTGCTACTTTGTTGACCATAAAAACAACATTTACAGAGAAATTGAGTGTTCCATTTCAGAATATGAGTTTAGGCTGGTAGATAGTCGTCGCAGAAATAGAGGCCTTTTGCAGAACATGTCCCTCAAGAAATGAGACATTGCGTAAACTTGCACGTTATTGGTATTAATATTGTATATTGTATATTAATATAAGTAATGTTTACTACAGTTGGTATGTATAGATAATGGAATACGACACCCTGTAGTATTTGGACTATAAAGGCTCTCTTCAGGCTAAGGGAAACGCTTACCTCAGCGTTTTTTTACGTTTCGGCTATTTATTGTGATCGTTCTGAATCTATACTTGAGTCTTGAGTTTTTATGCTATATAGGTACTTAAAGGTGTGTGTATGTGTACACCAAGTGGATCAACCACGTCGTATATGACGTGTACAGATAACCCTTCGTGCGTTAGGAGTTGCAGAGCTCAACAGGGGAATTCCAAGTTAATACAGGTCAGTGAGGAACTGGCGCATTAGCTTCCTATAAACCACCTCCTCCTCCTCCTCCTCCTCCTCCTCCTCCTCCTCCTCCTACTACTACTACTGCTACTACTACTACTACTACTACTACCACCACTACATCAGTGGTTCTCAGAAACGTCCGTATGGATACACGGAGACAGTGGGAACATCGTATCAATCATTAGGGGCAAAATTTCGAACACCTATTCCATGAGCGAAGTCCGCATAGCAATACCATTAGATGATGATAATGATGATACTACTGCTAGTAATATTTATAATAGCAAGCGCAAAAATGGCAGCTTTTGTTGCTTATAGTCCAAATGCTAGACAAGAACTGGAAAACACAATTTAAAAAATAGCTATAGGCCGATACGGACAAGTCAAATAAACACATTTTAATATTATCAGTCTAAAAAGTGAGTTTATTCCCTCGAAAATAAAGTCTCTGTAACTGAAGTGAAATATAGTGAGTAAAAAGAAACTTTTCGTCAATTTTTGTCTATCATCACGGACTGTGCACTCTATTGTAAGTCTGGGAAATGCCTCTCAATGAGTGCGATCCGCTCATCGTCTTTGCTAATAAGCAAGAAGAGTAGAACGGAGCTCGAAAGGCTCCGTAGCTCTGTCGGTAGAACACCTGCTGTGCGAGGAGTCTCGGATTCGATTCCAGTTGGAAGTGGGAAGTTTTCTCTAGTCAAGATTCTTCCCTATCCTCCCAAGGGTCTGGAAATATGAATGAGAGTTTGAATGTGTGTGTGTTTGTGTGTGATCTAATGATTATAGCCCAAAGTTTACTAGAAGCCCAGAGAAAACAACATTGCCAATAGGCAATAATATGTTCCAAAGAAACAGCTGCCGATAGGAACATTGTAGTTAAGGCGCGGTGTAAATGGAGCTTTAAAATAAGAAAGGAAAAAAAAGGAACAAAAGGAAAGAAAAGAAAACGGAGCTTGCTCAAGTTAATTCGCCAGTTCCCCATTGATCTGTGTTTATTTAGAATTGCCCCGTTGATATCTGCAACTCTCTTAACGCACGAAAGGAAATCTCGCACTTGAAATACGGCGTGGTTAGGTCACCTGGTGTATATGATTTATTGTTAAAATATGAAAATGTCTTCTAGGTGAAGCTCTTGAGAATCCAATCCAAGGACTTTAAGGAACTTCCCTACATCTAGTTTACTTGGAAGAGAAGATACTTGATAAAACATTCGGCCATTTTACGCCCGCAGTTTACTACTTCTCTCCCTAGCGCTGTCTATGCGCGGTGGGCTAATCACCTGCTACTAAATGCACCTAATGGAGGAATCAGTTATGGAAAAATTCATCACATTACAGAAAGCACCGCTAAGTGTGTCTATACACCAAGGCATGCCAGGAAACTAAGTTGTTGTTGTTGCTTTTGCTGCTTTTGTTATTGTAGATGGTGGTAACATTCCTCTCAATTGGAATTAATTGTTCTTTCACACAAGCCGTGTGTTGGACAGGGTTGGAAAGGTAGAATTAGATGACTGAAAAATTCAATGACATAGCCGGGATTTGAACCAAGGACCTAATAGTGGTTGCAACTATAAAGCCCGGGACTTAATACTTACAATGGATGTAAGTCGCCATTGGGGTATGACATCTCAATACAATTTGAGATCTCCTTGTGGTTTACCGGGAAAAATGCGAATCAGCTGGAGAATTTAATGTCGTGTCGGCATGTTGCCATGGTAGCTCAGTGGTTAGAGCAACCGGACGGAGACCGGGTGATCCGTGGTTCAAATCCCGGCTATGGCATTGAATTTTTCAGTCATCTGATTCTACCTTTCCAACCCTGTCCAACACACGGTTTGTGTGAAAGAACAATTAATTCCATTAATTGACCTAATAGTGGTTGCAACTAAAAAGCCCGGGACTTAAAGTACTTACATTAAATGTAAGTCGCCAATGGGGCATGGCATCTCAATACAATTTGAGATCTCCTTGTGGTTTACCGGGAAAAATGCGAATCACCTGGAGAATTTAATGTCGTGTCGGCATGTTGCCATGGAGACCGGGAGATCCGTGGTTCAAATCCCGGCTATGGCATTGAATTTTTCAGTCATCTGATTCTACCTTTCAATCCTTCTAAATTCCTTCGTATTCTTGTAAAATATGTAAAATGAATAGAAGGTAATGGAGGATACACGTAGCACTCTTAAACATTGCAGTAAGAGATAAAACTTGTTTCCTTCAATGTGTTTTCGTATTTGTTCACGTACATACTATGGTCATAGCTCAAGTTCCAGTGGCGAGTATTGGTAACCTATAGTTCGTGTTTCGGTTGTTTTCGATATTGGTTTGATACCGTTACTGTTTACTTTACAATGAACTATTTAAGAAAGTAACTTTCAATATACTCTGTAAAATTACAATTTATTGGCCAGCCCCATGACTTATCAATACTTTTGGCTGGCAGTTCCGGTTCCATATTCGATTCGCGGATCTAAAATCAGATCCTGGTATATAATTCTCATATCCATCTTCAACCTCGTCTCGGTTTGGTTGATATAGCTGTGCCTTACAGGTGACCCAAATTGAGAGACCGATATATCACTGAAAGTCCAGAAGTTCATCGGTGGTATTGGATACAAAAGTAATTAGCAGTTCACAGAATTAATGCTACCAAATTTAATTTCTGCAATTTGAAATATTCTACATACATTTACTTTATTTTTGAACTGCTTTTTCATTATTGTATAGAATGCTTTTATATACTGGCTGAGTCAAAATTACCACAACACTGTTATTGTGGAAGCTGCAGAAAAATTAAGCATCCGAGTTATTGATTTGAGACCACTTTCAAACTTTTACAGGTATAGCAGAAGAATATACACCATCTTGAAAATATTAGGGGTAATAGGTCTTTTTACTCAACCGGCCGTTCTGAGACTTCTGTAAACTTAAGCAAATCTCGATCTCCAGTTTCACGCATGCAAAAAGCAACGCGTATTGCTATGGTTATAACTGAAGGCATTTCTATGTTTTAAGTGTATAAAAATATGTTTTCCGTTAATAATTTGTATAACCACTATAAGATATAATTTATTTACATAAAATTTCTTTAGTTGCCTATGCAAAGTCTTAGGAAATGTCTTATTAGAAGATGAATATTAAATAAATACACATAGAAGCTCTAAAGCACTTAAAGATAGCGGATATTCAGCTTAGAAGTTAGATAAGAAAAATCTGGCATGTTACATTCACATGACTTTCTCTAGCCTCTGTTGTTTATTAGTGGATATACAAATTATTACGAACGTTTATTTTTCTATCTGTTACGTTTTAATCCAAATAAAACTCTGCAGACACAGCTGCATTACACATTTCGTTATAGATACAAAGGAAAAAGCAACAGTTAAATGTTTAAGACCCTGATGCTATATGCTAGCCTTAAAATTCCATACTGTTTCCACGCAATAACGAGAAACAACTGAAAATCAACGGGACTTAAAAAAGAATGATATAATATTAAACAAATCGACAATTAATAACGGATATCTCAGAAATGGCTAATGCCACTGAGGCAGTATTTTATATCACAACACTGTGAACGCCAGAGTGATTGTAGTGTAAACTAACATTATTGTATGACAATGATTTTAGATGTTTGTTAGCCATAAGCATTGTTA
Organism: Deroplatys truncata; assembly: GCA_030765065.1. Lineage (NCBI taxonomy): Eukaryota > Metazoa > Arthropoda > Insecta > Mantodea > Mantidae > Deroplatys > Deroplatys truncata. The sequence goes on from CM060986.1 coordinate 138,983,177, forward strand.
GGAAATAAGTTTACACGGCCTCACTGAAACTGAGTGGGTAACAATGAAGCGAGGGTGTGAACTGTTTATCACTTAGAAGAGACAAACAAATGACGTCAGGATGTTTAGGCATTTCAGGGAGAAGGAGCTCTCGAGCTACAAGCATGTTTCACGCAGTTCTAAGGAATCATTCGCGAGGTGCACGTCGCGCAATCTTGAATAATCTTTCGTGGAGTGCACATCATACAGTTCGGAAGAATCTCTCGCGTCGTAAAGTTAGTTACAAAATGTGAAGTACGCGGCAACTAATACGACAGTAATTATATTCGGAACTATAACAGTTTCAGTCAGGCGTGTATGAAGATTAAAGATGTGAAATTAATTAAGTGTGATGGCAATAAAAGTGTGAAAACAAATTCTTTTATCAGTGTTATCTTTTATTAACAACTCCTTTCCGTTTACACGCCCTTCTCAGGGATATTTGCTCGACTGAGTAATACTAGCTAGCCGGAGGACAAAGAACCCAAATTTTTTAAAAAAAATACTAAGACAATAACAGGCACTCAGCAAATAAGATAACACGAACAGATTACCGCGACACTACTTAAAAGGTTGTTTGAAGCAAATTGTGTGTTTTAAATAGATCTACATTTCTTTTAGTAGTACGTCTACAGCCTAAAGTTTATCAGTTATATAAGACTATGCAAAATTCCTTCCGAATGAAGAGAACTTCACAGGATATTCCCAGAAGGTTCAAGATATTAATTTTATTTGTCATATAAATATCTTTAATATATTATATTTTAATCAAAATCGTTAGAACCATGTAAATAGAAGTTTGGGGTTATGGTTTTTGAAAATCCTCGTGCCGCATCTTTGGAAGGTACTGAGCTTAAATACAAAGTTTGGTGTTTATCCAACTCTTCGTTCTGAGCTATGCTGTTCACACACACCACGGACCTTTTTCTAAAAATGTTTTTAGTTTATTTAAGAGGCCTCAAAACATGAAATCTAGGTTACAACTTTTTTGGTGGTATGCAACACCCTCTCTGGCTAATATGAACGTGGTAGGCAAAGTAAAAAACTGAAAAGCTACTCATTTGGGTAAGTAGCTTGTTGGAGTCAAACTCGACTCACAGCATAAGAGGTGTTTGTTTATCTTGTGCCCGATCAAAAGTTCCATCTTTACTGGGAAATCTTTGCAAAACTTCCTGTCTATTAAGCCAGGAAGAACTTTATTACAGTGAGAGGGAAGCTGTATGTTCTCCCACTTAAACTATGTTAAAACATCTGGTGAGCAGTTCTCTATATATTCTCTCCCTGAGAGAGTCGGCTTTTATGTTCTTTTAATTGCTTTTCATAAACCTATTATTATAAGAATAACACTTCCTCCCTTTCTACCGAGACATTTCTCTATTGAGCAATTATGGGCTGTAAACAACCATCAGTTTTCTTTTCACATTATATTTTTGGAAACTGTAAAGCTGCTTGCTTTCGATGAGCCATAAATGATTGCATCATTATTAGTTTTAGTACCAATATCTTCTTTAAGGGAAAATAAGGATGATTCTCTGTCAAAATTATAACGCACAACATACTATTACAACTACTATTACTTCATCATAAACAGTATGGTTTAGGTCTTACACCTGTTCGGTCTCCAAGTTCAACTGTTCATTGCATCTTTTCCTTGTTTTTCCTACGTTTATTCTTTCTGTTAGATAATACTATTATTCTAAACGAGATGCGAGTGTTACTCATTCTTGATTCATGTGTATAGCAATAATTTCTTTGTTTACCGTCCCCATTATGATTTGCATATTCCTGTGTTGTCAAATATCTTTGCTCCTTGGTGGTCGAAGAATATACACCTTGCTAAAGGGTTATAAGCAGAGGGCGGATTAGAGTGACCTGACCAGTGATTATACAGAGAGCATAATGTCTTGACACATGTCCCTTGGTTACAGACGGTGGGATGCACCTGTTACCCGTGCGATATCGAAAGGAGTTTCTCACGATATAGCTTTTGTTTAAGTGAGAGACGGAGAACGCTCACTTTCGACAATCTCCGCATGTACATTATCGTCCACTCTATTGCACGGACTATGTAGTATTCACTTACGTATACGTAAAATGTAGTGTTACATAACTGAATAAAAACGTTAAGTCGTCATGTACAGTATAGTATGCGCATTCTTTTGATAAAACCTGTACGAGTATTGCAGGTACGCGCCCGTTGTTTACATCTGGACTCACCCTCTCGTTCAACATAAGCATACCACAGTACAAGGTAAGTTAACCTCATAAAAACTGTCACTCCGATCCTCTCCTTAGTCGCAGCAGTCACATTTCGGCTGCTTATACCCGTTTGACTTCTTATGCCAAGATTCATAGTTCTGATCCATACAAAGAGTGTAGGGACTGCTATACTTTATAACATTTTAAATTTTTACTATTTTGATGCTATTCTTAAGTGTCACCAAGCAGTTACAAAGGTATGTAACTTAATTCCATATCTGTAAGAGAAAAACAAGACAACCTAAGTAATTAAAAGAATTCACTGATTTTAAAGTCGTATCAACAATTACTTAGCTGGAATATTGCTAGCTTCCTTAACTGAAGGCTCCGTCTTTTTCATGCAATGGTTGTTGTATTTAAAACCCTCTTGGGGGTTGTGAGCAGTATGTTTTTACGCGAGCAGGTTACCAGCATGAAACGCAACCCCTCCCGGGAGGACTAGGGTTTTCTGTTACGGTTTTCTTCTCATAGACAGGTTGTTTCTCAATAAATAAGAGTCCTTCCTGGTTTATCCTTCACGTAACACTATAATGGGGTCATTTTCATAGGTACCTGGTGCGCATGTGAGCAGGGATGCAAATAGAACTTTGCTATGAGAATCCTCACCCGCTACCCTAAGTCCTATTAATTTATTAGAACATTTGTGTTGGTAAACAAAACTGAGCAGGAACATCAAACAAGTAAGATCTCGTTAAGAAACGTGTTTCATGCATTATAGCAGATTATACCTTTGGCAAATATGCAGGCTAGGTAGGAATTAAAAACTTATCCCATTAGCCCCAAAATACACCTACTATAATAGTAACTGTCAGTTGTAGTATCCTTTTAAGATATGTAACTAAATATAAACAGGACAATACAGACAAATGCAACATAAATAGCAAAACTCTTTTGACTATTTAACTTAAGCGGTATCAGAAAGCGCACCAATGAAATGAAAGGAAATGTTGATCACAGCCGGGTACCACAGTGAAATTACCAAATCCGCCGCAACATGCATTTGTCTTTTGGTCAGGATAACCAACCTTATAATCCCCACTATAACTCCAGAGCATGCATCGCAGATGCGACTGTCATCTATTTCAGTCGTAAGTTTTTCGACACTCGTCTGATGCAGGATGGCTTGAAAAGATTCGTATTTATACTGCACATATACAATTACTATCATTTTGTAAACCGAGTTTAGTGGAATCATATTTAAATTTTTGTTTCATTCGTAAAATAATCGTAATAAATATCGCTACAGGAACTCAGCTATTCCCTACGTTCATCGGCAATCTCAGATCCTCTTGTGATACTACTTGTAATCATTTCGTAGTTCTCAAAATGACTAGGTATCATAAACGGAAATCGTGCTAAATGCAAAGAATTGAAACGATGGGGGAAAAAACTGAAGTGGCAAAGGTGTATTATGTGATTAAAACTAAAATTAGTCTCCATACTGAATGCTTACTGAAATTAATGATAATTTTAGACTTATCTAGCTATCTTAACCAAATAACACGTATTAATAAAGCAATCTACTCTTAGATTGAGCATTCAAAATGGCATTTGCACGAACACAATGGCTTGTAGCGAAGCATTTTGAAACTAGAACAAAGATAGGTATTATAGCCCAGCCAGCTGGCCATTTCTGTGTAATACAAACCTACAAAGTAAAGATGGTAGTAAGCGATACGGCAATTTTCCACCCTACATTAACGTGTTTTTCTATGTCTAATCCACGTTATCTTTGGTCTCTGCATTTCTCTTAATAGGTTCTGGAAAGCGTGCACGTGCATGTTTTTCCTCTCCCCCGGAATGGTCACTACGTGGCTTAGAGGACTTCGAATTTGAGTCCCTCCTTTGACGCGCGCACATGAGAGTGTGTGTGTGTGTGTGTTTCCATTGTGCAAGATTAGAAAACTAAACAAAAAACGGGGAAAAACAAACAAGCTAGAAAAAGTCTGATGTGTTACATTGATTTTACTAGTCGGCCACAATATGACTGCGCTTGGAGCAGTACACTACTATTTTTTATTGATGCGAAATTAAGGCTAGGGATCAGAGGGGAGTGAGAGGCAAGGCAATGGGAGAATGTACAGTTGCACAATGAAAACAGCACTACACCGTTCCCATTTTACTCCACGCTCTGACTATCATTTGTGTACCCGTGTATTTTGTTTTTTGGTACAATAATTACCTTGGAAACTGGGAACCACAGAGTATTGTACAATTCTTTTGTTTCTCCAGCCCGAGTACGTAATATCGAGGATAACTAAAGGTTATAATGCAACAAGAATTTCTGCATAACTCGACAACAAAGTAGTTCTCTACATTTTATTATTGATAACAACAACCAACAATGCCAAATAATCATTTTAAATTTTTAAAAGTATATGTTCTCGTGAAGTTTACAATTAAGTTTTCCTTTACAAAAATACAAGAAAAATGTGAGTTTTCCGACTCGCTAAATTTGCCTTTAAATAACATGAAAAAGTATTATGAACCAAAGCCTAAATCTTCCTTTATCAGACGATGCTGCAATATAATCCACAGCACAAAGTTTGGATTAGAAATCTTCTCGGCAAAAACGTGATGTATGATGATAAAGAAAATGGCCGAAAAGTACCGTGGATAATTCTTACACCGTCTGGCCGCGAAGAGTTGATTGCCTCGAAAAGTATTCGCCTCGCCGATGTGTAGATGTGCGCCGATCCTGCCTTCTTGCCGGGAAGGGCTCCAGGCAAGTCGCAAATCGTTGGTGCTGCTGTCATCGTCATCCGCAAAGCAGCCTATCAGATGACTCATAGCGTGAAAACGTTATCCACCCGCCCTGATGTTATAAGAAAGACGTAGTCGAACATGCTCCCACCACTAATGCAGCGATTATCAATGTGGAAGAGGTGTCTGGTAGCAGATGCAAAGGAGGCAGACTTCAGCCTCGCTAGTAAATGCAACGCGGAAGTGCGGATTTTTTTTACCTGATTGTCCTTCTGATGCCCCACCCCTTGTTCCATAACTGTTAATACCTCTTCCCACCGCAGCTCATATAGTGGTCGATTATTAATTTCTCTTCAAATGAAAAATGCAACGTATTAGTTATGTATTCATATTAATAGTGATTTTTCTATCCATATTGCCTTTCCCTAGGGATTATTTCAAATTAAGCAATATGGACTTGATTACATAAAACATGAAAAAACAGCATTCTAATGCTTAGCCGTTATAAGAGGACGTACGATACAAATAGATAAATAAATAAATATATATATAAATATATATAAATAAATAAGTAAATGAATAAAGGGAATCGTAAGCTTTCAACTATGTGCTTTAGATACGCTCTCACGCTTGGGATGTTAAGAGTAGGCCTAATGCTACGAAAAGAAATGATTTGAACTACACTTTTCCTGTTTCTGTTTAACTTTTATGGTTTCCTAATTATAGATAATTATAGAAAATTCATTCAAATAAATGAAACTTGATAGGCTATCACTGAAAATTCAAGATACACATATTATTTCGCATGTCAATAAATCAAACATGGTTTTTAATCAAAATCGTTATAGCCGTTTATTGAAGAAATAAAGAATAAAAAAATTTTCCCCCTTTTTGTGGTTTGGATTAGAAGAATTTTCCTGAAAATTTTCGTGGCGCACTTGGAAAAAGCTGCACTTTCTATGAGAAGTTTAATGCTTATCCGAATTGTTGCTTTTGCCTTATGCTGTTCACAGACACGAATACACACACACACACACACACACAATCAGATTATGAATTCCGATGACTTCATAATGCATTCTCCCGGTGAAATATCTATCTTAATTTTAGAGTGGAATGCAATACTTCCTAAACCTACTATTAACAGGTACTAGAGAAAATAAAATTGAAAACCTGATATGAAGCTAAGCTTATTTCGCCAGAAGGTCTGATGTGTTACATTCACTTACTCACTCCTCTATAAACCGTCCTAACAAAAGTTTATTCTACTATCTGCTTCTTGTTAATCGAAAGAAATGTTTGCAGAAGTAATTTTTTCTAAATACTTCATTGTACGTACATACGAGAGAGATACAGGAAGCTTCAGGGATACCGGATCTTTAAAAAGCGGGTCGCTTTGAAATTCTACTCCTTGCATAACCAAGAGAAAAAGAAACGAATAGCGAATAGCACCTGAAAAAAGTATAAGTATTTCAAAATTTATATCCAATAACACAATAAAATCGCGGAAATGGTTAGTGCCACAAAAATTTGACAAACTGTGTGCTTTAGCAATATTTAATTTTTTGGAGCAAGTTTTTGCCTGTTTCTTATGCTACCAATTATAAAAAATTTATCCGTTGAAGAGGACTTCTCAGGCTAGGTTTCAGGGGTGGTACGAATTTTAATCAGTTACTTGATGTGGTTTCTTTAATTGTAGTGGTGTGTGTGTAAAACTGTTCAACAGAAACCACCGCACTAACCACTTGTACAACAAGTACTCGTACAGTTGCGGATATAGAGGTCAAACCAGCTATCTAACAAGTAATCTTAGATGAAGAGCGGAACGTAGTACTAGTACTAGTGGTAGTGGTAGCAGCAGCCTGGCGAATTGCATTTCCACCAACGAAAAAACCACTGCCATCTCCGCATATCGTTTTGGAACTGCTGGTGGCATTACTTCAAAGTGGCAGCTATTTGTCACTACCTGCTGATTTCTTTCGTCCTTTTCTTTAGTCTCCATTATTACATTTTCAAGGATCTTCATTACTGTCCAAGCTTCGCGACTTCACGTAGTAACTGCTTCTAAGCTGCCCACGCAACTTTTCTTCCACTGTATCCTTTTCTGTGCAATAATAACATATCTCATCGTTAGTTTTCCTCATCCTCTTTGCATAGTACTTGAATCCTCCATAACCTGTCAGTAGCTGGGTCAGGATGTAATCTACTTGTCGGTGTTTACAACTCAACCACATATTGACGTCTGGTATAATTTTCTTTGTCCACTGCACTACCTCAGTAGTTTCCTTCCATTTTCTCTGCCATGTTTAATTTATGTGGTTACTATTATCTCGCTTTCCCTCCTTTCTCGTGTACAAGTTTCCCTTCCTCAACTAACAGATCTATAGAACAACCCCTGCAATAACCTGCAAGGCTCTAATAGAAATGGTGCGATACCCACATACACTCTCAGTAGCAATTTCCTTCGTGGACCTCCAATACTTGGCATCAGTCTGCCCAATGCTGCTGCTATCTCCTCAGCATTCTGCGTTAATACCCTAACATGTTCTTCAAATTTCTTCTTTCTGGCTTTCTTGGGCACCACTACATTTGCTGATTATAAAAAAATCTGTTTTTTTGCTTTTTCGGCCCTTTTAAAATGACATCTTCAGTTTTGTGCAGGGACAAAGCTAGACTAAGACTTGATTCACCCTTCTACACGACTCAAGGACTCTTTTGCTCTAAACATTAACTCTTCTTCATCTAGCAGTTATTACCAACGACAAATCGTCAACAAATCCTATCGTACATGATCCTATCGTTGGCTTGAGCTATGGTAGTGGTGGTCTCCATTACGGAATATTACATTAGTGTTCATGTTATAAACATTAAAATACTATACAAAGTATGTGATCAATAATACAAACAGTATGTCAGCTAGACCAATGTGACAATCAAAGCTAAATGTTAGTACCTACACCACATATACTTGCCTCGGCACTAGGTGACAGTGTTGGAAATACCAGAACGATTTTAAGTAAAGCAACTGAAACAGAACAAGTAGTTCTACGTAATGATGAAACTTTGGATTGCATATTTGAGTAAAGTGAAGGACAATTCCGGAACATCGTTTATGGCATTTTATTCCAAATCATTTGAGACATTTGTGGCAAATTCCAAAATAACTAAAAGAGTAGTTTCGGGGGTTGGAAGATTCTCTTGAAAATACTCATGTTGCATGCAATGAAGATACTGAACTTCAGTACCAAATTTGGTATATTTCGTGTTTGAGTTATGCTGTTCACATATAGACAGATATGCACAGACATTTTTCTGAAGACTTTTTTATGCGGCTAACCACCAAACGTGTGTTTTCGGTGAAGTCTCCTATGGAATTGTTTTAGGGAATGCAATACTGCCTCTACTTACTCTACATATTAAAGATCCAAACAACTCTAATTTTCACTTACCAAAAGTTTCAAGTGCGTATTTCCCCTGGTGAGGTCGCAAAACTGGAAATTTGGGTATATATTTCGTATTATTTCTCAGTTTGGTATGGTCCAAATAATTGGTATGACAGTACTTTTCATTTGCTATGGCCTTTTAGGAATTTAATTCAATGGTCCCGTGTCCTGTAAAGTTTCAAGAGCTGACTGGTGGATTTAAGCTTGGTAAAATAGTTTAAATTCGAAACCACATGCGCACTGTTCAACAAACAAATAGGACGAAGTTGTTATTGTTTACAGAGAAGATTGGAAGATACACTGTGGAATAGCATCGCAAAAGTTTTACACATAAGGAGCTAGGAGTAGCCATATATCAACACATACTGCTCTAAAAGCCTAGAAAATATCACCGCTTTTGAGTAGGGAAGCGTGTTTCTTCAGTACTTCAGTGATCGTGCAGTAGCTGTGTGAGGGTATCTGCCCAATGTGCTCGCAGACATCAGTATGGTCCACTAACACATGATAATGCAAAAGATTTGCGCACTATTACTAGTCAACGGTTGAAACTGTTACATATACCATTGCATTCGAGTCATGTTGTTTGTCTCTCGTGTCACATTTTGAATACCTTTCATTCAGAAATAGGAAATCAAATACATAAAACCCGTGAGGAAACGGCAGCTGGTATTTAGTAAAAGCAATAACAGTTACAATCAATTACGCAGCATTAAGCTGATTATTTGAAATAATTCATGCTACATTAACAGCGCAATTTAAAGCATCAAAATCAATGTTTAGTCAGCTTATGTCGTCGTCATTGGTACACATTCCAATTAGTACTGAAAAGTTTTGTACGTTACAGTCCATTGAAACTGTTTACCACGATTCTGTTATTTTCTGACAATGAACGACTATTATTTGAGGTAAAGGCAAATTTTACACTCCGTTTGTTTTGTAGAGCATACGAACAGAAATGCTCACTCGTTTCCGATTCGAGGACATAATAACAGACTAAGGTCCTTTTACAGGATGGACCATTTAAGTTGAGACTGTACAATATCTCCAAAACTAAGCGTTGTAGAAAGAAATGTCTTGTATAAAAGATGCTTGATATTATGGGGGAAAGTAAATGCAATTAGTCGTGTTTTATTTGGAGCACATTGTGATGGGTCATTTTAGGATCTATTCATTTTTTACTTTCTCTACCACGTATAGTATGTAGGGGAAGTATTGTATTCCATCCAAAAATTGGATACCGAGATTTCAGCGGAAATACATGTTTTGAGCCCCCCTGAATCCAAAAAAAGCATTTTTGGAAACATGTCGTTTGTGTGTGTCTGTGTGTGTGTGTGTGTGTGTGTGAACAGCATAACTCAGAAACGAACAGTCGGATAAACACCAAACTTGGTATTTAAGTCCAGTACCTTCCAGAGATGCGACACGAAGGTTTGTACAAGAGTAGAGAAAGTCATGTGAGTGTAACACATCAGATTTTTTTTAAATGGGAATCTACAATTTGTATTTTGTTTCCTCATTTAAAAATGGTGTATAGAAAGCTGTTTATTTTGTAATGAGGAATAAGGAGACAAAATAAAAAATCTGATGTGTTACACTCACATGACTTTCTCTACTCTTGTACAAACTATTTTTACAAACGTTTATTCTCCATCTACTTCATGTTAATCGAGATAAACATTTGCAGACACTGTCTTACTGCTAATTTTCTTGTAGATGTAAGGGGAATATATATTTACAAGGGCAGTATCGAAATACAGTAGCCTTTAAGCATATACATATCTCTTAATAGCTGGTTGCTAGGTGCAGCACTATTCCCTTTTCCAGAGATTAATACTCTTTGCATATCCAAGACAAAAAAATAATAACGAATTCCCATTTGAGAGAAAAAGTATTGAAAAATTTAAGGGAATAACAAGCAATATCTCGAAAATGGTTCACTCAACAACAAAAATGTAAAGGACATAAATTGTGTATTTTAACGCGATCTACATCTTTTGTGTAGTAAAATTTTGTTTATCTCTTGTGGTTTACCAGTTATGCAAAAGTCGTTCACAATGAAGAATACTTTTGGAGACATTCCCAGAAAATTAAAGATATACATTTTATTTGTCATGAAAATATCTTAAACATATGATATTTTATTCAAAATCGTTAGAGCCATTTTTGAGAGAATTAAAATTTTCGAAAAATCTTCCATGTAAAGGGTAAACTGAGGTGGGGGGATTTTCTTGAAAACCTTCGTGTCGCATCTCTGGAAGATATTGAACCTAAATACCAAATGTGGTGTTTATCCGACTGTTCGTTTCTGAGTTATGCTGTTCAGACACACACACGGACATGTTTCCAAAAATACATTTTTTGGATTCAGGGTATCTCAAAACATGTATTTTTGGTGAAATCTCGGTATCGAATTTTTGGGTGGAATACAATACTTCCCCTACTTACTATACGTAGTAGAGAAAGTAAAAACTAAATTGACCCTAAAATGACCATCACAACGTCCTCCAAATAAAACATTACTAGAATCTGCTTTCCCCATAATATCAAGCAACTTTTATTCAAGACATTTGTTTCTACAACGCTTAGTTTTGGAAATATTGTAGTCTCAACTTAAATGGTCCACCCTGTATATTAGTCATTTCGGATGAGTTCCGAGCATAAAGGAAGCTAAATGTTGAGGAAAAAAACTGATGTGATACATTCACATGACTTTCTCTGCCCTCTATCGTTTATTAGTGGCTATGCAAACTAAAGGCGATAGATTGTTCACTGAATTATGTTTTTATTAATATTTTTCTGTGTAAAAACGCATGTAACCAAAATTTTATATTGTATGCTAGTTCGAAATTGTTCCTGTTTTGCATTCTCCAATTGTAGCAATTTTTTTATCTTGATAATGCGACAGACTGAGCGGGATGCTCAGGCGGTAACGTCTATGCCCCGCATTTGGGAGGTCCCGTGTTCAAACTCCCGCGGACGAACAATCTGACCGAAGGTCCTTTCCCGGTTTTGCTCGGCCGCTAGATGAATGCTGGCTTGGATAATTTGATCTTGCTAATTTTCCTATCATTCCTTTCATCCTACATTTCATTCTTCTTCACCACCATACCAGGCATTGGGTTGATCACCCATCTTGGATATGTTATGATTCAGAGATTGCTTTCTCCTCGACAGGCTACTGACCCAAGGGATTGGCTTGTAAATCCTACAAAGAGGAGGGTAATCAGTTAAATAAAAATACGATCCCACATATTACATATGCCCTTTTGTTAGTGAAGGCTAATAATAATAATAATAATAATAATAATAATAAATAATGTAATAGATAATAATTTCTTTGCTTTGCTTTTCATGTACCTATATTTTGTGCTAAAAACTTACTTTTAGATAATTTATATCCATATTATGCAAATTAGTCGTACGAGTTTGACTTCCGTAAACATAGACCAACAGATTGAAGGAAAGAACAAATATTTGCAACCGCTGTATTATCTCATATCTGAAGTTCTGATTTGTTTCTTCTGGATTCACAGATTTTAGTCAGCGGAGTAGGTAAATGTAATGGTTGAGAGTGAGTCACTCAGCCACGCTATTGCAGTAACGTGATTTAGTGCGTCAGCTAAATCAGCTAAGGTATTATTTAACGTTGCATGTTACACGAGCGCCTCTACTCCTTCCTGCATTGTTTTGCATGTTTCCATTTACACACAAGAGTCTATGGAATGTTGCATGCAAAGCAGTCAAGGTCTATCAAGAACTATAGTCCAGCAACTATTTGTGGACACGTGCGAGGAAATAACATGAAGTCTCGATTCCTTTAATTCCATATATGGCATAAATTTAAACGCAACAACTTTGAATAGTTTAAAGCTTTTCCAAGTATTAGGTATCCAGGTATTGACGGTATCGAAATCCCATCCCTAGTTACAAATATTCAGTGTTGAAACACACTGAAACATATGTATTTGAAATGTTATCCATGAATTATTTTCTCGGAAGACTTTCGTGATTATGGTTGTATTCGCCGTTATAAGTACTAAAAGGATAGACGGTCTAGTAAAGAAAGCCCCTCCACGCTCGACCAATTGTTGACCGAGTGCACTGCATAATTGATTTCTAAGAAATACAGCATACTTTGAAAAGCTTTCCATGAGTGATTTGCCATTTAATTAATGTGCAAAAGTAATGGATAAGTAATATTTCTTTGCATAGATTCATTCAATTATTGGGTGCTGTTAGATGGGGAAGAACAATCTCCCACGTTGCAGTTTGAATTGCATTGCTTAATTTACATGGTTATTCATAGACATCCCTTGTGTTCCTGGGATGAATATTCCCGAGCCCTTTTCATTTCATGCATTCATCCGGGGTATAACCTGTTTTCTTAATACCTAAAGTTAAACTTAAAATAAGTGAGGAAATTCGTTCCATTACAAATACACGACTTTTTATAAGAATTATTATTTATTTTCAAATATCCTACAAGTTATTGATAGTACGGCTTATTTTAAGTTTACTTCCAGTTAATCATGACACTAATATTCACAGAAATGCTTTAAGGCAGCACAAGAATAGTGCAACAAGCATACATAAGGTTGAGAAAACAATCACTTATGTATTATAGCCTCGATATTACACCCCTTTGCAGAAGCTCATGAGAAAAACAAATGCTTTTAATATTTAAAATGTCCTGTTTAAAATGTTGGAACGTTGAAATAATTAACAGAAAATGTTTGGGAAAAGCTATTTCCACAAGAGTTGTATCCTTAAAAATGATTTGCAATTTCATGGAGTAGGTAACGCTGCCTATATCTCTGGTTTATTTTCTCAGTTAAACAAGATAGGGATAATGAAGTTCATTTCTTTGGTTGATTCAAAAATTCAAGCTTTATACATTTTGTCCCGCTACTATTTCAAAATATTATATTTTAATAAACAATTGTCGTTAAGAGGAGTTCTTTGAAAAATTATACAATGATAGAAGCTGTTAATTATTCGGGGAGAAATTTATTATAAAAAACATATTCGTGCATCCATAAAGGCGCGAGACTTAGCTATGTTTAGTATTTATCCGATTTTTCGTTCTTGAGTTCTGATGTTCATGCACGCACATACACCTTGACCTTTTCCTAAACATGAACGTAGCATTAACTCTGCCCTAGTTTAGTGACAGAGAATGTTAAATCAAAAGAAAAACAGGACTTTGGTTTAAATAATATGCAAATATTAATTTCTGAATTTAAGATAATTTGTTCATATTTTTAAAATCCTAAATGTTGGATAATTTTGATAGAACAAACACCAAATTCAGCAGTAGCATAACTATTTTTATTCAATATAGAAGGCCATAAATATAATAATTTATTTAAATAAGGAAGAGGAAACCAGCATATAACTAAAAGATAATGTAATATTTATGCCTAACGTAGATTCATTTGTACAATCGCCTGAAAAGAGAGGGCCACTTTAATACTGCAGTGCTATGACTGATCACCCAGGATGTTATAGGGTCGCACTGTTTCATGCAGTTGGTTGTGCGCTGAATTTCTGTACCCAAGTTTACAGGTTTGTTCCCAGCCCAGGACGAGTTTGCTTAAATGCACAATCCTATTGTTTTTATCTTTACTTAGAATCCATGGGAGCCATAATTCCGGTACACAGGCGACACTGATTAACCCTAAGAACTTCTAGCGTCGTTAAAATTCCTATTCCGTGAATGCTGTATCTGCGAAATTATATGAATAACTTCTAAACTCACTGATTTATTTTATACAATAAATTAGTTTTATTAAGGAAAATGCTCCTCTCTACTACGTATAGTAAGTAGGGGAAGTATTGCATTCTACCCAAAAATTCTATTTGCGTTTTTAGATTCCCTGAATCGAGGAGGGCATTTTTAGAAACATTCCAGTATATTTGTTACTGAACAACATAACTCGAAAGCGAAAAGTAGGTTAAGTATGAAACGAGTTTAAGTTCATCTTCCAAGGGTACGACACTGAGGTTTTCAAGAAAATTCCCCACCCAGAGATACCCTAACATGGAAAATATTTCCAAAAGCTTGATTTTCTCAAAAGACTCTAAAGATTTCGATTAAAATTTCCATACATTTAAGATGTCTTTACGAAAAACAATATATATAACTTTAATTCTCTGGGAATAGCCCGTAAGGTCCTCTTCATTCTGAACGACATTTTTGTAGTTGGTAAACCGTAAAAGATAGACTAAATCTTACTGTAGGAAAAAAAAGAAAAAATTAATGTCGTTAAAGCACACCATTTATGTCAAATAAAGCTGTTTGAGAATGTATAATTAAAGTTTATATCAATTCAAAAGAGGAATAAGTAGAGAAAATTATGTGAACTGAACACAACGTATTTTAAAAGATATATTGTAAACATAAATATTGTTCCCTCAATGTTAATATATAAAATTACAGAAGAAAATCCAATTAATGGCACAAAAAAGCTCAAATTATTTTTTGGAATTTTTGTCGGTTAAACTCTGTATGAAGTATTTAGATAATCTAATATCTGATTCCTCCAATACGTATAACGTAATTTCAAATTAAATTCATATAATACTAGCATATATTTAAGGTTTTTCAGTTGTAGCTCATCTAAATACTCCGAATTCACCGAATACATTTGTAACACAAACATGAGAGTGGGCTTTAACAACTGAAGTGAAATGCAATTTCACTTATGCTTACATTGGTAAATAATTGCACTGTTTTCCTTTTTTCATTCATAATATCTTTGTTACATCAGCTCTGGTGCTATGTTTTAGCGTTTGTTTAAGCGGTTTGATTATATTAACTTTCATCTGGAGTATTAGAAGTGTTTGCTTTATTTGTAGACGAATTCACCATTCCAATGGATTCATATTTGCATATTACGGATGTTTGAAATTGTTTGCTATCCCACATCAAATACAGTTAAGTAACAGGTAATACCGTATTCTATTTTTACTAGTCTCTCCATTAATTATCTATAATACCTAGAGGAAATTGCATTCCACGCAAACATTCTACACCGAGGTTTTACCAGAAGGATATGTTTTAAGACTACTTTGATTAAAATAAAATAATAAATGTACGACATACATTGACATGGATTTCTCTACCCTCTACCGATTATTAGTGAGTATTATAAACTATTCTTACCAAAGCTTTTTATTACTTTTTTCTATATACTACATTTTAATCCACATAGGCACATTACAATTTCGTTGTAGATGCAAACGGAATAGTGATAATCACTAGTCTACATGATATCGGATGACTGAACACTAGTAAGTGATCTACTCACTTGTTATGCTTATTTCAGAACTGCTTTTAGTTTTTTTTTCTATCACGTACAGTTTTTTCACAATTTGACTTCAAAAATATAGAGATATAAAGATATTGCTTTCGCGACTACGCATAAAATTGGGTTTGATGAAACAATTTGTAAGGGCTCTACCGCAGGATGAACCCTGCTTCCAGTACCTTTCCAAGAAATTTCGCTTCATTACACAAAAACAAATTACAGGTTGGAATTTTTGTTGGTCCTCAAATAAAGAAATTAATGAAGGATGAAGATTTTGAGAATACAATGAATGAGAGAGAAATAGAAGTATGGACTGCCTTCCGATCAGTTACTAAAAACTACTTAGGCATTAATTACAAGGCCCTTGTCGAATCAATGTTAGAAAATTTCAGGAAAATGGGTTTTAACATGAGTGTAAAGATGCATTTTCTGCATTCACATATCGACTACCTTCCAGAAAATCTGGGACATTATAGTGAAGAGCAGGGTAAACGTTTTCACCAAGATATTAAGGAAATGGAGAGGATGTACCAGGGGAGATGGAATGAAACTATGATGGCCGACTACTGTTGGATGTTGAGGAGGGACAGTCATCTTCAAGGATCTGCAAGGAAGTCAAAGAAGAGAAAGTTTGAAAAAAATGAAATTAAACACATTGGCTTCTTGTTTTGTTAAAATGTAGTCCTGAAATAAATTAGGGGAGTTCTTGAGAGTATTCTTAAAATGTTTCGTGAATAAAAACTTACCTTGTGTGAAATGGTATTTCAATACTTTTCTACGCTCATTAGTAAAATTGTCAAAACAGTACTCATTCTGTGCAAAAACCTGACGCAATAAAAAAATGGAAGTTATTTCTGGAATCAGCTTAAAACTTGATTCAAGAACACCTACTTTTAAGACATCATCTGACAAAAAGTTTGAAAATGCAGACTACTGTAATCAATGTTTAAAAACAGGGCACTCACTATATGCTAGTCTTAAAATTCCATATTATTTCCATGCAATCGCGAGTAACAACTGAATGTGTAAAGGACTTGATGAAAATGACAAAGTAATGAACGATTCGAACCTTTAATAAAAATATCTCAGAAACGGCTGCTGCCACAAAAAAAAACTTATTTGAAATAAATTGTATATGTCATTTCGAGTTATTAATGCTTCGAGCTCTTCAACACGTAGTCATACTTTTCAAGTCCTTTCGATATTCCATTTTTTCTCGAGTTGCACGCAAAGACATGGAATTCTAAGGCCCGTAATAGCGTCCAGTTCTTAAACATTTGAATACCCTTATTCCCTTTAATTCTGTAACGAAATCCTAACGTAGTTTTTTTACTTTCTCTACTACGTATAGTAAGTAGGGGAAGTATTGTATTCCAACCAAAAATTCAATATCGAGATTTCACCGGAAATACATGTTTTGAGACCCCTGAATCCAAAAAAAGCATTTTTGGAAACATGTCCGTGTGTGTGTCTGTGAACAGTATAGTTCAGAAACGAACAGTCGAATAAACACCAAGCTTGGTATTTAGGTTTAGTATCTTCCAGAGATGAGACACGAAGGTTTTCAAGAAAATCCTCCTCCCCAGATTACCCTTTACATAGAACATTTTTCGAAAATTTTAATTTTCTCAAAAATGGCTCTAACGATTTTGATTAAAATATCATATGTTTAAGATATTTTCATGACAAATGAAATGTATATCTCAAATTTTCTGGGAATGTCTCCAAAAGAATTCTTCATTGTGAACTACTTTTCCATAACTGGTAAACAATAAGAGATAGACAAAATTTTACTACACAAAAAATGTAGAACGCGTTAAAATACGCAATTTATGTCATATACATTTCTTTTTAGTGAACCATTTTCGAGATATTGCTTGTTATTCCCTTAAATTTTCCAATACTTATAGTTTTTCTCATATTCGTTATTCATTTTTTCTTGTTCTGGTAATGCAAAGAGAATGGAATACTCCACATAGCAACCAGCTCTTAAAATATTTGACTATCGCTTAAAGCCTACCAATTCCCCTTGCATCTACAAGAAAATTAGCAATAAGATTAACATCTCGATATCTCGATTAACATGAAGCATATAGAGAATAAGCGTTTGTAAAAATAGTTTGTACCAGAGTAGAAAAAGTCATGCGAGTGTAACATCAGATTTTTTTATATCTTGGACATGCAAAGACCGCTTAAAAAAATTTGACTATCGCTTAAAGCCTACCATATTCCCCTTGCATCTACAAGAAAATTAATAATAGGACTAACATCTCGATTAACATGAAGCATATGGAGAATAAGCGTTTGTAAAAATAGTAGAGAAAGTCAGGTGAGTGTAACACATCAGATTATTTCTAAAAGGTTTATTTAGATTAAAATGAAGTTAGGGAAATAAACTTCCGTAAGAATAATTTGTATATCCACAAATAAGCGCTGGAAGGTAGAGAAAGTAATGTGAATGTAACACAGAATTTTTTCAAAAATAGCTCCAAGGATTTGGTTTAAAAAACCGTATATTTGTCGTTCTCCGTGGTGTAGTGGTTACCATTCTAGATCGCGGGTTCAAACCCGGCGGAGAGCGATCGGGCATCAAAATCCTTAGCATGGCTTCCTTCGGAAAGGAAGTAAAGCCGGTGGTCCCGTGTCGTAGACAGAATTTCAAGCTTGATAAAGAGGCCTCTGAACAATATTACAGGTCTTTTACACCCAATATAGAATGGAACGCTGTGGACCACAGTTAAAGAGCGTCCATAAATAAAATTCAATTTTAATTTTACCGCATGTTTAGATACTTGCATGCCAAATAAAAAATATATATTTTGAGTTTTATGGGAATAGCCTTAGAAATCCTCTTCGTTCTGAAAGACTTTTGTATAATTCGTGAACCATAAGAGATGGACAAAATCTTATACACAAAAAATTTATATCTGGTTAGAATTCACACAGTTTATGTTTGTAGAGCTAGCCATTTCCGAGATATTCCTTACTATTTGATTGCATTTTCAAATAGTTAAACTATTCTCAACTGATAAGTCGTCTTTTTACCTTCTCTACCACGTATCTAGTAAGAATTTCATTCAACCTAAAAATTCGATAGCGCAACTGAAATGCATGTTTTGAGGCTACCTGAAACAAAACAATTAAAAAAAGAAAGCATTTTTAGAAACACGTCTTGAGTGTCAGTGTGTCTGTGAACAACAACTCAAAAACGAGTAGTAGGATAACCCAAATTTGGTATTTAGGTTCAGCATCTTCCAAATTTAGTATACGAGGATTTTGAAGAACATACCCCCTAAACTACCCTTTAATGGAACGTTCTTCGAAATTTTTCATTTCCTCAAAAATTGCTCTAAGGATTTGATTTAAAATATCATATATTAAAGATATTTACGTACAATGAGGCAGCATTTTAACATTTAAATGATTTCAGTCTAATTATATAATATATAAATTCAATAACAGCACGCCTTAAAGCAATATGTGTAACAATATGTAAAAAATGTATATTACAGTCATTATATATGTTTATATTATTGTATACATGTGTAATAATGTTATGTGAATGTATTACGTAATTTAATAGTATAGGAGCTGTGAGAATAATAGGTTAAGAATTGCTAACAATGAGGTAACAACGAAGTATCCTTGAGGCAATAATGAATTTGAAAGTTTAATGTTACTTGTGATTCTTGGAACCAACAATGTAATTTTTGTGACACTTTATAAAATAGCCAATCAAAAACCAGGAAAAACTTTAGTTAAATGAATGTATGCTATTGGAGTAGGATTAGCCAATCAGAAACTAAAATGGAGCAAAATTTACAAATTCAGAAGTCAGTTGCTTATAGATAGCGTTTCTAACCGCACGCGAAATGTGTCTTCGAGAAATTTAATAGGTATTCGTTGTGTGAGACAAAAATAGTTCACGTGTGAAAAGTGCAATTAATTAATAAACAAATTCACAGCGCTTTCTCTCTATATATCAGTGAAGTGTTATTCAAATCGTGTCAAGCATTAATAAATGGAGTGAAAAAAACTTAAAATCTGTGTAAGCCTACATTCTTCAGTCGAACCACTGCCTGCTAAGACATTCATGTCTCTCAAGCAATATAAATACTGACGCAGCCGAGGCAAACATAAATATATAATATTTAAAGACAGTCAAAATTACAAAGATAATATTTTTAAACTTGGGGCAAAGGCCACCGGAAACGTTTCACCATACATGCGGTTCCAACTACTTCAAGTTCGGCTCCCCAACAGTCGAAATACGAAACTTCTTCAAACTGCTTTCCATACGTGGCAGCAACAAAACATCTTCAAATTGGCTCCCAAAGTGTGGGGCAAATAACAATACAACAAACGAACAGCTTCAACAAATAAAGTGTATAGTATCTTGAGTTTTCTCGGAATAGCCTGTGAAGTCCACTTCATTCGGAATAAATTTTGTATAACCTTGTATAACGTTAAGCGATAGACGAAAACGTGCTACACAAAAAAAAACTGATGTGTTACACTCACATGACTTTCTCTACTCTTGTACAAACTATTTTTACAAACGCTTATTCTCCATCTACTTCATGTTAATCGAGATAAACATTTGCAGACTCTATCTTATTGCTAAGTTTCTTGTAGATGTAAGGGGAATATATATTTACAAGGGCAATATAAAAATACACTAGCCTTTAAGCACATACATATCTCTTAATAACTGGTTGCTAGGTGCAGCACCATTCCCTTTGACACAGACTAATACTCCTAACATATCAAAGACAAAAAATGAATAACGAATTCCCATTTGAGAAAATAAGTATTGAAAAACTTAAGGGAATAACAAGCAATATCTCGAAAATGGTTCACTCAACAACAACAAAATGTGTATGACATTAATTGTGTATTTTAACGGATCTTAATTTTTTATGTAGTAAAATTTTGTTTATCTCTTATGGTTTACCAGTTATGCAAAAGTCGTTCACAATGAAGAATAATTTTGGAGACATTCCCAGAAAATTCAAGATTACATTTTGTTTGTCATAAAAGTATCTTAAATATATGATATTTTAATCTAAATCGTTAGAGCCATTTTTGAGAAAATTAGAATTTTCGAAAAATATTCCATGTAAAGGGTAATCTGGGGTGGGGGGAATTTTCTTGAAAACCTTTGTGTCGCATCTTTGGAAGATACTGAACCTAAATACCAAGTTTGGTGTTTATCGGACAGTTTGTTTCCTAGTTATGCTGTTCACAGACACACCGATAGACACACACACACGGACATGTTTCCAAAAATCCTTTTTTGGGGGGATTCAGGAGGCCTCAAAACATGTATTTCCGGTGAAATCTAGGTATCGAATTTTTGGGTGGAATGCAATACTTCCCCTACTTATTATACGTAGTAGAGAAATTAAAGATATAGATCTCCTTATAAAACTGAATTTATTTCAAATAATTTTTGTGACATTAGCCATTCCCGAAGTATCCCTAATAGTGTTTCAAATTTTTCAATATTTTGTTATTTTTTTAAAGTTCTTTCTGTTTGTTCATAGGGACTGCATGCAGAGCATGGAATTTAGCTCCGTACATAGCGTCCAGCTCTTAAACATTTGACTATCGCTGTCCCCTTTGTATCTATAATGAAATACATAATGCAGCTGTACACCGAAAGGTTTATCTCGATTAGAATGAAAATTAACTTTGGAAAAAACAATTTGTATACGCACTAAAAAGCAATACAGCTTAGAGAAAGTCGTGTGGATGTATCACATCAGATTTTTTAATTTCTACTACGTATGGTAAGTAGGGGTAGGGGAAGTATTGTATTCCAACCAAAAATTCAATATCGAGATTTCACCGGAAAGACATGTTTTGAGACCCCTGAATCCCAAAAAAGCATTTTTGGAAACATGTCCGTGTATGTGTGTCTGTGAACAGCATAACTCAGAATTGAACAGTCGGATAAACGCCAAGCTTGGTATTTAGGTTCAGTATCTTCCAGAGATGCGAACAAAGGTTTTCAAGAAAATCCCCCAACCCAGATTACCCTTTACTTGAAACATGTTTCGAAAATTTTAATTTTCTCAAAAATGGCTAACATTTTTGATTAAAATATCATATGTTTAAGATATTTTCATGACAAATGAAATGTATATCTCGAATTTTCTGGGAATGTATCCGAAATTATTCTTCATTATGAACTACTTTTGAATAACTGATTAACAATAAGAAATAGACAAAATTTTACTGCGTAAAAATGTAGATCGCGTTAAAATACCAATTTATGTCATATACATTTTTTTTGTTGAGTGAACCACTTTCGAGATATTGCTTGTTATTCCCTTAAATTTTCCAATAATTATACTTTTTCTCAAATGGGAATTCGTTATTCATTTTTTTTGTCGTGGTAATGCAAAGAGAATGGAATACTCGCATAGCAACCAGCTCTTAAAATATTTGACTATCGCTTAAAGCCTACCAATTCCCTTTGCATCTACAAGAAAATTATCAATAAGATTAACATCTCGATATCTCGATTAACATGAAACATATGGAGAATAAGCGTTTGTAAAAATAGTTTGTACAAGAGTAGAGATAGTCATGTAAGTGTAACACATCAGATTTTTTTCTCGTAGTCGCACAAAGAGCATGGAACTTCAAGGCCACTCTTCAAAAATCTGACTATCGCTTTACCTACTGTATCCTATAACAAATGTTTAATATGAAAGATTGTATTGACAAGAAACACACAGAATAATAAGGTTTAGTAAGAATAGTTTGTATAGGAGCGAGTGGAGAACTCGTGTGAATGCATTTTTCCTGTCATGCAAGTATCTGAACAAAAGTCCAACACGAAAGCACCTCGTTGTTTTTCCCAAACCAAAAGCTATCACTGAGGAGACAACACGAAAAGGGCAGGACTACTGAGCATGCACACAACAGCAATAATGTATTTTGCCTGTAGATCGATGAATCTTGCTGTATTGTTGGCACCACGACTGCGGAAATAAATCTACAATGACAAAGAGAGACGATCTACGTATTTGAATATTCCGTCGTAACTTCTAAACTTCACAGAATGTACCTATCACTGTCGTTTATAAAACTGTTGGGGTCATTCCGTAAAGATGCAACATAAAGTTAGGTCGTCTTAACCGAATGAGGTGGCGCCGCGGTGATATGTTCGATTTGCATTCAGAGGTCCCGGGATTCATCCCCAGCGACCGCCCATGGGTTTTTCGTGGTTTCCCCGGGGTCGCCAGGTGAATGCTGGTTTCTTCTCTGCCACAATTTCCTTACCATCATTTTCCTTTCATTCCGTTTCCCTCTCGTCTTTGAGGTTCTCATCGACCTTTCTCCCGGGCATCAGCAGCGGGTCGGATCTGCGAGCTTGGAAATGTTAGGAACTTCCGCGCGTCTCTGTGACCTGCCCGCCTGCAGCCTGTAACCTCCTGTAGTTCCTTCACCTCATCCCTTCCTAGTGTGGGTGGTAACCAGAATATATCTCTGTAGGTCGCAGTGCGCGATGCGTTCCCTTCCGTTTAAATAGCCTGTACCTATACCTAGGTTTTCATAAAGTTATGTATTATTATTATTAATATTGAGAATGCTATTTTATTCATTGTAACATTCCGTTTATTCTATATGCAACCCTAGTTGTATTTTGATCCAAAAAGTATATAAAGAGGAATTTCGCTTTTACCACTCAATAAAAATAATAGCGTTTTGCTCAAAGCTTTGTGTGTCGGGCAGGGGGCAGCAAACTTTAACTTTTTCGCTGAATTATATTGCCCATAAAAGCCGTATAAGTTGCTTACAAATAGTTTAGTTAACGTAGTACCAATGCTATACACATTCGTCACAGTGTTAAATTGAAATCTTTTAGTTGCCAGTCTTTTTAAATATTGCTAGACGGTCACTTGCACGTAGATGACTACACTTTAAAGTATATTTATTATAGTTCAATTACTTACAAAAATTCCTTGGGATGGCATGCCTCTTCTACTCTGCCTATGAGTCGCTGCTTAAGAACCACGTACCATAATTTCGCCTAGTCCGTGTTTTATTTTATTTTATTCTCACAAAATCGTTTATACACCACTGTTGTAACTATCTAACTGTAGAGTCAGGACTAAACACACAAGAGCATTGTAACAAAAATGTTGTGTTGGTAGATTGCTGTGATAGGCTACACAAAGAGCACGGTGCAGCGGGTGTGAAAACAAATGTTTGCATATAACTAGCGATAGCATTTTACATACACGATGAATTATCGTGGGATATCTTGAAAAAGTTCATTCATTATTTTTAAGGCATTTCATAGCCTTCACTCCCCCAACTATTCTTCAAGGAAAAAGCTTCATAAAGTTTGATTTTCGTAATAAAAATTATTTCAATTGAAGTTTTACAAAGGAAACTAGCAGTTTTAATTTTTATAGGGGAGCCAATCACACTCCATCATCTCGAAACTGCGCCCTTTAGCATACTTCTTACAGAACTTAAATAAGGATTTTAGTTTTTGAGTTGTCATGATGTAAACGAGATCCTATTAAATGTTTCTTTCCCTCATATTGTAACACCCCACGGGGGTGTTTACCCCCGCAGTAGGTGATTACACAGGGGGGTTGGTAGCTCAGAGGTACGGGGGGATGCGTTGGTACCGGCGTGGTAGGCAGGCCAGGGTGGCGTTCTAGGATAGGGGTATTTAAATAAAGCACAGGGGATGCTTTAGCCCAATAAATTATATTGTTGCTTTAAATGTGCGAACAATTAGATCGGAGTGAAGCCCCGGAGTGAATTAACAGTACTCAGATTAGTCGCATGCTTACCTGCTGACTGGTGGCGACGGGTCTCGAAACTGATACCTAATCTGACGACTCTCTCGTAGCAACAACAACCACGAGGCAACTCACACTCACCCGACCGAGTCAAAACCGATTAGGTATCAGTTTCGAGACCCGTCGCCACCAGTCAGCAGGTAAGCATGCGACTAATCTGAGTTCTGTTAATTCACTCCGGTGCTTCACTCCGATCTAATTGTTCGCACATTTAAAGCAACAATATAATTTATTGGGCCAATGCATCCCCTGTGCTTTATTTAAATACCCCTATCCTAGAACGCCACCCTGGCCTGCCTACCACCCCGGTACCAACGCATCCCCCCGTACCTCCTCCTACCAACCCCCCTGTGTAATCACCTACTGCGGGGGTAACCACCCCCGTGGGGTGTTACAATATCAGCCCACTTCTTCTTTAAGACACCTCATTGGAAAGCTCAGTAGCTAAAGGCAAAAAACAAATAGACTGGGGGCGATTTATTTCTCCTGATATTCGCGCAGTCCGTAGACCGAGGGATTTTACTAAGCTATTAAACTGTAGATAACGTTATTGGGTATATACACAAATGCAGGCAATTAAAAATATTGGATAAGACCTGTATTCCTTTACAAATTCGGATATAAACTTTAGAATAGCATATTTGCTTATTTTCCTTTTCTTCATCAAATACAATAATAATACATAAAATACACTAAGAAATCTGAAACGTCTAATCTTAACTCTTGTCACCTCAGTCTTTCGCCTGTGTGCATGGGATAAAGCTATTATGATACCCCTCCAATTTCCAGTCTCTACTTTCCCGTTTCTTAGGATCATTGTCCATTTATCTCTTACATTTTCTAAATATGTCCCTATTATTATACGGATTTATGCCTTTGCATCTGATCGAATTGCTGCCATACCGTTGGTTAAATTATCAATTTTTCAATATTATCCCGGCATCATTTAACAGTTTTATACTGACTGCCTCTGTGGCTGAGGGGCCAGCGTTCTGGGTTTTCAATCCAGAGGCCCTGGGTTCGATTGCCGCAGGGACGGGTGTGGGTTGTACTTTTCTTTAATTAGAATTCCTTACCCTCCACAGAGTCTGTAAGCGTAGATGTGGGAGTGAATGTACATGTAAAAGTAATTTCAAAACGACGAAAACATACGGTAACCTAACCTAAATGTTCAAACAGTAAAATCACATCAAATGTTTCAGCCAAACCCTCCAATATAACAATAGCAATTAAAGTAGGCTATAGAAATGAACCCATAGAAACAAATATTCGAAATATTTGCCATTGTTCCTTTGAAGGTAGCTATATTTTAGGCAATATGACTGTTCCTGGGTTTTTCCCGAGTTCATGCAAAAGGGACAGTATTTCTCTATATTATATTTTAACAGATGGCTGTCATATCAACGTCTAATCTTCCTCTGCGTACTTATAACAAAAAAATTTTCAATATTTATCATGATTAACAATGAGGAGATAAAGAAAATTAAGTTTTTGCGGATAATTTTTTTAATAGTTGCAAAACCATATATCAGGTGAAGAACTCGTCAGATTAGGCATGGCATTTTCATTTGCTCTATTGCTTACCTGTGAATTTGAGGTTCTCTGAAACCCTCTACAAAAAGGAATTTAAAATAATGCGCGCATGTGTTTCTGTCTGTCTATGACAGAGTAATTCAGAAATGAAAAGTCTTATAAACACCAAATTTGAAACTTAACTACAGACATGCTTTAAGAATGATACGCCATAAGTTACAAGAAAATTATGCAAACACAAACTACCCTGCACATAGAAAAATAATCCTTGTTTTTTTATCGTCAAAAATTGGTATAATGACTTTTATAAAAATCGCATACGTGTAGAGTACTTGAATGGAAAATAAAACTTTTGTATTGAATTTTATGTGAATAGCATGTGAGGTCCCTTAATTCTCATTAAATTTTGTATAACTGCTAATTATAAGAAACTGAAAATATATTGTACAAAAAATGTAGAATTCATTAAAATCTAAAATGTATGCCAAACATTTTTTTAGCATTACCTGTCTTCGAAACATTAGTTATATTGTAACACAGTTATGGACTGAGTTATACGATAGAAAACGCCGACCGATCAACCAACTGACCGCCGTCCGGTTGACGAGATAAGTAGCGCACTCACCCATCGAACACCTTCAGCTCTGTTAAGAGATAACGGGGTTGTTCTGGAAGTTGCTTTCTCCGCCCCGTCCAAGAATATTCTAGAACTCTTCTGAAAACCCGTCGGCTATATTTAAGCGAGCGTGCCAATTTGTGAGATAGTTGTGATATAATGTGCCGGTTATTCAGTGCGTTCTCCGAGTGAGGTTGGAACGATAGTTGTGACGTATACCTAGTGCTGTGACTAGAAAACTCATGTTTTCGGTGCTCCAGCAAGTAAATCGGTAGGGAATAAGAGACTATTCGCGCATATAACTGTGCCGCTATGCGCGAGGAAAAATGAAAAAACGCTCAGCTAAATCACATAAGCAAAGCGACATTGAAAATTAAACAAATCTCATTAATGAAGAGTCAATGAAAACCGAAAAGTTTCAATATCTTGAAAGCTTTTTTACCGTGTTGAACTGTCATGGGCCAATTATAAAGCATATTACGCAACTCTCATTTCCCGAATGGGTGCATTAGTAACAAAACCAGACTACGATATGTAACGGTTGTGCTTTATTTTCCTTATCACACACGTGTCCAAATCTATATTACTTAATATTGCTTAATTTCTAGTCAAAGTAACGCGTGGGCAGCTAAAAAGCCTGTCTTGAATAGTTAGCCATGTAAAGACATGAATACGAGGGGCACCACTTATATTTTGAGCCTTGGCAACCCTGAATGTTGTAGGCGCCATCTGACATTTCCAGTGGAAAGTTTGACACTTTTTACAATAATTTACTTCAAACCTTTTGTCAATAGAGCGTCATTTGTTTTGTTTACACTAACTTGAAAATTGTGTGTCAACAAAAACATGGAATTAGCTCGTGAAAATGTTCTCGCAATGATTTATTACGACTTTCGACGTGGATTATCAAGATGAGTGAATCGATCAACTAACTTCCACATTTGGCGACGAAGCTACACTCTTTGTCACAGTGAAACGCTGGTATAACGAATTTAATCATGGCCTGCGTTCGCTCAATGATGAAGTTCGTGAAGGTTGTCCAAAATCAGTTTTGCCAGAAAACATTGATGCTGTGAAAAAACTAATACTCAAAGATCGCCATGCGACATATTGTGAGATTAAGGCAACCCTATGCATTAGTTCCACCATCATATATAAAATATTGCATGATTATTTAGACGTGAAAAAGGTTTGCTCTCGTTGGATCCCACATAATTCGACGCAATCTCAAAAAGATGTTCGTGTCGATTGGTGTACAAAAGCTCAAGAAATACAATGGTGGTGCCTCAAAAGATGAAGCAAATCCAACAAAAGTTGTTCGCACTCGAAGCACTTCGAAGCAAATGGTCGCCTGCTTTTTCAGCAAAGTTGGCCATGTGACAACAGTGCCTTTAGAGGAACATAAAACGGTCAATGCCGAATGGTACACAACCATTTGTTTGCCAGAAGTCTTCGTGAAGTAAAGGAAACCAACAAAAACCGTAGGATCGTTCTTCATCAAGACAATGCGAGCGCACACACATCTCGTCTAACAACAGAAAATTTGAAGGCTCAAAAAATCGAATTAATGGGTCATCCGCCATACTGTCCTGATTTGGCACCCAATGACATCTTTTTGTTCCCGAACATCAAGAATAAACTGCGTGGACAACGATTTTGCCGTTGATGTCTTCAAAAAACATGTTTTGGAGGTGTCTCAAGAATACTGGAATAAATGATTTGACAAATGGTTCAAACGGATGCAAAAGTGTATTGATCATAAATGAAATATGTTGAAAAAATAAAGCATTTTTCAATCAGAAATTACTTTTTTTAATTATTAGGCTCAAAATATAAATAGTGCCCTTCGTAGAACATCAATTTTTATGTAGCTAATAAATAAGTGATAAAGTTGAGAAATTTGTGATGAGGAGAAATTTGCATAACACATTAGATTCATCAAGCGGTTTACTAACTGCTTGATAGGCGTTAAAATCAGAAAAGCTATGCTGATATTGAGTAATGGTAACTGTGCTTATAGAGGCTTTTGGTTATAAGAATATCGAAGAGAATAACGCGATATATTCCTCACAGAACCCTGTCGTTTTGAATATAACGCCACCAACACGAAATACAATTTACGGGTAGGGTAGGGCTAGCTCGGGCACTGGTGCATCCTACTGAATTTTTGATCATGTCTATTGAAGCAGTCTGTTTGTATGAGAACGGCACTCTAAGCACATTAAGTACAGTGCGATCATATCTAATGAGACATGGGAGTTACAGCGGATCCAATGAAACCGAGAATAGTGAACACTAGCAATAGCTTGGTTTGATGTTCATGTCAGAACTCGGGAATTAAGACAGACAGCGCACTGTAGGGTAAAACGTCTTGATTAATGTCTGTGGTTTGATAAAAACCTGAAATAAAGAGTAAAAAGTATTCATAGAGTGGAGTAAGGTAAAAATAATGAGGAAAGAAAAATCTGGTGTGTTAACTTCACACCCTTTCTCTACTCATTATTCAACGAACTACAAAAGCTTACTGTTACGATCCGACGTGAAGTTCGATCCACGGACCGGGAGTTGCATTATATTGTGTTAAATTTCGAAAAGTGTGGTACTGAAGGAAGCACTGGCTTTGATGGTACCAGGTTGCTCAACTGCCTCTGGGAAAACATATTTGTTAACCACGAAGTGCAAAAACCTTCTCAATTATCTTCTCGCCTCTGAAAGGGGATATGCCACACGCACACACACACATATACATATAAACCAATGTCAAACAAAAACTGTATTTAATAATATAATTCAGCAATAAAGATGTTAGAATATTTAGCAACCCAGAATTGTACAAAAGCAGATTGTAACTTAGATAAGTAAGGGAAGGGCGAGCTAGCTAATTCCAGGTAAAAGATAACTCTAGATAGAGTCCACCTTTTACCAAGGTAATGAGCAAGAAACTGGAACCAATAATCATAAATAGAAAAAGACAGATACAGAAAGGAAAGAGCCAGGAATATTGAATGTACACTTCCGGCGCGTCACTGGTTCGAATATGCGAAAAATTTTGGAGCAGAATATTTTCATACGTAATAAAGTAACGCGGTCGGAGGACTAATTAGGAATGTCGTTACATTTTGAGGCGCGAAGGTGAGCATCACTAAGTTTGGGTATAAAAAGGGGAAGAAAGCCCCAGATTCTCACTCTCTTATAGAATTTCGTCGACACACAGTGATACTCTCTGGACGACGGATGCACGTGTGTGCATATGGGTGGGAAGCGTGTGCAGTTTGACTAGGCTCCTAATTTATTATTATGGTGGGAATTATTACAAGGAAAAGCTAGCCACCCATAAGTATTTATTTGATAATAAGCCACATTCTTAAAGGAAAAGCAGTGTATTTTAATTTTCCTCACCTACGAAAACCCTGAGACCAGTGAAATTAGTTAGATAGGTAATTTATTAGGAATGGAGAAATCAGCAGCCCCTGAGTAGAGGTAGCCGGAGGGCATCTCTGCAGCAGAGGGCATCAACCAGAGGTCCAAAATTTTCCCGCTACAAATGACGCCCAACGTTTTCTCGCTACATGTCGCTGCCACCCTAACTAGTAAACTCTTAGAATTGTGTTTCCCAAGCTTAAAGAGAAATCCGCAGGTAAGCCATGTGTGGGCATAATTAAGTTCTTGTATCATCAACCCCTTTTCCTAGAGGGTGCCGGTTCCATCCTAATTCATTCAGGAATATAGCTAACAACCTTTTATAAATACCTCAGGTACTAACACTCCCTCCCCAAACATCCCTATGCGCCAGTAACTCCGGTCCCGACCGCCTCTACCACCTGATCCTACTCCCCCCTTTTGTCAGCAACTCCAGGGCGAACATTCCCGTGATTGCTACATTATTCTCCTTTCTACTTCATGTTATACGATACGCATTTGCATAAATGGTTTTATTACAAATTTACTTTTAGGTAAAAGTAGATTAGAGAAATACAGTACGCTTAAGCGTTAATCAATCCTTTTAAGAGCAGGTCGCTATGTGATGGCTGTGAAATACCGTTCTCTTTGCATGTCCAAGATAAAACGAATACCAATTATCCACTTGAGAAAGTAAAAGCATTTCAAAGTTCAAAGCAATAAAAAAGAATATCTGAAAATGATTAAAATAATGTGTTAGGCATAATTGTGTGCTTTAACCAGATCTACATTATTTGTCTGGTAAGAATTTGTCTACGTTGACGGTTTACCAATTATACAAAATACAATCATAATGCAGAGGACTTTACAGGCCTTTCCTGAAAATTCAAGATATACGAGTATATTTTATTTCACATGATGTAATCTTCATTTTATAATGTAATTAAAACCCTCAAGAGCCATTTTTGAGAAAATGAAATATGCTGAAAAGGTAGTTTGGGTTTGGGGATTTTCTTGAAAATCTTTGTGTCGCATCTTTGCAATATGCAGGCCTTAAATACCAACTGCGGTATTTATCGGACTGCTATTGAGTTATGCAGGACATTTTTATGTTTTGATGCGTTGGTTTCACATTAATATTATCTTTTCTAATCAATCTTCTACAAACTGTTCTTACAAAAGCTTATTTACTACTTGTTAATACAAATAAAACTTCTTAGCCCAGGCCTGCTTCGCATTCAAGTGTTCCCGAGATCGAGTCTCGGCTAGAGTGAGTTACCCGGATAAGGTATTAAGGCGGTTTACCCTTATCCTGAAAATATGAATGTGAATAACTCTACGGTCTAGGAACTCTGGGTTTGTTTTAGCATCATTCCATTCATTCATCGTCCGATATGACCTACTAGGTTAAAAGATATAAACTCAAGCAAAATCTTCATCACTCATTTTCACGTTTGGTTTTAGGTATAAGAAGAATAGCGATCTGCAGTTGGGAAAGGTAAAATATTTCAAAATTTAAACCAACGCAAAGAATATCTCAAGGAAAATTTTTGACTGAAAATAAATTCAAACCAAGCAAATTGTGAACATTAATTGCTCGTTTTACTTTCTCCACTCAAAAATTCAATTCCGAAATTTAACCTGAAATATATGTTTTGAGGCAAGTTTGGAAACATGTCCGTATGTGTGTCTGTGAACAGCATAACTCAGAAACGAACAGTCGGATAAACTGCAAACTTGTTATTTAGTTCAGCATCTTCCAGAGATGCGACACGAAGGTTTTCAAGAAAATTCCTCCACCCCAATTTATCCTTTACATGGAACATTTTTCGAAAATTTCAATTTTCTCTAAAATGGCTCTAACTATATTGATTAAAATATCATATGTTTAAGATATTTTCATGACAAATAAAATGCATATCTCGAATTTTCTGGGAATGTCTCCAAAAGTATTCTTCGTTGTGAACGACTTTTGCATAACTGGTAAATCATAAGAGATAGACAAAGGTTTACTAACAAAAAATGTAGATCGTGTTAAAATGCACATTTTTTTGTTGAGTGAACCATTTTCGAGATATTGCTTGTTATTCCCTTAAGTTTTCCAATACTAACACTTTTTCTCAAATGGGAATTCGTTATTCATTTTTTTGTCCTGGTAATGCAAAGAGAATGGAATACTCCACATAGCATTCATTCATTCATTATCTGTTTACCCTCCTCTTATGTAGGACTTACACCCCCCAGGACTTACAAGCGGGTGCCTGGGGTCAGAGGCCCGTCGAGGAGCAGACACTCATGGATCAGACAGAACATCCAGGATGGGTGATCAGCCCGATGCCTGGTATGGGATGAAACGAAATGGTGGTGAAATGGATGAAAGGAAAGGTGATGATGGAGCAGTTTGTGGAATGAATGGCGGGGGAAACCGGAGAACCCGGAAAAAACCCGCCCAGACGCCGCTTCGTCCACCACAAATCCCACATGCAGGTCCCTGGGATTGAACCCGGGCTTTGGTGGGAGGCGAGCGGTCTAACCACTCGGCCACGGCGCCGCTCCACATAGCAACCACCTCTTAAAATATTTGACTGTCGCTTAAAGCCTACCGTATT
This sequence comes from Deroplatys truncata, assembly GCA_030765065.1. Taxonomy (NCBI): domain Eukaryota; kingdom Metazoa; phylum Arthropoda; class Insecta; order Mantodea; family Mantidae; genus Deroplatys; species Deroplatys truncata. The sequence goes on from CM060986.1 coordinate 139,015,898, forward strand.
CCCCTTGCATCTACAAGAAAATTAGCAATAAGATTAATATCTCGATATCTCGATTAACATGAAGCATGTGGAGAATAAGCGTTTGTAAAAATAGTTTGTACAAGAGTAGAGAAAGTCATGTGAGTGTAACACGTCAGATTTTTTCTAATGTAAGTTTTCTGATGTTTTCCAAGCTATAAAATCAAGAGGACTTCAAGGCTTCTCACGAAAGATTCAAGTACTTTTAATTTTCATAGCAGGACCATCGTGTCGTTATAATTCCAATTGTTAGAGCACCTTGTAGAAAATAAACGATACGACTATTTTTCCGTGTAAACGTTATATGGGTTCAAAAATATTTCTCTTTACATACTTGCAAAATGCGGACGCTTGGTATTTATTCGGCCTTTCATTTTTTTAGTTATACCATTCAGAAACAGCAAACCTTGGGGTAAAATCTTGATATAAAAAAATTCGGTGATTAAGTACGTCCTATACCTACCGTAGCTATGCAGAAGAGAAAATAAAAAGAAATAAATCGAGCATACATTTGAAAATGTTGAGGTAGAGAAAGGGAGAAGTAATGACGGAAAGGAAGAGCAGAATGAACTAGAACACACGTTAAATGAGATAGGAGCAACAGAGGACATAAAGGAAGGACTGGAAGCAATAAATTGGTAAACACACTTGTTTTATTATAAATAATTCTGTTTAAGTATTTCTGTATATAATTTATGTAATTAGTAGTGTTTGTTTTTCACTAACATGCTCTTTTTCCTAGGGAATGCTTGAGATAAAGCTAAGGAAAATGCTAAAGAATACTTATCTAGTGATTACTTTCACACCTACCATAAGAGGACTGTATTATTTAAAAATGTTAAAGATACCGTTGTATTTAATAGGACTATTTAACAAATATATCGATAAATAAATGATTAAGTGTAGGCAACGACTTTTATGCTTAGATATAGTTACATTATATGTTATACGCCTAATTTTATTGGGTTTTTATGTTATTCGTATTTCACTACCTCGTACGATATTATTAATAACGAAATATAAATTTTAGCTTACGCTTTAGGGGAGATTTCCCCTATAAATAGGTACTATTGTGCCGTTGTGTCGACACAAATTCTGATAGAGGTGCTATTGCTCTCTCCGCGTCTATTCTACTTTTTAAGGTTGTTTTGTTTGTCGCATGGCGGCGTAATGTAGTATATGATGTTTGGGCTGGGTGGCGTTCTGAGCGATCTGACAGTTGCCTTTTGCTGGTGAAACATCGCAGACCTTTGCTTGGTGGTTGAGTGTCTTATCCAAGTTTGATATCCATTTGTTACTTAGTTTGGTTTTCTTTTACGTTTGGCCGTTTGTCGAAATTTACTGATCAGAGCCTTGTCCTCGTTTTATGGGTTGTTCAGTAACACTTCATTAATAAGCTCAGTCATTTCATCTTAAAAAGGTGACAGACATGAAGTTGATTTGGTTAATCTTGTGAAAATTCCAATGTCAGAATGTGACTTGGCTCCATTTTCTTAAAACTGTACTCGCCTAATCTTTAAACCTGCATTTGATGTTAGTGTAAGCTGTTATATCTTGTTAAGGGAAGTACAATGTAACGTTCTAGTCGCTACACTTATTTGCGTTCACTTTGCCGAGTAATTAAGGCTGTTTATTCCTATTGTTTGAGAAGGAATGTGCCTAGCTTAATTTTATAGTGCGTTAATTTATTTAGTGATTAATTTGACATATGAATGATATATGTATGTAATGTGGATACCATATAACTAGTCATTTTTGTATAATGTAATATTTGTCTTGTATATAATGTTCCTGTTTCACTAGTTTTAGAATGTCTTAAACTCTGCCGTTTGTAGCAAACATGCCGTTCCCATGTGCAGAACAAGTTGGGATCTTTGTGTTAGTCTAGGGTAAGGTTTTATGACCTTATTTGTCTCCGCTCCGGAAGTATGGAGTGAGGGAAATATAATACAGAATGGAAAATTACCAAGTGAAGCCCGGGAAAAAGTCACATGATATATACAAACTAGCGAATAAGAATATATATATATATATATATATATATATATATATATATATATATATAAATTAAATAATATTTAGCCACGCTGAGAGAACTGCGAAAATTCCTCCAATGAGAAATCAGACCCTAAAATTTCAAATGGGGATCGTATTCCATAGATAGTCGGTATTTACCCCAAAACTGAGGAGTTGACTTGTACATGCAGACGAGGAATCCACGCGACTCCGTAAGACATAGTTGGCGCGCAAATGGTGTTCTTTTGTGCGGAAGTGTAAATGTGACCAATCACATATTAATTAACAATGTATCGGTAATTCCCGAGTTCTATATAAAGTGATAAGTGAACAGGAACATTGTCTAGTGTTTTTAGAGTGAAGAAGTGACAATAAATAATGATAAATCAAACATTATGATGAGTAGTGAATTCACCCTCTGAGCTCCTTTGTACCACCACCGAGATCAACGAGCTTATTAGCAATCCTGATAGGGAAAGTGCATGCATACATCTCCGCTAAGATCAACCAGCCAGGGCAACAAGACGAAGCCACGTCGGACGTAGGACATAAAGCAGGTACAGTGAATTTTACCATTACTTTTTCTGTACCTACCACTACACGCAATCGATTTCTGCGTGGGCATCGAACCCGGGATTGCAACCAACGCAGTCTTCGAAGCAAGGGACGCACGTTTCCAAGAAATTACAGAATGGTTGAAATTTATTTACGAAGTGATCTCCAAATTATGAGCAGTTTGTTACAGTAATTTGCGGTCACTTCACGTTAATTGTAAACTGTTCACTTTTACAGGTAGTAATTTGTTCCGCCTTTGTTAAGTAATTATAAAATTCCCATCTATCCAAGCAATTACAGGAAGTAACTTGTGCTCCATTTCGCCAAGACTTTCTCGGCATGTACAGCAATATCAGCTCATTGTACCATCATATACGTTCAACTTACTAAGCCTTTATAATAGTAAATTACGACACAAGAGGTAAAAGTAGGGCTCTATTTTACGAGGAGGTCTTCGTTTTGCAGTCCAAGAGCAAACTAAAACTACTTTTAACACGTATGGAATATATATTTTTATACATCCCTCGAATTTGTAAAATATTCATCATATTATGTTTATTCCTGATACTAACAGAAATAACATTTAGAACGCAATTCTTGAAACAGGAGAAATTATGCTAAAAACAAAAGCCAGACGTCAGATGTTTTGATGTTTTGTTGATTCGCTGGCAGTCATTTTAAGTGAAATTATTTTCAACATGTTTTGTCTTACACAAGGCAATGAAGCGATTAAATGCTATTTCATATTGCTGTCTGGATTTTTGGGGGGTAAATACTTCTACTGTTATTCTTTCTGCTGCATCTGTAATTTCACTTGGCACTTCCATTTCAGTTTCTTCTAAATTCGTAATTTCTGTCATTTAATCTCTATGTGGGTATAGCTAAAAGAATAACGTTTTGGATCAAAGAAGACAAAAGCCTGCCAGTATATACGTTAAGTCTACAATGATTGCGATAAATTGAGGTATGGCTATTTGTATTGTGAACATATAATGCGAGCGTCACGAGAACTTAATAATGTAAAAAGACATAATAAAAAGTAAAACCCAATCAAACCAAGTCGTTATTAAACATGTGCAAGTGATAAGGGTAATTGGTATGTGATTGGCCTTGAAACCAAAGTTGGTCACAATGAAGATTATCGTTAAAGTTTTAGCTCGTGTGCTCTGGTAAGAAGTTCTACTTTTAGGCCATACTGTCTAAAAAGTATTTATAGGTTCAGAAAAGAACTTCTACGTAGTTATGTTCAAGCAGTTATGGAAAGCTTTATACTTAAATATACAACAACTACTTACATGCCAGGCATTTACTCTCAACTTTTAAAAAAATTATACAGGCTGATTTATGAAGAACAGACACATTTCTATGTTTAATAATTCTATTCGAAATTCATTCAATGCGCTAATTCTAGCACCAAAGCAGAGTGTTCTGGAGTTTTGATAGGTGTGCATGTTTTATTCGTAAGTGTTAGCTTTATTTTCGGCAACTGTTTCTGAGACTTTGTTCTAGTCAACGTGAAAATTAAGTACACATTAAATGAGCGACTCTTCCTTGTAAAGCAATACCGGATTAAGAGTTCAATTACAGCTACTCAAAGGGCATACCAGAGGGAATTTGGTGTTCGGAATCCTCCCCAAAGAAACACTGGTAAACAAATTGGAAACGATTGGATCTCTTATGAGTGAAAAAGGCAAAACTCATTCATTTAGGCTTCCCACGGTTGTTGTTGTTGACGTAAAAGCACAACTGAATCAGTCACCCAAAAACCACCCTGTTTGTCGCAGGAGACAGGGTACAGCTACTGAATGTGTCAGAGAGCTGTGAAAAGTGCAGGCATAAAGCCGTATAGGATTACGGTTGTCCTTCAGTTACAGGAACCAGATAAGGATAGACGACTGAATTACTGTCGTTGGTTTCAGGCGTTTATTGCGCAAAATCCTGCCATATTGTCCATCACATGGTTCACAGATGAAGCACGATTCCATTTAGAATGCTATGTGAACTCAAATAACTCGGCGAAAATCCACATGTTATTCATGAGGCACCTATGCACCCAGTTAAAATCGGAGTTTGGTGCGCAATATCCGCACAGAGAATAGTGGGACCATTTTTCTTAGAACCATGTGAACACTGTAGAGTACCGACGGATTTGCATGGAGGTTGCTGAGCAACTAGACGATGTAGAGCTGAGTTTCAGCAGGACGGCGCTATATGGCATACATCCAAAGAATCCATGGCACTAATTGCAAGTTTCTTTGACGACAGAATAATTTCCAAGAACCTGTGGCCAGTGAGATCTCCGGATTTGACATCGCCGGACTTCTTTCTATGGGGCTAGTTAAAAGACAGGGTTTATGCCACACGTCCCCAGATTTTGGACGATCTGAAGCACAACATTACACAAGAGATTGAAGCTACTGACAACAGAGTCCTCCAAACAGTGGCCAGCAACGTGGAACGACTGTTCAGTTGTGCTTCATGCAGGATGGAGGACATTTTCAACATTTGCTATAGAGGTAAATAATCTCCCAAAATTCCTCTGCATTTCAGGTATAATAAGTTCACTAGCAGAACTCGTTTTGAAACAATTAAAGAAATAAACGTGTGAGTTCTTCATAAATCACTCTGTAGAACTATTTACAGATTCAGAAAAGAACTGATACAATCATTTATAAAAAGCTTTAATCTCGCATATAGCAAATTTAGTGCATGATACCAGGCATTTACTTTCAGCTTATTAAGCAATCATAAATGTATTTAGAGATTCAGAGAAGAACTCTACATAGTTTGATTAAGCAATTATAGCAAACATTATTCTTAATACAATAAAGTCAGTTCATTGCACCAGGCATTTTATTTCAGCCTATTATACAATTATAGAATCCATTATAGGTTCATAAAATAAGTGGTACAAGCTGTTATAGAAATTTTCTTGTATACAGTAAATTTAGTTTCATTGTATCATGATTTACTTTCAGCTTATTAAGGAATTATATAAGTATTCACAGGTTAAAAAATAAATGGTCAAGCAGTTACAGAATTATAGAAAGCCTTATTCTTAAGCAAATTTAGTTCATTGTACCAGGCATTTACTTACACTTATTAAGGAACTGTAGAGGTATTCAGAGGTTAAAAAAAAATAAACTGCTTTAAGCAGTTATAGCATTATAAAAAACTTTATTCTTACATACAGGAAATTTAGTTCATGGTACCAGGCATTTACTCTCTTAATTCCCATCGTCGAAAGGGTACCGAAATTGCATTGGAATGACAATTTTGCTGTCTATTTTAGATACATTTTCTAACATAATGATTGTGTGACAGTATAGGGTAGTTCTAACCTCCATGCTGTTTCCTGGGCGATTGAATGCAGAAAGTCCATGATAGATACTTTCATATTCTCGAATTTGTAATTGTTTTCGAATTCGTTTTCTAATATACTTTCAGCGTGTTGCGGTTAGCCAGCTAGTTGCATTGGACGAGCTGGATGTAATAACCTCAAGCAGCGCAGCGTAGCTTTCGGCAATTGGCCTATTTTTTTTAATGCCAGCCCCAGGGGTATTCATACAAATGTTCAGTCAAATACAGTGTTCCTGTTTGCCGACGCTGCAGACATTTTTGAAAACCAAACACCCTCTATTGTTTGGGTATGTATCCCAGGCCCATGTCGGATTAGTTAAGCATTCATTTCTTCAGTGTTAGTAGCATAACAGGCCGATAAAATACAACTTTGCTACTGATTTCGTTTAAAACGAATACGAGCAGAATAGAGGCCATCAGGCCCTAGGATAAATCTCGAAATCTCAGGATGTTCGCTAAGTTAGGTTAGATCTGATGTGTGTGTTTATGAACTAGAATGAACGAGTTTTGGGCACTAATTTGTACGTGCCTTCGAACACAAATGAACTCGTGTATACGGGCAAGTTGGGTACCAGAGTTTGAAGGTGTCCCGCTTTCCATATGGTACACCGAACGAGTTGGTTTCTCGTTTCCTGTTCGAACGCCCAGTGTGACCAGACGCAAGGGAAGGCTCAGTTAATTTGCTGCACTGGCGTTGTTGCCGCAGCATATTGGTGTGATATTCCGGTATGAAGTCGAGTGATACAACTGAAAATGTTTTCTTGAGGGTTGCATCTGTTAGATAAAACCGGAAAAAGCGTTGTATGGAAGCACTTTGGGATTATTTTCGAGAAAATGACAATAATAATAATAACAATAATAATAATAATAATTAAAAATACAATTTTAGTAAGAAGCGTTAAAATTTTCTTATATTTACTTTTAAGCAACTCTTTTTGTGTTTATTCTTATACGTGTACCATTTGAGATTTTATACTTAAACCATAAATGTGCTCTCAAGTATTCTCAGTTTCTTATTAGGGATATTTTTCATCGCCGAGTTTATTCTCAAGTTTGCTAAATTGTTTATCGTTAAAACAAAACGCAATTTTATGTAAATACAACAAGCAATCTTTCAATATACCACCCGTTATACAGGGTAGACCATTTAAATTAAGACTGTACAATATCTCCGAAACTAAGCGTGTGGAAACAAATGTCTTAAATAAAACTTGCTTGATATTACGGGGGAAAGTAAATGCACTTAGTCGTGTTTTGTTTGGAGGACGTTATGGTGGTCATTATAGGGTCAATTTAATATTTTAAAATGTGAACCTGCAATTAGGGTCAATTTAATTATCCCTAAAATGACCATCACAACATCCTTCAAGTAAAACACGACTAATGGCATTTACTTTCCCCCATAATATCAAGGAACTTTTATTCAAGACATTTGTTTCTACACGCTCAGTTTTGGAAATATTGTACAGTCTCAATTTAAATGGTCCACTCCTTATATAAAGCAACAATTGTTTGCCTTAATTAACCTTTATTTCTTTAAAGTTTGGCAGTAACATAATTTACTTTAACGATACTTACACAATTTGATTATAAAGACTGATCATTATTTTTTGTAGTATATATAATTTTAATGTACACTTAATTAAATGTTTATACACACTTCTCGTTTTTCCCTCACAAAAATTCTGAATTAAGTTATACATAAAACTTGCATGTTTTATTTATTTTAATACGTGACAAGATGGAATTTTTGGATCATAATGTAAAAAAGTTTTGACCCCAACAGTAGGTATAACCAAAGAGTCGAGAGTGCAGTAACATAGCATACGATATTATAATTGATTTGCACTAAGCAATACGCTTGACAATAATGCTAGAATGTGAGTTCTCGAACGAGTAAGTGTCCATTTCCCAGAAGAGGGTATGTGAACCGGAATCTCGACCATATTTCGGTATATTCGTTGTTGCTTTTAGAGCGAGTTGGGCTCGCAGAAAGAGCGAGTCCCATTATGTTACATATGAAACGATCGAGTAAAAGCTCTAATGCTTAAATCATAAAGCACTTGGTTGTATGCTTTGAAACGGCCATGTGTATAATGCAGAGGGTTGTTAACAGAGTGCGTCGTCTCTCAGAGGAAAAGTGTGTGGCTGATATGCCGAAGAGCACGGAATGCAGTGGAACAAATTTCCGTGACATTAATCAAAGGACGTAAAAAAATAAAAATAGGCAATTGACTTGGTGAACCGAAGGAGCATATGTAACGAAGAAGGTGGTCGGTTCCGGGATTGAGAGGCAGTGCGGTGTACAAGAGTAGTAAACATAAGCGGAAGTGAGCGAGATGTCTGCAACGCATTATTTCCTGGGCGGCGTCCAGACATTTCGGTAGATTTTGTTTAAATTTAGGAATTTTTACGCGCTATGAGGTATTTTGGGGAGCTAAAATTTGCAAACATGCTTATGTAGATATTTTGTGTATTTTCTGATCAAAATCATTTTAAATGCGTTTAAGTCGTAATAAAGCACCTACCTTCATTTGCGCAAGCAATTATACAAGTATTTAGTTAGGGTATACATGATATTTTATTGATTTAGCAAAAGCATTCGTCATTATCAATATGGATGCACTATGGTTAAAACTAATTAACAAAGGGGTGAGTTAATAATTTATAAAGAATATAGGGTATTTAAATGCAAATAATGAGTGTTGTGTGAAAATGGCTAAGGAAAGAATTACTGGAGATAACACGAATAATTCAGGGTTTAGACAACGGTGCAAACTTAGTCCAGTGTTATTTAACCTATTTATAGATATTATAGAGATAAAAAATTTAATAACCATTCACCAGTTTTATAACAAGAAAATACCAGGATTATTGTTTTCAAATGATCTAGTGGCAGGTTCCATTTCAGTTGTGGGGCTAAGTAAAGCTATTGAAGAAATTGGCAAATACTGTAAACATTGGGGTTTGAGAATAAACAAAAAGAGATCGAAAATCATAGTCTTTAAGAAAGGATATAAGCTAAGAAAGACCAAAAATTGGTATTGGGAAGGAACGGAGCTGGAAGTGGCGAGGGCAATTGACTATCTGGGAGTAAGGCTCAATAGTGCAGGGGATTGGGGAGAACAGAAGAAGAAAAAAGTAATAGCGAACGGGAAACAAGCAATACAGATAATCAGAGCATGAGTGAACAAATACCAGAAATGCAAATTACGTGACTAGAAAGGATATATAGTACAGTGCTGGAAGCAAGGATTTTATGCGCAGCAGAGATATGGGGGGTGGAAAAAGGATGAGAAAATGTAGATACTATACACAACAATTCTTGCAAAATAAGCATGGGATTACCAAAGAGTTCACCGAATGATAGCACAAGCAGAACTTGGAAGGGTGGGAGTAAAAGGCAAAATGGTAGAAAGCGCAATCACATACTGGTTCAGAATAAAGCTACTGGAGCAAAATGAGATACTAAAGCAATGCTTGGTTGTACAGGAGAAAATATGGGAAATAAGATACTTTGATGCATAAGATACAGACAACATTGGAATAAATAGGAATGGGGAGAAAATGGTCAGAAAGAAACAACAAACGTAAGGCTTTCTGGAAAGAAATTAGAACAAGAGTGGAGGATATTGAAAAGCAAAAATTATGAGTAGTTTCAAGGAAAAAAGGTCATTAACAGATTATACATATTTTAAAACGAAATGGGAAGGAGAAAGATACATCGAAGTACGAAACAAAGAGGGCTGTATGTGTATACATGGGCGAGGACAGGTTTAATGAACTTAAGTGGTCTAACAAAGAGAAGAAGCGGTGAGAGATGTACCAAATGTAATGAATGTAATGACAATTGGCATTATATTCCGGAATGCGACGATACGAATGGAGGAAAGAAAATTTAATACTACAGAAATGGAAAAATTTACCAATAGAGCTAACAGTTAAGAAGATTTTTAATACAAGATCGAATGAATACATGGAGAAGGCAGGAAAATATTTATGGCCAATAAGGTCAAATGGTTAAAAGAAATGTGAAGCAAATTGGAGAACATACCGAAAAGGGTATCAAGGCAAAAAAGTAAATAGTGAATACATCATACTTTCCATTATACATGGTGGATCATTTAGGTTGAGACTGTACAATACATCCAAAACTAACGTTGTAGAAGGAAATGTCTTGAATAAAAGTTGATTGATATTATGGAAGGAAGTAAATGTCATTAGTCAAATGGGAACCTGCTTTTTTATGTTATTTTGTCACTTCTCATAAAAAACTAAACAACATTAATTTAAGCACCTTGCAATGATCTTTCACCACGCAAATAAGGACGAAAATTCTGAATGGCTGTGTACGAAGAGCGCAATGAATGGTTAGACCATCCATGGATGGTCATTTGAGGGTCAAGTTAAGTTTACCATGTTTTATTTTGTTTCCTTATTCCTCATCATAAAATAAACAGCTTTTTATAAACCATTTTAAATGAGAGAACACATACAAAATGTAGGTTCCCATTAAAAAACTTAAATTCGCCCTAAAATTAACCCTCCAAACAAAACACGACTGATAGCACTTACTTTTCCCCATAATATCAAGCAACTTTTATTCAAGACATTTCTTTCTACAACGCTTAGTTTTGGAGATATTGTACTGTCTCAACTTAAATGGTCCACCCTGTATATACAACAATGTTAAATATAAGGGGAAGAGAAATAATAAGAAACCCCATTGTATTGTATAAATTGTATGTAAACTTTAGTGCGGACAATAAATCTTTCATTCATACAAGTATTTATTTACAGGTTCAGAAAAATAGTTTTTGCTTTTCTTGGTCAAGACTTATAAAAGTTTTAATATTTGCATATAGTAAATTGGATTCATTGTGTTAAGCGATTAAGAAGTATTTATTCTCATCGTATCAAGCAACGAGGTTTACGTTACAATGTGTGTTAATTTTTATTTCTTTACTAGGTACACTAAGTATTGAATTCCACCTAAAAATTCGATACCTAGATTTTACCCGAAACATATGTTTTGAGGTCCCTAAATCCAAATGAAGCATTTTGGAAACATGTCTGCCTTTGTTAGTTAATCCATAACTCAAAAACGAAAACTAACTACCCTTTATACGGAACATTTTTCGAATTCTTTTGTTTCTAAAAAATAGCTTTAACGATTTTGATTAAAATGCCATACATTGAAGCTGGCCGCGTCCTTGATGCGTAACCTTTAAGTCTCTTCTTTCTCCGGATAGCGCTGAGCAGTGTCGACTTTGTAAAGTCTACAGGGGTGGTAAAATTATATATCTATTGCGATAGTAAACAACATCTGCTCTGGTGAATATTGGCTTTATTATACTGTTATGTTACACATTCAGGAACGCGAGCCACCACTCCGTCAATTATCCGCGACTGACATAGAGATTATTTGTTAGTCGGCGGTATTAAGAAGTATTGTAATGCTTTCCCGGCGTTCATAGCCGCGGCCTAACTTGTACGGTGCAGAGTTCAGCTAAGAGTCAAGTTACTTGTATTCTGTGAATTTCGCCATGTCCGATATTATCCACCTTGCACGGCGCAGAGTTCAGCTAAGTGTGTAGTTACTTGTATTTTGTGAATTTCGCCATGTCTGATTTCATCCCTACTCCGCATATGTGATGTGATTATTTTGTTCGATTTTCAATCATGTGACGATCTCCTGTTTTCGTATTCGTCAGTTGGTATTCTTGACTTTCCATTTATTGGCTAAAATTTCAGTTCTGTTCAGCTTTCTCTTCCCACGGTACTATTTACAATTAATTTAATTTATACTGTAACACGTACATACATTTATGGCTTTAATCCTTTTCTCGGCACAAACATAATGTTTCTTCCGCTTTGAAAAGAAATAGCACTTTCCGAGACTTATTTTCCACAGACCCTTATTTAATGGCTCAATGCATTTGTATACGTGGCAACAGACCTTTCCTGTCCCAAAAACGGGATAAGCCGCTGAGTCGAACAATTGAAATATTTTGTATGAAGGTTTTTCCTATCGAGTTATAATATTAAATACATCATTTTACATCTTTGTTTAATCTATATACAATCAAATATAGGGCTTAGTTGAACCGTATCAACATGAAGGATACATGACAAAGTGTGCATCTCGAATTTTCTGGGAATAGCCTATGAAATACTCCTCATTCGGGAGGAATTTTATATAATCTTGTATAACTGGTAAACATCAATGGATAGACGAAAACGTACTTCACAAAAATAAAGATCTCTTTAAACACATAATTTATTTCAAATCAGCTTTTTGTAGCATATGCCGTTCCTGAGATATCCGTTATTACTGGTTCGAGTTGTTCATTTCTTGGTCATTCTCTTAAAGTCCTTTCAACATTCAGATGTTTCCCACGATTGCAAGGAATGAGTATGGCATTTTAAGGACAGCATAATTCCCGTTCCTTAAATATTTGACTGTCGTTGTTCTCTTTATATCTATAACGAAATTTGTAATGTAGCTATTTCTGCAAAAGTTTATTTAGTTTAAAATGTAGTAGATATAAAAATAAGCTTGAATAAGAGTAACTTGTGTACCCACCAATATGATAGAGGATGAAGAAATTCAAGTGAATGTATCACATATTTTTTTTTCTAAATGTGATAAAGAGTAGAATATCTGGTTTTTATTTTTCTAAGTAACTATAAAATAATATATTTTTATCTTTCTAAGTTATTACAGAATGACTAACATTTGCATAAATTCTTTGTACTCTGTCAAGCAGTTACAATAACATTTACATCTTCAGAATGCAATTTGTGTTCATTGCGCCAAATAATTTGCGTTTATTTGGTCCAAGGCTTCGTGTTGTAAATTGAGTTTTATTTATGGGCGCTCTTTAACTACTATGGTCCTTATCGTCCCATTCTATATTGGGCGTGAAAGACCGATAATTTTTCTCATAGGCCTCTTTATCAGGCTTGAGGTTCTTTTACGTGCCGTAAATCTACGACACGAGACCACCGGCTTTACTTCCCTTCCGAAGGAAGCCATGCTACGCCCGAAAAAATCCATCGCCCTCCGCCGGGTTTAAACCCGCGACCTTGGGAACTAGAAGCTAACACGGTACTACTAGTCCACGGAGGACGACAGGCTTCGTGTTGTAGTGTAGTAATTAGTGTTTTCTTGTTGATGCAATCTTAAAGAACACGCACAGTTCTTGTAACTTATTTTCAGTCTAAATTCACAAAATGTGAATTAGTGTTACACACTTTTAGGCTATTGTCAAACTATTGTTATTAATTATACGGAGAGTCTAAGTCACGCTTGAACCGAGAAAACGGGCGGAAGAAAACCGTTAGAATGCGAGGTAAACAGCGTCATTCTAGTTGCGTAACTATCCTTCAATGCTACACGGAATAGAACAAGTGTTTGCTGGGATTCTGTTTTACCGGTCGTTGCTTTGTCCAGTTTGAAATGTTAGAAGGCGTGTTTTCTGATGTACTTCTTTCGAATTAGTTTTAAAGTGCGTTTGCTGTGAATTGATTAAACCAATTATTTAGATAATTTAAATGCCGATTGAAAAAATTACTCTACAGCAACGAATATTTATGTATGATACTTGCATCAAAACAGAGTCATGCCGATAAGTGTGTAGGAACTTTATAGATTATAGAAATGACCGAAACAGTGTATGTAACCTGAAATACAATATAAGACCAGAACATAGAAAGATTACCGAGGAAGAAATTTTGTGTTTGAGTGCAAATTTCATCCAAATATGTCGGAAACGTGTGAGTGCTGAAGTACACACTTTGAGCAACTTCTGTAACATGTTTGTGCAATTAAATAATGAATGTGTGCATGCAATAGACTAATGAAGGTTTGAATACAATATTCCGAGAAATTACGCATCTGGAATGCTGTTGACTGTATACATTTTTCACCGCGTTGTTGTGGAGCAGAAACATAATATACATTTTATTACGGCCGGGATCTACCTTGATTTGCCTTCTGCCTTTGCGTCATTCCGCTTCTCTGTTTATAGTTTCATCAAATTGTGGCCTTGGGCTGAGCTTTCATAGGACTTGCAAAGATACAAATGAAATAACGATAAGATACTGAAAAAGATACTTTAGATAATTGAATTTTAAAATCACTTTCATGTTCACAGCATATCACACCTACAAGACATATCCCATATGCCCAAGCCATGTGGTGTATTTCTTTGCAAATATGCCGTTTTTACTTCAAGATCCATTTTCTAAAACTCTAGAAGAAACCTGAATGAAATTTGGAACGTTAAAAAGAATACATTAATGCTTTTATTGATCTACTTTGGTGATAATTATGATTGGCTATTTTAAAAAAAGTGTTGACAAATATCGATAAAAAGTGTATGCCTAAGAAAATATTCATATTTTCATTAATAATCGACGTTATTGTATAAAAATGGACCTGTGAACTTAGAAGATGTGCGTGCATATACATTCTATAAACATTTCGGGCTAATATCTTAAGATTGCGATAATTGGTCATGAAGGTCGCAAATTTAACATTGGCGGGATAGGGTGCTTAATCTACCCTTAAGAACACTTGGTAGACATTGCAGGGTATTTTTACGCTTTTTAGCAATTGAAAGAGCCAGTTTTCTCTTTAATTAGACATCTAGAACACTGGACGTTTTATTGCTTACTAAAGAAGGCTTTCTGAGTATACTGGTATCAAGATTTTTAGTTAGCTTTAAATCTTTTGATTAAAAAACGTCTAAATATCTTAAAATGACTACTCAAAACATTTACTTTCAGTTATAGGTACACGTTTCCCTGAAAATAGACAACAAAGCTCTACCAATTTTATTATGAATTTTTATAAGTAGCGTAAGATAGTTATTTAATTATTTGTCCATTTGAGCTTCTAATTTAATATTTAAAAAAATCTGATGTGTTACACTCACATCTTTTTCTCTATTCTTGTAAAACTATTTTTACAAATGCTTATTCTCCATATGCTTCATGTTAATCGAGATATCGAGATGTTAATCTTATTGCTGCTTTTCTTGTAGATGCAAGGTGAATGGTAGGCTTTAAGCTATAGTCAAATATTTTAAGAGCTGGTTGCTATGTGGAGTATTCCATTCTCTTTGTATTAACAGGACAAAGAAATGAATAACGAATTTCCATTTGAGAAAAGGTATAAGTATTGGAAAATTTAAGGGAATAACAAGCTATATCTGGAAAATGATTCACTCAACAAAAAAATATATGACATAAATGGTGTATTTTAACGCGATCTACATTTTTTGTGTAGTAAACTTTTGACTATCTCTTATGGTTTACCAGTTATGCAAACGTTGTTCACAGTGAAGAATACTTTTGACATTCCCAGAAAATTCAAGATATACATTTCATTTGTCATGAAAATATCTTAAATGTATGATATTTTAATCAAAATTGTTAGAGCCATTTTTGAGAAAATTAAATTTTTCGAAAAATGTTCCATGTAAAGGGTAATCTGGTTTGGGGAGATTTTCTTGAAAACCTTCGTGTCGCATCTCTGGAAAATACTGAATCTAAATACCAAGTTTGGTGTTTATCCAACTGATCGTTTCTGAGTTATGCTGTTCACAGTCACACACACGAACATGTTTCCAAAAATGCTCTTTTTTGGATTCAGGGGGTCGCAAAACATGTATTTCCGGTCAAATCTCGGTATCGAATTTTTGGGTGGAATACAATACTTCCCCTACTTACTATACCTAATAGAGAAAGTAATAATCACAGGAAAATAATTTTGGTGTAATTTTTTTATATTTATAATTTTTTCGTGGGAACCATGTAAAATAGCCTACTAAATGCAGCTAAACATTCTGTACAACCACAAATACGTTTAAACCTCTAAGATAAATAGATTTTAAGAAAAGTGCACCCGAAGTTTAAAAAATAAAACTTACAGAAATGGCCAGAAACAACAGGTAAGCACATTGTTACACACCAACTATAACCTCTCTGGACTATAAGAGTGCTTGTAGGTCCAAATAACAAAAACAAAAAAATATATATTATTACCAGTTTGGACATATGGCTGTAAGAACTTCTTAACTGATGTGTTAAAATATAACTGGAATGTACTGGTGAAGCTGTGACTGCATATGCGCTGCCAGGAGTCAGCATTTAAGACTCGTGTTAAATATGTAGAACTCAATTGAATATGCAGGTAAATGAAACATTAAATGAGTACAGGGGCGTTCACCCAATGGAAAAACATCGATTGCGGAAGTACTTCCTTAATTCGCAGTCAAAGAGTGGAAGAAATATAGAAAAAACCAAAACTTGTTAGGGAGATAACAACTTCCAATATCCTAACTGGCCTTGGTCAAGACCAAAGATTTTAAAGGTAGTATTCTGCAGCTATGTAACTAATGTATCCTTATTGAAAGGTGTAAAGGTTCATTCAGTTTGGAGCAACATTAATCACGCCCAAATAAAGGAAAACGTTTAGAACTTTAGCCCGGTCTCTCTCGCAAATGAAGCTTGCATTCCCAGAAATCACCGAAGAAAAATATGCAAGTATTGGATGAGAGAAGGTATCGATCATTTTTCCCCCTCTCCATCAGTTTCATCGTAGCGGAAATTACTATCCGAGATCCCATTCGCCAACCCTGTGTTGCAATTTTCAACGGCACCGTTGCGGTACAGGAATATAAAGATTCTTCTCTCGTCGGATTCTTGCAAGGAAACTCATAGCACCGTTGTTAAATGGGCTTTAATGGGATTTTATTTCATTATTTGCAAGCAAACACGGAGGAGACGTATATGGGACTTTGCATTGTTCCGTGGAAGTGCGTACAGTATAGATATGGAGCTCCAAATGAAATAGTGTTCTCCACAAGGCTTATTCTACATAGGCAGACGTGTACTAAGCAGATTTGCGAGTAAGGGGAACTACCGAAGGTTAAATTTAAAGCGACGGTGTTCAGCGTGGCACAGCATGGACATAGGAATCTGAAACATCGTAGATATGTTAATTAAGCAATGCGCTCATGAATTGTACAAAACTTGTTCCAGATCCAGCCACCAATGAAAATAAGGCGTTTTCTGTAACTCCGACGTCAGTGTAATCTTCCGCATGCCTAACGAGAGAGATTGGCTATGGCGCGAACTGAAATCAGCTGATACTTCTAGTCCAGTCATGGCCCGTGAAGTGAAATTACAGTGGCCTAATATATCCATATTCTAAACAAGCAAATAAATTGCTCATTTAATGCATCGAAACGCACAGTTACATCACGAAGCTATTCTCCTCCGTGGTGTAGTGGTTACCATGCCAGCCTCTAGTTCCCCAAGGTCGCTGGTTCAAACCGGCGGAGGGCGATGTCTTCCTTCGGAAGGGAAGTAAAGCCGGTAGTCCCATATACTAGATTTACGGCACGTAAAAGAGCCTCAAGCCTGATAAAGAAGCAAAATTACCAGTCTTTCACGCCCAATATAAAATGGGACGCTAAGGACCACAGCAGTTAGAGAGCGTCCATAAATAAAACTAAAATTTTTTTAACGAAGCTATTCAATGTTAGCCATGTTTAAGACTACCATTACTCGTAACTCTGATTGTCTCGTTAGGCACAATTCTTCGGGTGGCTTTGCGTTGTGTCAGTCCCTGGTTGCTTGGCGACAGGAGTTTATTCCTTTTGTGAAGTAAATGCTGGTTAAAATTAAGAAGGTTAACATTTTCCGTGTGGAATGCAATAGCTATTGACAAGAGACACGTAAACTTTTGAATTTGGTTTACTGAAATGGTAACAATTGCAACGCTGTATTGCGGGAATATTGCCGACAGAAACAGTCAACAAGAGGTCCCATCTCAATTAACGGCCTATAGAAAATGATGAAGAATTTCAGGGAAACAGGAACATTAAATTGAGTTTTATTAATGGACGCTCTTTAACTGCTATGGTCCTCAGCGTCCCATTCTATATTGGGCGTGAAAACCGGTAATTTTGTTTAGAGGCCTCTTTATCAGGCCTGAGGTTCTTTTACGTGCCGTAAATCTGCGACACAGGATCATCGACTTTACTTCCCTTCCGAAGGAAGTCATACTAAGGATTTTTACCCCACCGGGTTTGAACCTGCTACCTCGAGAACTAGAGGCTAACGTGGTAACCCCTACACCACGGAGGACGATAAGGGGAAATAGGTGAATTATGTGTAGCAGCAGGGAGAAGACGGTCCATTCCCAAGGAAGCTGCGGTCCATACAGCACATGCCTCGAGCTGTCACACGAACTGTCACTCTTCTAATCAACAGCTCAAAGGATTTTTCTGTGTATTTTACAATGGTATCCCTACAAAATTGATACTGCGCATTAACTGAAACCCCATTTCTGTGGCTTTGCCCTTCGGATTTTGGTACGCATGGAAGTGGATAACATGTGGCAGGGAAAAATTCTGTGGACTGGTGAGGGACACTTTACTCTGCACGGTGCAGTGAAAGTGTCGCGTATGGAGTTCAACCATAAGTTCAAGTCCAAGTTCAACCATATGGAGTGTATAACCATACGACCATATATTACTAGTAGACAGTGCATGACTCAGCTTGTGAAGCCAACATTATATCGGCTGATGGTGGGACGGTGAAGAGAAACGGCAATTCTTTGTATGGTAAAGTAGTGACTTTGTTGCCTTTTAAATACGTCCAAGGAAAAAATGGTACAATATTGTGTATGGAGATAAAGACTTAGTTTTATTTATGAACGCTCTTTAACTACTATGGTTCTTAGCGTCCCATTTTATAGTGGACGTAAAAGACCGGAAGTTTTGCTTAGATGCTAGAATACAGCAAGAAGACGCTCTGATTTCACTAGATATGCTGCGAGCAACTTTCGACCATGCCATGTTACAAATGCAAGATTTTATTGAGTTGGGAGGCCATATTGAACAGTGTTTGTAATAGTTCCTAACATACGTGCAGAGCCACGGTTATCACTGTTTGGCCTTTCCTGGATTTTCCCTGCTTTCACACCACGCTCTGCTTACAACGGCATATTTTCACCTGGTGGAAGTAATTATTTGTTTGGCATAATTCGCGGGCGCGTTGTTTAATTAGCATATCTACGAAGTATATAATTCTGTTTTCCTCTGAAGTTTGAAGGAGGTTTTAATTGTTGGCTCTGGTGTTTAAAGGAGTAATTAGTAATAATGTGTCGGTTAGTTACATGTTGATGTGAGATGCTCTCGACATCATGGAGTGAAGAGATGATAGATGAGAGGTTGCTATGCTTTGTACTGTTATGGGACTTAACGGGTTTCGCAAAGATGGTTTTCATGTTTTTAGCAGAATTATATTTCCAAGCCATTATTGTTTGCATGCAAGTTCCTCCAGCTGAAGCTTATTGAAGTGTATTCTGCGCTTCCCCTATATAAGCATTTTTTCTTTCTTTGCGTACTGTTTCTTCAAGGGATTATCCTCCTCTTTGTACGACTTACGCCCCGAAGGACTTAAAAACCAATGCCTTGGGTGAGTAGCCTTTGAGCAGCAAGCAAACTCTGGATCATAGCAATCCAGAATGGGTGATCAGCCCAATGCGTGTTTGGCAGTGAAGAAGGAGGAAGTGAAATGTAGTAATTCACCTAAACACCAAGGAAACCGCGAAAGAAACCTGCAATTAAATTGTTCGGCCCCGGGGATTTGAATACGGGACCTCCCGAATACGAGTCGCACACGTTATCGCGGCACCACCTTGCTTGGTCTTTATGTACCTACAGTATTAAATTATTTCTTTTCTTCATTATTCCTCAGCGAAATCATAGGATTATAATTAACATTCACAAGCTTTGTTTGTTTCTGACATGGATTGACATATTTTTCTTATCCTAAGCCAATTACAAATCCAACAGTATCTCAATCCAACATATGGGAACAGGTAGTTAAATTGCAGTACACTATCCTAGGTTCTCTTGTCATTTTTGTGTGGGGTCACTAGAGTCTTGTTAAGAGTCGATTACACGAGTTCTGGCTGCTACATAAACGATTTCGCACGCCAGGTATTTTTACTTTCTCTACTGTGTACCTATATTACACAGAGGAAGTGTTGAATTCCATGAAAAAAATCTACATCCAGGTTTCATGAGAAACACATGTTTTGGCTCCATGATTAAGAAGCAAGCATTTTTGAAAAAGTTCCTTGTGTGTGTCCGTGTGTCTGTGAACAGCATAACTCAAAATCAAGAAGCCTGTTACACACCAAACTTGGTATTTATGTTCAGCGTCCTCCAAGGATGCAGCACGTAGAATTTCAAGAAAATTCCTCTCTCCAAACTACCCTTTGCATGGAAAAATATGCGTTATTTATGATTTTCTCAAAAATGCCTTTTAACGATTTGATAAAAAAATCGGTATGTTTAAGATATTAGACATGAAGAATTAAATATCGTCCTCCGTGTGTAGTGGTTACCATACTACATCTAGTACCCGAAGTCGCGGGTTGAAACCCTGCGGAGGGTGATGGATTTTTTCGGGCGTAAAAATCATTAGCATATCTTCCCTCGGAAGGGAAGTAAAAGCGGTGGCCCCGCGTCGTAGTTTTACGGCACGTATAAAACCAAGTCTGATAAGATTTGCCTCTGAGCACAATTACCGGTCTTTACGTCCAATAAAGAATGAGACACCAAGGACTACAACAGCTAAATAGCGTCCATAAATAAAAAAAATGACGAAGAAAACGCACATTTTGAATTCTGTGGGAAGAACCTTGGATTCCTTTTCTGAATGAATTTTTTTAACTTGCACACCGTAAGAGATAGGAAAAAACGTACTACAGAAAATACATAGACCTAAATCACATAACTTATATTTGCTATGTTTTGTGGCGTTACCCATTTCTCTGTTATAGACTTGAATCCTTCATACCTTTTCAACTGCAAAATCGCTATTCCTGTTTTTTCCTTGTCTTGTCATGCAAAGAAAACAGAACATCATTTTCCGTTGTAGGACCTAAGACAAAATAAATGAGTAACAGCCAGAGGAGTTGAATTCGGAAAACATCGGAAGCATTCGCTGACGCCGTGTTCACAATACACGATTTAATACCAATTTGTGTTCATTTCAGAGCTATGCTATAGGTAGGGAGATGCCTTTCGCTCTGGTTGTATGCGGTGGAATACATGTCTCGTAATTGGAACAACCTGGGTTCAAATCTTTGGTGTATATGTTTTTTTATTATTTAAATTCTAATTTGTAAAATATATGTCAACCTCTCTATTATCCGTGCATAAGATATTTATTAATTATTCTTTTCGTTTCCAAAATAAATACCATATTAGTAAGAATTATAGTGTGAAAAGTTAAATTAAATATTTAATTAAGTTAATATTGGATTTGCAAACTCTGTCTCATTCTACAGTTATAAATGACGCTGGTGTGATCATGCGCGCGTACCTCAGAGCCTAGGAATTCAGTAAGATATGTTAGCAATCATACTGACCCTTGCTATGGCTGAGCGCACAAATAAAGACGAAGCTACAAGGAGATCTCTCCTTATGTTAGTGAACGTTGTTGGATACACTGTGTCACAAGCTGCAAGAGCACTTGAAGTCCCTATATCTACAGCTAAGAGGTGTGCGGTTATCCAGGTAAGGGATTGTTCATCGTCTATCTGGTTCGGGTCGAAAAGGTTTATCCACTCCTCAGTAGGACACTGCACTTATAGAACAGTCAGGCAGGAATCTGTTTCAATATGTGCTAACAATTAGAAATAATTCTAATTTTCCGGGTCGAACCGCACAGTCTCCCGTCGTTTTGACTACAGGGATCTTTGCTCGATCGTCAGCTAAGAAGCAGAGCCTTATAGATGATGATAGATTATATTCAGAAGAAAATGTCAAGCATAATTTGAATATGGTTTTATTCACAGACGAGGTAGCATTTTCATCTACAAATGGTGGGGAGAACTAATTGTCCACCGCCCCAGAGGAAAACATTACGACGCAAAATACGTGACACAAATGAACGTGCAAGGTCGCATATGTATGCCATGTTAATGTTGGATGTCACGAGATGACCTAGGCGTGTTGTGACAGCTTGATGGCACATTAAATAGCCAGCAGTATAAACACATCCTCGAAAACACTATAGGTAGTTTCTTCTTCAAGAACTAGATATCCCAATGGAGTGATATAATTCCAGTGGAATAACTCCGCTGTCCACACAATCAGCAGGTTTCAAACTGGTTTTCTCAAAGACAAGATATCAGAGTGATTGTGTGATCTCCTCGCTCAACAGTTCTGGATTCAATTGAAAATGTATGGACAGAGGTAGAGAAAGTTTTGTAGTTAAATTGACCTTCAAGACAAAGTAAAATTAATACAGTATGCTTGGAAGGAAATATCCTATCGTGAAAATTTGAATAAGCATTTGATATCATCCATGTCCGTTGAATGAGGATAGTAATAGAAGCGAGGGTTTATGCATCCGATGTTCATTTCTTTTTCATTTAGGAATATAATATTTATTTCATATTTAGTTTGAAAACGAAAAGGAGAGCGTTTCAGTTTTTGTGTGCGAGCATAAACGTGACAATAGAAAGGTCACATATGAAAGATGACAATAGAAGGAAGTTAAAGACACGACGCGTCCCGAGACACCAATGTAAACCGGAAACAATTTGCACTTGACAAATATACGCTTCAAGAGTCCGCTCATTTTTTTTTGTGTACACCTACAAGGAATATGTAGTAAAACCATTCTTGCAGATGTATATCGCGAGTGGCATGAAGTAGTTAGTAGAACAAGCTTCTGTAAGAATAGTTTGTTGAAGAATGGGTAGAGAAAACCATGTGAGTATGACAATTTTTAGCATGTGTGTCTGCATGTGTAAATATAATTCGAAGGTACATTGTTTGAATGAAGTTTAGGGTCGCAATATTTAGGTAAAGCGGTAAAGCGTTAACCTTTAAAGATTTGTTATTTGATATTTCTAAGTTCTCTCCACAACCTGAAGAATAATTGTGTAATAGGAATTCTGAATAACTCTGGGTAAGATATGTGCAAACAAGGAAAACTGTACCGAAATAAGGATGATAATTTCAGTAATATACAGGCTGTACTTTATTGGTCTCATATATTTGGGGGACGTGTTCCTGATATCAAAACAGTAAAAAAGGTTCATATGAACATGGGTCTGAAAATCAACCGTTCCGTTGTCAAAGATGATGTCAAAGAAGATGTATTATATGAGTGAACAGACGGATATGCACTACACGTATGGCCATGCAGTTGGCAATGCAGCACGAGCACGTGAACTTTATGCAGAAAGGTACCCTGACAGGCAGTTACCGTGAGCAAGAACATTCGCACGTATTCACCAACGCTTGAGAGAGAATGGCCCATTTGAGAGGAGTACTAGAGATTTTGGGAGACCAAGAGCGGTACGAGGCCTTGAGCTTGAACGAGTCCTTCGTGCTGTGGATCAGACCCATGACAAAGCGCAAGACGTATGGCTGTAAGGGAAAGAGCTAGTCATATGACTATCTGGAGAATTTTGAATAAAAATCTTCTGCACCCGTATCACCTTCAACGCGTGAAAGGATTAAATGAGGCGGACTTTGAGCCAACAACATTTCTGTCAACGCATGTTACAGCAGTGCGCTGGTTCGTCGTTTTCCTAGGCTGTATCTTATTTACGGATGAGGCTGGTTTTACTCGCGACGGCATCTTCAATTTTCATGACACTCGTGAAAATCCTAATGAAGTACGACAGGACAACCATAAACAGAGGTTATCTCTCAACGTTTGAGATGGAATCATTCATGATCACCTTATTGGTCCCTACTTCTTCCCTCCGCGTCTGAATGAACAAGCCTATCTCCAGTTTCTCAGAAATGAGTTGCATCATTTAACTGATAATGTGCTTTGGAAATCATCCAACGAATGTGGATTTTACACGATGGTAGTCCAACTCATTTCAGTATGATAGTCCATACGTTTTTGAATTATCGATTTCTGCAAAGACGGATTGGTCGAGGGGGACCCATTTCATGGCCTGTTTGATCACCTGATTTGAATGCAATGCATTTCTTCGTCTGGGACATTTGAAGTCCTTGGTTTATGCGACTCCTGTATCTGATGTTGACATTTTGAAAGGACGTATCCAAACTTGTTTTGGCCAAATACGAAACACACCAGGAATTTTCAATTGAGTAGGCCAGAGCATGTAACGCAGGCTTACTGCATGCATCGAAGCAAGAGGTAGCCACTTCGAGCAATTTTTGTAGCTTTCGATTTTGTTTTGTAATTCTGAAATAAATGGTTTGCATACCCATGCTCATATGAACTTTTTTTTTACTGTTTCGATGTCAAGAACACGTCCCCCAAATATATGACACCAATACAGATACACCTGTATATGGCATATTAGTGTTAAATTACTGTTTGTTACACTTCTGCTTATTGCGTCTTAGCCAGTCTACTATATTTCTTAAACATTTTCGCGGTGACTGAATTGTAAAAGACAAAATGATACACAATAATTAATAGTAATTCATTATAAACAAAATAAATGCAGAGTAAATGTCAATGAGCAAATAATAAGGAATTCCACTGATTCTTAGGCTTTCACCACCGGTGCCAATATTAAAGTATTATCCGGACTTCAGGGCTGCTTCTTCTTCCAGACGTTTCGTCTGCGACTGCGGTAGACATCTTCAGTAGCAGTGGCGAGGTCGAAGTGTTCTGGCAGAAGTATCGACAGCGACAATGGCCCACAAGCCCGGATAATACTTTATTTAATAATTCCACTGATATTTCCACTATTCATCTCTAATGTACTAAAGGTCTAATATGAACTGCCAAAATGCTAATAGTGTGATAACCGAATGAAAAGTTTAATATAATGGAATTTTTTTTCTAATATGATGAACTTTTCATTTCCCTAGATTACTAATATGAGCTGTTTTAAATACCATTAATTACATTTAAAGAATAAGGAGGAATACAAAAAAATAATGAAAATGTATAATTCAGAAGTACAGATTTAATGCTGTTTTCTTGTCATTTCTCTCCTTGATTACGAATATTTCTCTGTCACTAAATCCTGATACGTATATATTTCACATCTAAATTCATTCCTGCAACGCCGGATAAGGCATGCAGTTGATGCATAAACAAGCTCGCACGTTCCAATGACATAGTTTATATTCATGGATTTCCCACCCACACAGCTGAATCAACAGAGAGGACAGTGCTGAGAAGTGATGTCTTTCACATCCATGCGCTATTTGAGTAAAGCGTATAGATAGCAACATTTTCGCTTTGCAGCGTTACTATAATTGATATTAAACTTCACTGAATATTGCTAAATATTCACTGAGTGAGTGATCCAGTCCCTTCTCTACGCCCTCCCCAACACAAATGTACAACAACGGGCGTTAAATTCCTCTAATTCTTCATTATTTTTGCGTTACATTAAGGCACACTGGGACTGAATTTTCGAGCTTTTTAATTTAAAAGTTATATACTTATAAACTGACACAATGAATATGAGTAAATAAAAAAAATCTGATGTTTTGCACACGCATGACCTTCTCTAAGAACTATATTCTCAATTTACTTCATGTTAACCGAGACAAACATTTGCAGAAACGTATTGCTGGTTTTCTCGTAGTTGCAAGGGGAATATGGTAGCATTATAGTCAAATATTTTAAGAGCTGGTTGCTATGCGGAGCATTTAAATCTGTTTGCATATCCAGGACATAAAAAAACGAATAATGAATTCCTATTTGAGAAACAGTATAAGTATTGGAAAATTCAAACAAATAACAAGGCATATTTCGGAAATAGTTCACTCGACAAAGAAATGTATAGGGTCTTTCAACAGTGTGTCCTATATTTGAACTTAAATAGAACACGTTCTATAAATGATAGAGGTTCATTTCTTTTTTTT
This sequence comes from Deroplatys truncata, assembly GCA_030765065.1. Classification (NCBI taxonomy): domain Eukaryota; kingdom Metazoa; phylum Arthropoda; class Insecta; order Mantodea; family Mantidae; genus Deroplatys; species Deroplatys truncata. Next base: position 139,041,766 of record CM060986.1, read on the forward strand.
ATTTTAGAACATAATTAATGTCATTACGTGTGGAAGAGAACGTCAGTTAAGTGACCGTCGCGATTTCGTTGGGTTGCGTATACGGTTGACCCAATTTTCAATGATACAAGAACGTAAATTAGGTCCAACTTTCACGAATAACACGCGTGATGTTATTCATAAGGTCATTTATTGTTTCTGGCTTGTTGGCATAAACTCGAAATTTAACATAACCACACAAGAAGTACTCCACGACGTTAAATCACATGAGCTCGAGGCCAATTAACATCACCACCACGGGAAATGATGAAACCTCTGAACTTCTCCTTCAAGAGATCGAATATTTTGAAATAGTGTACTTCTGTGTTTATTTAACATTTTTGTAGACCCACGTTTGGGAGCCAATTTGAAGTAGTATACTTATAATGTTATTTGTGTATGTGTGTTTACTTCACGTGGGTGAAGCCATTTTGTGACGTGATTCATTTGTTAGGTTTGTTAGCTCTATCTGGTGTTAGCAATTTGCGGCAGTATTAGTTTTTGTTTGAAAGCATGCTCTTGTTATTTTATTTAATTTTGGTTCTCTATCCTCCGGCTAGCTATTATCTTTTGGTCAAGCACTTCTCTTTATGCAGGTTGTGTAAACGGAAGGGAGTCTCTTATCCAAAAATAACACTGGTGAAAGAATTTGTTTTACACTTTTATTGTCGAACACATTTACTATCACATTTACACGTTGATCTTGACACTCGCCAAACTGAAACTGTTATAATAACTTCATTACTGATCACTCTTAATTCGCGTACTTCAACTCTTTGTATAATTAACTTTACAGCACTTTAGATTTTTCATAATTCTGCTACGCGTAACTTGTGAATCGATAGCCGACGTGTAATATTTCTGCTGGACTGAAGGCGACGTGTATCATACAAATATTTTCGACGAACTGACGGGAATGCGACGTGTAGTATACAAAGAATTTTGATGAACTGAAGGACCGAAGGACTTTACCTCTAACCTAGCCTCTATTTATACTCCAACACACCGATATGCCTAAAGATTATAACTGAGCTGCAATTGGCTAATAAAACGCGCCAACATTAGCGTCTATTTTTATATCCAATGAAAATTATGAATACATATACTCTAGGGAAATGTTCCAGAAGATTCTAAAGGAAAACGCGCCAACATTACGTAACTTCCTCGTTTCCAATAATGATAAACAGCTCACCCCCTCGCTGCATTATTGCACGCTATTATTGTCAGTTTCAGTAAGGCAGTATAAACGTACTTCCCAACAATAATTACAATCAACAAACATTTCAAATCAATGTCACATAATAAAGCATATTCATACTATAATCACTCTTTAGATCTAAATAACTTGTGATACAAATTACTGCATCAATTTCGAGAGCAGTATGACATGTAGCACCATCTTGCTGGAACCAGATATTTCTAAGATCCATACCATCCAATTGAGGCCAAAAACAGTCCCTTATAGGAACCCGGTATCTTTCTCCACTAACCAATGATTCCACCATACCAAAATCCACACCACACCTTTTGGGGATGAAGTGGTCGTTTTTCAATCTGTATTGGATTGCGATTGGTCCAATAGCGGCAATTTTGTTTGTTAACACAAACATCCATGCAGAAGTGGGCTTCGTCGTTGAAGATGATTTTTCGACAAAAATCCGCGCCAGCTTCCAATTGCTCTATAGCCCAGTCAGCGAATACACGGCGCAACCTATGGTCGTTGGGCTAGAGTTCTTGAGCTAACACCATTTTGTAAGCGTAAAACTTCAAGTCCAGATGCAGATTTAGCCAAGTTGTGCTTGGCGAAAGCCCCAATTCTTGCGTCGACGAGCAAGTTTTGTTTTCCTCAAAACGAAAGCAGATGTATCTACCTGCTATGGGCGACAAGAAGTCTACCGGAAGTTTCGCTTTTGTACTTTGGCTCGGACGTGTAGTTTACAATGGTTTCAAAGCTTAGCAGGGTCTGAAAGTATACGTATCTTATCTATGATCTAAGAATATTCGTGGGAAGATTTTAAAACTCAAAATAAGCTGTAAGAATCAGATGTGAAAGTTGTCAAGTGGGGGTAGCCAATAATAAAAATCATGAAACAAAATGATAGCCAATCAAAAGATCGCGTATGCATCACATGATACGTTTGAACTTAAAACGGAACGAAACATAAGAAAGGTGGTGGAAATTTCTATGTTTGGCGAAAGGCGTGAATAAGGAAAAGAAACGCCGAGACACATTCAGGTACAAACTAACCACGAGGACGGTCGACGAAACGAAATGAGAAGAAAATAATCAGAAAATTTATAGTGTAAAAATGAAGTTGTGAAATCTAGGCAATTCGAGGGATAGTCGGAGAAACACGTAAGTAGCGACTTCGAAAGTGATAAGAATAACAGTGGTTTCGACGACGAAGGTGGCGGGTCGACCAGATAGGAATCTTCGTAACAAAATAAAGAAATAACTCAATCTTCGCCGGCAGTATTATTAATATCATCAAGGCAGTGTCACCACCCCTGTAAACCAGAACCCCAGCTCTACCAAAACAAATTCCTAAATCCCTGCCATCCAATAATCGAACCCGGGACTCTGAGTCACCTGAAGCGACAGCAAGAAACAACACAGATGCGTCAGAGGTCAGCGTCAAGCTCTAGTTAAAATACCTTCTAATATGATACAATGAAATACTTTTTAGCTAGCGAAAGATAATGCCAAATCTGTAAAAGTGCTTGCGCATTCACATTTTGTCAGAGAATCATAATGTAAGGATTTGAGTGAAGCTGATGTTAATAGTTATAAAGAAATAAATTTTTGTTTTTATGAAGTTGGTGTTAAAATTCTCTTTGATTTACAGTATAAATTAACTTTTTGTGAGTCGCAGAATAATGCAATTATAAAATGCACGCTTGAATCTTAATACTGCACATTTTAGATTATGTATGTAAATGTTCTTTAAAATCAGAGCAAAGCGGAAAAGTAAGGAATACATTTTTGCGCAAAAATGTAAAACTGAGAAAAAGCAAATACAGAAAGGGTCGAGTCAGGTTAAAAGGAAACGCATGGGTGATGTAAGCATGTTGCTGAGCTTTTGAAATGGTGGTTCGTGAGAAACGTTTAGTCAAAATGATTCAAAGGTTTGTCTAGAATATATGATAAAATTAAAAAAAAATAAAAAAAAGAAGGAAAATGTTGTTTTGGCCGCGCCTTGGCCGAGTGTTTAAACTGCTAGCCTCTCACCAAGGCAGCCCGTTTCGTTCTCAGGGACCCTGGTATGGGATTTGTGTTGGATAAGGCGGTTTCTCCGCCATTAATTTCACCAACTGCTCCATCATACCATTCGTTTTATCCATTTCACCATCTTTCTTAGCATCTACTTCCTCGCTCTCGTATCAGGCAATACCCATTCCGGGTAATCTTATCTGATCCATAGTGTCTGCTACTCGACAGGTCTCTGACCCCGGGCACCCGCTTGTAAGTCCTGGGGGTGTAGGTCCTACACGCAAGGAGCGTAAACAGAGAAAGAAGAACAAGATTTTTTTTTCTCACCTAAAGTCTGTCCCAGGGTCTTAAAATACTGAGCAAAAGGGGTTTAAGATACAATGCGAAAAATATGTGTGCTTAAACTCGTATTTTCGTTTGCCGCAAAACTCTAAATATTGATTTAATATCACATATTTGTTTGGTGGGTTTCGATGTCCGATAGATGGCGCAAGTGCTTGCCGATTGGAAAGTTCTTATCGACCGTGAAGATAGTAGCCTACTTTGAGTCGCCTCAGGTGGATCAAATTCTCTCCCGCTCTACCAGAAGGAACCTCTCTGAGAGCCCGACGGTGTGATCGGGTCTTCACTGCGCGTCTGTGATTGCGTCTATTGCCTCGTGCAGTTCCTTCACTTCTTCCGTTCCTCCTGCGGGGTAGTATCCACAAAGGATCCGCATTGTATCGAGGTGAGCGAAGGATCCCTCTCCGTTACACTTGCCATAATCATAGTATCTATTGTGCTGCGTTAGATCTTGTACAGCTTGTTTTATATTTTAAATTCGCAAATCTCGAAATCTTGCCCTTTTTGCATTCTCTACTACGTACTTATAATAAGAAGAGAAAGTATTTATTCCGCCCAAAATTTTATATCGAGATATATATTTTGAGACCCCAGAATTAAAAAATAATCTGATCTGCTACATTCACATCTCTTTCTGTACCCTCTATTCATTAGTGGGTATACAAACTATTCTTACTAAAGCATATTTTTCTTTTAATCCAAAGAAACCTTTATAAAAATAGCTATATTGCACATTTAGTTATAGATACAAATGGAACAGCGATAGTCAAATGTTTAACAACTGGACGCATATGATGGCTTTAAAATTTCATACTGTTTTCATGCAATTACGAAAAACAAATGAACAGGACTTTAAGATAATGACTAAGAAATGAACAATTCGAACCTTTAGTAAATGATATCTCAGAAATGGTTTATGTCACAAACAAAAAACTTATTTGAAATGAAATGTGTATTTTAAAGATATCTACAACTTTTGTGTAGGGTGTTTTCGTCTATCGCTTAACATTTATCAGTAAAAACAAAATTATACAAAAGTCCTTCACATTGAAGAGGACTTTACAAGCTATTTCCTGAAAATTCTAGATATAAATTTTATTTGTCATGTAAATATCTTTAATTTGTGGTATTTTAATCAAACTCCTTACCAATTTTTAGGAAATAAGATTTCGAGGAATATTCCATGTAAACGGTACTTTGGGGTGAGGAATTTTCATGAAAACCTTCGTGTCACATATTTGGAAGGTACTAAACCTAAATACAAGTTTGGTATTTATCCGAATGTTCGTTTTTGAGGTATGGAGTTCACACACACACACACACACACACACACACACACACACACAGGCACATACACGGACCTTTTACAAAACGTGCTTTTTTGGGATTAAGGGGTTGTCACAAACTTGCATTTCGGTTAAATCTCGGTATCGAGTTTTTTAATGGATTACAATACTTTCTTTACCTATGAACGTGGTGGAGAAGTAAAAATTATTTATAAAAATGTATGTATGAGAGAGAGAGAGAGAGAGTGAGAACAACATAATCCGAAAACGGAAAGTTGGTTAAATGCAGAACTTGAAATTTGAGTTCAAAATATTTCAAGGATGCGACACAAAAGGTTTTAAAAAAATCCTTTGCCTTAAACTACCCTTTATATGGAAAATGTTTCGTTATTTTTATTTTCTCAAAAATGGCTGTAACTATTGTAATTAAATCACAATATATTTAAGATATTTGCATGACAAATAAATTGTATACCTTGAATGTTCTAGGAATAACCTTTGAAGTCGTCTTAGAATAAATAGAAGAACAAATTTTAGTAATTATAGTCTAGAACAATAGAGAAAGTCATGTGAATGTAACACATCAAATTTGTCCAGTTTGTGTATACCAACGAGCAATAATGACAGGAAAATGTATGAGAATACGCTTCGTAGATCCCTAGTGGAATCGAAGTAGAGGTTATAGGAATAAAAGTATGAGTTGTTAGTTTTTGAAAACCATGGTTTAAAGCTATCAAATAACTTCGACTCTGATTGGTGAATATGGCAGCGTTGAGTTCCTATATTGCTGAAAGGCACTCGCGTATTAATTATCTACCTAATCTTTATGGACCATAAAGCTTCCCACGCATTGAAATCACTTTCATGTTGACTAATTATTAATGGTTCAATAATTGAGTTAAGTACATGACGCGCATTTATTCGCATGAGTTAACTCCTCCCCTGATAAAAGCAATAGCGATGGTACTCATATCTGGAATAAAATACCAAATATTAGAGTTTTTTCAGTCGTTTTCTAGGAAACGGATCCACAATATAAGGATTATATGAATGCAAATTAAAATCATATACATCGGGTTAACAGAAGCCAATAAATTGTAGATGATTGTTTCCTTCTGGGAAAACATTCAAATAACAACCTCATGGAATTATTATTTTTGTTCTAATAAAACAGAGGAATACAGGTGAAATGTGCGTAGTTAATTATTTCTACCCGGTATACTCCATCAGCGTGACATATATTTCACTTAGATTTCGCACAGTTGTTGCTATCATATACATTTATCTACCCTCTTTTTGTTTTATGTTATATAAATTACGAATTCAAAATCTTGCTTTACTATTTGCTTAATATTAAATATTGGCAGAAATGATTCATTACGTTTGTTCCCGCTAGACAGAGGAATACAGAAACCTGACAGTAAAATGATTAAGCAAAGCCTTAGCTAGAGCCATGACTTCAACCCAGTACATTAGTAAAATTATCGGTGAATTTAAATGAACAGTGACATATCCTATACTTCTTTTGATAGTTTTAACAAGATCTGCGTCTTTCGTGTAGGAAGATTCTATCCAGTTATCCAGAATTCAATAAGAATAAAAGTATTTATAAGGTGTTCGTAAACAATTCAAGAAGGGTGTTCTATCTTGCTTGATAAATATGTAAACAATACCACATTTTAATGCAACTCATTTGGGACATTTTGTTGAAAATATATGATGAAAGGTTTTGCATGTAAGGCTACTACTACAACCACACACACACTCGCATACGTTTTCTAAAAATTTGGTTTCTTGTTTTGCTGAAAGTATAAAACAGTTCAGAATGTACTATATTGGTAACAAAGGCATTAAAGAATATGGTGACCTATAATGTTTCAGGGATAATAGATGAGGTAAAAACAAGGGTTTATTATGCCGTATATGACAAGAACTTCTCATACTTGTTGTTTAGATGACTTGTATCAAGTGCTGTTACAATTTACTTGATGCTTACCCGTTACTTGATGCTTGTAGGATGCGAACAAATGTCGTTCAGAGATACTGTAAACCTTCCTTCCATTTAATTGAATACGCTGTGGATTCCTACGTATTATAAGCTGACGATAAGCTAAAAAATCTGATGTGATGCTTCATATTACTTTCTCTATTCTCTGTCGTTTATTCTTACTATTCTTACTAAAGCTTATTCTTCTATCTACTAAATTTTAATTGAAATAAACCTTTGCAGAAATAGCTACATTACATATTTCGTTATAGATACAAAGAGAACAGCGATAGTCAAATGTTTGTGAACTGGACACTAAATGGTGGCCTTAAAATTCCATACTATTTCCATGGCCCCTATAAGCAACTAAATAGCAACAAAGCTTCAATAAAACGAGAGAGTATTGAACAACTAAAACCACTAATATCAAATGCCATTTAAAATACGAATGTGCTTTAAACACATCCACACCTACATTCCACAATGAATGTTGGCTTTAAGAAGGTGACCAAGAAATGAACATTTTGAACCTTTAATAATGAATATCTCAGAAATAGGTTATGCCACAGAAAATGTTATTTTAAATAAATTTTGTGTTTTAAAGAGGTCTAAAGTTTTTGTGTAGTACGTTTTCGTCTATCGCTTAGCGTTTACCAGTTATACAAGATTATACCAAATTCCTTCCTTATGAAGAGAACTTTATAGGCTATTCCCAGAAAGTTCAAGTTATAAATTTCATTTGTCATGTAAATATCTTTAAAGTGTGATAATTTAATGAAAAGCGTTAAGAGCCATTTTTTTTAGAAAATCAAACATTTCGAAAAATGTTCAATGTAAAGGGTAGGTTAGGGTAGAGGAATTTTTTCAAAAATCTTCCACACATCTTTGGAAGGTACTGAATCTAAATATCAGTTTGAAGTTATTATGTTCTCGGATACACACACAGGGATATTTTTCTAAAAATACTTTTATGGATTCAGGTGCCTCAAAATATGTATTCCGGTGAAACCTTGGTATGGAGTTTTGTATGGAATTCAATACCTTCTGTACGTACCATGTACGTTGTAGAGAAAATAAAAATGCAGAAATTAATCCACAAAGTCCTCTGACATACCTTTAACGTTCTAAGCATTGATTTTTGGATGCTTTCATAAGGTCCAATATAAAAGGATACTATGATGTTTAGTTCATTTTCTCATATAAAATCATTATTTTAACCTGTCATTTATTCCTCGAGAGTTTTGAGAGAATCATTTAAACAACCTTAAGCAGAATAATGCCCTGCCTCCGACGTCGAAGTTGAGAAATAAATGCAGTCTCGCATGAAAAAAGTTAATGTTAAAACCCAGTCAAGCAAATCAGTCTAGTTCAGAGAATAGTATTCTCTAATTCAGTGTTCGGAAACTGTGGAGAGTATTTCCCTTGTGCCGTTCTTTGCAATAGTACCGCAACAATGAGTACAATTTTAAATGGATATTTTCATGAAAATTCTACCTACAGCTGAGCATGATTCTTTTTAAATTTATGGTTAAATTTATTACAGTAACAGTATATTAAAATTGAACTGCAATAATATATTGTATACTTTGTGTATACTGAAGTCATCTGTTAAGGTTAAAATTCATTAATTTTTCTCAAATATTTTTTATTCAGCATCTTCGACAAGGTGGGTATGGTGTTTTATTTTTAATCTTCGATGTTTTTTTTGTGGCGGTAAGTGCAGAGAATGTGGTTTATGCCGCTGTTAGGATGGTTGATGAAAAATCTGTGAAGTCCAGTGTAGCAGAAGTGAAGTGTTGCATCTGCAGTTGGTGTAGCGAGATCCGAATGAAGGGTGGCATTGCGGACGCACCATAGGGCATCTACGCGTTAATGAAAAAATACATGATTTTCTTGATGTAATGATAGTGCAAACGATTCTTTAATAGGATCTTTTTACTGTGAATTTTGTGCCTTAATCTTTTAATTAAGGAAGGGGGATAGGTGTTCCAAGTGAACGTGATGTCAGTGTTAAACCTAAATACCTCGCCGTCCCGCTTGTGGTATTTTTTCATTTCCAAACTTGGTGACATACTCTTCAGTTTTTCGTTTTTACATGAATAACAAAAACATGGACAATACAAATAGAGTTTGATAGAGTTAGAAAACATTTATTTTAAGTTTATAGTATTGAATGAATACTTATTACTTACACTACAAGAAAGCTTAAATAAAATACGTTTTTATAATTGGAGTTGCTTTTCTTACGTACCCCATTACACTAAACCCAACTTGTGTGTACAATGGAGTAAACATATACTTTCCTCATTCGTCCTTATCCTGTCGAGCCCATTATTGCTGCCCACCTTCCATAAACATTTTTGCCTACCTTCCCTACGTATTTGTGAAGTTCTTTTGTGTGTTCTTCAGATCTTAAATTCAAGATTATTCTACCTCTTTCTTCATGTGGTAAGTTTTTCTACTTCTGTCTAAGGAACTGCTCCTACCAAAACTTGGTTTTTTTCACATTCCAAAATACAATGGGTTTCCTATCAGACTTTTTTCTTATGTAAAGCTTCTGTTATTACCTACAGAATATATAGAAGATCTATAACAGCAATACACTGCGCTTACTTAGCTGACATACTTAGGCTACTATTCATAAATCTTTGGCAAAAAGGTTTTTGGCAGGTTTTGTTTGCAATCCTAGTTCTAACCTCCGGGCCCTTTCCGACGTTTACAAGTACCGGTTAAGTGGATGGCTATCGGGACCGGAAATCGATATTTCCGCCTTCCTTCCGGTTCTCGGTAAGGTACATTGATGAGGTACAATGGGTTCCATTCACCGCACGGCCGCAAGGCGACATTGAATAATGATCCGATGTGTTATATCGGTTTTCCAGAGGAATTGCTGTACATTTTGCTCCTGCTTCACTGGTTCTATATGGAATAAAAAATGTTGTTAGTCTGCTGGTCTTTGTAGTGCTGATATTCTCGGAGGTTTTCATTTTCCCTTTAAAGCTGGGTTAGGCTTTCTACTGGTTATTAATAGGCCTGTTTAACATTGCATTCACTTTTACTAAACAAATTTGCATTATCAATCATAAATACATCTATTTGCCAATTAATTGCCCGATGTTATTTTGTTTTATTTTCAATACCTCAGATATCGAAATATTTCATGTGTTACATTGATATGACTTCCTCATCGGTATCGTTTATTTTTCTACAGCTCCTACAAAATATTCTTACACAAGCTTACTTCTCTACCTACTTCAAGTTAATCGAGATAACCTTTGTAAAAATGGTTTCATTATACACATTCCGTTGTTGCAAACTGAATCGATAGTCAAATGTTTAAAAACGGCTTGCTATATGCTGGGCTTGGAATTCGATCTCTTTCCATGACTTGGCACAAATAATCTTCGTAGATCGAGGTGCTAAGCCCCTGACGGGGATCCCCGGGAGGAACAGGTGAGGTCAAGGGAGACAGAGGGGCCTGGACCAGGAGGTACGACAGGGCAGAGAGCAGGGTCTCTACCTTTTCCAGATTGCAACTCTGAATGGCAGCTGGTACAACCGGGTCCCCTCCCCTGCAGGCTTACACATCCTACAGCGAGACCCGGAACTCGAAGACCGCCCCCATTCCGAGGGAAGAAGTGTTGCATAGAGCATTCTTTCCCCCACCATGGAACGCCGAGCCTCTCGCCGACACTTGCAATCCTGAAACAGCTAAGCAGATGAAAGGTGAAATGAAATGAGAATAGAGGTGAAATGAAGGGACAGGAAATTTGGGGGATGTAATGAACCTTCCCAGCATTTGCCTATAGACACGGTGAAACCCCGAAAAATCTATGGATCAGAAGGTCGGCCGCGGAAACCGAACCCACGATCACCCGAATGCGAGCCATAGAGCCATTCCGCTCGGGACAAGCAACTAAATAGCGACAAATCTTTAACAGAAGGACAAAATATTGAACAACTAAAACCAATAATATCAGATATCTCGGAAATGGCTAATGCCCTTTAAAATATATTGTGCTCACATCCTAATTTTTTGTAGTAGGTTTTTGTCTCTTTTTTATGATTTATACCTTATACAAAATTATACAAAACCCGTTTCAAATGACGACTTCACAGGGTAATCCCAGAAATTTCAAAATATACATTTTAACTATCATGTAAATATCCTAAACACAAGTTTAAAATTTTTCCATATAAAGAAGTGGAGTGGGGCCATTTTTGAACGTTTTTTGTGTCGCATTTTAGAGTTATGTAACCTCAAATACAGGTTTAGTATTTATAGAGCTTTTCGTTTTTGAGTTATGTTCCAATTCTATAAGGGCTAGGGGAAGTAATAAAATCAAATTTTTTGGAGTAGTCAGCACCTTAAGGCTAAGAAAACTTTCAGCTCCTAATTGAGTTATAAAATCTGAATTTTACATTTTGGAGACGATACCATGGTAGTCGGAGTATATTAGAAGCCTATTCCTGCAGTTCAATATGTAGAATAAATCTGATGCGCACCAACTACCCTACCATTAATTTTCATAGTTGTAAATAGATTAGGTATCTTTATTAGTTTCAAATTATTGAAGTTATTACACAATTATTTAGTGAATGGGTCATTGCATCTTAAATATCCATGTACGATCAAAGTATGGTGACAAAAAAACAACATAAAAAAGCAGTAACAGGAAAATAGACATAAATTGTCTTTGGCTAACTGTACAAATTTGACTAGCTTCGCGCACTTTAGCCAAGAAATTTCCCATGTTTTGCCAATTCCTCTGGTCAGCCAGTAGATACCAACATGCCAATTTTCTTCTAGCAGGACTTAAGAATTTTTCTTTGGGTTCAATTGTTCGCTGGTTCTCCCAATGTACGCATTTCACCAAAATATGTACCCAGTCATCATTCAAATCACAGAATGGGCAGATTCTCCTTCAAGAATCGTCAGTCGTTTTCGATTTCCTCCAGTCCCCAGTCAAAACCAAGTCATTCCTGATCTTTCCTTTCTTCCTAACTTAAGTATATATGCATCTTTACCCCAATTCAATTTTATTTCGTTTGATAGAATTAGAGAAGGTTTAATTTTACAATCCGAATTTATTTCCTGTTGGTTGATGTCTCGTAGTCTTCTTTTGACATATTTCAATTAGTTTGTAATTTGTTTCAGATCTTTGCCATGCTGACCCCATTCCTATTCTCCTCAAGCCTGTTTCCAAATCGGCTACCCAAAACTAGCAGACAGGTTTTCTCCGGTATTTATAATATTTGAACCGTAGTGTGTAATTATCTCCCTGCATTTATACAATAGTCATGCAACATATAGTATTTATTTTATACCATGATAAATATTCACCAGAAATGTCACTATAAGTAATTCAAGATTAGAGAAGAACCGAGCAAACAATAGAAGTGGGGAAAATGATTATTTAGTACCAGCCACGGCGGCCGGCGAGCGAACTGCAATGCAGTGGTCACAGACTGAAGAGAAATCATTGTAGATTATTGACTAAGCAAGAATAGACTCTAAAGTTATGTTTTATAAAGTATCAGCAGTCATGATACATGGTTTTAAAAATATAGATAGAGGTTTAAGAGGAAGAATTAAATACTGAAATGAGATTTCTAAATATCGTCTGTAGGGTAAATCTAAGATGCCGAGGTATAAGCACCACAATAAGCGATCCTGTTGCAATAATGAGATCTGTGGTGACTGCAGGAAGAATACCGTAGCTAAGATTTAAGTTTGGAAAAAAGTGTTACTTTCAAGGCCATTGTTCTGCACTTTTCTTCTGACGGTGATGAATTATTGTCTCTGAGATTGAGTATGATAAATTGCTGGGTCAACCCCTGCCCATAAATCACGTGTTAGCGTAACACGGTAGTCACACTCTCTGTGAATGACTGGCTGATCGGCGTTTAAACACAAGTCAAAGCCCTTCCGTCAGAGAGAACAATGCCAGTCAGCATGACATTAAAACTGGCCTCTGTGTCTCGTCACAAAGTCAGACAATTAACATATAGAGCACTCGACAACCACATGCAAATGCGACCGCTAGGAACTCCCTCATAACCGCAATTTTGTGGTTGCGGCCAGTGGAACGTCGTCAGTTTCTACGTTCTTAAGGAAGGGGTTGTAACGTTACAGAAGCCAACAGGTTGGCTGCAAGCAGAAAAATGTATGTTAAGGGTATTTATTTATTCTTAAAGCAACACATTCATAGCAAAGAAAGTTACATTATTTTCAACAGAATATGTTTCATTGTGCCACGAAATGTTGAATGATTCAACACTAACAGTGGGTTTATTATGCCATACTATATGCGATTTTGACTACCTGAAGTTTTTCAAAATAAAATGTCTTTGGTCCTGCAAGTTTTCCAAATATTTCCTGCAAGGGCATGAGCGCGAACTAAATACAGGGTTATTTAAAAAGAAGGAACAACTATACATATTTATTTCTAATGAACGACAATAGATGGCGACACATAGAGAAAAGTTCAAAATTTTATTTTAAGTGTTCAAAATGAGCACCATTTGTTATGCAAGGACGACCAGTGCTTTTCCGTTTGCATACGCCACCATCTTCTACGAATTTATTGTATCATTTGTACAGTTTTTATGACGAGGCGCCTTGTTGTTGAACTTACAACGAAATGCACGCTGCAATGAAACAATGGATTCATTCTTTGCATAATGAAGCACACGAAATGACTTCTCCTGTGGCGTCGCCATTTCCTCGTAAACAAATACAGCGCCGCTGTAAGGCACTGGATGGAACTAATAGGTAGGGGATTAAAACTTTAAACTTTCCTCTATTCAATGATGCGTCGTATGTGTCACTATCTATTGTCGTTATTTAGAAATAGATATGTAAACTCTGTTCCTTTTTTGAATAGCCCTGTGTTACTGTACAGTTTAGAAGATGGGCATTAGAAACCCTTAGGATAATGCTTTTTCAGCTGACTCCTTTTACTGTTACTAGTTTTCAAAATTAGAATAGTTTCTCTAATCTATACTAATAAAGGGAGCGTGAGAGTGAGATTGCGTGTGCGAGTGGGCCTGTAAGCAGTTTTTTGATCACGGACCCCACTGAGCCGATTTTAGATCTTTCGCCATCGAGAAGGACGTAGAATATAACATATTTCTCAAAAAGATAAAACTGAGGGATAATAGGGTCTTTATGTTCATGTCATACAATTTGAATTCTATTTCGTTGAATACGAATATCAGGGGAAATTGTTTTGGTTATAGTGAACTTGGCAGACTTTTAACGATTTCCAGCCCGAAAGGATAAATGAGGTGGCTTAAAACATTTTAAAATGTATTTATTGTTGTGACGATAGTTGCATATGCTATTCATGACATTACAATTTCCTCCGATTTAGCTTAACTTTGTCATCAAATAGTATTTTTAGTATAATTTTGACAAAGCTTGAACACTTAGGTTTTAGAATTTGGCAAAAATAAGATCTCTGCAACTTTGCTAGGTACCCTTAACATCAATATCGATTCTCAACTCCTCACATAATCAACAATCCTCGATCTATCTATACCAACTAAAAATACAGGCTACCTTACAATTTTCAAAAGTATAAAGATAGGTTATACAACGCAGAGGGACACTTCATATGCTGCGACCTACATAGATCTATTGTGTCCATCATCCGCCCAGGAGGAAGGGATAAAGTGAAGAAACCAGAGGGGACAGGTAGACAGGTCACAGAGACGCGCGGATGTCCCTAGCAGTTCTTGAGCTATAAAGCTACTCATATGTTTTCAAGCCCATAAGTTTAAATGTGTACTTTTAGCCCAAATGATGAAGATTTAGTACCGTTGTTCTACACGGCATAGCAAAACCGCAGATTACCTTAAAAAAGTAAACATAATAAGCACGAAGACGATATTTTTAGTTAATATTTACGAAGAAGAGCTTCCAGAGAGCAATATTGCCACCTGCTAGATCAAGGACCCAAGAGAATAGAGAGCTTAACTACAGGGTGATTTGTGAAGAACTGACACATTTATTTCTTTAATTGTTTAAAAACAAGTTATGCTAGCGACAACTTATTATACCTGAAACGCAGAGGAATTTTGGGAGATTATTTACCTCTATAGCAAATGTTGAAAATTTTCTCCATAAGGCACAACTCAACATGTCGTTCCATGTTACTGGCAACTCGTTGGAGGACTCTGTTGTCAATAGCTTCAATTTCCTTTGTAATGTTGTGCTTCAGATCGTCCAATATCCAGGGACTTGTGGTATAAACCCTGTCTTTTAAGTAACCCTACAGAAAGAAGTCCGGCGATGTCAAATCCGGAGATCTCTGTGGCCACAGGTTCTTGGAAATTATCCGGTCGTCAAAGAAACGTGCAATTAATGCCATGGCTTCATTTGATGCATGGCATGTAGCGCCGTCCTGCTGAAAATGTTCTTGACTCAGCTCTACATCGTCTAGTTGCTCAGCAAACACCATAACATCCGTCGGTATTCTGCAGTGTTCACATTGTTTTAAAACCCAATTGATCCCACTATTCTCTGTGCGAATATTACGCACCAAAATCCTATTTTAACCGGGTGCGTAGGTGTTTCATGAGTAACATGTAGATTTTCGCTGGCCCAATAGCGTGAGTTATTTGATTTCAATAGCCGGATAAATGTAACCATGTTTTATCTGTGAACCATGTGATGGACAATATGGTAGGACTTTGCACAGTGAACGCCTGAAACCAACGACAATAATTCGGTCATCTATCCTTATCTGGTTTATGTAACTCATGGACAACCGTAATCGTATACGGCGTTAGGCCTGCACTTTTCACAGCTCTCTGACTCATTGATTAGCTGTACCCTGTCTTCTGCGACAGACGCATTAATGATTTTTTTGGGTGACTGATCCAGTTGTCCTCTTACGTCAGCAACAACCGTGGGAAGCCTAGATGAACAAGTTTTGTGTTTTAAACTCACCAGAGATCCAGTTGTTTCCAATTTGTTTATCAGTCCCAGTATTGTGTTTCTTTGGGAAGAATTCAGAATACCAAATTCTCTCTGGTATGCCCTTTTAGTAGCTGTAATTGAATTCGTAATCCAGTACTGCTTTTCAAATACTGACGGGAATCAAACCCGGGATCTCTCGATTACGAGCCTTGCACTACCCTCGGAGCCATCTTACTGGGTTTTCAGAACTGGTCAAGTAGTAGGTACAATTCTTATTTTCGGGTTGAATCCGTAGTTAGAATGCCAGCAATGGCAGTTGTGTGTTCTCGCTATGGAACTACACAACATACCACGAGTACGAAAAAGGATTTTGTAACCCTTTGGAGAGAATCGCACTTTTTCTGGGTTGAAGGGTTTGTTAGCCATTATTTCTTATGGATTGGTTTGAAGAAGATTTGTTGCTACTACGCATGGAAAGCCAGTTTGAACCAACCGTATTATGTTGTATTGAAGGAGTTGTATTATATTTCAACTGTTGGGGAGCCGAACTTGTAGTAGTTGCAATATAGTTAACAGTTTCCGGTAGCCTTCGCCCCAAATGTACTTTCAGGTGCACTTTGCCCCAAGTTTAAAAAAAATATTAACTTCGTAATTTCACTGTTTCTTTAAATATTATATATTTATGTTTGCCTCGGCTGCGTCAGTATTTATTTTAGAGACATGTTTCTCTAAGCAGGATTGTGATACGATACACAGATTATAATTTTACTTCACTCCTTTTATTAATGCTCGATTGAATAATACTTCACTAATATAGAGAGCTGTGAGATTCTTTTTATTAATTAGTTACACTTTTTAACACGTAAACATATTTTTCGTTTCACACGAATACATGTTGTATTTCTTGAGGACACTTTTTGTGTCTGATTAGTAACGCTGTCTGCAGGCAACGGACTTCTAAATTTGTAAATGTTTCTCCTTTTCAGTTTCTGATTGGCTAATACTACTCCAATAGAATACCTTCATTTAACTAAAGCTTTTTCTGGTTGTTGATTGGCTATTTTATAAACTGTCACTAAAATTTACATTATTGTTGCTCCAATAATGACTAGTAGGATTATTAAATATTCTTACTCATTATTGCCTCAAGGTTACCTCATTATTACCTCATTGTTAGCAACGTTTAATTTATTATTCTCGCAGCTCCTACATTGTTGAATTACGTAATACATTCATATAAAATTATTGAACATGTATACAATTATATAAGCATATGCAAAGACTATTACATACATTTTACAAATTATTACATACATATTGCTTCATGGCGGGCTGTTATTGAATTTACATATTATATAATTAGATGAAATTATTCAAGTGTTAAAAATAGTGCCTCAGGTTGGTCAGGGCGATGGTGCGCCTCATGTACAGCAATATATGGGACGTGCCTTTAAAGTAAGTACCGATAACATTTTTAAAAAATAACGGAACATTATTTTCCAAATACTTTATCATCACTCATTACCTTACATCTTACACTACTTCTCCACATAGTCACCGTCGTTATTCAGGCACTAGTAATGGGAAACCTGTTTTTGTATACCTTCGTCAAAGAATGATGCCGTTTGTGATGAGAGCGAAGTCCACACATCTTGTTTCATATCATCATCGTCGTCGTTGAAACGTTTTCCACCAAGGAATTCATTCAGAAGTACGATAGAAACAGATGAAAATTATGTGGTGCCAAATCCGGACATTTGTGAAACAAGAAGTGCAAACTTGACTTTCATCACAGGCTTCATCACTGGTTTGTCGTTACGATAAGTGCCTGAATAACGCTGTTGACTATGTGGAAAAGCAGTGTAAAGTAATGAATAATAAAGTACTTGTAAAATAATATTCTGATACTTTTTAAAATATTATCGTACTTTAAAAACACGCCTCGTACAATACAAGTTCGGAAGCAAGGGTAGTAAATAAGAGAAAGTGACAAGAACGGCTATCACATGGGGTCTTATACTAACGCTCTTGTTGATAAAGGTAGGACATAATTGGTTTTTCAGTGATGGCTTGTTGTCAAAGCCATAAGGTTGCAATCAATTTCGGCGGCAGCTGTAGAGGAAAGAATGTCCTCCATTCAAAGCTCCATCCTCATGACCGTGCTTGGAACTGGCCATTCTGTTTGCCTGGATTAAATTGGACGCAATACAGACCGACATTAAACTACGGTTATATCTACAAATATTGGAGTTAACAGTTTGCTAAACTGCTCTAAGTGCACCAAAAGCTGAAATTCGGCAAAAGCTTTCAAAAAATGAGCTGCTTAGACAGCATAGCCTAAAAGTAGAACTTCTAACACGGAGCACACACGCTATAAAAGCTTTAGATTATCGCACTAGGTAACAAAATTTGATTTCAAGTCCAATCACATGGCACTTATTCTTTGTATTTGCGCATGTTTACACATGTTTAATAACTCGACTTGGTTTGATTAGGTTTTACTTTTCAAAACGTCTGTTAGCATTATTAATTGCTCATGGTGTTCGCATTATCTGTTCATAATACAAATCGTCATGCTTGAATTTATCGCAATTCGCTGTAGAGTTAACCTATACGTCATTTTGGTAGCTTTCTTTGATATAAAACAATACTCGTTTATCTACGCTACATACAGATTAAATGATGGAAATTATGAATTCAGAAAAAACTGAAATGGAAATTAAATTACAGAAGCAGCAGAAAAAAATCCTAGAAGTACTTACCCAAAAATCCAGAAAGCAATATAATATAGCAT
This sequence comes from Deroplatys truncata, assembly GCA_030765065.1. Classification (NCBI taxonomy): domain Eukaryota; kingdom Metazoa; phylum Arthropoda; class Insecta; order Mantodea; family Mantidae; genus Deroplatys; species Deroplatys truncata. Next base: position 139,060,330 of record CM060986.1, read on the forward strand.
TTAATCACTTATTTGCCTGGTGTAAGGTAAAACAAGTTGAAGATAATTGCACTGAAAACAACTGCTAGCGAATCACCAAAACTTTTGACATCTCGCTTTTTAAAGGTCATTTTTCTTGTTTCAAGACGCGTGATCTAAAAGTTATTTGTTACTTCCAATATAATAGTATTCATATTTTAGAATACAAATAAAAGTAGTATATGCCACGGGTGTTAAAAGTGCTTTTATTTTGCTCATAGGATTGCAAAACTCGGTCTACAGATTTCGGTTTCTCAAACATTCCTACTGCTAAACTAAAGACCTGTTTTTACCCCCTGTATCACAATATACTATTATGTTCAAAAGTACTTGCGTAATACGACTTTTTCTCTCTGTTTTAAAGCTTCATGTGCGCACTACCCAATGGCTTATATTTACTTCTAATGTCTTTATTTGACTTTGATTTTACTTACACTTTTGGGGTTTAAAAAACATTTCATACTGTAAACTTAAACTTGGAGAGAATGAACTAAAGAAACCGTTGTATTACACTTTTAAATTGTTCACAATATGACATAATTCCACCACTGATTATAAATGGTTATAGAAATTATATTTACAGGAATAAACACCTTTGTAGAGCAAACAGAGGAGAACAAATCCATATATCAGCTTGGTGTATTAGTATTTAATGTAATAGTATTTTTATTTTTCTAAAAATTAAGCTTTTTGCACCGTGTTGAATAGCAGCATATTAATTAGCATAATAAAACTAAAATTACATGGTTTTTTTCTCAGATACTATTTTAATGAAGCCAAAAACACAGCTAGCTATAGATAGAGATAACAACTACACAATTTATAAGATACGCCTATGAGTAGACTTAACACTAAAATTAATTAAACATCTATTTAATTTATCGATGTTAGTCAAAGGTTTGTTTAACCCCTTGTTACGTTAACATTACGTTTCTCTTGTGCTTAAAGGTTAGAAAAATGGCTAGCTATGAAACTACTGCAATTATAATTTCTAATTGTCCTTCCTGATAAAATTAGTAGCTATAGAAGCAATGATTTTAAAAAATACTAAGAAGAAAACATTTTACATAGCTGTAAGCTTGAAAGGATGAAGCACGAAAAGGACAGTAAGCACTACAAACATAAACATATTTCAGTCATGCTATTCTTGGTGTACGAGATGCTCAGATTTTATACTATTTGACTGTCTAATTTAAAGACTGGTGGCAATTATGGTGGAAATACGTCCCCAAGGTTATTGCTAATGATACAGTATTGTATGCATAAACAAGGACAACAGCACATAACGCTGAAATTTAATGGAAAAATATAATCTGAGAATTACAAGTGATTCCATCAAATTTATATTTTCTGGATTTTGACTCCAATAGAATGAACACGAGTAAAAGTAGTCTTACTGCTTCACAATGTCAATTTTATAGGATCGAAATTGGGTATTTGAACATCTACATGATGATTTTTGTTATGGCCGGAATTAGCACATGAAATTGTTTTTCAAGACGCAAATTAGTGCCAAATGTTTTCATATATATGAAAACGAAACGGAAAGGATCCGGTGAAAACTATCCTAAAGGAAATTCAGAAAGAATATAAAGGAAAGAAGGATTTAGAAGGCTAGATAAAATCCAATTGGGATCAAAGTGACCGTTACTATATCGTGTTAAAAAAACAAACACTGGAGTATGTCAGTATAAAAAGCCACTCTTCCCTCTCTTTCATTGCACAATAGAGCCTGCTCTCTCCAACTGATTTCCTGTCGGGAAACACGGCACCTGGCGAGAAAGTCTTGTTTGCGCAAGTCAGGCGTGCCACACAGTACTAAATGAAATACTGCAACGCGCCAAGAAGTACGGAAGGTGATTGGCACAATTTGCATGTTTAGGGGGTGCTCTTGATATCTTAGGTCCGGTAGGATCCTTCAACTGCCGTGGTGCCAGCGCTCCGTACCCCTAGAACTCGTAGTAGCCCAGAAGCACGTCGGGCCGAGCTTCTGAGCCACTCGGAAGGGAGTTTTTTCGGATTGGGTTGAAATCGGCGGGGCAGTGATTGCTGATACCCATGTGCGATTGAATACGTCTGTGACGGTGATACCGAAGCGGGGTTGTGAAACAACTCGATGTACTCCGGTACTAGCTTGGAGAGCTGGGAGATGGCGTACTAGAACGTTGCTGCATACCGAGATTAGTCGCTAGCCTTCTCCTTTTTGGTTGACACATGTAGGTAGTGTACCACTTCCGTTCCAGCGCCATTGGGCGCTTTCCTTGTCCAGTAGGGGAGCTTCGGCTCTGAGTAGACCTTCCTTATCATTCTCTTAGGTTATATGGATTCTATTTTTGTAATGTTGACGAACGTTACTTATATGGCTTTGATCAAAGAACCACATCGTATAATATACAGAGTGAATCACCTAAAACTTGCACCGCAAATATTAGGGAAATAGAAAGTGCTATTGATGTGCAGTTTCCACATAATTGATTTGTAGTCAGGGGCTCGAACATTTAGCCTATAAACAGATTTTAGTAATACTGAGAAAGTGTATTTTGTGAGAAAACATACAACATTTTGAATGGAACAATGCCTAGTTACATCAACAGAAAAAACACAGGGTAAATTGTAATGTCATTGGCGTTTATTGCAAGATCCTAGCGCAAGTGGTTTTCGAGAAATCTTATTTTGAAACTTTTACGCACCGACACTTGTACAACCTGTGGTAGCAGAAACTAAACAAAAACAAAAGGGAATTACAATACTTCTGTGGATTCTTACAAGTAAAGAGAACCTTTAAAGGTTGTGTTCACAATGACCACGGGCAGCTTCAATACACGCTTCCAGTCTACTATGGAAAGACTGCTGCAAACGATCTAGCATTTCAGCGGAAATTTCAGAGCAGGCTGCAGTAATACGTCGTTTCATATCGTCTGGTGTAGTTTGGTACATCCTTATAGACAGTGTCTTTCAGCCTTTCCCAGAAAAATTTTGAACGGGCCGGCCAAGATACAGGTCCTCTTCGTCCAATCCAACGATTTGGAAGCATTCCGTTAAGACAAGCTGTAATACTTCGTGCACTGTGGGCTGGGCAGCCATCATGGTTGTACCACAGGTTCCTTCTGGTCTGCAAAGAAACGTCTTTTAGCATCTGTGGCAGATGGTCTGTCAGGAGGCTGTGATACTTGTGGGAGTTCATGTCCCTTCTATGAACAAAGGGCCTATGAGCTGATGGTTCACTATCCCACACCATACGTTTAAACTCCATGGACGCTGACGTTCCACCTCACGAAGCCAACGGGGATTGTCAGGAGACCTATAATACATGTTTCTGCGGTTTACCTGGCCATGATTAGTAAATGTTTCGTCATCACTAAACAAGATACATAATGGATCTGGAATATCATGTCTTAATTCTCAAAATCGTTTCCAAGAAGCTATTGATAGAGATAGGTTCCATCCCTATCACACCTATGTCGATGGAGAATGCGCAGTACACTTGCTTGACTTATGCCACTTCCATGTGCGATTGTGCGGGAACTAATTTGCGGATCTACTGCAACGGCAGTCAAAACATTAATTTCTGCCTCTTCTCCAGACACTTGTTGTTTCTGTTACGTTTTCTAGCTGTTACAATACCACTTTCACGTAATTGGTTGATGAGGTTGATAAATAATTGCCGAGATGGTTGACGTCTGTTGGGATACGTTTCCGCATACACCGTACAGGAACGAACTGCATTCTTCCTACACTCTCCATACACCATGAGCATGTCGGCTTTCTCTGCATTAGTAAACCCCATCTTCCACCACTCACGACTTACTGCTTGAACTGTCATAAAATAATGCAATCAATGAGTAGAATACACAATCCAAACAAACATAACATCGTACCTAGCAACTAAACAGGTTGAATGGGACAAACAATTGTCGGGGTGAAAGATTTTCAAAATACGATTTCTCGTAAACCACTTGCACTAGAATTCTGCAACAAAGAATATTTACATTCTAATTTACCCCACCTTTATTCTGTTGGTGTAACCAGAAATTATTCATTTAATAAATTGCATGTTTGCTTAAAAAATACGCTTTCTCACTATTATTAAAATCCGTTTATAGGCTAGATGTACGAGCCTCTAACTACCAATCAATGCTGTAAAAACCGCATATCAATAGCACCTTCCATTTCCGAAATATTTGCAGTGCAAGTTTTAGGTAATTCACCCTATATAGGAGTCAAATCCAATATCCAAAATCGTATTGGAAGATATTTTGGAGGAGTGCAAAGTTCTGCACTGGAGGTGCTGGGTACATCTTCTAACGTTCAGTTTTGGATAAAATAAATTAAAATAAAAAATAAAACTGGTCTGTAGAAGAGAAGGGCGAGAGGGAAAATCAGGGCAGTAGATCAGTGAAAGTTAGAAACTTCAGAGAAGAAAAAGAGAACTTGCAGCAAGCAAAGAATAAAATCGCAACTGCAAGCATGTGGAAAAAGCAGAAGGAAGATGAAGTTGATGCACTCGACCAGACAAACTTCAGCAGCAGTTAAAGACAATCAATCTCTGGCCAGTGTTTAAACACGGCTAGTTTCAGAGGAATGGAGATTAAATTGCGGCGAGCGCTAACAGATGGTGGAAGAGAAGAAAAGACCGTGATATACGAGGGACCACTGCGTCTGTAACAAAGAAGCGAGAGAATCTTGGGTTAGCCGCAGGACAACACAATATCACACTCTTCTCTTGCCTCTTCATGCAGAAAATCGCAGCCTAGGCTTTACTCCTTTTATTTCGCATGCCGCTTTGCGGATTGGCTTATTGCATTTTCACAGACGAGCAAAGACGCTTAGCTCCGTATACGTACAACAACAAAATCAAAGTCGACGCGGGTGGACGACGTTGTTAAGACATGGAGTCGTTAACGGGAGGTTCAAGGTTCAAATTCCGCTAGGACCGTCCTCTTCCTGACTGAGATTCTTGCAGCTTTTTCCTCGGTCTTCATAATTGGCAAGTGCCGGGAAGGCACACTAAACTTACGACTGGAACGTTTCCTTCTCTAATTTCCTTTCCCAATTGACATAATTTCGTATATCATTGCCTACCGCCTGTGATACCGTATGTAGTAAACACGGACGTTAAACATTACAGAAAAGTAGAGTAGAGTGGTGTATTTATTGGTCTTAAACAATTTACATGTTCAAACATACATCGTACAGGTCAGTTAGACCCTACGTGCTTATATAATACACTGTAGTTCATATTTTCAGACTATATTCATCACACTGAACTTTAACTTTAATGTATTTACAATAAATGAAAATAAAACAAAGAAAAATAAACACATAAATTAACAACAAAAATCACAAACAAAACAGAATAATAAGAGAAAAAACTTGTTCCCAAGCTGAGACAATATTTTTAACAATTAAATGATTTCAGTCTAATTATATAATATAATATATAATAACAGCCCGCCTTAAAGCAATATGTGTATTTAACAATATATAAAAATACATGTAACAGTAATTGTATTAATGTTTATATTATTATGTACATGTTCAATAATGTTATGTGAATGTATTACGTAATTTAATAATGTAGGAGCTGTAAGAATAATAGTTTAAAAGTTGCTAACAATGAGGTAACGTTGAGGCAATAATGATTTAGAAAGTTTAATAATGCTACTAGTCAGTCTTGGAGCAACAATAATGTAATTTTTGATACAGTTTATTAGATAGCAAATATACAACCAGAAAAAAGCTTAAGTTAAATAAAAGTATTGTATTGGAGTAGGATTAGCCAATCAGAAATTGAAATGGAGCAAAATTTACAAATTTATAAATTAGTTGCCAGCAGACAGCGTTCCTAACCGGAAGCGAGACACGTCTTCGAGAAGTTTAATAGTTCCAGTGTGAGAAAAAAATAAGTTACGTGTTAAAAAGTGTCAGTAATTAGTAAATAATCTCACAGCTAGTTCTCTCTCTATATCAGTGAAGTTATTTAAATCGTGTCAAGAATTAATAAATGGAGTGAAGTACAAATTATAATCTGTGTAAGCCTACATTCTTCAGCCACACCAACTTTGCAAAGAAATTCATGTCTCTAACAAGAATACTGACGCAGCCGAGGTAAATATAAATATATGGTATTTAAAGAAACAGTCAAATTACAAAGTTAATATTTTTAAACCTTTTTTTTTACCATACGTGCGGTTGCAACTACTTCAAGTTCGGCTCCCCAACATTTGAACTACAATACAACTCCTCCTAACATAACCTTCTTCAAAGCACACACTATTAGTTACAAAACAAACAAATACACGCCATTAACCCTCCCCACCCACCCTTGACCATGTTCCTTACACTCTGATCTGAGCTGCATAAACTTTCGTAAAAAATTAGCAGTTACTTCCCCCTTCCCGCTCCCAGCCAACAAGGTCCAACAAGCTTGTAACTCTCTCCTTGAGTTAACAAAGGAACCTCGCAGATCTTTCTCCTCAATTGTTCTGCCTTAGTGCAATGCACCAGAATATTAATCTAAGTTTCTTGCTCTCCTCACCGGGTAATATAGGCAAAGGGAAAGTAATTAAGCATTCCGGTGACTTAAGTCAACAAGAGACGCATTGCCTCAAGGTTAAGGTAGCTACAATTCAAGACTTTAAGAAATAAGAACACTGGCGCGTAGGCCATTTTGGAAAATTGAGAAAGTGAAAGAATTTTTAGACTTTGGTAGTCAAAGAGAAAAAGTTGTGTTTCTTGCAAAAGACTTCACGACGTATAATGCAGGAATTTTGGTGGGGTAGTTCTAAAGTCGGCGAGACTTAAATTAATAAACGAGAGTGTATTGCCAAAATTAGCGTCTTTCTTCTCTTTCGTGCAAAGCCATAGGAACTGACAGTCTTTTACGGTGATCAGCAGTTTCTAGCGCCTAAGACCGCGCTGGGTTATCCGTTACTTAACGGTAGCCGCGAGAGGTTTTGCCCTTAAGCATTTTAGCGACTCACGGCAACTTACGCTTCTAGTTTCTTTCATTGGGGAAACAGTTATTTCAAACGTAAAATGATATTGCAGAAGCTAACAGGTATAATAATTCAATTTTTATAGTTTCTAGTGCTGCAATTCATAGCCAGTTTCATTCACTATCTCCAAACGCAGCTCGCTTTACTAGCTCGGGTATTAAATCACATTAAATTTCTCAGTCAATTTAAGCTGGTGTTATCCTTTCACCCTACGCCAACGCCTACCCTGAAAGAAAGATCCCGCAGCCAAAAACTGTAGCAGCCGGCAGCACAATCAGCAGCAGGCCATTCGTCGTCAGCCTGCTTATGGCACTTTCATTACCGCGTGACGCCAGAATGACCCCCTTTGATAAGGTTTTAGCTTGTTCGACCACGCACTATGAATGTTGAGCTGTAATATAGTTTCCTATATTCAATACCTCATGTATTCCTACGATGTTTCTCACTTCTTATTGATTATATATACATACACTACGTGATCAAAAGTATCCGGACACCTGGCTGAAATTGACGTCCAAGTTCGTGGCGCCCTCCATCGGTAATGCTGGAAGGTAATATGATGTTGGCCCACCCTTAGCCTTGATGCCAGTATTCGCTCCCGTATGCATACCTTCAATCAGGTGCTGAAAGGTTTCTTGCGGAATGGCAGCCCACTCTTTACAGAGTGGTGGAACCGATGAGAGGTATCGATGTAGGACGGTGAGGTATGGCACGAAGTCGGCGTTCCAAATCATCCTAAACGTGTTCTATAGCATTTAAGTCAGGTCTATGTGCAGGCCAGTCCATTACAGGGATGTTATTGTCGTGTAACCACTCCGCTACAACCCGTGCAGTATGAACAGGTGCTCGATCGTGTTGAAAGATGCAATCGCCATCCCCGAATTGCTCTTCAACAGTGGGAAGCAAGAAGGTGCTTAAAATATCAATGTAGGTCTGCGCTGTGATCGTGCCACGCAAAACAACAAGGTGTGCAAGCCCCCTCCCGGAAACACACGACCGCACCACAACACCATCACCTCCGAATTTCACTGTTGGCACTACACACGCTGGCAGATGACGTTCACCGGGATTCGCCATACCCACACCCATGACATCGGATTGCCGCATTGTGTATCGTGATTCGTCACTCCACACAACGTTTTGCCACTGTTCAATCGTGTAATGTTGACGCTCCTTACACCAAGCGAGGCGTCGTTTGGCATTTTCCTGCGTGATGTGTGGCTTATGAGCATCCGCTCGATCATGGTATCCAAGGTTTCTCACCACATGCCTAACTGTCACAGTACTTGGAGTGGATTAAATGCCGGCGCCCTCTGTCAGGCAACAGAGGAGGTCGGCCTGTTCGCTGTTGTGCTGTACATGTCACTTCACGTTTCCACTTCACTATCACATCAGCAACAGTGGACCTAGGGATGTTTAGGAGTGTGGAAATCTCAGTACATACTTCTGACACAAGTGACAGCCAATCACCTGATTACGTTCGAAGTCCTTGAGTTCCACGGAGCGTCCCATTCTGCTGTTTCACGTAGTCTAATGACTACTGAGGTCGCGGATAATGAGTACCAGGCAGTAAATGGCAGCACAATGCACCTAAGATGAAAAACATATGTTTGTGGGGATGTCCGGATACTTTTGATCACATAGTGTATATAATCAATATTATACATATAAATTCCCTTCTATTTATTACTTTATTATGAAAGATGTGCACTTTGCCTCCTATTTACCCTTTCTGTTGCACTTTATTCATTACATCTTATTATTTTATACTACTTCACTCTATATACCGTCTTAGGATGGATATTACCACATCAATGGTTACTTCGTTTAAAACATTTTTTAAATCTTCAAATTTATATTTCCTTGATTCTAATCCTCTCGATTAGTTACGTTGTGTTTGCTATAACCTTTAAATGAACTGAAACTAGGAGTATTTAAATAGTGAAGTTGTTAATAAGTCTCTTAGTTTTTCTTCCGCTTATTGTAGGAAGAGAAAGTATTGCATTCCACTCAAAAATTGTATACTCATATTTGTTCGAAAGTATATACTCTGGGATGCTTATGAACCCCTTCCTCTCAAAAAAGGCATTTTTAGAAAAAAAATCTGATGTGTTACATTCACATGACTTTCTCTACTCTTGTACAATCTAATTTTACAAACGCCTATTCTCCATATGCTTCATGTTATCGAGATATCGAGTTGTCAATCTTATTGGTAATTTTCTTGTAGATGCAAGGGAAATATGGTAGCTTTTAAGCGATAGTCAAATATTTTAACGCTGGTTGCTATGTGCCGCATTCCATTCTCTTTGCATGTCCAGGACATAAAAAAAATCTGATGTGTTACACTCACATAACTTTCTCTACTCTTGTACAATCTAATTTTACAAACGCCTATTCTCCATATGCTTCATGTTAATCGAGATATCGAGATGTCAATCTTATTGGTAATTTTCTTGTAGATGCAAGGGGAATATGGTAGCTTTTAAGCGATAGTCAAATATTTTAACGCTGGTTGCTATGTGGCGAATTCCATTCTCTTTGCATGTTCAGGACATAAAAAAATGAATAACGAATTTGAGAAAAAGTATAAGTATTGGAAAATTTAAGGAAATAACAAGCAATATCTCGAAAACGGTTCACTCAACAAAAGAAACGTATATGACATAAGTTGTGTATTTTAACGCGATCTACATTTTTTGTGTAGTAAAATTTTGTCTATCTCTTATGGTTTACCAGTTATGCAAAAGTCGTTCACAATGAAGAATATTTTTGGAGACATTCCCAGAAAATTCGAGATATACATTTTATTTGTCATCACAATATCTTAAACATATGATATTTTAATCAAAATCGTTAGAGCCGTTTTTGAGAAAATTAAAATTTTCGAAAAATGTTCCATGTAAAGGGTAGTCTGGGGTGGGGGGATTTTCTTGAAAACCTTCGTGTCGCATCTCTGGAAGATACTGAACCTAAATACCAAGTTTGGTGTTTATCCGACTGTTCGTTTTTGAGTTATGCTGTTCACAGACACACAGACAGACACACAGACACACAGACACACAGACAGACACACACACGGACATGTTTCCAAAAATCCTTTTTTTGGATTCAGTGATTCTCAAAACATGTATTTCCGGTGAAATCTCGGTATCGAATTTTTGGGTGGAATGCAATACTTCCCCTACTTACTATACGTAGTAGAGAAAGTAAAAATGAATAACGCATTTGAGAAAAAGTATAAGTATTGGAAAATTTAAGGAAATAACAAGCAATATCTCGAAAACGGTTCACTCTACAAAAGAAATGTATATGACATAAGTTGTGTATTTTAACGCGATCTACATTCTTTGTGTAGTAAAATTTTGTCTATCTCTTATGGTTTACCAGTTATGCAAAAGTCGTTCACAATGAAGAATACTTTTGGAGACATTCCCAGAAAATTCAAGATATACATATTATTTGTCATAAAAATATCTTAAACATATGATATTTTAATCAAAATCGTTAGAACCATTTTTGAAAAAATTAAAATTTTCGAAAAATCTTCCATGTAAAGGGTAGTCTGGGGTGGGGGGATTTTCTTGAAAACCTTCTTGTCGCATCTCTAGAAGATACTGAACCTAAATACCAAGTTTGGTGCTTATCCAACTGTTCGTTTTTGAGTTATGCTGTTCACAGACACACACACACACACACAGACACACACACACACAGACACACACACACACAGACACACACACGGACATGTTTCCAAAAATGCTTTTTTTGGATTCAGGAGGTCTCAAAACATATATTTCCGGTGAAATCTCGGTATCGAATTTTTGGGTGAAATATAATACTTCCCCTACTTACTATACGTAGTAGAGAAAGTAAAAATATGTCTATTACTACTATATTTCAGATACAAATATCGAATAATACTAAATTTCACACTTCAATTTGAAATCCATTAAAGATGCAAAGTAAATGAAGAAATTCACTCACTGCAAACTATCCTTCCCGTTACATTCTAATCCGTTACATTCCCACCTATATAGGATATGGCTAATTTTCACTTTTCCGTTTAATTAGGTAATTTATGCAGAAAATAAACTGTCTCGCGCAGCAAGGCACTAGAAATAAATGCAAATTAATCCTGCTTTGGAAGTGCATGTTTACGTACTTTATAGCAGATACGAAACGTTTGCAAATAGATAGGTTTCGTTTTGCATTTATAATTTATCTGCCACTTACACACACCAGGTAGAGGAAGTATTCCATTCGGTCAAAAAATTTGACTTAGAGATTTCACTAGATATGCGTGTTTTGAGATCCTCTAAATAAAAGGCATGCCTGGATCTTTGTGTCTATGAATAATATAGCCTAAAAACGAAAAATCAGATAACTGATAATTTCAGTTTTTTAAGGACATACGGCGAGGATTTACAACAAAATTTCGCAACTCCAAAACAACTCATTTCATGGAAAACGTTAGCTATTTTTGGTTTTTTCAAAAAGGAATAACAATTTTAATTAAAATATAATTAATTTGATACAATGACATGTAAAATGAAATGTGGATAAACTTTAAATTTTCTGTGAATAATCTGTGAAATGCTTTCCATTATTGAATTTTGTATAACTAAAATTATAAGAGCTAACCTTATCGTAGTAAAAATGCAGAGATCATTAAAATACACAATTTATATCGCGTAAGTTTTTTTCTTAGCAAAAGTAGTTTCCAAAATATTGTTCTTTCATTTAAAGGGAGATAAAAAGCGTTATCCTGCTAAGTCCTGTTAAATTTTAATATACCATTATCTCAGAAACCATTTAAAATATCAGAGTGACATTTTTAGAGGATGTAAATATATGCTATGTGAATGCTGTTGATGGCAGACATTCCCCTTGGACACTCGTAAGTGTGGGCGTACCTCAGGGGTCAATTGTAGGTCCCACTTTCTTTATTATTTATGTATATACATAAATGATTTACCGAAATTAATTAATAGTAGATGCACACAGCCATTATATGCGGATTATCTATCCATAATAACATTTGGTAAAGACAAATGATGCACATAAAGAACTTGTGGCTGTAAACTTAAACATAGAAGACTGTTGAGCTGTAAATTTTTTTCGTTTAAATAAAAAAACTGAGAACTTAGGAATCTTCTTAAACAATAGAAATAGTTACAACGCATCAGTTAAGTTTCAGCGAATATACAGGGTGATTTATGAAGAACTGGCAGAATGTTCTGGAATTTCGATTGCCTGTCACTAGATGCGCAGATATTCATGTTTTATTCGTAATTGTTAGTTTTATTGTCGGCAAATGTTTTTGAGATTTTGTTCTTGTCAACGTGAAAATAGAGTACACATTAAATGAATGACTCTTCCTTGTAAAGCAGTTCTGAATTACGAATTCAATTACAGCTCCTCAAAGAGCATACCAGAGAGAATTTGCTGTTCGTAATCCTTCCCAAAGAAACACAATACTAGGACTCGTAAACAAATTGGAAACAACCGAATCTCTGGTGAGTGAAAACGGCAAAACTCATTCCTCTTGGCTTCCCACGGTTGTGGTTGACGTAAGAACACGACTGGATCAGTCAAAAAATCATTAAGACGTTTGTCGCAGGAGGCAGGGTACAGCTACTCAATGTATCAGTGAGCTGTGAAAAGTGCAGGCCTAAAGCCGTATAGGATTACAGTCGTCCATCAGTTACAGGAACCAGATAAGGATAGACGACTGAATTATTATCGTTGGTTTCAGGTGTTCGTTGTACAAAATCCTGCCATATTGTCCATCACATGGTTCACAGATGAAGCATGGATCCATTTATCCGGCTATGTGAACTCACATATGCACCGGGTTAAAATCGGAGTTTGGTGCGCAATATCCGCACAGAGAATAGTGGGACCAATTTTTTATAACGATGTGAACACTGCAGGGCATCGACGGATTTTCATGGAGTTTGCTGAGCAATAAGACGATGTAGAGCTGAGTCAAGGATATTTTTAGCAGGGCAGCGCTACATGTCATACATCAAATGAATCCATTGAACGTATTGCAAGTTTCTTTGACAACCGGATAATTTCCAAAAACCTGTGGCCACCGAGATCTCCAGATTTGACTTATTCCTATGGGATTACTTAAAAGACAGGGTTTATGCTACACGACCTCAGACATTGGACGTTCTGAAGCACAACATTACACAGGAGATTCAAGCTATTGACAACAGAGTCCTCCAACGAGAGGCCAGTAACACGGAACACTATGCAGGATGGTGGACATTTTCTACATTTGCTATAGAGATAAATAATCTTCCAAAATTCCTCTGCATTTCAGGTATAATAAGTTGTCGCTAGCAACAACAATAAATGTGCCAGTTCTTCATAAATCATCCTGCATGAAAACCAGCACTTAAATGGGATTGTCACGCTGAACTAATGAGTAAGAGGCTATATCTCATTTTCCCGGTAAGCCAGACGTCTGATTGTACGTTTTCAACTTTGTCCTACACACATGGTTAGTGTGGACAATTAATTCATTAATTTACCTAATAGAGGCTAAATTATAAAGCCCGGTACTTAAAATACTTACAGCATCGTAAGTCGCTATATGTTTGTAGCGCTTCAGAACAATGAGATCTTGTGGTTTACCGGCAAAATGCGAGTCAGCTGGAGAATTTGATGTCCTACCGAAACGTTGCCATGGTAGCTCAGTGGTTAGAGTAACCGAATGGAAACCGAGAGATCCGTGGTTCAAATCCCGGCTATGGCATTTCATTTTTTAGTCCTCTGATTCTACCTTTCCAAATTTTTATAATCCTGTATAGTAGATAAACGCTGAGCGATAGAGAAAACGTACAAACCAAAAAAATAGATCTGTTGAACACACACAGTTTATTTCAAGTAAATTTTGTTGGCATAAGCCATTTTCGAGATATCCGTTATTAATGGTTCGCCTTGTTCAACACTTTTTCATTTAGTCCTGTCGACATTCGTTTGTTTTCCACGATTGTATGTAAAGAGCAAGGTCAGCATACAGTTTCCTGTTCTTAAACATTTGACTACGCTGTTCCTTTTTGTCTATAACGAAATGTGTAATGTATCATTTTCTGTGAAGGTTTATTTCGATTAAAATTAATTTAATAGAAAGATAAACTTGACGCAGTATTTTTAACACTTAAATAATATCAGTCTAATTATATAATATGTAAATTCAATAATAGCCCGCTTTAAAGCAATATGTGTGTAACAATATATAAAAAGTGTATATTACAGCCATTGGAAATGTTTATATTATTGTTATGTTCAATAATGTTATGTGCATGTATTACGTAATTTAATAATGTAGGAGCTGTGAGAATAATAGGTTAAAAGTTGCTAACAATGAGGTAACAATGAGATAACCTTGAGGCAATAATGAATTTGAAAATTTAAATGCTACTAGTCATTATTGGAGTAACAATAATGTAATATATGTGACAGTTTATAAAATAGCCAATCACAAACCAGAAAAGCTTTGGTTAAATGAAGGTATTCTATTGGACTAGGATTATCCAATCAGAAATTGAAATACAGAAATTTACAAATTTAGGCGGTAGAAATCAAGTCAGTTGCTAGTAGACAGCGCTCATAACTGGACGCGTTGGTTGTTGACAGTGTTTCTACTCGGACGCGAGATGTGTCCTCCAGAAATTTAATACATATTTAGTGTGAGATGAAAACTACTTTACGTGTTAAAAAGTGCAAGTAATTAACAAAGGAATCCCACAGCTCTCTATGTCAGTGAAGTGTTATTAAAATCGTGTCAAGAATTAATAAAAGGGGGTGAATTAAAAATTATAATCTGTGTAAGCCTACATTCTTCAGCCGCATCACGCCCTGTTAAGAAATTCGTGTCTCTAACAATAATACTGACTCAGCCGAGGCAAACATAAATATATAATATTTAAAGAAACAGTCAAAATTACAAGGTGAACATTTTTTTAAACATGTTTGGGACGAAGGCTAACGGGAGCATTTTACCATACGTGCGGTTGCAACTATTTCATGTTGGGCTCCCCAACAGTTGAAATATAATACAACTCCTTTAATGCAACCTACTTCAAACTTTCGCAATAATACTTTGTTTAAGCACTAATAAACGATATAGAAAGCCAAATGAATGTTACATATATTTTATAAACTTTTCGTAACATTTAGAGGAAAGTTTGCTTGAAATATTTAAAATAATGTCTTTATGTAATCAGTTTTAGCTTAGTTGCGCGATCCAAAGTGTCATATTAATTAGAGACAGAACGACTTTGTGTATTTAAACTGGACGGTGGGGTACTTGCTTCAGCTGTGAACCTCTGCAATAACATACAGCTGTCTAACAAATAGAGATAAACGCCAAGCGGTGACAGAACTGAGGGGTTTTGTGAAATCCAAGCTTCTGGCACAAGTTATGAGTTTCCGCCGCAATCTAATACTCGCACCTGTGCCCGAGGTGTACATTTTGCAGTCGACTAGAAATCCGTTTGACAGCATTAAGGATGGGTCGTAGAATCCTTTAAACTATAATCAAATTTCACGTATTCCGAGGATCATCGGTAATCAATGCCGCTGGGATTCTCGCGGTACAAACCGCATTAAAGTGGTGTGCAGCTGATTAGCCTGCAGCGAGGCGATTGAGTGGGCCGTGATTGTTTGCCTGTTCAACGTCATGCACACATCAAACATGGAGCTAAATGAACTAACATAAAACTGACACCGCGCACAGTGAATTTTATTTGCTTAGTTAACGCTTTTTAAATATATGTCTATACTGTGGCTTTGCCTAACGTGTTAACATAACTATGCTATCAGAACGAGGGCTTAACCAATTTGTAATATTTAGAGTTTGGTTGTTACATGCAAAGCTTACTAAACACTTAGAAGTAATACTTCAAATGGGGATTTCAACCCAGATATCAGGTATTGGATTCACCTTTGAGGTATGATTTTGTTTTGTTGAGAAGCATTCCAGAGATAGGCCTTTTCAAAGCAATGATATCACCTTCTCTAATTCCCAGATTACGTAACATTCCTGTTCCTGCTTCAAGCTATGCTCAGTGCTTCCTGGGTAGGCTTGATTGCTTCTTCCTCTCGGAATGTAATTTAAGGTTGCTTTTGGGGACCTTTAATTGCCCAAATGGACCTTTAATTGACCAAATGTTCACCCCACATTTGTCCATTATCTGGTTTTACTTTCTCTTACACTTAAACTGCTGGTCAAAATTTTCCAGACACTCAGTGAAAGAAATGCAATTCAGCGTTTAGCCTGAATTTTATTTATTCCAAGTAGTACAAGCAACGCAAAAATCACTCTTGATAATGCAATATTAGTTTAAAAAATAGCATAGTAGTATGTTACGAAAATTTACGAAATAAGTGTCACATTCGGTGCTTCTACCTGGCCGTCTGGAAGCACCAGGCATGCCGCACCAAATATTATTTAAACTGTATGCCATTTTGACACCCTCCCTCTCACGCAGTTGTGAGAACCATCGAGAAGCGGTGACTTATTTATATTACTTCACCGCCAGAAAAGAAAGAAGCATCTGAAACTTTGAGCGATAGCCAGACCGGTTTTTTTCCTCTTGCGGCCATATCGCCCGAGGAAAATGGTTCCGCAGAGCGCCATGTCAGGGGAAAGGCAGTGCTGTTGCTGCTCACATCCTCTCTCCCCTGCACTGAAAGCCTAGCTGGAAGTAACGTGAAGAAAGAAGAGGAGAGTCGGCGAGTTTCAGCCAACGAGCTACTAGAGAGCAATTTCTTTAGCAGCGGACACGTTGCGTTCGCCCGAAGTTTCGGTCTTAGTAAAGTATTCTCTAACCTATTTTGGCCGTAATTTTCTAAATTTCAATCATAGAGCATACACACATATACTTGTCAAAATGGCTGTAAAGGAAAGGCGCTGTGAGCAAAAGCGTTATATTTGAGTGTAGATTTCAATATTTTCACGTATATACTAAATTCTCAAAGGGAACGAGTTGGATGCTTTGTATGACAAATGTGCAATCACATTTTAGTTCAGCATATTTCAAGGAGACCACACGAAGACTTCCAGGAAAATAAATCCATTACACCAAACTAGCCTTTATATACATTTTCTCAAAAATATTTTATTAAAGTGCTCTACTTTAAATGACAAGTAAACTGTATAATTTGAATTTTCTGGGAATAGCGTCAGAAATCCTCTTCATTCGGAATTATTTTTGAAATTAATCTTAAATAATAAGGGATAGACCAAAGATTATTACGCAACAAGCCTACGTCTCTTTCAAACACACAATGAATTTCAAATGATTGTAACCTCTGCAATTTCCGAGATATGTATCCCTTTTATTATTTTCAATTTTTCAATACTTTGTCATTTTTTGAAGTGATCAAAATTCAAATGTTTCTCGTGATCATCCAAGGAGTACGGAATTTCAAGCCAGCACATAAAATATTTGACATCGCTTCAACCTCCTGCATCCCTCTTGTATCTACAAGGAAATGTGCGTGCAAATTATATTATTTCTGCAGACTGTATATCAGCTAATATGAAGCGGATTAAATAATAACCTTTTGTAAAATAGTTTTTAGATGAGAAGGTAACATAAATGATAGTGACTAGAGAAAGTCATGTCAGTGTAGCACATCAGATTTTTATTCTTTCGTTATTTCCCCATTTTATCTACTTTTGTACTGCCTTCACGATCTTGAGGGATTTCATTTGTGGTTGTGGAATTTTATTTGTTTTCTTTTGAGTTGGTAGCCAGTGTTCACTAATATAAAACACGTGGTTAAGCCATGTACGTACAAAATTTCATTTCGGTCTACTTTGTAATTTTGGTTTTAAAATTTCTTTGAATTATTTGAAATATGCTAGCTTTGACTTCAATATTTTATGATTCTTAAACTTGCAAAACGAGATATTTAAATTCGGATACCTTTCCAGAATTTTGTCCTGTGTTACAATGTTCTATTTGATTGTCTCTTTACTTTTAAAAACCATTATGTTTGTTTTCTTAACGGATATTTTAAAACTTCAGAATTTGCAGGAGTTAAAGGATACACGAATTTTAGTAACCATAGTTCATTTTCTTCAATAGTAATTTAGTTTGGTGATTACTTTGTCATGTTATAACAAGTCAATGCCGTATTCTAAACACACAATTACTGACGTAACTAGATCAGTTATAGGCGACTAAAAGGACATCTGATCAGGATAACTCATTGGTAATGTTAAAACGTTAAAATCCTGCTACAATTCAACGCCACTAGGATTTCTCATAGTGCCTCTGCTACACAGAGTGAATACTTACTTGGTTTACAGTTTTTACGAGTTTTAAAATCCACATAGGAGCATAAATTTATAGCACAGCTATCGACTAGGAGATATATATAACAATAAAGGAATAATTATAATAAATAATTTCTATATATTAAATCAATGTATAATGTAACAAGCTTTGCAGAAAGATTTATCCGAGAAATAGGTCATGCTAACCAATCATTAGCGACAGCCGCAGTAGCGAACGCATTAGCTTAAAGATTCTGGGAATTCAGCTAGATTATAAACTCAGCTCGCTTTGCAGTGTCACGTAGGCTGATTCTGGAAAAAAGAAAGGCACTTCGATTCTGATGTTTTAGCCAAGCCCCATGGTAAAAAAATTAAGAGGCACACGTAGGATTTTAAATATTAGCTGCATTGAATGATAACGTTGGTTGGGGAGTGATAAAGGTAACAAAGACGTACAATTTTGAAACAGAGAGAGAGAGAGAGATAGAGAGAGTCTGGTACCGTTCGTGCACACAGTTATGCATACATTTATCGGTTTGGTACCGTCTTCCATACTTACTGCTTGTGTGATATTTTATGCACTTAGTGACGCGCTTATGTGAGTAAAAGTTCGCGGCTATTGCGAGAGGTCTCGCCAATAAGCATTTTAGCGACTCACGGCAAGTTACGCTTCTAGTTTCTTTTATTGCGGAAACAGTTACTTCGAACCGTGAAATTGTTACTGCAGAAGTAAGCAGATGTAATAATTCAGGTGTTACAACATTGAGTGCTATGATTCATAATCAGTTTCATTCTTTACCATCAAAGAGTGGGCAACTCACTTCAATAACTCAAATATTAGTTCACAATGAATTTCGAGTCAATTTAAGCTGGTGTTGTCCACAATACATCCCCGCATATCCCGAGAGAAAATCTTATATCATTACAGTGAAGCAGCTGGCACTCGAGACAACATAATCAACAACGAAGCAGGTGAAGTAAACGGCATTTAAACGACGATCATCGTTTCTGCTTCAAACTGGCGCCTCATTGTGGTGAAAAATCATTACAGCTTCAAATTCAATAAAAGCTAAGATGAACAGACACAACAGTATGAAATTCTAAGTCTTGTCGCTCACAGAAATAAAGTAGGTGTTACAGTAGCCAACTCTAAGGATATGTCTCCAGCTAAGCCAAAAACATCCTACAACTGCATTCGAAAACAAGACACTTTAAAAAGTAGCTATTTGACCTTCGAAGTTAGTGATCTTAAATTAGTGATTTATGAAAAAATGAAGTAAAGCTGTCTATAACGTTGTAAATTTACCTAAAATGTAGCAAACTATAGTATTATTAATTTCAAACTTCCCGCGAGATAATTTAGCGTATGACGTCAAAGTACCTCTTCTTGAATAACCTTTGAGAGAAACATAATGTTTTCAGGGGAGAGTGCAACTTGTCGATGTTTACAAAACAACCAGGATCTTTAGACCACAAGCTGCGTATTACTCATTTATTTATGACTAGGAACACGGATACTATATTTCGTTTGCATGTCTGAAGAGAGAAAGAATTGACGTTAATCGATGTGTACCTAAATTCTTCTTATGTCTGCCACGATATAGTTGCGCTTGAGGAGGTAGCCACAGTTTTTTGTTGACAATGCCTAACGTCATCAATACTAGGGATCAGAGGAAAGTGAGGGGCAAGGCGATAGGGTAATGTACAGTTACATAATGAAAACGGTACAATGTAGGCCATAGTGTTGCTAGTAAATACAACTCGGAACTACAGAGGTTTTCTTTACCTGTCTGTCCCGATGCCCTGCTCACTTGTTCCGTAACTGTTTAGTTCCTCTTCCCAGCGAACACACTCGTATCGTGGCTGACTAGTAGTTTTATAGCAAACATAACGGAACTGAAAGAGTTTAGCTCCGTTTGCTACTACCTATAAGTCTTTTACAATAGCAATAACGTCTTGATTCTTGTTTTTATAATGTGTTTTTAGGTCAATAAACCATTTTGTGTTGAAGCTACGCTCGTAAATTTAATTTTGCTTTTGCGTTCCAGTTAAATTAAAAAAAAAGCAGTGAACGCACATTTGTGAATACACTAAGGCATTCATTGCCTTGAATCCAAAGTACGAGTAATTTATGTCTTTTCCTCCACGGAGTTTTCACCTGCATTTGTTTCAGTTTTAGGGCATCTGATATTGCCTGTAATTTATCGTGGGAGCGCTGGAACAGTAGCTGTTATTGGAGATTAAAACATAAAGTTTCACGACGGAGATAATTTGCATTTCAATCGCTGATTGTTGCCGTCTCTCTTTCTCTCCCATGAGCGCACGAATGAAGTCCGTAACGTTCTAAATAAATTGATAGGATCAGTTCCGTAAATTAAAATTTGCACGTGTATTTTTGTGAAAATTTTTTTGTCTTTGTGCAATACTAGATCTCCAAGAATGTATGGCGAGATTTGATGGGGTGTTATGAAGTATTGTCTGTAATAGATTGTAAGTTCTTGCAAATTAGATCGCTACTTTGTGTCATTGTTGCCGTCATCGTAATAGAAACGTTGTTGTTATTACTTTCTCTACCACGTACATAGTAGGTAGAGAAGGTATTGCATTCCACCCAAAAATTCGATACTAAGATTTTTGAAATATGGTTTTGAGGTCCCCTGAATAAAAAACGCACATTTAGAAAACGATCCGTGTGGTGGTGGTATGTGTGTGTTTGTGTCTGTGAACAGTATAACTAAAAAACGAAAAGGTGGATTAATACCAAACTCGGTATTTAAGTTCAGTACCTTCCAAAGATGCGACACGACATTTTCAAGAAAATTCCCTACCTCAAACACCCTTTACACGGAATATTTTTCGAAATTTTTTATTTTCTAAAGAATAGCTGTAACATTTCGATTAAAACAGTATCATATATTAAAGATGTTTACATAACAAATAAAATTTATATCTTGAATTTTCTGGGAATAGCCTTTGAACTTCTCTACATTCGGAAGAAATTTTGTATAATATTGTGTAAGTGGTAAACGTTAAGCGATAGACGAAAACCTATTGCACCAAAAAAATTTACACCTCTTTAAAACACACAATTTATTTCAAATAAGATTTTTTTTTTTATTTTTGGCATACCATGCCAACAGCCATTTCCGAGATATCCGTTATTAATTCTTCGAATTGTTCAATACTTAGCCATCGTTTAAAGTACCGTCAACATTCAGCTGTTTCTCTCGATTGCATGGAAATAGTATGGAATTTTAAGGCCAACATATGGCGTGCAGGACTTAAACATTTGACTATCGCTATTACCTTTGTAATATAGCTATTTCTACAATGGATTGAAATGAAGTAGATAGAAAAATAAGCCTTAGTAAGAATAATTTGTATACACACTACTAAACGACAGAAGGTAGAGAATGTCATGTGAATTTATCACATCAGATTTTTTCCTAGAAATTTAGATAGACGAACTGAAGTATCAAACACACTATGCACATAAATCATTCAGGAGTATTTGCGGACAGTGAAGATTAATATGTTATGGTTTGTATAAGTTATACGCAAGAGGCACAGACGATATAGTGTCGATTCGGACGATAACATAAGAAGAATCTGCTACATGGTATAAACGGTTCATAAGATCAGGAGTGTCCAAAATAACAAAAAGTAGGAAAGCCTAGAACATAAGAATTAAATGTTCTCCGATGCAACAAACCAAATGTTCGGAGTCTCATAATTTCATCGATTTTCTTTTAGCGGGTTCGTTTAGATACCTCATCTGTTGTGAATTCTATGTCAACAATTCCCAATTAGTAAAGAACTATTCAAGCAACACCTTGACTTTTCGCATGTTTTCTTGAGTCCCGCTCTCTTTCTTTCCCCGTCGTGACGTGTTCCAGATGGCAGATTTTAACTTCAGTTGCGGATCGTGAAGAAAACCTATGTTTTGTCTTCCATTATGATCCAGTTGAGAAAGATGGATCATTGGCAGCATCGATGTCACGATAAATCATACGATCGTCGCTTTAGTCTTGCATTAGGACGCCTGGCTCACTGTAATGAGTAACACACGACATATTCAGGTCATCAGGGAGAACCTTTTGGAAAGTAACATGGCTTATCCCGGCTGCTGCTGCTATAACGCCTACCAATTGGGATCGCAACTTCTTCGAGCTAGCGTTTGCGGCCGACAATACGCTGATCCAAACATTCTATCCCCTGGAAAAAGAAAATAAAGAAGAAAATCTGATGTGTTACACTCACATGACTTTCTCTACTCTTGTAAAAACTATTTTTACAAACGCTTATTCTCCATATGCTTTATGTTAATCGAGATGTTAATCTTATTGCTAATTTTCTTATAGGTGCAAGGGGAATATGGTAGGCTTTAACCTATTGTCAAATCTTTTAGTACGTAAAAAATAAATAACGAATTCTCATTTGAGAAAAAGTATTGGAAAATTTAAGGGAATAACAAGCAATATCTCGAAAATGGTTCACTCAACAAAAAATGTATGACATAAATTGTGTATTTTAACGCCATCTACATTTTTTGTAAACTTTTCTCTATTTCTTATGGTTTACCAGTTATGCAAAAGCCGTTCACAACGAAGAATACTTTTGGAGATATTCCCAGAAAATTCAAGATATACGTTTCATTTGTCATTAAAATATCTTAAACATATAATATTTCAATAAAAATCGTTAGAGCCATTTTTGAGAAAATTAAAACTTTCGAAAAATGTTCTATGTGAACGGTAATGTGGAGAAGAGGGATTTTCTTGAAAACCTTCGTGTCGCATCTCTGGAAGATACTGAACCTAAATACCCAGTTTGGTACTTATCCGACTGTTCGTTTCTGAGTTATGCTGTTCACAGACGCGCGCACACACACACACATAGACACACACACGGACATGTTTTCAAAAATGGTTTTTTCTTGGATTCAGGCGGTCGCAAAACATATATTTCCGGTGAAGTTTCGGTATCGAATTTTTGGGTGAAATAGAATACTTCCCCTACGTACTATACGTAGTAGTGAAAGTAAAAAGATGACACTGTAAACTTGTTTCATCACTTAAACCGTTGTGTTAACGGAATTTGCTAGGTTTTAGCATAAGCTGATGTTGCTCCTTACTCAAACTGCAACATTTTTTCAGTTCCTAAGCAGATATTCAAATCACGCACACTAAAGAAACCGCAGTTCTGCTTATTTCTTGTGCATTAGAATAACCGACATGACACCGTACCGCGGCACCATCCATTCGCTCTACTGCACCGTAGCGACACCCTGTGCCAGTCCACGAACTTAGTGACTGTACTAGGATAAGTAGGTGTGAGAAAGTATAATTCACAGGGTGTCAATGCGAAGTGAAATCCACATTTGATGAACTTGAGAATCTTTAGAGCTATAAAGTTCAAAGCAACTTTAGCTGCTCTATGTACATGATTTGTTATGCATTAACAGGTTACACATCCATTCATACTACGTGCATGGATGAGGGTCCAATGGTGCGTCGAGCGCGACGATTTTCCGACGCTGTTTGAGTTTCCACACACTTTCTGCATCTTCATTTGTTCTGCATTTTTGGCTGTATTGCATTTTGTTCTCTTCCTTATGGAATCCATGCTTTCATTGAAATACAGAAAATCTTATGACGAGTTTTGAAGTTTTTAAAAAAGTTTGTTTATATTTTTAAGGTTTTCTTTTTACTGAAAACATATTCCGTATTTTATTTTATTGCTAAATAAATACTGCATAAAATGTCAACAATAATGACTAATTTCTACCACCTCCTCTAAGTTAAAGAATCCATTTCTCGCGGATTGTTCTGATTTATAAATTCTTTAGTAGGTAATACTCCAGTTTAAAATTTATTTAAAATAGACAAAAGCATTTTGGTGATGGAAATTATTTCTTGATAATTCTTTGAAGAATTTGAGTACTTATAATACAGAGAGCATAAGTTTGGTTGGTAATCAATAGGTTTTTCAAATGTATTTAATTCCGCATCTCTGTGATAATATTAAATTATAATAGTTGGGTAAATGAACTGTTACTTCTTGTTTTTCTACTGAGGGCGGGTCCCACATTTCCTACCTCCGTTAGCGATCATCTCCAGAAGATACATGGCCTCCCCATACACATACTGTTGGTGTGTCTAATCATTCTATGTGCACAATAGAGGATAAGTTGATAAAATACAATGGCTTTTTATGCTGCTATCGTGTGGCCTTGTTGGGTTCACTTAAGCACCCCGGTTAGTCTACGATTGCCAGTAGATGCTGGAATGCATTGCATGTGTGGGCTTTCTAATGTTAGTTTCTGGGTGATATCTGGCAATCGTCCTAAATATTATCAAGGGAAATAAACAAGCACGTAATATTAAACAAATTTGCAATTAACATCTTACAATACCGTGTTTAAGAACAAGACTAAACATTAAATTACGTCCGCAATATACAATTTTGTGGGAAGATTTGTTGAAATTATATGTTTGTCACATGGTAAGTACTGGTCTAATGATGTTCCTTTGTGATGATTAATTTGAATATAAACCTTTGATTATTTCTGTGTATTTGCAGCTATAGAGGCTGTAGGGATTCAAATTTTCTGATAAACAGTTTCTGTAGTCTAACTTTGTGATTCCATGCTTCAATATTTGAAGTCTGACAAAAAATGGTTTCATACAATACGGAACTATTACTGCGTAAAAGTATGTACTTGTTTTGTATAATCGGATATAAATGACAAATTTGAAATTACCCATTTTCATAATGTCCTAGAGTCAATGAAGGTCCATATATAGTGAATGTTTTTAAATACATAAACACATCAGGATTATTCTTCTATAGTGCGAGCCTTTGTTTTTTCTTTCTTTGTATACACGTTATGTTCCCTGTAAATAACTTTTAAAAACATCACCAGCGTTTCCAACTAAGATTTACTGCTAGGTACGTTTAGTTCATGTGAAATTCCCTCATTCCATTGGATGGAGTTGGTGAAGATTTCGGGGGAGAAGTGGCTTTCCATTTCGGTACACAACGTGAGAGAGCCGAAGAGGCTTAGACTTGATGTCTACAGCACGTGCTGGTGACAGCGGTTTTTGTTTTGAGACTTTATCGCAGTTTCCAGTGTATGGTGGTTAGTACAGCAAAGCAGCTGAAATACCACGTAAGCCTTAAACGGAACGCTTTAAATATCAGTTATTGAAGAGTCTTCTCGAGATTTACTGTGTCTCTTAATCAAAATATTGCTTTAATTCCTCTGACAGTTAATTAATGTGGAGGAAGTATTCTGTTCAACCATTTATAGGATATAGAGGTTTGAAGATCACCTAAATCCTGAAACGAAATGCCAATTAGTTTTTGAATAGTATTTAACGCCCGCTCTTAAAGTTATGACAAGCAGGAGGTAATACACAAAATGATAGTTTGAAATGAATGTGAGGAGAAAAGGTTTCAGGTCTGAGTTACGGCTACCTCCCCGGCATTTATGAATAATGGGGACTGAGGAAAACCTATTAAAATCTTCAATCCTGGCGAAAGTCGAACAATCGACCTCTCGTTTATGAGTCCAGTGTTAATTACTTCGGCCAGCCGTCTCAAAAGTGGTATTCCAACTTCCAAAAAAGTGAAGATTTTCAAGAAATAACTCTCACCCTGAACAATCCTTTAATTGCAGAGCAGTTCATAATTTTATTTTATATAAACACTTCTCTATGAATTTTGATGAAGGTGTCAAAAGTTTAAGATTTGGGAGTAAAAAATAAAGTGTATCCTTTACATTTTTTAAACAGATAGTGAAGGTTTCTTTATTATTATTTAATTTTATGCACCAGGGAAATCTAAAGAAATTATAGCTGTCAAGGATATGCGCTTACTCCTTCGTTTCATATGTTACATAATGAGACTGGCTCGATTCTTCCAGTCTCCAACTCGTTTGAAAAGCAACAACAAATATACCGAACTATGGTGGAGTTTCCAGTTCACATGCCCTCTTGTGAAAATGGGTATTTACCCGTTCGAGTATACGCTCGTTCGAGAGTTCACATGATAGCGTTATTGTGTCACACGTATTACTTCAGTGCGTAAGGCATGACAATGGTCTATGCCATGTTACTGCGTTCTCGACTTTGTTTCTACCTACTATTGTGGTAAAAATTTCTTTTATTACGTTATGATACACAAATTGAATTTTAATGCTGTGTTTTATCATTACACCTAAGTAAAATATGTATGCAAATATGTTACCAAATAAATATCATAAAACGTTTAATATACAATTTCATTAGGAATTTCTGTGAGAGAGAAAAGAACTCTGTTATCTGTATAAACATTTGGTTAAATAAACATGACAAATTATATATTACAATGCAACAAATGAAATAATGGTTACTCCTTAAAGTTAAGAAGGACACCCTTCGTCCTATTATTTACATTAAAGAAACTCGGGTAAACTAAAACTAGAAGTTTTACCTGGTAGGATTCTAAATGAAACGATGGTCTAAAAATTCTATCTAATAATCTGCCATTTCAGATAGGCCAAATAGAAGGGGTAAATCTAGTGCTTCAGTGCTTCAGATTATCATAAAGGGATAAGTAATGTAGTGTTTGGAGAAGTTTATTTTAGGAGTTGTATTGTAGTTCAACTGTTGGGGAACCGAACTTGATGAAGTAACTGCAGCCCCACGTATGCTACATAGTTTCCGGTGGCCTTCGCCCCAAGTTTAAAAAATTAACTTTTTATTTTGTTTTTTTTAAAATATTATATACATTTATGTTTTCCTCGGTTGCGTCAGTATTAATTTGTAGAAACATGTGTCTTTGCCGGGGGTGATGCGACTAACGAATGTAGGCTTACACAAATTATAATTCTTACTTCACTCCTTTTATTAATCCCTGACACGATTAAATAACACTTCACTGATATAGAGAGCTGTGAGATTATTTATCGCTTACTTGCACCTTTTAACACGTAAACTTTATAATATTCTCGCCGTAATGAAGTTTCGCTCACACTGAATACGTATTAAACTGTTCAGGAACGCGTATGGCGTCCAGTTTGGAACGCTGTTTGCTAGCAACTGACTTCTACCGCCTGAATTTGTAAATTTCTGTATTTAAAATCTCTGATTGTCTAATCCTATTCCAATAGAACCCTTTTATTCAACTTAAGCTTTTTCTGGTTGTTGATTGGCTATTTATAAACTGTTTTAAGAATTACATTAGTGTTGCTCCAAGAATTACTAGTAGCATTATTAAACTTTCCAATTCATTATTGCCTCAAGGTTACCTCATTGTTAGCAAGTTTTGACCTCTGTTATCACAGCTCCTATATTGTTAAATTATGTAATACATTCACGTAACATTACTATACACGTATATAATAATATAAGCATTAATACAATAACTGTTACACACATTTTATGTTATTTATACACATATTGCTTTAAGGCGGGCTGTTATTATATTTTATATATTATATACTTAGACTGAAACCATTAGTGTTAAAAATACTGCCTCATGTTTTGAGAATGGTTTACCGACCTCCTCCAGACTACAAGGGTGTGATAGTAATCGGTAATGCGAGCTATCACTCTGACCTTAAAAACAAAACCATCATACAAATTACAGGAAAGCTGAAAGGTCATGGCTCCAAACCAAGAATATACCTCATCTTCATACACTATAATCAAAAAATAAACTATGGTTCAGAAACTTAGAAAAAACCCTTGGGAGGGCTAACTCACCTGGTCATGTATTCCCCCTCTCAAACTGCCTTGGGCGGGCATGCCTCTCGTACTCTGCCTCTGAGCACCACACTCTTAATTTCGCCTAGACTCTGTTTTATTTTAATCTCACAAAATCGTTTATCACTTAAGCACACCACTGTTGTAACTATCCAACTGTACAGGCAGCATAAGATACAAGAGCATTGCAATAAAAATACTGCATTTGTAGATTACTGCGACAAGCCACGCAAAGAGTAAGGTGCAGAGGATGTGAAAACAAATGTTTGCATATAACTAGCGATAGCCTTTCACATACATGTGGTATTATCATGGGATATCTTTAAAAAGTTAATTCATACTTTCTAGAGTATTTTATAGTATCTCTTCAGAGATAAAAGTTCTTCGCTGATTTAATTTCATAATACAAACTATTCCCATTGAAGTTTTACTAAGAAATCTACCAACTTTAATTTTTTTACAGGGAGACCATCATCATCATCTCGAAACTGTGCTCTTTAAAAGCTTTTACAGAACTGGAATAAGGATTTTAGTTTTTGAATTATCACGATGTAAACAAGATCCTATTACAATTTTCTACACTATAAAATTGCTTGTTCACTACAGCGACGTAAGGCTTGTTTCCCGCGTATCAGCCCACTTCCTCTTTAAATCCCTCATTGGATAACTCGGTAGCTATAGGCAAAAGACAAGTAGAGTGGAGGCGATTTATCCCTCCAGAATACTCGCGCAGTCCGTAGTCCGAGGGATTTTACTAAGTTGTTATACTATAATTGTTAAACAACCGACAAAACTTATTATTGTTAGTAATTCATTGTTAGTATATACATTTCGCTTGCATTTCATCTGTAATGTATCATTCATGTGCATTATCACGCGAACTTGAGCTACGTATAAGGAAGGCAACAACGCTAATAAAGTAAACGGACTGAGCCTTCCCCTTGGGTCTGGTTATTCTGGGCGTTCGAACAGGAAATCAGAGGGGGCACCGCTCGGTATCCAGTATATAGGAGCTTATTTGTGTTTGAAGACATGAATGACACAAAATAGTGACCAGAACTGGTTCGATGGACAGCTATAAAACAAATATAAAAATCATGCAACAGCAATAAACGCTAAGATCAATTAAAACATACCATCTATGTGAAATGATATTTTACTTCCACTTCCGTTTACCTATGCTGAGAATAGAAATTATTTTATTCCATCCAGAAAGTTGCAAATACACGTTTTGAGATTCCTGAACTCAAAAAAAAACTTTTTTAGACATGTTGTGTGTTGGACAGAGAGAGCATGTCCTATAAACCATAAAAAAAGCTGAATGAATACTATATTTCACATTTAAACACCTTTCAAGGATGCAATACGACAGTTTTCAAGAAATTATCCAGTTCCAAATTACCCTTTACTTAGAAAATTATGCATTATTTTTTATTTTGCCCAAGAATGCGGTTGACTATTTTAATTAACATATCTCATGTTCGATACATTGACATGAAGAATAAAACATAACTTCTGTAAGCGTAGTATTAAGTCCGCTTCATTTTGACAGAATATTGTGTAGTTTTTATAAATGGAAAAATAAGAAGAGAGAGAGAGAGAAGCTTAATACAGAAAAAAAATATAATGCTTATTACTGTATCAACTTCTTCTTTTGTTAGCTGTAACTGAAGAGAAAAATTTACGGTGAATAACTTAAATTAGATATAACAATCACCTTTTATATTAGTATATAAGGAATATGCAATTAGTGAGGGTTAGAGGGTGTTACTTATCTTCATTTTATATCTCCAACCATTTTAATTTATTTACCGTTGCATGTTCAAATTTTCGCCAGTTGAGATCTGATTAATTTTACCATCTATAAAAGTTTTGAAATCTTTCAATTCCCTTTTACCCAAAAATCGCACAACTAAAGGGTTTATAAGGGATAACCTTTACCTATGATTAACAAATGTCATGTTAGTATCCTCGCATACCGCCCGAAATTTAAACTTCTATTTTATGTCGCTTTGGGGGATTTAGCTCAAAAGCTTAAAAAGTCGCCACAATCTTTATAATGTAATTTTGAATATCCTTATTACTGAAATAATAAACAAAGCTATTGACGGTGTGTTCTTCTACCTTGGGAGTTGACGTGACAGATTTTTTCGGGAGTTTCGACGTCAAAACAAAAGAAAGCACAAATAGAGGCCTGTCTAAAAAGACAATTCACTTCGAGAACAGGGATTTTTTCACATCTTCTACCCAAACATGTCCGTCCAATTTTTTTTAAAAATAAATTAATACATTCGTGACGTGTCGCTGACATCAACTCACGGTCAAAGATATTACTGTGTAGAGATATACATTTCCGTAAGTAAAAACTTTTTATCTTCTCTTCTGTTTGGTTTGCTGGATTTTACCACACATCATTTAGACAGCTTAGAAATTTACAAGTTTCTACTATATCTCTATCGATGTTGTATGTGTAAGTAGGTACGAAAATAATGCTGCATTCGTTGCAGGCTTTAGATGTTAATTGTAATCTCGTATTTCTTACTTCTATACCAATTTCGCCAAAATATAAATAGTTTGTCGTTGTCTCCGTCCCCTACGTTACCACGTACGACAATACTACTAGATGGTTATTAATAGTCATTAATTTAAAGAAAGAGTATTTAATTTTCTCCAGCCTTCTCCTGAGGTGTTGGGAGTATTGTACGCAGGTTTATAAGTATTTGATTTCTTATTCATGTAAACCATATTCAAGGATTTCTAGGCCATTTCCTCAACTCAACCAATTCCATATGAAAAGGGGATCTCTAACTGTATAGGAATGCACGTAAGTACATAAAATGTAATCTTGGCCATTAAATTTCGACATATTACAGATAATTTATGCCCTTACGTATCAGAATATTTGAATGTAAGCCACTATAATTCTCTTTTCCGCTACCTACCTCAAAAGTATGTCATTCTTGAACTATGTTAACTTACAAAAGTTTATCATTCTTTGTGACATTTCTTTTTGCACGCTAAGAAAAAAAATCTGATGTGCTACACTCACCTGACTTTCTCTATTCTTTTTTTCTTTTTACTTCCATTTATACCCCGCCTTTAACTGTATTGGTCTTACTGCGGCCTTTCCTTTGAAACTTATTGCCAACGACAATGGTGTTAATTTATTCCCTTTTCGTTGGGTCTCTTTTAATCATTTAAATCACACGCACATTCACTCATACTTCCAGACTATGGGGAAGATAGGGAATAATCTTGGCTAGAGAAAAATTCCAACTCCCGCCGGGAATCGAATCCGGGACTTCTCGCACAGCAGGCAGGTGTTCTACCGACTTAGCTACGGGACCAGTCTCTCTACTGTTGTACAAACTAGTTTTACAAACGCTTATTCTCCATCTACTTCATGTTAATCGAGACAAAGATTTGCAGAAACTACCCTATTGCTAATTTTCTTGTAGGTGCGATGGGAATATGGTAGGCTTTAAGTGAGAGTCAAATCTTTTAAAAGCTGGTTCCTATGTGGAGCACTTCATTCTCTTTGCATGTCCCGGATATAAAAAACGAATAACTGATTTCCATTTCAGAAAAAGTGTAAATATTGGAAAGTTCAGACAAGTAACCAGGAATATTTAAAAAAATCTGATGTGTTACACTCACATGACTTTCTCTACTCTTGTACAAACTATTTTTACAAACGCTTATTCTCCATATGCTTCATGTTAATGGAGATATCGAGATGTCAATCTTATTGATAATTTTCTTGTAGATGTAAGGGGAATATGGTAGCTTTTAAGCGATAGTCAAATATTTTATCGCTGGTTGCTATGTGGCGCATTCCATTCTCTTTGCATGTCCAGGACATAAAAAAATGAATAACGAATTTGAGAAAAAGTATAAGTATTGGAAAATTTAAGGGAATAACAAGCAATATCTCGCAAACGGTTCACTCAACAAAAGAAATGTATATGACATAAGTTGTGTACTTTAACGCGATCTACATTTTTTGTGCAGTAAAATTTTGTCTATCTCTTATGGTTTACCAGTTATGAAAAAGTCGTTCATAATGAAGAATACTTTTGGAGACATTCCCAGAAAATTCGAGGTATACATTTTAATTATCATGACAATATCTTAAACATATGATATTTTAATCAAAATCGTTAGAGCCGTTTTTGAGAAAATTAAAATTTTCGAAAAATGTTCCATGTAAAGGGTACTCTGGGGTGGGGGGACTTTCTTGAAAACCTTCGTGTCGCATCTCTGGAAGATACTGAACCTAAATACCAAGTTTGGTGTTCATCCGACTCTTCGTTTTTGAGTTATGCTGTTCACAGACGCACAGACACACAGACACACAGACACACAGACACACACACGGACATGTTTCCAAAAATGCTTCTTTTTTGGATTCAGTGAGTCTCAAAACATGTATTTCCGGTGAAATCTCGGTATCGAAATTTTGGGTGGAATACAATACTTCCCCTACTTACTATACGTAGTAGAGAAAGTAAAAATGGTGCACTCCACAAAAAAATGTGTATGACAAATCGTGTGTTTTAACGAGATGTACATATTCTGTGTAGTAAACTTTTGTCTGTCTCTTATGGTCTACCAGTTATGCAAAAGACATTCAGAATGAAGAAGAAATTGGGGACATTCCCAGAAAATTCATGATATACATTTCATTTATCATGTGAGTATCTTAAATATATGATATTTTAATCAAAATGGTTAAGAGCTATTTTGAGAAAATCAAAATGTTCCATGTAAAGGGTAATCTGGGACACTCGGACCTTTTTCTAAAAATGTTTTTTTTTTAAATCGGGGAGCCTCAAAACATGAATTTCCGGTGAAATCTCTATATAGAATGTTTGTGTGGAATGTAATACTTTCCCTACTTACTACACGTAGTAGAGAAAATAAAAAGTAAAGTAAATTATAAACATTTAATTCAACATAACATACACAGAATTTCCAAATATTTACCACATTGATCGTTACTACACTGCTGATTCCTGATTATTATATGGAATAGCACTTTCGCCGCTTTCCGAGGTCATGTTATTTAAATTTTCATTTATGAAACTCGTATGTATGTTACAATAATTGTAAAATGGCGACCACATGTTTATTTACGAATATTTCCACGGCAACGGGATCTAGCAACACAGTTTTCACTAAATCGACTCCTACTAACTCCACCGCTAATTATCGGAGACCGTTATCATTAATTTGTATATCATCTCCTAGTCTTCAAAAATGACGGGCTGCGGATACAATGACATACCTTTGAGGTAATAAAGGAAAAAAAATTACGAAACGTATTCCAAAACTAAGGTCCGGTGAACAATATTTAACGGATGGTAGCCCTGAATGACGTTTCATGCCTGCAGCGCTGTCTACCAACTCCTGAGGAACCTACGCAGTGCTGATGTGACGTAGTAGGCGTTTGCCAATCGATGAGAGCAGATCGCAATGTCCGCGACAATCGTAGATCCCGCCCGTTGTGAAGTGCACGATGTGATTAGAGTTTTGTTAGCAAAAGGATTGTCAACTGCGGGCATCCATCGTAAGTTATGTCTCATGCATGGACCGGACATAATGATGACGAAAAGATTCGACAATGATGTTGAGGATTTCGAAATGGCCGCACAAATGTGCACGATGAACAGCGGAGTGGTGGACCCAGTATTCGGGACGTCGGCATCGTTGAGCAAGTGAACCAAAAAACTTCGAAGTGATTGGTATTTGATTATTAGTGGTCTGGCTGATGAATTCCCAAACGTTTCTCCAATCTCACTTTACAGGATTGCCACAGAACAGCTTGTATATCGGAAACTTTGTTCAAGGTACGTGCCAAAACTGCTCACCGGTCAGCAATAAGAACAACGAATGCGTAGTGCATGGCGGTTTTTGGAGCGCTATAGACAAGATGGAGATGGTTTGTTTTCCCACATTGTTACGGGCGACGAGACATGAATAGTGTACACCAACGCCGAATCGAAACAACGGTCAATGCAGTAGCGCCGTTCCGGTTCACCTAAACCAAAAATGTGTAAGCAGTTGCCGTACACGAATTGCAAAATGATGGATACCTGTTTTGGGACGAAAAGGGCGTCCTTTAATGATTTCATGGACCGTGGGTCAACAATTACAGCTGACGAGTACTGTGCAACGCTTACGAAACTGAGACATGCGATCCAAAATCGACGCCGCGGGAAATTGTCTTTTGGTGTCATCCTCCTGCACGACTACGCACTCCCGCACACGCTGCCAAAACCAAACAGAAGATTCAGAGTTTCATTGGGAACTCTTTGACCACCCTTCGTACAGTCCCGAGTTGGCACCAAGCGACTATTTCCTCTTCTTGCATTTGAAATGTGGCTGGATGGACAACAATTTCAAACCGACGATGAATTCAAGACGAGCGTTACCAACTGGTTCAAGTCCCAGGCGGCAGATTTCTATGCCAAGGGGTTAAAGAAGCCGCTGAAGCGTTTCAGCAAGTGTACAGATATAAACAGCGATTATGTGGAAAAGTAAAGTATATATGTGGGCACATATTACTGGCAATAAAAACCTTGTCCCATGAGCGATGTTGTCATGGCCAAACGGATCTTAGTTTTGGAATACGCCTCGTATATGTGCAACTTTATAGAAAACTTCTTTTTTTGAACTTGCTGTTTTTACAATTCGCCTGGCGGCTGTTTTGGTAATTTCAGGAGCGTTAAAAATGTATCACTTTCTATGGTTGTTGCATAGATAACCATTTAAGTTACATATAACACAAAGTTATGAAGCTGAAAATAAGCGACTGTGAAAGCTAAGGCGTCGAAATTCTGAGAATTCCGAAAGGTTATAAGTGAGTGAACGATGAAATGAAGCAAATACGTTATTTCTCGTTGCAAAAACGCAATGTATCATCTTAGGCCTAAACTTTTATAGATTTAACAGTTCTTCTGTTAATTCGGTTAGAGCTAAAACTTCAATTTTGGCGATCCTTCAGGTCTATTCAGATAGAAGCATATTTCATATTTTAATTTCAATCAAAACGAAAATCACAAACAGATTCCATAAAGACCTGATAGAGAGAAGCTAATTTGTTTTAAAGTAGACTTGGAACTTCCGTTCAGGTGCACGGAGTAGTGTTGGTTTTTATAGTAAAACCTTATAACAATCATATGGTATTCTCTATCCCATATCATTTATATGTGTATCTCTTCTACAAACTCCTGTTATACTTACGTTAATCGAGATAAACATTTGCAGAACTGGTTTCATTTAAGACATTTCATTGCAAGTAGAATCAGGATACAGGACGTTCAAGCGATAGTAAAACGTTTAAAAGCAGGTCGCTATATGCTGATTTTTTTATTCATATCTGTTTGCTTTTGCTTTCTCTACAACATTAGTAAGTAGCGAAGTATTGCATTACACCAAAAATTCGATATCGAGACTTCACCAGAAATACATGTTTTGAGGCCCCATTAATACAAAAACGTTTTTAGAAGAAAATTCAGAGTGTGTGTGTGACTGTGAACAGCATAGCTCAAAAACTAGAAGTCGATTTAACACCAAACTTGGTATTCAAATTCAGTACCTTCCAAAGATGGGACACAAAAACCATCCTTTACATGAAAGAGTTTCGAAAGTTTTGATTTTCTAAAAAATGGTTCTAACGACTTTGATTAAAATACCGTATATTAAATATATTTAAATGACAAATTATTAAATGTACATCTCGAATATTCTATGAAGTTCACTTCATTTGGAAGAAATTTTGTATAATCTTGTGTAACTGGCAAATGCTAAGTAATGCATGAAAAGGTACTACACAAAAAATATGGTTCTCTTTAAAAAACAATTTATTTAAAATAAGGCTTTTGTGGTATAAGCTGTTTCTGAGATTCCGTTATTAAAGGTTCAAACCTGTTCATTTCCTAGTCAGACCTTTCAACATTCAGTTGTTTCTCGCGATTACATGGAAACAGTGTGGAATTTTAATGCCAACGTTCCTAAACATTTGACTATCGCTTTGTATCTATAACGACATATATAATGTAGTATTTTGCAATTGCTTATTTGGATTAAAATGTAGTAAACTTTCGTAAGAATAGTTTGATACCCACTAATAAAGACAGAGAGTAGAGAAAGTCATGTGAATGTATCACTTCAAATTATTTTTACTTTATTTTCCATATATCTGTGATAGGTAATGTTGTATTTCACCCATAAATTCCATACCTATTAAAATTTCACCGAAAACACACACTTTGAGGTCTTTTAAATGCCAAAACAAAACCCCAAAGAATGATAATTTTTTTAGAAGGACGTGAAGGAGCAGTCTGAAATGTCTGATAAATTAAAACCTTTTACTTAAATTCGGCGTCTTCCATAACTATGACAAGAGTATTGATAAAACATTTCTGCTACACCAAACTATCTTATGCTTGGAAAATTTGTTCGTAATTTAATAAAAAAATGCTTTAACGATTTTTATTAAAATGCATTGTGATTAATATATTTAAATGACGAATAAAATGTATATCTTGAATTTTCTGTATATAAATTGTAAAGTGCTCTTGATTCGTATGCATTTTGTGTAATAGGTAACTCATAAGATATAGATAAAAGGTGTAGATCTTGTTAAAATAGATAATTTATTTTTTATTGCAATAACCATTTCCAAGATATTCCTTGCTCTTGGTTTAAATTTTAAAACATTTTGTTTTTATGAAGTGCAGACAGTATTCTTACTGCCCTCGTGGATTGATCACCTGCCTGCTGTTCCAAGGGTTCCAATTCCGATTTCCGGCCGGGGTCGCAAAAAGTTTCGTTGATGAGTCTGGAGTATGAATGCGAATGTGTCTGAGTGTGTGTACCGATTATTTAAGGATCAGTTATCCTATATCAGTATGCCTGACTACTACTCAACAGTAATTATGTGCGTCACATTTAGTACCATAATGAGTACAACATGGCAACTAAGATGTGTGCCAGGGCAGGTGGTGCATACTGATGATACATGAAGTGATTATTGTGACGCAGAATCTAAATTAGATGAAGGCAACCAACATATGTATTAAATGAGCTAAAGCCATATTAGAATTGCAGATGAAAAAGATGGACAATTCTCTACACGTATATCATTTTTATGAATACATTGTCTTAAAAGTTCTTGGAAAATACTGTATAAAAATGTAAAATTTTCAAATAATGCTTATGTTATGAAAAATCAATTAAAAATCGTATCATGAGAAAAGAACGAAAGAAAAGAGAATTAAATAACGTAAAAGGGGAAAATCCGTTAAAAATAATGAACGAAAACATTACGTTCGCAATATTTTAAACACAATAAGAAATGAAAACTAAAACATAAAACATGTTAATGAATGAATTTGTATTGAAAATGTTATTTATATCAAAATGTGGTATGTTTAACATAAAGAATTTGTATATAAGTTTTAATTTATTTCGTTATACTTAGCAACTAAGTTAGTAAACAACGTTCATTTTTTATTACCTTGAGAAATTTTTTTGCTGAGAAGTACAATCTTGAGCAAGGCTCAAAACAAATTACTTAAATTGTAACGCATATTGTATTGTATGACATGCAAAAAGGAATTTGTCTATGAAAATTTGCCAAATACAAAGAAGCAGTGAACAAAAGCAGAAATATTGAAGCAAGTGAAATTGAAATGCCAAGGTATTATTCTTCTATATTATATTATTCAGTTGCCTCAAGTAATAACATCCTGGTTGAGAGAAAACTGCTAACGACTGAGTTAATCGTATTTTAAAATCATTAAAATACACCGGACAAAACTAATAAATTAAAATAAATATCTCACAAAACTCTAGTAGCGTAACGCACGCTAACACAGTTCCACAATTACTGAGAGAGCTCGCATACCCTTTCTGCAATCCAGGAAGAAATGATAATACCAACTGATTTATTGGAGCGATAACTTCAAATCGGGTAATAACAAGTTAAAGTATACGGGATTTCGGGAAACTTCCAGGTCGAAATCCAGATTCAGAACAACAGACGGAGCACATATTAGAACCTCGGGCCACCTAAACCCAGCATCAATTGGGAAAACAAATTTGGGAAGTAAACGTTTCAGGCCTACATTTAAGATACCTCTCTGGCATTTGTCGGTTATGGGGAATGAGGAAATTCATGAAAAAACCAAAAACTGTAAGGGAGGACAGTCTTGAGTGAGTGCTCTAACGAGCTCTGACACCCTTCAAGTTTCTCAACACATTTCTCCCATCGTGATACCAGTTTCAGTATGCCCTTATCGTAGAAGTCCGTTTCCTTGGAGTACAGCCTTCTGCGGACTGCTGATTTCACTTCCGTTTGTCGCAAAGCGTTGGCCGGCCAGGAACTTCTGACCAAACGGATGGAAGTCCGACGATGCAAGGTCCGAACTGTATGGTGGATGCTGGAGCACCTCCCAACCAAATTTGGTGATTTTCTGACGAACAGCAACAGCAACATGGGGTCGAGCATTGTCATGGAGAACTTTGACATCGTTAGCATTCATGTTGTGGCGTTTGTCACGACGGGCACGATGCAACTTCACCAAAGCTTTCATGTAGGCTGCAGCATTCACAGTGGTCCTGTGTGCAGCAAAGTTTACCAATACAACACCATGCATATCCCAGACACCGTCACAGGCACTTTCCTAGTATATTGAGTCACTTTGAATTTTTTCTTCACTGCGGAACCAGCATGTTTCCACTCCATACTTCCCTGCTTGGTTTTGGGGCATGTAGTGGTATGCCCACGACTCATCACCAGTGACGATTCCTTTCAGAAAGTCATGCCCTTCTGCAGTGTACTGCGTTAGGTGATCCAAGCTCGTCATCATTCGCTGTCCCTTGTGGTTGTTAGGTTCTTAGGCACCCAGCGAGCGCTTACGGAATTTCAACGTGTCATGAACATTGTCGTACACTGCAACATAGGAAATGTTGAACTGTTGCGATAAGGTTCGCGGTTGCACATCCGGCCATTCAAAATTACCGCCACAATGCCCTTGACGTTCTGCGAGGCGTGGCAAATGACTAAGATTCACACGGCCCTCTAGGAAGAATGCACACCACCTGGAGACATTGCTACGGTCTATAGAATCCTCCCCATACACGCTACGTGTGTCCCTGTGAATATCACTGGGTTTATGCCCTTTGGGCCACAAATATCGAACCATACCTCTCTGATCTTCACACATAGACGACAGTAACATGCGCAACATCTTTTTGTGTAGTTCATGCTTCTCTTGCTAGTGCTGCACATGAAAAAAAATACCATCTGTAGTGAAAACTTCAAACTATATCTTTGTGAAATTACAACATTCCAGCTGCAATAACAAGACAGAAAAAAATATTGTGCGTTACTTTTCAATCCACCCTCGGACGAGAATAAACCAAACTTTATCGTATATAGCGACGACTAAAGAAAACCGCACTCCGATGGTTACATCCGTCGTCAGCAGTGAAAGGATTAAATGGAACATTTCAGGTTAGAATAGTTCCAATTTCTACAACCAGAAAACGACATGAATACAAATTAAGTGAAATCTCCTGGATGTGACAGCGCTGGAAATAGCACATGAAGTTGACGAATTTAACAAGCTATGTTGCTTGCTGAGGGTTTAATATGCGCTTAGAATAGAGATAGCATCGGGCGAAAGGAACACTTCATGTTTGAGAGAAGTTGGATGCCGCTCTCTTGATCCGCAGTTCTCGCGATTGGAATCTGTAATATGGTTTGATGTTGTCATCTCCGACTCCGTTTGCCGAGAGAACAATGGGTTATAGAAACAGTACTTCAGCAACACGTTTACCTTATACATAGTCAGTGAACTCTCACTACGCGCACGTTTGGCACTAGTGCGCATACAATTACCAAGCTTTGATTTTCATTTGTACCTCTACAGAGAGATGTTAGTTTGTTGCTATACTGGATGTGACGATGAGTGGAAGTATAACATAAATCTCAGTAGAGACAGCTTTAAATGCATTTATAAAAAATAAAACTAGCCGAACCTGGAACTCTGTTTACATAATTGTACTGATGTGAATATTTTCTCCCCATCACCCCCTCCTTCTCCCTCTCTCTCTCTCTCTCTCTGTCTGTTCCCACGGTCACTCTTTCCTTCCCTCTTTATCCTTTTTTTCCACTCACTCCATTAAGTACTTCCTCTCTCCTCCCTTTTTCCCCCTTCCCTCTCCTTTCAGTCTTTCTCTCCCTTTCTCCGAAGCAAAATCTTTGGATGTTAGGTGTTCAAAACTACACAATTTCCCAGTATATCGAAAAACAGAAGAATTAATGAAGCAATTTTGTTTGTATCATAATGACACAAATAATGAATTCGTGGCATTCAGTGGGGAGAAGCCTTTGATTTAATAACTAGACATATAACAAGCGTAAACCAGCTGTAATTTTAAGTCCCTCTCTCACTCACACACATACACAATTTTCGTTGGAGTAAACACATTCATTTGTTCCTTATGGTTTTGAAACGAGTCACTAATGGCAACAAGAAACCAGTTAGTATGAATTTATATAGATTTTTGTGTCTAACACCATACGTATTTCACATCATCGTCAGTTAAACCAGATTCGCTAGTATATGATTTTATTTTCTTCAGTATAATGGCACCTTC
Source organism: Deroplatys truncata (assembly GCA_030765065.1). NCBI lineage: Eukaryota > Metazoa > Arthropoda > Insecta > Mantodea > Mantidae > Deroplatys > Deroplatys truncata. The sequence goes on from CM060986.1 coordinate 139,101,072, forward strand.
TCGTTTAAAATACAGTTGAGAGAGCTGTTTTAAACTTCTCAGCTTCAGTAAATCTTAATAACTTGACGTAAAGGCCGCGTCGTGTTTTATAAAATTACCGACGTGTCGCCCTTCGCGATGAGGGCTTTTTAAATTTATTTTAAATTTATTTAGTATGTGGTCTGGTGGTTAGCATGCTAACATCCAAATCCAGAGGTCACGTATTGGATTCCCGGATGGAAGGTGGGAACTTTTTCTTAGCTATCCTTCCTAGAGTCCCTCCCTAGAGTGCAGGAGCGCAAGAGCAATAGAGAATGCCATGCATACAAGCCAGTCTTCGGTTACCAGAATTCTGAGTGAACAGCACTTACATCCGTATCATCTCACCTGAGTTCAAGTATTGCGGCTAGGTGACTTTCCACAGTGTTGAATTTATTTTAATAACCAAAAGTAATACCAATCCAAATATTAACACTGCTGTAAGTAAGGAAAAATCATTGATGATGGGCAATTGTTCCACAGGTAAAAAACCGCCAAATTAACCTTAGACGTTAAAGGCGTTAAAGACGTTAAATGAAACATTAAAATAGTATATTATGCAACGAGACCATAACGATAGTAATTAAAATGTGAGTAATATTATTAACCGAGCGAGCAAAGCTCGGTTAATAATTATCATACGAACGTTTTAATCACCATCATAGTCAAGTTTCATACGATTGTTATGCTCGACATGTATCTAAATTGAAGGTTTCATAAGTATTCGTTTCTGGTTTGAGTTATGTGTTACAATAGTTATTCCTTTATCTATGGTTACGATACAATGACCTTGTAGCACCTTGTCAAACAAAGTTGCTAGCGTTGTGAGACGTACTACGCAGAATAATCGATACTGGCGTTTTTACAATGTTACGTGGCCACTGCTGATTGGTCGAATACCAATACTTTAATTAACAGGTTGTACTTTAATGAGGCCCATTAAAGTACTGCTACCAGTCGTATAAATACTACATTTTGGCATGGTTGGGCATAAAATAAAATAACTTGTATTTGTTGTCTGTTGCCTTTATAAAAACAAAGTGAAATCTCTTAATGCCAGTGCATGATTATTTATATAAACAGAAGTGAATTAGTGACAGTTATATTGATTTATAATTATAGAATATAAAACTTATATCATTATGTGTTATTTATTTATAAAAATGTATAACTATATGTATGTATATATAAATGTATTTAAACAGCAGTGTTTTAGGGCAACCTTATAAGAACAGAATAACATTTCATTGGTACATAAAAATTACTAGTAGTCTTTTAATTGGAAAACACCTAGAAGAAACTTCAGCGAATACGTTTTCAAATTATGAAAAAAGTGAGTAAATTTCATAATTTTTAACAACTACTTTAGAACTATTTTACATTTTCCAGCTTTTATTTGGAAAATAAATAAAGTTGGTGAATGGATTACACTCCCTTTCAATTACTATAATTCTCTCCAAGATGTACACAATATGTTTCGGATGTGCAGTTTCCACATAGCGTAATCCACCTGCAGACTCCCAGTATTAAAAGGAGCAGATTAGAGATGAATTGATTAGACATAGAATTCTATTAATACATAATGTGTGTTGAAAATTCAAGCTCAAGGTTTTTGAAAAATCTGGAAATTGTGTGTTGAATAATTCAGTAGGTATATCCAAGCAACGAGTTGCAAGAATACACTTTTAGACTGCCTCTGCGGTAGAATGGTAAGCGTTCTAGCTTCTCAATCTAAAGATCCCGGGTGCAATTCCGACTGAGGTGGGTGAATCTTTCTTTAATTAGGTACTCTCCCTGTCCCGCAGAGTCTTGTAGTACAAATATGAGATTGAATATGTTTGACGATTAAAAGCAACCTTAAAAAACCTATACTCAACAAATTGTTTCTTAAATCAAAGCCCATGATGTGGCTCCAGAAGTTACAAAAGAAACAGTTTAAAATACATACATTTTTAGAGATTTGTAAACAGTTTTCTTGCGTATTTGTGCCGTGAAAAAGCAATATTTTTTCATCCAGATATGTAGTGAACGTTGAATGATGAAAAAGAGGACAAGCAGTTTTTTTCTACTTCTCTACCTCCCTCTCTCTCACTCTCTCTATCTCTCTCTCCCTCTCGTGTATTATATGCATTTAATCACTACCTGATTGGACGAGAGATGAGGTTAGCTTCAAACTATATTCGAATATAAACTGAACCAATGGTCCGACCGGAAGAACCCAGAAACAATTATTTTTCAATGAACTTAAATCTGCTTTTCCAATACTCCATTAAAACCAATCTTCTTCCTCAAGAGTCCGTTTTAACCGCTTTTAGATACAATAAAATAAAAAATCTGAAGAAAAATAATTAAATTCTGAAGGGCTTAGGGATGGAAGGGAAATTTGCTGCGTAGAAGTTCGCGAAGCACAAAAAAGATGAAAGCAAGGAGATAAAGAGAAGTACTTTAGGGAACGTTTAACAGAAAGTTAAGATAAAATCCGATAAGTACAGCCACCACGCATCGCTTTCACTGAATATTAATGAGTAAAACTTAATTTTCTTTACAGCCTAACTGCTCTGGTGAGTTAGATGATAAAAATTGTGTTTCACACTCAAACAATTTGCTATACCGTTACCAAGTCTTAGATATCTTTATGTTGTACTGCTTATATAAAAATGATTTCAGCTTTACGTTAAGCATAATACATGTGTACTCAAAAACAGAGTAAAATTAGGTAAAACTGAACCAAAAGTCTTAACATCCTCAAACTTTTTATGGTGCATTCTAAACCGAGAAAACAAACATATCACAGATTTTTTGGAAAGGAATAATGCTACAAAGGAGGATTGATACAAGGTCTATATTTTAACGAGTTCTATTCTTATGCTGTACAAAGTTTTTGTTATCCCTTCTGGTTTATCTGTTTGTAGCGGAAACGTGCTGTGCGCTATTTGTAACGCGGAATCGTCGATTCTCGGGTTGTTGTGGTCTTCGGCAGTGTTCTTCCTCGGCTATTGATGCTCGTCGGTTGTTGCGTATTCCATTCCTAACTACCATTTTACTACCTATATCTAATTCTTAATTCTCATGTTATTGTGGGTGAGGCAAGTTAAAAATACATTGCAATTTTCCCTTAATCAATGAAGTTTATTCACAATTGAAATAATTATGGGTGGCTAGCTGTTCCCATTATAGTAATCTCACCACTTTAAATAAGTCAGGAGCCCAGCTATCTGCATACGCATTTCCACCCACTTGCACACACGTGATTTGCTAACAGCGTAGCACCTCGTGTCATCGACAATTCTAGAAGATCAGTTAGAGAGAGAGAGAGAGAGAGAGAGAGAGAGTGGGCTCTGAGGCCTTGTCTGCCCTTATATAGGTGAGCCTAGTGACACTCACCTCTGCGTTTAAAAATGTAACGACGTTTCCTACTGGTCTTCAGACCGCGTTATCATGTATGAGAATGTGTTGCTTCAGATCCGTGCACCTAAGCGTCACCCTGGTGCATTGTGAAGCCAGTTCATATCTCCGTCTCTTTCTTTTCTCATCTGTCTCTATTTCTCCGTATCGCTACCGGTTCTTGGCTTGATGAAAGGTATGCTCTACTTAGGATTATGCTTTTCCTGGAATTTTGCTAGCTCGCCCGTTTTTTACAATCAGCTCCGTACAAATTTAGATGTTGAATATTTTAACATGTTGGTGAATTATATTATGACTGTATAATTCTTATATGTATGGTATATCCCCTTTCATGAGTACAATTCCTATATATGTATAATATATCCCCTTTCATGTTATATTATATTAAACCATTATGAGGGGCACTTAAAGACTATCCTTAGAAGATTCCAAATTAACTTGTATTCCTCGTGTCAGTTTGTCAAATGTGTGATGTTTTAATTAAAGTCGTTAACGTAAGTTTTCCTCGCAGGAGTAAATTGGAGACTCCAATTTACTCCTGCGAGAAAATTCATTTAAAGAAAATGAAAGATAACGAAACTTTGTCTATGTTAACTTATATTACGGTATAGGAATTTCTTGAAAATCCTCGTTTGACATGCCTAAACAATGTCTGGCTGAGTTATGAATATTGGCATTTGAGTTCTGCTGTTCAGACAACTCAAATACCAAAACTCGGATGTTATATTAACATGACTTTCTCTATCCTCTATCGCTTATTAGCGGTATACAAAGTATTCTTACAAAAGTTTATTTTCCTATCTATATCATTTTAATCGAGATAATCCTCTTCGGAAATAACTACATTATATCTTTCGTTAGAGATCCAAGGGGAGTAGCGATAGTTAATGTTTTACGATTGGAAGCTTTACGGTGGCCTTAAAATTCCATAATGTTTCCATAACAACGCGAGATGTTATAACTACTTTACCAGTAGTACAAGTTTATAAAAAAGTTTCTTCCGAATTAAGAGGATTTCATAGGTTATTCCCAGAAAATCAATATATGAATATTGTAATATAAGTGTCTAATATTATTTTAATCAAAATCGTTAGAGCCATTGTTTAGAAAATGAAACATTTCTAAAAACATTCATGTAAATGGTAGTTTGGGGGATGGGGAGGATTTTCTTAAAAATCTTCGTGTCCTATTTTTGGAAGGCACTAAATCTAAATCCAAGTCTGGTTTTTATTCGACTTTTTGTTTTTCAGTATTCTGTTCGCGCACTCACACAGATACACAAACGGATCTTTTACCATTTTTTTCTTTCTTTCTTTCTTTCTTTCTTTCTTTCTTTCTTTCTTTCTTTTAAGGAGCCTCAAAACACTTCTTTCCGTGAAATCTGGGTATGCAACTTTTGAGCACCATCTTGTTGCATCCACATGTCTCTAAGACCGAACTGTCTCATTTCCGGAATAAAGAAGGTTAGTCATACAGCATTACTGCCAATTAAACCCTTTGGGCACAATTTCCTGGACGCCTCATTTTCAGATTCGGCGATATCCATTGGCGATATCCGAGGTTCCCGGATCTGACCCAACCTGACTACTTCCTGTGAAGGTACCTAAAGGAAAAGCTGTACCTGACAAGATCCCATACGACTGATGAGCTGAAAGAAAACAATAGGAAGGGATATAGAGGCCATTCTAGCCGAAATGCTGCCACGTTATAGACTATTTGACTATTACAGCCCAAGAATGTCCAACCATCTAAGGGATGTGATATGAACATAGTGATACACTCCCAAATTTTTACTTTCTCTACTAAGCATTTTTGGAAACATGTCTCTGTGTGTCTCTGTGTGTATGTGTGTGTGTGTGTGTGTATGTGTGTGTCTGTCTGTGAACAGCATAATTCAGAAACGAACAGTCGGATAAACACCAAACTTGGTATTTAGGTTCACCATCTTCCAGAGATGCGACACGAAGGTTTTCAAGAAAATCCCCCCAACCCAGATTAACCTTTACATGGAACATTTTTCGAAAATTTTAATTTTCTCAAAAATGGCTTTAACGATTTTGATTAAAATATCATTTGTTTAAGATATTTTCATGACAAATAAAATGTATGTCTTGAATTTTCTGGGAATGTCTCCAAAAGTATTCTTCATTGTGAACGACTTTTGCATAACTGGTAAACCATAAGAGATAGACAAAATTTTACTACACAAAAAATGTAGATCACGTTAAAATACACAATTTACGTCATACACATGTTTTTGTTGAGTGAACCATTTTCGAGATATTGCTTGTTATTCCCTTAATTTTTTCAATACTTATTTTCTCAAATGGGAATTCGTTAGTCATTTTATTGTTTTGTATATGCAAAGAGTATTAATCTGTTGCAAAAAGAATGGAGCTGCACCTAGCAACCAGGTATTAAGAGATATGTATGTGCTTAAAGGCTACTGTATTTCTATATTGCCCTTGCAAATACAAAACAAGGGGAACATAGTACGTCTTAAGCGATAGTCAAATTTTTTTAGAACTGGTCGCTATGTGTAAAATGTAATTCTCTTTGCATGTCAAAAGATCGTTTCTGCAAATGTTTATCTCGATTAATATGAAATAGATGGAGAATAAGATTTTGTAAAAGTAGTTTGTACAAGAGTAGAGAAAGTCATGTGAGTGTAACACATCAGATTTTTTAATGTGTTTCACTCTGTATATTAATATACCCAACATTTCTTACTGATATTTGCGTGACCAAACCTCTTAAATTGTATTATATCTACATGTTAAGGAACTTCAAGGCTCTAAGTGGTTAAAGGTACAGAGGAACGGAGGGAGCCCCGAACCCCGGGCAGACCACCGCACGCAGGCCACTGGCCCTTTGTGCTTCTACTTCTGTTCCCCCCCGCAAAGGAGGGATGAGGGAAGAGACATAAAGTGCGACCAGTTCCGTATGATAATAGGCACAAACGCACTGCGTATCTAATGTTTCCAGATTGCACGTTTCCAACGCCGCCCGAGCTGACCCTATTGGGCCCCAAGCCTCCAGGTCCCCCCCAAGGAACTCCCGCTCGAAAGCACCCAGAGACGTTGTAGCCGAGCAGGTCCTGGACAACGTCAGGATGAAACTTCCACAAGCACACAGCCACCGCCCAGCCGCAATTCACCGAACACCTTCGCTTGGTCCTACAACCCTGTTACAGATGACAAGGAAGATTATGGGTGGGTAGGACAGTCGTGGTATAAGATGAATCACTCCAGTATTCGCTGCAGACCCAGGGAAACCACAAAAACCCATCGGTTAGAGTGTGCGGTTACCGGGGATCGAACTCGGGACCTCCTCAATGCGAGTCGCACAAGTTACCGCCGCGCCACCTCGCTCAGTCCGTAAGGGTTAAGCACGTTTGGTTGAGAAAATAAATGTGTATAATTTAGAAACGCTAATAAGCTCAATAATATCCCCGCCGCGCCCACATCCCCTGAGCATAGGCTCACGCGCTTTTAAATCAATTTTTCGACAGTAGTGTTTTTTTTTGTTTTCACTTCCTGCATATGCTATCACGCGTGGGAAGTTGAGATCCTGCACTCCTAGCGTTTTACAATTTTACCACAGATGCTAATAAAGTGTATTTGATACTTCAACTATTTATATGCAGACATGCAATATAATCATATCCGATAGCTGCATTTTACAATTTAAGTATTACTGTCTTTAGTCTCTTTTGATTGCCAACATTTACTTACGATTTAATTAATGAAGTATTAAATGTACCTGAGTCTTTTGGCGTAAACAGCTATCCCATCTTCAGTTGTTGAATGGTTTGCTAAAACACACCAGATCTGACTACTCACCAATACGCAGATGCTACCGCGGTCGACTTTGATTATACTTTTGAACAGCTGATAGTGATTAATCTTGTTTTCGTATAAGCATGTATTTGTATTATTCACTGTTGTCGAAAAAGTAGTATGCAATACGCATACGTTAAGCGTTTTACAGAAACTCGGAAGTGAAATAGCTCTGCAAAGATGCACTTTGAGGCAATATTTTATATCGTAACATGCTGCGAATGCCAGAGTGATTGTAGTGTAAATTAATATTATTGTATGTACAGGATTTTAGATGTTTATTAGCCATAAGTATTGTTAGGAAAAAAGTTTACACGGCCTCACTGAAACTCACAATAGAAGTGGCTAACAATAAACCGAGAGGGTGAGTTGTTTATCACTAAGAAGAGACAAACAAATGACGTCAGGGTAGCGTGCCGTTTTTTTAGAAATAGAGGGAATATCTTCCCTAGAGCATATATGTTAGTAGTAGTGATTGGCTGACAAAACAGACGCTAAAGTGGGCGCGATTTGGTAACCAATAGCAGTTCTATTATAATGTTTAGGCAATTCGGGGTGAAGAAGTATATATTCTCGAGCCTGAAGCAAGTTTCGTGCAGTTTTGAAGAATCTCTCATGAGGTGCACGTCACACAGTTCGGAAGAATCTCTCATGAGGTGAACGTCGCAGAGTTAGTTACAAAAATGTAAAGTACGTGAAGTAATTGGTGCGCGGCAACTATAACGACTGTAGTTACATTCGGAAATATCACAGTTTCAGTCAGGCGTGTATAAAGATTAAATATGTGAATTATTAGTTAAGTGTGACGGCAATAAAAGTGTAGAAACAAGTTTTTTTATCAGTGTTATCTTAACAACTCCTTTCCGTTTACACGCCCTGCTTAGAGACACTTGCTTGACTGAGTTATAATAGCTAGCCGGAGGACAAAGAACCCAAATTTAAAAATAGCTAAACAATAAGCACCCAACAAATAAGATAACACAAGCTATGAGAACTGCGACAACTTACAGTACTGGTATCGCAAAATACTATTATTCTATTTTCGTATTCAAATAAATGGTATCTTGAATCAAACAAGTATATTGGCTGCATAAAATATGACCCATAATAGAACGGAACTGTTTATGTTGGTACTGACAAATCTAGCCACATCCCTTGCCAGTGTAAACACCTCTAGTTTTCGAGCACAATTTTAGACACTGCATTGGTACGGTTTAACGCTCCCAAAGTATAGTCGAACTGTCGCGAAGGTTAATATTTCAACTTAAATCTTATATTTTCAACAACTTAACCTTCGTCTCCATGCCACTACTGAACGCTCTCACATATGTAGATGTCGTAGCTGTCGTTCAGTTTAACCATACATGTAAATAATTCTTCACCCCTTGCTCTATAACGCCGAATTATTTCTTAAGCCTTTCCTTTTGTGTTAATCAAACTAAATCTCTTTCATAAAGGCAGTATCCAAACCACCCATTTATTTCACATAGATTATAAACATTGTTCATTGATTAGCTTTTAAGCCCTGAATTGTTTTTCATACCACTCACATAAAGAACTGATACCGGGTGGGTGGAGTCGGAAGTTGGTTCTCTGAAGGTTGAAACCTTACGGAGAGAAAAACACTATTGTGATCTAGGGAATGGGACACGCTTTATGCACGACAGTATACACCCTCGAAAATTGGAACTATTTGGCTAGATTTTGGTGAGGTCTTCAAAGACATTTTAAAAATTGATTATCACTCTGTGGTCCCTTTTTATTCTGTGTGATGATACAAAACTTGCTTAACGCAGATGACATGTAGAATAAGAGTGATACAGGGCTATAACTCTAAAAACTTGTTGCCAAAATCTGTTGCTCTCTTTGGGTCAAATTATGTTTATTATGCAGATTACTTAGCGGGGCTCCCAACTCAGGTCTGCATTGGTAGCCTTTGGCGTAATTACAAGCGGAATGTCAGACCGTAATAAAGTGCTATTCTGTGATACGGGTGCTGTGGTTGCCACGTAATGAAATTTATTTCTAGCGTGATTAAGTTTTGGAAATAATAGAACCGGTTAGTAGAACCCGCAGCTCTGCTTACATTATTAAGCTGATTGTTTTCTTCTGTCCTTTTTACTTTTCCTACCACGTACTTACAGTAAGCAGAGAAACTATTGTATTCCATCCATAAATTTCATACCGAGATTTCACCGGAAATGCATGTTTTGAGATCCCTGCACAAAAAAGTATTTTTAGCAAAAGGTTCATGTATGTGTGTGTGTGTGTGTGTGTGTGTGTGTGAACAACACAACTCGAAAACGAAAAGGCGGATAAATACAAGACTTGGTGTTTAGGTTCATATTTTTCAACGATGCGACATAACATGATAAACAAAATTTATATCCTGAATTTTCTATAAAAAGTACATGAAATCCTCTTCATTCGAAAGCGATAGAAGGAAAACGAACTATACAAAAAATGTAGATCTTTTTAAAAGACGATTTATTGCAAATATTTTATTGTGACCGAAGCAATTTCTGAGTTATCCGTCATTAAAGTTTCGAATTGTTCATTTATTGGTCATTCTCTTAGAGTCCTATCAACATTCAGTTTTTTCTTGCGATTGCATAGAAACAGTGTAGAATTTTAAGTCCAGCATATAGCGTCCAGTTTTAAACGCTTGAATATTGCTATTCCCTTTGTATCTATAACAAAGTGTCTAATGTAGATATATCTGCAAAGACATTTGGATTAAAATGTACTACATAGAACAAGGTTTAGTTAGGAATAGATAGCATATCCATTAATAAACGATAGATGGCAGAGAAGGTCATGTAGAAGTGTAACATCAATTTTTTAGAAAAAGGTCCACCCGCCTCTGTGTGTGTGTGTGTATGTGTGTGTGTGTGTGTGTGTGTGTGTGTGTGTGAATTAAACGACACAGAGCTAATTTGTGGATGGCCCTATTTTAATATAATCACAAGCCCCACACCGTTTCTGGAATGTTCAGTGGTCACTTGGCCAATAAGAATCCTGTATATGCCTCCCACGTAATTGCTTGACTCGTGTATTAGTCTATAATGCATCCAACAAAAAAATATTTTCTTTACACGATTGCATAATTTACATTTAATCCTGAATGTACTTTAATGTGTCATGTGATATGCTTTTGTTAAAACAGAAAAGGATATTCTGTTTTGCCACTCAAGGGGATTTTGGTATTGCAACTTTAAGTACTCCAGGATGATAATAACAATCAATTTACAAACATGTAAGGATAAATATCGCGCTATTTAACTTCTCATTTCTTGTCGAATTTAAAATCAATGAAATAATAAAGAAGCATTTATCTTTTTTATTTAATGTCCAAACAGTAGAAAGTTTCTACTGAAGTTTAAAGTTTAGAGACAAACGTAATGAAGTGAAGAAGGAAAACTTGGCTTTAACTTGACGTTTTTATTTCTTCCTTCCTCTCCCGCATATGCTAGGTGTGATTTAACGGCCGAGAGCCGAAGTAGCTAGGAACAGATGGGATTTATGGAAGAACCTTTCTATCGTGTTTTGTTCTATAGGGAGCAATTCCGTATACTGACTTCTTTAGAAGTAAATGGAGCTAATATTTTATGTCCGTATACATAAAGACCTCAATGCATTACGCGTAAGTACAGACATTTTAAGAAAAGAAAGAAGAAAGTGTAAGACTAACACATAATGTTGGAATTGAATCCATTACGACAGCACGCGAATTTACTTCAGTGTTTAACGTGAAAATCTCTGCCAAAATATTACAGTATTAGTATAGTATTACAGCATATCCCTTAGCCTCAATTCTTACCGCCTTGATCTTCACATGTAAGCATACCACTTTGAAGTATAGAGTATATAACCTATGCAGAAGGTCCTGAAAGCTGATACTACTAGCTGACACAGACGTGCAAGCAGTATCAATGAAATGGTAAGTTTCTCCCCTGACAGTTTGCCAACTGCTTAAATGTTATATAGTTCTTAGGTATCTTTTAGAGGTAAAGCAATTACCGGAAAGTTGCTGTAATTATTAGATAATTAGAGTAGATGAAATTTTAAACCTTCGTACCTACTCTTTGATCCTGTGGTTATTATATAACATAAAGGCCACACATCTTTCAAATAATGCAGAAATCCCTCTCGTGAATACAGAACAACAATAGGCAAAACTGTTGAGTATTAAGATTCTCTACTCTCAAGACACCAAGTTGAACATTTTGTAAATGGCATAAAATCGGCTACCAATGTTAAACATAATTTTCTGGGTTATTAATTACAAATGTGGGTTTAACAATTTCTGATGTTCCGCTGGAAATAGTTATGTCAGATTATTTAGTAGCTGGTAAAGAAATCGAGGACGCTCCTCTCATTGGATGCCCTCATTAGATAAAATAATATTTAAAGACATTGGTCAACTAACTTTAAGATTGGATTAACTAGTGCAATATTTGAAATATTATATCAATGAGAATATCAGAATTAACATGATCTCATTAAAAAGTTTGTTATATACTGACAGGTGTGAGCTAACTTTAAAGAATAGGACTGCGCTTGAGATACATTGTCACAGGGAATATTAAATCACCTAACAATATTGTTCCTCTTTAAATTCTTGTATATAATAACAACTTTGTTGCACAATTATAATATAAGAGCATAATTACATAACATGTTTATATAAGATGAAAATTTTATTCTGTTCGGGAAAGCTTAAAATACTTTATACACTTATAGTGAGGCAGCATTTTTAACACTTAAATGATTTCAGTAAAATTATGTAATAAATATAATAACAGCCCGCCTTAAAGCAATATGTGTAAGTAACAATATATAAAAAGTGTGTATTACAGTCACTGTAAAGATTGATATTATTGCATACATGTGTAATAATGTTATGTGAATGTATTGCGTAATTTAATAATGTAGGAGCTGTGAGAATAATAGGTTAAAAAAGTTTCTAACAATGAAGTAACCTTGAGCCAATAATGAGTAAGACTTTTTAATAATGCTACTAGTCATTATTGGAGTAACACAATAATGTAATTGTTGTGACAGCCTATAAAATAACCAATCAACAATAAAAAAGCTTAAGTTAAATAAAAGTATTCTACTGGATTAGGAATAGCCAATCAGAGATTTGAAATACAGAAATTTACAAATTTTAAGCGGTTGAAATCAAGTTAGTTGCTTGTAGAAAGTGCTCATAACTGGACGCGAGATGTGTCCTCGAGAAATTTAATACGTATTCTGTGTGAGAAAATAGTTTACGTGTTAAAAAGTAAAGGTAATTAATAAAAGAATCTCACAGCTCTGTGATATCAGTGAAGTGTTACTTAAATTGTATCAAGAATTAATAAAAAGTAGTGAATTAAAAATTATAAACTCTGTAAGCCTATATTCTTCAGCCGCATCACGCCCTGCTAAGACATTCATGTCTCTAAAAATAAATACTAACGCAGCCGAGGCAAACATAAATATATAATATTTAAAGAAACAGTCAAATTACAAAGTTAATATTTTTAAACATTTTGGGAGGGGCGAAGGCTACCGGAAAGCGGGTACTATAAGTGCGGTTGCAAGGAACTTCAAGTGTTCGGCTCCCCAACAGTTGAACTATAATACATCATCTTCAAACTGACTTTCAATACGTAGCAGCAACAAACATTCTTTAAATTGGCTCCCAAAGCGTGGTGCTAAAAATAACGTAATAAATAATATACCTTTTCAATAGTAAACACTTTGGTACTTATATGACTTACAGATATAGATATATGTAAGCTACAAAAGTGAAGTTGTTGCATCCTCTAACACAGCGTCGCGCATCATACAAAGACTTTAAGCACTACAATCAAATAGAACATGCTGCAGAGAAAGACAAACTCAAACATTCGGGTAGCGTACTGGCCAACTTATTTATCGACGGAGATGTTTAATTTATTTATATTCGTCTATAAAGGGTTGATATTTATGTATGTTACTTTTGGGTGCGTTGATTCCACAATATTTAGAGTGCATCAGTACTAGTAGGTCGAGCAATACTCTTCATGAGAGCGTGGTACGGGTAAGGAAAGTTTAGTTCCAGTAACATACAAGTAATAAAATCGACGGTACAATTTCATAAAAATCACCTTTTACCTTTATTCATATAAACGCTCTGCTGTCAGCACTATAAAACACTGCTTCACATATAAATGCTGATGGCTCTGAAGCTGTAAGTAATTTCAAAGTATTAAGATGCCTTAATTTCCAACATGTGTAGTTTCTAAGTTCGCTAATTAACTCGAATGATACAAGTCACTTGTATTACATATTCATATCAGTGATCTAGTTAGGTTGTCTATACGTAGTGTTTTTATTAATCTAATTACATTTTCTGCGGAACTTAATTATTCTCAATTCACTACTTTAAGTAGTAAGGTATTACACGTCTGCACCATAAGTGATCTCCAACACGAACTAATTTGGCTTGGGTATGCTCTTCCTGGACTTCTATACTTAATTTTTACTTTCTCTACTACGTATAGTAAGTAGGGGAAATATTGTATTCCACCCAAAAATTTTATACCGAGATTTCACCGGAAATACATGTTTTGAGACCCCCTGAATCCAAAAAAGGCATTTTTGGAAACATGTCCGTGTGTGTCTGTGTGTCTGTGTGTGTGTCTGTATGTGAACAGCATAACTCAGAAAAGAACAGTCGGATAAACACCAAACTTGGTATTTAGGTTCAGTATCTTCCAAGGATGCGACACGAAGGTTTTTTAAAGAAAATCCCCCACCCCAGAGTACCCTTTACATGGAACATTTTTAGAAAATTTTAACTTTCTCAAAAATGGCTCTAACGATTTTGATGAAAATATCATATGTTTAGGATATTTTCATGACAAATAAAATGTATATCTTGAATTTTCTGGGAATGTTTCCAAAAGTATTCTTCATTGTGAACAACTTTTGCATAACTGGTAAACCAGAGATAGACAAAAATTTACTACACAAAAAATGTAGATCACGTTAAAATACACAATTTATGTCATATACTTTTTTTGTTGAGTGAACCATTTTCGAGATATTGCTTGTTATTCCCTTAAATTTTTCAATACTTATTTTCTAAAATGGGAATTCGTTATTCATTTTTTGGTCTTGGATATGCAATGAGTTATAATCTGTAGCAAAGGGAATGATGCTGCACCTAGCAACCAGCTATTAAGAGATATGTATGTGCTTAAAGGCTACTGTTTTTCTATATTGCCCTTGTAAATATATTTTCCCCTTACATCTACAAGAAAATTAGCAATAAGGTAGAGTATGCAAATGTTTATCTCGATTAACATGAAGTAGATGGAGAATAAGCGTTTGTAAAAATAGTTTGTACAAGAGTAGAGAAAGTCATGTGAGTGTAACACATCATATTTTTTAAATCTCTTATCATCTCGCTCTCATTGGCTATTTATCTACTAGCAGAACACTGTTTTTCTGTATCTTATTGGGTTTTAACTTACACGTGACTATATTAAAAATTCTGGCGTTAGCAGCGTTCTCTGGTGTTGACTGTTAAAGAATATTCTCGAAGCATCTTCTCTATTTTTTTCCCACACCAAGGTTAAAGCTATTGTTACTTCCCCTAGGATTTGGTTTTATGGCTTCGTCTTCACACAACTTGTTGCCATTCTAGCATCTTGCAGCTCCAACTTTTATACACGTAGATACATTGCACTAAAATATTGTACCTTGTTGCCAATAATGTACTGCATACACTATCTTTTACATACATAATTACACAGATTATTAATCAGTTGAAGGAGGACTCTATTTTATTACATTAATATAAATATTGTCATGATAATTGCTTAAGGCCAGAAGTACTGGCTCAAACACGCTTTCTTTATCTCAGTAGCTCCAGAAACAGAAACTCCGGAAAGAAAGTTGGATGTCTATAAGTCATAAATATCACTTAAAATTACAAAATCCTTGTTCAGCTTCTCGGAAGGAAAATCTGTTCAGCAGTTTTTCGTAATGGTGCTACGGACGAAAGTACGGATACGTGTAGTATGCCAGTTATGTATATTTATGAAAAGTGGAAACTCGGTTTTGCAAATAAAAACTGGACTAATCGTACAACTTCAATTCCAGTGAACCATTCAATTAGAGATTACATTAATCCAAATCTGGTTATGCAGTGATTTAAAACTCAATAACTGAAAAAACCGCAGATTCATAATAATGGTTCTTAATTCCAATATTATTTATATCAGTAGAAATCAAAGTAGTGCCTTTTTATATCTTTGGCAAGGTTGACAGCATAAATTTCATGAATCACCTGTTTTTTCCCACTCAAGTACTGTGCATAATGTTGACGAGATACTGGTGGCATTCAAATGCCGGTTAGATGAACTAATTTGAAATTAAAATGGGCTTCATTATGAGCACCTCTTTCCATTCTACTCTTCACGGCTTACTTGTTACATCATGACCATTTATCTGTATAGCTTGGAATAAAATATAATCAGCTTTTGTTTTTACATTTTCTTGGAGCAGCAACTTGAAGTGCTAGAATATTTATTACTCAAATGTTCGTACTCTAAATCTTGTAAGTACCTACTTTAGTTTTTATAGTCTATATCTGTCGGAAAGAAATTTATTTTCAATGCCGAAAGACTTATCAAAATCCGTTTCCTAAATACATACATCGCCTCTCTTTGTAACATGAATATACATTTTGTTCGATTCTTATGCACAATATCAATAACGTTTGGAGTCTCCTACTTTAAAGTGTAGCAATAATCGTACTCTGTGATTTTGTAGCTTAAAATAGTAGAACCAGTTTCCGAGATTAATTTTTAACTTTCTCTTCCAGGTACATAGCAGGTAGACGAGATATTGCATTCCAACCAAAAATTCGATACTGAGATTTCACCAGAGATATATTATTGAGGCCCTCGAGTCCATTTTTATTTTGCTTTCTCTACTACGTGTAGTAAGTTGGGGAAGTATTGTATTCCACCCAAAAATTCGATACCGAGATTTCACTGGAAATCATGTTTTGAGACCCCCTGAATCTAAAAAACAGCATTTTTGGAAACACGTCCGTGTGTGTGTCTGTGTTATGTGAACATCATAACTCAGAAACGAACAGTCGGATAAACACCAAACTTGGTATTTAGGTTCACTATCTTCCAGAGACGCGACACAAAGGTTTTCAAGAAAATCACTCTACCCCAGATTACCCTTTACATGGAAAATTTTTCGAAAATTTTAATTTTCTTAAAAATAAGCGCTAACGATTTTGATTAAAATATCATATGTATAAGATATTTTCCTGACAAATGAAATGTATATCTCGAATTTTCTGGAAATGCCTCCAAAAGTATTCTTCATTGTGAACGACTTTTGCACAACTGGTAAACCATAAGAGATAGACAAAATTTTACTACACAAAAAATGTAGATCGCGTTAAAATACACCACTTTTAACCATTTTCGAGATATTGCTTGTTATTCCCTTAAATTTTCCAATACTTATACTTTTTCTTAAAAGCGAATTCGCTATTCATTTTTTATGTCCTGGACATGCAAAGGGAATGGATTGCGTCACATAGCAACCAGCTCTTAAAATATTTGACTATAGCTTAAAGCCTAGCAATTCGCCTTGCATCTACAAGAAAATTACCAATAAGATTAACATCTCGATTAGCATGAAGCATATGGAGAATAAGCGTTTGTAAAAATAGTTCGTACAAGAGAGAAAGTCATGTGAGTGTAACACATCAGATTTTGTTAAGTTCCGCCGGCGCTCAAGTGTGTGTATGTGTTGTGTGTGGTGTGTCGTAACTCAAAAGAAAACTCGGATAAACACCAAAATTCGTATTTACGTTCAGTGCCTTCCAAAGATGCGAATACCAAAACTACTCTTTACATGAAACTTTTTTGAAATTTTTTATTTTCTAAAAATGGCCAACGATTTTGTTTAATATATCGCATATTGAAGACATTTACTTACAAGTAAAATGTACATTTTGAATTTTCTGGGAATAAGCCTCGAAGTCCTTATCATTCGGAAGTAATTTTGTATAATCTTGTATAGCTGGTAAACGTTATACGATAGACTAAAAGATTCTACGCAAAAAACAAAGATCTCTTTAAAGCATGCAATTTATTTCGAATAGATTTTTTGTGGTATGAGCCATTTTTGAGATATTCGCTATAAATGCTTCGAATTGTTCAATGCTTAGCCTTTATTCTTTTAAATCATTTCGATTTTCAATTGTTTCTCGCAATGTCGTGTAAAGACTATGGAATTTTAAGGGCATAATATAGCACCCATTTCTTAAACATATGACTATCGCTATTCCATTTATGTTTATAACAAAATGTATAATGCAGGTATTCCGGAAAGGTTTATCTCGATTAAAATGAAATTAAAGAAATTAACTATCGTAAGAGTAATTTCTGTACCCAATTATAACCGATAAGAGATAGTCATGTGAATGTAACACACCACATTTAAAAATGCATATTTTTCGGGTTGAACTTTTAATCCGCTTTGCTCACTTAGAAATTTAGGTTTTCCTCCTTCCTTTGTGAGAAATGTTCAACTCAAGCCAGGGAATCACAACCAAGGAGTTTACCGAGGCTGCCACTTGAAGTTTGCAGATACACTACGTGATCAAAAGTATTCGGACACCTGTCTGAAAATGACGTAAAAGTTCGTGGTTCCCTCCATTGGTAATGCTGGAAGTCAATGAGGTGTTGACCCACCCTTAGCCTTGACAGCGTTCACTCTCGCAGGCATACTTTCAATCAGGTGCTGGAAGGTGTCTTGCGGAATGGCAGTCCAATCTTTACGGAGTGCGGAACTGAGGAGAGGTATCGATGTAGATCGGTGAGACCTGGCACGAAGTCTGCGTTCCAAAACATCCCAAAGGTGTTTTATAGGATTCAAGTCAGGACTCTGTGCAGGCCAGTCCATTACAGGGATGTTATTGTGTAACCACTCCGCCACAGCCCGTGCAGTATGAACAGGTGCTCGATCGTGTTGAAAGATGCAATCGCCATTCCCGAATTGCTCTTCAACGGTGGGAAGCAAGAAGGTGCTTAAAATATTAATGTAGGTCTGCGCTGTGATCGTGCCACGCAAAACAACAAGCCCCCTCCAGGAAAAACACGACCACGCCATAACACCATCACCTCCGAATTTCACTGTTGGCACTACACACGCTGGCAGATGACGTTCACCGGACATTCGCTGTACCCACACCCTGCCATCGGATCGTCACATTGTGTACCGTGATTCGTCACTCCACACAACGTTTTGCCACTGTTCAATTGTGTAATTTTGTCGCTCCTTACACCAAGCGAAGCGTCGTTTGGCATTTTTCTGCGTGATGTGTGGCTTATGAGCAGTCACTCGACCATGGAATCCAAGGTTTCTCACCTCACGCCTAACTGTCATAGTACTTGGAGTCGATCCTGATGCAGTTTGGAATTCCTGTGTGATAGTGTGGATAGATGTGTGCCTATTACTCTTTACAACCCTCTTCAAATGCCGCCGGTCTCTGTCAATCAACAGACGAGGTCGGCCTGTACGCTTTTGTGCTGTATATGTCCCTTCACGTTTTCACTTCACTATCACATCAGAAACAGTTGACCTAGTGATGTTTAGGAGTGTGGAAATCTCGCGTACAGACTTCTGACACAAGCGACACCTAATCACCTGACCACGTTCGAAGTGCCTGAGTTCCACGTAGCGTCCCATTCTGCTGTTTCACGATGTCTAATGACTACTGAGATCGCAGATATGAGTATCAGGCAGTAGGTGGCAGCACAGTGCACCTAAGATGAAAAACGTATTTTGTGGGGTGTCCGGATACTTTTGATCACATAGTGTATGCTTCATTAAAGACACCTAAGTCCATGGGGAGGATCACCACTTCCGCCAGTTATACCGATTTCAGCAATTATTTCTACCTTACCATGTCCTGCCTTATTTCGTACTTAAGCCTGAGCAAGCCGGTTGTGGCAGCACAAAAATAGAAAGGTGCATTTTACATAATACACTTTTCGTCACATATAATTAAGTATTAAAGTCCTGTGAATGTGCTAATTGAGCTCATACATAAAAGTTGTATTAAAATTGAACCAAAACTGTAAAACAAGGAAACATACATATTAAAAATAAACCTATGTTGAAAAGCAGCTCACCGACACGTGTAATTGAGTTCGTTTAGGCACGGACTCGTAAACGGGAGTTCTGTGGTTCAAATTCCGCCAGTACCGTCCTTCCTGACTGATGTGCTTTTCTCACTTTCCTTAGTCCTCATAAGTGGAAAATGACGGGGAGGTACCCTGAAAGATTTCTTTTCCAGATTTCCTTTCCCACTTATTTCATATCGTGTATTCTTAATGTTGACTCCTGTGGTTCAGTATGATGCTGTAGTATGGGTGTTTGAATGGTGCATTCACCTCCCATTTAAACACAGAGTCTCATCGTGCGACGTATACATATATGTAATTCTAAAATTTCATAATTACTCCATTTTTGGCCAAAAATTTAGTCGCGATAACCCTTAAAGTTAAGCTGGAATAACAGTGTGCTACTTGGATATAACAATGAGAGAGAGAATGCAGGATCAAGAAATAAGAGGACACGATTAAAAGACGACGCGACCACAAATGCTACCTAAAATGGAGAAGGGCAGGAGACGTTACGAAACACCACCCTAATATATGGACGCACAGAGTGACTTCTTGGGACCCCAGATTTGGGGCAGAAAACCCGCTAGGCAGATAAATTCAGGAGGACCTTCGGCAGCAGGTAGACCCATATAGCCAAAGAGAGAAACTTGGAGAAAATAGTGGACGTAGCCAGTAGGACAATAAATAAGATGATCCTTCCTGGAATAGCTATCTGGAACTGTAAAATCCATCTCCTTTATATATCCCTATTAGGCAAAGAACCCTTAAAAGCTAACTGCGAATTGGGAATTAGACAGGAAGCTGCTAGGATTGAAAATGTTTCACAGAAGACGCCGAAAAATAGCCAGCAGAAAATAAATACTGGTGCATGTTGAAAACACTGTAATCCTTTGCGCCGAGAAACGCAGCACAGTGTATTTTTATCCCTAATGTACGCATTACCGTTTACTTTATTAGGTGATATGTTGCTCACATTATTTTGAGGCAGTACTTTTGGTACCTCATTAATTAATTCCAATTAGTTTAATAATGAATATAACTATTAACCAACTCTAATAATATACAAATATGAACACAATTAAGGTCTAAATATATTTCCTTATTAATGTTATGTCTGTTAATATTATTTTAAGCGGTAGTGTAATTGTATTTTCGGTAGAAACTGATGGTATACTCAGATTAAGTAACAATATCTACGCTCATCGACGTAAATTGTGTAAGCTGATTTTTATTAAAACAGCTACACGTGAACTTAGAAATTTTAACGCTAATATCAATACAAGTCATCAGAGTATGTTTGTATTTCTTGTGTTTTCAGCGAGAGTGTTAACTTTAAACATTCATTAGAAATAAATTCACGAGAAGTTTAATTCCACCCACTTGTGTTATTATTCTGAATTGTGTACCATATATCCATACAAGTTCCTTTCGCTACTACGCCTTGATGAAGAGATACTTGTTCGACCGTGATACACACATACCAGAGGTAAGCCGAGGCAATACAAGAACCGGCATTAATGAAAGTAATTATATTTATTTGCGATATCAGTAATTAAGTGCTTCATATTGAACTTACAAAAATGCGTCCAGAAAACTAAGAAAACATGCATAATCATATAGTAACCGTTGCATTTGTTCATATCTACGGGGTATGTGCGCTGTTGCAAGCAGTGGATGTCAATATTTACAACTCTCAACGGAATATACATATTTTTACTTTCTTTACCACGTATAGTAAGTAGGGGAAGTATTGTATTCCACCCAAAAATTCGATACCGAGATTTCACCGGAAATATATGTTTTGAGACCCCCTGAATCCAAAAACAAGCATTTTTGGAAACATGTCTGTGTGTCTGTGAACAGCATAACTCAAAAACAAACAGTCGGATAAACACCAAACTTGGTATTTAGGTTCAGTATCTTCCAAGATGCCACACGAAGGTTATGAAGCAAATTCCCCCACCCCAGATTACCCTTTACATGTAACATTTTTCGAAAATTTTAATTTTCTCAAAAATGGCTCTAACGATTTTTATTAAAGTACCATATGTTTAAGATATTTTCATGACAAATAAAATGTATATCTGGAATTTTCTGGGAATGTCTCCAAAAGTATTCTTCATTGTGAACGACTTTTGCATAACTGGTAAACCATAAAAGATAGACATTTCTCAACATAAAAAATATAGATCGCGTTAAAATACTCATTTTATGTCATATTCATTTTTTTTTTGTTGAGTGAACCATTTTCGAGATATTGCTTGATATTCCCTTACATTTTCCAATACTTAACCTTTTTCTCAAATGGAAATTCGTTATTCATTTTTTTTTTTGGTGTCCTGGTATTGCAAAGTGGATGGAATACTCCACATAGCAACCAGCTCTTAAAATATTTGACTATCCCTTAAAGTCTACCAATAAGCTTAACATCTCGATATCTCGATTAACATGAAGCATATGGAGAATAAGCGTTTGTAAAAATATTTTCGTACGAGAGTAGAGAAAGTCATGCGAGTGTAAACATCAGATTTTTGTTGATTTCAGAAAGCGAAAATAGCAAGTAGCACAAAGCATTCATAAAAACGTCATAAAGCTGGCACCCTGACGTGAAGACTCTGCCAACTTTACGTTTCTCCACGAAAAATTGACAGCTAGCTGCCAGTGCGGACTGATAGCATGCTCAATGAATAGCGGAATATATATTGAACTGCATGCCATAATCTAACCAAATGATCGCCGCTTCCATTTGCTCTCTTCTTGATACTCTTCCAGGAAAATAAAAAGGATCCATCACGCATAGCTTCAATTAATGGAACTGGCACTCCCGCTAGCAATTCCAGATAGCAATCGTTATTCAGGTTATATTGAATGGCGCTGTGGATAAAATAACTGTTTTTGTGAGGACCTGAAGCGCCCATGCGTAATAAAATAGGAAAACACGAAACGACTAAGCTTTTGAAAGCTTTTTATAGAGCAGAGGCGGTGCTTTAAATGCGTTTTACATCACTACCTCGTTCATTATTACTGTTGCGTATATCAGCTACCTACAGAAACATTCCGATCACATAGGTCAGGAATTAGGTAATTACAACAGTTTTAATTGGCAATCTTGCTGTCAAGTTCCAATAGAAAACGCAGTCAGGTAGATTAAATGATTCCACTGGTGTATACAGTGTATTCTCTAGAATATTCGAGAACTGTTTTCAATTTACTTTTCAATTTGCAATTCCAGATAGCGAACGATCGACAATCAAAAACTATAAATGCAATAAAAATCCAGTAACCCCTCTTAGTGTCTTAGAAATGATGCCATCCTGTAAGTGACAGATGGAAATGGAAATTGCTGATGGAGATAAAAATTCTCCACACTATGCGAAAAAGCGATTAAAGGGACATCAGATCCTGCTCAGAATTGAAATCCTTCTAAAAACAAAACATGCCCCCCTACTGCTGAGAGCTGCAATAGCTTTTTACAGGATTTTATAAGGAGACGTCACCAAGTGGTTGCTCTTTGAGTAAAGCAGGGAGAGTAACTTTGTTCGTTATTCCCGCTGGTTCACCTACTGTGCACTACGTCACCTTCATTGCGCGGAAAGCATGAACCTAATTCATTTTATGCAATGACTGTATGCAAAATTTTAGTCTGAAATACATAATCCACCGTTCATAGATTATTATATGTACCTGTTATAGGTTCATGATTGGTAGAATAATTGCTCTATTATAATGTCTCTTACATTAATATTTGTATGTCGGATATGAACACATTTTAATAGTTTGTTAATCGTGACATAAACATTGCAAAAATATAATGCAATTATTATTGTATTAACATAATAAAACAAAGCTCCTTAACTTGGACAATACCACAGTAATTACACTGTAACGCTAACATAACGAGGATTAACTTCTAATGGAAAACTTTCACATTTATAGCTGTGAATATGAACAGGCCTTTTGGTAATTAATTGGTGTACAAAACAATTAAAGCAAACTACTTAATAACTGTAGCATTACAAAACAACGAGAGACCCACCACTGCTGCCAGAAGCCCTCTCTAACTGATATCACCTGTTTACCCAGTGCAATGCACAGAACAAGCCTGCTTGCTCTAGCACAAAACCAAGCGAGTTGGGACGCCTGCTATAAGCATACTGCAAGACATTGATATGTACCCCCGAAATATCTCGGTAAGAGAACTATTTATTATAAGCCCACCTCTATGGTAGGTAGCGTGTCTGTCTCACATTTAAGAAATCTCGAGTTCGAATTTAATTTAGGGCCAGTTAACCGGGTAATTTTTTTCCCGGGGATTCCCTTGTTCTGAAAAGATGAATGTGTTGTAACTTTAAGCTCTTAGGAGCCCTGGTTATTTGAGCATGATTTCACTCATTTCGTAAATTCATTGTCCGATATAACCTGCTAGGATATAGGACGTTAAACCAAAAGGAACCTGGAGGAAGCTAATTCACCTGATTTTGAGGCAGTGGTTTTAACACTTAAATGATATCGGTCTAATTTTATAATATAAAAAATAATAACAGCCCGCCTTAAGGCAATATGTGTATAATAATATATATAAAGAATATATTACAGTCATTGCATTATGTTTATATTATTATGTACATTTGTAAAAATGTTATGTGAATGTATTACGTAATTTAACAATGTAGGAGCTGTGAGAAAAAAAAGCAAGCTGCTTTCCGTAGCAAACAGATTCAGAAATTAGGAATAGAGAATAGATAGACAGACAGACAGATAGACCGATAGACAGACAGATAGACAGATAGACAGATAGATAGACAGATAGACAGATAGATAGATAGATAGATAGATAGACAGACAGACAGACAGACAGACAGATAGACAGACAGACAGACAGACAGACAGATAGACAGATAGATAGATAGACAGACAGACAGATAGACAGATAGATAGATAGATAGATAGATAGATAAGGCATCTTTATTGGTGTCAAATTACTGAAGTTATTTAACGCGTATTTAGTGCATGGGTCATTGACCGTACATGCATATTTAAGGTACAATAGAGTGACAAAATAAACAACAGAGAAGGAAGACACAGCCAAAAAGGAACAAGAAAAAGGGAAATAGAGATAAATTGCCTTTGTCTAACTGAACAAATTTGACCTAGCTTCGCGCACTTTAGCCAAGAAATTCCTCATGTTTTGCCAGTTCCTCTGGTCAGCCAGCAGATCCCAACATACCAATCTCTTGAGAGACTTAGGAATTTTTCTTTCAGTTTAATTGTTCGCTAGTTCTCCCACTGTGCAGATTCCGCCAAAATATGTACCCAGTACTCATCCAAATCGCAGAATGGGCAGATTCTCCTGCCAGAATCGTGAGTCATTTTCTGTGCCCTCCAGCCCCCAGTCTAAACCATGCCATTCCTGATCTTTCCTTTCTTCCTAAATTAAGTATATATGCCACTTTACCGCAATTCAATTTTATTTCATTTGTTAGACTTAGAGAAGGTTTAATTTTACAATCCGATTCCATTTCCTGTTGGTTGATGTCTCTTAGTCTTCTTTTAACACCTTTTCATACGTTTTTGTCATTTGTTTCAGCTCTTAGCCATACTGATCCCATTCCTATTGAAATAGAGGAAATGTAAATTTCAGTCGGTAGACGCTACAAGGAAGCGTAACCAAGCAGTTCGGTAGTGTACAGGTTCAGTGTAAGATATGAAAATTCATTGTGGTGAGAATAAGATAAAGTATACCTGTTAAAAAGTGTAATTAACAATAATCTCACAGCTCTATAGTAGGATATATCAGTGAAGTGTTATTTAATCGTGTGAAGGATCACTAATAAAAGAAAGTACAATACAATTATAATTTGTGTAAGCCTTCATTCTTTAGCCGTATCAATCCTGTAATCCTGTTAAGAAA
This sequence comes from Deroplatys truncata, assembly GCA_030765065.1. Taxonomy (NCBI): domain Eukaryota; kingdom Metazoa; phylum Arthropoda; class Insecta; order Mantodea; family Mantidae; genus Deroplatys; species Deroplatys truncata. The sequence goes on from CM060986.1 coordinate 139,126,445, forward strand.
TACGTGCTCTGCAAACTAATACTGACGCGGCCGAGGCATACATGTATAATATTTAAATAAATAGCATTAAAATAGTTATTACACATAAAGTAAACGTGGGGCGAAGGCCATCGGAACGTTTGTGCCGTACGTAGGGCGAAGACTCCTACAAACAATCTCCTGCAAATTGGCATCCATTACGTGCGTGGTCTAAAACAGCTTCAAATTGACGCCATAGTGATGCAACCTCTACAACAATTAAACACCTTCAAGTTGCACCTAATGGAAGGTACATTCCATTTCCTAGGAAGGCGATTCCTTATACAGACGAAGGAAAAATAAAAAATCTGATGTGTTACACTCACATGACTTTCTCTACTCTTGTACAATCTATTTTTACAAACGCCTATTCTCCATATGCTTCATATTAATCGAGATATCGAGATGTCAATCTTATTTGTAATTTTCTTGTAGATGCAAGGGGAATATGGTAGCTTTTAAGCGATTGTCAAATATTTTAACGCTGGTTGCTATGTGGCGCATTCCATTCTCTTTGCATGTCCAGGACATAAAAAAATGAATAACGAATTTGAGAAAAAGTATAAGTATTGGAAAATTTAAGGAAATAACAAGCAATATCTCGAAAACGGTTCACTCAACAAAAGAAATGTATATGACATAAGTTGTGTATTTTAACGCGATCTACATTTTTTGTGTAGTAAAATTTTGTCTATCTCTTATGGTTTACCAGTTATGCAAAAGTCGTTCATAATGAAGAATACTTTTGGAGACATTCCCAGAAATTTCGAGATATACATTTCATTTCTCATGATATTATCTTAAACATATGATATTTTCATCAAAATCGTTAGAGCCATTTTTGAGAAAATTAAAATTTTCGAAAAATGTTCCATGTAAAGGGTAGTCTGGGGTGGGTTGATTTTCTTGAAAATCTTTGTGTCGCATCTCTGGAAGATACTGAACCTAAATTCCAAGTTTGGTGTTTATCCGACTGTTAGTTTTTGAGTTATGCTGTTCACAGACAGACACACACACACACAGACACACACACACACAGACACACACACACAGACACACACACGGACATGTTTCCAAAAATGCTTTTTCTGGATTCAGGAGGTCTCAAAACATGTATTTCCGGTGAAATCTCGGTATCGAATTTTTGGGTGGAATGCAATACTTCCCCTACTTACTATACGTAGTAGAGAAAGTAAAAATTGGTTTACCTACTTTTTTTCACAACATAATTCAAATAGTATGAGACGATTTAGACATGTTTAATTTAAGTACTTAAATGTTGCTCTTAGTGCCTAGTTTAACTAAACTTGAGCATTCGCTCGTAAACTTGTCTTAATTTCACTCACCTTCCAGACGGTTGCGATATCCATGTTATTGACAGTGTGTACTTTGCTATTCGTTTCTTTCACTAAACGTTTACATAAAAAAAATCTGTTGGTTCATTCACACGTATTTCTCTACTCACTCTTCTACAAACTGCTCTTAGAAAAGCTTATTCTTCTACTACTGCTCGTTAATACAGATAAACTTTCATTACCCGTCTCTTTGTGGGTACAAGAATTTAAGCTAAAGCGAAAGTCAAATATTTTCAAAGTAGGTTCCTATGTAATGGCTTCAAGCCTTTTACACAAACATGAAAAAGGGAGAGAGAGAGGAAACAAATATCGATTTGTATTTGAGAAATGTATAAAGTATCTGAAAATTAAAACCAACAACAAAGAATATCTGGGAAATTATTAAATTACAAAAAAATGAGTTTCACATAAATTGTGTGCTTTGACGAGATGTAAGCATTTTGTGTAGCAAGATTTTTTACCAATTACAAAAAAGTACTTCAGAGGGTAATCCCGAAAAACTCAAGATACACATTTTTTTCATGAAAATAGCTTAAACCGCATTTTAATCCGAATCGTTAGCAATTTTTGGGAAAATAAACTAACGAAAAATGTTCCATGTCAAAGTAGTTTGGTGTAGGAGGATTTTCTTAAAAATCCTCATGTCGTATCCTTAGAAGGTTCTGAATTTTAAATACCAAGTTTTCTATTTAACAGACCTTTCGTGTTTTAGTTATGCTGTTCACAGGCAGAAGACATACACACAAGAACAGACTTCTAATAATTTTTTCTTGGGTTCAAAGGGCCTCAAAATATGTATTTCTGGGGAAATCTCTAAATCGAAAATTTGGGTGAAATACAATAATTCCTTTAATTATTGTAAGTAAATAGTAGAGAAAGTAAAAATACCTTATTGTTATACCTACCTTTCCATTGAATGCATTAGTAAACACAATTTCTTATTTTATTGTGTTAGTCATTTTGCTAAGTCTGCAAATAACCTTGTGTAATTAAAGTCATGTTGCTAAAACCTGCAGTAAATAAAATAGTTAATTCTTATTTGCAAGGGGTTAAATAATCCCTAACTTAAAACTTTAGAAATGTCTGAATATACCCCTGCCCTTAATAATGTAACAGATCTCAACTATTCTGGTATGGCGCTCAAACTGCAGTATTATCTTATTGTTTGTATTTGTTACCTCTGTAATGTCCACTTACTGGACTGTTTAACACCATTACTCGATGTTTTATTTTAGTTCCGCCCGAAAAACCAAGATATATTCATTTGTCCTGTTTAAAATGCTTCATCGTGCCCCGTCTTCTCGCTATTTATCCTCCTCTCATTACCGTAATAAGCGCTCCAAAGCTCAATACACACAGTGCCAATTCTTTTACACTTAAGATCTATTTGCTCGTCTTTACCACAACCACTGCACGAATTTGGAACGCGCTACCGCAAGTCAAATACTGTCACACTTAGATGTTTTCGAAAAACTTGAAGTAGTTGCAATCGCACGTATAGTAAAAGGTTTCCGGTAGCCTTCGCCCTAAATGTACTTTCCTGTGGCCTTTGCCCCAAATGTTTAAAAAATATTAACTTTGTAATTTGATTGTTTCTTTAAATATTATATATTTAGTTTGCCTCGGCTGCGTCAATATTTTTTTTAGAGACATGGATGTCTTAGCAGGGCGTAGTGCGCCTGAAGAATGTAGACTTACACAAATTATAATTTTTAATTCACTCCTTTTTAGTAATTCTTGACACAATTTAAATAGTACTTCACTGATATAGAGAGCTGTGAGATTCTTTTATTAATTACTTGCAATTTTTAACACGTAAACTATTTTCTCGCACACTGAATGCGTATTATACTTCTCGAGGACGCATCTCGCGTCTGATTAGTAACACTGTCTGCAACCAACGCGTCCAGTTCTAAACATTGTCTACAAAAAAACTTCCTTGACTTCTAGCGCCTAAACTTGTAAATTTCCGTACTTCAAGTCTCTGATTGGCCACTCCCAATCCAACAGAATACCTTTATTCAACCCAAGCTTCTTTCCGATTGCTGACCGACCACTTTATAAACTGTCACAAAATTCACATATTGTTGCTCCAACAATGACCAGTAGCACTATCAACCCTCCCACTCACTACCGCCCCAAGGTTACCTCATTGTTAGCAACTTCTAAACTATTATTCTCACAGCTCCCACATTATCAAATCACGTAATACATTCAGAGAATACTATCACATGTACACAATAATATAAACATACACAACGACTGTAACATACACTTTTTATATATTGTTACATACACATACCGCTCTCGGGCCGCCATTATACTTTTCATTATATAACCCGACTAAAATCATTCAAGTGTTTAAAAATACTACCTCAAACTTATTAATTTTAAAGTTACTATCCTAGCCTAGAATTTAATTCTGAATGCTAGATTAGGCAATGTATGTTATATCTTATTGGAAGATTTATTTTTATTACTTTATCTTTGCTGTCATTATAACCACATTTTACATAATGTTAATAGCTTTCTTACATAGCGCTTCGTTAGTAGTAATTGAGTTCTGTAGATAATTATAGATTTGTTGTAATGAATATCCTCTTTTTCTTTGTTATCCTGACCTATATGATAATATACTCTTAAATTTTTTTAATGTACGAACATAAGCGAAAGAGAGAGAGAGAGAGAGTTCGAGAGAAAAATGACAAATATGATTAAAACCGGAATTGGATAGAAATCAAATCAGTGGTGGTGGTATGAACTAAATGAAGACCAATTATAAAATATTAAATCATTTTTTACTTTCTGAACAACGTATACTGTACTATTGTATTCCACCCAAAAATCTGATATCGATAGTTCACCGGAAATACATTTTTGAGGGCCCCTGAATTAAAAAGAAGCAATTTTAGAAAAATGTCCGCTCTGTGTGCCTTTGAACAACGTTTCTCAAAAACGAAAAGTCGGATCAACACCAAGCTTGGTATTTCAGGTCACAACCATCCGTAAATGCGACACAAAGGTTTTCAATAAAATGTCCTCACCCCAGACTACCCTTTACATTTTTTTAAAAAATTTCTGACAAATGACTAACGATTTTGATTAAAATAGCTGATGTTTAAGATATTTTCATAGAAAATTAAATGTATATCTTGAATTTTCTGGGCATGTCCCTAAAAGCCCTCTTCGTTCTGAATGACTTTTGTATAACTGGTAAACCGTAAGAGAGACAAAATTTTACTGCACAAAAAGATGTAGACCTCATTAAAATACATAATTTATGTCGCATAGATTTATTTTGTCAGTGACCCATTTCTAAGATATTGCTTGTTACTTGTTTAAATTTTCCAAATTAAATTAAATTAAATTTAGTTTTATTTATGGATGCTCTTTAACTACTATAGTCCTTAGCATCCCAAACTATATTGGGCGTGAATTTTTTAATACTTATAGTTTTCCACAAATGTGAATTCGTTATTCCTTTTTATGTCCTGGGCTTGCAAAGAGAATGGAATGCTCTACATATCGACCACCTCTCAAAAGATTTGACTATCGCTTAGAGCCATAAAGCATTTCCATATTCCCCTTGCACCTATAACAAAATTAGCAATAAGATAATTTCTACAAAGGTTTATCTCAATTAACCTGACGTAGATGGAGAATAAGCGTTTGTAAAAATAGTTTTACAAGAGTAGGGAAAGTCATGTGAGTGCAACACATCAGATTTTTAAATTGTGTAATCATCCTCTGTCTCTCCTTCCACAGTATCCCTTTCAGGCTCTATTGTAGAGTCGAGAGCGCACAAGAAGGCGGGTGGGTGCAGGTTGCGCGGTAGCATTGCACTGACTGACGTGGCCTGCTAGTGCATAGCCTGCGAGAATGAAAGAAAATGTTCAGTCCGTCTCTCTCTGTGCTGTGGCTTCCCCCAAACTCCTTCATATGTGCCCCGGACTATAATATAAAGAGTGGTTTTTCAATCCAGCTTCCCCAGATCTCCATAAAAGGTTTTCCTTATAAACGATCTCAAATTAAAGTATCCAGTTACATTTATTTATGTATATCTGGTTGTATACGACTTATGATTTGAAGACTGCTAATACTGTAAAAAATGTCTTCACACGAACTGCATTTTTCAATAAGTTCTGAATATTTCCAAAGGAGGTTTGAATTTGTCTTATGAGTTGTATAAAACTAAATTCAAATCGCATTCAGTATGTCAGTGTTTCAAAATATACGATATTCTAATAAACATTGTTGCAGACGTTTTTGAAAATAAAGAAATACCAACATTTTAGTCTTGCTTCTAAGAAAAGTGTTGAACTTAAATTATCATTTTTAGTACTTATCACAGTTTCTTTTCGAGTACATCTTTTACACAATCTATTTTAGATCCAGGGAATCTTAAAAAGTAGAATTTTGGTGAAACCTCAATATCAAATTCTTGGATGAACCGTAATGAACGGCAGAGAATCATGAAGTTCAGGAAGATAAAAGGAAAGTATACAATAAATTCGATGTTGTATATGACAAACACGTGCATTTGCAAGAAAATGGAGCTCTCTGATACAATCCACTTTGGAATCTTGGTCCTTTGTGGTCCTGCAGCCATTTTCGTTTTGCATGGAGATGAATATTAGGTTGGCTGATAACATTGATATTGCAGCTAATCCTTTCCCCAGAGGTCAGCTTAATTTTCTGTCCGCCGCCGCATCATAATCCCCGGGGAGAACAACCACATTTCATTTCCGACCAGCCCACAGGATTTTCAGCTACATTAACTCCTCCATTTCGTTCAGTTTTGGACAGAAATTTCCTGCGGTGTACACATTTTTGGTACTAAATTGTCTTCTAGCCTAACTATGTGGTTTTGTGCTACAATGTGGTGGATTCAACCCACCTGGAGAAGGGGGGTGGAAAAACGACAGCGAAAAACAGTTTCAAATCCCCAATATTCCAAATACCAAACTCTTAGGATTGAGGGGAGCGGATCATCGTGGAATAGTTATTATACTGTGTTCCATTATATAAAGCATAGAAGTCTAAGTTTATTAAAAGAGAATTAATTATTAATTTTCAATCTTTTTTCATGCAGATTTCAAATGCTTTGAAATGACGTTTCCATTGTCAGAGTTTTTAGTAGTCGCAAGGAATGTAATTTTATATATTTCTAGTGTTGATGCATTATTAAATCTCAAATAACAATTAAAATAATTATTTCTAATCCCACACCTACCCACAGTTCTCGTGAATTACGTGATCAACAACTTTATGCTTGTCAATTTAAAGTACACATTTTCTGAAGAAATGGTACCTTCGACGGTATTACTTGTTTTTACATACAAAATTTTATTATAATACAATTAATTTAAAAATGGAAGATTTTATAGATGATAAATTTTAATAAAAATAATAAAAAATGGCCAACATGCTTAGTACTTGATGCATTAGGTTAGGTTATTGAAAGGATGCGGACAACTCACGCACTGCAACTTACATAGATCTATTGTGGTAATCACCCCCAGGAGGAAGGGATGAAGTGAAAGAGCCACATGAGGCTACAGGCCACAGGCTCGTAGGCGACAAAGACGCGCGGAAGTCCCAAACAGTTACAGACTCGAAGTCCCGTTGACTAAGCGACCCTTGTCTTTACGCGAAGTACTCTGAGTAAACGTCCGCACCATCAGCCCGGCACCGCCATACGCCACGAAACCTGGAAGCACATCTGAAACACAATAAGGAAACGCAATGAAAGGGAAATGTTGGAAAGGAAATCGTGGTAGATGAGAAAGCAACCCAGAATTCTCCTACCACCAGAGAAAACCACGAAAAATCGAAGGTCAGACTGGGTGGTCGACGGGAATCGAAACCGGGACTCCCGAAGGAGAATCTCGCATTGTAGAATGTATAGTATTTTAGGACATTCTGAAAAATCTGTACTAAACATTATACTAACATACAAAAATTTAAACTCTTCTTTTCGGGGATCTGGCGCATAATTGCGTATATCGAAGCCATTTGCTTCGATGAAAGATGCTATTGAGAAAACGGCAGAAGAGGAAGGAGGAATGTCAAGTGGCAAAACCCGTTCAGTAAGATCCTATTGGCTATCATTCAAATCAATTATTTTCTCTTTGACATGTGACTTAGACAGGCACCTGATCATTGATGGGGAGAGATGGCACTTTTCCCGAAACGTGGGATTTTATTTTATTAATTCTTAAGGAATGCCTTAAACCTTACAAATTTTAATTAGGAACAATCAGTACTTGCAAAAGTTCGCGCCATAGAATAGTATGTACGAGTACGTTCAATAACCATACCCTTATTTCTCTTTCCTAGGACGAGAGTCAGTTTAGTAAATTTGCCTCTTCCGTGTTTAATATTTCAATCCATAAACAATAAAGAAAACTTTTGCAGAGTGTGTATCAAGATTGTTCACGCCATAACCTTAATGGGGGCTAATATTTATGTTTTCCAATTAGGAGTTACACTGTATAGCTTTAGGTATTCTGTTATCTGGAATGCGTTGGGTAAAGTCTCTCTTTAATTTTATTCTATATCATTCGATTAAGCTTTTTATTTGTTGAAGGTTTAATGCCTTCTGATATCACTACTTCATCATTTAATAACAAGTATTAGGACACAATTTGGAGATACTTTATTTCTCTGAAGTCGATTCTGAATCTTCTAATCTGAGTGTCAAATTTTCACCTGCATAACAGACAAAATCTTGTACAATTTGTAGAGTTAGAAAGCTTAGCCTTACGTCAGCTCCGAGATGGCGAGGAAGAAGGGTCGCTCTGTCGCCGCTCCTGCTAAGGCAGGAACCTCTTCATCTCCTGCGGTACCCGCCGAGGAGATTTCGCCGCAGCCGCCGCAGCCTAGGGCAACCTACGCTTCGACCGCCGCCTCGCCACGTGCCAGCGCAGTCACAGCCTGTGCCTCATGGGAGGTACAGTGCTGTAATCCGAGGGGTCCCGAGGGACCTGCCAGTCAGGTTCCTCATCAGCGCAGCACGCCACCAGTGGTCTTCAACTTTGAAGGCCGCTCGGATCCAGGGAGCACAGGGACCCACTACCCTCGTCAGGATCGAGTTCGCAGACCCTGGTGACCAGGAAGCGGCCTTGAGGGCGGGCCTGCCCTTGTTAGGGCGGTGCTTACGCATCGAGGCCAGCCAATGGAACGCCAGGTCCCCTGCCGACGCTGTTGTGCCTACGGGCACAGCGAGAGCTCCTGCTCGTCGAAACCCAGGTGCCACTACTGTGGCGCTGCCAGCACCACGTCTTCGTGCACCCAGCACGACCTGCGCCGCCGACGCCGCTACTGCGCGACCTGTGGTGGGTCATCTCACTTTACCGGCCAGGCGCTCTGCCCCCTGCATCCCCGCAGGAAGGCACCGCCGAAGCCATCAGCACCTCCAGCGCAGCCATCAACACCGACACCATCACCAGCGACGACATCATCATCTACAGCAGAGATCATCGAGGAAGTCCAGGGCCTACGCGACGCCGTTCAGGATCTCCACGCGGAGTTCCTGAACATCACGACGAAGCTTACAGCCCTGGAGGAACTCATCAGGGACCTTCAAGACACCTCAGCTGCTCAGCAAGTTTTTCTAGCTGGGCAGTTCCAGACCTTCACTTCTAGACTCAGCACCATTGAAAACTCCATCCAGAACTCATCTGGAGCAACGGACCTCATAACACAGCATCTAGACTCCATCGACATGACCATCCGATCTCTGGAAGCGCAGCAACACGAGCTCCGTGCCCACTTCCAGCAGCCAGCCAAACCGGAGGCCCGAAGCAACTGCCGAAGGCCTTCGCCCACCGCAGTATACGAGCAGAATTCATGAGTAGGATGCAGCTTCCCAGGAAGTAAGTTCTACGCAAACCTACACCATCCACACAATCACCTTACAAACTCTTTCCTAAACCCACGCCATTTTTCACTAGGGTTGCAGTCAGGTTTCATGGCTGCAACCTAGTACCCACCTATCCCGCTCCAGCCCATAGGGCGGAGACATCCATCTTTCACATACTAACGCGGGTGCTATGCGGGACCGCACAAAGCCACGCCATTCCACTTTTACCTTCTTCCTTTTTCCACCGGTGGAGGAGGTTTTAGTGGGTATGCCGACTATTGGTGAGTCCCACACTCTCAGTCCCGACTCCCATCGGTGCTCGGGTCAGTGATTAAATCATTTTCTCCTCCACTCGAAAAAAAAACCAGCCTTAACTCTTCGCATTCTTCTTTCGGTAGCTCTCAGAGCTTGTTGTTTTCTCCACTGGCGCGTCGAAGGAACTTCTGAGTATAAAGTGACATGTAGACGCAGAAACCTACGTTGACCGCGGAAGTTTGGCTTCCAATTTACATACATTAGATAACAAGGGTAAACTCAGACTAAAATAATCCTTGTGTATTCAATTTGTGTTAAGGAACTTCATACATGTATGAAAGTAACTTGCAAACTTAATTACGGTGTGCCAATTTGATGGTTTTTAGGACAACAATGTATGACAAATTAAATGTTACAAAGGCCACTAATGAATTACTATTGTCTGACATTCAGCATAGTTAACTGTAATTTTAATTGCAAATTATTTTTCTTCCAAGAGTTTATATACTTATTTGCTGTATATAAACATTTTAACGGACATTCTCCCCATATAGTGGTCAATTAATCTGGATTAAAATTCCGTTACCACAGTGCCTTCTTTGCAAGCATGAGAAAAGTCGATTTATTATAAAAAGACTATAAATTCACTCGCTAAAATCATTTCTAACCTGAAGATTTAACCATGCCAATATATGTACGAGTAAGCAAATTTATCCTCGTAAAATGTAGAAGGCTCTTAGCAAATTCTTTACTTCACTTCACTTCCTGGACTGCACTGACGTACAGGTACATCAGACTTACAGAACACTAGTAAGATTACACCTCCCATTTGAGGTAGTATTTTTAACACTTAAATGATTTCAGTCTAATTACATAATATATAAATTCAATAACAGCCCACATTAAAGCAATATGTGTATGTAAAAATATATATAAGGTGTGTATTACAGTCATTGTATATGTTTATATTATTGTATACATGTTTAATAATGTTGTGTGAACGTATTGCGTAATTTAATAATGTAGGAGCTGCGAGAATAATGGATTAGAAGTTGCTAACAATGAGGTAACATTGAGGTAATCTTGAGGCAATAATGACAGTTTATAAAATAGCCAATCAACAACCAGAAAAAGCTTTAGTTAAATGAAGGTATTCTATTCTACTAGGATTAGCCAATCAGAAACTGAAACGAAGCAAAATTTACAAATTTAGAAGTCAGTTGCTTGTAGACAGCGTTCCTAACCGGACGCGAGATGCGTCCTCGAGAAATTTAATACGTATTTTGTGTGAGACAAAAATTGTTTGTATGTTAAAAAGTGCAAGTAATTAATAAAAAAATTTCACAGCTCTCTATATCAGTGAAGTGTTATTTAAATCGTGTCAAACATTAATAAAAGGAGTGAAGTAAAATTATAATCTGTGTAAGCCTACATTCTTCAGTCGCACCACTCTCTGCTAAGACATTCATGTCTCTAAAAAAACATAAATACTGACGCAGCCGAGGCAAACATAAATACATAATACTTAAAGAAACAGTCAAAATTACAAAGTTAATATTTTTTTAAACTTTGGGGTAAAGGCCACCGGAAAGTACATTTTTGGGGCGAAGAATATAGAAACTTTTTACCATACGTGCGGTTGCAACTACTTCAAGTTCGGCTCCCCAACAATCGAAATACAATACAACACCTATCTCACATTCTAATATTAAAAAGTTCTTCGAAGAGACCGAATGTAGCCAAAAGTTCGCGATTAATTACTCATAAAAGTTCCTTACATCACTGCACCATCTTTATTACTGCACTTTCCAGTTGAAAAGTTACCCGTTCTTACATAGGCGAAAATATGTCGTTGAAAAGAAGCTTTCAGATTTTAACAAGCAGCTTGAATTTATGAAAAATGTGTTTCCTAATTCGTGGGGTTTTCAAATTTCCTTCTGGTGATGCTCTAGCCTCCTTCTCACTAAGGCAATACATTTTACTTTCTCTACTACGTATAGTAGGTAGGGGAAATATTGCATTCCATTCAAAAATTCGATATCGAGATTTCACTTGAAGTACAGGCTTTGAGGTCCCCTGCATCCAAAAAAAGTATTTTTAGGAAAAGGTCCGTGTGTATGTCTGTGTGCGAAAAGTCGGATAAATAAACTTGGTATTTAGATTCAGTATGCGTTGAAGATTTTCAAGAAAGTCCCCCACCCCAGATTCTTTTACGACATACTTTTCGATTTTCTTTCTTTTTTTTTTTTTTTTTTTTTTGCTTTATCAAAAATGGCTCTTAACGATTTAGATTAAAATATCATATATTTAAGTATTTTTATGGCAAATGAAATGTATATTTTCAAGTCCTCTTCATTTTGGATGACTTTCGATAACTGGTAAATCGTAAGAGACATAAAATTTTACTATACCAAAATGTAGATTTCCTTAAAACCCAATTTATGTCCTATATATTTTTTTGTGGAGTGAACCATTTACAAGAGATTCCTTGTTATTTATTTGGATTTTCCAGTACTTAGAATGCGTTGTTCTTTTTTTTTTAATTCTTTGACATATGCAAAGAGAATGGAATACTCCATATAGTAACCAGCTCTTAAAAGATTTAACTATCACTTAAAGCCTACCATATTCTCCTTGCATCTACAAGAAAAAAATAGCAATAATATAGTTTCTCAAATGTTTATTTCGATTAACATGAAACAGATGAGTAAGCGTTTATAAAAATAGTTTGTACAAGAACAGAAAAAGTATATGAGTACAAGACATCAGATTTTTTTACCAGTTGTCTAAATAGCCGTTAAATAACATAACTAAAAACAAAAATCCACTAGCTGTACGTGTTACAAAATGACTGTAATTTGTCACCAGCAGAGGCCTCGACTCTCTGATGTGGAGACCAATGAAGCTGTTTCAACGTGATGCATATTCCCGAGGCGTTTTATGTGCCTGTCCGAATTCTATCAGCTTCATTACTTTGCGAGGCCAGCCTTTTCCAACAAGACAAAGGCCTATTCATGCCATAATGTTCATACTATGCCCCAGGCTTCCCATGTACTATTAAATGCTGGTTTATTATACAAGAGTTCATTTGCTTAACGTAGAGAATGCATCGTTTGATAATAGGCGTGAGTCAGGGTAAGTGATACTCTGTTTTTAAGTAAATTTTCCGAATCAAACAGCCAAACACTGGCTTCGTTTACAGTACGCGAACTAAAATTGGAAATATATGATACGGATTACCGAGTTTTACTAATTACTTATACAGAGTGTTACCTAATACAGGGCATCCAGAATATTTCCTTACCACAAGAACGGGACTTTGATCTTGACAACTGGAAGTGCCACAGCTGGTGTTCTGTTCTCTGATTTAGCATCTCCAAAGTGTGTAGAAGAGCTTGCCTTCAAATACTAGTAAGCTCTTCTCTCTCAACTAAATAGCTGTATCGGAATTTATAAGATTCAATTCAGCCAGATATCTCGCAAATAAAACTCTGGGCAGTGACATAGGTAGTGGTGGTGGTGGCGGCGGCGGCGGCGGCGGCGGTGGCGGTGGCGGTGGCGGCGGCGGTAGTAGTAATAGTAGTAGTGGTGGTATTTATTAAGTATTTAGTATTACATTAATTGCATAACACAGTCACATGGGTCATAAGACCGTACATGCTCTCTAGAAAAATACCTGGTCTGTATACGTGACTTGCAGTATCAACCAGAAAACAATTATTTTTTTTATAATCACCGCACTATATACATACATATAAAATTGAAAAAAACGCTCTGAATCACACACTCAAACACACACACACACACACACACACACACACAGTCGCGCACAAGTACTCAAGCACCACATATGTTTAAAGAAAAATTACATAAACACCTTATCTCTTAGTACACGTACTTCCATTAAGTATGTGGCCAAGCTTGGCCAGTTTTGGCTGTTTAGAATCATGTCCCAGCATGCTGTCCTCCGTCTGTTGGAAGTCAAAAATACTTCCGGTAATAGTTTTTTCCTAATACCCTCCGTCTGCACGCATGCTGCCAAAATATGCGTCCAGTCTTCTTGTTCCCCGCATAATGGGCAAATCCTCCTGCCATCGTCATCAACAATCTTGCGAGCCTTCCACCCTCCTAACCTAAGCCATGCTATTCCAGTCCTCTGTTTTATACCTAATTCCAAAATATATGTTTCCTTACCCCACCTAGTTTTTATTTCATTTTGTAGCTCCAATGTTGATCTTTGTCTACATTCAGATTCTATTTTCTGCCTGTTTATATCGCACAGTCGTCTTTTGACCTTTCTCACGGCACTGTGTGTATTTTCATTACCCCTTTGCCAGATATCATTTAAGCCAATTTTTGATAATTCGCGTTGCAACCCCGCCGCCCACCATTTTGGATGCTCTATGTTGTTCATTTGATGACGATAACATATAGCTCTCAGACTTGTTTGATCACCTTTAATTATTCGCAGCCAGTACCTAACTACGTTTAGTTTAGCAAATACAGCATCTTCCCAGCATCCTACCTCCCGAAGAACTCCGTAGTTTGAAGTACCCCTCCCCAACCCTAGAATGCGCTTCCAGAAATTGCATTGTATTTTATTTACATTATCCACCCTCTCCCATCCCCACACTTCACTGCCGTATAGTAATGAGGACCTAACCATTGCTTCATACATGGTCTGTAATGTTTTTACTGGCATATCTGGTACCCGTGTCAGTATCCTTAATACTTCAGAAAGTTGTCCAATCCCTTTGTGTTTTATAAACTCCATGTTCTTGTTCCATTTTCCGCCCATATCAAACCTTACTCCTAAGTAATCGAAGTGTTTAACATTTTGAATTTCTTCCTCCCCATAGGTCCACTTTTCATGTTGGCCGTTACATATCCATTTTTAAAGGTGACTGTTTTAGTTTTAAGAATATTTACCTCCACACCCCATTGCCTACAGTATTGTCGAAGAGCGTTTAAACCAGACTGCAAACCTTTTATCGTTTTAGAAAGAATTACAATGTCATCCGCGTACAAAAGAATTGGTATTTTTTGGTCTGCGATTGTCGGTGCATCTATGTCTTCCTCCGTCATCACGCTAACATCATCAATAAACAAATTAAAGAGTAACGAAGATAGTATACAACCCTGTTTAACCCCCCTCTGCGCTATGTTACATTCTGATGTATTGTGCTGATCGGTCTTGATAACAAACTTAACTTCTTTATACATTGCCCTAAGTGCTCTAATCATTTTCCCCGAAAGTCCTTTACGTGTTAATTTCTCCCAGAGAGCACTACGTTCTACAGTATCAAATGCCATTTTAAAATCTACAAATACAGTATATACCTTACCACCTTTATTTCTCAAATTGTCATCAATTATTGTTTTCAGAACAAATACATTGTCAATAGTCGAGAAACCTTCCCTAAATCCTGCCTGAAATTTAGAAATCCTATGATGTGTCTTAGCCCAACACTTAATTCTTTCATATAAGATTCTACTGTAAATTTTTCCAAATATAGAGAGCAGCGAGATACCCCTGTAATTTCCTGGAATGCTGTAACTCCCTTTGCCCTTGTAAAGAGGTTGGATAATGACAGTTTTCCATGCTTCCGGATATTCTCCGCCTTCAAATATTTTATTGAAGCTTTTTCTATAGAAATCTACCATTTTATTAACTTCTAGCGAAATCTTGAAAAACTCAGCTGACAAGCCCTCTATACCAGCTGCCTTCCCGTTTTTTAAACATTTTATTGCACGAACAACCTCTGCTGTGCTAATTTCATAATCAAGCATTTGCACAATTGGAGCCTCAGTCATCCCTTCAGCGGCCAAAGTATTTAATTGTATCCTAAACTCCTCTCCTTCATAGACTGTTTTAAAGTGCTTTATCCATTCTCCAGCAGGGATAGTTGCCTGAATGGACCTTCGCCTTCGAATCTGTCTAATAACTTTCCACATGTCACCAATTTCCCCATTTTCGACTACTTCACGTACCTCTTCTGCCTTTGCGTCCTGCCAAGCTGTTTTGCTCTGCTTTAGGACTTCCCTATATGACTTTCTTAGATTTGCAAAAGAAATTCTACGTTCTTCACCCCCTCTCTTCTGTATTTGACAAGTGCAGATTTCGCTGCTTTCTTCGCTGTTTTACACTGATCGTTATACCAACTATTTGATGTTAAGCTGTTTGATGCATTACCCCTTCCTGTTAGCATGTGCGCACTTGCTTTCTGTATAATATTAGTTATGTTTTGTATACTTTCAGTTCCTTTGTGTTGATCTACGTCAAAAGATATAATTTCGTTTTCTAAAGTGTTAATAAAAATCTCCTTTCCTGCCTCCCTCCATCTATAGTTAAACAATGGCGTCAATGTTTCGCATGCGCTTTCATCTCTTGTATAAGAAACCAGCCGAGATGTTTTTAGAGTCATTATCAGTGGAAAATGATGAGAGTCAATGCTGTTTTCAACCTTAAAATTTTGAACTAACGCAATACGTCCTGTGAACACAGAATGTAGTCAATGACACTACTCCCATTCGTATGCACAAATGTTACTTCCCCTGACATGTCCGAACGGTATTTTCCGTTCATTATTTCTAACTCGTAGGCGTCACAAAAGAACAATAACTCTTTTCCTCTTGCATTCAGGATTGAGTCCTTGCTGTTTCTGCCGGGTTTTCTGTTATCTAAGTCCCCTTTTTTAATTGTAATATTTTCTTGCCCTATCCTAGCATTCAGATCACCCATTATTATTAGCTTTACATCCTGATATTCGTCCCTGATTTCTACAATTTTTCCCCTAAATCTGTAAAGAATTCTGGCTCAGCATACTGGGACATAACCGGCTGGCGATATACAGTTATAACAACAATATTAATATTAGCTATATTACAATATATACAGGTTGCTCCCCTGAGATGACTATGTATTTCCTTAATAGACAGTACATAATTACTCTTAAAGAAAGTAGCAACGCCCCCAGGATATCTCCCCCTTCTACCTCTCACTTCTGAACCACTAAAGACACCTTGGAATTCACTTATGTCCACAGTTTCATTGTTTTTTAGCCAAGTCTCTGCTAACCCAATTATGTCCAAGTTATTTACCAACTTCAAAAATTGACCACTAGCCAGTTTTCCCCTCAAACCTTCCACATTCCAAAACCCCACTGACAGCTGGGCATCTTCATTCTATCTGTTTGTTGTTGTCTTACCTAGTGTGCTGGTTCTCCCTATCCTTTGTGACCTGCGGGCTGGTTGCACTGACACCCTCCCCCTGCTGACTTTGACATTGTTTTTGTGACATAGGTATAAGCAACTAATCACACTTTAATCTCTTCCCTACTGCACAAGTAATGGCTAAATCTGGTTGAACCCACTAGTAGTATTAATCTTCTTCGTCGCCTGATTAAAAAATGACAACAGACTATCATTTCGGCACCTCTCCTCATTTACTCTCCCTTCTTAAAAAAAATTGGAGGTGTTGCATTCAAATGACTTTCTCTACTCACTTTTCAAAAAAGTGTTGTTATAAAAGGTTACTATTCTATCTATTCGTGATAATCCCGATAAAATTTCAATTCACTTTACACACTTTGTTTTACGATACAGTAGCTAAAGCAATAAGACCGTGTCGCTATGTGATGCCTCTGAAATGTCAGCAGATAAATATTAAGCTTGTTGTCTTAGTGCAGAATCTTTCAAGAATACAGTAATATTTTCATATATGTAATTCCCCACTCACCTCAAATACCCTTTACATGGAAAATCTTTCGTTATTTCCCTCTCTCTCTTTCAAGAACTCCCAACAGTTTTAGTTGAAATATCTTATGTTTCATATACTGTGAAGCCGGGTGTTGGTCGTCACCTTTGAAGCCGTATCCTTTACTTTAATGCTGCCGGCTGCTACAGGGGATGGCTATGCGATCTTTATCTCAGGGTATGCTGGGCGGGTGTGAAAGGATAATATCAGTTTAAATTCACTGAGAACTTTGATGTGATCTAATATTTGAACTATTGAAGCGAGTTGCTCACCATTTGAAGATAAATTATGAAACTGATTCGAGTCATAGCACTCGCAACTATAACAATTTGCTTATTATATCTACTAGCCTCTGCAGCATGAATTTTACGGTTTGAAATAATTGTTTCCACATAAAATAAACTAGCAGCGTAACTTGGCGTGAATCGCTAAAATGCTTACCGATAAAACCCCCCGCGATGGCCGCTAAGTCTTACTCACACAAACGCGCTACTGATCACTTAAAATAACACACCAGTAATCACCAGTTTAAGTGATTAAGTTTTAAGAAATATTGTCACGAATGAATGCAGGAATGTGTGAACGAAGGTGTGCATGGACGAATATGTCTGATTAGAATGCACGCCCTTATATTAACTCAAGCTCCGCTTACATATTACTCCTTCACCGACGTTACTTCATGTGCGCTCCAATATAAAAACGCCTTCGTATGCGTATGTGACATTGTACTATGAGGCAGTATTTTATATCACAACACTGTGAATGCCAGAGTGATTGTAGTGTAAATTAGCATTATTTTGTGACAATGATTTGAGATGTTTGTTAACTATAAGCATTGTTAAGAAATATGTTTACACGGCCTCACTGAAACTGACAATAGGAATGGGTAACAATGAAGCGATGGGGTGAGTTGTTTATCAATTAGAAGGGACAAACAAATGACGTCAGAGTAGCGTGCCTTTCTTTAGAAATGGAGGGAGTATCTTCCCTAGAGCATATGTGTTTGTAATTTTGATTGGATGACGAAATAACGCTAATGTTGGCGCAATTTATTAACCAATAGCAGCTCTATTATAATGTTTAGGCATATCGGGGTGAGGGAGTATAAATTCTTGAGTCGGAGTCGAAGTATCGCGCAGTTCTACAGAATCATTCACAAGGCAAACGTCGCACAGTTCTAAGAAATCTCTCTCGCGAGTTACACGGAAGCATTCATGAAGTACACATTACGCAATTCTACAGAATCTCTCGCGTCGTAAAGTTAGTTACAAAATGTGAAATACGCGAATTAATAGTGCGCAGCAAATAAGTGATTGCAGTTACATTCGAAAATATAGCAGTTTCAGTCAGGCGTGTATCAAGATTAAATATGTGAAATTAATTAAGTGTGACGGCAATAAAAGCGTTATCTTTTAGTAACAACTCCTTTCCGTTTACACACCCTGTTCAAGAGATATTTGCTCAACTGAGTAATAATAGCTAGCCGGAGGACAAAGAACCCAAAATTCAAAATAGTAAAACAATAACAGGCGCTCAGCAAATAAGATAACACAATAGATTACCGCGACAACTAGGCGATACCTCCCCGGTACCTTTCTCTTCTTCAGAATTTCTGGTGACTGACTGTTCAAACGTACTGAACCTATAACCTAACTGTACTCCAAAATTCTTTAGGATAGTGCCCTCGCTCCTCGCGTTGTTACTAATGGCTTTAACATGACTCGCTAATTACCTTTCTCTCCAGAGAAATCTTTTCAACTCAGCCTTATTACACTATACATTGATTTAAAATTCGGAAGTTATTTATTGAAACCATTTCTCTATCTTACTTTTATTTAATTATTTAGTTATTTATACCTTCCTGATATCAACTGTCATGAGAAATAAAATGTGTATCTTCATTTTTCGGTGAAAACCTGTAAAGTGTCTCGTTCTGTTTGAAATTCGTATAATTTTGTGTTACTTAGTAAATACACGAAATAGGGAAAAGCTTATTAATGAAAAATATAGAGCTCATTAAAATATACAACTTTTGAAAATAGCTTTTTCTTAGTATCAATTAGTTTAGAAAATATCGCATTCTGTGTAATTAAATTTTCCCAAATAAAGCTGCGTCCTCTGACGGAAGATGCTTAAAAGCTTTCGATTATTCTTTTTCTTTGCAATAGCTCATTACTACGACTTTTGAATTTATTCCTCCATGCTTGCAATAGGCATTTAAATACTGTATTGCAAGGCCGTATGCTGCTAAACACTGCACTTCTGGACACAGATGTGTCGTACAACTTTGGTTTTTAATTACTGCTATAACATACAATGTATGTTTACAATTTGTTTTGAGTAGGTTATGGGACTGTATTACATCACATTCTTTTTTCGATAAGCTTCGAGGATAAATAGATAATGCAACCGGTAAAACAAAAATCATTGTTTATCCACACCAATCCTTTACTTACGAAGTTGTAATATTTTTCAGAGAAAACCGTAGTTAGCTATAATCCAGTTGACATGCTTGTTTTACGTCTTTTTCTACGCTTACATTGCATCCTATTTGAATCCACTCGCTTGTCTATATTATTAGAATGTAATCATTTTAAGCGATTAATTAACCTCATTTTTATATTCTCTATCACTTAACCTATGGCTAGCATAAGAAATATTTCATTACATCCGAAAATCCCGTATCGATGTTTCACTGAAAATGCCAGTTAAAGATCTACTGAAGCCAAAGGATCGTGACGCGCATGTGCGGTGTGTGTGTGTGTGTGTGTGTGTGTGTGTGTGAACAGCATAACTCAAAAAAGAAAGGTGGATAAATACTTAGTGTTTAACGTTAGCATCTTCCCAGGATGCAACATTAAGCTTTTCCAAAAGCTCCTTCAGCACAAACAACCCTTTACGTGTAAATATTCTCTTTATTTTTTTATTTTCTCAGAAATGGCTGGAATATTTCGGATTAAAACAGTGTATTTATAAGGTACTTGCTTGGCCAATAAAAAGTATATGTATAATGAATGTATTTAAATAGCCTGTGAAGTTCTCTTTATTCCAAAGTAAGTTTGTATAATTTTGTGTAATTGTTAGACCGAACATCTGAGCCTCTCCCGGAAGGTAGCTTCTCTGATTGGGTTGCACTCGGCGGGACAGTGTTCCGACACCATGGGAAATTGGGTACGTCTGGGCTAAACTTAGACGGGGGTGTGAGATGCCTTAATATCCCCCGGCACCAAACCGGAGAGCTGGTAGACGGTGACTAGACACTGTCGCCCCAGCAAGGTTGTTCTCTGGTCTCCCTCATAGGGGTTGACGCGCGTAAGCTCTAGCTCGTTGGAATTGAAATTTTAAAACCGTAAGAAATAAACAAAATCTTACTTCACGAACTATTCAGAGTCAATGAAATATACAGTTTATATCAAACAACTTGTTTTACCCTTAGACATTTTTGTAGTGCTCTCAAGTTGAACTGTCACTTAGCATCCTATAGGCCATCTTTTGCGATTCTTCCTTTTTTGCACACATAGCTTCATTCGTAACAAAACAGCGGCTCACCATATATTTCCGAACACGTATGTTTTTCTTTCCGTATTATGCATTCAATAAAGTCCATCTTACTTAATTTGATATTCTTTCTAGGTATTTTTCGCAGAATAACGTGGATGGAAGATTTGCTATAATATACTTATAAGGAATTACTTGAACTTATAATTATTGGTAGATAAGATTCCTATGAGTATGAGTTATTAAAGTTTTAATAACTAGATTTATTTGTGTTAGCTATTATTGACATTGTTTTTGACTAAAATATACTCCGTGACATTTCTTGAATTTGATGTGTTTTCATTTAACTGTGCCTAACAGGTAAAATATCCCACGTTTCTACCCATCCCTCAAGAGCATTAGTTAGCGACTGGATTTATAACTGCTGCAGGGCACTAGTTAGTGTGCGCCCGGCATTAAATTGTAAATAGGGTTTGCTTTGGCACTGGAAACTTGTCTTCCGCTGTTTAATGTTTTGACAGCGAAGGGAACTTCCGGTCAATATTACACACATCATCATCTCACATGCAAATACTTCCTGTTTACATGCTGCTAGCGTTCCTTCCTAGGGGCGTATATTAAACACGATAAATTTTCACGTTAATTGAATATACATATTTCGGTGATCTTTCATTTATTACGTATTAGCATTTACTTAAGCTGAGTTAAAGGTCTGATACTGAAAATGATGTCCAGGTTGTCTTAATTAGGAAGAACTGAGGACAAGATAATGATTATTATTATTGTTATTATTATCATAATCAATCATATTCCAATTTATTTCTGAAGAGTTTAAGTGATAAAATTATGTCTACAGATTCCATTTGACGCAGTAATTTGTATCACAAAAATGTAAATATCAGAGTGATTGTAGTGTGAATATGCATTGTTGTGTGACATTGATTTGAGATGTTTGTTGATTGTAATTATTGTCGAGAAGTGCGTTTGTACGGCCTTACTGAAACTGACAATAATAGCGTGCAATAATGTAGCGAGGGGGTGAGCTGTTTATCATTATTAGAGACGAGCAAATGACGTCAGAGTGGCGCCTTTTTCTTAGAATTTGCTGGAACATTTTTCCCCAGAGCATATGTTTTCGTAATTTTCATTGGATATAAATATAGACGCTAATGTTGGCGCGTTTTATTAACCAATAGCAGCTCGGTTATAATCTTTAGGCATATTTGGGCGAGGAAGTATAAATTCAGTGTCAGGGTCAAGTTTTACGTAGTCCAACAGAAGCATTCGCGTATAAGACATCGTAGTTCAACGGAAGCAGTCATGGTGAATACATCGCACAGTTTATCGATTTACAGGTTACGTGTAGCAAATTTATGAAAAATATCTCGTGTCGTAAAGTTAATTACACAAAAAGTTGAAGTACGCGAATTAATAATGTGCAGTAAAGAAGTTATTATAACAGTTTCAGTTTGGCGAGTGTCAAGATTAATATGTGAAAGTGAATAATGTGTTACGACAATAAAAGTGTAAAACAAATTCTTTTATAAGTGTTATCTTTGGATAAAAACTCCTTTCCGTTTACACACCTGTACAAGATAAGTGCTTGACCGAGAAATCATAGCTAGCCGGAGGACAGTGAACCCAAAATTAAATACAATAACAGGCGCACAGTAAAAGATAACACGAAGTGACCGCGACAAACTGTCTTTTATACGTGCGGCAAATAAACAGTAGCATTTTCAATTACAAACATTAATACCACTACATATTGTTTCCACAACGTGGGGCGAACAACATTAATACTGCCACATATTTGGCTACCACAACGTGGGGCTAACAAACAAATAATGTTACCGCCGCACATTTCTAACCACATAGCACATGTTAAAAGAAGTGGACAGCTTCGGAAATAAATAGTGTTGAAAAAAATTGTGTGCAGTCAATATAAAATATTAAGGGGTTAGCCAATAAATATGAACTATCATTAAACTACTGTCGAAATAATATTGTGGCGTCTGATTCTAAATTATCAGCACGTTATCGTTCTATTATGCGGAAAAAATCCTGCCATTCCCACATAACGAACATTTAGTTTTTTCTCCACTAATTTGCCACCATTTCCTAGCCAGCACTGATTGCATCCAACTAACATGCTTCTGAAACATAATGCTTCAGATTCACTTGGTTTTGATATTTCCATAGTATCCACGAAGGACATTGAAAGTTTGGATCTCTAGAATAATTGGAATGTTACTTTTTTCTTTTTCAAATACTATATAAAATCTTTATAAATTCAGCAGCATTCTTCGTAAAGCGATGTGCTACTCAATTTAAAGCTCTCTTGCTATTCTATAATTTAACAACTAAAGATATGACCCATTCTGCGTCTGTGATGAAAACGTTAATTCAGAATCGTTAAAATCTCAGTTTAATATATAAATTTAGAAAATAAATTGAAACGGATGTTTTTAAGATTTTTGAAAATGGATATTTTAAAAATGTACATAATTACAAATCTTTTTACGCGGTACCTTGTTAACATATTAAACACACGTGGTAATGACAGGTTTAAAATGAGCATAAAAATCCTCTTTAAGATGTAGGTTTGCTAATTTAGAACAATGTTTGTGTATTAGAAAGGGGATTTTTGCCTTGTTTTTTATCATTTTTATAATTCTATAGAGAAACTATATAGCAAAAACAAACAAAAAAGGCATTTTTGTGTCCACTTAAACTTTTTTTATTTTAAAGAAATAGGTGGCAATAAATGTCCTATGCATTGCGACCACTTGTGATCTATTGTGCTTTCTTTCATTTAATCTCGTAAGAACTTTGCTTCCTTCGCAAAGTCTACAATTCTCTTAGTTGAAAGTTTTTGAAATCCTTGCAATTGCATGATTTCACGTAAAAACTATTTAAGCCTAAGAACTGTGAGAACTTCACAGTCGCATAGCAATGAGATACTGTTTCATTTGCTCTCCTGCATCTTCTATATACTTGATCCATTACTTTTGAATCCTCCTTGGATACTATGTGCCGGTTGTTTTTCTGATATGCACCTGCCAGCTCTCTGTTTTTTGGTCCAGTGAGCTGCCATGCAACTTGTGGGTTTGGGGAGAGTCAGTCGCTCTGGATTGTGTGCTTGTGAGAGGTTGCTCTCTGGATGGCTCTTGGGATCTGCCGAGTATGCCGGCTAGCTGTAGTTAATTTTCCTGGAATAAAAAGGGCTGTTTAAAAACTGATCGCTCTCTATTTGGTTTTACTAGTTTTAATGTGTTCTTTGTTGTTTCAATGGTATTAAGATCGAGGCTTCTTCGGCTGACTTCTCCGGGGATATCATTTTACTTTCTCTACTACGTATAGTAAGTAGGGGAAGTATTGTATTCCACCCAAAAATTCGATACCAAGATTCCACCGGAAATGTATATTTAGAGACCCCCTGAATCCAAAAAAAGCATTTTTGGAAACATGTCGTGTGTGTCTGTGTCTCTGTGTGTGTCTGTGAACAGCATAACTCAGAAACGAACAATCGGATAAACATCAAACTTGGTATTTAGGTTCAGTATCTTACAGTGATGCGACATGAAGGTTTTCAAAAACCCCAGATTACCCTTTACATGGAACATTTTTCGAAAATTTTAATTTTCTCAAAAATGGCTCTAACGATTTTGATTAAAAGTTGATTGTTTAAGATATTTTCATGACAAATGAAATGTATATCTCGAATTTTCTGGGAATGTCTCCAAAAACATTCTTCATTGTGAGCGACTTTTGCATAACTGGTAAACCATAAGAGATAGACAAAATTTTACCACACAAAAAATGTAGATCGCGTTAAAATACACAATTTATGTCATATAATTTTTTGTTGTTGAGTGAACCATTTTCAAGATATTGCTTGTTATTTCCTTAAATTTTCCAATACTTTTTCTCAAATGGGAATTCGTTATTCATTTTTTATGTCCTGGACATACAAAGAGAATGGAATGCGTCACATAGCAACCAGCTCTTAAAAGATTTGACTATCGCTTAAATACAACCATATTCCTCTTGCATCCACAAGAAAATTAGCAATAAGATTAGCATCTCGATTAACATGAAGTATATGGAGAATAAGCGTTTGTAAAATAGTTTGTACAAGAGTAGAGAAAGTCATGTGAGTGCAACACATCAGATTTGTTTTATTAAGGTTATATGGGCAGAATTGTATTGTGCCAATGTCGTGTAGTGAGGTATCACGTGGAGCTCTATGGCATGCTTGCTGAACAGTTGTGCTTCATGATTTAGAAATCGCGGCTACACCATTTTATTTCTTTCCTCAAGAAACGGTTAAGTTCGTTATCGGTTGTAAATTCTTTTTACATTTTATTAGTTGAAATCCACGGTTACTTATACTGCAGTGTTACTCAGTTTGGATGAGGTGAAATACCTAACAGTTAAAACTCGCTTAACTTGGTGTAGAGCAAAGTATACACTAGTTTACGTTTGGGTGTTAAAGTACTTAATAACATTTGTTTTTCACATAAGTTTATAATTGAAACACCCACTTACTTACGCTGTAGAGTTCTTCAGTTTGACAGGTTTAACTCCTTGGGTGTATGTCGTGGTAGTGTTTTAAACTGGGCTATGTTAGCTATTCCCATTTTATTGTTTGTTACCCATTGTTGGATTGATTGTTTAAAATAAAACTTGTGCTAAGTCAGGATCTCGAGTTCCTTGGATTTCTCCCAAATCCTGTTTCCCGAGTTGATGAGGGCCCTTGGCGTGCAAAAAAATAGCAATACTCAAACATTATGTGCAACTAAAACATCAAGATTCAAAATTAAGGTTCAATTGGCTCTTTTGATATATACATCCCTCTAAGGCTGAAGTCATAATTAAAATGGAAGGTGACAAATTCAGTGTTACTGAATAAAAATAGGGACTATCAGTTTGAAGACTTAATGGAGGGTAGGATGTAAAATATAATCACTAGCCGACTAAAACGCATTACACTTACTTTAGTAATTCAAAAGGAAAATAAAGAGGGGGATAAAGGGAGATATGGTATCGTAAGAGTAAATATAATTCTAAAAACCTACAAGCTGATACTGACCAATAGCTAAGTTGGTTTGTCAAGTGGTGTAAGAATAAAAGTAAATATCTTTCGCATTCCAATCGTTGTTTTTAAACCTTCAGATATAGTTTATAAAGTTTAAGTATATTTGAAAAGTTTAGTGCCACTACCGGGACTAAAACCACGGACCTGAGCATTTCATTATGGATAAACCCAAACGTGCATCAAATTCTCATTTTATTCATATATTCCGAAAAGCCTTCAATGCGATCCCAATTACTCTAACATTTCATACCTTAAATACTTATTTTTCTATCTGCTATACATTTTAATCCAAATAAACCGTTGTGGAAACAGATACATTACACATTTTGTTACAGATACAAAGGAAACAGCGATAGTCAAATGTTTAAGAACTGGACGCTGTATGCTTGCCTTAAAATTCCATACTGTTTCCATATAATCGTGAGAAACAACTGAATGTAAAAGGAAGACCAAGAAATGAACAATTCGAATCTTTAATAGCGGACACCTCAGAAATGGCTGATCCCACAAAAAACTTACTTTAAGTAAATTGTGTGTTTTAGAAAGATCTGCATCTTTAGTGTAGTAGTACGTTTTCGTATATCACTTAACGTTTACCAAATATGCAAGGTTATTCAAAATTCTCTCCGAATTAAGAGGATTTCATAGGCAATTCCTTCAAAATCCAAGTTATAAATTCTATTTGTCATTTAAATATCTATAATGTGGGATTTTAATTTAATCTTTAGGGACGTTTTTTATAAAATAAGAAATTTCGAAAAATAGTCTATGTAAAGACTAGTTTGGGGTGGGGGAATTTCTTTAAAATCTTCGTGATGCATCTTTGGAAGAGGTTGAACCCAAAAACCAAATTTGGTATTTATCCGATTTTTCATTTTTGAGTTATGGTGTTCATAGTCACACACACAGACAGACACGCACGGACATGTTTCCAAAAATGCTTTATTTGGATTCAGGGCGCCTCAAAACATGCATTTCCGATGTAATATCGGTAATGAGTGTTTGGGTGGAATGCAATACCGTCTTTACCTACTATATATGTAGTAGAGAAGGCAAAAATTGCTATTATAAAGATATAATAAACGCATATTCGCTTTTATTTAGGTTTATAGATAGTTCGGGACCGGCTGTCGGTAGAATTTGTAAATTAATAAAATAATTTATACAAAATATTTAATACATATACTGTAATGGTATCACAAAGGGATCTGTGCATAGTGACATCTGATGGCATTCATAATTATTATAACGGGCTAGCACGTACATTTTTACGCTTTACGGTCTCAGCCCATTAAATTTGTTTACATACATACAGAGGATTCTGTTAAACGACGTTTATCTCTCAAACTTCCATAAAATATGTTATAAGGAATTTTGTAATTCATATTACGGCCGTGTAAGATAAGATGTGAGTTTGAACTGTTAGACCACACACTGTGCTACAGAAATTCTTTCTGTTTTCCAAAAAAAATATCCAATGACTTGAACGGTTCTTCTTCAGAGGTGCTAAGATTACGTCCGATATTAGAAGAGAAAAAGGTCAGCGCACGTGTTTTGTTTCCCATGACGAAATGGGACAGTGCTTCGTATTTCACGCTAAAATCGAGCAAGAGACACTCATCCTCGGATTTCCCTCTTCCAGACTTGAGACGACCCGGCCGGTTAGAGGTTTCAAAATATATTAAATTATATCGCCTGTTACACGAGAATCTGTGCAGTTTCACTCGGGATAATGTGAAACTGGAGTCTTAATATCTCCAGGAGGTGATATACATTATCATTGCGTTGCTCCACTCATGTGGTCCATCATTAGAAGCCATAATATATGGAATACTTTCTTTACAAAGGACGGGATACATAGTCAATTATCACGGGGCGTTCTTTCCTAAATCGATGTAAGGTTTATACCTTAAACCCTTTAATCTGCCTTCACTTAGTGTTTCCTTACTTTGATTTCTACTGGTTCTATGTCAGTTACTTCTCATTATTCTCTGTTCCCTGCAGTCGCTCCAGAAATTTAGTATCGACAGGACTCCCGGATAAAAGCAGTGTGTTTAATTCACGTGACTTTTCTACTCACTCTTCTACAAACTCTTCTTACGAAATCCTATTATTATTTTTTCTTGTTAATCCTGTTAATTTTTCTTCTGCCAATTCAGATTTAAACATTTCGTTCCAGGATACTGTAGGTGAAGCATGAAAGTTTTCCTTTTTTTATTTTAACTTATTTTTATAATCGCTTTACCTGAAGTCATTCGCGACTTTACAAGCTGTTTGTTCATTAAAACTGTAATTAGAACAAAACATTGTATATTCTCTTACATCTTTATACTTTTGAATCACTGAATTAGTTTGAGACAGGAGAGGAGTTAAGCGCTGACTGAAGTTCACTAAGTAAATGCTAGTGCTGTCGCATCGGTTGTGAAGTTGGCACTCGGTAATAATTTACTTGATGCTCAGTTGTACGTCGATCGGGGGTTGGTCTTGTTTTACAAGGTGGCTGGCCGTAATCATTGAATGGCCTATTCTAAGTCGGGGTATTAAAACTTGATCATGTCTAGATATACACTACGTGATCAAAAGTATCCGGACACCTGGCTGAAAATTGACGTACAAGTTCGTGGCGCCCTCCATCGGTAATGCTGGAAGTCAATATAGTGTTAGCCCAAAGTACCTTGATGACAGCGTTCACTCTCGCAGGCATACTTTCAATCGGGTGCTGGAAGGTGTCTTGGGGAACGGCAGCCCATTCTTCATGAAGTGCGGAACTGAGGAGAGGTATCGATGTAGGTCGGTGAGGCCTGGCACGAAGTCGGCGTTCCAAACCATCCCAAAGGTGTTCTATAGGATTCAAGTCAGGACTATGTGCAAGCCAGTCCATTACAGGGATGTTATTGTCGTGCAACCACTCAGCCACACCCGTGCAGTATGAACAGGTGCTCGATCGTGTTGAAAGATACAATCGCCATCCCCGAATTGCTCTTCAACAGTGGGAAGCAAGAAGGTGCTTAAAATATCAATGTAGATCTGCGCTGTGATCGTGCCATGCAAAACAACAAGGGGTGCAAGCCCCCTCCAGGAAAAACACGACCACACCATAACACTACCACCTCCGAAAATCACTGTTGACACTACACACGCTGGCAGATGACGTTCACCGGGCATTCGCCATACCCACACCCTGCCATCGGATCGCCATATTGTGTACCGTGATTCGTCACTCCACACATGGTTTTGCCACTGTTCTATCGTGTAATGCTGACGCTCCTTACACCAAGCGAGGCGTCCTTTGGCGTTTTCCTGCGTGATGTGTGGCTTATGAGCAGCCGCTCCGCCATGGAATCCAAGGTTTCTCACACCTCACGCCCAACTGTCATAGTACTTGGAGTGGATCCTGTTGCAGTTTGGAATTCTTGTGTGATGGTCTGATAGATGTCTGCCTATTACTCTTTACGACCCTTTTCAAATCTCAGCGGTCTGTGTCAGTAAACAGAAGAGGTCGGCCTGTACGCTTTTGTGTTGTATATGTCCCTTCACGTTTCCACTTCACTATCACATCAGAAACAGTGGACCTAGGGATGTTTAAGAGTCTCGTACAGACTTCTGACAGACGTGACATCCAATCATCTGACCACGTTCGAAGTCCGTGAGTTCCACGGAGCGGCCCATTCTGCTGTTTCACGGTGACTACTGAGGTCGCGGATAATGAGTACCAGGCAGTAGGTGGCAGCACAATGCACCAAAGATCGAAAACATGTGTTTGTGGGGGCGTCCGGATACTTTTGATCACATAGTGTATTTTTCACATGCAATTGTGTTATAGTACTGGGCACTGTATTTCGCAGTTTGGAATGCGAGGCGTCGAGCCGTCTCGTTTTCCCTCTTGAAGTATTCTTCTTTTTATATATGTGATGTCACTACACAATGTATAGTATATCTTATAATTAGACTGACATTGCATCAGGTGTTCACAGCAGTAACGCGGAACCAATTGCTACCACGTGATTTACTCCACGTGGAGACGATATTCTGATGGCTTTGATTGGGTCAAGTTAGATATGAATGGAATCCAATTGGATAGAGTCGGGATAGCAGCGAACCCATTTCTAGACAATGAAGGATGTCAGATTGGCTAGTTCTTTGCTACTCCCACTCCATCCAATAGGAATCCATTCATATCTAACTTTAGCCAATCAAAGCCATCAGAATATCTTCTCCACTGGAGAGTAAATCACGTGGCAGTAGTTGGTTCAGCTTTACTGCTGTGAACACTTTAGTGGCGATGTCAGTCTAATTATAAAAAGGAATTGTAGCAGTTTTTGGATCGATTAGGGGGATTTTCCTAGTTTATTTTGTTGCTTGGTCGACCGATTCGTTACCCTCAATTCCGGAATGTGAAGGTACCCACATTAACGTTACATGATTTCTTGTCAGAATAATCGGCGGTGAGAGTTGTAGTGAAGTGAGTATCAATGACGTTGCTTACCAAATTAATCCAAAATTCAGAATCCTTCGGAAGGAATTGCTAACCATTCAACTTATTCGGTAGTTTGAACCACTTATTATATGGTTCCTAGTCGAATTTCAGGACAAGACACATGCTGGGTGTCTGCGTTATAAATTTGTCCTTTGTATTTAGAATTTGGACATATGTCGAGGTTCGGTATGCGTAGGATATTTCATTATGTTTATTCTTAGCACTTAATAATACTAGGTGAGCATTTATACTTCAGCTACTGTGGAATTATCTTAACAATCACTTTAAAAATACAAACGATTTGGGTGATTCTGGAATAACTTGCAAATGCATGATATTAACAGAATTGTCTTAATTTGCTTTAGCAATTGATCCCTTTGGCTGATATTTAATCGTTTAGTTGAGGTAATTTTATAATTTTAAACCCTAGGTAGATTTGCTCTACCCTTAAGTCGCACTTAATGCAGGATGGACTATTTAAGTTGAGACTGTACAATGTCTCCAAAACTAAGCGTTGTAGCGAGAAATGTCTTGAATAAAAGTTATTTGATATTATGGGGGAAACCAAATGCCATTAGTCGTGTTTTGTTTGGATGAACTTATGATGGGCATTTTATGGTCAATTTAATTCTTTAAAATGTTAAAATGGTATAATTAGGGTCAATTTAAACAACTTTCTCCAAATAAAACGCGACTAATGGCTTTTACTTTCCTCCATAATATCAACAACTTTTATTCAAGGTATTTCTTTCTACAACGCTTAGTTTTAGAGATATTTAACAGTCTCAACTTAAGTGATCCACCGTGTATATCGGAATGCTCCCAAAGCTGCAGCTGGTGTTGCAGTCGAAGAGAGTTCAGACTTATCTGGTGAGTAATCATTTTGGCACATGTTCGATACTGACGACATGCCAGAAACACATCCCGGAAAGAGGTAACGAATTTAATACGCCTAGCATCTATAAGTTTTGGCTGAAGTGTACTCGAAAGCCAACGGCTCCCGTCTGATAATGTGATGCGAGGTGCATTCATATATTCCTTTCAGTAGCACAGGAGTGACTTTCTGCATGAGGGCCGTTTTTTATTCCGTTTAGTTAAACCGGATATCTCAACGATGCTGTTACGCTGTGTGGCTAACTCAATTTTACCGAGCTTTTTGCCATTCTCTTACACATGAGAACACCACAAATTCGAAACCATGATCCTATTTTAGTAGTCGTTCTTTGTTGTGGTTCATAATGTAATCTTGCGTGCAGAAAAACTGATTCATAATAACGTCTTTCTTGAAAATGAAGAATGAAATTAAAAAATGCCATAGACGGGATTTGAACATAGATCTTCAGCTTTCGGAGGTTCAGATCCCGGCTATGGCATTGAATTTTTCAGACTTATTCTAACTTTCTAACTTTAGCCTACATACGGCTGTGTGGAAGAACAATTTATTATTTTCCACATTCACCAGAAACCTGACTCTACTCAGCCCTAATTATTGGTTCAAAAAGTACTTCAAGGAACAAAAATGAACCAGTAAACTATACAATCTTCGTATAATATTCAGGAGGAGGTTAGAAATAGTTTCTCTTAATGATTTTTTTTATTATCCTGCTATTCATGCAAATAGGGAGAGGTGAGTCACTACCATGTAGTGGGAAGGATAAGAAAAGAGCTACCTTTACCGTTAAAATATACCATAATTACAACATTTAAATCAAAGTTTCTAAAGTATTGCTGCCATTAAACGGAGATGTAGCCGTGTAGTGTCTGCTGAATTGTTTAACTTACCTCGAAGAATCGAAAATCGTTGGTTGAGAAATTATAAAAGGAGAAGCTATTTACACATAAGTAGGAAAAGGTGTTTCAGTTTATTTTTCAATCTCAATAACTCATTTAAATTCATAAGCATCTGAGCACAAACGGATATGTGTAGTAAATGCTATTTTTACTGACCTGTATTAATACCATGTTTTATCAGCATATAGTTGACGGAGGCATCATATGTGCACTCCATGCAATTAATGCTCTAAGGTAAACATTTAATGTACATAAAATAAATCCTGTGTCGTGGGGCCAGGGTCTGCCAAACCGACTGCCTGCGTGACACCCAATTACGTAACTCGGAGATAGCAGACCATTCAACCGATTCGGAGAAGTAATGTTGCCAGCATATCCCCTAGTCGGAAAGTTAGTTCACGAAGCCAGGACCGCTGCCTATCGCAGCTTCTCACTTTTCTCTTTATGCTGAGTGGGCTCCGATCCTATACCCGGGACCTGAAATCTACACCCGTGGGATCGAACCATAGCACATTACGTTCCTGACAACCAGATCTCCACGCTCTAGCCCACAGCATAACATAATATATACACGAACTGTTAGAGTGAATGTTACTAATATTATCAATTTAACATTCTCAACCAGCAAGAACATAGATAATTCACTGGCAGCATTGCAATCTACACTTCATTAAGAATGAGATAAGTTGCTAGTCTATTAAGTAGCTACCATCACAAAGGAGGGGGTGAGGACGTTGACGCTGCGAGAGGGTAGGGCTACACATTTCATTAGCAAGTTTGATAGCCCGTTTCCTTATGGGCTACTTATACTGTACGCATATGTACATCCAAAGTACGAGGCATATCCGTAAAGTAAGTGCCATTTCGTTCTACCGCCACCGCAACGCTAGTGTCGCAGTTCGACGCATGCGCACTACGCTCTCTGGTCCACTGACGCAATTGCAGCCGGATCATGTTGTGTTTACAGTTCAGTGTGATCGTTCAAAATGTTGAAGACAATTTCTGATCCCGCCGACTGTGTGTTGAGTTCCAATACGGTTTTTGAACGCAAGGAATATTAAGCCAGCTGCAATTCATCATCAACTTGTAGAGATTCACGGTGAACATGTAATGACAGATGGAATGGTGAGAAAGTGGGTTAGGCAATTCAATTATGCACGATTCAATGTTTATGACGAAGCATGGATGACCGGCCTTCTGTTGTCACTGATGGTTGCGTTGAACAAGTGAATGAGGCAATTCTGAAAACAGACAGTTCACAATAAGAATGCTTCATGATGTGTTTCCACCAATTTGAAAAACTGTTTTGCATGAGATTGTCACTAAGCGCTTAAATTATCGCAAACTGTGTTCCTGTTGGGTTCTGAAGATGCTTACGGACGTCCATAAAACGAAGCGACTTGACAATGCTTTGACATTTCTTATCCGATACAGTGATGAGGGAGATGAATTCTTAAGCAGGATAGTGACCGGTGATGAAACTTGGGTTTGTCATGTCACTCCAGAATAAGAACAATAGTCGATGGAGTGGAGACACACAGGATCCCCCAAACGACAAAATTTAAAACAAGGTTGTCAGCACTAAAAATCCTGTTGTGATGTTGACGCAAAACACTGTTCATCAGTGGCTGTCTTCACTGGCGGCTATGACAAATGTCCGAACAATGGCGGCAACTATGTCGAAAAATAGGTTAAGGTATGCTCTTTCTTATGCCTTCTTTTCCAAACGTACGTACTTTACGGACACGTCTCGTATAACGAGATAAACAGCTAGGAGGAGGAGTGAGCTACTATTCAACCAACTGACTGAACATGGCCGTGCTTATTATTCTTACTCTTTGGGTCACTGTAATGGAATTAAATGGTCACTTGATGGGTTTATTAAGTAGTGCATAACTTAAATTAACATTCCTTTTTCGCTTCAGTAATTCACACACCAACTGAATGCACTTTTGCATAAAAATTATGGTTTGAAATAGTTTTTAAGTATAATAATAAGATGAAATGCGCACACACCGCGCATGATGGTAAGTACATTACTTGTCGTTACTATAGGCTGGGATGGATTTCTGTCTTTTCTTACACTTTATAATTTGATATCTGTCACAAAGTTCCGAACATAATATACACACACACTGGTCATTTGGGTCGTAGTAGGTCTTGTTGCTGTACACCTTGTGGTGAAAGCTATTGGTTGCCCGTCTTGTCGTCATGTGTCGCATTTCATGATTAGCTTTCGTCCAGGTCCTATCTTGCATTGCACACGTTGCATAGAAGTTCTCCGGTATGCTGTTCTTCTTCTCGTGCAGGTCTTGTAGGATTGTTTGTAGGCATCGTTCCCGGGAGAATTATCTAGCATCTTAGATCCTCTACCAAAAAATGTCTCCCTGGTGAGCTCACACACTAGACTTGATTTTGAATTCTGTGGTATTCCGAGAACTCTCTTCAGACATCCAGCTTTTACCCACTCTAGTTCTTCCAGCAGTTTGTATGTGAGGTATTCTCCCACTGATTCTAGGCCATACGTCAGGACGGGTAATATTTTTAGCCGAAACAGGTTCATGGCTGTGCTGATCGATAGTTGTGTGATGTTCCTGATTTCATTCATGGTTCTGGTGGCCGCCACTGATCTAGATCTTATGTGTATCCTGAAGCTTTTCCCAGTTGTCTGAATTGTAATACCTAGATATTTGAAATTGTTTGTTCTCTTGAGTAGGGTGACATTACACTTTACGTTTTCTGCTTCGGTGAGTCTTCCTCCTTTTCTGAACACTGCCAGTTCCGCCTTATTTTGGTTTATCTTGATGTCGTTTTGCTCGGCTCATTTGCTTAGTGTGTCTGATGCTGACTGTATTTTATCTACATCTGTCGTTGCGATGACCATGGCATAATTCAGAAACGAACAGTCGGATAAACACTAAACTTGGTATTTAGATACAGTATCTTCCAAAGATGCGACACAAAGATTTTCAAGAAAATCTCCCCTACCCAGATTACCCTTGACATGGATCATTTTTCGAAAATTTTAATTTTCTCAAAAATGGCTAACGATTTTGATTAAAAGATCACATCTTTAAGATATTTTCATGACAAATAAAATCCATATCTTGAATTTTCTGCGAATGTCCCCAGAAGTATTCTTCATTGTGAACGACTTTTGCATAATTCGTAAGAGAGAACCAAACTTTTACTACACAAAAAGTGTAGATGGTGTTAAAATACACAATTTATGTCATACACATTTGTTTTGTTGAGTGAACCATTTTCGAGATATTGCTTGTTATTCCCTTAAATTTTCCAATACTTGTACTTTTTCTCAAATGGGAATTCGTTATTAATTTTTTTTGTCCTGGTAATGCAAAGAGAATGGAATACTCCACATAGCAACCAGATCTTAAAATGTTTGACTACCGCTTAAAGCCTAGCAATTCCCCTTGCATCTACAAGAAAATTAGCAATAAGATTAACATCTCGATATTTCGATTAACATGAAGCATATAGAGAAAAAGCGTTTGTAAAAATAGTTTGTACAAGAGTAGAGAAAGTCATGTGATTGTAACTTATCAAATTTTTTTTACTTATTCAGGGAATCTCGAGAGATATATTTCCAGTGAAATCTGTGTTTGAATTTTTGGGTAGAATGCAATACCTTCTCTATCTTATTGTGTAAATGGCAGGGAAAGTAAAAAATCAACTATGCATATGCACTAAATGGTAGAAAATCTTGCCCCCTTTTTAGGGTTGTTTGTTGTTTGCCAAATAGTTTCACACTTTACATGTTCGTTGTGTTTTAACTTGAATACTACAGTGTCAATATACCATCTAACTTATATCTGAAGTATTTGCACACGACTACCCCAGCACTCGGTCCCATTCACATTACTCGCTAGTAGTATTAGTCCCGGATGAGCCAATTGGTTTAACGATAATCCTGCCGCTAGGGGCGCTCGTGTCGCTAGTGTCGCTGCGTGCGACGGCGGCGGCGGTAAGTTTGAAAAGCGCCATGAGCGGAAGGATTATCGTTATTGCAATTGGTTCATCTGGGACGAGTTGAAAGAATTGAGGATTAGGGTAAGGTGAAGGAAGAAGAGGAAGTGACGTGGAGTGTTTTGATTGGTTCGTTAATTTGGGTGGAAGATGAAGGAAGGAAGATGGAGAGGAGCTGGGTGGTGAGGTGTTGTCTGTGCGGAGGTCGGAACTGAAAGAGGGAAAAGATGGGGGAGCGAGGGATAAAAAGTGTAACAGAAAGTGACGTGTGAAGTTGTGATTGGTGGGAATAAGAAGTGATGTTATTGGTGGAAAGGAGCAAATGAAAGTTGTTGATTGGTAAGAATAAGAGAGATTATGATTGGTGGAAAGAAAAAGGAGTGGGGTATGTTGGAGGTGATGGGAAAGGTAAGTTTTGCTAGCAACAAGATTTGCAAAAGCCTGTTGAGAACTGATCAGCAATTTTTTGAACGTTGGATGGTAGTTTTCTTGAGTGGATAGAGAGATGGGGCGATATGAGATGCGGTGGCGAAAATGGGAACTAAATAAGATGGTTGGGACAAGAGGTTTAAGGACGAGGAAATTTGGAGGTTAGTGGTGAACATGGCGGTCGCAAGAGGTGGGGGGTAAGGAGACGCGGTGGTGAGAATGGGAACTAAAAGAAGATGGCGGTAGCAAGAGCTTAGAAGAGTAGATTTTGAGGTTAAAATAGTGGGAACTAAAAATGGCGGAGGGTCTGCGACAAGGAGATGCGGTGAGAACTAAACAAGATGGCGGACGCAAGAGGAGGGTAAGGAGATTTGAGGTTACAGTACCAAAACACGAAAGGATATATTCCTACGCCAAGCAGGTCCGAAAAATAATTATGCGTGTGGTACTTACCTGTTACTGGTGTGGATGCGTCACCAAAAGCGCGGCACGCTACGCGAAAAAATAAAAGCAAACGGTTTTTGAAAATGCTTAACCAGCTTTAAGATCAATCAACATCACTACGCACTGATATACCTAGGTTTTTAAAGCGGTACAGATACCCTTTGCAGAGGCGTAATTTAACTATACCAAAAACCTGGTACTGGACCATCGTGATGGTCGCTAGCGTACGTGGGAGCAGGGTTCTCATAGCTGGTCGAAAGCGGTCAAAAACGTGTACGACGTAGGTGTTCACAGTAGCTGCTGTCGAGTCAACCGTCGAGGTGTGAATGAACGAGATCTGTTCTTGCCGGCAATCTGGTTGGGAGATGAGAGGCGCGGTGGTGAAAATGGGAACTAAATAAGATGGCGGAGGCATGAAGTTGAGGTTAAGGAGCGGTGAGGTGTTGTCTGTGCGGAGGTTGGGGCTGAAAGAGGTGGAAAGATGGCGAACGAGGGATAAAAAGTATAACAGAAAGTGACGTGTGAAGTTGTGATTGGTGGGAATAAGAAGTGATGTTATTGGTGGAAAGGAACAAATGAAAGTTGTTGATTGGTGAGAATAAGAGAGATTATGATTGGTAGAAAGAAAAAAGGTGTGGGAGTGGGGTATGTTGGAGGTGATGGAAAAGGTAAGTTTTGCTACCAACAACATTTGCAAAAGCCTATCCAGAACTCATCAGCAATTTTAAATAACTAGTGTTTCGGAATTTTCTCTGGTTGGTAGACGAATGCAAGCTGTTTCTGCCATACTTATATTATTCGTCTTTTCCTTTTTTTTCTTTTTGTCCTTTTGTTTTTTCGTTTTTTGAAAAATAACTAGTTTCTTGGGGTTTTCTGCGGTTGGTAAACGAATGCAAGCTCTTTCTGCTTTTTCATGGGTTTTCCCTGGTTGGTAAGCGTTTTCTGTAGTGGTTGACGAAACCGTTTCTAATTTTCGAGGTTTTCTCAGGTTTTTTAGCGGTTGTCCCTGCCCGGTAGACAAATGATAAAGTTTT
Organism: Deroplatys truncata; assembly: GCA_030765065.1. Lineage (NCBI taxonomy): Eukaryota > Metazoa > Arthropoda > Insecta > Mantodea > Mantidae > Deroplatys > Deroplatys truncata. The sequence goes on from CM060986.1 coordinate 139,164,454, forward strand.
ACCTTGTCGGCCCACGGATACTAGGCACATACTCGCACACACACACACACCCGTTGCAGTTGCCATACTTATATTATTCATCTTTTGCTTTTTTTTTCTTTTTGTTTTTTCGTTTTTTTAAAAAATAACTAGTTTTTTGGAGGTTTTCTGCGGTTGGTAAACGAATGCAAGCTCTTTCTGCTTTTTCATAGGTTTTCCCTGGTTGGTAGGCGTTTTCTGTAGTGGTTGACGAAGCCGTTTCTAATTTTCGAGGTTTTCTCAGGTTTTTTAGTGGTTGTCCCTGTCCGGTAGGCAAATGATAATGTTTTTCTATAATGTCGTCGTTTTGGCTTGTGGCGCACGGATACTAGGCACATACTCGCACACACACACACAGACAGACACACACACAGACATGTTTTCAAAAATGCTTTTTTTTTGGATTCAGGAGGTCTCAAAACGTATATTTCCGGTGAAATCTCGGTATCGAATTTTTGGGTGGAATGCAATACTTCCCCTACTTACTATACGTAGTAGAGAAAGTAAAAAAGTATAAGTATTGGAAAATTTAAGGAAATAACAAGCAATATCTCGAAAACGGTTCACTCAACAAAAGAAATGTATATGGCATAAGTTGTGTATTTTAACGCGATCTACATTTTTTGTGTAGTAGAATTTTGTCTATATCTTATGGTTTACCAGTTATGCAAAAGGCGTTCAAAATGAAGAATACTTTTGGAGACATTCCCAGAAAATTTGAGATATACATTTTATTTCTCATGACATTATCTTAAACATATGATATTTTCATCAAAATCGTTATAGCCATTTTTGAGAAAATTAAAAAAAGTGTACTATCTTGTTTTCATGGGTTTTCCAGATCGGTAGGCGTTAGAATACTCTTAGAGCTTTTTTCAGGTTTTTCGCGGTTATCCCTGTCCGGTAGGCAAATGATAAAGTTTTTCTATAATGTCGTCGTTTTGGCTTGTGGCGCACGGTTACTAGGCACATACTCGCACACACACACAGACAGACACACAGACAGACACACACACGGCCATGTTACTAAAAATGCTTTTTTTGGATTCAGGAGTTCTCAAAACGTGTATTTCCGGTGAAATCTCGGTATCGAATTTTTGGGTGGAATGCAATGCTACCCCTACTTACTATACGTAGTAGAGAAAGTTAAAAAGTATAAGTATTGGAAAATTTAAGGAAATAACAAGCAATATCTCGAAAACGGTTCACTCAAGAAAAGAAATGTATATGGCATAAGTTGTGTATTTTAACGCGATCTACATTCTTTGTGTAGTAAAATTTTGTCTATCTCTTATGGTTTACCAGTTATGCAAAAGGCGTTCACAATGGAGAATACTTTTGGAGACATTCCCAGAAAATTTGAGATATACATTTCATTTCTCATGATATTTTCATCAAAATCGTTATAGCCATTTTTGAGAAAATTAAAAAAAGTGTACTATCTTGTTTTCATGGGTTTTCCAGATCGGTAGGCGTTAGAATACTCTTAGAGCTTTTTTCAGGTTTTTAAGTGGTTGTCCCTGTCCGGTAGGCAAATGATAAGGTTTTTCTATAATGTCGTCGTTTTGTCTTGTGGCGCACGGATACTAGGCACATACTCGCACACACACACACAGACAGACACACAGACACACACACACAGACGGACATGTTTCCAAAAATGCTTTTTTGGATTCAGGAGGTCTCAAAACGTGTATTTCCGGTGAAATCTCGGTATCGAATTTTTGGGTGGAATGCAATACTTCCCCAACTTACTATACGTAGTAGAGAAAGTAAAAAAGTATAAGTATTGGAAAATTTAAGGAAATAACAAGCAATATCTCGAAAACGGTTCACTCAACAAAAGAAATGTATATGGCATAGGTTGTGTATTTTAACGCGATCTACATTTTTTGTGTAGTAAAATTTTGTCTATCTCTTACGGTTTACCAGTTATGCAAAAGGCGTTCACAATGAAGAATACTTTTGGAGACATTCCCAGAAAATCTGAGATATACATTTCATTTCTCATGACATTATCTTAAACATATGATATTTTCATCAAAATCGTTATAGCCATTTTTGAGAAAATTAAAATTTTCGAAAAATTTTCCATGTAAAGGGTAGTCTGGAACAGAGTTTTATATACAATTATACAAGTTGTTTTAAGAAATTGTTAAATTTCGGTAGCGAAAAAAAATAAAAGATACGGTTTTCCAAAAGATATCGAAAGAACTAAGTTGCTGTATCAAAATTTCCTTGTTACAAATTGAGCATTTATTTCTCAAGGAAACCAGGAATACAGATTTTTTATAAATTTTAGCGTGCACCGATCTATAATTTTAACTTTTACACCTACGTTTCTCGTCACCATTGCTGAAGAGGTTGGTATTTCTACTCTCTCTACCACGTAAAATAGTAGGTAGAGGAGGTATTCATTGCATCCAAATATTCAATATTGAGATTTCACTGGAAAACTAAATACTTGTTTTGAGGTCCCCTGAATAAAAACATTTTTAGAAAATTCTGTGTGTATGTGTCAGAGCAGCATAACTCAAAAATGAAATGTCGGATAAATACTAAACTTAATATTTAGGTTGAGTACCTTCCAAAGATACGACACAGAGATTTTCAAGAAAGTCCCTCCACCCCAAACTACCCTTTCCATGAACTATTTTCCGAAATGTTTTATTCTCTAAAACTGTCTCTGACGATTTTAATTACAACACCATATATTAAAGACATATATATATATGAAAATAAAATGTATATCTTGAATTTTGTGGAAATAGCCTGTGAAGTCCTCTTGATTCGGAAGAAATTTTCTATGATCTTGTATAACTGCTAAGGTTTGAGGGAAACATACAATACAATCGTACTCACCTATAAGAGATAGAGGGTAGAGGTCGTCCGAACGTAGCACTTGAGAATTTTTATTCAACAGTTGGTGTTACTCCTTAGAAAGGAAGTATCTGCTGTTTCTATTTATTTCTTACATTTTACATAACACGTATGCACGGCACAACACAAAACACTACACACGACACTCATAGTTTTAAATATTGCACTAATAACATCAAGAATAAGTGAGCCACTTGTCATCCTCATACAGCACTACACGCAAAGAACGTGTGCTGATGTAAGTGAAAACAGGCGTGAGAAGCGGAAATTCGTCAGCAGCAAAATGCAAACTTATTGTCGATGGTGGGGATCGCGCAGTGGCGGATTGTAACAGGATGACCGCGTTTTTTTACAACTTGACAATTTTGTGGCGAAATGAGGCATTTAACTTGACGCGCATGTTGAAACAGCAGTTGCGATAAGCGAGCTTATAAAAAAAATGGCTCTAACGATTTTGATTGCAGCTTCGATACGTGTCCACAGAGACCTTAATGCTAGGCAACTGTACCTGTGTTTCTATACGTGAACGTCAGATGGCAGCTTCGATACGTGTTCACGGAGACCTTGGTGCTAGGCAACTGCACCTCTGTTTCTATACGTGAACGGCAGATTGCAGCTTCGATAAGTGACCACGGAGACCTTAGTGCTAGGCAACTGTACCTCTGTTTCTATACGTGAACGACAGATTGCAGCTTCGATACGTGTCCACGGAGACCTTAGTGCTAGGCAACTATACCTCTGTTTCTATACGTGAACGGCAGATTGCAGGTTGGACACGTGTCCACGGAGATCTTAAGGCTAGGCAACTATACCTGTTTGTATACGTGAACGGCAGATTGCAGCTTCGATACGTGTCCACGGAGACCTTAGTGCTAGGCAACTGCACCTGTGTTTCTATATATGAACGTCAGATGGCAGCTTCGATACGTGTCCACGGAGACCTTAGTGCTAGGCAACTGTACCTCTGTTTGTATACGTGAACGGCAGATTGCAGCTTCGATACGTGTTCACGGAGACCTTAGTGCTAGGCAACTGCACCTCTGTTTCTATACGTGAACGGCAGATTGCAGCTTCGATACGTGTCCACGGAGACCTTAGTGCTAGGCAACTGTACCTCTGTTTCTATACGTGAACGGCAGATTGCAGCTTCGATACGTGTCCACGGAGACCGTAGTGCTAGGCAACTATACCTCTGTTTCTATACGTGAACGGCAGATTGCAGGTTGGATACGTGTCCACGGAGATCTTAGTGCTAGGCAACTATACCTGTTTGTATACGTGAACGGCAGATTGCAGCTTCGATACGTGTCCACGGAGACCTTAGTGCTGTGCAACCGCACCTGTGTTTCTATACGTGAACGTCAGATGGCAGCTTCGATACGTGTCCACGGAGACCTTAGTGCTAGGCAACTGCACCTCTATTTGTATACGTGAACGGCAGATTTCAGCTTCGATACGTGTCCACGGAGACCTTATTGCTGGGCAACTGCACCTCTGTTTCTATACGTGAACGGCAGATTACAACTTCGATACGTGTCCACGGAGACCTTAGTGCTAGGCAACTGCACCTGTGTTTCTATACGTGAACGGCAGATTACAACTTCGATACGTGTCCACGGAGACCTTAGTGCTAGGCAACTATACCTCTGTTTCTATACGTGAACGGCAGATTGCAGGTTCGATACGTGTTCACGGAGACCTTAGTGCTAGGCAACTGCACCTATGTTTCTATACGTGAACGGCAGATTGCAGCTTCGATACGTGTCCGCGGAGACCTTAGTGCTAGGCAACGGCACCTGTGTTTCTATACGTGAACGTCAGATGGCAGCTTCGATACGTGTCCACGGAAACCTTAGTGCTAGGCAACTGTACCTCTGTTTCTATACGTAAACGGCAGATTGCAGGTTGGATACGTGTCCACGGAGATCTTAGTGCTAGGCAACTATACCTGTTTGTATACGTGAACGGCAGATTGCAGCTTCGATACGTGTCCACGGAGACCTTAGTGCTAGGCAACTGCACCTGTGTTTCTATACGTGAACGTCAGATGGCAGCTTCGATACGTGTCCACGGAAACCTTAGTGCTAGGCAACTGTACCTCTGTTTCTATACGTAAACGGCAGATTGCAGGTTGGATACGTGTCCACGGAGATCTTAGTGCTAGGCAACTATACCTGTTTGTATACGTGAACGGCAGATTGCAGCTTCGATACGTGTCCACGGAGACCTTAGTGCTAGGCAACTGCACCTGTGTTTCTATACGTGAACGTCAGATGGCAGCTTCGATACGTGTCCACGGGGACCTTAGTGCTAGGCAACTGTACCTCTGTTTCTATACGTGAACGGCAGATTGCAGCTTCGATACGTGTCCACGGAGACCTTTCGCTTCAGGTGACAAAATAACACTAGGCACTTGTGTGCCGTGGTATAAGCCGCAATCACGGCATTGGTAGCGTGGATCTCCTTGGGGCTCTCCTCGGAGTTACCTCAACACCACGTACATGACCTGGTTCGTCACGGGTACGCAGGTCTGCACTACCACTTCCTCGGCGTTGAGCAGGCCCAGGAGGCGATCGTACCGGTACACCAGCTAGCACGTGGACATGTTATCGCGCTGTGGTGTTGCGTGTGCGAGGTATGGAAACTCAAGGACGCAAAACATGCACGACCGAGGTTTAAAAAGCAGAACAAGTAGTGACGTGGAACGTTGTGATTGGTGAAAATAAGACGATCTCTGATAGGTGAACAAATTGAAATAACGTGATGTGATAGGCGAAAATAAAATCAAAGGTGATTGGATGAAAAATGTCGACAAGGAATTAGCGGTGAATTTGTGAACTAAGATGGCAAAGATTTTTTTTTTTAAACGGATAATATAAGTATGGCAACTGTAACGGTTTACGGCAAACGCGAGCCGCGCAATGCGTCACGCCGGTCATCTTTGTTAATAATGGTTTTTGTTTTTTTGCCGGCGTGACGCATTGCGCGGCGCGCGTTTGCCGTAAACCGTTACAGTTGCCATACTTATATTATCCTTTTCTTAAAAAAAAAATCTTTGCCATCTTAGTTCACAAATTCACCGCTAATTCCTTGTCGTCATTTATCATCCAATCACCTTTGATTTTATTTTCGCCTATCACATCACGTTATTTCAATTTGTCCACCTATCAGAGATCGTCTTATTTTCACCAATCACAACATTCCACGTCACTACTTGTTCTGCTTTTTAAACCTCGGTCGTGCATGTTTTGCGTCCTTGAGTTTTCATACCTCAACAGCGCGATAACATGTCCACGTGCTAGCTGGTGTACCGGTACGATCGGCTCCTGGGCCTGCTCAACGCCGAGGAAGTGGTAGTGCAGACCTGCGTACCCGTGACGAACCAGGTCATGTACGTGGTGTTGAGGTAACTCCGAGGAGAGCCCCAAGGAGATCCACGCTACCAATGCCGTGATTGCGGCTTACACCACGGCACACAAGTGCCTAGTGTTATTTTGTCACCTGAAGCGAAAGGTCTCCGTGGACACGTATCGAAGCTGCAATCTGCCGTTCACGTATAGAAACAGAGGTACAGTTGCCTAGCACTAAGGTCCCCGTGGACACGTATCGAAGCTGCCATCTGACGTTCACGTATAGAAACACAGGTGCAGTTGCCTAGCACTAAGGTCTCCGTGGACACGTATCGAAGCTGCAATCTGCCGTTCACGTATACAAACAGGTATAGTTGCCTAGCATTAAGATCTCCGTGGACACGTATCCAACCTGCAATCTGCCGTTCACGTATAGAAACAGAGGTACAGTTGCCTAGCACTAAGGTTTCCGTGGACACGTATCGAAGCTGCCATCTGACGTTCACGTATAGAAACACAGGTGCAGTTGCCTAGCACTAAGGTCTCCGCGGACGCGTGTCGAAGCTGCAATCTGCCATTCACGTATAGAAACAGAGGTGCAGTTGCCTAGTACTAAGGTCTCCGTGAACACGTATCGAACCTGCAATCTGCCGTTCACGTATAGAAACAGAGGTATAGTTGCCTAGCACTAAGGTCTCCGTGGACACGTATCGAAGCTGTAATCTGCCGTTCACGTATAGAAACACAGGTGCAGTTGCCTAGCACTAAGGTCTCCGTGGACACGTATCGAAGCTGCAATCTGCCGTTCACGTATACAAACAGGTATAGTTGCCTAGCATTAAGATCTCCGTGGACACGTATCCAACCTGCAATCTGCCGTTCACGTATAGAAACAGAGGTATAGTTGCCTAGCACTAAGGTCTCCGTGGACACGTATCGAAGCTGCAATCTGCCGTTCACGTATAGAAACACAGGTATAGTTGCCTAGCACTAAGGTCTCCGTGGACACGTATCGAAGCTGCAATCTGTCGTTCACGTATAGAAACAGAGGTACAGTTGCCTAGCACTAAGGTCTCCTTGGTCACTTATCGAAGCTGCAATCTGCCGTTCACGTATAGAAACAGAGGTGCAGTTGCCTAGCACTAAAGTCTCCGTGAACACGTATCGAAGCTGCCATCTGACGTTCACGTATAGAAACACAGGTACATTTGCCTAGCATTAAAGTCTCTGTGGACACGTATCGAAGCTGCAATCAAAATCGTTAGAGCCATTTTTTTATAAGCTCGCTTATCGCAACTGCTGTTTCAACATGCGCGTCGAGTTAAATGTCTCATTTCGCCACAAAATTGTCAAGTTGTAAAAAAACGCGGTCATCCTGTTACAATCCGCCACTGCGCGATCCCCACCATCGACAATAAGTTTGCATTTTGCTGCTGACGAATTTCCGCTTCTCACGCCTGTTTTCACTTACATCAGCACGCGTTCTTTGCGTGTAGTGCTGTATGAGGATGACAAGTGGCTCACTTATTCCTGATGTTATTAGTGCAATATTTAAAACTATGAGTGTCGTGTGTAGTGTTTTGTGTTGTGCCGTGCATACGTGTTATGCAAAATGTAAGAATTAAATAGAAACAGCAGATACTTCCTTTCTAAGGAGTAACACCAACTGTTGAATAAAAATTCTCAAGTGCTACGTTCGTACGACCTCTACCCTCTATCTCTTATAGGTGAGTACGATTGTATTGTATGTTTCCCTCAAACCTTAGCAGTTATACAAGATCATAGAAAATTTCTTCCGAATCAAGAGGACTTCACAGGCTATTTCCACAAAATTCAAGATATACATTTTATTTTCATATAAATGTCTTTAATATATGGTGTTGTAATTAAAATCGTCAGAGACAGTTTTAGAAAATAAAACATTTCGGAAAATAGTTCATGTAAAGGGTAGTTTGGGGTGGAGGGACTTTCTTGAAAATCTCTGTGTCGTATCTTTGGAAGGTACTCAACCTAAATACCAAGTTTAGTATTTATCCGACTTTTTATTTTTGAGTTATGCTGCTCTGACACATACACACAGAATTTTCTAAAAATGTTTTTATTCAGGGGACCTCAAAACAAGTATTTAGTTTTCCAGTGAAATCTCAATATTGAATATTTGGATGCAATGCATACCTCCTCTACCTACTATTTTACGTGGTAGAGAGAGTAGAAATACCAACCTCTTCAGCAATGGTGACGAGAAACGTAGGCGTAAAAGTTAAAAATATAGATCGGTGCACGCTAAAATTTATAAAAAATCTGTATTCCCGGTTTCCTTAAGAAATAAATGCACAATTTGTAAGAAGGAAATTTTGATACAGCAACTTAGTTCTTTCGAAATCTTTTGGAAAACCGTATCTTTAATTTTTTTTCGGTACCGAAATTTAACAATTTCTTAAAACAACTTGTAAAATTGTATATAAAACTCTGTTCCAGACTACCCTTTACATGGAAAATTTTTCGAAAATTTTAATTTTCTCAAAAATGGCTATAACGATTTTGATGAAAATATCATATGTTTAAGATAATGTCATGAGAAATGAAATGTATATCACAAATTTTCTGGAAATGTCTCCAAAAGTATTCTTCATTGTGAACGCCTTTTGCATAACTGGTAAACCGTAAGAGATAGACAAAATTTTACTATACAAAAAATGTAGATCGCGTTAAAATACACAACTTATGCAATATACATTTCTTTTGTTGAGTGAACCGTTTTCGAGATATTGCTTGTTATTTCCTTAAATTTTCCAATACTTATACTTTTTTACTTTCTCTACTACGTATAGTAAGTAGGGGAAGTATTGCATTCCACCCAAAAATTCGATACCGAGATTTCACCGCAAATACACGTTTTGAGACCTCCTGAATCCAAAAAAAAAGCATTTTTGGAAACATGTCAGTGTGTTTGTCTGTGTGTGTGTGTGTTGTGTGCGAGTATACCTTTTGACTTTTTTATCCAGGAAGCCTCAAAGCCTGTATATCTGGAAAAATCTCAGTATCATTTTTCTGGTACAGTATGACACTCTCTACCTACTATTTTACGTGGTAGAGAGAGTAGAAATACCAACCTCTTCAGCAAGGGTGACGAGAAACGTAGGCGTAAAGGTTAAAAATATAGATCGGTGCACGCTAAAGTTTATAAAAAATCTGTATTCCTGGTTTCCTTAAGAAATAAATGCACAATTTGTAACAAGGAAATTTTGATACAGCAACTTAGTTCTTTCGAAATCTTTTGGAAAACCGTATCTTTTATTTTTTTCGGTACCGAAATTTAACAATTTCTTAAAACAGCTTGTAAAATTGTATATAAAACTCTGTTCCAGACTACCCTTTACATGGAAAATTTTTCGAAAATTTTAATTTTCTCAAAAATGGCTATAACGATTTTGATGAAAATATCATATGTTTAAGATAATGTCATGAGAAATGAAATGTATATCTCAAATTTTCTGGGAATGGCTCCAAAAGTATTCTTCATTGTGAACGCCTTTTGCATAACTGGTAAACCATAAGAGATAGACAAAATTTTACTACACAAAAAATGTAGATCGCGTTACAATACACAACTTATGCCATATACATTTCTTTTGTTGAGTGAACCGTTTTCGAGATATTGCTTGTTATTTCCTTAAATTTTCCAATACTTATAATTTTTTACTTTCTCTACTACGTATAGTAAGTAGGGGAAGTATTGCATTCCACCCAAAAATTCGATACCGATATTTCACCGGAAATACACGTTTTGAGACCTCCTGAATCCAAAAAAAAAGCATTTTTGAAAACATGTCCGTGTGTGTGTCTGTCTGTGTGTGTGTGCGAGTATGTGCCTAGTATCCGTGCGCCACAAGCCCAAACGACGACATTATAGAAAAACTTTATCATTTGCCTACCGGACAGGGACAACCACTAAAAAACCTGAGAAAACCTCGAAAATTAGAAACGGCTTCGTCAACCACTACAGAAAACGCCTACCAACCAGGGAAAACCTATGAAAAAGCAGAAAGAGCTTGCATTCGTTTACCAACCGCAGAAAACCTCCAAAAAACTAGTTATTTTTTAAAAAAACGAAAAAACATAAAGAAAAAAAAGCAAAAGATGAATAATATAAGTATGACAACTGCAACGGGTGTGTGTGTGTGTGCGAGTATGTGCCTAGTATCCGTGGGCCGACAAGGTAAAACTTTATCATTTGCCTACCGGGCAGGGACAACCGCTAAAAAACCTGAGAAAACCTCGAAAATTAGAAACGGTTTCGTCAACCACTACAGAAAACGCCTACCAACCAGGGAAAACCTATGAAAAAGCAGAAAGAGCTTGCATTCGTTTACCAACCGCAGAAAACCCCAAAAAACTAGTTATTTTTTAAAAAACGAAAAAACAAAAAGACAAAAAGAAAAAAAAGGAAAAGACGAATAATATAAGTATGGCAGAAACAGCTTGCATTCGTCTACCAACCAGAGAAAACCCCGAAACACTAGTTATTTAAAATTGCTGATGAGTTCTGGATAGGCTTTTGCAAATGTTGTTGGTAGCAAAACTTACCTTTTCCATCACCTCCAACATACCCCACTCCCACACCTTTTTTCTTTCTACCAATCATAATCTCTCTTATTCTCACCAATCAACAACTTTCATTTGTTCCTTTCCACCAATAACATCACTTCTTATTCCCACCAATCACAACTTCACACGTCACTTTCTGTTATACTTTTTATCCCTCGTTCGCCATCTTTCCCCCTCTTTCAGCCCCAACCTCCGCACAGACAACACCTTACCGCTCCTTAACCTCAACTTCGTGCCTCCGCCATCTTATTTAGTTCCCATTTTCACCACCGCGCCTCTCATCTCCCAACCAGATTGCCGGCAAGAACAGATCTCGTTCATTCACACCTCGACGGTTGACTCGACAGCAGCTACTGTGAACACCTACGTCGTACACGTTTTTGACCGCTTTCGACCGGCTATGAGAACCCTGCTCCTACGTACGCTAGCGACCATCACGATGGTCCAGTACCAGGTTTTTGGTATAGTTAAATTACGCCTCTGCAAAGGGTGTCTGTACCGCTTTAAAAACCTAGGTATATCAGTGCGTAGTGATGTTGATTGATCTTAAAGCTGGTTAAGCATTTTCAAAAACCGTTTGCTTTTATTTTTTCGCGTCGCGTGCCGCGCTTTTGGTGACGCATCCACACCAGTAACAGGTAAGTACCACACGCATAATTATTTTTCGGACCTGCTTGGCGTAGGAATATATCCTTTCGTGTTTTGGTACTGTAACCTCAAATCTCCTTACCCTCCTCTTGCGTCCGCCATCTTGTTTAGTTCTCACCGCATCTCCTTGTCGCAGACCCTCCGCCATTTTTAGTTCCCACTATTTTAACCTCAAAATCTACTCTTCTAAGCTCTTGCTACCGCCATCTTCTTTTAGTTCCCATTCTCACCACCGCGTCTCCTTACCCCCCACCTCTTGCGACCGCCATGTTCACCACTAACCTCCAAATTTCCTCGTCCTTAAACCTCTTGTCCCAACCATCTTATTTAGTTCCCATTTTCGCCACCGCATCTCATATCGCCCCATCTCTCTATCCACTCAAGAAAACTACCATCCAACGTTCAAAAAATTGCTGATCAGTTCTCAACAGGCTTTTGCAAATCTTGTTGCTAGCAAAACTTACCTTTCCCATCACCTCCAACATACCCCACTCCTTTTTCTTTCCACCAATCATAATCTCTCTTATTCTTACCAATCAACAACTTTCATTTGCTCCTTTCCACCAATAACATCACTTCTTATTCCCACCAATCACAACTTCACACGTCACTTTCTGTTACACTTTTTATCCCTCGCTCCCCCATCTTTTCCCTCTTTCAGTCCCGACCTCCGCACAGACAACACCTCACCACCCAGCTCCTCTCCATCTTCCTTCCTTCATCTTCCACCCAAATTAACGAACCAATCAAAACACTCCACGTCACTTCCTCTTCTTCCTTCACCTTACCCTAATCCTCAATTCTTTCAACTCGTCCCAGATGAACCAATTGCAATAACGATAATCCTTCCGCTCAGGGTGCTTTTCAAGCTTACCGCCGCCGCCGTCGCACGCAGCGACACTAGCGACACGAGCGCCCCTAGCGGCAGGATTATCGTTAAACCAATTGGCTCATCCGGGACTAATGCTACTCTCGCTGGTCCTAGTCGCTATAAGAGAGGGTTATTAAAATAAATATAAATCTTAAGGTTTTGCACACAAAAGTGGTCAGTAGGCGTTATTGATGAAACATGTGTGTTACTTTTACATGACTTTCTCTACCCTCTATCGTTTATTAGTGGGTATACAAATTATTCTTTCGAAGTCTTATTTTTCTGTCAACTTCATTTTGATCCAAATAAACTTTCACAGAAATAACTACATTACACATTTCGAGTGACAACTCGTTCGCGAGAAACAATTGAGTGTTGAAAGAATTTTAAGAGAATGACAAAGTGTTGAAGAATGCGAACCTTTAATAACGGATATCTGGAAATGGCTTATGACACACAAAATTTATTTTAAATAAATTGTGTTTTTTAAAGCTTCTACATTTTTGTGTAGTGCGGTTTCGTCTATCCCTCAACGTTTACCGGTTATACAAAATTATAAAATTGCTTTGCAGGCTCTTCGCAGAAAATTCAAGATACACGTCTTATTTATCACGTAATTATCTCAAATATAGCGTACCTTAATCAAAATTAGCCATTTTCAGGAAATAAAAACTTTTGAAAATCTTCCATGTAAATGGTCATTTGGAGTGGGGAATTTTCCTGAAAACGTTTGTGTTGGATGTTTGGAAGTTCGTGAACTGTAATGCCAAGCTTGGAATTCATCCGACTTTTTGTTTTTGAGTTATGCTCTTCACACACACACACACATGGATCTTTTTCAAAAATGCTTTTTAGATTCAGTGGCCTCAAGATATGTATGTCCGGTGAAATGTTGGTATCAATTTTTGGGTAAAATGTAATACCTTCTCTACCTACTATGTACGTGGTAGAGAAAGTAAAAAGGATGGTTTTCCTTACGTGGTTGGTTGCTGTTGCAACAGAAGTTTCGAAGTAGTTAATGTCCAGTAAGCTATTCCCTTTCTCCCTCTCTCTCGCTGTTGCACGTTTCGCCTGTTGAAAGTAAAGCAATAAATCATAACTTTGCGGAGAAGTAAAAATAACTTTCTCTTGGTGAGGACTGTGTGAACTGAACTCCACTTCAGTAGCATGAAATAATAAAACTACAGTGTTTTTCTTCAGGGTATCCTGATAGGTCTTGGAATCTATTTGAATGTAATTTTAATTATCACGTACAGATGTCAGACGAATACAGAGTTGACTGTTGGATCTACGTACCGATTTATATTACACTACAGCATTTCTTGGAGGTGAAATAATGTTTACATCAAGGAATTTCTCGCTTTTAAACGTGATTCACAATAAAATAATTACCATTAAAGCATATCATGAAGAAAAATCTGAATCAGGCAGCCCGAACACAATGTACCGTGACGTGGCACATTTTAGCCCCAATTTCGTTCGGAAGCGGGCAGAAAGGAAGGTCAATACAGGTGGAATGAAAGGCTGTGGCGGTACAATTGTACAACTTGCAATATCAGAAGGTTTAAACTTTTATTGATAGTATTTACCACGCATACAAAGAGAAATATAAATAATATTTCATATTAAATTCCACTAGGTGCTTCATAAAACAAATTAATGTTCCATTTCTTAGCTCCTCTTCCACTTATACGCGGTGTGAACAAAAAGTTTCCGGAATGACGTCATAAATACTACACAACAGTTTGTTTTGTCTAATCTGCACTGTCACCCTTGAAGTAGACTCCTTGGGAGTTCATACACTTGTCTCAGCGCTTCTGCCACTGCTGAAAGCACCTCTGGAAGTCCTCTTCTTTCAACATGTTCAGAGCCTTCTGCGATTCGCGATGGATGACATCAATGTCCTCAAAACGGTGTCCTCGGAGTCGCAATATAAGTCGCGGGAAAATAAAAAAGTCCGCTGGTGCCGAATCTGAAGAATAGGTGGGATGAGGAACAGTATTCATCGTATTTTTATCCCAAAATTGGCGAACAGAAAGGGCTTTGTGCGCGGGCGCATTGTCATGATGCAGGAACCAGTCACTAGTCTTTAAAAATGCTTTGAACACTTCCAAAGGAGAGTCCTAATGAGTCAGAAAGTTCTCTTATTGTAATGCGCCTATCACATAGGACCGTTTCCCTCACCTGGTTGATATTTTCATCAGTTTTGCTGGAACAGGGTCGCCCCGAACGATGTGCATCCTTAATTGATGTCACACCACTTTTAAATTTCAAAAACCACTCAAATGGTTGAGTTTTTCCCATAACTTCCTCCCCATAAGCTGTTCTTAACATTTCGTAGGCTTTCTGTTGCAGTTTTACCGAGTTTAAAGCAAAATTTGATGTTCGTTCTTTGTTCTTCGTAATCTGGTATTTTTGTTACGTGGAAAAATCGCAGCACATGCAAAACACGTGTTCATTTCAGAGCGTCTACCTCGTCACTGCATGGTCACAGGAAGTCATGTGAACTCTCATTTGTATCCGGAAGGAACGCTGCATGTACAGTCCGGGTAATAATTAAATAAATCTCAGCGTCAGCATTGTTGTGAAGCCATTCCGGAAACTTTTTAATCAACCTCGTATACCGGTACTACATTTAACATTTGGAATTGTATTCATTCCTTCTTCAGACGTCGAGCATTTAGTACCCTTTTCCCCCTAATTATCTTTGTAATATTTAGATTCATTGTCTTTGTTGTATAAAGCCGGTTTCAAATTTTTGTCAGATAATTGGTTTCAGGTTAATATTTTCATTAATGAAAAAATTGCTCACACAAGTAGATCCCAATATACTAATATGTGAACAGTGCGTCTGTGTAGTTGTGGAAGTTTGTATTGGGGAAATTTTAGGTAAAAATCAGTCACGTTTGTTTTGTAAATAAAGGACGCCTTCATTACCCGACCAATAGCCGATTGACTGATTTTATGGTCCCGATCATTCTCAGTAGTCATGGTGTATTTGAGCTTCTCTATCATCAGATCACGTTCCACTCATTTATTACCATCGTACTGTGACGTATTAATAATTTGGGGGGTTACATTATTGTTCTGCACTGTCATTACCAGACACATTGTTGTTTATGTCACTCTTGGCTGGCAGCTTCGCTAGCCACGAATAGCGGAGGATAGCTCAGTTTCAGTTAGGATTACACGAGGAGCGGACCGAGTTTGTAGGCCGGGCTTTGGATCGGTGGACATCTCCTCCCACCTTCCATTTCTAATAATGTAGAACTGAAAACGTCTGTGAAATATATCTAGAGATGTGCGAGTAGATTTGTGTTATCAATTTTGTATAACTGAAAAACCCACGCCTTCCTCTCAACTTCCACACCACACCACGCTACGCTCCTCCGCAGCCAAGTAAGAATACGCCCCCTCAATGTGCGTACTAGGTACTCAAAATTAATTTGATTTTCATGTGAACTTTTAGTCCACCTACCCAGCATGTAACAGTATTCACGTAGGGTCGTTGTAAGTTATACGTTTTAATTATTTGAACAGCTTTGCCGCACGCTAAACATCTCGCTGCACTACGTATGTCTATAAACAGATACCGCTCTTCCCAAACAGAGAGAAAAGTATACGAGGACGATGAGGACGAAGTTTAGATGAGTTATGAGACAGTAACTATGGTTATATATACGTGCGATAAATACTACCATTATTTCTAGATCACTTATAAAAATAGTTGATTGCTCAGCGACCGTTCTAGAGCTCCAACTAATTAAAGTAACTGTGTAGCTTCGTGCTAAAGCAGAAAATGCGTGTGTCATTAAAGCATTGTGTTCTTCCCACGGATTTAATCTTTTGTTAGAGTTGTTACTACTTACTTTCCTTCTTGTACCACACCCTGAAACGTTAAACAAGCTCAACCAAAAACCCTAACAGCAGCAGCCGTGGCAAGAAATAAAAATAACACTTTAAGGGTAACAACCAAAACACAAGATGATCACCATAGTTCATATATTAATTCATATATCAATATATTGGACATACTGCGAGTTATGCTCTCCCAACACGGATGTTGCTACAGTTTGAGAAGTTACCATTCCTATAATACACAAGCTGAACCGTGCACTAGGTTGCTGCTGCACTCAAACAACTGTGACATGATGCTCGCTTACTAGCACAGAATATGTTGACCTTGCCCGCTGCCACTTTTTGTTGAGGTTGCCTGATCTAAATTATTACCCATTATCAAAGCTGCAATGAACCATATAAACAGAAAAATAGGCTATTACTTTACATATCTTGTAAGAGAAGTCGTCAAAGCGAGATTTACCACGAGGTGTCCGTTATCAGATGGTAAATTCCTAAACTCTGAAGCGCTCTACGCGATGTATTATTTCTCATAACTAGAACTTGATGAAACACACAAATTTATCATCGTTTATTGCCGAGCCCTAAAAAACTTTACATTCCACAATCAATTTTATTAATGGTTTGACCAGTACGCAAGGGTTATATCGGGTGAACATGGACTATCGAATGCTGCGAGTTAACTGCGCGGTACCCCATCGCCGCGCTTTGCCACATGATTGTCCGTTAGTGTGTCACGAAGACCAGCAAACTCAAGCTGTGGCCAAAAAACCTGTAGAATTATTAGCATTTAACCGCATAGTTTGGATATATTATAAGCCAACTACAGCTGCACAGACATTCATATAAAGCCGCACTAGAATTGAGCTCGTAAATGATGTATGGGTGTGAAGTTCACTACAGACATATGGACTAGAGCTGACCATCGAGCACAAATGTGCTCGTGTATATGAGCGAGTTGTGTATACCAGAGTTCAAGCGTGTCCTGCTCTCAGTCCATTCCGTATAGTTGGTCTATCATTTCCTGTTCGAACGCCCAGTATGACCAGACGCAAGGGGAAGGCTCAATCTGTTTACTGCATTGGCGCTGTTCTTACAGCCTAAGTTCATCGGATATTCCGTTACACGGTCGAGTAATAAAAGTTAAAATGCTTAATTAAAATTAGATTAAAGAGTTTATGAGTTAGATAAAACCGAAAGAAGCGATGTATGGAAGTGCTTCGGGATTACTGTCGAGAAAACGGCATGACAATAATAATAATAATAATAATAATAATAATAATAATAATAATAGTAACATAATTTAGTAAAAGGAAGCATTGAAGTGTACCTATATTTACTTTTAAGTAAACTCTTTGGTTTTATTCTTATACTCTTTGAGATTTACTATTTTAAAACATAAAGGTGGTCTTAATTCTCCTGACTTTCCATTAGGGAATTTTGTTATTGTCGAGTTTATTCTCAAGGTTTTAATTAGTACCTCCTTAAAACAAAGCGCAATATTAATTAGATGCAACAGAAAAGTTTTTTAGTAATGCAGCCAACTTTATGTAATATTAATTAAACCTTTATACACATGACCATTGAGTTGTTTTCTCTTCAGGAATTCTGAATGAAATTGTATGTAAAACTTGATATTTTATTTATTTGAATATATGATTTTCTTAGAGGTAAGGATAGAGAAAAAACGTGACAAAATGAGATTTGTTTGTCATAATTTAATAAATGAAGTTATTGACCCCAATAGTAGACAGTAACAGGACCGAAAACTCATTAAAATGGCATTTGCTATTACCATTCGTTTGCCTTAACACAATGAAACAATATCCGTAACAAGGCTATGATGTGAGCTGTCGAAGAGCAAATACACAAAAAGGTATTTCGCATGAGAGTGCATTTGGAGCAGAAGCTCAGCCATAGTTCGGTAAATTCGTTGGTTCGGTGAACGAGTTGGGCTCGAAGAATCGAGCGAGTCTCATTCATTATATAGTATATCAAACGAACGAATCTTTGACAGCTCTAATGTGGACTATAGATGTAGAAGAAATGCTCACGTAGTGCGTCATCTATGTTGTTGTCTGTTCAGTGACATTTTGCCTAGGGGATAGGAGTGCCCTTTCAAGCAGATAGGGGTTTAGCTACTGGAAGGAGGAAATATTTATTTGGCCTGAGGTAAGTGGTGTAAAGACGCGCGAGAGAAGAAAGACTGTTGCCTGTTTTTCACTGTAGCGACACGTGTGGCAGTTCAGCATATTTGTACCCCTCCCAATAGCTAAAGCTTTATCTGAGAGATAAGGTACCCCGTTCCCTACCTAAAAAGTCCTGTAGAAAAGAAAATCTACAGGGATTAGCTATAAGAATCCCATACCAAATACTGATAAGACACGATCGTGGTTGTTATGTGGACCGATATTAATTTAAACAAATTTATAACACTATAATAACACATATAAACGCTAATTATACAATTTTAATAAATGACTACCTGATTCGATTGTATTGCCTCAAATATGGTTAACTCATTCTTGTGCTGGTTTGTACTCTCCACCGGAATATAAAATTAAAGAAGGGGCATTAAATTCAAGCCGAAAGAATTAAGACACCAGCAATTAAGCAAACACCAGTAATGGAAGTAAGGTAGAGCGAGAGAGAGAGAGAGAGAGAGAGAGAGAGTGTCTACGTATACGCAAACACCCACACCCAGGAGTGAAGTAGGGAAGTTCAGGTGAAAACACCCTTCCCGGAAGAACCACCAAATGGAAAAACTAATGTTTCTACAGTTCAATCAAGGCTTTTATTGGTGAAAACAAATTATATTGACAGTATTACTGACGCACTTCACTACGTTCCCTTTGAGAGTCCCCGACGGCAAGCTGATAGTAACGTCAATTGATATAATCATAGATTATTGTAGGTGACATCCAGATGCATTCGTGGCTGAAATCCAGGTGTTAACATAAAAACTCTGAGGTTATATTCTGAAACTGCATATTACCACCGAAGCAGATAGCTTTGACAGATAATGTATATTACTATATTACTTTAAGATTAATTTTAGAAGCATATATAATATCGGAGGCAGACAAGAATATACGCTGACAGGGAAAGCACATTTGGAAATACAATAGACCACTTTTCTAAAAGCGGTGCGGGTGTGTTGGTCAGTGAATTTGATTGTAACTACAGGCAGAAGTGACCAGGACAAAAGACTTTAAGACTTAAAATAAAGTAAACAGTTTGGCGGAAACGTGTTTTATCTTGAGGTCATATCACGTCAGAACATTTGTGTTTCAAAAACTTGTGAGAAAGCTAAGCTTGGGAGTTACTATAATATTTATCCATCAATAGGAAAATTAAATTACTTTAAAAATTCTGTCCACAAACGATATTAAAGGAAGTGGTCACATGAATTGGTAGAAGAAATGAACCTTATGTGGCGATATCTAAAATGCACGAGTAAGGTGGCTTACAGTCTAGGGGTCTGAGGAGTTGGACATGTAAGGATTTGAAATTTTGGATTCGCGAGGAGGCATATAAAGCGTTTGCAATTTGAAGTATACTTGGCGAACCCGTTAATTTATAAACTGGGAGTACACAAAGCGGGCAGTGAAATTTAATAAAGTGGAACTATACGCCGTTAAATAGTGCTGGCAAACCTACAGTTTTCGTGAATGGTGGTAAAAGAAGTATACAGTGAACAAATGAAATCGGACTCTGACGCGTATATATATAAGCGTTAAGAGTCCGATATGTACACACTATGTGATCAAAAGTATCCAGACACCCCACAAACATACGTTTTTCATATTAGGTGCATTGTGCTGCCACCTACTGCCTGGTGCTCATTATCCGCGACCTCAGTAGTCATTAGACATCGTGAAACAGCAGAATGGCACGCTCCGTGGAACTCGCGGTCTTCCAACGTGGTCAGGTGATTGAGAGTCACTTGTATCAGAAGTCTGTACGCGAGATTTCCACACTCCTAAATATCCCTAGGTCCACTGTTTCTGATGTGATAGTGAAGTGGAAACGTGAAGGGACATGTACAGGTCAACCTCGTCTGTTGACTGACAGAGAGCGCGACATTTGAAGAGGGTCGTAAATAGTAATAGGCAGACATCTATCCAGGCCATCACATAGGAATTCCAAACTGCACCAGGATCCACTCCAAGGACTATGACAGGCGTGAGGTGAGAAACCTTGGATGCCATGGTCGAGCGGCTGCTTATAAGCCACATATCACACAGGAAAATGCCAACGACGCCTCGCTTGGTGTAAGGAGCGTGAAAATTACACGATTGAACAGTGGCAAACGTTGTGTGGAGTGACGAATCACGGTACACAAAGTGGCGATCCGATTGTGGGTATGGGTATAGCGAATACCCGGTGAACGTCATCTGCCAGCGTGTGTAGTGCCAACAGTGAAATTCGGAGGTGGTGGTGGTGGTATGGTGTGGTCGTGTTTTTCCTGGAGGGAGCTTGCACCCCTTCTTGTTTTGCCTGGTACGATCACAGCGCAGACCTACATTGATATTTTATGCACCTTCTTGCTTTCCACTCTAGAAGAGCATTTCGGGAATGGCGATTACATCTTTCAACACGATCCAGCACTTGTTCATACTGCACGGGCTGTGGCGGAGTGGTTACACGACAATAACGTCCCTGTAATGGACTGGCCTGCAAGGAGTCCTGATTTGAATCCTATAGAACACCTTTGGGAGGTTTTGGAACGCCGACTTCATGCCAGACCTCACCGACCTACACTGATACCTCTCCTCAGTTCCGCACTCCGTGAATAATGGTTTGTCAATCCCCAAGAAACCTTCCAGCACCTGATTGAAAGTATGCC
Organism: Deroplatys truncata; assembly: GCA_030765065.1. Lineage (NCBI taxonomy): Eukaryota > Metazoa > Arthropoda > Insecta > Mantodea > Mantidae > Deroplatys > Deroplatys truncata. Next base: position 139,185,536 of record CM060986.1, read on the forward strand.
TGCGAGAGTGAACGTTGTCATCAAGGTTAAGGGTGAGCCAACACCATATTGACTTCCAGCATTATCGATGAAGGGTGCCACGAACTTGTACGTCATTTTCAGCCGGGTGTCCGGATACTTTTGAATCACGTAGTGAATATATCAGGTGTTAAAAGAGGTATTGCATATTTTGAGAGGTGGTAGTGTGGAGCAAAACGAGAAAAAATTGTCCAGTAAACACGAGATCTAAAATGCATACCTTAAGAGCTATGAGCACTGGTTCATCTTCGCTAATGTAAAACATCTCTTCTACTGCAAGCTCGTTGCTAATACTACGTACCTCCTACAGCAGGCAGTAAACATCTGTTAGTGTTGTTACTGTAAGCCGTATTCTCAGTTCTGGTTAAGTGCAATTCATATCCTTATTAGCTCTAATGTTCATTCAAAGAGTGCGAAATTTCAAACCCATTACATAGCGACACACTTTTAGAAATCTTTCCATCGCTTTGCCTATTATATAGTCCAACGAAATGAGTAAATGTCAATTTAAAGTTAGCTGCATTAAGAAAAAGTAGAATAAGCTTTTGTAAGAATATATTTATTTGTTGAGCAGAGGAAATCATATGAATGTAATATGTATTCGGTAAAAGCCTTATTTCCATTTTCCGCTTCTTTTTGGAGGAAGCCTATTGTATCTCTTGCATATTCTTGCATAATTGTATGACTTCTAAAACGGTAAAAAGCTTTGGAAAATGGTAGAGTTTCTAACTATAACCAAAATACAGATGGGGCATAAGTCGGTTAACCGAAAACGCAGTACGGTGTGTTGCAGCTTTAATAGTTTATAGCAAGTAATTTTTACTACATAAAACTGTTAATAGTGACCTCCATTGTATCTAGACGTTTAACATATCTTTAAACACTTATTTACATATCTTGTCACACAACTCATCCATTATTACCAAAAATGTTTTCAAATCCTTGTTTAATTAAATCCCTTAAATTCTGTAGGTTTAATGGTTATGTAACGAAAATGTTGTCTTTCAATATCCACCACATTTAAAAAGCACACGGAGTGAAGTCCGCTGATCTTGGAGCCAATCGACTTTACCGCGCCTTCGTATCCGCTCTTGAAAATTGTCATAAAAATGCAGGCACGTGTAATCCGTATTGCGGTGGAGTACCTTGCTATTAATTTCTTATAGCTTCAAGTAAAAGGGTATTGTTTAATTCCATAATAACTTCTCTTAAGATTTCAAGATACCTTTCCGCAGTCACGGTCCCGCTCAAAAAAGATAAGGGCCCATGACTCCTTTGCTGCATATAGCAGTCCAAACCGTAACTACAGGAACATTTAACTCCTAAATAAAAAATCGTGGATTTTCAGAAGGCCAATACACGCAATTGTGTTTGTTAACTCTTCCATTTAACAAAACATGATTGTTTTGTAAAAGTTACTCGTAGGATCGCTTTCATTGCGGATCACAACCACACACAAAATTCGCATCTTTGACCAGGATCATCCTTGTTTAGGGCCTGTAGTAGCGTGATAAGGCTTCAAATGTAATGTTTTTAGCATTCTCCTTAAACTTATGTCAGAAAATTGTAGTTTCTTAGAAGTTCTTCTTTCAGATTTCTTGGGTGATTGAACGAATGTTTGTGCAATGAGCTGGAGATTTGCTTCAGCAGTTACTAATTTTGGGCACCCACTATGTGCGTGTGCGCCTGTGTAGTTTATTGTACACATTTCAAGTTACAATTTTTTTTATATTTATTTTCATGCTTGGACTTGTTAGTGCATGCCTTGTACATAATTTGTGTTCCACAGTCAGTGTAGCTCCCTGGCCTTCAGCACTGCTATGCAACCTTTACTTCTCTTTACTAGAGGTTCATTACAATGTATTTCATTTTATCTTACCTCCCATCCCTCTGCCCTTCTCTTCCTCTTTTTGACCCTCCTCTTCCATTCGTCTTTAATTTTTATTAAAAATATCGCCTACTTTCCTGTTTTTTACTTCTTGCTTGCTTATTAACACTTTGAGTACAACCAAATCACCCCCTCCCATATTATTCCATTTATTATTCCAGATTTTCTCTCTCCATTTTTTGAAATCTTCACATTTAGTTAGACAATGTTCTACACTTTCATCGCCATCACTAAACTCATATATCCCTTTATCATTACCTCTTGAGCCACTTAAAACTATCGTTCCCGTTCTCATCCAAGTTAACTCTTGTTTTTGCTTATTTATTACATTGCTTTATGTATGTTTCTCTTCCCCATTTTTTGTTTTATTTTCCTGTACAATTTCAAAGATTTTTGTTATCTATACTTCCCCATATCTTCTCCCACCATTTTCCTGACTTGGAACCAAAACCCTAGACTGTTCCTTCCCCCTTGCAACCATGTATCTTGTTTTCCTATTTCTTCCAATGCCTTCTTCAATCCTGCTCCCCAACTATTCTCAGTTTTTATACTCTCTGTTGTTCCTACAGCTTCTTAATATATCTCCTTCTCTCTTTGTCAAGCATTTATACCAACATTTTGTCATTCTCTCCACCCTATACCTTTCCTTCTCGTTTTCCCTAATTATAATAAAACAACTTCCCCCCGAATCAGATCGCGGCAAACCTAATAGTTCTTTGCAAAATAGCCTGTAACTCTGGTCTACCTTCATAGCCAGATGCAGACCTGTCATCTCGAACCTTTGTTTAATGTGTAGATAGCTTGCCTGTATGGTGGCTGTGTATGCAGGAACTTTTCAACGAAGTATAGTCTTACATCTTCATAATTTCGATCAAATTTCCACCATATCTGTGCGCTGCTCTGTAGACAGTTTTCTATTCATAATGTGCACTTTTCACGCTTACAATGAAGGCAAATATAACGCCAAGGTTCAGACTGTCACCTGTTAATAACAAACCAGTTCTGCCATCACTTTTTAAACAAATTTCACTGTGCACCGTTTTGCGATTTTTCGGTTTGGGAGATATTACTTAATTAGCTGAAATTTGACCATGGAACAGAAGATGCGCAGCAGTTAACTGACTTATGCCGCACCTACTTGCGACGACTGTTTTACAGCAAAATTAAATCGAAGCGTTGGAAAACAAGTTAAGTTTTTTCCTATCCGTCTGCAGGTTAGGATTAAGAACGTTTAGCAATACTGAGAACACACTACAGTCTCATTCTACAATACGTTAATCCCCTGCTATGAGCTTGAATTTTAGGAGGAGTAGCTACCTACCTGTATGTAGTGCAAGACAATGACCGGAGTCACAAGCTGGGAAAGTTTTAGAGAATACACGACAGCAATGGAAGCTGTACTCTGGTCACCGTAAGAACCGTACTAGACATAAATGTTCGCATTTGTCTCCATTAGTGTTATTGGTTAATTTTTTTTTATCTAGGGAGAGGGTTTTAAGAGGGGTCAAAGGAGGGGGGTATCGAGGTCTCGCAGAAGCACCCCCGATCATTACGATAGCAATTACTGCTGCAGAAGGCAGGAGCGGAAACAAGGGATTTGGTCCGAGCTTCCAGGAATGACATTAGCCCTGCATGAGATCTGGGGATTAGAAGGTGAAAGACTTTGTCATAAATTTCATTGCGCACCGAAATGCTTGAGAATGGCATCTAGAGGGACCATTATTTAGTAGATTGGTCGCACTAGTGGCCTTGCCAACCAGGCGAGTGGAATCCGTGTTGATGAAAATAAGCTTGCCTCGCTTCTCTCTCTCTCTCTCTGGCCGATCTTTGCTGAGCAAGGACGTAATGTTTCATCATTGAGTGTAGCGTCTGAGAGGGCGTTGTGTGGAGTAAATCGCTGGAGATCTGGTGTTATGACTGGCCGTTGTTGCGCTTTGAGGCGGTTCTGTCCTTTTGACGTGGTCTGCGACAGAGGTGATGAGTGCTGGTGTGTTTCGGAGTGGTAGCGGCGGAAGCTGTTGGCAGTGAAGTTCCGGGGGTTATTGCTTGCATATGCTTCAAAACGCTCGAGGTTGCATCAGATTCGTTCTCTGCTAAGAGAGAGTGGTGTTTTGGCTTGCTGGGCGATGTCTGCTGAGGCTTCGGGGCGGCTTCATGTGAGGTGTTCGATTGGGGAGTTTCAGAGGTGGTCATTGAAGAAGCCGGAGTGGTCGATTGAACATCGAGTTCCGTGACGTCCTGTGGTGTAGGTACTATTCTGTGGTCTACAAAATTTTAAATACCCAATAGCGTTTGAACCATACAAGTCTGGTTGGAGGCAGGAGGAATATATATAAAATGTGTTAAGCAACAACGCTGCTTTGGTATCCAACCGATCAACATAAATGGAGACAATTGTGCGAAATTTTATATCCATTATGTCGTTTTGAAGCTAGAGAATAACTGCAATGAAACAAGGCGCGAGAGGGATGCATAAGGAAGAATCGGAGAAGTATTTAATCTTTTAATTCGTTTTTTCTTTCTCTTTGTATAATATAAGTTTCTGTTATGAATTATCCTGCTAGTTCTTCTCCTCTATTTTAATTGTTATGCGAATTAAATAGCGTATTATTTACTCTATTAACTGTAACATTTTACAACACTAAAAGAATAATCACCATGCAGTTTCAGACTTTGTATGCATATTGCGAAGTTGAACCACACCACCACCACCACTGATTTAATTTCTGGAAAGTTTTTTAAAAACTGGCATTTTTCAATATGTTTAATTATTAATTCAGAAAGAATTTATCAAAAAATAAAATCCACTGCTCTCTTGTAAAAAGCACTTCCCTTTTGAATGAAGAGATTTCGCAAGATACGTTATAGATGGCAGGATCCTCTTAAGCTGAACCAGAAACACAAATTTATCTGCTGGGAAGATTTATCTTTCCATAAATAAAATGTGAGGCAACATTTTAAGATTTTACTAGTGCTACAACAAACATCTGCATATCACTTATAAATTACCAAACATAATTTACTGAAAATGGTGAATCAAGAATCTCTGCATTGTTAAAAAAATAGTATTAAAAGAACCCTTCATGGGTTTAAAAAGGTTTAGACACTCCCATGTACATTGAGTTGAGTCACACTAAAGATGCTTCACAATATTCAAATGCAATTCTAAAGGGCTTGCTTACTTAAAATTAATTTTAAGAACAGTTTCAAACGTTTAGGTCCTGTAAAATGCGAACAAACGTTAAATAGCGTACATCTATGAACCATGGAATAAAGTATTGTTTATGCGCTTGGAGAGTCAATAGATCGAGGGAGTACCATGCAATTCGTGGACTTACTTTAAATTAAAGAAAGTGGCTGCTTGTTACAAGATAAATTGCTGACATCAGCTTCCCCGTGCTGCTGAGTGGTGCAAATAATCCAAGGAAGGTATTTTCTTATTTCCTTGGAACCTCTTCTTCACAAAATTCATTAGTGCAGCTGCAGGGGAAAACCAGAGTATACAGCTTTAAGGAAGACTTATTAACAAAGGTTAATTAAGCTTATTGAAAGTAACACCTTTTACTCCAGTGTGGCAATATCCCTCGGATTAGTAGCTTTAGAAGTATCGATATGCGAATCACGCTTCTTGTGTTACTAGCCGATGTTGCAGACTCATTTATACACTTAGTAATAGATACAATATTTTTAAATGCTGGGTAAGGCCTAAAGGTTCACATGAAAAATTAAATTAATTTTTAGTATCCAACACGTACACTGAGGGGACGTATACTCACTTGGCTGCGGAGGACCGAAACGTGGTGTGGAGGTTAAGAGGAAGGTGTGGGTTTTCACTGTACAAAATCCATAACACAAATCTATTCACACATTCCTAAATTTATTTCCCAAGCGTTTGAGGTCCCTACATTATTAACAATCTGATGTGTTACACTCACATGACTTTCTCTACTCTTATACAAACTATTTTTACAAACGCTTATTCTCCATATGCTTCATGTTAATCGAGATGTTAATCTTATTGCTAATTTTCTTGTAGATGCAAGGGGAATTGTTAGGCTTTAAGAGATAGTCAAATATTGTAAGAGCTGGTTGCTATGTGGAGTATTCCATTCTCTGTGCATTACTAGGACAAAAAAATTAATAACGAATTCCCATTTGAGAAAAAGTATAAGTATTGGAAAATTTAAGGGAATAACAAGCAATATCTCGAAAATGGTTCACTCAACAAAAAAATGTATATGACATAAGTTGTGTACTTTAACGCGATATGCAATTTTTGTGTCGTAAAACTTTGTCTATCTCTTATGGTTTACGAATTATGCAAAAGTCGTTCACAATGAAGAATACTTTTGGAGACATTCCCAGAAAATTCAAGATATACATTTTATACAAAAGCAATAAAAATTAATTTTAAATAGAATATAAATTAATTTAAATTATAATCATGAAGTTATGTTAAATATATGATATTTTAATCAAAATCATTAGAGCCATTTTTGAGAAAATTAAAATTTTCGAAAAATGTTCCATGTAAAGAGTAATCTGGGGTGGGGGTTTTCTTGAAAACCTTCGTGTCGCATCTCTTGAAGATATTAAACCTAAATACCAAGTTTGGTGTTTATCCGACTGTTCGTTTCTAAGTTATGCTGTTCACAGACACACACACACGTACATGGTTCCAAAAATGTTTTATTTTATTCAGGGGGTCTCAAAACATATATTTCCGTTGAAATCTCGGTACTGAATTTTTGGGTGGAATATAATACTTCCCCTACTTACAATACGTAGTAGAGAAAGTAAAAATGGAACGTGGGAGGAGATGCCCACCGATCCAAAGCCCGGCTTACACACGCGGTCCGTTACTCACGGAATCCTGAGACAGACGCTAGCATGCTACCAGCCAGGAGGACATAAACAACAATATGCCTGGTAATGACAATGTAGAACAATGATGTAACCCCCAAATTATTAATACGCCACAATATTGAATATTACAATAAGGAATTGGCAGGCTTATAAACTTCTGTTATGTAACATTTTAGGCAGAACTGGAGAATTAGGCGAGATATTTAGAATTTTGTATTTCCTGCCCTATTACCTCTTATCCTTTTGAAAATTAATTGAGATACTGTATAGCTTATTCTCCAGTTGTAACCTAAAATACATACACCATATTTTGCAAAAATTGGTTCGGCCACTCTGGAGTAAAAAATTTAAAATCCTCAATTGGGCAACAGTTATTTATCCACCTGAAAACTGTTGGTTTCAGTTTTATAAAAGATTTACATCTTGAGAGAGGCAGTTTAGAGCTAGATGTCTTGCGTTATTCACCAAAACGTGAATTGCCTTCTGCACTGATAAAGGTTTCCACTAGCCGTACTTCAACACATTTTTAAAAAGGGGAATCAGATTTTAAATGGCAAACATGGTTTTTACAAGTGCTACATAACCTTAATATTGCATAATTGGACAAAATAGGCTATTTAGTGCCAAATATTTTAATAACTTCAATACAAAAGTTAATGTTTCGGGTGAAGTATAGTCTCGTTTATGTCGTATAAACATTTATTGCAGCTGAAGAGCTAAATTTTCTTGCATGGATAAACTCGCAAATTGTCATTACTTTCTGATTTCGTAAATGAGCAGAAGTAGGGTTATTGCGGCACTGCAATCTTATAAGATATTTCCAATACATACTATTGGATACCATTTGACATCTCTAGTTGCTACAAGGTGCAAGAGGCGCGGAATATTTCGCGCTTTAGCTTCGAGAACTAATGGAAAACGTTGCGAAGCTCTTGCGTAGAAGAAGCGAGATTTACGTCAGCAGTGGCTGACACCCTAAGGCTTTTGACATTTCCTGAGGTCCCTTCTGCATCGAGAAGGTAAAATGTACGTACTCACAAATCCCTGAAAGATTTCGCTGCAAGTCTATACTTCTAAAGATAGCATTTCTGGGTCTAGGGCTAGCAGAGAACAGAATTTTCAAAGCTAAGGTGGAGAAGTCTGCACCGAGAGCCCAAATTAGATGAAAAAAATATTGATAGCAATGCTGAGCGCTTCGATAGGTATAGGAATTTTAAAAAAAATCTGATGCGTTGCTTTCATGTAACATTCTCTATTCATCTTCTACAAACTATTCTTAAAAATTTTTATTCTTCTATCTACGGGATCTTAATCGAGAAAACACTCATTTATCCTTCATTGTAGGTGTAGAAGGAAATACAGGCTGGCCCTTTTAAGTTGAGACTATACAATATCTCCAAAACTAAGCGTTGAAGAAATAAATGTCTTTAATAAAAGTTGCATCATATTATGGGGGAAAGTAAATGCCATTTGTCGTGTTTTGTTTGTATACCGTTATTATAGTCATTTAGGATCAATTTTTAAATGGGAACCTACAATTAAGGTCAAATTAAATTGCCCCTAAAATTACCATCACAACCTCCTCCAAATAACTAATGGCATTTACTTTCACCCATAATATCAAGCAAATTTATTCAAGATATTTCTCTCTACAACGCTTATTTTTGGAGATACCGTATAGTCTCAACTTCAATGGTCCATATGTATAAGGTTAAAGCCATAAAAAATGTTTAAAAAGCAGGTTACTGTATCCTGGCTTTGAAATTCCATGCTCTTTCCTGCACACGAGAAAAAAGAATTGCAACTTGCCACTTGAGAAAGTATACGTATTTGAACATTTCAAACTAATAATAAAGTAATAAGAATATCTTGGAAATGGCTAACCCAAAAAACTATTCATAAACTGTATGCCTTTTTTGTGTACCTCTTTCGTTTAACTATGCCAACAATCATTCAGAACGAGGTTATTTGTATAAAATTCAAAATATTCATTTTGTTTGCCATGCAAATATCTCGCACATACATTAACGAACAATGAACGTATGTTTTATTTAAAACTCCAGCACAATACAAACAACGTAACAGACAATATTTCAGAAAACGACCACTACTGTACCCAGGGGTTCTCCCATACCTCAACTTCCAAGTTATACACAGGGTGATTTATGAAGAACCGACACATTTCGTTCTTTAATTATTCTGTTCGAAATTCACTAAATGCCCCAATTTTGGCACCAAATTAGGCAGAATGTTCTGAAGTTTCGATTGCCTGTCACTAGATATGCAGATGTTCATGGTGTATTCGTAATTGTTAGTTTTATTGTCGGCAACTGTCGGTCTTGTTCTAGTCAACGTGAAAATGGAGTACATGTTAAATGAACGACTCTTCCTTGTAAAGCAATACTGGATTACGAATTCAATTACAGCTACTCAAAAGAGCATACCAGAGAGGATTTGATATTCGGAATCTCCCCAAAGAAACAAAATACTGGGACTGGTAAATAAATTGGAAACAACTGGATCTCTGGTGAGTGAAAAAGGCAAAACTCGTTCATCTAGGTTTCCCACGGTTGTTGACGTAAGAGCACGACTGGATCAGTCACCCAAAAAATCATTAAGACGTTTGTCGCAGGGGACACGGTACAGTACTCAATATGTCAGAGAGCGGTGAAAAGTGCAGGCCTAAAGCCGTATAGGATTGCGGTTGTCCATCAGTTACAGGAACCAGATAAGGATAGACGACTGAATTACTGTCGTTGGTTTCAGGTGTTCATTGTGCAAAATCCTGCCATATTGTCCATCACATGGATTGCAGATGAAGCACGGTTCCACTTATCCGGCTATATGAACTCAAATAACTCACGCTATTGTGCTAGCGAAAATCAACATGTTATTCATGAAGCACCTATGGCCCCGGTTAAAATCGGAGTTTGGTGCGCAATATCCCCACAAAGAATAGTGGGACCAATTTCTTCTTAGAACAATGTGAACACTGTAGAGTACCGATGGATTTTCCTGGAGTTTGCTGAGCAACTAAACGATGTAGAGCTGAGTCAAGGATGTTTTCAGCAGGACGTCGCTACATGCCATACATCAAATGAATCCATGGCACTAATTGCAAGTTTCTTTGACGACCGGATAATTTCCAAGAACCTGTGGCCACCGAGATCTCCGGATTTCACATCGCTGGACTTCTTTCTATGGTGTTACTTAAAAGACAGAGTTTATGTCACACGTCCCCAGACATTGGGCGATCTGAAGTACAACATTACACAGGAGATTCAAGCTATTGACAACAGAGTCCTCCAACGAGTGGCCAGTAACATGGAACGACGTGTTGAGTTGTGCCTTGTGCAGGATGGAGGACATTTTCAACATTTGCTATAGAGGTAAATAATCTCCCAAAACTCATCCGCAAATCAGGTATAATAACTTGTCGCTAGCATAGCTCGTTTTGAAACAATTAAAGAAATAAGTGAATCAGAGCTTCATAAATCACCCTGTATATTGTAGTAAAGAGCCTCTAAACAATATTATTATCACAACTATGTATATTCTCATTCACTTATCACTTACCTTTCATAGGAATTCGCGTCTCATTAATGCCCCCTAGCCTCATGCCTCTTAAACATAAACTCTTTCAATAGAAAGCATTAGAGCCATTCTTGAGTAAAGTTGAAAAAAGAAATGATTACTGAATCATCATTATAATAACGTGTATAACAAAATGTATAATGCACCTATTTCTGCAAAGTTTTATTTGTATTAAATAGTAGTAGTAGAAAAATAAGCTTTAGCAAGAATAATTTGTATATCCACTAATAAAGATAGAGATTATAGAAAGTCATGTGAATGTATCACATCAGAATTCTTTTTATACAGTCTGACAGCATCACAACAGATATCACTTTGGAGAAAATAACTATCTTATCCATTATAGATACCATAAAGGGTGAACATTTTCACTCGCTTATAATCCTTGAATATGTTGTTCTATCATAAACCATTACAGTTGAAACGCACTATGTTAAAGTACTACTCAGCGTTAGGAGTAGTCTGCACCGATTTAAGGCTCATAACCACTTTATATATAATTGAGTGTGTGTGAATATGAAATTTACTGTATCCCCGTCAAAGCATTATTAATTTTTCTATGAGGGAAACCCTTGTGGAAAAACTCGTATACAATATGTTTTCCTGTTGCTATGTAGTGAAAACGTTGAATAACTTTCAATTAGGTAACTGAATACGATAGTAATCATATCAAGGATGTTATCCCTAACAAACTTTGTCAGATTGGTATTTCTTGTTAAAGCAGCTATGTTCTAGTTTCTATACATTTTATAACAGTATTTTGCATTGTGCTTATCTATATTGCAATACATGAAATCACCGGTTACTGTGAAATACACTTTAATACTTAGGCGATCAGCTTAGCACAAACGTTACAACTTAGACAGTGTTGACACACACTTAGCAGTTCAGTTGTGTTGTGTGTTCTGAGTCAGAACGCATCTGCGTTCGGCACTGTTCCTTGACCAACTGAACTGAACTGAGTTGCACTCTAACCGAACATAGCAGTCCTTTATATAGGCCCCCGCGTAGAGAGCGGAACCTTTTAGAAGGGGAAATTACTCAAGACTGTGAAGTGGTTATTATTAATGTTATTTATTTAACATTATTGTGTAGCCCCACGTTGGGGTAGCCAATTTGCGACGGTTTTACTTATAATGTTTGTGTATGTGTGTTTACTTCATGAGGTGAAGCCATTTTGTGACGTGATTCTTTGTTAGGTTTGTAGCTCCATCTGGTGTTAGCAATTTGCGGCAGTATTAGTTTTTGTTTGAAAGAATGCTACTTTATTTTATTTAATTTTGTTTCACTGTCCTCCGGCTAGCTATGATCTTTTGGTCAAGCACTTCTCTTTATACAGGTTGTGTAAACGGAAAGGAATCTTTTATCCAAAGATAACACTGATGAAGGAATTTGTTTTACACTTTTATTGTCGAACACAGCCACTATCACATTTACACATTGAATTAGACACTCGCCAAACTGAGACTGTTATAACAACTTCTTACTGATCACTTTTAATCCACGTACTTCAACCTTTTGTATAATTAACTTTACCATACTTGAGATTTGTCATAACTCTTATACGCGTAACTTGCGAATCGATAGCCGACGTGTAATATTTCTGCTGGACTGAAGGCGACGTGTATCATACAAAATATTTTCGACGAACTGACGGGGTCTTTACCTCTAACCTACCTTTTATACTCCTACACCCAGATATGCCTAAAGATTATAACTGAGCTGTAATTGGCTAATAAAACGCGCCAACATTAGCGTCTATTTTTATATCCAATGAAAATTATGAATACATATGCTATAGGGAAATGTTCCAGAAGATTCTAAAAGAAAAACGCGCCAATATTACGTAACTTCCTCGTTTCTAATAATGATAAACAGCTCACCCCCTCGCTGCATTATTGCACACTATTATTATCAGTTTCAGTAAGGCAGTATAAAGTTACTTCTCAACAATAATTACAGTCAACAAACATCTCAAATCAATGTTACACAAAAATGCATATTCACACTATAATCACTCTTTACATTTAAATAATTTGTGATACAAATTACTGCATCATATGCCCCACTAGAAACATAATTATAAATATTTACAACTTCTTTGGAAATTTTATAATTGGGTTTTTAGTCTCCTAAATCTTGGAACACACGCTATCACTTTCACTTAACACTTCACACGTATTTAACACACGACATATGTTTTGTCTTTATCTTGCCATTATTTACTGGCTCTGGTTTAATGTGTTTAGACATTAATCTGACATCACAAAAAAATATTTTTCATAGCAAATACTGTACCCTGAGTTATTTAGTTACTGTTACAAAATTGGTTTACTCTCTTATATTGTTAACAAAAATTTATCAATTTAAAAATTTTTGTAATTATTACACATATTTACCAAAATATTCACCCTCTACACAAATATATTTACATCTCTTAAATCTAGGCACTGTTTCACATGTTCTGTTTGCTACATAAATATTTGTTTTAATTACTTTTACCCTATTTTTGTTGTTTTGTACTGTATATTCACAATACTCTTAGAATTATATCTACGTACTTTACTTTAATATAACATCATGCTTTATTTCAAATGCTGTTACAGTTACTAATAAAATGTTATTTTCCTTTTAAACATTTAGTTATGTCCAAAATTTATTTCGCCTTTCTTATGACATACATACATAATTAACCCTCTTACGTTCGAATACATTGCTCTGCATTTCGTCTTTAACTATCCAGCATTTACTATTTATCATCTTTGTCTTCTGTTTCACCTTATCTTCATTGTTGTATGGTTTCAGCATCTCAATATGGAACTTTCCAATGCTTTTTCGAGTTGTTGGATTACATAACTCATATGTGTTTGTTCCATATACTTCAGCAACTTCATATGGTCCATGGTATTTGAGAAACATTCGCCAATAAAGTTTATTTGCTTTATCCGACAATTTCTTGGTTTTAACCAAAACTAAATCTCCTATTTTGATCCTCCATTCCTTTCTCTTCTTTTCTTCATATTTAATTTTTCTTTTTATGGCCTTTTTCTTCATCCTCTCGAATGATTTTCGGAACATCTCTTCTTCTGTTTGTGGTATCGAGTGCGCATCTGGAATGGCTTCTGGAATTTTCTTACACATTATATTGATCTTCTTTCCTAACTTAAGTTCACATGGTTTGTATCCTGTCACATTGTTTACGGTTTCATTTAGTAGATTCTGAACGAAATTCACGTTTCCATACCATTGAGTTTGTTTTCGATGACACAGCACCCTTAAATAATTTGAAATTTCCTTAATTTCCCTCTCCACTGGGTTGGAGGTCGGTGTGTATCTTGACGAAAAATATTGTTTAATGCCATTTTCTTTCTGTCCGTCCATAAATTTTTTTCCTGTGAAGTACGAAGCATTATCGCTGAATACAGATTGGATCGGTCCTTCTTCTATCACATATGACTTGAGTAGTCTATTCAAACATGCTAAACCTGTAGGTTTTCTCAAAGGGTAAATTCTTACATATTTGCTGAATATATCAGAACAGACAAATATATATTTATTTCCAAATTGACTTGGAGGCATCGGACCATGAATATCAATACTAATTACGCATCTCGGCTTATCCCTTATAACCGAATTAGTTTCAAATGCATATGCTGCATTTATTTGCTTTGCCTTCTGACACAGGTTGCAGCACGATATAAATTTCCGAACTTTCTGACGCAATTTCGATATGTATAAATTTTCTAAAATCATAGAAGTTGTCCGGTCCGTCCCTGAGTGTGCTAACCCGTCGTGAAAATTCTTAATTAGTTCCTTTTCCATGCTTTTCGGAACCATCACCTTCCAACTAGGCATTTCTTTTCCATGCTTCTTGTATAATGTCCCATGCCGAATTGCTACAATTTCTTTCTTTGCCTCCTCAATTAATGGTGCATTTTCTTTAAGTTCAAATAATTTTGCGTCCTCATTTTGAATTTCCCCCATATTTTTCAATTTTCTAATCATTTCTTTGCTTAAAGGAATTTCAATTGTCAATATTTTGACTTCATTTCTAGACCTTTCAATATTTTCGGGAATTTGTGGGTTGTAGTTCAATCTTGATAGCAAATCACTGAAGGTATTATTTTTGCCAGGAATGTGTATAATCTCAATATCGAATGCAGATATTGCATGAATGTATCTAGCAAGATTTCCACTACATAATCTACACCGTTGTATGAAAGTTAAGCTGATGTGGTCTGAATATACTTTCACCTTTTGCTGATAAATATAGGTTTTAAAACGAATTAATGAGAAATATAGTGCTCCAATTTCTAAATGAGTTACTGAAGAATTCCGCTCAATATTTGTAAGTCCTCTAGAAGCTGTACTAATGACGTGAAAGTCATTGCTGATGTCTCGCTGTCCTAAAATTCCGGCGTATCCTTGCATTGATGCGTCGACATAAATCTCATATTCCAAATCTTCTCTGGGCCTCTCGAGTAATATGGACTTGGCAAAGAGTTCTTTTACTCTCTCAAAACATTTTTGATGATCCTCTGTCCATTTCCACTTATTGTTCTTTCGGAGTAGCTGCCGCAGTGGTACTATTTCAGCCGAATACCTTGGTACGAACTTACTCTGAAAGTTCAATACCCCTAAGAGACATCTAATTTGTTTTACGTTCCTTGGTGGTGGAATTTTCATTATTGCTTCTATTCTCTTCTGGTCAGGTCTTATACCTCGTTCATCCACTACATAACCCAGAAAATTTATTTCCTTGACACAAAATTTTGATTTTTGTATGTTCACAGTCATACCATGTTGTTGCAGTTTATTTAACACATAATGGACATTATTCATGTGTTCTTCAAATGTTTGACTAATGATTAGGTAGTCGTCAATATACTTTATTAAGAAGTCATCTGCAGAATTTCCAAAGATACTGTGAATGGCTCTGAAAAATCCACTTCCTGAGTTTTTTAAACCAAAAGGATTTACACAAAAACGATACTGGATCCCCGAGTATTGAAATGAAGTGTAATCACGCACTTGTGGATCTAATTCCACTTGCCAATATGATGCAGTGAGGTCAATGGATGTCAGAAATCTCCCTCTTGAAAAGTTTCGTAATTAGTTGTTCAATTCCCTCACTTTGAAAATGATCTGGCTTCATATACTTGTTGACATATCTACCGTCTAAAGTTAATCTCAAACTACCATCTCGTTTAATACTCCAGCAGATTGAATTTATATACTGAGAATTACTTTGCTCAATAATCCCATTTTCTAACATGCTATTTATTAGTTGTCTAGCTTTGTCCCGAAGACTTATAGGTAAATTGTCATACTTGTGCCTATATGGTGGTACGTCTTATACTTGAAATGTATGCTGATATACATTACATCTGCCTGGGATATTACTAAATACTGAACTATTGTTCATCAAAACATCATGAAGGATTTGTTTTTGCATTATTGTAATGTTATAAGCTTCTTCACACTTGTGTATTATTTCCTCATTTCTCTTCTCTTTCCAGCTGTTGTCTGTCTCGCTCACATGGTCGTCTTTTGTTTGGATTGTAAATTTCTCTACTTTCTCTGGCATTTCTGCTAGCTGTCGAAAATATGGCGTGGTATTCTCTTCATATTCTGTGACTACCTGCTTTATCTGACTATTTGTATCAGTCTCTGTTATTTGTACAAAAAACTCTTGGTCACAAAGATTTTTCTCATCCTTTGTCATCTCAATCACAGAAACTTTCTCTTTTATAAATGGTACCCTTATTTCTCTATCTTCTTTTGTTATTTTTAACTCTTCATGTTTAAAATCTATACGTGCTTCATATTCATGTAGGAAGTCACATCCTATAATTATGTCACAAATCAGATGGTTTACAATTAGAAACATAACCTCAAAATTCTCTCCGCCGATAAGTATGTTAAGCAGAGCTTGTGTTTTATGACCTGTGTCGTTCTTCCGATTGCAACACGACAAACTAAATTACTAGTGGGAAGAGCCATAATTTTGTTACCTTCATTAATCAAATTTATGTAAAATTTCTGTGAGCAAATTGAAGCTGACGAACCAGAATCTATAGTTGCAATGATCTCTTTCTTCGCAATTTCCATCCTAACATGAGGTGACTCGAAGTTTTCTCCCTTATCTTGTGTTGCTGCAATCGTATTACAGGGTGTGTGTGTAGGCATATTATTTGTATTGGTAATGGATACTGAATTATTAAAGACGTCCTGAGAACCTACTGCACAGTAGTCTATTAACAGTTTTCCTGGTTACTTCCATGTTCACGTACGGGACTGCCATTCCTAACAGGAGCTAAATCTATCTCATTGTCGCTAACATTGTTTTGAGTTCCCCTTCCTCGAGTTCGAAATCCTCGATTTCTGAAATTATGTCCCCTTGGCACGTAATTTTCTTGCCGTTCCTCAGATCTTTCCCGGTTATTGTTTTCCTTCCAGTGAGTGAAATTTCCCCTTTGTCTAATGTACCGCCTTCCATAATTTTGCCCTCTTTCAGGCAATCTTTCTGTCCTGACATAATTTATTTGTTCCTGTCTACCTGGTCTCCCATCTACCCTCGATCTTTCAAATTGTGGAACGTATGATTGATACCGTTGTCTGGTATTATTCTCATGACGCCTGTCTTGTCCTCTACTTTACTGATAACTACCTTGGTAATTTCGTCTATCTCGCACATCTAGAAATCTATGCTCCCACTCTCGAGATATATCTTCTTCCTGTTGTTCCAAAGCTGTCATTAATTCTGTCATCTCATAGATGCTACGTGGTTTTGCAATTAATAAGTAATTTTGTATCCTTAAAGGATAATGCCTTGTGAGCAAACTCACAAAATCTTCCTCATTGATTGGAGGTGACAAGTTCCTAACCTGACTTGCATGTTTCAGTAAGTAATCAGTCATTGATATTCCCTCTCGTGGATCAAATTGACCATGACTAAGCATTGCTCGAATTCTGTGCTGTACCGTAACATTCCAAAATCTGTTCATGAATAACCTCTTAAAGGATTCATATGAAATTTCACCCCCTGATACCATTTGTAACCAATCTAGAGTTTTCTGGTCCAAACATCTTTTGACAACTCTCATTTTTAATGCTTCAGGTATCTTTTTAATTTGAAAATACTCTGATAAGTCTGCAATAAACTGTACTGGACTGGAGTTTTCATTAAATTTTAGAAGTGGAAAATCACTTAAGATATGATTGTAATTTTGCAAATTCCCTACTCCCATATTTAAATTCTCTAGTGTTACTTGTGCGCTCTGAGTTTCAGCATTAGCTATAGATGAAGCTGCCGCATCACTCACATTATTTGTCATACCTGTGGAACTACCTCTATCATTATTTTGTACATCTGATACATTCACATCACATATATTTGCCCTTGAATTCAATTCTAAACTATTTACAGTACCTTGCAGATTTTCTATTGTCTGTTCCAATTTTTTATTATTCTCATTTTGAACAGCTTGGTGTTTGTTAATTTCAGAAGTTAGCTTTTGATTCAAATCTATAGACAAACCTTTAACTTCTTCAGACAATTTATTTCTCTGTGTTTCTGACTCCTTCTGAATTTCAAATATTTCCCCTCTGAAATTAACTTGCACCTAATTAAGTCTGCATTTGTAGCCTCCATCATCTCTCTTAACTCACTTGAAATGCTACTCAGTCGGCTACCTAATTCTGTACATTTTACAACAACATGTTCTATTTTATTATTAACCTCACTTTTTTGGTTTGATATTTCCCTGCTCATTTCTGACATTTTCTTTGAAACTTCACCTATTTCATTTGCTATCATTTCCTGATTTTCATTTCTCATTCTCATCATACTACTATCTAGCTCCATAAATTTCTTTTCAATTTCTTCCCTGTTTTGTTCTAAGCTTTTACCAATATCTTCCCTTAATTCCCTATGACTCTTTTGCATATCTTCCCTGTTTTGATCTATTTTTTGCTCTAATTTCTCAATATTCTTACCAATATCTTCCCTTAATTGATTTGTACTCGTAACACTATTATTTAATGTTTCACCAAAATTTCTCAATATTTCCATCATCATACTAGCATCAAAATTAACATTTCCTGCTATTCTATTCTCACTTTCTGTAATAACATTTTCTCCCTCAAATCCTACATTGTTTGAGCTATTTTCTGTAACCTGTATTGAATTACAGCTAACTGTTACACTATCTCCCTCCATAATTATTTCTTCTGTATTATTAGTAGCCATTGTTTTCTTTATCCTACCGCTCCTCAAGTACATTTGATTGTTACAATTTTGTTTTCTAAAAAAAATTACTATACCCTGACCTTTGTGATGCTGTCTGTTGCTGTTACTTTGATGTCCAGCTTCCTGCCCCTCTCTCCTAGATTATATGTCGCTTCTGCGTTGTATTATTATGAATGTGCGTCGTCTCGATGTTTTTGTGTCCACTCATCCGCGTCGTCTGTCGTTTCTGTAGTTGTTTCTGGAATCTGCGTCTTGTAGTTCAGTTCATTACTCCATTCGCTTCACGTCCTGGTTCCTTCGCCCCTTCCTGGTTATCTCACTTCTTCCTGGTTAATTCTGCTCCTTCCTGGTTATTCTGCCCCACGTTCTGGGTGCCAATTTGAAGTGGTTATTATTAATGTTATTTATTTAACATTATTGTGTAGCCCCACGTTGGGGTAGCCAATTTGCGACGGTTTTACTTATGTTTGTGTATGTGTGTTTACTTCATGAGGTGAAGCCATTTTGTGACTTGATTCTTTGTTAGGTTTGTAGCTCCATCTGGTGTTAGCAATTTGCGGCAGTATTAGTTTTTGTTTGAAAGAATGCTACTTTTATTTTATTTAATTTTGTTTCACTGTCCTTCGGCTAGCTATGATCTTTTGGTCAAGCACTTCTCTTTATACAGGTTGTGTAAACGGAAAGGAATCTTTTATCCAAAGATAACACTGATGAAGGAATTTGTTTTACACTTTTATTGTCGAACACAGCCACTATCACATTTACACATTGATCTAGACACTCGCCAAACTGAGACTGTTATAACAACTTCTTACTGATCACTTTTAATCCACGTACTTCAACCTTTTGTATAATTAACTTTACCATACTTGAGATTTGTCATAACTCTTATACGCGTAACTTGCGAATCGATAGCCGACGTGTAATATTTCTGCTGGACTGAAGGCGACGTGTATCAAACAAAATATTTTCGACGAACTGACGGGGTCTTTACCTCTAACCTACCTTTTATACTCCTACACCCAGATATGCCTAAAGATTATAACTGAGCTGCAATTGGCTAATAAAACACGCCAACATTAGCGTCTATTTTTATATCCAAAGAAAATTATGAATACATATGCTCTAGGGAAATGTTCCAGAAGATTCTAAAAGAAAAACGCGCCAATGTTACGTAACTTCCTCGTTTCCAATAATGATAAACAGCTCACCCCCTCGCTGCATTATTGCACACTATTATTGTCAGTTTCATAAGGCAGTATAAACTTACTTCTCAACAATAATTACAGTCAACAAACATCTCAAATCAATGTTACACAAAAATGCATATTCACACTATAATCACTCTTTACATTTAAATAATTTGTGATACAAATTACTGCATCAACTGCCGAAAGGAAATCTCTGGAGCAATAATTACCCAAACTGCGGGTAAGTAGCATATAATGGGTTTGTTGCGCGGCTATCGTTCTGAGGGGCCGGTCGTTAGCTGCACCCAGCGGGATACGTACGGGCCGGTATGCACTCATCAGCGACCCGCAGGTATTTCGTGCTATGGTCACTATATATATTGCGACTTGGGAAATATTGTAATGGACCATGTTGTCCTGGAAAAAAATAAAAAATTATACAATTATGTGGGATGTAGGTAACATCTTTAAGATAGAGATCTCGATAATAGTTTAAAACTAGATAGAACTACAAACGGAACTCTTTAAAGACAACAACATTTGTATTTAAATTAAGGTATCTGCACATTTATTAGATAAATAAGACTTTCTGATACAGAGTGATCGGTATTTTGGCTTCTAACCCAGAGTTCCCAGGTTTTATTCCAGGCCGGTGCTGGGATTTTTCCTTAACTAGAGAACTAGCAGAATGTTGGAGTATGCACGTGGACGTAAATATGACTGCATTTCCTGGTAAAAATAATTAGGCCAATGTTATGAACCTCCAATTCAACGAGTTGTTTCCAAATTCAAAATTCTCATAGTGTTAAAATGGGTCACATAAATCATATATATATATATATATATATATATATATATATATATTAAACAATAGAAATACAAAATTGTTTGAACTGAAATGAAATGTTTATGAGCAACCAAAGGCTGTAGAATATCAAGTAGACTAGGAAACGTCTAATTGAGATAAATTATAATTATCTTCGGCTTAAAGGAATAATTGATTAAAAATAAATATACTCGAAACAACTTTTAAAAAGCATGCCAGAACAAACCCTAAACCAAAAACATACAGATGGATAGAACAATGGAAAAAGTCGAGAAAGCGTTATCAGGCTATTAAGTTTAAAACTGTAAAGAGGAAGAGGAAAAGTAACAATTTCCCCTAAAAACAATGCAATATCAATAATACATCTATTATTACCGTAATTTTATAAACAATCCAAATATTTTATAGTAGGAGGCTCTCCTCTTAAATTTTGTGAGTATCTCAGTCACATGTAAAATGTGCAAGCAAATGCTCTTTGAATACTTATGTATATACCCTAGTTCTTTTTTTCTCTTTTTTGTTTGTTTGTTTTTCGTTTACCAACCCGATAGCTGTACCTTAGGTCTCTCTTCGTTGCCGAATTACTTCCTTGCTTACACGCTTAATGAAAAAGCTGCTTAAAGAATACAACAGCGTTTGGAGTGAGATCCAATTGAAAATTATAGTCCCATCCACTAGGCTACCTAGCTTCCTAGCTGATTTTATTAACCTATATATACAGTGTAATTTTGCTGTCTAGAAACGGAAATACTTACTACATGTATACGGTGTCAAAATCAGTCGAAAAGTAATTGACGGATCTACTCG
Source organism: Deroplatys truncata (assembly GCA_030765065.1). NCBI lineage: Eukaryota > Metazoa > Arthropoda > Insecta > Mantodea > Mantidae > Deroplatys > Deroplatys truncata. The sequence goes on from CM060986.1 coordinate 139,206,976, forward strand.
ACTAGAGAAACGATACGCTGCAAGCCAATTAAGACAGACGCCTATACACAATATTGGTGCTTTTCAGCTTCGCCACAGAGAAGAATTAAATTACGATTTCAATGTAGTGTGAATTACACGCGATACATTCAATTCACCACCTATATTGACTTTATTAATGAATTCAAAATGTTTGGCATAGGCTTAGGGTCGAATTCGTAGTCGTCGCTTATTTCAATGAAGACCATAAGCAGCGATTTTCAATACACACACGCTACTCTTTCAGGCAATAAGAAAATCCTTATTCATATAAGGAAATTCCGACCTCTGCTTGTATGGTATAAGATGAGCTGACGCCATCTTGCATCAACTGCCTACAACGGAGGTTAACGATAATAGCGATTTCGCGGAGTATATGGAATTTCATAACAAAATTGTACTGCGCATTAATAATGTATTAGTGTGATTTGCAAAATTCACTTGAAGCGTATAAGGATGCTAAATTTAAGAAGCGATATCGGTTTACCAAAGCCGCTGTTGTAATAATCTAATGTCTCTGCTAAACAACGTAACCTTAACAAACAGAGGTTATGAAGTCGCAACGAGTCAGGCTTACTTGAAAAGGTAATGTTTAGAATCTCAGTGCTATAACACTATCCATATGTTTTCTGTTCAGACGTTTTACCATTTATGTTGACCAAAACCCTTAGGTCCCTAAAAATGTGACCGCTGTATTTATTCAGAATTCTTTAATAAAATCATAAAAATAAGGTGCGAAAATATTTCTGCAATAAATAAAGCACATCTCTGTAGAGCTTTTCTCGATCAAATTGCCTATTTAGCATAATTACCACCACTGCAATGCATCACTTAACAAACCACACATCTTTACCATTAATTCGCAAATATACATTGGGATATCAAAATCTTGAACACAGGTTTACCGATTTCGCGTGTAAAACGTAAGTCTAACGTAAATTACTGGTTACTTTGCATTTCTGCTTACTGCTAGATGATGTAGTAATTGCATTTGTGGTTTGCTTCATTGCATGCATATTGCAGTGTGCGCAGATTGTGTAAATACTTCTAGCTACTAACAATTTACGCTATAAAGTCAAGTTTTCAGTTTTAAAACAGTCCACGAGTAAATACCACTTAAGGCCAGTATATTACACAGCATCCAATTGCCTGCATTCTACGATGTCCTTGCATCTCAACGCTATTAGATGGCTTCTTTCCTGCTCGCTGAAATGTTTTCCTTTTGGCATGTTTTCAACCTAACTAACGTAACTTTAAATAATACTACTCACCTTTAACTAAATTTACAATCTATTTGATTTTAAACTAAAGTTAGCTAACTAATAAATATACCATTTAAAACTCGCAAGCTTCTACCGCGTGCTCAACAGCTGTTGTGAACAAAACAACGAATATGTAAACGCGGCTGGCTATGTCGTCACCTGCATGTTCGTTTACACATTCCTTCGCGCACCCGTGTGGCTGTGAAACAGCTGAACCATGTTGCCACATGTGCTTCGGAAATAAGTAAGCGTTTAGCGCTGAGCATATTAGTACAGACTATGTATACCAAATGGTAATAAGCGTTTCCTTGTCAGAAGGAAATACTTATTGATTAAGCATTTCCTTTACACATAAGCGACGACTATGAATTCGACCTTAAAGTTGTCTTAAAAGGCTACACAGCCATAGATCCAAAGTGGAAACAAGCGTTCGTCTAATACAAAGACAGATTAAACTTACTTTAAAGGGCTAAGATGCAAGGTACTAATAACCGAGTGGTAATAATGACCATGCATTCAGTGCAACTGAATGCCAGCACCGTTTAAAATCCCTACTAAGAGTCCTTCACCCTTTATTTATAACTTTGGAAATGCGCCTGAATAGTTTGGCATAAAGTAGTGTATTAAAGTTACAAATAAGTTACACCGGCTAATACTTTTAATACTCATAAGATAGAATTAGAGCTTATATTTGTGGTTGTCTACTGGTGAATATGAGAAAGAATTGATAGATATTAAATAATTAAAATAGTTACTACAGCATCAAATCTAGCCAAACAGAAATCTGTACCATCCTGCATTCAAATCTACGCCAACCTGCGGTTTTTTAAGGTTTCTACAGCTTATGTTTATTCATACAACAATTGGTTTAGTAATATTGATGAGACACATGAAACAGTAAAAATGTTAAGTTCTTCAGCAGCTAAGATTATCCTTGGAAAAAGTGGCAATAGGTACTTGAGAGTTAATCAGCAGGTTGTACATATACAAAGGGGCAGCTAATTCAGCTGACGTAAAATTTTAACTCCCTATTTTTACTTTCTGTGCTACGTATAGTTAAGTAGGCGAAGTATAGCATTTCACCCAAAAATTCTATATCGTGCTTTCACCGGAAATACATGTTTTGAGGCCGCCTGAATCCAAAAAATGTAATTTTAAAAAATTACATGTATATGTCTATATGTGTCTGTGAACAGCATAACTTATAAACGGAAAGTCGAATAAATACCAAACTTAATATTTAGGTTCAGTATCTTTCAAAGATGCAACACGAAGATTTTCAATAAAATCCTCCCACAGCAGACTACCCCTTACATGGAAAATTTTTCAAAATTTTGATTGTCTCAAAAATGGCTCTAACAATTTCGATTAAAGTATAAGCTTAGGATACTTTCATGGAAAATGAAATGTTTATCATGAATTTTCAGGGAATGTCCCCTAAAGTCCTCTTCAGTCTGAATTACTTTTGCATAGCTTTTAAACCGTAAGAGATAGACAACATTTTATTACACAAGAAATGTAGATCTCGTTAAAATATACGATTTGTGTCATATACTTTTTTGTCTAGTTAAACCATTTCCTAGATATTCCTTCTTATTTGTTTGAATGTTCCAATAGTTATACTTACTCTCAAATGGGAATTCGTTGTTCGTTTTATTATGTCCTGGACATGCAAAAAGAATGAAATGCGCCACATAGCAACCAGTTCTTAAAAGATATGACTATCGCTAAAGCCTATCATATACCCTTGCACCTACAAGAAAATTAGCAATAAGATGGTTTCTGCAATGGTTTATCTCGATTAACATGAAGTATATGGATCATAAGTGTTTGTGTAAATATAGTTTATACAAGAGTAGACAAAGTCATGTGATACTTAAAATTTGAGTTAGAATATATTAATTCACACCACATAAAGGCGCTAGCTGTTACCGTAGGAGCGCTTTCGAGAGATGAGAGAAACAAACAATCACAATAAGAAATACTTCTGGTTTATTATAAAAGTCATGTGATTTCAACACATCAGGGTTTTTTGCTATATTTATGCTTGGTGTTATCAAGACCTTTCATAATTTTATAACAGATATATTATTTGAACATTAACACAAAAGTTTGCATTTACATTATTTCAACATTAACATAAAAGTTTAAATTTTTACACTTTATTATAAATGTTTGCACTATATCATCCCTAAAAGACTGTAAAATTTTTCTCATCTTTTCTGGTTTAATCACAGCACTGGAGAAATCCAAGTATAATTGGCGCAACAGTTCTAGACATGTGAAAATCTTAATGACAGCTATGATGCGAGTTACTTACCGGATCAGGAGGTGACCGGTCGTCTGCATGCTGCAGGAGTACGCGGGACAGTGATTGTCAAATATCCACACACCGGTTATGTACTGACTGCACTACACTACGTTGCACAGATAAACTTATAGTTATATACAGTATATTTAAATCCAATGTTGTAAAAAGCGCTTAATATAAAAACCTGTGAATTATCTGCCTCCGATTCTTCCACACCTGTAATACCTTCCACTTCCGCGGAATCACTGCTGTCGCTACTTTCTGCACCATTATCCTGAATGAGAATTCTTTCCATTTGATTTTCAACAATTCCATCTATTTCGAAATAATGATTCTCAATTTATTCAACATGTCGATATACATTTTCCCATTCTGGCCTTCCAATTTCTGCAAATCGCTGGCGACATAACTGCTCCACATCTGTTAATTTAAAAGTGATATTTCTGTATGCCACCCATTTTTTGACATTAGCACAGATTAATTCTATTGGGTTTAGATCTGGGTGATACGGTGGCAGTCTAAGTACATTATGGCCATGTTGTATTAATATCTGGTCAAGTATGTAGGACTTCTGAAGCTTGTTGGCTTAATTAAGTTATATAGCTTTGTTTTACTCATGCTTTCATCTAAAGCTATATTCCTAAGTAACCAAGCTCTCATTTCTTCTTGCAAGGAATTTGAGGTAGGTGGTTTGTCAATTTGAGGGTTATGGTAAGAAGCATTGTCGATAACCAGAACAGACCCAGCACGTATATTAGGTATCAACATGGTGATGATCCACTTCATGTAATTTTCTGTATTCATCTGTTGATGAAAATCTCCTGCTTTTTGTTGCGACTTGTAAAAGAAGAGCATTTGAAACGAAGCCGATCTTTCCAACAGCATGGACGATAGTAAGTATTTGTCCTTTGGCAACAGGTGCCGGCAAACCTAATTCGCTATCGTCACTCCAACTTTTAGATGTTGTGTGGCTGCTGTGTATGTATGACTCATCTTCATACACTATAGTTTGACCCTCTAATTTGTACCTCTGATTAAGGTACTCTTCCAACTGAGTTCTTTATGTCGTGCTTTTCTATTAGAACTCTTCTATTTGATTTCGTTTTCTTCCACTTGAACCCTAAATCTTTTATACTTTTTCTGAGATTTATAGCACCATCTTGAAACTTTATGCTGTATTTCAGCTTGATAAGCAATCTGCTTACCTTTGGCACAGTTTTTCCTTCCTCATAAAAATTGTGAATCGTGCGCCGAATGACGCATTTGTCGAAATCGTCTATTTCTGTAATATGTTTAGGGACCTTATGTTTCTTCCCAGGTGTATCAAATGGTACTCCTTCATCCACATGTTTTTCCTTATCTTTGAGAACTCTGGAAATCAAACTCAGTGAAACATCAGTTGCTTTGGCTATTCTTTCTTTCATTCTCTTAACGCTTTTGTGGAACTCGGGTGAACATATATTTTCTTCCTTCATCTCTGCTTCTTGCTTCATGAAGTCGAGGACATTTGCAATTATTTCCCTGCTTTGACTACGTAATACCTTACCACTAATTTTGAAAACATAGAAGCCATGGTTATGAATCAACATATATAAAATAAGTACTTTTTAGGTACTGCTCTCTTAGAAATTACAATCAGATGTGGAACACTTTCTATGCAGACTGTATGTGTTACGCACTGTGAGTAAGCAAAGGTGTTATATCGCTTTCGTTGATTAAGCTAAACATAAACTATTCCTGCCTCGCCAGCTGGGTGGCAATCAAGGTCACGATTCCAGAAGTTTTGCGCCAGTTATACTGGCTTGTTGTCTACATTTGGTGTACAATGGGCAGTCCACAGTGATGTGCTGGATGGTTAATGGTGTGTTGCAGTTGCCACTGGTTGAACGCTGGTCTTTGGTTAGAAGAAAACAGTGCGTCAGTTTGCAGTGGCCAATTCTTGGACAGGAGATGATTACTTGATTACGTCGTTTGAGTGTTCGTAGAAAAGTTGGAAAAAGTTGGTATAGCCCTGAACGAGCTTCATGAAGTTTGCTATCAAATTATAACAACTCTGTCTTCAATTTATGCATGAATGCTCGTTGAATGAAGGTAATAATGTCTTGGTGCGAGGAGGTTATAGATGGGTCACTTATAGGATGCTTCTTTAGCGCTTTGATGGGCTGTTTCATTGCCATCTATTCCTATATGGGAGGGAATCCACATCAAAGATATCCTTTCCACTGTGTTGTTAATTTTGGAGCACAAGAAACAGATGTCTTGTATCATTGTATGGGAGGACTCAAATTTCTGTGTGGCTAGTAGCGTACTCGAGGAAACTGTGATGTTAGTGAAGTGGTGTTTTTGGGGAGACCATTGTATGTAAATGAGCTTCTCTTATGGCAAAGACTTCACAAGAAAACACAGTAAAGAAGTTCGGTAAGGCATAGAGCGTTACATTGTCGGGGTATATCACTGCGCAGCCACGTCCTTCATTGGTTGCTGAATCGTCGGTAAAGACTTTTACGGAGTTGTAATATTTAGCTAATAGATGACTGAACATTTATTTGTGCATACGCCAATGAGATGTCTGGTGTGGATAGATCAAAGGCATGTTTAATTAATATCTAAGGAATAAAGCAGAATTATGATGATGTAGAATGGAATTTCATGATGAAATAAATTGACCTAATAGTGGTCGAAACTATGAAGCTTAAAGTAGTTACAGCATTGTAAGTCGCCATTGGGGTATGTCATCTCAAATATACTTTTAGATCTCCTTGTGGTTTACGGGAAACATGCCAATCAGTTGGGGAATTTAATGTCGTACCGGCATGTGCCATGGTAGCTTAGTGGTTAGAGCAACCGGACAGAGACCAGGAGATCCGTGGTTCAAATCCCGCTATGGCATTGAATGCTTTTGTCATCTGATTCTACCTTTCCGACTTTCATGTTGTTTTGAGGGCACTCGGTTAGGGATACGCTGTGGAAAAAATAAGTGATTGCATTTTATGTGAGGGGCATGATGCAATTTTTGTAGCATATGCAAGACTAAGTGTTTTTCTGCGAACATTAAAAGGAGGTTCACATGCTTTTGTAATTGGGTCCGTAATGAATACCTCTAGAGCAAGGGATAGTGCAGCAGTTTAAATTCTGTCTAGTATTTTGAGAATCGAAGGCTTAGCGGAATTATAAACCACAGCTCCAAAGTCCAGTTTAGATCCAATAAGAGCTTTGTAGGTACTAAAAAGTATGAAAATTGGCTCTCCAATTTCGTGCAATAAGAAGTTTGAGAAATTAAGTCGTTTTGTACACGTATTTTTTAGTATTTAATATGGGGAATCCATGAAAATATTCTGTCAAAAGTAATGCTAAGAATTTTTACATCTATAACTACTTCAAGCATTTCCTCAGGTAGAGTTTGAACTTCCTATTGTGTGGCGGTTCGCGACCCGTTTCTTGCGCACAGACGGAAAACTAGTAGTTGCTCTGAAACATCAAACGCTCCTAAGGGCGGATTGTAGGTATAAAAGAAGCATCTTGAGTAGGGAATAAAATTATAGTTCGTTAGGACAGTTGTTCGCAAGTGCTGAAGATCGATCACGCTAGTTAGCGAGTTGAGCACACCTGGACATTTGTCACTTGCGGTTTGTATGAACCATCCCTTAGTTTGCTTTCACCGTTATCAGGAACATCAATCATGTACTGTCAAAGCTCAATGCACACACGTTGGAAAGCGATTGTGGCGTCATCTTCAGCATTGTTAGCGTTATATGCGATGGAGCTTAAAAGTTCGCCTGGCAATGTAAAAATTAGTTTTTAGCCTTCATTTTGGTTTTGTTAAGCCAGGAGTGATTAAAAATTCAGAAAATGGTGGGGTTAAGAGACGAACTAGGACAGAGGTAGACATTTATTTATTCTTTTACCATGGTATGAGTTAAAGCCACTAGTCTTTCTCTTCCACTCTACCAGCAATACGCTACAACACAACATAATACAATAAAAATATAATATACAAAGCTCTAATAAAGTTACTAAGATCAAAAAACACACAAATATACCACACAATTAAACATAAGCAAACAAAGGTCTAACAAATATATTAAAATGAGAAAGAAAAATCATAACCAAAATGCTCTTAAATAGAATATTAACATAAGTAAAAACAATTACTCAAAATGGTTTAACATTTAAATTTGAAGTTTTAGATGCAAGTAAACTAATATTACGAGATATTTTTCATTACAATACAGAGCGCATTCGGTTGCACTGATAATGTGTTCCCCTAATTCTCCTCTTGAACTGTATAACGTTCCGGCAGTCCCTCTGTCCTGCAGGCAGGGAAATCCAAAGATGAACCACGGTGAATGATGAAGTCAAATGACGTTACAACGAATTTCTGGGGACTTTGAAATCTATTTCGTTGTACTGAAGTTTCGTTAAATCGGTTATTTTATCTTAAAAGAGGCAAAATTACAACTTTTATATCTAATGTGATTCCGTATCTATTTTTACTTTCTCGACTACTTATAGTAAGGTGAAGTATTGCATTCAAACCAAAAATTCTACACCGAGATTTTACCGGAAATACATGTCTAGAGGAGTCCTGAATCCAAATAAAGCATTTTTGGAAACATATCCTTGTGTTTGTCTGTGAAAAGCGTAACTCAAAAACGAAAAGTCTCATAAATATCAAACTTGGTATTTGAGTTTAGTATCTTCCAGGGATGCCATACGAAGAACTTCAAGAAAATCCCCTACCCCAGGCTACCCTTCATATGGAACATTTTTCGAAAAATGGCTAACTATTTTGATTAAAATATCATATGCTTAAGATATTTTCATGGCAAATGAAATGTATATCTTGAATTTTCTGGGAACATCCCCAAACGTTTGCTTAACTGGTAAACCGTAAGAGATGGACAAAATATTAATAAACAAAAAATATATGTCGTTAATACACACAAATTACCTGCCACAACGTTTTTTTGTTAAGTGAACCATTTCCGAGATATTCCTTGTTATTTGTTTGAATTTTTCAATACTTGGGCTTTAAGCGATAGTCAATTTTTTTAAGAGTTGGTTGCTATATGGAGGATTCCATTATCTTTGCATGGCACCTACAAGAAAATTAGCAATAAGATAGCATGAAGTAGATGGAGAATAAGCGTTTATAAAAATAGTTGTACAAGAGTGGAGAAAGTCATGTGAGTGTAACATATCAAATTTTTTAAAATGTAACATCTATGAGGAATAGATATGTAAGGAAACAACACAAATCCAAATGTGCTAATAAATTAATTTCATATTTAGACAATGAACTTAGCAACAATGCTTAGTTAAATATATGTAAAGCTCATATACTACGCAACATAAAAATGTTTTAGTTTTGAGAAAAATGAAATTCTTGTTCTGGACAAAACATTTTAGAACTGATTTTTCTAAGTAGTTTACAACACAACTTACACTCGTTTTTCACATTTTCAGCTTCTTCTAAAACTTATAACTTTTCTTTTAGAAGAAACGGCTTTCTTTACTTTTCGCTACTCTTTTATGATATTGTTTAAACCAAACTTGCTGAAATTCCCATCCTACGTAGGTTAAACCACACGAGACAACAATAAGCAGACGAAACAACACTTTTACATTTAAGAGTAGCTTACAGACTGTCAGACTACGGAATTCGAATACAAAAAATCTGATGTGTTACACTCACATGACTTTCTCTACTCTTGTACAATCTAATTTTACAAACGCCTATTCTCCATATGCTTCATGTTAATCGAGATATCGAAATGTCAATCTTATTGGTAATTTTCTTGTAATTGCAAGGGGAATATGGTAGCTTTTAAGCGATAGTCAAATATTTTAACGCTGGTTGCTATGTGGCGCATTCCATTCTCTTTGCATGTCCAGGACATAAAAAAATGAATAACGAATTTGAGAAAAAGTATAAGTATTGCAAAATTTAAGGAAATAACAAGCAATATCTCGAAAACGGTTCACTCAACAAAAGAAATGTATATGACATTAAGTTGTGTATTTTAACGCGATCTATATTTTTTGTGTAGTAAAATTTTGTCTATCTCTTATAGTTTACCAGTTATGCAAAAGTCATTCAGAATGAAGAATACTTTTGGAGACATTCCCAGAAAATTCGAGATATACATTTCATTTCTCATGATATTATCTTAAACATATGATATTTTCATCAAAATCGTTAGAGCCATTTTTGAGAAAATTAAAATTTTCGAAAAATGTTCCATGTAAAGGGTAGTCTGGGGTGGGGGGATTTTCTTGAAAACCTTCGTGTCGCATCTCTGGAAGATACTGAACCTAAATACCAAGTTTGGTGTTTATCCGACTGTTCGTTTTTGAGTTATGCTGTTCACACACACACAGACACACAGACACACACACACACACACAGACACACACACACACAGACACACACACGGACATGTTTCCAAAAATGCTTTTTTTGGATTCAGGAGGTCTCAAAACATGTATTTCCGGTGAAATCTCGGTATCGAATTTTTGGGTGGAATGCAATACTTCCCCTACTTACTGTACGTAGTAGAGAAAGTAAAAAGAGACCTTTTGTGACAAAACTGAGGCAAAATATTGCATAGTCAAGGACAAACCAATCGTTCTCGAATTGGAAAACGACATTGTAATTGTTCCGTAAATCAAAAAAATGTAAAAATTCATTCAATCGGTCATGTATTTTAGCTACAACGGATTTTAGTTGTACCGACGTTCGTACAATTTGAAATATTTTATCATCGACGCTTAGGGAGATGTAGAAGGCAATCTGAGCTTTTTCGTTGAACTGGAATATTCGTTAAAGTGGTGTTCATTAAAACGAGATTTGACTGTATATGTTTGAGTTATGAGCAGGTAGAGGAAGAATGAAAGAGTTTCGGAAGCGAATTTCTCGATTATGACAGCCAGAAAGATATTTAAGGTGTATTTAGATAGTCAGGGATGCGAGAATGAAGGCGTTTGTGGAGAAGTGATAGAGTGTAAAGTTCTTCTTTTCCTAAGCTGGAGTCAATGTAGTAATTCGAATGATGGTGTAACATGATCAAATCGACAGAGATAGCATGTAAAATACACACGTATTTTGAGCCCGCTGAAGTCTTCAGTCGAAATTTTAGTTAGGTTAATAAAAAATCTGATGTAACTAATACTTTCTCTACCACCCTATCGCTTAGTAGTGGGTATACAAATTATTCTTTCGAAGGTTTATTTTCCTATCTACTTCATTTTAATCGATATAAACATTTGCAGAAATAGCTGTATTACCCATTTCTTTGTAAATACAAAAGGAACAGCAGTAGTCAAATGCTCAGGAACTGCACGGTATATGCTGACCTTATAATTCCATAGGCTTCCCAGACATTGCGAGAAACAAATCTACGAACTTAAAACAACGATAAAACTATTGAACAAATCAAACCATTAATACGGATATCTAAAAAATGGCTGTTGCCACAAAAAATTTATTTGACATAAATTGTTTGTTTTAAAGAGATCTACAATTTTTGTGTTCTACATATTCATCTATCACTTAAGGTTTACCAGTTATACAAGATTATACAAAATTCTTCGTTATGAAGAGGACTTTAAAGGTTATTTCCAGAAAAGTCAAGACATGTTCCATGCAAAGGGTAGCTCTGGGTGGGGAATTTTCTTTAAAATTTTTGGTACTGAACCTAAATACCAAGTTTAGTGTTAATCCGAATTTTGGTTTTGTAATTATGCTGTTCACAGTTACACAGACAGACACGCAGACGTACATTTTAGTAAACATCTTTTGTTTTACACTTACATGACTTTCTCTACTCTTATTCAAACTATTTTTACAAAAGATTTATTTTTCCTCTACTTCTCATTGCTAATTTTCTTGTAGGTCAAGGAGAATAGGTAGTCTTTAAGCGACGGTCAAATCTTTTAAAAGCTGATTGCTATGTGGAGCATTCTTTGTATGTCCATGCATAAACGAATAACGTATTCCCATTTGAGAAAAAAATATAAGTATTGGAAAATTCAAACAAATAACAAGCAATATCTCGGAAATTATTCACTCCACAAAAAATATATGTGATATAAATTGTGCGTTTTAACGAACTCTACATTTTTTGTGTAGAAACATTTTGTTTATTTCTTACGCTTTACCAGTTATGCAAAAGTCATTCAGAAAGAAGAGTACTTTTGGGGCATTCGCAGAAAATTCAAGATATACGTTTTGTCATGAAAATATATTAAATATATGATATTTTAATCAAAATCGACAGAGAAGATCTAAATTTTCGAGAAAGGTTCCATGTAAAAGGAAGTTTGGGGTAGCGGATTTTCTTGAAAATCCTCGTAGTTGTATTTTTGAAATATATACTGAACCTAAATACCACGTTTGGTATTTATCCAACTTTTTGTTCTTCAATTATGCTCATCTCAGCCAATCACACACACACACGGACCTTTTTCGAAAAGTGCTTTCTTTGGATTCAGGGGCCTCAAAACATGTCTTTTCGGGAAATATCAGTGTAGAATGTTTGGGTGGAATGCAATACCTTTTCTATCTGCAATGTATGGTGTAGAGAAAGTAAAAAGACAGTTGCAATAGTCAAAATGAGACATCACAAGCGTTTGCATGAATATTTTCTTAATTGAATTCGGTAGACATTGGTGTGTGTGTGAGAGAGAGAGAGAGAGTGAGAGAGAGAGAGATGGAGAGAGAGATACAGGTGTGAGGAAACAATGTTCTGAATATTGTAGAGCAGAAAGGCAATATCAAAATAAACAATGTATTACGAAGTATTGCATTCGTATTCATATCATAATTAAACATTATAACAATATTGAAAGTTTACAATTAATAATGCACAAACAGTATGTCGATTAGATCAATGCAACAACCAAACCAAAATATTAGTAGGTACACCAAATACACTTGCCGTGACAGTGTTATCAAAATGAGATCGCGTTTAAATAAAATAACTGAAACGAGGTAAGCAGTCCTACGTAAAGTAACGGTAAAGCAGTAGAACCATTTTATTATTCCTGATGTTATTTGGCTTGCCTATTCGAAAAATGTGGACGACGATTCAGGAACTGTGTGCTTTTAAGCCTTGTCGAACCTTCATTTCTGTATAAAACAGCGCTTCAACAGCGTTTTTCAGTTCAGAAACATTCGCGGTTGTATTTTCAGATCAATTATGTGACAAGTACCAGGTGGCCGTCCTTTGGCAGTTTTGCGTTTCCCGCATACATATGTGCAAAAGAAGTTGTCGCATCACTGCTGTTCAAAGGGGCAGTGCAGGTACAAAGCAAAAAACCACTGAGCTAGTGCTGCTCTCTTCAGGTGTTTACGCAATAGTTTCATACCGATAAGCGTCGCGTGATCGCCTGCATGCATTCAAGCCAAATCAGACAAAAAGGTAACGTTCACCAATAACGAAACACGTTTGTGGTTACGATCTGTGCGGAGACGCACCAAACTGCAACTGAGACTCAAAAGCTGTGTTGTGAACATCTGTTTTCTGCGCACGTCTTTTTACTTTCTCTACTACGTATAGTAAGTAGGGGAAGTATTGTATTCCACCCAAAAATTCGATACCGAGATTTCACCGGAAATATATGTTTTGGGACCCCTGAATCACCCCAAAAATTTGGAAACCTGTCCGTGTGTTTATTTGTCTGTGTGTCTGTGAACAGCATGACTCAGAAACGAACAGTCGGATAAACATTTATGTTCAGTATCGTCCAGAGATGCGACACGAATGTTTTCAAGAAAAAACCCCCACCCCAGATTACCCTTTACATGGAACATTTTTCTAAAATTTTAATTTTCTCAAAAATGGCTCTAACGATTTTCATTAAAATATCATATGTTTAAGATATTTTCTAGACAAATTAAATGTATATCTCGAATTTTCTGGGAATGTCTCCAAAAGTATTCTTCATTGTGAACGACTTGTGCATAACTGGTAAACCATTAGAGATAGACAAATATTTACTACACAAAAAGTGTAGATCCCATTAAAATACACAATTTGTCATACATTTTTTTGTTGTTCGGTGAACCGTTTTCGAGGTATTGCTTGTTATTCCCTTAAGTTTTCCAATACTTTTTCTCAAATGGGAATTCGTTTATTCATTTTTTATGTCCTGGACATACGTACAAAGAGAATGGAATGCGCCACATAGCAACCAGCTCGTAATATATTTGACTATGGCTTAAATACTACCATATTCTCCTTGCACCTACAAGAAAATTAGCAATAAGATTAACATCTCGATATCTCGATTAATATGAAGCATATGGAGAATAAACGTTTGTAAAAATAATTTGTACAAGAGTAGACAAAGCTATGTAAGTGTAACACATCAAAAATTTTTATGTCGTACAGAAATCATATTAAGAAATTTGGATAATTCCAGGTAGAACGTGGGCCCGAGACGCCCTTAAATCAATGTTGACACCAAGGCGGGCATGTTTTGCACATGCACATTATGAACAATGCTCTAATACAAAATAATTTAATTCTAATGCACCTTTAACAGTACATAAATTAATAAAAAACAGAAATTTGTTTAATTTTGTCAAACAATTGGTGATATATAATTGTACTCATAGTAGATTAACTGACATGGAACTAAATGACTTATCACGTGTGCTCAGGTTTGCAACAATCCTGATTTCTTGTGAATGAGCGAATTTCTTATTAAATAACCAAAAGCACCCCCTGCATACATAGGTACTTTCACATTAAAACACCCGACTCTGGGCATATGTGAAATGGTTTTGTTTAAAACAAGTTTCTGGAACCCAGCTGAGAATCGAAATCGGAACACCTCATATACCAGGTATTTTCTCTACCGAATGAGCTCTGAGACTAGTAATAGCAGTTAGTGTTCGTTTTCAAGCATTGATATTTCATTTAGTGGTCTCCTCTGTTGGTATGGAGTCCCCCTTGCAGTTCTGCTTAGGCAAACCTTTTGGCATCCGCTGTGCGGTATAAACTAGCTTCAACTAAGGACGGCTTGTGTGGGCCCTTGATATAATTGGAAGGGCAGCGATTACTTTCTCCGAGTAGACTTCGACCGCGCCAATGAAGATGTCCACCGCAATTGTGTACGAAAAGTCTGGAACCCTGTCTCCAGTAGACCAATATAACAGCACGGAACATATTTCAAGTTATATTTGCGACTCCGGCCGCGAAAACTTATGTTCAAGAATATTCAAATAATTCTCTCAAAAACTCATCAACGGTACTTTGGTAAACTTATAGAAGTATTACTTGACAAAACTTGACAAACTTGATTATTTTCTCTATGAGCAAAATTAGTACCACTTTAGTGTCACTATAAATTCTACCAAATTCTGTATTTGGACTTGCAGGGCGTTGCACTCGAACTACTGAGTATACGACTACCAGTTCGACCGCTGGATCTCCAGCTCTGACGTTGTAGAAAGAAATGTCTTGAATAAACGTTTCTTGATATTATGGACTAAAGAAATGCCACTAGTCGTGTTTTATTTAGAGGACATTATGATGGTTACTTTAGGGTCAATTTAATTTTTTTAAATGGTAACCTAAATTTTGTATGATGGTTTCTCATTAGAAAATGGTTTATAAAAAGATGTTTATTTTGGATGTGTAATAAGGAAACAAAATAAAAAATGTTGGTTCGCGATTACGAAACATAACTTGACCCTAAAATGACTATTCATGGATGGTCTAACAATTCATTGCGCTCTTTGTATACATCCATTCAGAATTTAGTTATTTACGTTGGTGTAAGAACAATTGCAGTGTGCTTTATACAATTGTTTAGATTTCTGACGAGTGAGAAAACAACGTAAAAATGTAGCTTATCATTTTAAAAAAGTTAAATTGATCCTAAAGTGACCATCACAACGACCTGCAAATAAAACACACCTATAGCATTTACTTTCCTCCATAATATCAAGCAACTTTTATTCAAGACATTTCTTCCTACAACGCTTAGTTTTGGAGATGTTGTACAATCTCAACTTAAATTGTCCAGTGGCTAGATATAGAGGGTGCCAAAAATGTACACACACTTTGACAGGAGATATCTATTCAATATGTTTCAAAGTTGGACCGAAAAAACAACAATAATGTGCAGTATCATGTTTTGTAAACAGATATGACTCACATACGTTATGTTAGTGTTGCTATGCGATAGGTAAATCAACAACGGACAAAGGAAATTACTCAGACTTTTAATTCACTAAACAAAAACACACAAAAATTATTAAATTTAGCTTACTCACTGTTTTGCTGTTTAGTGAATTAAAAGGTGAGTAATGTGGGTTTGGTAATTGATGGGTATCTTTAATATTAGGAACCCCAGATATAGCTTTCCCTCGAATAAACAATATCCAAGATTATCGTATGATGTTCTGTAAACAGATGTGACTCGCATTACGTTATGCTAGCTACAACAAAATGGAGCCAAACAATTTTGAAGTGGTATTGGAAAATCGAGAATGTTGTTGACGTTTAACTGTAATGGAGACGTGTGTACAGAACAGAACCCCAACGCGAGTAACAATTGCACGCATTCGAGACAAATTTGAGATTCATGGTACCGTATGCAATTTCACGAGAGCAGATCTGTGAGACCTCGCACAGCAACAAGCCCCGCGTCCTCGGCTATGGTTTTGCAACGTTTAGAGCACTAACCGCAGAAATCTACAAAGCAATATGCACGTGAGTCTTCTTCCAGGGCATTGTATAGGACAAACAGATCCGATTGAGTTTTCACTGCGTTCTTCGGATTTAACAACGTTGCAGTTCTACCTATGGGGAGCTCTTAAGGATGTTGAATACCTACTAAACAAGCTACACTGGCAGCACATGGGGAAGAAATTAAAACAGCATGTGCTACGCTTGCTGAGGATACTTTCGCAAACGTTACTTGATTAGTAGTTCAATGTAGTCAGAAGTGTATCGACGCCGATGGTAGGCATTTTCAGCAACTGTTGTAACTGTAAAAGTCTAAGATGACTAGTGCTCATTATTTTATGTTGTGTCAATTCATCTTTGTTACGTTTTTTCTTTGCAAGAAGTGTTGTACATTTTTGGTACCATATATATATATATATATATATATATATACACAGGATGAATCACCTAAAACTTATACCAAAAATATTTCAGAAATGGAAATTGCTATTGATGTGCAGTTTTCACAGCATTGATTGGTAGTCAGGGGCTCGCACATTTAGCCTATAAACACATTTTAATAATACTGAGAAAGTGTGGTTTTTGAGCAAACATTCAATTTTTTAAATGGGACAATGCCTAGTTACATCAATAGAATAAAGTTAGGGTAAATTAGAATGTCAGTGGCGTTTGTTGCAAGACTCTAGTGCAAGTTTTTTATGAGAAATCTTATTTTGAAACCTTTACGCACTGACACTTGTACAACCTCTGGTAGCACAAACTAAAGAAAAACAAAAGAAAAGTACGATACTTCTGTGGATTCTTACAAGTAAAGAGAACATAGCCCTTCAAAGGTTGTGTTCAAAATGACCACCGGCAGCTTCAATACACGTTTCCAGTCTGCTATGGAAAGACTGCTGCACACGTTCTAGCATTTAAGCGGAAATTTCAGAGCATGCAGCAGTAATACGTCGTTTCATATCGTTTGGTGTAGTTGGTATATCTTTGTAGACAGTGTCTTTCAGCCTTCCTCACAGAAAAACGTCTAAGGGGGTCGGATCCGGTGAACGGGTCGGCCAAGGTACAGGTTCTCTTCGTCCAATCCAACAATTTGGAAACAATCCGTTAAGACAAGCTGTAGGATTTCGTGCACTATGGGCTGGACAACCATCATGTTGGTACCACAGGTTCCTCCTAGTCTGCAATGCAGCCTAGTCTTCTAGCATCTGTGGCAGATGGTCTGTCAGGAGGCTGCTATACTTGTGCGAGGCCATTATTCCTTCTATGAATGGTTCACTATCCCACACCACACGTGTAAACTCCATGGACGCTGACGTTCCACCTGACGAAGTCAACGGGGATTGTCAACAGACCAATAGTGCATGTTTTTGCGGTTTACCTGGCCATGATTAGTAAATGTTGCCTCATCACTAAACATGATACATGATGAATCTGGTGTTCATGTCTTAATGCCCATGTACAGAAGTTAACACGATTCTCAAAATCGTTTCCATGCAGCTCTTGATGGAGAGATGTGATAGGGATGGAACCTATGTCGATGGAGAATGCGCAGTCCACTTGCCAGATCATGCCACTTCTACGTGCAATTGTGCGGGAATTAATTTGCGAATCTACTGCAACGGCAGCCAAAACATTAATTTCTGCCTCTTCTTCAGTCACTTGTTTGTTTCTGTTACGTTTTCTAGGTGTTACAGCACCACTTCCACATAATTGGTTGAAGAGATTGATAAATAATTGCCGAGTTGGTTGACGTCTATTGGGATACGTTTCCGCATACACCGTACAGGAATAACTGCATTCTTCCTACACTATCCATACACCATGAGCCTGTCGGCTTTTTCTGCATTAGTAAACCCCATCTTCCACTCACGACTTACTGCTTGAACTGTCGCAAACTAGCTGAACAGAAAACACAATGCAAAAAAACTTAACAGCATCCTACTTAGCAACTAAGCAGGTTGAATGGGATAAACAATTGTCGGTGTAGAAACTTTTCAAAATATGATTTCTCGTAAACCACTTGCACTAGAGTCGTGCAACAAAGACCATTGACATTCTAATTTACCCTACCTTTATTCTGTTGATGTAACTAGGCATTATTCCATTTAAAAATTGTATTTTTGCTCAAAAACACACATTTTCAGTATTATTAAAATCTGTTTATAGGCTACATGTACGAACCGCTGACTACCAATCAATACCGTGAAAACTGCACATCACTAGCACTTTTCTTTCTGAAATGTTTGCGGTGTAAGTTTTAGGTGATTCACCCTATGTGTGTGTGTGTATATAAACTTTGCTTTTTTAATTAAGCCTAGGTTGCTAGAAGGATGGTGAAAGTACAAAATTCATAATTCTCTTTATTTTAATGAATATTTTCACCCAATAATCAAATAAATTATTTTAATAATTTACACTTTATTAGCTGCATTTGACACCGGTTCGGTGAAAGTAATAAAAATAGTACTGCACATATAAAGGTGCATCTGTTCGATGCCAGCAAGGAAAGCATACAAAGAAACGATTTCAATATTAGGCGCCAGACTGCTATGATAAGAGGTTCAGAAAAATGACACAAAAAGAAAACATCTGAAACAATGAATAAAATAAATTTTGAAAGTGAGCAAGAAAAGAAAGACTACAGAGGGAAGTGGGCGTTGCTTGTTACGAACAGGTAGAAGGAGTAAGAAATAGTCGTCTGTTTGTTATGTGGTCACAGTCATTTGTTTACTGCCCACTCACACATGCCATCTCTAAACCTTACAGCTGACAACAAAGACTCCATCCTCTGCATTTCGCAGTGCACGTGCCTTTGTTATTTACTGGCGTAGAGGACATAAAATGTGCAGAGAGATAAAAGATGGCCAACTCTAAAAATACATTTCCTTTGTTCAGAGGGTGCGAGGGAGATCGTAAAACAGAAGTCGCTCTAAGAAGACGCTGTTGAAATTTATGGAAAGATGAACCGGCTGTTTTGACTGTTGTCATACATAACGTATACTATAGTATGGCCAATAAAATCCAAGGCATGTTTAAAAGCCTTTCAGGGTTGATGCAATACTTACACTCTTACTAGAACAGCAATAAATATTTATTTTATGGTTTATTGTGGAATTACCTGATTAAAGGTGAAGCAAAATATAGTACTAGCCACGGACAAGCTAATGCGATAACTTATTAACGTAATAGCATATCTAATTCACAGCTTCTCAACAACAACACAATAAGAATTTCTTTCTTTAATATTCTGTTCTAAGTTTTACGTGTTACGTATTTTTTGCTAATATTGTACTTATAATAATTAGGAAGATGTTAAAAACACATATATTCATAATGTACACACGGTAGAGAACAAGTATGTAACGTTAAAACGTATAAAATATAATATAAGAGGGAAATGCCATTGTTAGCTATAAAACCAGTAATATAAAATTACGAGAAATGCAGTGGTATCTACGTAAGCATGTAACGAACCTTGGATTCATAATTAAGACAATGGAGGTCTATAACCTGTAGAGATATTTCCGCCTATTAAGAACCCATAAATAGTAACTCTATAATAATTATATTTTATGAATTATTAATAATTAATTAATATTCATTTTAATAAATTTCCATAATTTTAAAGCCATAGGATTAAACATTGTATCAATCGAAAGCCTTTCATAAGCTGTAAATATGTTTTAAGTTTCCATAATATTGTAAAATAAATAAAGGCGTAATTGCATGAGAAAAACTGCAAGATTTAGGTCAGAATAAGAGTAGCTTCGTTTTAGACTGTCCGTTATGTTTTCCGAGAGTGGGGCCATAAAAATCGAAACCTTCCTTTGTGCTTCGTAGGTACGAGACTAGTTTTCCACCAAACAGACGCTATGAGGCAACGGACGTTTCATACAGTTAAGCTTTAAATTTTCAACCAGGGAACCAATAAACGCAGAGAATAAGTCCGAGAACCAATAGAAACATAGGAATACGCAGTGACATGTATTAAATTTGGAGGAGAGCAATCGTTGAGATATGAGAATGCGAGCGTGGTTTTGGGACGGTCTGTCGTGATTCTCCGGTAAGGAAACACGTCAAAAATAGAAAGGAAAAGGATAAAAGTTCTAAAATTTACGAAGTGCCGCACCACAACACAATCATAAAGTAATGCGTGTGGAATAATTATATAGAGTGTTAGATTGTCGTTAAAATTATTTTATCAAGATAATAAATAACTTAATAAGCCGTAAGTAATGAATTCAAGTTCGCGGGAATCAAAAGAACTGTGATAGAGCGCCTTAAATAATAAATAATTAGCCGGAGCAAAACGTTAGTGGACCAAAGGGTGAAAATATTCTTATATAAGAACCGTACGGGGTAGAAAAAGAACAAGAATCTTGCAGGTTTTCTGGTAGGAATATCCGTTTTAGTGAGGAAGTGAAAAATGTTTTCTTCAAGAATAACATCCTAGTGTCTACCTCCCGCAGTCCTACCCTGACAATAACAGTAGGGAATTTCAGACCGACTCGCCGACAGTTGACCCTGAGATGCGACGTCAATAAGTGCTTCCTGACTGATATCGGCGATCTCGAGTCCTGAAGACTTCCCCTACAACGACGCAGAGGTAAGAGTAACACAACAAAGTACCAGCAAAACGCTACTAAACACACACACGCATATGTAACATAAACCGTTATTGGATGTTATTGGATAGCAGCACCAATCAGGTACATGGATAATACCTATAATTCAAATACGTACGTTAAGAAAACGGTTGAAGGGAACGCTAACAGAAGCTTGTCAGTCTTCAAGCAGGAAAGCCGTGTAAGCTCGTCATTAAATAGACGCTAAAACTACGTATTTAATGTCTACCAGTTATACATATTTTAACGTGACAAAGGTGATAGTGAACTGTGAATATTTACATGTGGTTTATCTAACATACAAGTGAAATAGTTAACAGAATACGTGTGTAAAAAATATTTTAACCTTCTCCATACCCAACCCTGACAAGACACAATTGCTCTCCGACACAAAATACAGCAGCTGTGGCAAATTATAAAATAATAATTACAACATACTAACACACACAAGAATACAGATACACGATCATCAGATTCCAGTCTACAAGAACCTCAAGATACATCGCAAGGGTACGGACATAAAGATGATCTTACAGGTACGTAACGCAGCATCCATCATCAACGTAGTGGGGGCCTTCCAAGGAGGAACCGCTACAAAGGAAACGTCTTGAACTGGACAGATAGAAAGACAAAAGTATGCAAGAAAACGTTACAAAGGACCGCGTAAAAATACACATTTGCTTATCTCTAAATTATGAGGCCTCTCTTTACTTTACAACACAATTGTGGTTTATAGGATATTTCTGGGAGTTGTGGCCCATTTCACGTCAGTTGTAAGTCAGCAGTCAGATTGGTCCCAGCAAATGCGACTGCAAGTAATTTAAACCCTTAAGACTATACAACGTTATCATGGAAATAATGAGATTATTTCTATATATTTACATTCCTATAATATTTTTCCAAGCTCTAATTGGCAGGTATTTCCTGAAATGGTCAGTTTCTTGCTTCATATTTTCTTCTACGTTCTTCCAGCTTTATCTGGCTTCTTTTTCCTCGGCAAGGGTTTTCACTTTTTATCGAGACCATACCTTGTAGCTACAAACTTGTTTTCGTAAAGGAGAAATTACACCGACAAATTCCGTTAAAATTGCCTTAAGACATGAAAACAAATTTTCTTCTTCTTTTCCATTCACAGACAGGCTTTAACTTGTTTTCACATCAAGAGATTGCGCCTTATCATTTTAAAATTGAACTGCGGTTGGTTATCTTACCTTTATGTTTATAATCCAACAGTTTGGATACTCTCTTTATGATGGCTTCTTCTAATCATTATTAAGTATAGAATAACTAAGATCTGAATTTAGAATTGCTTAAGATGCTGTGCTATTTATAAGCTCTATCATAGTCCGATCTGTCCTCCTTTCTGTTTTCAAACACATGAGTCGCACATAAAAGCTATTTGTGTTAATGTGTACATGCTAGAAGCATGACAGAAATAATGCTTGTAAGCTCTAATCTGTAATGAACTATTTAGAACTGTGACACAGTATTCAAACAATATCGATAACAGCTGCATTTAGTGTGAGGTGAAGCAAGAATTACACTTCTGCGCAAAGCCTAAGCCACGTGCAACCAGAGTTTCACTATTATAGACCACCCACCAACTACACTGAAATGGAGAACAAAGTCAAGAGAGATCAGTGCTATTAATACAGTCATGCAATTTAATAAGTACATGCTGTACACAAATTTATATGATCCATTTTATGAGTTACTTTCACAGTAATTTATTCGGTTTCAAGCTTGTTAAATCAGTAATTAATGATTAATTGTGCCTTTTACATAAGCAACAGGATATAAATTCTGAATTTCCTCTTTATTCTTTCACCCCCGGTTATTATATGCATATTTAATCCAGTGAATCACTAGTTCATATTAAGTCAAATGCCTTTCTGTAATAGAGTAAAATCACAGAACATATACTCCTGCAAATTCTTTGATGGTCACATAAGCCTGTTTTATAAAGTTGAATACAGAAAAAAGCATACGTGAACGCTTCTGACCTAACTACAAGTACATGGAATCATGCGGTATAGTAACATAAATAATGAATAACCTGAATTAAGAGTGAATACATTAAATTCACAGAAATATAATGGTGACTATTGTAACACTCAAGCAAAGCCGTTAATTCAAACTAATTTATTTGAGTATAGTCAATGCGTTGAATGCCACAAATTATTAATTATAAAAAATTCTTTGAAATACGGCTATCATTATAAGTAGCAGTCAGAGCAAAAGTAGAGCAGATAATTACTAGAAACAAAGCATCCCCCAGAATAATGAATTATTTGTACTACAAATAAAGGAAAAGGAAATGAAGTAAGGATTTAATACACCTCTGAATGAAACTATCAATTCTTGCAACCCAGAAAGCACTGGATATATTCAGATACAAATCTGAGAAACGTTAATGAATTACAATTGAAATACATTAAGTATTTTGCTTTGTTGTTCTCACACAATGTTCGCCATTTTAATACAATTTAGCACGTGCTGGTAATTTAATATTAACTCGCATCAAAAATTTGCTGCCGCTCCGCGCACCAAAAAGGAATTTTGAGCTTTACTTAGGCCGAAAGAATGAATTAATAATTTAGACAAGGCCAAAAAGTGTGGAGACGGTCACTCCCAGACACAAAGCTCAAGTCTTTCTCCACTCGTCGCCGAGAACTAAGTCAGTCACACACTCTCTTCTTGGTCGGAGCGTCTCACTCGAGGCACACCGGGAAGATCACCTGACGATGACGTCGACACTGCTTGAGCGCTATCTATGCTGGCGGAGACGCAACCTGGCGAGTGCTGTTGCTAACTGGTGCATCCGGTTACTGGCTTGTTACTCGGGCTGCCGATCTGCTTACGAGCAGGAGCCGAACATTGTAGTCCATCATTCCAAAGTCATTAAATAACTGCGGCCATCTTTGCTAGAACAGCTACTCCTTTGCAGAAGAGCCATAATTGGCTCACTATTTACTTGATAAACATTGTGAACTGCAGCAAGTGGCAAATTTGCGCTAAATAGCGCCCAATGAAATGTCTCTTTTCACATATAACGTGTTTTTTTCGGTGTACAGAAGTCTTATAGCACTCTTAGCATTGGTTCAAGATAGCTGAGTGAAAGATCGCATTACTATAATAAAAACCTAGTGTATGTAAGGCAGTTAACTTTCAGTAATGCAGAAGCTTTTAAATCCAATCGCAACGTTAACATACCTCCTGCAGCACAGAGAAGCACAAGAAGTTGCTGGTGTACCAGGCGCAGGGTTTCTCGAATATTAAATTGGACCAGTGCGGGATGAGAAATAACAGTTTCGCAAACAGTTGATTTTCGGACTACTGATTAACAGGATTTTTTTACTTCTTTTAATGTTCTTTGGAGGGAAATGGGTGTAACTTGAGTCGAATAGGTAGAAGGAGCTAGAAATTGTATTCTGTTTATACGGTCACAGTCATATGTTTACAGCTCCACTCGCACACGCCATCTCTAAACTCTACAGCTGACAACAGAAAGCCCATCCTCTGCATTTCTTAGTGCATGTGCCTTTGTTTACTGGCGTAGAAAACGTAAAGTGTGCAGAAAGATAAAGGATAGTAAACTATTCGTCTCGCCGCTCTGAGGGGGAGACGTTAATGTCTTACACCTGGAACTTGTCTACTTTGCTTAGATCTCTTCGTATCAACGGGCAAGAGCTTCGGCATTCCTCGGGAAACGAGTTCACTGCCGCTCCTTAAACTTAATACAGAAAGGAAACGCAGTAATTACTTGGCCTGCTACATTAATGTAAGTTATTCAAAAGAAACCGCAACGCAGAATAATAACAGGAGATGGAATATTTAATGTTAATAATAATTGATTGTAGCAATTTAAGTAGTTGTACAATAAATCTTTATTTAAAATTTCATGTAATATCTTATGTACAAATTGGAACTGGAAAAAAACATTTTAGTAGACGTGAAGTAATTAGTGGCTCAGGCCAGCGTCGTTTATTAGCGAATTGCAAGGAGATGGTTCTAAATTCCAGTTAGAAGCAGATAGTTTAGGGTTTCTGAGAATTAGCCAGATATTGTAGGTAGATTTGCATACATGTAGCTAGGAGAAAGGAATAATTTAGGGGAAGTTATAGGTAACTAGCAAACCAGTAATATATTAGTATTAAGAGAGAAAATTCTGAACTGGAAGGGGGAATAAAGTGTGTGTAAAGGTGCTTCGGCTTTGAATAACGGCGATGTAAACCAGAGCAAGTCTTCCTTGGTCATATAGTAAGCTTTAAGTAATGTCCATAATAAATAAATATTTATTTACGCAAGGCGGTAAAAGCTTGGCTTGGTGTACAATTTAATAGTCTGCTTCATTGGGTTCCGAAATTTGTAGTGATAAAAAGCAATAAAAGTATCATTATTTTAAGTTCTCTTTATTACCCACACCCACGAGAAGAGTTAGCCCGAGGCAAACGGCTAAACCAATAACATGCAACGTTCCACGAAACACAGTTACAAATGTCACCCATCGTTATAAAGCCTAATTATGTATTGTTTAATTTTTTCAATATCTACATATATATGGTTATTATAAAACTATATAGTATTTAATAACAAAAACGTAGGCTGCTGTTCCATGAATAAAATTTTCAAGTTTTGTGGGCTTCAATATAGCCTTGTTAATCACCTTTTAGATCTGTTGTAGCATATTGTTGATTTTAATTATCTTCTCTTTCGGTGAAATTTGTTATCGCGCTCCAACAACACTACATGTGGCCTCGTAGATGAGATACGAATGACGACGTACTAATCGTACGTTAGCAAAAGCACGCGATCGTACACATGCGAGCACTTGACGCGTCGGTGACACCATGGAAGCTGAAGGAGTAAGCTGTCCATGAATTCTGTCTCTAGGGTATAAAACGCCTTAATAAAGGCAGAGACAGTAATGAGTGCATCTTATATTAAGGGGAGACTAAATGAGGAACATTTCCAAAACTTTACGTCGCTGTGCCCACAATAAATGTATTTTAATTTTAAAATGGTATTGTATTTGCCATTTTGTAGTGCGAGTTCTGCGCTACTTCACAGAAAAATATATCTGATATAATACATTCACAGAATTTTCTCTACCCTCTATCGTTTATTAATGGGTATGCGATCTTTATTACTAAACTAATTTTTGTATCTACTGAATTTTAATTTAAATAAACCTTTGTAGAGATAGCTACATTACACGTTTCATTATAGATAGAAATGGAAAAGCGATAGTCAAATGTTTTAAGAACTGGACGCTATATGCTAGCCTTAAAATTCCATACTGTTTCTATGCAATTGTGAGAAACAACTGCAAACCCATGGAACTTAATAACGAATAACTCGGAAATGGTTGATGCTATAGAAAATGTATTTGAAATAAATTGTGTATTTTAAAGAGATCTACACGTTTTGTGAAGTATGTTTCGTCTGTCGCTTAACATTTATCAGTTATATAAGATTATGCATAATTTCTTCCAGATGAAGTGGACTTCACAGTCTATTCCCAGAAAATTAAATGTATAAGTTGTATTTATAATGTAAATATATTTAACATATAGCATTTTAAGCAAACCCATGAGCCATTTTCTAGAAAATAAAAAAAAATCGAAAAATCTTCCATTTAAAGGGTAGTCTGGGGTGGCGATTTTCTTTAAAATCTTTGTGTCACATCTTTGGAAGGTATTGAACCTAAATACCAGGTTTGGTATTTATCCTACTTTTCATTTTTAAGTTATATAGTTCACAGATACACACGAAGACCTTTATCTAAAAATGCTGTTTTTTTTATTCAAGGAGCCTCAAAACATGTATTTTCGGTTAAATACAAACAGTGAATTTTTGGGTGGAATAGAATACTTCTCCTTTTTACCAAACGTAGTAGAGAAAGCACGTAATTATAATTTCTACGCAAATTGGAGTAGAGGTAAACCTACGCCAATCTTTTACGAGAAATTTTTCTCTACAGCTTGTCATTACTTTTACAGCTTTTGTGTACTCACAGTTTCCTTCTTTGCAAATATATAAGAACTTATCTCAATTTTGGTTTTGAACATTTTTTTTCTCTTAATGAAATGTTCTGGAATAAATTAGCCTTTTTCTTGGAAATTGCTAAGGTTAACTATATGAAATTTTAGGATGATAAAAGCAACTGCTAAGTACTACTGTGGATCTACTTTGATGCTAATAATATTGTTGTTTATTTTTAAAAAAGTAATTGCTAATAAATCATAATCAAAGTAT
Source organism: Deroplatys truncata (assembly GCA_030765065.1). NCBI lineage: Eukaryota > Metazoa > Arthropoda > Insecta > Mantodea > Mantidae > Deroplatys > Deroplatys truncata. The sequence continues at coordinate 139,234,151 of CM060986.1, forward strand.
GGTAGGTTTAACTGAGAAAATATCCCATCTTCGTTAATAAACAAACTATATATGTAGTACACACACACATATGACCCTAATTGTAGATTGCTATTTGAAAATATTAAATTGGCCTTAAAATAACCATCATAATGTCCTTAAATAAAACGCGACTAATGGCATTTACTTTTCCCCATAATACCAATCAACTTTTATGCAAGACTTTTCTTTCTACAACGCTTAGTTTTAGAGATATTCTAGTCTCAACTTAAATGGTCCACCCATTATAAGCATATCACTGAACTTCGAAGACCTTCATCCACAACCTGTAAACATTTCAGCCTGAGGTATTAAATAGTTAAAAAAATCTTGTGTTACACTCACATGACTTTCTCTACTCCTGTACAAACTATTTTTACAAACGCTTATTCTCCATATGCTTCGTGTTAATCGAGATATCGAGATGTTAATCTTATTGCTAATTTTCTTGTAGATGCAAGGGGAATTGGTAGGCTTTAAGCGATAGTCAAATATTTTAAGAGCTGGTTGCTATGTGGAGTAATCCATTCTCTTTACATTACCAGGACAAAAAATGAGTAACGAATTTGAGAAAAAGTATAAGTATTGGAAAATGTAAGGAAATAACAAGCAATATCTCGAAAATGGTTCACTCCCCCCAAAAAAATGTATATGATATAAATTGTGCATTTTAACGCGATATCTACATTATTTTTGTAGTAAAAGTTTGTCTATCTCTTATGGTTTACCAATTATGCAAAAGTCGTTCACAATGAAGTACACTTTTGGAGACATTCCCAGAAAATTCGAGATATACATTTCATTTGTCATGAAAATATCTTAAACATATGATATATTAATCAAAATCTTTAGAGCTATTTTTGAGAAAATGAAAATTTTCGAAAAATGTTCCATGTAAAGGGTAATCTGGGGTGTGGGGATTTTCTTGAAAACCTTCGTGTTGCATCTCTGGAAGATACTGAAACTAAACACCAAGTTTGGTGTTTATCCAACTGTTCGTTTCTGAGTTATGCTGTTCACAGACGCACAGACGGACACACACACGGACATGTTTCCAAAAATGCTTTTTTTGGATTCAGGGTGTCTCAAAACATATATTTCCGGTGAAATCTCGGTATCAAATTTTTGGGTGGAATACAATACTTCCCCTGCTTACTATACGTAGTAAGAAAGTAAAAAGAAGTAGGTCATCAATTTAGTAGATTTCGTAATGCCGGGATAGGCCTTTTAATCACCCCTTAAAGGATAAACTAACGGAAGATTTGTAACTCTCTATTCTTTTTCAACACTATGTTCTTATGATCCGAACAAGCCATATTGCAAATGTCAGGTCTTTTCTGAACTTCATGGATCAGCATGTCCACGTCAAAGCGCTCGGCCTGCATGCTGCTGCGCAATACAAAAGCGCGCGCTCATCTTAACACGACAAAGCAATTCACTCGTTAATCGCGTGATACGAGAATGAGGAACTTCGAATCGCGCATACACTGAGCGTTAAAAAAATCGCGTGTCTGTGCACTCGTCAATGTAATTTTAGGTACCTAGTATCGCGCGTTAGTAAACGCTTCATGTGTATGGGCTCTAGTGTTGGAGAGGGGGAAGGATGGGACAGGCGATTTTTCTTGAAACGAATTGTTAGTCGACAGCCACTACAGGACACTACGTTGTGATTGCAATCGATCGCTGGGGTGAGCAGATCCATTTGAAACCTAGGATATATAGACTACACTTGATTGCTTCATGGTTTCATTAAAGCAGTGAAATTACCTCAACTTGCTTTGTTTTTACGTTGTAATTTGCTCCTCTTTGTTTCAGAGAAGTGACCTCAACCGCCGTATCTCTTTTGTTATCCTTCCTCCATCTGCATTTCAATGTGCAATCACGTTAACTAACGAGATGCTTCTTTTTACTTATCGCCCTACAGGGCGGCTTCTACAAGAGCTGAGTTTAATTAATTCCCTGCCGGTTTAATATATAGCAACAATGCCGATGTAAAGGAACATGTGCGTGAGAGAAGATTTATGCCAGTACCCGCTTTTTTCGGGATTATTTTTCATTATAGTGGCTGTGAAGCCATTAATACAGGCGCAACAAGAAGGAAGGGCTTTTTATCTACAGAGTGCCTTTGTGTTTGATAAAACATTAAAGAAAAGAGGGAACGTGACACACGTTAGACAGAATATAGGAATACATATTCTTTATTCACCATTAGAAATATTTTACAATTTCAGGGATATATATATATATATATATATACTGGTGTGCAAAACCTAAGGACGAGGTGGGTAAAGTAACATAACAAATAAACTACTTGGTGGAAGTAGATGTAGATGCGGGAGCATGTTTCCAGAGGTCTCTCACACGTACACCGTAAACTGGACGTCATATGACGTGAGTGTAGGGAGCCTATAGTGCCAAATGGATCTGGTTCAGCAACAGGGGGCAGTTGACGAAACAGGACAAGACGGTGTGTGGCAATTAGCGAGCTGTTACGGTGCACTGTAGTGGTGTTCTTCATTGCAACATGACCTGTAGAACCATTTGGATAACTTCACACGGGGAAGAATCATCGGGGAACTGTAAGAACGGCGAAGTGTGACGAGTGTTGCTCAGGAGTTTAGAATTGCTCACGGCATTTTTTCACGTGCATGGGGAACCTTTCAAATCACAGGCACTGCTGTCCCAAGGAGAGGTGGTGTTCGACCATTCTCAACTACAGCAGCAGATGACCGCTACACTGTGCAACAGGCAAGAAGGTATCCACGCCAAACAGCGGGTGCAATTGCAACCACATTTAACAGGACAGCTAGGCACGCAATCTCATAATGCACAGTAGCACGGCGACTTCACAGAGGTAATCCCTTTGCCCGACGGCCAGTACGTTGTGTTCCATTGATCTCCGCACATCAGCGGCACCGTTTGCAATGGTCCAAAGAGCATAAAAATTGGACCAACGAGGAATGGGGTCGCGTGCAGATTCGCGAGAGCAGATTCAGTCTAAGTAGTGATTCTCAACGTACCCTCATCTGGCGAGAGGTGGGAACACGTAATGAACCCAGGAACATCCTTGAATATTATCGTTTTGGTGATCTGGGTGTTACGGTTTGGGGATTCATAATGTTGCATGGGCGCACGGACCTCCAAATCTTTGAACACGGTACGCTCACTGGTCAACGTTATTGTGATACTGTACTTCTTTCCCATTTGCATCTTTTCAGGGGTACAGTCGGCCTTGAGTTCATTTGTGTGGATAACAATGAGCGACCGCATCGAGCAGCTCAGGTAGAGGATCTCTTGGAACGAGAGGATATTCGGCGAATGGACTGGCCTGCCCGTTCCCCGGATTTAACCCATCAAACACGTGTGGGATGCTTTGGGCAGACGCATTGTAGCACATCCACATGCACCAATGACATCCGATATTGTCAACGGCGCTGGTGGAGGAATGGAACGCCCTACCACAAGAGCTGCTTATCAACCTTGTGGCCAGTACCATGTATCCTTTTAAGCACCATGTATCTGTTTCTGTAAATCTAGAGAGGCATCATATGTCGTATTGACTTTAGTGTAGCTTATAGTCTATGAATAAAAGTGGCATTTCTGTTAGTCTCGTTGCAGATTTAGTTTAGTTGCCTACTGTAGCCTACCGTAACAGTTCCCTCTATGTATGATTCAAGTTTCATTGAGCTATGTTACTTGGCAGTGTCACAGCATACGAAGATTACTTTCATCCTTTATGCACACCAATGTATATATAATAGGCAATATGGTAACATAGTCTTAAACACAAAGTATTAATATACTAAAAATGAAGTTAAAATAGAATTCAATAAGAATGTATATATCCTATACAATTTACTGGACGAAATAGATTAATGCAATAACACAAAAATATACAATCATAATGGTCACTATAGTACATAATGAAGTGTTTTGGTACAAATACAATTGAAATCTGTTGATATTATTCATAAAAATACACGTATAATAACAACGAGTTAAATACAAGTCTGCTATCTTACAGCTCACAATGATATCCGAAATATTGAAAATATTCTTGAGTACTATAGAAACTATGATTTATTAGAAATCTTTTTGCATGTCTTCAGAATTTGTTTATACTTACATTTTATTTTCTCGGTGATTAAGTTGTACATGTGAATACCTTTATGTAAAATTGGATTAACTCTTTTTGTAAATGTATTTTATTCTGTTCCTTGTTTTATGATCATGTACTGTATTGCTCATCTGAAAATTTGGAATGTTGTTATTTATGAAACAAACAGTTTCTAAAATATATAAGCAGGATAAGAATAGTATGTTTTCCTTAAAATAAGTTTTACGGTGAGTTACCCTATTTATACAAAACACATTTTCTTTTGTGCTACAAAAAGTGATTTTATTTCTGTGGCAGAACCACATATGAAAATTCCATAAGCAAGAGGAGATTTTACATAAGAAAAACATGTCATTCTTAGTGGCTGTATATTACAAATATTTCAATAGAAATATTATATAGCGTTATTTATTAATTTTTGAAGTAATGTTCTGATATGCGGTTTCTAGGTTAAGAACGTGTCAATTATTACCCCCAAAAATTGGTTTCGTGGACATAAAGCATTTGATCGTTATTGTATGTAATTTTAGGTGCTAAAATTGTTTCATAGGAATCTTAGGACCGTACATGTTGTTGTGTTGGTGTTGCTTCTTTAGGATCGGGATGACCGGTGTTCTATTCCCGGTAACGAGATCTTTGGTGGTCTAAGACGGTAAATGTATAGTCTCAGAAAATACCAGGGGATCGGCTAAGGAGATATTTGGGTAGAAATGCCAGTTTAATTTATCTAAAAACATTCTGAATTTAATTAGAATATCTAAAAATAGACAGGTATTTAGCTTGTCTCATGACCACAACTACTACAAGCGCAGAACGATTATATAGACCACTCGAAAAACATTAGAATTATTTTCTGTCGGCTCTCTGAGAAGCCAGCCAGATAGTAGCAAAGGAGCGACCCAATATTGATAATATGCTGACAAACTTAAACGGTTTCTAGGACATCTTAAAAACAGTTTATTCTTTCACGTATTTATTCCTTAAATCTATTATCTCCACAAATAATAAAGGCTAGTGGTGGTAGTGGTGGTGGTGGTGGTGGTGGTGGCGGCAGTATTACAACATCACTGCTAAAACCATCATCAATCACCAATCATCCACTCCACCTGTAAATATTAAATAATACATAACCAGTATAAATGTTTAACGATATATATATATATATATATATATATATATATATATATATACTAGATGTAAGAGCTTAGAAGTAAGCCAATTCTGAAACTTGGAAAACAAAGTTATTATCTAGAACGTTTAACGAAGGGGGAGGACGCTATAAGTCGCGTCAATGTTAAGCCAATAGAAGAATTTGTTTAAACGCCTAGGAAAATTCAGGCAGGAGGCTGTATATTCTGGGAGCATAACAAAAGCCCTACCATTTTTACTTTCTCTACTACATATAGTAAGTAGGGAAAGTATTGTATTCAACCCAAAAATTCTATACCGAGATTTCACCGGAAATACATGTTTTGATACCTCCGAATCCAAAAAAAAGCATTTTTGGAAACATGTCCGTGTGTGTGTCTGTGAACAGCATAACTCAGAAACGAACAGTCGGATAAACACCAAACTTGTTATTTAGGTTCAGTATTTTCCAGAGATGCGACACGAAGGTTTTCAAGAAAATCCCCCAACCCAGATTACCCTCTACATGGAACATTTTTCGAACATTTTAATTTTCTCAAAAATGGCTCTAACGATTTTGATTAAAATATCATATGTTTAAGATATCCTTATGGCAAATGAAATGTATATATAAAATTTTCTAGGAATGTCTTCAAAAGTATTCTTCATTGTGAACGACTTTTGCATAACTGGTAAACCATAAGAGATAGACAAAATTTTATTACACAAAAATGTAGATCGCGTTAAAATACACAATTTATGTCATATACATTTTTTTGTGGAGTGAATCATTTTCGAGATATTGCTTGTTATTCCTTTAAATTTTCCAATACTTATACTTTTTCTCAAATGGAAATTCGTTATTCATTTCTTTTTGTACTGGTAATGTAAAGAGTATGGAATGCGCCACATAGCAACCAGCTCTTAAAAGATTTTACTATCGCTTAAAGCCTCGATTAACATGAAGTAGATGGAGAATAAGGTTTGTACAAATAGTTTGTACAAGAGTAGACAAAGTCATGTGAGTGCAACACATCAGATTTTTACTTTCAATGTCGAACCAGACATGTAGTACAAAGTGTAATTTTCACGTAGGTGACGCAACAAGTAACGGAGCTTAACACGTGATATAGTTATCAGCTTTAATCAATTTAGTGTGGTGCATAAGTATCACATCCTAAAGACGCAAACAGTTTCAGTTAGGTCGAAGATGTTAGGCTATGGTAATAAATCAATATTTGTTTAGCGGGAAGAACAACAATAAAATTAAAAAAAGCAAAATGTTATAAGTGTTATCTTTATAAACCCTCCGATCACACCTAGCTTCGACCGCAAACAACAATAGGTAGCCGGTGCAATAAGAAGCAATAAAATGAAATACATTAAAGTGACCCATTAATATATCACATGCAAAAAAGTATATATGGTACCCCTGTGTGGTGATGGTGGTAATACCAAGGATGACAATAAACACATCAAGGCTTACACCTTTTTAAAATCTTTGTAATGTTAACCAACAGAAATATGTAGCGTAAGCCAACAAAGAAATTAAATTCTTTCATTATTGGTGAATTAATTGACATAGTCCTCGATAGTTTGCTGCCTCGTATGCAACTAATGTGCCGTTGTAGTGACTCTACCTTTGGAAAGAATTTTGTGAGACAAGAAATTATTTCTGAACTTTAAATGGTGGACTTGCATCTACTAAGTTCATTGGGTGGTATTAGTAAAAGCGAGCCGTGACTCATGAGCCATGGCTTGTAGCAAAACCGAGTCGTCGGTAGCAGCGAGTCGGGAGTCACGGATTTGGTATTAATAAAAACTTCCCCTCCGTACTGAGCCTTGGCTCTATGATGGCTTGTCTCTGACTCGTGTTTTCCCTCTTCCTGATTGCAAATGCATTATTGTCGAGTGACAGTAAACATTTGATTCGGTTTAGGTATTTTTGTGGCACTATATCCATCAGAAATGACCGAAGAAAGCAATCAGTTCTTTTGTGAACTTAACCACCAAAAGAGATAATGAGCAAATCTCAGCTGTGTGCGGACAAGTGAAAAAGGCTTATTCTATGACCGAAGTACAGCGAAAACTAATAGAAAATCTGAATCTTCGCCTAAGAGAAGATCAGACAAGAAGAAAATAAGAAATATGAAAGTCGTCTAAAAGTGAAGACTGATCTGTAACGGACAGGCAACAAGCCGATAGCCCTGAAAAACTGGAAAACAAGTTTTTAGACCTTATTAAAGGGGAATCAAATCCATCTATAGTTTCGTTATGAATACTAAGGACGACTTTCGATTATTCTTCAGTTTATTGATGCTACTAGTAAAGCTCTGTTTTATGAAATAATTCAAGGTTACAAACTTTTTGCTGTTTTTGAGAGGTTGCAATAACGTAAAATAACGCTGCCATTCAAATTTAGCAGCTTGTAGTGCTGCAGTGGTTGCTGGAAATTTGATCCAGTTTCTCAATTTTTGTTTAATGCCAGTAGAAACTTTCCAAAATATATTTAAGCTGTACTTTGTGAAACATCCTAGTCCTCTGCCACGTCAATACTGGAATCCGGGATCCCTAATGCAGCGTAGACATATTCTCATGTTCCCTAGTACATAAGGGCCCTTCCTCTTGTCTCCACAGTTTCCAGAAGGTCCACCTCACGTTTTCTTTCTCAAACCTATAAAGTTGTTTATAATTGTAGTCTTCAGAATCCCGGCGCATTTTATAGTATTTTTCCTTTCTCAGGTTGACTTCACTTGCAACTGAGCCATCGCCTTCAGGTTTGAGACAGCTACTGAGGTGGCTTAAGAAATTTTAAGCCATGGCTTTAAAGTGAAGTCACAGTTCCGTTTTATTAATACCACAGCTAGAGTCGTGACTCCCTAGGAGGAAGGGTTGAGTCGTTGATAAGTCGAAGGTCACGCTAAGCTTGAGTTGTTGAGTTTTATTACTACGGAAGTGAGCCATGGCTCAAAAATTGCGAGTTTTAAGTAATGGCTCGCTTTTATTAATACCACCCATTGTAGCATATGGAGCCAGTACGGCTATTAGGAAAAGCATTCCACTAAGTCAGCCAATTATCTTTATCAATTTTATTGTAGCATATGGAGCCAGTACGGCTATTAGGAAAAGTATTCCACTAAGTCAGCCAATTATCTTTATCAATTTTATTGCAGCATCTGCCCAAAATTTAGCAAATGTCTAGACATCAAGATTTTCTTAAGCTTAAGGAATAATTTATTTTTACCACTTGAAAGAAAAGGGTTTCGGTTCCTGAAAGTGGCCATGTGAATTATCATGAGCATAAATGAGTATAACTGGTAAGTAAATAATCCATTTGTCTTCACATTGTGGCAGTACAAAATGTGTTTGAATAAATCTTTACAAACATGATTAAGTTACGAAAACATGTTAAACTGGTAACTAAATGTGGTATAACTTATTAACTTCCCTATTAAATATGTTGTGAGGGGTATATAAGCACCATTTTTCTTAACAAATCCATGTATTTCTTAGATTGTATTTTTGCTACTGGATTATTACGAAAGGATTGAAAGCTCAGGCTCAAATAAAAGTATATCAAAAGACACGATATTTATAGTCACGAGTGCCCTTTTCATTGGCGAGGATTCCTTCGTGAATCTGGGCGTTGCTGTGGTGAGTTTGGATATGAATTCTCACCTTCCCTACTGCGTATTTAGATAAGTTCTTCTTTGTTGTTTGCAATTATTTCGGCGCTTAATTAAGGTTAGTGGTTTGTCTAACGAGTACGTAATTTAATTCCACTATACCTACAACAGAGGTAGAGTATTTTGGCAGTGTTTACATGTCTGTAGAAGGTTCTCCTATGTAACCAGTAACTCATATCCCAGCATGGAAAGCACGTTTGATTCGTAGCAGCAGTTAAAATTGGCGTAACTGCATTCTGTATAGCGGTTAATGCAAATGCTCTGTGGAATAATTATTTAATGCTTCTATTAGCTCATTCGTTTGAGAATAAAATTTAAGAGTAGCAGAAAATTATAAGGCTACACTTTGAAGAGTTAAACAAAACCATCTATCCAGCGTTTCAATCGACGTATATATGACTAAATTCCCTGGCTCTGTAGTTGTAGACTCTCTTATGTGCCGTTTTTAGTGTACCCATGGCCATAGCAAGTTTTGTCCCACCCAGCCAAGATTCATATTAGCAATCCGTGGAACTAAATGCTGTTATGTTGACCTTCGTGCAAATAGAGCGCCAGCAACGTTCGCAATACGCAATCGGCGCAGAAGTTAATTTGATCTCGCCATTTGTTAAAAACAGCTCCAACCGTTTGGAAAGGAAAAGTGCAGTGACGGACAGAGGAACAATGAAATACTAAGCAGAAGAGGCTTGTGTCATTTAATAACTGTTTCGTTTCTGGGTTCTCTAAGAGTTGCTTTCAGGAGCTCCGAGAAGACAGCTAGATTTCGAATGTGAGAGGTATCTTTGTTACAACTTTGTCACATCGTGATATCGAACTCATTTTAAACTTTGAAGCTAAGATAGCCTTTCTTCTCTTGCAATGCTTTATACTGAAAAATTACTCCTGCAAAAAATGAGATCTACAACAGGTTTTGAAAATGATATCTTTGCAACCATTAAGTGGAGCACTTATCTGCCCACATTAAATGAGCTGACCATTGTTGTGATCACTCAGAATAATAATAATAATAACAATAATAATAATAATTATAATAATTATAATAATAATTATAATAATAATAATCATGTGAAGCGGCTTTGCCTCAAGGTTATTGGGAAGTCGCCGCCGGGCTGTCGGAGATAAACAAAGATAAATAACACTCGCCAGCGTAAAAACCGGAAGCACCATCGGCAGATAACGAGAAACTTATGAAATTTTATTTACCCCGCTTCTAGAATATCTGTCCAGATAGTTATAGGATGTTCTGTGAAAGATTCCATTGACTATATAAGCGAGCGTTCTCGCGAGAAGAGTCAGTCAGTTAAGTCAGTCAGTGAGTAAGTAAGCAAGTAAGTTGGTGATCGGGTTTATGCTGCGACATCAAGTGCGGTTCTCCGAGCGAGTTAATGTTGTGGCGCGCAGTAAGTGCAGCTGCTTCCACGAGATATTGTGTTCGATCCCCCAGTGAGTGAACCGTCCGGAAGAAGAGGCTACGTGGTGCGTGATTCGTTACGCCACTACACCAGTAAGTGAAGTGGATGCAAACTAAGTGAAGCGACAGGGCGGTTACAAGCTGGTAATTATTTATTGTTTTATACTTTATTTGCTTCATTTATTTACCGGATTATCATTAAACCCAAACTGATTGAAAAGTCAATTTTTAACAATATTTAATAAATTGGGAAGGGTAATTGCTCTGGCGATATCCATTGCTATCTTATTTTTTTTCCCGTTCCCCTTCACGATTCTTTTGAATTGCAATTGCTTTTTTAAAATTTTTATGTAGAAAATGCTTAATTGAACTAGCTCATATTAGTTAAGTGACAGTGTAAATTAAGTAAAGTCTCGGTGAACTTGAACTAGATAAAACCAGTGAATCTACACGATTCATTTTTCCATGTATGTATCGTGCATAAAATATGCCGTTCAAACATGAATTTGTTGTCAGGCATTTCCGTGGACTAATAAGAGAAAAACGTTCCTAAGGAAACCATACAAAACACACATATTGTCGAAACACTTCACAACACGAAGGCAAAGCAATGACTGAGACAGCTCACAGCTAATAAACGTACCCTTGACACGTCCTGCGCCGCACCTGCGCTGCGGTGTAATACCGAGGTCACTGCCGTCTCGGTCGATACGCATACAAGACGGTTGTGGCCTTGGAAGAAAACGAAGGCAAAGTACTTTTGCAGGTAAACAAGGGAAGTTGCAAATTAAAATTGTGTGAGAAAATTATCCTAAGCTGCCTCTGAGGCCGAAATGTTGTGGGGTAAAGTGAGTATATATTTAGTGATAGAACAAAGAAGGCTTAGTGTTTGGTTAAAAGAGGTAAAGGTTTAATATACAGTGATAAAATTTACAAATTGATACATTAAAAAAATTAAAAGGGAGATAATAGAAAATTAATGTTGAGGTTAAATAAAATGTTATAAGGTAAATAAATAAACAAATATACAAATGTATAAATAAATGTATAATGATTTAAATAAGATATTGCACTACTATAAACTAAATAATTACTATGAGAACAATGGAATGTTATAAATATATAACTTTAACTTTATAAAGCATTTTAATTAAGGAAAATTTTAAATGAAATATAAACATAAATAAACTTATTAAAATGATTAGTAGTTTAGTAGAAGGTCTTGTGCTGGCTACCAGTACATTTTCGCTGGTTTACAGTGAGCATGGTTAAATAGAAATAGATAGTAGCTGTTTACCAGTTGCTAAGTTTGTTGGTTTCCAACAAGTGTAGATAAATATAGGATTTAGAATTGTAATTACTTTTTTACGGCTTTACTCTAATATAATAATTTCTATTTTTCTTTCTTTCGTTTATTTTTATTTATTATTATGTTATTTTGTAGACATTGCGTAGTTTGTAGTTATTTTATCTGAAAAAATTTGTTTTAATGTACAATTTAAATATGCTTGTGAGAATAAATGTAAAGTTTGAATTATTTCCCAGTATAACCAGGGTGCGGGATAGTATATTCAGATTTCATTTAATTTAAATTTTATTTATTTATTCATTTTTTTGGTCGAGTGGATGACCTTGTGGCTTCTTTGCTAGGATTTTGCAGGTTTGGCTCCGGCGGCCGAAAGCTTCTTTAATTAGAATCATTCCCTGTCTGAAGTACGCATGCGATAGTGAATGCGAGTGCATTTGTGTTAAAAGGGATAAAAAGAACTTTAAAAACAGTTCAACTAGTTTCTCAAATAAAAATAATCTTAGAGGTAGGAACCTTTTTAAAAAGATCCTCCTTATTAGTTTCTACCTTATACAGACCAAGTGAGGTACTTACTGAAATTACATGGACCATTGCTGACTAAGGAAAACCTCGAAATGGTTCAGTCAGGAAGGAGGGTCCAGTGAGATTTCAACTGCAAACCTCCCATTGACCCCGGATGGCCCGTGTCTGTTTCTGATAACTGTTATTTGAGGCAGTGTTTTTAACGCTTAAATGATTTGTCTAATTATATAATATATAAATTCAATAACACACCGCCTTGAAGCAATATGTGTATGTAATAAATTGTAAAATGTATGTAACAGTTATTGCATATGCTCATACGAGTAAATATGAATGTATTACGTAATTTAATAATGTAGGAGCTGTGAGAAATAGGTCAAAAGTTGCTAACAATGAGGTAACAATTAGGTAACCTTGAGGCATTAATGAGTTTGAGAGTTTAACAATTCTACTTCTGATTCTTGGAAGCAATAATGTAATTTTAGTGACAGTTTATAAAATAGCCAATCAACAACCAGAAAAATCTTTAGTTAAATGAAGTTATTGTATTGGACTAGGATTAGCCAATCAGAAATTGAAAAGGAGAAAATTTTACAAATTCAGAAGTCAGTTGGTTGCAAACAGCGTTACTAACCAGACGCAAAAAGTGTCCTCAAGAAATTTAATACGTATTCGTGTGAGACGAAAAATAAGTTTACATGTTAAAAAGTGCAAATAATTAATAAAAGAATCTCACAGCTTTCTCTCTATATCAGTGAAGTGTTATTCAAAATCGTATCAAGTATTAATAAAAGGAGTGAAGTAAAAATTATAATCTGTGTAAGCCTACATTCTTGTCGCATCACAACCCTGCCAAGATATCCATGTCTCCAAAATAAGTACTGACGCAGCCGAGGCAAACATAAATATTAAATATTTAAAGAAACAGTTTAATTGCAAAGTTAATATTTTTTAAACTTGGGGCAAAGGCCACCTGAAAGTACATTTGGGGCGAAGGCTACCGGAAACTGTTTATTATACGTGCGGTTGCAACTACTACAAGTTCGGCTCACCAACAGTTGAAATATAATACAACTCCTTCAATACAATACATCTTCTCAAATTGGCGTCCATACCTGGAGCTAATAAATTACCTCTCATCTTACATAGGTGCCCCCGCAATGACCGTTTTGCGTTCACCAACTTCAATATTTATGCAATAGAAATAGAGGAGCTTGTCATAGCATTCCAATAATAAAATGCTGTACGTTTTTATTTCAACCCATCCGTATAACCTCGCTTTCAGTCTCTATTAGATGACTTACTACTTCCATGTTTTTTTTTTTTTGTTTGTTGCGTATCAGGTGGTTTTGGCCGACACATTTTAGGGTGTCACAAAAGGGCAAGTGCACGGATGGAGTAGCTTCTTCCGAGTCCCACAGGACACTGCTGCAATCTACTCATATAACACACACATGTGACGTATATTAACAGAGAAGCGTTATAGTCTGCAATATTTGATCACACCAGACTGTGGTGCATTTCATGATAGAAGGGGATCTTTTTTTAGCAACAGCTGGAACGAGCAAAAAGGCGAAGAGGGCGTTATTTCGGGAGGATTATTTTAACGTGGATGCATTTAGTGAACCACGATTTTAAAAATGTGCGTTGGAGTAGATGACGTAAAACACAGAGCATAAAACAGACCATTCTCAGTTTCCAAAAAGTTAAACATTTCAAATGTAGTGCGCGAGATGATGTCATTCCTTATTTTTGCTTTAAAGCACAATTGCACAGTTTTGCCAAAACAATGTGTACACTGTAACATAAATTATCTATGCAATGCATAATGAACGTAAAGTATAATCTGTGTATTGGCCTGTTTTTAAAATAGTTACTGCTGTATAAATGCAACAGAAGGTTTATTTAAATCATTATAGCAAATATTTATTATTTTCAGCAGGAATGTTGTACAATAATTGAAATACATATTAATAAATTGTAGAGTAACTATGAAAATAAATCACATGGATTGTGTTTTCTACTGTGGAAGAAAAAAAGTTTTTTCTTGGTGAGCACAATAGTTGATTAACATTTTTATAATAATAATAATAATAATAATAATAATAATAATAATAATAATAATAATAATAATAATGTTCTTGGCAGCTGTATGGTGGAGCAATGAGTTTGCTTGTTTCAGGGAATGGTGCAAGTTCAAACTAAGTGCATAATTATGTTGAGAAGTCTTCTAATATTTCTTTTTAGTTCAATATATTTTTCAAAAGATTTTATTAATAGTTTATTATAACATTTCCATAGTTCGGTCGAAGTTATTTAACACTGAATTTAAATTATTATTACTATTATTATCACCATCATTTCATTACTCCATATTCTACGAAGCTTAAGTGGTTCCGAGTGATACTCAGAACGGAGTTTAACTTGAAAATGCTTGTGCCTTTTCTGTACGAAACTGAATATGTACCCTCGGTCAAACTAAAAGCGGCCGATCTACGAGTTCTTAAATTTTTTCAAAGTCGCTTCGAGTGAACGCGAGTTTCACAACCGTCAACTTCTGTGCGCCCTTTGACTAACTCTATAATACAAGGCACAAGACACTGATTTGAGCTACCTCCATATCGTGTTTGGCGTGGAGGAATGGTTCAGCTACTTAACGTTTGCGCAAGTAGCTCGAGTTTGATTCTCAGAAGTGTTCTAGTGTAATACAGTTAAATAACTTTGTTTCTCTTGCAAATATAATTACAATAATGGTGAAATTTGTGGTTACAAAATTAAATTGAGTATGTAAGCTCCTCCCGACCGATACATTGATATCATTGTCCATATACCTGATTGACGGACTACTAAATAAACGCCACATACATACAAAGTTATGTATTTACTCCTGTATTTAAAATGAAAGCGAAAAAAGTTGAAGACGTCAACGGATATTGGAACTTGCATCTTCAGGAAGAGTAACTCTCTACCGCTGAGCTAAGAGTGCTAAAGTAAGCACAAATATTTAGTGTTTAAACATTCTGCCTGTTTGAAATCTCATATATTAATTACTCTTTCGGAAGACTTTTGTGATTATAGTTGTATTCGCCATTATAACTACTACAAGAATATATGCAGTATTATGAACAAAGCCTGGTATCTAAGATGCCAGCCTGTTTTAAGTTGACCGCGTTTACATGCTTTTCTTACGAGGCTTTAGCGGGTAGTCCTGCACGTCTTCCTCGTATGGGGTTTGAGGACATCGTTTTTTCGCGTCTTCTCCCTCTGCAGTTTTAACATATACTTTTACGCGTAAATCAAATTATTTGCCTAAAGTATTGAAACCAAGCGTTATTCAACACTTTTATGAGAAGTAATAGTGCATTTAGTTCTTTGAATGGAGTAATTATGTATAAGAAATCCGACAAAGCTTCGATCGTATTATAAAAGAACGAGTAACATTTTTAACAGACAGTGAAGTGAACAATTATGCAGAATTAAGCATTTATGCAATAAAATAAATACAATAAAATCCTAAACATTACATAAATATGTAACTATGAAATAGTAAAATTCTATGCCTTCGATGTTACATATAATTTCAACCACTTTTTTACATAATCTAAGAAATATTGCATTCCATTAAAAACTTAATTCGGAAATTCTTCCCACTAGAAACCAATGTTTCATGGAAACTGCTTCTTAATTTTTCTTTATCTCAAAACATATGTCTAAGAAGTTTAATAAAATGCCTTATTCGAAAATATTAGAATGACAAATAAATACATCTTGAATTGTCTCTAAATATCTAGTGATTGACTCCTTATTTTACAGCGTAAACTTTCGTAGCCACTGTTGTTCTGCATTAAAGTATTTTTAAGGTTTTTGCTACGTCCTAAGGATTAGTAAGGTAACCTACGTTTCGAGAGCAGTTGCAGTCTACCTCTGCAGGGATCGGTATTTAAAGTACTAACAATTCAACAAACAAACAAAAACCCACAAAGTTTCGCGTTTAAAGGAGTGCTCTTAGAGGAGTGAAGCCGTATTACTTTGGTTTTTATAAACATATAGCAAAGAATGCATAACATCATATCTAACATGTCGATTTAAATTTAAAGTTCTTCCCTATTTTCTCAGATTTCTCCTTAATACAGAAAAGTCTGATGTGTTACACTCACATTACTTTCTCTACTCTTGTACAAACTATCTTTACAAACGCTTATTCCCCATATGCTTCATGTTAATCGAGATATTGAGATGTTAATCTTATTGCTAATTTTCTTGTAGATGCAAGGTGAATTGATAGTTTTAAGCTATAGTCAGATATTTTAAAAGCTGGTTGCTACGTGGAGTATTTCATTCTCTTTGCATATCCAGGACAAAACAAATGAATAACAAATTTGAGAAAAAGTATAAGTATTGGAAAATTTAAGGGAATAACAACCAATATCTCGAAAATAGTTTACTCAACAACAAAAAAATGTATATGACATAAGTTGTGTATTTTAACGCGATCTACATTTTTTGTGTAGTAAAATTTTGTCTATCTCTTATGGTTTACCAGTTATGCAAAAGTCGTTCACAACGAAGAATACTTTTGGAGACGTTCCCAGAAAATTCGAGATATACATTTCATTTGACATGAAAATATCTTAATCATATGATATTTTAATCAAAATCGTTGGAGCCGTTTTTGAAAAAATTAAAATTTTCTAAAAATGTTCCATGTAAAGGGTAATCTGGAGTGGTGGAATTTTCTTGAAAACTTTCGCGTCGCATCTCTGGAAGATACTGAACCTAAATACCAAGTTTGGTGTTTATCCGACTGTTGGTTTCTGAGTTATGCTGTTCACAGACACACAGACAAACACACACACACACACACACACACACACGGACATGTTTCCAAAAATGCTTTTTTTGGACTCAGGGGGTCTCAAAACATGTATTTCCGGTAAAATCTCGGTATCAAATTTTTGGGTGGAATACAATACCTCCCCTACTTACTATACGTAGTAGAGAAAGTAAAAGATGTGCTATTACATGAAAGCATTTTTGGATAATAAAGATTATGATAATGGTCGCACAGTATGCTCTGAGGTCCCAAAAAAGGCAGGCCAAGAGACATATTAGCTCAATAACTATATACTTAACCTCAAGGCATTAATCGCGCTACGCTTCCTTTTTTTATACATAGTCTCTCTCTCACGCTTGAATTTTAAAAGGAACGTGGGAACGTGTAACATCAGAGAGAGCGCTGGACGTGGTTCCACTTACAGAGCACAAGGCAAAACTTCAACGCTCGAAAACGGCCCTAAATATTGTTTTGATAGCCACCATCAGTCAGCCACCACGAAATTTTATTAAATTCGAGTTTCGAACGAATAGATTATTTTATTAAGTTACTCTACAAATCCTTGATATTTCGTAAACAAGAATTTCTGAACACACTGTAAAACTTCTATAACGAAGTGAATTGTTGTTTGTAGACATTGAGGCAGTATTTTTAACACTTAAATGATTTCAGTCAATTTATATGTATATATATATATATAATAACAGCCCGCCTTAAAGCAATATGTGTATGTAACAATATATAAATAGTGTATGTTACAGTCATTGTATATGTTTATATTATTGTATAAATGTAATTATGTTATGTGAATGTATTACGTAATTTAATAATGTAGGAGCTGTGAGAATAATAGGTTAAAACTTGCTAACAATGAGGTAACAATGAGATAGCCTTGAGGCAATAATGAATTTGAAAGTTTAATGTTACTAGTCACTATTGGAGTAACAATAATGCAAATTTTGAGACGTTTATAAATAGCCAATCAACAACCAGAAAAAGCTTTAGTTACATGAAGGTACTCTATTAGAGTAGGATTAGCCAATCAGAAATTGAAATACAGCAAAATTTACAAATTTAAGCTGTAGAAATCAAGTCAGTTGCTTGTAGACAGTGCTCATAACTGGACGCGTTGGTTGTAGACAGTGTTCCTAGCCGAACGCGGGATGCGTCCTCGAAAAATTTAATACGTATTCGTGTGAGACGAAAATAGTTTGTGCTAAAAAGTGCAAGTAATTAATAAAATAATCTCACAGCTCTCTATATCAGTGAAGTGTTATTTAAATCGTATCAAGCATTAATAAAAGGAGTGAAGTAAAATTATAATCTGTGTAAGACTACATTCTTAGCCGCACTACTCCCTGCAAAGAAATCCATCTCTCTAACAAAAATACTGACGCATCCGAGGCAAATATAAATATATAATATTTAAAGAAACAGTCAAATTACAAAAATTACAAATTTTTAAATTTGGGACGAAGGCTACCGGGTACAATACGTGCGGTTGCAACTACTTCAAGTTCGGCTCCCCAATAGTTGAACTACAATACAACTCCTACTTCAAATTGGCTTTCCATGCGTGAAGCAAGCCCTTATTCAACATTTAAAGCGAGATATCGGAGCCAATGTCATTTATCATGAAGTTGCACTTCTGGGGATCGTAAAATGCTTCTCACACAACCCAGATAACTATACATAATGCATGCACAACCAGTATAGCGCTATTGAACAGCAATTCGAGAGCAGATTAATTAAGCGCCAATTACTTAAGTTAAATTTACCTAGCTTTATTAATAGCATCATTTAGCGTGTATCAAGAGACTATAAATATTACTGATAACTACGTAGATAATTACATTTGAAATTGTACTACCATAGTGGCGATAAAGGGGAGGGGTTAATTACTTTTATTAGGTATATACACCTACAGCGTCATACAGCAAATGTATTCTCACTCTGATGCAAAACATTCATATGAAAGAGCTTTGTTGTCATTTAATGAAATTGGTTTATACTTACGTACTAAAATATGTCCTACGCCGTGGCGCTGTGGGCTAGAGCGTGAAACTCTCGGCTACGGAGTTCGATCCCGACTATGGAGGTGCGGATGTTTAGACCTGGGTATAGGACTGGTGCCTACTCAGCATCGTGAGGAAAAAGAGGAGCTACGATAGGTAGCTTCCTAGCCCCATATGCCAAGTTTCTGGTTAGGGATGCGTGATGCTGGCCACACCACCTTCCCGTATCGGTTGAATGATCACCTGTCTCTTCCGTGCGTAAGTGAGCATGAGATCAGCAGTCGGGTTGGCAGACACAGACCCTGTGTAGCGCCACAGTATTTATTCTTTTTGTCAGATAGCATATTATAAAGTACCAGGTTTATCATCAGGTACGAAATAGGAGCTGGAACCATTTCGATTTCTTCTCCTGTGGCAAGGAAATCCCGATGAAGGGAGTGAGGAAACCGTAGCAGACTTATTGCCAATTGCTGCCCTACGTCGCACGCGTAGCTTTATAAGCTCGAATGACGGTTTAATTAATTCCATTCACCTCCTCCCCCGTTCTTTACGAAATTACTGTATAATGACAGAAGATTATTGTGGTAAATCCTCTCCTTTAACCCCATATAGTTGTAATTTCGTACAGCAGTCTCTATTCCTAATAACGGATGAAAACTCCGATATTCACGCAAAAGGATTAAAAATATCGGGGAAACATGTGACTTTCTTAATCTCCCCCGACTTCCAAGTTCTGGAAGTGTGGCATTACCTATAAGAACCCTTAATGGGTACGTATTGGTCGGAACGGTCTAGTAATTTTTATTTTCCCTACTATATACATAGTAGGTAGAGAAGGTATTGCATTCCACCCAAAAATTGGATACCGAGATACAGAAATATATGTTTTGAGACCCCCTGAATAAAGAGAATTTTTAGAAAACGTTCGTGTGTGTGCGTCTGTGTTTGTGAACAGCATAACTCAAAAACCAAAAGTTGGATAAGTACCCAACTCGGTATTAGAGCTCACCATCTTCGAAGCATGCGATACGAAGATGTTCAGAAAAAATCTTTCTACCCCAACTACACGTTACGATGTTTAACGATTTCGATTAACATACCTATATTAAATATATTTACATTAAAAACAAAATGTATATCTTGTCGCAGTTCTCGGTATCTTGTGTTATCTTATTTGTTGGGCGCTTATTGTTTAATTATTTTTTTTAAATGTGGGTTCTTTGTCCCCGGCTAGCTGTTATAAATCAGTCGAGCACGTGTCTCTAAGCAGGGTGTGTAAGCGGAAAGGAGTTGTTACTAAAATATAACACTCATAAAAATATCTGAATCCGGACTTTTATTGCCGTCACCCTTAATTAATAATTGACATATATAATCTTTATATACTGTGATATTTCCGAATGTAACTACACTCGTTTTAGTTGCCGCGCACCAATTACTTCCCGTACTTTATATTTTTGTATCTAACTCTGCGACGTGCACCTCGTGAGAGATTCTTCAGAACTGTGCGACACTTGCCTATGTCTCGAGAATATATACTCCTTCACCTTGAATTGCCTAAACATTATAATATAGCTCCTATTGGTTACCAAATTTTAGCGTCTGTTTTGGTCAGCCAATCACTACTACTAACATATATGCTCTGGGGAAGATATTCCCTCCATTTCTAACAAAGGCACGCTACCATGACGTCATTTTGTTTATCTCTTCCTAGTGATAGACAACTCACCCCCTCGGTTTATTGTTACCCACTTCTATTGTCAGTTTCAGTTAGGCCGTGTAAACTTATTTCCTAACAATACT
Organism: Deroplatys truncata; assembly: GCA_030765065.1. Taxonomy (NCBI): domain Eukaryota; kingdom Metazoa; phylum Arthropoda; class Insecta; order Mantodea; family Mantidae; genus Deroplatys; species Deroplatys truncata. Next base: position 139,254,994 of record CM060986.1, read on the forward strand.
TATGGCTAACAAACATCTAAAATCCTGTACATACAATAATATTAATTTACACTACAATCACTCTGGCATTCGTAGCATGTTATGATATAAAATATTGCCTTAATCTTGAATTTTCTGGGAATAGCCTTTGAAGACCTCTTCATTCGGAAGAAATTTGATATAATCTTTATAACTGGTAAACGTTAAGCGATAGACGAAAACATACTGTAGATCTCTTAAGAGCACACAATTTATTCAAAATATTTTTTGGCATAAGCCATTTCTGAGATATCCGTTATTATTGCTTCGAATTGTTCATTTCTTGACCACTCTTTTAATGTCCTTTCAACTTTCAGTTGCTTCTCGCGACTGCACGGAAACAGTAGAGAATTCTAAGATAGTGTATAGCTTCCTGTTAATAAACATTTGACTATTCACTGTTCTCTTTGTATCTATAACGAAATGTATAATGTAATATTTCTGCAAAGGTTTATTTGGATTAAAACTTAGAAGATATACAACCTTTAGTAAGAATATTTTTATACTCAGTAAAAAATAGAGGGTAGAGAAAGTCATTTGAATGTATCAAATCAGATTTTTAGTTATAATCAGAGTATATAATCAGTTTTTAACATAAAAACTACATAATTTGAAATGATACAGAAATCCTTAACATTGTTGTTTCAGGACCTCTGCGACAAACTCTGAGGAAGGATAGATCTCGCAGAGGGGAACATTTTTTGTCAAGAAACCACCATCCGACGCGTCCTTACGGAGTCATTCACCCCGATTTCAAGTGTATCCGATAGGATAGGTACGAGAGACGCAGCCAATACACGTTGACTCTCTCCTTGTTTACAACCGCAGAATCAAGTGACGTCGTCTTTTTCTTGTCCCTTACATCTGGTTAGGTTTGGTGGGTCGGAGACAACAGCCCAATTTAACTCAAACGGTTGAGAAGATGGTTTGTTGCTGCTACGTATAGAAAGCCGATTTGAAGAGCCGGTCCTCGTAGCCGTGGTCGCTGGAGTGGTCGCTCCGGCGCTCCGCCAAGCTGTGGGTCGCGGGTTCGAGTCCCGCCACGGGCATGGGTGTTTGTGTGTGTATGTGTGTTGAGGAAATAACGGTATGAAAACAGTAAAACACAGTAGCATAAACTGGGTACAACAAGGGAACTTAAAAAAAAAGTAGGTTGTATTGTAGTTCAAATGTTGGGGAGCCGAACTTGAAGTAGTTGCAACCGCACGTATGGTAAAAAGTTTCCGGTGGCCTTTGCCCCAAATGTAACTTTGTAATTGTTATTGTTTCTTTATATATTATATATTTATGTTTGCCTCGGCTGCGTCAGTATTTATATTTTTTTAGAGACATGAATGTCTTCGCAGGGAGTGGTGCGACTGAAGAATGTAGGCTTACACAGATTATAATTTTACTTCACTCCTTTTATTAATTATTGACACGATTTAAATAACAATTCACTGTTATAGAGAGAGAGAGAGAGAGAGAGCCGTGAGATTTTTTATATTAATTACCTGCAATTTTTAACACGTAAGCTATTTCTGTCTCACCCAAAATACATATTAAACTCCTCGAGGACGTGTCTCGCGTCCGGTTAGTAACGCTGTCTACAAGTAACTGACTTCTGAATTTGTAAATGTTGCTCCATTTTAGTTTCTGATTGGCTAACCCTAGTCCAATAAAATGCCTTCATTTAACTAAGGCTTTTTCTGGTTGTTGATTGGCAAACTGTCTCAAAAATTACATTATTGTTGTTCCAAGAATTGCCAGTAGCATTTAAACTTCATTTAAATTCATTATTGCCTCAAGTTTACCTCATTGTTACCTCATTGTTAGTAACTTTTAACCTATTATTCTCACCGCTCCTACATTTTTAAATTACGTAATACATTCACATAACATTATTACACATGTATACAACAATATAAACATATACAATGACTGTAATATACCTTCTTATATATTGTTACATACACATATTGCTTAAAGGCGGGCTGTTATTGAATTTATATATTATATAATTAAACTGAAAGCATTTAAGTGTTAAAAATACTGCCTCATGGTATGTCAAAACGAAAGGTGTCAGCAGATGATCCGGAAGGTACAGGGACTGGGGCCGAACACTTCGCACCTTGTTTTCAGTTTGTCCAGTGGTTTCTGAAACGAAGTATCGCAGATCCTACATTTCCCGCGCCCATCTTGTTTACCGACGAGGCCTGCTTCACACGAGACGGATACTTCAACAGCAAGAACAGCCACATCTGGGATGTTGAGAACCCTCATGTATGTATGAAACCTCAATATATTGAGTATTCCATAATAATCTGGGCTGGAATCGTTGGTAATCATTTGCTGAGACCTTTCGTTTTGCCAACCTGTTTGAGTATAGGCGCTTTATTCAGCGGTTGCGCGTCCGGATACGCGTCGGAGGAAGGTGGGTTCTTCATAAAAAAATCTGATGTGTTACACTCACGACTTTCTCTACTCTTGTACAAACTATTTTTACAAACGCTTATTCTCCATATGCTTCATGTTAATCGAGATGTTAATCTTATTGCTAATTTTCTTGTAGATGCAAGGGGAATTGATAGGCTTTAAGCGATAGTCAAATATTTTAAGAGCTGGTTGCTATGTGGAGTATTCCATTCTCTTTGCATTACCAGGACAAAAAAAAATGAGTAACGAATTTGAGAAAAAGTATGAGTAGTGGAAAACTTAAGGAATAATAAGCAATATCTCGAGAATGGTTCACTCAATAAAAAAATGTATAGGATATAAATTGTGTATTTTAACGCGATCTACATTTTTTGTGTAGTAAACTTTTGTCTCTCTCTTATGCTTTACCAGTTATGCAAAAGTCGTTCACAACGAAGAATACTTTTGGAGACATTCCCAGAAAATGCGAGATATACATTTCATTTGTCATGAAAATATCTTAAAAATATGATATTTTAATCAAAATCGTTAGAGCCATTTTTGAGAAAATTAACATTTTCGAAAAATGTTCCATGTAAAGGGTAATCTGGGGTGGGGCGATTTTCTTGAAAACCTTTGTGTCGCATCTCTGGAAGATACCGAACCTAAATACCAAGTTTGGTGTTTATCCGACTGTTCGTTTCTGAGTTATGCTGTTCACAGACACACACACACACACACGGACATGTTTCCAAAAATGCTGTTTTGGATTCAGGAGGTCTCAAAACATGTATTTGCGGTGATATCTCGGTATTTAATTTTTGGGTGGAATACAATACTTCCCCTACTTACTATACGTAGTAGAGAAAGTTAAAATGTTCTCCTCTGCGAAATCTATTGTTCTTCAAAGTTTGTCGCCGAGGTGGTGAACCATCCTGCATACAGAAACAGAGATGAAGCCAATGAATATAAAGATTCTTCACTACTAGCCAATCAAGATAACCTCTTTGGAAAAGTAACGTAGTCTGAGATCATGTAGAAAAATCTTATCCTGAGTTGTTGATTATAAAGTATCGGGCGATTTATTTTTATTGTTAGCTAAACAAAATGTTTTCGCTTTCTACAATTATTTAACGTACCCTGCAAACGATCTTGATTAAGCATACGAAGGAAATAAAGGAATACTTTCATTAAAGTATGTTGACATTGGTATTGCATGTTATCGTAGCGTTATAAGCGGGTTCGATTCTCTTTTATTTTGCTATTTTAGTTGCAAAATCGCGACCATCTGCAGTACGTGAGGTTTAAGCATGACCGTTTTGACATTACCTGACCAGTCTAGGAGGAGCGGGTGCTTTAATGACGGCCCAAGTGTGAGGCAGTGTGTTTAACACTTGAATAATTTCAATTAAATTATATAATATGTAAATTCAATAACAGCCCGCCTGGAAGCAATATGTATGTAATAATTTTTAAAAATGTGTAACAGTCATTGCATATGTTTATATTATTGTAAACATGTTTAATAATGTTATGTGAATGCATCACGTAATTTAATAATGTAAGAGCTGTGAGAATAATAAGTTTAAAGTTGCTAACAATGAGGTAACAATGAGAAAACCTTGAGGCTATAATGAGTTTGAGAGTTTAAATGCTGTTAGTCATGATTAGGGCAGCAATAATGTAAATTTTATGACAGTTTAAAAATAGCCAATCAACAGCCAGAAAAACCTTCAGTAAAATGCACCTATTCTATTGGACTAGGATTAGCCAATCAGAGACTTGAAATACAGAAGTTTATGGGTTTGAACGGTTGAAATATGTTCAGTTGTCTGCAGGCCTTGTTAGCAACCGGATGGAAGATGCGTTCTCTAGAGAAATATTACGTATTTGTGTGAAACGAAAATTAAGTATACGCGTTAACAAAGTACAAGTATTAAATAAAATAATCTCACAGCTCTTGATATCAGTGTAGTGCTATTTAATTTGTGTCGAGGATTAATAAAAAGAAGTGGATTTAAACTTAAAATCTGTGTAAGCCTACATTCTTGTCCCACCACGCCCTGATTAAGAGAAACGTGTCTCTAAGACAATACTGACGCAGCCGAGGCAAAAACAAACATAAACAATATCTCTAGAAGCAGTTTAGTAACAAAGTAAAAACAATATTTTTTTTAAACTTGGAGCGTAACAACAAAAATACTTCTTCAAATGGGCTTCCCAAGTGTGAGGCTAATAAATAAACAGTAAACAAAATAACTACTTCAAGTGCTATCTCTTTCTACTTTCCATGCCTCAACTTAAAGCAAATGTACCATACATACATATTGTTTGGTATGAGACATCTGAGCCATTTGTCCTATTTTACTTGGATATTGTGTGGCGTAAAACTATTTTATACTTCATGGCATTCTCATCTAAAACTCGGGCCTTCTGCGCCAGCGTGTTCTTTTATAGCTGCAATGTCTTTATGTTCGATTATAAGGGATTTGTTGAGTGGTTTTTGAGATTGCCCCACTTGCACACACAGAAACATATCATACAGATTCGTTATAATATTAACGTACAAAGCATTCGGAAGGTAAAAGTAACTCGCATGTCCATTTCTGCATTGTCCACATATTGTCTTGAAATTATAATTATGATTTGGGATCGAAAGTGAATTTTAGCAATCCATTAGTTGGCATATTGCACGTATTTGATCTTTGGAAGGAAGAGGCGAGGTGATGGACTACAAATGGCAGCCGTATCTGACGGTTGCAGGCATAACACTGCGTTTTCATAACATTTTCAGGTAATAAAATTCGGTAGAGTAACTCCTAGATGTCCCCTTCCATAAACCAGCAAGGTTAGATTCGAGCATAAGATTCCCAATGGAATTAATTGTTCTTTCACACAAGTCGTGTGTTGGACTGAGCTGGAAATATAGAATCAGATGACTGTAAAATTCAATGCCATAGCCGGGATTTGAACCATGGATCTCCCGGTTTCCGTCCGGTTGCTCTAACCACTACGCTACAATGGCAACTTTCGAGCACGCCATTAAATTCTCCAACTAATTCGCATTTTCCCCCGTGAACCACAAGGAGATCTCAAGTTGTATTGAGATGTCATACCCCAATGGCGACTTCATTGTAAGTACTTTAAGTCCTGGACTTTATGGTTTCAACCACTATCAGGTCAATTAATGGAATTAATTGTTCTTCCATACAAGCCGTGTGTTGGACTGGGTTGGTAAGGTAGAATCAGATGACTGAAAAATTCCAAAGCCGGGATCAAAACTGTTCTTCTCAAAGCACATCCTCCAACAGTCACCACCGGCCCTACGATCCTGAACATTGAAGAAACGTTGAGAGGGAATGAAGATCACAGATGGGAAAATTACTGTGTTTAAGACTGTATCCAATCTTTCACCTAGTGATAATGAGAAACCAAGATATCTCCTTGGTGAGATGATCGGTTACCTCGGGGTTTTGAATGCGGGAGCACCCAATTGCGTACCTTAAATCGAGAGACCAAATCAGTTTGATAGTTTACCTTCAAATACTGGGCAGTATGCGCAGTGAGTGTGAGAGAATGCAGCTGGAAAATCATGAAACTGAGTTATTCCTCTGTAAATTATGAGAAAAGAAAAGGATATAAAATTAAAAGCATTTATCTCGCTATTAAATACAGGACCTGTTCCTCAGTACTCTAGTATCTGCTACTTCACACACACACACACACACACATGATATTCACACACATATCGTAGAATCATACTTTATCCAAAACAAAATGAGATTAGGATCAAGTTTTCCGCTGTAAAAATTATTCCAAGTCCAGTAACAAAATCTGCTCTTGATGCGGATTATCCAGTTTAAGTTAAGTCTGTAGTAATCTCTGTTTTAACTTCAATAGCTTTGCTTCCTGTCGTAAAGACCTATAGAAAATTCCCATTTACTTTGAAATATGCATAAGTATGCTTGAGGAATTTTGCCTAGAACATTTAACGTAAACTGGAGTTGCTTGTGTGAGTGCACTACATTGTTTTCTAAGTGTCTAAATCCTGAATGCTTCCCGTTTCAGTAAATGCATTTACAAAGTAAATCTCGCTTCAATTTGGAACGTAATGTCTGAGAATCTCTTTTGGTATGATCTGCTTACTATCGAGTCGATTCCCTAATCCTACACGAATCCTATGTGAATATCTAATATGGAATAAAATAATGTACTCGAATTTATAACTTTCTGTTTCAGAGAAACATTGCAACTCGTAAACACATTATTGATCAGTCGAGGAATTTCTGTAGCCTGAATACTGATAACATTCGCTAAATATCGTAATTATTCGCCGATAGCTTGGGTTTTGCTTGTCTCTTATGTTTGAACTCCTCAGAGAGATGAGGTGCTCAAAGATAAGAATTCAGTTAGTCAGATTGCCAGTTTCGGTAGCTGCTGTTGGGCGGTGTTGTTTACCAACTGTATTTCTATTAGTCGGTTGTTTTCGTGTCTGACTCAGGTTGTCCACCTGGATCATGGAGTTCGATATTGCTAGTGTGAATAGACACATCTCTTCCTTGATGAGTTTCTTGTATGGTATAATAAGCCGAAAAGTTCAATTGCTAAAAGGCTTACTGAGTGGAATATTCATCCGGATTTGTCATTACCGATGTTTCGGCATTAAAATGCAGTTATTTTGCGAAGCCATAGAAGTGATTTATTTTTGCTAACTTTGTATCATTGATTTTGTGTAGGTCTGGTCATTTGATCTTTATATATACAGTGTCCTAGTTCCTTTTGCCTTTTAGGCAACATTTAACTGTTTTGATTATTTTGATTTTGTTATGCTTTATTAAAGTTGTTTAGTTGTTCTGAGTTTATCTAAACTGTTAACTTGTCCAGCTTTTACCTGAATTGATAGTTTGTTCACAGTTTAATTATCTATCTTTTGTAAGGGACTTGCTTCACGGTATAATGAGAATTATTTCTTAGTAGTATTGATAATGGCCAGGGAAACGTGAGGTGAAGAATGGTAGTGATTGAGCTGAATGGGGAAAATCTGTTATTTATTTATGTTAAGATAATTTAACTTATGTCTCTCATGCAATAATTACGTGATTTGTTTGAAATCGTGCAATAACATGTGAAGTAGATATTGTCTTTACGTTGTTTGCACCACGATTTGGGCGTCAATTTGAAGTAGTTTGTATTGAATGAGTTGTATTATATTTCAACTGTTGGGGAGCCGAACTTGTAGTAGTTGCAACCGCACGTATAGTACCCGGTAGCCTTTGCCCGAATGTTTAAAAATATGAAGTTTGTAATTTTACTGTTTATTTAAGTATTATATATTTATGTTTGCCTCGGCTGCGTCTGTATTACTGTTAGAGACATGAATTTCTTAGCAGGGAGCAGTGCGGCTGAGGAATGTAGGCTTACACAGATTATAATTTTACTTCACTACATTTATTAATCCCTGACACAATTTAAATAGCACTTCACTGATATAGAGAGCTGTGAGATTCTTTTTATTAATTAATTACACTTTTTAACACGTAAACTTATTTTTCGTCTCACACGAATAGATATTATATTTCTTGAGGACACTTTTTGCATCTGGTTAGTAACGCTGTCTGCAGGCAACTGAACTCTAAATTTGTAAAATTTTCTCCTTTTCAGTTTCTGATTGGCTAATCCTACTCCAATAGAATACCTCCATTTAACTAAAGTTTTTTCTGGTTGTTGATTGGCTATTTTATAATCTGTAACTAAAATTACATTATTGTTACTACAAGAATCAAAAGTAGTACTGTTAAACTTTCTTACTCATTATTGAGTCAAGGTTACCTCATTGTTAGCAATTTTTAACTTATTATTCTCACAGCTCCTACATTATTAAATTACTTAATATATTCACATAACATTACTACACATGGATACCATAATATAAGGATATGCAATGACTGTTACATACATTTTACAAATTATTACATACACATATTGCTTCAAGGCGGGCTGTTATTAAATTTACATATTATATGATTAGACTGAAATTATTTAAGTGTCAAAAATAAAACCTCACATGATGGTTTCTGAAAACTTATGAGTATGGAAATGTTGTGTGTTCATGCTGGATATGATGATGTATATTGCTCTGTGACAAACAGTTGTTAATTAAACCTAGGGTACCCGAATTTAACTGTTGTGAACAAATGCTGTTATCTTGTATCGATCTATAGGTCCTAAGACTTCATAGTTGATGCTTCTGCATTTCAGTAATTTCAGTAAAAGACACGATTAAGAGTGCAGCAAGGAGAATGCTAATAACAATGTAATGTAGTAACAAATGTAGGTAAACTCAGTCTTGAGATGATACGAGTGTGTTTAGTGGAAGCGCATGTAGTGACTAAGAATTTAGGTTAAAGTAACCTGAATTACTGAAACATTTAAATATAATATGCGAAAATGCATTTTCATAAAAAGAAAACATTAACACAATAATTTCAAATCCTAACGCAGATTTTGAGATGTTATTACAATACATTGAATGTACGCATTCATGCAATTGCAGGATGAAATAGTTCTTTTCCACGTAGTAGAAACTTGGCCTTGCATACAATTTCTAAAACACACACATGAAAATGAAAACGATATAAAATTAATATTTTAAGCTGACCATCTTAATTATTTTTGGGCGCCAAGATGAAATAAACAAAGAAGGGCGGAAACGATTGTCTGTGCTGGAATATAAACTTCCTCATATATTACTTTTTGAAGTCAGAAACATGTCAAAGATTATCAAGATGCATAGAAAAATCTGAAATCAAAACATTTGAAAATTTACTGCGTTACCATATGAAAATCGAGCATTAAAATATTTTGACATCTCTACCTTATGGAAAATTTTGAACGTAAAAAACTGACCCTAAAGCTTGTCATGTACGATTTGTTTAATAAGCACGATATTTTGAACATCATACCAAAAACACGAATTGCATCCGCATTAAGGCAAAAAAGGTTTAGCAGGTGCATTTTTCTTCTACAAATCTAATTTTTAATCAGAACTACTAAACTAGCATGGACGTATATATGGGTCAGTTTCATCTTTCTCTAGTCCACAAAAACGCGTCCGTAAACGTAGAAAACCTACACAGTTTTACACTAGTGCATCTTAGTAGCCCAAGTGTCCATCTTTTGCTAGCCTTTAGCACCTCCTAGTTTCCAACCAACATGCGTCAATATCTATAGTGCTACGTAACCTCCAAAAGGAAGGGATAAATTGAAGGATCACAAAACGTGATCAAATCTTATGGCGGTAGGCACACTGAAACGGGGTCCCTAATGTTTACAGCTTGTGTATCTTGGTAGATCGACGGACCATTTACTCGCGGACAAGCTCGGGTAGGAATTTCAATGCCAGGATACAAACACTACCCTCCTCAAAGCAAATCCAACGCATATGACGTCTACCATGCCTGCTATCCCTCCATTTTCACCTTAACTTGTACCTTAATTATACATATATGTTCAATAACCCACGCACTAAGTTTTTCTGTAATAATATTAATGCCTTATGTATCTGTAACCTTGAAAAATGACGAAGGACATGAAATTCAGGGAAGGAGGACTGGAAAATTCCATTGTCATCTCACTATTTGCCTAGTGACTAGGAAAGACACAAAAATAACCTTAGTCAGGATGGTCGGTTATCTTGGGATTTAAACCTAGGATCTACCAAAAGCAAGCCTCATACACTATCGCCTTAGCCATCCCCGTCGGCACCTTTGGTGTAAAACCATTATCATTACAGCAGTTAGTTAGCTATTTCAGTTTTCGTAGCAAAGTAAATAAAATGTATTCTTGTTTATTGGATAGATTCGTTCAGCATTAGAAATGCTATTCAGAACCAGGATAAAATACATAATAACAATTTAAACTAATCTGAGGTCAGCCACATGAGGCCCCTCTGACGCCAAAGTTACAATATTGTACATACGGATCACTGATAGTCATCTAATTCAGTTACTTCAGGAAGAAAGCAGGAAGTCAAGACAGCTTTGATCCGGGGAACCACATCAGATGTTCGTCCCAAGGAGAACTACACTGCGTGAACATGCTGAAAAAATGTGTGAGCCTGAGAGGAAATATCCGCAGAGATGGTGCTGAGTCCAAGTTCATGATGTATTCGGGTGTTTCTGACGTACTGACGTGCGTTCAGTATAAACCTTAAAGCTTTATTTTGAAAGGCCTGCAGAAGATTAATTTTGGTTGCAACTGCACCTCCCCAAATTGGACAAACATATGTGAGTAAAGGACAAGAGTTGAATAGAAGGAAACCACATGGTATAGTTACATGCTGGTAGAGGCCTAAAGGTTCACATGAAAAATTAAATTAATTTTTAGTACTCAGCACGTACATTAAGGGGACGAAAAGTAGCTTGGAGGTTAAGAGGAAGGCGTGGGTTTTTCATTGCACAAAATCCAAAACACAAATCTACTTCCCATTCTTACATTTATTCCCCAGCCGGTTGGGTCCCTACGTTATTAAATATGAAAGGTGAGGGAAGAGGTTAACCGATCCAAAGGCCGGCTTACACACGGGATCTGCTTCTCTCGGAATCCTAGCAAGACAGAAGCTATATCTTCCACACACGTGGCTAACAAACCTAACAGACAGGAGTGACGTAAACAACAACGTGTCTGGTAATGACAATGTAGAACAATGTCTGACAATGACAATGTAACCCCCCAAATTATTAATACACCACATCATTTGCAAAGTAGACTTGCGGTTGAGAATAGGATACAGTTTGCGTGGTGTGAAGTAAGCGAGATTGAATTTTAAATTAATCTAAAAGTTCCAGGTTGTTCGACGATCAAAAAGTAGCCAAGATATTTAACAATGGTTTCTGCACGTTTCCAGGTTATGGGAATAGTTTGTAAAGTAGTAGTAGAAGGGGGAACAATGGGACGACGCAGTGTAAAAAACATGGTTTCACATTTCTTGTAGTTCAAAACAATCCTCCAGTTATCGATTCATGGTACTAGAATATTAAAAGACGTCTCTAATCTGTGAGCTGCAATGTAGCTTCATTACATGCAGAACCTAGCAGAGATCTGAAATTGAACTCCATTGATAATGATTGAATTTTTGAGATCACGATAGCATAAAGGCAAAGCAGTTTTCTTCCTCCGTGATCATATCAAGGCGGAGAACGGAAATGAACGTAGGAGAAAAATATTTGTTTTTATGTTATGTTGTGTTACTTCTACTGGCATTGATCGCTGGAGTAACAGTAAGCTTATTGATTGTTGGAAATCCATTCTCATGTAATTATTTTTAAGATCAACACCGGGGAGTATCTAAGAAATGCTAATTTCCCATGATTAGTCTCTATGTCTGCACTGTATACTCGTATTATGTAACATTCTAGCTTTAGACGAGTGTTTAATTTGCCTCCTTGGCTTAACAATGAAGGTGAAAATCCAGCCTACAATCTCTTTTTATATAAGTTATCAGAAACTTATGCAATGCTTATTGTTGAATAAACCATATTGATTACGCAATGAAATATGTTTTCAATGGTCCATTTCACTCATAGCTGAAACGCAATTAAAATTGCCAAGTAATCCTCTTAGGGAGAGTATTTAACTAATGCTTCATTGCACACCTAATAGTAATGTAATTTTCGAAGGCAATGGTAATAATTAATTACATGTGGTGATACAATGGTAATTAATTACATGTGAATCCTAAAATGTGTACAGCTCTCGAAATTAAAGCGGCTACTAATTCTGATCACGTGGCATTATGCTAGCTATTGACTTAGATGAATATTAAGTGCTTTTGTTCCATTTATATGCCGCCTTTAATAGCTAAAGTCACCGAGCGAGGTGGCGCTGCGGTAACGTGTGCGACTTGCATTCAGGAGATCTCGGGTTCGATCCCCGGCGACCGCCCACTCTGACCCATGATGATGAGATTTTCTTGGTTTTCCCGAGTCGGCAGGCGAATCTTATAGTGATTTATCTTCTACCACGACTTTCCTGCCCCTAATTTTCTGCATCTAGCATCTTGTCATTTGTTTCAGGCCTGAAGGATAGGCAAAGGCGCTTGGCAGGTTGCAGCTGTACGGTCGAACTGTACTCTGTAGAAGTCCCTGGCGTTCTTGCGGAACTGCTTAGTTAGAAGCCGCCTCCGGTTGCTCTCGATCCCCGGGGTTAGGGCTAGTGGGTGGGCGCGGGTGGCGTAGAATACATTTGGCCTAGAAATGTTAGGGACCCTGCCCATGTTACGCCCGCCATAATCTGGATCTGGTCGCCCTTCAGGTCTTTCCCCTCATCCCGACCCTCATGGTAGAAGCAGAATGGTTCGTTGTGCCCTATTTTCAGTCCTCTGTCCCGAGCCTCTCCGTTCATTAGTACTTTTAACTTTACCTTTGACATCTAAGATCGTATTAGTAGCTTTGGCTTTGGAACAATTGCACATTGGCAGTGAAGTTCAACCGTTAACTATTGTGTTAATCTTTGGGGGCTTACTTTGCCTTTTCCTTCTAAGAATTAAAGTCGCATACACATTTACACTTTCGCTCATACTTCCAAACTCTAGAAACGAAGGGGAATAATTCTGGCTATAGAAAACTTCCCACTCCATCGGGAATCAAACCCGGGACCTTTGGATTCACAGACCAACATGCTTTAGTTGTGTTCTGAGCTCGTGAACCCAGGAAGGAATGCGCGCACACAAGTATACAGGCATGATGATATAATGAATCAAAAGTCGCGTACAGTTATACACGATGTTGAAAAATAACATGCAGCCTACCTTATACTAGTGGCCATGCTAATTCCATATCCTATTCTTACATTAGTGAACTACTAGGATACACCGAGTAAAGTAGCCTATGTGAATGCTGCAGGTGATGCTGACCAAGACCCTATTGTTCGCTGCACAGGAACTGATTGCGTAACTAGACTGCACTTTACGCTCTCTCCACCCCTCAGCATGGGAGCCCAGTACACAACAGTAGCTACCAACTGCAGGGGCAGTCAAATATCAAGTTGTTTTAAAACATTCAATATCTAAAAGTGTCCGTGTATTTCTTATTTGAGTTGAAAACAGAGAATATATTTACGCACAACGCTAAATTTCAAACGCTTGTGTTTTTCTGCCGAAATAATCTGTCAGTACTGGTAAAATTCATTACAAATGTTGTGATAAGTAATGCTAAACATTTAAAAATATTAGTTTATTCTCCCTGTAGGGTATCATTAATATCTCCTGCATACAACTTTGAAATGTGTCAATAAATATACCTCAAATCCTTATGAAAGATGCAGCCGTTCGGCTATATTTTTCGTATGTGTAGAGACAAGTCCAAAAACCAAAGCTAAGGGGTGCACCGAAATAGTGAATGCTGGTACAATATATTTGAAGCAAATGGTACGAGCCTACTGCCAATCTGGTAGAGTGATCAGGGTTCTGGCTTTCCAAATCAACTGGTATGGGAGAATTATTCTTTTATTATAATCCCTCCCTAATCTTCGCAGAGTTTGGAAGTGTGTGTGTTTCCTAATGATGAATCATATTAACGTTAAATACCTACAGTGAACGAGTTAGGAAGTCCATCAGTTGTTTATAAAGTTAAAGCCCCTAGTATGACCATGGAAGTTACTGGGGGCTATACCAATGAAAAAAATGGTATGATCTGCGTTTAATATGAACTACCCCACCCAAACTACCCTTTAAATATAACGATTTTCGATATCTTTTGTTTTCTGAAATATGGCTGTAACAATTTTAATTGAAGTGCATACATTTAAGAAATTTATATGAAAAGTTGCACATATTTAATTTACAGCGAATAGCTAGTCAGGAGCTTTTCAATCGGACGATACTTTGTATAACTGTTTGCAATTGGTAAACTAAAAAAACAGTCAAAAACATGCTACTCAAAAATTTTAGACCTCTTCAAAACGCACAAGTTATTTCCAAAAACCTTCTACGTAGCGTCAGCCATTTCTGTGATATCGTTTACTATTAGTTTGAATTTTTCAACATGTCATTTTTTTAAAGTACTCTCAATACTCAATTGTTTATCCCAATGTCGTGGAATGAGTCTGGAATTTCAAAGCCAAGGCCAGCAATTTTTACTTTCTCTAATACGTATAGTAAGTAGGGGAAGTATTGCATTCCACCCAGAAATTCGATACCGAGATTTCACCGGAAATATATGTTTTGAGGGCCCCTGAATCCAAAAAAGGTATATTTGGAAACATGTCCGTGTGTGTGTGTTTGTCTGTGAACAGCATAACTCAGAAACGAACAGTCGGATAAACCCTAAACTTGGTATTTAGGTTCAGTATCTTCCAGAGATGCGACACGAAGGTTTTCAAGGAAATCCCCCACCCCAGATTACCCTTTACATGGAACATTTTTCGAAAATTTTAATTTTCTCAAAAATGGCTGTAACGATTTTCATTAAAATATCATATGTTTAAGATACTTTCATGACAAATAAAATGTATATCTCGAGTTTTATGGGAATTTCTCTCCAAAAGTATTCTTTATTGTGATCGAGTTTTGCATAACTGGTAAACCATAAGAGATAGACAAAATTTTACTACACAAGAAATGTAGATCGCGTTAAAATACACAATTTATGTCATATACATTTTTGTTGTTGAGTGAACCATTTTCGAGATATTGCTTGTTATTCCCTTAAATTTTCCAATACTGATACTTTTTCTCAACAGACAATTCGTTATTCTTCTTCTTTTTTTGTCCTGGTAATGCAAAGAGAATGGAATACTCCAGATAACAACCAGCTCTTGAAATATTTAACTATCGCTTAAAGCCCAGCAATTCCCCTTACATCTCCAAGAAAATTAGCAATAAGATTAACATCTCGGTTAACATGAAGCATATGGAGAATAAGCGTTTGTTAAAATATTTTGTACAAGAGTAGAGAAAGTCATGTGAGTGTAACACATCAGATTTTTAAACATTGATTGCCGACTCGGTTTGTTCAATCCCTCGTGTATCTGGAACGAAGTATGAAATTAAAGGCATTTCTGCAAATGTTTTATCTCGATAAATTGAAGGAGGTAGAAAAATAAGCTATTGTAGCAATACTTTGTAGAAGTTAGGTATATAAAAATAAACGATAATGGGCAGAGAAAGTAGTGTAAATATAACATATTACTTCCTGAATGTCTGCTGAGTTTTAATACACTATAATCTTTGAAAGTACTTTGAGTGACGCCATCCTTAAATGTTTGTGCTATGTGGTGTGATTACGGTATTGTTATTATTATTATTATTATTAATATTATTATTAATATTATTATTAATAATATTATTATTATTACCATAAGCATATGGGTAATACGCATTAGCAAACTTGGCTCATGCTATGTTTCACGTCTAGCAGAATTGTTAAATTATTTCTGATTTTAAAGATATTTCTGAATGAAAATTATAAGAATTCATAAATCCTGGAAATTGTAATGTTCCGTACTTGATCCCATTATACAGTGCGGTCGTTTTGTGGAGAGGCCACGGATCATGCGTATGCGTGCTCCGCACACTGTCTATTAAACTGGGGATTTTTGGTTCCGTATCTCCTGCGTTATTTATGAGTGGTAGTAACATTCTCTCTGAGTAATAACCTTGTTATAAGTGAACACGTTCCTGGTATCTTCGGATGAAATTTCCATTCACACGCATAAACTTTTCTTGAGTAATGTCCATAATTTGTTTTTATATTGACCTTAGTTTCGTCCGTGGCGTGGAGATTGCTCCTATAAACTTTGTTTTAGTGTTCCCCACAAATAGATACATCAATTTCGTCAATTGTTTCCTGCGTTACAACGTCTCGTTTTCGCTTTTTAGGGTTGGCGTTTAGCGATCCCCTGGCCCTAAATTTATTAACCAGACTTTTTTTTTCCGAGTGTAGGAGAAAATGATTTAATCACTAACCCCAGCCCCGATGGGAGTCGGAACTGGGAGTGTGGGACTCACCAATGAATTGGCATACCCACTAAAAACTCCTCCACCGGAGTAAGAAAGGAGAAGGTTTGCAGCGGTACCCCTAACGTACCGGCGCATTCCGAAGTGATCGTGTGACTGGGCCAAAGTGCAGTCACCAGGGGAGTAAGGATGGAGTGCTGGGAGACAGACTTGGCCAAGCCCAGTTTGCCCCGCAGCGAAGTCAAGATGAGGATAGTAGGAATTCCAGGTGATAATGTAGGATTAATGGCGCTTGGGTTTTCGGTTAGTGATGTGGATTGGAAGAAGATTGAAAAGTGTGTGGCATCACGGAGGATTCGAGGAAGTTCGGGATTAAGGTGTAGCATTCTTGAAGGTGATTGTAGTGTTCGTTGAGGTCTTTCAAGTTCTGGCTGATGGAGTTGTTGGTGGTCGTTTGGAGCTCTCGAACCCTGACAACTGAGTCTCAAAGTTCGTCGCTGCCGTCGGTGTAGGGCGCGACGAGATGACACTCTATGCGTTCCAACTTAAGTTGGGCAGACGCGAGAACCCAATTTTCGTCCTGAAGCCTGGAGATCTTGTTTAAGAGTGCAGTTATCACCCTAGCTGAGGTTTGCTGCTTGGCCTCCACAGCCGAAAGACGTGTGAAGGTTGCGCGACGTAGCTCAGCCAGCTGTGAGGAGAAGTCCTTGATTCCTGCCTGAATTGTGAACAGGGTGCCTTGAAGTCCTTAGCGGGCGTTCGTTGCGTTGCCACTGGTCGTGTGCTTGGCCCTTTCTAAGGGCTGCGTCGAGTCACTGTTGACGTCTGACAGTTCCTCTACCTGGAAGTCTAATATCAGCAAATTTCTCCTGAAATTGTCTACACACCTTTATGCAAGATTCGGTTTTTACGTATGTATCGTACATACGTATGATACTTTTCGTTCAAGCGTGAACTTGTCGACAGGCATTGCAGTGGACTAATAGCAAGGCATTAACACTCTTTAGCAAATCGCACACAACGCAGATGTCTTGAATAAGCTTTCGCCTTTGAGGTGCACGAGTACAACTCTCTTTACAACTCGAACACAAAGCAGAGACTGAAGCACAGCTGATAAAATGAACCTTGAGCAGTCATGTGCCGCCAGTTGCGCATCGGAAAAGTACCGAAGTCACTGCAGTACAGCATGCTACGCATATAGCCAGTCTATGGCCTTACGTTAAAACGACCACAGTGTACTTTTAGTGAAAATATAGTTTAGTATGTACTACCGTATTTAGGCTGTCTCGGATAGATGTAGACTGGTAGAATGGATGGACTATTCGTGCAGGTTGCAGTGGTTTCTGCTGCGATATAGAGTAGACTAAAATACATGTTCGAAATAGGTTAATCCTGTTCTGTATGAAATGCTATTTTTTTTAGTTATTCCCGCATATTTCGCGATTTCCTAGGTAACGAATAAAAAATTCTGATGTATTACACTCACATCACTTTCTCTACTCCTGTACAAACTATTTTTACAAACGCTTATTCTCCATATGCTTCATGTTATTCCAGATATCGAGATGTTAATCTTGTTGGTAATTTTCTTCTAAATGCAAGGGGAATTGGTAGGCTTTAAGCGATAGTCAAATATTTTAAGAGCTGGTTGCTCTGTGGAGCATTCCATTCTCTTTGCATTACCAGGAAAAAAAATGAATAACAAATTTCTATTTGAGAAAAAGTACAAGTATTGGAAAATATAAGGGAATAACAAGCAATATCTAGAAAATGGTTCACTCAACAAAAGAATGTATATGACATAAACTGTGTATTTTAACGCGGTCTACATTTTTTACTAAAATTTTGTATCTCTTATGGTTTACCAGCTATGCAAAAGTCGTTCACAATGAAGAATACTTTTGGAGACATTCCAAGGAAATTGTAGATATACATTTCATTTGTCATGAAAATATCTTAATCATATGATATTTTAATCAAAATCGATAGAGAAATTTTTGGGAAAATTAAAATTTTCGAAAAATGTTCCATGTAAAGGGTAATCTGGGGTGGGGGAATTTTCTTGAAAACCTTCGTGTCGCATCTCTGGAAGATACTGAACTAAATACCAAGTTTGGTGTTTATCCGACTGTGCGTTTCTGAGTTATGCTGTTCAGACACACACATACATGTTTCCGGTGAAATCTCGGTATCGAATTTTTGGGAGGAATGCAATACTTCCCCTACTTACTATAGTAGTAAGTAGTAAGTAATAGCTACAGCAACACGTTTTTCAAAGAAATGCTGCAATAATTCTTGTTTTGTGTATTTCCGAACGAATTATACGGCATAAAAACCGCATAATTATAGCTAAAGAATAAGATAAAGAGATTATTTAACTAGCATTTTAATACTAATGTGAAGCAAAATCAGTATTACATTATCAGTAAGCAATCAAAGAGTCTATACGCAAATATATTTAGTTAGTATTGCATTCATTTCTATTCACCCTTCAATCCTTTAGATGTCTCATATTGGTAAATAAGTAAATTAAATCATTAAACCGAACTTTGGAAACACAAATGAATGACACTTTGCAGCATAATATTCTAAGTTTACTTTAAAGTATCGGACTTCAGTAAACTTAATTTGAAAAGTCGAGAGTGCGTAAAAGGAGATAAATTTCGTATATTCCTATTTCGAGAAGTAAGCGTCGTGGATTCAAGTGGCTTGTATCAGTGTTAAGTATATTGAATTGTAAAATAGACCGAAGAGGAACAGTCACATGATATTTAGTTTCATTCCTAAAATGCACAACCCCTAGTGTGCGTAAAAGTGGACAACAGGCTCTGCTGTACAATTTCTTTCTAAAGTGTGTGTGTACACAGAGTATACGAAGCAATGACAAACTGAAACAATGAAACATATATGATGATTATAATAGGGCAAATCAGAATCCAAGCTTTCTTGTTCTATTATGTCTAACTAAAAACACGAAATGCGTTTCAACTTATGCAATCTAGGCTTAGAGAAAAGAAAGCTCGTATAAAATTTGGTATTCCTGAAATACTTCCCCTCTAACACTCTTGTGCGGCTCTTGTCCTCGAACACCAGCTGTTAAAATCTTCAAAAACTAATCTTGATTTATTTCGAGGTTTGTGGCGCAATTATATTAGACGCAACTATCAACAATACATCTTATGGAAGCTATTCGACTAAAAAGACCTGGTTTTCTTACACATTAAATGGGGAGCTAAACATACTTGCATGAAATCGCCCACGGACCGACGATTTGCCAGTGACGTGCGAAATGAAACAAAGGGTTCTATTTCGTTTATTGTACGTTATAACAAAATCATGCTTAAATGCCCTTTATTGAGTAAAAACAAATCGATGTAATATATTCAATGACTTTCTCTGCCCTCTATCGTTTATTACTAGGCATACAAAATGCTCTTACTAAAGCTCATTTTTATATCTACTTCAATTTAATCCAAATAAACCTTTGCAGAAATAGCACATTACACATTTCGTTATAGATACAAAGGGAACAGACATGGCCAAATGTTTAAGAACTGGACGCTATATGTCGGCCTTAAATTCCAGGAATCCCGAGAAACAACTGAATGTTGACATGACTTTAAAAGAATGGCTAAGTATTGAGCAATTCGAACCATTAATAAAGGATATTTAGGAAATGGCAGGTACAAGAGCTCTATATTTTTTGTGCAGTAAGTTTTCGTCTATCGCTTAATGTTTACCAGTTACACAACATTATACAAAATTCCTTCCGAATGAAAAGGACTTCGCAGGCTATTGCCAGAAAATTTAAGATATATCTACATTTTATATTTCATGAAATATATTTTAATATATGGTATTTTAATCAAATTCTTAGGAGCCACTTTTTAGAAAATAAAAATGTTCCATGTAAATGGTAGTTTGGGGATACTGAACTTAAATACCAAGTTTGGTATTGATCCCACCTTTCGTTTTAGAGTTATGCTGTTTACAGACACACACACACATACGGACACGTTGTCAAAAATGCTTTATTTGGATTCAGATTGCCTCGAAACGTATTTTCCGGTGAAGTCTCCATATCGAATTTTTGAGTGGATGCAATTACCTTCTCTACCCACTATGTACGTGGTAGAGAAAGTAATAAGGAAATAGTGTATAAATAAAATAAGGATGTTTATTTTGATCGTCTGTTTATCTACACACAATAGAAGAGTTTGGTTTAAGATAGAAGCTGTATGACTAAAATCGACATAGCAAGCACTCACCGAATTTTATGTAAATTATGAACATCGTCCAATTTTTACTTTCTCTACTACGTATAGTAAGTAGGGGAAGTATTGTATTCCACCCAAAAATTCGATACCGAGATTTCACCGGAAATACATGTTTTGAGACACCCTGAATAAAAAAAACGCATTTTTGGAAACATGTCCGTGTGCGTGTCTGTGTGTCTGAGAGCAGCATAACTCAGAAACGAACAGTCGGATAAACACCAAACTTGGTATTTAGGTTCAGTATCTTCCAGAGATGCGACACGAAGGTTTTCAAGAAAATTCCCCCACCCCAAATTACCTTTTACATGGAACAATTTTCGAAAATTTTAATTTTCTCAAAAATGGCTCTAACCATGTTGATTAAAATTTCATATGTTTAAGATATTTTCATGACAAATGAAATTTATATCTCGAATTTTCTGGGAATGTCTCCAAAAGTATTCTTCATTGTGAACGACTTTTGCATAACTGGTAAACCGTAAGAGATAGACAAAGTTTTACTACACAAGAAATGTAGATCGCGTTAAAATACACAATTTATGTCATATACATTTTGTTTGTTGAGTGAACCATTTTCGAGATAGTTTGTTATTCCCTTAAACTTTCCAATATTTATACTTTTTCTCAAATTCATTATTCATTTTTGTCCCAGTAATGCAAAGAGAATGGAATACTAGACATAGCAACCAGCTCTTAAAATATTGACTATCGCTTAAAGCCTACCAATTCCCCTTGCATCTACAAGAAAATTAGCAATAAGATTAACATCTCGATATCTCGATTAACATGAAGCATATGGAGAATAAGCGTTTGTAAAAATAGTTTGTACAAGAGTAGGGAAAGTCATGTGAGTGTAACACATCAGATTTTTACTACTGTAGTGTATTATATTACATTATACAATCACCAGACAGGTTTATTAAGATTCATAGCATATAATTTTTAAACGTGATTCTAGGTGATACACGTTCAGGTTTTCAAGCGTGTTGATGTACATATCACAACAGTATTTGTTTAATATAACAGCTTGAAGTAGAATATTTGTTGGTAGTTGGAAGATGCTTCATGTTTATCTGCACCACGTATGGAAGTCAATTTGTTGCAGTCACTTCGTGTTATCTTATTGCTGGGCGCCTGTTATTGTAGGTATTACTACTTTGAATGTTGGGTTCATTGTCCTCCGGCTAGCTATTATTTCTTAATCGAGCATATCTCTTAAACAGGGTGTGTAAACGGAAAGGAGTTTTTACTAAAAGATAACACTGATAAAAGAATTTGTTTTTACACTTTTATTGCCGTCACACTTTATTCATTTCACATATCTTTTGATACACGCCAGACTGAAACTGTTATGTTTTCTAATGTTATTATAATCACTTATTTGCCGCACTGTATTAATACGCGTATTTCACATTTATAACTAACTTTACGACGCGAGAGATCTTGCAGAATTACGCGACGATTCTCTTAAACTTTGTGACGTATAACCCACGAATACTTATGTTGAACTGAATGACGTATTACACGCGAATGCTTCTGTTGGACTATGCGTTACCCATCTCTAACTTTATCTTTTTTATACTCCCTCACCCGATATGCCTAAAGATTATAACAGAGCTGCTATTAGTTAATAAAACGCGCCAACATTAGCGTCTATATTTATATCCAATCAAAATTACGAAAGCATATGCTCTAAGGAAAATATTCCCGCCATTTCTAAGAAAAGCGCGCCAATCTGACGTCATTTGCTTGTCTCTAATAATTGATAAACAACTCACCCCCTCGCTCATTGTTACCCGCTCTTATTGTCAGTTTCAGTGAGGCCGTGTAAACTTATTTCCTAACAATGTTTATAATTAACAAACATCTCAAATCAATGTCATACAATAATGCTTATTTACACTACAATCACTCTGGCATTTACATTGTTGTGATACAAATTACTGCCACAAGCTTTTGGGGAAAGTAAATTGGGAGAGGTACATTAAAATACTACGTTTATTCTGAATTCCACATTTGGAGTTTCTGGTTCAAAATAAAATGTAAATCCCATTCATTCTTTGCCGTCCCTAGATCGACCATATTTCTAACATACCTCTGTTTATTTGCAGACTGTGTCAGTGGCTGTGTCTGTACTGACCCTCACGTTCATCTCTGTGGATCGCTGGTATGCCATCTGCTTCCCACTCAAGTTCAAGTCCACTACCGGAAGAGCTAAGACCGCCATTATCATCATCTGGCTGCTGGCGCTGTCTTTTGGTAAGTGTCCTGCTTTTCTGTGTTATTTAACACATCGCTGGTATGAGCAATTGGAAAACCTTCCCTTGGCAGTGTCTAGTAATCTTCGTCTCGTATGATAGACGAAACAAACTTTCAGACGTTTTGTCATAGCTTTTAGACGACTTACGGAATGTTCCTACTGCGTAAAAACGATTTTTACTTTCTCTACCACTTACATAGTAGGTTGATTATAGTTGTGTTCCCCATTATAACTAGTACAATAATACACACAACCTTGTGAACAAAGCCTGGCTGTCCCGAGTGCTCACGGAAGCATCCGATTTGAGCTCCGCCTCCGATTTGAACTACGAGTATGTCTCTCAGACGCTGGTCAGTTTTAAATTGACTGGGTGTACCTAAAGAATGCTGTCTACCTTGTAATTTGGATCTTTTGTTTTTAGTGGAATTGTCGTACTATAAATATCAGGCTTATGAAGGGAGGAGGAATTATGTTGTATAGGAAGGCTTTGCTTCAACCAGAAAATATCTCATTTCTTTTAGGGCTTGTAGTCTTTTATTAAGTACTACCACACTGTGATAAGGAGCGTTGCCAGCAATTAGGATGGAGTTTGGAGGAAGATTGAGAATCAGTTTCATAGTCGGTGTAGTTCATGTCACCATGGAAGTTACTGTGACTTAACACGGATATAAATATTGGGGATAAACCCAACTCGCATGAATGATAAGGACCTTTGGAAGTCGTTGCTAGCTTTCTTTAGATGCTGTCTTCACTCCCAGCTTATGGAGTGGTACAGTTTGGAAGCTGTACTCCAAACTAATGGAGTAGTATGGGAGAAATTAGTGGATGTATGTCTCAGGATCTACATTTCGCTGAATAACCAGACATTGGGTTTGCCATCAGGATGCCGGCAAATAAATACAGAAGTACAGGTACTTCTGTATACTATGTATCATTCCAATAACTCTGAACCAAAGACCTAGGACGACCTTCACTTCTGTAATGCTGTATCATCCTGAAGTAACAGTCACTTCGCTCTATGGCGCTCCATTAGGATTTTCCTGTTTTTACTTTCTCTACTACGTATAGTAAGTAGGGGAAGTATTGTAATCCACCCAAAAATTCTATACCGAGATTTCACCGAAAATATATGTTTTCAGACCTCCTGAATCCAAAAAAAAAGCATTTTTGGAAACATGTCCGTGTGTCTGTGAACAGCATAACTCAGAAACGAACAGTCGGATAAACATCAAACTTGATATTAAGGTTCAGTATCTTCTAGAGATGTGACACGAAGGTTTTCAAGAAAATTTTAATTCCACCCAAAAATTCTATACCGAGATTTAACCACAAATATGCGCGTTTTGAGGAAAACGTCCGCGCGCGCGTGTGTATGTGAGCAGAATGACTAAAAAACGAAAATTGAGATAAACACCAAATTTGGTATTTAAGTTCAGTACCTTAAAAAGATGCGACACAAAGATTTTCAAGAAGATCCCTCCACCTCCCCACTACCTTCACACGGAATATTTTCCAAGATGTTTCATTAACTCAAAAAATGGTTCTAACGATTTTGATTAAAGTATCACATATTAAACATCATGAAAAATCTCATGTGTTACACTCACATGACTTTCTCTACTCTTGTACAAAGTATTTTTACAAACGCTTATTCTCCATCTAGTTCATGTTAATCGAGATATACATTTGCAGACCCTATCTTATTGCTAATTTGCTTGTAGATGTAGGGGAAAATATATTTACAAGGGCAATATAGAAAAACAGTAGCCTATAAGCACATACATATCTCTTAATAGCTGGTTGCTAGGTGCAGCACCATTCTCTTTGCCACAGATTATAACTCTTTGCATATCCAAGACAAAAAAAATCTGATGTGTTACACTCACATGACTTTCTCTACTCTTGTACAATCTAATTTTACAAACGCCTATTCTCCATATGCTTCATGTTAATCGAGATATCGAGATGTCAATCTTATTGGTAATTTTCTTGTAGATGCAAGGGGAATATGGTAGCTTTTAAGCGATAGTCAAATATTTTAACGCTGGTTGCTATGTGGCGCATTCCATTCTCTTTGCATGTCCAGGACATAAAAAAATGAATAAGGAATTTGAGAAAAAGTATAAGTATTGGAAAATTTAAGGGAATAACAAGCAATATCTCGCAAACAGTTCACTCAACAAAAGAAATGTATATGACATAAATTGTGTATTTTAACGCGATCTACATTTTTTGTGTAGTACAATTTTGTCTATCTCTTATGGTTTACCAGTTATGAAAAAGTCGTTCATAATGAAGAATACTTTTGGAGACATTCCCAGAAAATTCGAGATATACATTTTATTTGTCATGACAATATCTTAAACATATGATATTTTAATCAAAATCGTTAGAGCCGTTTTTGAGAAAATTAAAATTTTCGAAAAATGTTCCATGTAAAGTGTAGTCTAGGGTGGGGGGATTTTCTTGAAAACCTTCGTGTCGCATTTCTGAAAGATACTGAACCTAAATACCAAGTTTGGTGTTTATCCGACTCTTAGTTTTTGAGTTATGCTGTCACAGACACACAGACAGACACACAGACACACAGACACACAGACAGACACACACACGGACATGTTTCCAAAAATGCTTTTTTTGGATTCAGTGAGTCTCAAAACATGTATTTCCGGTGAAATCTCGGTATCAAATTTTGGGTGGAATACAATACTTCCCCTACTTACTATACGTAGTAGAGAAAGTAATGAATAACGTATTTGAGAAAAAGTATAAGTATTGGAAAATTTAAGGAAATAACAAGCAATATCTCGAAAACGGTTCACTCAAGAAAAAAATGTATATGACATAAGTTGTGTATTTTAACGCGATTACATTTTTTGTGTAGTAAAATTATGGTTTACCAGTTATGCAAAAGGCGTTTACAATGAAGAATACGTTTGGAGACATTCCCAGAAAATTCGAGATATACATTTCATTTCTCATGACATTATCTTAAACATATGATATTTTCATCAAAATCGTTAGAGCCATTTTTGAGAAAATTAAAATTTTCGAAAAATTTTCCATGTAAAGGGTAGTCTGGAGTGGGGGAATTTTCTTAGAAACTTTCGTGTCGCATCTCTGGAAGATACTGAACCTAAATACCAAGTTTGGTGCTTATCCAACTTTTCGTTTTTGAGTTATGCTGTTCACAGACACACACACAGACACACACACACACACACACACACACACACACACGGACATGTTTCCAAAAATGCTTTTTTTGGATTCAGGAGATCTCAAAACATATATTTCCGGTGAAATCTCGGTATCGAATTTTTGGGTCGAATGCAATACTTCCCCTACTTACTATACGTAGTAGAGAAAGTAAAAAATGAATAACGAATTCCCTTTTGAGAAAATAAGTATTGAAAAATTTAAGGGAATAACAAGCAATATCTCGAAAATGCTTCACTCAACAAAAAAAAATGTATATGACATAAATTGTGTATTTTAACGCGATCTACATTTTTTTTGTAGTAACATTTTGTCTATCTCTTATGGTTTACCAGTTATGCAAAAGTCGTTCACAATAAAGAATACTTTTGGAGACATTCCCAGAAAATTCAAGATATACATTTTATTTATCATAAAAATATCTTATATTGATATTTTAATCAAAATCGTTAGAGCCATTTTTGAGAAAATTAAAATTTTCGAAAAATCTTCCACGTAAAGGGTACTCTGGGGTGAGGGGATTTTCTTGAAAACCTTCGTGTCGCATCCTTGGAAGATACTGAACCCAAATACCAAGTTTGGTGTTTATCCGACTGTTCGTTTCTGAGTTATGCTGTTCACAGACACACAGACACACAGACACACACACGGACATGTTTCCAAAAATGCTTTTTTGGATTCAGGGGGTCTCAGAACATGCATTTCCGGTGAAATCTCGGTATCGAAATTTTGGGTGGAATACAATACTTCCCCTACTTACTATACGTAGTAGAGAAAGTAAAAATATAATGTATATGTTGAATTTTCTAGGATTATTCTTATATTAATTTAGAAGCAATTATGTAGAATATTTTATAACTGTTACGTGTTAAGAGTTAGACGAAAGCTACTACACTACACAACAAATCTGAATTTCTTTAAAACACGATTTATTCCAAACAACTATTTTTGTGCCTTAAGGCATTTCCGAGATAACCGTTATTAATGTTGGAATTGTTCAATACATTGTCATTTTATGAAAGTTCTTTAGAAATTCAATTGTTTTTTGTGATTGTATAGAAATGGTATGGACTTTTAGGGCTAGCATATAGCGTCCAGTTTCTAAACATTTGACTATCGCTATTATAAATGTATGTATAACGAAACATGTAACGTAGCTATTTCTGCAAACGATGGAAAAACAAGCTTTGCAAGAATGGTTGGCATACTCACTAATGAACGATAGAGGGTAGAGAAAAGTCATGTGAATGTAAGACAGATTTTTTGTTATTAAAATGTTTTCAAGGAAATTCTTTACAGTATTGACAAACACTGTGAAGACATTCGGGCATGTAGGGAATAACTTGCTAAATACAGACGAAAATTGTATATAAAGCGTTTTGCAGAATTTGAAATATGCCAGTGAGCACACAATGGGAATGGGAATAATAAGGGAAACACTACTCATGGATTAAACCCCTTAGGCAAAATATCAATTCTAACTTGAATTACATTCCTGAAACTGGTAAACTTTCCAAGCATTTCTCAGAAGTTGTTAATGATGGAGCACGATGGAATACATTTTCGTAGAAAAGCGCTGTTTAACTGATCATTTGAGTTAGGCTTATGAATTAAACCAGTCTCTCATCTGGAAATTCTCTTTCAGCACATAAGCGCAGGGTTTTGGTTAAAAGGAGAGGCAGATTAATCTCGCTCTCAAGTATCGATGACCTAAAAATGTCAGTAAACGTTTGTACATACTCACACATTTATTTGCTTCTTTCCTAGTTAATATTTTTATAATTCTATATTATAATAAAATAACAAACTGCCAGCTATTCGTCCATATTTTGAACATCAGCGCATATTTAATAATAGTTCAATTTATGGTTAAAGTCTCTTCAGGGAATATACAGTTTTTCCTACTTTTCAATTGATAAAACGTGTAACGTGTAAATACGTCGTTAAAGAACCCATTAGTGTTTGTCGAAAAGTCAGTTATCCTTAAAGATAACTTTATCCATGATATCTAGAAGAATACATTTACGTACGAGACACTAAAATCCCAAAGCAGCAGTGATGAAATTTCTAATTATAGCGATCTGTAGTAATTGCGGTTAGATGCCTTTAATGTTTTAACTTCTACATTTTTTATCAGAAGTGAATAGTTCCTCGCCACATAAAGCCAGTTTTTTATTGTATATGTTCTAAATTTGGTTCGGCTAAAATAATAAACGATTCTAAATAATATTCGAATTTAAATAATAAATAATTGAGTTAATTACACCAGTTGTCCAAAATGAAGATTAAAGAACATTTTAAGCTTAAAATGCTGTGAAAGTTGCAACACCAAAAAGGAAACGCATGAACTCAATGAATTTAATAAAACAGGTTAGGTACATAACAAGTAACAAATGATAAACTTCTCAAATCTATACATCACCTTTGAGCCCTAATATTCAGTATTTGGTGTGGCCTCCATGCACTGCAATTAGAGCTCCTATACGTCGTGGCAGTGAATAAAAAAAGTTCTGAATAAGTTCCTGAGGGATTTCCCTCCACGCAGTTTGTATTCGAGCCCACAAATCCGTAACACTGGTTACTGGAAGACTGTTACGCACCAGTGCCGACCAATCATATCCCAGACATGCTCGATGGGCGACATGTCAGGCGAAGTGCAGACCAGGGAAGCAATGGTACCCGTCTCTCTTCGAAGAAGGTTTGTACATTCCTCGCAATATGTGGCTGGGCACTGTCCTGCTGAAATGTGGCTTGTGGAGGGGGGAGTACCTCAGGCTCTACAACCACCGTTAATACCGGTTGCTGTTCAAAGTGCCCTCAATTCGTAGGGAGTGAGATCGGTTGTAAGCAATGGCGCCCCCAAACCATCACACATAGTGTTTGTCCGCCAAGCCGCTCAACAATGCAGCTCTCCAGGTTGCGCTCACCCCGGTACCACCGGACACGTATGCGGCCATCACTGTAGGACACGTTGAAGTGGGACTCGTCCGAAGAGACTATATTTTGCCACTAAGCAACCAAGTGACGGTGTTCATGTGCCCATTGCACCCGGAAGAGCTTGTGGTTTCTACACAATGGAAGCTGACGTAATGGAATGCATGCAACCAGTCCAACCTGCAGCATACGTCGACGAACCGTTGATGCAGACAAGTTCACACCTGTTATAGTGCTCCAGCGTCGAGCCAACAACACTCTGGATGAAGCTGTACGGACCATGTTGACAAGGTGACGGTCTCCCGTGCTGTGGTTATGTTCCGTGGTCCAGTACCCGCTCTTTGTTGCGTACGACCTTCATCTATCCACTGCTTCCACACACGCATCACTGTCGCAGCAGCATGCCCTGTACGAGACAAAATGTCACGGTGTGACAAACCCGCTTCCCGGAGACCGATCTTTCTGCCTCGTTCAAACTCGCTCACATGCCAATATGGCTCCCTTTGACGTCGACGAGGCATACTGGCACATAAATTATTGTTTCCACCATGTTTGACAGCTCTGCACTGACTACACTGTGCGCAACACTGACCTTGTTCGACCGACACGAGGGGGCTCTGCTCGGCCTACGTGTACCTCATTTCTCTGCAAACCTAATCACTTATTGCTTGTACACTCTTCTACACTTCCACACTTCTTAGTGTTATAATTTTTACAAACGGCAGTGTATAAACAATTTTCCATTGTATAGAAGCATGGTTTACGTTTAGTAGAGAATTAATAGATAAGGTGTAAATATATGTATATAAAATATTTTTTTATTCTTAAAAGTTTTATCCTAATGCGTGGTTTTATCCTAATATATTTGAACTTATTTTCTTAAATAGAAAGATGATAATTCACAATTGCATACTTCAATATGTTCTCAAGCAAAGTGAAAATATTCATCAATCTATATCATGCGGTTTAGGAGAAACAGTGCTTCCAGCACATAAAAATGTTAAAAAAGATACACTAAAATGTCAAAAAATATATTAGCGAATAATTCAAAGTTAGGTCTCGGAACCTCATAGATTTTATTAAAGAGTTATTAATTGATGGAATAACAGACTAAGAATACCATAGTTAAATTGCGCATAGATTGATGCACATTAAAACATTAAATTGACACTTTTCCCTCTTATTTCAGTTACAAATAGTTGTAAGGAAGTCTGTGATTTGAAGGAGATTTCCAGTAATTTGCCAATTATTAAGCAAAACCACTACCTACGTACGTGAGTCTAAAGTTTAAGCATAACCATTTTGACGCCACTTCACTTAGGAGAGCCGGGGTGCTAAAGACGTTCGGAGTGATGAGAAACCCATCACAGTCACCCTTCACTGCCTAGTCTCTCAGTACAGTTGTACTTGTTGTTACCAGTTGCACTTTTGGCAGTGAAATATAGAAAATATCCTGATACCTTCGGCCGTCCTTGCTTTGCTGGCTTTCGTATTGTTACAAGCGAGTGTTAGTTGTACTCTTCTACATTTGATGTTCTAACTTAACTCAGATTTTAAATAATAAGCTTCAACAGTAAAGGTTTTGAGATTCGCAGTAAAGGATTACCAACTGTCTTGGAATATAGAGCTATCACTTTGTACTTTCGATGCTTCAATTTAAAGCAAATGCACTATAATGCCATAGTACAGGGTGAGCCAAAAGTCTCCGAACCGCCTGCGCGGTGTTTTTCCTGTCCGCGTCCTCGGCGCTCGTTGCACTCTGCTGCTATCATAGAAAGGCGCGGATGAAACCATAACATTTTTAAAATTACTTTTAAAGGCTTTACTTACCAATTTTATGAAAGGAGGTGCTGAAACTGGCCACCGTCGTTGTCCATATATTTTTGGCACCTCTTTAGAAAACTATCCATCATGGAATTTTTGAGGGGAATTTTCCAAACGATGACCGATGTCGTCTAATGTTTCTTCGGTAATTACCGAACGCCGTCTTTTAGATTTCTTAGCCTGAACACTTTCTGTAATTTACTGTAAAGTTCATGGATTGTTTGTTGTACGGCCTGGAAATTTTACACCTGGAAATATTTCTGAAAATCGTACTTTCACTTGGCGAGCTGACCGACTTAACACAAACGAATCATAAATAAATACACGCTGTGTAGTATAAAAGATATACTGAGCAATAATATAGCTTGTGACTAAGTACAGGACAAAATAATAAATAACTCGTAATAACTGAACTACATCACATCACCGTCAACTCAAAACTGCACTTCACGCTGCACAGCAAAACCACAACAGCGTGACTTTTTTTATAGCAGCGCGTTATCGTTTTTATCATATTTCCACATGCCCAGTGGAAACACACCGCGCAGCCGGTAATATTGCTCATAAAATACCCCTCCGGGCTAACTTAAAACATAAAGTGCACAAGTCAAACCCACACATCCACCAGTAATTTCTCTACGTGAACTGCGGCGAGTGATGGATAGTTTCCTAAAGAGGTACCAAAAATGTATGGACAACGACGATGGACAGTTTCAGCATCTCCTTTCGTAAAGTTGGCCAGTAAAGCCTTTAAAACTAGTAAAAATGTTGTATGATTTCATCTGCGCCTTTCTATGATAGCGGCAGACGGAAACGAGCGCCTAGGACGCGGACAGAAAAAACACCGCGCAGTTGTTTCGGAGTCTTTTGTATATTGAAGTATATTAAAGTCCCTGTGTATATTGAAGTAACGTTTTAATTTAAATAATTGCATAATTACAGAGCAGTGATCCTGAATAGTAAACTTTGCAGCAATTCATTAATTCTTAATTTATAAATTACTAATACGTCTTTGTGTTTAGATCGTAATTTTAATTTTTGCATTTATATTCTTAAGGCTTATTTAAATATAAATTTACTCTAACTGTAGGTTCATATTAAACACATTAAACTGACATTAAAAGACAGTATAATATCCTTCAAACAAAACACGACTAATGGCATTTACTTTCCCCTATAATATCAAGCAACTTTTATTAAAGACTAAGTACCTAGTTTGATACTTATGCCACTTTCGTTTTTCAGTTATGTTTAGAAAACGGTCCGCGTGTCTGTGTGTAGCCTACTTTTTTAATTTAGGGAAGCTCAAAATGTGTATTTCCGGTATAATCTCGGTGCCTAATTTTTGGGTAGAATAAAATAATATATTCTCCACCTACTGTGTGCGTGTAGAGTATGTAATGAGGGCAGATATATACTGGTTACGGATAGTACTTACAGATGAGGCAATTCTGCGTGCGGTGTGTTTCAGGGAGCAATTAAAGAGCGGTGGAACACGTATTGTGCAACGAAATTGTGCAAGGGCTTAGAAGAAATTTAAATGTCATTTGGCTACGTGGGAGGGACTTGGTGTGTAGCAGGTGGAAAATAATTCTAACACTACTGTGTGATATTAATAGAAAAAATCCGATGTGTTACGCTCATATGACTTTCTCTAGTCTTGTACAAACTATTTTTACAAACGCTTATTCTCTATATGCTTAATGTTAATCGAGATATCTTATTGCTAATTTTCTTGTAGATGCAAAGGGGAATTGGTAGGCTTGAAGCAATAGTAAAATATTTTCAGAGCTAGTTGCTATGTGGAGTATTTCATTCTCTTTGCATTACCAGGATAAAAAAAATTAATAACGAATTTGAGAAAAAGTATAAGTATTGGAAAATTTAAGGGAATAACAAGCAATATCTCGAAAATGATTCACTCAACAAAAAAATGTATATGACATAAATTATGTATTTTAACGCGATCTACATTTTTTGTGTAGTAAAATTTTTCTATCTCTTATACTTTACCAGTTATGCAAAAGTCGTTCACAATGAATACTTTTGGAGACATTCCCAGAAAATTCGAGATATACAATTCATTAGCCATAAAAATGTCTTAAATTTATGGTATTTTATTCAAAATCGTTAGAGCCAGTTTTGAGAAAATTAGAATTTTCGAAAAATGTTCCATATAAAGGGTAATCCTGGGATGGGGAATTTTCTTTAAAACCTTCGTGTCGCATCTCTGGAAGATACTGAACCTAAATACCAAGTTTGGTGTTTATCCGATTGTTCGTTTCTGACTTATGCTGTTCACAGACACACAGACGGACATGTTTCCAAAATGCTTTATATGCAACCAGTGCACCTCAAAACATGTATTTCCTATGAAATCTCGGTGCCGAATTTTTGAGTCGAATGCAGTACTTTCCCTACTTACTATACGTAGTAGAGAAAGTATTGGAATCACAGTGTCCTTAATTTAATGTCAAATAGCGCGGGACTGGGGTAGGGAGGCCTATTGGATAACTGTAAAAGAGAACAAGGAAGCAGTTTAGCGTGGCCAAGATTGGGTGGCTGGAAAGGCAACAAATTAATTGATGATACTGGAGTGGGAATATGTCCACTCTGCGCGATAGGGGAAACATGGAGTCATATTCGGCTGAATGCAGAGAAACAGACTCGGGTTATTTCTAGCGTATACTCGGCAAAGGAGGTGTTAATTGCTATGTAGAACGGAGGAAGGGGGAGGGTGCATAAGAGCGAGGATCAAAGCACTGTATACCGGGTGGAAGTGAAGCCATTGCATTTATTTAAACTAGTTAAACATTTCATTATTTGGAACATACTTTGTACCTTTCAGTTTTTCTATGATCATTTTCTCCGGAGATATTTTAGGTTTTCGAGAACATAAAACGCACATGTTGGCAACGTTGCAGCGGTAGCCGATCGGTAGCTGAGGCGGGATTAGCACCCTATCTTTCAAAACCAGAAGTAGGTCGCACGTAAACAGGTTTCATTTTTACTATATGGCGCGTGGTTCGTGAGTGTAGCGTATCATGACGTAACTTTCTAATAATTGCATCTGCAGCTTCCAGTGACAGATTTTTTTACTAAAACTCAGAATCTACGGATAAACAGCTCGTTCAGCATTTAACATAGGTACGTTTTATAATTGATGCTGTTAATTTAATAAACCAAATCATCTTTCTGACATATAAATATAAAAACAAACATAACTCTTACAAAGTCTACTACATGGTACGTTTAACATGGACAACAAAAGAAAAAAGCAGTAAACCAAATGCTCACACACCTTAGATGTTTTTAAGATGTCCTGTATTTGCGCTGCAGTAGCTTCACACCTTGTAACCAATTACGTCGTACTCTAGTAAAGACACTTTCATTCTTGCATGCTTCCTCCCTAGCCAGATGAATACTTGTCTCAAAGTTTCCATGCAAAGATACAAAGACTGTTTTGCAGACCCTGTTTTTCCTATCCTCAGAAGAAAAAGTTTAGTGGATTCAGTCTGACAATATTGCAGGCCATTTGATGGGCCCATAGTGTCCAATCCATCTGTTAGTAAGCTACGATTTAGATGATCACGAACATTCAAGTGATGTGTGGTGGAACACAGCCATGTAAAAATCACGTGTTTCTCGTGGTTTCTTAAAGGACTTTTTCCAATAAGCCTGGAAGCGTCTCTGCAGAAATTTCAGGTAAGTAACTCCGTTTTCAACCGGTCTAGGAGAATGTAAGGGCTTATGAGGCAATCACCAACTATTCCTGCCTATACGTTCACAGCAAATCGCTGTTGAAAATAGTGTTTCCTGGTGCTATGAGGGCATTCTTCCGTCCATGTATGGGTGTTGAAAATTGAAAATGTAAGCTTTGTAAAGATATCTTTGTCTGTTGCCATAATTAATTGTGACACATCTACACCTTGTTCTAGAAGCCAATTGACGAAAGTCAGCCTATGGATGTAATCACTGACTGAGAGACACTGTACCGTTGCATATGATACAGTCACATCAACTGTTTTTTTCAGCGTCTTGAGAACAAAGTAATAGAACACATCAAACATGCGAGTTATTCCCTAAACATTGCTACTGGGTTCTTTACCTACAAGATTTAAAGGAATTAATTGTTCTTCCACACAAGTCGTGCGTTGGACAAGCTTAGAAGGGTAGAATCAGACGGCTGAAAAATTCTATGGGGAATGTAATGTCGTGCCGGCATGCTGCCATGGTAACTCAGTGGTTAGAGCAACCGGACGGAGACTGGGAGATCTGTGGTTCAAATCCGGCTACGGCATGTGAATTTGTCAGTCGTTTGATTCTACCCTTCAAACCTACAAGATTTAAAGTTGCTTTCTCTGCGGCGACGGTATTTCTTGCTCGCCCTCCTTCTTGTGCTGGCTGCACGCTCCCTGTGTCTAGGACCCTCTGCGCGGTCAGCACAAGCATACTTGTGTTTGGTATCGTCCGGGCAGGAAACCTTTCCTGGTAAAATCTGGCGGCAACTGCAGTATTCTGAACAGTTTCCCCCTACACCAACAACATATCAGGGTACTGACGATTTGAAAAGGCTGGAAACTCTTAAACCTTGCGCTGTACATATGATTATCAACTAAACACACCTCGGATTTTTTTATCACTAAATCTGCGAGTTTCAATGCGTAATATGATGTTACTGTAGTAATGACTCAACGTCTAGTGGAACTGACAAACATGGTGTGCTTTTCAGTCGGCGACCGCGAAACACTTATTGGACAATGAAGGCATTACTTCCATACAGTTAGGGTAGGACAATACCTACTAGGTTGTACTTGTAATTTCGCCAAAGCATTCACCATCCTTTCGTCGTGATTATTTGGGTTAAGGGTCGTGTGGAAAACAAAACCGCTAATTCCCCTACCTCCGAGTTCAGATATGCTGTTTTGTTTACGTTCGGGAGTCGGTTCTCATACTCACCTACCTTGAACTAGCAATGATGCCTATGTCTCCAACCACATTACGTCTGCAAACTGTTCGGAAAATGATTAATTATTTCAAAACTTTGGATGCCGTTGCATAGCTACTACCGAAACTAGGTCAGAAATAGGTTACACTACCCATCTTACAAGTAAACTATTACCTTCATCCATTCTCGTGGAATAAATCATCTAATTTGGAAAAACAACCAGTGCTGTTATGTAAACAACAAAATACTATTATACTGTTTGTAACACTTATGAAGAATCTTTTAAAGGAATGTAATAAGTTCCCTTCTACCCTGTATATCTAATATTGTACTAGCAATTCTATTTCATTTTAGTACAGTCTTACCCATTGTCTATATGTTTAGTGTTCAACAATTCTCTATTGGTTACGTTTGTTTTTTTAACTTTAATTTTCCCATTTTAGTACCCAGTTACTAAATGTAGATATTTAATACTATAAAATTCCAGGCGTAGGAAAAGCATGTACTGCCGTGAGGTATATACGATTGTAATATTTTTAAAATGTAGTACTACTATTAAATGGAACAAATATCTTAACTTATTTACATTCTCATTACAATTAGCTAATGCTCTTGGTAATTAAACCTGTTAATAGTCATGTAAATATAGTTTCAAACTCTTCTGTATACACGAACAAAGTTGATTAACTTGACTTGAATGTTGTGACAACAGAAGCCCAACATATTTAAATTCATACCCTGACGCTTGTCGATTTACAACCCGATAAACATGGCATAAATCAGGGTACATGGATTTCTGTATCTAAGTTAAAAAAAGATGGTCGCTCTCTCTGTCACCATGTCAGCTGCAGCTAATCCCATTATCTGTTTTTATAGACTGACACCCCCTGAATTAATTTCTATCTTTGCGCGCTCACTCGGAGCGGTATAAACCGCGTATTTGTATTGGACACAATATATATTGCATGCTGATATTGGGATCCGAGTGAGTGGACCGCTGGAAAGCGGCTAGACACATAAATAAAAATGTTGCAGAGAGTAATGTGACATCACTTTTGTGGTGCTGACATCCCCATACCGCTACATGTCTCCCGTTTTATGTTTCACTGGAACCAGAGCTAAGCCCCAAGGCAAATATGGAGTAATGTTTCTTTGTAGAAATATACGTATGATATAGTAGTGAGTAAAACCTATACAAAATTAAGATTATTACTATTATAATAATTATTATTTATTATTTATTACTGTCAAGAATGTAAATGTACATAATGAAAATAGATACTAGATGCATAATAACTACATGTTCAAAAATAATTTCTATATAATTTTTATTGTTTTCAGCAGTTACAATAACGTTA
Source organism: Deroplatys truncata (assembly GCA_030765065.1). Classification (NCBI taxonomy): domain Eukaryota; kingdom Metazoa; phylum Arthropoda; class Insecta; order Mantodea; family Mantidae; genus Deroplatys; species Deroplatys truncata. The sequence continues at coordinate 139,292,180 of CM060986.1, forward strand.
AGGTTATATGTCGTCCTCCGTTGTGTAGTTCCCGAGGTCGAGGGTTCAAACACGGCGAAGCGCGATGGATTTTTTTCGGGCGTAAAAATCCTAAGTATGGCTTCCTTCGGAAGTGAAGTAAAGTTGATGCTCCCGTGTCGTAGATATACGGCACATAAAAGAACCTCAAGTCTGATAAATAGGCCTCTGAGCAAAATTACTTGTCTTTAACGTCCAGTATAGAATGGAATGCTAAGGACCATAGTAGTTAAAGAGCGTCCATAAATAAAACTCAATTTAATTTCGTTAAGATTACGCAAAATACAAACATACAGACACAAATACCAAATACTTTATCCTGATACATGTTTAAATAGTTTCTAAACACTGCAAACGTGTAAGGAGATTACATTCTTTAGTTCTTCAAAATGTTCATAAATACATGAATGCGTAATATTATATTTAAACAATATGTGCAACCCTCACCCACTTTCCTATACTAACCTCAAATTCTAATATAAACATTATATTTTACGCTATTCATATAAAAAGGAATTCTTAAATCCACATTCTGATATTCATGGTAAATGTTTGCTCGAAATACTCTAAAGTTGAATAGAACTTAATTACATGCTAGATGCAAAAATAAAATGCAATTGTTTAAATTGTGTATCAGGCTGTGTCACTAATGAGCCAATTTTTCGGAGAAAAAGAAGAATGCATGTATAAAAAAGATCTGATGTGTTACACCCACATGCTTTCTCTACTCTTGTACAAACTGTTTTTTCAAACGCTTATTCTCTATATGTTTCATGTTAATTGAGATATCGAGATGTTAATCTTATTGCTATTTTCTTGTAGATGCAAGGGGATTTAGTAGGCTTTAAGCAATAGTCAAATATATTAAGAGCTGGTTGCTATGCAGAGTTCCATTCTCTTTGCATTACCAGGACAAAAAAAATGAATAACGAATTCCGATTTGAGAAAAAGTATAAGTATTGGAAAGTTTATGGAAATAACAAGCAATATCTCGAAAATGGTTCACTTAACAACGAAAAATGTATGACATAAATTGTGTATTTTAACGCGATCTACATTTTTTGTGTAGTAAAATTTTGTCTATCTCTGATGGTTTACCAGTTATGCAAAAGTCGTTCACAATGAAGAATACTTTTGGAGACATTCCCGGAAAATTCGAGATATACATTTTGTTTGTCATAAAAGTATCTTAAATATATGATATTTTAATCAAAATCGTTAGACATTTTTGAGAAAATTAAAATGTATTCGAAAGTGTTCCATGTAAAGGGTAATCTGGAGTGGGGGGATTTTCTTGAAAACCTTTGTGTCGCATCTCTGGAAGATCCTGAACCTAAATAGTAAGTTTGGTGCTTATCCCACTGTTCGTTTCTGAGTTATGCTGTTCACAGACAGACACACACGCACGGACATGTTTCCAAAAATGCTTTTTTTTGGATTAAGGAGGCCTCAAAACACGTATTTCCGGTGAAATCTCGGTATCAATTTTTTTAGTGAAATGCAATACTTCTACTTACTATACGAAGTAGAGGAAGTAAAAATGAATCGTAAAATGTATTAAGAAATATTTTGGAAACTGTAATGCTGCGACAAAGATCAGTTGACGCCAATCCTATATTTCAATGTCAACTACACTTTTTTAGACTAAGATTAGTCTGTCCTTGTATTTTCTAACTTATACGTAACTCAAAGGGAATGAAGAGAATATTACAGCGATACCAGAAAGTTCAAAATGATTATATTTTTCGTGTATACATCTCAAACTTATGGTACTTCAATTAAAATCCTTAGAACAAATTTTAAAATCCTTGAACAGTGTTTGGCTTAAGTATGGCACATTTGTCTGACTTTTATTTTTTAGTTATACTTTTCACACACACACACACACACACACACACACATACTGATCATTTTCTAAAAAGACTTATCTTCCCTGCATATGCCGATATTAAAATGTGTATTTCTGTTGAAACGTCGAAAATGCTTTTTAGATGGCACAAAATGCATTCTATGCCAACCATAAGTGAGGGGCAAAGAAATACACTGGTGTACAAAACCTAAGGACGAGATGGGTAGTGTAACATAACAAATTAACTACTTGGTGCAATTAGATGAAGGTGCGGGGGCGAGTTTCCAGAGGTCTCTCTCTCTTTCACGTATACAGAAAGCTGAACGATACATGACGTGAGTGTAGCGAGCCTATAGAGCCAAATTGGTCTGCCCCCGCAATACGGGGCTGTTGACGAAACAGGACAAGACGGTCTGTGGCAATTAGCGAGCTGTTACGGTGCACTGTAGTGTTCTTCATTGCAGCATGACCCGTAGACACCATTTGGATGACCTCACACGGGGAAGAATCATCGGGAAACTGGAAGAAGGACGAAGTGTGACGAGTGTTGCTCAGGAGTTTGGAATTGCTCACAGCATTGTTTTACGTTCATGGCGAACCTTCCAAACCACAGGCACTGCTGTCCCAAGGAGATGTGGTGGTCGACTACGCTCAACTACAGCAGCAGATGATCCCTACATTGTGCAACAGGCAAGAAGGTATCCACGCCAAACAGCGGGTGCAATTGCAACAACATTTATCAGGACAGCTAGGCAAGCAATCTCACGCTACACAGTGACATGGCGACTACACAGAGGTGGTCTCTTTGCCCGACGGCCAGTACGTTGTGTTCCATTGACATCCGCACATCGGCGGCACCGTTGTCGATGGTCCCAAGAACATAAAAATTGGACCAACGAGGATTGGGGTCGTGTGCTCTTCTTGGATGAGAGCAGATTCAGTCTAAGTAGTGATTCTCAACGTACTCTCATCTGGCGAGAGGTGGGAACACGTAATGAGCCTATGAATGTCCTTGAACATGATTGTATTGGTGGTCCGCGTGTTATGGTTTGAGGAGGCATAATGTTGCATAGGCGCACCGACCTCCAAATCTTTGAACACGGTACGCTCACTGCTCAACGTTATTGTGATACTGTACTCCTTCCCCTTGTGCGACTTTTAAGGGGTGCGGTCAGCTCCGACTTCATTTTTATGGATGACAATGTTTGACCGTATTCAACAGCGCAGGTGGAGGATCTCTTGGAACGAGAGGATATTCGGCCAATGGACTGACCTGCCCGTTCCCCGGATTTAAATCCCATCGAACACGTGTGGGATGCTTTGGGGAGATGCATTGCAGCACATCCACATGCACTAACGACCATCCAGCTGTTGTCAACAGCGCTGGTGGAGGAATGGAACACCCTATCACAAGAACTGTTTACCAACATGGTGGCCAGCATGGGAGCACGATGCGGAGCATGCATTGCTGTCCGTGGTGATCATACACCCTTTAAGCACCAAGTTTCATCGAGCTATGTTACTTGGTAGTGTCACAGCGTGCGAAGATTACTTTCGTCCTTAGGTTTTGCACACCAGTGTAAAATGGCAAAAGATCTAAAATAAATTAACAATGATAAAAATATCCTTATGGCCAGTGAATTGCTCAGCTTATGAAGAGCTGGGAAGTACATCATACTGGATATTATTCTTGGACGCATTACCTATATTGTGGGAGCTACCTTTCATAACATTCCAATCTGCTGTTACACCAACGATTGCAAGGGGTACTAGTCTAATAACACTTAACGTTCTGAGAATGCAGCCTGGTAAAGTCTTTTTTGTAATTCAGGAGGCTTGGTCATAAACAAAAAGCAACAGTTTAGATAAGGTACTTGAATAACGTTCTAACTAAGTTAGAAACCAGTAGCAGCAGAACAAATACGACGATAAACTAAAACATATTTTCACCGATCTCCACGCCGCAAGCACACCCGGATTTCTGTAATCAATTCTCAGTGATACTGGTACTATTATTAAACATAGCAATAACATCTATCAGAAATTATCTTAGCCACTGCATCAAACCTTGGTTGTAAAACATTTAAACATCTCGCGATAGACTGAAACGCAGGTTGAGAAAAACCAACTTCAAACTGAAGAAAGGAAACGGACATATCATTCATGTGTTAGTGAACTGGGCAAATTCTTGAAAACTAGAAGATCAGTGCGCACGCTTTAAGCCACGGGCATAAACACAGATCAAACCAAAAGTAGAGAGTAGGAAAATATTCTGCCCAGGCAAAACTCTCTCTTGGTGTCCACATGACGACCAAACATACATTTTCACCCAACTTCTGACAGCGTTTCTCTTAAATGAGGCGACAGTGAATAATTAATTATATAGGGTGGACCATTTAAGTTGAGACTGTACAATATTTCCAAAACTAAGCGAATAAAATGTCTCGAATAAAAGTTGCTTGACGTTATGGGGGAAACTAAATACCATTGGTTGTGTTTTATTTGGAAATTTGTGATGGTCATTTTGGGGTCAATTTAAATTTACCCCAATTGTATGTTCCCATGTGAAAAAAATAAAATGACCGTAAAATGACCAGCATAACGTCCTCCGAACAAAACAAGACTAATCGCATTTACTTTCTCCCCCATAATATCAAGCAACCTTTATTAGAGACATTTCTGTTTATAACGCTTTGTTTTGTTGATATTGTACAGCCTCAACTTAAATGGTTCACCTTGTTTACGATTGACCTAATGTTTAACTATGAAGCCTCGGACTCAAAGTAATTAGAAGGTTGTAAGTTGTCATTGGAGTAGGTTATCTCAAAATGAATTTGAGAATACCTTGTGGATTACCGAGGAAATGCGAGTCAGTTGCGGAATTTAATGTCCTATCCGCATTTTGCCATGTTTGTTCAGTTGGTTAGAGCAACCGTGCGGAAAGCGGAAGATGCGTGATTCAATTCCAGGCTATGGCATTGAATTCTTAAGTCTGGTTCCACCTTTCAACGTTAGCCTATGCACGGCTTGTGTGAAATAACAATTATATTTTTATACAAACATTGTTTTAATACTGTCAGTTTAGGTGGCATTATGGATGCACTGGATGACTCAGACAGATACTGAGCAGTAGGGGTTTTATATCCTCGGGAGTGGATATTGTTACATGCTGGGTGAAGGCCTAAATGTTCACATGAAAAATTAAATTAATTTTTAGTCCCCATTGAAGGGACGTATACTCACATGGCCGCGGAGGACCGAAACCTGGGGAGGTTAAGGGAAAGACGTGAGTTTTTCACTGTATAAAATCCGTAACACAAATCTGCTTACATATTCCTAGATTTACTTCCCAACCGTTTGGGGTTACTACATTATTAAATATGCAAGGTGAAGGGAGATGTTCACCGATCCAATGACGGCTTGCACACGCGATCCGCTTCTCACGGAATCCTAATTAAGACAAACTATATCCCACACCACTCGTGGCTAGCAAAGCTATCAGCCAGGAGTAACGTAAACAACAATGTGCATGATAATGACAATGTAGAACAATAATATGTCGGACAATGACAATGTAACGCCACAATATTAATGTACAGATACAACACGTAGCTTCCTAGTGGACAAACGCTGAAGCCTGGTAACTCTGTAACTTGCACCCCGTTATTGTGATTATTTCTTCACACGTGTTGTCATGGAGCGACCACGATTCGCAAAAAGGATTTACTGATGTAGTGTAAGTATTTGGAGACTGTAAGCGTAATGGCAGACAGGCACGAGTGCTTTATAGCCAAAGGTTTTCAGTTAGATGACTATGCTAGTCATCTTCCATCAATTGGGATAACACTGCGGAATCATGTTCGACTGCATGCATCAAATCAGTCACTATGCATGCGACAGAAAAACCTGTGATTGCAAATGCCATAAGATAGGCTGCTGCCTCAAATCCTACAAGCTTCAGATCTGTCGGCAAGATTAGTTCGGATATAGCATTGAACATCACCTTTGGGCTTCCAGTACAGCCAATAGAACCCATACAGCTATCGAGTAGTAGGCCACCCAACCTACTGCTTAGTATCTCTCCGTGAGACCCAGTATATCTTTATCTGAATTGGTTGTACTAAGTAACCTATTGACACAACCTATAGAAAATTGAATTATGTAGGGGAATATTGATCTAGCTGTGCTTGTCATTGTGGCTATAGGTATTTTATATGTTTGCTTACTCTGGTAAGTAATGGAGTAATTGTTTACTTTGATGTCCAGTGTTTTATTGCAAAAAATTATATGAGTATTATGATAAAATTGAATTCATTAGCCGTGAGACAGATTATAATCAGACAGAGGGTTTTAGTAAGCAAATGGGACAATCGTGTTACCGCGCGGATAATAGGTGACGTTAGGTACCGTAATGGACACTCCTCCCTTCCCTTTATAACACTGGTTTGTTTGCAACTGTTCCATTTATGCGCTGCATGTGTGCAAACCAGTATAGAACTGTGGCAATATGCCTAATGTAAAGAAGAATCACACCCCATAACCATCATCACAATTAGCATCGTTCGTGGCGGAATTTGGCAGAGAAAACTTCAGTACAAATGGCGAAACCATCAGATGAAACATATGTCACATATTTAGAGCTCAAAGGACGTTTAAAAATCATTTAAGCATGTCTAGCACATCGTCGTTACCGAGTTGCGGAAGAAATTAGAGGCTGTTTTCCTGGAACTTGTTACTTTTATAGCCAACGAGAAAAATTGTTGAGGGTGCCTTACGAAATATATTTAAGCATTTTGGGGAATGAAACCTGGAAATCTTTACCTCCACAACCAATTATAACTCTGTGGGGTACATGGCTACACCCTGTAGTATACTAAGCTCAATATTACGACCAAGTTGTTAATGTAATTAATGACTTTAACGAGAGAAAAACTCTGCTATACGTTTGGTGAAGGAAATAATTTCACCAGGTTTGTTGTAAGATTTTTCATATATTCATAATAATTTCAGTAATATTGTAACTTCAATAACATATGTTTGCATGCATATACACTAAAAATATAAGAAGGTCTGTGGCAATATAGCAGATCAGAAACACTGAGCAATGTATAAATCTGGAACATTAAAGAGAGGTGACAAAGAAAATTAAAAATATTCTAAGAAGAATTTAGGGTTCGCAGAACTGTGTAAAACGAGAGACGTGCTACTGAGGCAGGAAATCTCAAGCAAGGCTGATAAGTCAGCTTTTACTTGATCCTACTACGTCAGGTGATATGGAACGTAGCTTGTCAAAATATAACGTCTACGTGATAATCGCATGCGATTTATGTTTAATGTAATTTCGAAAATGCATTATTGTACATTGTAAAACTCACGATGTAACAGAAAAGCCAATGCAACTCTGAGCATTAATGCGTTAATTCTTCTTCTTCTTCTTCTTCTTCTTCAGGCATTAGACCTCACGATCTGTTGCGCCTCATTGGTACGACCATCTTCTCTTGGGTCTTACAACTCCACTTTCCCCACTTGGCTTATACTTTAGAGTCTTCTTGGGCATTCTTTCATTACCATTCTATTAACGTGGTCTTCCCATGTCTGTCTATAATCAGTTAATATATATATATATATATATATATATATATATATAATATTTCCAAACGATTACGAATGTCTTCGTTGTATAATCTATCTCCCTTTGCGACTCCTAGACATCCTCTCAAAAATTTCATCTCTACTGTTTGTATCCTACTACGTGTTTTTGTATCAAGGGTCCAAATCTCACTGCCATATAATCCACATGGTACGCCATCGGTTTGTAAACTTTTACATATGTATCCCTCTTGACCTTACCTATTAATGTTCTTCTGATAGTCCCACACATGCGATTAATTTTTTCAATCTCCCGTCCTGCATCTATCTCTCCTATATATGACAGGTTACACCCTAAGAATTTGAAGGAGCTTACTTGTTCAATGTTTTGGTTCTATATCAGTAATTTACAATTAAGAGGAATTTTTGTTCTAAATGCCCTTACCTTTTGATTTTGTTTTTTTTTTTGTTTTTTTAGATATCTCTAAGTTATATTCTTCAGTAATCTTTGTTAATTCGCAGAGTGATCTTTGTAAGTGTCTTCATTGTTAGATATAGAACCTAATAATCTGCAAATACGAGGTATGGTCAAAAAGTTTCCGGAATGACGTCATAAATACTAAACAACAGTTTATTTTGTCTAATCTGCACTGTCACCCTCGAAGTAGTCTCCTTGAGAGTTGATACACCTGTCACAGCGCTTCTACCACTACTGGAAGCACCTCCGGAAGTCCTCTTCTTTCAACATGTTCAGAGCCTTCTGCGATTCGCGATGGATGACATCAATGTCCTCAAAACGGTGTCCTCGGATCCGCATATTAAGTCGCGGGAAAAGAAAAACTCCGCTGGTGACAAATCTGGAGATTAGGCGGGATGGAGAGCAGTATTCATCCTATTTTTATCCAAAAATTGGCGAACAGAAAGGATTTTGTGTGCGGGCGCATTGTCATGATGCAGGAACCAGTCACCACCCCTACATTTCTCCGGCCGTTTGCGTCGCACATTCTCCCTTAATCTTTGCAGCACTTGTTTGTAGAACACTTCATTCATTGTTTGACTCTGTAGCACAAATTCATTGTGTACAATGCCTTTAATGTAAAAAAACACAATCATTGATTTCAACTTGTTTGGGCTTTCTCGGGCATGGAGATGGAGGACTCTTCCATTGTGAAGATTGTTGCTTCGTTTCTGGATCGTACCCATAAATCCATGTTTCATCACCAGTAATAATTTTCTCAATAAACTGTGGGTCATTTTGCAGCTGTTCTTTAAGATCTGTGCAGGCAATCATACGGCTTTCCTTTTGGTCATTTCAAAGCAGGCGGGGCACGAACTTGGCGGCAATTTTTCTCATGTCCAAATTGTCTTTCAAAACACTTCAAAGAAGAGTCCTAATGAGTCAGAAAGTTCTCTTATTGTACTGCGCCTATCATTTAGGACCATTTCCCTCACCTGATTGATATTTTCATCAGTTTTGCTGGAACAGGGTCGCCCCGGACGATCTGCATCTTTAGCTGACGTCACACCACTTTTAAATTTTGAAAACCACTCAAATGCTTGATTTTGGCCCATAACGTCCTCCCCATAAGCTGTTCTTAACATTTCATAGGCATCTGTTGCAGGTTTACTGAGTTTAAAGCAAAATTTGATGTTCGTTCTTTGTTCTTCGTAAACTGACATTTTTGCTACGCGGAAAAATTGCAACACGTGCAAAATACGTGTTCACTTCAGAGCGTCTACCTCGTCACTGCATTGTCACAGGAAGTCATGTGACCTCTCATTTTTATTGGGAAGGAACGTTGCATGTACAGTCTGGCTAAGAATTAAAGAAATCTCAGCGTCAGCATTTTTGTGAAGCATTTCGGAAACTTTTTGATCACAACTCGTAAAAGGGTGTTATAACATTTCTCACATTAAAATCGTATAAAATTTTTAAAACATTAATTTCCTGCTTCCACCTTCTCATTGCATCGTCAGAATGTATGTTAAAATTGTGGGCGATATTGCCTTAATTAAATAATGAATAAGCTTAGTGCATACTGCCAATAAGTAAACATCACTACATGATTTTCTTCCAATACTGCATAATCCTGATTAACCTACTTTCGAAGCAGGGTATAGGGTCTTCAACTGTTCATATTTATTCACAGAGAACACTGCAAGGTGGCAATCGTTTCCACCTTACTTCGCCACCAAGCCTCGCTGCGTTCCTAACTTTATGGTTCACTTACTAAAACCCTTCTTATCTGGTTGTAACACACATTTATGCCACTTGAGAAATTGTATGAATTTCTTATATTTACACAATAAATTCATTTATTTCCGTGGTATATCGTATGTTTTATACACAAACCCTTTAAAATCCGCAGCATTAGAAGAATTATAGCCTGATTTAAGAGATATGGTTTTGATAAAATAAATCATTGTTATCGTGCTTATTTCACACCCAAAATTAACCACGAATGAGTAACAACAAACAATAAAAGTTATTGGTTGATAACGCACGCATTCACAGTTAATGTTTATCACTTTATTAAGCTCCAGTTATTAACATTGAAATTTATTTCGCTTAGTTTAGCAAAACCAGTGATTTCTGTGACAGTCTATATACAGTACTGAATTATTCCAATTTACATTCAAATGTTCATGCCAACTCTAGCATGAAGTTGCTTCAACGAGGTGAGTAATTTTCTGTGAAGTCACAGAAATTGAGGGCTGCTGGAAAACGAAAACCACAACGAATCCCCCAACTTCCAGTTTGCAACTGTTTTTCCAAGCCACTCATTAAGAGCACTCCACATCGAAGGTTTATCTTCAAACTCCGTTTCCTGTAATTAAAACAGCAATTGGGGCATGTTATAATCTGCTTTGAGCTTAAGAGCTGTCTCCAAAATTCAAAAGGATGGTCTGGCTTTTTAAAACCCATGACAGCTTTATTCCTTCCCTCACCTCGATAAATACCCTCTCTATAGGTGTTCCTTTCATTTCCCCCTATTTATCCTCCCTGAAGCATTCTTAGAGAATATAAAACCTTGCTGATTGCATGAAATTCCAAAGCTACAGTATCTACTGCGTTGGGTACAGGTCTTTTATAGTGTATTTAACTCAATTTAAAACGTCGAACTTCTCAATGTGATGTTTAGTTTAAAAAGTATAAATAGTAAGTATTTCGACACATCGCGAATTGTTGAATGTTAATATGAACCGAGTCCATTTTTAGTTTATGTATAAAACAATCTTATGTGTTACACTCAAATTACTTTCTCTACCCTCTATCGTTCATCACCCTTCCTTGGGATGGTCCCACGTTGTAGATTTCCGGTACGTAAACGAACTTTAAGCCTGATAAAGAGACCTCTGAGCAACGTTTTCGGTCTTTCACCCGAATATAGACAGGAGTTTTAAGAACCATAGTAGTTAAAGACGATCATAAATAAAATTCATTAATGGGTGTGCAAACTATTAAACAAACGAGTTCATTCTGAGATAAATAAATCTTTACTCGTTTCGTTGTAGATACAAAGGGAATAGTGATAGTTCAAATTTATGATAACTGAGAAATGTTTGTTGCTGCTACGTATGGAAAGTCAGTTTGAAGTTGATGTATTATATTTCAACTGTTGGGGAGCCAAACTTGTAGTAGTTGCAACCGCACGTATGGTACCCGGTTTCCGGTAGCCTTCGCCCAAATTTTTAAAAAATATTAATTTTGTAATTGAATGTTTCTTTAAATATTATATATTTATGTTTACCTCGGCTGCGTCAGTATTTATTTTAGAGACATGGATATCTTGGCAGGGTTGTGATGCAACAGGAATGTAGCTTACACAGATTATAATTTTACTTCACTCCTTTTATTAATATTTGATACGATTTAAATAACACTTCACTGATATAGAGAGCTATGAGATTCTTTTTATTAATTAATTACACTTTTTAACACGTAAACTATTTTTCGTCTCACACGAATACGTATTTAAATATCTCAAGGATGTGTCTCGCGTCCGGTTATGAGCACTGTTTGGAGGCAACTGAATTGATTTCAACCGTCTAAACTTGTAAATGTCTGTATTTCAAGTCTCTGATTGGCTAATCCTACTCCAATAGAATACTTTCATTTAACTAAAGTTTTTTCTTGTTGTTGATTGGCTGTTTTTAAACGGTCTCAAAATTTACATTATTGCTGCTCTAAAAATAACTAGTAGTATTTAAACTTCCTTACTCATTATTGCCTCAAGGTTTCCTCATTGTTAGCAACGTTTAACTTATTATTCTCACAGCTCCTACATTATTAAATTACGTAATACATTCACATAACATTATTACACATGGATACAATAATATAAACATATACAATGACTGTAATATACACTTTTTAGATATTGTTACGTACACATATTTCTATTTATATAATTTGATTAAAATCTTTAAGTGCTAAGTACACTACCTCATAACTGACCATACATACTGGCCTTTAAATGTAGGTATATATTATTTCCATGCAATCACGAGAAACAATTGAATTTCGAAAAGCCGTTTAAAATAATGACAAAGTATTGAACGATTCGAACCATCATTAACGGATATCTAAAAAACGGCTTATGCCACAAAAACGTTGTTAGATATAAATTGTGTGCTCTAAAGAGATCTACACATATATATATATATATATATATATATATATATATATATATATATATATATATACAGCGTACACAGTACGCTTTTGTTTATATCTTTGCACATAAAGGTTAAACAAGAATATACTACATTCCTTCCGAATGAACAGTTAAATGATGTTTCTAGAAAACTAAAGATATTTTATTTGTGTGTAAGTATCATTAGTATATGATGGTATTTGAATAAGAATCATTACAGCTATTTCCAGATAATAGACAATTTCGAAAAACGTCCATGTAAATGGTAGTTGTGGTGGGGATATTTTATTCAAAATCTTCGGATTATATACTCTTTGGAAGATACTAATCTTAAATACCAAGTTTGGCATTTGTTTGACTTTTGTGGACTCAAACATCTCAATGTTCTCTACTGTTGCCTTTTAATCTAAGGGCTATAACATGAAGAATCATTATTTTATACACGTATCTGTCTTTACTTTTATTTTAATTCATTAAATTAATGGAAGAATTATTTACAGCTCGCTTTTCACTTCAAGAGCTATAATTTTCATTCAAATGAACCATTCACTTTTCTATTGCATTAATAACTGGATGATCTTTTAATTTCTAATAATATTATTATTTATTTAATATAACTCTTCAGACATGTATGTTGTCTTCAAAGATTTAGAATAATATTTTTATTGTGAATACATCTTTGATCCTTAGAGCTTTAACTTTTTGAAGCGTAAAAAATTCCTCTAGCTTCAACACTTATTAGAGCTCACGACGTAGAATTTTCAACGCTTTGAAATTGTTGCATAGCACATACGTGACTTTTAGTAATGAAGTAATTATTTAAGCAGTCGAATAATTTTCAGGCAAGTTTAATGTATTAAATTGAAGACCCCTTTAGATAATTACAAATTTAATATCAAAGATGCACAATTCTCAGTGGTAAACAAAAAAGGCAAAACTGTTCTCCTTGATCTATCATTTCCTTTACGTTATCTTGTAAATTCTTAGGAGAAATAATATTTTCAGTTTATGAATTACAAATTACAATTAAATGGTTTCTGAGGTTACTGTATAAAATATTTTCTCCGTAGTGGTAAGCATTTCATTGGAAATGCACTCTACTATTCTTTAGAAATGAAACACTTAAGTAATGATTATTAAAGGATTACGGAAAACAGAATCATAACTACAAGCACACATAAAATACAGACTATTTATACAGTATTTGTAGCATTGAAATTAAATGTGAATTGAAGAAATGAATACAGTGTGAATATCATATCATTATAAACATGATACGGTGTTTCAGTTGTCATTCTGTCTTCTGTTTTTACTTTATCTACTACGTATAGTAGGTAGGGGATGTATTACATTTCACCTAAAAATTCGATACCAAGATTTCACCGGAAATACGTTTTGAGGTACCTGAATCCAAATAAACCATTTTTTGAAAACATGTCCGTGTGTGGTCTATCCGTTTGTCTGAAAAAACATAACTCAAAAAAGAAAATTCGAATAAATACCAAACTTTGTATTTGAGTTTAGTATCTTCCAAGGATGCGACACGAACATTTTCTAGAAAATCTCACTACACCAGACTACACTTTACATGGAACATTTTTCGAAAAAAATTGATTTTCTCAAAAATTGCTCCAACGATTTTGATTAAAATATCACACTTTAAAATATTTTCATGCCAAATGAAATGTATATCTTGAATTTTCTGGGAAGTCCCCAAAAGTCCTCTGCATTCTGAATGACTTCTGCATAACTTGTAAATCGTAAGAAATGGACAAAACTTTACTACACAAAAATGTTTATCTCGTTAAAACGTAAAATTTCCGAGAAATTCCTTGTCATTTGTTTCAGTTTTCCAATACTAATACTTTTTCTCAAATGGGAATTTGTTCGTTTTTTGTGTCCTGGACATGCAATTCTCTTTACAGCAACCAGCTCTTAAAAGATTTGACTATCGCCTAAAACCTACCATATCCCTCTTGCAGCTACAAGAAAATTAGCAATAAGGTGTTATCTTGATTAATATCAAGTAAATGTAGAATGGTTTGTACAAGAGTAGAGAAAGCCATGTGAGTGCAACATATCAGATTTTTTCTTTGCTACATTGCAACAACTATGATCGTGATCATCTACTTTGGGAAGAATTACCATTTACTTTTGGCTGCGGACCAAATTTCTGAACTATACCAACGATAGTAAACAACAGGTTGAACACATTTGGGCAGACTAAATGGATGATCAAGAAAGCACATACCTATAACTCTTGGCAAGCTCCTCGTGTCCCAAAGATCAACACTCGATTTTCACCTCCTACACTCTTCCTGACGTGAGCCAAACAGAAAGAGAAGTTCACCACCTTTTGTCTTTTGGTATATGGCCTTCGACCCGTCCCCCAACTGAGAGTTTTAAAGTTTCATGTCCAGCTAATTGACTTAGGACCCTAAAGTATACGGTATAGTTTGTTCTCAAAAGCTGAGTTGGCGAACGTTCCAACCGTACTTCTACTGTTCTCTTCAGAGTGATTGAATTTCCTCTGCTTCGACTTCTCACCTATCTAGAGGATGTGGATGTGGCGACTCATTCACACAGCTTTACCATAGAATGTCTCTCCTTCTACAATAACAACACCCCTAGCAATGCACTCTTTGGTCCAAGGTTTACTATACTACCATTATAGTTTTCCTTTAAAATGCGTGTTAATAATACTACGTTCAGAAGAAGTTTAATTTCCATGACAAAATATATCTCTGGAATTTCTTACACCAAGTCTTCTAAAACAGTTGAAATGGTTAGTTTAAATTGTGATATTGTGTGGTACCACTAAGTTCATTGTCATCACCAGACGCACTGTTGTGTTGCATTGTCGCTATTAGACATAGTATTATTGGGTTTCTTTGATTTTTCGGCTTAAAAGTCCTTCCTTTTGGCGCGGACCACGCCAAAGAGAGGGCTCTGTTTGAAATTCGTCTGGTATGAAGCAAAACCTGGCTGGCGTGGCTTACACGGTTGGAAGGGGGGATATAGATAAAGTCACTGAGTAAGAGCAGTCGTTGTAGCAAGACGTGCGTGTGGTCAGTTCACGACTTCGGGGCATCTCCCTCCATCCTCTCTTCCTAGTTCCTAATGTAGAGTCGCCAAATGTTTGTTAATAAATTGCAGGTAATGTGTGTAATGTAATGCTTTTGTGTAATGTAAAACCCTACGTCTTCCTCTAAATTTTTATACACCAAGTCCCGGTCTTCTTGCTGCTGCGAGTTGCGTCCCCCATGTGCGTGCTGGGGTGAACTAAATTTATTCATTTTCTGGAAACCTTTTGGTCCTCACCCCACCATGTAACAATATGTTTATGCAAAGTTCAACTTTTCACAGTGCAATAGACACATGCTATGTATTAACGTTCAAATGTTACATCAAGGTGGTGTAGGCATTCAGAAACGTAATATAAAAGAGTTGTGTTATTATGCATTTAAGACAATCCCTAATTAGAGGAAGATTGTACAATAAAAAGTAAACGGATAATTGTTATTTAAGGAATTTTGCCTTTGAAAAAACTTTATGTTAAGAAAATGATTATTAGGAAATCTTCAATTGATAATTTGACGTGAAAGTTTATTTTCCAGTTTCTGGTGCTTTTCAGGGGACACGAAATAGAATATTCCACGTCATCCCAGTCGGACTACTTTTGCAGGACCTAAGATATTCCATTTCCATCGAAACCCTAGTCATCTGTCGTTGATGCGCGAAGCAACTGCAAGTGTCAGTACGACCTCTGAAAGAGGAGTATTATTGTGGTTGTCCTTCCGTAGCTGTCAGCGAGGTGTTAATAATGAAATCATTGGGGCATGAGAGATAGTAATTGTTTTCGTTCAGCCGTTAGAATTTACTGGCCGCTCCGTCTTCCTTGCGAAACATAATATAGGGCATTGTTTTGTAACGACCACATCCGTCAAAAGAAGCAGGTAAATTTAGTATGACGCTCCAGTTACCAGGAATAGCTTGTCCCAGAAGCTCTCTGAAGTTGATAACTCGTGATGGGATTTTCTCAAGAAAGATATTATACACCAGAAATACATAATGTTCTTGTGTACCGGGACATTTGTAAAAGTTCCTACCAGTATTTATAGGTTGTCGTATTGCTGAGTTGATTAAAAATATTAAGAAAGCGTACAAATCGGTTTAAAATGTTATCCTTTTTGGAGACTCGGGAACAAAAATTGGTAAGTAAGTTTTTATGCAATTCAGATAAATAAGATTATAATGTTTCAGAACTAATTACTATGTTCAATTTACACAATTTGTACTACACTATAAGAATAAAAATATTAATAATTATTATATCAAGCATTAAAAACATCACGTTACTTCCTTTCTAGTTGATTTGATATAATATAGATTATTGTATGCTAAATGATAGCTGAGCAGAAAAAGACAATAGCATCTGAGACCATCCTGAGTTAAGAATTTCTCGTAGTTTTCCCAGGTGGGTGGTCAAATGTAGGGGTAGATTATATACTACCACGAATTTTTCTGCCCTTCACTTCGTTTCCATTAGACGTGATCGACGGTGGTAGGATAGTAGCGTCGAACGCCTATTTTTAATACATATAACGCTACAGGCGGGGACACTAGTGATATATGAAATGAAAATATTATATTTTTGGGAAAGGAAATTTGTATAGAAAACGTTCCAAGCCTAACTTAACGGTACCTCCTGCATTTCCTAGTTATGAAGACTGAAGAATTCTGGGAAAAACATCAGTCAGGGAGAATGGTCCTGGCATGATTTGAACCGCAGTCATTCGGTTCATGATTCCGTGTCTCAACGACCTCGGCTACCCATGTAGATTTTTATCGCTGAACTATCTGACCTTATGAACGAATGCTGAATGAGTTACGTCGACAGACGTCTTTTTGCTCCGCCTCCCAATTTAGTAAATTATCTTAATACTAATGCGTCATTCCCCCATTGTCTACGTGCAAGGCTGGCTAATCCTCAGAAACCCTAATCATGATTCTATCTGGAATTTACGAGGAACGCTTACTATGGACTTCGCTAATAACTGTCTCCAACCTGCGCCGCTAATTACATCCCGTCTACCAACATGTTAATATATCCCTCCTTTCCAGTTTCTATTGTACACAAAATACTTCAGAAAGTTTTAAATAAGAAATATTGTAATTGTTTACAATCTTATCACCTATCATTGTTACCATAAAAAACCCTTTTCTTTTATTACCAGTACCATCATTATTCCACCTTACTATTTCTAATGCATCAGTTGCACACCTGTTTACTTCATTTCTTACTGAATATTAACTGCAAGCGAAGTCTACTTATACTGTCTCAGTTTGATATCTTGTGCATGTATTACAAAGAAATTATTTTGCATATAAGCAATGGTTTAAGTGATGGATAGCAAAACGTCATAAATATTCTAAAAGATAGAACCTTTCCATAGGGTGGCGGTGCAAGCCTCTACATCCCACATTTTCAATATATATTTCAAATGAATTCACCTGTGATGGATCCAAATATCAGCATGCGGTTGTACGTTATCTCTATTAAAATAGATGCGTCTATGGGTCCGTTCGTTCTTTTCCATAGCATTTATAGTGTCACTTTGCAGCTCAGTGTTCTTCAGCTCATCGTGGAAATTCTTAAATTTACTATCGCTTGTATCATAATTGTTCGATCCATCTATTATTGCAAACATCTACAGTAGCAATATAAAAATTTCAGGATGTAAAGTCTGTTGTCACGGGTAAGCAAGTGTGAAATGTCTGATCTAGGCAATAACTAATCAAGCGATGAGGTAGGTACACATTCATTCAAGCATAACAAGGCTTTATTGTTGTAGTGAGTTGGTGCACAATCTTAATGGAACTGTGGTCATAGATATTATCGACTAAATGTAGCAGAGAAGGCTGTTATTAGAAGAGCAAAGACCAGACTAAAATGTATGCTAGTGGTCATAAATACCTTGCATTGGACACACAATCAAATTCTCTGACACAATAAAACGGATGTACCATAAATACAATATTCAAAATGCACTAATACCAGGGCGGATCCAAAAGTAATTCACAATAATTTTTTTACAAAAGGTTTGATAGTTAAAATAACAACAACAAAAATCACAAATGAACTTACACCTTTTACCTACTTTTTGAAATAGTCACCAAGGTTCTCAACACATTTCTCCCATCGTGATACCAGTTTCAATATGCCCTGTTTAGAAGTCCGTTTCCTTGGAGTGTAGCCATCTGTGGACTGCTGATTTCACTCCCCATCTGCCCAGAAGCGTTGGCCTGCCAGGAATTTCTTCATGGGACCAAACAGATGAAAGTCCGACAGTGCAAGGTCCGGACTGTATGGTGGATGCTGGAGTAGCCCCAACCAAATTTGGTGATTTTCTGACAAACAGCAGCAGCAACATGGGAGCGAACATTGTCATGAAGAATTTTAACATCGTCAGCATTCATGTTGTAGCATTTGTCACGAAGGGCACGACGCAACTTCATCAAAGTTTTCATGTACGCTGCAGCATTCACAGTGGTCCCGTGTTCAGCAAATTCCACCAACGCAACACCATGCATATCTCAGAACACCGTCATAAGCACTTTCCTAGCAGATTGAGTCACTTTGAATTTTTTCTTCACTGGGGAACCAGCATGTTTTCCACTCCATACTCTCCTGCTTCTGGTGTGCAGTGGTATGCCCACAACACATTACCAGTGACGATTCCTTTAGAAAGTCATGCCCTTCTGCGGCGTACCGCGTTAGGTGATCCAAGCTCGTCATCATTCGCTGGCCCTTGTGGTTGTCTGTCTTAGGCACCCAGCGAGCACTTACTTTACGAAATTTCAACGTGTCATGAACAATATGTGCACTGCACCATAGGAAATATTGAACTGTTGCGATAAGGTTCGCAGTTGCACACGCCGGTCGTTCAAAATTGCCGCCTTAGTGCCCCTTACATTCTGCGGGGTTGCAGCTGTTACCGGCCTCCAGGAGCTAGCGAATCACTAAGGTTTACACGGCCTTCTAGGAAGAATACACACCACCTGGAGACACTGCTACGGTCCATATAATCATCGCCATACACGCCACGCATGTCCCTGTGAATATCACTCGGTTTATGCCCTTTGGCCCACAAATATCGAACCTCACCTCTCTGCTCTTCACCCGTAGACGACAGTAACATGCGCGTCATCTTTATACTCTCTCTAATGAAAACTTCTAACTATATCTGCGTGAAATTGTAACATTCCAACTGCAATACCAAGGCAGAAAAAAAATTCTTATGTGTTACTTTTCGACGATTATTACGATTATATTAATACATGCATATAAGGCATGAAATTTTTGATGTTTGTGTAAATTTAATTTGATGATGTTTAAGAAAAATGGAGAGCACGAACTCCAACACAGATTCCTTCTTTTTGTTCATCACTTCATTAATTTGTAATAGTAGTATCCCTGAAAGCCTGTAATAAGCTTAATAAGTCATTCACATAAATCTGCTACAGATTAATTTTCTAATTCATCTATGTTTCAATGCATTTCTGTAATAACTACACATAACAGTTTCATTCACACATACACACATACATACATACATACATACATACATACATACATACATACATACATACATACATACATACATACATACATACATACATACATACATACATACACCCTTTCAAACGTCCGATTTCCACAAGACAGGGAAGATGTTCCATGTTGTTGACTAGGGATGCGACAATCAGTTATATTCGGGTAACAAATGTCGCAATTATATTGTGTTAACGGTTACCACTAACGATAAAGTTATTTGTTATCAGAAACGATTAGCTGTAATTACGTTTCAGTATGAACAGTGTCGTTACAGACTTATTTTATTTTATGCATTCTAAAGAGTTTCTCTAGTTGTGTAACATTTTGATTAATACGGTAGTTTATAATTGCAAAATGCATTCACACTTCCTTTACATTTCTGCACGTATACACACACAGTTTGCACAGGTGAACTGAGCTATACGGAGCCTAAGTATTTACATTACGTGATGCAGATATAGCAAAGGAAACAGGTATATATATTGCCAACATCAACATGGCTGAAGTTAAGCATACACTAATTTAAATGTCCTCGTAGGACATTAGATAAAACATGGTAATAACTTTTTGAGAAATGTTGCTAGAGAAGAGAAACATTAACGCCCAAACACACATTATTGACTAACATCACCTTACATTGAGTAAGGGTGATTTTAGGAGGAGCCGAACTTGAAGTAGTTGCAACCGCACGTATGGTACCCGGTAGCCTTCGCCCCAAGTTTAAAAATATTAATTTTGTATTTTTACTGTTTCTTTATTATATATTTATGTTTGCCTCGGCTGCGTCAGTATTAATTTGTAGAGATCTGAATATCTTTGCAGAGAGTGGTGCGGCTAAGAATGTAGACTTACACAGATTATAATTTTTACTTCTCTCCTTTTATTAATTCTTGACACGATTTAAATAACATTTCACTGATGTAGAGAGCTGTCAGATTCTTTTATTAATTACTTGCGCTTTTTACAGAAGTAAACTATTTTCGTCTCACACTACTCGAGGACGCGTCTCGCGTCCGGTTAGGAACGCTGTCTGCTAGCAACTGAATTGATTTCTACCGCCTAAATTTGTAAATTTCTATATTTCAAATTTCTGATTGGCTATTTATAAACTGTCTCATAAATTACATTATTATTACTCCAAGAATTACCGGTAGCATTATTAAACTTTCTAATTCATTATTGCCTCAAGGTTACTTCATTGTTAACAACTTTTAACATATTATTCTCAGAGCTCCTACATTATTATTACGTAATACATTCACATAACATTATTGAACATGTAGATAATATAAAAATTAATACAATGGCTGTTACATGCATTTTTATATATTGTTACATACACATATTGCTTTAAGACGGTCTGTTATTATATTTTATATTATATAATTTGACAGAAGTAATTTAAGTGTTAAAATACTGCCTCAACATATATGATTGTAGCAAAATGAATAATCAGTAGACATTTTTCTCGTCAGATAGTATATATAGTAGATTGACAATGACACATACGATCTCTTGCGATGGAGATGAATACTACGTAACGAGTTAAGGTAAGTAGTTCCCAATAAGATGTCGCACAGACTCGGTAACCTGCAGCGGGAAAACGGTGTTCCTCTGGTTGATGCCCTCTGCTGCAGTGTTGGTCTCCGGCTATTGTTACTCAGAGTTTGCTGATTTCTCCATTCCTAATAATTACCAAACTAATTTCACGGATCTCAGGGTTTTCGTAGGTGAGACAAATTAAAATACACTGCATTTCTCTTAAAAGTTGTGGTTAATTATCAAATAAATCTTATGGGTGGCTAGCTTTTCTCATTGTAACAATTCCCACCATTATAATAAATTCGGAGCCTAATCTAACTGCACACGCTTCCCACTCAATGCACACACGTGCATTTGTCATCCAGAGATTATTACTGTGTGTCGTCGAATTCTATAAGAGAGTGAAAATCTGGGGCTATCTTCCCCTTTTTATACCTAACCTAATGACGCTCATCTCCGCACCTCAAAATGTAACGACATTTCTAATTGGTCCGCAGACCGCCTTACTTTATTATATATCATAATATTCTGCTCCAAAAGATTTCGCATATGCGTCCGAGTGACGCGGCCGGAAGCAGATTTAATATCTCTGTCTCTTTCCTTTCTATACTTGTCTCTTTCTATTTATCCTTATTGCTTACTGTTCCCTGCTCATTAGCTTGGTGAAAGGTGGGCTCTACCTAGAATTATCTTTTACCTGGAATGAGTTAGCTCGCCTGTCCCTTACTTATCTGAGTTACAATCTGCTTTTGCACAATTCTTGGTTGCTAAATATTCTAACATCTTTCTTGGTGAATTATATTATTATATACAATTATTGTGTAATATAGATTTATATGCCTATGTGTATATGTATATAAACTAGTTACTGTCTTCGTTACTTTGATAACCGTTATTAGGTATTCAGTTACCTTGTATTTGTTAGTTTTGTAACTGTTATTGAGTAACTGGTTAATTTGTATTCGTTATCTTTGTAAACGTTATTGGGTAACTAGTTACTGTCTCCATTACTTCAGTAACCGATACATTAAGAACAGTTAAAAGGTAACCGTTATATTATTTTCTGCCCCTACCTATTTCTGACGTTCAAACCACAGGTAAATTATACGCTTTGCACCTCCGCACTTTTGATAAAGAAGAATTCGGTTGTACAATCTAGGATGCGTTAAAGCATTCATTCAGTTATTGCAGAAAGCGTTCAATGATAGAAGTGGAGGTGATGTTGAAAATGACGGTAGTAATGAGAGCAAAGAAGACCAATAATTTTCATATTTAATCATAAATAAAATCCAGCCGTGGTGGTGTGTGTGTGTGAAATTCTATCTCTATAGAATTGTGAATCAATTCAAACATTGGAAAAATTCCATTCTAAAATCCATTACCGTGTATTTAATAACAAACTGAATGTAATGAGAGTACGAAACGTGTAAATGTTATAAAATTCGTAAGTACATATAATGTGATGATAAAATAGTAATTAAACTGATATTCAAAGGGACTAAATAAGAGTTTCGTATATTTTTCTCATAGGCAGTAGTAAATAAATTCCTTATACAGGGTGGACAATTTAAGTTTAGACTGTACAATATCTCCAAAACTAAGCGTTGTAAAAAGAAATGTCTTTAGTAAAAGTTGGTTGGTGTTATGGGTGAAGTAGTCATTAGTCGTGTTTTGTTTAGAGGACGTTATTATAATCAGTTTAGGGTCAATTTAATTTTTTAAAGAGAACCTACAATTAGGATCAAATTAAATTGCCCCCAAAATGATTATCATAAGATCCTCCAAATAAAAGACGACTAATAGTATTTACTTTCCCCCATAATATCGAGCAACTTTCATTAAAAAAACCTTTCCACAAAGCTTAGTTTTGGAGGTATTATACAGTCTCAACTTAAATGGTCCACTCTGTATAATGCACTTAAAAACGTATTGTTTTATAGGTTTTGGTTCAACTTTATTTGAAAGTAAATGTTGGAACAAGCAGCTAATTAAATTTAGGATTTTTAATCCTAATTGTGTATAAAACTTTTTAATACCGTTAAGGCATTCTCTTGTCTTTGCCACGTTTGCTCCACCCTTCATCTCTCTACTGTTCCATCTCTCTGCTCACTGCTTGTATAGCTTCTGCTGATAGAACTTGGAATCTTAAGGACATTGCTTCGATATATTCCCTAGTCTCTTTCTAGAGCTCCCAATCTCCCGAATGAAATATCTAACGGAGTTGAATAGTTAAAGCCAAATGCAATGCACCAGATGCCTCTTCTTGCTTTGAAGCTTGCACTGGTATTATTTGTACTGTTCTTTTACACTGATATATCAAATCTGGTGCATTTAGTAATAAAAGTGGAAACCAAACTGTATATTGCTGAACCCTAATATTATTTTGTCTGCCCATTGGGTGAAAGTCTAAAGTGAAGGAAAGTTTAGTTTAAATTTTAACAGAAAATTATTGTTACCTAATTTATTTTGACTTGAAGTTCAATCTTTTCACAATTGTATTTTGTATATTTTATTTATACGCATTTAACAGTTCTCATAATTTATTTTACTTTCTCTATATTAAGGGTTCTGTTTTGAATCGCTTTACATATAACAGACTTTGAATAATTTTACAAGTTAACAGTCATTGCTTTCTGTACAACTGAAGAAATTGGATGATTGAAATTAAATTAAACGCTCGTGCTACTTTGAGTTGTATCACTCCTACATGTAAAATACATTGCGTAAGACGGACCAAAAGGAATTTTGAAATTTTACTCACCAAAAGCAGTTTCGAATAATTGGGAATACCCCGAAAAGTATGTAATTCCTCCTACCCTCACTACATCACCACCAAATGTGCTTCTCAAGGCTAACTTGCTAATCTCCTTAGCAGCTCGTCGTATCTCTCAAGGGGTAATAGTGCATTGCGCCGACGGCCGCTTCGCCCCGACCTCTTTTCCAGAAATCCCATTCGGTGTATTCGTCCGGCTAATGAGGTCATTATGAAGGAGTTGTCAATCAATGCGGTTTAAGGAAAAATTTAATTTTAGACGTTATATACGTACATGCATACCAACGTATAAAAGTACATGCAAGGAGAAATCGGGGAAAGTAGTAATTAAAAGATTTAATTTAATTTAGTTAACATTAATGCCTATTATTTAGGCACAGTTTTGTGTAAAACACTTTACCTCGATGAATTTGAAATAACAATATCAAACATCTGTGATGATGTTACTGAGAGACGTGGTAGGGAATTTGTAGGTTTCTCGAAATCTCTACTCGTCATTTATCCCGCATTTGCTAAAAAATTATTGCAAAGTTTCCTGTTTTCATGTTGTATTCTTTATGGAAATACATAACTTAAAAACCAATGTTCTCAGAAAAAATGGTATTTTATGATTTTTCCCACTTAAAATGCTCGTTACGATGCAGTATATCAGTGCGACATTTTAATTTATCTGCAGCCTACCTATTGCTTTTCATACAAGCGCCCACCAAAGTTTCAGATATTAGAATGGGAAGTAAAACGTATATCTTTAATTCTCTAGGAATAGCCTACAAAACCATTTTTACTTTATGTGAATTTCATGCAACCTAAAACCACAAGGAATAGGCAAAAACCTTTATACAAAAAAAAATGTAATCTCAAGAAAATGTTCTAAATAATTTTTTTCCTAATGCATTATAGAAATGTTTTTTGTCGTATGTTTACAGTTCCCAAATGTAAGTATATCTGCACAGTATGCGATTCTTCTTTTTTCTACCCGCATAATTTCATCAAAAAACGAGAAGTGTGATGCGGTACACTTACACGACCTTCCCTATTCCTTACAATTTCACAGGTATTTACTATTTATACAAAATGCAATTCTTCCTTTTCCTTGCGTTCACTAGGATAAAATATTTGGTTGGAAATGATTTCAAGTTTAGCGGAATTAGTAGTTTCTACTTGTTCATGTTCAAGGCAGTGGGCTGTTCCAACCCCCCCCTCTCTCTCTCTCTCTCTCTCTCTCTCTCTCTGTGTGTGTGTGTGCGTGTGTGTGTTTCTGCCATGAAATCATGGAGGTAAGCAAATGAACAGTTCGCGAATTTTCAATCTATATATGCCAAATGTACTTAACTTGACAAAATATAAATGTATTATAGCATGAAATATTTCCAAAACGGCTGTCACTAAGAAAAAAGTTATTTTGGCAAGGTATGTATTTTAATGAGATTCACGTTTTTCCTGAATTCTTTTTGCTTGTCTGTAATGGTTTCTCAGTTAAATGCAGTTTTGTTATATTCATAAAACATATGGCACCTCGTACTTTAATCAAAATCGTTAACATCCGTTTTTAACAAAATGAAAAGTAACAAAAAGGTAGTTTGGGGTGGATAAAATTTTGTGAAAATGTTCATGTCACATACTTGGAAGATATCGAACTTAATTGAATCAGGGACCTCAAAACATGTATTTTCGAGCGAAAATTCGCCTTAGGTAGGTTGTAGAGAAAGCAAGCAGACTTTCTCGGATAAGCAAGAGCATGGCGAAATAAACATAGCAAAATCATGTAGCTTCATTTGAAATCACTTCTAGCCAAACATTTTGAGCATTATTAAGGCAGGATTTGAGGCATCACTTTCGAGACGAATACTGCAATATGCAAGGGCAATGCAACGTTTGGTTGGAATACAGTACTTTCTTACCTGCTACCATCTAGAGGAAGTAAACACGGGAATGTTAACTTTGAAAGAATTCCCAAGTTTTGCTGAAAGTTTAATTCCAGTGGTCAAACATATGTAAGCTGTTGAAAATGGCACAAGGTTAAAAAAAATCTGATGTGTTACACTCCCATGACTTTCCCTACTCTTGTACAATCTATTTTTACAAACGCCTATTGTCCATATGCTTTATGTTAATCGAGATATCGAGATGTCAATCTTATTGCTAATTTTCTTGTAGATGCAAGGGGAATATGGTAGCTTTTAAGCGATGGTCAAATATTTTAACGCTGGTTGCTATGCGGCGCATTTCATTCTCTTTGCAAGTCCAGGACATAAAAAAATGAATAACGAATTTGAGAAAAAGTACAAGTATTGGAAAATTTAAGGGAATAACAACCAATATCTCGAAAACAGTTCACTCAACAAAAGAAATGTATATGACATAAGTTGTGTATTTTAACGAGATCTACATTTTTTGTGTAGTAAAATTTTGTCTATCTCTTATGGTTTACCAGTTATGCAAAAGTCGTTCACAATGAAGAATACTTTTGGAGACATTCCCAGAAAATTCGAGATATACATTTCATTTCTCATGACATCATCTTAAACATATGATATTTTAATCAAAATCGTTAGAGCCATTTTTGAGAAAATTAAAATTTTCGAAAAATGTTCCATATAAAGGGTAGTCTGGGGTGGGGGGATTTTCTTGAAAACCTTCGTGTCGCATCTCTGGAAGATACTGAACCTAAATACGAAGTTGGGTGTTTATCCGACTGTTCGTTTTTGAGTTATGCTGTTCACAGACACACACACACACACACACACAGACACACACACAGACACACACACACACAGACACACACACGGACATGTTTCCAAAAATGCTTTTTTTGGATTCAGGAGGTCTCAAAACATGTATTTCCGGTGAAATCTCGGTATCGAATTTTTGGGTGGAATGCAATACTTCCCCTACTTACTATACGTAGTAGAGAAAGTAAAAAAGAAATTTGAATGTTCGCCAGTACACAACAATTTGTCATATTTACAGTTTACATAAAATGTAACACAAAAAACGAGGAAAACTGGTAGAGATGCTTCTCGCTAGAAATAATTATGAAGTTCAGGATTCAGAAGCAGTCCACGCAACCGCAACCATTGATGTAACAAAACTAAGCGATTATTTCAGAGTTTGGTGAAGCATGTTTAGAAAATATCCTATAGCTCAAATCAAGTTAGGAGTTGTAATAACATGAGCGATAAGTGCTTTCTGGGGTATTTTTACAGCGAACACTTCCTAATACACAGCTGCTACGGTCGCTGGAGAGTGCTTCTTTTAGAAATGATAGTGTCCTTTTCAAGGAAATACTTCTTCTCGAAGCTACAGTAATAAAGTTAAGAGCAAGCTCTTCATCTCTGTGTTCTCTGAAAGGTGGGCGACGTGACTGTTCACTGGCAATGAATAGACTTCCCCATAGTCCAATCTATAACCGGATTTCTCTTCGTCCCCAGTCCTTCATTGTTCCCATTAACATCAAGCCCGAAATAACGTTTTTGAACGACTGCGATGTTCGCTGTGCTGGAAAATTTCGTTATCGGATGGTTCACCGTAATCGGCCGCTCCCTTGGGAGTTTGAACCTTCGATTCTCATTGTTTCATCTTTATTTTTAAATTCCTATACATCTCGCCCCTTACTGCATTGTTTACCTACTGTAGCCATATAAACATTTCTATACCTTAAACGTACTAACAAAGTCTTTGTCTCTTAATAAGGAATGAACTGCGTATCTATAAATACTTTTATCAATATTTTCAGCGAATTATTTATGATTTTACGTCACTGATATTTTTAATTATTGCTGATTTGTACAGGATTAAATTGTCTATTTGCGTACGATTATTTTAACACCAAAATGCAGGGTGAACAAAAAGTATGAGGTATGGGATATGTTATAACTACATACTTTTATGGCCTTTTATCATTTAAATACTATATATTTTGAAGTACATTGCTTGGTGTTTACCACATATATACAAGTTGGACCATTTAAGTTGAGACTGCACAATATCTCCAAAACCAAGCGTGGTAAAAGGACATGTCTTCAATAAAAGTTGCTTGATATTATGGGGGAATGTAAATGTCACTATTTTATTTGGAGGACGTTGTAATGGTCATTTTAATGGGAACTACAATGAGGATTAATTTAAATTGACCCTAAAATGACCACCATAACGTTCTCCAAACAAAACACGACTAATGGCATTTACTCTCCCCCATAATATCAAGCAACGTTTATCCGAGACATTTCTTTCTACAACGCTTAGTTTTGGAGATATTGTAAGGTATTAACTTAAATGGTCCACCCTGTTTGTAGGCTTTGTATCTTCTGTTAGGCTCATTTCACAAATGCGACCCAGTAACATCTTGACACAGCCACACTACGTCCTCCAACAATGAAGCAATACCTTTAGCTCACGGTTGCTGCTTGTCTCCTCCTAGATGGTTCTTCTTTTGCCACGGCTGCTCCAGCATGAAACCTTAACCTTGGGGTATGGGTGTGTACAGAGAAACACGAACGCTGTCTTAGAAACATTTATTCGCTATTTAAAATAATACTGCGGTTTGCCGATCACTTGTAAATGCATACGATGATACTTTGTCTTTACCAAGACCGAAGAATATTAACTACAGCTAAGCGTTCTACCCTCTAGCATGTTCGCCACCATTCTTCTCCACACGACAAGAATGTCATCCCGCTCCCACCAGGAACTCAGGACAGACTGACTTTCACCACCGCGCTACAAGGAAAAACAAGCTACTACTTCCCCTACTTTCCCCTCAAACGCTCCTCAAACTTAGCGTCATGAAGCTTCTAGAGTGGCCTTCAACAGGCTAAGTGCAGCTGTGCTCGGCTGTTACCAGGAAAAACTTGCTTCAATGGTATTTACCCTTTCTACCTGAGGCTGGTGCCTAATTAACAAAACTGTGCCTGTCTGGTCTTTCTGTCGCTTTTACAGTCAACACTTTTCACAATGCTTCTCCTTTTTATACATACACTGATTTTAAATATATTATTACTTATTTTATATCGCTATCCTTCTCAGAATATTATGATATTTATTGCCTATATAATTCCGGCTTCAATCTTTTGCATCCTTTGAATCGTTCTATCACTTCTACACGCGAGGAAGTTAATTTATTCCTTATTACTTCATGTTTGTTTCAGTTTTAATTACTCTAGCTTTTTCAGAGAAAATAAATTGATTTAATCACAGTAGCAGCAGAAAACATTGCGCTTCATTTTTAAGGGAGTTTCTGTACTTTGTAAAAAGACTTTTGATAATTTCTGTCACAAATTTGGACACTGTTTTGTGATGAATGGTGCTCACTTCAAACATTTGTTCTGAAGGTGAGAGTAACCAGAAATACATAGTGTGTTAAGTGTTTTCTAAATAAATGATAATTGGCCTCACAGAGAATTGAGAGAACAGTTGAAACAGAATAAATAAAAAGTAAGGGTAGCAATTCAATAAGATGTGCCTTTTGACACATGTGTAAGAGGATTTAAATGTTGCACAAATAAACTTAGAATATTCTTTTCTACTTGTTTCCTGACTTATGAAGCATTTATAGTAAGTTTATATCACATGTGACTGTGACCCTATTACGTTTACGGCCTCTGGTGATATTTTCTAATGCACGTTAAACCTTTGAGCTTGTTACCACTCAAGGTTGTCCTAACATCGAAAATATCTTCTGTATCTGTTTCTTTTGACATATAATTATAACCATGTTTTGTATATTGCCACACCTGTAACCATAGGCAGAAATTCTTCAATTTCAACGTCAATTATGGCGCTGCAACAACCTAGTACCTACTCAACGAACCGACGAAGCGAACCAAAAGCTATAACTGACACTGAGAGTGTTTTCTATTGTTCCACTTCTAATCATTTATAAGGCATAGGATGGCATCGTAACCTTGGTAGAAATCCTGCGTTCAGATTCACGATCCTGTTTTGGTAAAATTCTTGCCAATATACCCACTCACTGTCTGAAACTCTTTCTTGACATTTGCTTTCCAGGTCTCAATAATTCGTCTTTTACCCTCCTCAGCTTTTCCCATTTAAGTAAAACAGACCCAACATAAAATCTCCTTTTTGATTTGTCATTGTTTCGTGTGCTTAACTGTGTTCACCCAGGCATAAAAATGCACTTATCCTATCACTTGCGTTTATTAATAAACATTTATGATTCTTGCTTTTCCAAAAGCCAATGTAAATCTGATGGAGTCTTTGGAAGCAGGATCACTTTCCTATTGAGTCTAGATGCTGCCTCATTAGTGACAACTGACGTCAGAGTTGTGTACAGAGTGCTGGTAATCGCATGTTGTTTCAGTATATAGTGTTTGGGCAAATGTATGCTTAGCCTGGGACCCACAGCTTCACGTAATTAGTAAGTCATTATCACACAAGGAGAATATCTCCACTAGGTGTGAGCTTTGGTTAACCTTCAAACTGCTATGCGAGGTCCGGCTGGACCAAAGTGTTAAACTTTTTAGTTTTTATGAGTGAAATGTCTAATTTGGAATTCTAAAATTTTTTGTTATGTGTTACAAATTTGCCTCGGAGTTACTTTACAAACAACACTAACATCCTTTAACTTTCATGTCACAGAGAGACCAACTGCAGCGATAAAAACCATATATAACATCCAACAACCACAACAAATTTCACTAGCCACCGCAATAACACTATTCAAGCCGCAATAGCAACCTACGAGATCAAAATCGTCTAGGACAATCTTACAATCACCAACCTATCAACAATTGAGAATGTCAAAGCCCGCTACCTAAAACGGATTCAAGGAATAGGGAAATCAGCGCCGTCGAGGTTAACATACGTAATAGCAAATGTGAAGAAGTTATCTATTACGTTATTTGCCCCACATATGGGCGCAAACTTGAAGTAAGTGTTTTGTTGGAGTTGTTTATTTATTTAGCTCCTCGTATGGACGCCAATTTGAAGTTGTTTTGTTGGAGTTACGTTGTTTGCTGCTACGTATGAAAAGCCGATTTGAAGTAGTTTGTATTGGAGTTGTATTATATTTCAACTGTTGGGGAGCCGAACTTGTAGTAGTTGCAACTGCACGTACAGTAAACAGTTTCCGGTAGCCTTCGCCCCTTAATTTACTTTCAGGTGGCCTTTGTCCCAAGTTTAAAAAAATATTAACTTTGTAATTTGACTGTTTCTTTAAGTATTAAATATTTATGTTTGCCTCGGCTGCGTCAGTATTATTGTTAGCGACATGGAAGTCTTGGCAGGGCGTGATGTGACAAGAATGTAGGCATACACAGATTTTAAGTTTTAATTCACTTCTTTTTTTTAATCCTTGACACAAATTAAATAGCACTTCACTAATATCGACAGCTGTGAGATTCTTTTATTTAATACTTGCACTTTTTAACACGTATACGATTTTTGTGTCACAAGAATACGTATTAAAGCTCTCAAGGATGCACAAGTAACCGGTTACTAACACTTTCCGCAGACAACTGACTAGATTTCAACCGTCTAAACTTGTAAATTTCTTTATTTCAAGTCTCTGATTGGCTAGTTTTACTCCAATAGAATACCTGCATTTAACTAAAGCTTTTTTCTGGTTGTTGATTGGCTATTTGTTTATGAACTGTCACTAAAATTACATTAATGTTTCCAAGAATCATAAACAATATTTAAACTCTCAAACTCATTATTGCCTAAATGTTACCTCATTGTTTTAACTTTTATTCTCACAGCTCCCACATTATTAAATGACATAATATATTGAAATAACATTATTACACATACAATAATATAAGCATATGCAATGGCTGTTACATACATTTTACAAATTATTATATACACACATTGCTTCTAGGCGGGCTGTTATTGAATTTACATATATGATTAGACTGAAATTATTTAAGTGTTAAAAATACTGCCTCAAATGAAACCTCCTTCATCGAGGACATCAGAGCACGATTCTGGCTGCCAAATACCAAGGCCTATGAGGAGACACTACGGCTACTAAATGAGAATAACGCTATATGGCCGGACTTCTACACAACAGACGCAATAATGACAGTTTGGAAGCAGCCAAATCACCAACTCATACACATAGTGACAAGATATGCAACGCACGAGTTTCATCACAGATTATGCCGAAACCAAAGATTTCACCAACCAGAAGAAGAATGCGTGTGCAAAATGTGCAACAAACACTGTGAAAGATACCATGCGCAAAATTGCAAAGAAAGTACATCAATAATAAGACTAGGACAAGAATAAACTATATAGGTATATCACTATGCACATTGTGCGATTTTCTTTCTTATTATTACCATAAAATAGTTTCGTAACATGTTCAATAAATACAATTGAAAAAATGAAATACAATTTGGGGTCCACTTTGACCCCTGATAGTAATGCATGTCTCATAAAGTTTTCTGCATCTTCAGCTTTTTATGTTGACTGCCTTTGTTTTCCAGTTATTCTAACATGCATTACTGGTGTGAAATTGTGTGGAAACAGTTCAGTACTCTCCATTGTAAGGTGTAGTCATGTCGAAACTTCGGTGAAACTTTTAAAAGGCCGATGCCAGTTATGTGCAAGAAAAAAAAATGATAGAAAAGCTAGAACAAAGTGCCAGAGTTGTAAGAAATTAATTTGCAATACCGACTGTAAGGAAATACAGAGAGTAGTGTGTCTTGGACGTTACACTTAGTGCACATAAATTGTAAAACTCCATGTAAAAATTTACACGATACTCGGATTACATTATAGAAAGTTTAAAATGCAGTTTTGAATCCCAATTAAAACTAAAACATAAAATAAAGTTAAAAATAAAAAAATAAATCAAACTATTTTATCTAATGCGATAGCGCTGGAAAATAAACATGATACTGTAATTTATAATTGTTCTTTGTTTGACAATACTAATTTTGAGGTACATTGTTGGTAAACAATTGTTGGGACATCAGAATTGTTGTTTTAAAATTATATTATTTGTTCTAAGTAGAACATAAGATAATTATATTGTGTTAAATCGTGTTTTCTGCCTGGGGTCCACTTGGAGATCTCTCACCCCCCTTAAGGAGGTACAAAATTATAGCAGTCTGAAGGTTTCAGTTTGCCCAAGTCCGTAACATTTTGTAAACATCGATTACCTCTTCCTGTACATTCTGCAATAATATTTCTGTACTGTAAATTTTGCCCAAAGAAAAGTGCTGAAAAAAGGGAACTAGAGAAAACAAAACATTTATTGTTTGTATACCTAGTGTTCACATTCGGAAGAATGTTTGATTGACCCAGAACACAAATTTGCTATTTTTTAGTATTACAACTGTAATGCAATTTTAGGGCTAGCGTCTAAAATATTTTGGTGTTTGAAATTATATTTATTTAAGCTTGTGCATGGAAATGTGCTGATATAAAAAAGTGTTTACGTTAGTAACGGTGAGCTTCTACCCCATCCTAATCCGATTATAACACTTTCCATGATTGTTAAGGGGACAAGGTAGTCTGAACACATGGAAATTACACCTTAAGTGTGTTAAATTGCTACTGCTCTTCAAGTTCTCAATGGTTTGTCCTGAATTTTTTATGAATTATTTCATAAATCATGGTAACTATTCCAATTGATTATTTGCATTGATAGCTTATGTAGCTGAGTCCGTAAAGAGTATTTCATTCAGCAGAAGAATAACAAAATTTACTCTTAAACATGTAAATTCATGTACATTTTTCTCTGATACTACTTGCAATGCAGAATCACACAATTATATGATTGTTCTTAGCATAATCAGCCATCTTCTTAACTTCAATTATTTAGTTTTGTATATCAGTTCACTAGAAATTGAAAAGAACTATTTGCAAAGTCAAAATGAAAAAATCTGGAAAATTCGCAATGTTGTTGCTTTCTTAATATCACTAATATACATTATAAAATTATGATTGTGGTTCAGAAAATTTAACTACGTGCTGTATTATGTACTGAAAATTTCAACCCTCTACCTCTTATACTTTCTGAGAAAAAGGTACATAAGTATCCAAAAATGTTGTTTTGAGAAAACTGAATATAAAGTTTGAGCTTTAAAAGTCCTACACACCTCAGTAGATTCCAGGGTAATAATCTCTGCACCTTCATTTCTGGATTGCTTCAGCTTTTTTGGTTGCCTTCTCTTCGTCTTAGCCTCTTTTGATAATTGCTGAACTGTTCACTGGGCATGTTATAGTCGTTCGGTGTTGAAAGATACAAAAATGTTCTAAAAAGGGGCGTTGCATGACAGCATTAAAGGAATGCAGACTAGCATTTAAATGATATTTAAATGTCTTAAAAACCTCTTAACCTCCCAAAAGTATAAATTTTCTGAAAAAGGAAATAATAGAGATTTTATTAGTGCCTAAACCATAAAATGTGATTTTTGACCATTTCAGAATACCTTGTCCCCTTAATCCAAGGTTACTCTTTTTTGGCGGTGGGTGGGTACGAGGTGAAGATAGCTAAAACGTTTCAAAATGTGATAGACCGGAAAAACATAATATTCATAATTAACCATAACAATTCCTACACCTCGTAGTTCGACAACAGAATGAATGAATCAACGAACGAACGCGAATATTTCATCCTTCCATATAAAGTGAAATTCATTTATAACCTTTTATTGGGACATAGCTGATTAAATAAAATAATATAAAATGAAATGAAACATGTCTCCACGTATTGGAATAATTTTATTGATTCACATGAGATTAAGTTACGAAAAATTGTTAAGCGAAACTAGGATATAAGAATTTCATAAAATACAGAAATATAAAAATCAGAGCATAATGAAGAGGAAGCAAAATCTGATACGTTACATTCATATGACTTTCTGTACCTATATCCTCTATACTAGGGCATTCGAAAAATAATGGCAACACTGTTGCAAATCAGAGATCCTAGTGGTGAGAATTGTAATCTTGTAGTATATTGTTGAGCAATCTTTGTTGTGTAAATCTCTAATATTGAAACTCTCAAAATAGTAGTATTTTGTGAATACATTCACTGTTTCCCATATTCAGTAAATAATACCGCCCTTAAACAATGTTCAGTAGATTTGAACATAGGTGCTTTCATAAAAATCCAAGTTGCAAAAGGAAACAAAATGCAAGTCAATGCTCTAAGCATTGCAAGAAGCTGGCGGGAGAGCAGTCTTACCTTATAGAGCTATTGCAAGCTGGATGGAAGCTTTTCCGCCAAGAAAGAGAGGAATGTCCACACAGAGCAGGTGCTGCAAAGGACGATCTCCATGTTCAGGCTGTAAAGGCTTTATTGGAAGATGACAGACGCTGGACATTTCCAGGGAACTTGGTCTTGCAGCGTTGACTGTCCATACCATTTTAAGAAAAAAGCTGGAATTGCGAAAAGTTTGTAGCCAATGTATTCGACACACTCTAACTGAAACTGAAAAGTGGAGCGAATGGAGACAGCACGAATGCATTTAGAGTGATAAGAACACGACGGTGGGGTCCTTCTTGGTGTTATTATCACATACACCTGAGCTGAAACGACACCAAGCGAATGGCGATATACAAAAACACACGTCCAAAAAGATGTCAAGAATTGCAGGATCCTTCCAAACTGATGATTACTGTGTGTTATGATTATGAAGGCATAATATTAATACATGCTGTACCTCATCGTATAAGAGTAAATGGAGACTACTACTCGTGTTTCTTGGCACTTCATTTGCACCTAGCATGTCGTCATAAACGACCTCAGACTATTGGGAATCCTATTGTGTTACATAATAATGATCGTTGTCATGTAGCCACAACAGCGAGAAATTTGTTTAAAAGATGGAATTGGGAAGTACTCGAACTTCCACCAAATTCACTAGACATCAGCCCTTGTGACTTATTCTCAAAGATTCAGGAACCTCTATGAGGCACTCGATTTCAATAAGAGACATCCAGAGAGCTCTGGATCGATCAGTGAGACAGAGATCCAGAAATGGTGCGGCAGATGAAGTGCGCCGTCTTCGAAGAATTTGGCAACATACTGTTGACCTGGCAGGAGACTATGAATAAAGTTCGTGATGTTAAACGTAACCTAAATAAATTGTTTGTTTTGTTGTAGCGTGTTGCCGATACTTTTCGAATGCCCTAATACAGAGAGAGCCAAAAAACTACGAACCGGCTGCGCGGTGTTTTTCCTGTCCGCGTCCTCGGTGCTCGTTCCGTCCGCCTCTATCATAGAAAGACGCGGATGATTTTTAAAACTACTTTTAAAGGCCTTACTTACCAACTTTATGAAAGGAGATGCTGAAACTGGCCACCGTCGTTGTCCATAGATTCTTGGCACCTCTTTAGAAAACTATCCATCACTCGTCATAGTTCACGTTGAGAAATGCTGGCAATTTCCTGGCTGATATTTTCTGTGAGACACGGCGTTTAAAATTTAAAGTCCAATTGAGCTCAGAAAAGCCTTTTTCAACTAAATCAGATGATAGAGGAACCATTATTGCCTTCATTGCTAGCTTGCTTATTGTAGGCATCTTAGTGGAATGTTTTTGCCAGAAGGATAACGCAGTAACAGAAGACAAATTTTATTCCTGTTAAATTAAATGCTGTACATGTTGATAATTCTTCCACTGGAGCATCAATGTTAGAGAAGCGCTTCAGTTTGCTTGAAGTAAAAATGGAATAAACCTGCTCAGGAACGGCTAATGTTGGATCTAAATTCTGAACTTTCTTCCAGAAGCTTTTTTGCAGGATGGCGTTCGTTCATATACATCTCAAGTTTTTTTACATGCTACACCAGAACTTTGAAGCATATGGAGAACTAATGATTGAATAAGGCAGGTCCGTTTTGCAAAAGTATTATCTGATTCCAAAACTAATCGTATTTGTTTACAAATACCATCAGAGCTTTCAGATATAGTTCTGGATTGAAATTAAAGGGCTTTATTTGTAACCAGTCGTTTTAAATTTGTAGACCTGTGAACACCAATAAGATCTACTATGTCAAGATGGGCCCAAATGACCTAGCTGTCGACGGGCCCTTAAACTCCACACCACCACCACCACCACAACTATGTCAAGTGTTAAATTACCATAATACCAGCATTGCAATGTTATACAAGTGGTTTTCACAAGACGGGGTTTCTCGCCCAAAACACTCAATGGAACAACAAGAATATTCACCACCTTATGATGCTCACATTTTGACTTGTTCTTCTGGAGGTCGTCTTAAGCACACTTGACAAGATATCTTCTCAGATTGGTTTCACTGGGAGCCGGTTAATGCACTTTGAACATAAGTACATAAAAGTTTCCCTTCTCAGCCATAAAATCTGTGGGAAACTCGCGAACTTTGAATTGCATTTACAACAATCTTTGGCATGCTGGTGTTCAAATCTGAACTGCTTTGATTCAGATTGTACATTGACCATAAAACGTTGAACTTCACGCACAAGTTCAGTGTTGAAATTTCTAGTGTTTCATTGGTGCTGGGAATATTAATTTCTGTATTGAATCCAATGTTAGATTTTATATTATATATTGTGCTTTTATGCTTTTTTAAATTATGCTTTATTGTGTTTTTAAAACTTATCTTTCCCAGACCCTTTGACTCTTTGACCTGGGTAGCAACCACATGTTAAAGCCCTATTAGGTTTTTTTATGCTTATTATGGTTTTGGGTTGCTCTGCTTATTAAATACTGAGTGGAATTAAAATTATTTTAAGTCAACAAATATATGCCAACTATCTCTAACTTAAACTACTCATTTTGGGTTTTGCCCTTTTTAAGGTCCTTCATGTGAACTTATAAAGATGGCCACTGCCCTCCAATTCCTTAAAACGGTGTTTCCAGGTTTTAATTTTTCTCACATTTCCATATACAAAATTTTCTGTACAATGTAATCATTAACCGTGCTTTTTTAAAATTATTTTCAGTAAAACCTTTAATAGAATTATGGCGTTTTGTTGTGCCTTTAAATTATACAAGTTATAACATAATTAATTGATCCTTCCGAGAGTAAATTTTAATATCATTTTTTTTCTGAGACAACCCAAAATGGCAAGCATTATGTTGTAATTTTCTTGCAGTCCTATTGCTATATCAGCATTTTATATTTTCAAAATTACTACTTTTGTGTGGAACTTGTTATTACTAGGGCTGATCAAAAAAGACTGCCTGATTTTTTCATGTAGCTTTCCTGATAGTTTCCTGTCTGTACCATGAATATTTGAAAAGAGCTGGGTTTTGTGTATAATGTCCATAGGCAGCAACACTCTCGTATCGGTAGGATGGTAGTAATGCTTAGTTTTGTAGACCCTGCTTGATTTCGCATACCACACCGACTGTAATGAAATGATTTACCAGCATGCAGTTCCCCCTCACACTATTGTTACAGCAGTATTGGCTAAACTGAGGAAGCACATTGCAAGGAAACGACCAGAACTTCATCGGACTGAGAGAAGACTTCATTATAACAAGCGCGGCCTCACGTAGCAAATCAAACCGTGCAGCTTTTGGCTAGACGGAGCATTGCCTGTGTACAGCATCCGCCTTATAGCCCAGATTTTACACGCTTTTAATTTTTCCCCATCATTAGAGGCAATGTCCGGGCATTCGATTTGAAACTATGAAGCAGTGCTCAAACAAAGTGAGGCAATTCTCAAGGACCTCACAAAGAATGCCTGTACCATGTGTTCGAGGACTGGCAAAATATTATAAAAAGTGCATTGAAGTAGGAGGGGATTATTTTGAAAACAAAAATCATCTAAACACTGAAATAGAGTAACAGACATCTGTGAGAAAAAAATTAGTCGGTATTTGTTGATCAGGCCTCGTTATTAGCATAATAACATAAAAATCTGATGTGTGACACTCATATGACTTTCTCTACTCTTGTACAAACTATTTTTACAAACGATTATTCTCCATATGCTTCATGTTAATCGGGATGTTAATCTTATTGCTAATTTAATTGTAGATGCAAGGGGAATATGGTAGGTTTTAAGCGATAGTCAAATCTTTTAAGCGCTGGTTGCTATGTGGCGCATTCCATTCTACATGCATGTCCAGGACATAAAAAAATCTGATGTGTTACACTCACATGACTTTCTCTACTCTTGTACAAACTATTTTTACAAACGCTTATTCTCCATATGCTTCATGTTAATCGAGATATCGAGATGTCAATCTTATTGGTAATTTTCATGTAGATGCAAGGGGAATATGCTAGGTTTAAAGCGATAGTCAAATATTTTAACGCTGGTAGCTATGTGGCGCATTCCATTCTCTTTACATGCCAGGACATAAAAAAACGAATAACGAATTTGAGAAAAAGTATAAGTATTGGAAAATTTAAGGGAATAACAAGCAATATCTCGAAAACGGCTCAGTCAACAAAAGAAATGTGTATGACATAAATTGTGTATTTTAACGGGATCTACATTTTTTGTGTAGTAAAATTTTGTCTATCTCTTATGGTTTACCAGTTATGCAAAAGTCGTTCACAATGAAGAATACTTTTGGAGACATTCCTAGAAAATTCGAGATATACATTTCATTTCTCATGACAATATCTTAAACATATTATACTTTAATCAAATTCGTTAGAGCCATTTTTGAGAAAATTAAAATTTTCGAAAAATGTTCCATGTAAAGGGTAGTCTGGGGTGGGGGGATTTTCTTGAAAACCTTCGTATCGCATCTCTGGAAGATACTGAACCTAAATACCAAGTTTGGTGTTTATACGACTGTTCGTTTCTGAGTTATGCTGTTCACAGACACACAGACACACGGACACACAGACACACAGACACGGACATGTTTCCAAAAATGCTTTTTTTGGATTCAGTGAGTCTCAAATCATGTATTTCCGGTGAAATCTCGGTATCGAATTTTTGGGTGGAATGCAATACTTCCCCTACTTACTATACGTAGTAGAGAAAGTAAAAATGAATAACGAATTTGAGAAAAAGCATAAGTATTGAAAATTTAAGGGACTAACAGGCAATATCTCGAAAATGATTCACTCAACGAAAACAATGTATATGACATAAATTGTGTATTTTAATGCGATCTACATTTTCTCTATAGTAAAATATTGTTTATCTCTTATGGTTTACCAGCTATGCAAAAGTCGTTCACAATGAAGAATACTTTTAGAGACATTCCCGAAAAATTCGAGATATACATTTCATTTATCATGAAAATATCTTAAACATATGATATTTAAATCAAAATCTTTAGAGCCATTTTTGAAAAAATTAACATTTTCGCAAAATGTTTCATGTAAGGAGTAATCTAGGGTGAGGGATTTTCTTGAAAACCTTCGTGTCGCATCTCTGGACACTGGGAGCCGGAAGATACTGAAGCTAAATACCAAGTTTGGTCTTTATCCGACTGTTCGTTTCTGAGTTATGCTGTTCACAGACACACACACGGACATGTTTCCAAAAGTGCTTTTTTGGATTCAGGGGGTCTCAAAACATGTATTTCCGATAAAATCTCGATATCGAATTTTTGGGTGGAATACAATACTTTCCCTACTTACTATACGTAGTAGAGAAAGTAAAAATAATATGTATAATGCAGCTATTTTCGGAAAGGTTTATCTCGACTAAAATGAAGTAGATATAACACATTGCTTTCCCCATTCATTCTTCAAAAAATATTCTTAAAAATATTTGTTCTTCTATCTACTTCATGTAAACCGAGATAAACATTTCTAAAAATGATTTTACTACAGATTTCCTTATAGGTATACTAGGAATACAGAAATACAGTAGGCTTCAGCGAAGTCAAAACTTTCAAGATCTAGTCGCTATGTGATGGTTTTGAAATTCGGATCTCTTTGTATGACCCGGAGATAAAAACGAATAACTCCTTCTCATTTGAGAAAAAATATAAGCTCGTATTTGAAAATTAAAACCGATAACAAGGAATATCTCGGAAATGGTTAACTCTTCAAAAACAAATTGAGATAAATTGTGTGTTTTAACGATATCTATATGTTTTATGTAGTAAGATTTTTGTCGATCTCTTACGGTTTATGCCAAAGTCATTCAGAATAAAGAGGTCTTCAGAGATAATTCCCAGAAGATTCAACAAATAGATTTAATTTGTAATTAAATATATTAAAGTGCGGTATTTTATTCAATATCGTTAGTCATTTTTGGCAAAATCAAAATTTTCGAAAAACGTTCCATGCAAAGTGTAGTTTGGTGAGGGGGGATTCTCCTCAAATTCTTAGTGTCACATCCTTCTGCACAATCACGCGTGCATGCACACACGGACCTTTTCCTGAAAATGCTTCTTTATATTCACATGGTCTCAAAACGTGTATTTTCGGTGAAATCCTGGTTTCGAATTTTTAGTTGGATTACAATACTTCCTCTTACCTGCTATTTGTAGATGGCAGAGAAAGTAAAAACACCTGTTTTTCTAAAAATCTATTGGTAACTTCACAGGTTATGTCTCAGGTCAAGAAAAGAACTTTGACTTTACACATTCAGGTGCTTTACTGATTTCATTCGTCTTGTAGACAAAGTTATGAAGCAACTGAATTAAATGTTTACTAGTTTGTTCAGAATGACAGGTTTCTCAAATTCCACCCAATATGATGATATTTTATCGAAAATATATGTTTTGTGCACTCTGAATCTAAAATGTTTTTAGAAACATTTCTGTGTATGCATCTGTATTTCTGCTCAGCATAACTCAAAAGCCAAAACAAAACCTGATAAATACCATATCTGATATTTAAGTTCAGTAACTTCCAAAGATGTGACACGAAGATTTTTAAGAAAATTCCACCACCCTAAAAATTCCTTTACATGGAACATTTTTCGAATTATTTTATTTTATCGATTTTGATTATAATGACATATATAGACTTTAAGGTGGCAAATAAAACCATACCTTGAATTTTCTGGAAATGGATAGCGAAATCCTCTTCATTCGGAAGAAAATTTATACAGCGTTGCATAATTGGTAAAGATTAAGAGATTGACAAAAACGTACTACACAAGAATGTAGATCTCTCTAAATCACAATTTATTTCTAATAACCTTTTCGTGGAATGAACTATTTCGGAAATATCGGTTTTGTATTTTTGTATTTATTGTGCTAAGAGTTTTACAATTTGATTGACTATTGCACCTTGACCCTGGTCACTCATTCAGTAGACAATCACTACAGTTTATCTACATTTTACAATTTCTCTTCAATAAACTATCTTGTTTTTTCAGTTTTTTCATGTCCCATTTCCACTTGTTTTTCACTTTTCACTTATTGATTACATATCCGTTATGAATGGTCGAATTGTTCCATACTTATTCTTTTAAAGTCCTGTAGATTTTCAGCTGTTTCTCGTGATGTCGTGGAGCATGGATTTGACTATCGCTATTCCCTTTGTATCTATAACAAAATGTATAATGCAGTTATTTTCGGAAAGGTTTATCTCGACTAAAATGACGTAGATATAAAAATATACTTTCGTATGAATAATATGTATATCCACTAATAAGCGATAGAGGGTAGAGAAAGGCATGTGAATGTAACACATCAGCTTTTTTTTTTAAATGTTAAACATAACTGAATGTCACTGCGCTCTGCAATGGTAAAGTTTCTTCATGTTACTGGGTGAGCAGACGGAAAACCAAGGTAAACGGGTTTTCTCTGTGAAATCGAATCTTTGCCTGGAGCACGGAAACTACTGCACGCCGCTTTAGATCGCTTGGAAGGTTTTTACTGCGGAGGATTTTAAAATGCAATTTCCTGATTTTCTTCTGAAAGATGTCAAGTTTTGGCGAAAGGTCGATAACCCTAGAGGAGACCCTTCACAAACCCTGTGTTAGTTTCTGATTCTATCTCCTAAGTCTGAAGTTTCATAGTGTCGAATATTATCGAAATATCTGGTATGGTACACTCGCACGACTTCCTCAAACAAATACAAATTCAAATGTGTATCTTTGTAAAAGAATCTTCTATTTACTTTTAATTACTCACGATGCATTTGTTATTGGCGATTATTTAAAAAAAACAATAAGTACCTACCTCTTTAGTGTGATGCTAACGTATTTATCTCATATTCGAAAAGTCCTATCTTCGATTTGGGTTGGGTTATCCTGATAAGCTTTTTTTGTCTCGGAGTTTTCCCACATTCTCAGAAGTATAATGTTGAGTTACTCTTAAGCTCTAGTTAACTATGAGCTGATTTAAGCATAACTTCATTCCATTCGTTCACCATCCTACTTGTCGTACCCAGGTAAAATAAATAATCTTAATTACTACCTGCTAAACGAAAGACTGCAGTTTTCAGGCGAGGTCACTAAGTGCTGTAAGGGGACACATACCCAATGAAGTAGAATACTGAAATAATATGTATAACCAATAATGTCAAACAATATTAAGATATAGATTTACTGTAAAACAACTTGTACCTCACAATGTAATTGATGTGAAAGCAAGCATGTAAGGAACAGGGTAATTAGTAGCTACCGACGAGCGAGCAACAGCGGTAAAGACCACATGCATATACACGCTAATGCACACAAGTTTTAGGCAAAGTCACAGAAAATAGAGAGGTCCGAGATTAGAGTGAGAAAGAGATAGTGGTCCCATTCCTGGAAGACAAGGGATTTAGAAAAACAGAAAGAGAAACGAGATGTGTAAGTGAGTCGGAGATACTACGTTTTACCAGAGAAATAAAGAGGGGAGCTTAACTGCTTAAATTGGAACATTTTATTTTCATAGCATGCTAAGTAGATAACCAATGAGAATAGTTATTGCATATAAAGGCGCGAATTCTAGCGTCATAGTAGGGAGGTATAAAAAGGGGAGGAGGCCCCAAGCTACTCTCTGATTTTACTCCAACGATGTAACACGTGTGACTCAGGCGGAAGATTTTGTGAGTGTATGGGTGTGACGCAGCTAGATAGCTCTACTTAAAGAAGGTTAAATGTGTCAAGTAAGGGAAAGTTGCTAGCCGCCTCAATGGGCATAATATTTTGAATAAATTAAGCTGTTTAAGGGAAAGCAAGTTTATTATTTGCCTACATAAAATCCTAAAATATCAAGTTAACTAGCTAGGATAGGAATTTCTCTTCAGCTCTATGAAAAGCAGCCCGGCAGACAACTTCAAGGAACTTCGGAGATCCGAGACATCTAGTGAAATAGCACTTGGTACTCACGTGCGAGCACTCCCCGCTACAGTGCCAATGCTAAGTTCAGACAGAACGCTGGAACAAGAGTACAGTACATACTACGCACCGGGAATGGTGACGTAACACTGTTATATTTCTACGCAAGCTGCGTCAATTTTCTGCGCCCAAGTCTACGTTTTTTAAAACTTCAGCTGTTGGAAATCTTTGAGAACCTCC
The DNA here is from genome assembly GCA_030765065.1 of Deroplatys truncata. Taxonomy (NCBI): domain Eukaryota; kingdom Metazoa; phylum Arthropoda; class Insecta; order Mantodea; family Mantidae; genus Deroplatys; species Deroplatys truncata. The sequence continues at coordinate 139,336,569 of CM060986.1, forward strand.
CAGAATATTATGCTGTCTTAGACGAAGTGATCTCCTTCCTAATTTCTTTAGTGCAGAAAAAAATCTGCATTTAGTGTAATAAAATACAAACTTAGGCAGACGACACATCACATGTTCTTCACAGTAACCTAACTGCAGCCACTTCTCTTGAATCAAATTTAGGTCATCCATAAATTCCATAAGTATGTCACCCCACAAGCTGTTTGCATGGGATAACTTTTCAGAGACAAACTTTTCCACACAAAATAGAATATGTAAAAATTTCTTGTACGTTCTGCATATCGTTTTCCCAATAAGAATTTTGTTTACAACAATCTCTATTTTATCTTCAGTTTGCGTCCTTATTTCACATTTGTATATTTCCAGTTAATTTTGTTAGATAACGCATTTTGTTTACAAAGAAGGTGAGAGGAAGTTGAGATCTGATTTCACAATTTCCGCTTTTAGATAAAGCAAGCTAATGGAGGTAATTGAAGCGTGTGTACTACTCGACCGCGATATTATTGAACTTGATCTTGCGGAAACCTGCATTTGAATACATGCGGAAGCCAGCCCAGCGAAGTGCAATACTACTGTGGTCTAGTATTAGGTGCAGAAAGTAAACAGTGTACGAGATCATCACAAGTGTATTTCGGTTAAACTGCATTTCTCCCCTAGTTCAGCTTCATCGAAAATTAATACCCCAACACCTTTGTTCCGTTCCTTTTCAATAGAAAATCTCCTATTGCATTTGTAGCATGGTAGTTCATGCTATAAACAAATTTTACTAATGTTCTTAAATGAGCTTCAGAGGGCATTAGAGGGCAAATCATGACTGAAACAGTGTCTGTAAACCTTAGAATTAATTTTCAAAGGTAGATAATCAAGGAGGAATTTATCAGCATAACTCATCTTTTTTTGTTTTTTTAACATTGAACTTCTTAACATTGCATCTACTATGCTCCGGGATAGCGCATTGTTTTCGTTTCCGGCACTCGTATTGAGGGTTCGGGGTTCGATTCCCGGCTCAGGGGTGGCGATTTTAACTTGGTCCTATTCACGCGCTTACCCCCGACTTGCTCATGTAAAGTATCACCTAGACCCAACGTGGTTCGGAGTCCACGGTAAAAGATGTAGGTCCTCTCATCCCACCGCCATTCTCATTACCTTACCGCCGGCTGATACCCTCACCTCAGAAATGGGTGCAGTCATCTCTTGGTGGAATGAGATACCCCCGAAGTTCTAGGCCATATGGGGAGCGTTAGAAACAACAATAACATTGTATCTACTATAATTGCTATTTTGCTAACAGATGCAAAAATTATTGAATGTGTTAAAACGGTGTTTAATTTTGCATCTGCAGTTGTTTAGAAAATTTATTTTACCTTTGGCGATTTGAAATTTACATTGCGTCCTAATCAAATTTCTTTTCTGTTTCTTTAATTTATTCAGCACAGTGATTGCCCCCAAGGCATTTTTTCAAGTTCTCAAGCTCGATAAACTGCTACAAGCGGGCTCATTTACATTGTTGACTGCATTTATAGAGGGAATATTCTTAATCGCAATTTTGTCAACCAGCAATACGTGTCTTTTCACGGGAGACTTTGAAAAGTACTTTGCTAATTAGGAAATGTATGTGGAACTGCATCTGGATTTAGTTTCCATTTTTGTCTTGGTATTTCTACTGTTTATGCATTTTAAGAAAATACTACTGTATTTGAATGGTCTAAAGAATATGTCTCGTACCTGTGGAAGGTCGATCCTAATGAGAGACCTGCAACCGGGTGCGAAACACATTTTACAAGGCTTTATGCACTATAATGGTTACATATAACACAACCTGCACTAAATAACAGAGATACAATCTGAAGACAGCTGACTAGCATTTGTAACAAATGTATTTACTCGGTTATGCATTATAAGCAATTAATATGCTTATTTATAATGCCTAATCCAACTTATCCGCCTCGCAAGCGAATGTACTATCACTGCTTGGGGCGACCACCGCTTCCTTCGCTTAACTTACAGGGGCAAACAGGAGAGATCACACTTCTTCTTCTTCTTCTGTATGCTAAGTTATACAAGCTGAGCAAAACGTTCAATTGTTTTCATGAGCATGGAGGAGGAATAAAATGGAAAAAATGACTGTGGTCGAATGCGCTCTTGCATAGAAAAGGGAAAAAAGAAGCTATCATTTCTTTAAACATGTGCCATGATTATACACTTGGAAAAAATTGAACAAAACGGAAAATTTTGGCAACGCCTAACACTACAAAGAAAAATTACTACAAATGTTTCCAAAAGTATGCTTTTTACTAGCTCTATAGTTGTTCTCCTTATAAAAATTATATAAAATTCTTCGAAATGAAGAGAATATTATACTGTGTATTTTAATCACAATCGTTATAGTCATTGTTGCACAAAAAGACTGGTTGGGAAAATTCCGTGAAAGTCTGAGTGTCGCATCCTTGAAGGATCTTTTGCCATCACTCTAATTTTCATTATACCATGTGTGTGTATCTGAACAGTATAAACGAAACGTTGGATGAATACAAAATACAAGGATACATCGAAGTATGCAACAAAGAGGCCAGAATGGGGTGTGCATGGGCGAGAACAGGTGTAACGAATCTAAGTGGTTTAATTAATTGGGGGGGGGAGATGCACTAAATGTAATGGAATGTGAGGATACGGATAAAGGAAGAGAGAATTTGATACTAGAGAAATGGAGAAATTTGCCAATTGAGCTAAAAGTTAAGATTTTTAAATACAAGATCAAATAAATACCTATATAGAGAAAACATTTAGGAGAAATAGGGTTAAAATGGTTAAACGAAATGTGAAACAATTTGGAAAAAACACGGAAAAAGGGTAGTGGATACATTATACTTTCCCATTATATATGCAACAGAATGTTAAATTTAAGGTGGAATAGCAATAATAAAAAACTCCATTGTACATACGAGTATTGTATAAATTCTATGTAAAGTTTAAAGCAGACAATAAATCATTCAATCATACAAAATACAACATTCGGTATTCGTTTTAGTATCTTACAAGTATGTGACAGAATAGTTTAGAGAAAATCCCCACCGAAGCTACTTTTTATACGAACAATTTTCGTTTTTCTTTATTCTGTCGAAATAGGCTCTTTAACAACTTTGTTTAAAATGCCGTGTATACAATACAATTGCTTGAATAAAAGATCGATACGTTGACTTTTCAGGAGATAGCCTGTAAGTCAAATATTATTCAAAATTGCATAATGTTGTACAACTGGTAAATTGTAGGGGATACAATACAACTTACGCCACGGAACAAGTAGATCACGTTAGCTATACACAACTTATGCCAAATAATAGCTCAGGCAGTAATCTTTTCTGGGATACATGTTGTTATTCGTTTAAATCTTCCAAAAATTTATCATACATTTTAAGTGCTACGCTACCATTCTTTTGTTTCTCGCGATGTCATTCAAAGAATGAAACCTCAAAAGGCATCATTATATAACAACAGCTTTTTAAAGATTTGAGTGTTGCTTAAGCTTCCTGTTGTAAGTACAACGAAATCTTTAATGAAACCATTTTCACAAATGTTTATCTTGATTTACAAAAGGTCTTCATTTATAAAAAATTAATTCAGAATGAAGAGGCTTTTAAAGGCCGTTTTCAGGAAATTCAAGATCGACACTTTACTGGTTACGTAAATATATTAATAATGTGGTATTTTAATAAAAGCGTTCGTCATTTCTGAGATAAAAATAATGAAAGGTTGTCCATTTTAATAGTAATTTAGAGTAGGGAGGTTTTCTTGAAGTATAAATAGTAAGTTTGTATATATTTCACATGTTGTTTTGTGCTCTACTGTTCAAACCAGGTGCCTTTTCTGAAAGTATTCTTTTTTATTCAAGAAACCTCAAAAACGTGTATTTTCGGTGAATTTTTATATCGAATTCTTTGGTGAAATACATTAACTCCTTTACCTTTCATAGGTGAGCTGTAGTTAACGTAATGATATTTATAGAGAAGGTGTGGTGATTATTCCATATCAATTTTTATAGTACGTACTTTCTGTATTTCACTATAGATATTTTGAAAATTGTGTCATAGACGAACATTTGCGACAATAGTACTATAACTCATCTTTTAACACTGCTACAGAATGTTGGGCAAAATATTTGCAGCGAATTTTCTGTTATTCCTGTGCCATTTCTCGAATATTCCACTTCCAAGCAAGTGGAATATTTTTTGTCTCAAACATAAATTTCGTGTTGAAAAATCGCATTATCCAGACGGTAGCTGCTTCGCTCAAAGCTTAAGAATTAGTTTACTACAGAAAGAAATAAAATAAAGAATTCCCAAAATAGATAGCTGTAACGGGAATAAATAAATTGATTTTCCTCCCACACGCCCTATCTCAGCGTTAAGGTTTAGAAGGCTGAGAAATACTTCTCAAATTGCATTCGTGCTGATTCACGAGATTCACAGCTTAAAAGCCAAAGGGAATGAGAAGCACGTGTGCCTTCTCCTACTCCACTGAGCATTTTGACAGGCGCAATCTTGAAAATGCTTAGCGTTAATGTCTGCACTGTAACCTATAAGCTCATTTTCTTATAACTAAACCTCGAATAATAGCTGTAAGCTAATCTAGATTCCTACAGTCCTGTTGCATTCACTCATTGTTGCTCCTTTACGAAGGGTCTCAGCCTTCTGCCTTGATTTTGTCCAAGAGAACTACCCCACTTTATTTAACGTCCTCCTAATTGAGCGAGATGGCTCAGGCGGTAACGCCTGGGAGGTCATGGGTTCGATTCCCGTGGCCGACCTTCCTGACCCATGGGCTTTTTTCGGGGGTCCCCCGAATCGCTAGGCGAATGCTGGGAGTGATCATTAAGTCCCCAATATTCCTGTTCGTCCATTTCACCTCCATTCTCATTTCATTTCTGCTTTGTCTGTTTCAGGCTTGTACGTGTAGGCGGGAGGGTATCTCGGCCAGTGCATGGCAGGGAAAAAGGATGCTCTGTGGAAACCTTCACCCCTTGGAATGGGGACGGTCTCAGAGTTCCGAGCCCCCCAAGGCATGTGTAAGCCCACGGGGTGAGGGATCGTGTCGAGATCTACCCGGAGCCGAAGTTCCCCTCAGTATGCCAGGGGAAGGCTACAGCCACTCCCGAGGGTATTTCCTTTAGGCCAATACCTGATTTCTTAAAAAGGATCCTACTACTATTCGCATGGATGATAGTGGTTACGGCACTAACGCGCGTTAACTCATCCGGGATGACTACCTAAGACCTAGGTAGGGGCGACAGTCATCTGGCAGACCGTCTACCAGCTCTCACTAAGGTTAGCACTGGAAAAATCTGGGCGTGTCATAACCCCGCCTGGGCGGAAATTCCAGCCAGGTGTACCCAATCTTCCATGGGTATCGGGAACCACTGCCCCGCCGAGTCCAACCCAATTCTAGTAACGTCAGAAGTACGAGTGCTAGGAGTGCGCAGACCGGCTGCACCATTGCCCATCTGGGAAGTTTAAATATGTAAATGGTTGTGTCGTGTCCCCTAGACCGGCCTCACTCCCTCCTGGGAGCGCACCGTCCAGGACATAGGTACAAAAGTTCTATGTAGTTCAACGTACTAAGTCCCTCTCCTCATTGAATCCTAATGTCCTCTTAAATTAATTTTTGTATCACTGAATCATTTAGCTGTAGCTTATTTCCAATAGCTTGTTTTTATTTAATGAAGTTAAAACAAAGCACGCACTGGTGCATTGGAGTAATCCTTCACAGCTGAAAGCTGCTCTTCGATAAATCATATTGTTACAGCTCACCCATATACTGCCTATTCTTAAGGTTGTATCTCGAGATAGCTCACTCGTTTCATAATGTCATTATACTTGCTTTTAGTTTTGTTAGGAGCATGTGTTCTTACCTTGTATTTGTGTGGCAGGTCTTGACGCGCAGCTTCCGATTTGCAAACATCCAGCATAAAATCAGAGAGGTCAAAAAGAATACTATAACTAGATTCTAAAACAAAGCTGCTATAAAAACTGAATTATCCCATCCCAAAAAATATCAGAACAAAGAGAACAAGGGTGAGGGGAAATATATTTCGAAAATATATTATACTCGAACTATCCTTTCAACATTTCCCAGTTCTTATCGAATACCGTTGACGTTATAATAAGGATGATTAACTTATGTTTAAAGGTTTACCGGCACGCTAAACAGGCGCGTGGAACTACACCACAATTTGTACATGTAAGTAATTAATGGATCTATTAGTACCAAATTCTCATGATGTTAAGGGCACATCTCTTATTAATTGTTCAGATAATTCGACACCGGTCTACAAATGTGTCCATATTTTACTCATTTTGTTATTTTTCTCAAACTTAGACGCCGAAAACTTGCGCAAAAAGCATCATAGAATATGGTGAGTATAATTATTTTGTTTCATACTCTCTGGAATTTCATGTTTTTCCGTCTCCAAACCATAATGTTAAATTGAACTTTTATGTTCATTTACTTTCCGTACTAACACCAACATTGGCCCTGCAATGAGCATATGAAACATATGATTACGTCCATGTGCAACGTAATATGCTGTACAATATTAAACCAATATATAAATTATTTCGACATAGTATATAACAAAATATTGTTCCTAACCGCAGGAAAGTGTGCTTTTCAGAACTCTTTTCAATATTTCTACCTCAACTTTGCTCGGCCGTAAATATCTTACTTTCATATACAGCTACGTAAATAACCATTTCCTAGTTTACGTACCAAATGCAAATTAAATGCACAGAATTTAAATGAAATATCGCTCCATATGTGCTTTTGTGACATAAAAGGTTGTTATAATAAGGTTATATATAGTAATCTCACAAGATATTTTGATTTTACTGTTATACCGTATTTAAAAGCGATGAAATCTTTAGTAACTATATCTAGAGAAAATTCAAACTCAAATAGGATTTAGTTAAGCTATTTCAGAGAAAAAAATAATAAGATATTTCATAATTTTTTTCACTTTCTTCAGTGATCCCTTGCCTTAAGGGGAGAGTAAAATATCTATCCGCCGATGTTAAATCTGCTAAATTCATCACCCATCATCTCAGAAACCCTTTAAGATATGAAAATAAAATTTTTACAGCATATACATTTTTGCCTTCTGCTTTCACTTATCTACGTTTATAGAATCAATTAGTTTGTTGTGGAATTATATCTTATTTTGATTAAAACTTATCACAAATTATTATTTTCAAATGCTGCTATTAACATCTAAGTAAATCAACAGCAGCTCTTAAAAGTTATTTTTATAATACTAAAATTATGATCCTAATTTAATATAGCTATCTTCAATAGACTCTGAAAAGAAACAGATCATTCATATCAATGTTATTCACAGCTGTTCAAAGCGAAAATGTAGAAAACAAACTGGCATATATTTGCAAAGAATGAAACTAAAGGGCTTGACTACAAACAACCGTCCATACTTAACAGGAGTGCCAATTTGTAGAGCAAAACTTCTCGTATAAGTTGGGCGAAAGCTTACCTCTTTGCCCCAAAGTATATAGGAGATATAATTTTTTTCGGTGAAGTGATGCAGAATTCACAGTATAAAGTGACAGACGTAGTACCATTTTTAAAAATACATTTCAAATGTAATCATTGTGATATAGTAAAAAATAAAAACATATATAAATTGCAGTTAATAAGACTGCAAAAATAGTCATCCTTAGCAATTTTCGCATTTACACTTGCCTTAAATGACTTCATAGTGTCCAAAAATAAGCATTTTTACCCAATATGCCACTACCGAGCTAGTTAGCTCCACTGTAACGTAGTAGACTCGATTCGGGAAGCCCCGATTCCGTCGACCGCCCACTCTGAACTGGGTATTTCGTGGTTTTCCCTGATCGGTAGGTGAATGCTGGGGTGCCGGACGACGGCACGAATACTTGTTCAAAGGAAAGAGTACTCGTAGACACTGAAGGGCTGCTTGGCCGACAGGTCGTTCACCGCCCTCTCTGGGCAACTCCGTAGGTGATTCCCCCCCCCCGTTATATAACCTATAATATGCAATCAGTGCTATTTTGAAATACATTAGCTTGTAGTGAAGCAATTTTAAATCTGAATCAATTTTCAATGTTCACTATGGAAATAAAAATGTGTAACGTTACAAATACGTAGGTTTTTTTGCTGTTAGCATAAATCTCGATAGTAACCACTATTAGGTATTTTTAGAAAGTGTTATTCGTATGCGCTGACTTAAGATTACACAGCAATAGAACCAGGCAATGGTCTAATAGCACCAGCTGAAATAAAACAATACATAAGGCGCCAGCGAGCGACACGTATACCTTATTTGTAGCTGTGTATAAACCTGTATCACGCTCTGTACATCCATCTCTTCCACAGCCTAAGCCGGATATTCTGAGTGGAAGCGTTGCAATGCATTAAGTATAAGCGCCTTCCGAAACGACACGTCATTATTCTAGCGTGCAGCAGGAGCTGATAACCCTCCAGCTACATCATACCATATATTAACCGACTTTAAAAATGTGCTCATGTATAATTTCTGTAGCACCGCATTTGTTTGCGTATATTAAGCTTGGGAGCTAAATATTTTGGATAAATTTATACTCGTCCTTGCATTATGAAAATGTTGAAGTGGTCAAAATCCCTTAATGTACTGCTGGAATTAGTTGCGTTTGTGGTACAGATTAGCCTCACTACATCTTTCTTTTCTTTTTTTAAATTACATGGAACCAAAATAACTAATTTCTTGCTAGCGTTAAATATTCTCTTGAAAAAGCTTGAACTGTTTAAAGTCTCCCTTTCAATATTTATTGATGTTTTAGAACTGCATCATAAGCACTTATTACCATAAGTCAATAATACAATGATAATCATAAAATGGAGCAGTAAAAAAATAAAAATAAAAAAGTATAAAACAGGACACTTCAAAATACAATGTAAGTATTGGCTTGAAAAAATTCATTAACACTATAAAATGGGTTTGCAGCAAGCCAAACGTTTAAAGCAGCTTAAATCTATCTATGCTAGATAAATGGGCAGCTCTTGTAATATGTTGAACATATTGTTGCGATATTACTACACCATTTATTGGATTTAGCCAATCTTACTTTGTATCGGATAGTAAAATAATTATTCCTAGTATAATGTTTCTTTTGCTGATGATGAAATACTTGATTATTTAAGCTAGTCTTAATAATTACTGTGCAATTTAGTGTGTGTGATATATATTGTTTCATGCTGGGGTGAGGGCCAATAGTTTTCCAGCCAAAATATTAAATTTTAATCACCCCAACGTGCACATGGGGAAAACGTAGCACAGACACTGCGACAGGACCAGGGCCTTGTTCTTCACATTCTGATGCAGGCGTGGTTATTTTTTAACAAATTACACAAATTTCACACCATTCACATTACTTGTGGTTTATTAATAAATCAATTTGTGGCCCTAAATTACATACACAGGAAAATCAAGGATTGAGGGGAGATGCCTCACACACACGAAAGCTACACCTTACACACCAACTCTCAGACTGACGCTCACACACAAAGAAAGTAACGCTAACATATCCCCCCACTCTCCCCAACTCTGGCTAAGCTCGCCGGCCAGAGGTGGAGAGTGTCGTGCCACACGTAAATTCAAACACAAGCCGAAGAAATGCTAAATTAACCCCAACAATGCTGTCGCCAATGCGACGCAATAATGTGTCTGGCATGACAATACCTACTAATACGTCACTATACATATATACATATATATATGTTCATTAATTACTGTCAGGATTTTAAAATGTTTAAATATAGGTCCACAATGGGAATCAAACAATGAATCAGATATAATTCTTAAGGTATTTTTTCTGCAGAGTTAATACTATGTACATATTGGCACCATTACCTCAAATATGGATATCATAAATTATGAAATTAAAAAAAAGCATAATAAGTTTACATAAGATTGTGTTTTTTTAAATGACTCCATAAAAATAGTACACGAGACTAATATATGACCAGCCCAAGTAAGCTTGGAATCCAAAACAATGCCCGGTAGTTTAACTTTAGAGAACACATCATCAGAATTTTGCTTAATACATACTCTGTATTTTATCAGTGTTGAGTTTAAAGTCATTGACAACAAACCATCTAGCAGCTACAATTGGCAGCCAGGTTCGCAACCCTCTAGCCTTCCTTCTTGTAAAGGCGGTGTGGTGTTGGTGTTGTTGTTGTGCACAGTTTCAGTCTACCCTGATAAAATACAACAATCCCATGGGCCTAAATGGGCATACATGCTTTTCTGTCGCTAGAGTCTTACAATAAGTGTATTATACTAAATCTATACATTTGATAGCTAACTACTAACATAATGATGGAGAAAAAAAAGTAAAAGAAGGAAAAATTAATAAGCATGAATTACAATTACAAACATAGCATGAAATATGTACAGTGCTCTGACCCTTAAGAACTCGCTCTTATGTACAGTCCCTCCCCCTTCCTTTCTCCAGGGCAATTCACCTCCTTTACCGAATCTGAGATAAAAAAGACCGAATTTTATGACAGCCCCACGTCCAATATTACGTCCAAGCAGCATCCATTCCCCTGTTGGACTCCAGAAACTGTGGTAGTAAATATTAATAGTATAAGATTGTTTGAGAGCCTAGACTTCTGAATCTTTAAATACGTAGACGAAGAACACACTGGAAGTGTTAACCGCGGTCACCGAGTTAGTTGGATACGCGATAATGTGCGAGGCTCGCATTTAGGAGGTCCCGGGGTCAATTCCCGTCTCTTAATTTGGAATGGAGTGGCATTCATAAAATGTTTGACTTGCATCATTGAAATGTACCTCGCTAAGTATTTACTGTGCTTTTGAGTTTTGCTGTTCAGTACACACTCGCCCGGAACTGAAGAAATGTGGAACATTTTGCTAAAAGTTCCTTTTTTGGATCCAGATGACCTAAAAAATCACATTTATGATGAACCCAGATGTTATATTTCTGGTTCCAATAATGTGTTTTTCCACCTCTGATATTAAGTGGTTGATAATGTTCTAGACCTCAAAATTCAAAACGTGCCTGTGAGATATTATTTAATATAATTTTGAAGCATCATAGATTTTCAACGTTTCCAACCTGTAAATATTAGAAATATGTTTCTAAGTGATTATTTAATAGCTCATTTAAAATAGTATTTAATTTACCACAGCAGAATTGATTTTAATTTCTTTGTATTTATTCTGATTTAATTTTATGTATATTTCAGTTCATATGTTAATGTATTAATGTAAAATTCATTCCAATCTTAATTTTTATATGCCGTTTAAAAGGTGCAATGACACACACACACACATGCAAATTTGTGTCAACAATTAGGCTCAGTACTACAAGAGAAGGAGCACTAGTTTAGTGCTTGTGTTGGCCTACCGTACACAACACGAAGTGTGTTTTGGAAATTATCTAAATTGTTTTTCAGAACTTTCGAGAAAGATATTAGATCAACGAATAGAATGTCAGGGGAGGAGAAAAAAATCTTTAGTTACCAATGAAACTCAAGTAAAACAGTTGTGTTTGAATCATTGGAAAAGCCGACATCTTGACCAAACGTTATTTTGGTGCTCATTGTTTGAAGTAGACAGCCGTGCCATAGCATAAGCTTAAAGTTTCTCAGATTCTGCAAACTTCTATGTAAATTGTTTTGCGTTAAACACATCATAAATAATACACAAAGAATAATATAGATCTGTGTTGTAACAGCTGTTGTTATAAACAGGGTTTACGTCGAATTTTCAGAATAAATAGTCACCAAAGTTATACAACAAATTTGTGCCATAACCTATCATAATTCCGTTTCGACGCCCTGTAGGCACGTACACTCATCACTCCCACATCAATGCATCGTTAATTAACATTCGTAATTAACGCCACAGCGACGTTGCCACATCGACACAGTCAAAACAACGATCAGAACACACACAGAATCATATTCCATCACACTCGTAAGTTTCTATAACAGATAGAAGTGCCTTACTGAGAAAATCGAATCTAAAATACGTTTAAGTACATTGAAATAGGTTGGGGCTATAGATGATTAATAAAGTAAATGACTGCTTTATCTTTCTCAATTTGTGGCCCACTGGGAGTAACTTCATTGCAATATCATCTATCAATGTTGCTGTCCCATTTCAACTACCTACACACCTCATGTTTCTAAGAACTCAGACTTCCCTTTATGCATACAGAAACAGGAAGTTCGATTTTGTAAACAAGCATGCGATAGGATCTGTTGAGACGGAAGTCGACTGCATCTGCACTAAGATACATGTGGTGTCGAGGAGATACGGGCGGTATGGAGGGAGAGTGGCACGCTAAGTGTGTTTCAAATCGATGCTGCCCCACCCTGCGCTCTACCGGCGTGAGTGAGGGATACACTCCCACTCATTTCCCATTACTCTTGTCTATCCTTTTCATCTTAAAAGCGCTGCGGCTATAGATAAATTTTCTTAGCGAAAACCGAGCACAATACCGGATAAAACAAAGAAATACTTTTCTTCAAAAACGTTGAGATGTAAATAACGAATTAGACGAAGGTTAAAAAGTCAAAATAATGGATAAAATATCTCAACCATGGAATACCTACCAAAAAGAACACATTTTACAAACACTTATTTTATCCCATGTCGAACATAATTCTTTTCTATCCCTAGAAAACATAAAGAGAAATGTAAATACTGAAGCTATTTCAGACATTGATTTCCCCAATATATAAACATACATGACCCTATTACAGTAATATCGTTATATATTAGTAATATTTTCTCCAAAAATTGATTATATGGGTTTCCTGCAAACTTCTTTCAATTTAAGTCCAGCTAGGCGGCGCCGTGGCCGAGTGGTTAGACCGCTCGCTTCTCACCGAGGCGGCCCGGGTTCAGGGACCCGCATGTGGGATTTGTGGTGGACAAAGCGGCGTCTGGGCGGGTTTTCTCCGGGTTCTCCGGTTTCCCCCGCCATTCATTCCATCACCTTTCCTTTCATCCATTTCACCATCATTTCGTTTCATATACTTCCTTCCTCCAATACCAGGCATCGGGATGATCACCCTCCTGGATATTCTGTCTGATCCATGAGGAACTGCTCCTCGACGGGCCTCTAACCCCAGGCACTCGCTTGTAAGTCCTGGGGGTGTAAGTCATACATAAGAGGAGGTTAAACAGATAGATAAGAAGAAGTTAAGTACAGCTAAATCTGTAAACATAATATTTCTCACAATTTTATTTTTTTGACGAATGAATAATATCAACATATGTTGAAACGTCCGGAATAAAAAACTTGGCCTTTTTAGTTCTTTTTTGTGTATATAAAATACACGTTAGTTAACATTAGTATCCTTTAACGCATCAATTTGGTTTACAGGAAAGTGGAATGTAGAGGTACCCCACATATAAGGAGTTTTAAAAAAAGCGTATTATTGTCGTCAGCCTTATATAACATTTCATGAAGTGATAAATTCCGCTAAAAGGTTATTTTCACTTGAAATAACCTTTAGAGGTTTCTTAAAACTAAGGGAGGAATTTATAGAGAACGGGTGAGAGTGTGAGTGTGAGAGACCAGCATAACTAAAAAATGCAAAGTAGGAGAACAGCAAATATCATGAGTCATTTCTTTTAGAATCCAAGGTCAAATACAGGGTTATTCAAAAACAAGGAGAAGAATTTAGATATTTATTTCTAATGAAAGACACATGCGATATATCACTGAATAAGGAAAAGCTCAAAGTTTTATTTTATGTGTTCAAAATGAGCACCATTTGTTATGCGAGGACGACCAATGCTTTTCCATTTGCATACGCAACCATCCTCTACGAATTTATTGTATCAATTGTAAATTTTTTATAACGAGGCGGCTGGTTGTTGAACTTACAACGAAATGCACGCTTCAATGAAACAATGGATTCACTCTTTGCATAATGCAGCACACAGAACGACTTTTCCTGTGGCGTTGCCCTTTTATCGTAAACAAACACAGCGTCGTGTAGGCACTGAATGGAACTAATAGGTGGAGCGTAAAACTTAGAACTTTCCGCTAGTCAATGATGTGACGTATGCGTCACTATCTGTTGTCGCTCATTAGAAATAAATATGTAAAGTACGTTCCTTCTTTTTGAATAACCCTGTATTTAGGAAAGTTTTTTCTCCATATGGAGAAAATATCATGAAATCGAAATTTTGAAACTATGCATAAAATATGTATCTTTAGTTTTCTTAAAATAATGTTTGAAGTCCACTTAATTTTTATTGAATTTTTATGCAACTAGCAAACCCCAACAGATAGGTAAGAACTACTTCACGTGAAAATAAATTTCGATAATTTATACGTTATATGATGATTATCGTTTTGTGGCAATAACAATTTAAGAAATGTTGCTTTTCATATGGAAATTTCCAAATTTTAAGTAGTAAACTTTGAAGTTTTTAGTGACCGCTCTTTTGTTTTTCATGAGTCGACGCAAATAGTGTGATATTTCATTCCTAAAATGTAATTACTGACCTGCCGTTTAAACAGTTGGACGTTTTTTCAGTCTACAGATTACTGTTACAGTACTATTACTTGATTGGATGCATTTCCAGTGAACGTGTATAATGATTAACAGGAAGTAGATACAAAACAGACCTTTTTATACATTATTTGTAAGAAAAATACATCCGAAAAAATGGTATGTGATTATCCTAATTCAGTTTTTTTTTAAATTACAAATAGCATAATTTTAAGTTTATCGTCCGCTGCTTCGGGTTGCTTTTACTTGTATTCCTTTTTATTTTTGTACTTGACAGTGTACTTCCTTTCAGTTTGTTTTCTCTGCTCTCTTCTTTCTTCTGTACCTTCCTTTCTCTCTCTCTCTCGCTCTCTCTCTCTCTCTCTCTCTCTCTGTCTTTTCTTGCTTCAACAATTGCCCGTCTCTTTCTCGGCGTAACGTATCTTTTTTGTCCTTTTTTGCCGGTTTTCCATTTTCATATCTGGTTTTCTTTCTGCGTTTATTTTACTTTTTATTTCTTGTTGCTGTCATGAGGAGTGTTTTGCTTGAGTACTCCTCTTAACTGCCAGACTTTGCAGCTGCAGAACATTTAAACCCACGAGCTTGTCGATAATAGCTACTAAAATAACAGTGCAATGCATTTTTTAGCCCAGAGGTCAAACTCGAGACCGAGAAATGCAAACCATGTGTGACATGGTAATACATGCCTAAAGATAGAATCATAAAAAGTAGCATAGCTAAATAGTCTAAAGTGCGGAAATACAGATTTTTCAAATTCAGTGCCTTAAAAAAGGGACTTCCTCTTGTTCAATTGTTTATGCTCAATATGGACCCTAAACTTAAATCTCGGAATCTATTTTGATTTCTCAGAACTGTTTATTGTGAATTTTTGTTATGCTTTGTAAATAAAGTCTTGTACGTAACTTGCGCACTGTGAAATTTTTACTTTTTCTACCACGCATAGTAGGTAGGGGGAGTATTACATTCCACCCAAAAAATTCGATATCGATATTGCCCCGGAAATACATGTTTTGGGGCCACCTGAGTCCAAAAAGACAGTTTTAGAAAAAGGTCCGTGTGTGTTTGTGTGTGTCTGTGAACAGTATAACTCAAAAGCGAAAAGTTGGATAAATACCAAACTTGGTATTTGGGTTCAGCATCTTCAAAAGATGCGACACGAAGATTTTCAAGAAAATCCCCCCACCCTAGACTTCCCCTTTACTTGGAACATTTTACGAAATTTTTATTTTCTCAAAAGTAGCTCAACGATTTTTATTAAAAGGTTATATATTTAAGATATTTTCATTACAAATATAATTTGTATCTTGAATTTAATGGGAATATACCCAAAAGTTCTCTTCTTCGTGAATGGTTTTTGCATAATAGGTAAACCGTAAGAGATAAACAAAATGTTTCTACACAAAAATTTTAGAGATCGTTAAAGCACTCAATTTACGTTACATACATTTTTTTGAAGTGAACGATTTCCGAGATGCTCCTTGTTATTTAAATTTTCCAATACATACCTTTTCTCAAATGGGAATTCGTTATTCTTTTCCATTATGTGCTGGACATGCAAATAGAATGGAATGCTCCTAAAGTATTTGTCTATCGCTTAAAACCTACCATATACCCCTTGTACGTACAAGAAAATTAGCACTAAGATAGTTTCTGCAAATGTTTATCTTGGTTTAACACAAATTAGATGGAGAATAAGCGTTTGTAAAAATAGTTTGTACAAAGTAGAGAAAGTCATGTGAGTGTGACGCATCAGATTTTTACTTTCTCTACTACGTATAGTAAGTAGGGGAAGTATTGCATTCCACCCAAAAATTCGATACCGAGATTTCACCGTAAATACATGTTTTGAGATCCCTGAATCCAAAAAAAACATTTTTGGAAACATGTCCGTCTGTGTCTGTCTGTCTGTCTGTGAACAGCATAACTCAGAAACGAACAGATGGATAAACACCAAACTTGGTATTTAGGTTCAGCATCTTCCAGAGATGCGACACGAAGGTTTTCAAGAAAATCCCCCATCACAGATTACCCTTTACATGGAAGATGTTTCGAAAAGTTTAATTTTCTCAAAAATGGCTCTAAAGATTTTGATTAAAATATCATAGGTTTAAGATATTTTCATGAAAAATAAAGTGTATATCTTGAATTTTCTGGGAATATCTCCAAAAGTATTTTCCATTGTGAACGACTTTTGCATAACTGGTAAACCATAAGAGACAGACAAAATTTTACTACACAAAAATTTAGGTCGCGTTAAAATACAGAATTTATGTCGTATACATTTTTTTGTTGAGTGAACCATTCTCAAGATATTGCTTGTTATTCCCTTAAATTTTTCAATAATTATTTTCTCAAATGGGAATTCGTTATTAATTTTTTTGTCTTTGATATGCAAAGTGTTATAATCTGTGGCAAAGGGAATGGTGCTGCACCTAGCAACCAGCTATTAAGAGATATGTATGTGCTTAAAGGCTACTATTTTTCTATGTTGCCCTTGTAAGTATATTTTCCCCTTACACCTACAAGAAAATTAGCAATAAGATAGAGTTTGCAGATGTTTATCTCGATTAACATGAAGTAGATGGAGAATAAGCGTTTGTAAAAATAGTTTGTACAAGAGTAGAGAAAGTTATGTGAGTGTAACACATCAGATTTTTTATATCCGTTTAGCTCCTGATGAAAATCTATCTTTCCACTCGGAAAAAACACCCCACTTAAGCCATAATTGCGTAATACCATTAAATGTGCATTTTGGCCATCCCTTCTGCACAACATTCTCTCAGCGATCGTGATTGAAGTGAATTAATTTAAGTCATCAGGTACTGATAAAGAACTCCTAAATTAAATGTTAAATGAACAATGTTGTGTGTTTTTAATCTCATATGTATGCAAGTAATGTCACGAACAAATACAAAAGCAACTAGAAAGCCACTCGACTTTCCCAGGTAGCCTATAATTCTGGCCAAAACCTGCTACTCAAATACATACATTTGTATCCCATTTGGCCAAGTACTGTAATTTCCTATCCGGGGGATTGGAAATAAACGATAAGGGCAGTTCTTAAAACTTTCAAGCTGCTATGTAAAGTAAGCACTTTTGCTCGTCTTTGTGTACAGTTGAACAAATTTTTAATCAAATGTGTTGCAAAGGGCAGATTTGCATATAAGGATTTAATAGCATGAATTTTGAGAGTTGTAAGGTATTCTTATAATTCTCGTTTCATCCAACATTATAAGAGTACAAACTTTTGTCTAGTTAGATCAATTAGTAAGTCGTAAAAATAATGGGATCCGAAGGTTTTAAAGAAGTGAGGTTGCTTAACATTTTCAATTTTTGTTTCAAAATTATACCAAATATACTGCCTGATAATAATGCTTAATGAAATTAGAGGGAAGTTTGATGATATGAACCAGATGTGCAACTGAATTGAAGGATTGTAAGTGTCCCCTTTTACCCCTTTGACCTAGAGGTAATTAAAAATTTACCATAATCTCAATAAAGGACAAAAGCTAACTTTTAACGTTCATTTAACTAATCTAGTTTCATATTCAATGAAACGAGATTGAAATTAGGTGAAAAGAACATAAAAATCTCCCAACAATTTAATTATTTTGTTTTTTTTGCAAAACTTACGTGGCCTAAATCGTATGAAACAATATAGGTATATAATTTTAGTATTAGTACAATTATAACACAATTGGATTGCATTTTAATTGCTGAAGTGTATAGAAATTTTTGTGACCTTTTCACGTCAGTTTTTAAGACAAAATATTTGTGCAACAAGTTCAGAAATGCGGTGAGAAACTTTTAGAACAAGCCGTAGATTCCTAAATCCTCACTAGATGCAAAAGGAAGCTTTCTGTGCGTGTTGCACACTTCATTATTTCCGCTATCCAGAATTATAAAAGCATCGAGGTATTCATGATGACTCCGTTGATATGACCGGCAGTAAACATACTTGTTTGTGCCATAATGTCTTCTCGAAGAGAGATTTAGAGCATTATATCAATAAATTCAATCACCAAAATGACGAATAGAATACATTCTACATAACGGATACCATAAAGGAATCGGGTTCAAAGTTGTGTTATTGAATGAGTTTTAAAACTAATCGTGGTGCCATCTTTCCAATGTTATATTGTGTTCGGAAGTTACGCATAGTAACATAACTTTTTGAACAGGAGTGATACAGAAATCAAAATTTTCGCTGCGTATATACAAAGTATTACTTTGGTAACTCAAAAAAGTTTAACAATTGCATTCTTTGGAGCTTGATAGTGGAAAAACAGTATAGAATCTTAATGTGGCTGTTTTCATTTTTTAAATCTGTTCTATAGATGGTGTGTCATAAGCCATATCGATTTTTAAGCAAAACTTAATTTGGAACGTATACTGACCAGAAATTGAACTGCTCTTCAAAGTAGAGATTATCAGATTCTATGGTCTTTCGCCATCTTTCAGTAGGGTTATTTTACCCCGAAAGTACCACTCTCTGGTTTTTTGATGCGAAGAATTCAGTGAGACACCTTCCACAGCTCCAATGTTTTCGAAATTTCTTCCACAAAGAAATGGGCCATGCATCGAAACAGATGGTAATCTGAAAGCGCAAGATCAGAGCTGTATGCTGAGCGCGGTAGCAGTTTGACTTCTTCCAATTCCTGAATTTTTGTCATGGTTGTTCGTGCAGTATGGGGTGTTGCATTGTCTGCTGCAAGATAACCCTATTTCGGTTAGCTAATGCTGAGTGTCTCCGTCTCAAAATTTCACCAATTCATTCCAGTTGTTGAGAATAAAGATCTGCATTCACTGCACGCTCGTTTGGAACAAATTCCCCCATTCCTTCAAAATTCCCCAGAACGCAACATTATTTGTGCCGAACTGATTTTTTAATGATGGCTTTGGCAGGTTGACGGGGACTGAGCCACTGTTTCAAGGCGTCAGAGTTGAAGTAATAGATCCATTTTTCATCACATGTGACAATTCTCCTAATAAATCTAACATCCATGGGATTACCGATAAGTTGACGACAGATATCCATTATACGTTGAGCCTGTTGAGGTAAAGATCTACAGCTTCTGTTTGATTTTCCTAGTTTCTTAATCTGGCGATGTGTGGTACCTTTTGATGGACCAAGTTCTGGCAGCCTAGGAGTACTTTTTTGCGGATTTTCTTCCAAAACTCTACGTGTATTCTCAATATTCCATAATTTAGGTCTTCCAGAATGTGGTAAATCTTTAGTACTTTCTTCGCCAGTGTTGAACCGTTGTGCCACACACTCACTAAGAACACCTTCTCCTTCCAGGCAGTAGTTTTAACACTTAAATGATTTTATAGTCAAATTATATAATATGTAAATTTAATAACGCCCGCCTTAAAGCAATATGTGTATGTAACAATATACATAAATTGTATATTACAGTCATTGTGTATGCTTATATTATTTTATACATATTCAATAATATTATGTAAATGTATTACGTAATTTAATAATGTAGGAGCTTTGAGAATAACAGGTTAAAAGTTGCTAGCAATGAGGTAACTTTGAGGCAATAATGAGTAAGAAAGTGTAATAATGCTACAACAATAATGTAAATTTGAGACAGTTTATAAATACCCAATCAACAACCAGAAAAAAGCTTTAGTTAAATGAAGGTATTCTATTGGACTAGGATTAGTCAATCAGAGACTTGAAATACAGAAATTTACAAATTTAGGCGGTAGAAATCAAGTCAGTTTCTTGTAGACAGCGCTCATAACTGACGCGTTGCTTGTAGACAGCGCTCATAACCGGACGCGTTGGTTGTGGACAGTGTTCCTAACCAGACGCGAGATGCGTCCTCGAGAAATTTAATACATATTCGTGTGAGACGAAAATAGTTTACGTGTTAAAAAGTGCAAGTATTTAATAAAATAATCTCACAGCTCTCTATATCAGTGAATTGTTATTTAAATTGTGTCAAGGATTAATGAATGTAGTGAAGTAACAATTATAATCTGTGTAAGCCTACATTCTTAAGTCGCACCACCCCCTGCAAAGACATTCATGTCACTAAAAATATAAATACTGACGCAGCCGAAGCAAACCTAAATATATAACATTTAAAGAAACGTAAACATTCAAATTTAATATTTTTAATTTTGGGGCGAAGGCTACCGAAAAACTTTACCATACGTGCGGTTGCAACTACTTCAAGTTCGGCTACCCAACAGTCGAAATATAATGCATCATCTTCAAACTGACTTTCCATACGTAGCAGCAATCACCTACTTCAAATTGGCGCCCAACGTGGGGCAGATAACAATTCAACAAAAAACCATGTTCACACTTCACATATTTTTCGAGCCATGGACAGCATCTTTTATAATCCTGTTTCCAGAGTGCTTTAGAAAGGCTTTAATCTCAAACTTTGCACTTCCATTTTGTGATTGTGTATTAAAACTGACGACTGTCACATTCTTGCAATATATCTACGCAAAACTAACCATGGCATCCATAAATAGCATTGACGAACCAAAGAAAACCAATTATATCCTATTAAATACCAAACTTAATATCCGACATTACTTATGACAACCTAACCCCCCCCCCTTTAACTTCTGTGATCATATCGTACGGCTTTGATTTTAGAAACAACTAACTCGACTATATTTTTAACTGTTCTGTTTTAGTGATGTTCGTAAGGAAAAAACACTCACATTCGTACTTATATGCTATGCATGTAAGGTATGGTACGAATTAAAGAAGTTCTGCAGCCCCACCCGAGAATCGAACGTGAAACATCAGGGTTTTGAAGACAGAACGCTGATCACTTTTGCTTTTGAACACAGGTTTTCGTGATCTGCCAGGCAGTGCTGTGCTTGTATTGTACTTGGTATTTCAGGCATCTTCCGAACGGGCACCATGTGCACTATAAATCTTCTTTTCATTCTTTTTCGCGATTTTGCCTTTTTTTCTAAAGGAAGGCGGCTTCCGTATAAAGAACATCTCTCATCATCTCTTATATTATAATGCATCGCACTCAAGCCATTGTTCCTTTCCCACTTTCTTCCTCAAAGAGTAGCCTCATTCTTCTATAACAAAACCCAAATCCACAGTTCTTTTTTGTTTGCTGACGGAGGATGTGGCGAAAAGAATACCAATACAATTTATCGCAATCTTAAGGGTGGCACATCATTCGCTGGATAGATCCCGTAGGTTTATATTTTCATATTGTATGTGGCATAGTTTTATATATTTCTTACACATTTCTGTGTAATCAGTAAAGTATTATCTGTAAAAAAAAATTTCTTATGCAACTTCTCCATTTCGAACGAGGTAAGCCTGATATATTATCATATTCGCTCCTGTATCATTTTGGAATGGAGATGAGAACTGCAAATACAGTTTGCAATTTGAACGGATTGAAATGAATTTACTTGTACGACGTATGTTGTGTTCATAGTTCCTCTCGTATTAGACCCTGTCACGATTTGCAATTTAAATACGTTGGTGAAATAATTTAAGAAAATAGAAACTTAAGCTGATAAAAGTAGATGCCAAAAAATGGAAACAGAATATCGGCTTACTCAAAAGTCTATAATAAAAATGTAAGCATAAGCACAAGACATTAAAACACTATAATTAAGCCAGATTGTCTTTACGAAGCAGAAACATTAATTTTAAAGCGAAAAACACATATCGAAAATATTGTGAAAAAAGAGTGGAAAATTATGAGAAGAAATTTGAGTCCACAAATTATAGATGAACAATACAAACTCGGAAATAAAAATAAAGTAAACACATATACAGACATTCACAGTAACATTAGAAAACGAAGGTTAAATATTAAAACGAATGAACTCAAACAGGCTCACAAAACAATTGATGGAATTCTAAAGAAAGTAGATGTAAAGTACAACTAGATACTAGGAAATGAATTGGCGAAGTAAACAGTGGCTTTAAACTGTTAATCACGCAAGAAGATATCCTAAAACAGAGATATGTTTAGAATCAAAGTGTGCATAAATGGCAAGATGACAAAGAGGACAAACCGAAGAAAAAAACTGGAATAACATGGACAGACGAGAGAAAGAAAGAGCGCAGCCAAAGAATAAGGGACGTATACATTCAAAAGAAAACAAAGAAACGACACTTTAGTTTGCGTGTCCTGCATGGACTCATTCACAATCAAAATAATAATAGTAATAACAACCTATCCCAGTTTATTAAATTACAGCTAGATGAAGTGCAAGGAAGCTATTAAAAGTGAAGAGGTCTTTAGAACTTAAAAAAAAAAGTTTTTTGTATTTAGTATTCAGTGAAAAACATAACTCAGTATAAATCATATTTTCAGCAACCCAAATCTTTTAACGTAAATTTTAAATTCTGAATTACTTTTCATCCACTTGGCATTCCGGAGCTTAAAGGTTTTTAACATGATTCGATGTACATATGTATAGTTAAAGCAACCAAGTTGTGAAAATATTCTCTTTTCAAAATAAATTAAAATTGTTTGTTTTAAACCGTTTTAAACAATATATAAAGAAAAAACTCTGATGTGCTACAATCACATGACTTCTCTACTCTTGTACAAAATATTTTTAGAAACGATTATTCTCCATATGCTTCATGTTATTCGAGATGTTAAACTTATTGCTAACTTTCTTGTAGACGCAAGGGGAATATGGTAGGTTTTAAGCGATAGTCAAATATTTTAAGAGCTGGTTGCTATGTGGAGTATTCCATTCTATCTGCATTACCAGGACAATAAAAAATGAATAACGAATTCCCATTTGAGAAAAAGAATAATTATTGGAGAATTTAAATGAATAACAAGCAATATCTCGAAAATGGTTCACTGAAAAAAAACGTATATGACATAAATTGTGTATTTTAACGCGATCTACGTTTTTTTTGTATAGTAAAATTTTGTCTATCTCCTATGGTTTCCCAGTTATGCAAAAGTCGTTCACAATGAAGAATACTTTTGGAGACATTCCTAGGAAATTCAAGATATACATTTTATTTCTCATGAAAGTATCTTAAATATATGATATTTTAATCAAAATGGTTAGAGCTATTTTTGAGAAAATTAAAATTTTCGAAAAATGTTCCATATAAAGGGTAATCTGGGGACGGGGATTTTGTTGAAAACCTTTGTGTCGCATCTCTGGAAGATACTGAACCTAAATACCAAGTTTGATGTTTATCGGACTGTTCGTTTGAGAGTTATGCTGTTCACAGGCACAGACACACACACACGGACATGTTTCCAAAAATGCTTTTTTTGGATTCAGGAGGCCTCAAAACAAGTATTTCCGGTGAAATCTCGATATCGAATATTTGGGCGGAATGCAATACTTCCCCTGCTTACTATATGTAGTAGAAAAAGTAATAAGAGTACGTTTGTGATCTGCCGCTTTATACGCTACATATAGCAATGATTGGATGAAAACCGTTGATCTATACAGGTTTTTTTCTTTTTTCGTTTGCGTATTTGAAAGTTTTATTAGGTACGCTTTGCGGAGCACAATTACTGTCGCTTTGTTCGTCTATCCGTCCGTCCTCACCCTCCAAGTGCTGAAGTACGGAGTTGAGATTATATACCTATACAAAAGTTTGAATAGAATTTGTAGACACATTTCAAACGCAATTGGTATAGTATTAAAAGGTAGTTCGGATATATAACTACACGCGAACACCTTTAAACCAATGTGCGGGCTCAATATACTCTATTAACTAATCAGAATCGAACTTAATTAATAATCTCTCAAAAACTAATACCTGATAGTATTGTCTCCTACATCCATGTTTGATTTCAATCAATAATCTCACTTTTTCGGTTATATTTTATCTAATTCATATCTGCGGTTCCGCTTGGAATAAAAGCTAATAAGATCACTGCATGTTTTCAAAGATGAAACAGCCACTTCAATGATTATACTAAAAGAACAAAAATGTAATAATTCTGGCATTATAACTATCTTATCTAATCCTCCTCTTAATTTTTCATGGGTAACTTAATTGCGCTTTCAAACTCATATTGCTTGTCATTAGATATTCTCGATCATTGGTCTCGAAATAGTTATCATGGCAAGCATTTGTCAACCTGAATTAAATTACCCAAGAACTATCAACCCTCGTGGTATTACTGAAGAAAGCTTTCTACACATTTTCAATTTTTAGGTGAACCACTGCACTTATTGAGTTGAAATGCTATACACAAATTTGAAGAAACTTTGTCGACATATTTCAAATTTGACTGAAGTCGGTTCAAAATTAAGGGTAGTTCAGACAAAGAACCTGAGATATGAAATTGTAGCTGAATATCTAGAGCCGAGATTAAAGGCTTTGAAACTTGGCCAGCTAAAAGAGATTCTGCAATGATATATAGCGGGTGGAAGGTAAGTCAATACATTAATTTAAACCAGTTACAAATCGTATTATTTGGAACATATTTTGTATCTTTCATTGTTTCTATGACCATTTTCTGCGGAGATATTTTAGGTTTTTCGAGAACATAAAACACACACGTGAGTAACAATGCAGCACGCGGTAGCCGGGAATAGGGGTGGCACTCTCATTTTCAAAATCAGAAGTAGGTCAGCGCGTAAATAGGTTTCAGTTTCGCTGGTGCGTAGTTTATGAGTGTAGATAAACGTTTCGTGTATTCCTGACCAAAGTGCACAGCAAGTTACTGTTGAAAATGAGCGTCCTGATGCTGTGAGGATTTTATTCCGCCTATGTATGGGTGTTATGAAAATTGAAAACGTCATTATTTGTAAAGGTAGCTTCGTCTGTTGCCATAATTAATTGTGACATATCTGCACCTTGTTCTGGAACTAATTGACTAGGCGCCCAATCCGCTGCTGTGAGACATTGCACCCGTTGGATATGATACAGTTGATATAATTATGATTTCAGCGTCCTGAGAACAAACCAATGAGACACGCTGATCATGCGAGCTATACCCCGACTACTGCTGGGGGTTTACCTACAAGATTTAAAATTGCTTCTTCTGCGGCGACGGTATTTCATGCTGCCTTCCTTCGTGTGTTGACTGTACGCTCCCTGAGGTTTATGAGATGTCAGATGAAAATACAAACCTTGTGCTATACGTATGATTACCCACTAAACACACCTCGGATTTTTTTCTTTATCACTAAATCTGTAAGTTTCAATGCGTAGCACGACGTTACTCCATGATTTAACTTCTAGTGGAGCTGACATAAACATGATGTGCTTTTCAGTCAACGACCGCGATAAGCTTATTGAACGATGAAGGTGTTACTCCATATTGTTAGTGTAGGCCAATAGCTACCAAGTTGTACTTGTCATTTCGCCAAAACATTACACCACTCTTTTGTTGTGTTTATTTTGATTAAGGGTCATGCGGAAAACAAAACCGCTAGACCTCCCACCTCCCAGTTCAGGTATGCTGTTTTGCTTACGTCCAGGAACCGGCTCTCACACTGACTTACCTTGACCTAACTTGGCCTCTGTCTCCGATCATACTATGTCGGCAAAACGATGTTCGGAAAATTATTAATTATTTAAGCAATGTTCACAGAACAAAAAGCTATTATACTTTTTTTGTAATATCTCTATGAAGTACATATTAAATGGAATGTAACAAGTTTCTCTCTATATACTAATTAACTGCAAACCTGCGGAAGGGAAATATATACGCTGTTTGTTTATGTTTAACATTTATAGCCATTAGAAGCCAAACAGCATCTTGTTGAGAGGAAGAACATTATGGTTAACGATACCAAGAGCCGAAATCGTGTTGTTAGCGTAGGAAATACCACTACTGGCTGAAAATGGGTTCATTTTAGTACTTCTTCGTCTGAAAGAATAAGGGCAACGTCATCTTAAACAGAAAGTTACAAGATGACACTGTATAAGTCTCTTAGTCCAATTAGTTGCTGTATGGTGTAATGGTTTGTGTTCTTTGGAGTGTTGCCTGGGAGATTGGGTCCGGTCCCTGACCGGTTATTAAAGTTTCAATCTACCTTATTTATCCTGCGATAGGTTGAACATTGCTACTCAACTTAAGGGCATAGCTGGCTATTAATATTCTTGCCATTAATTTAGACTTGAAAAACATTTCAGATCCATCGGCATATGTTTGAAGAATGGCAGGAAAGGCTGGATATATTCACAAATTAAAACAATAAGAAGACTACCATTAAAAGCAAATGAAATCTTGGGGATAATCATAGGTTTACAAACGGCTATCTCCCAACTTAACAATAAATTCCTACATAAGTAGGTAGGCTGCCACACCCATGCTAACAATGAAACGGCATATTCGATATCTTGGTATTGTTTAAATGGCGAGAGAACAAGTAAACGTGTCAAATAATCTTAACAAATACTACGCAAGTATTTAAATATGAAATTTGGTTCAGATATATAGAAATTTGTCTTACATTTTATGTGTTAACATTTTTTTTAGGATATTTACTAAAATGTCTACTACACAGCAGAAGGCAAAATGCAAAATGATGCAAACTCGCCTGAAATGTAAAGCTAGGTGTATATTTAATATCTTCCTATAAGCATTATATTCCTATTTTTAAATTTTAATTCACCTGCAGTTTAGGTTTATCTAATACTTTTTAACATGATTAAAAGTTCGTTATAGTTTCAATGTGCGTGTTTGTCTAATATGAGTTAAACCATGTCGTTATCAAGGAATGCTTGTCTTAAATTACAAGCAATTTCAGGTTTAATATTTATCTAATAAATTATTCGTGTATTACTAGAAATAAAAAAATGATTTTATATCACATGTATAAGTAATCACGTAGCTGAATATCAGAAAAAATAATGAAACTGTGATAGTAGGAAAATATACATTAAAACTGAATAGTAATTAAAATGTTCGTTAAGTACAAATTCTCCATCAGTGAGACTGGAATTTGTAAAGAAGTTATCATTAATCTCGCAAACATTTGGCCAAATTTGGTTGTTGTCTTCGGTTCCTAAAGAACGAATTTCAGCAAAAGAAAGAAAGTGCTTTTTCAAAGAAAAACTATTAATATATATTTTTCCCCCTTATTGAAGAGTATTTCACGTACCAGAATTATACTCCTCGTTTTATTCGTTGTAGATTAGATTCTATTTACTTTAACAGGGGGATATACAATGGGAGCTTACCCCAACTTGCCCACACCGAAACCTTAGGTTTATGTACAGTTTCCTCCGTGTTTGTTCTAATGACCACCTCCCTAAACTCCCAGGAGTCCATAGATTGGATTTCTGCTAGCTACAATCTCATTTGGATCAACTTCTAACTTAATTGTATCTATTCACTTCCAGTGCTTCTCACTGCAATATTAAGTGCGAGGCCTTTTTCTCCTCTGCACCACACATCCTGCATATCGGGTCTTCTGAAAACCCCTTTGTCTGCGGCTTGTTTGCTGTAAATTACAAATAATGTGGTCACCAATTAAAGTGTATAGAATTGCTTCATTTCAATATTTTATTTTTCCATTTATTTTTATGATGTCACTAATTTCTCTTGTCCATAGCACTACATGTGTCTTTGCAAAATATTATGTATTATTATTATTATTATTATTATTATTATTATTATTATTATTATTATTATTATTATTTTATTATTGATCACATACAATAAAATCAAAATATGAAAACAATAGGCAAAGGAGCTGAAATAATTAAGCACTAAATCCAACCAATTTATTCTGAAAGCTGTATTGAACGAAAGTAATTTTCGGTAAAAATTTACTTTTTTAACCCTTAAGCTGGGTTCCTGCTGCAATAGTTGAGGCAGTATTTTCAACACTTAAATGATATCAGTCTAATTATATAATATAAAATATAATAACAGTCCGCCTTAAAGCAATGTGTGTATAATATAATGTATAAAATGTATGTAACAGTCGTATTATGTTTATATTATTATCTACATGTATAATAATGTTATGTGAATGTATTATTTAATTTAACAATTTAGGAGCTGTGAGAATAGATGCAAGCTGCTTTTTGCAGCAAACAGAATTATAAAGTAGACGCCGAAAGTTGCTAACAATAAGGTAACCTTGAGACAATAAATTAGAAAGTTTAATAATGCTACTAATAATTATTGGAACAATAATGTAATATTTAAAACAGTTTATAAATAGCCAATCAAAAACTATAAAAGCTTTAAGTTAAATAAAAGTATTCTATTGGAGTAGGATTAACGAATTAGAGACTTGAAATAGAGGAAATGTGCAAATTCAAGCTGGAGACGCTAGAGGGAGACGCAGTCAGTTAGATTTGGTACGTGTTCAGTGTGAGACGTAAAAATACATAGCGGTGAGAATAATATATAGTTTACGTGTTAAAAAGTAGAATTAAGAATAATCTCACAGCTCTACAGTAGGATATATCGTGAAGTATTATTTAATCGTGTGAAGGATTAATAAAAAAATCTGATGTGTTACACTCACATGACTTTCTCTACTCTTGTACAAACTATTTTTACAAACTCATATTCTCCATCTATTTCATATTAATCGAGATAAACATTTGCAGAAAGGGTCTTTTGACATGCAAAGGGAATTACGTTTTACATATAGCGACCAGCTCTAAAAATATTTGACTATCGTTTAAGGCTTACTATGTTCCCCTTGTTTCGTATTTGCAACGGCAATATAGAAATAACGTAGTCTCTAAGCAAACACATATCTCTTAATAGCTGGTTGCTATGCGCAGCACCATTCTCTTTGCCACAGATTAATACTCTTTGCATATCCAAGACAAAAAAAATGAATAACGAATTCCCATTTGAGAAAGTATTGAAAAATTTAAGCGAAGCAATATCTCGAAGATGGTTCACTCAACAAAAAAGTGCATATGACATAAATTGTGTATTTTAATGCGATCTACATTTTTTGTGTAGTAAAATTTTGTCTATCTCTTATGGTTTACCAGTTATGCAAAAGTCGTTCACAATGAAGAACACTTTTGGAGACATTGCCAGAAAATTCGAGATATACATTTTATTTGTCATGAAAGTATCTTAAACATATGATATTTTAATCAAAATCGTTAGAGCCATTTTTGAGAAAATTAAAATTTTCGAAAAATGTTACATGTAAAGGGTAATCTGGGGTGGGCGGATTTTCTTGAAAACCTTTGTGTCGCATCTCTGGAAGATACTAAACCTAGATACAAGTTTGCTGTTTATCCGACTGTTCGTTTCTGAGATTTGCTGTTCACAGACAGACACACAGACAAGACACACGCACAGACTCACACACGGACATGTTTCCAAAAATGCTTTTTTTGGATTCAGCGGGTTTCAAAACATATATTTCCAGTGAAATCTCGGTATCGAATTTTTGGGTGGAATACAATACTTCCCCTACTTTACGTAGTAGAGAAAGTAAAAAAAATCTGATTTGTGTAAACCTTGTGCTTTAACCTTCCAGCCCTGCTAAGAGATACGTGTTCTGAAAATTACTACTGACGCAGCCGAGGTATGCATATATAATATTTAAATAAACATTAAAATACAAAGTTGATTTTTTAAACGCGGGGCGAAGGCCACCGGAAAGTTAGTATCTTATGTAGGGCTGCAACTACTGCATGGTATGTCCATTTGTTTAAAGTTTTCTCATAATACTTGTATTTTACTTCCCTGTGACAGCGCTACCAGACTTGGAGGTTTGTATTTCTGTTCGATGCGATGATCCTGTAAACCAGAGGTGGCGAAAACGGGACTCGCGAGTTATTTTGACTCGTAGGCGCCGTTCCCTCTCTGCCACTGCTCCTTTGTTTTACACATTTTCTGAATGATGCAATGCGTGTTGCATATTTGGTGACTCGCGGAAGGAAGGCGTTTTCACCTCCCTTGCTGTAAACTATTAACAAGTGGCAGAAAACCTGGTTTAAAGATCCATTTAGCATACTTTTGTAGACAAGGGAATTATCTATTCTAATACACAAAAAGTGGTAAATAGCTTCAGTGGGCATTTGAGAATTGAATTTCTCAGACAAATAATCTGAGTAAGTTATTTAGTTTATGTTAATTTTATTTCGATACACTACATTTTTAGAAACCTAACACTTGTACTTTTTTCAAATATGACTTTTTGTTCGACTTCATATTTTCAAAAAAACAATTATTATTTAACGGAAAAGAATTGCTTAGCGCCCATCTTCTACTAATTGTGCCTGTGAACCTGGAAATGCATTTGTTAATCTTGCTTTCAGTCTTCCTCATTACCATACGTTGCCAATCCTTGCGAATAAAAAGTCGCTGAAATTACGAGAGAGGTTGTATTACGAGTGTTGTTGGCAACACGTAAGCCATGCCACCGAAAGGAAGAAGAAGGCAGGAAAAGCCATGTCCATGTACCACATAACCTCGCGCAATTCCGCAATAGGCACATAACCTTAAAATATGAATACATTTTGTAACGGGATTACATAATTACTGATGAAATAAGCTTAGCGGACATTATTCCGTATCCGGGTAAGGGCTATGAAATGTTAGGATGGTATGTACCATAAAATTATTGAATCATAACCTCATAATTGCACGATAAGTAAATAACATTAAAACATCAATACATTTCGTAACCGGGATTGCGTAATCTCTAATGAAATAAACCTAGGCTAATGCATGTAGAGCATAACTATTGAATCATAACATCGCGCAATAGGTAAATGACCTGTGTGAATACATTTCGTAACGGGAATTACGTCATTTCTGATGAAATAAACTTAAACTAATGCATGTACCACGAACTATTGAATCATAACCTCGTGCAATCCGCAATAGATAAATAACCTTAATATGTGAATAAGTTTCGTAATATACACTTGCTTAATCATCATGCAGTTTCCACGCTAGTGTGATTAAAAAACGTGCTTTAAATATCCCATATTACCAAAATTAATTTCAGCATATCATTGGGGATTATAAGGGAATTGCAAATGCACAATAAGTATTAGTGTGTTCTAGTCTGTAAAATAAAAATCGTACACCTTTTACCTCTGCATTTTAATTGGCTGCCTAACCATGCGACTTCACCTATCCTACGATCCGTTTCAGATGCACTTCCGGTCCTTTCCGCAAACACAAGTTCCCTTCATACTTACTTCCGTTCCCCTATGGAACTCGGAATTCACATTCCTTCTTGCCAAACCCACATATGTTCCTCGCGAGTTTCGTTCTGTAACGTTGGTGTGGTTTAGCGGCGTTTCGTAGCAAAGATAGAGGCAGGCAGCAAGATTACCATGCATTTAATGATATAGGCATTCAATTATATCGTATTTTTTTTCAAAACTTTTGAAGCTTTACAAACATTTTAATTGTGTTAAGGATTTATTTTTGTACGAAAGCATGAAAGGCGTGAAAATGCAATACTCAGGCTCACATATAACCATATTAACCATATCTCTGCTGCAGTTATTCGCTGTCGTAATTGCTGTAGGATATTGATCCCTGTTCGATACACCTTAGACTTAATGAGCTCCCAAGCGAAAAAGTCTAAGGGCGTCAGGTCTAAAGAGCGGGGTGCCCAAATTCTCCTTGAGCCATGACCAATCCACCTATCATTTAGAACGTAATCATCAAGGTACTCTTACAATTAAGGGGAAATGAGGTGGTGCGCCATCTTGCTGGAAAATAACGGTTTATGTTATTCCATCCTCTTCCAGCTGCAGTAACAAGAATTGTTGCAGCATGCCAAGATAGATATTCCCTGTAATTGATGGCTATGCGAACATAAAATGCCCGTAAATTTTTGCATTCTTCATCCCTATCCTGATATTTACCTTCGATGAGTCCCGTTGCCACTCTTGGATAACATTTGATTGTTCTTCTGCCCAAATCTTACATTATGCTGTTCATCTGATCACATGTACGAAATGTTGCTTCATCACTGAATAGCCCTTGTTCATCATGATTTCATTCTCGACTGCAGCTATCAAGTCAAAACACATAGCTTGTCGAGCTGCGAAATCCTCAGGTTTGAGTTTGTGCAGTACCTGGATACGGGCGTAACTTTAAGGTATAGCGTAAGGTATGCATATAATGGTTTGTGAAACATCACGCTTCCTGCTCAGTCTCCTGCTAAAAGCGGTGGGGCACTGTCTGATGGCATCCTGTATGGCTTGCACTGTTTGTGGTGTTGTAGCCGGTCTTGCCAAAAGCTTCTCATCTGCAACATTTCCAGTTCGTTGGAATTTGTTCATCACATTCTGATACCTTGCCTGCTAGGAACCAGCTTCCTGAATTGTCTCAAAATCTTGCTTGACCTGTTCATAGATCATTCCACGCACTCGAGCTGAAATTAGTGCTATTCTTTCTTCTACGGTGAGCATTCTTTCAAATCATCTATAAAATAAATCCATGCATCAGGAAAATGTTACGAGACTTTGAATCACCCTGTACTTACTTGTAAGCCTGGAAACAAAATTAATATTTGAGTATGCAATGCTAGCTGCGATATGAAATTAGTTATGTTTGTGTGCTTGTTTCCTATGTGCTTTGAGTTCATGAAATGCACATATTTCCGTGTTTTCTCATTTATACGTGGTGATTGCTTGCCGGATAACATTGTATTAATGCAATCCCATATTCTTTCCAGCGATGTGTTCTAGGGGATGGCTAAAAGCAATGTAATTACACCAACATTACACGGTGTTCGTAAATTATCTACTTAATGGAACTGTTGTAGCTATCATTCTATTACATTCAAGAACAAATAATTGTGTTTGGCTAACCTCAACAGAAGTGCTGCCGTAGTGTAATTCATACAAAGTCGCTTTGATGTTTCGGTAAGCAAAATTGTAAAGAAACATTAACTTGCAATTTTAATGGTGCTTCTAAAATTAGCAACAGCCTAAATCACGTGTGATATACCCTAAGACTATTGCGTGAACTGAATTTCATAGAAAATCTATTGTTATTATTATTATTATTATTATTATTATTATTATTATTATTGTTAAACTTCATTAACTCACGTTTCTAATTTTTCTTGTAAGATTGAGCTCCCTTTCATTTGGTTTCACAGCTGCCAAAACTCGAAATTTACGTGGCGTGTTTTAAAGTAACTACCGATAACTTTTTAAAAAAACAACAGAAAATTATTTTCCAAATACTTTATCACCATTCATTACTTTACACCTTACACTATTTCTCTACATAGTCGCTACTTAGTCAGACACTTGTCGTAACGGGAAAACAGTTTTGTATGCCGTCGTCAAAGAATGATGTCGCCAGTGATGAAAGCTAAATCTGTACTTCTTGTTTCAGCACATCGTCGTTTTCCACCAAAGAAACATCGATTAATGCCAATTTAGGACTGTAGGAAGGGTGGTCGAATTGTTCCCAACCAAATAATCTGATCAGATCTTGATTTTGTTTGGCTGTGTGTGGACGGACGTTGTCACTCATTATTGCTTCCCCATAAACCTCACACAATTGGCGATGAATTTTACCTGGCGTAACATTTCTCGCATTCAAAAAATCGCTGATCTGACTTCAAGTGGGCGGGTCGTTCGATTGTTTTGAACATTTTCAAACGCTCTAACAACAGGAAAACACAAAGTGACGATCACTGATAGCTGCGTCAGGCTTCTTAAATAATGGAGGAAGTTATCGAGCATGCTCAAAATAGCGACAGCAGCGCTACAACATATTAAAAGGGTACTTATCGAAAAAACGCGCTTCGTATAAGAATACAGTAAACTAGAGCGATAGTCAAATCTTTTAAAGGTGAGTCACTGTGTAATGGCTCTGAAATCCAGTTGTCTTTGGATAACGATGAAGAAAAACAGAAAAAACCAAAGGAATAGCGATTTTCAGTTGAAAAAGTATAAAGAATGTTAATGTTCAAACCAATAAGAAAGAACATCTCCGAAATAATTAATACCACAATACATTTTGGGATCAGTTCTTTGCTTTAAGGAGATCAACTTTTTTTTTGTAGAAAGATTTTGTCTATCCTATGGTTTACCAATTACACCAAAGTAATTCAGCATAAAGAGTACTTTAAGGCTATTTCCAGAAAATTCAAAATATATAAGGGATGAGACCTCGATGCTCTCGATACTGGGTGGTATTGAAGTAGGTCCAATACTTTTAGATAAACGTTCGGTACTTTTAAATTATTAAGTTTTGCATTATTGAAATTTTTTGCGTTTAACTTTACGCTAGATAAGGAATGAAAGGAATCGAGACTTCATGTTATTGCCTCGCACGTGTCCCGAAAGAGTTGATGGACTATAATTCTTGATAGACCTTGACTGTGATGAATGTAACATTCCATAGACCCTTGTGTGTAAATGAAAACATGCAGAACAATGGGGGGAGGAGTAGAGGTACTTATCTAACATTCAGTGTTAACTGAGTTGTGAATGCAGCTGATTTAGTGACGCAACTAATCACGTTTCTGCGATAGCTTCGCTTGGCGACTCCAGTAGAAAAGAATTAGAACTTATAAAGTGAAGTAATACAGAGTATGGAAATATTTGTTCTTTCATGAATGCTCATGTTCTTAAACAAAAACCTTAATTCCTTCATATCTCGTATAATAAATACTTCATTGATTTTTACTTTCTCTACTACGTATAGTAAGTAGGGGATGTATTGTATTCCACCCAAAATTTTGATACCGAGATTTCACCGGAAATATGTTTTGAGCCCCCCTGAAACCAAAAAAAGCATTTTTGGAAACATGTCCGTGTGTGTGTCTGTGTGTGTGTCTGTCTGTGAACAGCATAACTCAGAAACGAACAATCGGATAAACACCAAACTTGGTATTTAGGTTCAATGTCTTCCAGAGATGCGACACGAAGGTTTTCAAGAAAATACCCCCACCCCAGATTACCCTTTACATGGAACATTTTTCGAAAATTTTAATTTTCTCAAAAATGCTCTAACGATTTTGATTACACTATCATATGTTTAAGATATTTTCATGAAAAATGAAATGTATATCTCGAATTTTCTGAGAAAGTCTCCAAAAGTATTCTTCATTGTGAACGACTTTTGCATAACTGGTAAACCATAAGAGAGAGACAAAATTTTACTACACAAAACGTGTAGATCGCGTTTAAATACACAATTTATGTCATATACATTTTTTTTGTTGAGTGAACCATTTTCGAGATATTGCTTGTTATGCCCTTAAATTTTCCAATACTTATACTTTTTCTCAAATGGTAATTCGTTATTCATTATTTTTGTCCTGGTAGTGCAAATAGAATGGAATACTCTATATAGCAACCAGATCTTAAAATATTTGACTATCGCTTAAAGCCTTTCAGCTACAAGAAAATTAGCAATAAGATATTAACAACTCGATATCTCGATTAACATAAAGCATATGAAGAATAAGCGTTTATAAAAATAATTTGTACAAGAGTAGAAAAAGTCATGAGAGTGTAACACATCAGATTTTGTCTTCAAATTTTTAATTGTGTCTAGTGTATCTTTGTATTAAACATGTATATCTCGTACTAATGTACAAGAGTGGGTAGTAGAAAAACTTAATCCTCAAACTTACCATGTTTCCGAGTGTTATATGGCTAATTACTTATTATACCATGAAAAACTATACATTTAACATTATCAACAAAAAACTTTTGTGAATTGGAGAATGTAAAACAGGAACAACTTCTAAATTAGTATACATATGTGTACTTCAGTGAAGAAGTTATCGCCTTTACAGTGTTTAAAAAGCGAGTATCGAGTATCGAGTATCCAAAATCGGTGTTTAAAAATCAATATGGGTATCGATTATCGAGAAATAGTGGTATCGTCCTATCACTAATATATATTATTTCTCATGTAAATATATTAATCAAAATTCCTGTTCATTTTTGAGAACGTTAAAAATAATGAACGTTTATCCATCAAACCCATCAGGGGATTTTCTTGAAGAATTTGTATCGCGAGCTTGGAAGACACTGAAGTTAAACACCGAGTTTGGTATTTGATCGACTCCTCGAATTAAGTATTTCCGGTAAAATCTCGACATAGAATTTTTGAGTGGAATACAATACTTCCTCTACTTACTGTTAAGTACGCAGTAGTGATAGCAAAATACGATGTCTTCTCGGGCTTCCATTTGTGTGAAAGATGGGCGAACGTGTACGGATCAACCTGATAGAGGTTCGGTCGTTGTTATTCTCAGTTGCCACTGGAGTTTTAGGTACCATGATCAAAAAATGCATTCATAGACTTGCATGGACTTGCAAGCAAGGTAATCTGTTCGATATTTCACTGACTACGTGTACAAAATATAAAACAAATTCCAAGAGTGAAACAAATCGTAGCGTAGATGGTCCAGGGAGACACTACCAACTGAGGCCATCATCTTATCACGGATTAGAACTTCTCCTGTTCCAAGCTTCTGCTTCTTTCTATCTTGCCATAAGTTTTCCCACATTTCTTCTGCCGTAGGATTGGTAACTGTAGACTGGCTTTGGAAAGTGAATTTTTGTCTGTATGTTTGTGTAAGTATTCTACAATATTTCTGTATTGATTTATTTTTTCAGGAATATTAATTATATTTAATTCACTTCTTACAACCCCGTGTTTAACTTTATCAATTATGCTGCAGCCTTTAGCTATTCTTAAATACCTCATTTCGTGTGTTGAAAGTTGCTTACTTTATTATCTATATCTTCGTTGTAATCATATGTAATGCTGCATTTTAAATAGTTTGATTTCTGATAGGTACTTTTGTCTTACAAACTGCTTTCCGTGGAAGGCACACCATTATTTTCGTTTATTTTTAGATATCCGAAGCCCATATTTTTTAAGTTTTCATAGCTCATACATACTATCTTCCTTTTAGTAATCAGAAATGTCCAAGCGGGTTGGTTCAGGCAATAGCCTTTGAGGCTCCATTCGGCAGATCCCGAATTCCACCCTGTTTCTAAGTATTCCCAAGCCGGTAAGTAAATGCTGGTGTTGATTATATACTACCGGGAATTTTCTCGTCCCTAATTTTCTATAATTTAGTTTCCTTTTCTGTGATGATTACAAGGGTTAGGCGCGGCTGGAGATTACGGCAGTGTGCGGCGTATGCTGAGAATGTGCTTTGAGAGAGAAATGTGTCTTCCCTGGCATGAAACTGTCTGCCTGA
Organism: Deroplatys truncata; assembly: GCA_030765065.1. Classification (NCBI taxonomy): domain Eukaryota; kingdom Metazoa; phylum Arthropoda; class Insecta; order Mantodea; family Mantidae; genus Deroplatys; species Deroplatys truncata. The sequence continues at coordinate 139,374,243 of CM060986.1, forward strand.
ACCTGTTCGTGAGAATAGGGGACATCGCAGGGGCGGTCGGGGATGTTACATCTGGAAACGTTAGCGACTCCGCTGCGCTGTGGCTGCTACCATCAGAATCGACTGCCTTTCGTACCCTGTCGCTTGCCATATACAAAATGATTCGTGTTTTCAACCTTCAACATATTTCAGCAGCTTGAAGAAACGCTAGGTTTTAAACTCATTTGAGTTTGTAATTCTATTATCTAAATTTTCTCCACCATAGCTTCTTCCATTTCAGATATGTACTTAGTAACGCTAAAAGCATCTTGGAATATACTTGCTATATTGCTTTTTCTTAATATTAATTAAAATCACGACTTAATTTATCCTTATTTTACTAAACTACACATTTTCCCTACTCATATAATTGTATTAGCAACTGGGTTTACTAGATTATGAGAATTGGTCCAGAATGACAGCGAAGAGGGTTTTGCTAATGATCTATCGGTTGGCTTTCTTGCTGCTGGAGAATGGAAGGAGTGGTTTGCTAATCGACGCCGATCCTTCTCTTGAAGCGAAAACTTAATGGCTGACGCTTAAATTTAATGCAAATCTCGAACAAAGACATCAATCATGTTCATATCCCTGGTCGCTGAGTGTTTCTGAGGAGCAAGTGTAGTAAAGAATGCTTTATGAATATGGAGCCATGGCGCGCATTAAATATAATCTACCAATTGTCACTTTTCAAACTTCTCTTCTTTATTTGCTTATACGTATTGTATCGGAATGGTTCCGGCTCACATTTTCTGCAAGTACTGTTTAAAAATATATTTTAAAATGTTAACAAAACATACAATTCTAGAATTGATATTGCACACTATTTGCACCAAATTAACAGAAAGAAAAGGGGGTTAGTTTCCCTTTATGGATGAGTAAATGTAACAAATTATTTCAATATTTAAAATGTGCTGAATAATTCGCAAATTAAACATTCCACCAAATGCCTCCTAAAACAATATTTAAATTTTATGCGTAATATTTGGCATAGATTTTTGTCGAAATATAAAATGCAAAACCCTTATTTTATGAACTAGTTTATAGCTTTACGCTAAAGCAGGGTTGCTACTGGAGGGGCACACGAGGTTTAAGCCATTCTCCTGTTTTGTTCTTTGATTTGCCTACCATCCAAGAGCCTTCTGTTGTATTAGCTCTGTGTCACCGTAAAGTCCGACCACTCCCAACTAACGAAGTTGGAGCAAGACAGTAGGAGAATCATACCGATTGTCACAAAGCCGCATTGCACTATTAATAGATCTCCGCTAATCATTTTTTTCTGCTAAAGAATAATAGAGAATATAAGGAAACATAGGAAATGGATATGTAGTGCACTTATTTTGGTGCATATTGGATTCTAAGGAAGAATTATCCAAAAAAGCACGGGGAAAATAGATAAAGAATATGCCAAGAATTCTGTACACTGAAGAAGAAGATTGCTGAATATATTTTGGCACCAAGAGTCTCCATAAATGTGGAGATCCAACTCCCAACGTTCTTTCCGATTTTTTTCTAGACAAATTTTACTTATTTTTAACTCCTTATAATAAAATAATAATAATAATAATAATAATAATATATACAACTACTTTAATATTACACATTTGACCTGTGACAGAGCACATTAAGTTCATTATACATTATTCAGTAAAAAAAATTAAAATAAATCAAAAAGGTTTTTATACCTTGTACAGTTTGGCAAATTATGTCTATTATAGAAAAGCTTGATGTGCTCTGTTTTCAAATACGTTACATAATCCTAAAGGGCCACATAATTATAATGTTGCAACACAAAATAAACTGTATTTGCTAAAACACATACAGAAAATTTATGTGTTAAAGCCGGAGTTAATACAAAGTCTGGCTGAAGAAGAATGTTGGAGGTATACCATAAATAGTGATGCAACCATAGTTCCTTCAGAGAATTCATAAAGTGACTAATAATAGACTGCACAATAGGACATTCATTTAACCTATGCTTTAGCTTGTCCCCTCCATCACACTTAAAGCACTTACTAGAATCAGTGAGATTTATGTAACCTATTACGAGCGGGCAGGATATGGTGCATCACTACTTGAAAACATTAGAATCTTACAGTAGCGACCTGGAAAGCAATAGGTTTCTAACTTATAGTGTCCAAAAATAGGTGGTAAATGTTATCCAAGTTAATGCATTCGTTAGCTTCTTATCACAATGATGGAATTCCAGGGCCAGTTAGTATTTCATTGGAGACACTTGAAGATAGTTTTGTTGCTGCTACGTATGGAAAGCCAGTTTGAAGATGTATTATATTTCGACTGTTGGGGAGCCGAGTTTGAATTAGTTGCAACCGCACGTATGGTACCCGCCCCATGTTTAAGAATATTAACTTTGTAATTTGACTGTTTATTTAAATATTATATATTTATGTTTGCCTCGGCTGCGTCAGTATTATTGTTAGGGACATGGATTTCTTTGCATGGAGTAGTGCGGCTAAGAATGTAGGCTTACACAGACTATAATTTGTACTTCACTCCATTTATTAATTCTTTAAACGATTTAAAATAACACTTCACTGATATATAGAGAGAGAGAGCTGTGAGATTATTTGTTAATTACTAGCATTTTTTTAACACGTAAGCTATTTTTTTCTCACACTGGATACGCATTAAACTTCTCGAGGACGTGTTAGTAACGCTGTCTACTAGCAACTGACTTCTAAATTTGTACAATTTTCCCCATTTCAGTTTCTGATTGGCTAATCGTACTCCAATAGAATACCTTCATTCAACTTAAGCTTTATTCTGGTTGTTGTTTGGCTATTTGTAAACTGTCTCAAAATTTACATTATTCTTGTTGCAATAATGACTAGTAGCATTTAAACTTTCTAATTCATTATTGCCTCAAGGTTACCTCATTGTTACCTCATTGTTAGCAACCTTTAACCTATCATTCTCACAGCTCCTACATTATTAAAGTACGTAATACATTCACATAACATTATTGAACATGTACATAATAATATAAACATTAATACAAGGACTGTTTCATGCATTTTATATATTATACACATATTGCTTTAAGGCGGGCTGTTATTATATTATATAATTTGACTGAAATCATTTAAGTGTTAAAAATACTGCCTCACACTTGTCTCCCACAACAGATATGACAGATTCTTCCATATACCCATTCCTAAATAGAGTGTTTGACAGCGCAGCCTACTGCTTCGACCGCAGCAGTTGAAGAGCTTAAAGCAAATATTACGAGTAAACGCCGTGTTCTATAGGCAAAATGTTGAACTTCCTTGTCACGCATACAACAAATTTGACAGGTTTATATAATATTGGAATAGGTTTGACGACCACTTTATATGCATTTAGCTTCATTACATGTTTCCAAAACTCTCAAAATATTTTATATTTCCGCTTGAAAGGTTCTCATAGCCGCAAGTATAATTCATGGATTTATCAAAAGGCTAGTTGCCATTAGCACTGATTCGGTTATCTTTCTAGCATTTGGACATATACTATATTCTCTTAACGGAAATGAAACATTTTATTTATGGAGGTTTAATGGAAATGATGTTGCGTATGTGTGCGCATTGTCGCGTCGGACACACTATTGCTGTGTAGAATGGCATTGTTGAACTAGTTATTTCGTTTGTAGCTTTGATTTCTTGTCCGACGCGGCATTTTACCTCCACCTTCCTAGTCAAGGGGGTGAAGGCAAGTTGAGGGAAGAGCCTCTTTGTATGTAGCGTGCGTGGGTCAGTGAGTAGCGTGAGTCGAGTGGATATCCTTAGAGTGTGTGGCTGTATGTAGTGTGCATGGTCTGTGTGAGTGTGGAGCATCTCCCCCAATGTTTGTTTGTAACCTTGTGGAAGTTACGTAGCTCCACCAAGGTAACTTTATAATAAACCAGAGTTAAATGTGAACTTATATGTATTGTTTATAAATATCCCACCTCCGCTTTAGCTTTGTGCAGCAAGTTCCTGGTATCGCTCATTTGCCTCTGTAGCTACGCTCCCCAATGTTTATGCCTGGGTAATTAAATTTAATATTTTAGCTGCAAAACCTTTTAGCCTCACCCCGGTGTATAACAATATTTGTTCATATTCCATGTTTGGAGGTTAACAATTGAAATGTAAAATCTTCACTGAATCGTATTTTTGTAGGGTTAGCAGTAAGAAATAGCTAATAGTTATTGCATTACGACAAGAAGTTACGAATAACTTAGTTCCTGTACTGATCCTATTGAAATTACTCTGATTACTTAAAAACGCGCAAAAAGGTTTTAGCTCTCCAAAACTTTAAATAAAATGAACCTGTGGTGAAGCATCAAAAACTTACCTACGGTATTACATTGTTTTAATTAGGGTAATATTAATGTAGCATAATTTAATTTATCGGTGTCAAACTTTCCCTTCTTGTTAAGTTTCATTTACTACGTTTCCATGGGGAACCAAAATGGATTTGAATACCCTTTCCGTATAGAATACTGCATGGAAACGCGGATCTGAATCGTATTGAGATCGTTTTGAACTTTGGATCCAATCCTCTTAAAAAGTAGGATCGTTGAGGATCGGATCGAAATTTGTTGCATGGAAATACCTACCGTATTAAAATCAGTTTGAATACGCCTAATATACTGTCTTCTTCTTTAATTGTTGTAACCGCTGCACTCTTGCCTTTATTTTTTAGAGAAAATCATTAATCATATGTGTAAGAAAACGCACAGCAAAGCCACTTTTATCGTTTCCATAATTCGCAATTTATTCTTCTCAAAAACATTCACTAACCGTAAAACCTACTTAAAATATACATGGAAACAAACGAACATATCTTTAACAGGTTCGGCAAAAATCGATGTTGACCAACATAAAAGCTTTAATTACTTATTCTCGAACTTTGTGTATCCAAATCGATCTCAATAAGTATTGAATTTAACATGGAAATACGGATCGTGATCGTTATGGAATTGGACTCAAATGGATTTCAATTCCATATGGAAATGTAGTGATTGTGAGTTGACTAGTGCAAACCAACATGAAACAGAGTCATGATTTGTATTTTTGAATGAAATTATTTCAATTTTGCACTGTTTTTGTTAGGTTCTCAGGAAACTTTAGATAATCAAATAAAATCTAAAGCAATAAACGGAAAAAGGTTTTCTAAATGAAGTGGTTACAGCTACATAGGACATACTGCTCCTATGTGCCAAGCATTGGAATTGACATTAGAATAAACCATTAATCTAAACACATACACAAAGTTAGGTTAGCCTCATTACACAGCATAAAGTATGTCTATTACGCCACCATTTCCTCACACTTTTATCCAAACTGTGTCTACAACCATGGTCCAACTGAAACAAAAACCATGATTTGCATGTTTGTGTACATTACGTAATCAAAAGTATCCGGGCACCTGGCTGAAAATGACGTACAAGTTCGTGGCGCTCTCCATCGGTAATGCTGGAAGTCAATATGGTGTTGGCCGACCCTTAGTCTTGATGACAGCGTTCACTCTCGCAGGCATACTTTCAATCAGATGCTGGAAGGTTTCTTGGGGAATGGCAGCCCATTCTTCACGGAGTGCGGAACTGAGGAGAGGTATCGATGTAGGTCGGTGAGGCCTGGCACGAAGTGGGCGTTCCAAAACATCCCAAAGGTGTTCTATAGGATTCAAGTCAGGACTCTGTGCAGGCCAGTCCATTACAGATATTATTGTCGTGTAACCACTCCGCCACAGCCCGTGTAGTATGAACAGGTGCTCGATCGTGTTGAAAGATGCAATCGCCATCCCCGAATTGCTCTTCAATAGTGGGAAGCATAAGGTGCTTAAATATCCATGAAGATCTGCGCTGTGATCGTGCTACGCAAAACAACAAGGGGTGCAATCCCCCTCCAGGAAAAACATGGCCACACCATAACACCACCACCTCCGAATTTCGCTATTGGCACTACACACGCTGGCAGATGACGTTCATCGGACATTCGCCATTCCCACACCCTGCCATCCGATCGCTACATTGTGTGCCGTGATTCGTCACTCCACACAACGTTTTGCCACTGTTCAATCTTCTAATGTTGACGTTCCTTACACCAAGCGAGGCGTCGTTTGGCATTTTCTTGCGTGAAGTGTGGATTCTGAGCAACCGCTCGAACATGGAATCCAAGGTTTCTCACCTCACGCCTAACTGTAATAGTACTTGGAGTGGATCCTGATTCAGTTTGGAATTCCTGTGATGGTCTGGATAGATATCTGTCTATTACTCTTTACGACCCTCTTCAAATGTCGGCGGTCTCTGTCAGTCAGCATACGAGTTCGACCTGTACGCTTTTATGCGTACATGTCCCTTCACGTTTCCACTTCACTGTCACATCAGAAACGGTGGATGTTTAGGAGTGTGGAAATCTCGCGTACAGACTTCTGACACAAGTGACACCCAATTACCTGACCACGTTCGAAGTCCGTAAGTTCCACGGAGCGTCCCATTCTGCTGTTTCACGATGTCTAATGACTACTGAGGTCGCGGATAATGAGTAGTAGGCATTAGATGGCAGCACAATGTACCTAAGATGAAAAACGTATGTTTGTGGGGGTATCCGGATACTTTTGAATCACATAGTGTATATATTTTGTTTTATTTGTTTAAAATGTCCATAAATATGTACTGAATTTCTATTACTCAATTATTTATACGTTAGTTGTCAAAAGTCTACATTTAATAAAAACATGAAATCAATGCTCAAGAGTTATTTTAAATTCGATAGAGTAGATTTCTTCCCACTGTCTAAATGTTTGAATAACTGGAAGCATTTGAATACATACAAGACATGGGGTGTAACTGATTGAGCTTTATGATCTTAATGGTTGTGTTTTTATGCTCACATTTTCAGTAATAAAGACTCCAACAACGCCGCATGACTATACCAGCTCCGGCACTCCGCCAAGATGAGGGTCGTGGGTTCAAGTCCTGCTATGGGCATAGGTGTTTGTGTGTGTCTGTGTGTTGTGTAATTGCGGTAATAAGCGTTAACGAAAACAGTAAAACCACACAAACTGGGTAAAACAAGGGAACTTTTAAAGAGAAAGAAAAAAAATCTTTAATTACATATTCTCGAACTTTGTGTATCTTAACCGTATTGAATTTAACATGATCGTGTTTAGTATGGATTCAAATCGTTTAAATTTTCTATGGAAATGTAGTGATTGTCAGTTGACTAGTTCAACCCAATAGTGGAGCAGAGACATGTTTTGTATTTTTGTATGGAATTACTTGCAACTTTGCACTGTTTTTCTTAGGTCCTCAGGAAATATTAGATAATGAAACTAAATCTACAGCAACAAATTGAAAAAGGTTTGCTGAATGAAGCGGTTACAACTACGTAGGATATACTGGTCATGTATGCCAAGCATTGGAACTAACATCAGCATAAACCATTAATCTAAACATATACACACATTTAGGTTACGCTCATTACACAGCATGTAATGTCTACTACGCCACCATCTCGTCAGAGATTTTTATCTAAACTGTCTCTACAACTACAGTTCAACTGGAATAAAACCATGATCTCCATGTTTATGTGCATATATATTTTGGTTTATTTGTTTAAGATACCTATAAATGTGTCTTTAATTTATATTATTTATACGCTCGGTGTCAAACATTTTCATTTAATTTAAAAAATGAAATTGGTGCTCAATAGAGTTATTTTAAATTGGACTGGGTAGGTTTCTTCTCGCTGTCTAAATATTTTCATAAGTGAAAGCACTTGTACGCATGCAAGACATGGGGAGTAACTGGTTGGGCTTTATGGCTGTTTGTGTTTTTATGCACAAATCTACAGTAATAAAGAGTCCAACTACTCCCCATGACTATATTGACTACAACAGGTACACTAAGTACGCCACTGTACCCAAATTCAATTTGGCCGAAGTGATAAATGAAAAGTTATTTGTTTTTCCATATACATTAGCTGAAGTAGGCGGAAAATTTAAGACCTTGGGCTTAACTAATTAGTCTCTAATATTTAAGACAGTCAAACAATGAGGACAGTCACCGAGGGAAAGGTTGCAATGTGTTCTTACACTAATTTCTCCTCGTAGATAATGATATGCATAATTACATGTAAGATGGGAGATATATGTACATACTGGTGGAGTAGATTGTTTATCATAGTTGTGATCTTTTAATGCTAATTTCTTTAGGTTAAGCTTGTTATAAACGGTATTAAACTCAGATTAAATGTGCATATTTGTAAGATAATACTAGGAAACTGCCCGGAATCACCAAGCTTTTTGTACAGAAAAGTTGCATAGCGCGAAAAGTTGATCTTTTATGATGCTAACAAGAAAATACTTTGCTTGCAAGAAGGTTGAAACTTTTTGTACCTTTCTTCCGTAACTCGCCGTGACCAAGTTCAAGGGGAGGGATAGATGCAGCATATATTTTGGGGAAAACCGTCGCCATGTAAGAATAAGCCTGTGACTTTAGGATTAACCAACAAATGCGTAAAACATAACTACGTGTGAACTAGACGTGTTCAAAACAGCGAAAATTTGTTCTAATAAGGAAGCAGAGAGAATTAAGAGACGATTCCTATAAATATCATAACAAACAGGAGATTCGAGCATTTTCAAAGGATCGTCGTCTAAGGAAATATGTTACACCGAGATAAATAATTTGTCGAGAAAATTTGTTAATTGTGGAATAACATGTAGACTTTGTGACGTTTTTAGTATTTATCGTCGCGAATGTCGTCCTCCCTAGTCTAATTGTACCATGATAGCCTCTAGGTCGCGGGTTCAAACCCGGCGGAGAGCGATGGATTTTTTCGGGCGAAGAATGTTTGACCGGATTCCTGACTTGGCCGGGTACGCCAAATAAACAATTTCATACCAAGTTTGTTACTTCCTATTTCACACCATAATCCATTTCGGCCATTGGTAGCAGCTTTAAGGAAGAGACACTAATTTGGGTTTTTATTAGAAAAATTATTTTTCTGGTGCATTTCGTTCAGTGTATGGAAACAATGTTCTCCCAGTAGTACGAGACACCGTCCTGGTGTCTACAGCAGGTAGCGACTTCTGTCAGGCAGAACGCTATTATTACTAGTCACTTCCTAGGCTGGACCGAGGTCCATGCTGGATATTCAATCAACTCTACTTGTGGGTGGCTTTACAGGAATAGCATAATTTATTTTCTATGACAACTACCTCATAAAAAGTTCCTCCTTCAACTTGAGTTATTCTCTTTTATGATTCTTCTCTGCCTGTATTTTTCCACTGAGTCTACTACAAACACTGATTTATTTGCCCTATTAATGTGTTTAGATACCTCTCTGTACCCTAGAAATTAATTAAGCATTTTGAGCAAGCAGAAAACACCGTAGATTATATAACGCCGCTATAAATTATTCCTCACATAACGAGAGCTCTCGTGGAGCCAAATTTAAATGCACGATACACGACAATAGGGCTCAACGTAAGGCGCCTGTAAAGTAATAAACAAATTAGCATCTACGCGAGCATCTGGTACTATAGAAACGGGGAACTGTGTCCCTGGTATATGGAAATGTAAGGCATGATCTTGCAATTACAGCAGTGATTAATGGTATAATGGAGCAGCTCGATTCCCTTCCCTACCTTCGTTGTTTTAGTGTTAAGTGTAGCGTTCTCAAGGGACGTAAATAACACAAACACCACCCCTTCATAAAGTAAGCTTATGCTTTATGGCATTCTATTCAATTATTATGTTTTATTAGACACTCTTCTGTATGGTAATAATCAAATGGTTGTTGCGGATTCCGAAGATGACTTACAGGGAGTGGGTTTGGACACTTAGAGGAACATATAAATTGCAGAAATAGTTTTAGGCGACAAAATGACTGAAAAATAGTAGATTTAATTTTCTGGTATACCAGCTAACGTACAATGCAAATAACGATTTGGCAAATAAACTAAACAACTTTAAACATATGTGTCTTAGAATCAAACGAACCCATGAAAGTAAACACAAATATTGTATAAAGTGATAATCATTTCAATGCTTATATGTGGATCTGAAAAGTGAACTGTAACAAAAACCTAAAATAAACAAACTGAAATAGCAGAAATGAGGTTCTTGAAACGTATAGCTGGGAATACTTCACCAGACACAGAAGGACTGAGAAAATACGCCTTGTACTCGAATTATATTACCGGCGTTTTATAATTAATTCCCAAATACTGTTTGGCTGGAAAATTTAAACTGAAGGGTAAAGCTAAAGGTGAAAGTGAAAGTATATATCATGGAGAGCCTTCGAAACCGGGGCAGAGCACCGCATGCAGGCAAATCGGCCCTTTATGCTTCCACGTAATCCCTGGGAGGGAAGCATGAGGGAAGATACCCGAAGGGGAAACCTGATCCGGATGCCGACAGGCGCAAGCATGGACAGGGGCCCTAACGTTTCCAGATATAGCGTATCCGACAACGCCCGGCCCCAGCTCACAAGCCTCCAGGTTTCCCCGGAGCGGAGCCACACGCTGAAGAAAGACGCCAAGGAAGAAACCTTCACAGAGCGTAAGCACTGCCCAACCATAACCGCCGATCACCGTCACCTGGTCCTACAACATTTTTTTTAAGGTTCCCTTGTTTACCCAGTTTATCGCTACCGTGTTTTACCGTTATCTTTTACCGCTTATTACCGCAATTACACAAATTACACAAACACCCATGCCCAGGGCAGGACTAGAACCCGCGACTCTCAGCTTGGCGGAGCGCCGAAGCCATACACTCCAGCGACCACGGCTACGAGGGCCGGATTTTTAAAATTCCCATCCCCCAGCTGGGAATCTAATCCGGACAGTAGGCAGGTGCTCTACTGACTGAGCTACGGAGCCAGCCTACCCTGAAACAGATGACAAGGAAGTTGATGAGTACAGGAAGTGAGAGGAAGGAGAATCGTGGTAGAAGATGAACCATCCCAGAATTTGTCTGGCGTCCCGAGCAAACCACAAAAAACCCATGGGCCAGAGTGGGCGACTCCAGGGATCGACCCCGGGACATCCCGATTGCGGCCACAGAACACCTGAGTCATTCCGCTCGGTTTAACTGAAGGGACGATTGACTTTTCCAGAAGAGCATTATCTTTTATAGACCCAGGGGAGAGAGAAGTGTTGTACGACCCGGGAACAGATCAAAAAAGCAGCTTCCACGAGAACGAAACAAACAATATGTTTTAACTCTTGGAGGCTTATCACCACCACCACCACCACCACCACCACCACCACCACCACCACCAGTATCATCGTAATGCGTAACCCACCTGCATTGCAAACCCAAAATAATTTAAGACATAATTCTGAGAAAATCAAATGCTTGATTCAAAACGTAGGCAAGTACTGGTTCTCAACATGCAAGGTTTACTTATCTTCTGAGGATAAGGGGAATCCCCAGAGAAAAAAAAACTCCTGTATATAACTCGCGCATACCGAGATTCAAACCTGGTAGTTGTTAAATGTGAGTACATGGCTACTTACACACAGGGAAACTACTTAAATGTTGATTATTCAATAAACTCAAAAGTTAGATATCCAGATTTTGTCCTGTAACTTTCAATAATCTGTTTATAAAAGGCAGAAATTAGGCTAATTAATTATTTGCGCTTAACGTTGGTTATATGCAAAGTACCATAGTAATCACTTCGGTTATTCTTTTGTGAAAAGCTTCAGTAGTGGAGATATCATGTTCTGACAAAATACCACACAGTTAATTGTTATTAGTAGGTATTATAATGTTCGGCAAATGTGCACAGTACACCCTCCCTAACAGCTTCAAATGTAGAATAATCTCCTAAATATTTCTTTTGTTTTCTGCTACAAGCTTACAGAAGAAAAACAGCACAAACGTTGCATTATTCCATACACCAAGGTCATTTATTAATTCAAACCTTTACTTCACTTCGACTAGTTTCAATTTCTCATATAACATTCAAGCTTAATGCGAAGAAAAAGGTTATATTTTCAAATATAAATTGAAGTAGTTACTGTCTTTACGTTGTTTGCACCAAGCTTTGGGCGTCAATTTGAAGTGGTTTGTATTGAAGAAGTTGTATTATGTTTCAACCGTTGGGGAGCCGAAATTGTAGTAGTTGCAACCGCACGTATAGTAAACAGTTTCCGGTTGCCTTCGCCCCAAATTTACTTTCAGATGGCCTTTAACCCAAGTTTATAAATATTAACTTTGTAATTTGACTGTTTCTTGAAGTATTAAATATGTATGTTTTGCCTCGGCTGCGTCAGTATTTTTGTTAGAGACACGTTTCTCTTAGCAGGGTTGTGGTGCAACAAGAATGTAGGCTTACACAGATTATAATTTTACTGCACTCTTTTTATTAATGCTTGATACGATTTTAAATAACACTTAACTGATATAGAGAGCTGTGAAATTCTTTTTATTAATTAATTACACTTTTTAACACGTAAACTTACTTTTAGTCTCACACGAATACATATATTTCTTGAGGACACTTTTTGCGTCTGGTTAATAACGCTTTCTGCAGGCAACTGACAACTGAATTTGTTAATGTTTCTCCTTTTTAGTTTCTGAATGGCTAATCTTACTCTAATAGAATACCTTCATTTAACTAAGGTTTTTTCTGGTTGTTGATTGGCTATTTTATAAACTGTCACTAAAATTACATTATTGCTTCCAAGAATCAGAAGTAGTATTGTTAAAATTTCAAACTCATTATTGCCTCAAGGTTACCTCATTGTTAGCAATTTTTGACCTATTTCTCACAGCTCCTACATTATTAAATTACGTAATACATTCACATAACATTATTGAACAGGTATACAATAATATAAGCATATGCAATGACTGTTACATACATTTTACAAATTATTACATACACATATTGCTGCAAGGCGGGCTGTTATTGAATTTATATGTTATACTTTGACTGAAATTATTTAAGTGTTAAAAAACACTGCCTAAAATTTAAAAAATGTGAGCGTTTGCTTCAGGGAGCCTTTTATAAACGTAAACATCAATGGTTTAATTAAATTCTAATGTTATCAGTAGAAAGCTAGTTAATGTTTTGTAGGTAGGTAGGTATATAGGTTTCAAATTATTGAATTTATTACACAGTGCATGGGTCATTGACCGTACATGCATATTTAAGATACAAATAGGGTGACAAAATAAACAACAAAAATAGAAAAGAAAACAAAAAGGAACAAGAGAAAGGAAAATAGAGATAAATTACCTTTGTCTAACTAAACAAATTTGGCCTAGCTTTGCGCGCTTTAGCCAAAAAATTGCCCATGTTTTGCCACTTCCTCTGGACAGGCCAGTAGATCCCAACATGCCAATCTATTTCTTAAGGCACTTAAGAATTTTTCTTTGAGTTTAATCGTTCTCTGGTTCTAACGTTTAAAAATTTTGTGGTGCACTCACATGACTTTCTCTACACTTGTACAAACTATGTCTACAACCGCTTACTCTCCATCTAGTTCAAGCTAATCGAAATAAACATTTGCAGAAACTGTTTTATTGCTAATTTTCTTGCAGCTGTAAGGGAAATATGATAGCTTTAAGCGACAGACAAATATTTTAAGACCTGGTTGCAATGTGAAGCATTCCATTCTCTTTGCATGTCCAGGACATAAAAAAAAAAGAATAACGAATTCACATTTGAGAAAAAATATAAGTATTGGAAAATTCAAACAAAATCAACGAACATCTCGGTAATGGTTCACTCCATAAAAAAATGTATACGACATAAGTTGTTTTAACGAGATCTAAATTTTTTGTGTAGTAACATTTTGTCTATTCTTACAGTTTACCAGTTATGCAAAAGTCATTCAGAATGACTTTTGGTCACATTCCCAGAAAATTCAATATACACATTTCATTTGCCATGAATATATCTTAAATATATGATACTTAAATCAAAATCGTTAGTAATTTTTGAGAAAATCAACATTTTAGAAAAATATTCCATTTAGAGGGTAGTCTGAGATGATGGAATTTTTTTGAAAATCTTCGTGAAGGATACTGAACCTAAATGCACAGTATGGCATTTATTCGACTTTTCGTTTTTGAGTTTGCTGTTCACACACACACACACATGGATCTTTTCCTAAAAATACTTTTTTTATTCAGGGATCTCAAAACATGTATTGCTGGTGACATTTTGGTATCAAATTTGTGGGTGGAATCAACACTTCATCTGTAAGTCATAATGTGAACTTTTGCTTCAGGAAGCCCATTATAAACTACCATCAATGATTTAATTAAATTCTAAAATTATTACTAGTATTCCAAAATCTACTTAAAATTGACTGTGAAGGAAATCCACAAGATTTTATCCTTATATTTTGTTAAGGGTTACCCAAATGTTGGTTGATATAAGCTGGAAGTCAAGTTTCATAACACTTTCTAAAGCCGAGGCCGAAACTTAATAATGTGTGCATTACACAGCAACGTCTAAGTTCTTTAACGCCAAATATAATGACAAAGTAATGCCGGGAAAACCGAGAGCCAATTGAGGCAAATTAGGGCAAAACCGCAGTGCGCCAAGGACCACATTTAACATCAGTTTTATTCAATAATTAGCAAAACTTTACGAACAGTTCCAAAATTGCTTCTAATTACGAAACTATGTCAATAAATCAGTTATGAACAAACCAACCTGTATTCTATATATTTGGCTGTTTCACTAGATTATGCCGACTTCATGTAAACATCGCTCAATAATTCGTTACCATAATGCAAAAATCTGATGTGGCACATTCCAATGGCTTTATCTTTTATCGTTTATTAGTGGGTACACAAATTGTTCTCACCCAAGCTTATTTTTCTATCTAAAACATTTTAATAGCTACATAGCACATTGACATAGCTACATTACACAGTTTGTTATAAATACAAAGAAAACAGCGGCAGTCAATTAATGTTAAAGAACTGGAGACTATACGCTGGCCTTAAAATTCCACGTATTTCCATGCAATCGCGAAAAGGAACTGAATGCTGAAAGGACTTTAAGAGAATCATCAAGAAATGATCAATTCAAAGCTTTAATAATGGATATCTCAGAAACGGATTACACTACAAAAAGCTTATCGGAAATAAATTGTGTGTTTAAAATAGATCTACATTTCTTGTGTAGTATGTTTTCGTCTCAGGCTTAATATTTACTAGTTTTACAAGATTACATAAAATTTCCTCTGAATGAAGAGGACTTCGCAGACTATACCCCGAAAATTCAAAAATACATTTTCTTTGCCATGTAAATATTTTTAATATATGATATTTTAATCAAAATCGTTAGCCATTTTAAAACATTAAGGATTTCGAAATACCTTCCATTTAAAGGGTAGTTTGGTTGGGGGAATTTTATTTAGAATATTCGTGTCGCATCTTTGGAAGATATTGAACCTAAATACGAAGTTTGGTAATTATTCGACATTATTCACAGACACACACAAGAATATGTTACCAAAATTGCTTTATTTGGACTCAGGACGCCTCCGCTGAAATCTTGGTATCGAATTTTTGGATAGAATACAGTACTACTTCTACTTACTATAGATAAGCAGTAGAGAAAGTATGCAATAAGTTTTGATAATTTCTATGCCACCCTAATTCAAATATTGATAGATTAAGGCAGGTCTTTTTTAAGTATGTAACAGGACATCAGCTGACTATATATCATGTTATATTGATGCTTACTGTATTTGTTTTGTGTAAATCGTAATGTTCAAGACAGTTAATATGAGCTACTGCGCGCTGAGCGCTTGTGCTGTCATGGTCTAGCGTTTGATCCAGACACTTGTGTTACCACACTTGAGCAAGGCATAAATAGTACTTGACATCGCATCGATGTTTTTATCTTGCATTGTAAGTTCAAATAAAACTAAGATTAATGTGTTTTTAGCGTCTTCTTACTAACCCTTTAGTAAAATAATTTTGGTTTATCGTAATCCTATAAACTGTAAAACAAATCATTGCATGTGAGCTTTACTTTTTTATCTTTCTTACCTTAAGAAATATGGTACCTATTTTGTTTCTACTTATTACCTTTCGTTCTCGTTTAAATTTCTTTTATCCTGACGAAGAAATGTATTTTCCTAGTTTGAAAGATGGCGTTATTTCCCCTTTAATGTTTTATGCACTAAACTATAATCACATAACTACTATGGAAGGACATAACAGATATTTAATGGTTGCGTAAACAGCCTTTAGTCCACCTTTTGTTTAAAATACACTATATTCATTAAATAATATGCATGTATAGAAATCATTAATTACACTATAGTACAAACATGAATATTACACTGTATTGTTGAAGTGGGCGTAGACGTTTTGGAGAATAAAGTTACTTATGCTATATACAAAAATTACATCGCAGATTATTTATTTGTGAAATGATTCCGAAACTAAAATAATAATGATATCGCTTTAAAATAAATCCTGATCAGCATTTCGTGTTTTGGTTTATTATGAAACATTGTTCTGTTGTAATTTTAAATCCTTCAGTTTTGGATTCTACCTGGGGTATGCTGGTAAACATATGGTATGCAAAAGATCTAGTTAAGTTTTCGGCACTTTTTTCATTTAGAAAATGTTTCACACAGCATAAAAAACTATTTTATTTTTTAAACAAATCTGATACCTAGGTTATGAAAGTTAGATGGATCAACGTTGGTTTTAAGTTAATTGTTTTCTTCCTGCATGAAAACAAAATATACAATAGCGTAAACATTGGGCGTTTTGCTGCTTATTCAGGTGATGCTCTTGTAAAATTCTCCTGGTCTACCCTTTATAGTTATAAATATATTTCTACACCGTTTATTTGTACAAGCTTCCAAATACTGCAAACATTCAAAAGCGTTTACTTATTATAACAATAACCTTTCACCTTCAGACATCTTTTACCCTCCTTGGCCACTTAGAGAATATCGTATATTGGGAAATATGTCCACAGCTTTTATCGGAAAACGTTTCACCTCGTCAATATTGGAATATCTCTTCTTCCAGGACTTGCCTTCAGGCACTACCAGCAGTTTGATATCGAGCTCCCAGAAAGCCAATCAGGAAATTGAAGTCTGGCGTTTCTCTATGTGTAATCGAATTTCAATGAATATCAGACTCCTCTAAAAAATACTCAGTTTGATTTGGGAGCATTAGCGGCCAGGAGAATATTACATAGTTCGAAAATATTGAAATTTTTACACATACGGGTTTAGAGAAATTCATCGTATTGAATGATTAGAGCTATTAAATAGCTGATGTGATAAAATTGTTTTAAAATACATTGTGGTTTTTGTCACAGTCCAGACGTACCGATCATGTACCACTCCCATGATGTCCTTTGTGGATGGTTCAGTGGTCGTGAGGTCCAACCAGGTCGTCTTGGATTGTTTAGCTATAATTAGAAAGTGGTTTATGACAGATATAATAACAATAATAGTAATAAATGTATGTCCAAGGGCAAATCCTCCAATGCAAACTCAACCTCCTCCATTATACCCATGTTTTCGTTTTTCAGCTTTGTTTCCACAAGTCAACCATTTGACTTAATTACCTAACACATTATTTATTATCCTCAATCCCAGATGTGAGACGGGTTTTCTGTTATTTTATGCATCAAAATGGCGATAGTTGTCTAACGGTGGAGAAACGATTAAGGCGCTAGAGTTCATGCTCAGGATAATAAAGACCAAGAGCTCGCCATATCGCCCAATGGGAAGATTTGCATCTGCGGGAATAATACATTAATAGTAAGGTTGCCAGGTCTCGGAATAATAACCTTGTCTGAAACTATCTCCTTGAAACGTTGCTACCTCATCAGGAAGAATTCTAAGGTACTTGAAAGTATCACACTAAGATGGATGGATGTTATGTCAAGGATTAAGGACAAAGGTTTTGCAATTACTCATAGCACCATGGGATGTACAGTTTTTCAATGGAAAAGAAATAAAAAATTTAAAAAAGATTTAAGATAAAATTAACATAAATATTGTAACCGAAACTAGAAATAAATAGAAAGGGAATGCATCATTAGAAAATGTTTATTTAATTTCTTTTTGAGAACTCGAAAAGATTGAGGCACTAAATGAGTGGAAATGCCGTTCGATAGAAAATGCATTAATAAAACCTATGCGTATAGTTTTATAAATGTAATAATTGTGTAAGACTGAAGATAGAATAAATGTAACCATCGTTGTAGACTACGCGTTTAACAAACACATAGTTTATGCTGAGTTTCAGAATAAATGAAATAAAGGTGGCCAAGTCGTTATTGGCTTCGAGCTGAACGCTCGAGTGCGAAATACACCAGTAAGAATTTTGGTAAACCTCCAGTCAGCGTATTAAAATTTTACGTTACTTTACAATGAATTAATCTCCATTTATTTTATAGCAAACTATAGACTAGGATAGACGTTATAGATGCGGAACTTTTCCGTGAATGTAATATATCGTCCGATCTCTGTGAAACTGACGAAATATATGACGAAATATTGACGAAATATAAGACGCATTAAAATAGACCCAAAGAGGAGACATATAAAGTCAAACATAACAACAACTTATACTAAACTACATCTCAATAGGAATGAAATTGATAAGAAATTAAGTAACATATCTGGGGCATTTAAAAAGGTGGCTGAATGTCTTTGGTAAGGAAAACCCCAAAACATCAGGAAACGAGATTTGAAGGTCTGGCGTATGAATTTAAGTAGTTAACAGAATAAAAGCTCGTAGCTCATCAACAGTATCTTAAAATCTGACAATGCTTAGGATTAATATAAAGAAAGAGAACATAAAGCAAAACGGTATTCCTGGCAACACTTTATTAGCAAATTGGTGCACATAAAAGATCTGTGTTCGCTTAAAACTTCTTAGATGAGTGAGCCAAGAAGAAAGAGAGAATTTAATGATAAACTTGATGGACAATAATAGGAGAAACATTGTGTAAATTTATGGAATGACCCAAACAACACAACTCCAGAAATGACTGTTGTAGAGACACAGGAGTTAAATTATATTACACTGGAAGAATTGCAAAATATATCAACAGATTTAAAAGTAGTAAAGCTATGCTTTTAAATTAGGCATCCTGACATTCCTTAACATATGCTGACATAAACCCAAACTCCATTATCATTGATGGAATTACAGGTGGTGTCGAACTTTAAGAATGGTGGTCGTTTATGTACAAATAACTCAATAAGTAATGTAAAAAATGTACGCTCAGGCATCATGAGCAATAATTTAAGAGAAGTAAGTGAAGCTCATCATGAAAATTGAAGTGAATGCTATGAAATTAACCTAATCAGAAGCTTGTTTATTCTGTGTAGCCAC
The DNA here is from genome assembly GCA_030765065.1 of Deroplatys truncata. Taxonomy (NCBI): domain Eukaryota; kingdom Metazoa; phylum Arthropoda; class Insecta; order Mantodea; family Mantidae; genus Deroplatys; species Deroplatys truncata. Next base: position 139,393,603 of record CM060986.1, read on the forward strand.
AGCTGAAATATTCGACCTTGGATTGGATAGTGAAGCGGAGGGAATTCGGCAACGACATAGTGAATTCGGATAATGTACCGACACCCCACGACTGAGCGCCCTCGGGAGGGTGGGCATGAGGCGAAGAGAGACAGGACGGCCGGAACCAGGAATGATGGCACAGCAATGACAGGGTCCCTACAGTTTCCATTGAGACGCCCCGGCAGTCGGATAAGCAGATCGGGGAACTCGCCCGGTCCTTATACCCCGGCAACCAGCTAAAGACCGAGGGGTGGAGAAAGTGCACAGAAAAAATCCCTTTTCTCTGCCACGCTGCACCAAATCACCACCACTAACACTTTTAACCCTGAAGTAGACCAAACCGGGGTGAAGGATGAATGAAATGATTAATGGTACGAAATGGAGGGACAAAAAACTCTGGGAATGAAAGAAACCACTCCAGAATTCGCCTGACGACCCTGGGAAACCCCGAAGAGCCCATAGGTCAGAGTGGGCGGTCACTGAGGATCGAACCTGCGGCCTCCCAAATGAGGACCGCAGACGTTACCGTCTGAGCCATCCCGCTCGGTTATATTCGATCTTATTAGTAACCGAACTCGGGTCTTTAAGGTCTGTTTATGTATCAAGACATACACTACGTGATCAAAAGTATCCGGACACCTGGCTGAAAATGACGTACAAGTTCGTGGCGCCCTCCATCGGTAATGCTGGAAGTCAATACGGTGTTGGCCGACGCTTAGCCTTGATGACAGCGCTCACTCTTGCAAGCATCCTTTCAATCAGGTGCTGGAAGGTTTCATGGGGAATGCTAGCCCATTCTTCACGGAGTGCGGAACTGAGGAGAGGTATCGATGTGGGTCGGTGAGTCCTGGCACCAAGTCGGCGTTCCAAAACATCCCAAAGGCGTTCTATAGGATTCAGTCAGGATTCTGTGCAGGCCAGTCCATTACAGGGATGTTATTGTCGTGTAACCACTCCGCCACAGCCTGTGCAGTATGAACAGGTGCTCGATCGTGTTGAAAGATGCAATCGCCATCCCCGAATTGCTCTTTAACAGTGGGAAGCAAGAAGGTGCTTAAAATATCAATATAGGTCTGCGCTGTGATCGTGCCACGCAAAACAACAAGGGGTGCAAGCCCTCTCCAGGAAACACGACCACACCATATAACACCACCGCCTCCGAATTTCACTGTGGGCACTAAACACGCTGGCAGATGACGTTCACCAGGCATTTGCCATACCCACACCCTGCCATCGGATCATCACATTGTGTACCGCGATTCGTCACTCCACACAACGTTTTGCCACTGTTCAATCGTGTAATGTTGACGCTCCTTACACCAAGCGAGGCTTTGTTTGGCATGTTCCTGCGTGATGTGTGGCTTATGAGCAGCCGCTCGACCATGATATCCAAGGTTTCTCACCTCACGCCTAACTTCCATAGTACTTGGCTAGTGGATCCTTATGCATTTTGGAATTCCTGTGTGATGGTCTGGATATATGTCTGCCTATTATTCTTTACTACCCTTTTTAAATGCTGGCGGTATGTGTCAGTCAACAGACGAGGCCGGCCTGTACGCCTTTGTGCTGTACATGTCCCTTCACGTTTCCACTTCACTATCACGTCAGAAACGGTGGACCTAGGGATGTTTAGGAGTGTGTAAATCTCACGTACAGACTTCTGACACAAGCAATACCCAATCACCTGACCACGTTCGAAATTCGTGAGCACCACGGAGCATCCCATTCTGCTGTTTCGTGATGTCTAATGAATACTGAGGTCGCGGATAATCAGTATCAGGCAGTAGGTGGCAGCACAATGCACCTAAGATGAAAATCATTTGTTTGTGGGGGTGTCCGGATACGTTTGATCACATAGTGTCCCTGCAAAATTTGACTTCAATAGCAACTGAACTCGGGTTTTAGGACGTTAATAGGCGAAGCTTCAAAAATACAAAGCTGTTTTGGAAGTCCATATATATTAAATAAAATAATAACCAAGCGATATTCTCTGCCTCCTTGCATACATTAACAGTAAACTGTTGTAATTCTACCATAAAACTAAAATAATTAAGGACTTTGGAATTTGGCAGAAGAGATACAAGAAATGGGAGTAAGTTTTGCCGAGTCCTCGCGGCTGCAGTATTCAGATGGTAGCCAAAAGGCCTTTTCAATGAGTTCAAAGATTCTAATGATTCTTATTTTGGCTAAGGATGATGCCAGTAGTAGTAGTGGTGGTATTTATTAAGTATTCAGTATTACATTAATTGCATAACACAGTCGCATGGGTCATAAGACCGTACATGCTCTCTAGATAAATACCTGGTCTGTATACGTGACTTGCAGTATCAACCAGAAAACAACTATTTTTTTATAATCACCGCACTATATACATAGTTATAAAATTGAGAAAAAAAAACCCACTGAATCACACACTCAAACACACACACACACACACACACAGTCGCGCACAAGTACACAAGCACCACATATGTTTAAAGAAAAATTACATAAACACCTTATCTCTTAGTATACGTACTTCCATTATGTATGTGCCCAAGCTTGGCCAGTTTTGGCTGTTTAGAATCATGTCCCAGCATGCTGTCCTCCGTCATGATGCCAGTAGTTATAAATACTTTACCCTCAATGATGAGGCGCATTCCAACACTTTAACGCACTGCAAAGTAAAGCTTAAAATTCTCATCCAGTTGTTTCTAAACCTTCTGACCAGCTTCTAAGTAATTTTTAAAGAAATTCAGAGTATCCCCTTAGCGTTGAGGTGCTTGCTACAAGATAAACACTTTAAATACAAATGAATTCAATAATCAGTTTGCATGAAGAATAAAGCATTAGAAAAGGTACAGCCTCAAACCGTAATTTTAATAATCACAGTTAAAAAGTAATTGCATGTACCAAAATTAATGCGTTTGTACTTGAGTAGATTTCATTTGATATGGAATTAATTGTTCTTTCACACAAGCCATGTGTTGGACAGGGTTGGAAAGGTAGAATCAGATGACTGAAAAATTCAATGTCATAGCCCGGTCTCCGTCCGGATGCTCTAATCGCTGAGCTACCATGGCAACATGCCGACACGACATTAAATTCTCCAACTGATTCGCATTTTTCCCGGTAAACCACAAGCAGATCTCAAATTGCATTGAGATTTCATATCCCAATGGCGACTTACATTCTTTGTAAGTACTTAAGTCCCGGGCTTTATAGTTTCAACGACTATTAGGTCAATATGTTTTCCAGCCAAGTTTTTCCATAATGACAAACTGCTCACCGTTATATGCATTCTTGGTATTCTTCTCCCTTGGTTATTCCTGACTGCATTATTAAATACTTTCTCTATTACATATATAAGAAAGGGAAGTATTCCATTCAAAAATTCGACGCCGAAAATATACGGCTTGAGAGTCCCTGAACCCCCCCAAAAAACATGTTTAGAAAAACTTTCGTGTGTATGACTGTGAACAGCATAACTTGAGAACGAAAAGTCAGATAAATACCGAACTTGGTATTTAAGTGCAGTATCTTCCAAAGATGCATGGAAAGATGTTCAAAATATAATCCCATCCCCACTACCCTTTGAATGAAACATTTTTTGAAGTTTTTAATTTTATAAAAAACGGCTCTAACGATTTTGATTAAATTACCACATATTAAGGCTATTTACATACTAATAAAATGTATATCTCTGAAGTCCTCTTCATTCGGAAGGAATTTTATATAATCTTGTATAACTCTAAACGACAAGCAGTAGACGAACCTACAACACAAAAAATGTAGATCTCTTTAAAACACAAAATTTATTTCAAATAATCTTTTTTGTGGCATCACCCATTTCCGAGATATCCGTTATTAATGCTCCAAATTGATGTTTCTCATAATTCATGGAAAGAAAATTTGAGAATTTTAAGGCCAGTATACATCTTCCAATTCTTAAACATTTGACTATCACTATTCCCTTTGTATCTATAACGAAATGTGTAATGCAGCTATTTCCGGAGACGTTTATTTCGATTGAAATGAAAAAGATAGGAAAATAACGTTTGTAGGAATAATTTGTATACTCGCGAACAAGGGATAGAAGGTATAGAAGGTCATATAAATGTAAGACATCAGATATTTTTAGTTTGCTTAGGTAGTTATATAGATTAAACAATTTCAAGAAGACATAATTACTCCATGGCAAACAAGGAACTGTCAGTTCTTGAGATGAAAAATCGCCCTGATGAACCTTTTGTTCATTAACTGATTCTTAAGAGTGAACTCAACAGAAAACAGTTTCGTTTAGTGAGAAAGAAGCACTTTGAGCTTTATCAAGAGATGAGCTGGCATTAAAGATAAATATACACACTTGATGTAACAATAAAGAAAGGTATTCGGAACGACAAGTGGAATAAACACCAACGAGGAAAATAGAGACTTGAGTAATGAGGAGCTAGACAAGAGAATAGAGATTATTCTTTAAGATGGAGATGTAGCTTTAACAGCTGCAATAAAGGAAGGCATCAGTGATTAAATCCGTCTGCAGACCGAACCTACAACCGGAATTCAGTCTCCTTCGCTCGCCGTGGCAACCGTACCAAACTAAACATTCGCATCTGTTTCGGCTCGTTTAGATTCTTTGGATATCGAAGCAAAACTGTCGTTTGACAACTCATTATATAAACTATCAAGATATTAAAATATCCTAAAAGCCAAAGCCAACAACCTGTTTTTCACCGCAAAAATGTTGCTTGTCTCACCCGCAATTTGCTTGAGGGACGCTGGGACCGAATTTTGTATTTTTTTTTAAATTCAAGTTTATTCACTTCAAAATTTGCACACTTAATATGCGTAAATAAAGAAATGATTGTGAAAAATCTCAAAGCTATAGCTCGAATAGTTTTTCATGTAATAAATTAAATATTTTACTTGGCAAAACAATGCAAATTTTCTAAAAAAATTGTTAGAGAACTCAATAGTACATTTTTTAATACTTTAGTGTAGGAAAAATAAATGTAAGGATTTGATTGAGGTTGATGTTATTGGTTATAGAGAAATATTTTTTTGTTTTTATAAAACCATTGGTGTTAAAATTTTAATTGTTTCTCAGTATAAATTAATTTTTTGTGAGAAACTGAAGAAAGCAGTCATAAAATCATGTTTAAATATTTAGATAGCACATTTTATATTTTGAGTGAAACTGAAATGTAAGGAATAAATTTCATGCGAAAAAATGTAAAACTAAGAAAAAAGCCCCCTACAGAAAGAGCCCGGTGTTAAAACTGAGGGCACGGGTGTTTTAAATATATCGCTGGGCTTTTAAGAATGGCGGTTTGTGAAAAATGTTTACCCAAAATGATTCACGGGTTTCTATAGAATATTTATATCACATAATTACAAAATCTGAAATTTTGACATTTTCAACTAAAATCACAGTCCCAGTGTCCCTTAAATGCAATAAAATTTCTAAGAAACTGTCGGTTTTTACATTCACACAAGGTTTTCTAAACACTAATCTTATGGGCGTTTATTTTTCTGTCTACTTCATCGGCATAAACATTTACAGAAATGCTTTATTACATATTTTGTTGCAGATGCATACAAGAGGGATATCGGAGGTTTAAAGAGGAAGTCAAGCGTTTAAAAAGCGGAATGCTATATTCTGGCCTTGATATTTAAAACTCCCTCAATTATGTCGCCAGAGAAAATAATTATTTAAAAAATTGTATACTTTCAAAATCCTCCATGGTTTGTAAATGTAAGTTTTCATCTATCTATTATGGCTTTATAGTCGTATAAATTTCACTCAAAATGGAGAGACCTTCACAGGCTATTCACAGAGTATGCAAGATGTGCGTTTTATTCCTCATTTCAATGTATCAAACGTGCAGTATCTTAATCACAATCTTTAGAGCCATTATTGGGAAAATAAAAAATAATGAAACACTTTTGTGTTAAGGATAATTTGAGATGGGTAGGATTTTATTGAAAATCTTGGTGTCGCGTTCTTGGAAGATACTAAAATCAAATACCAAGTTTGGTATTTATACCAAATTTCTTTTTTAGGTTATGCTGTGTACACACACACACACACACACACACACACTTGCTTTAGAGAAAACTAAAAATCACGAAAATATTAGGGTTATTACTTTCTCTACTACGTATAGTAAGTAGGGGAAGTATTGTATTCCACCCAAAAATTCGATAGCGAGATTTCATCGGAAATATATGTTTTGAGACCCCATGAATCCAAAAAAAAGCATTTTTGGAAACATGTCCGTGTGTGCCTGTGTGTGTGTCTGTGAACAGCATAACACAGAAATGAACAGTCGGATAAACACCAAACTTGGTATTTAGGTTCAGTATCCTCCAGAGATGCGACACGAAGGTTTTCAAGATTATCCCACCCCAGATTATCCTTTACATGGAACATTTTTCGAAAATTTTAATTTTCTCAAAAATGGCTTTAACGATTTTGATTAAAATATCATATGTTTAAGATATTGTCATGAAAAATGAAATGTATATCTCGAATTTTCTGGGAATGTCTCCAAAAGTATTCTTCATTGTGAACGACTTTTGCATAACTGATAAACCATAAGAGATAGACAAAATTTTACTACACAAAAAATGTAAATCGCGTTAAAATACACAATTTATGTCATATACATTTTTTTTCTTGAGTGAACCATTTTCGAGATATTGCTTGCCATTCCCCGTAAATTTTTCAATACTTAAACATTTTCTCAAATGGAAATTCGTTATTCATTTTTATATCCTGGACATACAAAGAGCATCGAATGCACCACATAGCTCTTAAAAGATTTGACTATCGCTTAAACCCTAGCAATTCCCCTTGCACCTACAAGAAAAGTAGCAAAAAGATTAACATCTCGATATCTCGATTAACATGAAGCATATGGAGAATAAGCGTTTGTAAAAATAGTTTGTACAAGAGTAGAGAAAGTCATGTGAGTGTAACACATGAGATTTTTTTTTCATTTATGTTCTGTGTACTTAATAATAAGTAAATCTAAATTGTAAAGAGTTGGACTGACTTGTATTTGTGAAGGAACAGACAGTTTACTTCGACATATTTATTGTTTACGAGACAAGTGTTGAAGGTGAAGATTTATTTTGGGAATAGAAATGTTTGCGGAACGAGGCGAAGCCCAAGTGTAGCAATCCTACGAGCAAAATTAAATTGTATCCAGCTGAAATTTCTGTGGAAATAGTGGTATGCATTCGGTTATTTACAACGGTGAGCTCCAGTCTGCTGCTGTTTGGCCTTCGTTATTATTTGACCTTCATAGCACTAGAGCTAACAACATGATCCTTATACAATCATAGCGCTGTATTATTTATAGAAGATGAACCGGTACAGTCGTACGATGATCGCCAGTTTTGATACCAGTCGTATTGCAGCACGATGAGGTGTCATTTTTGAAGCCGGGCGTTGGTCGTCACTTTTGAAGCCTATCCTTTGCGTAAAACACTGCTGCTGATTCTGCTGCCGGCTGCTACAGTGCTTGGGTATGACATCTTTCTCTCAGGGTATGCATGGGCGTAGAGAAAGGATAACACTGGTTTAAATTGACTGAGAAATTAATGTGATCTAATTTTTGAACTATTGAAGCGAGTTGCCGATCGATTGAAGATGAAACATGAAACTGATTTTCAATTTTTAGCCCTCTAAACTATGATAATTAGCATAGTATACCTGCTAACTTCTGTAGTACCAATTTTGGGGTTTGAAATTACTGCTTCTACAATAAAAGAAGCTAGAAGCTAAATTGCTGAGAGTCGCTAAAATGCTTATTTGTAAAATACCTCGCGCCTACCGCTAAATCTTGCCCACACAAGCGCGTCAGCGAGCGCTTAGAATATCACGCGAGTAATCACCGGATTAAGTGACTAATTCTCAAGAAAAAGTGTCACGAATGTATGCACGAGGTGTGTATGAACGAATGTGTGTCTGATTAGAATACACGCCCTTACATTAACTCCAGCTCGCTATATTTTACTCCCCCACCAACATCCCTTAATATGGCTCCAATCTCGAATTCCTACGTGTGACACTGTTACTAGGTAGTACCTCTCTGGCTCTCAGAATTTCATTACCTTTCTCTTTTTCAGAATTTCTGCCTACATGACTGTTAAAACGTACTGAACTTATAGCCTAATTGCATTCCAAGAATCTTTAGGGTAATGCTTTCGCTCCTCACTCTGTTACTAATGACTTTGCTTAACATGACTCGCTATTAACTTCTTCTTCGGACAAATCATTCAACTCAAGCTTACTATATTATATTATTTATTACAATTATTTCTTTGTCTATCATTTATTTAATTATTTATATTGTCCCGTCAATAATTACGCTATCAAGGACTGTGGCAAAAATAAATCAACGGAAGTGAAACAATAATTGTATTAATAAACACATATTTTATGTAACATTATTATTCCTTTGATGTAATTCTGATGTTATTGTGCAATTGTTGAATTTATAATATTAATTCCCTTAAGCAGAGGAAGTAGTCTTGATATTGATTAAATATAATTTGTTATAACATCATTGATTCAAATTTTGGATTGGAAAAAGCGAATTTATTGGCGGAATTAATTTCCAAGTCACTCAAATACATTGATACGAGTCGTCCACTTATATATAATTTCCATTGCAAGAAACAAGGATAGTAGTAATGGAGAGTTATAAAAATTTTATTCCAAGTGTTATAATCTTCAATTTCTGCTATGAGTGGCTCCTGTTAAAAGTTCTACTTTTAGTGCTGTCTAAAAAAGAATGTTATGTCACTTCAAATTCTAGTCCCACCCGTAAGATTAGCTTTAAGTTTAAAAATGCGACATTAGAAACAAAACTAAGTTCTTTACATATTAAACAAATTATACATTTGCTATAAATGAAGTTTACGTGTTTCATGATGAAAACAAATAAAACACCAGTGACCTTTGTGTAACTCTGGTACCGCTCATTTTCCTTATCTATACATTCACGCTGCGATAGCGTTGCGGGTGCCCACAGTCCACTAACACGGACAATACCGGTGACCTGGAAACACACAGTAGTGGAATTGGTTGCCAAAAAGTTGAGCATTCCACCGGTAAAGTCAACTAACCTTTCCCGTTGCTCCGGTAATTAAAAAAGTTACTCGACAACGGAACAAGTTCGAGCCCCTCATTATGGGCATTATTTTACCTGTGGAACGTAGGAATAAATAAGTGCATTCATTACAGTCGAGAAACGTGTTTGTTTGTAGGGGTGGGTGGTTTAACAGGCCCTGAAGCTAAAGAATTTAAATTAAAAGTAAAGGAAATAAAGAGATAAACAAACATAAATTAATTAAGAATAAAAGCAAGGGTAGGGTGTTCCAAAACTCGATTGCAGTCACCGTTGCTTTCTTTTAAGTATAGTTTGAACTTAGAAGTACTGAAACATATAAGATAAAAATCGGTTCTCCTTGATTCCAAAATATAACAGATCCATCTTTATCTCAGATATATTTTGTTGATCAACACCTCCTTTGCCTTCAGCGGCACTGGAACAACATTAACTATACGTATATCATATAAAGTTATACAAACATAGCTTATTCGTATTTCAGAAGTGTTAATTTACTTACCCCCTCCCTTTATTAACCGTCCCGGATTTCTTCTTCCATCATGTTACTAACGTGACTATGTTTAAGCATATTCAGGCAGTGATCGTTCTCTGAAGAGTTTGTATAAGTGATATTAACTACACTTTATATTTTAGTATATCTTCATTTCTTTTAGGATGCTATAACATGCGAATATATCCTTCAAAAGTCTCAACAGTCACAATTTCTACTGCTTTCACCCACTTGCTCTCATTTTCTGTCAATATCCGATTTTCAAATGCGTACTCTTAAGTTAGGATGGCCATATTTTTGTAGAATTTCATTTGTTTCCTTCTGTGTTGTCTTTTTCTAATTATTGTTAATTTTGCGGCTCATAATAAATGTAGAAATTTAGAGGATTTCATTTCTTGATAATTTTGCCCTCAGCGAGTTAAATCCAGATAGTATTATTATAAAATGTCTTGCAGCCTACTTACAAATTGCAAATTTTCCTCAAAATAGGACAGGATAGCTAACATACTTATTGTGCAGTTTGTCCAGTTTTTCAACTGTCACTTCTCCCAGTTCTCACTGTCACTGTATTGTTCTGGTTCAACTTTTACTGGGGCTCACTATTACTTCACTAATGTGAACTGGTTCAATTTCCCCGTCACTTCACTTTCTTCGTGATATAGCCTCACCTTCTGAACGGTTCACTCGTTGGGAAGTTGAACATAAGACTTCTACAATCTCTCGCTTCTCAGTAGTACTCGCTGCACGTCACAACAATCGTCATCAACTCGCTCGGAGAACCGCATTTGATGTCACAGCAGAAATGCCCTCAACAACTCGATTACTTACTCAATGACTGACTCAATTATTGATGTTTCTTGCGAGAACGCTCGCTTATATAGCCATGGCATCATCCACTAACATTCTAGAAATATATGGACACATTTTCTGATTGCGACGGAAACGAAACTTCCAGAATATTCTGGTTATCACCCAATAGTGCTTCTGGTGTTTACGGCGGATGAGAGCGCGACTTATCTTTGTTTATCTTCTACTGCTTGGCGCCGATCCCCCGATAACCTTGGGCCATAGCCGCTGTGTTATAATATACAGGGTTATTCAAAAAGAACGAACGGATTTTAAATATTTATTCCTAATGAACGACAATAGATGGCGGCACATGCGATACATCACTGAATATTGGAAAGTTCAGCATTTTATTTTATGTGTTCAAAATGAGCACCATTTGTTATGCGAGGACGACCAGTGCTTTTCCGTTTGCATATGCAACCATCTGCTACGAATTTCTTGTATCAATTGTAATTTTTTATAACGACGTGGCTCTTTGTTCAACTTATAACGAAATGCACGCTGTAATGAAACAGTGGATTCATTCTTTGCATACTGCAGCACACAAAATGACTTTTCCTGTGACGTTGCCATTTTTTCGTAAACAAACCCAGCACCTCTGTAGGTACTGAATGGAGCTAATAGGTGGGGGCTTAAAGCTTTGAAATTTTCTCTATTCAATGAAGTGACGTATGTGTTGCTATCTGTTGTCGTTAATTAGAAATTTTCCTTCTTTTCGAATAACTCTGTATATAAGATGGAGAGTTAAATATATTGTGAATTCGTTTCTTTCAAAAATAACCATTAACTATGAGGTACATTTTCTAACACTAAAATGCGTATTACATTGTACATCGCGGAAAGAATATACGGGTTAGTCTTTAAACTATTTTGAAGATCCTTTCATGGGCCGACTTATAAAGTAGTGTATCCTTTTTAAAAAAGGACATAAGTATTGTAATTAATATTTATTTCTAATATTATAATCCTAATGGCGGCGACGTTCATACTGATGTTATATAATTACAACTATTTGCTTTAAATTTCTCATTCAAGATTTTATTTTGTGAGTTAGAACTATCGTTTAATTTAATTCTTTCTGTACCTATTTATGGAATAGAAAATAGTGATACCATATGAGCTGTTTAGTGGTGATGGTGCTGATCCAATACACTATTGAATTTAGAACTCGTGTAGCCTAAATTTGTATATTCAAAAAATAATGAGCAAGATATGCTTCATCCAGGTATTAGGTATTTCTAAACGTAGAGATGTGTAGTAAGTGAACATAGATGTTGGTTCATTTGAGCAACTAGTTCAAATAAACCAATGGTTTTCATTTGTTCCTTTTAAACCAACAGTTCATGCTTAGGATACAATGGCGCAATGCTGTTATGCTACCTAGTGTTATGATTCGCTCATGGATGACTGTTGGGGTGCCTTGGAATTAAAAATCGTTCATCATTATCCAATGACGTGCTTTCCTGGAGTACTAGTTCAGGTACTTTCGGCTTGCCAGATCGCCTATGATGTAGGACGTGTGTATCAGAGGGGGCCACCTCGCACTCTGCGACCAGCTTGATCTGTTGTGTTACTCACCCGGGAGGCAGGGATGGGGTGAAGGAGCCGTAGTTTAGCTCAGATCCGCGGCAGACAGGCCCACAGAGACGCGCAGAAGTCCCTAAAATTTCCAGTTTGAAAATCTGCGACCCAATAGAGGCGAGGAAACCCGACAGAGTGACGAAGTGACGCTAAAGGGCGGGTCAGCGTACCCTAGCGTTTACGGCGGGAAATCTTTCCAATGCGCAAATATCCACGCCTTCTGCCCGACACCGCTAGTACCACAGGACCTGAAAACACACCTGAAACATGAAAGGGAGAGATGAAATTAGAGGAAATGTGGGGAAAGGAGAAATCCTAAATCCTAGTAGAATAAACCACCACGGCAATTTCCTAGGTGACAAGGAAAAAATCACGAAAAACCCATGGTCAGATTAGACGGCTACCGGGAGTCGAACCTGTGACCTCCAAAATGCGAGCCACAGACGTAGTCACCTGAGCCATCCCGCTCGATCGCATAGCTCACAAGACAAACTAGAAGAGTTCCTTCTTGCCAATCTATTCCATTACATTCTCTGGCCCCAAAAGATGAATGTAATAATTTATTGGCATTGAAATAAGAGTACTTAAAGAAACTAGCATGGAGCTATATGATAAGAGCGTTTAGCTGTTAAAGATGGGCTCAGGAGCGGTGTTGCCTTTAGCCGTCTTAAATAGATATCTCATCTGTTGAGCCTTATGTGACGTGCACTGAAATCACCAAAAATTTGCCCTTTGTGCATATGCGCACAATTTTGGGATAAACCAGTTTGTTCATTTGAGTAAACTTATTCGTGTGAAGGAACATATGAACTCCTTTAGACTATTAATAATTTCGCTCATTGCTGTTTGAATGCAATTACTCCAATGATGAATATGTCTCTATGTTTAAATAAAAAAAACATGGAATACAAATAATCAGCTCCTTTCGATACACATATATACAGGATGAACTACTTAGGTTGAGACTGTACAATATCTCCAAAACTAAGCGTTGTAGAAAGGAATGTCTGGAAGTTACTTGATATTATGGGGGAAAGTAAATGCCATTTGTCGTGTTTTATTTGGAGGACGTTGTAATGATCATTTTAGGGTCAATTTAATTTGACTCTAATTGTAAGTTCTCATTTAGAAAAATTAAATTCGCCGTTAAATGACTATCATAACGTCTGCTAAACAATACACGAATAATGTCAATTACTTTCCCCCATAATATCAAGCAACTTTTATTGAAGACATTTCTTTCTACAACACCTAGTTCTGGAGATAGTCTCAGCTTAAATGGTCCACCCTCTGCCTGTGTGTGTGCGTGCGTGTGTGTGTGATAAAATGATTTTAAGTTCTGACTGAAAATAGTTTAAAAGTGTCTAAAACAAAATGAGCACTTTATGTAACTGCCTATCAGCTATTTTTACTATGAACGTTTCTTTCTCCAATATCCTCAAGCATTAGTAAAAGTGAAACATCAATTTTCCAAACCACGCCCTCAAAAATCTACACAGAACTTCTTAGAACAAATATCTAGTATTTAATTTCCAGATATTTGCTTGAATGTTTACGCATAATTCTGAGGAAAGAATTAGAAAACTGTAACCTAAGATTCATTTTTGGCAATTCTGAAGTAAATATGCTTAAACTTTATTGGAGAAAAATCTCCATCTATCCACAAGATAAAAGTGAGACTAGTTTAATTCCAATTTTTCATATAGACAGTCATCTAATTCTGTTTGGTGGAACATTCTGTAAGCATTTATCAGAATAAAGCCTCAATATCTTTGAGTATATAGCCAAAACTTTGCTTTGAGCCTAATAATTTATGTATATATAAAAACAAAAGAAATACCTATTTTCACACTGCAGCAAACAGGATGGCTCAGACGATTGTGTCTGTGTCTTGTATTCGGAAGGTCTCCAGTTGAACTCGCTACCTTGGCTTGTTCTTTTTCGTAATTTTCACTGGTCTATGGGTGAATGCTAAAGTGATTAATACCCTAACACGAAATTCTCTTTCGCTCAGTCCCTTTCCTTTCCTCCTTCAGGCTTCTAGAGGCAGGCGCCAGGGACGATTATTGTGCACGGTTATATGGTGAATATGGTCCGTCCCTGGAAGAGAACCTTCTTCTCAACCTGTCCCTGTGTCAGGGGACAAAGCATTGAGGGGATAGTCAGTGATGTTTAATCTGGAAATGTTAAAGACCCCGCTCTGCTGCTATTGCTGTAATCAGAACTGGCTGCCTTTGATACTCCCTCGACACATCCCTTCCTCCAGGAGATGTAGTAGGCGCAATAAACCTAACCTCTGCGACAGTACCATAACTCCTCTCCATTCTTAGGACCTCTTCATGCTCATTTTCATACTGCAAATATGATAATCTGTTCGTACATTTACTAAACCTTTTCTTCTATGTTCAAGATGCTGCATTATTATTGCTATAATTGTAGAGAATGTGAACAAAAAGCCAAAAATGAAGAAAAAAGATAATTTGCATCCTTAACAACGTTATACTTACTCTCTCCACACACGAATTCGGTATCGAAATTTCGCCCGAAATGCATGTTTTGAGATTTCTTAAACCATAAAGAGGATTGCGAGCGCTTGCGTGTGTCTGTTGTCAACATAAACTAATGTCAGAAAAAATACCAACCTTGGAACTTAATTTCAGCATCCTAAGATGTGACAAGAAGATTTTAAAGAAGTATCTCCACCCCAAAATTACCCTTTACAAATAAAATACTTCCTTGTTTCTGATTTTATAATAATTTCTCTAGAGGTTTTTATTCAACTGTTATAATTTTAAGATATTTACATGACTAATAAGCTTGTATCGAATTTCCTGAGAATAGCCTGTAAAGTAATTCTTCATTTGGGATACATTTCATATAACTTTGTATAAGTGGTAAATATATAAACAATGGCTTACCAAAAGAGAACATGTGGAGCTCATTAAAACACGCAGTTTTTCAATTTTTGTTGCATTAAAACTTTCTGAGGTATCTGTTCCCATTGGTTTGAATTTTCCGCTGATTTTATCATACAGTACGAGACAACATTATTTTGTTTCTCCCGATATCGTGCAAGGAGTGTGAAATTAAAAAGACAGTCTTTTTAAACACTTGATTCGCTTCCTTCTCCTATATTCCACTTGTACCTACAACGAAATGTATAATGAAACCCATGTGCAAACGTTCATGTCGAATAATTTGAGGTGTGCAGAAAATGAGCTTTTGTAAGAATAACTTGTAGAAGAGAGATAAAAATTATCGATAGTAAATAAAGTCGCATGAATGTAACAGATTTTGCAATAACAGAGAGGATGAAGTGGCGTTGGCAATCAGCGCCACTTCTACCTTTTTCCCCAGCCCACAGGGTGTAAATTGCACCACAACATATGTAAAATGCGACATATTAACATTTAGCTTCCCATTTTATCAGACATAGGACTAACTACGAAATTACTTAAGTGTGGTTAAAAATGTTAAGCTTACTAACTTTGTCACTAATAAGATAGTTCAGAATGTTACCTTTATTTATTTTTCATGAGGACTTTGTTTTCGTTTGATACCTTCTTAATAAAATCGAAACTGAATATTTTATTGCTTATGTATTGATGGCTTCACTTGCATAGACGAGAATACTCGTAGTTTATCTCGATGCTATACTTACGCATTTTATTTGTCATGAAAATATCTTAAACATATGATATTTTAATCAAAATCGTTAGAGCCATTTTTGAGAAAATTAAAATTTTCGAAAAATGTTCCATGTAAAGGGTGATCTGGGGTGGGGGGATTTTCTTGAAAACCTTCGTGTCGCATCTCTGGAAGATACTGAACCTAAATACCAAGTTTGGTGTTTATCCGACTGTTCGTTTCTGACTTATGCTGTTCACAGACACACACACACACAGACACACACACGGACATGTTTCCAAAAATGCTTTTTTTTGGATTCATGGGGTCTCAAAACATGTATTTCCGATGAAATCTCGATATCGAATTTTTGGGTGGAATAGAATACTTCCCCTACAATACTTGTAGTAGAGAAGTAGTTATTACCCAACTGCGAGCCCGATAAAATATCGACCTGAAGCCGCTCTATGCTTATACTTAACTCGTATCAACCTATAAGCATATTCATTACAGGTACTCCCTCGATTTTATTTGTCGTACCTATTACTCCTAGGGCAACCTACAGACCTCCGTGGAGTTGTTTACACATATTTGTGCCGCACTCTGCATATCCTATTATTATATGGTTTAAACCGTCAAGCACGGTACATACCGGATGACGAGCTGCGATACTTGGAATTAATTCCTTCTTATGCGACCACTACCACCCCACCCGCATATATTGTGGTATTTGTTGCATGTTTATAGTGGTATACCTTTAATAGTTAAATATTCATAGATTGGCAGCTTGTGCCAGTATGATCTAAGCGAATCATGGGAGTTTATAACTAGAAAAATAGGTTTTATACAGTGTACCTGCCTAGCAACTCGTCCTCTTGTAAGAGCCCAATGCGTGCCAGCACACGTCCTCTCCGGAACAACGGGTAATTTCATGTATCACTTTTGAGCTTTCTTTTATGTAATAAATTTAATATTTTGGTTTGCAATGTGTTGATCCTTTAGTAATACAGACTTTTCCTGTTTATTTCTGCTAGTGGTAATTCTATAAATTTGTGGGAACGGGTATATATAGTTAGATACATTCTGAAATGTTGTAAGGTTCGCTCCCCATGTCGCACAGCATGTGGTGAAATTAATAAAGCTTTCTCGGTCCTTTAGGCTCTACCATCTGGTTTTCTTAGGTGTGCGACAATATTGTCCCGCAGTGCTTACTTGTGAAGCAACGCCGTGCGTTTAACATAAACACAAAGAATAAGGCGAACTCGATCTGCATGACGCATTAATGTTATTTGTTATTGTTACAGATATCCCGGAGCTGATAGTCCTGGAGACTGAGCGGAAGATGCTCAAGGTGGAAACTCATCTTCTGACGCAGTGTCTCCCCACGTGGTCCATTAGCTCGGAGACTGCCTTCCACGTCATCAAGACCATGTTCCTGTACACTTTTCCTCTAATCTTCATGTCGGTGGCATACTGCCAGATAGTACGTGTGTTATGGCGCTCGGACAACATCCCGGGCCACACCGAGACGATGAAGTACCATGCTACGTCCTGTAACAATGGTAAGGTGCAAGTTCACGTGACCTACATTCGTACTTTATTAGCTGTTCTCTGATGGTTTATCGTTGCAATATTCTGTGGAATCTATAGAAGCACTATGTCAGACTAGATGCCACAACTCCACTCAACTTTAGCTGCCTTCTGATAATATATTTAAAATCTTTCATTACTTAAGCCAAGGTATATAATCCAGGAAAAAGTTATTGATTTCAAACGTTTACTAAAATGCAGTAGTATAATTAATATAAAAGCGGTATACTGTCTCTTGGCTTTTAAAATGTTTCAGTTATGCTTATCAATTATATCACCTTACATGGTAAAAAACGTCACAATTATAATAATAATTTACGCAAAATGTGGATAACCTTGATGAATATGATAGGAGTGAGCGTTGTCGCACAAACAGCAATATTATCCACGATTTGGATACATTTTATACACAATTATAAATTTTGAGAAATAAATCATGAAATACTTGAGAATCCACAGTCGATATAGGTGAGAGCGTATACATATGTTTGTAAATGCTCCTCTACCCAAATTTATTTATTACCAGGCATGTTGAACTGATAAGCAAGGCAGCAACTTTCCTGCATTCCCTTCCTGTGAGAGAAGTAAGCAGCTGTTACAGACTGTGATGTAGCCTATTATCAACACAGATTGATAAGTAACTATAAATTCAGATGTTAATTATGCTGTGTTTAATAAAGTAGATAGTTTTTATCTTCGTTACTTATAGACAGAAATATTGTGTATTCATATTGTGCATATCACACAGCAACTTAGAATATCAGTATCAGGTGATTGCTATTTTGGCACACGTGCCATAATGAACCAATTATGGCATGTTGAATGTAGTAGCTACCTGTTTATAATGGTAGGGTTGCAAAACCATTATTTGTCTGTATTTTATTTGGTATCAGGCTAACTTTATAAATGAACTCGCATTACATTTTCTTATAATTCTAATTAGGCTACCACAAACGTGTGTATAAACACACTAGGTGTTCTGCATTAACTAGGTGTTCCTGCATTAAGAAATGGGTTACTATGATGGTGTTCTGGACTGTATAATCAACATTCTTATAGTAGAAATGTCTCTAGTACGTATTTATGTTGATGTTATATATATATATATATATATATATATATATATATATGTATTACAATGACAGTACACACATATGTTATCATAAGAGATGTTGAAAATGTTATCCTTCTCTATCCGCATATTTATGACATCTTCTCTGGAAGTTTTGATTCAGACACGAGAGTTCAGTATCGAAATGGGTGAAATTCATAGCCCAACGTTTTCTTGTGTTTCCTGATTGGGGTTTGTTGTTATTTTTCAAGTTCGCCTATAGATACAAAAATTTCCTAAATCAAATTTAATTATGGATGCGCGGTAGCAAAGTCATCTTGGAAAAATATTGACATTTAAAATCGGCTAGCCCTTCGAAAAATGGTGTAAGTTACTCCTGTATACCTCTGCATTTATTGTTCATTCAAGAAATATATGTCTTATGTTTCTGTATCTATTTAGTAAGTTGGGTAACTTTCGTGTCAACCAAAGGAATCTCGTGTGTAAAATCGGGTTTCTCTGTACTCCAATATCTGTTATTTTACGACGAAACATTCATGAAGCCGTGCACGAATTTATGCATTAGTCGGAAAATACGACTACGTGTAGCATACCAATCCAAACGGCTCATTCCCTACAATGTAGTGTAAATTAACATAATTGTATGACAATGATTTTAGATGTTTGTTAGCTATAAGCATTGTTAGGAAATAAATTTACAAGACCTCACTGAAAATGACAATAGGAGCGCGTAACAATGAAGCGAGGGGGTGAGTTGTTTATCAATTAGAAGAGAAAAACAAATGACGTCAGGGTAGCGCGCCTTTCTTTAGAAATGGAAGGAATATCTTCCCTAGAGCATATGTGTTTGTAATTTTGATTGGCTTATAAAACAGACGCTAACGTTGGCGCGATTTATTAACCAACAGCAGCTCTATTATAATGTTTAGGCATATCGGGGTGAGGGAGTATAAAATCTTGAGCCAGAGGCAAGTATCGCGCAATTCTACAGAATCATTCACAAGGTAAACGCCGCGCAGTTCTAAGAAATCTCTTTCGCGAGTTACACGTCAGGTAGTTAGTTCTAAGGAAGCATTCACGAAGTACACATTACGCAGTTCAACAGAATCTCTCGCGTCGTAAAGTTAGTTACAAAATGTGAAATACGTGAATTAATAGTGCACGGCAAATAAGTGATTGTAGTTACATTCGAAAATATAACAGTTTCAGTCAGGCGTGTAACAAGATTAAGTATATGAAATTAATTAAGTGTGGCGGCAATAAAAGTGTAAAAACAAATTCTTTTATCAGTGTTATCTTTTAGTAACAACTCCTTTCCTTTATACGCACTGTTTAAGAGATATTTGCTCGACTGAGTAATAATAGCTAGCCGGAGGACAAAGAACCCAAAATTCAAAGTAGTAAACAAAGATAACACGAGAGATTACTGCGACAACTGCTAGGGGAGTCTTCAGCAGCTAGATCCAGAATACGAATGATGGTACTTACATAATATTCGTGAAAGAGATGCAAGCTCCTTAAGCCGCAACACTATTCAAATATAAATTCTATTTTAGAGTGAAAATTGACTCACAATATTGTATTTCAAGTTATGTGAATTAAGCGTATGTTCGGACATTCTTAATAACTACAGAGTGATCGGAAAGTCCCTTTACACTGCCTTAACCCGGTTCTATGAAGCAAAGAAGGAAGGAAATGTCTAATACGAATACAAATTATCGAATGTGTAATCGATTATCGATAAGGCTGGTAGATCCGACAACACCGATAGTGACACCGGAAGCAATAAGCAACAATTATTCGCTCAAAATGGCTGGTAAAGTTTTGGCCGATACAAGTCCTTTTAGTGTGGAAGAGAATTTGGTGACTTCTGTGTGAGTTCACGAGCGCCAAAACACCGGAAAAATAATACAGGATATCCAGAACAACTTCGTGGTGCATTTTGGCAAAGCACACCACCGTCACGTCCAACGTTATTGCAGTGGAGAAAAAGACCTTTGCCACGGGAAGTGTTATCGATACGTAAAGCAGTGGGCGACCGACCACTCGAGTTGAAACTGGTGCTGCTGTGGAAGCATCAATTATATGAAACTGATCGAAGAGTGGTTATGTCCAGAATTGATGACATGAGGAATTGTCGACACAGTCTTCTTTCAACACGATGGGGCACCAGGACATTTCGCCATCCGCGTCCGCAACGCCTGGACGAAATGTTTCCTAGTCGCTGGATTGGACCTGCTCAGAACAATCTCCGGCTCCATTACCTTGGTCTCCAAGAAGTCCTGACCTCACCACACCTGATAATGCACTGTGAGGTATTGTGAAAGAAGCTACGTAAACGATGAGCAACTGAAAAACGCGTTTCAAACCATCTCCCCTAATCTGCTCTTGCAGATGAACAATCGGACATGGAGGTGCATTAAATTATGCTACAAACATGGAGCAATCCACACAGACGTTTTGGACTCATAGGAGGTAAGCTGTACAAAGCGATATAGTTTCAAAGTAGTGTAAGTTTCAAAGTAGTTCCGCTCACCCTGAAGTTTATCCTTTCAGCAATTACAATTTATAATTCACAGCTAAAGCTGCGATCAACCGCTGGTAACCATATAAATGGAACCACGCTTCATCAGAGAAGAATATTAAGGATGGCTAAATTATTCTATCGATTCGCAAAATCCAATTACAGAAACGTTTCCGATTCTAATAATTACATGAAAAATAATGTGTGTGCAACAAACCCCATACATTTTAAGAACTAAAAGAAACATCAGGAGAGAAAGTCGCTCAATTTCGGATATTAAACTTTCCGGTGTGGATGAACATTCCTGAGATTGCCAGAAAGATGTCGATAGAGAAGGATATCCTTTCCAACATCTCTTATGATAAAATATGTGCTTATTATCATTGTAACTATGAGAAAGTGAGCTGGTTGCAAGGATATAACTGTTTCGGCGGCCGCCGTACAACGGCCACAGTGTGAAGGAAAAGCACTGGATAATTCAGGCAAACTAGTAGCAGGAGGTAGTTTATTCTCTTAATCTCGCTATTTATACTTTTTGTGAATTATAAACCATTAAGCTGTGCAAATAATGTTGTGTATCATTACAATTTTGATACTTTTGATTTTGGAAATAATTCAAAACGGTTGTCCTTACTTAACTGTATCGGCATGGTTGGTTTGGTTTATTTGGAGTTGATTGCCATTACTCCCGTATATGCTCTACATACAGTCACTGGTTATTAATAACAACCCTTAATGAGTAGCCATCAGTGCTTATTGCAATCCAGTAATGCTCTGGGCCTAGACTCGCATTATATCTAACAAGTTTGTTTCACGTTAGAAAATATTGTTTTCCACTCTTACCTGTAAAAGCTATTTCGTGTTGTTGCAACATGCAATGCGGCTAACGACTGCTTTGTACCTTTTAAAAACCATTTTTGAATTATTATTTTGACTGCAATGGTAATAAAGCGATACTTACTTCTGCTTTTATGAACTACCAAGAGTTGTGCAGGTTTTCGACACTATTTACATAATTTAAGTGCGCTTTATTATAGTAAACCGACCGAGTGCTTAAGGAGGGACTGTTGAATGAGGTCCGCGGTTCAGGATCATGCTTCCTGGGTTGATTTCCATGTCTTTTTTTTTTTCATAACTGGCAAATGCCCAGGAAGTACCCTAAACTAAGACCTGGAACGTTTCCTTCCCAAATTTCCTTTCCCAATTATTTTATTTCGTGTCATCAGTGACGCCGCTTGTGGTAGTTAAATTATATTCGAACCCACTCGCGGCCTCGCTCTACTGCGCGAGACTGCTGGCAGAGGCGGATTAAAATCCTTAGCTTATAATAGATGCTGGAAATGTTGACCTGCTCTCGAATAGGCAGCATATCTCGTGTAAATATTCTTGCTCGCTCTCCGAAGCTCGGCAGCAGTAATTCTTGTAATTTCTTGCACAATGTTTTCTCTAAGTTCCTGTAGTGTGCGAGGATTGGAACGACACACTTTGTCTTTTAATATGCATAATAGGGCCTATATTCTTTGATGAAACAATAAATGCAGAGGGAATCAGAGGTTAATTCTGAGGACATTTTTCAATCGCTTGACAGAAGAAGCGGGATCTTATGGTTAGTTCCAGCAAGATTCTGTAACAGCACATACGGCTGCCGAATCACTACATGCTATAAGAGAGATGTTTGATGAGAGAATAATTAGTGTTGATTTGTGGTCCCCTCGTACTCCTGACCTAACGAGTTGTGATTTTTATTTATGGGGTTCTTTCAACAAAATGCCTCCACTCCCAACTACACATTACATGGAACATTTTTCGAAATTTTTGATTTTTGAAAAAATGGCTGTAACGATTTTGATAAAACGTCATATATTCAATTTATTTACATGTACAAATAAAATGCTGAATTCTCAGGAAACAGGTGGTGAAGTCCCCTTAATTCAGAAGGAGTTTTGTGTTATCATGTGTACCTGATAAAGGTTAAGCAGTAGACGAAAAGTTTTTCTGTGGTATAAGCCTTTTCTGAAATATCAGTTCAAGGTTCGAATTCTTCAATACTTATTATTCTTTTAAAGTCTCTTGGATTTTCAGTTGTTTCTCGCGACTACATTGAAGCAATATGGAATTTAAGGCCACCATACAGCGTTCGGTTCCTAAACATATTATTATCTTTGTATGTATAACGAGATGTGTAATGTAGCTAATTTTGCTAAGGTTTATTTGGATTGAAATGCAGTAGATAGTAAAATAAGCTTTAGTAAGAATAGTCTGTATATCCACCAATAAGGATAGCGGTAGAGAAAGTCATGTGAATGTGTTGCATCAGATTTTTATTTATAAAGAAACTTATCTGATTTTACTTCCCGGAACATAGGAGGCCTGTCGATATTTCCTGTTGTACGGACTGAAGAACGATGGGGACAAATTAAGGAATTATTAATAGAAAATCTGCCCATGATGCCCTGTGGGAATGGAGGCAGAGCATGCAGCACCCGAACAATAGAGTGGTTGTGGCACAGTTTGAATTTATAAATTTAGCTACTGCTTATTTTTAGGAAATTTATGGGTACTGCTGCGCATAGGCGCAAAATGAGTTTTAAATCTATGGGGTGAAGGAAACCCAAAACCACAAAGGAAAACTTAATTAATAAAAAGCTGACTTTAGATTAATTTGAAATTAAAGAAAAGTAAAAAGTAACTAAAACACAAGAAAAATCTGATATTGTGGCATATTAATAATTTGGGGGGTTTCATTGTCATTATCAGAGATATTGTTGTATTCATCTCTAAGTCAGTTTTGCTAGTACGAGTGATGGGGATAGCGTCTGTCTTGCTGAGTATTCCGTGAGAAACGGATCGCGCGTGCAAGCCGGCTTTTGGATCGGTGGACATCTCCCCTCATCTTTCATATTTAATAATGTAGGAACCCCAAACGGTTGGGAAGTAAATCTAGGAATATGTAAGTAGATTTATGTTATGGATTTTGTACAGTGAAAAATCCACGTCTTCCTCTTAACTTCCACACCACGTTTCGGTCCTCCGCGGCCAAGTGAGTATACGTCCCCTCGATTGACGTGCTGGGTACTAAAAATTAATTAGTTTTTCAGGTAAACCTTTAGTTCTGTACCCAGCATGTAACAATATGATGCATTCACATTAGCTACTCTACTCCCTATCGTTTATTAGCGAGTATAAATACTATTCTTACTAAAGCTTATTTTTATATCTACTACATTTTAAACACTTTAATCCAAATAAAGCATTGTAGAAATAGCTACATTACACATTTCGTTACAGATGCAAAGAGAACAGCGATAGTGAAATGTTTAACAACTAAACGCTATATGTTGACCATCAAATTCCATTGTTTCCATTGCAATCGCGAGAAACAATTAAATATTGAAAGGATTTCAAAGAAATGAACAATTCGAACAATTAATAACCGATATCTCAGAAATGGCTTATGCCACAAAGAAACCTTATTGGAAATAAACGTGTGTTTTAAAGAGATCTACATTTCTTGTGTAGTACGCTTTCGTCTCTCGCTTAATTTACCGGCTATACAAGATTATACAAAATGCCTTCCAAATGAAGAGGACTTTAAAGGCTATTCCAAGAAAACTCAAGATATACATTTTATTTTTCATGTAAACGTGGTTACTGCTATCAAATCGTTAAGAGCCATTTTTTTAGAAAATTAAAATTTTCGATAAGATGTCCTATATCAAGGTAGTTGGGGCGGAAAATTTTCTTGAAAATCTTGTATCCCATCCTTGGAAGATACTAAACTTAAATTACTTAAATGTAAAGAATGATTGTAATATGAATATGCATTTTATATGACATTGATTTGAGATGTTTGTTGATTGCAATTATTGTTGAGAAGTAAGTTTATACTGCCTTACTGAAACTGACAATAATAGCGTGCAATAATGCAGCGAGGGGGTGAGCTGTTTATCATTATTAGAGACGAGGAAGTTACGTAATGTTGGCGCGTTTTTCTGTAGAAATTGCTGGAACATTATACCTAGAGCATATGTATTCATAATTTTTATTGGATATAAAAATAGACGCTAATGTTGGCGCGTTTTATTAGCCAATAGCAGCTCAGTTATAATCTTTAGGCATATCGGGGTGTAGGAGTATAAAAAGTGCTAGGTTAGAGATAGACCCCGTCAGTTCGTCGAAAATATTTGTATGTTACACGTCGCCTTCAATCCGTCAGTTCACCGAAAATATTTGTAAAGTACACGTCGGCTATCGATTCACAAGTTACGCGTAGCAGAGTTATGAAAAATCTAAAGTGTTGTAAAGTTAATTATACAAAAAAATTGAAGTACGCGAATTAAGAATGATCAGTAAATAAGTTGTTATAACAGTTTCAGTTTGGCGAGTGTCAAGATCAATGTGTAAATGTGATAGTGAAAGTGTTCGACAATAAAAGTGTAAAAGAAATTCTTTCATCAATGTTATCTTTGGATAAAAGATTCCTTTCCGTTTACACAACCTGTATAAAGAGATGTGCTCGACCAAAAAGATCATAGCTAGCCGGAGGACAGTGAAACAAAATTAAATAAAATAACAGTAGCATTCTTTCAAACAAAAACTAATATTGTCGCAAATTGCTAACACCAGATGGAGCTACAAACCTAACAAAGAATCACGTCACAAAATGGCTTCACCATGTTGAGTAAACACAAATACAAACAATAAAATTAATAATACCATCGCAAATTGGCTTCCAAAACGTGGGGCTCAACAAATTAAATAATATTACAAGTATACCACTTCAAATTGGCGCACAACGTGGGGCTACAAAAATGTTAAATATAAATAACAGAAGTATACCATTTCAATATTAACTTTGTAATTTTTACTGTTTCTTTAAATATTATATATTTATGTTTGCCTCGGCTGCGTCAGTATTTATTTTTGGAGACATGAATGTCTTAGCAGGGAGTGATGCGACTGATATATAGAGCTGTAAGATTTTTTTATTAATTACTTGCACTTTTTAACACGTAAACTATTTTTCGTCTCACACTGAATACGTATTAAATTTCTCGAGGGCACATCTCGCGTCCGGTTAGGAAAACTGTCTACAACCAACGCGTCCAGTTATGAGCGCTGTCTACAAGCAACTGACTTGATTTATACCGCCTAAATTTTTAAATTTCTGTATTTCAAGTCTCTGATTGACTAATCCTAGTCCAATAGAGTACTTTCATTTTATTAAAGCTTTTCCTGGTTGTTGGCTATTTTATAAACTGTCACAAAAATTACATTATTGCTTCCAAGAATTAAAATTAGTATTGTTAAACTTTCAAGTTCATTTTTGCCTCAAAGTTACCTCATTGTTACCTCATTTTTAGCAACTTTTATCCTATTACTCTCACAGCTCCTACATTATTAAAATATTAATATATTCACATAATATTATTACACATGTATACAGTAATATAAAATATATAATGACTGTAATATACACTTTTTTTTATAAATTATTACATACACATATTGCTTTAAGGCGGGCTGTTATTGAATTTATATTATTTAATTAGACTGACATCATTTAAGTGTTAAAAATACTGCCTCACAATACAGTCAAATTATGCGAATTTTTTTGGCAAAAGTGCAATTTCTTGTATTTATTTCAATAAAGGAAAGTAACAAAAGAACGAAAACATTCTTACCTAGCTTCAGTACCAAAGCCGCCCATATGCGTTTGACAGGTCTTATAAATTGCTTTCCTGCTGTAAGAACGTGGGGTAAATTCAATTTAGTTTCTTCATTTGACATTCTTCACTGCAGCATTAGTAGTGACGATTATTAAACACTTTTCATAGAAACATGGGCACAAAGACTGTAATAAGTACAGAACTAAGCCGTACTAAATTATGAGAACTAATTTTTAAAAGCGTATCTCACAAAACGTTATAGGTTATATAGTAAGCACTATCGCATACAATGTCACCTATAACACAATGTTGCGCTTTTGCATGGCGATTTCGTTTCAAGTACATTTTCAAGCATCGTCGTTTATTAATCGTTTATTATTAAATTGTTTATTAAATGTATTAAATAGTTTACGAAAAATGTATTATTAAAAAGGAGTAAGACAAAAGTTTTGTTCTCTACGCAGGTTCAGACTTCGTGAAAAATGTGGGTTTCTGTTTAAAAAATCTGATGTGTTACACTCACATGACTTTCTCTACTCTTGTACAAACTATTTTAACAAACGCTTATTCTCCATATACTTCATGTTAATCGAGATGTTAATCTTATTGCTAATTTTCTTGTAGATGCAAGGGGAAGAATATGATAGGCTTTAAGCGACAGTCAAATATTTTAAGAGTTGGTTGCTATGTTCAGCATTCCATTTTCTTTGTATGTCTAGGACATAAAAAAAACGAATAACGAATTCCCATTTGAGATAAAGTATAAGTATTGGAAAATTCAAACAAATAACAAGGAATGGTTAACTCAACAACAAAAATATATATGACATAAATTGTCTATTATAACGCTATCCATATTTTTTGTATAGTAAAATTTCGTCTATCTCTTATGGTTTACCAGTTATGCAAAAGTCGTTCACAATGAGGAATACTTTGGAGACATTCCCAGAAAATTCAAGATATACATTTTAGTTTTCATAAAAGTATCTTAAATATATAATATTTTAATCTAAGTCGATAGAGCCATTTTTGAGAAAATAACAATTTTCAAAAAATGTTCCATGTAAAGCATAATCTGGGTTGGGGGATTTTCTTGAAAACCTTCGTGTCGCATCTCTAGAAGATATTGAACCTAAATACCAAGTTTGATGTTTATCCGACTGTTCGTTTCTGCGTTGTACTCTTCACACACACAAACACAGACACACACATGGACATGTTTCCAAAAATGCTCTTTTTTTATTCTGGGGCCCTCAAAGTATGTATTTCCGGTGAAATATCGGTATTGAATGTTTGGGTGGAATGCAATCCTTCCCCTACTTACTATACGTAGTAGGGAAAGTAATAAAAGCTTGTGTTTCTTTTTATTTCATCCATGAAATATTTTAACCAAAGATATAGGGCTTAAATAATTTATTTATATAGCCTGGCCTAAGTTAAGGTTATAAAACTTATTCTTATATTCTGGTAGGCAATAAAAATAGTTCACAATCCATATTTGAAATTAAGCAATATTTATATAATTACGTAGATGATTAATATTACACAGAACGACTCAAGCAAACTCTTAAGATCGTTTAGTATGTTGTGCAGAACGGTAAATTCATCAGTTTTCAAAAGTAGACTATATTTTGGACATTGTGGTACCTCAAAATTTGATAACGCTTCGGATATGATTGGGTGTACCTTCCGCATGTAAAGTGTATAAAAAGTATTCGGGATAAGCATGTAATTAGAAATGTACTTCCATAATATTTTTGTATAGAAACCTACACCAACCGAAGGGGTCCGAATTGTCGACCTCCAATTTGACTACAGAGCCTTACTGCTATCAACCACAAACCACCAGAATGCGAGACTTCCACTGTGACATGATGTTGTGAATCTATACGAACGTTATCAGGCGCGTTTAGTCTATCCGCTTTTCGCTCATGGCCATTGGGTTGCATGCATATTAAGCTATCAAAATTATTAACATTTATAGGTCTCGGTACCCAAACTTATGATTACATATGTGGGCCTTCTTGAAAAATGATTAATTTGCTGTTCTCTAACACATATAATGTTATTATTGTTATTTTGAGTCACCTGGTATATGAATATAATGCGACTGCGCAACAAAAGTGTGTAGGGATACATTTCACATAATACAAAAACCACAATAATGACTAAATAGTAATACATAATGTTATGCCTATTTTATTCAATTTTGTGAAGTAAAATCAAAGAAAAACACTGCAATAAAGTTAGTGCTCAGTAATTAAAAAGAGTGTCAATAATAAAATGAGAAAACCTTTATATACCAGGTGAGTCAGCGGCGCCTATTTATTTTTGAATTTATGCAACGTGCTAAGCGACATATGTGACTTACGCCTTTCTTGAATACCTTCTAATGGCTGATTTGCATAACACTTTATAGAGGAGAGATACATAACTCAGTGCATAAGTATTTTACGGGACAGAATGCAATCGCTATGTATGTCGATGCAAAAAAAAATCCCACCCTGACACTGAGAGCTACAGTGACAATTTTAGGCAATTTTATAGACTTTTATTCTTTAGCATACATCCACGCAACCCTTTGAAAACGCCCCTGAAGGAGCAACCTATCACATGCATCGGTTGACCAAACCATTTGAAAACAAAATGGCAGATCTAGCAGTGCGACCAATTGGATTTAGTCAATCTACAGTCTTGTCAAAAAATGTAAGTATTAGGTGGATAATTTCTCTTATTTCACAAATTATGGCGTTTTTCAGATCATACAGTAATTATAATGACTGATGCAGTTTATTTGTTTGAATTAAAACTACTAAACCGAGCTCAAAACACTGTATGACGCTGCAAAAACCGTGTAAAGATTCGAGGTGGGGTCTAGTTCTGCGATAACTAATTCGTTTAGGAACCTCAGCTCGCAAGGTAGCATTGTTGGCCTCATGGTATTATCTTAGTTGCCTTAACACTGTGTCACTGTAATTCGGGTTCAAAACCTTGGGTTAATTTCAAACATTTTATTACCTTTTATTTTATCTCTTAGGGCCTATAATTTAGTACTGTGCTATAAATAACATTTTGATAACATTATAAGTGTGTTCTAAATAAAATAATCACCATGTTTTCCACTGCAAAGCCCAAAGTATGCAGGCAGATTACACCGCGCATGTTACAGCATGCAAGAAGGTCTCTCCGGCAACGTACACAAATGTGCATTGATGAAGGTGGTCGTCATTTTGAACATTCACTTCCTTGATGAAATCCACGCTCTTTAACAATTTATTATTCTGTTTACCCGTGAACTTTGCACATTTACAACTTCTTTGCCAGTAGAAGAAGTGAAACATGAAACAAAAACTTTTAGATTTAATATCGTCGATATGCGCCCAAAATAATGTAAGCTAACTACGTAACACGGTTTACAACACCAGATACGGTACAGATTATTAGGGTAAATATAATCCACAATTATCTTATTGTAATTCTTATGTCTTTGGCTCACAGGAGAGCCAGTAATAAAAACAAATAAATTAGTACACTAAAATATAGAAGCTAAACACAAGGGGAGAGAGAGAGAAAAAAACAACCAAATACATTTTATGTTTGTATCAGATTTGAACCTCCGCAGCTAACCTTTGCTTCATCACATTCCGGCAGCTAAACCACTCGGCCAGAACACACGCAGTCTATCCAGCTCTTCGGGAAGACGTTCCTCTATCTCCTGCAAACATTATATCTATGAAACGCCGTCTTTTTTTAAGGCTTTCGCAGCTCTTTGGTTCTCATTTGGGCCTTCAATGATTAACGCTAGTTGCTACAGTACCAAATGGAAGGGCAGAGCCACAATAACAGTTTGTTTGCTAAAGGGTAAATGTTTTCACATTAGGCTGTAAACTGTGGGTTGCATAGATACGAATACCTAGGGGCAGCTGACTCACCTGGTGTATCGCAGTAACACCACATTTTTCCTATAATCATCTCAGGATTCCACAACAAAATTAACGTAAGCATTTTTCTATGCAATCATTTGAATAAAAATGGTTTCAGTTAGATAAATTATTGAAAGTTGAAGGTAGATGAAAGGACAATCAATAGTTAATAAATAAGACGATGTATTATAGTACATAAAAGCCAGGATGAATTATTGCTTTGTAATGTAATCTCATTTTCATGTTTCAAATGCGATAAGATATTCATAAATGCGAATTTACTCATCAAAGTAGATAGTACCTAAGTCAGAGGGTAAAATTTCTTAATGAGTCTTCATTAGTACCATACCTTAATAAATGGTATTGTTGTTCAGTAATGTTCAAAAGTGCATCATATTAATATTTTTCAATGACTGAAGTAATGAATCGTTTACCTTTTAATATGCCTAAGTTAGCTGTAGACATCGGAACCTATTTTAAGCCAAAGTCATCAATATGAGGATAATAGTTAAGGGCGGCTGTATAAACGAATCAATAAATATTTATAACTACACGGTTTATTCAGCATGATAATATTTCAGAATAAGTAATGAAGAAATAAAAATAAATTAATTTTGCAACCTAAAAGTTGTTTGAGGTAAACATATATATTCCAAACTTATTATTCCGATGAAAATGTCGAATAATTACTTATATCTTCAAAAACAAAATGAAGTATAAACCCAAAAAAATAAAAACTCTGGACACATGCACTATAATATCGTTTATTTTTAGTTAAACTTGATATGTATCCCTCTTGTTAATTTACGTCTAATATTTGTTAAAGCAGAGATGAATACTATGAATAAATGATTTATTGTCTGCTTTAAGCTTTACATATAATGAATACAATTAATGTAATGCAATGGATTTGCTTATTTCTCTTCCCCTTATATTTAACATTGTGTGTTAAATATAAGACAGGGTGGACCATTTAAATTGAGACTGTAAAGTATCTCCAAAACTAAGCGCTGTAGAAAGAAATCTCTTTCATTAATGTTTTTGATATTATGGGAGAAATTAAATGCCATTAGTCGTGTTATGTTTGGAGGATATTATAATGAACATTTTAGTGTCAACTTGATATTTTTAAATGGGAACCTACAATTAGGATCCATTCAAATTGACTCTGAAATGACCATTACAACGTCCTCCAAATAAAATACGACTAATGGCATTTACTTTCCCTCATAACATCAAGCAACTTTTATTAAAGACATTTCTTTCTACACCGCTTAGTTTTGGAGATATTGTACAGTCTCAACCTAAATGATCCACCCTGTATAACGGGAAAATATAGTGTATTCACTATTTAATTTTTTGCCTTGTTACCCATTCTCCGTATTTTCTTCAATTGGCTTCACAATTCTTTTAACCTCATTTTTCCTAAATAGTTTCCTTCTTTCTCCATATATTCATTGTATTAAGAATATTCCTAGCTTTTAACTCTATTAGTAACTTTTCCATTTTTCTAATATTAAGTTATCTCTTCCTTTACCCATATCATTGCATTCTAGAATATAATGCCAATTGTCATGTAATCCATTACATTTAGTACATCTCTCCCTTTCTCCCTGTTAGACCATTTAAATTCGTTACACATGTCCTCGCCCCCATGAAAACCCCATTCTGGCCTCTTTGTTGCATACTTCGATGTATCCTTTTCCCCATTCTGTTTTGAAGTATTTGTAATCTATTAATGGTCATTTTACCTTGCACTACAGATGAATACTATTATACTCCTTCACGTCCCTATGCACTCTGTGTTAACAGCAGAGCTCTAATATAACATAACTTAATCTAATCAAAGAAACTAAGACGGTTACCACCGATACACGAAAATAACGGTTTTTTACACCCTTTGTTGTGAAGTATAGTAGTGTTTTAAATGATTTTCTAAACAGATCTGTCTTTAAATGTTTTTGAAGCTGGAGGAAAGTTGCCTCATTAAAATAAAGCCACAAGAGGGAGACCCACTCCAGTTCTTCAGCGTTACAAAAGCCTCACGGACGGGACTCCTGTTCTATACTAGCAATCTGTGGGTTAATGAAGCAACATCGCGCCGACGTCTAAAACATATTTAACAGTCACAAGACTTTGTTTGACTGTTACCATTTTATTTCAATATCTATTCTATACCTTATTAATACGAAAACGTTTTCCCTAGTACCGGTATTAATACACACTTTGTCGAGGCACACAAGAGCACAAAGAGG
Source organism: Deroplatys truncata (assembly GCA_030765065.1). Taxonomy (NCBI): domain Eukaryota; kingdom Metazoa; phylum Arthropoda; class Insecta; order Mantodea; family Mantidae; genus Deroplatys; species Deroplatys truncata. The sequence continues at coordinate 139,426,326 of CM060986.1, forward strand.
TTTACAGCTATTCAAAAATCAGATGAATTAATGCTACCCTTGATATTAAACACACATTCCCAAGGCTCAATTCTAAAGACAGTTATATTTTAATTCTTGCATCGTAGGCAAATTCTTATCATGGGCCCAATTCTATAAAATGCATGTTCATTAGATAACCTTTAGGTCATTTTATATTTAGAAAATGTTTCCGATTTTACGTCATTATTTAATAATGAAGAAAGTAGGGGAAGTATTGTATTCCACCCAAAAATTGATATTGAGATTTCACCGGAAATACATGTTTTGAGATGCCATGAATCCAAATGATTTATTTTTGGAAACATGCCAGGGTGTGTGTGTGTGTGTGTGTGTGTGTGTGTGTATCTGTCTGTGAACAGCATAACTCAAAAACAAAAGTTCGGATAAATACCAAACTTAGTATTTAAGTTTACTATCCTCCAAGATGCGACACGAAGATTTTCAAGAAAATCCCCCCCAACCACAGACTATCCTTATCAGGAGCATTTTTTGAACATTCAGATTTTCGCAAGAATAGCTCAAACGATTTTGATTAAAATATCGTGTGTTTAGGCTATTTTCATAGCAAATGAAATGTATATCTTGTTGTTTCTTGGAATTTCCCTTAAAAATCTCTTCATTCTAAATGACTTTTGTATAACTGATAAACCGTAAGAGACAGACAAAGTTTTACTCACAAAAAATGTAGATCTCGTTAAAACACAATTTTACAGATTTTTTTTTGTTGGGTGATCCATTTCAGAAATTCCTTGTTATTTGTTTGTATTTTCCAATACTTATACCTTTTCTCAAATGGGAATCTATTATTCGTTTTTTTTAATGTCCTGAACTGAGGCAGTATTTTTAAGTTTAAACGATTTCAGTCAAATTATATAATATAAATTCAATAACAGCCCGCCTTAAAGCAATATGTGTATGTAACAATACATAAAAAGTGTATTTTACAGTCATTGCATGTGTTTATATTATTGTATACATTTAATAATGCTATGTGAATGTATTACGTAATTTAATAATGTAAGAGCTGTGAGAATAATAGGTTAAAAGTTGCTAACAATGAGGTAACCTTGAGGAAATAATGAATTTGAGAGTTTAACAATACTACTGATAATTCTTGGAGAAACAATAATGTAATGTTTGTGACAGTTTATAAAATAGCCAATCAACAACCAGTAAAAAGCATAAGTTAAACAAAAGTATTCTATTTGATTAGGAATAACCAATTAGAGACTTGAAATACAGAAATTTACATATTTAGGTGGTTGAAACCAAGTCAGTTGCTTGTAGACAGCGCTCATAACTGGACGCGTTGGTTGTTGACATTGTTCCTAATCGGACGCGAGACACATCCTCGAGAAATTTAATACGTATTCGTGTGAGACGAAAATAGTTTTACGTGTTAAAAAGTGCAAGTAATTAATTAATAAAAGAATCTCACAGCTCTCAGTATCAGTGAAGTGTTATTTAAATTGTGTCAAGAATTAATAAAAAGGAGTGAATTAAAAATTATAATCTGTGTAAGTCTACATTCTTCAGCCGCACTACGCCCTGCTAAGACGTCCATGTCTCTAACAAAAATACTGATGCAGCCGAGGCAAACATAAATATATAATATTTAAAGAAACAGTCAAATTACAAAGTTAATGTTTTTAAACATTTTTGGGGCACAGGCCACCGGAAACCGGGTACTATACGTGCCGTTGCAAGGAACTTCAAGTTCGGCTCCCAACAGTTAAAATACAATACAACTCCTACTTCAAATCGACTTTCCATACGTAGCAGCAATACACCTTCTTCAAATTGGCTCCCAAAGTGTGGTGCAAATAATTTAAAATTAAGAATACAACAAACCATCTACTTCAGAACATGCAAAGAGAATGGAATGCTCCACATAGCAACCAGCTCTTAAAGATTTGATCATCGCTTGAAACATACCATATTCCCCTTGCATCTACAACAAAATCAGCAATAAGATTAACATTTCGATTAATATGAAGTAGATGGAGAATAAGCGTTCATAAAAATAGTTTGCACAAAAGTAGAAAGAGTCATGTGAGTGTAACACATCAGATTTTTTTGTAGCCGCTTTAACCTTAAGTTCATATCACGACTTAACAATTAATTGTATATGAACATTAAAATTAGAAAAAAACATTACATATGTTTATACATTTTTATACTTTTGAAGAAATGAATAAGTTTGAGACAGTTAGGAGGGGAGGTAAGCGCTGGGCATTTGGTAGTGCTGTCGCCATCTATTGTGAAGTTAGCAATCTTGATATTATCTACATTTTACATAGGGGTAATTTTCAAACATCAGAAATTTCAGTATTCAACTAAGAAATAAGAGCAACCTTGACTGCCTCAGTGGCGTGGTGGTTAGTAGGCTAATTTTCAAAACCGGAGGTCCCGAGTTCGACTGTCAGTTGGAGGGTGGGGACTTTTCTTTAGCCAGAAGTATTTTCTATTCTCCCTAGGGACTGGAAGTATAAATGGGAGTGTTAAAATAAGTGTGAATTTAATGTGATAACTAAGAGTAATACCAACCCAAAAATTAACACCATTACAAAGCGAGTTGCCTATGGGAAATTATTTATAAGGTAAGAATCTGATGTAATACATTCACATGACTTTCTCTACCCTGTATCATTTATTAGTGGGTATACAAACAGTTCTTACTAAAGCTTATTTTTCTATTTACTACATTTTAATCCAAATAAACCTTTGCAGAAATAGCTGCATTACACATTTCGTTACAGATACAAAGGGAACAGAAACAGTAAAAAAATACCACACAATAAACGTAGATCTCTTAAAAACACACAATTTATTTCATATAAGTGTTTTTGGACATAAGCCGTTTCTGATATATCCGTTATTAAATTTTTGAATTGTTCATTTCTGGATCATTCTGTTAAACTCCTTTAAGCATTTAGTTGTTTCTCGAGATTGCATGGAAACAGTGTGGAATTTTAAGGCCGGCATATAGCGTCCAGTTCTTAAACATTAAATATCGCTGTTCTCTTAATATATATATTACGAAAAGTGTAATGTAGCTATTTCTGTAAAGGTTTATTTGGATTAACATGTAGCAGACATAAAAATAAGCTTTAGTAAGAATAGTTTGTATACTCACTAATAACGACACAGGGTAGAGAAAGTCATGTAAATACATCATATCAGAACTTTTTTCTCTTCGCATTTCTAACTATTTTTCCCATAGCTTTTTAACCAGGAAACTATGCTTCTTTCAACATGAGTGTTTCTGGATACCACATCGTGAATTTAATAATTTTAAATTTGGTTGAGAAGGAAAGTTTATATAACGTGTGCCCTAGGGAACCAGGTTTACTTTCGTTCTCTTAAACGTTTTAATTCTGGCGAAACTGAAACTTTACACATATGTGATATAGCTTGTTTTGCACTACAGTTAGCGTTAATGTTTATAATAGTTCCAGCAGAAAGTACATTGTGAATTTGAAAACGTGAACACGAATTTCAGTAATCAGTATAGTGTTTTCAAATTATTTCCATGAAATCAAAATTCATAAAAATAGATTGGTGTACTGCTAAAAGTTCAAATTAAATTGACAACAGGTTTCAACCCAAGCGGATGTCTCGGAGAGTAACGTTTGCGGCCCTCATCAAGGAGGTCTCGATTCAAATCCCGTACACCTATCTGATTGGTTCATTTTCGTAGCCTCCCCGTGTCGCTATGTGCGTACCGGATTGCATATGTCATTTTCACGATACAAAGTTCCATCCACAGATAAAAAAGAAATATAAATCAAAGGTGTTGTACGGGAAGGTGATTATCAATAAGGCTACTATGTCTGATGCACTGAATCAGATGAATCAATAAAAAACGCCAAATAAACGCAAATTAAAGCGAGTTAAATATAGCAAAGAAGGCTTGAAGGTAGTATTCTAGACAGAGTCATGCGATAGCTGAACGTTTTTCACAAACGTAATTTTCATTGCAACTGCTATTATATTATAAATCACTTTGCAAAAGAAAGAAAGCTACAAAAATATTTAATTATTAGATATTTCTTTATTCTTTGGGTATGTATTTCGTTTTGCTGAAATGTATTGATAATTAATATCGGTTAAAATACAGTAAAATATTCGCTGTTACATTATTTTTCTATTCTCTTAAACAAAAGATACATCTCCAATATATTGTCACCAAATTTCTGATATAATCCTGCACGCCTATCACCATTGATTTTACGTGGATCCAACCCGCGTTTTACCACAGCTTTGGTAGCACCGCAGCGAGGATTGGAATATAGCATATCTTCAGCAGTAAAAGTATGTCCAATTATTATTCTTTCTGTAATAAAATGAGCTACAGACCTAGGATGAGACTGACAAGGCTTTAGTGTTACAATTATTTACCAATAAAATTTTAAAAAATAATAAATTTGGCGGAAAAATAATAGGATCGCTAAGGAAAGTCGGAAATAATATCGAAAGTCTATAAAGCGTTATCTGAAGGGCTTTGGATCTGAACAATTGAATTAGCCGAAGTTTGTTTTCTCAGGAGATAACGAGAAAGCTTATTTAGGCAGCTCGTTGCAAGGAGTATAAAGCTCGCGTCATTCATTTTGCAGGGTTTCTTGCAAATACCTGTTATACTGTGGAGATGGACTTAGATACAGTATTTGTAGACCTAAAGTGAGCAGTCGCGCTTTAAAAGAATTCCGTTCCAGTCAAGTACAAAGCAACCTACTTATTTGTAAACGTATTCACATCGATGAAACATATTTACCAGACACTGCAGCGCAAGCACTTTTGTACACTCAATTTTGCAGTTCAGTTTCGGAAAATAAAAGACGGCAAACAAATCTTGGACGTTACACAGAAAACCTTATTTCCGTTAAGGGTTCTCTTGAACGACTGGAAATCTAACTGCCAAGAAAGTCTTTGAAGGCGAAATCGAATTTGCAATCTGCTGTTGGGTTGTAAGGTGATCCAATGTCGTGTAGTCATTTTGATGCGAGGAGCAATATTCATGAAACCTTTATGCAAAAATGACACATTTTAACCCTCAGTTGGGCAAGTTAAAAGGTCACATCAATAGACACTTAGGCTTAAGGACTTGCATTACTTTTAAGAGAAGTTACCAGTGTAATACAAATAATAAATGTTCTAATTAGCATTAAAACTTTTATTCGCTTCAAGGGCATGCATTTGTTTTAACTAAGGATTATAACGAGAAACTCAATAATTACTGTATTATTTTCCTTAGGATAACAAAATATTTATTAAAAATACATTTTTTTTTAAAATTTTAATTCGCGTCTGTCAATCTAACAAACTAAGGGTAATTCGCTATTTTTCCTTGAAACATATTTTCATATTTACTAGGGATGGAATCTTGATACTCTCCTTGCTTCAAGGGCATGCATACGCTTTATCTAAGAACTATAACGAGAAATTCAATAATTACTGTACTATTTTTCTTAGGATAACAAAATATTTTTAAAAATAACTTTTTTTAATTTTAATTCATGTCTTGTACTTTCAATCTAACAAACTAAGGGTAATTTGTTATTTTCCCTGAAATATATTTACTAGAAATGGAACTTCGATACTCTCCATAACCGGTGGTATTGTAATAGGTCTAATACTTTAAGATAAACCTTCGATACTTCTAAATTTTTAAGTTTCTCTCTATTGAAACTTATTACGTTTAACTTTATGCTATATAAGGGATAAAAGCAGTCGAGATTTCAAGTTATTGCCCCACACGTGTCTTCAAAAAGTTGCTGGACTACTTCTTGATTGACCTTAACTGCGATGAATGTAACATTCCATAGACTCTTGTGTCTAAATGCAAAACAATGGGGGAAGGAGTACCTAAGCATGGGACTGGACCTCTGACTACTACAGAGTCCAGTTGATTTCTGCAACCCGGAAGAACAAGCTCGCGGATTTTTTCCATTAGGACGATACCTATTTTATAACCCGCCCCCTCCCCTACCTGGTCGGGGTTGAGTCAGGAACTCGTCCTTCCTCATCCCTTCCAAACAGGAACGGAAGTGGATACCCACTTACGCGCGTCAGGCCAGTAGTGAAAAACCCTACTGGGGAGACTACCGAACAACCTCGGTGGGAGCGAAGTACCTAGCTACCGTCTACCAGCTAGCCCTCATGACTGGTGCCGGAGAACATCGGGGCGTCTCACAACCCCGCCTGGGCGGATAAACCAGCCAAGCGTACCCAATCACCCATGGGTACCAGGAACCATTGCCCCGCCGAGTCCAACCCAATCCGAACAACTCTCTTACGGGAGGGGCTCAAATGTTCGGCCCGGCGTTCTTCTAGTAACGTTAGAAGTACCACGAGTACTAAGGGTCCACAGCGCCCGCACCACGGCAGCTGAAGGGGTCGGACCCCCCTGCGGGGGGATGGAGTAGATGTACTCATATAGCATACAGCGTTAACTGAGTTGCGAATGAGGCTGATTTTGCTGATGCACTAAATCACATTTCTACAATAGCCTGGCTTGGTGACTCACTCTGCCATTACATTTACCTACTCCGGTGACCAAAATTTGTGAATCCAGCAGAAACAAATCAGAACTTATGACGTGAGGTAATACAGCGCATGGAAATATTTGTTTTTTCTTGGATGTTTCTGTTCTTAAACAAAAATATTTGAACCCTTTATATCTCTGCATTTCATATAATACTTCCTTGGTTCTTTCTTCAAAATTTTAATTGTGTCTAACATACCCATGTATTAAACATTAATGTATGAACGTGGGTAGGAGAGAGGTTTAATCCACAAGTAATCCATAACAAGAGACGTTATATGTTTAATACTTATTACCCGATGAAAAACTGATATGTGGCATTATCAAGAAAAAATGGCTGCCAGTTGGAGAATGTCAAACAGAAGTGAGTATCGAATATCGATATTCAAGCATCAGCATCAGTATCAGTATCAGTATCGAGTATCGATAAATAGTGATATCTCCCCATCACTTATCTTTCGATTAAGGTATATATGTTAGATTAATGTTAAAAGTTGTATTTTCTCGAGTAATTATTTTTTCAATTAATTATTTTTGAACACTGAAAGCACAATACTTAGTTATAAGGGAAGTTTACAGAAATTCTGTGAACAATATTTTTAAATTGCTTCCTTATGAATTTATATCACAATAGAACAAATTTATGTTAGCAGGACCAGTAGTGCCTTTTCCTGTAATAAAGACATTCTCGTTTAGGACAAGGTCTGTTGAGATGAAGTTGTGTATATTCTTGTAATTTGACTGTGGACTGCATTCAGTTATTTTCAGTTAAATATGAAGTCAGTTCATTACTCGCAATTGTAGCTTTAGTTTTTAATTTCATCAGCACAGCCACCTTCACAGTTTTCTTCTTCTACACTATGTTCAGTTGCTTCAACCCTGCTTTATTCCAAATACTCATTTTCACTAACGTCAGTAATGACGATTTTCATTTACCTTATTAAGTACATCATTTAAAATACGTCTCGTCTTATTAATAATGAACCTTTTGCACCTATTGTCATGTAATTAATATTTTCACCCTACATGAGTCTTATGGCAGTTAAATTAATGCTCTACAAAATAAAACCCAGGTTTAAGTAATACGTAAACGTGCAACTTCTGAAATAAAACAAGTATTTGAAGGATACCCAAATGTGAATTTTCTAAAGTCTAAAATTTCAGTGCGATTAATTTGAAATTAACACAGTAACCAAGATTTAATTTGTGGCAGTAATTTGTATCACAATAATGTAAATGCCAGAGTGATTGGAGTGTAAATAAGCATTATTGTATGACAATGATTTGGGATGTTTGTTAATTATAAGCATTGTTAGGAAATAAGTTTACACGGCCTCACTGAAACTGACAATAGGAGCGGATAACAATGAGTGAGGGGGTGAGTTGAATATTAATTAGAAGAGACAAACAAATGACGTCAGATTGGCGCGCTTTTCTTAGAAATGGAGGGAATTTCTTCCCTAGAGCAATGTTTTCGTAATTTTTGATTGAATATAAAATTAGACGCTAATGTTGGCGCGTTTTATTAACCAATAGCAGCTCGGTTATAATGTTTAGGCATATCGGGGTGTGGGAGTATAAAAAGCTAAAGTCAGAGGCAGATTTCGTCAGTCCAACAGAAGCATTCGCGTGTAATACGTCGATCAGTTCAACATAAGTATTCGTGAGTTATACGTCGCGTAGTTCAACGGAAGCATACATAAAGTACACGTTACGCAATTCTACAGAATCTCTCGCGTCTTAAAGTTTGTTATAAATGTGAAACACGCGAATTAATAATGTGAAGTAAATAAGTGATTATAGTGATATTAGAAAATATAACAGTTTCAGTCTGGCGTGTATCAAGAGTCAATATGTGAACTTAATTAATTGTGACGGTAATAAAAGTGTAAAAACAAATTCTTTTTTCAGTGTTATCAGTGAGTAATAAATCCTTTCCGTTTACACACCCTGTTCAAGAGATTTGCTTGACCGAGAAATAATAGCCGGAGGACAATGAACCCAACATTCAAAGTAGTAATACAATAACAGGCGCCCAGCAAAAGATAACACGAAGTGACCGCGACAAATTGGCTTCCATACGTGGTGCAGATAAACATGAAGCATCTTCCAACTACCAACAAATATTCCACTTCAAATTTGGAACCTATATACACCACATTTAATGCATATATTTAAGCTAGTTCACGAGATAGTAATTCTTTTGACTGCTTGTTTGAAAAATGGCTCCAAAATATGCAATTTTTTTGGCAAAACATTTTGCTTAAAAGTACAAAATATGAGTATTGTTGTTTAATAATATCACAACTAAGCTTGTTAACAAAACTTCATATCATGTTTTATTCTGTTATATACAAGGAGGTGGACAAGATTCCATCCCTATATACCATTAAGTTTATGTAGAACAGTTTGAAATTGAGAATGTGCCGACAAAAGAGAGTTTAAAAATTATAAAGACCCTGTTTTCTACTTTATGCAAGTTGAAAAGTATTTAGTAAATCTACAGGCCCTCTTCATCTTTTCCTACTCCTCTGCAGCTAATTTAGTTTTTCAAGTTTTCTAAGGTCTCTCTTGCATGGTTAGTTCATTTTAATGTAGGCAATTTTATAGAAAGCTAGGCCTACAGACAGACATTTAAATCTCTAAATGACTGTTTTAAAACATGTATATATTACATACACGTGTAATTACAGATATAAATGCTATAGAGTATTAAACTATAAGGTTTTAGTGTTTAATAACACTAAAATCCATATTTATGATATGGATATTTGATATGATATTTGGTAACTTTTGGCCCTTTTCCACAGATTGGTTTTCTGAGTTGTGCAGTCACATCAACAAATGAATACAATACAGATTTTCAAATGCTCCAAGTACCCATAAAAATGTTTCAAAAATGTAAACCTTTTATGACGAGAAGAAATTTTACTGTCATTATTATCACATAAAAACAGTAAAAACGAGATAGTTAAGACTCTAGTGACCCAGGTATACATATATATTAGTTAGTTACCTGTGGGTTACCATAACGGTAAAGATAAAGGTACGTATCACGGAGGGGAGGGTCGGAACCGGGGCAGGGCATCGCACGCAGGCCAGTCGGCCAATTTTTGCTTCCAACCTGACCCTTGCGAGGGAAGGATGAGGGGAGAGATCCGAAGGACGACCAGATTCCGCAAGCTTGGACGGGGTCCCTAATGTTTCCAGATAGAACGCATCCGACGCAGCAGGTCCCTGCCCATTAGCTACCAACCCCCAGGGTCCCCCGGAACGGAAGAACACCACCGCAGCGACGCCAGGGAAGAAACCCTTACAGAGCGCAAGGTGGGTTCCCAAAAGACCTCATGTACCATCCGAGGGTTAAGCTGTTTACATTAAACAGTGCTCTACAGAATATTATTAACGACCACAGGTAATGATTTTAATTCTATGTTACCATTATGTCAAACAAAATAAGAACAGGGACAATTTTAAGATTCTACAAAGCTCTAGCTGTTCCACTTTTAACATATGGCAGTGAGAAATGGGCCCTAAATAGAGCAAGAAAAAGGAAACTCCAGTCTGCAGAGATGGAACTTTTAAGACGAATACCGGGATATACTCTAAGATGTCACAAATACGATCAACATAAGAGAACAATTACAAAACTGCAGCTTACAAGAAAAAAGCAGCAATGGTATGGACACAGTGAAAGAATGAAGTTAAATAGATTAGTATAAAAGGTATTTCTTTACACTTTACTAGGTAAAACATCAATAGAGATACCGACACTACGTTGGGAAGACAACATTGGAAGCGGAAAAGACTTAAATTTTATATTTGTGTTAGAAGAAGCTACCATTACATAATAGTAGAAAAGCCTCAAGAATTGCATTACTGTAATACCGATGCTATTTTTGGTGTTATTGCCACAATATGCCACTGAAACAAATGTTCTTCATTTTGTATTGACAATAAACAAAGTAATTTTAATCACATCATCTCAAAGTCTTTCCCCAACTCCTAAATTCATATGATGAACAGGAATAAACATAATATATCTTAAATTATATACAGTAGTTGTCAACTGAATGCATGAACGTGCACACCATAGGTTACAAATTGCACAGTCGAAACAGTGTGAGAAAGGAGAAAGAACTGTAATAAGAACAGTAGCGTCAATCTGACAGTATATTTATAAATAGAATCTGTTTATTTTAGGGGAAAGGATGTAACACATTTTAGAAGCATTGGAATCGGAACTGCGTTGCGTTTTATGGTTATTAAAATAGGTCAAAAAATTTTAGCATTGCGAAAGTAAAAAAACAAAAATAATTAGCTTTTACTCAACAAATTAAGCATAAATGGACGTTTGAATCACGCTCTTGTTAGATATTAATAAGCTGATATTATTTAAGGAATAGTTAAATTTGGCAATATGCAAAATAAAAGTGGTTCTGTACCTTTTTAAATAAAATAATTAATTTTTCGGCAATAGGGAATAAAAACTGTTAAAAAAGAAATGAATAACATATGAAAACAAAAATATTAAGTTAATTGTTATGGAATTTTGTTTCAGTAATAGAATGATGTTTTACTCAGTTTAGTATAAATTGGACTTTTTTTTTCTCACGGCATTAAAATATGCCAAAATTCTGCTTGTTAAATCATAGTGAAATACAATAAATTCTTGCCAAATATTTGCCACACCCACCATTGCCATTATTGGTGGTGGTGGCGGCGGCGGCGGCGGTGGTGGTGGTGGTGGTGGTGGTGGTGGTGGTGGTAAAAAAAATTGACAATTTCCCAAGCACAGTAAGACAACATGCGTTTTACTGCTAAGAGTATCTTATATTCAAGTAGAAAACGTTATTAGCATCACATGTATCATGCCTAGTTTCGCCAGTTTAGAGATGGAACCTTATTTTAATTTGTTGTATGAGCAATGCACCTCTATTGAATACTTGTATGGATATGTGTAGATGTATACAATGTTTTAAGCTACAGGTGAAGGCACGTAATTTCAGTACAAATTTTAATAAAATGATACAACATGGCTCATAAAAGAGAATGGAAGTAAAGCTAGCATTGCACTTCTGTAATACAGATGCCTACAGAATACGTTATTGCTATCCTACTCCTCTGCTTCTTCCAGACAAGGATTAGGCCTTTTGGCTGCTTTGATGCTGGTTCCTCAGTGGAGTTTATAAAATAAAGCTTGACTTATACAGGTTGGACCATTTAATTTGAGACTATACAACATCTCCAAAAATAAGCGTTGTAGAAAGAAATGTCTTGAAAAAAAGTTGCTTGATATTATGGGGGAAAGTAAATGCCAGTACTCGTGTTTTATTTGGAGGAAGTTGTGATAGTAATTATAGGGCCCAATGACCATCATAACATCTTCCAAACTAAACACGACTAATGGCATTTACTTTACCCCATAATATAAGCAACTTTTATTAAACACATTTCTTTCTACAACGCTTAGTTTTGGAGATGCTGTGTAGTCTCAACTTAAATGGTCCACCCTATATGTTGTAAAGCGGGGCATTCTTAAAACATATTGTCTTTGTATTTTACTACTACCTCCGTCATACTGTCTTGTTTTAGCTGCGCTCTTATTTCTAAGCCTCTAATGATATGAAAAATATTATATGAGCAACCTTTACCTTTAATTCTTCTTTATTTATAAACATGAAACTCTCCTAGAAGAATGTTAATGCTGTTTTAGATTCTGTCTATTTGCTACCTGTTTTCTCATATTTGTGTAAAATTATTCATTGAGTTCCTTGTACACGATCAACGTTTTGTCAAAGTCAGTGCTTTACAAGACTTTCCAAGAGTTGTCACAACTTCACAGCTTTTCTTGTCAAATTGCTTCCAATATTTTTAAAGTCTTTGGAAGTATTGAAAGCAAGTAGGGACATGCTCTAAACCTGGGGTCTCCAAAATTTCCAGCCTTAGGGCCATACTGATTACTCCAGTAAGTTCAAGGGCTAAAACCGTTCTAATTTTCCTGCCATTATCTATAATTTCTAGAGTAGTCGCCGAGTACGCGCGACTTGTGTGAGAAAACATTCTCCAAAATGAAACACCCAAAGAATGTTTACAGATCTAAGTTCATCTATGAGCATCTTAAATCTCTTAATAATTGGTACAGAAAAATTGATCCACAACTACAAGATATTGTCTGTGGAAAATCATAATTACATAAATTTCATTAGTATTTTTTACAAGTGGACACACATATGTGTGATTTAGGATATATACATTTGAAACGCCAGTGTACATATATATACGATATTCTTTACCCCAACGTAACTAACGGGTGTGAAACCGCGGGATGTTCACTAGTTTATAATGTTAGCGGAATTCATTTCAATTATTTGCTATTATGCTTAATTTAAATTTTCTGCGTGTTAAACTTGTCACTAAGCTTTACCTAGCAAGTAAATAAAACCGAGTTATTATCATTCTGTGTTTTTTATCCAATTTATCACAGCAACAATAACAAACAATAGCCATTAGCTCTTTTGGGCCAGATTGATCACACTGGTCATTAGTGTCGTGGGCCAGATTTGGCCCTCGGGCCGTAGTTAGGAGAGTTGTGCTCTAAACGATCAATGGTTTGACAATGATTTGATGGCTTTGGCCAATGAAATGCGACCATTTACAGCGCATCGCGAAATCTGCAACATGACTGAAAGCGAAAAGTAAGTAAAAATATCTACCTGGTGACATTAGGTGATTAGGTTATACAAAAACTGGTCATGTCTGTGCATCGTGGGCTTTGTGGATTACCACAATGAAAACGATAGCTTATACATTAACTCAATGTTATATATTGTAGTTAATCTATCAAGTCGTTATTTCCATTGTACAGATATGTGAAAATTATTAGACTCAAAGCAAAATTTTGGTTATTTACTGCCCCTTGATGCATTAATGTGATAAATGCTTTATAATTTCCCATCAATCAGAATTATACGACAATGTATATGAAATAGAACAAAACCAAGGGATAATCTTTTATTCTGTACTTCTGGGCAGAAGGAAATATTTTTTCTTCTATGAAATAAGTTTCCAAAAATGTATTTAAGATGACCGTTTACAGCCATTTTCACTTCAGTATTATCTGTGAAAATTTAAGAATATATATGGAAATTAAACAGATCTATGTAGATTTTTAGGGCTTGTTGGAAAACTGGTCTTTCACCAAGAAAAATTACTAATGCAATGGCGTTTTTGGAGGAATATAAATATGCCTGACAGGTTTGATATAATATTTTGAATTGATTTTAGACATTTGTAAATTATTTTCAAACTCACAATTTACAATCATTTTAATGTAAAAATATACTTGAGTAATAATTTTCACTCCTCTGTACTCCTTAATCGTAATCTGATTTCATGGTTATAATACTTGAAATTGGTATGTAATATGAAGCATACAGGACAATATTTTATTGCAAATTGTTAAATTGTGTCGCTAATAGTAATTTACTTTGCACGTGATAAATTATCAATGTGTTCTGAAGGGGTTGTTTGGCAAAGAGACAATGTGTAAGCACACATTATGACATTGTCAAGTCTTGTCAGTTCTTGCCAAGTCTTGTCCAATCCTGTCAAACATTTGACAATTGTTTTTTGTAAATTCTTGAATTTAAAAAAAAGCTTCATCATGTACAAGAGGCTTAATATACTCCTTTGAGTATGTTTCACTATTTTCTTTCACATCTACCTAAATATAAAGATACAAATGAAACACTCAAGCACATGTCAATTAACAAACACTGCATCTGAGAGAGATAACAGGATTGCCATATCGTTGACGATATGAAGTATGGAGATTTGGAAAAGAACTATGAGATATGAGGCAATATTTTTAACACTCAAAGGATTTCAGTCTAATTATATAATATATAAATTCAATAACAGCCCGCCTTAAAGCAATATGTGTAGGTAACAATATATAAAAATTCTATATTAAGTCATTGTAAATGTTTATATTATTGTATATATTTAATCATGTTATCTGAATGTATTACGTAATTTATTAATATAGGAGCTGTGAGAATAATAGGTTAAAAGTTGTTAACAATGAGGTAACAATGATGTAACCTTGAGTTCAATAATGAGTAAAAAAGTTTAAGAATACTACTTGTGATTCTTGGAGTAACAATAATTTAATTTTTGTGACAGTTTATAAAATAGTCAATCAACAACCAGAAAAAGCTTTAGTTAAATAAAATTATTCTATTGGAATAGGAATAGCCATTCAGAAACTGAAATATAGCATAATTTACAAATCTAGAAGTCTGTTGCTTGTAGACAGTGCTCATAACTGGACGCGTTGCTAGCAGACAGTGTTACTATCCAGACGCGAGATGTGTCCTCTAGAAATTTAATACGTATTTTGTGTGATAAAATAGTTTACGTGTTAAATAGTGCAAGTAATTAACAAAGGAATCTCGCAGCTCTATATCAGTGAAGTGTTATTTAAATCGTGTCAAGCATTAATAAATGGAGTGAAGAAAAACTTAAAATCTCTGTAAGCCTACATTCTTCAGCCGCACCACGCCCTGCTAAGACATCCATGTCTGTAACAAAAATACTGACGCAGCCGAGACAAACATAAATATATAATATTTAAAGAAACAGTCAAAATTACAAAGTTAATATTTTTTTAACATTTTTTTGGGGGGCAAAGCGGGTACTATACGTGCGGTTGTAACCAACTTCAAGTTCGGCTCCCCAACATAAGAACTATAATACAACCCCTTCAATACAAACCATCTTCTCAGATTTTCCTTCCAATGTCAGAAGATTTTGATTGGATAATGCAACTGCACTGATTCCAATAGAAATAAAAAGAATGCAATTCCTCATTTCATCCCTGCTTAGGTGTCAATGGAAAAAGGGATGATTCATTTCTTTTCCGAAATTTCCACAAGAACGGAGGCACTTTCTGGCACGGTCATAATTCTATTTCACGATTCAAAGTGGTATCACTCGCTTCGAATTACCTTTCTCATTTCCACAGAAAATGGAGAAGCAATCTACCCTGCTTTTATTCTTCTTACAGCCTCTCTTATTCCCTCTCCTTTTCTACTATTCGTCTTCAGACACTTGGGGTCTATTGTACTACGTTGTGGCCTTCATTCGTCTCTGCTAAGACTCCCTTTCATTAGAATAATACAGTCATTCTGAACCTCAACTCCTATTAATTCTTAAGTTTGTGCAAGCTTTCACACACCACAAATTACAGAGCCATGAAAAGCAGTTGCCTTTGTTGAATGTCATGCTAATAGAAAATTAGTGTTCTCGACACCCCAGATGTTTATGAGGAGTTTAACCCTCGATTTGAAAGCGAATTTCCAGTAGACAACTTTCACCCTTCTACAGTTCTAGAGATCTCCCGTTACTCAACAATTATTTTAATACTACTCATCCCTACCGAGCGTGATGGATCAGGCGGTTACGTCTGTAGTCCGCACTCTGGAGGTCCCGGGAACGATCCCCGGTGACAGCCCCATCTGCCCCATAGGTTTTTCGTGGTTTTCCCGGGTCGCCAGGCTGGGGTGATTCATCTTCTATCACGGCTCTCCTTCCTCTCATTTGCTGCACCCATCATCTTCCTTGACACCTGTTTCAGGGTTGTAGGACCAGCGGGTGTTCGGCGGGTTGCGGCTGGGCGGTCGCTTGCGCTCTTCCTAGCGTCGGTTAGGTCACTCCTCAGCGGACTCCGCTCCAGGGGAGCCTGGAGATCCATTTTTGTATCTGGAAACGTTAGGAACCCCGTCCATGATTGCGCCCATCGACATCCGCATCTGATTGCCCTTCAGGTCCCTCCCCTCATCTTTCCCTCCCAGGAGTCACGTTGGAAGAACAATAGACCAACTGCCCAGCGTGCGGTGTTCTGCCCCGGCTCCGGGGGTCCTTTGTGATACTTACCTTTACCACTCTTCCCTTTATTCGAACTACAAACTTTCTCTGTTTATTCTTTGATTAGTTTTATCGTCAAACGCGTACCTGTCACAGCAGCTTTAATTCATTAAGAGAATTATATAATCTTCAACACCTACCAAGCTTAGACTAAAGAAATACTTAGTTCTGGTTTCTGGATGTTCAGGCTACCCCTTGAAACTGGTGCAGTGTGGCCTTGATGGAGACACATGACTCTATAGGGTTCCTAGGTAAGCACCACCAGGCTATTCCCTCTGTTTGTAATAATGCATCTATTCCCATCTTTTAATAGAAAATCTAAACTTAAATTATGTCAGGAAAAAAATATATCTCGTGTGTTACTCTTACATGACTTTCCATATTCTTGTACAAACTATTTTTGCAAACGCTTATTCTCAATATGCTTCATGTTAAATGAATTATCGAGATGTTAATCTTATTGATAATTTTCTTGTAGATGCAAGGGGAGTTGGTAGGCTTTAAGCGATAGTCAAATATTTTAAGAGCTGGCTGCTATGTGGAGTAATCCATTCTCTTTGCATTACCAGGACAAAAAAAATTAATAACGAATTTCCATTTGAGAAAACATATAAGTATTGGAAAATTTAAGGGAATAACAAGCAATATCTTGAAAATGGTTCACTCAACAAAAAATGTATATGACATATATTGTGTATTTTAATGCGATCTACATTTTTTGTGTAGTAAAATTTCGTTTATTTCTTATGGTTTACCAGTTATGCAAAAGTCGTTTACAATGAAGAATACGTTTGGGGACATTCAGAGGAGTTCGAGATATACATTTCATTTGTCATGAAAATATCTTAAACATATGATATTTTAATCAAAATCGTTAGAGCCATTTTTGAGAAAATTAAACTTTTCGAAAAATGTTCCATGTAAAGGGTAATCTGGGGTGGGGGGATTTTCTTGAAAACCTTCGTGTCGCAATCCTGGAAGATACTAAACCTAAATGCCAAGTTTGGTGTTTATCCGACTGTTCGTTTCTGAGTTATGCTGTTCACAGACAGACACACACACACACACACACACACAGACACACACACACACAGACACACACACACATGGACATGTTTCCAAAAATGCTTTTTTTTATTCAGGGGGCCTCAAAACATATTTCCGGTGAAATCTCGGTATCGAATTTTTGGTGGAATACAATACTTCCCCTACTTACTATACGTAGTAGAGAAAGTAAAAAAGGCTCACCCGAAAAGAAATGTACATGATATCAATTGTGTGTTTTAACGAGATCTACTTTTTTGTGTTGAAAAATTTTGTCTATGTCTTACGGTTTACCAGTTATGTAAAATCCATTCAGAAAGAAGAGGACTTTTGGGTAAATTTCGAGAGAATTCGAGATATACATTTTGTCATGAAAATTCTTAAATATATGATAGTTTAATCAAAATCGTTAGAGCCATTTTTGAGAAAATCAAAGGTTTTCGAAAAGTGTTCCATGTAAAGGGTAGTCTAGGGTGCGGAATTTTCCTCAAAATATTCGCGTCTCATCTTTGAGAGATACTGAACCTAAATACCAAGTTTGGTATTTATCCGACTTTTCGTTTTTGAGTTATGCTGTTCACAGACGCACGGGCCTTTCTCTAAAAATGCTTTTTGTTTCGAATCAGGAGCCCTCAAAGCTTGTATTTGCGGTGAAACCTCGGTATCGAATTTTTGGGTGGAATGAAATACTTCCCCCCACTTATTATGCGTAGTGAAGAAAGTAATAATAAAAAGGCGTGTTTGCCTTTAAATTTTTAGATTTACGGGCAAATAGTGTATAACTATCTATTAGATTTTTATAGTTTGTTACACGTTTTCAAAGTCCGATTTTCCAAGTATCCATTTTCTAAGTAATTTCTCTTGTTCCAGGTACTTCTTTCTGTATCCTGCTGGAAAACACTTTATTGTGTATTTTCCTAGAGTCCTCCTCTACGTTATACTCTTGTGTGGCTAAAATATCTTATCGCAAATATAGAAAATACTATTAAGGGATAATACTTTAACTGAAATGCACTCACCAAGTCACTTGGATTTGGTACAATCCTTACAAATATTCCCTTATACCGCATCAGAACTAATTTGAAATTTATTTTGAATACTTATCTTACTTGGATCTTTAGTATTAAATTGTTTTTCATATCGCTTCTATGCAAATTTAAGTACTGCAAAAGTTTCCGTCCAGTGATTGAGCGTAATGGTTATAAACAGATATACACGCGGAAATTTCACTTATATAGCATATTTACAGAGTGTATCTAAAATAAACCGGTGAAAATAGACATCATTATGTATTTAACATTGTTAGTGTTGTGACATTGCGTGCTGAGTTACTTACGGACCGGCGGTGCAAACGCCCCCCGGCTCATCTATCTGGCCGCGGGAAAAGCTAATTGACGGCCCCCCTCTAGTACAATAGCAGTGCGGAATAACAGCCATTATGTGCCACATCCCCGCACCAGATGAATCCATTTTGATCGTTTCGATTAGGTTCCTCTTCTAGAAATTTCCGGTTTGTATGCGAGCCTATATAAGAGCTCCTCTACCCAGAGAGTTGAGTTCAGAGTTAAAAGGTTACGAGCGAAAAGTGGACAGCGAAAATCGACAGTACCAGTGCAGTTAAGTTGTGACTCTGTTCAGTTGCGATTTGATTCGATGGAGCAGATGTGTTGTGTTCGAGTGTGTGCCAAAAGTAACTGAAGCGTAACTTTGTGCTACGCTGAGCCTAAGCGATAAAGTGTGTTTCAAGTAACGTGTTCTCATTTGTTACAGTATAATTTTCCTCCCAAAGACAGCCAGTATCTCTTTCAATCTCCGGTGCTCCAAAAACGGCTTAGTAGTATATTGCTAAAGACCTGTAAATATAAATCACAAAACCTCACAGAATGTTATTTTATTTGAAAAAAATATTGAAAAATTGTAATACCCTATTAATTGGTTTGTTTAACTAGAAAAAAAAAGCTTTCCGCGCCTTTCGTTGCGTTTAATTACGTAATACGGTACGATAAGACAACTCGATGAATTTTGTGCTGCAACAGTTACTAATTCAATTTTTCCACTTGATTTCCTATTTAATGGCTTCGTTTCCCCACAGTTTAGCATTTTTTGGAAATCGTAATTTACGCTGAAGTTACGACAGCGGCTACAGCGGCTGAACAAGTGGCCACACACACGCACTCACACACCCGTGGTTACAAATCGTTTACCTGCTCGCTGTCGTTGCCAATAGTGTACATCGTTTTCATTTAGTTGTTAGTCTCGTTTATTGAATTTACAAATACAACCCTTTACGTTATTTTATTACATTTTCTTAAAATAAAAAATAAAACTAAATTTTATTTTATTTCTTTTCAGCGACTATACAACACTTCTTTTAGATCTAAAATCTAAAATATGATGTGCATAATAAGTAAATGTTTAAATTACAGCATTAATTTTCTTTAATTGCTTCATTCAATCTTAATAACTGTGCTTACATTAAAGAGAATAAGAGAACACAGATATAGAAAGGCCAGCACTTACAATGGCTGTGTATTTATTCTTAAACACATGTGAATTTAGATTTAAATCTCATGGCTTATATTTAAAAAAAACACTATGATATTATGGTAAAAAAATCTGATCTGCTACACTCGTATGACTTTCTCTACCCGTGTACAAACTATTTTTACAAACGCTTATTCTCCATATGCTTCATGTTAATCGAGATATCGAGATGTTAATTCTATTGCTAATTTTCTTGTGAATGCAAGGGAAATTGGTAGGTTTTAAGCTATAGTCAAATATTTTAAGATCTGGTTGCTATGTGGAGTATTACCATGAATGTATAAGAAAAAGTATAAGTATTGGAAAATTTAAGGAAATAACAAGCAATATCTCGAAAATGGTTCACTCAAGAAAAAAATATATACGAAATAAATTGTGTATTTTAGCGCGATCTACATTTTTTGTGCAGTAAAATTTTGTCTATCTCATATGGATTACCATTTATGCAAAAGTCGTTCACAAAGAAGAATACTTTTGTAAAAATTCCCAGAAAATTCGAGATATACAATTAATTTGCCATAAAATGTCTTAAACTTATGGTGTTTTATTCAAAATTGTTAGAGCCATTTTTGGGGAAATTAAAATGTTCCATGTAAAGGGTAATCTGATTGGGGGATTTTCTTGAAAACCTTCGTGTCGCATCCCTGGAAGATACTGAACCTAAATACCAAGTTTGGTGTTTATCCGACTGTTCGTTTCTGAGTTATGCTGTTCACAGACGACTCACCGGCACACACACGGACATGTTTCCAAAAATGCTTTATATGCATTCAGTGCGCCTCAAAATATGTATTTCCTGCGAAAGTTCAGTATCAAATTTTTGGGTGGAATACAATACTTCCCCTACTTACTACACGTAGTAGAGAAAGTAAAAAGACCATCTACAGAACCTAATAAGAAATCATAAAGAAATAATGGGTTTCTAAAATGTGTATATTAAAATGTCCCAGGAGAGAAAAATTATTGCATAAGGAATAAAAAGTGGATGACCTTGTCACTATCTTTATACAAAATGTTTGTAGTAGCAGCTGAGAGGAACGACCTAAGGAAGTGTTTTAAGTTTAAAAGTATCGATTTGCACATTAACTTAGTTGCTGAGAGCCAAGTTATCCTTTCGAATGCTGATCAATACACAAAACAGCATATGAAGCTATAAAAGTAACGTGATCCCACAGTTTCAAAACTTTAATTTAATCCGAGTTAATAGCTCTTAGGGATAAAAGTCTAGTATAAAATTAAATTATATTGCTATAATTGAACAAATTAGGAGTTTTAACTATAGTTTTAAAATTAGAGATTTAGAACAAAATTCAAGTACATGTGTGAACACATCGACAAGGCAGTCAACAAGAAGACCAGAGAAGAAAGAATATTATAATTCTTCAAGTCCTAGTAGCCTCATAATTTGCATACGGCATTGACAATTGGTCATTTAATAGAAAAATAAAAATAAATGCAACTGAAATGCGATTCGTAAGACGAATTTCGGAATATACCTTAGAAGATGATGTTTTCACAATATTGAAATTAGATCTAAATTTATCAAGCACTTGCTCACATTCTGGCATCTCACCACAACTGATATATAATATATTCTGAGTAACTAAGTATCTTACACAGTCTGAATAATTATACTGCAAACAACCGGACACTAATCAGTAACACCTCTGACACTGGCCAAGAAGTGGTATTCGTTTGGATTCCTTCCCATCAAGGAAGCTGCCAAAGATGCAGCATCATTACCCCAACAAACGAACATCCAAATCCCATACTCTTATGTCCTAAATCATTTCTCCAAAATACCAATAGAGAAATGGTCAACAATCACTGGGAAAGCTATACAAAGTAGATCCAAGTCACTTACTAGGAAGGAGCAAGTGATCCTCACACGACTGCGAATTGGTCACTCCAACCTCACTCACTCATATCTTCTCTCAGGACAGTTGCAGCAAATATTTGATCTCCATAGCAACATTAGCGTCTACCACCTTCTCATAGAATGTGATAAACACAAAAACAAACCAAAACAACACGGAATTCCACAGGACATCTCTACAATTTAAACAACCTCCAATTACGTCGCCAAATGTTTGCTTACTTGAAGGATATTGGCATATGAATGCAATATAAAACATGTGCTCTATCTTAATCAACTGTAATCCATATAATGTGCGACGGTTTAATGTTTATTTATTTATTGAGCCCCACGTTTGGGAGCCAATTATGCGGCGGTTATTAATGTATTTGTTTTAAAGAATGCTACTGTATATCTGCCGCACGTATAAAAGACAATTTGTCGCGGTCACTTCGTGTTAGCTTTTACTGAGCGCCTGTTATTTTATTTAATTTTGGGTTCACTGTCCTCCGGCTAGCTATGATCTTTTTGGTCGAGCACTTATCTTATACAAGGTGTGTAAACGGAAAGGAGTCTTTTATCCAAAGATAACACTGATGAAGAATTTCTTTTACACTTTTATCATCATAACACATTATGCACTTTCACATATTAATCTTGACACTCGCCAAACTGAAACTGTTATAATAACTTATTTACTGCTCATTCTTAATTCACGTACTTCAACTTTTTGTGTAATTAACTTTACGACACTTGAGATTTTTTTTATAACTTTGCTACGCGTAACCTGCGAATCGATAAACTGTGCGATGTATTCAACGACGTGTAATGGACTGGAGACGACGTGTAGTGTACAAATGTTTCCGATAGACTGAACGCATTTGACTCTGACCTAGCCCTTTTTATACTCCTACACCCCGATATACCTAAAGATTATAACCGAGCTGCTATTGGTGAATAAAACGCGCCAACATTAGCGTCTATTTTTATATCCAATGAAAATTACGAAAACATATGCTCTAGGGAAAATGTTCCAGCAAATTCTAAGAAAAACGCGCCAATATTACTTCATTTGCTCGTCTCTAATAATGATAAACAGTTCACCCCCTCGCTACATTATTGCACGCTATTATTGCCAGTTTCAGTAAGGCCGTATAAACCCACTTCTCGACAATGCTTACAATCATCAAACATCTCAAATCAATGTCACACAAAATGCATATTCACACTATAATCACTCTTTACATTTACATAATTTGTGATACAAATTACTGCATCAAATGTTATACCAAAAATGTAGAAGTAATGAAAACTTTTTTCTAAAATATTGTTACAAGTATGTATGTATATGTTTGATTGTATGCCTTTTGTATTTGTTAATATGCTTGTTAATAATGTAAACATCTGTAGCTTTCAAATTAAGTGATGCTCATTCAAACAGCAATCGTTTCAACACACAAAAAGTTTTTGAATATGCTCAACCAGGACGACGCTGTGTTGGAGATACAGGATCATAAGACAATACTGACTTTTAGCCTAGACTTAAAGAAAGAAGTAGATAGTTTTGTCAAACTTTATACATGTGCATGTGCTGTCTTCACAAATTTAGAGTACAAAATAGTTAATTTGCAATGTTTCAGCACTATGTGTATTCTTGGATAACATAAAACTTCTGCCATGGATAAAGAATCGGGGGCTCAAAGACTCTTTACCCAGTAGAAAAAATGTTTTATCGAGAAATTTGAAATAGCCCATGAAATAAAAATAATTATTTATCCAATGAATTAAAAATTTCTTTAAATGAAAAAGTAATTAAATATTAAGAAGGAATTATTTACTCAGTTACAATTTATATGTGTTAAATCCACATAAAATAAATATTTATAAATTTCTGAAATAATAAATAAGCTTATTCCCATCGTAATCCTGAAATTACCTTTTTGGTGTGAGATCCTTGATAAGTAATTTCTCGTACCACATCTCGTCATCATTGATGAACAAGTAATCGCATAAGGACAAATAAACCAACTAATTGAGCGTTAATAAAAACAATGTAGAGCCCATGCGTCAACTCTGATATTGTCGGAAAATCGTTGTACTCGTCAGGCCATCGGACATTCAGTCGTAGCCACTCCGTATATAATGACACCTGTTAATTTATTTATTGTTAATCTACCTAACCGAAAAATGATCTACCAGTTGCAATTACCGTGGAGTTCATAGCTCTATAGTTTCTGAAAATCTTACACGATAGTAATATTTGTGTGTTTCAGTTCACATTCAAAACCTTCATTCTATTGGCTATTTGAATAGAGGAAGCATTGAATTCCACCAAAATTCCATACAAACATTTCACAGGAAGCACAAGGTATTTTAGATCCTCTCAACCATTATGGCATCTTTAAGAAAAAAAAAGTTTTGTGCGTGTGCATGTCTCAAAAATGAAAAGCTGGATAATTATTACGCCTCGTACTTCAACCATCAACTTTAAAGTAAACATGGCTAAGATATTCAGTGAAATTCACACACTTCAAACAACTGTCTAGGGGAAAAATCATTTCTTATTTTCTCAAAAATGGGTTTAACGTTTTGAAAAAGCGGTCATATGTTAGAGGTGTCGCCATATCAGCAAAGTGTATGTATATCATTAGCTTGTTTTGAGTCTTACTGTATTTTAATTAGAAATGTTAGGCGCTAGTTCTTTTTGTTTCTTATGAACTCATCCAAAGAGAATCTAATATCAATGTTAACATTCATTGAAGTAGTTAGTTTATTGTATGAAGGAGTTGTATTATATTTCGACTGTAGGGGAGCCGAACTTGAAGTAGTTGCAACCGCACGTAGGGTACCGGTAGCCTTCGTACCAAAAATTTAAAAATATATAAACTTTGTAATTTGACTGTTTCTTTAAATATTATGTATATTTTTGCCTCGGCTGCGTCAGTATTATTGATAGAGACATGGATTTCTTTGCAAGGCTTGGTGCGGCTGAAGAATGTAGGCTTACACGGATTATAATTTTTAATTCACTCCTTTTTATTAATTCTTGACACGATTTAAATAACACTTCACTGATATAGAGAGCTGTAAGATTCTTTTATTATATACTTGCGCTTTTTAAACACGTAAACTATTTTCGTCTCACACTGAACACGCATTAAATTTCTCGAGGACGCATCTCGCGTCGGTTAGGAACACTGTCTACAAGCAACGCGTCCAGTTATGAGCGCTGCTTATAAGCAACTGACTTGATTTCTACCGCCTAAATTAGTAAATTTCTGTATTTGAAGTCTCTGATTGGCTATTTCTAATCCAATATAATACTTTTATTTAAATTAAGCTTTTTCTGGTTGTTGATTAGCTATTTTATAAACTGTCACAAAAATTACAATATTGTTGTTCCAAGAATGACTAGTAGCATTATTAAACTCTCAAACTCATTATTGCCTCAAGGTTACCTCATTGTTAGCAACTTTTAACCTATTATTCTCACAGCTCCTACATTATTAAATTACGTAATACATTCAGATAACTTATTACATGTATACAATAATATAAACATATACAATGACTGTAATATACATCTTTATATATTGTTACATATACATATTGGTTTAAGGCGGGCTGTTATTATATTTTTATTATATAATTTGACTAAAATCACTTAAGTTTTAAAAATACTGCCTCATCATTCATCTGAGTTTTAAACATTTC
Organism: Deroplatys truncata; assembly: GCA_030765065.1. Taxonomy (NCBI): domain Eukaryota; kingdom Metazoa; phylum Arthropoda; class Insecta; order Mantodea; family Mantidae; genus Deroplatys; species Deroplatys truncata. The sequence goes on from CM060986.1 coordinate 139,451,978, forward strand.
ACTGCCTGCTGTCTATACCTGATACTACAAAAATAGTCTGTTTAAACTGTTTATAAGGAATTGTATCATTAAGCAAAGTATACAGAAAAAACTCTTATAAGATTTAACTTATAGAGTAGACATGAAAATAAAGTAGTAGTAGTAGTAATAATAATAATAATAATAATAATAATAATAATAATAATAATAATAATAATTAATAATAATATAGGAAAGTGCCCTAAACCGGACTCCACCCTCTAAAGCGGACCTCCGGCGTCCTGGCTCTGCATTGTCCTGAAATCTAGGGAACCAAGTGTAAATAGTAGTTTAGGTTTCTATCACTCTGTAGCGGAGCGGACACTTCACCCGCTTCATTTGTTGCGTATCAGTCCGCCATTACATGTTTTGATAGTGGAAAAAACTTTTGCATTGTGCTACATTTTGGATTATTTCTCCTAGATATTGGGAGGTAAGCTTTTCCATCTATATATATTCTCAAATGATAAGGTTTAGGGTTCGTGTTTATCATGAAATCGTTTCATTTAGATGTTTGTTTAAAAATTTATTAGGTTAACAATATGCAGGCTATAGTCACACAAACCGGACCCCTTATTGTTACATATTTAAAGCCTGCCTGATTTGTACACACTCTTATTCTCTTGGAATTCTGTTGCAGATTCCAAGAGGATAATGTGAAATGTTGATCAAAGAAAGTGGAGTCCATCTTTAATGACTAAAGCTATTACGCAATTCGGAAAAAGAAGATGGGTTGGAAGAAGGATAGTAAACAGTTTAATGTTCCAAAAACCACACTTATGAGATAGTCCAAAATAAAGTAGGTATACCTGAGGAAGCAGCTAAATCAAAAAGAGTTAGACCTACAGTTTTGCGAAAGAACCTTGAAGAAGAACTGGTTCACTATAGTCTTGCCATGGAAGCTTCTTTGTTTGGGCTTACTCGTATTGACTTGCGAAGAATGGCCGTACAATTGGCAGAAAGAAATAACATAGAACATCCTTTCAAAGATGAAATTGCTGGGAAAAAGTGGGTTGGTCTTTTTCTTTAACGCCACAAAACCAAACTGTCAGAAAGCAAGCCTACTGGAACATCCTATAGCAGGGCTCTTGGGTTCAGCAAACAAAACACAGAGAAATTCTAAAACCTTCTGGAAGATGTTTATGAGAAAGGTAAATTTACTCCTGACAGAATTTACAATGTTGATGAGAGCGGTATTACTGTAGTACAATCCAAAGTAGCAAAAGTAATTGGCCGTAAAGGTAAAAAGCAGATAGCCGCCTTGACATCAGGAGAACGTGGGGCTCTTATAACGATTGTTGTTTGTATGAATGCTAGTGGTTCATTCGTGCCCCCTTTAGTAATTTTTCCGAGGAAAAATATGAGTGAATAATTGAAAAAAGGGGCTCCACCAGGAACAATCTTTGAGCGCATCCTTCAGGGTGAATCCAAATCAACTCCTTCACTCAGTGGTTTCGACACTTCATCGAGTTTGCCAACCCTACAAAGGAAAAACCTGTGCTGCTGATCTTAGATGGCCACTTTAGCCACACACAGAATATTGATCTGATAAACTTAGCAAAAACAAATCATGTTACCATTGTGACTCTGCAACCTCACTCCTCACATAAACTGCAACCGTTGGATAAAACTTTCATGGGTCGTCTCAAAGTTTACTACAGCGAGGAAATCAGGCAGTGGCTAAGGCACAATGAACGTGCTGTCAGTGCTTTTGATGTAGTGGACCTGTTTGGCAAAGCCTACATTAGATGCCAAACAGCTCAAATAGCAATCAATGGGTTTAAAGTAACATGCATATATCCCTTGAACAAGCAGCTGTTCTCAGAAACATTGAAGAGGCAAACAAAAAAAACGAGATTCCTCTTTCTACGAATCTGTGTTAAAGAAACGAACAGCAGGAAATCAGAGCCTTCCAGAGGACAGAGAAGAATGCAATGTGAACGAACCAAATCAACCATCAACATCTTTGGCAGGTCAGGGTGTTCCTCTGTCATCAGGTGCATCTGAGGGTCTTCAAGATTCCACGTCTTCTAAGACAAGCCCGTTTGACATCACTCCCATTCCACAAATCAAAAAGAGGACCTCGAATAGGGGACGAAGGGCCTGCAGTTCTACGGTCATCACACCTACGCCTTATAAAGCCCAATTGGTGGAAGCTAAACAAGCTAAAGAAGCCAAGGAAGCTGAACAGCAAGCAGGGAATCTTGCTCAAGGACGTAAAAACAATCGCGACCGGGGGCGTGGTTCAGCAGTAGAGCCTTCAAGAAAAGGGAAAGAGCTCGTAAAAAGCGTCTAAATTTTGAGAAAAAATCAAGCGCCAAAGATGAAAACAGCATTTCCTCTGGAACATCGGAATTGGAGCTTCTCCCGGGAGTTTCTGCATTCAAACATGATGATGATTGGTGTATGTTTTGTGACAGAAAATTTTCGGAGGATTCTAAAGGAGAACTTTGGGCCAGTGCGTTATGTGCTCGCTGTGGGCCCATGTGGATTCTTCTGGGGCTGAAAAGGACATGCACATCTGTGATTTTTGTCGCTAAATGATTTCATTTAACTATGTTATACATTTTCTACATTTTTAAATAAATTCTGTATCATCGTTAAAAACTAAAACCTGTAATTGTTCTGTTATACTTACACCTACAAACTATATTATATTTTTTTTGATTAATACATTTTTATAATTTTTGTGTTATTTTGATTGTTTTACAAGGGGTCCGATTTAGGCAACTATTTTTCAAATCGCCAAAGTGTAAGTGAAAATGATATTTATGTCATAGTAATTTTAATTATATTTCCTAAAAGTAAAATATAAACGGTGTATAACATTATAAAGTAAATATTAAGTGTTTTTAAAACGTAATTTTTTACTATTTTCTATTGTTTTCAATAAAAAATAAAATGGGAGTCTGCTTTTGGGTACTTTCCTCTAATAATAATAATAATAATAATAATAATAATAATAATAGGCTGAGAAAATCGTAAAGTTAGCATTTCACGTTATCACGGTAGCTGCAGTATGCCAAGCATGCGGTGATCCCCTTATACAGAAACTGTGAGCTATCTCTTCATGGTAGGTTACATCTCCTTCAGTACGACTTTTGTTTCTTGTCATTTTAGGAACACTTTCTATTTACTTAAATGTTCATGGAAATTTCCCGTTATATGGAACTGCAGGACTATTAGGAAGTGTTAAATCACTTAACAGGGGTTCAGGGCACATTAAGGCTGCCGGTAACCACAAAGCTCGTGGTTCGTAGTTCCCACAATTGAGGTTGCACAATGGTGGAAATAGAGCGATGCTTCAAGTTTGAGTCCCCAGAGACCGGGAGGAAGCGCCCTATACATTTCCATTTTGGCTTATCTGAATACATCCAGACTAACAGCTCTAAGGGCCAAATATGTATGTCGTACAAATTGTAATGGTGGTAGAACAATGTCCATTCTTAATAAATACATTCGGAAATGATGTAAAACTATTTACAGAGGAGTTTACAAAGAAAGAAAAAGTGGAACACAAACCAAAAATATTGATCACTCTTTATCACCTGCAGTCGTTAAGCGAGAGTGCTGACAGACGGGCGTGTGGTTCCTGTTGCTTAGTTCTGTCATTGTTTCATATTCTGCTTTCTTTTCTTTGTGCGGTTTCTTGTCGAGTCTGTCTTCAGCTTTTGTGCGTTTTCTAATCTCTTCTGATCAATACCACCACCTATATCAACACATTCAGAGCCGCATTTGACTCACGCCAGTGGATATACATCGCTGGAGCAATGTCTAGTGTTGTACATTGAGGAATACTAGTTATATACGTTATAGTTTGTGGGTAAATATAACCTATTGTTTATTGCATTGGCAAATCATAGTTTTTCAACAACTGCTTCACGCTCATTATGATCCCCATCCCCTCATTACAAAAAATGCATTACAAAATGTATCTCTGTTAGCACAAAGCGAGTGCAAATTCCACGCGTGAAACTACCTCGTGATAATTCACTATGATTTGCAAACAATGATTTGCAATATACACAATTGAATGTAAAAACTGGTCTCAGGAATATAAATTCCGCACATTCTGGAGTACGATCTCCCCAGATTGATCTGAAAAAACTAATCCCTTCAAATCTACTGATTAATGGACATGCAGTTCACATTACTTACGCTGATAGCTGACTGCATGTAACGCCTATGGTGAAAACACTCACTTTTGAGACCGATGTCCTTGTCGAAAATTTATAGCAAGAGTCCCATAGTGATCGCGTGTGCAATTAATGAGCGATTTGTTTCAGTGATGCAGCCTCTGTCGCTATAGCAGTTGAAAAGATAGCGTATCCTGAAGCAAAGTATCGGAGCACTCTCCTCCGAATATGACTGGTTTGACTCTCTTGTACTCTCTTCAGCCCTGGCCCCTCAATCTGTACAACCTAACTTGATATTTTCGCAACGGTATGGACATACTTTCCTCACTACGAGTAGTCGCAGAGATGGTGATAGTCTCTGTGTGAGAGTTATAATCGTGTATACAACTTAATTCTCCTGCGTTCTTTGCAGCAGAGTGCCTGAACATATGAATCCGTCCATAATACGGTCCCAATAGCAGCTCTTCACCCTTCCTTCCGCTAAGGTATTTTTATAGACTTGAATTTACATTTAGCTACTGTTTTTGACATTCTAGAAAGATTGTACAGATGCTCTTGATTTTTCTAATTCGTCGTTTCAGGCGCTTTACATACCATAACTTGCACAGCTCTCGTAACGCGGCTATTAAACCAGATTAGCTTCAACGTGACAAAAACATAATGTTTGCGTGTATATTAAGCCAGGTCTAAAACGGTCCCTTCTGTGTCCTTAAGCTCGGCTGCTGGTGGCTTAGCTTTGCATGGCTTCAATGACTTACTTGCGCTCGAAACATGAGTGAAATTTATCATCTTAACACTACACGTTTGACTTCTGGCCAATCTGCACGTTAGGAACATACAAGAGAGATGCAGAAATACTTACTTGCCAAAAAAAATATTGTCAAGATACTTACATCACTATCGTACATAGTAATTCATTTAGGAGCCTTAATTATGCATTCTCGACATTGCAATAGCTAAAGAAAGCCCTCTAATATCCCTTTAAAGCTTAATTCTGGTATACATTGAGTTATAACTGTACTCAGGTAATGTTGTAATGTGCCGAATCCAAAGTGGTTTTCAGTTGGAGTAAAGATCTTAATCAGATCACACTCTACCCTGGGCGAGGGAGTGTTTCCAAATTGTTATCGATCAGTACATGACCAGCTCTTCTAAAATGCTTGTACACCCCAACTGTACATATCATATTAACGCGCTGCCACATCACAGGTAATCCATGTTCTTCTTAGATACTAAAAACAATGAGGTGGTCTTGGTTTTTATGAGTGCTTCAAGCTAAAATGATGAATCGTAGATTTAAGACATTAACGTAGTGTGGTTCACTTTCCTCATGCTCTTCATCACACTTCAGTCAGAGCACTTTTAGGAAGTAAAAAACCCTAGTTCAGATTTGAAGATTAATAAACTATGCAGGCTGGTCTCTTAGCTCAGTCTGTAGAGCGTCTGCCTGCTGTACTGTAGTCACAGGTTCGATTTCCGACTGGGGGTGGGGATTTTTCTCTAGCCAATATTATTCTCTGTCCTCCCCGAAGTCTAGAAGTATGAATGAGAGTGTGAACATGGAAAAAGAAAAACCAGAAATTCAATGAGGATTTATGCAAATTAACACTATTGACGATAAGAAATACTATGTTCCAAAGGTAAAACACTGCCGATATGGTCATTACAGTTAAATGAAGCAATAAAAATAAATAAAACAACTACATGCATACGGAAGCACATTTGCAATGCACATTATACCGCCGTTGAAAACAGTTTAACCCATAAATTTTTACTCCTATTGCATTTTCTCAGTAGGAGGCAAATAAATACTCTGTTATGCCTCACCGAAAGCTAATTATGCAAACATTAATACTAATATAAAATACTATAGTGTTCTAGTTTTCCAATACACTGTAGATTGCACAGTGAATGATGAGAAAGCAGTAAATATTGCCATGTTTTATAATGAATTGTTTACAGTTATATTCTCTGACGCCCGCCACTGTGTACTTTCATCCTCCCGTCTGTTTACTTGCTCTGTCCTCTTACTCTTGAGTATCCCGGAGTCGAGAGTTGAAACCTTGCTACTCTGAGGTTCTTGAGATGGAGATCTGTTGTTCGGACGGGCATTGTGTGCTCTTCCCTTCATTTAGCTTCTGAAGTAGTTTGAGATCTAGCTTCACGATGACGTAGTTTTCATCCCCTTGTCCCTGAATACTGTTGATGTTTACATCCAGTAACAGAGAGCATCTTTGGGATTAGTGTATAGGAACATTGTTGTGTAATAGGTAAACGAATTGAACTGTAATGAAGACTACCTCTTGGTATAATAAAACTGTAAATAAAATTTGTGCCAGTCTTCGATTTTGAATGAGTCATTCTGTATTCTGTATAACGGGTTACTTTGAAGCCAAAAGTAGTTTTTAATAAGCAAGCCGATTGTTATAAAAGTTTATATGTAAACCCTTGAAACAAAAATTGTAAATTTCTGCTGTATGCAATCACATTATAATTCGCTCTTTTGTGTCGACTAAAATCTACCAATATCTGAATCTTTACGCTAATAAGGTTGGATGAGATGCTTAAGTAAGGTAAAAAATTTGAAGGTGATAATACTAAATATTTTGAACCATGAACTAAATTAAAATTATCTTCTTCTCGCTTTTCTGCTTCTACTGCAAGGGTTCAGCTCCCGTTCCATATCCAAAATAGTGTTTTCCTTTTGTTCTTGTTCTTCTAATATGGCATTAGGAGGCTTTTACTGCCAAAAGTATTCAGTTGGTCTTTTGAGATTCATTCTCGGTGTAATATATTGGTGACACTCATAATTCAATTGATTAATTTCACGTTTAACTACATTCTTCTCGGATCATTCTTGTCTTCCAAAACCTTGTAGACACTTCAGGAATCAATCTTAAAAATATTACATGGTTAAAATAATCCCATATAAAATATAGGTTAATTCAAAAAGAAGGAATAGCCTTAAATATTTATTTCTAATGAACGACAATATATGCCGGTACATGTGATACATCACTGAATAGAGAAAAGTTAAAAATTTTAATTTGTGTGTTCAAAATGAGCACCATTCGTTATGCGAGGACGAGCAATGCTTTTTTGTTTGCATACGCAACCATCTTCTACGGATTTATTGTATCAATTGTAAACTTTTTATGACGAGGCGGCTCATTGTTGAACTTACACGAAATTCACGCTGCAATGAAACAATGGATTCACTCTTTGCATACTGCAGCACACAAAACGACTTTACCTGTGGCGTCGCCATTTTATCGTAAACAAACACAGCTCCGATGTAGGCACTGTATGGAACTAAAACTTTGAACTTTCCTCTATTCAATGATGTGTCGTATGTGTCGCTATCTATTGTCGTTCATTAAAAATGAATATTTAAAATCTGTTCCTTCTTTTTGAATAACGCTGTACTTTTAAATGTCTATCTATACCAAATTATATCTGTAAATGTTACCTTAACGTTATTAACATTATTTAACACCTTCACTTGTTCCCTCATCATTTAAATAATATCACCATATCCGATATGTGATTTCCTGCGCTACAATAGTGCACAATAGGCATTTTGCAATAATTCTACCCATATGACTGGAATTTTAACGTTACATTGTGTGATATAGTGCTTTGTAAATCTACAAAATCACCTAAGATTTTGTTTACTTTTAAAGGTCTCTTTTGTGTTTTAATTTGCAAAGATATCGTAAGGGTTCCCAGATAAACCTGGTATTTCCGGGCGAATTGCAGAGGGACTTTTAGTGTTTTAAAAGGTTATAATTCATAGAAATAAATTTAAATTGGCAATTAACTCCTTTATTTGAGTTTAATAAAATCAAAAATATGTTTCAGGCTTAATAAGACAGATTAAAATGTTAATATTCAGTGTAGAAACAAAACACGGTCTCCCGCGTTATATGTGACAGCCCAAAACATTACACTACACAGTAACAGTTTGGAATGGGAGACTATAAAACCTTTAAAAAAATTTCGGGTACTAGCCTGGATTGCATTATGGTTATATTCTTGTTTTAATGGTAATAAAAATTGAATAATTATAAGAAACAAAGAATTTACTTTCTCCTACCGGATCGAAGTAAATAACCCATAGCAAATATCATTGCAGTGTTTCTTTCAACTATCGGTGTTTCAATGCCTCTAGCCTTGGTTCAGAAATATTCGGCTGCAGACTTAAAAGGCTCTTTATCTTAACTACAGGGGGGACTAAAAGCCCTGTTCTGCCAATGTTTGCTAAATTCATGAACCAGAAGCTATTTTTCTGGGAAATTATTGCAGATATCAGACTCAAATTTTAAAGGATGTAGATAAATGCCTTCTTCATTTACTAATATACCTTTATCCAATTAGTTTATGCAGGGTTATTTAAAAAGAAGGAACAAGCTTTAAATATTTATTTCTAATGAACGACAATAGATGGCAACACATGCGATATAGCACTGAATAGAGAAAAGTTCAAAATGTTATTTTGTGTGTTCCAAATGAGCACCATTTGTTATTCGAGGACGACCTGTGCTTTTCCGTTTGCATACGCAACCTCTGCGAATTTATTGTATCAATTGTAAATTTGTTATGACGAGGCGGCTCTTTGTTGAACTTACAGCGAAATGCGCGCTGCAATGAAACAATGTATTCAATCTTTGCGTACTGCAGTACACAAAACGACACAAACAAACCCGGCACCGCTGTAGGCACTTAATGGAACTAATAGGTGGGGCTTAAAACTTTGAACTTCCCTCTGTTCAATGATGTTTCGTATGTGTTGCTATCTATTGTCGTTCATTAAAAATGAATATTTAAAATCTGTTTCTTCTTTTTGAATAATCAAGTATATTATTTTTATCTAAACACCAAATAGATCCACAATAGCACACTGAAATTGTTTTTATCATCATAAACTATAATTTAGCTATCTTCAATAATTTCTAAGAAAACTGATCATTTATACCAAGAAATGTTATTCACATTAACAGCTCTTCAAAGAAAAATACAAATAGAGAACCAAACTTCCATATATTTGCAAAGAAAGAAGCCACACAGTTTGCGCACATACAACCTACCACGTGTTATGCTAATACAGATTTGTAGAATAAAACTTCTCCTTAAATTTACCTCTCCACTAAAAGTGCGTAGGGGTTATGGTTTATTTCTGTTAAGTGATGCCGAACTCACAGTACAAAAAAATCAAATGCAGTAACATTTTAAAATTATATTAAAAATGTAAGCATTCTGTCTACAGTGATGAAATATACATTAAATTAAAGCAGAAATTCCAATTTGTAAAACTATAAAAGCTAATAATTTGTTTGGAAATTTTTGTCGTTAATTTCCGCCTTAAATCAATTATGAAATGATTCAACAAGGGTTCTTTTTTTTAATTACTGTGTATAAAATCTCACCTCCGTTCTTGAAAGGTTTGCTTCATGCGTACAGACGGACAGGGCGACGCTAATAGGTGTTTCGCGGTAACGTATAAGCCTATACACGCATCTTAACCATTTCATCCTAGGTTTTTGCTTTTCTATTTATCAAGCAATTCACACAAACATAAGGTGCATAAGTTTTAACTTTTAAGTACAGAATGTTAAACATGCATAGAACTGAAATCCTATTCCTGCTTTGACAGAATATCGAATGTGAATTCAAATATGTACATATTCATCTAGAAGGAATTTTCGGCCAAATACGTGTCGTTTATGGATCCTTTACAACGCATCATAAACTTTGCTGGACTTTGAATAGTGAATATTCTTCTTTAGTGCATTACCTTCCTTGGATTTATACCCCAAGGACATAAAGTCAATGCTTTGAGTCAGTAGCCTGACGAGGAGCAGGCAAATTCTGGATCATAGATATCCAGGATGGGTGATCAGCCCAATGCTTGGTACTGCGGTGAAGAAGAAGGAAGTCAAATGAAATGTAGTAATGAAAGGGATGAAACCAAAATTCGCAGATTCAATCAAACCAGCATTCGCCTAACGACCTAAGAAAACCACGAAAAAACCTTCGGTCAGATTGGTCGACCCAAGGTGTTTCAACCCGGGACCTCCTGGAACCGGGAATGTCATTCCTCTCGGTGAATAGTGAGTCAGTGATATTAATTCTAACTAAAAGACAACCTCTTCAGAGCAACCTGATACAGATCATAAGCAAAATTAATCAATTTCTGTAAATCTCTGCTATCTCAGGACATTCCCTTTAATGCTCGCATTCTTGTAATTTGTGCTGAAAGAACTGAGTGATTTAAAGGAGCACTTCAGGCTGAGAATAGACTTTATTTCTGTTTAGGAACAGATTTTAAATTCATTCTAGAATAATATCGTTTCTTCTGTTGCGATGTCTGTATTGAATTGCTGCTTATGTGTTCATTTGCCTTAAAGCTGACATGTCAGTTTCATCAAGACTCGGTTTGCGTATAGCGGCTGTTAAATTACTTCTGAAAGCTATAGCGTTCGCTTTTGTACGCTCCAGTGAATCATATTTTCATATAGTTTTCCATAAACGGAACTCATAGAGGTGTGATATATAGTCATTTGTGCATCATTATAATTGTCATAGTTACCTATCATTAGCGGTGACAAATGGCTTTTAAGACATTTAATTTCTACCATAACAATAAACACAGTATGACTAAGCAGGTTCAACTGCGATAAATACAGAGTTTTCAAATTTGGTGTTTTAAACTTCTTCTTTAAGACACGCTATATGTAATTCAATTCTTTATGTTCAATACGGGACCTAAACTATATCTCACAATAAACTTTAATTTTTATTTGTAAAACTGTTTACATGAAGTTTAATTACTTTCTATACTACATATGGTAAGTAGGGGAAGTAAATGCATTCCACCGAGGAATTCGACACCGAGATTTTACCGAAAATGCATGTTTTGAGGCCTCTGAATACAAATAAAGCATTTTTTGAAAGGTGTGTGTATGCGTGCGTGTGTGTATACGCGCGCGCGCGCGTGTGTGTGTGTGTGTGTGTGTGTGTGTGTGAGAGAGAGAGAGAGAGAGAGAGAGAGAGAGAGAGAGAAAGAGAGCAGCATAGCTCAAAAACGAAAAGTCAGACAAATATCAAACTTGGTATTTGAGTTTAGTATCCCCCAAGAATGCGGCACGAAAATTTTCAAGGAAATCCCCCCACCCAAAACTATCCTTTACATGGAACATTTTTCGAAAAAGTTGGATTTCTCAAAAATGGCTCTAACTATTTTGATTAAAATATCATAAAGAATGAAGTTCTCTTCATTCTGAATAACTTTTCCATAACTAGTAAACCGTAAGAGAGAGAAAATTTCATTACACGAAAAACGTGGATCTCGTTAAAACATACGTATATGAGAAACCCATTTCAGAGATATTCGTTGTTAGTTGTTGGAATTTTCCAATAGTTGTACTTTTTCTCAAATGGGATATCTTTCTTCTTTTTTTGAATGTCCTGGACATGTAAAGAGAATGGAAAGCGCCACATAGCAACCAGCTTTTAAAATATTTGACTATCGCGTAAAGCCTACCATGTTTTCCTTGCACCTACAAGAATATTAGCAATAAGACTAGCATCTCGATTAACATGAAGTAGATGGAGAATAAGCGTTTATAAAAACAGTTTGTACGAGAGTAGAGAAAGTCATGTGAGTGCAACACATCAGAATTTTATGGCTTGTGGAACTTTATACTCGTGCAATTTTTCATATCGAGCGTACCGAGCGATGAAAATCTTTACACTCGAAAAACAATCCCATTAAAGCCTTAGTTTGTAGTTTTCAGTTACAGTACCGCCAATGTACTCTCTAGCTCTGTTATTTTATGATTGGAAGTTAAACTTTTCACCAATATTGTGTCTAAATTAAAATGATATTTCAGATTAATAAAATTATTCACTCCATATTTTTTCCTAATTATATATTGGCGTAATATTATACAAAAATGTATTTTTATAAACCTGGTTTGGTATAATTAATGTCCAACATTTTTAAATAACTCCACATGTAGCTAGTTTTCATAGATATATTCAGTTTTAGAGTTCTTGACCAAATCAGTCGTTTGCAATGGAAGGGGGGTAGTAAGATGAGGTACCATGAATTCTAAATACCTTTATTGCTTGCTGCAAGCACCTAGTTCATAATATATCGCCAAATGGTATAGCAATATAATGATGTCACATTGTCTTCAGGTGGAGGCAATATTGGTAATGCCGTTAGTGTCATACAGTGGTGTTATACTAGTTCCTAGTTGCTCCACGCATACACATTGAATGTAGTAATTCGTCTACACTCGAAGCTTTCGAGTCGTTACCGAGTAAGTAAATGCGCTCTCTCCGCATTGCATTTGTTATCTTTATTGGGCAATTGGTTTTATTGTTTTTGCAATATACATTTGTAACACTTACAGTACGACAACCGTGACAAATTAACCGTTATGTAGACTTTTTGGCCATCCCTAGCTCCTAAATCATTACATAAAGATAATTGTGCCTTCTGACTGTGGCAGTGGTGATGAATCTAGCTAGAACAATAGCTCCTTTAAAAGTATTGCCGTCGTTTAGTTGTTTAGTATGTAAAAATTGTGACCTTGCTGTTGAATTTCTAATTAGCAGAAAAGGGCATCGCAGAACTGTTCTGTTCACTGATCAGGTCTTCACACAATCTCTCGCTCACTACACTCGCGCGCAAACACACACACACACACACACTCCCTCTCCCTCTCCCTCTCTCTCTCTCCCCATGAAGCACATTTTATCTTATGATACTTCGGAAATCATTTAACTTTTTATTTGGTGTGCTGGTAAAGTTTCAAACGTAAATATTTAACATTAGATCAAATGTTAAGAAAAGTACGAAGAGAAAGCAAGAACTTCCTGTCACTTTTACTTTGGTTGTGAAAAGTGTATAAATTTTTGCTTTCGCTGCCACTTAGGTCCTAAACTATAGGAATAATTGCAGAAATTTCTAAAACAGCATAATTAAAAAATTAAAGTCAGAATACTTGACTTCCTATTTTTCTCCATTCTTATTAAATTTTATATACAGTGTAAACGATATGAGATAGACAAAAACTTACTACAGGAAATAAGTAGAGCACACTAAAAGACACAATTTGAGTAAAATAAAAATTTCCGTAGCATTAATCATTTCCGAAGTATTCGTCTGGCAGAACCAGAAGTGAAAAATGTCCATTGACATCATCACATCAGGGTTACACATATTAACTTTCTTCTGAAGTTTTTATGTGAAACGTGCTTTGTTTTAATTATCTCTTACTGATTTTTAATATTTGTTATAGTTTAGATACCTTCGACAGTTTTATGAAGACATCTTGATTAGTTATGGTTCTAATAATTCCATATATTTGTGGAAAATTGTTTTAAATTTATAACTTGTGTTAATTGAGTGTTTCGCTTCATTTGAAAACTTGAAAACTGGGAAGACACGAAAACAGTTCCGTGGGACGTCTTCCTGCTCAATGAATGCTGTCATCAGCTGTCTCAAGACGCAGGGCTATATTGGTCTTTCGTTTTCTTTAGATATCACTATCATTCACTTTCAAAGACTCGAGCTGAGAGATGTCCTTGAGACCATCGTTCCAGCTTTTGTTCCTACCATTGGGGAAACATTCTGATGCACACTGTGTTTCACTTGATCACATATTTCCGGTTTAAGTGCTATTACAAGCTGGTATATTCTAGAAGCATCGGGAATAATTGTAAATGAAACACTCAGAGACGTCGAATTATTCATGCGAACCACTATGCTAAGAATTACCCGCTTTAAGAAATCCTCATATCAAAAATAACAAAAACATCTCGAGGTAAAACGTTTCAAATAAAAGGGATAAAATATGTTTTGCATTAACATAACTACCACTATGTTATTTTTATGTCTCCTCTATAAACTTCTGTTGTGTATCGTGTAAGTGAGATAAACGTTTGAAGAAATGATTTAATTACATTTTCGTTGTAGGTGTAAGGGGAATATAGGAGGCTGAGGCGATAGTCAAATCTTTAAAAAGCTGATCGTTAAATACTGGCTTTGAAATTCGATGCTCTTTGCATGGCATCTATAGAAACAAAATAATTGTGATTTATCCTTTCAAAATTGAATAAAGTACTGGAAAACTCCAAACACAATAAAAATTCCTCGGAAATGGTTGTTTCACATATTCGTAAAGAGCTCTGCATTTCTATTGTAAGTTTTTGTTTAGCTTTAAATTTCGCAGTTATATAATATACAAATGTCAGCACGAATAAAGACGACCACGGGTATTTTAAATAATACCTGTAGAACCTTTTGTTGAGCAAACAAAAACTTATGAAAAGTTTACCATGTAAATGGTAGTTTGGAGCGGCCGAAGTTTTCTGAAAAATCTCTTGGAATGTGATGGATCTAAATAGCAAAGTGGGTATTCATCCGAGATTTTTTCTTTTGGTTTCTACTGTTTACACGCACACAGACACAAACAAATGGTTTGGTTCAGGAATCTCAAAATATATGCGTATCTCCGGTGAAACCTCGATAAGGAATTATTGTTTGGAACGCCATGCTTGCTCTTCCTATCACAGGTAAGCGGTAGAAGAAGTAATAACATGTGTCTATCCAAATCCCTGCTGTGCGGACTGTCTTAAATAGTTTATGAACGGCTTAGAGGTGTAGGTACAAATCCCACTTTTTAATTTTCCCAGCCTGGAGCTCACGCAGGCTTATTCCTAAAAGGAAGGCTTGCTTGTCTAACATTTTCTTCTTACCGTGCTACACAGTGTAGTAGTTGGGCAATATCTGTTTTTGTGTAACACTAGACTGGCAGTAATATAGGCAAGAAAGGGCTTAGTTGTCTTAAAGCAATTTATTCTTTGAATTAATATACTTCCAAAAATGTAAGTATGAAAGCATTGAAGACCGATATATATTGTTATATACTGAGGTGAGGCCAAAATTTTTACAGCTAGATATTAAATTTTAGTTACCCCAGCATGCACATTGGGAGGTATAGCTGCAGAGGCAGCAAGAAGACCAGAATCTTAAACAACACATTCCAGAGCAGGCGTATTATAACAAAACACACAGAATTTCACATTAATCACATTAGCTGTGGTTAATTCGGTATAAGCATGGTGCCCCTACATCACACACAAAAGATAAAAAGGAATAAATTGAGGGGAGATGCTACACACACGAGGCTACATTCACTCAACTTCGCATACAAACTTTCAGACTCGACACTCGACCAAAAGTGACGCTCACTTCCCCCACTTTAACCCTCACCAGACCCGCCGGCTCGGACTGGAGAGCTGTTGCCATCCCAGACGAACTTCAAAACCCAAAGCCGAAACAATTACCCCAACAATACTGTCGCAAACGACACAATAATGTGTCTGGAGTGACACATATACACGCCACAATATATATATATATATATATATATATATATATATATATATTGCACAAGTGTTAAATTCTTTGAATTAATTAAGAAAGTACGACCAAAAGAACATTGAGTACCTGCAGCTTAACGTGGAATTAGAATTGCGCTCTACGGTAGTTTTGGTACAATACACAAATGCCGTAGTAAATGGTAGGACTACCGGTAGTATTGGTAGAGAAAGTAATGTTACACAAAATGCAACAAATTTCGAAACGATCACCAAAAATTGTTATTATGACTTTGGTGAGTGCAATAAAAATAAAAAGTGTACTTTTCGGTTCAAAATAACATTACTTGTGATCACTATCAGTGTCTTTGATCTGAACTGTAGTGTACGTTGTAGTGGAGCTTCCAAAAGTTTTTGGAGACACAGAATCATTGCCTTCGATATAACGCAAGTTCCACCGGACCTTCCCAAGTTCAACGCTTACGATTTCTAGAGGAATCTAGTAAACCACTGACTTCAAACGTAAAGAAAGCGATTGATATGAGATAACGCCCGATAGGTATGCAACACATCTAACGTACAGGTTATGCGGGTATGATCTTAACTGACAATTCTACTATGGAAAACTACGGTAGTCCACGCTTACTTATGATATTCTACGGTGACCTACGGTAGTGTTTACAACTCTATGTGGAATCCAAACCATGGTGGTTTAAGTTTACCCACATAGCTTATGCCAGAGGAGGAGGGATCACTCGTCCCAAGTGTTGACCAACCTCAAAAGCTGCCTTCGAAAATCGAAAGCCACTCGCATAACCTCACCCATTGAAGATTATATTGTATGCATAATAGATATATTTTTAAAGGATTCACACTTTGGAAATCTCCCCAGGAAGAATCGTGAAATACTATTGGTTACTCTAATATCTGTTTATACAAATATAAGGTCTTTTCTCCCTGGTAGACTTGAACCCTATTTCGTTATAAGTTTGTTTATAATTTCTCCTCTTATCGTTTTCCTAGAGTTTTATCGCTAATAACCTTGATTATGTTGAGCGGAGCACAATCACCTCAGGGATAACAAACTTCAATACATTCGCGCCAAATGCGGCAGTCCAAAATGTTCTCGCGATACTTGGCAGGATTAAGGGAAGTCGCGTTTGATCACCATGAATTGTCTCCACAATACACCACCATTCCTGATAAGTAGGCTTGTTTACTTTTCTGGTTGTGGAGTAACTACGCCCAAAACGCTACTACATGATTACATGCCTTTATAACTGTGACTAACTAAATATTAGTTCAACAGTAAGCAATTTACCTTAGCTGATTTCTTTTCTTCAGAATAACTGAATGCTAATATTCTAGATCTTCCGCTAATTCTGTTTTTCTTGGTTTAAGTTTGTTAGGTTGAAACCAGTTTATGTAGGATGACTTCAGCAAAATATTACCTAATGGTACCCATAGCTAAACGTTTGTTGCCAAAATCTTCCAAGAATTACAAAATTAGTTTTTATGTACAAAAAATGCTACGAATCTGTAGCTTCAATTGTATACTGTGTATGTTTATGTTTTAAAGCTTTAAACGCCACCATTTAAATGCCTATCAGCACGTAGCCTAATGGCCTGTATTTACTTCCAATGGCTTTTACTCGACTTTGATTTTTCTTACCATTTGCGCATAAAAATGTTCCAAGCGAAATAGTTTGTAACCAACTTGCTCAAATGTTCAGTATAAACTCTGAGAGAATGTACTTAAACTGGCATATGGTTTTTACCTCACTTTTAAATTGCTCAAGAAATGTAATAATTAGTTTGGCCACATGGTAAGATGTTAAAGTATATTTAAAGGTTTAAAAACAGGTGTGATGATCTTAAAGGAATCAATATGGTATTATTGATATTTTACAAATTCCAGCGTTATTTAAAAATAGTATGTCACACGTGTTAACGTGCCGTAGGTGTTGCCTCACCTACGTTTACACCTTTTATCATAATCTGCTATTATATGCTTGTTTTCTATATTGACACATAAATAATGCGGTATTATTTTTTCAAAATTTATGATTTCTGCTTCGTGTGCAACGCGTAATTAATTAGCATAATAACAGTAAAATAAATATTTCTTTCTAAAAGTGTATTAAATATATCTGGAAGAAGCTTATGATTTCTAATTAAGACAGCTAAAACTTGAACATTATAGCTGGTATTTTAATACGGATCTCCCGCTTTTCTTGCGGTTTCTCTTAACCATTGAGCCACCATGACTACACGCTGGTGGGTCATTAAATTCCCAAACTGACCTTGAAGTTGTTATTTTGTTGAATTGTTATTTGCTCTACGCTTTGGAAGCCAATTTGAATAATGTTTGTTGTTGCTACGTTTGGAAAGCCAGTTTGAAGAAGATGTATTATATTTCGACTGTTTCTTTAAATATTATATATTTATGTTTGCCTCGGCTGCGTCAGTATGTTTGTTAGAGACATGGATGTCTTAGCAGGGCGTGGTGCGACTGAAGAATGTAGGCTTACACAGATTTTAAGTTTTAATTCACTCATTTTTATTAATTATTGACACAATTTTAATAACACTTGACTGATATAGAGAGCTGTGAGATTCTTTTATTAATTACTTGCACTTTTTAAACACGTAAACTATTTTCTCACACAAAATACGTATTAAATTTCTCGAGGACGCATCTCGCATCCGGTTAGGAACACTGTCTACAAGCAACACGTCCAGTTATGAGCGCTGTCTACAGGCAACTGACTTGATATCTACCGCCTAAATTTGTAAAATTCGTATTTGAATTTCTGATTGGCTAATCCTAGTCCCATAGAATACCTTCAGAAGCTTTTTCTGGTTGTTGATTGGCTAATTTACATTATTGTTGCTCCAAGAATGACTAGTAGCATTATTACACTTTCTTACTCATTATTGCCTCAAGGTTACCTCATTGTTACCTCATTGTTAGCAACTTTTAACCTATTATTCTCACAGCTCCTACATTATTAATTTATGTAATACATTCAGATAGCATTATTACATTATATAATAATATAAACATATATAATGACAGTAATATACACTTTTTATATATTGTTACATACACATATTGCTTTAAGGTGGGCTGTTATTGAATTTATATATTATATAATTTGACTGAAATCATTTAAGTGTTAAAAATACTGCCTCAACCTGAGGTTTTGTTTTCTCGGGGAGACCTATCTTCAAATCCCGGCTATGGCATTCATTTTTTCAGCTGACTAATTAAAACAATATACAACTACAATATAATAATTAAAATACATGTAAAGAAAAACAATTACCTTAGAATTGGTTTGAACTGTATGCTCTGGGGAAGAAAGTACTTACTAATTTGCAAGTCGCTATTGAGATTATTATATCTGAAGTGAGACGTCTTGGTGAAAAAACGCTAGTCCTTTGGGAAATGTAATGCCTTACCAGCAAGTTATCATGACAGCTCGACGGTTAAGACTAGACGCACGTCAGAGATCCGTGTTAAAATCCCGGCTACGACATTTAATTCTTCATCTAACTGTAATTAAAGACAATAAAAGCCTTAATAGAATAATTAACATATATAACTACTTAATGATTGTTGTAGAGTAGCATTGACAAATGTTTGGAGGAATTTGGATAAAGAGTGCAACATTTAGAAATTTCATCGCTGGCTACCCTTAAAAAATAACTTCATAGAATACAAAAGTGCTAGAACTTTGAACTTCTCACATATACTATCTTTAACTTAATTTATAGCTATTATGTGCACAACAGTTCTAGTAGAACTTCAATTTAAATTATACTTTAAATAGTAATTCGTCATATATTGAATTTAAAGGACTTGTGTATGGAACTCTCAGTATTGAAACATCCTAAAATTGAGTATGAGGCAGCATTTTCAACACTTGAATAATTTTAATTAAATTATATAATATGTAAATTCAACAACAGCCCGCCTTGAAGCAATATGTATGTAATAATTTATAAAAATGTCTCTAACAGTCATTGCAAATGCTTATATTATTGTAAACATATTCAATAATGTTATGTAAATGCATTACGTAGCTTAATAATGTAAGAGCTGTGAGAATAATAAGTTTAAAGTTGCTAGCAATGAGGTAACCTTGAGGCAATGATGAGTTTGTATGTAATAATTTATAAAAATGTGTGTAACAGTCATTGCAAATGCTTATATTATTGTAAACATGTTCAATAATGTTATGTGAATGTATTACGTAGTTTAATAATGTAAGAGCTGTGAGAATAATAAGGTTAAACTTGCTAACAATGAGGTAACCTTGAGGCAATAATGAGTTTAAATGTTACTAGTCATGATTAGAGCAACGATAATGTAAATTTTGTGACAGTTTAAAATTAGCCAATCGACAGCTAGAAAAAACTTTAGTAAAATGCATATATTCTATTGGACTAGGATTATCCAATCAAAGACTTGGAATACAAACGTTTAGGGGTTTTGACGGTTGAAATAATGTTCAGTTGCTGACATACCTTGGTAGTGACCGGATGGTAGATGTGTTCTCTAAAGAAATATTACGTATTCGTGTGAATCGTAAAATTAAATATACGCGTTAACAAAGCACAGGTTCTAAATTAAGAATCTCACAGTGCAGTGGTATTTAATTTGTGCCAAGGATTAATAAAAAGAAGTGAATTTAAACTTAAAATCTGTGTAAGGCTACATTCTTGTCGTACCAGGCGCGGATTAAGAGATACGTGACTCTAAAACAATACTGACGCAGCCGAGGCAAAAACAAATATAAGTAATATCTATAGAAGCAGTGTAATAAACAAAGTTTATATAATATTTTTAAACTTGGAGCGTAACAAAAAAAATAAAACATCTGCAAATCGGCTTCTCATACGTACAGCATATTACGTAAACAACTACTACAAAGTTGACGTCCATACGGGCAGTTAAATTAAAGTAACTATTCTACTTCTTCAAGTATTTTTGCAAAAACATCAATATTTGTTTTCTATGCTGCATGCTAATCCCCCGTGTGTAATACGGAGTGAAGGGCCTTCACAGATTTCTACCTTTTCTGTAATTTAACATTTCCAAGGTGATTAGACAGAATCCATCGTTCTATGAGTGCTATGGGAGATAAATAAAACTGAGTGCTGTGAAGCGTGTTATTGCTCTGCTTTCTATAGTACATACGTATCCAAATTTAGATTTTAATTCCACTTGTTTCCCCAAGAGCTTTGATTGTTCCTGTCTGCGGTTTTACTTTTAATCTTTTCCCATTACGCTTCGCTTCTTTTAATATAATATTTTACAAACAATACAGCTTCGAGGCCTAAGCGCTTTCCTCGTGCATACATAATATAACACACTTTCAGTACGAATGTCTGGTTCTAATCCAATGGAATTACGGCCATCGACAGAGTATTTATGTTACCTTTTGCTCTGGGGAGCAGAAAATGTAGTAAGAACAAAAGTTTTATTCAAACAAACATTGCCCGAAATTTTAACAATCGTTTGAAAAGACCGAGGAATGCGAAACAGAACCTTTTCTGCAGGCAGGATGCAGGACACTTCAAGTATTTCAAGTGCCTCTTAGACAAAACGTTGCCGGGAGATTTTTTAGTTAAGCGCAAGGCACTAGGCTATTGTTTTCACAAATTTTTCCTAAATTTGAGTCCTCGGATAAAAACTACTCCAGAATGTGCGTTCATTATAAGCACATAATGGCAAAAATAGAGGCGAAATATATTAAAGAAATATCAGTGTCGCTCCGTGCTACGGAAAACGTTTCCCAAAATTGCCTATAGAGAATAGCAAAACTTAACTAGGTTGGATCTAAAACAAAATTATTGCTGTTAATCCCAAATTTTTCGACTTTGCTGCTCTTAGTGATATACGCACCGTATCTCGTCAGATATTTTATTTTTTGTTCATTTAAAATAAAAATAATAGCTCATCCGCTATCTAAGTGCGGCGTTTATTCGTTTTTCAGGTCTCAATTTCGAAACCAATTGCCGTAACATTATTTATATTGCCTAGCATTTAGCAAAAGTGGGACTTAAGGTTTCAGCATTTGTTTACATGGATGCTTTATGTGTAGTCCGTCACAAATTTTTCGTCAAATAAAATGCTATTAAATTAAGCCCTTTCAGTGCATTATGGGGCAGTGTTGCACGCCCATTTTTGGGTGATAACGGCCTGGTCCATATTATTACATAAACCTCCCCTTCTCATATTGTGACGGAACTCGGGCTTACGCTGCTTGGATAGTGAGGTATATCCGTAAGCGCTAGCCGGATATAGAGGAAAGCGCTCTCGCCCGAAGTATATATTAGAAGCGCAATCAAGATATTTCTGAATAATTACACCATCTCACATCCCGCGAACTCTATCGAAGCTCCTGTGACTATACATATCAGCGAGCGTGCTTGTGACAGTCATTTAGGAGTTGGTTGTCATTGATGTGGCTTACAGCGAGTGCTGCTTTACGAGGGGTAGCAGAGAAATCCTGCTTTCGACAGTTAGCCGGTGCACGAGTGACCGGAAAAGAGAAGAGAAGTCCTGTGCTCAATAGTTAGCGAACGTACAGAAGAGAGAGGAGGGATCCTGTGTTCGAAACTCCAGCGAGTGAAGCAGAAGAAAGAAGAGATTGCTTCGCGCATGTTTTTATTGCAACGTTATGTACAAGAAAAGAAAGGTGAAGTGACAGTGAAAACTGATATGTTAAAATACGAGTACTTTGACCCGAAACATACACGAGTGAATTCATGAAGGCGTTTTTGTGCAAATACACGTATTATATATCTGTATATTCCGGAATTTCTTAGAAATATACCTTTAACCTTCTCTTTTGCATATAACCTAGGGTGTCATGCGATCTTTTTAGGATTGCGGACACTGATTTTTGTCGCCAAGGATCTAGCAACCTTCCTGCCTTAATATGAGCCATCAAGTAAATATTAACAAACACTCTTAAAGTATATCAAATTGTATTTTGCCAAACCAGGCGGAGGGCGATGGATTTTTTTGGATGCATGCCTTCCTTCGGGAAGAAAGTTAAGCTGGTAGTTCCGTGTCGTAGATTTACGGGACGTAAAAGAACCCCAAGCCTAATAAAGAAGACTCTGAGCATAATTCTCGGTCTTTAGCGCACAATACAGAATGGGATGCTAAGTTAAAGAGCTTTATAAATAAAATTCAATTTAGTTTTATTGCATTGTGCTAAAAATATTACGAATATACTCTATGAACGCCATACTTTCGAATAGAACACTGTCTCCAACTACTTCCTAAGATAGTATCTTTTCAGACTGCGTCCCAACTGAAATACTTAGCTTCAAGATAAACCAATGGGCGTATCCCTGTCGGTATTAGGGGTAGATGTCTACATAAAAAGAGGTCCTGGATGGACAATAGAGGTAAACCTTACTCCCCAAAAATATTTTCACATTCTGAATGACATAATGCCACCCAGAATGTTTGTACTGCATCGTAAAGGTAATTACAGTAAAACTAAAAGTAAATATTCGTGTTATTACACTCCAGACCAAGTTATCAAGAGCATAACCATAAAAACCATCCTACAAAATTCCAATTAGCCCTTCTTACGACTGATATCCATCGCCAGATTTCTTTTCTCATTTCTATACACTTATTTTGTAGCATTTATATATTTCCGACTTGATAATTTAACAAATATTGTATAAAGGTAACAATATTGTTTATGAATTTATTTAATGCAGGATCTTTACTCTAACCATACATCTCACTTAAGCCAGAGATGGTTTGAGTCAACACCAAAATGTTCTTAAAAGTTCAGCTTGACTGAGAAGGTTTGGACTGAAATGCGCGTCAGATGGTGTTCTGAAGAGAAGATCCAATGTGAGTTAACCTTTGTGAGAAAATATGGGAGGCTTGTGATGCAGTTTCGTCAGTGAAATCAAGAATACATAAAGGTAACTTATGTAGCTTTATTTGAAGTGGCCATTAACAAAGTAAATAAAGCCAAATTGAATTGTGTTTCATGTATTATTTATTACTAAGCAATACCACCCATTAAGCATTGAATATAGTTGTCAGGGTTATTAACGTATGTTGTTTGTTAGGATATTAATATGTTTTATTACAGTTTTACTTCATCTCGTGTTTAAATTGGGGCATGTTGGATGCTACTGGTAGGCAGCGAAGTGAAGGCTAATGGAAGAGAAAGAGGTGTACGCAGATCTAAACGCACTGACAGTTTAGATGTAATAAATCTGTGTTAATAGTAAAGACCTTATACCTGCTGATCTGAAGCAAGAACACAAAGAAGGTGACATGCACATTTACGCTATGCCGCACTGCTGGCTACAAAACTATCATTCCTGAGCATTGTAATTAACTGCAATGCAGCATATGTACAACATAGGTGCATATTGCACCATCTGCATACTCGTATAGCATCGTCTTCACAGTTGTAACGCCACACTTAGAAAAAGTGTTGAAATTTACATCTAACACATTCTTGAAAACGATTTTGGTATTCTATGATAATTATGCAGATGATTATGTAAACGGTAACATGGGTTAGTATTTTTGAAAGCTCAACTGATTGTAAATAAGTCTGTGTACTCTTAAATTGAATATTCCAGGTTTGGTACTTGCCTATAGGTCTTGCTTATTCCCCATGGCGTCTTGAAAATAACTCAAGATAAGATTAGTTGACATTTTACCACCACTACTAACATAACATAGAATCTCGGTTGATATATCTGATCTAACAGAGTCTGCAATACATTCGTCAAATCCAGAATGCACATAAACAATTTCCATTCTAATTTTCCTGGCATGATCAAAAGCGAGTGAATTGTATATGATCATGTAATTGATGCTACGTATACCACAGTTGTTTCGTAATTCTCTCCGGTGGATGACAAATTGCGGTTAACAATGAGTTCATACTCAGGGAGGCTTTGATCTGTTAAATACGGAGTCCTCATCATTTTCATTACTGGCATTATACTAAGCCCTGTGCGACAAGGATGTGTTTTTGATGGTGATGTCTTCATAATATTGTTACGTGCTGGGAGATGGCCTAAAAGTTCACATGAAAATTAAATTAATTTTGAGTAGCCAGCACGTACATTGAGGGAGCTTACTTACTTGGCCGCGGAGAACCGATTCGTTATGTGGAGGTAAAGGGGAAGGCGTGTGTTTTTATTGTACAAAATCCATAACAGAAATCTACTCACACATTCCTAGCTTTATTTCCCAACTATTTTGGGGTTATTATATTATTAAAAATGGAAGGTGGGAGATGTCCACCGATCCAAAGCCCGGTTTGCACTCGTGGTCCGTTTCTCACGGAATCATAACTGAGAGTGACGCTATCCCCCACTACTCGTGGCTAGCAAAGCTACCAGCCAAGAGAGGTTTAAACAACAATGTGACAATGGTAGAACAATAATGTAACCCCCAAATTATTACAACGCCACATTATTTCTGGATATTAACGAGTTTGAAGCCGAGTGAGTGACGTGTGATTCTCGCATTTGGGAGGTCCCGGGTTCAATTACCGGTGGCACCTCACTCTAACCATTATCGTGGTTTTTCCTGGTTGACAAAGGCGAATACTGGAGTGGTGTATTCTACCACAGAATTTTTTCTCTCCTCCATTTCCTCTAATTTCATTCCCCTTTCATGATTTAGGTTGACCCTGGGGCGTGGTTCGGTCGGTGCCGGGCAGATGGTCCAGAGGCTTGCGATTTGTAACTTCTTCTCGGCTTGCTAAAGAGAAGTCTGACGCTCCTTCACTGTTGGGAAGTTCGACAGGAGGGTGTTCCCTCGGTCCCACTAGAGGAGCGTCTCCGAGCGATCCTATCGTGGCTTGGAACTATTAAGGAACTCTGCGCGTCTCTGTTGAAATTGTCGGCGTCATTCTGCAACCCATAAGTCTCCTGCGTTCCCTCAGTTTATTTGTTCTTCCCGGGTGTGTAAGGTGTATGCACTAAAGATCCATTGGGGGACCAGGTGTCCCCTAGTTAACTAGGATGTGGATATAATTATTGGAGGGGACACCTCAACACTGGCAACAACTAGATCTATTATGACTACACCCCCATACAGTGGGGATGAAGTGAAGGAGCCGCAGAAGGCCGCAGGTCCGCAGGCAGACAGGATCACAGAGACGCACAGAAGTCCCTATAATTTCCAGTATGAAATACCCGCTCTCGCCAGTAGACGCGGAGTCCCACAACAAGACGGGGAAGCGGTCCTGGCAGGCAGGCTAATGCACCATGGCGTTGAAGGGGAGAAATCTTTCCAAAGCGCAGCGACCATACACGATGCCCACCATCAGACGTACTACGGAACCCGGAGACACTGCCCGAAAGTTGATACGGAGCAAGACGTAATGACAGAAAATGAGAGAAAGAAGAAGTCGTAGTAGAATACGCCACTCCAGCATTCCCCTAGAGAAAAACCACAAAAAATCCTATAGTCAGAGTAGGCATCTACCGGAATTGTACCCGGAACCTCCCGAATGCGGGTCACAGGCTTTACCGCCGGAGCCATCCCGCTCGGTCCTCCGTTAAGTACTCCTATCTTATCCTAACGCCGTTTGAGGGAGTCCATGAAATTGTATAACCCGAGCCCCAAAAATGCCTTCTTTTGTCCAATTCCGCAAATAAAAGTGATGGAGAGTGATGCCTGAATTGTGTGTCTCTCTGAGTTTTGAAAATATGTACTACGTCCTATACTTTTGTGTAGTCGCACAAGCCGATTTATTTTCTTGTTCCACAGCTATGCACTATTTATAGTTTTAGAGAACTATTTATTTACACTGTAATGCACATTAGGAGGACTTGTCCGTTCCAAATTTGAATTGCCTTGTTATACCTCTTCCAAAGTAGATTCTGAGTAAGTTTCTGTGCATGAAGTATCCGTCGCGATTACATTCTTGTTATATCCGCAATAAGTAGAAAATGTGTATTTTACTTTGGCATAAAATGCTCTGTAATAAAATATGCCAATCATAGCATTCCTTAAATATGATAGCATAAAGCAAATACGTGTCAACTAAGACTTTCTTTGCTACTGGTTTAGGCTATGAACTTACTATATTTTTCTTCCCTACTGTTTAAAGCTCTGCTTAGAGGTTTAAAAATATACAACCTAGTATGTTTTTCGCATTTCAAATTTTCAGCACTTTATATTATTAAAGTTTCATTTTGAGGAAAGTTTTATCCATATCTTTATGGAAATGAAATGAAAACAGTGACATGTTTATGAAGAATCTGTAATTGTTTTCCAGAAATAAGCAGAGGTCCAAAGTCATATGTAAGTTTCTAAATGATGCATTGAGGAAGTTATTTCGCGTTTATTCACCTTATTTTTCAAAACTTTTGTTAAGATAATAATTAAATAACATTAAATTGCTTAAATAATTTGTTAATTAATCAAAATTAGACAGAAAATTCAAAATTGGCACAATGGTTAACTTTTAGCCTGTTCCCAAATTTTCAGAAATGCTGTGTTGAAAGCTTATAAAAACAAGTTTACTATCTTAAACGAACGCTGCTTACACTAGAATTATTTAAAACAATTGCAGTCGACATACAAGTCAATAAAATTTTAAAACTAGGGAAGTAGTAGATCGATCGATAACCGGCTTACAGTTGCTGTATTGTCATGCGGTAGATGGCGTTTCGCTAAGTAATGATATTTTTGACATAGTTAACGTTCCCTATTATTAGTCAGCGATATGTTACAAGGTTACTGCTAGTTAGGAAAGGTTTAACGATAATATTCGGGTATCAAGTGCTATCAAAATACACCTCGTTTTCTTTCTGGAAAGCTCTTTGTAACGTTCGATCTCGAGAGCTGCACGTCGAGTGCAAAATGTGCAAATGGGAGATATAAACACATCTGTTTCCAACTCGTTCATAGGTTCAGTATTAATAATAATAATAGTAATAATAATAATAATTGCATATAAACCAATTAGCACTCTTAAATACTTCGAGTTAATATCATCAAAATAATATAGATCAATACTTAAGATTAAGGATGGTCCATGACCCTATGCAATTTGTCTGCTATTACTTCAATCATGCCAACAGCATTTCAATACGGGTTATATTACAAACGACAGGTTCAGTCTGGAAAAAGTTTAAACATTAAAAGGTGGCATTTTGGAAACAGCAAATCCTACAAGATGTTTATATCTATAATGAATGTCTACAATTTACTCAATGTAAATGTTTATGGTGAATGGTTTCCCAGCCATTTAGAAAGGTGTATAGGGTGTATATAGGAAAAACATGAGAAATATTATTTTCCATCTTCGCATTTCAAACGTGATATTTGAATGAAAATAATTACGGACGTTTTTTGGGGGAAAACATAATATCTTAAAACGAAGCATTTATCCCTATTTCGTGAGTAATACTCTCTCTCTCTCTATCCCTCTCCTATGCACTTGTGTAGTTTCAGACGATTGGCTTTGGGATGGAAAAAGAGAGTTTTAAATAATAAATTTGTCAAATATTTGAGGTTTATTTTAAAGTTGATTCAAACATAGCCAAGTACCCTATTTTTCGAAAAATTATATCTTGAAGTAAAATTCAAATATTCCCTTCTTCAGCGCGAACTCTTGTGCACCAGGTAATATAATTCTGAGCTCCAGACAGTATAAATTAATTTGTGTGTAAAACAGTCTCAAAAATGTAGTTGAAACGGACATTAAAGAGAATTATTATGGGTTTCTGGGTTTTTTGAAGAAACACTGCCCAGTGGTGAATGAACGTAATAGAAAAGGCATGCAAGGTAAAACGTTTAGACGAGGTCTTTAAGGTACATAGTAAAGGTAGGTTCCCGTTTTAAAAAATCTGATATGTTATACTCACATGACTTTCTCTACTCTTGTACAAAATATTTTTACAAACGCTTATTCTCCATATGCTTCATGTTAATCGAGATATCGAGATGTTAATCTTATTGCTAATATTCTTGTAGATGCAAGGGGAATTGGCAGGCTTTGAGCTATAGTCAAATATTTTAAGAGCTGGTTGCTATGTGCAGTATTCCGTTCTCTTTGCATGTCCAGGACATAAAAAATGAATAACGAATTCGCATTTGAGAAAAAGTATAAGTATTGGAAAATTTAAGGGAATAACAAGCAATATCTCGAAAATGGTTCACTCAACAGAAAACATGTATATGACATAAATTGTGTATTTTGTCGCGATCTACATTTTTTGTGTAGTAAAATTTTGTCTATCTCTTATGGTTTACCAGTTATGCAAAAGTCGTTCACAATGAAGAATAATTTTTCTCAAATTCGTCATTCAATTTTTTATGTCCTGGATATGCAAACAGAATAGAATGCGCCACATAGCAACCAGCGCTTAAAAGATTTGACTATCGCTTATAACCTACCATGTTCCCCTTGCATCTACAAGAAAATTAGCAATAAGATTGACATCTCGATATCTCGAGTAACATGAAGCATATGGAGAATAAACGTTTGTAAAAATAGTTCGTACAAGAGTAGAGAAAGTCATGTGAGTGTAGCACATCAGATTTTTTTCCTTGGAGTGTGTACATTAAGTGCCTATTTTGTTTAGTTAAGCCGGTTTGTCTTCACGCAGAGTCTGATGGCGATGATAAAACTTCCTTGTCATCCTTTTAGTGGCTTTCCAACACTTCTACTTCCTGCTGGTCGTTGATCTCATGCTATTTTAATAAATCTTGTTTACTCTGCTCTGCCAAAATGTTCATTTGAATATTTATTTATTTTAAGACATATTATATCCGTTTTATCACATTCTTTTCTTAAGGTATACTTTTAGTTACGCCAAGATATTTAAGTCGAAGTGGGAGAGGCTGGTATCTTTTCCACTCATTGCATCACGCGTGTAACTTAGTTCCAAGGCGGTGCAGCGAAAGTTTTACAACTTCGTTGAGGGAGTTGTTTAAAAACTCTATTTCCAGAGCTAATATTCAGATATGTTCTTGCCATAGCTTGACGTTGGCCAGGTTAGAGGAAGACACGTTTTATAAACATTCTGGTAATATTGTTTGCACGTTGAGATGTTTAACCGTTCCGAGCCATGAGTTATTTTCATATAAACTCTGAAACTTCATAAATGTGTTAACGCCTCATCTACAAGGCAGTGATGTTCACGAACAAGTATTTACGGAGCCCTGATAATGGAAATAAAGCACTTCCTTCATAATTTTTGTAACGTTGGTGACGCATCTCCCTTGAAGGAAATTTCAATGCAATTCTGTTAATGCTATAAACACCAGTGTGATTTTAAATGCTTCTAAATGCCAAAAAGCACAATTTGTATTAAATAGATGACTTATTTATTCATGAACAAAGACAGATGTCCAATTAGGATGTCCATTACCACAACTGGGATGTCTTGGTTTCAATTTCTTGGAATTTTTGTGGTTTTCCCTGATCGGTAAGGTGAATGCTGCGGTGTTTTATCTACTTGCATGATTTCCTTTCATTCCATTCCAGGTGTGCTTTCAGGTTTCGCGTTATGAGACGCGGATGCATGCTCCAAGTAGATTCGTAACGCCAGAGGGTTGCCTGGTTGTAAAGTTGTTCATCATCCTCTCGAGGTATCCTTAGTAGTGAGCTAGGTTTTCCATCAAGAAAATTTAGGGACTTCTGTACGTCTCTGTGGCCTGTCTGCCTGCTGCGGTTGCTTCGCTTCATCCATATCCCCTGGTGGGTGGTAGTCATAATTGATCTGTGCAAGTCAGTGCGCGAGGTGCCCCTCTCTGTTGTATAACCTATACCTATAGTTCATTTATTAATTAGGTTTAGAAAAGTTTTCCCTAACAGGTTATTTAATGTTATTACTAATTTTGTTTTAACATTATTAAGGGCTCATTTTGAGAATAATAAACTCTCAAGTTTATTTTATCAACTTTAAGACACTACGGTTCAAAACAACACAAGAAAACGTTCTTTGTATGTTACATCACCTGACTTTTTTTATTCAGTTTCGTTTATTATTACATCTCTAGCAAAAGTTATTCTTATAAAAGCTTATTGTTTTATAGTGATGGAACAATACCACTATTTCTCAATACTCGATACCGATACTGAGGTTTAACACCGATATTCGATATTCGATACTCGATACTGACTTTATAAAAAACTAAAAAGGCGATAGCTTGTTCATTGAATTATACGCATGTAACCAGTTTTATATCGTATGGCAATTCCGAAATTGGTTGTGTTTGACATTCTCCAATTGACATCGATTCTTTTCCTCGATAATGCCACATATGTACATTTTCATCTGGTAATAAGTAATTAGCCATATAACACTCGGAAATATAGTAAGCTTTGGATTAAGTCTCTCTACTACACACCCTCATTCATTAATATATACGTGTTTAATACAAAGGTATATTAGACTCAATTAAAAATTTGAGGAAAAAATCAAGCAAGTATTATGAGATATGAAGGAATAAAAGATTTTTGTTTAAGAGCACGAGCATTATATATTTCCATACACTGTAATATTTCACTTCATAAGTTCTGATTTGCTTCTACTGGAGTCACCAAGCCAGGCTGTTGCAGAAACGTGATTAGTGTGTCAGCTAAATCAGGTTCATTCACAACTCGGTTAACACTGCGTTTTAGATGAGTACCTTTGCTCCTTCCCCCATTATTTTGTATGTTTTCATAATGGTACAGGAGTCTATGGAATGTTACATTCATCGCAGTCAAGGTCTATCAAGAATTATAGTCCAACTCTTTGGGGACAAGTGCGAGGCATTAACACGAAGCCTCGACGTCTTTAATTCCTCAGCATAAAGCTAAATGCAACAACTTTCGATAGTGCAAACCTTAAAAATTTAAAAGCATCTAAAAATTATTGAATGTTTATCTCAAAGTATTAGAACTACTTCGATACCACCGAGCATCGAGGTATTTATGGTATCGAGGTCCCATCCATATTGTTCTATCTAATTCATGTTAATTTAAATAAGCTTTTGCAAAAATAGTATCCTTTGATGCAGTAATTTGTATCACAAATTACTTAAATGTAAATAATGATTGTAATATGAATATGCATTTTTATGTGACATTGATTTGAGATGTTTATTGATTGTAATTATTGTTGAGAAGTAAGTTTATACTGCCTTACTGAAACTGACAATAATAGCGTGCAATAATGCAGCGAGGGGGTGAGCTGTTTATCATTATTGGAAACGAGGAAGTTACGTAATATTGGCGCGTTTTTCTTTTAGAATCTTCTGGAACATTTCCCTAGAGCATATGTATTCATAATTTTCATTGGATATTAAAATAGACGCTAATGTTGGTGCGTTTTATTAGCCAATTGCAGCTCAGTTATAATCTTTAGGCATATCAGGATGTAGGAGTATAAAAGGTAGGTTAGAGGTAAAGACTAGTCATCGAAAATCTTTATACACTACACGTCGTCTTCACGTCAGTTCGTCGAAAATATTTGTATGATACACGTCGCCTTCAGTCCAGCAGAAATATTACACGTCGGCTATCGATTCACAAGTTACGCGTAGCAGAATTATGAAAAATCTAAAGTGTTGTAAAGTTAGTTATACAAAAAGTTGAAGTACGCGAATTAAGAGTGATCAGTAATAAAGTTATTATAACAGTTTCAGTTTGGCGAGTGTCAAGATCAATGTGTAAATGTGATAGTAAATGTGTTCGACAATAAAAGTGTAAAACAAATTCTTTCATCAGTGTTATTTTTGGATAAGAGACTCTCTTCCGTTTACACAACCTGTATAAAGAGAAGTGCTTGACCAAAAGATAATAGCTAGCCGGAGGACAGAGAACCAAAATTAAATAAAATAACAGTAGCATGCTTTCAAACAAAAACTAATACTGCCGCAAATTGCTAACACCAGATGGAGCTAACAAACCTAACAAATGAATCACGTCACAAAATGGCTTCACCATGTTGAGTAAACAAATACAAACATATACAAATAAAGTTACTTCAAATTGGCTCCCAAACGTGGGGCTACAATAATGTTAAATATAAATAACATTAAAGTTACTTCACCTTACACATTTCTTTGAAGATATAAGAGGGATACAGGAGGTTGAAGGGATAGGCAAACCTCCAAAAAGGGGTCACTATATTCTATCTTTGAAACCTCATTATCTTTGCATGACATCGCAAGGAACAATAGAGTAATGACTGCAGAACTTAAGAAAGTGTGTATCGAATATCTCTAAAATTGTTACTACATTGTATTCTGTGTAGTAACTTTTTATCTATCGGCGGCGCCGTGGCCGAGTGGTTAGACGCTCCCCTCTCACTAACATGGTAAGAGTTCAATCCCAGGGAACAGCATGTGGGAACAGCGTCTGAGTGGGTTTTCTCCGGTTTCCCCGCCGTCCATTCCACCACTTGTTCCATCATCACCTTTCCTTTCTTCATCTCACCGTCATTTCATATCATCTCCTTCCTCGCTCTCATACGAAGCTTCGCGTTGATCTCCCATCTTGGCTGTTCTCTCTTATCCATAGTCTGTACTCACCGACAGGCGTCTGACCCCAGGCATACCTTGTAAGTCCTGCGGTGTAAGCCTTAACAACGGCATGGTAAACAGAGAAAGAAGTTTTTATCTGTCCCTTATGACTTTCCGGTTAAACAAAATAGTTCCGGAATTAAGAGGACTTCAAAGTATATTCATAGGAAACTCAAGATATGCATTTTGTTATTTATCAAGTATCTTAAGCAAGTATCACAACCCTTAGGCTCATTTTGGAGAAAAAAATATTAGTTATTAGTCGTGCAAATACCCTAAACATAATTTAATAAAAATCGTTACAGCTGTTTTCGAGAAAATGAACAATAACGAAATATTTTACATGAATCTGGTAGTTTGGTTTGTGTAAATTTTCTTGAAAAATCTTTGTTGCATCCTTGGGAAATGAACATGAATACATAGTTTGTATTCATCAGAATTCTCGTTTTTTGTTTATGCTGTTCACACACACACATACAAAGTGAAGTTTACTAAAAATTTAGCCCTCCTTGGTATAGTGGTTACCAAGCTAGGATCTAGTTTTCGAGGTCGCGGGTTCAAACCCGGCGGAGGGCGGTGGATTTTTTCGGGCGTAAGAATCCTTAGCATGGCTTCTTTCGGAAGGGAAGTAAAGCCGGTGGCCTCGTGTCATAGATTTACGCCACGTAAAAGAACCTCAAGCCTGATAAGGAGGCCTCTGAGCAAACTTTATGGCCTTTCAGGGACGCTAAGGAGCAATTAGAGGGTCCATAAGTAAAACATTTCTTTTACTAAAAATGCTTTATGTTCCCTCCTTTCTTCGAGAGATATGTGAAATCCCCGTATGAAATTTTTGGATTAAATACAATACTTCCTCTACCTACTATAGGTAGGTGGTAGAGAACGTATTAAGTGTTTGTATGTCAACGTACGATAAAGCCGGTTTTTTATATCAAAACGCTATCCAAGTTCGTGCTACTTTTACGCAATAACACACATTAGAATAGCATATTTTACGAAATTAAAATCGCATATCGTTTCGTAACATTGGAACCGCTCCAACAAGCACATATGGAAAAACCTTCACAATACGGTTTTGTGCACTGCACGCTCGCTGGTGTGGCGATGCATTATAATTGTCGTTATTGCAACATTTCTGTGATGCTGCGACCCATATTTAATTGATTTGGGAACAAAAACTGTTCTCTCAGCACGTAACCTGTTGCGTCAGCTTTTGACTCTCGGCTTCATATTAAAAACCATGAAATGTCTCGCTGCATTTTTGAGCTTGCCGAATTGCTAGTCATGACGAAGCTTCAAATAGGGGAAGGATGTGCAAAAAAAGGATGATGCTTTGTAGAAGAGTTATAGAAAAGCTCATGTGAATGTATCATAAGAGATTTTTCCGCGTTATATTTTTGGGTGAACTTAACTCAATACTAAAAAAGATATAGTCTTAACCCTTTATTGGATAGTATTGCATATTGACAAAAAGATGGTAAGCCAAGGTTCTAGAATATTTAAATTTTAGAGGTTTTTTGTTATTTTCATATCATATCTACTAACGTTTAACAATAAAATACAAATGTGTGTTAATATTGCGCAGACCTTCATTGTATCATTTTTATAAAATCCGCAATTATTACAATTTTCTGGTCTCAGTGGGCATAAAAATAAACAATTACTGGTTAACCTTTAAGGGATAAATGTTTAAAAGTATTTTATAAGCATGTCTCTGCATACATTTCATTAATTTTATAACAGATTGGAATTAACATCCATGCAACAATTATTCAATATTTTTGTTACCGGGAAAGTAGAGTTATTTCATATAAATAGCCATACACTGTCAGTTATTTTAAGATATGTAACGCAAAGTCCCTAAACGGCATACCAATATGTTACTAATTCTATTAGTTTGACTCTGATTTAAGATTATCATAACAATTATTTCATTCTGAGGTGATGATTAGGTAATATTTGATATCTGAAAAGACCAAATTCAATTGTCCTTAAAAACTCACCAGATCATTGCTTTGCATATTCATCTAAAACCTCCAACGTAATCTGAATAAATGGTCAAATTAATTAAATTTAGAGCTTATCCTAAGACCTGAAGTCTGGTAGTAGCTTTCCAACGCGTGACCTAACAGCTGCTATATCGACGGCGGAACGGCAGTATTATGCAAGTAAAGTATCTATGGATTACATTTAACTGAATATTCCAATACATACAGATATTAATATTATTATTATTATTATTATATTATATTAATATATTAATATCGTTTACAAACGATCTGGTAAAAGTTAAATTTTTACAGTATTAAACCGAGCGGAATAGCTCAGGCAGTAACGTTTGTGGCCCGCATTTGGAGTGTAATGGACTCGATTCCTACGGCCGACCTTCCTGACCCATGGGTTTTGCGGGGTTTCCCCGGGTCGCCTGGGAAGGATCATTACATCCCCGAATTTCCTGTCCTTCCATTTCGTCTCCATTCTCATTTCATTTCAGCTTCCATCTGCTTGGTTTCTTTTAGGGTTGCGAGTGTCGGCGGGACGTCTCGGCGTGTGCATGGCAGGGGAAAAGCATGCTCTGAGTAAACCTTCATCCCCCGGGCTGCGAGCGGTCTCTGGTTCCCGGCCCCCAAGGGATGTATAAGCCCACATGGGGAGGATAGTCGGCTACACCACCCGGAGAGTTCAAATCTGTAAACCTGTCGTGCCTCCTGTTCCGGCCGCCCTCTGTCTCCTCTCACCTCATCCCTCCATCCCGAGGCGCCACGTCAGGGGCCTAGAGATCTGCGAAGGTTTAGGGGCCAAGCCCCCTCCGCCTCTAGTTCTATCCTGCATTATTAAAATGGCGAAACGACTTTACTTCAGTTGTATTAATACACTATCTGGTTTACCCGACGTTGCACGGATAGCCTTTTAAACCCGAATAATGATATAATTACTTTCATTTACCTCCCTCGCTGTTTTTGAAACTGCAGAAGTCTTAACAAAGAGCTAATTAAAACTTGCAAAACACTATAAAGAACAAAATAAAAGCACTGTTGAACAACTACAAATACCACTGCTTGTGATGATGATTTCTCGTGAATGCAGCTGAGTGACTTCGACGTTGTCACATTCGGGCTGTGTATTTATAGAGAAAATCTCGGTTCGTAGGAAATAAAAGCAGTTTAACTAACGTCAATGTAACCATATTTATTGTGTACCGGTTGGTACATCCCCTTTCCACTACATCGCTTACAAAACATACGTTCCAGACGATAATTGCTGCGCAAGTGGTGGGAGCATGCACGATGACGTCTTCCTTACGCCGCCATTAACCTTGGCTTCGTCATCGAGCTCCAAGACGCTGATTGGTAGTCTGATGGAACAAGAGCGACAACAGCGCCAACATCTAGCAGCGACTCTGGTGGCCTCCTGAAAGAGAGATGAGTCAGTGCACTTCTACGGCTTGGCGAGGCAACTTTATTTTAGGCTATCAGCTGCGCGTCCCAGACGACATGGTTTATACTTTTAGCCTTTGTGAAATTACCATAAAATACACTTTCCATAAGAAAATGACAAAATTCCTACTTGTGCCATGTATAGTGTTATTTTTAAAATATCGCTTGGAAAGGAAATATGTTGGCGTTGGTTGAAAATATTTTTCATTGCTTTTGTTTAAAATGCAAAAAGATAGCGACACAGGAAACACTAACAAAATTAATTATTATTCTTTGTATTGTATTTATTCAGCCAATGCCAAAGTTCTGTTATTCATGTTGTTCATTATGTAAAGTCAGTTGAACTTGATTAATTGTAAACTTTTACGAGCACAGAGCTTTGAAGCTTTAAAGCACCATTTTACAATTCCTCATTATTAACGAACTTGTAATAAACTGAAATAGCCGGACATCAGAACGGAGCTGAATATTTTATCAACAAATAAAAGGATATCTGATTATAGGATAAAATGGAAAAGTGACTTAGACGACCTGAAAGCAACATAGTGAGACAGGTCTTATACGACGGTAAGTCAATAAGTATACACACACTACTAGGGGCACTATTTATATTTTGAGCCTTGGCAACCCTGAATGATGTAGGTGCCATCTGACGTTTCCAATGGAAACATCCATATTTTTTACCATAATCTACTTCAAACATTTTGTCAATAGAGCATCATTTGTTTTGTTTACACTAATTTGAATATTGTGTGTAAAAAAAACATAGAATTAACTCATGAAAATGTTCGTGCAATGATTTATTACGACTTTCGACGTGGATTATCAAGACAAGAGTACATCGATCAAATAACTTCCACATTTGGCGACAAAGCTCCATCCTTTGCCACTGTGAAACGCTGGTATAACGTATTTAATCGTGGCCGCCGTTCGCTCAATGATGAAGTTTGTGAAGGTCGTCCAAAATCAGTTGTGCCAGAAAACATTGATTCTGTGCAAAAACTAATAATGAAAGATCGTCATGCGACATAATGTGAGATTGAGGCAACCCTAGGCATTAGTTCCACCAGAATATATAAAATATTGCATGATTATTTAGCCGTGAGAAAGGTTTGCTCTCGTTGGATCCCACATAATTTGACTCAATCTCAAAAAGATGCTCGTGTCGATTGGTGTACAAAAATGCTCAATAAATAAAATGGCGGTGCCTCAAAAGACGTATATAAGATTGTTAACAGGTGACGAATCATGGATCTATGCGTATGAGCCGGAACGTAAACAGCAGTCGACTGTATGGGTGTTTCAAGATGAAGCAAATCCAACAAAAGTTGTTCGCACTCGAAGCATTTCGAAGCAAATGTTCGCCTGCTTTTTCAGCAAAACTGACCGTGTGGCAACAGTGCCTTTAGAGGAACGTAAAACGGTCAATACCGAATGGTACACAACCATTTGTTTGCCGGAAGTCTTCGGTGAAGTAAGGAAAACCAACAAGAACCGTAGGATCGTTCATCAAAACTGCGAGCGCGCACACATCTCGTCTAACAACAGAGTATTTGAAGGCTCAAAAAATGAAATTGATGGGACATCCGCCATACAGTCCTGATTTGTCACCCAATGACTTCTTTTCGTTCCCGAACATCAAGAATAAATTGCGTGGACAACGATTTTCGTTGGCAGAAGAAGCCGTTGATGCCTTCAAAAACCATGTTTTGGAGGTGTCTCAAGAAAACTGGAATAAATGCTTAGACAAATGGTTCAAACGGATGCAAAAGTGATTGATCATAAAGGAGAATATTTTGAAAAACAATAAAGCAGCTTTCAATCAGAAATTACTTTGTTTTATTTATTAGCTCAAAATATAAATAGTGCCCCTCGTATTTAGAACTTTTTGTAGGTTTACTGCGCGCGCACGTCAACATGTTGTTCCTTTGTCTCCGCTTGTGAAATGTTTGACCGTCATCACTCCAGTGAGTGTTGCATTTTTGCATAATAAGCATTGCTTCACCGCTCACCGTTTGCACCAAAGAAGAGCAGCCTGCTGTTATCTGTTTTTCGTCGCCTGAAGCTCTACCAGGAGCCAAAATCCATCAAAGACTTTTTCGCACAATATGGGGGCAATGCTTAATCTGGCAAAATGTGACGAATTTATTGAAAAATTCAAAAATGGTAGGACAACTGTGCAGGATGAGGAAAGAGCAGGACGCCCATCCATATCCACAATGGCGCCAACATTGAGCAAAGAACCGAACATTGACTGTCGATGAAATGACAAATCATAATCTTTTTTGGTAAACTTATAAATGTCTTAAGGGGCCGTCGATTCATCACAGATCAAGAAGTGAAGGAAGCGGTGCATACATGGCTTGCTGCTCAACCGAAACATTTTTTTTTTCTGAGGACATCAGAAAGCTTGTGCAACGACGGACTATGTGCAGTGAGAAGCAAGGGAACTACGTTAAAAATGAATTAATTGTGTGTTTCTATTATTGTAATAATAAATTCAAAAAATTATGTTCGGATACTTATTGACTTATCCGCGTACTATACAGCGACAGGCAAAAGAAATCTAGGATTTCCCAAATCAAGATGGTCGCAGCAATCTTTTGAGGCCGGAACAGGCATGAATGCCTAATCCCTGACTGTATACGACCTTGTAATTAACTGTTACACGGCTTTTGCTTGTAATTTATTACTGATAAAGCCTTATCACAAAATCCTGCAGTCATCGACAATCCCACGGCACGTCTCAGTGCAATTGTAACCAACATACACGAAACTGCTGAGAAAACACAAGAAAGACAAAAAAGAGCCAAATTAATATGCAAAGGAGAAGAAGCAAGAAAATGAGTAACTACAAATTATAATAAGTGAATATCCGAACATCGCTGTATGATCGCAGAATGAATGACTGTGAACTTCGATTTCTTTATTACTCGTATCTTACCAATGGTGAAGTACCATACAGAGTTTTGTAGTCAATCTGATTATTGAATGCTTATGTGTTATTTTACATAAATACACAATTAATAATCATATGAAGATAAAGCAGAATAAGAAATTGTATTTTGTGTGGTTTAATGCTGTTGCTGTTATCGCAAGTCTAATATAATGCGGTTGGAAATTTTGCTTAATTTCTCAACCAAGCGATTGTAGCACCTTTATATTTTCTCAAGAATAGTCACAGGTGGTATAGCTGTTGTAATTATTTATTTGACTGTGTTATTACTCAATGATCAATGCCAGAGAGGAGATCAACGAATAATATATGAACTCGCTCTTCCTGAGTTATTTAGTGAGACCTTGAAAGCCTAAGTTATTATTATTCTTTGTTGGCAATGTTCGACCTATTACTATTATCGTTGAGAAAGATATAGATGGTCCTGTGAGCTTTTGAAGACATCACATCAAATTAAGTAATTAATCGTGTGCAAATATGGCGGAATTTCAAATTCTAAGTTACTCAGTAACCTTTGTCTTGTGTTAAATGTTATTGCGTAAACCTAACAGGTTCTGCCGAAACTTATTCAACTCATTCAAACGGGACAATTCAGAATAAAACCTTTTCACACAATCGATCCGTCCAATGCAATGGTTCATCCTCGAAACCAAGCGCTTCAGTTGTTTCCTGGTAGGCGGGACCTCTTTTTCAAAGTCCTCCATAATCTCCCGAAATTACATATCCTCCCGCAAACAGGTATCCACTACTCCCACAGTCCATGCACTATCCCGAGACAAGACCACTGTTGCGCCCTCCTTTCACGCTCTAGTAGCCGAAAGTATAACCGAAACACCCGTAACATTTGGCGCTACCCCTCTACAAATCGCCAAATCAAGCAAAAGTTCCGGTATTCCTAAACATTCCATGTTCCAAACAACTTAAAATGAACAAAATCCGAGTCATTAAAAAGGTAACCACGCTCTGCTACCAAGGAGCCGTTTTGCACATGTTCCTAACAGAGCATGAAGAACTTAAAGGCTGGCCCATCTCGCCGTAAGACAGCAGGTACCCACATCACTCTCCGCAGGATCACAGTCAAAAAACACCCTTTCTCACACTAAATCCCCAGGCAACTCCCCGAGGGAGAAGCCAGCTCGCTCAACCCCCACGATAAAATTGCTCAAACCGTCACCAGAGGTTGACAAACACCTACCAACTTAAATCAATTAACGCATAAAAATTAAACTAAAGCAGGCGAGGACAACAGACTGGCAGATTACTAAAGATTAGTTTTCTAGCTACTTCATTTTAATTAAAATAAATCTTTGTAAAAAAATAGCCACATTACATAATTCGTTATAGATACAAAGGGAACAGCAATAGTCAAATATTTAGGAACCGGACGCTATACACTGACTTAAAATTCCACAATGTTTCCATGCACTCGCAAGAAACAATTTAATGTTGAAAGTACTTTAAAGAATGACCAAGTAATGAACAATTTGAAATTTAATAACGGATATCTCGGAAATGACTGGTGCCACAAAAAAGTTATTTGCAATAAACTGTGTGTATTAAAGAGATCTACATCTTTGTGTAGTACATTTTCTTCCATCACTTATCCTTTACTAGTTAGAGGGATTATACAATATTGCTTCCAAATGAAGGACTTTGAGGGCTATTCCTAGAAAGTTTAGATATACATTTTATTTGTCATGTAAATATCATTAATATATGGTATTTTAATCAAAATCATTTGAGCCATTTTTTTATAAAATTAAACATTTCGAAAAATGTTCCACGTAAAGCATAGTTTGGGGCGGGGGATTTTCTTGAAAATATTTGTGTCGTATCTTTGGAAGACACTGAACCTAAATGCCAAGTTTGGTTTTTAACTGACTTTTTAGTTTTGAATTGTGCTGTTCACACTCGCCCACAGAAACACACACACACAACAGACCTTTTTATAAAAATGTTTTTTCTTGTTTAGGGGGCTAGGAGAGAAAGTAAAAATTGACGTACACAGATTCGGTCCACAAAGTCACTTTGGGTAGAGAGTGACGTGGTGAAAGTGGCTTCATCATTCGTTCCTCCCCTTGACTACATTTTTCTTCCCCTCACTCTAAAACTACAAGCAGACACGGGATGATATTATTTCTTTCCATGAAAAACTACCGATGATTTTCACTGCAAGCTTCGCTGCACATTTGAACACGTAAATTTTCATCACTCTGCAAGATGCACCTGGTGCATAGCCCGTTAAATATAAAGTATGGCTCTCGTCAAGTTCCTTTCTGGTAAATGACGAGACAGTTGGAAGCGCTTTGTCTTCTGTCTGCCTCTAATGGACGGTTGATCCGAGTGTTTATACAATCTCTCACGACTTCATTTGTTCTACTTGAGGTAATAGTCGCTTCTTTTGCCCTGGACGTAGGAGGTGCTTTATCTCAGCCTGAACTGCACTCTTCTTTTAGCTGTTCACGTAATCTTTGTGTAAACCCCTGGGAAACACTGCATGCTCCGAAGCAAGGCTTTTAAGGGAACAGCACTCGATGAATAAAAGAGATATAAATACACCGGTGCAGGTGACAAGTGCTTTGGATTTGGCGACTACTGCAACCTCAATCTCTGCACTTTAGTTTTTGTTGCCATCAAACTATATTTCACCCAATTAAACTAAAAAGAAAGGTGATCGAGAGATTGAACATGCAGCGCCTTTCTATGCATAGAGAAAATAAATTATGCAAGCTCATCCCCGATTAAAATAACATTATCGTGACCACAGGTTTCTTTGATGACAAAGTGAACATATTTGCAGGAAATAATGAGGCAGTATTTTTAACACAAGTGATTTCAGTCTAATTATATAATATATAGATTCAAAAACAGCCCGCCTTAAAGCAATATGTGTCTGTAACAATATATAAAAAGTGTATATTACAGTCATCATATATGTTTATATTATAGTATACACGTGTAAAAATATTATGTTAATGTATTACGTAATTTAATAATGTAGGAGCTGTGAGAAATAGGTTAAAAGTTGCTAACAATGAGGTAACAATGAGGTAACCTTGAGGAAACAATGAGTAAGAAAGTGTAATAATGCTACTAGTCATTCTTGGAGCAACAATGTAATTTTTATGACAGTTTATAAAATAGCCAATCAACAACCGGAAAAAGCTTTAGTTAAATAAAGGTATTCTATTGGACTAGGATTAGCCAATCA
Organism: Deroplatys truncata; assembly: GCA_030765065.1. Classification (NCBI taxonomy): domain Eukaryota; kingdom Metazoa; phylum Arthropoda; class Insecta; order Mantodea; family Mantidae; genus Deroplatys; species Deroplatys truncata. Next base: position 139,494,678 of record CM060986.1, read on the forward strand.
GAGGCTTGAAATACAGAAATTTACAAATTTAGGCGGTTGAAATCAAGTCAGTTGCTTGCCGACAGCGCTCATAACTGGACGTGTTGGTTGTAGACAGTGTTCCTAACCGGACGTGAGATGTGTCCTCGAGAAATTTAATATGTATTTTGTGTGAGACAAAAAATAGCTTACGTGTTAAAAAGTGCAAGTAATTAATAAAAACAAATCTCTCAGATCTCTCTCTATATCAGTGGAGTGTTATTTAAATTGTGTCAAGCATTAATAAAAGGAGTGAAGTAAAATTATAATCTGTGTAAGCCTACATTCTTCAGTCGCACCAAAACCCTGGAAAGAGAAACACGTCTCTAACAATAATATTGACGCAGCCGAGGCAAATACAAATATATAATATTTAAAGAAACAGTCAAAATTACAAAGTTCATATTTTTAAATTTTGGGACAAAGGCTACCGGGTACCATACGTACGGTTGCAACTACTTCAAGTTCTTCTCCCCAACAGTTGAACTATAATACATCATCTTCAAACTGACTTTCCATACGTGAAGCAGCAACAAAACTTCTTCAAATTGGCCCCCAAAGCGTGGGGCAAATAATAACAATGCAACAAAATACTACAACTTCAATAATCACCGTAATCTGTGTGTACTTTAGAGGGACCTTCACCATCGTATAACTTTAACTGGTAATTTATATTTATGTTGCAGGTTTTGTTTTCGAAACTTCCTAGTGTAAATAACAATTTATTTAATTTTAATTTTACTGAAACAAAAAACTTCATTTGAATACTGAGGGGGGAAAGCTTAAACTTTGCTGATAATGCACTCTAGGGTTCATCCCCTCACCCCAACCTCTTTAAATTTCAAATAACACCCCTATATTTTGATAGCAAGGTAGCGCCACAGTAACGTAAGCGATGGGCATTCGGAAAGTAACAGGTTCAAACCCCGAAGTCGACTAACAAGGTCGAAATTTTTTCGCGGATTTCTTCGATCGTTAGGCAAATTAAATTTTTATTTATGGACGCTCTTTAACTGCTGTGGTGCTTAGCGTCCCATTCTATACTGGACGTGAAAGATCGGTAAGAGGTCTCTTCAGGCTTAAGATTCTTTTACGTGCCGTAAATCTACGACGCAGGACCTTCAATTCCAAAGGAAGCGATGCTAAGAATTTTTACACCCGAAAAAATCCATCACCCTCCGGCGGGTTTGAACCTGCGACCTCCGGAGCTAGAAGCTAGCATGGTAAACACTACACCACGGAGGACGACCGTTAGGCGAAGTTGGGTTAGATAATCTGATCTGCTAACTTTCCTGACATCTCTTTCATCATTGCGTTTCATTTCGTTCTTCTTCACCACAATACTAGGCTTTGTCCTGATCACCCCTCTGGTTCTGCTACGAGACAGAGTTTGCTTCCTCCTCGACAGGCTACTGACCCAAGATGTTGATTTGTAAATCCTACAAAGAGGGTGGTAATCCGAAGAAGATTAATTCCCTACCAGTTACCTATGGTATCTAGAGGAAGTATTCACCCAGGAATTCGATATCAAGACTTCAATATAAATTTATGCTTTGAGGTCCCTTAAACAAAAAACAAACAAAAAACACTTTTGAGTACGTGTGCATGTCTGTAAAAGACGAAACACAAAAACGAAATGTCTCATAAATACCGGAGCCACCATATATTTTCAACATTATCCAAAGTTGCAACACGAAGTTTTTCAAAACAATTTCCCACCACGAGCTACTCTTTAAATGGAATTGTTTCCGTTACTTGTATTTCTTCAAAAATTACTATAATGTCTTTGATTGAAATACCATATGTTTCAGATATTTGCATAAGTATAAAAATGTATATCTTGGATTTTCTGGGCAAAACCTTTGAAGTCCACTTCATTAGGAATTAATCCTGTATAGTTTTATAAAGCCGTAAACCATAAAATATAGAAGTAAGCTTGCTACAGAAATTTATTTCTCTTTAAAACACACAACGTAAGCTAAATGAAGGTTTTGTAGTATTAATCATTTTCAGATACTCGTTGCTATTCCTTTGAATTTTCTAATACCTTTATCATACAGTTTTCCAAGTCCTGAGTCACCATTCTTTTGCTTATCGCGAAGTCGTACAAAGAACGTAAACATTCTAAACCAACATATAGCGACCCTTACAATTCCGCTGCTGTATCTCCCTTTTACCTCTCGTATAGCAACATGTACAATGAAATAATTCCTACGATCATTTATTTCAATGAATACCAACTAAATAGAAAAATATGGAGCGGGATGCTTCAGGCGGTAACGTCTCTGCCTGCATTCGGGAGGTCCTGGGTTCGATCCCCGGAAAACTCTCACTCGACCCATGGGATTTTTCGAGGGTTTTCCGGTTCGTCAGGCAAATGCCGGAGTAGTTTCTTTCAATCCCCGAATTTCCTGTCCCTCTATTACGTCCCATTCATCATTTCATTCATCCTTCACCACGTTAAGTCTGTTTCAGGGTTGGAAGTGTCGGCGATGGTGTTTCGGTGCGGCGTGATGGGGAAAAAGAATGCTCTCTGTTGAACTTTCTCCGACCCTCAGCTTTCGAATGGTTGCCTTCGGAGCAGGGTGTTGAACCTCTGTATGGGACGGCGGTCCCCGGTTTTCTTGTCCGACTGACGACGCGTCTTAATTTAGAAGCCGCAGGGACCCTGTCATTGTTGTGCCGTCACGACTAGTTTCGGCCGCCCGGTGTCTCCTCTCGCCTCCGCCTCCCCCCCCCCGGGGCGCTCCCTTATGTAGTATAGGTACAATATCCTCACCGGATCAGTACCGAGTCTCCTCTGATGTGTTGCACTCGCATGACTTTCTCTACTCTTGTACAAATGCTTATTCTCCATTTGCTTCATATTAATCGAAGTATCATGTTAACTATCTTATTGCTAATTTTCTTGTAGGTGCAAGGGGAATATGGTAGGTTTAAAAGAGCTGGTTGCTATGTGGAGCATTCCATTCTCTTTGCGTATCTAGAACATAAAAAATATCGAAATCCTGTTTGAAAAGAAGTATAAGTATTGGAAAATTTAAGGGAATAACAAGCAATATCTCGAAAATGGTTCACTGAACAAAACAAAATGTATACGACATAAATTGTGTATTTTAACGCGACCTACATTTTTTGTGCAGCAAAATTTTGTCTATCTCTTATGGTTTACCAGTTATGCAAAAGTCGTTCACAATGAAGAATATTTTTGGAGACATTCCCAGAAAATTCAAGATGTACATTTCATTTGTCATGAAAATATCTTAAACATATGATATTTTAATCAAAACCGTTAGAGCCTTTTTTGAGAAAATTAAAATTTTCGAAAAATGTTCCATATAAAGGGTAATCTGGGGTGGCGGGATTTTCTTGAAAACCTTCGTGTCGAATCTCTGGAAGATACTGAACCTAAATACCAAGTTTGGTGTTTATCCAACTGTTCGTTTTTGAGTTATGCTGTTCACAGACACACACACGTACATGTTTCCAAAAATGCTTTATTTGGATTCAGGGGGTCTCAAAACATGTATTTCCGGTGAAATCTCGGTATCGAATTTTTGGGTGGAATACAATACTTCGCCTACTTAGTATACGTAGTAGAGAAAGTAAAAATGTCTATCAGCTATTTCTAGCATAACATATATAATTGTACTGAATCAAGATTTACGCGAAATTTATTGCTTTTTAAGAACGAAGCATATCTTCTCGGAAAACTTGTTCAACCTTCCAGGATTAGACATTTCAGGATATAACCAGAAGCTACGGTTGCAAGGATGTATAAATATGAAAGAGGATATTAAAAGTAATATTTTCGCATAAAATATTCCTAATATCATTTTACGTCTTCTCTTATCTCCATACAGAATATAGCATCCACGTTGCATGTTTATGCGACAGAAATGATTTGAAGCTTCGAAATTGCGTTCCTAGGAAAATGTGACTTCCTTGTGGAGCCTTTTCATGTGCTGTGTTCTGTCTTAACCCTTCTTTTCTGTTTGCAATGAACGCATCTGTTCATTTTTAATAACTGCGTAAGATGGTGCTGCGGGAGACGTAAAAATTACTGTCTATATTTTTAGCCTACCCCTGTTTTATTTATCTGTGAAGCTAAACAAATTCTTACTGAATGCCTCTGATTTTAAAATAAAAAAGAAGAGTAAGCAATTGAGTAAAACACCGAGTTAATCCAATGACATTTCAGCAACTTCAGCCTCCCTGGCGTAGTTGGTTAAGTGTGGATATTTCCCTCTTCCCACCCCGCTTCTTCCCCTCTGTCGCTTCCTTTATTCCTCTCACACCTCTCTCCTTCTTTACCTTGCCCCCTCACCCTGTGCAATGCAACTGTCATGTTTTCTCAAAACCGGCATTGAACTTTAAAGAAGTTATTTGTTCTGTTGTATTGTTATTACGCATTGGGAGCCAATTTGAAGAAGGTAGTTTCTGCCCCACGTATGAAAAGCCAGTTTGAAGAAGGTGTATTAGAGTTCAAATGTTGGGGAGCCGAACTTGAAGTAGTTGCAACCGCACGTATAGTAAAAATTTTCCGGTAGGCTTTGCCCCAAATGTACTTTCCGGTGGCCTTTGCCGCAAAAATGTTTAAAAAAATTATTTACTTTGTAATTTTAACTGTTTCTTTAAATATTATATATTTATGTTTGCCTCGGCTACGTCAGTATTTATTTTTAGAGACATGAATGTCTTAGCAGGAAGTGGTGCGACTGAAGAATGTAGGCTTACACAGATTTTTAAGTTTTTCTTCACTCCATTTATTAATGCTTGACACGATTTAAATACCACTTCACTGATAGAAAGAGTGAGAGATCTGTGAGATTTCCTTTTTTCTTTATTAAATACTTGCACTATTTAACACATAAACTATTTTTGTCTCACACAAAATACGTATTAAATTTCTCGAAGACGCATCATGCGTCCGTTTGGAAACGCTGTCTACAAGCAAGTGACTTCTAGATTTGTAAAGTTTGCTATATTTCTGTTTCTGATTGGCTAATCCTACTGCAATAGAATACCTTCATTTAACTAAAGATTTTTCTGTTTGTTGATTGGCTATTTATAGAAGGTCTCAAAATTTACATTATTGTTGCACCAGTAATGACTAGTAGCATTATTAAACTTTCTTATTCATTATTGCCTCAAGGTTACCTCATTGTTAGCAATGTTTAACCTATTATTCTTACAGCTCCTACATTATTAAATTACGTAATACATTCGCATAACATTATTACACATGTATACAATAATATAACTTATACAATGACTGTAATATACACTTTTTATATCTTGTTATATACACATATTGCTTTAAGGCGGGATGTTATTGAATTTATATATTATGTAATTAGACTGAAATCATTTAAGTGTTAAAAATACAACCTCAACTTCTTTTCTCGAATATAACTTGTACTTGATCTCCTATGCTTATTTATGAATATAAACGTTGTTCCCCGGCGTCGCTGCTTCTTGTCACTGAGGCGGCTGTAGACGCCAGTGTCACCATGCATTGCCACGGGCACCCACTATGTGTGACCCGTGCTTAATCACAGGTACTCTCTAGACGTGCACCTTATCCCTAACAAGGGGGAGTGGTCTCCGACAGGAGGATAAGGAGAGGCAAGTCATGCGAGAGGGATGGCGGATGTGATTGGGGTGACCCGAATCACCAGAATACTGGTGTTGATTAATTAATATAATTTAATAGATCATTTAGATCCCCATTCTGCGATGACAATACAAACATTAAACTTTCAATAAGCTTACCCGAGCATTAGATGATGCCGGCTGATGCATGGCAATGTTCTTTAAGTGGCACTTTTGCACGTGGAATTTGAAAATGGCTACCGATGAGGTTTCGATAGCACCTTCCGAAGATTACACTCCGAGTCCGAAAACTCGGACAATTGAAGTAACTTGTTGCTTCACGTATGGAAGGTTGAGAAGGTTGTTTATTTTAGGAGTAGTTGTATTTCGACTGTTGGGGAGCCGAACTTGAAGTAGTTGCAACCGCACGTATGGTACCCGCTAGCCGCTAACTTTGTATTTTTTCTGTTTCTTTAAATATTATATATTTATGTTTGCCTGGGATGCGTCAGTATTAATTTGTAAAGACATGAATATCTTAACAAGACGGGATGCGGCTGAGGAATATAGGCTTATACAGATTATAATTTTTACTTAACTCCATTTATTAATGCTTGACACGATCTAAATAACAATTCACTGATATAGAGAGCTGCGAGATTATTTATTAGTTACTTGCACTTTTTAACACGTAAACTATTTTTGTCTCACACTGAATACGTATTATACTTCTCGAGGACGCATCTCGCGTCCGGTTGAGAACAATGTCTACAAGCAACTGAATTCTAAATTTGTACAATTTGCCCTATTTCAGTTTCTGAATGGCTATTCCTACTCCAATAGTATACTTTTATTTAACTTAAGCTTTTTTCTGGTTGTTGGTTGACTATTTATAAACTGTCTCAAAATTTACATTATTGTTGCTCCAATAATTACTAGTAGTATTATTTAAGTTTCTAATTCATTATTGCCTCAAGGTTACCTCATTGTTAGCAACTTTTAACCTATTATTCGCACAGCTCCTACATTATTAAATTACGTAATACATTCACATAACATTATTAAACATGTACATAATAATACAAACATTAATAAAATGCCTGTTATATGCATTTTTATATTATATTATAACATATTGCTTTAAGGCGGGCTGTTATTGAATTTGTATATTATATAATTTGACTGAAATCATTTAAGTGTTAAAAATACTGCCTCACAATTTAACGTAAATCCCTGGCAGATTCTCAGTACAACGTCACAGCCAGGGAATTGACGTCATGCAAGTTAGCAGAACTACGGACACTGCTCCGAAAGGTAAGTGTCCTTCCTCGTTCGCTATACTGAATTTCTGAAATCTCTACTAAGATGTGAAATCTTTTAATTCCACCTTTTAGGGAAACGTATAATAATTCGCGAGTACCTAAAAATAGTAGCCAATGCATCGTGACAATATACCTCAAAACATGTTGTGTTTAAATTGATAATTAATAAAATAATTTAAACCTGTTCTACTATTTCAATATCTCATTAAACAGCCATTTCATGCAATTTATTACATTCCTAACAGGCCAGTTCCAACTATTTGCATTTTGCATCACAGAAAAAGCTTCAGCTTCAGTAAATATTCTATTATAAGTATGACACTTTTATTATAAGAATTATTTTATATTAAATAGTTGTAAAACCCGTACATTCTCTTGACGTTTGTGCCTATTCTTCTATAAACTATTCTTACGAAAGTTTATCTACAGTTATCATGCCACAGTACAATTTCAGCTCATATTTTGAAAATAATTTTATTATGTGTTTCTTTTTTAGATGCAAGAGGTATAGAGACTGAAACAATAGTCGCTATGTACTGACTGAAATTCAAATCTTTGCGTAACCTTGAGAAACAATGAGTGGTGAGTTTACACTACAGAAAAGTTTAAGTGTAAGAAAATTCAGACAACAAATATCTCGGAAATTATGAAAGTTACAAAATAGCTGACATATTGTTGTATGTTTAACAAAATCTACATTTCTCGTGTACTAAGTTTTTGCCTATCTTTTATGGTTTAAAATAAAACAAAATTACACAACATTTATTTCTAATGAAAGTTTGACAGACTACTCCCAGAAATTTCAAGACATGTATTTTATTAAACATGAAAATATTTTAAATAAATGATGTTTTAATCATAATCGTTAGATAAAATAAAAATAAATGCATGTAAAGGATGGTTTGAAGCTTGGGTGGTTTCCCGAAAATATTCTTGTTGCATCTGTGGGAAATACTGAGCATAAATACAAGTTTGATACAGAACCGACTTTTCATTTTTGAGTTATGCTACACACACGCGCGCGCGCGCATTAAAAATTCTTTAGATAGTTCACTAGTCCATTATAGGCGTTAACATCTTTCATTTACTCAAAATCGAAAAATACCACAACAGTTTTTGTCATGACTTTATCGTACCTGAACATAGAAAAAGCATCAAATGGACAATATCTTCTTTGATTTTGTATCCCTTCACCACAGTAATAGCAGTCAGATTAGAATAGCTCTCAAGGTTCTATTTTCTCAGAGATCCCGGATTTGATTCCTTGAGGGAATGTATTTTTTAATTAGCGTCTTTCCCTATCCAACGCAGAGCTTGGAAGTATGAACATGAGAGCGCATTTGTTTATGCTAAAGACTAGTAATACCAGTGACAAAACCACAGCTCAACGAGAAATAACACCATCCGTTGTTTCTCAAGTCAAAAGATCCAGATATGATCATAAAAGTTATTATGAGGCGCGTTTTTAAGGTAAGTACCGTTTAAATATTTTGCCGCTGTAGCGCTCTACTCCAACTTTCATATGTGCGATCACTTTCTCCATTCATTAGGAAGCCAGATGTAGCTGTAGGCTATCGTTACTTTGTGTTTTCCTGTTTTAGAGCGCTTCTAAATATTCAAAATAACCGAAAGACCAGCCAACTGTGAAGTCAGCTCAGTGATTAGCTTTTTGAATGCGATAAATGCAACGCTAGCAAACATTCATCGCCAATTGTGAGAAACTTATGGCGGGAAAATGAGTGACAATGCCCGGCCAAACACAGGCAAATAAACTCGAGATCTGATCGCATCATTTAGTTGGTCAAAAATTCGACCATCCTCCCTACAGTCCGGATTTGACACCAAGCTATATTCACCTGAAGAAGTTGCTTGGTAGGGAACATTTCAACGACGGTGATATGAAACTACAAGTGCAGTCTTAGCTTCCATCACACTGTCATCATTCTTTGGCGAAGGCATACGATAAGTGCTGGAATAAGGGCGTTGACTGTGGAGAAGAAATGTAATTAATGTTCTATTAGTTTTTAAAAAAATATTCGTACTTATTTTAAGAAACACGCCTTGTAATGGGACTACAAAACTGAAACAATAAAAACCAATATTGGTCAAAATACTTGCATGCAAAGATACATCATGCTTGCATGCATACATTTAGCAAATTATCTTAGAAATATAAAAATAAAGTTTCGACTTGGATTTTGTATGTTTTGGAGAAAACGCAGTGTAGTTTCTGGATAACCTCAATAGAAGATGTTCATGAGAAATACGGACCATTTTCTAGAATTGCGGAGAATCAGCTGTTTGATTTCTTCCCTCATGACAGTCTAGACTGCAAACATAGGTTTGAGATCAGAATATCCTTAAAACACACACCAATTATTAAGGAGTTTAATAAAAATAGTGTCCCAAAAAGGGGTTTTAAGAGAGTTAGACATATCAGTAAACCTTGTATCTTCCGAACCAGAAAGATTCGCAGAGTTATATTTTCATCATAAAGCATAAAATATCGCATTTTTCACGTATGGAATTCTCAGTTTGCGCAGACGCAAAATAACTTTCCTGCCGCTATTTTCTCTTTCCTAGCTCGTTTTTGGTCATCCTACTTACTACCGCATTGCCTTAAAGAAAATTACTTTAAGAAATGCAAAGCATTCGAAATCTTCCTAAAACCTTAATTACCCTTAAGGATAACTACATTTTCGACAGATGTAACACTACTGTTTATCAGTTTATAAGTGCTTGATGAAAATAAACTATAACTAAAGAATTTAGGAATCTGTATTCTCGGATATATTGCCTGTAGGTAACTATGCTTTTGTGATGCAGGTCACAAATAAAATATTTTAGCATAACCTTTTAGGAGTACCTAATGTTTGCTTCCTCATATCTTCTTTACAGTTTATCTTTCAGATAATATTCAAATGCTGTTTCCAGGGGACATAATGGTTATGAATTTTACGATAACTATAATCACTTGGTATTCCCCGGGTCTCTTTGATGTTTATTTTATTTTTAATGCAAACGAATCGGTTTACTTTGAATTTAAACCAGCGTGCTCTCAGACATTTTTGCAAAAATAGCATGAACAGGGCAAGCATAAATCGCAATCCACACCTGATTTTTCATTGAAAAACGCGCAGCACCTAACGGTGTTTGGAAAAAAATAAAGTTATAATACAAAACCTAAACATAAGTTTTAATATATGTATGCAATGCACTACCTCTGAAGTTTAATATGGTAACATTATGTCCTGAATGTTACATCTAAGACATTCAGGGCTATACTGTAACTTCGTTGCTAAGAGGGCAACTACAATTAGTTATTAGGCTTAAAGAACTGCTTTTAACAAACGTGCCACTATTTGGCATTCTATAACTTGTTTGTTATTGCGATATGTATTTATTTTGTTAGTTCCCTGGAGTGACTAATCAAAAACTCGTGCACTCGCGACAGCGTTTTCTTTTCACACTGCCGTCAGCGCCGTAATACCGAGTACAAGTGCTGATGGAGGAAAAGTGTGCTATGAAAACGACACACGATAAACTATAAAATATACGTTGAATTTTTATAATTTGCATCCATTGCTTAGAATAGCATGACTTACATTTTGTGGCGGCTCCAAATAATTCGATTTTTATGGGGAAAACTCGCCAAGCCGCTGAGCAGCTGTGGCAGTGGCCCTGTAAAATGAGTTTAACTGCAACACAGTTTCATTGTTTTGATGCAATTTTCACTAATTCATATCAACCCGAAATTATTGCTTAATTGTCCTTCTTTTTCGTCTTTTAATTATATATATATATATATATATATTCTTAAAGATGCAAATTTTTCTGATATTTTTATGTATACCATCATGCATAAGTAGTAGTAGATGTATTTATTAAGTACTTAGTATTACATTAAATGCATAACACAATCGCAAGGGTCATAAGACCGTACATGCTCTCAAGAAAAATGCCTGGTCTGTAAACGTGAACATTGCAGAATCGACCAGAAAAGAACTATTTTATAATCAACACACTATATGCATACATATAAAATGAAAAATACTCCGAATCACATACACTCACGCACACAAGTACTCAAGTACCTCATATATTTAAAGAAAATTTACATAAACACCTTATCTCTTAGTACACGTACTTCCATTAAGTATGCACCCAAGCTTGGTCAGGTTTGGCTATTTAGAATCAAGTCCCAGCGTGCTGTCTTCCGTCTGTTGGAAGCCAAAAATACTTCTGGTAATAATTTTCCTAACACCCTCCGTCTGCACGCATGCTGCCAAAATATGCGTCTAGTCTTCCGTTTCCCGCATAATGGGCAAATCCTCCTGCTAGCAACGTCAACAATCTTGCGAGCTTTCCACCCTCCCAACCTAAGCCATGCTATTCCCATCCTCTGTTTTATACCCAATTCCAAAATATGTTTCCCTGCCCCACCTAGTTTTTATTTCATTTTGTAGCTGCAATGTTGATCTTTGTCTACATTCAGATTCTATTTTCTGCCTGTTTGTATCACATAGTCGTCTTTTGACTTTGTTCACGGCACTCTGTATCAAGCATAAGTAGGTACTAATTCTTTTATTCATGATTTGGCAATGTTCAGCTTTGGTTCAGCTCTGTGGACATGTTCTTGCATCTTAATCTTTGAATGAAGGCCATTATTGGCATCTGAAAATATCCATATTATTTTTAAGTATTCCTTAAGTGGAAGGTCGTATAAAAAGAAAGGTTAGTTTCACTAGTTGTGTTTTCTGGGGAAATGTTACAGCTACAAGTATTTTATTTCGGATTATTTTTCATATGCAAATTTACTAAGTACGAATTACTATTTTATAACCCCACTGACTGTTATGTTCTTCCTCTTCCAGCAGCATCAGTATAAATTTTCTATGGCTACGAGAAACTAACGTTCTACGAGCCAATTCTTTAAGCATGCATCTAAAATAATTCTGGAAACGAGAACGTATCGCTGTACTATCTTACAGCTCTCAGAAGTGTTCAGTTTCTAAGTCTAACCTAAAAATAAGGCAAATGAGTTCGTGAACCATGCAAATAAACACAGGATTTATCACCACTTTAATCTGAAATTCTTAAATCCATAACTGTTAGAAAAGCAGAATCAGACGACTAAGAAATTCAATTCCATCGCAAGGATTTGAACCATGGATCTCCCGGTTTTCGTCTGTTTGCTCTAATCACTGATCTACCATGGCAACATGCCGGACGATATTAAATTCTCCAACTGATTTGCATTTTTTCCCGGTAAACCACAAGGAGATCTCAAATTGTATTGAGATGACATACCCCAATGGCGATTTACAATACTCTAAGTACTTTAAGTTCCGGGCTTCATGGTTTCGACCACTATTAGATCAATTAAATTAATTAATTTAATTAAATTTTCATGCTACCAGCACAATGGTTAAAACAACCGGACAGAAACCGGGAGATCCGAAGTTCAAATCCCGGTGATGACACTTAATTTTCCAATTACCTGATTCTACATTTCCAAGCTTGTCCAAAACACGGCTTGTGTGGAATAACAATTAATTCTAGGAACTATTAGTTTTTATTACGATACGAGATTACGCAACATTTATTTTCCTATTAAAATTCGTTTCTTAAAGCTTAAGTTGGGAGCATCATTTACCAATGCTATCACACGGAACATTTACTTACTCAAGCGTAATCAGTAATCCGTAACATTTATGTTTAACGCTAAAACGAATATACAAACATTTGATAATTAAAATGACAAGCTTCTATAGTGCTTTTCCTCTTAGAACAGCATTAATATGAGTCCATGCAAATCTGTTGCGTAACAAACGCGTTAGCAACAACCAAACTTTTATTCTTAACGTCATTTTGTTTTCTTACGAAGTTGCAGAATAACAATCAATTGGTTACCGGTTTTAACAGAATGTTAACCCTTAAGGGAATAAGGTAGTTTGAACATATGGAAATTACACCTTAAGTGTATTAAATTACCACTGCTTTTAAAGTTCTCACTGGTTTTTCTTGCAACTTTTATGAATTATTCTATAAATCATGACAATTATTTCAAATGCTGGTTTGCATTGATAGCTTAAGTAGTTGAGTCCATAAAAATTATTTCATTCAGCAGAATAATAATAAAATTTACTCTTAAACTATGTGAATTCATGTACCTTTTTCTCTGATACTGCTTACAATACACAATCACAGTTTCACATGCTTGTTCTTAGTATACTTAGCTATCTTCTGGACCTCAATTATTTAGTTGTGCATATTAGTTCACTAGAAATTGAAAAATAAGTATTTGCAAAGCCAAAAAAGGAAAAATGTGGAAAATTTACAATGTTGTTGCTTTCTTAATATCCCTAGTATACATTACTAAATTATGATTGTGGTTCAGAACGTTTAACTATGTGTTGCATACATGCACTGAAAATTTTAGCTCTCTACCTCTCATACCTTCTGGGATAAAGGCACATAAGTATCCAAAAATGTTGTTTTGATAAAACTGAATTTAAAGCTTGAACATTAAAATTCTGACACACTTCCGTACATTCCAGGGTCGTAATGATCTATACCTTCATTCCTGGATTGCTTCAGCTTTTCTTATTGCCTTCTCTATGTCCTGGCCTCTTTTGTTAATTGCTGAACCGCTCGCTGGGCATGATATAGTCTTTCGTTGTTGAAAGATACAAAAACGTTCTAAAAAGGGGCGTTGCATGACAGCTTTAAAGGAATGCAACCTAGCATTCAAATGAAATGTAAATGTCTTAAAAACCTCTTAACCCTCCAAAATTATATATTTTCTGAAACTGGAAATAATAGAGATTTTATTAGTGCATATAATAAAAAATGTTATTTTTGATCAGAGTACCTTGTGTCCTTAACAAAACGTTACAGAATAGCCCTGAATATCTTCAACTGTTTGGAATATATTCCTGTAGGATGGTAATGACATCACTGCGTGTTGAAGCATTTCATATGAAACGCTTGTAGAAAAAATGCCCAGTGATACCATACAAATAAATGTCACATCAGAGTGTTGTACTGATGTTCATGCAGTTGATGAGGGTTGCTGGGACCAGCATTGGTAATTCTGCTTGTTTACACATTGTGTGTACTAGTGTGCAAGCATGCTTCATCTGACACGATTAACACTAAACTCCAAACAGTACACGACACAGGGGCGTTTAGCACTGACACTGGTTGTCGAAGAGGCTATGCCACCAACTTATGAACAAGAAGTTTATGGTTCCTAACCTGCCAGAACTTCCCTCGCTTGCTGAGATATTTTCTCTAAGATTTGCTCGTCCTCCTAAAGATAAATGCCGAGGAGATAACCTAAAATTTACAACTAGAACATTCCTTTCCCATATTTCCTTTCCAATTACCATTTAATGCATATATTATTAGTGACCGGTCTAGAGGGTGCTTGTATGTTAAGGTGATGTTACATCATGTAACAAAATCTTCCGTTGAAGTAATATTTTTCGTTGTTTGCACCACGCTTTTGGAGCCAATTTGAAGTAGAGTTTGTTGCTGCTAGGTATAGAAAGTCAGTTTGAAGATATTGTATTATATTTCGACTGTTGGGGAGCCAAACTTGAAGTAGTAGCAACCGTACGTATGGTAAAAAGTTTCCGGTAGCCTTCGCCCCAAATGTACTTTCCGGTGGCTTTGCCAAGGTTTAAAAAATATTAACTTTGTCATTTGACTGTTTCTTTAAATATTATATATTTATTTTTGCCTCGGCTGCGTCAGTATTATTGTTAGAGACATGGATTTCTTTGCAAGGCGTAGTGCGGCTGAAGTATGTTGGCTTATACACATTATAATGTTTACTTCACTCCTTTTATTAATGCTTGACACGATTTAAATAACACTTCACTGATATAGTGAGCTGTGAGATTCTTTTGTTAATTACTTGCACTTTTTTAACACGTAAACAATTTTTATCTCACACTGAATACGTATTAAATGTTTCGAGGTCGTGTCTCGCGTCCGGCTAGGAACACTGTCTACAATCAACACGTCCAGTTATAGGCGCTGTCTACAAGCAACTGACTTGATTTCTACCGCCTAAATTTGTAAATTTCTGTATTTCAAGTCTCTGATTGGCTATTCCTAATCCAATAGAATACTTTTATTTAACTTAAGCTTTTTTTCTGGTTGTTGATTGGCTATTTTATAAACTGTCACAAATATTACATTATTGCTTCCAAGAATTACAAGTAGTATTGTTAAATTTTCAAATTCATTTTTGCCTCAAGGTTACCTCATTATTAAATTACGTAATACATTCACATAACATTATTGAACATGTATACAATAATATAAACATTTACAATAACTGTAATATACACTTTTTATATATTGTTACATACACATATTGCTATAAGGCGGGCGGTTATTATACTTTTTTATATAATTTGACTGAAATCATTTAAATGTTCAAAATACTGCCTCACTGTGAAGGAATCTGCAAAAAAACAGACATTTACATATCTCATTGCCCAAAAGAGTAACCTATTCGATACTCATAGATTAGACAACTAGAAGCACATTTTCGTGTATCCCTTAGTGCTTTGGCAGTTCCACTTATGCCATGCTGAGGAATATTACTGAGATTTCCACTCTGTTTCCATAAAGTGGCCTATTTTAGGGGTTCTTACTTCGAGGGCACCCTATTTCCTAAGTCGATTCCAAGCAACAATGTGTGAGTACTGGCATACCTAGTATCAACCCACGATCAAGGCTGATTTTATTTCTTGAAAGCGTTGGTTAATATCGTTTCCACTGCGATGTAGTCGCGATTATCGGTAAACCAGCCCGCTGAGCCTAACCCAATCTGTTCTCACAATACCTGGAAGAAGCTATATGTTTAGCCCAATGTTCCTCTAGAAAGATTACCCATTCAAAAGGTACTTGCAGTAATCAGCATTGCTATCTGATAAAACCATGTATCTTACAGTTTTGCAAGAATTAGGCGATTTTATAACATAATTTTATCGACCGGGTTAGTTTGACTGCCATTGCTTTATACAGGGTAGACCATTTAATTTTAGACTGTACAATATCTCCAAAACTAAGCGTTGTAGAGAGAAATGTCTTTAATAGACGTTGTTTGATATTATGGGGTAAAGTAGGTGTCATTAGTCGCGTTTTGTTTGAAGGAAATTAAGATGGTCATTTTAGAGTCAATTTGACCCTAATTGTAGATTCCCATTAAAAGAAATTAAATTGACTCTAAAATGACTATCATAACGTCCTCCAAATAAAACACGACTAATGGTATTTACTTTCCCTCATAATATCAAGCAACTTTTATAAAAGACATTTCTTTCCACAACGCTTAGCTTTAGAGATATTTTACAGTCTCAACTTTAATGGTCCACCCTGTATATCTGGCCAAAAAAACATAAACATCACATCTATTTATTTTCAGTCTTTTTGACGTGTTCTGTTGGTCATGTCGTCACACGATATAGGAACACCGTAATATATAACGTGGTGTTCTTATTTTTATATTCTCTGGAGAAACATGTTATTTATGTTGCATACTTAACTGATCTATGATTATTTTACATTACTAATTTTTCTTTGAACAGAGTTCAAATTTTAACTGAAGCCACTTGAATCCATTATTATCTCGTGCCTACATGCCGAAATATGGTATTGCTGCTTTTCTTTGAGGATGCCCCTTGTTTCAGAAGGCTAGAGCTATTATTAATGGAAAGGAAAATCTTTCGTGTTCATATATAATAGATTTCGATACAACTAATTCTAAGAACAAGTTTATGACGTAAACAATTATTTTAATTCAATAGGCTTTTGCCTGTCTTGTATAGTTTACCATCTACCTCACACTCTTCTTCTCAGACTGTCAACAAAAAATTCAAATAAATCGCGTTATTTGCCAGACAATTCCTATATATTTCGACCATAAACAATTTTAATAAAAATTGTTACACTAATTTTGGGAAAATCGAAAAATTATCAACAGTTTTCCATGTAAATAGTTGTTCTTGGAACGAAAGAATTTTCGGGATTCTTCGCTTACATTCTTAAAACATGCCTTTTTAACTTTTGTTTGATTTGGTGTTATCCCTCATTCTTTTAAGTTACATTGTTCACACACAAGTGCTCTCATACTTCTTTGGCTTTGAAATATACCTTTCTCCATTCTCCAAGATGAAGGAAAAATCAGGTGATGGCGCAATTTAAACTGTTTTCTCTTTCACTAGCGAAATCAACTCGCACTAGTCGTAATAATTCCATTGATGTTAGGAAGTCTAGCACTGCAGCCAGAGCTGTCTTAACCGCTCCTAGGGGAACCATAAGGCAAGAATTTGATGACAACTGCTGTTATGAATTACTTGGTTGTTAATCTCGAACATAAACTATGTTTTGGTCATAAATGTAAATTACTTGCAAAGATTAATTTGCAGCACCTAAGAAGACTAACCATAGATAGCCATTATAATCACACTTGTTCATCCCTCAAATCATTTATTACCACACAACAGACAACCCTTAGAACGCACACATTGATATAAGGAAAACAAAGCTTAGGTGCTTTTAAAAATTGAGATATACAGGTTCCACTTAAGGCTTGCTTGTCTCTAGCTACTCGACAACAAGCAAAGTAAGTGAGCTTGCGTTCTTACACGGCGTGCAAGACAGAATGCACGAATACTGAACGTACCAGTTGTGGTAAACAACACTGGGTTCTTTTAAGCAGGCAAAGCTTCGCTGGCTGGACTCTGATCTTTATGGACTCTACTGAACAGTGCTGAACATCCGGCGTAACTAATTAGCACTATGTTTCTATATCTCGTTCAATGCAGTTACGGTTCTGGGAAGTAAAAACTAAGAAAAAAATTTTGATGTGTTTACTCACATTACTTTCTCTACTCTTCTACAAACTGTTTTTACAAACGCTATTGCACAAACTATTTATTGCTAATTTTCCTGTAGGTGGAAGGGAAATCTGGTAGGCTTTAAGCGATAGTCAAATTTTTAAGAGCTGGTTGCTATGTGGAGCATTCGATTCTCTTTGCATGTCCAGGATAAAAAAAAAACAAAAAACGAATTCCCATTTGAGAAAAAGTATAAGTATTAGAAAATTCAAGCAAATAACAAGGAATATCTCGGAAATAGTTCACTGGACAAAATCAACTGTGTATGATATAAATTTTGTACTTAAACAAGATCTACATTTTTTGTGTAGTAAAATTTTGTCTATCTCTTACTGTTTACCAATTATGCGAAAGTCATTAGAATGAAATTTCAAGATATACATTTCATTTTCCATGAAAATATCTTAAACATATGATATATTAATCTACATTGTTAGAACTATTTTTGTAAAAATTAAAATTTTTTAAAAATGTTCCATGTAGAGGGTGGTCTGGGGTGGGGGGGTTTCTTTAAAATCTTGGTGTCGCATCCTTGGAAGATACTAAACTCAAACACCAAGTTTGGGATTTATCCAACTTTTCTTTTTTGAGTTATGCTGTTCACAGTTGACAGCTTCACACGGACACGTTTCCAAAAATGCTTTATTTGGATTCAGGGAACTTCAAAACATGTATTTCCGGTGAAATTTTGGTATAAAACTTTTGGGTTGAATGGAATACTTGCTATATGTAGTAGAGAAAGTAATAAGTAAAGCATTCCCTATAGGAGGTCAAGGAGAGAATAGCAGGTGAAGAATGCTTATAAACCCGTAACAAAAGATGACTGAAGTTCATGATGAGAAAATTGCTTATGCGTTTATGAACGTATACCAAATAAGACAAGCACTACATCAGAATGTTTCGTATGCTACGCTACTTACTCTAGGTTTAAAATATTTATCAATTCTTTATGTTTTCCAAGTTTCACGAATAGTTGAATTCGTAAATTATATTCATTGATGAAAGCAACCCATAAAAATTAATGAATTACTGTAACGGGTGCTGGTTTGCTAAATTATACTTACAATAGTTACCTTTTATAAAATGTAATTCTTAATTTTTATATACTACTTGTAAAATTGTAATCGACATATTTTGGAAATTAATGTACATTGCATCGGGTGTATGACAACTTTGAATCCCAGCGCTGGTAAAGCGCACGCCAAGGATATAACAACAGTCATATCATAGATAATAATTTTACCACGTATCATAATTTCTTTATCATAGCATTAAAATGTCACAATTTTCTACGGGAATAAGCAATATTTTTTATGAAATTTGAGGTATAACTACGACCGAGCGAGGTGGCAACCGGTAACGCCTACGGCTCTCGTCGGGAGGTCATGAGTTCAAATCCCGGGCACCGGCCAATTTTTACGGTCGGTCAGTACGTGAATGCTGATCCGTGAATTATCCTGTAATAACCACATTTCGTTTCCTTCTTCATCATCGTACCAGACATTGACTTGTAAGTGGGGGTGTAAATCCCTCAAAGAGGAGCGTAATCCGTTAAATAAGAGAGAAGAAGGTCAACAATAAATACTTTTAGCGTAATAATTATTAGGTGCATTGTTAAAAGTGATGCTCTACTCATTGAAGTAATTTACTGGTCGACTTTTTGCATTCGCATCACTCGGCTCTGTTGATGTTGATCACAGAACGTTTTCGGGAAGCGTCTTTCACATCTTCAGCCTGGTATATCGACTAAACCCGCTACTCTTCCCTGAGGCCCTATATATCCAGTGGGAGGTGAAATGGCTGACCTCTGTTGGGAGAAGTTCGAACTTAGTTCATGTGCTTTTATTTGCATCAAGTTTGGTTAAACTGCTCTCTGTGGTGTCGATGGAGAACTCCTCTGTATACCCTTCCGTCTTCCATGATCTTGGCATTATGCCACTGCGCAGAAGCGGCGCAGGGCTGTCAAGGGTACATTTATCAATTTTGACCTGTAACAGTCGTTGCTTTGTCTTCGTGCTGCGAAGTGTTTCGACAAAACGTGTGTTATGTGTAATTTCTTAGGAATGTTATTCTCTTGTTATTCCACGGAAATGTCTGTCAATAAATTCACCCTTGAACAGCGTATTTTTATGTACGATACATACATGGAAACCGAATCAGGTGTGTAGACAATTTCAGGCGGCAATTTCCTGGTTATCCAGTTGCGGGTAGAGACATGGTGAGAAGTTTGGTCAATAAATTTAGAACAACGGGATCATTAAGCGCTAAGAAATAAAGCTTATAAGAACAATCGCCACATCTATAGACGAAATTAAGGACAATATAAACACAGAAATGCATTCGCGTAGGTGGACACCACTTTCAACAACACTTAATAACAAGGTCAGTACCCATTATTTATATGTGTATGTGTTATTAACACTCGTGAGTAAGTAACGCGGAAGTTACGGAACGGAAAACCCCGCAATGTAGTGGACTGTGTGCGGAGAACACATTCCGCAATCCGCAGCCTTAGTATAAAACCAAGGTAGTGCATATATCTTGAATTTTCTGGAAATAGCCTCCGAAATCCTCTTTATTATAAATGACTTTTGTATAACTGGTAAATTGTAAGAGACAGACAAAATCTTATACAGAAAAATGTAGAACCCGTTAAGCACACAATTTATGTCAATTTTTTTAGTTAACCGTTTCGGAGATATACTTTATTATTGGTTTGAGTTTAAAATACTTATACTTTTCTCAAATGGAAGTCATTCGTTTCTTTCTCCTGGTTATGTAAAGAAAATGGAATTTCAAAGCTATACATAGTGACCAGCTCTTAAAATATTTGATTATCGCTTAAGCCTACTGTATTCCCCTACTCCCATTGTATCTATAAGGAAATAACATATATTGTCTAAGCAATAAGCGCAGCCGTGAGGCAGAGGAAGCTCGCTGAGAAACATATTACGTCACCATTCCCGGTGCGTAGTATGTACAGGTCTGAGTAAGGAAATGCAGCAGTTGAGTTTGTTAGTCACAGTAGACGGGTTCGTAAACAAGTCAAAATGCAAACACCGCCACGCGAAGTCATACGCTCACAAAGTAGGAAAATAATATTCAATGTGTTACAGTTTAGTAAAAGAGAAACATAAAATATGTTTAACCTATTCGTAAAGGTAACATATTCTGTTACGTGTATTGTGTTGATGTTTTGATGGTCGGACTGTACTGTACTCTGGTTCGGGCGTTATCTCTCCTGTAAACCTAGATATGGCACAATATCGACCTCGCTTGAAAAATGCACTCTTTCATCCAACAGGTAGTAAGTAAAACCATTTCTACAAATGTTTATCTCGATTAACATTAAGCAGACTGAAGAATAAGCTTTTGTGAGAATAGTTTGTTGAATAATGGGTAGAGAAAGTTATGTAAATGCAATACATCAGCATTCATATTAAAAATATGGGAGCTGCAGTATCATTCTAAAAATACAGTTACAGTATATGCATTTTGTTTTATTTTATATACCCTTTTGAAGTCTATGGTCCTATCGTGAGCTTTGACTCTAGAAACAGCTGAATAATTTCTATTGTGCTTCGTATAATAAAATGTGTAACAAATTAAAAAGAAATTTCTAATTTAAAAGACTATACAAAAGCTTAAAACATCATTCCTTTGCCATTTAATTTTTCATGAAATATTGAAATGCTTTATTCGGAAGTTATGCTATATTCCTTTTTTATTAGTAATTTTAACGCATTTGAAGCTTTATCTGCGAAATAATTACTTTAAAAATCTTAATTATGAAAATAAAACAATTTCTCATTTTAAAGAAACGCAGGTAAGTAATCACTTTTAATAGCTGCATTGTGTTACTCATACGAGGTGTGATCAAAACGTTTCTGGAATGGCTTCACAACAATGTTGACGCTGAGATTTCTTTAATTCTTACCCAAACTGTACATGTATTGTTCCTTCCCGATAAAAATGAAAGGTCACATGACTTCCTGTGACCATGCAGTGACTAGTTAGGCGTTCTGAAGTGAACACGTGTTTTGCGTGTGCTGCGTTTTTTCCGTGTAGCAAAAATGTCAGATTACGAAGAACAAAGAACGAACATCAAATTTTGCCTTCAATTCGGTAAAACTGCAACAGAAGCCTATGAAATGTTAAGAACAGTTTATGGGGAGGACGTTATGAGCAAAACTCAGGCATTTGAGTGGTTCTCGAAATTTAAAAGTGGTGTGACATCAGTTAAAAATGCATCGTTCGGTGAAACCCTGTTCCAGCAAAACTGATGAAAATATCAATCAGAAGAGGGAAATGGTCTTAAATGATAGGCGCATTACAATAAGAGAACTTTCTGACTCATTAGGACTCTCCTTTGGAAGTTTTCAAAGCATTTTGAAAGAAAATTTGGACACGAGAAGAATTGCCGCCAAGTTCGTGCCCGGCCTGCTTTCAAATGACCAAAAGGAAAGCCGTATGATTGCCTGCACAGATCTTAAAGAACAGCTACAAAATGACCCACAGTTTATTGAGAAATTATTACTGGTGATGAAACATGGATTTATGGGTACGATCCAGAAACGAAGCAACAATCTTCACAATGGAAGAATCGTTCATCTCCACGCCCGAAAAAACCAGACAAGTTCGATCCAAAGTAAAGTCAATGATGATTGTGCTTCTTGACATTAAAGGCATTGTACATAAGGAATTTGTGCCACAGGGTCAAACAGAGAATCAAGTGTTCTACAAACAAGTGCTGCAAATATTAAGAGAGAATGTGCGACGCAAACGGTCGGAGAAATGGAGGAGTGGTGACTGGTTCCTGCATCGTGACAATGCGCCCGTGCACAAAGCCCTTTCTGTTCGTCAATTTTTGAATAAGAATAGGATGAATACTGTTCCCCATCCTGCCTATTCTCCAAATTTGGCACCAGCGGACTTTTTTCTTTTCCCACGACTTAATGCGGCTCCGAGGACACCGTTTTGAGGACATTCATGTCATCCATCGTGAATCGCAGAAGACTCTGAACATGTTGAAAGAAGAGGACTTCCTGAGGTGCTTCCAGCAGTGGCAGAAGCGCTGGGACAAGTGTATCAACTCCCAAGGAGACTACTTCGAGGGTGACGGTGCACATTAGACAAAACAAACTTTTTGATCACGCCTCGTATAAACACAATAAGTAAACAACTGCTATACTGTGTAATACAAAAATGGAGTTTTATTTATGGACGCTCTTTAACTACTATGGTTCTTAGCGTCCCATTCTATATTGGGCGTGAAACACCTGTAATTTTGCTCAGAGGCCTCTTTATCAGGCTTGAGGTTCTTTTACGTGCCGTAAATCTACGACACGGGACCACCGGCTTTACTTCCCTTCCGAAGGAAGCCGTGCTAACGATTTTTACGCCCGAAAAAATCCATCGCCCTCCGCCGGGTTTGAACCCGCGACCTTGGGAACCAGAGGCGTGTAATACAGAAAGACATGTTTTGGGCAAGTAAACCAAAATTTGTTCCATATAACTTTGCCCCATATCTCTTAACGGCCACGTGCACTAGTCACCAGTAATTGTCTGCTGTCATGGAATAGATCGTTATGCGATAAAAACACTTCCTTATTAATATGATCATTTATCTTAATGTATTCGAAGATAATTTCCAAATTTACATTTTCATAGCCATATGAATTAAATATATTATGTAACAGATTTAATACAACTGGAATGCATGTAAATTCTTATCAACAAAGAGATGGGAGGATCCTTCGGCTTAAATATGCCTCTCATAATGACGAAAATACGTACATCAATCACGACAATTTGTTTTTTCGCTTTTATCGCCTGCCCTTGCACTGCACTTGTTTATCACCCATCGAAGGTGTACATTATAGCCAACCATGGGAAAGGGGAAGGAAACGCAGCGGGAAAGAGTACATGTCTGCGGAGCAAAGTTGTATACGAAACTTTGTAGGAGTTCCACATCTTGCAAATTGTCGGGCAATGCCTGACACTAGCGGGAATGTAGCAGCCTGCCAAACTGATTTTATTCGACGATAGTGTTTTCCATCCACTTCTCGTGCATGCTGCCATGGGGGAAATTTGAATTTCATTCATTCAGTGCTGGTAAACTCCTACCTGCGTGTTTCGTCTATTTTACTCACTAAGTACTAGAACTATATTAAATCCTCTAACTTTTAATATATTTATTATGGCAGACATGGAACATAATACACGACAGTTGGACTTTGTCATTTATAACTTAGCTGGATCCTTACTTCCTATTTATTTGTTAATATTTACTTACGATCTAATGCATGCAGCAACTTAGCATCAGCTAGAAGTTACTGATTTCTTTTTAAAGTAGAAAAACCAGGCCGGAATAATTGATCCCTAATTTTACACCAAGGTTAGCGTTGATGACCTTGCTACTGGAACCACCATGCGGAACAACTCTTAGTAAATTATTAATTTTATCTCGATGTAAGTACTATTTCTGTTGTTCACTATCGTCGAAAATATAGTATTCAATATGTTTTGCATTGGAACATCTCTGAAGTACAAAAATACTCGACTTGTCTCATATTTTCAAACCCTACATCGTTCTCCAATGCTACATTTATTATTGTTTGTTCAGAGGGATATAAGGACGTCGTAAAGTGGCACGGTAGCTATAACAAAGAGTCGCCATAAATTGCCGACGTGAGCACGAGCGACCAGTTTTCTATCCTCCCCCTTCCACCGTCTCAAAAGACTCTGAACTAACAATACACTTGTATCGCAGTATACTACAGGAAGAGTCAATGGACTATGACCCGGCTGCGCAGTGTTTTTCTGTCCACGTCCTCGGCGCTCGTTACCGTCTGCCGCTATCACAGAAAGGCGCGGATGAAACCATACAACATTTCTAAAACTACTTTTAAAGGCTTTACTTATCAACTTTATGAAAGGAGGTACGATACTGTCCACCGCCGCTTTCCATACATTTTGGCACCTCTTTACGAAACTATTCATCCCTCGCCGTAGTTCACATTGAGAAATGCTGGCAATTTCCTGGCCGATGTTTTGTTTTTATTCTTCCAGTGTGTGTGGGTTTGTCCTGTACACCTTATGCTTTAATATACCCCAGTGATAGAAATCGCAAGGAGTTAGGTCGGCGGGCTGATGGGGCCACAAATCTCTACTAATAATTCTGTCCTCAAACACACTATAATTGTTCTCATCGATATATTGTCTGTATGAATGTAGCAGACTCTTTTTGAAAAAAGGCAAAATCACGCTCCCTGTCTGTTAATTCCCTAAACAAAAGGGGGCAAAATTGTATTCACGTCAACTGTTGACTTGAAAAAAATTGGCTTTGCCTACTATACAGCTAGGTAGTTCGTCTTTCTTCTATACTTCAAAGATTAAGCAATAAATTCTGTTCCGTCAAAGATTCCGCAACCATCTCTTTCTGAATCCGTCCAGAGATCACAAAAAAGTTTATCACTGTAATTTAATCCTTCCCTCTCCTTTCTTTCTCTTTATATTCATTCTTTGTCTATGCGTTCTTGAAAAACTGGTGGACATTTTCCCTGAATTTGCCTTCAGATGCCTTCTTATCTTTAATTATAAATTTCCTGTACATTCAGTTCTTCTTTGGAATTACATGTTATGGTACATAATTTTGTTTAACTTTCTCTACCCTTCATCGTTTATTCGTGGGCATACAAAAGATTGTTACTAAAGTTTATTTTTCTATCTACTACATTTTAATCCGAATAAACCTTTGCAGAAATAGTTACATTACACATTATGTTATACATACAAAGGGAACAGCGACAATCAAATGTTCCAGAACCGGATGCTATGCACTGGCCTTAAAATTTCATACTGTTTCCATGCAATCACGAGAAACAACTGAATGTTGACAGGGCTTTAAGAGAATATACAAGTAATCAACAATTACAACCTTTAGTAACGGATATCGCAGTAGTGGCTTAGGCCACAAAAAGCTGAGGCAGTATTTTTAACACTTAAATGATATCAGTTTAATTAATAAGAAAATATAATAACAGCCCGCCTTAAAGCAATCTGTGTATAATATAATATATAAAATGTATGTAACAGTCATTGTATCAATGTTTATATTATTGTGTACATGTATAATAATGTTATATGAATGTATTATGTAATTTAACAATGTATGAGCTGTGAGAATAGAAGCAGAAAGTTGTTAACAATGACGTAACCTTGAGACAACAATAAATTATAAAGTTTAATAATGCTACTAATAATTCTTGGAACAATAATGTAATATTTAAAAACAGTTTATAAATAGTCAATCAACAACTAGAAAAGCTTTAAGTTAAGTAAAAGTATTCTATTGGAGTAAAATTAGCCAATCAGAGACTTGAAGTATAAATTTAGGCGGTAGAAGCCAGACGCTAGAAGACAGTGTAACTAACCAGACGCTACTAGGCAGCGTTCCCGAGCAGTTCGATACGTATTCAGTGTGAATACTGAGTGAATAATATAAAGTTTACGTGTTAAAAAGTACAAGTAACAATAATCTCACAGTTCTACAGTAGGATACATCAGTGAGGTGTTATTTAATCGTGTGAAGAATTAATAAAACGAAGTTAAATACCATTATAATATGTGTAAGCCTTCATTCTTTAGCCACAACAACCCCTGATAAGAAACATGTGTTTCTGAAAATTACTACTGACGCAGCCGAGGCATACATATATAATATTTAAATAAAATAAAAAATACAAAGTTGATTTTTTAAACGTGGGGCAAAGGCCACCGAAAAAGTGAATGTGGGGCGAAGACCACTGGAAAGTTTGTATCGTACTTGCGTGGTCTAAACAACTTCAAGTTTGGCTCTCCACCATTGGGGCAATAACACTACTTCAAAGCTTATTTGAAACAAATTGTATGTTTTAAAGATATCTTTATTTTTTGTATATTATTCGTTTTCTCTATCGCATAACTTCACCAGTTATAGAAGATTATACAAAATTGCCTCTGTATTTTAATCAAAATCGTTTGAGCCATTTTTTTAAATTAAAAAATGCCAAAAATATTCCTTGTGAAGGATAGTTTGGGGTAGAGGGATTTTCTTGGAAATCTTAGTGTCATATCTTAGCAAGGTACTGAATCTGAACACCAAGTGTGAACACACACACATAGACATTTTTTTGTAAAAATGCCTTTTTTGATTAAGGGGGCCTCAAAAACTGTATTTCCGGTAAATCTCGAGTTCGGGTTTTGAGAAGAATGCAATACTTTCTCTACCTAATAGATAAGTAGTAGAGAAATTAAAAAGGATGGCCGAAAGTCAAACACAGCCAACAGATAAGATTCAGAAATTCAACCATTTTGAAAATTTCAGTTTAATTTTGTAATAATTGGAAGGTCTGTCATTATTAAACAGGAAAGCCACTTGACACCTTTGCGGTTTCGTAACGTTCCTCTCAAGAACCCAGTCATATTCTTGCAAGCTATCCAAAATCGAGCTGCATCAAACTCTGGTAACATCTTAAAAGGTAGACACTTTTGCCTTCCCTATTCAGCCTTAGAAAATTACAAATTGGATTTTGATAGATTGTTAGTGAAGTAAATGCGGTCAAGCATCGCCCCGGTACCAGCCTCCTCTTGAGCTGGGAGCTTCGGTTCTCGTCTCCTGTCTGTTCGCATGTATTCAACTACCACTTTGCAGCTCCTTTGATCCGTCCGTAATGACCACTTGTAACGTAACCCCAGGGCTTAAAGTATTGTATACACAATTACACTAGTCTGCATGATATCGGATGACTGAAAACTAATAAGCGATTCTGACTCACCTTTTAATACTGATTCCAGAACTGCTTTTAGTTTTTTTCTATCACGTACACTTTTTTTCACAATTTCACTTAAAAAATGTAGAGATATAAGATATTCCTTCTGCCACTACACATAAAATTGAACTTGATGAAGCAATTTGTAAGGGCTCTACCGCAGAATGGACCCTGATTCAAGTACCTTTCCAAGAAATTTCACTTCATTACACAAAACAAATTAAACGCTGGAATTTTGATTGGTCCTCAAATAAAGAAATTGATGATGGATGAAGATTTTAAGAATACAATGAATGAGAGAGAAATAGAAGCATGGACCGCCTTCCGATCAGTTACTGAAAACTATTTAGGCAATAACAAAGATCCTAATAACAAGGCTATTGTCGAATCAGTGTTGGAAAATTTCAAGAAGATGGGTTGTAACATGAGTGTAAAGGTGCATTTTCTGCATTCACATATCGACTACTTTCCAGAAAATCTGAGACATTACAGTGAAGAGCAGGGTGAACGTTTTCACCAAGATATTAAGGAAATGGAGAGGAGGTACCAGGGGAGATGGAATGATGGCTGACTACTGTTGAATGTTGTGGAGGGATAGTCATCTTCAAGGATCTGCAAGGAAGTCAAAGAAGAGAAAGTTTGAGAGAAATTAACTGAAACACTTTGGCTTCTTGTTTTGTTAAAATGTAGTCATGAAATAAATTAGAGGAGTTCTTGAGAGTATTCTTAACATATTTCTTAAATAAAAAGTTACCTTGGTGAAATGGCATTTGAATACTTTTCTACGCTCATTAGTAAAATTGTCAAAACATTACTTATTTTGTATAAAAATCTGGAGTGATAGAAAATAACGGAAGCTATTTCTCGAATCAGCATAAAAACTTGATTCAAGAACACCTACGTTTAAGAAATCATCTGACAAAAGTTGAAAATGCAGACTAGTGTTATTGTTTCTTTTTAATTAATGACAAAAGTGTGAACAACCCGTTTATAAGTTAAGGTAGACAAGTCTCTAGTAGTGATATATTTGAGCAATCTACGAACACACAGCAAAGATTAGAGGACGAGAGCCGAAAATCTCAGTTTAATTAAGGGTCCGGCATTGGGTGGAGCTTGACCTCTCCAACTTGGTCAATAATCTGTCGCCCTCAAATTTGTAATCTTCCATGGCAGAAGAGGTCTCCTTCCTTTTACTTCCTTTGAAGAGGCCACTCTAGTTTCACGAAATCAGCATGTGTATAACATGGAAGAATACTACCGCGTCCGCGTGTGGAACCTTTCAAAATTTTGAGACATGCAATTAAACTTCTTGGGATTATGAGGCCTGCTTTCGCTGTTCTTGCTACTATTAAAAAATCTGATGTGTTGCACTCACATGACTTTCTCTACTCTTCTACAAACTATTTTTACAGACGCTTATTCTCAATTTACTTCATGTTAATCGATATAAAAGTTTGCAGAAACTATCTTACTGCTAGTTTTCTTGTAGGTGCAAGGGGAACATGGTAGGCTTTAATGTCGTCCTCCGTGGACTAGTGGTACCGTGCTAGCCTTAGTTCCCAAGATCGTGGGTTCAAACCCGGCGGAGGGCGATGGATTCTTTTGGGTGTAAAAATCCTTAGCATGGCTTCCTTCGTAAGGAAAGTAAAGCCGGTGGTCCCGTGTCGTAGATTTACGGCACGTAAAAAAACCTCAAGCCTGATAAAGAGGCTTCTGAGCAAAATTACCATCTTTCACGCCCAATATAGAATGGGACGCTAAGGACCATAGTAGTTAAAGAGCGTCCATAAATAAAACTCAGTTTAATGGTAGGCTTTAAGCGATAGTCAAATCTTTTAAGGACTGGTTTCTAATTGGGGCATTCCATTTTCTTTCCTTGTCCAGGACATAAAAAAACAATAAGGAATACCCATTTGAGAAGATTGAAAAATTTAAACAAATAACAAGGAAAATCTCGGAAATGGTTCACTCGAGAAAAAAAATGCGTATGACATAAATTGTGTGCTCTAACGAGATATACGTTTTTTGTGTAATAAAAGTTTGTCTATCTCTTACGGTTTACCAATTATGCAAAATTCATTCAGAATGAAGACGACTTTTGTGTACGTTTCCAGAAAATTCGAGATATACATTTAATTTGCCATTAAATTATCATAAACATACGATATTTTAATGAAAATCGTTGGAGCCATTTTTGAGAAAACCAAAATTTTCTAAAAATGTTCCATGTAAAGAGTAGTCTGGGGTGGGGAATGTTCTTCAAAATCTTTGAGTCGCATCTTTTAAAAATAATGAACTTTAATACCAAATTTGGTATTTATCTGTCTTTTCGTTTTTCAGTTATGCTGTTCACAGCACACGACACACACATGGAACTTTTTCTAAAAATGCGTTTTCTTATTCAGGGGGCCTCTAAACATGTATTTCCGGTGAAATTTCGATACCGAATTTTTGGGTGGAATGCAGTACTTTCCCTACTTACTATACGTAATAGAGAAAGTAAAAAATTAACAAATGTTTTAAAAACTATTGGAATCGTAGCTCCAAGCTATGACAATGCTCTTTTCATAATTTGTTTTACGACATTACTTCGATGCCAAAAGTCTGGGTGCTTTAAGTGGAAAACCTTAAGTGAATAAGAGATGTGGACATTCAACAGTCAGTTAAACGTGAGATGATCTATACTTACTTCATCAGTAATTAGCAAAAAATATAAAACCGAGTGAGATGATACCACGATAATGTGTGATTCCCGTGTTCGAAACCCATCGACCGCCCACTCTGACCTTGGGCTTTTTGTTGTTTTCCCTGGTCGGTAGGCGAATGCTGGGGTGTTTGCTTGTCTACCACGATTTCCTTTCCATAATTTCTCTTTTATTGCGTTTTCTTTTATCTTTCAGGTGTGCTTTTAGGTTTCGTGGTTTTTGGCGGCGCCGGACAGATGGCGCGGATTCATGCTCAAAGGAACAATACTCCCCTTGCGCACCAGAGGGCTGCTTAGTGGACCAGTCGTTCATCGCCCTCTCTAGGTAGATCCGGCAGAAAGAAGGGTCTTCAAGCTAGGAAATATTAGGACTTCCGAGCGTCTCTGTGGCCTGTCTACCCCTGTGACCTGTAACCTCCTGTAGTTACTTCAATCCGCAGTGCGTGAGGTGTCCCCATACGTCGTATGACTCACACCAATAAATATATAATTATATAAAGTGGCGTGTGTGTTGGGAATTAGAATATCAGGAAATATTGCAATCAAATGTTGCATTTTCAAATAAAAGGATTGCATTGCACGGTTTGTTGATGAACTTTTGGCAATTTCAAAACAGCAAGTCCTTTATAAAATATATCTCGGAGTAATTGAGAATCGCTTTAGAGACTTTCTGGGTGCATGAATCGATCAGAGGATTTTAATCTCCTTTCGATTACCTCGTTGCTGTAAGCCAGTTCATTAGTAAATATAACATCCGTGGTTCTAGCCCCAGGTATGGTACTCAATTTTTTAAAATCCCATTAGATTTTCAGGCTTACTCAAGATACAAGTGTGAAAGAGCAAATATCCAGCAAGCAGACCTATGTTTAACGTTCGAGCTCTAAAACAAAAACAGTAGCAATCACATCTATTATTGTTGTAGTGGAGCAGAAAGATACATGGCCAGCCATGTCAACCGGTAATGAAATTTAATTTATGACCATATGATTTATTTGAAACAGGCCTATTTAATATGGCTGACAGACACTCAGTAAAATTATATTATAGCGTATTTCAAATTAACAATATGGATGCTCCACACTAAGCGCTTTATAAGTTAAAGCCGGTATACTGAATTTAAATGCAAATATGGAGCTAACAAATGTAAACTAACTTATGCTTTCTATGCTTTAGGCCCATCTCTTATTAGTTATTTATTTATGTATGAATAGAGATTCTAGTAGCATTGTACTGAGACTAAAGGCAAGAAGTCTAAACCTAGAATGACAATGAATTTAACGTAAACGAATTTGACACAATATTAGTAAACGTTAAACACATGGAATAAGGGCTAAAGCTTTCCTGGCGAAGAACATACTCTAGACGTTCTCGTGCTTCAAGCCAGGTGAGGTGATGTTTTTAGATCATCCTGATGATGGAAGACATCCACGCTTCCGAAATGTCGATGTCTTGAAGCCCGAGAACGTCTAGCGTACGTCAAACACATGGCTTTAATGGAAGCATTTGGAGTAAACTTAACATGACCTTATGCAGCTTAATACCTTTTAATGCCAACATTCCTCTATCTCATATGTTTAGTTCAGTCATATTGGGTGGTATTAATAAAAACTTAAAACTCGCAATTTCTGAGCCATGACTCACTTCCATATTAATAAAACGCAACGACTCAAGCTTAGCGTGACCTACGACTTATCAACGACTCAACCCCTCCTTCTAGCGAGTCACGGCTCTAGTCGTGGTATTAATAAAACGGAACTGTGACTTCACTTTAAGAGCCATGGCTTACAATTTCTTAATCCACCTCAGTAGCTGTCTCAAACTTGAACGCGATGGCTTAGTTGCAAGTAAACGTCAGCATGAGAAAAGAAAAATACTATAAAATGCGCCGGGTTTCTGAACACTACAATTATAAACAACTTAATAGGTTTGAAAAGAGAACGTGAGGTGGCTCGCCCGGCATTTCCTTCCCGAAACTGTGAAGACCAGAGGAAAGGACCTTACTAGAGATGGAAAAATGAGAATATTTCTACGCTACATTGGGGACCCCGGATTGCAGTCTGGCCTGGCAGAGGACGTTGGCGTTTCACAAGGTAAAGTTTAAAATATATTTTTGGAAGCTTCTTCTCGCATTAAACAAAAATCGAGAGAAACTGGATCAAATTCCCAGCAACCGCTGCAGCACTGCAAGCTGCTAAATTTGAATGGCAGCATTATTTTGCGTTATTGCAATCTCTCAAAAACAGCAAACAGTTTTGTAACCTTAATTATTTAATATAACAGAGCCTTAATAGTATCAATAAACTGGAGAATAATCGAAAGTCGTCCTTACTATTCTTACCTCTTAACGAAACTAAGATGAATTTTATTCCCCTTGGATAAGGTCTAAAATCTTGTTTTCCCAGTTTTTCAGGGCTATGGGCTTGTTGCCTGTCAGTCGCAGATCAGTCTTTTAGGCAACGTTTCACATTTCTTATTTTCTTCGCTGGCTGGTCTTCTGTTAGGCGAAGATTCAGATTCTCTTTTAGTTTTCGCTGCACTTCGGTCATAGCAGAAGCCTTTTCCACTTGTCCGCAGGAAGCTCAGATTTGCTCATTATATCTTTGTGTTCACAAAACAAGATGCAAAGTGATTGCTTTCTCCAGTCATTTCTGATGGATACACTGCCACAAAAATACCTAAACTGAAACGAATGTTTACCGCTGCTCGAGAATAATGCATTTGCAATCAGGAAGAGGGAAAACACGAGTCAGAGACAAGCCATCATAGAGCCAAGGCTTAGCACGGAGGGGAAGTTTTTATTAATACCAAATCTGTGACTCCCGACTCGCTGCTACCGACGACTCGGTTTTGCTACAAGCTGAGGCAGTATTTTATATCACAGCACTGTGAATGCCAGAGTGATTGTAGTGTAAATTAACATTATTGTATGACATTGATTTGAGATGTTTGATATTTATAAGCATTGTTAGGAAATAAGTTTACACGGCCTCACTGAAACTGACAATAGGAGCGGATAACAATGAGCGAGGGGGTGAGTTGTTTATCAATTAGAAGAGACAAACAAATGACGTCAGATTAGCGCGCTTTTCTTTAGAAATGGAGGGAATATCTTCCCTAGAGCATATGTGTTCGTAATTTTGATTGGATATAAAAATAGACGCTAATGTTGGCGCGCTTTATTAACCAATAGCAGCTCTTTTATAATGTTTAGGCATATCGGGGTGAGGGAGTATAAATGCTGAAGTCAGTGACAAGTATCGCACAGTTCAACAGAATCATTCACGGCTTACACGTCACACAGTTCAACAGAATCATTCACGGCTTACACGTCGCGCAATTCTACAGAATCTCTCGCATCGTAAAGTTAGTTACAAAAATGTGAAATACGCGAATTAATAATGTGCGGCAAACAAGTGATTATAGTTACATTCGAAAATATAACAGTTTCAGTCGGGCGTGTATCAAGAGTAAATATGTGAAATTAAGGAAGTGTCACGGCAATAAAAGTGTAAAAACAAATTCTTTTATCAGTGTTATCTTTTAGTAACAACTCCTTTCCGTTTACACACCCTGTTCAAGAGATTTGCTCGACTGGGTAAGAATAGCTAGCCGGAGGACAATGAACTCAAAATTAAAAATAGTAAAACAATAACAGGCGCTCAGCAAATAACATAACACGAACGATACCGCGACAAAGCCATGGCTCATGACGACGACGACAAAGTTGTTGGCAGGCTGAGGGCAGCCCGAAGAAGTGTTATATAGTGTACCTACCCTTGCTAGGGTTTAACCACTGGTAGGTAGGAAAGGGTTTTGCAGGATGGCGGTTGAGACTGAGGTTGTGGGATGGCTCATGAGTCAAGACTCGCTCTTATTAATACCACCCATTGTCACGATCTGGGGAGGTTGTGACTGGAGAGCGTAGCTTACAGGGAAATCACAGAGACGCCAGAGACAACTAAAACGCTTGGCTGGAGCAATCTCACTATATTTTGAAGTGTTAGCTTTCTACCACACGATAGTTGGGTTTACAAAATGTAAGGAATGGTGACGTATTTATAAACATTACTAGGATTAATTCCCTTACGGAACTTACCTTAAGAGACGTTCCGCCGTATGTGAGGAGAGCCGATACACATCACGGCTATGGCAAGCCGCTAGTGGTGCCCATTGGAGTCAACAAATGACCATAGCAGTTCCAGCCAAGTTTCAACACAAACTTCCCCCCGAGCAGAGCTCAAGTGCTTGCTTATATAGTTCGAGGGATTCATTCTAATACCGTGGCATTTATTGCCAAATATGGTCTGCCAATGCTCTGGAGTTGCGCAAGCTTACGGTTTTCTAAGGATCATGTTATCCACAGGGTGCAGCTAAGTGATATGCAGAAAGGCACTATCCCTGAGGAAATTATGGCATAGTGACATCCCCTTGAAATGTCAAGGGGAGTGACAGACCGCTGTGTTCCTGTCATATAAACAACTCGCTAAGACTTAAGCAAAACTAAGAAATGTAAAATGCGACTGTATATGAGTTTAGAGGCTTATGACAGGCTAATAAAATAATGTCCATTAATATAAAATAATAAATATAACACGAATCTCCTTGGTCACGTTCGTGACAATATGTGACTAATCCAACTCAATCTGGGGTAAAGGCTTGTTTGTGAAATTACTAGTAGAACCCCCAACTCTATTCATTTTAACTTTCTCTACTACGTATAGTAAGTAGGGGAAGTATTGTATTCCACCCAAAAATTCGATACCGAGATTTCACCGGAAATATGTTTTGAGACCCTCTGAATCCAAAAAAAAAGCATTTTTGGAAACATGTCCGTGTGTGTCTGTCTCTGTCTGTGAACAGCATAACTCAGAAACGAACAGTCGGATAAACACCAAGTTTGGTATTTAGGTTCAGTATCTTCCAGAGATGCAACACGAAGGTTTTCAAGAAAATACCCCCCACCCCAGGTTACCCTTGCATGGAACATTTTTCTCAAAAATGGCTAACGATTTTGATTAAAATGTCATATGTTTAAGATATTTGCATGACAAATGAAATGTATATCTCAATTTTCTGGGAATGTCTCAAAAAGTATGCTTCATTGTGAAAGACCATAAGAGATAGACAAAATTTTACAAAAAATGTTGATCGCGTTAAAATACACAGTTTATGTCATATACATTTTTTTGTTGAGTGAACCATTTTCGAGATATTGTTTGTCATTTCCTTAAATTTTCCAATAGTTATACTTTTTCTCAAATAGAAATTCGTTATTCATTTTTTGTCCTGGTAATGCAAAAAAATGGAATACTCCACATAGTAACCAGCTCATAAAATATTTGACTATAGCTTAAAGCCTACCAATTCCCCATGCATCTACAAGAAAATTAGCAATAAGATTAACATCTCGATATCTCGATTAACATGAAGCATATGGAGAATAAGCGTTTGTAAAACCAGTTTGTACAAGAGTAGAGTAAGCCATGTGAGTGTAACACATCAAATTTTTTTACTTAAATGTGAAGATTGAAGCAGTATTTCATTGCTTATAATATAATTTAGATTCTGAGGCTAACTGTGGATTTCCGTGAATACGGAAGTCAGGCTTTCGGACACCCTTGGCGCGGTCACCACCAGCTTCACGAAATAGAAGCCAAGCTCTGCATAGCGTCATGCTGGCTTGGTTCGAGTCTAAATGTAAACCCCGTAGCACGTGGGTAAAAAT
The DNA here is from genome assembly GCA_030765065.1 of Deroplatys truncata. Taxonomy (NCBI): domain Eukaryota; kingdom Metazoa; phylum Arthropoda; class Insecta; order Mantodea; family Mantidae; genus Deroplatys; species Deroplatys truncata. The sequence goes on from CM060986.1 coordinate 139,530,773, forward strand.
TTGTATAAATTGAGGAGAAACGTGAGGCTCGTTGTCTAGTATTTTGTTGACTTCATCAAGTATACATATATTCATCGACGCTCCCACGAGCACGTGCTTAAGATGTGGGCGTGATAAATTAATTAAAGATACTAATATTCAGGGAGCATTTAAATATTTGAATCACCGTGATAATTGGGAGCGCGTTTCGTTTTTATTTAGTGAACGGGAAAATAAACTTATGCCACTATTCCCGTAAAGATCTCAATTAGCCTTTGCTCCGAGAACATTCTTGCTTGTAAAGTGAGTAATCAATAAACTGTGAATCAACGCAAATTGTGGTCTTCATTCCAACGTGGTAAACTTAGATACCCTGCAGTGTAAGAGTTACTCATCGGGCATTTGAGCAAGACAGCCTCAAGATTCTCCTCTTTTCTCTGCCTTTCTCATTTTCTCCCTTCCTATCCTCCCTTTCCGTCTCTTTCGCCTCTCTGCCCCTCTCTCCCTTTTTCCCACTCTCTCTCCTTTTCATATTCTGACCCTTTCTCTCATCTTATCTAGACATATATGTTATAAAAATCGGCAATAAAACTGCTTCTTTAGAGTATTAAACAAAATTTAGAAAATAAGTAAAAGGTTTAACAGTACACACAACCTTTTGTCTATTCCTTACTCTAATTATGCGACCAGAACATAACTGATAAACGGTTTGCATACTGGGCTTCAGAACACACCTGTGCTAGAACCTATTATGTGTCGATTTTGAAGTAGTTATTCTTATTTGCCCCACGTTGGGCGCCAATTTGAATAAGTTGTTTAAATTAGCCCCACGTATGGACGCCAATTTGAAGTAGATTTTGTAGGAGTTTGCACCACGCTTTGGGCGTCAATTTCAAGAAGTATGTTTTTATTACGTTGTTTGTTGCTACGTATGAAAAGCCGATTTGAGAAGATGGTTTGTTGCTGCTATGTTTGGAAAGTCAGTTTGAAGATGATGTAATATTTGTTGTATTATAGTTCAACTGTTGGGGAGCTAAATTTAAAATTCTTTGCAACTGCACGTATAGTAAACAGTTTCCGGTAGCCTTCTCCCCAAATGTATCTTCAGGTGGCCTTTGCCCCAGGTTTAAAAAATATTAACTTTGTAATTAAACTGTTTCTTTAAATATTTAATATTTATGTCTGCCTCAGCTGCGTCAGTATTATTTTAGAGACATGAATATCTTTGCAGGGCGTGATGCGACAAGAATGTAGGCTTACGCAGATTTTAAGTTTTAAATCACTCCTTTTTATTAATCTTTGACACAAATTAAATAGCACTTCACTGATATAGAGAGCTGTGAGATTCTTTTATTTAATACTTCGCTTTTTAACAAGTATACTATTTTTTCGTCTCATACGAATACACATTATATTTCTCTAGAGGACGCATCTTGCATCCGGTTACTATCATTGTCTGCAGGCAACTGAATTGATTTCAACCGTCTTAACTTGTAAATTTCAAGTCTCTGATTGGCTAATCCTACTCCAATAGAATACCTGCATTTAACTAAAGCTTTTTCTGGCTGTTTATTGGCTATTTTTAAACTGTCTCAAAATTTACATTATTGCTGCTCTATTAATGACTAGTAGCATTTAAACTCTCAAACTCATTATTACCTCAAGGTTACCTCATTGTTAACAACGTTTAACTTATTATTCTCACAGCTCCTACATTATTAAATTACGTAATGCATTCACATAACATTATTACACATGGATACAATAATATAAACATTTTAAATGACTGTTACATACATTTTACAAATTATTACATACACATATTGCTTCAAGGCGGGCTGTTATTGAATTTACATATTATATAACCAGACTGAAATCATTCAAGTGATAAAAATACTACCACAATTTCCAGCAGTTTTTACTGCTCACAGAAGATTCCGCTTTGTTGTATTTAGAATAAGTATATGAAGTATGAGATTTTAATAAAAACAGTATATTTAATACCTAACAAACGTGTGTAACAGCCTAGCAGGTTTATCCTCCCTCTCTAAGACTTTATTCACACGAGCTAGTAAGATCTAGTCTGCAGCATCCTTCGTCTTCCAGTGCAACTTTCGTGATCAAGACAGCGATAAGGTGGTCGCTGTTTCACTACATTAGCTGATGTTTTGCCATTCATGTGGTGGGGGCACTGGAATGTCTACAAATCGAACTACGCACCTCCTCCAGTTTCCATGAACTAGACGTGCGTGGAAGGAAGGCAGAGACGCAGTATAGTGGTAGCATACGCTCGGTGTAGCCCGAGGCTGAGGTGCGTCATTTTTCGGCCTTTTTCAAATTGACAAAATAAACAAATTCTGCTGAGTAAACATCAAAATTTTCTAATTGTGTAAGTGGCAGCAAGTGGGGAGGAAAGCAGACAGAGTTTTAAGCACACTTGTTAGATGATAAATAAGATAATTTACAATGTTGCAAAGGATATTTTAAAATTCTTAAACTTCTAAAATTTTAAGGAGTGTTATTAAAGCCATATAATATAGCCCATGATGCATTAGCTTATCTTGTGATTATAATTACAAGTCGAGGAACCATCATACCAAGCATATGGTGTTTTACATTACGTCGGTTATTCTGAAAATCGTAGACAGAAAATATTAATATACATGACCGTGAACTTTGTTCTCGTAAATCAGATGTTCAAATAACTACTAAACATATATAATTGCAATACTGTAGTAAATCGCAGGAAAGTATATTATCAAATTATTTCTAACCAATAATAATTTCTTACCTAAACAAGCACAAGTTTTGATCCTATCCCTACATATATATGTATAAACATAACTATTTAAGCTATAATAGTATATTGCAAAAAGAACGTCCAGCTGATAAATAATATTACAAAATGGTAGCAGGAGAGTAAAGTATGCTTATTAACTGTATGCGATATAATCTACATCTCTGGTTTAATATTCGTTTTGAGTTTCTATTTATTACGCAAAGACAAATTGTTCTTTTGTCTAAAACTGCGTGACTTGCAGTTTGATTCCAATGCTACATTATATGCTTTACTGCATATACAGGGTGAATCATCTAAAACTTGCACCGTAAATTTCGAAAATGGAAAGCGCTATTGATGTGCAGTTTTCACAGCATTGATTGGTAGCCAGGAATTCGTACATCTAGCCTATAAACAGATTTTAATACTGAGAAAGTGTATTTTTTGAGCAAACATGCAATTTTTAAATGGAAAAATTCCTAGCTACATCAACAGAATACAGGTAGGGTAAATTACAGTGTCAATGGTCTTTGTTGCAGGATTCTAATGAAAGTGGTTTACGAGAAATCGTATTTTGTTTGTCCCATTCAACCTGCTTAGTTGCTAGGTACGATGTTGTTATGTTTGTTTGCATTGTGTTTTCTGTTCATTGATTGCATCGTGACTTTCCTGTCAATTAGCTTGTTACAGTTCAAGCAGTACGTCGTGAATGGAAGATGGGGTTTACTAATCAGAAAAAGCCGACATGCTCATGGTGTATGGAGAGTGTAGGAAGAATGCAGTTCGTTCCTATACGGTGTATGCCGAAACGTAACCCAATAGATGTCAACCATGTCGACAATTATTTATCAACCTCTTCAACCAATTACGTGAAAGTGGTACTTTAACATCTAGAAAACGTAACAGAAAGAAACAAGTGATTGGAGAAGCGGCAGAAATTAAAATTTTGTCTACCGTGGAAGTAGATCCGCAAATTAGTTCCCGCACAATCGCACGTGGAAGTGGCATAAGTCAGGCAAGTGTACTGCGCATTCTCCATCGACATAGGTTCCATCCCTATCACATCTCTCCCTATCAAGAGCTGCATGGAAACGATTTTTGAATCGTGTTAACTTTTGTATATGGGCATTAAGACATGATACTCCAGATTCACCATGTATCTTGTTTAGTGCAGAGGCAACATTTATTAATCATGTCCAGGTAAATCGCAGAAGCATGCACTATTGGTCTGTTGACAATCTCCGTTGGCTTCGTCAGATGCAACATCAGTGTCCATGGAATTTAAATGTGTGGTGTGGGATAGTGAACCATCAGCTCATAGGCCCTTTGTTCAGAAGGAGCAATGAACTCGCACAAGTATCGCAGCCTCCTGACAGACCATCTGCCACAGATGCTAGAAGAAGTTCCTTTGTAGACTAGGAGGAACCAACATGATGGCTGTCCAGCCCATAGTGCACTAAGTACTACAGCTTGTGTTAACGGATTGTTTCCAAATCGTTGGATTGGACGAAGATGACCTGTACTTTGGCCGGCCCGTTCACTGGATCTGACCCATTTAGGCATTTTTCTGTGGGAAAGCCTTAAAGACACTGTCTACAAGGATGTAGCAACTACGCCAGAGGATATGAAACGACGTTTTACTGCTACCTGCTCTAAAATTTCCGCTGAAATGTTAGAACGTGTGGAGAAGTCTTTCCATAGCAGACTGGAAGCGTGTATTGAAGCTGCCGGTGGTCATGTTGAACACAACCTTTGAAGTGCTATGTTCTCTTTACTTGTAAGAATCCACAGAAGTATTGTAATTCCCTTTTGTTTTTCTTTAGTTTGTGGTACCACAGGTTGTACAAGTGTCGGTGCGTAAAAGTTTCAAAATAAGATTTCTCATAAACCACTTGCACTAGAATCTTGCAACAAATGCCGCTGACATTCAAATTTACCCTACCGTTATTCTGTTGATGTAACTAGGGATTTTTTCATTTAAAAGGTTGTATGTTTGCTCAAAAAATACACTATCTCAGTATTATTAAAATCTGTTTATAGACTAAATGTACAAGCCCTTGACTACCAATCAATGCTGTGAAAACCGCACATCAATAGCACTTTCCATTTCCGAAATATTTGCGGTGCATGTTTTAGGTATTCACCCTGTATTGTATGAACATGTGATTATAACTCCCGATGTTAATCGTTTTTCTAAAGAGGAAGATTAAGTGTAGGATTTGCTTTGCATTTTCTGTTTGCAATTTAAGGAATTCCAGAACTTGTTAGCAGAACAAACTGGTGAATTTTCTCAAGGCACATTACGGCAGTTAAGAGCACTTCTATCATACTATGTAGAAGAATTAAAGTTTTGCTTTTATCTCCATTTGCAATAGAAAAGAATTACAATTACAAAGTCTTTCTCTGCAGTACGCGGATTTTTTGTCCTGTTCCACGGATACTACTGTTTCCACTGTAGAACCAAAGCAATTGCCGCCGTTACAAACATCTGGTTCATTCTTTTCTATTGCTATCTTAAATTAAGAAAATCAAATTTAACCTCCATCTTCCTTTTGCTTTCCGTTTAAATCATTACGCATTAAACATCCCGCACAGGATTTAATTGATGAGGCGTATTACATCATAAATGATGCCCCTCAAACTATGGCTTTTCTTAAACTTTTTATTCGTTTACGTAGTTATGGAATGAACTTACCAAGTAGGGCAAAGAAAGCTTTCAGAAAATACACACAAATTAATAGCTGCATATCTTCATAATAAAAACTTTCACAAAACCTCTCAATTTTCAATATCCTCGCTAAGCATCTATTGCTCAACATTGAGTGGGACCGATGACTCTACAAATTGTCTACGTTCAGAACTACACTGTTTTTGGTACTGCTCAGAAATGATAACAATGCTGGTGAAACCCCAGAATTGAAGAAGCGAAGGTTAGAAAGTTTTCAGCACTTTCCAAAGCGAAACGAAAGTGGGCCACATGTCTCACTATTGATGTACCTTTGGGAAGAGCTGTCATCTTTGGGCGGTGATGCGAATTGGATGCAAAGAAGGTCATAGTAAGATGCCCTTCATCTCGACACACGCATGTATTATGGATTGGGCTTCAGACGGGAATATCCATTATAACTTGTTTTCTACATCGTGTCGGGAAAAGGAATCTAGAGTGGACGTGATGCTTGCCACGGGAGATATTTACAACTCCAACAAAGATCGGCTGCATAACATAAGTATGTCTCAGTTGTGCATGGTGCATCATTTGAAAATTTAAACAGTGACGAGTTCAGACAAAGCAATTCGAGACAGGAACCTGCGACTTAATATTTTATATATAGGACAACTGTATAAAATAAGCTTACACAAGCACATTCTATATGCAGACGAATAATTCTAAACACCATATGGCGAAAAAAACAGATATTCCAGAGATACCACTGGAGCTCTGCATATGATATGAGTGCGTTCGGTGAAAAGAGGAACTAAATAGTTACCGAACAAGTTGGTGGGGCATCGGAAGGATAGTCGGGTAAAGAAAACGTGCATTTCTGAGTTGCACTTATTAGATAGGCTGACGTCTACAAATCTAGTACTGTTTTAATTGTGCGACTGTACATTCTCCTATCGCTTTGCCCCTCATTCCCCTCTGATCCCAAGCCTTTGATGACACTTGGCGTGTCAACAAAGACAGTGCCCCACTCCATCAAGCGCTCTCATATCGTGGTGGCCGGCTGGTTATATATATATATATATATATATATATATATATATATATATATATATATATATAAGCTGTAACCAGACTACTTCAGTGATTTTTATTTTGGATAAAAAACACTTTTACTTTCTCTAGCTGCTACTTATAGTAGGTGGAGTATATATTGTACATAGTGGAAATATTACATTCCACCCCCCAAAAAATCTTATGTGTTGCGCTCATATGACCTTCTCTCTCTTGTACAAACTATTGTTACAAACTCTTATTCTCTATCTACTTCATATTAATGAAATAAAGATTTGCAGAAACTATCTTATTGCTAATTTTCTTATAGGTGCAAGGGTAATATGGTAGGCTTTAAGCGATAGTCAACTCTTTTAAGAGCTGGTTGCTATGTGGAGCATTCCATTCTCTTTCCATGACCAGGACATAAAAGAATAACGAATTCCCATTTGAGAAAAAGTATAAATATTGAAAAATTCAAACAAATAAAGAATATCGTAGAATCGAGATCTACATTTTTTTTTTGTATAGTACAATTTTTTCTATCTCCTACGGTTACCAATTATGCAAAAGTCATCATTTAGAATGAAGAGGACTTTTCGGGACAATTCAGAAAATTCAAGATATGCATTTCATTTTACATGAAAATATCATAAACATATATTTTAATCAAAATCATTAGGGCCATTTTTGAGAAAATCAAAATTTTCAAATAATGTTCCATATAAAGGGTAGTCTAATCTGACTTTCAGTTTTTGAGTTATGCTGTTCACAGACTCACACACACACACACACACACACACACACACACACACACATAAACAGAGTAATGTTTCCAAAACAACTTTATTTGCATTCAGGACACCTCAAAACATGTATTTCCGGTATTTTTTAGTGTAATGCAGTACTTCCCCTGCCTACTATACGTAGTAGAGAAAGTAATTAATAATGTCACAGGTAGTGTAATTTCCCCGGAAAATATGTTTTGAGATACAGTGAATAAAATAAAGCACTTTTAGAAAAAGGTGAGAGAGAGAGAGGGAGAGAGAGAGAGAACAGTAAAGTCGGATAAATGTAGTACTTAAGTTCAGACCTTCCAAGGATGCAAAAAGATTTCCAAGAGAATCCTCACACCCCAAACTATCTCTTAGATGGGCGTTGTTTCGTTATTTTTGGTTTTCCTAAAAAGTTCTTTAAGATTTTGATCAAGGTCGCAAACGTTTAAGGCATGTATGAAGAATAAAATGTATCTTAAATTTTCTGGGTATAACTTGTGAAGTCGCCCTTAATTTCAAATGTTTGTATAATTTGTATAACTTGAAAACTTTCGTATAACTTTTGCCTATCTCTTATGATTTACCAGTTGTACAAAAGTCGTTCACAATGAAGAATAATTTTGGAGAAATTCCTAGAAAATTCGACTTATACATTTCATTTGTCATGAAAATATCTTAAACTTATGATATTTTAATCAAAATTCTTAGAGACATTTATGAGAAAATTAAAATTTTCGAAAATGTTCCATGTAAAGGGTAATCTGGGGTGGGGGAATTTTCTTGAAAACCTTCGGGTCGCATCTCTGGAAGATACTGAACCTAAATACCAAGTTTTGTGTTTATCCGACTTTCTGAGTTATGCTGTTCACAGACACACACACACACACACACACACACACACACGGACGTGTTTCCAAAAATGCCTTTTTTGGATTCAGGGAGTTTCAAAACATGTGAAACCTCGGTATTGAATTTTTGGGTGGAATGTACTTCCCCTACTTACTACACATAGAAAAAGTAAAAATTACAGCTTGTTGAAATACATGCTTTTGCTAAGTTTTTCTGTGGCGTCAGCTATTTTCGAGAGCTTGTTTGCACAAATAAACATTTGAGAGCTGTTTTTGCATGTTGTAATTAAGCAATTATTGTTTAATTTGAAATCGCTACCAAGCAACAATATGTACGTGTACATCGTAAGTCAATAACGTGAATAGATAAATCAGTTTTCGTAGATATTGTAACATATAACAGATATGTGGCTTGTCATTGGTATGTTATTAAAAGGTGGTCAGGAATTATATCAGCTGCAAGTCGAATTGCTAAAGTCCTGTCGAATAATGTTACTAATTGTTTATATACATGGCGGGAAAAGGAATTTTGTCAATGTTTCTGACTCCTAAAGGATAATTGTGACCTGCATTCGGGAGGAGCTGGGTTCAATCCCCGGCGACCTCACTCTTGACTCGTGGGCTTTTTAGGGGTTTCCCGCGTCGTCCGCGAATCCTGGAGTGGTCTCTCTCAGCACCCGTATTTTCAACTCTCCCATTTCGTTCCATGCATCATTTCATTTATCCTTCATCCCGTTAGATCTGTTTCAGTGTCGGCAATAAAAAATAAATTCAGTTTTATTTATGGACGCTCTTTAACTAGTATGGTTCTTAGAGTCCCATTTGAGTATATTGGTCGTGAAAGACCGGAAATTTTGCTAATTTGCGCCCTCCTTATCAGGCTTGAGGTTCCTTTACGTGCCGCAAATCTACGACCAGGAACCACCGGCATTACTTCCTCTCCGAAGTAGGCCATGCTAAGGATTTTTATGCCCAAAAAAAATTCATTGCCCTCCGCTGAGACTGAACCCGCGACCTCGGGAACTAAAGGCTAGTATGGTACCCTTAGACCACGGAGGACGACAGTGTCGACGATGTTGTTTAGGTATGGCGTGGCAGGGAAAAAGGTTGCTCTCCGTAGAACCTTCTCCGTCCCTATTTGCTGGGATATCCGAACCACCTTGGGGGGCGTTGAACCCCTCTATGTGGGGCGGGGTCCCTGGTCAGCCTGTCTAGCTGTCAGGGTGACTCAGTCTGGAAATTGGGGACCTGTCATTGTTGTGCCGTCACTTCTGGTTCCGGCTGCCCCGTGTCTCTTCTCACCTCCTCCTCCCTCCCGGGGACGCCCTCTCCTGTGGCGTAGTACAATATCCTCTCTGGATTGTAGTCGAGTGCCCTCCGTTACGAAGATAAGATAAAATGATAAATTGTTGATGTGCTTACTGCGAGGGCGATACTGAAATTTTTAGAACGTCCTGTTTCTAAAAACAACTAAATTTGTTCATATTTGACACCTATTTTCTAATGTTTTTCTAATTCATTGCGATCACAAATAACGATGCACTAATTGGTGGAGAAAAATTCTGGAAAATTCTAAGGCGGCATTTCAAATATGGTTTGAAATATCGTTACTGGTGATGAATCTTGGAGTTATTGTTATGCTCTTGAAAAGAAAAGTCAATCGCCTCATTGGGTCTTTCGAACACAACCTAAGCCTATAAATTTCAGAATTCACAGTGCTAGTAAGAAGATGGTTGCTAGGTTTCGTTTCTTAGACAGGCAGACCGTATTGCTACTATGGCATTAGAAGATAGACGTAGCGTTACTGCACAAATTTCCACAGACTTTTTAGAGTATGTGAAAAACGCCCAAAAGGAAAAACTACGTTAAATCATTACAACTCATCGTCGCAAACAGCAAAACAACTGAGTAACTGGATTCCCTAAAGGTCAGCACCATGAACCATCTACCATACAACCCTCACCTAGCACCTTGTGATTTCTTTTTGTCTCCAAAAGTTAAGATAGAATGCGTGAAATCACTTTTTGGTCATCAGATGAAGCAGTGGGACACATAAATTGGTTTTTGAAGTGCGTTAGGAAGTGTAGCATCATTGCTTTAGGGACTGGTTTCATCGAATGTAAAAATGTATTGATGTTAAAGGGGGATGTTTTGAAAAAATAAAATCATATAAAGTTTTTAAAACTAATTCTTGTTTGATCTTGTAAAAATTTTCAGTGACGCCCTCTTATCTCTGTGATACACCCTTTTTGTTTTGTTTGATGCTTTGAGACGTGTAAGAGATGAGTGTGTAGTGTAGGTGAGAGCGATGGATGGTAATTAGGTAATGGATAACGGAATCTTGATAATCAAGGATGGTGTACACAGAGGATGGAGGTCGTCTTCTATCATTTTACCTAGATATTCCTGTTTCATATCTTGGGTCGTGGTGTATGAGAAATAAACACTCTTGTTTCCTATCCTATTTTTTTACACATTTGTATTTACCTGAGCCAATTCATCTCCCTCAGAAATCGCAATAATGAATTTGAAAGTTTAATAATGCTACTTGTGATTCTTGGAAGTAATACTGTAATTTTTGTGACAGTTTATAAAATAGCCAATCAACAACCAGAAAAGCTTTAGTTAAATGAAGGTATTCTATTGGACTAGGATTAGCCAATCAGAAACTAAAATGCAGCAAAATTTACAAATTCAGAAGTCAGTTGCTTGTAGACAGCGTTCCTAACCGGACGCTAGATGCGTCCTCGAGAAGTTTAATACGTATTCAGTGTGAGACAAAAATAGTTTACGTGTTAAAATGTGCAAGTAATTAATAAAAAAATCTCACAGCTCTCTCTATATCAGTAAAGTGTTATTTAAATCGTGTCAAACATTAATAAAAGGAATGAAGTAAAATTATAATCTGTGTAAGCCTACATTCTTCAGTCGCACCACTCCCTGCTAAGACATTCATGTCTCTAAAAATAAATACTGACGCAGCAGAGGCAAACATAAATATATAATATTTAAAGAAACATTAAAACATTAAAAAGTTAATATTGTTAAACTTAGGGCAAAGGCAACCGGAAAGTACATTTGCGGCGAAGGCTACCGGAAACTTTTTATCCTACGTGCGGTTGCAACTACTTCAAGTTCGGCTCCCCAACAGTCGAAATATAATACATCTCCTTCAATACAACAACTTCTTCAAATTGACTCACAAAGCGTGGGGCAAATAACAACGTAAAAAAACAATACAACAATATAACTTCTTCAAGCTCAATGAATGCAATACATGTGTGGTTAGTAATTTTGATTGAGGTGGATCCTCCTTCGCGATACCCAAAATAAATAGATAAAGATTATCTGGAAAAAGCCCTACTGTCTATAGAATGGAAGGAGGCAGATAATTTTTGTCAGATACCGACTTAGCACCCTGAGATTTATGCATGACTAAATAAAGCTGCCATTATGGAACGAAGTAGGTATCGGTGAAAGTTTATGGGCTAGGTTCTTATCTTTGTATAGAATCCAAATCAGAATCTAGAGCTTCATGCTGACCTATAGGTTCATGCTAAGAAGTTTGGTGTAGGTTTCGTGCATAGAGAAGTGGTATTTTTCTTTTATTTCTTTCTTCTTTTTTGTGCAAGTCTTAGGTGGAGAAGGGAAAACTTTCTGGTTCTGTATTGCTACTACTTATCTGAAACACAGAGCAGCCCTTGCACTCAGCATTTTGTCAATGGTATATAATTTGTGTTACAGCTATACATTAGTTTATTTTACTTATTCCAGTCTTTCATTTCGGATTATCTATACATATCTCTATGTTATTGATAAAGAATGCTTTGATATAGTGCTACTGAGAGATAGTAAATATACATTTCTGGGTTATCATACTGAGCTTATTTTATTTCCCATGTATTAGTACATTATGATGATGATTATTATTTTAATCTAGGGTATTCTTATATATTTTTGTTATAGAACCATAAATATGGGTTATTATATTCTATCTTTAGACCTGAAAATGAAGAGAGCTATCTTTTACCCCTATATTGAAACAAAACAGTATGTTTCGAACATAAATATTGTCTTAAAGCTCTGCTGATTGATTCCCTTAAATAACTTGTTTCCGTACTATTGAAATGCTTTGCTATGCTTTCAAACTAGCGTATGACTGGTTCGGAAAGTCCCTGATAGTCACTAATACATTTCTGTATCTTGGAAAGGTAGAATCAGAGGACTGAAAAATTCAATGCCATCGGGATTGAACCAGGATCTCCTGGTCACCGTCCGATTGCGCTAACACTAAGCTACCATAGCAACATGTCTGTACAACATTAAATGTCCCAAATTATTCGCATTTTTCCCGGTAAAACACAATGAAATTCTCAAAACCCTGTATCTTTCTAATCTATGCCTTTATCTTTCTCTCGTGTGTCATCTCCATCTTTAGAATTTTTCCTTGCAAGCTAGTTTTTAAAGCTGAAGTAGTTGTTTTTCTGCCTCACGTATGGAAAGCACAATTTGGACTAGTTATTATATCTTAACGTTATTTGCACCACGCTTTGGGCGTCAATTTGAAGTAGGTTGTATTGAAGGAGTTGTATTATTATTTGCCCCAAATGTACCTTCCGGTGGCCTTTGCCCCAAATGCTTAAAAAATATTTAACTTCATAATTTTGACTGTTACTTTCTATAATTATACTTATGTTTGCCTCGGCTGCGTCAGTAGTGTTGTTAGAGACACGTTTCTCTTTGCAGGGTTGCGATGCGACTGAAGAATGCGGGCTTACACAGATTTTAAGTTTTTCTTCCCTCCTTTTATTAATGCTTTACACGATTTAAATAACACTTCACTGATATAGAGAGAACTGTGAGATTTTTTTTTATTAATTACTTGCACTTTTTAACACGTAAACTATTTTTTTTGTCTCACACAAAATACGTATTATACACCTCGAGGACGTGTCTCGCGTCCAGTTATGAGCACTGTCTACAAGCAACTGAACTCTAAATTTGTAAATTTTGCTATATTTCAGTTTCTGATTGGCTAATTCCAGTCCAATAGAATACCTTCATCTAACTAAAGCTTTTTCTGGTTGTTGATTGGCTATTTTATAAACTGTCACAAAAAATTACATTAATGCTTCCAAGAATCACAAGTAGTATTGTTAAACTTTCAAATCCATTATTGCCTCAAGGTTACCTCATTGTTACCTCATTGTTAGCAACTTTTAACCTATTATTCTCACAGCTCCTACATTATTAAGTTATGTAATGTATTCACATAACATTATTACACATGTATACAATAATATAACATATACAATGACTGTAATATACACTTTTTATATATTGTTACATACACATATTGCTTTAAGGTGGGCTGTTATTGAATTTACATATTATATATTTAGACTGAAATTATTTAAGTGTTAAAAATACTGCCTCAAAGCATGTAGCCGAATGCAAAAGTTTTTCGTTTTTCTTTACAATGTTTTTAACGTTGTGTATTAAACGCAATGTATTATAATAGAATTTTCTCTATTCTGTATACATCATAATATATTTTATCCATATTCTCATTTTCCTTATCTGAAAAACCTGTTCACTATCTGCAGTATCTTCAGCATTGTTATCCTCGTAAAAATACTTATCTTTAATTATATCACTTTATTTAACATATATGTGATTTTTCTATCGTTGAGAGGTGGGTGCAGTTTATATTTGGTATGCATTCATTGGTTTTCACCTGGAAAATACAATCATAATTACTTTGTGAAGGATGGTGTACATAGGATATTCAAAAAATAAAGATATTTCACTTATTGTTGAGTTTATGAAAACATGACTTTAAAAAGGTTACACCTATTTTTCGTCTATATGAGCGTACTGTATGTATTGTTCTTATAATTTTAATGTATATATTTCATTCTCTTGGTTGTACATCGAGTCACTTGCTTCCCCGCTTTGTATCTCCATGTTCGACCTTTTGCCTCTCCGGTGCGTTTGTTTCTCCGTGCGCGATGGGCGTGGTGTTTTGGTTGGTTTGATGCCTGGGGCTTGCCTGTTGCTCTTTTGCACCATGTGAACGGTTGGGCTGTGAAGCAGACATGTTTGCGATGGCAAACATTTCGTCCGAATTATGCTTTCTTTGTATGCCTGCCAGTTTGTAATATTTAAGAATCTCGAATAGATTTAATTTGTGAGGCTAGTGTAATTTTCAAAACTTCTGCTTCTGGAAAGACATTTGCTGTACATTAAATGAAGTTTATTCTTTACGTCTGTTCAGTAAAGGTAGGAGTTTGTTTTCAATTTGGCCATTTTGGTATTGGGTGCCTGGGGAAGATTTGGAATGTGAGAACAACATACTCGTGGGGCAATTGCAACCGGTTTTCAAATTCAGATGCAAAGCTTTAAGTTTTTTGTGCTGTGGGGCTCTTTCTTCTGCTATAGTCGTAACCCTTAAATAGGTCTGGTACTATATGGCGTTTTGCTCACAAAGATTGAGAGCTCTAGTGGCTTTGTGTTTACAGGATTAATAATTATTAAGCAGCATGTTTGGCTTTGGGTTGTAGCATTTTTGTCTAAATTTTGCTGGGGCTAAAGTTATATTTTAATGTGCTAAATGGGTTTTAAGGGAAGCTTCCATTTTTTTTAACTGTTAAGAAATTTTGCAATTTACTCTAGGCTTTGTAGTTTTGCTGTTATAGAGCGGTTATGGTGAAACTGTTTATCAGAAAGTAAGCCTAAGGCACCTCAGGTTTATAATTTATGGGTTTTCATGATACGTTTCGATCTTAAATGTGAAAAAGCAAGTTGCACATTATAAAACGCTTTCCTGCTAGGTTTTAAATTGGGGCCGATTTGGTAAACTATGAGAGGAAGATTAAGTGTATCTTAAGTGCTGTTCATTAAGATATTTAATGGTCCCTGCCCCTTTTAAAAAAGTATTTGTGATATGATCTTGATTTCCTGATTATTGTAACATTAAAGAAATGTGTATTAAATGTATCTGAGTGTGCCCAATTTTATTGGGAAAGCTAAAGCACTTGTTACCGAGCTATAATGTAACTTTCGCATATATGAGGAATGGCACAGTCTTTGATTTAAGTTGACCTTGTCTTAACAATTAAAGCTTTAACATACACTATGTGATCAAAAGTGTCCGAAAACCCCCACAAACATACGTTTTTCATCTTAGGTGCATTGTGCTGCCACTTACTGCTTGGTACTCATTATCCGCGACCTCAGTAGTCATTAGACATCGTGAAACAGCAGAATGGGACGCTCCGTGGAACTCACGGACTTCGAACGTGGTCAGGTGATTGGGTGTCGCTTGTGTCAGAAGTCTGTACGCGAGATTTCCACACTCCTAAACATTCCTAGGTCCACTGTTTCTGATGTGATAGTGAAGTGGAAACGTGAAAGGACATGTGCAGCACAAAAGCGTACAGACCGGCCTCGTCTGTAGACTGACAGAGACCGCCGACATTTGAAGAGGGTCGTAAAGAGTAATAGGCAGACATCTATCCAGACCATCACACAGGAATTCCAAACTGCATCAGGATCCACTCCAAGTACTATGGCAGTTAAGCTTGAGGTGATAAACCTTGGATTCCATTGTCAAGCGGCTGCTCATAAGCCACATATCACGCAGGAAAATGCCAAATGACGGCTCGCTTGGTGTAAGGAGCGTCAACATTACACGATTGAACAGTGGCAAAACGTGTGTGGAGTGACGAATCACGGTACACAATGTGGCGATGCGATGGCAGGGTGTGGGTGTGGGGAATGCCCGGTGAACGTCATGTGCCAGCGTGTGTAGTGCCAACAGTGAAATTCGGAGGTGGTGGTGTTATGGTGTGGTCGTGTTTTTCCTGGAGGGGGCTTGCACCCCTTGTTGTCTTGCGTGGCACGATCACAGCGTAGACCTACATTAATATTTTAAGCACTTTCTTGCTTCCCACTGTTGAAGAGCAATTCGGGGATGACGATTGCATCTTTCAACACGATCGAGCACCTGTTCATACTGCACGGGCTGTGGCGGAGTGGTTACACGACAATAACATCCCTATAATGGACTGGCACACAGTCCTGACTTGAATCCTATAGAACAGCTTTGGGATGTTTTGGAACGCCGACTTCATGCCGACTTCGACACCTCTCCTCAGTTCCCACTCCGCGAAGAATGGGCTGCCATTCCCAAAGAAATTTTCTGGTACCTGATTGAAAGTATGCCTGCGAGAATGAACGCTGTCATCAAGGCTAAAGGTGGGCCAACACCATATTGACTTTCAGCATTACCGATGAAGGGCGCCACGAATTGTACGTCATTTTAGCCAGGTGTCCGGATACTTTTGATCACGTAATGTATGTACTACTGTCCAAAGTTGTTGGTTTTAAGAGATTAGTGACTTTCTTTTTCACTGCTTTAATTTGGTTCCTTCAGTGAATTATGGCTCTTTACCATTTTTCTCCATCTTTGGGGATTAAGGATTGCGTTTAAGCTAAGTTGCTCTGATTGAAATAAATTGACAGATTTACACAACCTGCATCCATATTGACTTTTTAGTGAATGTGTGGGTGGCTGACTGTGTAGTAGTTATCTGGTGCATTTGTGCTTTTAATAACCTTTTCTTTTCAGCTATATTGCTGACAGTTGTCTCAGGAAACTATTGGTTGGGCATTTCTCCAACTGATTTCACATATTATCTGGGCGCTTTCGACCCAGTTATTATTGGATCCCTTTTATTTGCTTTCAACTTTTACATGAAACTTACCGCTTCTTTGGGCAGGGTTTTTATTTGGGGGTCTATTACATTAATGGTGAATTTGTGTTCAGTGTATGGAGGTGTTTAATATTTCCCTGCACAACTATTGGTGAATTTTGCTTTCGCCTTGCTGTGTGCCTCTTATGTGTGTGATTTTTATGTTCCCTTTTACTGTAAATCTATTTTGATATTTACTTTACTTTTGTCTTAATGGCTAACTAATTTTGTGCCTTAAGGATGAATTCGCTTAATTGATTTTGTGTTAAGAATTTTCTATTTAAATTTCCTTAAAGGCCCTTTTGTTTTAAATTTTACTTTCCCTAATACGTATAGTAAGTAGGGGAAGTATTGTATTCCACCCAAAAATTCGATACCGAGATTTCACAGGAAATACGCATTTTGAGCTGCACTGAATGCATATAAAGCATTTTTAGAAACATGTACGTGTGTGTGTGTGTGTGTGTGTGTGTGTGTGTGTGTGTGTCTCTGTGGACAGCATAACTCAGAAACGAACAGTCGGATAAACACCAAATTTGGTATCTCTGCCAGAGATGCGAACACGAAGGTTTTCAAGAAAATTCCCCCTCAAGATTACTCTTTAAATGGAACATTTTTCGAAAATGTTAATTTTCTTAAAAATGCCTAACGATTTTGATTAAAATATCATACGTTTAAGATATTTTTATCACAAATGAAATGTATATCTTGAATTTTCTGGGAATGTCTCCAAAAGTATTCTTCATTGTGAACGACTTTTGCATAACTGGTAAATCATAAGAGATAGACAAAATTTACTACACACTAAATGTAGATCGCGTTAAAATACACAATTTGTGCCATTACATTGTTTTTGTTGAGTGCACCATTTTCGAGATATGCTTGTTATTTCCTTAAATTTTTCAATACTTATTTTCTCAAATGAGAATTCGTTATTCATTTTTTTTTGCCTTGGATATGCAAAGAGTATTATCTGTGGCAAAGAGAATGGTGCTGCACATAACAACCAGCTGTTAAGAGTAATGTCTATGCTTAAAGGCTACTGTATGTCTATATTGCCCTTGTAAATATATATTCCCATTAAATCTACAAGAAAATTAGCAATAAGATAGAGTCTGCAAATGATTATCTCGATTAACACGAAGCATATGGAGAATAAGCGTTTGTAAAAATAGTTTGTACAAGAGTAGAGAAAGTCATTTGAGTGTAAGACATCAGATTTTTTAAGTAAAATTGCTGTAATTTGTGTGCTAATACTTTTTCCCATTTACCTATATGATATATACTGTGCTCGTTTGGTTTTGCTAGTTTTTTCAAAGGGAAGTTTAATGTGAAATGATATTTATGAAATAAAGCCAGTCAAGTTGTAGTTTTGATTCTTATTCTTTATCTATTTTTGAAGATTTTCCTGGGCCTTGGTTTCCTTGAAGCTAAGCGTACGCTGTTGCCTCTCTGATTTATTTTGTTATTCCCTACGGCATTCGTTAGGGCTTTCCTCTTCGTCTTGCCGGGGTTTCCCACTTCAGACAACAGTTGTAAGCGGCTGCTCGGTTCCGATGAGCTCCTCATTCTTTCTGATCTGGTGAGCCCAGTGCAATCATTGCACTTTTCAGTATTTCATACTTTTTTAACTGCTAAGTCACCATAATTTTCCTTCTGGTAAAATCGTGCAAAGAAGTTTAAAACCAATATATAGCGAGCACATTATAAAGATGTAACTATCACTCCAGTCTGCTGAATCTCGTAACCACAACGAAATCATTGCTGTAAACGTTTATCTCGACTTGCATGAAGTAAATAGCAAACTGTTGTCCCCTTAGCGCGGTTGTGACGCAGTGCGTACTAAACGAAAGACCCGGATTCGATTCTCGGTACCGGCATGGGGATGCTTTCCCTCTGGGAGTCCTGATCCGGGGAGCATTCAGCTTCGTTATGTCCCTGAGGGTTCAATTGAGGAGCTACTTGATTGAAAATTAGAGGCTACAGGTTGAGGAGGCCATATATACCAGCTGGGAGGGATGCGGGGAGCCAACTACAAACCATTCTCATATACTGCACCCCTTTCATGACGCCTGTTGTGGGGGACGCAGCGGCCGGGCGGCAGGCCTTGGCCCGGCAATGGGCTGTTGCGCCAAGAAGTATAGCTTTTTGTTAGATAGGGGACTAAACTCTTGTAAGCGCAGATTTCAGAAGAAATATAAACATAAATGACAGGGGACAGAGAAAGGCATATGAATGCAACATATCAAATATTTATTATATAAACTTATATAAGATGTGTTTAATTCAAAAACTACTTTATCAACTTTAGAGCAGGATCCATGGAATTGCATAAATGCCAACCTGCATCTGTCTCTTTCTCAATCTCTTACACCTCTGTCGCTCTCACTCTCCTTCTCTCTCTAACCATATCTTCCACTTCTCTATCTATCTTCTCTCTCCCCCTGTTTGTCTCTCTCTCTTCCCTGTGATCATCATTTGAGTTTTTTCATGTTTGGAAAACTGGTAATTTACGTTTTCTCTGGAGCGACAATAAGCAATTAAAGGATATTTAAAGGATTAATGGTGCACAAGCTTTGCCAGTTACTTCTGTTTGTTACGCAATTCGAATTCCACCTTTTCCTCGTGGTATTTGGATTATATACATACATTACAATAAGAAAAATGAGGTATCACTTGTTAAATATGCATCTTGAAAATTTTAAATAAAAGAATTTGTCAGAAACAAGTGTTAATGCACTTTTATCTATCATCATTCGACTGTCCCCGTAACGTATTGGTAGCTGTCTGCGGAGTGAGGGTACCTTGATTCGTCCTTCCCCTCCCCCCCGCCGTTATGGTGCAGAATTCTCGTACCCAGAGGTCGTACGGGATCCACTCAGTCTCGTGAGATTCTTGCGGACCTATAGAACTCTTAATTGATTAGGAAGTAACAGTTTGTGATCTAGTGTATTCCCCCACTCCAGCTCACTGATGATGCCCACTGTAATGAGCGTTAGGTCCTGGCCCCTATTGCGCTATTGTGGAATAATTTTTCAGTATGAAAATTTATTCTAAAGCTGAATAAGAAGTGAGATATTTCTATGTTGACTTTGTGCCCCTTATAGCCACTGTTTGAGGATTATAATTAACGTGTCATGTACCATATTCTCAAAGTACGACGACCTAAAATTAGTGCAATTAGTTCAACCAATTTGGTATAAAAATGCAATATACCTCCTCTTAGATATACACACATACAATCAAATTTTAAAATCTGAAATAGTCACATCAACTTCTCTACACATTACCACCTCCTATAACGTCATAATATTAAGCTATTCATGTTACGTTACTCCCGACACATTTTTTACTAATAATGGTTTAACATTAAGCAACATGGATTTGATTGTACACTCAATACGGGAAACAAAGCTATGCTCGCATGCAGCACGCAAGGTTTTGTTACTAATGAACCCATGCGGGAGAAAAGAACAATCGGGTGAGATGCTGTATGGTACTGCATAATAATTCAACCTAGTAAAGCTTAATGATGTAACAACGAATATTCACAAAATACTTAATACTACTAACACCTACGTTGCATATTTTAATGAGGTATGTATAAGTGTGTAGTAATTTTTGCCTAATTCTGTTAGTGTACCTTTATACGATTATATAAATATTATTAACAATGGAAAGGACTTCACAGGCTGTTCTTAAAAAATTCAAGATATACATTTTATTAGTTATACAACTTTTATTATTATTATTATTATTATTATTATTATTATTGAATTTCCAGAAATCAGAAAAGCAGCCCTATTGTGCAGTGATTATTATTGTAGTTTTTGACAATGACATATTATAAGCAAACAAATTGAATATTATGAAAGCTTATTAAACATGCAATGAATAATGTTAGAATGTTTCATGAATATGATGTGGTAACCTGGAACAGTTAGATAATCACATGTTGGCAACTTGTGCCGGTAGTGACTTAGGGATGGGGGGGAAGCAGTCCTCATCGGGACAACAGGTAATCTCACGTATCACCTTAAGCTCTCAATTATGTAACGAGTTTAACGTTTTGGTTTGACATATGTTTATCTTTTAGAGGTACAAGCTAACCTCTTTGAGTGCCTGTAGACAAAATCCTTTAAATTTGTGGGATGGGTTTTATATAGCTGGATGTACAGGGTGATTTATGAAGAAATGACACATTTCTTTCTTTAATTGTTCTGTTCGAAATTAACTCAATGCACCAATTTTAGCACCAAATTAAGTAGAATGCTCTGGTGTTTCAATTTCCTGTCACTAGATGCGCAAATGTTCATGTTTTATTCGCAATTGTTAGTTTTATTGTTGGCAACTGTTTTTGAGATTTTGCTCTAGTCAACGTGAAAATGCAGTACACATTAAATGAACGACTCTTCCTTGTAAAGCAATACTGGATTAGGAATTCAATTACAGCTACTCAAAGGGCATAAAAAGAGAATTTGGTGTTCGGAATCCTCCCCAAATAAACACAATACTGGGACTGGTAAACAAATTGGAAACAACTGGATCTCTGGTGAGTGAAAAAGGCAAAACCTATTCATCTAGGTTTCCACGGTTGTTTCTGACGTAAGAGCACGACTGGATCAGTCACACAAAAAAATCATTAAGACGTTTTTCGTAGGAGACAGGATACAGCTACTCAGTGTGTCGGAGAGGTGTGAAAAGTGCAGGCCTAAAGCCGTATAGGATTACGGTTATCCATCAGTTACAGGAACCAGATAAGGATAGACGACTGAATTATTGTCGTTGGTTTCAGACGTTCATTGCGCAAAATCCTGCCATGTTGTCCATCACATGGGCCATAGGTGAAGCATGGTTCCATTTATCCGGTTATGTAAACTCAAATAACTCACGCTATTGAACCAGCGAAAATCCACATGTTATACATGAAGCACCTATGCACCCGGTTAAAATCGGAGTTTGGTGCACAATATCTGCACAAACAATAGTGGAACCATTATTTTGGAAAAAATGTGAACACTGCAGAGTACCGACGGATTTATTAACAACATAAGAAAATACGCACATAACCCCCTGGTATTGTTCAGGTTCCATGGGCAATACCAACAAGTAACATTTGACACGCTCGCATGCAATGCATGCCAGCTAAGTAGCCATTCACATACTAACCGGGGTGCTATGCGGGACCCGACTAAAAGCATGCAAGCATGAATGCACGATCCTACTCAGCAATGTACAATTAACACGTGGTAGGGTTTTTTAGTGGGTATTCCCGTTCTGAGCGGCGAGCCCCACATATCCCCCCCAGCCATTGCACATCGGCTGGGGGTCGAATGCAATAATCATTTTTCCCCCACGGAAAAAAGACGCATTTTCATGGAGTTTGCTGAGTAACTAGACGATGTAGAAATGAGTCAAGGATGTTTTCAGCAGGACGGCGCTATATGCCAAACATCACATGTATCCGTGGCACTAATTGAAAACTTCTTTGACGACCGGATAATTTCCAAGAACCTGTGGCCACCGAGATCTCCGGATTTGACATCGCCGGACTTCTTTATGGGGTTACTTAAAAGACCGGGTTAATGCCACGCGTCCCCAGATATTGGACGATCCTTAAGCACAACATTACACAGGAGATTCCAGCTATTGACAACAGAGTCCTCCAACGAGTGCCCAGTAACATGGAACGATAGGTTGAGTTGTGCGTTATGCAGGATGGAAGACATTTTCAACATTTACTATAGAAGTAAATAATTTCTCAAAATTCCTCTGCATTTCAGGTATAATAAGTTGTCGCTAGCATAACTCGTTTTGAAACAATTAAAGAAATAAATGTGTCAGTTCTTCATAAATTACCCTGTATTTTGAAATTGTAGCCTTCGCTCCCCATGTCGCACAGAATGTGTTGAAATTAACAAAGTTTTCTCGGTCCTCTAGGCTCTACCATCTGGTTTTCTTTGGTGTGTGACAATTTGAAATAAAGGATTTGCCAGTTTGTCACAAACGTTCAGGTGATTGTCCAGGATATATCTTGAGCTTCCAAATAGTATAGTTTAAGGATATCCACAGAAGCGTGAGCAACCATCTAGGGCTGGAAATATGACTTGATACCGTAATTATTGACGGGAAGGTATAAATAAATAAATGATAAGATAGAGGAACAATCGCAATAAATTATTTCCGTATATTAAATCAATGTATAATGTAATAAGCTTGAGTTAAAAGATTTGTCTGGAAAGAAAAAGGTAATTAGCGAGTCATGTTAAGCAGTCATTAGTAACAGCCGAAATAGCAGCGAACGCTTTAGTATAACGATTCTTAGAATGATTTTATGTTTAAGTTCAGCAACTAGACAGAAATTCTGTCAAGAGAAAGGAAATGAAATTCTGAAAATCAGGGAGGTACTTCATAGCAACAAGGTAACGGACGCACACGTAAGAATTGTTAGATTGGCTCCGCGCAAGAAGGAGACTTGATAGGGTAGTTCTAAAGTAATAAAAGGGCGTGTATTGCTAAAATTAACGTCTTATCTTTTCTTCGTGTACAGCCTTAGAGGCTTACAGTCTTTTACGGCGATCGGCAGTCCATAGGGCCTAGACCGCGCTGGGTTAGCGGTAGCCGCTATGGGTTTGTATTGTGCTTATCATTTATTGTGTTCAACCCTGCTTGTGAAACATTACATAATTTTGCATTTTTGTTGTTGTCTTTGCACTGCACCAGCGCTGACTTATTGGCCCAAATTTCAGCTTGAAGGTCCAAACAGTTTGAGGGGAGTTTGTGTTGTGTTAAATATACTTCATGGTCTTTTCATATACCGCGAAGGCACAACCAACCTGACCATTTTCATCATTGCCAGGTATGGGTAAGTGTGTAGATGATGAAGTTATGCAATATGTAACCTATGTAGTAATTAAATTCGTTAGTCAGTTTTGAGAAAATAAAAAATAACGAATGTTTTTCCATGTAGAAGATATTTTTTTTAAACTCTTCTCCTGGCATTCATAAAAGATCATCTGGCTCAAATACGATGTTTGAAATCTGAATTATGCTATTCACACACACACACACACACATATTCACAAGTCTCATTCTTTTATTTGTGGGGGAGGTTCGGTAGACCAAATGTTTTAGTGAAATACAATGATTTTTCTACCTGCTATAAATAAATGGTACTGAAATAAAAAATATGAAGCTCAGCTTCACGACAGTGTGTGGGAAATAAGTTATTTTCAAAACATAATACCTTGGTAGATTGTAACTATACTTATACATTTTGATAGCTTTGTCTTTCTCCATAATTTTAGATCAAATTTGCAATAATTTCATTATTCGGTGTATATGCATACAAAATCATATTCAACAGACATTCAGTAGTTTTGTTGTAACTCTTCTTGACTTTTTTACGTTTCTTCACGTTGGCAATTTTTCAAAGTAATTATGAATATACGTATTTGACATAATTGAATGTGTTTAAATGGAAACATTTACTATACAATACTGTATACTATTACACGTCCCTACGCGGGTCCATTCCATCGATCTACAACAAGATACATATGCATTAGGGGTAGTTTGAAACTCTACTTAGTAGCATATGTCGCATAGCTTAACTGTATCTGCATAATGTTAATTACCTCGTCATTGTTAACTCATAGTTGTGGATGTTTAATAGTATCTTGACAGTGAATAAATTGTTATTTTACTACACGTAATAGTTTGAATTTTATCTGCAGCACACCCAAAATACTTCTGAAATTCTGTTATTGATTCATAACATTCTATAAAAGAGCCATTTATTTATGCTGGTGACTTCACATTTCAATCAAAACGTTTTAACTTTTGCCTATTTCAAGCTTCCTTTTTCAAGTTCATAGGCCATCGTTTTTTTCCAAATAACTGTTTATTCCTATATCAGTAATCTAATAAGTAGGATTCGGAAGTTGAAGACCTATAAAGTGCCTAAAACCTCCTATAAATGACCAAAAATATTCTAAAAAAATGCATTGAATGGAAAAAGAAATTAAAAATGAGATACCAATGAACTGATGCTTTTAATCATATTAGTTTTTATTGCGTATTTAAATAATGAATACAATGCTTGACATTAAGCATCAGTATTGTTGCATAATCATTATTAAAAGAGAATGTGTATGACTCGCATTCGGGAGATCCCGGGTTCGCTTCCTGTTGACGCCAACTATGACCTTGGACTTTTCTCTGTTTTCCCTGGTCGGTAGTCAACTGCGTTCTCATATTTCAGGTGTACTTCTAGGTTTCGTGGTGTATGGTGACGTCGGGCAGATGGATGCTTGCTCAAAGGAAATAGTACTCCCCGTGGATATAAGAGCTGCTTAGAGAACAAGTCATTCATCGCCCTCTTTAGTCAGCTCCAAAGGTGAGACGGTTCTTCAAGCCTGGAACTTTTAGGGACTTCCGCGCGTCTCTGAGGGCTGTCTGCCTACGCCTGTAGCCTCCTGTGGTTCGCTCACTTCATCCCTTTTCCTAGGGAGTGGTAGACATAATAAATGGATGTAAGTTGTAGTACGCAAGGTGTCTTCCTCCGTTGTGTAACCTATACCTATAAAGGGAAGGTGTGGCATTTTCTCCCAAATTGTGTTATTTATGAACTCTGGATATACATTAATACATGCATCTTGCAGTGATATATTAGTGCACTTAATGTAACATGGAACACTAAAATGTTATTCTTTCAAATAGTGAAACAATTTAGCAAACAAATACACAATTCTGGCAGTATGAAACATACGGGGCTAAAAACTTTCTGAATAAAATGTTCTTATTTCAGTCATATATTTTATATTATGTAACTCTGTTTAAATCATTGCTGTCTGTTACAATTAAGAAAGAGTATTAAAAATTTAGTCGAAAGAAGGCGAAGTTGGAAAGAAAATGACACTATGACCTTAAAAAGAACTAATAAGTAAAACACGCCAAAAAAGGCAAAAAGTAGAAACAAAACCGAACATATTGTGCCTACAGTAACATAAAGTAAACATATATTGTTGGACCTGGTCTTCGAACACTCGAAAAGAAAAAGAGTTCTCTTTAACTTCCGAGCCCTACTAAGCAGCATTTAAACGTGGAGTATACAGGGTGGACCATTTAAGTTGGAACTGCACAATATCTCCACAACTACGTGTTGTAGAAAGAAATATCTTTAATAAAAGTTGCTTCATATTATGGGGAAAACTAAGTGTTTTGTTTGGAGGACGTTATGATAGTCATTTTAGGGTCAATTACATTTTTTAAATCGAACCTACAATTAAATTGACCCTAAAATTGCCATCTTAACGTCCTCCAAGCAAAACACGACTACTGAAATTTACTTTCCCCCATAATATCAAGCAACTTTTATTAAAGACCTTTCCTTCTGCAACACGTAGTTTTGGAGATATTGTGCAGTTCCAACTTAAATGGTCCACCCTGTATACTAATTCACCTCCACCTCATGTAATACTATGTTGCATTCCATACCGGAAGGTGGGCGGGGCACGGGAGTCCCAGAAATAAGGCGGAGCCAAACAAACAGAAAGTTGGAATTAATTGTTCTTTCACACAAGCCGTGTGTTGGACAGGGTTGGAAAGGTAGAATCAGATGACTGAAAAATTCAATGTCATAGCCGGGATTTGAACCACGGATCTCCCGGTCTCCGTCCGGTTGCTCTAACCAAACCACTGAGCTACCATGGCAACATGCCGACACGACATTAAATTCTCCAGCTGATCCGCATTTTTGCCGGTAAACCACAAGCAGATCTCAAATTGCATTGTATTGGGGTATGGCATCTCAATACAATTTGAGATCTCCTTGTAGTTTATCGGCAAAAATGCAGATCAGCTGGAGAATTTAATGTCGTGTCGGCATGTTGCAATGGTAGCTCAGTGGTTTGTTAGAGCAACCGGACGGAGACCGGGAGATCCGTGGTTCAAATCCCGGTTATGGCATTGAATTTTTCAGTCATCTGATTCTACCTTTCCAAACATAAAATTGTTGTAAACTTCAAGAAAGAATATAAAGGAAGCATCTGATTCAGATAACACATGGCAGGCTGGTTCTGAGATCAGTATATTAAATGCTCCTTTTGTTTTTCTCCCAATCCCTGCCATTCTTATGCTTATAAAATGCCGCTTGCAAAGATTTTGTCTTACGTTTGAAACTTACAAGATGTGTTCATATATCGTAAGCCATAATTACTACTGTCTTGTGTGAAACTATTAACCGATCTTTCACTTGTTAATATAACAAAATTAAGTTAATATTTTGCGATACATGCCTAAAAGTAGTGTCATCTAACGTTAACCCTTTGTTTTCTAAAACGCGGAGGGAAAGCTGTAAATTCTTTCCCAAAAAAGAAGCTTGGCGCACAGAGGAATAATAATAATAATAATAATAATAATAATTAATGAATATCATACTTTGCCACTGTCTACAAAATCGATGCATTGTATTCATTACTCTAGGTTTCCACCTCCTTTACTGAGCTCATTAATTAGGGCAATTTTGGTGGTGTGACACCTCTTTGCGAAATAGTCTGCTGTTTCAGAAAGTTGATACTTTGTAGAACTTCACAGAGTCCCTAACTTACATAACGTCCCACAAGCGATGTACATGGGATTTCAAATCAGAACCACTCTCCAACAGCAATGAACAAATGGTGTTGCTCGTACCTCGTTCTAATGGAATGCAGAATTCTGCTGGAATACTAGGTGCTTACCTTCAAACCAGTGATGCTTAAATGTTTTGCTTTCTTCTTTAGAACGTATGTTTGGCAACTTTGAGAACTTTTGTTTTCACTTTTGTTTTCGTCCTTGCTACTCCTGCCGAACCATTACAACGCGAATGCCGAGTATCGATCTCTTCAACTTTGAGTTTTTTCAGTGGCTTCCCAAGAGCTACGAGTAAAACCTCTATCATTTTGTCTTAAATTTTCTTCACAGACGAAGAATCTCTGCATACAAGGAAAATTGAAGGAGGCTGCCATTAGTGTGCTTCATTAGTTAATTTTTCGGGCTTTGGTGCCTCAGGTGTTGTTAGGCTGCCACTGGTTCATCTCCTATAACGCTCTCAATCTAAGGTTTTCATCTATAGATAATGAGATATTCATGCAGTGATACCGTAATTATTAACATGAGAGTAGTAAAAAGATGCCAATTGAAGCACACAAATAGATGCCGACAACTGATAAGATGTAATGTGATATCCTTTGCTCTGTGTCGCCGACTCCCGCCCCCTCCTTTGTGTGCTACTGTCATACCGCCAGAGACAGGTGTAGAACAAAGGGCTATTGTCCTTTAGTGGGCTCACCTCGAGAAGCCGCCGACCACGCCCCCTCTTTGTGTGCTACTAGCATGCCGCGTGGTAGAGGTGTAGAACAATTGGTTATTGTCCTTTTGTGGCCTGACCTAGTGCCGGCCTGGGCATAGGAGAACAATGGGCTATTGTGCTCGTCGCTAATGGAGGTGGGTGCTAGTGATGCCGGAAGCCGGGGATCGTCGAACAATGGGGTATTGTTTTCGTCGCGTGCCGCCGCCACGGCAAATCGATGTGGGAGATAATTGTGTCAATCAATCAAGTAATGTTCGTCCATGCATAACATTGTCTAACATTTTTTAAGAAATAATCAAGGGTTAATACTGCTAACGTCCTGGCATCGTGCCTCTAAACTGGTGGACGCAAACCCTCGATCGAAGTGTCCCCGCCGCATGTATTTTGATTGATTACGTAATTAAACGCTGCTCGTCTATCGGTGAATACAATTAAGTATTTTTGATTGATTAATGTAAATAGGTTATATGAATGACTCGCGCACCTGGTTGCCATCGCATATGTGTGTGTGTGTTAAAGTGATTATTACGCGTTTGTAATTATTACGACTAATAACACTTATTTAATTCTACTTTTGAGGGGAAGTTTTTAGGTGGTTATAAGAATATTACATCACTTAGATGAATCCATGACTGAAAGGACAGAGTTGGTGTAAATGGCTAACACGAGACGTTAACGAGTGATTTTCTCACTGAAATCCCGAGGGCGGTCCATCTCGTGTACGGTGTTCCGCTCGAATAATGATCTCTCAGATGTACAGGCATGGACTGCCTCGTATCCCCTTCCAAACATTCCTTCCCTCTCCATCCACTCACGGTCTCCGGCGCGCTCTCTATCTGAAAGCGACGTAGCTGCGCTCTACCGGCCAGTGAGAGACAAGACAGAACTTTGACATATTTGGTTTAACAAGCGGATGCCGACCATGTTTGGTTCCCGGGAAATAGCTAGCATAAATCATTTGAAGGGTGATAGGGAACTTCGCGCTTCAAGATATGTTTTTTAAGGTTTCTTTACACGTAGGGCTGGCTCTGAAAAATAAATAAATACGGGTTAACATTAAAGTTAAATATTACATAGGTTATTTACAAATAAATATGTAATGAACTAAATAAACAATGGAATATGGTGAGTGCCCTAAACAAAACACCTCCCTTGTTAGTCTTTTCATTAACGCTAGTTAAAGAACGCTCATAACTAAAACTCAATGGAAATATATAACGACAGTCAAGGAAAAATACAGGGCAGGGACTTAAAAACTGGCGTTTTCGATAAAGCACTCCACTCGCAGCTCAATCACGCGCATAGGCATGGACTTTAAAACAGACGTTGTCGATAAAGTACCACACTGCCAGCCCAAGAACACGCGTATGCAGGGACTTTAAAATAGTCATTCCCGATAAAAAAATGAATCCATCTCGCAAGTACACACACACTCTCATTCTCTCTCTCTCTCACTCTCTCTATGTTACACTAGAGACGCCGACGATTTATATGTACCACACCAGCCAGCGCAATCACACGCGTCGATAAAGCACTCCACCCACAGCTGAATCACGCGCATAGGCATGGACTTTAAAACAGTCATTGTCGATAAAGTTCCCCAGCCCACTCACACAAGCAAGCACATAGGTAGGGACTTTAAAACAGGAGTTGTCGATAAAGCACTCCACCCATAGTGCAATCACGTGCATAGGCATGGGCTTTAAAACAGACATTATCGATGAAGTACCACATCCTCCAACGCAATCACACGCATAGTCATGGACTTTAAAAAAGACGTTGGCGATAAAGTACCCAGCCCACTCACGCAAAAGCGCATAGGTAGGGCCTTTAAAACAGACATTGCCGATAAATACCCAACCATCTCAAGCAAGCATGCGCGTAGGCAGGGACTTTAACGTCAGAGACGCCAACGATTTACATAGCGGTTTACACACCCCTTACAAAAATATGTTGTACACCCGAGAATAGGGTAAACCGTGACGCTGCATGGTTTTTCCACCACGCTCTCCCATTAATGGGTGGGATTCCTGAGGGGAACTAGTATCTAAAAGCAGGTGTTTCAAATTTAACACTTGAGTGGGTTTTAGCAATAGGTACATGTCTCCAAAAGAATTGTCCTGACTTATACACACGAATGGATATCCCCTAAGACGCCGGGAATTATAGCGAGAGAAACAACGATTACTTATTTTGATTACTGACACTAAAATTATATTATCGTCAGGAGAGCTTATTTATTTATTCCATTTAAGCAGACAGGTCCATTTAAACAGTCGCCATGTCTAAAAATTCTTTGATCCAGCATTATTCCAATGTAATAATAAATATCAGACTTCTGTGAGAAATAGTATGTCTATTCACATTCGAGGGGTCCCGAGTTCAAATCTCTTGCAAGTGCAAGCCTTCCCACTAGCGATCTTTATAAGCATGGGTGCGATATATTTCCTACCGATATGATATATAGATCCTGTATAACACTGTGCTTAAACATTCCTTACTTTCGCAATTATTATGATTATTATTATCATCTGTTATTTTATTCCGTAACAAAATGTAAAGACAAATGTAACAGACCCTTGAATGTTTACATTTGCAGCGTCTAAAGCGGTAATGAATACCAGAGGGAAACCGCACTCTGAACTCAAACTAAAAAAATACATGGAATTTCAAAACATGCATTCCTCTCTTAGTAAATATATAACATACGGCAAGAACTTTTAAACAGCCCTCCCTTTGCCTACTCTAGCAGAGACATCGAACTATTACGAAGACTTCAAATATAAATTTGATATTTGTTTAAAATCTTTTTCTAAGGACCCAACACCACTGGTCTTCGAGAAATTCGACAATGAGTTATACAGTTGTAATCCCCTTGTCGAAATATGTTGTATATACCTGAAGAGGGTAAACCACGTCTTGGAAATCACTGGATACCATCCTACAGACATTAACGGACAATGTCATTCCCTTTCCATTAAGCGTCTTTATAAGCGCAGGTGTGTCGTTAAAATAATTTCTCATTCGCCTCAAAAGACTGTTATTGTCGGATAACCTGCTCATATAGATGATGGTTTGAATATTCTAACTTGTTTAGGCGCATACTCCTCAAATACAAGAATTGTTTGCATGATACCGATAACAAACTGATTTTATATAGAATGTTAAACAAAGAAATATGATTTGGAGAGGGTGATAAGAAGAGTATGGTATTTAGTATTAAAATGGGAGAAAGAATTCAACTTAAGCATTCGAGTGTATCACCACAGATATTTTTCTTTGTGTGTCTTTGAGACAAACCTGTTTTTACGGTCTGCTTTATAGATGAACGAAATGCTTGATGAATGACAGTCTTATTTAATATGGGTAAAAGGTGTTTAAAACCTGTTTTAATAAAAACTACTTCGTGGTAACGTGCAAGGTTTCAATTCCAGAGGTCCCCGGTTCGATTCCCGGTGACCAACCTATCTGATTTCAGGACCTGCATAAAGGTCTACGACTACATAGATACAGGGCAAGCCCACCCATTAATTGTCTTTATAAGTGCGGGTGTAATTATTTCCTAGCGGGTAAAAGGTAAAAGCTCTAGCCACTTACATGAACCTTGGATTAAAATTCTCGATACATCATATTCTTCAAGGTTCGAACTAAACGCTCAACAGCTGCAGCCTTCATATTGATATAAGCGCTGTAGTAGTTAATATTATATTTTAACATTAAACCTTTAAAGAACTAGATATATAATTCTTTCCCGTTGCCACTCTGAATATTCCGGAGTGGGACATCCATTTCCTGTAATATATCCTCCATAGCCTTTGCAACATTAAACTCCACCCTTGTCCTTTAAGGGTTTTGCATATGCCATTTTAGAGTAAAAGTGGATTGCAATCAGAATGTACTTGAAATTTTTGTTCACTCTTGCATAGAGTATCATTTCAATCAAATAAATTTGTAATAAATCATTAAGACCTTTGCTGATAATTTTACGTCGTAAATAGTTCCTCCTCGCCGATCCGTGAAGCTCTCTGCGATATTCTGTATGGCGGTCATGCCATAATTTTAGATGCTTTCAACTCTCGGATAATTTCCTTAATCTCTTGAGTGTGACTATTATTACCTGCGTCCCTAGAAGCAATAAGTAGCCTCAGTCTGTTCACTAATGTGTTAGGATTTTTCCAGAAAACGTAGTCAACCTTCTTATCACGCTTGTGTTCCTTCCATGACAGTCCTAGATGTGAATGTGTATTGAGCAGGGGACGTATTATATTCTTGTATTTATACGATTTACCAGATTCAAACGACCATGTCTGGTGTAGCCACTTCTAGGAAGGAAGGTACTTTTCAGAATCTCAGCGTACGCCTCCAAGTCTTCACTGGTGTATGCAGAAATCTGAGGTGATCGCTTAAAGATGAGTCCTGTCAAACCGGCGGTAGACTCCTACGTTTCATCACCTACCAATATTTGATTGCTTATTAAATGAATATCTTTATTTCCAAGCATATAACTGTCATCCTGATATCTCACACCGTACAATGTATCAATACGATCGTTGTCTTTTGAGCGAATGTGTTGAAGGTAAGTAGAAATACTTGTAGAATCACCATCTTCATTCTTGACTATCTTCGCAGTCAACCCCCGCTGTGTATCCAAAATATCCGTGAAGGGGTTGGTTACGGGCTTCAAAACTTCACATGACATGCTGATCCTCAAATCTGAGACCTTTTAGAGCTCTCAGATTTTCCTTTACATCATTGGTATGCTCGGCTACAGACTCTTTTAAGTCTTATGCTTTCACTATCCATCTTACAAATGATGTGAAAATAGACGATTACCTTAATTTATAGTCTGTGTCCAACTTGAGTTCTCAATGTGTCGATAGCCTTAGCTAACATCTATATCGAAGTTCTCACTTCCTCGATTTGTTTCTTATGTTCCTGTTTATGTGTCTTGAAAGCCCCACCAAAGATTGCGTATTAGCGTACTGCCTTCTAATCGATTCTTCTAGACTTGTCATTTGCTGCATATGATTTTTGTAGGTGTCCATCATGTTTAAATATTCCTCAAATTTCTTAAGTTTATCATTGCAGGAATCAGTTTTGAGAGTATTCAAAACCTCTGTCTTTAACTGCTGTATTCTCTAGATCTGAAACTCGCTGCATTATTAAATTTTCTGAATTACTCATTTTCTGATTACAAATATTCTGAAGATATGTTTTTTCTCTATCAAGCTCTGCGGTAACGTGTTTAATAGAGTCCATTATAGAATTCGCTCTGACTTTCGTAGAGGTTGTTAGAGTATCCACTTTACCCGTAGTTTTATTCAAATTTGCTGTGATGTCTAGCAGCTTCTTACCTATTTTCGTCTCGAATTCCTTTGCCAAGTACCTGTTTAACTGCTGTCGCGTCTCGTTCAATATCCTAATGATCATACCTCTAGCATATCTTTTATTTACAGCATCCATATCTCCAAGAGGATCTGCTACATCAATGATTCTCTTATTGCCGAATATAATGTTACCATTATCATCTCTCGACTGCGTACGTGAATTGACATATCCAGTGATGAACTTTTTATTCACATCATTATTGTGAGCAGGATCTAGCAATACCTTCAATCTAACTATCGATCACGATATTATTAAGGAATCTTGAGAATATAGCTCGAAATCAGTTCATCGATCAGTGTCTTAGTCATAACCACAACATTGCTAGCAGCTTGCTGAGAGAAATCGCGCATCTTGATTTCGAGAGCATCCACATAATTCTTATTGGATGCATCATAATTATCTTCAGGATCGTGAACATTGCACAATCTCTTGTTCTTGAATTGAAGTTACCTTTTACATCTCTATTTACGAAAAAACGATCAAACACTCTTCTAACTGGAGGAGTTCTGAGAACCGAGCCTATGGATGTTCATGATTAGCTACGAATGATCATTTTCATTTTTGTCGAGCCTAATATATATATATATATATATATATATATATATATATATATATCAAAACCATTTCTATATCGTCCCTCATTCATGTGAAATTCAGGAACTATCACAACAAAGGGTCTTCCTTCTGATACACTCTCCTACACGCTCTCACATAGATTTTTAAATTCATTGCACGTCTGGTCAGTATTTACATAATCTTTGTATATATGCTGTAAGTTTAAATTCTCTTGCCTGAAGAGTATTATCATGTTTGTATTATCGCGAATTAAATGTTTTGGAACTTAGCATGGGACTGCGCTAGATAGTCGACATTTAAATGTCTACCCATACTGTAAAAGGATGCTATCTTTTTCTGCTTTTCAGTAATGACGTCATCAAACATAAAGATTGGATTTTCTTTGACTTCAGAAGGATGCAAAATATCTTCTCCGTTGTCAAAAGTATTCACTTCTATACCGTCGATATTTCCAAGTACTTTAATTAGGTATTGATACTTTGGTTGATAGAGAGACTTCGAATAAATATATAAGTTCTGTAAACGTAGTCCATTCTCATGGAGTAGCATATTGAGTAATACGTTTGTTTTCCCTGCACTGGAACTCCCTAAAATAAGAGCTCAGACATGACGATCGCATCTAAAGTCACTTTCAAAGTCTAATACCTGAATAGGTAGAGAGGTGTCCATCATGTTTAAATATTCCTCAAATTTCTTAAGTTTATCATTGCAGGAATCAGTTTTGAGAGTATTCAAAACCTCTGTCTTTAACTGCTGTATTCTCTAGATCTGAAACTGCTTAACAAGCTCCATGTTAACAAATAACTTATAAAATGTATGCGCGCTGTTTATATATTACCGAGTGCAAAGTACTTAATGATTGGATTCGTTTTGCAGCGTGTGGTTACGTTTCGGTTAGATCTCAAGCGAAGATATACAAGGGCTAATGCATGCACTTAACTCGATTAGTATATCCTGAGAGCTAAGCGAGGGAGTTCGTTGGAGTATAAGCGCGGCTCTGAAATTATTAATTCCATAACTAATTCACTCCCCTTTGTATCTCAATTGCCTGGGTATAGATATATAGGTCCAGGCACTAAATTGGAAAAACTCTAAAACGTGGAGACCCGGGAATTAACCAATTAGACGAAGCTTGCAAACAGCACGACTTCGCATACGCTGAGCACAAGGACATTGCTTCAAGACAAATAGCGGATAAGATTCTTGCAGAGAAGGCCTGGAAGCGTGTGCAGTCATGCGATTCAACTTTTGGTGAAAGGTTAGCATCGAGGATAGTAAATGCAATCATGAAGGGAAAGGTTGCATTGGGAGCTGAAAAGAGAAAGAAGAAGAGAGGAGGGTTTTTACCATTGATACCCATCATTGCTGCTTTAGGCGCCGCAGCCGGCGGCGCTGCTCAGATAGCCTCTGTAGTCCAAAAAAAATGCCTGTTGATAGGCACTTAGCAGAAGTTGCGAGGCATAACAAGGCGATGGAGGTCCGAGGAAAGGGACTCCGAAAGAGAAGGTGTAAGAAGAGGAATAAGGGAGGATTCTTACCTGTAATGCCGCTGATGTCATCTTTAGCCACTGCATCTAAAATCGCAAGTTCCTTGAAAAAAGAGTATCAAAAGGCAAGGGTTTAAAGAAGAATTCAAAAAACGGTGGACGAGGATTGTATATATACCGGAGGAAGCCCTAAGTAACGTATCCATCGAATGTTATGCTAAACACTTAAAAATTCCTTATTTTAGAGGAGTATATATGACTGACAAACTACCTTTAAAGCCTCACTTCAAAGAGAGATTTATTGCCAATCTCGGATCCTCTGATAATGAAGGAGCACACTTGGTTGCTGTAAGGAAAGAAGGTGATGTCGCATACTACTTTGATAGTTTCGGTAATTTGAAGCCGCCTCCTGAGATTGAGAAATATCTACAAGGTGTTAAAATATTCTATAATACACGGAGATACCAGAATTCCGATTCAGTCATCTGTGGGCACTTGTACCTGCAATTTCGTTTATCCTAGGAGCTGCTACATTGTCAAGATGAGTTATACAGCTACAGTGAGCGGGTAAGACACTATTATTTCAACGCATTTAACCCGCCTCTACAGCTAGGTCATTATGAGATTGCTCTTTGCATTTTGAAACATTCTATTCAATACCAAACGTCAATGAAAGTAATAATCAATTACATTATATTCAAAATTGTAAACCTGAAACCATTGTCATCCCTCGTGCAACCTATGAGATTGCCGATATCAATGCATTTCTAAAGGATAAACTAGGGTTGAATGATGAAGTCTTCTCCATAAGGCCTAACAACAATACAATGATGGCTGCAATTAAATGTCCTTATACAATAAACTTTTCTAAGCCTAGATCTATTGGTTCGCTCATAGGATTCACCGACCCTAAAATTATTACTGCTGGAGAAGCGTTTGAATCTCACGATCTTGTGAATATATCTAAAGTGAGTATCATACATGTGGAGTGCAGTATTGCAACAGGCTCTAATGGACATTCGCTCTACGAGTTTTTCCCTTCTGTTCCACCAGGCGATCACATCTCTCATGAACCCTCAAATCCTATATATCTACCAGTCATAGATACAAACTATGTAGATCAGATCACTATTCGAGTGGTAGATCAACACGGAAAGGCAATCAACTTCAGGAACGAGGTTATCACTACAAGACTCCACATAAGGCACAATGACAATACATTTTAAAAGACATCGCAAATACTATAATAGACGATGTACAGCAAGTTTGAAGTACACTACCTCTCCAGCTTCCGAGGAGTTAACACGTGCTAACCGCAAGTTCCTCGAGAGTTTAGGTTACAAACCGCTATAATGGACATCTTAAACATGACAGAGGTTCTGGCCTTTGATGACAAGATCACCAAGGATGAGGAACATGTTTTTCTACCATACAACTCCTCCGCTCTGGATGTAACTGATGAAATTAGAATACCCTGCAAAGCTGAGGATTTGTATGCGCTACCTAACAAGAGTTTTCTCTACATTGAAGGTGGTCTCACCAAGGTAGATGGATCTCCTACTACAGCGAAGCTCACTAATAATGCTACAGTCTTCATGTTTGATGAAATGTTCTAGATATGAATGCTACAACTATAGAGAGAACAAGAAATCCTGGAATTACTACAACTATATGAAATTATGTACACTCAACCTTATGGAGTCGAATCGACAGCTGAATGCAGGATGGACCTATCCTGAAGAACAAGTTGAAATACATGCGGCGAATGGGGCTTTCAATGCTGTAGTTCCTCT
The DNA here is from genome assembly GCA_030765065.1 of Deroplatys truncata. Taxonomy (NCBI): domain Eukaryota; kingdom Metazoa; phylum Arthropoda; class Insecta; order Mantodea; family Mantidae; genus Deroplatys; species Deroplatys truncata. The sequence continues at coordinate 139,568,220 of CM060986.1, forward strand.
CTCGATGCTCCTAGGATTTGCTGATGATCACAAAGAGCTTGTACTCAACAGAAAGTTTGAATTGGTTCTCATAAGATCCAAAGATTCCAGATATTGTGTCCAGACTTCAAATGGAGAGGAAGCTAATGTAAAGTTAACGAATGGAGGATGCCTGTAATTCGTCTTTCTGATGCTGAAAGGGTTCACATTCTGTCTGATAGACCTCTAAACTTCGCTTTTCGATCCATGGATCGTCATACCCAGCATGCTGTACCCCAGACAAGATCTTTCACGTGGAATGTAGCAACAACATCTAAGCTCCGGAAACCCCGCTTCATCATAGTGTGTGCGCAGACTGCAAGATTGGGTGATTATAGCAAGCACAGTTCCGAGTTTGATCACTGCAACATTACTAATTTGAGACTACCCCTACCATGATTTGAACTTGAACTTAAAAATTCAAAGTTTGCTTCAGTATATGAAATGTACTGTAAATTTCAAAGTTCCTACTATGAAAGAGAGAACTATCTCCTCTTGAAAGGAAAGGATTTTCTTCACCGTGCACCGAACAATATTTCTGTGACTTAGGCAACTAACGCTTTGCTTAATTAGTGTTATAGAAGTAATTAATTCGTAAATTCGACAATCAGCTACTCTTCTCATACTGAAGAGTTTAGTCAACATTAAAATGTATCAGCTAACTAAACTGGTATTATCCTTTAAAAATACTCACGCATTCCTTGAGATAACGAACGAGATGGAATCATAAAACTAATCAACAGATCAGGTAACATTAAATGTTATAAAAATTTGAAGCAGGGAGCGGCATCAAAGTTGTCGCACCGGGCAGGGCTTCAGCTGGATATTTGATTTTCGGTACCATCGTTTTCTGATTTTAGAGTAGATTCGTTTAGCTACTTTCATCAACAGCTTTGACTACCACTGGGTTGAACTCGCAGTCTGGCAAAGATCACTTCTTGGTTTTTCATGAACATAGCAATCCCACGCATCGTTTAATAGTTTCTTACAAAATTGGTTATTTTCAGCGTCCCCACCGTATCAAAAAATTCAATTGCCGTATTTTTGGGATTGTGTAGTCCACAAGTGCCATATGGTTCCCTTTCGCTCCGTACTCCATATGATTCTGTGGCTATCGAGTAGAACTACTATGCGACTTTTGCTTGAAGCGCCCTGCGCTTCCTCTGTTTCCAACAATAATATGCCAAATACACAGTACATAGCTCTCTGTCAACTAGAAATCTTCGAGAGGTCTAGGTACAGCCTATTCAAAAGTGGCCATAGGTAGGAAGATACCTCTTTCTTAGTGAAGGGACATGGTTCATGACATAGTTTCGAGTTCATATTGCTCTATTGGGAAGGCAGCGACAGTCATGTTGCAATATTTTCAGTGGTAATACTGATCATCAAAGATAGTGATAGTATGGAAAAATAAATCACAAAGATTCCGCAGGTTAAAAATACTGCAGAAGAGCAGAATTTCGGTGCCCGTGGAGTGATTTCTAAGCTAAAGGTCATCGAAGGTTATCATCAGATATAGGAATTCCTGAGCAGTTGGCTTAACGTTATCTGCACTAAAACATGTCTACAAAGAATGTAAACAACAGCTACCAAGGATCACTAATGCTAGGCAATCACGTTTGATGAGCTCTGTATGCAAACGCCAACAGACTGTACGACGGATGGAGGTTAATTTGTAACCTGCGATATCCTCACCTAAAGTTCATTATCGGTTCAACTTTATTTCTTTTCGTCCTGGCTTTAATGCTTAGAAATTCCTACGCCTGGTTATTATATTGAGGAATGTAGGATATTTATTTTTGGAACTCATTACCTACGTATACACGTTATTCCTATATATACCTCTGCAAAAATTTGTACGTGGTTAATTTTACCATAAATTTTGTTATGCCTCTTTCTCTCCTATACACATTTAGGCTTCAACTCTTACCCTATTGCTTCAACCTATCTTCCAAGTAGTTCTTTCAGCAACCAAAATAACTTATCACACATGTTGAATTTGGTTAATTGGACATCAGTTAAAAATACACACCATCATTACAGATTGATTACTATGCACAGCTCGCTATTCTCAAAGATAATTCCGCCATCTCTATTTTTCAGTTTTTTTATACATTCCGCAAAACGCCCGTTGCAGGCATTGGTTACTTATTTCCAAAGTCTACCCACCTGCAAAACTCCCTAAGTTCAGGAACAAGAAAACGTTGCCAGAGACTAAGACCAATGAATAGAGTGAAGCCATACGACCTTGGTGTGTGGGATCACGCAGTAGAAAGAATGCCAAAATTGGCTGCTTTTCCTTTATGTTCTCATATTACCTGTACTTTACAGTCGCACTCCCAAAAACCTACCATTCATTTATTTTGGACACTTTCATATTTTTGTTCAATCATTTTTTTCCTTAGTGATTCCAAGAAAAGCACTTCACTTTTGTGCGTGTACATTCCGCGCAGTATCTAACTTCCTCAAATGAAATTCTTTAACAACATTATTTGGCCTAGATTATTAATACATTAAGTTTATTGGTGAGTGAATGTAGATCGCGATGGGTAATGTTTGAGAACAAACCCACCTAACGAGCGCGTCGCTTCAAGCAAAGGTATTTCTTTTATTTATAATGGAATTTATATTTTCCTTCGTTTAATAGAGTTGTGCTTACAGTTTCTTCACTCCCAGTCGGCTAGTGTAGCCGTAGTTTCTACGTGACCGAAGCTGAAAAGCCACCAACATCTTTAGGGGAGTACCCTGAATTACGTTGAGGATATGGAGGGGAGGCAAAGGCAGCTTTCGCACATATCCTATTTTATGTTTCACTTAAAATATATGAAAATAATAACCTATTGAGAACAATATTCATACATACACTGTTAAAGCCAGTAGCGCGTAGGCCGTACTTTGTAAACTTGAAAACTTTCCCTTTAAATGTTTCTCTCTGTATATTCAGTTGATTATAAATCCATTCCACTTTATGAGACAATAAAATAAGCTTCCATTCAATACTGCAGTGTTTGTATACTTGTGACTCATTAAGTAAAGTATTAAACGTAACTGGCAGTATTTATAAAGTACCTAAGTATATTCATTCATTCATTATCTGTTTACCCTCCTCTTATGTAGGACTTACACCCCCCAGGACTTACAAGCGGGTGCCTGGGGTCAGAGGCCCGTCGAGGAGCAGACACTCATGGATCAGACAGAGCATCCAGGATGGGTGATCAGCCCGATGCCTGGTATGGGATGAAGGAAGTAGATGAAGCGAAATGTAGGTGAAATGGATGAAAGGAAAGGTGATGATGGAGCAGTTGGTGGAATGAATGGCGGGGGAAACCGGAGAACCCGGAGAAAACCCGCCCAGACGCCGCTTCTCCACCACAAATCCCACATGCAGGTCCCCGGGATTGAACCCGGTCCGCCTCGGTGGGAGGCGAGCGGTCTAACCACTCGGCCACGGCGCCGCCTTACCTAAGTATATAATATTTAAAATCAAATTAATACATAATCTCTTTTTAAAATTAATAAATTTAAAGGTAATCAATGTAGTATTAACAATAAATATTTACGACAATATCCACGTGCTGGAAGTTAACTGGATAGAACTTTCGTAGCGGTACTACGAAGTCCAAGATACTGGATGTGATGGGCCTACGTAAAATAAACGGTGACGATTTAATTAAATGCCCGTTTTGCGTTTATACTATAAAACGTGTGAACGAAGGGTTTTTAATTATATTTTGGAAAACGTATGCTACCATCCCTAAATTTAATCAAACTAAAGAAATAAAGCGCAAAAAACAATTATTTAAATATCGAAGATTTTGCCTCTTTTTAGATTTATTTTTGTTTTACAACTAACTGGTATATATGAATATTCTCCCGCACTGATTGCGGGAGGCTAATGCTGAGAATTTGAAATAGCCTTCAAAATTTATTGTCACGGTTGTCACAAGCTTTCATTTTCCGTGCCGACGTAATAGCAATGTGCTATCACAGATAATATCCTACTACAACAAATAGACTACTAATCCAAAAGTAAAAAGAAAAGAAGCCAAAGAATCGAGCGTTCTTTATTTCATTTCCCTGGGGCAAAGTTCGAACACTGGCAAACAGTGATAAAGCAACAATCTAATATGATCTGGTAGCAGACTTGTGCGGCTCATTTCTATCCATAATACATTGTCTTCCTTCCCGTTCCCAATCCCATCCCTCTCTGTCTTTCGCTCTTTCAAGGTTTTTATTTATTCGTGTGTTCATCAAAATGAAAACCTACTTAATTATTGTTGCACATATTTGCTCTTCCAGAGCATGTTGGTTGGGTATTTTATTAGGAAAGCGGTTCATATTTGCACACACAATGTATTTATTTTGCAATAAAAAGAATACATTCATACGCTTAATATCCTAGGGCAACGAAAGTAAATGGAAGCTTGATAAAACAAGTCATCCTTCTATCAAAATGGAGAAAAAGCAACTTTTGCATATACCCAAGAAAACATTTGCCGTTTACGGCCTCTAGCTTACATAGGAATAAGAATGACTAACCTTGCTATACAACAATTAAGATCACTTTGGAAGAAATCAAAGGCAGTAAATTCTCTTCGAAGAAATTTTCTGTTACTATTGAACAACGGCACAAGTTAATGCCAAGAAGGCGATAGCCATAAACAGAAAATGCATGAGACTAACAGTAAATTTAGCATCAAAGAATCTTTAGTTCTTTCTTGTCCTCTATGGGCAAGTGAACGCTGAAATCGAGTTTTGTAATACCCATAGAGCCTACCGGGGTATTTATTGGTCTTAAACATTTAACATGTTCAAACTCATACATAGCACGGGTCAGACAGACAGTAGATGCTTATACAATACACTGCAGTGCAAATGTTTCAGACTATATTCATCACACTGAACTTTAAAGTTAATGATATTTACAAGAAATGAAATGAAAACAAACCAGATAAGCTCACACAAATGTAACAAAGAAGAAGAGATAAACACTTATTCACAAGCACACGTTATTGTTTACAAAACAAACAACAACCCTTCCCCTCCCATCCTTGACCCTCTTCTTTAAACTCCGATCTGAGCTACATAAGTTTTGGGAAACAACCGGAGTAAGACACCTGGTGATTCTGAAGCGACATGTGTTTATTTATATAGACATGTTTTAAAATGGTTAATGTGTACATGGAATCATACTGGTGAAATTTGATTCAAAAGTATTTGTATGAAAGGGACTAAACAAAAATATAATAAAGCATTACGTAACTTCTGTAAACCAAAGACGATCACTAAGTTACCTATATAGAACTAAAACTTGGAATCCAATTGAAAAATGGATAAGCATAAAATTCAAATTTTATCCAAGTTATCAAGATCTAAGTTCCTAAGTTCAGTGAAGTGAATAACCCTCCCAAAACATATTTTAAGTTCTTACGGAAGTGGTTAAAAAGTAAGTGGTAAAGATGTCGAGAGAAAAGAATTGTCTGTAGATATATATAGCATTTTGCACTTTATTCTTGTTCACCAGCGCTCGTGTGGATGACAATTTATCCATTGTTACATTTCATCTTATAATATTCTACTTTTGTCAGTAGTGATGAGAGTTTCAGAGTGCTGTATTTTCATGTTTTATTAAACCCGAGACTAGTAATCATTTTCTTAAAACCTAAGAGAAGATTTTATACTCCCTGTTCCTTAAGCCTTGTTTTGTGGCAGTAATTTGTATCACAATAATGTAAATGCCAGAGTGATTGTAGTGTAAATTAACATTATTGTATGACAATGATTTGACATGTTTGTTAATTATATGCATTGTTAGAAATTAAGTTTACACGGCCTCACTGAAACTGACAATAGGAGCGGATAACAATGTGCGAGGGGGTGAGTTGAATATTAATTAGAAGAGACAAACAAATGACGTCAGATTGGCGCGCTTTTATTAGAAATAGCGGGAATATTTTCCCTAGAGCATATGTTTTCGTAATTTTTGATTGGATATAAAAATAGACGCTAATGTTGGCGCGTTTTATTAACCAATAGCAGCTCGGTTATAATCTTTAGGCATATCGGGGTGTGGGAGTATAAAAAGCTAAAGTCAGAGGCAGATTTCGTCAGTCCAACAGAAGCATTCACGTGTTATACGTCGCACAGTTAGTTCATCAGAATCGTTCGCGGGTTACACGTCGCGTAGTTCAACGGGAGCATACATAAAGTACACGTCGCAAATCTACAGAATCTCTCGCGTCTTAAAGTTTGTTATAAATGTGAAACGCGAATTAATAATGTGCAGTAAATAAGTGATTACAGTGATATTAGAAAATATAAAAGTTTCAGTTTGGCGTGTATCACGAATCAATATGTGAACTTAATTGTGACGGTAATTAAAGTGTAAAAACAAATTCTTTTATCAGTGTTATCTTTGAGTAACAAAATCCTTTCCGCTTACACACCCTGTTTAAGAGATTTGCTCGACTGAATAATAATAATAATAATAATAATAATAATAATAGTTAGCCGGAGCACAATGAACCCAAAATGCAAAATAATAAAACAATAACAGGCGCCCAGCAATAAGATAACACGAAGTGACTGCGACAAATTGGCTTCCATACATGGGGCATATAAACATGAAGCATCTTCCAACTTACAACTACTAACAAATATTCTACTTCAGTTTTTATAAAAGGAAAAATCTGTTTTATATTTAGCTATTATCCTTAGACAGTTTCTCTGTGGTAGCTGATTTACGTAAATAACAATAACAACAAAAAATGCATATTATAATAAGCGCAAAGGATGAAAATGTTGTCAAACAACGGTTTATCTACATAAAAAACATTAAAAAATTGGTATAGATCCTTCTATATTCAGCACATCGATATTTTTTTAACTATAGAAAAAATATGCTTATAACCATCTATGTTGTCACACCTTTCCCCAAAACACTAGGCACTACATGTTGTTTTCCCTTTTGGCGTGCCACGTTAGAATCCCTCCCCCTTTGGAGAAAATTATTAGAACGCCATACAACGTATTACCCGAGCATGAAGTATGCTGCACTGTGGTTTTCATAAGTAATGCGTTGTATGAATGAAACTAAAATAAACTATTTTAAATACATCAAATTTAATATTTTGAACTCTTCCGGGACTTTCAATATCTTTGAAATAGCCATGTTCTACGAATTTTATTTCTATTCCACTTATTCGCCTGTTAAAATAGGTAGAATTGGATGCGTTTTGCTGGAAAAGCTTTCATACTTCTTGCTGTATACGTCTTCTTTCCCCAATTCTTTATGATCATAATAATTTATGTTCTTTCAGTTTCTTTTAAAATGTTTTATTTTGGACTGATATAATGAATAAAGTTTTCTTCACACGACATTTGACAAACAAGTCAAGAATTAGAATGTTGCATGCAAACCTTCTGTATGAAACAATTTTTTGGGGAGGTGGTCTTGAAGTTTAACGTCCTAAACGTTCTTTTCAGAACAGCGGAAAAATTGAGGAAAAAACTTATCAGGGTAACTCACCCTAACCGAAATTAAAACTTGGAACCTCTTGAATGTGAGACATACACACTATCCCTACACCAAAGTGATGGAATAATGAAATTTTGTAAGTAACTAAAGAAAATAACTAAATTTCAAAACTAACAAATTAATAAAAATTAAAGTTGAAGCTTAGGAGTAATGTGTCTGGCATTCCGTAAAGTGGTCAAGACTCGATTTTGTTTTAAATATTCCTCTCAAAACATTAAATTATTTGTGACAGACTATTCTTAAACCTCATTTTAGTTTTCTTGGTATTATGCGTCCCTTGTAAAAACACACAGCTTCATAATAATCGCTTCAACCTTTTTTTTTTGTACACAGGTTACGCATAAATATCTACAAACATTTCAAAATCACATTTTTTATCTGAGGGAGGCCAATTATACACATTAGTATCAGTTATTGATTAAAAATCGCAAATTGCTTCAAACATTAGTTATAGTGTAATTATACAGGGGTGGGCAAAATAAGATATACTGGGTGAACTCCAGAACTAACCGTTGTAGAAAGAAATGTCTTGAATAAAAGTTGCTTGATATTATGGGAGAAAGTAAATGCCATTAATCGTTTTTATTTGGAGGACGCTATGATGATCATTTAGGGTAATTTAGTTTTTTTAAATAGGAACCTGCAATTAGGGTCAATTTTGACCCTAAAATAATCATCACAATATCCTTCAAATAAAACACAGCTAATGGCATTTACTTTCCCCCCATAATATAGCGCTACTTTTATTCAAGACATTTCTTTCTACAACGCTTAGTTTTGGAGATATTGTACAGTTTTAACTTAAATGGTCCACCTCTACACAAGGGCGACACTGAAATTTTTTAGAAAATCAAACCAGGATTAGTTTTTAAACATTTAATGATTTGAGAATCTTTCTCAAAATATTCCCCTTTACCATCATTGTATTTTTGCATTCGATAAAACCAGTCCTCAAAGCAATGATGCCATTCTTCCTGAGGTACTTCAGAAAACAGATTTTCATAATGTTCCACAGCCTCGCCTGATGACGAAAAAGTGATTCCACGCATTTTATCTTTAATGTTTGGAAACAAAAACTAATCACAAGGTGCTATGTCGGGGCTGTATGGTGGAGGGTCTATGGCGCTAACCTTAGGGCATCCAGATACTCAATTGTTAGTTTTGCTATATGCGACGGTAAACAGATATTTGTATACCAATCTTCTAATGCTCTAGTAGAAATGTGGCCCGTTTTAGAAAAGAAATATGATGTGATACGTTCAGATGACTTTCTCTGCTATCTTTATTACTGTGTATACAAACTACACATTTCGCAATAAATACAAAGAGAACAGTGACAGTCAAATATTTAAAAATTGAATGCTATATGCTGGCCTTAAAATTCCACCGTTTCCATGCAATCGCGAGAAACAACGGAAATCAATGGGACTTGAAAAAAAATGGCAAGTATTAAACCATTCGAACATTTAATAACGGATATCTCAGAAACGGCTTATGCCACAAAAATTTATTTTAAGTAAATTGTGCATTTTAAAGAGATTTGCCTTTTAGTGTGGTACGTTTTTTGTCTAACGCTTAACGTTTACAAGTTATACAAGATTCCTTCCGAATGAAGAGGACTTCCTGGGCTATTCCCAGAAAGTTCAAGATATACGTTTTATTTGGTACGTGAATAATTTTCATATGTGGTATTTTAATCAAAATTGTTAGCCATTTTTTAGAAAATAAAAATTTTCGAAAAAATTCCGCGTACAGAGTAGTTAGGTTGGGAGATGTTCTTGAAAATCTTCATGTAATATCCTTGGAAAATACTAAATTCAAATAGCAAGTTTACTGTTTATCTGTATTTTCGTTTTTGAGTTATGCTGTTCACAGACAGTCTCACATACACTTCTTACCAGCACTGCGAATTCGTGGGACTTTTGTAGGCTTAGGTTCTGCTCGAAACACCCATTGAGCCGATTGTCTTTTATTTTCAGGATCATAACAATAAATCGAAGATTCATCATCAGTAACAATATTCCAAACGAAATTTGAAGTACCGCCTTAGAATTTCTCCAGTGTTTCTTCTGCACCAACCAATACATTGTAGTTTTTGATCGGGAGTCAGTTTATGTGGAATCCATCAACAACAAAGTTTTTTCACATCTAACTTTGTAAACTTTTTTGGATTTGACCCATAATGTCGCCCGAATAAATTCATGTTGTTTGTTGAACTTCTTCAAGAATTGCTCCAACAACGGCAATATTTTCATCAATAACAGCAGTTCTTGGGCGTCCCTCACGAAAGTCATCTCTAAGAGAAAACGGATCTATTTTAAATTCGATGTACCAACTAGCATGATTTGTACATGATTTAGCTTTAAGAAGTATAATATAACATTAGAATATTTTCTTGTAATTAGTAATCAAATTGTTGGTCTTCAGCATTTACACACTGCTGTATTCAGATTTGACACTCATACCATTTTACTACCCACTTCACCATTTGTAGCAATTTCTTGGCATGCCTCCGTAATGCACCGAATAAGGTAATAAATATTGTTACGTGTTGGGGTGAATGCCAAATAGGTTACCGGAAAATAATTAACAACACGCACATGAGGGGGGTGCAACTCCTGGCAGCAAAAAGTCCGGGACCTTGGTGTGTAGATTTGAGGGGAAGGCGTGCGTTTTATATTACACTGAAATATTACATAACTCACATTATCTACACATACCTGGGATTTATTCACAAAAACGCTTGGAGACTCTACATAATGAACAAAGGAAATAGGATGGAGGGAGGTGCCACGAAACCGTAGACCGGCCACACACGCGTCTGGCTCCAACCACCACTTCCACTCGAGTGTCGCTATCGTACCCCCACCAACCGAGGCCAGACAGGGCTGACGTCATACCAAATAATTTCAAGCGGATCTTTCCCTTTGACGTGCTCCGCGCCAAAAGGAAAGACCGTTAAGCCGAAATATAACTAAAGAGACCCAATAATGCTACATCTGGTAGCAACAATACAGCCCAACAGTGCATCTGGTAATGACAATAAAATCAGTATGCCATACTATTATATCATCTTCTTGCAGAATCCTTATACATAAGAGTATCCCAAGGAAGAAAACGTAGATCTAAAATTCGAAGATCTTGGTGGCCATTCAGATGAATCCCACTTCCTACTCACTTGGAAATTTTTCAGCTAAAATGTCGCAGAATTCAGTTTAGTGAGCAGGAACCCCATATTGCTGAAAACAGAACTAGTTATTGTGTTGCCCACACATAATATTATATGTATAGTTTCATACCTACTAGATACCTACTTTTTCCCACCACGTGTGTATAAATATACAACTGATCACTTACGTATCGCAATGAATCCTTCAAAAGGCATTTCTGGAGAAGTGCCACATCAGTATGGCCCTGAAACTTCCAGAGTAGAAGATATTTTGATACCAGACAGGTTTCAAATGTATGACCTTACAACAGGAAAGTTGCTATTTATTTGCTCCTGTTGATAAGAGAGAATAATAACAGCCCAATTAAAGCCATGCAACAAACAGAATCAAACTGCGAAATTGCTAAACGAGCACAATAAAATTCTGGAAGTACAAACAAATAAAAGATATTTATGTATTTAGCTAGCTATAACCGTCTAAACTAATTTGGTTGTTAAACTGGCAAGGACATTGTCCTTTTTATTGGTTTTTCAAACAGACTGAATTTAATAAATAATACTGTATGAAACAATCTACACGTTTTCCTGGAATAACAGCATGCATACAAATAGCTTAAAAACAAGGTTTCTTTGTTTTCTCTCTTTTTATTGCCCTGAAATTGTGTATTTGCAACTTATCAATAGTCTGTAATGTCCACATATTGATTTACACAGTGATGGGATACATTTAAAACTAATGGTTAACTCGGATCTCGCGGTACTGGCACCTCCATTGGCATATCAAATTGAAAAACAAAGATGAAACAGGTGACGCTACTTTGGTCAGCCACTGCACTTGTTTTAGACAAGAACCGCACCGAAAGGGATGGCTCAGACGGTAACGTCTGTGGCCCGCATTCGCAAGGTAGTGGGTTCGATTCCTGTGGCCGACCGTCCTGATCCATGGGTTTTTCTTGGGGTTTCACCGGGCCGCTAGACGAATGCTGGGAAGCATCATTTATCCCCCGAGTTTACTGTTCCTGCATTTCATCTCCATTCTCATTTCACTTCACCTTTCATCTATTGGGTTTCTTTCAGGGTTGCAAGTGTCGGCGGGAAGTCTCGGCGTGCGCATGGCAGGGGAAAAAGGATGTTCTGAGTAAACCTTCGTCCCCCGGATTGCGAGCGGTCTCCGGGTACCTGGGCCCCCAGGGAATGTGTAAGCCCAAGAGGGGTATTGTGCCTTCTGGTCCGGCCGCACTCTGTTCCCTCCCTCCCGGAAGCCCCTCATCAGGGCCTAGGTACAAAAGATCTGCGTAGGTCGAGGTGCTAATGTACACTCCCCCTTCTAGTCCTACCATATCATAGACGAATACCACAGTCAGCATTGTGTCGCAATGCACCTTAGTTACGTCTTTGATACATTAGTATTTACAAGTATGGATTTGCTTGCAGAATAAAAGGTTCACCATGAAAAATTTTATGAAGCTGTTTCATATTGTTGCGTGGTTGCTGTTGCTGCTATTGTTATGGCTATATTATGCTTATTAAGATAACAAATCTAATTACGGAGATTTGAGTTTGTAATTGATTAAGTTTGCAGTAATATCCATGGAAGTCCTAGCAGAAAACTTCCGTATGTAGAAGTCGTGATTTAAGTTATTCTAGAGGCGGAGAATACTGAAATATGTGGCATCTTACGAAAAGGACGCATCGAGAAGAATTATTTCAAATTTCAAATACTTATAAAGAGAAATCCATTGTGCTTTATAGATATTGGAAACAACGAAGGACTGAGAGAACAAAATCGATATATTTTAATTCTCCTCGTCGCTGAAGATATTGATAACTTAGGAACACTACCTGGTTACTTTTGCTGTCATCGCCAATTTCTGTTGATGAATCTGCTCCCAGCTGATACCGTGGTGAGCGATGAGATCTTTCTTTCAGGGTTTGCCTGAGTGAGCGTATGTGAGGATAACATCAGTTAAATTGACTGAGAAGTTTAATATACGCTAATGCCTGATTTATTGAAGCGAGTTGACAGTTTGAAGATTAAAAATTAAACTGATTCTGAATCTTAGCACGAGAAACTGTAGCAATAAAATTGAATTATTATATATATACTAACTTCTGAAATATCAAATTTAGGATTAAAATAACTTATTTCCGTAATAACAATGCGAAGCTCAAGTTGCTATGAATCGCATAAATGCTAACCGGCGACACCCCTTGCAGCTATCCTAAGAATGTGAAAACCGTGAGAGGTCTTAAGGCGTTACGGACTGCCGATAATTAATCACAGTAAAACATTTCATGAAATCCTAAACGACTACGAGCCTGCAGAAGACTGTAAACGAAAAGGACACAAGTCTCATCTATTTTACGATTACCCCACCAAAGTTCCTACATTATATATTGCCAAATCTTAAGCATCTGAAACACAACTTTTACTCCTTGATTTACTAAAGTGTAAGAATTCTTTCCCTTTTAATTTTCAAAACTGGCCTACGTGCATTTTCACACAACTCTAAATTTTTAACTTGCAGAGCTTTTACCTGAATCCTTAACTAATGGATTTTTTGTTGACATAGTTCGCCGGAACACCTAATTGCCTTAGCTACTCTTTAATTCTAATTGATGTTTCTCTGTACATGTAATTTGCTGGTAGTGAATTCCTTATCCACTTGAAAATTGTAACTATTTCTCCTTAAATTATGCATTGATTTTGGTATATGTAAATTATTTGTTGCAATTTTTTATCTATCTCCTTATGTCTTTATAAAATTATTAATCGCACATGTCAATTATTCCGGTATTAAGATGCAGATGGTTGAAGACGAACAACAATTTCAAATAGTTTAAACGTGTTGAACCTAATTTGTGCAGAATTTAAAAAAATAATTATACCAATGCAATATTTTCTAGAAATTCAATAATTTCTGAAATCGGGTGGTGAACGAATTAGAACGTATAATTTATAGATATTGAGGGGCGACAAAAAGGCCATCCAAGTATTTCTGCAGCTTCCTCGTCTAAAGCTGAATGGACGCACTTAATAACGTTCTTAGAAATGAAGGTAGCAGAAGAAAGAAAGACATCCAATTTGTGAGCTGATGCCGCTGTCTTAGTGAAGCAGTTTCTGGGGGTACAGCTCTTGATGGCAGCAGCAGATTCAATAACATACTGGAGCAATATGAAAGGAAATGCTTTAATTGAACTGACATTTGGGGCTATTCATATTTGTCACCTCCTTGAGAGCTGTGATCTCTCCCTCCCCTTCCTTCTCTCTTTCTTTCTCCCTGTGCCTCTCTCCCTCCCTGTCTCTCTGTGTCCCTCGTTGCCTATCTCTCTGTCTCTGTATACATAGATCTCTCTCCATCTGCCCGAGTAATGGCGCTTCTATGTTTGCACAGATATAACCATTCATACTAGCCTTCACTTGAAACACTAATGCTTATGCTACCTTAGCACAGTCAAAATAACAAATTCTAAATTCATAAAATCCTCTTATAAAAATTCTATAACCATATTTTAATCAACGGCCATTAGTTGTAAAAACGGAAGTAAATCTTTATTTTTGGAACTTAAATTCAGTGCGCTATTCTTCCATTTCAAATCTTTGTAGTTATATTTGAGTAATAATACTCCATGAAGAAAAGTAATTTTTTAAGTTCTATAAAAGTGAAAGGATATAAATCTTCTATATATTTTTATTTAACACGTCTTTGTTTCATACCTTTGAAAGCTTGACAAAAGCACGCCTAGAAGAGGATTCACTAAAACTAGTTTCCAAGAATAAAAACTCTGATATGTTGCACTCATAGGTGTTTTCTACTCTTATTCAAACTACTTTTACAAACACTTATATTCCATCTACTTCATGTCAATCAAGATAAACATTTGCAGAAAAACCTTATTGCTGATTTTCTTGTAGTAGGCGCAAGGGGAATATGATAGGCTCCAAGCGACAGTCGAATCTTTTAAGAGCTGGTTGCTATGTGGAGCATTTCATTCTCTTTGCATGTCAAAGGTTAAAAAATATATATAAGAAAAATATAAGTATTGGACAATTCAAACAAAAAATATCTCGGAAATGGATCACTCCACAAAAAAATGTATGTGACAAATTGTGTGTCTTAGCGTGATCTACCTTTCTGTGTAGCAAAATTTTGTCTATCTCTTATGGTTTACCAGTTATGCAAATTTAGAATGAAGAGAACATTTGGGGACATTGCCAAAAATTCAAGATATGAACTTCATTTGCCATTCAAAATATCTTAAACATATGATATTTTAATCAAAATCGTTAGCCATTTTTGAGAACATCGAAATTTTCGAAAAAGTTTTCTTGTAAGTGGTAGTCTGGAGTAGGGGGATTTTATTGAAAGATACTGAATCGAAATTCCAAGCTTTATTTATCCTACTTTTCGTTTTTGAGTTATACTGTTCAGTCACACACACACGAACCTTTATCTAAAAAGGCCTTTTGGATTCAGAGGGTCTCAAAACATTTATTTCCGGTGAAATCTCGTTATCGAACTTTTAGATGGAATGAAATAGTTTCCCTACTTACTATACGTAGAAAAGTAAAAAGAGAGGTTCTATACCGATTAGGTTTTATACCTGGAAATGTTCGCTAAATATTTTCTAATAAGACAATTTGACGTGTCACAGATGTGTGTAGTGTCCTCTGCTTTGGGTGGTCTAATGGGAGCTTCCCTACCATGATATCCTGTGATGTCCTCGAAGAAATTGCTAGGATTGCAGCTAATTTCAGGCTTTAGCCTCGTGGTCGTTGATTGGGTTCTATAGGATATTGCGGGTTGCTTTTGTGTGGTACAGGAGAAAGGATTCGGTAACCTTTGGGTTCACTTTCTGAATTAAACACTCGTGGTTGTACAGTAACATCACTTCTCGTTGCTAATGAAGTATGCAAGTTCCAGTTCTCATTAATTTTGAGATATATTGAGATCCAAAATAAATCCAAAACTCTGTAACTCGGACAAAACTTAGTTTGAAAATTAAGTATGGTATATTATTTTAGGTTAATCATACCAGTGGTTGTAACGTAATAGCGCTCCGAATAGTATACAATTAATATTGTGACGTATGTAAGCATTGTTGCGTATGTGACCTGGCTGCCCAGATAGCGTATTGCGTAAGAGAGTGGTGGGGATAAACGAGTTTTAGATAGCGTCCCACGCCGAGTTAGCGTGGGTTGAGTCAGTCAGTTGAGTCGTGGCTAGTTACTGGAAGAGGCAGGGTGTGTGTGTGCGCGCGCTACCCATACAAACAGTATGGCGTCCTCAGCGACGGACATGGAAACAAGGAGGTACTGTATCCCTTTTTCTTAATAAACCCGCTTGCCATCCACTTCTGTTCGGAATAATTTATCATAGTAGATAGATCCCTTCTCTCATCTACACCATGTAGTAATCCTTTTACTAGGTATTTCCTAATATTATTCACATTTCTCTTAGCTGCGTCCCTCGTCGTGACCTCGCATAATGTAAATTAACTTTCAGATTCTTCGGTACCCGAGTTGCGAGTTGCTCTACCCCCATTGAGCTAGTGTGTTTAGAGGTCACAATATTTCTTCTCAGTTGCCGTTCTTTTAATGCACTTTTAACGGTACTCACACATTGATAACTTTATGAACTCAACGATATGCAATTGTACGCAAGAAAATCTGATGTGTTACATCCACATGACTTTCTCTACTCTCGCACAAACTATTTTGCAAACGCTTATTCTCCATATGCTTCGTGTTAATCGAGATATCGATTATTGCTAATTTTCTTGTAGATGCAAGGGGAATTGTAGGCTTTAAGCGATAGTAAAATATTTTAAGAGCTGGTTGCTATGTGGAGTATTCCATTCTCTTTGCATTACCAGGACAACAAAATTAATAACGAATTCCCATTTGAGAAAAAGTATAAGTATTGGAAAATTTAAGGGAATAACAAGCAATATCTCGAAAATAGTTCACTCAACTAAAAGAAATGTATATGACATAAATTGTGTATTTTAACGCAATCCAGATTTTTTGTGCAGTAAAATTTTGTCTATCACTTATGTTTTACCAGTTATGCAAAAGTCGTTCACAATGAAGAATGCTTTTGGAGATATTCCCAGAAAATTCGAGATATACATTTCATTTGTCATGAAAATATCTTAAACATATGATGTTTTAATCAAAATCGTTAAAGCCATTTTTGAGAAAATTAAAACTTTCGAAAAATGTTCCATGTAAACGTTAATCTCGGGAGGGGGGATTTTCTTGAGAACCTTCGTGTCGCATTTCTGGAAGATACTGAACCTAAATCCAAGTTTGGTGTTTATCCGACTGACTGTTCCTTTCTGAGTTATGCTGTTCACATACACACAGACGAACATGTTTCCAAAAATGCTTTTCTGGATTCAGGGGGTCTCAAAACATGTATTTCCGGTGAAATCTCGATATCGAATATTTGGGTGGAATACAATACTTCCCCTACTTACTATACGTAGTAGAGAAGGTAAAAATATTCAACATTTGCTGTTTACACTTAAGTGATGTGAATGCAGAATGAATCATTATTCAATATAAAGTATATTGTCACGTTATACAGTGCGTTCGGAAAGTCACTGTGCACTTAAGACTACGGATATAGATTACATTAATTCGAACTAAGTTAGGTTTTTTAATACATAGAATATTGACACCAGTTGACTTAATTGATTTTTCATAGATGCGTGATTATTTAAAAAAGAGTTCCATTGTTGCACACATTTAATCGTTTAGTTCAATTAATAGTTGATAAAACCTATTGAAAACGATATGTGTAAGTTTAGATGTTGAATTAGTTTTAAATTATGTTGCTGTTAATTTGAGAAACGTATTTTTCTTGTTGATCGTGTCATTCGACAATGCAATAAATACCAGGTTTAGTGCAGAAGACACTTGTTGAAAAATTCCCAGAAAGAGCTGTGCCTGCAGGTCCTTGACTTATTGAGAAATTTCAAAACAGGCTACCTAAACTGAACGAAAAGAAGTTGTTGGACCCTTCCGAATGCGGCAGAGCACATTAAACTCATTGCGCAAGTTGGTGCAAGAAAAATATATCGGGCTTGCAACCAAGCAAAAACGATTAGGGGAAAAAATTAATTCATCCGTATAAAGTGACAGCAGTGCAAGAATTAAAAGATGCGGATCATGAAAAGAGAATTCCCTACTGCGAATGGTTTACATCCTTTATTGACGGCCTAATTCCGAGTCTCTGGTTATGTTAACAAACAAAATGCGGAATTATAGTCAACGGAGAATCCTTGTGCTTCGCACGAAACGCTATTGCATGATCAGAAACTATAAGTGTGAGTAGTAATAACCAGACGGCCCATTATTGCTCGTTTATTGTTTGAAGAAACCGTGAACTGTGAAGTTAATTCAAGATGTCAATTGCCAGCTAAAGGAAGACGAAAACAACTACTCTTGGATTCAACAAGATGGCGCTACTGCACACACGGCTGACACTATGCGGCTTCTCTAAATACTTAAGGCCCCTCATTCGCCGGACCTTACTCCATCAGACCTTTTCCAATAAAATTAAACGGTTTCAGGCTTATTTATCCACCCATGGACGATATATCCAACATATGTTGTAACTGCACAGTGACTTTCCGAACACCCTGTACCACTGCTTTGTAATCGGCGTGTCTCACTAGGATCCGCGTAAACTATTTAGGCATTTATTTTTAAGGCGAAACGTCCTAAGTTCACCCTACTAGTGATTGAGTCGAATTCCATGGAAACTTCCTAAAACTAACTTAAATACTAGCATTGTGAGCCTTCAGATTTTTGCCCACAGAGTCTTACACCTTATTAGTTCGGGCTTCTGGGCTTTAAATTTATTGGCTATTTGTTCAAAACTTTAAATATCAATGGCAGCAAGAGGTTCATTGGGGAAAGCGTCTCTCTACTTTATAAAAATGGCTCCTCTCTATAAGTATTATCGAAACACGTGACTTTTATAGCCCAAGAAACGGATGCAACAAAAACCTGCGAGTTGCCTTGCTTGCATTTATTTACAGGAAGCTCACAGATTTCCCTGCGTCACTGGGTTGATGTTTATTTGCAATTCTTCATTATACATATATGTTGTGCCATTTTAGGCACTCCCCTCAAGACAGTTTAAATAACATTGAGAAGTCGTCACCCCTTCAACTTGGGCGTCAGCTGCAATAGAGAATCAATTACAACTTCCAGCCTGCAGCCAAGCTAAAGAGCTGTATCTCTGGACGCCACATCATTTGGGGCGGAAATAGATCGGCGGAGCGCCGCATAAGGGGAAAGGCAATGCTGTTGCCGCGTTCATCCCCTCTCTCCGGCGCCAGGAGTTTACCTGTGAATCTACGCAAGGACGACAAGACCAGTCGACAAGCTTTGCTTTGGGAGTAACACCTGCAGCCAGCTATTAGCAGCGAACACGTGATATACGTCTAAATTTTCGGACTTTATAAAATTTATTTAATATTCACTTTTTGGCAAGTACCTTCTTTAAATGTCTAATTACTGAGATACACACGAGGCGGTTAACTTTTGTATTTATTGTAAAAGTTGGGCTTTAAAGTTGCTTCAGTATATGAATATTATTTCTTTCTTGTAGCGAGAAAGTTGAATTTTGAAGGGAACGAGTGGTGAATTGTAAAGCAGTTTATAGAAAGTTGTGAAACAAAGGAACTTTTATGTACAATTGTTAGTGGAATTGCTAATTATGTTTAATGAAGGTTGCAATATCCGAATTCCTTATTCTTCTAAATCCTGGCTTTAAGTCACCATTAAATGTTATAACAGGATCCTTTATCTCCCAGGTCATACTATTGTTTTGTGGCCTTAATAATCCTTCTCATTGTATGCCTTTAAGGTGAACTACTTCACTGACGAATATGACCCACTGTTAATCGTTAATAACTCCTTAATTAGCATTCGATAACTATTTCATTTTAGGTAGGCGAGTGTCGAAAATAACGTTACATGTGAAACTTTATAAGCTACGAGGGGCACTATTTATATTTTGAGCCGTGGCAACGCTGAGTTTTGTAGGTGTCATCTGACGTTTCCAATGAAAAGTTTGACGTTTTTGACCATAATCTACTTCAAATATTTTGTCAATAGAGCGTCTTTTGTTTATTATACACTAACTGGAAAATTGTGTGTCAACAAAAACATGGAATTAACTCGTGAAAATTTTCGTGCGATTATTTATTACGACATTCGACTTGGATTATCAAGACAAGAGTTCATCGATCAATTAACTTCCATATTTGGCGACAAAGCTCCATCCCTTGCCACCGTGAAACGCTGGTATAACGAATTTAATCGTGGCCGCCGTTCGCTCAATGATGAGGTTCGTGAAGGTCGTCCAAAATCAGTTGTTATGCCATAAAAAATTCATGCTGTGCAAAACCTAATAATGAAAGATCGTCATGCGACATATCGTGAGATTGAGACAACCCTAGGCATTAGTTCCACCAGCATATATAAAATATTGCATGATTATTCAGCCGTGAAAAAGGTTTCCTGTCGTTGGTTCCCACATAATTTGATGCAATCTCAAAAACATGCTCGTGTGGATTGGTGTACAAAAATGCTTAAGAAATACAATGGCAGTGCCTAAAAAGACATAAGATTGTAACAGGTAACGAATCATGGATCTATGCGTATGAGCCGGAACGTAAACAGCAGTCGACTGTATGGGTGTTTCAAGATGAAGCAAATCCAACAAAAGTTGTTCGCACTCGAAGCACTTCGAAGAATATGGTCGCCTGCTTTTTCAGCAAAAATGTCCATGTGGCAACAGTGCCTTTAGAGGAACGTAAAACGGTCAATGCCGAATGGTACACAACCATTTGTTTGCTGGAAGTCTTCGGTGAAGTAAGGAAAACCAACAAGAATCGTAGGATCGTTTTTCATCGAGACAATGCGAGCGCACACACATCTAGTCTAACAACAGAGTATTTGAAGGCTCAAAAACTCGAATTTATGGGTCATCCGCCATACAATCCTGATCTGGCACCCAACGACTTCTTTTTGTTCTCGAACATCAAGAATAAATTGCGTGGACAACGATTTTCGTTGGCAGAAGAAGCCGTTGATGCCTTCAAAAACCATGTTTTGGAGGTGTCTCAAGATGACTGGAATAAATGCTTTGACAAATGGTTCAAACGTATGCAAAAGTGTATTGATCATAAAGGAGAATATTTTGAAAAACAATAAAGCTTTTTTCAATCAGAAATTACATTTTTTTAATTATTAGGCTCAAAATATAAATAGTGCCCCTCGTACCATCAAAGGTATCGCCATCTAGCGACACACGATCTATTCTGTGGCAATGACCATCGATTCTAAATAACTTCATCAGCGAGTAATCGACCATGTTATAGTTAGTGTATTATTTAGAAGTGTGACATTTGCTGCTGTATGTTGCAACAATATGTTTCCAGTAGGTTTGCCACAACCCAATACTGTACACTCAAGGATTCAAGCGGTAACTATAAAATGGAAACTAACTTAGCGTAGTTTGTCATATATGTAATAAATGGCTTTGCTCAAGACTATTAAACCATTAGCATGCAACTAGCTCCATAGTTGAGAGCTTGCACACTAACAAGCTCGGGTCATTATGGTTGGAGGTTTCTGAAGAAACTATTACTAAATTCTATTCAAGTGAGGGAGAGATTCTGACGGCGCTATAAAGTTCAACAACTCGAACGCTCAACAAGTTGCAGCCGTTTCACAGACTTGTGCTGGGCAACAGTAATTTGCATGAACGCCATTTAAGTCGTGAAGCTTGCTTGACTCCGGAATAATTTTCACATAAACCATCCCACGCCCGGCTCTAAGTGCCTGATTGTCATGCAGCTGTATGGACCACTTCTGCGGGGGAGGAGGACTCCTGTGCTTGTATCATATTGGATGACTGCGCCAGATATCTGTGTTAATGTTGACCAACATCACCGTGACGTTACAATAATGTCACTCGCGCAATTGCTGCAAAACGTTGTGCATTTTCTTACGGAAGATGATGCTTACGAAAGTCATAAGCAAGGATGGAATTTCAAACACATAATGTCACTTTCCTAGCAGTTTCTTGATATATGTTTTCCCCCACGTCGAAATCACATCAAATCTAACTAAATATTGGAATCTATGAATTATTTTAATTTTATGTACTTAATTAAACACACTTTATAAGGACTACCCAGCCTGGGGATTGTTTTTGTGTAGAGTCAGCTGAAAAATTCAAAGTCAACGCTTTCCCTAAGGTTGCTTTAAACTAACCACTGAGCTGCTATAAGAAAATTCTAGTAAGACATTGAATTTCCCAACTGACTCGAGTATTTCCCCAGATTTTATTACTTTCTCTGCTACGTATAGTAAGTAGGGGAAGTATTGTATTCCACCCAAAATTTCGATACCGAGATTTCACCAAAAATATATGTTTTGAGACCCCCTGAATCCAAAAAAAGCATTTTTGGAAACACGTCTGTGTTTGTGTGTTTGTGAACAGCATAACTCAGAAACGAAAAGTCGGATAAACACCAAACTTGGTATTTAATTTCAGCATCTTCCAGAGATGCGACACGAAGGTTTTCAAGAAAATTGTAATTTTCTCAAAAATGGCTCTTAACGATTTTGATTAAAGGATCATATGTTTAAGATATTTTCATGACAAATGAAATGTATATCTCGAATTTTCCGGGAATGTCTCCAAAACTATTCTTCATTGTGAACGACATTTGCATAATCGATAAATTATAAGAGATAGACAAAATGTTACTACACAAAAAATGTAGATAACGTTAAGATACACAATTTATATCGCATACACTTTTTTTGTTGAGTGATCCATTTTCGAGATATTGCTTGTTATTCCCTTAAATTTTCCAATACTTATACGTTCTCTCAAATGGGAATTCGTTATTCATTTTTTTTCTGGACATGCAAAGAGAATGGAATACTCCACATAGCAACCAGCTCTTAAAAGATTTGACTATCGCTTAAAGCCTATCAATTCCCCTTGCACCTACAAGAAAATTAGCAGTAAGATTAACATCTCGATTAACATGAAGCATATGGAGAGTAAGCGTTTGTAAAAATAGTTTGTACAAGAGTAGGGAAAGTCATATGAGTGTAACACATCAGATTTTCTTTTTATTATTGTGAAGGATAGAACTCCACATACCTAACTAAACAGTGATATAAATAACGCTTAGATAAGGGTTTTTGCCAACATTCGTCATGCATATAATACTCAAAGAACTATCCAGTTGAATTTGCAACATTACCTCTAAGGTATCATAAACATAAATACACACTTTCTCTATACACGAAAAAGGACAAAATAAGAACCATGGTTATATTTATCTTACTTCAGTTAAGAGCTCCATTGAAACTTTGTTCTTTTAATCCAAGTAAATTTGCTGCTTTTTGCTGTACAATATTTGTAATATTCTTTCACAAACCTCTGTAACAAATGAACGTGGTTAGCTATATTCAGACATCAGTCAACCTTACACATTTGTGTGTTTCGTTTGCCTGAAGCTAGAAGATGAGAGAGAGCTACTCTTTATGTAGCTATTCAGCGTACAGTGGTAATGAACACGATTGCATCCAGGGAAAGTATAGCAAAACTGATGTAAGAGTTATTAAAATGTTTACACATATATATATCAGAGCGTTTCAAGTAGCCATATTGTCTTTTATTTTGCTGACTTCTGTATTCTGAGTTTTTAAATCGTAATCATATATTTATAAACTTGGAATAAAAGATTTGCGATTTTTTTCTTGTTTTACATCCATTTTCTATGGAATAACTATTTTCTGCTCCGTGGATTCTCAACGAAAACTTATTTAGAATGATAATATTATATCCTTTTCAGGATTTATAAAGTAACTGAAAGCTCATTTAATCCTCTATTGACGGAATTGTTTTACTACATATTGTTACATGCTGGGGTGAGGACCAAAAGGTTTCCAGAAAATTATAAAATTTCAATCACCCCAACACGCACATGGGGGAGCGTAGCTCACTAACGGCAAGAGGACCGGGACCTTGGTGTTTAGATTTAGATGAAGGCGTGACACACTTTACCTGCAATTTATTGACAAATGTTTGGCGACTCCACATTGCACTTAGGAAAACAGGATGAGGAGAGATGCCCCGAAGTCGAGGACTGACCACACACGCGACTTGCTGCTTCAACTGCTCACACACAAGTGACGCTAACTCTATTCCCACCTCCAACCGTGTCTAACCAAGCCAGCCAGCCAGCCAAGTTTCGCGTCATACCAGACCTGTTCTAAACAAAGCCCACTCTCTGGCGTGTTCCGCGTCAAAGGAGGGATCGTTAAGTCGAAATGCTATCGACAATGCAACACAATAATGCGTCTGGTAATGACAATGCTTACTGATACGCCACATCATGCAGTTCTTCCTTTAATTTCTATACCGGCTTTTATATCCTTTTCACCTGCACCACAACCAAAGGCGACTTGAATAGCCCTGGTCGTTAGTGCGATACGAAATGAACCAGTCATCCATTCAAAGCCAAACATCATGAGTTCAAGTCCCAGTGACTGCAGTCAAACGTGTCTGTGTTAAAGGAAAGAAAGGGCCCAAGTAAAATAACCGATGTACTGCCAAGCTGACGGGTTATATTTGACTGCGATTGCATGGATTTTGCTCTTTATTATAAAAAAAACACTACAGTTTTATTACACAAAATGTTAATATAGCTATAAATATCTTTATTTTATTCTTGAAGGTTAATATAATATGAAATTAGAGAAGGGAAGCCCATTAATAATCCTAAAACTTTAAAAAAGAACACGTTCGTAACGTAGTTAATCCAAGCTATAAAGGGTTAAATGTAACACACTTCAGCCGAGAACCATTACTGCATTTCTCAAAGGACATGTCCTGAGAAAAAGCATATTAACACGATATGAATGTTTCAGGGCAACTTGGTTTGCAGATTGCGCAAGAACGAATCTGAAACAGCCGAGCAAATTATAGGTTTCTGTGAGGCTTTGGCTTACAGGAGATATATTGCTTTTAGGAAAATGTTCTTACAACCAGAAGAATGTGAAATCATATATGTGTTATGAGACTGTAAAGAGTACAGCAGCATGAATTGGTTTTAAAACGGTACAGGTAACATAAACGGTCCAAGGCTGAAGTCCGAACGGAGCAATAACGAAAATCTGTATTCAAAAAGGCAAGACAAATCCTTTTCAGTCTTTTCGGAATTGAAATGACAAACTGTTTATATAGTCCACGTTTTACGAATGCATATTGTGGAAAGCAGGGGCTGAAGCCTAAAACTATTCTCCATACTACTGCTTATACCTCTTTTTAAGCAAGTAAATTTCGAGACAATGCAATTCAAAATAATGTGATATTAGGACAGAGATATAAGTTATACTTAGTGCCAAAACGTTCAGTATTTTTTGAGAACATTTTATTTTAGATGTTTTATCGTAGTTCAACTGTTGGGGACAACCGCACGTATAGTACCCGCTTTCCGGTAGCCTTCACCCCAAATGTTTGAAAAATATATTAACTTTGTAATTTTGACTATTTCTTTGAATATTATATATTTATGTTTGCCTCGGCTGCGTCAGCATTATTGTTAGAGACATGTTTCTCTTTGCAGGGTTGTGGTGCGACTGAAGAATGTAGGCTTACACAGATTATAATTTTACTTCATTCCTTTTATTAATGCTTGACACGATTTAAATAACACTTCACTCATATAGAGAGCTGTGAGATTCTTTTATTAAACACCTGCACTTTTTAACACGTAAGCTATTTTTGTCTCGCACAACAAACATATTAAATTTCTGGAGGACACTCTCGCGTCAGGAACAATGTCTTCAAGCAACGCGTCGAGTTATGAGCACTGTCTACAAGCAACTGACTTGATTTCAACCGCCTAAATTTGTAAATTTCTTTATTTCAAGTCTCTGATTGGCTATTCGTAATCCAATATAATACTTTTATTTAACTTAAACCTTTTTCTGGTTGATGATTGGTTATTTTAATAACTGTCACAAAAATTGCATTATTGTGTTACTCCAATAATGATCAGTAGCATTATTAAACATTCTTACGCATTATTGTCTCAAGGTTACCTCATTGTTAGCAACTTTTAACCTATTATTCTCACAGCTCTTACATTATTAAATTACGTAACACATTCACATTACATTATTGAACATGTATACAATAATATAAACATATACAATGACTGTAATATACACTTTTTATATATTGTTACATATACATATTGCTTTAAGGTGGGCTATTATTATATTTTTTATTATATAATGTGACTAAAATCATTTAAGTGTTAACAATACTGCCTCATTTTAGAATGTTTTTCAGTTTGAATTTATTGAACCCAAGGTTCATACGCTTAGTCACTACGTATCGACGTATTCCTTTTATTAAACTTTTTCATACCCAAAAGTATCCATGTAATTCTAGTGAAATCTAAATTACGTTTCGCAGAAGCTTTTTAAGAAACGAGTGCTTTGACATTCTACAGTTTGCTTCTTATCTTACTAATTAACACATTCGAGCGCTAATGAATGCCATAGAAGTTGTTCTTGTATCTCAGGTTTCCACTTCAACAGCCCGCATAGTAAAACTGCTTTAGAGGGATTACTTATTAGCCCACAGCTTCTGTTTCTAAGTTGGTGTTGAAACAAACTTAACAAAAGACATACGGGCTGCGTCTGTTAGATCGTTCTCGTGTAACTACGCAACTTAGCTTTTAATGCCAGTAGGGAGGATCTCCATTAAGAAGAGACTAAATAACAAGAATTGCCAAAAAGGTACATTTATAGTTTATTGTGCAGTCTTAGAAATTGAAAGTGCTTATTGAATGTGATATACATTATATATAATATACTCACGATATATATAGCGTATTGGTTAACACGCGGGAAAGTCAAGGTCGGAATTTGAAATCACGCCCGCGAATAAATGAGTTTTGTTATGCATTTCCCTTCATGATTCGAGAGCGTCCTAGCAAATCATGATTTCTTTCCGAATGCACTAGAAAGTGGATTTGCATATTCTAACAAGTAACAATTTTTGTTTTAATGAAATTCACATAATTAAACTATTTAAGTGAAACGACACTTCCAATCCAAACTTATCAGTTCTCGTTAAATTTACTAAACATAGAAGATACCTTCAAGTGGAAGTATTTGAACCAGGGACCTTCACCACTGAAGACCAACGCGCACATTGTTGCGCTACGAGTGCAAGTCATTGCACGCACAGAGGTGCAAAGCAGTCATTTCAGTCGAAATTGATACGATGCCATGCAGTGGACAGTGTTACAGCATAACTTCTCAATCAGAACACTCACTCGGTATGCGTTATCATCAATATATTTAAAGCATACAATAGTTACCATAGCCGGACCTCACAACCGTGGTCGCTGGAGCGTATAGCTTCGGCGCTCCGCCAAGCTGAGGGTCGCAGGTTGGAGTCCCATCATGGGCATGGGTGTTTGTTGTATATGTGTAACGGTAATTGCGGTAATAAGCGGTATAAGTAAAACGGAGGAAACACAGTACCTATTGATAAACCGGAAAACAGGGAACATTAGAAAAATGTTTTAAATACACATTTAAAAGTCATCCTACATCGGCCATTTTCTACTGTGAGCTTCATAGAAAAATGTTGATGTGATACACACACGTGACTATCTTTTATTAGTGGGAACACAAAGTATTCTTAATCAAGCTTATTTTTCTATTTACTACATTTTTATCCAAATAAACCTTTGCAGAAATAGGTACATTACGACACGGGACCACCGGCTTTACTTCCCTTCCGAAGGAAGCCGTGCTAAGGATTTTTACGCCCGAAAAAATTCAACGCCCTCCGCCGGGTTTGAACCCGCGACCTTGGGAACTAGAGGCTAGCACGGTACCTTTAGTCCACGGCGGAAGACTTGCTATGTGGAGCATTCCATTCTCTTTGCATGTTCAGGACATAAAAAACCGAATAACGACTTCCCGTTTGAGAAACAGTATAGGTATTGGAAAATTCAAACAAATAACAAGGAATATCTCGGAAATGGGTCACTCGACAAACAAAAATATGTATCACATAAATTGTGTATTTTAAGATTACATTTTTTCTGTAGTAAAATTTTTGTCTATCTCTTACGATTTACTAACTATGGATAAGTCATTTAGATTGAAGAGAACTTTTGGGTACATTCCCTGAAAATTCAAGATATATACTACATTTGCCACGAAAATATCTTAAACATATAATATTTTAATGAAAATTGTTAGACTCTTTTGACAAAATCAAAGTGTTCTTAAAATGTTCCATATAAAGGGTAGTTTTGGGGGGAGCACTTTCTTGAAAGTCTTCGTGTCGCACCTTTGAAAGATACTGAACCTAAATACAATATTGGTATTTATCGATTTTTCATTTTAGCTACTTAGCTGTTACAGAACACACATGCACACAGAGACTGACACACACGCATATTTTTTTCTAAAAATACATTTTTTTGGATTCAGGGGTTTCATAACATGTATTTTCCGGTTAAATTTCAGTATCGAAAGTAAAAACATAACTCTTACACTCTTAAGTAGAGAAATAAATTTTGGCCCATATTTTAGGAGCAGTTTAGAGGAAAAGGTTTGGTACTACTATTAAATATGGAATCTTTTTGTGTGCTCAAATTATACGGTTTCTTTCTTTGAAAATATATTGGAATTTCTTTTCTCAATTTTTGAGTGCCTTTTTTGTGAATTACATTATGACCTGTTTTCTCATAAAATAATGAAGACGAGTAAGTAAAATTTTGGGATGATAAAGCCAACCTCTAAATGCCATGGTGCATCTTCTTTGATGTTAATAATACGTTTGGTTAATGTTTTAGAAAAAAATGATTGCTTACAAACTTTAATCAAAGTATGGTACAATTAATAATATAAAAGTCCCATCTTCTGTATAAACAAAATTATTGCAATAAGGTATATCGTGAACTTAGGAGTCATGATCTACATCCTTTAAACATTTCAGTCTGATATCTTAAATAGCGAGTCGTGAATTTAGTAAATTTAACATTGGTGGGATAGGGCTTTTAATTTACATTTAAGATAGATTTGTGTGTGTTATATTTACGCTCAAAATTGATTAGAGGCACTAATTATTCTGAAGTAAGCGTGGATTGTGATATACCAACTCAACTTCGTTCAGGGAACAATATAAGAGCTTGCAGTGTTTGGTTTGTACGGTGTGTGTGAGACATCAAAACTAATTACAGACTTAAGTCAAATATTACACTCATTTTAAACTGTCTGTTAAATGATGCAGTAACAATGACGCTGTTCAATATTATATTATAAACATATCTTAAACCACCTTCTTCTATTATTTGATTATTCGACTCTTTTCTTAAAATTGAATTAAGTGAAGAGGTACTCCTTTTGAAAAATCACTATTTGTTTAATTCCTTATATTGTCATTTTATATAGATTAATGTAAAGCCTACTCTGACACGGTTAAAATTGTAATATAAAACTTACAAAAGAAACGGTGACGGAAAGTAACTACTTACTCAATAACGGTTAAAATAATAATTGAGACAGAAATTAACTAGTTACTCAATAACAATTGCTAGAGAAATGAGGACAATAAATACGTTCATACCTGTTCGAGACCACTCGCTGTTACTACTGGAACTGAAGTTAACTACACTGCTCCTCAAGCTAACACGACACTATCGTAGTTAGACTATCAACTAGGTACCTTGCAGCATAACGTAAGCATTTAGAATTCCGTGTTGCTCATCTTCCACCTCCCTTTCAATTCAACCGAGTAGTCTGGTTCACTAACTCTAAAATCAATAAATGCATCAAAATTGGTTACATGAGGAGTTAACTCAGGTGGCTAGAAAATAATTGCGGAAACTTTGATTTATGATAAAGAAAAGTACTCGGTAAAAAATTGCGCCAGAAGATAATTATGAAGGCATATTAAGCGGGTAACATTTTTAATCACAACGTACACAAAACTATAGTCTGTTACGTTCAAATCCACACTGATGGCTCCAAACCCGCGTATTATTTACTCTCCAATTCTGAATTCACCTGCTACGAGTTACCTACTGAAGTTTGAGTATACCCAAAACTCTAGCCTCAAAGATGCTTTATAATACCGAGTTTTCCTGTCTTTCCTAAAAACTTTAATTTTAAGGATGCTAAAAGTGTATTGTAGAGCCTAAAATATCCACTATGAAACTTTGAACTACAATAATATTTTTACGATATTCATCTTG
The DNA here is from genome assembly GCA_030765065.1 of Deroplatys truncata. NCBI lineage: Eukaryota > Metazoa > Arthropoda > Insecta > Mantodea > Mantidae > Deroplatys > Deroplatys truncata. The sequence continues at coordinate 139,598,288 of CM060986.1, forward strand.
TAAGTGTGGCTACAACTGTGGGTCAATAGGTTCACTTTTTGTACATAAGAGGACATGTATGAATAAACTTCAATGAGGGTGTTGACCACATAAACTAGCTTGATCAAATTTTTGTCAAATTCAATGTTTTACAAGACTTTCCAAGAGTTATCATAACTTCATAACTTTTCTTTTCAAATTGGTTCCAATACTTTGAAAGTCTTTGGAAGCCTTGAAATCAAATAAGGAATCCTCTAAAGGATCAAAGCTTTGAAAATGATTTGATGGCTTTGGCCAATGAAATGCGACTATTTACAGTGCGTCACAAATCTGCAACGTGACTGAAAGCGAAAAGTAAACAAAAATGGGAGCTGATTAGGTTATACAAAAACTGGCCACGTCTGTACGTCGTGGGCTTTGTGGATTACCACAAGATGAAAGCGAGAGGATATGAAGAAATTGCTGGGCAGATTTCCAGAGGTACAGTATTAATGCAATGTTATAAGGTGCAGTTAATCTATCAAATCGTGTTATTTCCATTGTATTCTTTAATGCTTGGCTGTAATAGAGAATTTTCTATGTAATATGATGCATAGAAAGCAATGTTTTATTGCAATTTGTTATATCGTGGCTCTAATAGCAATTTACTTGGCACGTGATGAATTATCAATGTGTTTTGAAGAGGTCAAGTTTGGCAAAGAGACAACGTGTAAATACATGTTTATGAAATTGTCAAGTCTTGTCAGGTCTTGTTAAGTCTTGTCCAATCTTGTTAAATATTTAACAATTTTTCTTGTAAACCCTTGAATTGAGGAAAGGTTGGGTCATGCACAAGAGGCTTTAAACTGGGAGAATTCCAAGGCATCAGACTTCCATATAGACATGTTTTTACCAAGCATACGTTGGCTTCAGCGACGAACGATGTTTTACGAACGCTCAAAATGCAAACATTATACCACCATTTTGGAAGACATACCGCCATGGTTTGCTTTTTATCATATTTAGCCGTCAACATGTCACCACATGCATGTCAGAATACGGCTTGGCCATGCTTGTTACTCTCAAGACCCTCATCTAATATATCCAGTTCTCTAATCTGTCCCTATGATTCTACAGAATATGCTGACCTTAACCATATACTGTTTAGTTGTTCACAGTATATGCTTCAACGTTCTAGCTTCTTCAAAGCACTTCACTCCTTACCGGTTCCTTTTCCTGATATCGTCAGCTCTTTGTTACGTGCTCTTCGTAAACCAATTTATCACGCTTTGCTTCAGTTCTTTCCAGACACACGGTTAAAGCTATAATCCCTCCTTTCTGCTCTATTGAATCTTCCTCTGCAGTTCTTCTCTTCACTGTTGCTATCATATTTGTTGGCTAGTTAGTTCTTGGCAGAAGACCTCGCCCCCCCCCAAGTTGTCGCGGTAAACTGTTCGTGTTATCTTTTTTTATTTGGCGCCTGTTATTGTTTTACTATTTTGAATTTTGGGTTGTTTGTCCTCCGGCTAGCTATTATTACTCAGTCGAGCAAATATCTCTGAGCAGGGCATGTAAACGGAAAGGAGTTGTTGCTAAAAGGTAACACTGATAAAAGAATTTTATTGCCGTCACACTTAATTAATTTCACATCTTTAATCTTGATACACGTCTGAATGAGGCTGTTATATTTCCGAATGTAATTACTGTCGTAATAGTTGTCGCGTATCTACTTCACATTTTGTAACTAACTTTACGACGCGAGAGATTCTGTAGAATTGAGTGATGTGTACCTCGTGAATGATTCTGTAGAACTGGTGTTTCCGCCCGACAACTACTACGACAGTAATTACATTCGGAAATATAACAGTTTCACCCAGGCGTGTATCAAGATTAAAGATGTGAATTTTATTAAGTGTGATGGCAATAAAAGTGTAAAAACAAATTCTTTTATCAGTGTTATCTTTTAGCAACAACTCCTTTCCGTTTACACACCCTGCTCAGAGATATTTGCTCGACTGAGTAATAATAGCTAGCCGGAGGACAAATAACCCAAAATTCAAAATAGTAAAAGAATAACAGGCACCAAGTAAAAAAGGATAACACGAACAGATTACCGCGACAAAGTACAATACTTCTGCGTAATTTACCTTGCGTTCATGACGCGCAACAGACCCACACTACAATCATTGAAAGGTAACTACAGGCTAAGTCTTTAATACTTAATTCTTTTTTATCGTTAACGCAAAATACGAGGGGTATTCTTAAAGTAAGTACCGATAATTTGTTTTAAAAAAAAATAGCATTACCTTCCAAATGCTTTATCATCATTCATTACCTAACACTACTACTGTCGTTATTCACTCGCTTGTTGTAATAGGAAACCATTTTATTGTATGCTTTCGTCAAAGAATGATTCCACCTGTGATGAAAGCGAAGTCTGCACTCCTTGTTTCACAACATCGCTGTGGTTGAACTGCTTTTCACCAACAAATTTCACCAGAAGAAGAAACAGATGAAAATCACTTGGAGCCAAATCCGAACTGTATGGAGGGTGGTCGAATTGTTCCCAACCAAATAATGCGTTCAGATCTCGAGTTTGTTTAGCTGTATGTGACCGAGCATTGTCACTCATTATTCCCTATAAACCTCACCCTATTGGCGATGAATGTTTGCTGGCGTACGGTGAGTCGTTCGATTGTTTTGAACATTTCGAAACGCTCCAACAACAGGAAAACACAGAGTGACGATGTCTTACAGCTTTGCAATGAATGAAGTGATTGTGCATGCTCAAAGTCGCCACTGCAGCGCTAGTGGAAAAATATTAAAATTATTGTTTTAAATATAAGGGCCTCATAAATTTAAGAGTTACAATCATTGCGATAACGGTAGATCACAACCCTAACACTTTAGATGAAGAGTAAATCTTTTGTAGTTCCCTATTGATTCTGTATCACACTCACTACAGAGATTATAATACTACCACTTGCAACCTGTATAGTGTAGAAAGTTGCCTATGGTAATAGGGGCTTTCATAAAGCCCGTTTTTCAATAATTTCTTAAATGAGTTAAACTAGCATTTGGATGGCAACTCTTTACGTTAATTCATTAAAAAGTTTTGAAAATAGAGCTTTATAAATTTATCTTAAAGGATGCAGGACAAAAATATGAAATAATTAATGCTATATAACACAAAAGAATCGTATATTAATTACAAAATACATTGCCCTTTGTGAAAATTGCAACACCAAGAAAGAATTTCCCGAATAACTCCAAACTTTTTGGAAGTATAGAAGAGTGTGCAAGCAATAAATGATTAGGTTTACAGAGAGATGGCGCACACGTTGGCCGAGCAGAGCCGTCTCGTGTCGGTCCAACAAGGTCAGTGTTGCGCCCAGTGTAGCCAGTGCAGGGCTGTCAAACAAGGTTGAAACAATAAAGTGAGTGCCAAAATGCCTCGTCGACGTCAAAGGGAGCCATATTGGTAGTGAGTGAATTCGAACGGGGCAGAAAGATCGGTCTCCGGGAAGCGGGTTTGTCATGCCGCGTGACATTTCGGCTCGTACAGGGCATGCTGCTACGACAGTGATGCGTGTGTGGAAGCAGTGGATAGATGAAGGTCGTGCGCAGCAAACAGCGGGTACTGGACCATGGAACACGGAAACAATAAAGTGAGTGCCAGTATGCCTCGTCGACGTCAAAGGGAGCCGTATCGGTAGTGAGTGAATTCAAACATTGCAGAATGATCGGTCTCCGGGAAGCGGGTTTGCCATGCCGTGACATTTCGGCTCGTACAGGGCATGCTGCTACGACAGTGATGCGTGTGTGGAAGCAGTGGATAGATAAAGGTCGTGCGCAGCGAAGAGCGTGTACTAGACCATGGAACATGACCACAGCACGGGAAAACCGTCATCTTGTCCGCATGGGCATAACTGACCTACAGCTTTAACCACAGTGTTGGCTCCACGCTGGAGCGCTGCAACGGATGTGAACTTGTCTGCATCAACGGTTCGTCGCCGTCTGCTGAAGGTTGGACTGGTTGCATGCATGACATTACGTCGGCTTCCATTGGCCAGAAACCACAAGCTCCTCCGACTGTAATGGGCAGGTGAACACCGTCACTGGGGTGAGGAGTGGTAAAATGTAGTCTTTCCGGACGAGTCCCGCTTCAACGTGTCCTACAGTGATGGCCGCATACGCGTCCGGCGGTACCGTGGTGAGCTCAACCTGAAGGGCTGCATTGTTGAGCGGCATAGCGGACAAACACCAGGTGTGATGGTTTTGGGAGCCATTGGTTACAACTGATCTCGCCTCCTGAACAGAGAGCACTTTGAACAGCAACTGGTACCTAACGGGGGTGTAGAGCCTGAGGTACTCTCCCTGCTTCAGGCATCTCCACAGGCCATATTTCAACAGAGCAATGCCCGGCCACATATAGCGAGGAATGTACAAGCCTTCTTCGAATAGCGACGGGTACCATTGCTTCCCTGGCCTGCACGTTCGCATGACATGTGGCCCATCAATCATGTCTGGGATATGGTTGGTCGACCTGGTGCGTCACGGTCCTCCAGTAACCAGTGTCACAGATTTGTGGGTTCGAATACAAACTGCGTGGAGGGAAATCCCTCAGGAACATATTCAGAACATTTTTTATTCAATGCCACGCCGTATAGCAGCTCTAATTGCAGCGCATGCAGGCCACACCACTGAATATTAGGACTCAAGTGCCATGGAGGGTTTATCATTTGTTACTTGTCATGTACCTAACCTGTGGTATTAAATTCATTGAATTCATGCGTTACCTTCTTGGTGTTGCAATTTTTACAAACGGCAGTGTAATTAAAAGTTTTCCTAAATTTTTCTTGGATGAAAATTACCTGCACAGAGCTAAAAACATATGAGGCAATGATGGAAGAAAGTGTTGCATTCTGTGTATGCTTTTGTCCAAAGAACGATCTAAAGTTCTTCATTAAAATGTTTAGAAGCCCAAACATATTTCAATAAAAAGATCAAATTTCAAACCTAGAATCCTTATAAATAATTCCTTCTAGAAAACAATCCGATGCATGACAAGCACACAACTATCTGCGCCAATATCCTTTTTCATAAGTATTCTATGCTGTAAATTATTAACATGAAATCTCCAATTTCTATGTACTTGTGATTAATTAGAATACATTTACGGTAGAAATATGATATTAAAATGATTTGTAGGTAGAAAAAATTTGTAGGTTGTAGGCTACGACAACGTAGCTGTTTACAAAACAGATTAGGGTATGCTAATCATTATAATACAAACTTTTGCATTAGTTATTGAAAAGCAAAAGGAATGACCACGAGACATTTCAATGAAATTATTTTAAAAGTTCTGCTCCCTTCAACTGAAGGCAGCTGTATATAAAGTTTAAAGACGCAAAGCATTAAAATAACAAATATATCAATGAGTGATTTCTACCCAAACTATTTAAATATGTAAGCATGTGTATACGTATACACAGGTTGGACCATTTAAGTTGAGACTGTACAATATCTCCAAAACTAAACGTTGTAGAAACAAATTTCTTTGATAAAGTTTGCTTGATATTTTGAGGGAAATTAAACACCATTAGTCGTGTCTTGTTTGGAGGACGTTGTGATGGTAATTTTAGGGTCAATTTAATTTTTTAACTGAGAATCTACATTTTGTATGTTGCTTTCTCATTACAAAATTGCTTATAAAAAGCTGTTTATTTTGTAGTGAGAAATAAGGAAACAAAATAAAACATGTTGGTTTCCAATTACGAAACGTAACTTGAACCTCAAATTACCGTCCATGGATGGTCCAACCATTCATTCAGCTCTTAGTGCACAACTATTCAGAATTTTCGTTGTCATTTACGTTGGTGTAAGAACAATTGCAAATATTGCTTTGTATAAATGTTGTTTAGTTTTTTATGAGTCAGAAAACAACACAAAAAGGGTAGGTTCCCATTCAAAAGAATAAATTGACCCTAAAATGACCATCACAACGTTCTCAAAATAAAACACAACTAATGGCATTTACTTTCCCCCATAATATCAACGAAACTTTAATAAAGACATTTCTTTCTATAAGCCTTAGTTTCGGAGATATTGTAACCATTCAACATAAAAATAGTCTACCCTGTGTGTGTTTGTGTGTGTGTGTGTGTGTGTGTGTGTGTGGTAGTTAAATTATATTCGAACCCACTCGCGGCCTCTCTCTACTGCGCGAGACAGCGGCAGTCGCCGGGGAAATTACGCCCGCAGAGGTGCACTAAAATCCTTACCTTACAATAGTACTGGAAATGTTGACCTTCTGCTCTCAAACAGGCAGCATATCTCGTGTAAATATTCTCGCTTACTCTCCGAAGCTCAGCAGCAGGAATTCTTGTGATTTCTAGTACAATGTGTTCTCTAAGTTTCTGTAGTGTGCGAGGATTGGAACGATACACTTTGTCCTTTAAAGAACCGCATAACTAAAAATCAACATGTTAGGTCAGGAGAACGAGAGGGCCACAGATCAACACTAATTATTCTGTCATCAAACATCTCTTTTATTGCATGTAATGATTCGGCAGTTGTATGCGCTGTTGCAGAATCTTACTGGAACCAACCATACGATTTCTCTTCTTCTGTCAAGCGATTGCAAAATGAATATTTATACGAGATATGCTGCCTGTTTGAGAGCAGGTCAATATTTCCAGCATCCAGCATCACTGGATTTTAGTCCGCCACTGCCGGCGTAATTTCCCCGGCGACTGCCGGCTGTCTCCCGCAGTAGGGAGAGGCCACGAGTGGGTTCGAATATAATTTAAGTACCGTAAATATATATACACACAAGGTGAATCACCTAAAACTTACACCGCAAATATTTCGGAAACAGAGAGCTCTATTGATGTGCAGTTTTTACAGCAGACAGAAGCTCGTACATTTAGCCTATAAAAGATTTTAGTAATACTCAGAAAGTGTAATTTTTGAGCAAACATAAAATGTTTTAAATGGAATAATACCTAGTTACATCAACAGAATAAAGGTAGGGTAAATTAGAATGTCAGTGCAGTTTGTTGCAAGATTTTGGTGCAAGTGGTTTACGAGAAATCTTATTTTGAAACTTTTACGCACCGACATTTGTACAATAGACTGTGTTGGCATAAACTAAAGAAAAACAAATGGGAATTACAATATTTCTGTGGATTCTTACAAGTAAAGAGAACATAGCCCTTCAAAAGTTGTGTTCAAAATGACCACGGGTAGCTCAATACACGCTTCCAGTCTGCTATGGAAAGACTGCTGCACACGTTCTAGCATTTCATCGGAAATGTCAGAGCAGGCAGCAGTAATATGTCATTTCATATTGTCTGGTGTAGTTGGTACATTCTCGTAGACAGTGTCTTTCAGCCCTCCCCACAGAAAAAAGTCTAAAGGGGTCAGATCCGGTGAACGGCCCACCAAGGTAAAGGTCCCCTTTGTCCAATCCAACGATTTGGAAACAATCCATTAAGACAAGCTGTAGTACTTCGTGCACTATGGGCTGGACAGCCATCATGTTGGTACGACAGGTTCCTCCTAGTCTGCAAAGGAACGTCTTCTAGCATCTGTGGCAGATGGTCTGTCAAGAGGCTGCGATAGTAGATAGAGTTCATTGTTCCTTCTATGAACAAAGGGCCTATGAGCTGATGGTTCTCTATCCCACACCACACGTTTAAACTCCATGGACGCTGACGTTCCACCCAACGAAACCAACGGGGATTGTCAACAGACAAATAGTGCATGTTTCTGCGGTTTATCTGGCCATGATTAGTAAATGTTGCCTCATCACTAAATAAGATACATGATGAATCTGAAGTATCATGTCTTAATGCCCATGTACCGATACTCAAAGTCGTTTCCATGCAGCTCTTGATGGAGAGAGATGTGATAGGGATGGAACTATGTCGATGGAGAATGCCCAGTACGCTTGCCTGACTTATGCCATTTCCACGTGCGATTGTGCGGGAACTAATTTGCGGATCTACTGCAATGGCAGCCAAAACATTAATTTCTGCCTCTTCTCCAGTCACTTGTTTGTTTCTGTTACGTTTTATAGATGTTACAGTGCCACTTCAACGTAATTGGTTGAAGAGTTTGATAAGTAATTACCGAGATGGTTGACGTCTATTGGGATACGTTTCTGCATATACCGTACAGGAACGAACTGCATTCTTCCTACACTCTCCATACACCATGAGCATGTCAGTTTTTTCTGCATTAGTAAACCCCATCTTCCACTCACGACTTACTCCTTGAACTGTCAAAACTAACTGACCAGAAAATCACAATGCAATCTATGAACAGAAAACACAATGCAAACAAACATAACACCGTATCTAGCAACTAAGCAGGTTGAATGGAACAAACAATTGTCGGGTTGGAAACTTTTCAAAATATGATTTCTTGTAAACCACTTGCACTAGAATCCTGCAACAAAGACCATTGACATTTACCCTACGTTTATTCTATTGATGTAAGTAGGCACTGTTCCATTTACGAAATTGTATGTTTCTCAAAAAATGCACTTTCTCAGTATTATTAAAATCTGTTTATAGGCTAAATGTACGAGCCCTAACTACCAATCAATGCTGTGAAAACTGCACATCAATAGCACTTTCCATTTCCAAAATATTTGCGTTGCAAGTTTTAGGTGATATACCCTGTATAGTTAATATAAGGATAATTTTTGGAAATAGTTGTTGCCACAAAACATTTTGAAATGAAACGTATAACTTTACAAGTCCAAAATTTCCTATAGTAAACCTTTAAATAGTTCTCAAGCTTTCATAGTTATACAAAAGTCATCATTAATAAAAAAACAATACATAGACTACCCGTGATAATTTAAGATATAAATTGAAAGCCTGTGTAAGACAGAAGTGCCGCCTAAGGAAAAATGTTTTATCCATCCCCAAATGTCCTGTCCTACAGGAACAAGTATCCTTCAAACACAGTACCGCCTGGAGTCTAGCTACCATCAAAGTATGATGTAGAAATATAAGAAGGGAAAGTCACCGAGTGACTTAAGACGACTTAACTAATGTAAAGGCCTGTACTGGGAGAATTTCTTTGAAGTATTCTTATTACATCCTTAAAAGGTTTTTTGCTCTTTAAAATTTCATACTTTCATTTTTAAGTTATACTTGCAGAAAGAGATAAGAGATACAGCAAGACAAGATTCACACACATACAGGACGGAGCAAAATAGCTCTGTGGTAATGTGTGAGGCTCTCATTCGACAGCATACGTGTTCGATTCCCATCGCGCCGGCCACTCTGAGCATGTTTTTTTTGTGGTTTCCATGGGTCGGTAAGCTAGTTGGGGTAGACCCCTTTCACCATGGGTTTACTGTCCATTCCTTAAACTCCTTTGTTTTACGGTTGTAGGACCAGCTTATGGTGGTTGGTGTGTTGCGGCAGGGCGGTGGAATTTACCCTATGGAAATATTTCTCCCTGGCCTTTGGCAGACTGCCAAAAGTCCTTCCTTCCTGAACATTTTCTCGTTTATTCCCGGGACCCCCAGGTTGCGGGAGGCTCAGACAGGGCTAATCGGCGTCAGAACTGGCGACATGTTGGAGTCGTTATTGGCGCCGTCCTTTCTGGCGCACATCGTCGTCCTGATTTGGTCGCCCTTGGGGTTACCCCTTTCCATCTCTTCCTCTCAGGGGTGGTGATGTAAGCACAAAGGGCCCACTATGGCCTAAATGTTATACTCTGCTCCAGTTACTGGAGACACCTCCGTCTGACTACTAACACATATACACGAGTGCAAAGGCGCGTCTATCTCTTTTTACTTTCTCTACTTCTGCCCCTAAAAAATCGCTTTAGATATTTTACCGGAGTATATATGTTGAGGCCCCCTGAACCCAAAAATAACATTTTCCTAAAAAGTTCCGTGTGTGTATCTATAGCATAAATCTAAAAGCGAAATGTCGGGTAAACAAACTTGGTATTTAAGGTTTAGTATCTTCCAAAGATTCAACTCGAAGATTTTCAAGAAATTCCTCTCACCCACAACTACCTCTTACATGGATAGTTTTTCGTTATTTTTGTTTTTCTGAAAAAATAGCTCTAATGATTTTGATTAAAATACTTAGTATATATTTAAAACATATTTAATGCGTTCTTACTCAATACAGCACCACAGGCGGTGGACACGAATGATAGTGAACGTAAAGAACTGCGAAAGGAAATCAATTAGGAATTTTTACTTTCTCTACTACGTATAGTAAGTAGGGAAGTATTGTATTCCACCCAAAAGTTCGATACCAAGATTTCACCGTAAATACATGTTTTGAGACCCCCTGAATCCAAAAAAAGCATTTTTGGAAACATGTCCGTGTGTGTATCTGTGTGTATGTCTGAATGTGTGTGTCTGTCTGTGTCTGTCTGTGAACAGTATAACTCAAAACTGAACAGTCGGTTAAACACCAAACTTGGTATTTAGGTTCAGTATCTTCCAGAGATGCGACACGAAGGTTTTCAAGAAAATACCCCCACCTCAGATTACCTTTGCATGGAGCGTTTTTCGAACATTTTAATTTTCTCAAAAATGGCGGTAACGTTTTGATTAAAATATCATATGTTTAAGATATTTTTATGACAAATGAAATGTATATCTCGAATTTTCTGGGAATGTCTCCAAAAGTAGTCTTCATTGTGAACGACTTTTGCATAACTGGTAAACCATAAGAGATAGACAAAATTTTACTACACAAAAAATATAGATCGCGTTAAAATACACAATTTATGTCATACCATCTTTTGTTTTGAGTGAACCATTTTCGAGATATTGCTTGTTATTCCCTTAAACTTTCCAATACTTATACGTTTTCAAAGATTCGTTATAATGCAAATAGAATACTCCACAGAGCAACCAGATCTTAAAATATTTGAGTGTAGCTTAAAGCCTACCAATTCCCCTTGCATCTACAAGATAATTAGCAATATGATTAACATCTCGATTAACATGAAGCATATGGAGATTAAGCGTTTGTAAAAATAGTTTGTACAAGAGTAGAGAAAGTCATGAGAGTGTAACACATCGGATTTTTTATGAGCATCTATCTTGGTGACCCCCGTTGTATTGAATTAATTTAAAAAATAGCTAATTGTGTTATGAATTGCAAATTTTGATATCGTGTCTTAAAGTCAATCTGCACTTTTGTTTTACTTCGTCCATGTAGAATCTCCATATGTTAGCATATGGCATTTGTTTCTGGGAGTCAGGATCCATGATTCAGGAGGTATTCATTGCCCAAATAGTATTTTACGATATACTATGGTGACCGATAACAGAAAATCGTGTAGCGACATTTTATTAGTATTAATATATTAAACTATATACGGCTTGTACATTGTTAAAGCATTTTCTCAGAAGTGTTGATTTCCATGCGTATGATAACCGTATGAGCCATAATTTTTAAATTCCTATGCATTGCTCTGCGGAATTTAAAAGGTTTTCTTTAGCCTATGGGTTGAAATTGTTTAATTCCTTGCGTGTTAATATTAAATCTACTACTAGTTTTAAGTATTTTAAAGTAATCTTAAGACTATGTAACGCAGAGGCTATGGTCCAAGGTTATCGGGATGTTGACGCCGACCGACATGACAGTTGGAGTGATATATGCAGATAAGTAGACGCAGTAGCGCTTTGTCCCAGCGTACACCAGAAGCGCTATCGAGAGATAACCAGAATGTTCTGGAAGTGTCCCTTCTCCTCGCCTCTTAAACATTCTAGAACTCTGGAGAAAATTCCAGCGGCTGTATAAGCGAACGTTCTCGTGAATGTTCCAATTAGTGAGTTAGTGATTGCGTTTTTGATACGACATAAAGTGCATTCTCAGAGTGAGTTTGTGACGTCAGTTGCGACATACAGTGAGTGCGAGAGATTAGAGAGGTCACCCCTAGCGAGTGAAACGGAGTGAAGAAGAGGCGACTTCGCGCGTATATCATTTCCAGGCAGAGGAAATTTATTAAGTAAACAGAAATCCTTTGCCGCACGGAGTATAAGTGACGCCAGGTACCTGTGTGACGGATACACTCCTCCCCTCCCCAACAGAAGATTCCGCTGCTCCTGTTCCATTTATTCGCTGTGTAGTATACACCAGAGAAGAACTGTGGCAGTGTGTTTAAAGCAAAGAAGAGTTTATACATTAAAAATTAATATTATTTGTGATGGTGGAATGTGGCAGGGATCACTTCAGCACAAATGGCGAAACCATCAGATATACCATATAGCTCAAAAAGGTTTAAATCTCATGTTATACGAAACTAATTCAATCAAATACAAGGAACATAGGTACGCTATTATTAGATAGGAACAATGAGGCAAGTGTACCTTCAGCCCAAACTACAAATCAGAGAGAGACGAGGTGAAATTTTTGGGGTTGATCTGTGATCGAAAGCTGAGCTGGATTTCTCACATTTCCTTTTTAAAAGCAAAGTGTGACCGTTCTCTTAATATTTTACGTGTTTTAAGTGGCACATCCTGGGGAGCTGATCGGACCGTTCTTCTGCGTCTTTATCGCTCCTTGGTCCGATCCAAGCTTGATTACGGGTGATTGTCTATTCGTCGGCACGTCCATCTGTGTTACGTCGTTTGAATGCCATTCACCATCGTGGCATAAGTGTCGCTATAGGGGCCTTTTCAACTAGCCCTGTACCTAGTCTATATGCTGAAGCTGCAGAGCCTCCGCTGTCTTTCCGGCGTGAGCTGCTTTTGTGCAGCTATACCTGTCGACTCTCAAGCTTGCCTGACCACCCGTCCTTCGAGTTATTTTACGAGGATTTATTTCATCGGCAATATTTAGATAGCTCCTCTGCATTGATCCCTCCAGGGGTTCAATTTCGACAGCTCCTTCTACATTTGGACGTTACGCTAGCGCCGGCCCTTCCCAGGGGGTAAACACTTTTTCCTCCATGGTTGCGTGCTGAGACCCACCGTCACCTTGGGTTAACGTCGATGCCGAAGAATGACACCCCTTCTTCACTCCTTAGATCAGCGTTTTTAGAAGTACAGGCGCAATTCGGGGACTTTAATTTTATATACACTGATGGGTCTAAGACTGTAGTTGGAGTAGGGTGTGCCTTTGTTTTTGGTGAACATAGTTTTACCTTTCGTTTACCTGGGCAATTTTCGATTTTTACCGCTGAAATTTTTAGTATTTATCAATCTGTTTTATACATTCAGCGGCACGACTTACGGCACTGTGTTGTTTGTACGGACTCTCTGAGTGCCCTTCAGAGTATTAATGCGCTGTACAATTACTACCCCCTCGTACAGCGCATACATGACCTGCTCCACTCGCTTGGTGCCTCTGGCATCAGCGTGTCCTTCATGTGGATTCCAGGTCATGTGGGCATCTCAGGGAATGAGTCTGCCGACGCCGCTGCCAAATCGGCAATTTTATCGCCCAGAATTTTTACCTCTGTTGTTCCTTCGTCAGATTTGTGTGTTATTTTACGTCTCCGCATCCTCTCATCCTCAGTTTGGCGCGATGAGTGGACGGCCCTCCGGGGGAACAAGTTGCGGGAGGTTAAACCTCTCCCGTTAGTCTGGGGTACCTCTTCTCGCTCCTCTCGTCGGGAAGAGGTAATTTTAGCTCGTTTACGGATCGGACATTGCCTTTTTAGTCATAGATACCTGCTCAGTGGTGACCCTGCACCATTTGTGAGCAGTGTAATGCGCCCTTAACGGTGCGTCACATTTTAACAGAGTGTCATGTTTTAGCTCCATTGCGCGTTCGTGTGGGTCTGCCTGTTGGCATAACCAACGTTTTGGCAGACGACGCGCATGCTGTAGAATGTCTTTTACGTTTTATAAGTGACAGCAATTTTAATCGGCGCATTTGATTCCCTGAGCGTCTTTTAGTTTTGTGCTTTTGTATTGTCCTTTTTAATGGGGGTTGTTCTCCCCGGTGGGGATATGGCGCTCATGTCCCTCGCATTCTACAGTTCTTGACACGTTTTTTTTAATCTTTTATTGACAATGCTTTTAGTGTGTTGGATTTTAGAATTTGCTGTTTTGCTTTTTAGTGTTTGCGACCCCGCCGATTAATGTCCCGTATTTTAGTTATGGGTTTTAAATTTTATACATTGTAGGGGCGCTAATGATCCTAGATCATTAACCCCATATCATCATCACCACTACAAATCAGAATTTTTCGAGGATCTGTGTCATACACTAATAAGAGCGATTATTGGTATAACAATTGCACAGATTTTGAAACCCTTGCTTCGTAACTTTTATAAACTAATTGCACGTTATCAGCAGCTAAACATACATTGCTTTCTTTCTTCTATCACTACTTAATCCTGTTTTACCTGCTTTCGAAGCAGGGTGTAGTGCCTTCAACTGTTCATCACATTTGTTTACAGAGAACACTGCAATGTCGCAATCGCCTTCACCTTCCCTCGCCACCAACTCTCGGTGCGTCCCTAACTCGATAGTTTACTTACTAAAACCCAATTGCCTGATCATTATGCCGCTACTCGCGAAGAACGTGAACTGGGGTGAAAAGTGGACAAATTCAGAGTATTGTTACATCCTAGAGGTTCACATGAAAAATTAAATTAATTTTAGTACCCAGCACCTACATTGAGAAGACGTATTCTCACTTGGCTGCGGAGGACCAAAACGTGGTGTGGAGGTTAAGAGAAAGGCGTGGGTTTTTCAATGTACAAAATCCAAAACACAAATATACTTACATATTCCTAGATTTATTTCCCAACCGTTTGAGCTTTCCACATTATTAAATATGAAAGTAAAGGGAAATGTCCACCGATCCGCACGCGCGATCCACTTCTCTCGGAATCTTAAGTAAGGCAGACGCTATAGCCCCCCCTACTCGTGGCTAGCAAAGCTACCAGCCGGAGTGACGCAAACAACAATGTGTCTGGTAATGACAATGTAGAACAATAATATATCTGGCAATGACAATGCACCCCCAAATTATTAATTCGTCACAGTATTTTAATCAAAATGTGCTCTTATAATTTGGATGCAGTTAATTTTAAGATATAATTTTTATTACTTTTCTTGTGTATTGTAAGCCCTACAACATAAAAATTATCTTCTATATATGCATATGTCTGTCTCTCCGTTCTGTCAGTTATTTCACGTGATATCTTGGAAAAACTTTGGAAGACCAGCATATGGAGACACGTTTTAAATTTTGGACTATCGATTTGATTTCCTCCGCTTTCCTGGTGGCTACAAAGAAGTATCTAATGAAACTATTTCTGAAAACATTTCTCTTCTTTTAAATGAAGTGAATGGAAAAATAAGGTATACAAATAGACCTAACACGAAAGATTATCTGAAAATGCATGCTTTCTATTCATAGGATCTCTAAGCCTGTATTTAGGTCAAATAATGCCAACTGCTTTAATCTAATGTAGTAATTCAACTGTCTTAGATACATAAGTAGAGTGTGAATTAAAAAGTGTTCTTTCATCGCTCTTGGCTCCCTGAAATAAAACTAAAGATTTCGGTTGTACATCTTAGAATTGCAGGGTGCAGTAAAGAGGAGTTTAATCAGGAGTTTGCAGCACCACAATCGGCCCTCAGGGGACTCGCAATCTTAGGGATTCCGTATATCCATCCGCCTTCAAGTCGAGCAGAATTGGCTGGTGTTGTGGGAAATCACTGCCAAAGCTCCTGTCAAAAGCAGCAGAACATGTCTCAAAACTGGAACTATACTTCAAGACCCTGTAGCTTCTTTCATTTGCTTCATCCTATAACATATTATATACAATTTTATTAATAAAGCTTCTAACGCCACTCTAATGTATAAGGTTGTATAAAAAATACTGGCGAAAACTATGAAAGCAAGTTCGTCACATTAAAATTAGAGAAAAACGTCAGAAAGAAGTGATTCCTAAAATTAACATTTATACAAGTGTTTTGCAATTGATGTAAACGAAGCATCTCTTATGTAATGTAATGTCTTTGTTGGAACAGTTATTTTCCAGTGTGTTCTCTTTTGTGCATTGCAGACACAAAAAAGAAGCCATCAAAGAAGTATAGCACAACATAATCTTTTTCAACTCGAATTTGAAACGAGTTTTTTATAAAATATTACTTTTATAACACACATGCTTTGCGCTTATTTTTATTGTTTTTCTCTAAGACTCTTACCCACACCACTTTTCTTAAGTTCCTCGTACAAAGATTAATTGAAAGTCCCGCATAACCTGATGATCTTTCAAAGCATGTATTTAATTTAATTCAAAATTGATGTGGAATAATAATGGAATTAAAATATTACAAGTCGATTAAAACAATCTACAGTTTTGCCAAAAATGTGCCTCGGTCCTTATTTTAAATTAAATACTGATAATACTGTATAGTTAAGTACATTCTTAAGCTTTTCTCTGTTTCTAAAAAAATATAGTCGACTCCAAATATATATTTTTCAGGCGACAACCTGAAAAATACTTAGAAGAACCAAGCGTTCGGACACTAATACTGTCCGTTATCAGGATGCTGTTTTCTTGTTTTTTTATAAGCAGAGAATTAGGAAGGCTTAGAAAGTATTTAGCGGGGTTCCGAGTTATGCACCTCCAATATTGTCTTTCGAATTAGCGGGTAAGGTACTGCTGCTTCGAGGAGTGCGTCTGGAATGAGTATCAGAAACCAGTCATGACGTAAGCCCTTCCAGGTAACCTGGGGTTTAACTCGAGAAAAATGCTGCAGTTTTGTACTTGTAAGCCTTGAGAAATCATTACGTTTGTAAACAGAAATAAACGGCGACTTATTTTGTTTTTGAGAAGTTTTCAAGGATTGCAGTTTCGTGCGTGCTCGTTCGCGCTGTTTTACTAATAGTTTCTCCAAAGCTCTGACATCGGTGAGCAGAGCTGCAATTCCGTGGTACTGGTCTGGGTGTGTCGAAGGAGGTGTTGATGATGCTGCGGTGTCTTGTGTTGGGGAGCTGGCGAGATAGGCGGCGGGATGCTGTGGTGACGGCGTGCGTCGGGAGTCTCCGTCTGTGTTGCCTCGGTGCGCTGAGCGTAGTACGAGGCTGGTTATTCTCAAACCTAGAACATCTACGCTCATCACTTCTCGAGTCGTATTCACGGCAAATCGGCATCTCCAAAAAGAAGAAGACGACAGCCATCACGGGTGGATGTGTCGGAGGAGCCTAACACCCCAACACCGCTACATCTTCAGGTATCAGCACCATCGTCACTTCGGGGACTGCCAAACAGTTGCAGACAATGCAAAGGAGGGCCATAACCGGCACTTCACACTGTAGCTATGCAGCAGCTTTTACAACAGCAGTCATCTCTGGACCATCAGAGCGTCAACCACCTCCAGCGGAGCACAGCTCGTCGCTATGGCACTCTATGAGTGTAGTGGTAGGTGTTCACCGCCAGTTACCGATGCAGCTAGTAATTGAGGCAGGACAACGCCAGTGGCTTTCATTAGTGGAACCCGACTGGCCACCATGGAAGAGGCGTATTCCAGCCTCTTCACTAACCGAGTGCAGCAGATGAACACCACCCTCAACGCTGCAACTCCGCAGCATTAGTCAGCGTTAATATAGCTTGATACAACCACAGTACAGCATGGACAATCTTCAACCGAACATCTTCAGCTTCATGCACAGACACACCCACTACACGCCTGTACCGTCACACCGAACATCATCACCAGAACAGTACACACCAACCAATCCCAAACCACCGTTCGAGAAACCACCTTAACACCAGCGCTTTCTACAGAAATGCCGAGAGATTAACCAACAACGACGCCATCGCCAGGCAATCTAACATGACACTTCTTTTCACTTCCACTTTCACCATCCAGCCTTTAGGCTGTAGTCATGGAAATTTTGTCATGGCTGAGGCCTGGAATTCTACGTTTCATTGGACGGCAGCATGCATCTTTCTTCAGACTAACGCGAGTGCTATGCGGGACCGCACCATTTTCACAGTCGATTTCCTTTCTTTACCCTTCTTCCTTTTCTGTGGGGATGAGGGAGTTAGAGGATATGGTCTCATACAGGTGAGTCCCACACTCCTAACTCTGGCTGGCATTAGTACTGAACTTTATTTCCCCTCACTCGAAAAAAATCAAACCTAGTTTGCACTAAATAGTGTCAAGTGTGTCGTAGTGAGGTGAGCTTGTTGGCAATAGAGCGTAGCTTGACGAAGTGCCGGGTGACTAACGTGTTAGTTCTGCGGTTGGACTGGATCGTATTTTCCATGGTGCGGGTTCGTTTGCAGGCGACGAAGCAGAAGGTGTTCGTCCGCTGATTCAATATCTGAAGGTTGGTTAGTATGGAGTCAGTGGAGGCTTGAAGATCCCTGTATCCTCCTGTCTGTCAGTTGAATAGTCGAGGCGGTGCTGTGGAGCGTTCTCGGCTGTGCTGGTGCGCGAAGTAATGCGTAAGAGGTGGACGAAATAGACTGAATATTGACTGGTGATGCTTCCAGGCTGGGCAGGCCTGTAGGTTTCTTCGGATATTACGGGCAAGCGCACTGGCCCGTGCAGGATAACATGCTGCTATTACAATTAGACTTATATCCCTGTGCTGAGCCAAACTGAGTGCGGATTGGCGGATATACGTCCAATGAAAATCCTCCACTGTCCGCATTTTGTGCCGCATTGCGGTTTACTGCAGTATTATGTAAAGCTAGAGTGGCCAACCAGGTAGATTCGTACTGACTGAATGATTCGCTGTATTATTAGCTTCTACATATTGCTACACTTAAAATTGCAATATCTTAAATGTGTATGTAGTAAACACAAAGATAATAAATATCATATGGAATAAATACGACCGTTATTAAAAATTACTCGCAATGTATGTAGTGTGGCGTAGCAATTTGTTTGTAAGAGGTAACAAACTCTGCATATTAAATTCCGTAGCTTTCTCTGCAGTACAAGATTCAAACTTACTTCTTCCGGGCAAAAGTAATGTTGTTGCTCTTTGTTAAAAAAAAAAGGAAGAAAACGAAGAACAAAGAAGAATTTGTGATGTACTTAATCCACCTTCATATATTAATTTTGGCTTTAGATTTAGTGTTCATCGAGAAAGAACCTTTATTTAATGGACACTTTGTTTTATTCAGAAGATTATAACGTGTGTGTGTGTGTGTGTTTGTGGACACTAAAATATTGAATTTTTGAAGTCAAAATTAGATATTGCTGAAGTCTTAGAAACTGAAACTGACAAAACATAGCATCTTTTACACACAAGCAGCGTTTACACTCCGCGTAACACTTAACATTCGGAACACAATACAGTACATGCATATTCAAGTACAAGGAAACTTGACGATTTAAAAGCATTAAACGATTCTATCCATCCCTTATCTGCTTCAAGAAATTCTCTGATGTTGATTGGCAGCCCACGCCTGTGCTGTTAACAGTAAGTTGTTAGAAATTTCATACGGACTAAGGATCAAGTTAGCTAAAAGGCAGACTTAATCAAAATTAATCATGACATTTTTATTTAAGGTGTACTCTATGGTTTGGCATAAATTAAGCGAAGACTAGATACTACAATCTGTTCATTTTTTCTGATTAAAACCATTAAACATTTCGAATATAAAATTAAAAGGAATATCATTTGAACAGTTTTATTGCGTCACAAAATCATAAATACGAGTGCAAATTCCAAAGCAGTACTGTAAAAAGCTAATGTAAAATAAATTCTCTGAATACACCAATATAACAACCAGTGATGTAGCTGAGAGTAAAGGGTTTTTCGTTTATTTTATACACCTTAATTTAAAAAACAATTATTATTCTACAATGCAGGACTTTCAAACACTCGAAATAGACAATTTTCATTCTTCACCGTTGATTTCTTATCTAGACATGCTATTCTAATACTTGTTTCCAGAAATTACTTCAAGCAGATAAAAGACTTTCAAGGACCTGATTTGGACACCAATATTAAATAACAGAAAACACTGTGGAAAATCAAATACATTACACATTTCTGTGTATACTCAAAAATACGTTTGTATGTGTATATGTTCCGAAATTTAATTTCCTAAACGACTTGCAACAATATTCAGTGATATAAAAGGGAATTTAAGCCATTCTTACACCAAAACCTCTAAGCTGATATTTGAGATCTCAACCGTACCGCATGTGCAATAGAGTTGGCAATGAATCTCTAGCAGAATATTACCTTGTGCCATTTGAGGGGTGTAACTGTAAAAGTTCACGGCATTAAAATGATCCAAGGGATTCTGGGACGATATTCCATCGTATCCTAGTTAAAATGCTTGTCGGGAGTACTGATGCTTTTGGGATTAGAAAGGAACTTGAGTGAATGCGGTCTTTCTGTGTTAATATAGGATAGGGGAACGTTCAATGTTAGATCATCATTCAGCGCTATGAAACAAGATGAAGGTAATCTTTGAGGCTATGTGGGTTTCTTGATTTATTGTTACACATTAAACTCTGCTGTAAAAATATAACAGCATTGTAAGCTTGTGAACAAAAGCGACATACATTTCGCAGAAATTATAAATTTTATTTTAAGTAACTCTGAAATTTTAGCACTAGGATGCCCGATTTTCTAATACTACACCTGAACGGGTTCAATTTGACCCTTAGCAATAGCGTCCAGTGTATAAAATTTAAATTGATTTTATTTATGAACGACGTACACAGTTTCCCAAGGTCGCAGGTTCAAACCCGGCGGAAGGCGATGGATTTTTTTATCTTTTACGCCCAATGAAAATTAAAGGTATACATTTCATTTATCATGAAAATATCTAAAATATATTATATTTTAATCAAAATCGCTGCAGACATTTTTGAGAAAATCAAAACTTTCCAAAGCTTTTCCATATCAAGCATAGTCCGGGGTGGGGAAGTTTTCTTGAAAATCTTTCTGTTGCATCTTTGATGGATGTTGAACCTAAATGCCAATTTTCGTATTTATCCGCCTTTACGTTTTTGAATTATACTCAAGTTACGTAGAATGGGACGCAAACAACCATAGCAGTTTTGGGCGTGAAAATCCTTAGCATAGCTTCTTTCGGAAGGGAAGTTAAGTCGATGGTTCTGCGTCTTAATCAGGGTCGAAGTTCTTTTACGTGCCGTAAATGTACGACACGGGACCACCGAATGTTCCTGAAAGATAACTCCTTTAGTATAAAGATATTATAATAATCAAACAGTGTACGTCCTGCTCCGTGGTTTAGGGAGACTACACTGTTTGAATATTATATCTTTATACCAAGCGAGTTATCTTTAAGAACATTCAGTGATTCTGCAAGTATTTCATTTTCCATTAAGGGGCGCTGATTACCGTAATTCTTACTTTCTCTACTACGTATAGTAAGTAGGGAAGTATAGCATTTCGCCAAAAAAAAAATCGATACCAGATTTCACCGGAAATATATGTTTTGGGGTGCTCTGAATTCAAATAAACGTTTTTGGAGAAAATTCCGCGCGCGCATAATTTGAGTATAATTCGAATACCAAACTTGGTATTGAGGTTCAACATCTTTCAAAGATCTAACACAAAGATTTTCAAGAAAATTTCACCATACCGGACAACCTTTACGTGAAAAATTTGTGTAAAATTGTGATTTTCTCAAAAATGGCTGTAACGATTTTGATTAAAATATCATATATTTAAGATATTTTCGTGGTAAATTAAATGTATATCTAGGATTTTCTGTAAATCTCACCAAAAGTCCTTCATTCAATAACTTTTGCATTCCTGGTAAACCGTAAGAGATTGACAAAATTTTACTACACTTTCTTTATCGTGGATGAATCATTTCCGGGATGTTCCTTTAATTATTTGAATTTTCCAATACTTATATATTTTCTTAATTGGGATTTTTTTTTTTTGGTCCTGGACATTCAAAGAGAATAGAAAGCTCCACATAGCAACCAGCTCTTAAAAGATTTGACTACCGCTTAAAGCCCATCATATTCCCCTTGCATCTACAAGAAAATTAGCAATAAGATTAACATCTCGATATCTGGATTAACATGAAGCATATGGAGAATAAGCGTCTGTAAAAATAGTTTGTACAAGAGTAGAGAAAGTAATGCGAGTGCAACACATCCGATCTTTATTACTTTCTCTACCATGTATAGTAAGTAGGGGAAGTATTGCATTCCATCAAAGAATCCGATACTGAGAGTCCACCGGAAATACATGTTTTGAGGCCCATTGAATACAAAAAATTAACTTTTAGAAAAACGCGTGTGTGTGTGCGCGCACGCAGCATAACTCAAAATCGAAAGTAGGATAAATACCAAACTTGGCGTTTAAGTTTTCCATCTTTTAAGGATACGACACAAAGATATTTAAGAAATCCCCCTACACCAAACTATCGGTTACATGGTATATGTTTCAAAATCTTTCGTTTTTTCAAAAACAATTCACAGTATTTTTAGTGTCATTTAAATAATCACTTGTTCTTTAGCCTTTATGAATGGTGTTGTTCTCCAGGATGGGTTACCGGTCCGTTTCAAAACTCCCAATCTGGAAGATGTTCCCCAGTTGGTTTCCAGGGCTCTTGATTTGCCAATACGACTGAAGTCTCGGAACAAACAAAGTTCCAACCGTACTTCAACCTCAGCAGAGTATCCTAAATTTCCCATTGTCCAACCACCCTTCGGGAAGGGGACTATTGGGATTATTGATGGAAGAATGGCAGAAATATAACCCCAGAGACATAAAGATTGTAAATGGTGAGGAAGACAATGTGCTACTTTCTGCAGAATATCAAGTGCTCTTAGCACAGACAGAAGAGATACTGAGATAAACAGAATAAAGTTAACGTTTTACATAAAGTTAGAATATAAAATCGTCAGTTAATACAACTAAAACTATAGTCATGATAGATACCCACAATGAACGGACAAAATCATTACGGATTGTAAGTTTGGCTATGAAATCTTCAATGTCAATATTAAAACTAACTTATACACAACTTTACCAGGATTTAAAGCAAGGAATAAATTACTGGAAGATACTTTGATAAAGCTATGACGAAATAAGCATGATTAACAATATAGAATATGTGCAAATCTGTCCTTATAGGCAATGAAACTTGGATTTTGAGATTAATAGACAAATGAGCTGATAGTAAGGATCCTGAAAGAAGAGATTTTGAGATACAACAAAGACAGCGTGTGTGTGCTTTATCGGGCGAAATGGATAATTCTACGTGCATAGGTTTATAATTTAAACTTTGAGAATCTCCGCAGAAAAAAAAAGTTTTGTGCATTTTTCGTAGCAGCGTTTAAGGCAACTCTTGTTGAATTACAGGGTGATTTATGAAGAACTTACACATTTATTTATTTATTTAATTGTTTCAAAACGAGTTATGCTAGCGGCAACTTAGTATACCTGAAATTGCAGAGGAATTTTGGAAGATTATTTACCTCTATAGCAAATGTTGAAAATGTCCTCCACCCTGCATAAGGCACAACTCAACACGTAGTTCCATGTTACTGGTCATTCGTTGAAGGACTCTGTTGTCAATAGCTCGAATCTGCTGTGTAATGTTGCGCTTCAGATCGCCCAATGTCTGGGGACGTGTGGCATAAACTCTGTTTTTTAAGTAATTCCATAGAAAGAAGTCCGGCGATGTTAAATCCGGAGGTCTCGGTGGCCACAGATTCTTGGAAATTATCCGGTCGTCAAGGAAACTTGCAATTAGTGTCATGGATTCATTTGATATATGGCATGTAGTGCCGCTCTGCTGAAAATATCCTTGACTCAGCTCTACATCGTCTAATTGCTCAGCAAACTCCATGAAAATCAGTCGGTATTCTGCACTGTTCATATTGATTTAAAAAAATGGTCCTACAGAGAATAGTGTGCACCAAACTCCGATTTTAACCGGGTGCATAGGTGCTTCATGAAAAACATGTGGATTTTCGCTGGCCCAACAGCCGGATAAATGGAACCATGCTTCATCTGTGAACCGTGTAGTGGACAATATAGCAGGATTTTGCACAATGAACGCCGGAAACCAACGTCAATAATTCAGTCGTCTATGCTTATCTGGTTCCTGTAACTGATGCAAAAGCGTAATCCTATACGACCTTACGCCTGCACTTTTCACAACTCTCTGACCATTGAGTAGCTGTACCCTGTCTCCTGCGACAAACGCCTTAATTATTTTTGGGTGACTGATCCAGTCGTGATCTTGTGTCAACAACAACCGTGGGAAGCCTAGATGAACGAGTTTTGCCTTTTTCACTCACCAGAGGTCCAGTTGTTTCCAGTTTGTTTACCACTCCCAGTATTGTGTTTCCTTAAGGAGGATTCCGAAAACCAAATTCTCTCTGATATGCCTTTTGAGTAGCTGTAATTGAATTCGTAATCCAGTATTGATTTACAAGGAAGAGCCGTTCATTTAATGTATACTCCATTTTCACGTTGGCTAGAATAAGAATTGTTCCAGTCAACTTTCTGTTGCCGACAATAAAACTAACAATTACGAATAAAGCATGAACATCTGCGCATCTAGTGACAGGCAATCAAAACTCCAGAACATTCTGCTTAATTCGGTGCCAAAATTGGGGCTTTGGTTGAATTTAGAACAGAATAATTAAAGAAATGTATCAGTTTTTCATAAATCACCCTTTTTATAACAGAACAGCAGTTCACCTACATTATTTATTCTCTTAACTTTCTTCTTTAAGTATCTAGTTTCATATTTGCAATTTTTGTTTTGTATAAGTCGTAATTTGAGTTATAAGGTTACAGCTGCTTTCTGAACACTTGTGTTGCCATGATCTAGGAGGAACACAACATTCTACGTCATGTCTTTATTTTATTTTATTGTATATTCAATAAAAAGTAAGATATATTAGTTTTTAGTCTCTTGTATTGAATGCTTAAATAAATAGTTAATTATGATTTGCTATCCTGAGCTATGCTCTATGAGAAATAGAGGAAGCTAAACCATGGTAAACTAATTCTCATCCTCGCAGATAGTCAAAGTGATATAAAAGCACTCTCTTTAGACAAAGTAAAATCAAAACTGGTTGAGAATACATAAATATCCTAATTGCCCTGTCATCTCGCAACAGTCTCGAAATGCTGTACGTACCGGTGCATCAGGACATCTATGGAAATGAAAAAGCAGATCAGTTGACTGAAAAGGGTATTGGGATAAACTATATTGGCCTTGGACTTGTGATCTGAATCACAGTAAAAACCACGATAAAACATACATTAGAGAAACACACCAACTCAGGTGGCAAACCTAAGTCAGATACAAGCAGGAGACTGGTCTTAGGTCCGTGCAGCACAACTTTATCGGTCCTAAAATTGGACAGGAAAGGAATAAGGAAAGTACTTGCAATGATTTCTTAACATGGTCGCTTCAGGAAATTTCTAAGTAAACTAATACTCTAAAAATATGAACCCATCTGTAGAATATGCAAAGAGGATGAGGAAACTCTCATATATTTGATTGCCCTTTTCTTGCAAGAAAAATATTTATCCTTTTTATAACCAAGGAAGACCTATGGAAAAGATGCAGATGTTGGAACAAAAATACAACTTGCTCAGGGAATATATTTTGTGAAACAATTAAACCATAATTTCTAATTTGGTTGCACAATAAGCCTTTTTCGCCTGCTGTTAGAAAATCGATAAAACTCCAACAAAAACCCCCATCCATCCATCCATCCAATTATGATTTATTCTAAAACCATTAACTGCGAAATGAAAAACTATGTTTGTTTTCGTGGAGTGCTTAGGTAAGCTAGGTACTTCTTTTTTTTAATTTATTTTAAGTCACTTGAACTAACTAGTCATATCCGAGCCCATATGGATACAAACTATCATATGATAAATTACATTTTAAATATGCATTAGTCAGACAGCATAATTTGGCGTATATCTTAGTTTGCTTAATGTACTTAAGTATCATTTATTTAAACACTCAATTGCTGATGGTGTCATCACACATGTTACCGGAACTTCACAATATCTTCTTGCACTCCTATGGTGGTGACAGTCCAGAATCAAAACGAGGTACAGCAAGTGGACAATTACAGGAGTTACAAAGTGGAGAAGGATCATGAGATATAAGGTAGGAGTGAATGATGTGTCCTATATGTAATCGTACGAGAGCAATTTGGTGGGAAATCGGTGAGTATTTAGGAAGCGAGGAGAGTAGTTGCCATGAGCTGTTCCAACGCTGCTTTCATATCTGAGATATCTTCTTGTGGATGTATCTGAGGAAGTCACAGTATGGCATTCTACAGTTCTTTGGAGGATGCTTGTTGGCCTCTTTAGCTGCAAGGTCAGCTTTCTCGTTCCTTTGGATGTCGATGTGAGACGGAGTGCAGATAAGTTTGATATATTCGCTAGATTGAATTGTGCATTGTATAACATCAATAGTTCTGCAAGCAGAGGGTAATATGAAGAGTTTTTGAGATGTAATGCTGACACTCAGAGTTTGTGCGAAAAAGGAGTCATAGTGTGTGTTGTGTAGGATGCATTCCGGAACAAAGCGGATTGCATATGGTTCACACATGTAGACGCCGAGGTAATAAGGTAGATTGTGTAGCATCGCGTGATCTAAGAAAACTACTGCACAACCGCAGTTGTCAACTTTAGAGTCATCAGTATAAATCGGAATTGAAGATGAATTTGATGTGTAGAGATCTTGAAACATGCTTCGCAAAGTAGAGATCTCAGTAGTCGATTTGCTGTATCTCCACACAGCGATATCAACTGAGAGGGGCTTGAGCTTTCAGGGTGCTACAGGTGGACAGCAACAGGGAATTAGTTCAGTTAATGTGATGTTAAATTTCTCAAGATATTGAGAGAGGCAATAAGCGAAGCTGACTTGTTGGAACTGATTCATAGTAGGGCTTGCCCCAGTGTTAATGGGAAACATGTGGGAATGAATTGCAATCGTATCTTGTCTAGCCATTGTGCGAACAGAAAAAAGTAAAAGAAGCTTAAAATTGATCTTTTGATGGCTAATGGAGGTTCATAGGCTTCTAAAACGCAGACCATCTATAGGGCTGGTACAAAATACCCCTAAAGTTATTCGGGCAGAGTACTGTACAGTGTCGAGCATTTTAAGAGCAGAGGAGCTAGCACCTTGGAGACAATACATCCATAGCAAGTTTAGAGCGGATGGAGGTCTCATACCTGTGCAACAAACATTGAGATCTGCTCCCCAGTTTCGTGCAGCTAATGTTTTCAATATATTGAGACGACGTGTGCAGTTGGCCTTAAGAAACTTAAGGTGTGGAATCCAGACGAATTTAAGTTCAAAAAATAATCCAAGAATGCGAACTGTGTTGGTAACTGGCAGACGATGAGCTCCCAATAGTATTATGAGTTCCTGAATGGTGATATGTTGTTTGGTAAAAACAATACACTGATTGTTATGAGCAAAACATTTGAAACCTATATTATAACTCCAACACTGAATTCGTTCCACATATTGTTGTATAAGCATCTGTATAACTTTCATAGCCTTTCTCTTACAAAAACACTGGTCATCTGAAAATAAAAATACCTTGACAGGAGAATCAATATAGGATATCACATTGTTGATGGCCACCAGTTACAGCGTAACACTTAATACTGGGCCCTCAATTATGCCATGTCCTGCGAAATGCTCTTTGAGAGTTTTCATTCGCTCTTACACGAGGCTGGCGGTTCTGGAGGAACTAGTAGACAAACGCAAGCATATTTCTGCCTATGCCATTTTCTTAAAGTATAATGATTATGTAGCCATGTAGCCCTATCATAGACTCGTTCTGCATCCAAACAAACAGCAACAAAGGGTTGTCTTTCAGAGAAGGCTTTATTAATTTTGGTTCCAAGCATTAATAAGCTGTCAAGTATGGATCGGTTTTGGCGGAAGCCATTTTGTGCATCACTGGTGAAGTTGGCGTTTTCTAGGAACTATCGCAATAGTTTGGATATTACTTTTTCTAGCAGTTTGCACATCGTGCACATTAGGGATATAGGTCACAAGTTGTCTGCAAAGAGTGATTTTTATTTGGTTTGGGTATAGAGATTACTATGGAGGTAACCCCGACCTGGGAAACATTTTAAAGACCAGATGTAGTTGTAGATATGCAACAAATATGTAATTTCATTGGTACGTAAATGTTTGAGTATCTCGTACGGAATTTTGTCAGGGTCTGGACTTTTATTGTTGCATTGATGTAAGGCTTCTTCAACCTCCATTAAGGTCAAGGGTTCATTGTAAATTTCGTCCGTGTCCAAGCATATCTCAGGGATGTTTAGGTCAGTAGTTTTGTTTGACTTCAAGATGCTTTGGCTGACGTGTGGAATCATTCAAAATTTTTGAAAATGTGTAAATAATGTGTCAGCTATGAGTTTATAAGCTGTGATGAGAGAAGAAAATATTAAATTAGTTTTATTTATGGAGGCTCTTTAACTGTTATGGTCCTTATCGTGCCATTCTATATTGGGCGTGAAAGACCGGACATTTTCCTCAGAGGCCTCTATCAGGCTTGCGGTTCTTTTACGTGCCGTAAATCTATGACATAGGCTTTACTTCCCTTCCGAAGGAAGCTATGCTAAGGTTTTACGCCCGAAAAAATACATCGCCCTCCGTCGGGTTTGAACCCGCGACCTCGGGAACTAGAGGCTAGCATGGTACCCATAGTTCACAGAGGACGACTAATGATGAGAAGACAATCCGAAAGTTTGGAGGTGTAATATTGTTGTAGTACGTCGGCTACCACAAATAATGTGAATATGTGCCACAACAATGTCTGTGTAGTCTATCTGTTTAGGAAAGATAGAAACATCCGCCAAAACTTTCGCTTGCTGTTTGTAATTTTTCTGAGAGCCACGGCTCGGAGATTTTGGAATTCTAGTTCGTTTCCTGACCTTGGATGTCTCTTATGCTTCTAGTAGGCTCTTTGCTTCAATTTGAGGGCATTCCGGCAAGTATCATTTCACCATGGGACAGGTGTGTATCTGTAGGCATTGCCAGACATAGAGATGCAGAGCGCAGCAGTTTCAGTGGATATTTGGAAAATTGGAAATTAAGGTTACAACATCATTTATATTAATTTCTCAAGTTGTTGTAATGTCAGGTTGTCTAGAGCGGTAAGAAACTGTGTGCGAAAATAAATTCAATTCGCTTTATAAAAAATCCATTACGGTTGACGAGAATATTGTAGATGTGTGTAATTGACATTATATATTAATAATTGGAAATTACTGAAATCACTGTAAACAAAGCAGTGAAACAATGGTGCAATTAAGGGTGAGCATAACGTAAGGTCCATGCTGCTAAAAGTGTGTAAGCTACGTTAAAGCGAGCAGGCTCTGTGGAATTTAGTACAACTTAATCATTTGAGTGGATTAATGACTCAATCAGTGCCGTCCTTGGTTAGTATTATTACACCCCACAATATGTTGTGGCTCTTGAAGTATGAATGGTTGTGGTAGTTGGTGAAGTAGATCAGAGAGTGTAGAAACATCGATTTTAGCGCTGTTGGGTAGGTATAGACTACAGATGCAGATTTCTGAAGGCATGTGTACAGATTCTAAAGTTGTATTAAGTGGAATCACCTTATGTGGAATGATACATTTAATGTAAATGGGCACACTACTACTATCATGAAGTGAGTTTTTTGCGAAGAAAGTGGTAGTCTGAATATAGGCGCAGGTGAATGATATTGTCAGCACTAAAGTTTGTTTCCTGCAGGCAAATAATTTCTGGGCTGTGGTTACAAATAAGTAGTTGTAAATATTCAACTGAGCTTGAAATTCCTTTAAATTCAATTGCAGTATGACCGCCATTTTGTTATAAAAAACACTTACGGGTTCTGGCTCGCAGTGTCATTAGTTGCTACGTTTCAGAATGGAAACCAACAGCTTCTTAGGCAGACGCGTTGTACTGTTTTTTATTTTCTCTACTACGTATAGTAAGTAGGGGAAGTATTGTATTCCACCCAAAAATTCGATACCGATATTTCACCGGAAATATATGTTTTGAGACCCCCTGAATCCAAAAAAAGTCTTTTTTGAAACATGTCCGTGTGTGTGTGTGTGTGTGTGTGTGTGTGTGTGTCTGTCTGTCTGTGAACAGCATAACTCAGAAACGAACAGTCGGATAAACACCAAACTTGGTATTTAGGTTCAGTATATTCCAAAGATGCGACGCAAAGGTTTTCAAGAAAATCCCCCACCCCAGATTACCCTTTACATGGAACATTTTTCGAAAATTTTAATTTTCTCAAAAATGGCTAACGATTTTGATGAAAATATCATATGTTTAAGATATTTTCATGACAAATAAAATGTATATCTTGAATTTTCTGGAATGTCTCCAAAAGTATTCTTCATTGTGAACGACTTTTGCATAACTGGTAAACCAAAAGAGATAGACAAAATTTTACTACACAAAAAATGTAGATCGCGTTGTCGTACATTTTTTTTGTTGAGTGAACCATTTTCGAGATATTGCTTGTTATTCCCTTAAATTTTTCAATACTTATTTTCTGAAATGGGAATTCGTTATTCATTTTTTGTATTGGATATGCAAAGAGTATTAATCTGTGGCAAAGAGATGGTGCTGCGCCTAGCAACGAGCTATTAAGAGATATGTGTATGCTTAAAGGCTACTGTATTTCTATATTGCCCTTGTAAATATATTTTCTCCTTACATCTACAAGAAAATTAGCAATAAGATGGAGTCTGCAAATGTTTATCTCGATTAACATGAAGTAGATGGAGAATAAGGGTTTGTAAAAATAGTTTGCACAAGAGTAGAGAAAGTCATGTGAGTGTAACACATCAGATTTTTTATCCTGGAATTACCGAGATGCCGGCGCAATTTATGCAGGGTATCAGCTGAGCCGTTAGTTACAATCTCTTTATAATTTGAATAACCATTGGTAGTATACGTTAACGTGTAGTTATAGTTATATGCCACTAAAGAATTAATTACAGTCAGCTAATTAAACAGATTTCCCCAGAGGACGTGAATGGGACCCTACTTTGGCATGTATAAAGGAAAAGACATATTACAATATTCATTGTTCTAGAACAGATGTCTCCCTTTATTTTCCACAAAGTTAAGTTGACAATTAAATGTTAAGCCTGCACGTATATTTTTTCTCATTATCATAACTCTGAATATTAGTGTCAATTTTCTCTCACACAAGATTCCTCTTATCCCCATTTAACTTCATACGATATAGCAGCTAAGCAACAAACAACTTTACAAATTAAATCAAAGATCTTTCACAATTTTATATATAGAATCCAACAATAATCCGTAACACCCTGTTGCTTTAAAATTATATGTAAAACTTCCGCAAAACTTTTAAAAATTCAAATATTCTTTTTATTCAAACTTTATAGCTTTAATGTTTGCTTGAAACTAGTTCACAAAATGGTTCGCTTCACATGCCATATTTCCTTTACATTTACACGTGAATATCTTTCGTTCCCCACTATGCACCGTGGCCTACCATTACGAATCTTTGACAATAATTTTGAAGGTTTTACTCACTGAAACCTGTAAATTGCGAACATTTTGAAAATCCAAAGAAACAAGTGATATATCTGATGCCACTCAATTACCACCGCGAATGTCGCCCAGACGTGTACATAATCGGCTTCTCTTACGGCGACTGACTGCCCTTCTTTTTCGACCTGCTGGGAAAGTCGTCCTCTCTGGTGTTTTCTGATTGTCCGCTAGGGCTGCCGCCGTGTGATTGGCCAATTAGAATGCTTTATAGCGAAAAGTTGCTAGGTACACATGACGTCACTGCTACTGCAGGTCCAAAATCTCTGGATGTAGCAAAGCTACAGTGATAACTAGGCAAAATGGGGAGGAGCAGCATCCAACGGCTCACAGCAAGGCCCTGAATATCGTTTGTATAGCCCAGGGTGACTTCTGTTAGGTCGCGAGTTCCTAAAGAGGTGTCATAGAAACTGCAGAGTTGTTCGAAACTAAGTGTGTAGTCTTTGCAATATTGGTTTAATTTTTGGAAGTATTCCGGTTAGGTTCGGAGCACCTTCTGTAGTCTTAGATTCTTCAGGCTGAGATGTGCCTTGTGTTAGTAAAACAGAATCCTAATCGGACAATTCATATCCTTTTAGTGGGGTGTCGCTTTTGATGAGGTTGGTAACACTGACGTCTGCGGTATTGCTGGTTGTTGAGACAGGACGTTTAACCACTTGTTGTAAGGTCTCGTAATGTTGCATTACACTGCCCATGGTCATGTTTGGGGTGTTATTATTTGGATTTTCTGGGGGAATAGGTGATGATAGGTCATTCTCAGATGATTTTTACTAGCTTTGGACTCAAGCCAGAGCTAGAAAGAGGAGGAAATTCCGCAGAAGTAAAAACATACTCTGTTTATGCTGCAGGAGTATTGTTGCATTGGCTGACTAAATGGCTATCCTTCTTGAAAATCAAGCAGGGTTATCCATAGAGGTGTAAATCTGGTAGTGGGCCTATATTTTACCTGGAAATTCTCTGTGAGTTTTCCAAGTTAGTAGGAGAAACACAAAATTGTTTCCTAAAACTCAGAACATGAGTGTAATTAAGTGCAGTAAGCCCAGCTCTAATGTGTTTTATGGAGGACATGTGGTGTACACCCATTACTATCAGGTGGTTTTTCAGTACATTATTTAGAATCACTGTTCAAACATTAGACAGAATTACCCTTTTGTGGTGTGACAGGAGAGTGCGGAGCTCCAGAGACTTATCATTAATGGAAATCCTTGGGTATTTACTGCTACGTTCTTGTGCTATTGCTTTACTTGCCATGTAAATGCATACCTGTTATTGGATATACGTGAAAAGACTCGAATATTCGTAGGATTAGTTAGTTTACCAATAGTAATTATGCAATGTTTAAGTGAAATATCTATCTCGATGGCTTGGTCCTTCGTAGGTCCGCACTGGTTACCGCAAGATAGCTGGCTGTAAGTTAACTGTGGATTTAGGAGATGTCATTGAGGAATCTTGTGGATGACTTGTTCGTGTTTACGTTACACACAACCCTTGTATTTAGTTACACTTTCACTGGTTTTTAAGTATGTAAACAATAAACTGCGAAGACAAATCATCCAAGGTCTGCAAACACTCATTTTGTTTATTAATTTATTATTGTCGCTTTAACAATAAAGTTTAATAATTACAACATTGAAACAAATTACAACTTGATTATATAACATTATATAATTTTATTTCTTTTAAAAACTTTACTATGTTGTGACAGATGTTGGATCACTCAAGGCCACCGACAGGTTAGCAGGAATACCACACTGAAGCCTATGGACATCGTAGATAGGGCACTCTGCAACTATATGCTGAACTGTGAGAATGAAGTGACACTGTTTGCATGTGGACTGATGATATTTTCCAAGGAGATATGAATGTGTAATTGCAGTATGTCCGATACGTAGCCTGGTGAGAAGTACCTGGTCACGACGAATTAGATGTTTTATTGGGTAACTCAAACTAGGACTGGAGCTTAAGGCGATTAGTTTGCTATTGGATGTGGAACTCCAGTGTAGTTTCCATTTCTTACATATTGTTCAGAGTTCTGAATACAATAATGCACCGTCGTTGACTTTTTTCCTTGTATCTGACAAATTACCTATTTCGTTCCGATCTTGTATATGTATAAATATTTCATTTAAATCATTCATTTTATTTAGATCCTTCATTCAAACTTAAAACAAGTAATTCGTTTTAGTTCCGTTCAATTCACCTCAAATACACGAAAGAGAACTACATAACACTAACAAAAGTTAATGAAATTACTGCTACAGTATGCAATACCAGTTGCATTTGGAATATCTCCGCAGTTTTCTGTTGTAAGGAAAACGTGAAAGTCTGTTAAATATAGAAATAAAATGCTTAGAAGCGTTTACAAAGTGCGATTCGAGATCTTTTTGGTGCAGAAGATCAAATATTTATCCTTTCTACCGGATGCATATACATACCTATACCTATTAAAAATCTGAGAATGTATTTAGTTGTTCATTTGTAATGCATACACATCCAATCCGTTGTACCCATTCCGACTAAATTTTGTACACATAAACTTAGATACAAAACGAAAAATACTGACTTGGAATTTAATATTACAACCCTTGAAGGGTATTCCTTTTCTTCTTCATTTACTTGCTCGCATAAGTGTTTCTCACTCAGAATGAAAAGCCATTTATATCGGTCTCAATGAAGTAAAAGTTAAACAAAGCAGACTGCCAAAAAATGAAATACCATTCCTCCTCTTCGTTTTTATTTTGATGTTTAATACCCCAGAAAAAGCAGCATTGTTAAGGTTGTCAAAACATTTCACGTAGGCTTTACAGACAATAGGGAAAGAAAGGGGTTGAGGTCGAGCGTGGGGGAGAGAGAGAAAGAAAGGAAAGAAGTAAAGTCGGAGATGCAGGGTGAGAGAGAGAGAGAGGGCGAGAGGGAGGGAGGGAGGGAGGGAGAAGAAGATGTAATGGAGTGGGAGAAAAATAAATAAATAAATAAAATCTATAATACTCCATCCCAGCACCTTGTTACTTAAACCGGGACGTGTATTAACAAATTTTCAGTTTATGAATACAATACACTTACATTAGCATTGTACAGATAATTAACTATAACTAATTAAAAAACAGAAAGTAAAACAAAAACAGTATTAAAAGTAACTAAAATAAACTTTTTAAACTTCCATCCACTAACTCAAAATAGACAAACAACAATTACATTTCTACTGGTAGCCAGGTATCTAACTACACCATCTAAATACATTCTAACTAAATATACGTTGGAAATCGACAACTTAGGTACTGGTATCCATCACCTCCAATACAAGATTAACACTATAATAACAAATAAGTCATAATAATTCATTAATGGCTAAATTTTGTATTCTTGTCTGCTTTAATTGTTTATGAGATACTTAAATTTATTTTCTTTTATTTCTTTTGAGGTGTTTATATACTTATATACCCTAATTAGTTAAATTTTAATTTATAATCAATTTACTCTTTTACCCTAACTTCTCAGCACAAATATATATATATATATATATATATATATATATATATATATATATTAAATTTACAATTATTAAATTTACACTTCGCTTCCATGTCAATTCAGTAATCTGATAATAATTCATATTGATATCATATTAACTATTTCGCAATACACTTCACTTTCACACTATTATTTAATAACCACCAAAACTATTCTTCATACCAGCAATAACTTCCACTTATACTCCTCCCTTGTAACTGCACCGTCTCCTCACTTTCTTCTTCAGTGCACCATACTTCTTCTCGCACCATTCACCAGCTACCGCCTCCTTTGCTATTAGTCATCCATCCCATCCGGTCATCCCGCTTCTCCTCCTTCCATCATAGATCATCCTTCTGCCCCTTCCATAATATACTGCTTTGTTTATATATTTATTTACGTCTAGTGGTTGCAACAGTCAATACGTGGAATTTTGTTGTTATATTTTTTTTGAGTGGGAGACAGTGAGAAAGTCATAGAATAATTTTCGTACATAACGCAATGGCGAGAACTAGGCTGAGGCTTCTGCTAATATATAAATAGAATACCCCTAAATAGTTTTAATTTAATATATATACCACTTAGTAAATGGTATGTAGGAGGGCCACAAACACGATGGAAAAACAAATCCTTTGACACAGGTTAATGGGGGAAAAACACTCAATATATTAAAAACGTCTGATGTGTTACACTCACATGACTTTCTCTACTATTGCACAAACTATTTTTACAAACGCTTATTCTCTACATGCTTCATGTTAATCCAGATATCGAGATGTTAATCTTATTGCTAATTTTCTTGTAGATGCAAGGGGAATTGGTAGGCTTTAAGCGATAGTCAAATATTTTAAGAGCTGGTTGCTATGTGGAGTATTCCATTCTCTTTGCAACCAGGACAAAAAATGAATAACGAATTTGAGAAAACGTATAAGTATTGGAAAATTTAAGGGAATAACAACCAATATTTCGAAAAGGGTTCACCCAACAAAAAAAATGTATATGACATAAATTGTGTATTTTAACGCGATCTACATTTTCTGTGTAGTAAAATTTTGTCTATCTCTTATGGTTTACCAGTTATGCAAAAGTCGTTCACATTGAAGAATACTTTTGGAGTCATTCGCAGAAAATTCTAGATTTACATTTCATTTGTCATGAAAATATCTCAAACATATGATATTTTAATCAAAATTGTCAGAGCCATTTTTGAGAAAATTAAAACTTTCGAAAAATGTTCCATGTAAAGGGTAGTCTGGGTTGGGGAATTTTCTAGAAAACCTTCGTGACGCATCCTTGGAAGATACTGAACTAAATACCAAGTTTGGTGTTTATCCGACTGTTCGTTTCTGAGTTATGCAGTTCACAGACACACAGAGACACACACGGACATGTTTCTAAAAATGCTTTTTTTGGATTCAGGGGGTCTCAAAACATGTATTTCCGGTGAAATCTCGGTATCGAATTTTTGGGCGGAATACAATACTTCCCCTACTTACTATACGTAGTAGAGAAATTAATAAAATAGCTCTGCATTAATTTGTTATTTAAAGTCCCAAAAGTTGATTTATTTAGATACATTAATTGTCACTAATAGGAATTCTAGGAAGCTGCAAATAGTTTGGATGTAGCAACCACTGGAGCAACTCTTAAACCCTTAGAAGGAAATTCCCCATTTCCTCTCGTCTCCATACTGGTGGCAGGAAATCTAAACGCTTTCCGTTCCTGTGTGACACATGTAACTGACATGACACATAGTACAGGAAAACGTATGGTATTGAGAATGCAGTAGACGCTGCAATGAAGAAAATCTCTTAAAGCCATCTTCTCAATTTTCTGCTTTCAGGACAGCAATTCCAATATCCCATTGCCACCTTTCCCGTCTTCCTTGAAGCTATCTTGTATAATGCTCTTTCGTTCATATATCACAGTGCCAAATGACATAAAATGTGCTGAACCCCCGTCAGAGCCATCTGTCATGATTTATTTTCAATCTCGATTTTGAGAAATTTATATTTTATGCCAGTGTTTCCTGCTGTTGAATCCGTTCCACATATAAGTACAACATAAATCGTTAACTTTATTTATTTTACTTCCCCCAATGAAAGGCTTGCCCACAAAAACAAACTATACTAAACACAAGTTAGGCTGAACTATATGAAATAATAATATACCAAAAGATATAAACAAATCTAATTCGTTACACTCATACGGCTTTCTCCAATCTTGTAAAAGCTATTGTTACAAACGCTTTTTCTCCGTCTACTTCATGTTAATATTATTGCTAATTTTCTTGTAGGTTCAAGGGGTATATGGCGGAATTTAAGTGATAGTCAAATATTTTTAAGAGCTGGTTGCTATGTGGAGCATTTCATTCTCTTTGCATGTCCAGAACATAAAACAAATTCTGATGATACACTCACATGACTTTCTCTACTCTTGCACAAACTATTTTTACAAAATCTTATTCTCCATATGCTTCATGTTAATCGAGATATCGAGATGTTAATCTTATTGCTAATTTTCTTGTAGATGCAAGGGGAATTGGTAGGCTTTAAGCGATAGTCAAATATTTTAAGAGTTGGTTGCAATGTGGAGTATTCCATTCTCTTTGCATTACGAGGAAAAAACTGAATAACGAATTCCCATTTGGGAAAAAGTATAAGTTTTGGAAAATTTAAGGGAATAACAAGCAATATCTCTAAAGTGGTTCACCCAACAACAAAAATGTATATGACATCAATTGTGTATTTTAATGCGATCTACATTTCTTGTGTAGTAAAATTTTGTCTATCTCTTAAGGTGTACCACTTATGCAAATGCCATTCAGAATGAAGAGGACTTTTGGGGACATTTCCAGAAAATTTAAGAAATACATTTCATTTGTCAGAAAATACCTTAAATATGTGGTATTTTAATCATAATCGTTGTAGCCATTTTTGAAAAAATCGGAATTTTGGAAAGAATATTCCTTGTAAAGGGTAGTTGGATTTGGGGGATTTTCTTGAAAACCTTTGTATCGCATCTTTGAAAGACAGTAAACCTAAACACTAAGTTGGTACTTATCTGACTTTCTTTTTTGAGTTATGCTGTTCACAGACACACAGACCACGTTTCTAAAAATGCTTTTTTAGATTCAGGGGTCTCAAAACATATACTTCCCGTGAAATCTCAATATCCAATTTTTGGGTGGAACGCAAACTTACCCTGCTTACTATACATAGTAAAGAAAGTAAAAATAATAAAATAAAATTAATAAAACTGGAACAGCATAACAATTAAAAATAAAATTATCAGAATAGTGATAATTTAAGTCATATATCAATAGTTTCTCAAAATATAAATGGAGTATTTTCTCTATATGAGAAGTGGTGCGTTAAGATATATGAAAATGTAACTGACCATTAAAATGTTTCCAGGCTTTTAGCAAGTTTGACAGATGATAGAGAACGCAGCGTTACAAAAAGTTGAATCCAAAGCTTTTCAATCCTAAATACAAAGCAATTGGCTGCTTAAAACAAAAGGTCTGAGCTCGTTACGCTTTTTTCTTCTAAATTAACTTGATATTTTCTCTGCACAAGGAAGAAGGAAACATTATCTAGGGTAAAATCATAACACTTCACATTCGAACGCTCTAAAACGAACTTAGTTTTAACTTAACACCATAAGTATAGGGTCTTTCAACAAGAGTGTCCTATCTTTAACATGTGATAACTGCCGTTGTTATTGAGTTACAGCAGTCATGTTTTTCATGTGGTTACAGTTGTTATTGCCAAATAACCATGGAACGTTACAGAATTCAGCAATGCGTAGAAATTGTGAAAATTTATTATCAAAACGGATCATCTGTTCGCCAAACCTTCCGTGTATTGCGTGAAGTTTACGTTGTGCATAATCG
Source organism: Deroplatys truncata (assembly GCA_030765065.1). Classification (NCBI taxonomy): domain Eukaryota; kingdom Metazoa; phylum Arthropoda; class Insecta; order Mantodea; family Mantidae; genus Deroplatys; species Deroplatys truncata. The sequence continues at coordinate 139,637,178 of CM060986.1, forward strand.
TCCCTGCGAGAGAACGATTCGGCGTTTGATCGATAAATTTGAAAGAAGTGGTTCTGTCAGCAATTAAAGAACGTCTCTACGTAATAGACGTAAGCGCTCCAACGAAAACATAGGCGCCGTTCGTGAGAGTGAACGCGAGAACTGAAACAAATCAATTGCTCGTCGAGCGCAAGAATTGGGGCTTTCGCCGATAACAACTTGGCGAATTCTGCATCTGGATTTAAAGTTTCACGCTTACAAAATGGCGTTAACTCAAGAACTAAAGCCCAACGACCATAGGTTGCGCCGTGTATTCGCTGACTGGGCTATGGAGAATTGGAATCTGACCCGGATTTTTGTCGAAAAATCATCTTCAGCGGCTAAGCCCACTTTTGGATAGGTGGTTGTGTTAACAAACAAAATTGCCGCTATTGGAGCAATAACAATCCAATGTAGATTCAAGAACGACCACTTCATCCCCAAAACATTGCTGTATGGTGTGGATTTTGTTATGGTGGAATCATTGGTCCATATTTTTTCCAAGATGAAGATGGAGAAGCTCTAACTGTCAATGGAGAAAGATACCGGGCTCTTATAAGGGACTATTTTTGGCCTCAATTTGATGGTATAGATCTGAGAAACATCTGGTTCCAGCAAGATGTTGCCACATGTCATACTGTTCTCGAAACAATCGATCTTTTGAAGAAGTTCAGAGGTTTCATCATTTCCCGTGGTGGTGATGTTAACTGTCCCCCGAGGTCATGTGATTTAACGCCTTTGGATTACTTCTTATGGGGTTATGTTAAATCTCGAGTTTATGTCAATAAGCCAGAAACAGTAAATGATCTTATGAATAACATCACGGCGTGTTATTTGTGAAGTTGGACCTAATTTCGTTCTGTCATTGAAAATTGGGTCAACCGTATACGCGGAACCCAACGAAGTCGCGGCGGTCACTTAACTGATGTTCTCTTCACGGAATGACATTAATTATGTTGCAAAATAAAAGAAGAAATAAACCTCTATCATTTATATAACGTGTTTTATTTAAGTTCAAAGATAGGACACTTGTTGAAAGACCCTATATTATTCATTTACTGATTTAAAATGATTCATTTCTTAAAATGAATGACAACGAAGATAAGTCATACTCTATTCACATGAATAACATTTCTGTAGTACTTTAACTTAGCAAGCACGGAAATGCAATAAAACTTGTGAAAGGAAAGGAAGCTTTCTCTGCGATCATTGTTGATAAGCACTTCAGTAAAGATCAGCCGAGTAACATACATGTTGGAACATTTAAGCTGAGACGGTATAAATCTGCAAAACTAATTGTTGTAGAAGGAAATTTCTTAACAAAAGTTGCTTGATATTATGGGGGAAAGAAAATGCCATTAGTCATGTTTTGTTTGGAAACGTTATGATAGTCATTTTAGGGTAATTTAAATTTTTAAATGGGAACCAACAATTAGGGTCAAATTAAATTTACCCTAAAATGACCATCACAACGTCCTCCAATTAATACACGATTAATGGCATTTACTTTTTCCCATAATATCAAGCAACTTTTATTCAAGCCATTTCTTTCTACAACGCTTAGTTTTGGAGATATTGACAGTCTCAACTTAAATTGTCCATCCTGTATTCTGAAACTTTTCGGGCAAAATGATTATCGGCCTAAGAGTTGAACACCTGGAAATTTCCATATATATTATTCAGCTAATCGCCGGTGGAACAATTATTAACAAAGCTTGTGAGGAATCCATCACTGCTGATTATATGCTAAATTTTAAATAATTGGTTTTGTTACATACTCCACAGTATAAGTCAGTGAATTTTTATACTCCAAAGGTTATTCAAGATGCATTACTAACAGTAAGTAATTGGTATTCAGGACAGTGAATATAAAAATATTTTATGAAAAATTAAAACTATTTTAATCTGCAACGAACGAAAGTTTGACAAGGAATTTGCAGAAGAATTTTATTGCTTTGCAACCGACCCACTTCGGTTATTGATTTTGAGCGACAAAGTATTTTATTACTAATTCATCAGGATTTTTTTTTGTCTTCCGTTGTGCGTTTTCAACTATCCATCCAATTTAATGCTCAAATAAAAATTACTGTCAGAAATGATAAAAATTAAGAAGTAGTGGGGAAAATAATAGTAATTCATCATAGGTATCCACATTAATCAAATTTAGAAGAACTTTTAATAACTTTGTGAAATAATTAATGAACTCCAGGATTTATTCATTCTACCCTAAACAAATTAGATTATTGCTAATGGGATTGTTTACTTCAAAATACATATTAGCAAAGTTACCTCCGACTAGAAAATTTAATGCCACGGACTGTCCTCGAACCACAGATTCTCTGCTATCTGAATCGGTGTTGAATTACGATGGTGAGATCTCTACACATTCATTAAATCTCATCGGATTCTAGTACTTTTCATTTTCGGCTTATATAGTTAGCTGCTAGTAAGGTTAATGTACGTTTGATAACTATTGTTTCATAATTCAATTTTCCATAATTCAGCCTACATACGGCTGTATGAGAGAACTATAATATCAAACGTAAATTAACATTTTACTGATTAAGTCTAAAGTCAGGAAATTAGAAGTAGTTGCAACATTGCAAGTCGCCTTTGAGATATATGGAGTATTTGAGACAGTCTTGAAGGTTTACCGGGATACTTGAATTAGACGGTAAGGTTTGATACCCGCGTGGGCATCTCGCCGTTATGTAGAGCATCAGTAAGTCCAATGGATTTTTTAAGAGTAATTCAAATTTTCAACTTAATATCTACATCCAGCTAGTATGAATAAACAATTGTTATCAAACCGTATGTTAGTTCGTTCGGGATTGGGTAATTACAAGTAACGCGTTTTAGAAGTTCTATGATTTTATTCTCTCACAAGGTTATATTTATAAATTTAAAATACTAAAATTGTTTACCCTACCAGTGTAATAATTCGGTTTTTTAAACAATAAAAGCTGTTATCACCTAGGATTTAAGTTAAATCTTTGACTGTATGAAGTATTGTTAATTTTTCGGAGATAACACCCGACAGTTTTATTATTCAACCCAGAAGGATGGCTCAGCGTAGTGTCTGTGGCCCGCATTCAGGAGATCATAGGTTCGATTCCTGACCCATGAATTTTTCCGGCGTTTCCCTGGGCCTCCAGGCGAATGCTGGGAAGCTTCAATAATTCCCCCGAATTTCCTGTCCCTACATTTTATCGCCAGTCTCAGTTCACTTCATCCTTCATCTGCTCAGTGTCTTTCACGGCTGCAAGTGTCGGCGGGAGGTCTCGGCTTGCGCATGGCAGGGGAATAGGATGCTCTAAGTAAAACTTCGTCTCGCGACTTCGTCCCCCTGACTGTGAGCGGTCTCAACCACCACCCGGGGAGCTGCCCTCTGCCTGTCGTGCCTTCTAATCCGGCCGCCCTCTGTCCCCGCTCACCTTATCCCTCCTTCATGGGGGCGCCCCTTCAAGTGCATAGGTACAAAATATCTGCATAGTTCGTGCTGTTAAATCCCCCTCCACTTCTAGTCCTATCCTAGCCTATCCTTTATTATCCTTCACCACTATTAACTTCATTAGAAAAACTTGATGTGCTAAATTCACAGGACTTTATCTACACATTCTTCTACAAACTATTCTTACCAAAGCTGGTTCTTCTTAATCTATAAACTTTCGTTAAACGTTTAGATATTTCACATTGGGTATAAGGGCATAGTGGATAAAGCAACAGTAAGATTTTTAAAACGCGTATCGCATGTGAGCTTTGAAATTCCATCCTCTTTGTATGACCACGAGAACAAGGAATAGCGACTTACCACTAGCCAAAAATGTAAATATTTGAAAATTCAGATTAATAACAAAGAATACCTCAGATATGCTTAATGCCACAAAAAATTAACATAAATTGTGCACTTTAACGAGACCTTGTGTAATAAGATTTTGTGTATCTCTTACGGTTTAACTGTTACACGAAAGTGATTCAGAATGATGAGGTCTACACAGGCTATAACCAGAAAAATTATATGCGCTTTATTTATTATGTAAAGTTCTTAAACATATGGTATTGTAATTAAAGTCATGGAAGCCACTTTGATAAAATAAAAAAGAACTAAAAAATTTTACTGTAAACAATAGTTTGGGTTAGGAGGGGTTTCTTGAAAATCTTCGTGTGTCTAGGTATAGGCTATTCAACAGAGGGGGACACCACGCCCACTGCGTTCTACAGAGATATATTCGTTACCATCCCCCAGGAGAAAGGGATGAAGTGAAGGAACATCAGGAGGCTACAGATCGCAGGCAGACAGGCCACAGAGAAGCACGGATGTCCCTAATAGTTTCAGATTCGAAGAACCGTTCCACTGCTGGAGCAACCTAGAGGGGGCGAATAACGACCTGCCTTCTAGTGTCTCCTAGGAGTACTCTCTCCTTTGATTAAGCATCCACGCTATTTGTCCGGCACCGCTATATGTCACGAAACCTAGAATCCCAGCTGAAACATGGTAAGAAATCAGAATGGAAGGGAAAAGATGCAAAGAAAGTCGTGGTAGATGAGAAACCATTTCAACATTTGTCTACCGAGCAGGGAAAACTATGAAAAATCCAAGGTCAGAGCGGGCCGGGAATCGAACCCGAAACATTCTGAGTTACCACGGAACCATCTCGCTCATGCCGCATCCTGGAAAGATTTCAACTTAAATACCAAGTTTGGTTTTAATCAGATTTTCGTTTTTGAGTTGTGCTGTTCACAAACAGACACAAGACACGCACATATATATATATATATATATTTCTAAAAATCTATGTGTTACATTCATATAACTTTTCACAAATTTAAATTTACCCTCTATTGTTTATTAATAGGTAATACAAACTGTTCTTATTGAAGCATACTTTTCTATGTACTACAGTTTAATCCAAATAAACTTTTACAGACATAGCTACATTCACATTTATTAGGATACAAAGAGAACAGCGTTAGCCAAATGTTTAAGAACAGGACGCTATATGCTGGCCTTAAAGTTCCATACTGTTTCCATGCAATCGACAGAAGCAACTGGAAATCGATGGACTCAAAAAGAATGACAGAAGTACTGAACAAATACAACCATTAATAGCGAATGTTTAGGAAATGGCTTGTGCCACAAAAAAAAATTATTTGAAATAAATTACGAATAAAGAGGACTTCATGGGCCATTCCCAAAAAATTCAAAACATACATTTTATTTGTCATGTAAATATATTTAATATATGGTTTTATGGTATTTTAATCAGTGATTAGTCAGTTTTATAAAGTAAAAGAATTTCCAAAAAGGTCCATGTAAAGGGTAGTTTAGGTTGGGGGTGCACTTTGGAAGGTACTGAACTTAACTGCAAAGTATAGTCAGTATACAGAAAAATATACACACATACTCTGTAGAAGGGTGTATTTTATATGCAGAGGGTAGTTCCACTGTTGGGGAGCCAAAACTTGAAGTAGTTGCAGCCCCACGTACGGTACAAAGTTTCCGGTGGCCTTCGCCCCACCTTCATTTTCCGGTGGCCTTTACCCCATGTTTAAAAATCCAACTTTGTAATTTTAATGTTTATTTAAATATTATATATGTATGTTTGCCTCGGCTGCGTCAGTAGTAATTTGCAGGGCTAGTGTGGCTAAAGATTGAAGGCTTACACAAATTATTATTTTTACTTCACTCCTTTTTTTATTAATCGTTCACACGATTAAATAACACTTCACTTATCTATCACACTGTAGAGCTGTGAGATTGTCAATTACCTTTAACATGTAAACTTTATATTATTCTCGCCGTAATGAATTTTATATGTCTCACACTGAATACGTTCCGAGCGAACTACTCGAGAACGCTGCTTTCTAGCATCTGCCGCCTGAATTTGCACTTTTTCCCTATTTTAAGTCTCTGATTGGCTAAGCTTACTTCAATAAAATACCTTTATTTAACTTAAGCTCTTTCTAGTTGTTGATTAGCTATTTAAAATCTGTTTTAAATATTACATTATTGTTCCAAGAATTACTAGTAGAATTATTAAACTTTCTAGTTTATTGATGTCTCAAGGTTACCTAAATACATTCACATAACATTATTATACATGTACATAGTAATATAAACATTAATACAATGAGTGTTAAATGCACTTTATATATTATTTATACACATATTGCTTTAGGGCGGGCTGTTATCATTTTTATATTATATAATCAGACTGATATCATTTAAATGTTAAAAAATACTGCCTCAAATCGGACTTTTTCTAATTTTTTTTATTCAGGATGTCTCAAAACTTTCATTTGCGATGAAATCTCGGTATCGAATTTTTAGATAGAATGCAATACTTCCTCTAATTACTATGGGTATGTAGTAAAGAAAGTTTGTTTCATATTTCGAAGAAGCAAACAGTTTGTTAATTATTTAATATTCAGGTTTTATGAAATATTCTCCTTCTGAAATGGCTGGTTCAGGTATAAATTGTAATTTATGCTAGTCGTAGTTTATGTAAGAAGTAACGAGAAAATTCATGGCATTCTGTGTTTAACAATTTTGTCTAAATGTAAACATTGAGATAGTGATAATCAAATGATACAGTTTCGTTAGTGCACGAAAACTATACGACGTTACTTTGAATGTTACTCTAGATGAATAGATGATGCTCAAAGCATTTCTCCCCTGCGCAAGTTAAGTTTTACAAACATTTTAAACACTGCTATGAATGCAGATTCATAAGTACACTTACAAGCAAATGATTTGCGGACTTAGATGTGTAGCGGTTTAAGTGGGTATTAAAATATGAAAGAAACCTTCCACTTTATCATTGCCTTTCCACCTCTCGCATTACAATTTTATGAGATAGGTATATAAACACGCAAGCCGCCCATTGTTCACGTTTAGCTAAGAGTCCATCCTACTGCATCATCTCACTGCAGTGATATTCAATTTCAACAAATCTATGTTTTTTCTTGCTCCCGTAAAAATTATTTATTTTCTAAGAGTTTGCTGCGTTCAATCAGAGAAGTAAACACAAGAGACGTTGCCAGTATAATTGGCAATATGCTATACATGTTAATTTATATGCTGTGGATATCTGATTGCATACGTTGGCATCGTCTATGTTTTTCATCTCTTGTCATTTTAATTTATTTAGCATTCGTCAGTAAGCGCTGTTCACTAGTCACATATCATCCTGTCCTAGGATATTAATTTATAGGGCTACCAGGAGCGACAGGCCATCAATAAGCACGGCAAACCAACACGCCACTTGTGTTTGCTTTATTTTTGTATGTCTATCAGATATGAAGTTCATATATTTTATTATGGTCAGAAATATTAATCATTAGGAATATTGAATTCTTGGATACATTGCCCCGGATAATTTGGTTTGCCCGCCTTTATGTTGTTTGGATTTTGAATTCACTTTTCCTATTGTTACGTAATCCTAAATATGAAAATTTGATGATGTGCATATTACTTTGCAGCCCTGACCACCAGCAGACGCAATACCATAAACACTAATGCCAACACGACCACCGAGGGACAACTGAGGTCGCGTCGGAAGGCCGCCAAGATGCTGGTCGCCGTCGTCGTCATGTTTGCCGTCTGTTATTTCCCAGTACACCTTCTCAACATCCTTAGGTACGTATATAGCAGTGTACTCGGATAATACAAGCACGGTAATTCGTTGTAAAGATTGAAGGATAAATTTAGAGAAAATTTGGCAAAGCAAAGACTATATTATGTGCTTACCGCATGCATTTTATATCGGGTAGAAAGGTTCCTGCGCTTTTTATATCTGTAGAGATAATTAAAAGGTAACAATAGTTTTTATTCTCGAGTGTTTAATGCAGCAGAGGAGAAACGTTTGCAGGATTTCCATGGTACCGAAATTAAATTTTGAATGATTAAAATAAGTGTCATTGAAGTATGAATAAGAGCAGAGTTGGCTGGTCCCCTAGCTCAGTCGGTAGAGCACCTGCCTGTTGTTCTAAAGGTCTCGGATTCGATTCCCGGCTGGGGGGTGGGAATTTTTCTCTACCAAGATTAGCTCCTATCCTCCCCAGAGTGTGAAAGTATGAATAAGAGTGTGAACGTGTGTGTGTGTGATATAATGATTAATAACCAAAAGTGCAAGAAACCAACAACAAGAGTTACACGAGTTAACACCATTGCCAATAGGCAATAAGTTTCAAAGGAAAGGCCACCGATAAGACCAATGTAATTAAAGGCGGTGTATAAATGGAACTAAAAAAAAGAAGAGCAAAGCTACGGTTTTGTTCAATTCGCTTTCTCTGAATGAATAATTTCACCACAATTTAGCATTTTTTGCATAAATCCTCATTTACGGTATAGATAAAGAGGCTGCAGGGCGTTAAAGTCTGAGGCAGATTATATGGATGTGTTAATTTAAAAATTATTATTAACTCATTTGTTCGTGTTATTATTAATTATATGCTCTGTGCAGTGACTACCTATTGTGTTAGCATGCTATTAGGAAAGTTACATTTGAATTAATTGTGCATTGTTTTAAATTCTGAACATGACTGTCGTTAATGTATAAACAAATGCAAATAATTCGCGCATGTTTTGTTTAAGCATATCCCTGGAGAAGCAACAGTTAACAAATGGGAACGATGGATATATAACAAATTGTGCGTAGATACCGAAAAATTCCTTCACCATTCTTCCGGAGAGAGTTTCGAAGGAAGACGCGTTGCTACATGTCGAGAAAAATCGCGACGCATTGGAAGAATAAATAGCGGCGTAAAGTAAAATGCTAACACTAAACACACTAGCATAATAATAAACGTTGTAAATGCGTTATATTGAAAAACAAAGTACGATATATACAGGATGGAAGGTGACCTACGGTCAACCTTTAAACTATGAAAGAGCACGTTGTTTTGAGCATTTTTCCTTAACACATTTTTTTCATAAAGCTTTCTGTTCTTGAGATAAGTACTATATTATGTTACTGTTTATATTGCAATAAAGCAAATTCAACAGGTTCCCTTTACATTCAACAGATTAAATTTTAATTCTTCAGCTTCTTTTGCTATTGCAAGGAACAAATTAACACTCTCGGTATAGAAATAAACGTAAATTAACATGATTGTAACTACCTAAATATTATACGGAATGTGGAAGTGATGAATCATTTGTAATATTACATAAATATTAATAGGATCTCTTATTTATAAAGGTAAATAAAAGCTTTAGAGAATCAAGTAATAATATTCTTCTTCCTTTCTTTGATTTATAAAACTTGTGAATAATTAAAACAAGATGAATAGAAAATCAATGAGAACTTCCTTTTAGTGTTTACAGAAATTGCTCAAAATGTGCACCCCTCGCCAATACACATGCTTCACAATGTTTTCTCAAATTCTGTTGCACTCTACAAAGAACGTCGGTTGTTTTTTTATTTCTTCCGCTACTCGAAATATTCTTTCTTACAACGTTTCCACATCAGGCACTTCAGTAATCTATATGCAAGTTTTCATATCTGCGCAAAGAAAAAAAAACATTGGGTTTAGATCTGGCGATCTTGGTGACGATCTTATTGGCCAATTCTGAGCGATCAAACGTAGATGACCACACGGTTCTACTTATGTGCGTAGGCGCGCCGTCATGTATTAGCTACATATGAGGTCTGATCAAAAACTAACGGGAATTTTTTTTCTTTAAGAATTTTTATTTAATCATTAAAATCATATTTGTCCCCTTCAAAGTAATGCCTTTCAGATACAATACACTTGTGCCAGCGCGTTTTCCAATCTTGAAAGCACTTCTGGAACTCACTTTTCGTTATGGTGTTCAGCTCCTTCAGCGATTCTGCCTCTATCTCATCAATGGTGGCAAAACGTCGTCCTTTCATGGTTTTCTTCAGCCTCGGGAATAGAAAGAAGTTGCAGGGGACCATGTCCGACGAATACGAAAAAGTCGCGAACAAGCGTTGAGGTGTGAGCGGGTGCATTATCATGATGCAATTTCCACGAGTGGTTTCGCCACAATTCTGGTCGTTTTCTTCGGATTGCTTCACGAAAATGGCGCATAACTTCCATGTAGTATTCTTTATGGACCGTACGACCATAAGGCAGGAACTCGTGATGCACTATCTGATTGTAATCGAAGTAGACAGTTAGAGGAACCTTCACATGTCGAATTTTTTAACGGTCTTGCCTCTTCAGGCAGCTTCCATTGGAACGATTGGGCCTTAGTTTCGACGTCATACCCATATACCCATGTTTATCACCTGTTATAGCCTCCTTTAGAAGTTTTGAATCGTTTAGGACTTCGTACAGAAATTCCTGAGCGATGTCTACGCGACGTAGTTTTGGTTCGAAATTAAACAATTTCGGAACAAACCTTGCTGCTACACGTTCCATTCCCAAAACAACCGAAAAAAATTGCTTGGCATGAGCCAAAGGATATGCCGACATCAACAACCTCTCTGATGGTGATTTGGCGATTTTCTAGAACCATTTTCTTTGCTTCTTCCACATTGTCGTCAGTATTGATGTGCTAGGGCGTCCAGGGCCTTCGTCGTCTTCAACGTCTTCTCGACCCCCTTAGAAACGTTTATACCACTCGTAAACTTTTTTCTTGCTCATAGTAGATTCACCAAAAGCCACAGTCAACATTTCAAATGCGATGCTGCAGTTTATTCCATGTTTCAAGCAAAATTTAATACAAATTCATTAACCATAATTTTCGAATGTAAAACTTCGCCGAGCAGTCGAAAACACATTTAACTTTTTAGACTTTCAACAACAAACTAAATATTCAAAAGAGCTGAAAATGCAAACACACATCAAGAACTATGTACCAACAAGATAAAACAAAAGTTTTCAACATAGGATGTACGAGTATAAAGCTCGCGAAATTAAAAAGTTTCTATTATATTTTTATCACACCTCGTATCATTTCTTACTTCCAGGAGAACTGCCTCAAGCAGAACTGGTAATGCTTCTTGAAGAAACTGGAAATAGATGTCTCCCGTCAAAACCCGAGGAAGAAACCATGGAAAGATTAACATTTACAGCAAATCCGTGCTGAAACCCTGTCATGTCTTATTTTATGTGGAATACCGTATGTCCAGGTCTGTGTATTATGGTAATTGGTTACTCCTTTCTTCATCGCTGCTTCATTCCATTGCAAGAATTTTAAGAGGAAATTCCCCTCCTTGTTGTAAAAACCAGTCGGAAAATGCTACCCTTGGCGCATAATTTCCTTCAGGGGGACATTGGACCCGCAGAATACGAGGTGTGATCAAAAACAATTCAAGAATGGCTTCACAACAATGCTGACGCTGAGATTTCTTTAATTCTTACCCAGACTGTATATGCAGCGTTCCTTCCCGATAAAAATGAGAGGTCATTTGACTTCCTGTGACCATACAGTGACGAGGTAGACGCTCTGAAGTGAACAGGTGTTTTGCACGTGCTGCAATTTTTCCGCGTAGCAAAAATGTCAGATTACGAAGAACAAAGAACGAACATCAAATTTTTCTATAAACTCAGTAAAGCTGCAACATAAGCCTATGAAATGTTAAGCACAGCTTATGGTGAGGAAGTTATGGGCAAAACTCAAGCATGTGAGTGGTTTCGAAATTTAAAAGTGGTATGACATCAGTTAAAGATACAGATCGTTCGGAGCGACCCTGTTCCAGCAAAACTGAAGAAAGTATCAATCAGTTGAGGGAAATGGTCTTAAATGATAGTTGCATTACAATAAGAGAACTTTTTGACTCATTCGAACCCTCCTTTGGAAGTGTTCAAAGCGTTTTGAATTGCCGGCAGGTTCGTGCCTCGCCTGCTTTCAAATGACCAAAAGGAAAGCCGTGTGATTGCTGCACAAATCTTAAAGAACGGCTAAAAAATGACCCACAGTTTATGGAAAAAATCATTACTGATGATGAAACATGGATTTATGGGTACGATCCAGAAACGAAGCAACAATCTTCACAATGGAAGAGTCCTTCATCTCCACGCCCGAAAAAGCCAGATAAGTTCGATCCAAAGTGAAGTCAATGATGATTGTGTTTTCTGACGTTAAAGGCATTGTACATAAGAAATTTGTGCCACAGGGTCAAACAGTGAATCAAGTGTTCTACAAACAAGTGCTGCAAAGATTAAGGGAGAATGTGCGACACAAACGGCCGGAGAAATGGAGGAGTGGTGACTGGTTCCTGCATCATGACAATGCGCCCGCGCAAAAAGCCCTTTCTGTTTGCCAATTTCTGGATAAAAATAGGATGAATACTGTTCCCCATCCCGCATATTCTCCAGATTTGTCACCACCGGAGTTTTTTCTTTTCCCGAGACTTAATATGCGGCTCTGAGGACACTGTTTTGAGGACATTGATGTCATCATCGCGAATCGCAGAAGGCTCTGAACGTGTTGAAAGAAGAGGACTTCCAGAGGTGCTTACAGCGGTGGCAGAAGCGCTGGGACAAGTGTATCAACTTCCAATGAGATTACTTTGAGGGTGACAGTGCAGATTAGACAAAACATACTGTTCTGTAGTATTTATGACGTCATTCCGGAAACTTTTTGATCACACCTCGTATGATATTCGTGTAGCATCTCTCCTTCTAATGTTCTCAAAAACGACAATGGGATACGCCGATAGTGCGAGCTATACCACGGCTGCTACTTACTGGATCTTATTCCATCAAGTGAAGGATTTCTTCTTCTTGTGCAGCATTTCTTTGACCAACTCCTTCAACACGAGGAGATGCAGTTCCTGTATCTAGAACTATTTGACAGATGAAAATATTCGTAAATGTCTTATGATGTGGTGCACATCTATTTGGAAACCTTTCTCAGAAATTCTTACCGCACTACAATGTATTTCACCGTGAATGAGTAGCATTTTAAGATACTCAGCATTAGTAAAGTGAGCCATTTTGTAACTGATAATCCGCAACTTCGAAAACAAGCCATAAGCGCAATATGTGCGCTTTCTTTATAAACCAACAGCTGAAGTGCGTTTCTTTTAATCTTACAGTGTTGTCACGTTGTGTAATCTCGTGGCTAAAGATTTACATTCAACTGAGATATATTTCGAAAGTTGATAATAATAGTAAGAGTGCTAATTGTTTTAATTCAGAGTGTATCTACACATGTAGAAACATTTATTTTTATACCTCATCCAAGAAGTATTTGGAAAGGTATTTAAGTTTCATAAAATCTTCATTTAAAATAGAATTAATATTAAACAAATTCGGCTTTCTCTAAAAACACCTTTAAAACAGCAAAAATGCACAAGGATTTTTTGTTCTATACATTACAGAGAGTCATCTTGTTCAAAGATAACCATAGGTCACCTTCCATGCTGTATAAACTGAATGTCACGAAATATCTCGTAAAAGTTAGTTAAATTCTAGCTTCGTGGAAAAGTATTGCTCTCCTGCTACTACACTCTGTAGATAAGAAAAGAGTCTGATTACTTAAAAATCCTTTGCCACACGCAATTAAAATAATCTGATGTGATACATCCACATGTCTTTCTCTACCCTCTATATTTATTAGTGGGTAAACAAACTAGTCTTACTAAAGCTTATTTTTCTGTCTACTACATTTTAATCTAAAATTTGCAGAAATTACTGTATTGTACATTTCGTTATAGATACAAAGAGAAAGTTATAATCAAATATTTAAGAACTGGATGCTATATGCTGGCCCTAAAACTGGATACTGTTTCCATACAACCGCGAGGAGCAACTGAATCTTGGCAAGAGTTTAAAAAATCTGATGTGTTACACTCGCATAACTTTCTCTACTCTTGTACAAACTATTTTTACAGACGCTTATTCTCCATATGCTTCATGTCAATCGAGATATCAAGATGTTAATCTTATTGCTAATTTTCTTGTAGATGCAAGGGGAATTGCTGGCTTTAAGCGATAGTCAAATATTTTAAGAGCTGGTTGCTATGTGGAGTATTCCATTCTCTTTGCATTACGTGGAAATAAAAAAAATTATTAACGAATTTGATAAAAAAAATAAATATTGGAAAATTTAAGGGAATAACAATCAATATCTCGAAAAGGGTTCACCCAACAAAAAAAATATATATGACATAAATTGTGCATTTTAACGCGAACTACATTTTTTGTGTAGTAAACGTTTGTCTATCTCTAATGGTTTACCAATTATGCAAAAGTCGTTCACAATGAAGAATACTTTTGGAGACATTGCCAGAAAATTCGAGATATACGTTTCATTTGTCATGAAAATAATGATATATCAATAAAATCGTTAGAGCCGTTTTTGAGAAAATTAAAATTTTCGAAAAATTTTCCATGTAAAGGGTAATGTGGGGTGGGGGATTTTCTTGAAAACCTTCGTGTCGCATCTCTGAAAGATACTGAACCTAAATACCAAGTTTAGTGTTTATCCGACTGTTCGTTTCTGAGTTATGCTGTTCACAGACAGTCAGTCAGACAGACAGACAGACATACAGACACACACACGGACATGTTTCCAAAAAAACTTTTTTTTATTCAGGGGGTCTCAAAACATGTATTTCCGGTGAAATCTCGGTATCGAATTTTTGGGGAAAACAATACTTCCCCTGCTTACTATACGTAGTAGAGAAAGTAAAAAATGACCAAGTATGAACAATTCGAACCATTGATAGCGGATATCTCAGAAATGGCTTATGCCACAAAAAGCTTATTTGAAATAAATTTTTTATTTTAAAGAGATCTACATTTTGTGTGCAGTACATTTTCGTCTATCGCTTAACATTTACCAGTTATACAAGATTATATAAAATTCCTTCCGAATGAAGAGTACTTCAAAGGCTATTCCGAGAAAATTCAAGATATACATTTTATTTGTCATGTAAATATCTTTAATACATAGAATTTTAACCAAACTCGTTAGGAATTTGTTTAGAAAATCAAAATGCTCTAAACATTTTCCATATAAAAAGTATTTAGGGTTTGGGGAATCTCATTAAAAATCTTCGTGTTGCATCCTTGAAAAGTACTGATGACTTTTCCGATTATCTGACTTTTCGTTTTTGAGTTATGCTGTTCGGAGACCACAGAAGCATACTTACGGACCTTTTTCTAAAAATGTTTTTTTTTAATTCAAGGTGCCTCAAACCGAATTTTGGGTGGACTGCAATACTTTCTCTAACATGTGCCTTTTAGAGAAAATAAAAGTCGTTGCAAGTCTAATGTTCTCAAGACCTATCATACCATCCAGACGCATGTGGACAGAGTTACTAATATCTTGCGTGTTATGTTTAGTAACAGACAAGATAGTGCCTACTCCTTTCTATTAAACGTTAAACAAAATAATATACTCCGGTATATTTAGTTTTTAAGTAGCTAAATAGCATGTGTGCTATTTGTGTTTTAGTTCTATCTGACAATTAGAAACTAGTGTATCGTTTCATATTATGTTAAATGCATATAAGAAGAATTGTAAGCTATAATACACGAAATAATTGTCGTGAGGATTAATTTCCATATAATAACGTTAATATTATTCCCATAAATAGTTGTGGCTATCTTCCAAAACTTAATACACATACTTACTTATGTTAGCCATGCTTGATATTGACCTACCCCTCAAACGCGAATCCTTTCAGGAAATATCCTGGTTGTTAAATATTTTCACTTTATAAATAGTTTTACACGAACTAATGAAGGATAGTTATTAAAAACTCTTATACATTTTCAATGTCATCCTCGAGATATGTTTGCTCTAAAGGAGGTCTTTGATACCCTTTTCACGTAGTGTACTAAGGGTAATTTTGAGTTTGTTTCTAATTTTGAAGAATATATGAATTTCTTTGATCATATACACTGCTTTCGTTTTAGGCCAACGCCGCGGATCACGCAGTCTACTACGTTTTCCGTTCCGTAACATCCGCGTTACTTACTCACGAGTGTAGTAACATATACATAATGAGCACTAACCTTGTTATAAGTGTTGTTGAAGGTAGTGTCCATCTGCGCGAAAACATTTTTGACATCGTCGGATGAAAATACCATTCATACAGATAAGTTCTTCTTGCGTAATGTTCATAATTTCTTCTTTTATATTGCCCTTAAGTTCGTCTATGGTGTGGGAATTATTCCTATAAACTTTAGCTTTTAGCATTTAATAATCCCGTTGTTTTCAAAAAATTAAACAAACATCTCACAGTGTCTCTATGCTGAACTGAATAACCAGGAAATTTCTACTGAAATTGTTCTATACACCTGCCTACATGATTCAATTTCCATATATGTATCGTATAGAAGAATATGCTGTTAAAGCTTGAATTTGTTGGCAAGTTTTCCATGGACTAATAAAGAATAACATTCCTAAGGAAATCTCGCACAACACACGTATTGTCGAAACACTTCACAAAACGAAGACAAAGCAATGACTAAGAGGGTACATAACTGATAAACATACCCTTGACACATCCTGCGCCGCTGCTGTGCAGTGGCATGAGGCAGTATTTTTAACACTTAAATAATTTCAGTCTAATTATATAATATGTAAATTCAATAACAGCCCGCCTTAAAGCAATATGTGTATGTAATAATTTGTAAAATGTAGGTAACATCATTGTATATGCTTATATTATTGTATATATGCTCAATAATGTTATGTGAATATATTACGTAATTTAATAATGTAGGAGCTGTGAGAAATAGGTCAAAAGTTGCTAATAATGAGGTAACCTTGAGGCAAAAATGAGTTTGAGAGTAATAATACTACTGGTGATTCTTGGAAGCCATAATGTAATTTTTGTGACAGTTTATAAAATATCCAGAAAAAGCTTTAGTTAAATGATGGTATTCTATTGGACTAGGATTAGCCAATCAGAAACTGAAATAGGGCAAATTGTACTAATTTAGGCGGTAGAAATCAGTTTAATTGCTTGTAGACAGCGCTCATAACTGGACGCGTTGGTTGTAGACAGTGTTCCTAACCGGACACGAGATGCGTCCTCGAGAAATTTAATACGTATTCGTGTAAGACGAAAATAGTTAACGTGTTAAAAAGTGCAAGTAATTAATAAAAGAATCTCACAGCTCTCTATATCAGTGAAGTGTTATTTAAATGTATCAAGGATTAATAAATGTAGTGAAGTGAAAATTATAATCTGTGTAAGCCTACGTTCTTCAGCCACACCACACCTTGCAAAGAAATCTGTGTCTCTAACAATAATGCTGACGCATCCGATGCAAACATAAATATATAATATTTAAATAAACAGTCAAATTACAAAGTTAATATTTTTAAATTTGGTACGAAGGCTACCGGGTATCATATGTGCGGTTGCAACTACTTCAAGTACGGCTCCCCAACAGTTGAACTGCAATACAGCTCCTACTTCAAATTGGCTTTCCATACGTGAAGCAACAACCTACTTCAAGCATAATCCGAGGTCACTGCTGTCTCGGCCGATACGCATATAATGCGGTTGCGGCCTTGGCATAATGAAGGCACTGTATATTTACTTATTTCTTAAGTGAAACAATCAACTGCAGATGTTTCCAACAAGTTTTGGGTTTATCAACAGCATCGCCTAATGGTTTAGTGCAGCTAGACTTAGGTAGATATTCCATAAGAACAAATATATTGGATGAATTATTAAATATCTATATAGAAATTCCATGTTGGAGGAAAGTAATATTATTAAAGAATGCTTTCGTGTTCAAGAGAAATGTAAGTGGAAAGGATCACGGTTTCTCAAAATTCAGCGAATTTATCCAACAGATTGAATGGACCAGTCATGGACTAATAGGGAGTAACAAAATTAAGGTTTTTGGATATAATTAACCCTGAGACTTACGATATTGATATACAAGAAATACGTGGTTGTACGAGAGGAAAGGGTTCTTTTGGGGCTCTATAGGGAAATAAAATAGTATGGTAAGGCTTTTGCATGGGCAAGAACTGGAGTCATGAATGTAAAAGGTCTAAGGCATGACAAAGATTTGTCGATATGTTCAATATGTGGAGAAGTAAATGTAGCTTTCCATTGTGTACTATACTGCAATCAAAGGCATGGCAACTAAATTTGGAATAATTTAGATGAGGAAATTTTAATTGGGAAAATTTTCACAAGAGTGTAGGAAACTTCACAGGTAAAGTGAGAGCGTGAAGGAGGGGGAGTATTAGAATAGTAGGGTGGTTAAATGTAAATAGGGACGGATGTTTAATATAACTGTGATAGTCGCCAATACAAAAGTAACCTACAGTTAGGTGTATTGGAACTAAATATATTTAGGCAAGCAATTTTCTGAAGGCAATATTGATAGTAGAAAAGAAGATTTTATTTCTATTTTAGTGAGAATAATCATTTGTATCAAAGGTTGTAGATTAATAATCATAGTGCTGAGACTGCATTTAGTTGAAAATAAATAGTCAATTTAGATGATTCTAAATTCGAAGACACGTCTTGAATTTTAACAACCATGACTATAAAAGACGCGCCCCCTTCTTCAGTGGCAGACCAAAGCAATCTCGCTTCGATTGCTTTATCTCCGAGCCAAGCATAAGTACGCTAACTTACACCACATAATAATAATAATAATAATAATAATAAATAAACTGTGGCACGGCAGAGATGGACGATCATCCAGCCCATACGGTAAGATGATGTGGTCGGCAACATACGTTTGCCAGCCGAGATGTTGATTTCTGTGATCTAAAAAGCCCTACCTATCGTAGTTTCCGTTAACAGTTCCGGTTTAATCATTCAGTATTTTGAGAAGTATAGTGCAATATAAGTCTGCATGATATACTTCATTTGCATGATATAAAAATAGAGAATATTACTTAAACATGTACCTGTCCCTGTCATTAACATCTGACAATATTTGGAAACAGGAAATACGAGTCTTAAACAGAAGTTCCTGCTTGAGAAACTTCGTTCATATAAATTTAGGAGTCCTTAGAGTCGGATAAGTCGTGAAATGAAGTATATGACGTAAATTTTCTCTCGCAATGCACATTTACCCTTCTTTAAACTCACGTTTATTTTGTTTTCTTTATGTGTAATTACTCTACCGGACATATTACCTGAATCTAATTGCTATACACAAATGGGCATTACAAAAATGACTTCAAATGGAATCTCCAGGACAAGAACCAATACAGCTTTAGGGAGCAGAACTGGCTACTTCATGCAAACGCCTGAAAGTTTAGGCGTTATTTTCCTTGGCTTAGAATATTTAAGGGAAAGAATATAGGGCGGTAATGGTACGAAACTGAAATACAAAACGAACTGCCTGACAGCCTTGCAATTTGAACATGCCATAAATTCCTCCCATTTGTTTGTGAACATCGGTGCTAACAGTATGTATCAACCAATGTAAGCTTCTATTTAAAGACTTTCTAATTGACTTCAAAATAGATTCAAATAACCGCGAGCCAAATTTCTTCATCCTCCCCAGTGATCTGTGATAACTTATGTTAGTGGCATAAAATAGACGTGAACTCATAAATGTTTTAAAACGCTTAGCCAACCTATCAGCCATTTTCTGAAAGCATCTTAGTAGAGCCCGGAAGTTAGGCAAAATGTCTTTTCTATTAGGATGGATATAATAGAGAGTTAAATAGAGATAAACGTGTTTATGTACATTTAGTGTCGGTAAGGCCGGGTTTTATTTTGCCTATTTTGGCTTCTGTTGCCCGATTTGTGGTTTAAAACATTTTTTGTCTGTTTGGATCCTTATGGTTTTTTCTATCTTCTTTTTACAAATTTTTGAAGTAGGTTGTTGCTTCACGTATGGAAAGCCAATTTGAAGTAGGAGTTGTATTGTAGTTCAACCGTTGGGGAGCCGAACTTGAAGTAGTTGCAACCGCACGTATGGTAAAACGTTTCCAGGAGCCTTCCCCCAAATGTACATTCCGGTGGCCTTTGTCCCAAATGGTTAAAAGAATATTAACTTTGTTTCACTGTTTCTTTAAATATTATATATTTATGTTTGCCACGGCTGTGTCAGTATTATTGTTAGAGACATGGATTTCTTTGCAGGTAGTAGTGCGGCTAAGAATGTAGGCCTACACAGATTATAATTTTTACTTCACTACATTTATTAATTCTTGACACAAGTTAAATAACACCACTGATATAGAGAGCTGTGGGATTATTTTATTAATTACTTGCACTTTCTAACACGTAAACTATTTTCGTCTCACACGAATGCGTATTAGATTTCTCGAGGACGCATCTCGCGTCCGGTTAGGAACACTGTCTACAACAAACTGACTTGATTTCTACCGCCTAAATTTGTAAATTTCTGTATTTAAAGTCTCTGATTGGCTATTCCTAATCCAATAGAATCCTTTTATTTAACTTAAGCTTTTTTCTGGTTGTTGATTGGCTATTTTATAAACTGTCACAAAAATTACACTTTCTTACTCATTATTGTCTCAAAGTTACCTCATTGTTAGCAACTTTTAACCTATTATTCTCACAGCTCCTACATTATTAAATTACGTAATATATTCAGATAACATTATTACATGTATACAATAATAAAAACATACAATGACTGTAATGTACACTTTTTATATATTTTTACATACACATATTTCTTTAAGGCGGGCTTTTATTGAATTTATATATTATATAATTAGACTGAAATCATTTAAGTGTTAAAAATACTGCCTCATTTTAAAAAGCACATAAAGATTTTCAATGTATGATAATGTAAAAATATTACACAAACAATGAAATGAAACATCATAAAAATATTGATTGAGGATCTTGTTCTCCATAAATGCCTTTGTTTTCAAGCAGTCGAAAACATACTTCCTCAAACGATTCAATAAACCTCTTTAAATAGCAGAACTTATAAAAGGAATGCAGGCACCTGACATGAAAAAGGTAACTAAAACCTTGAAGGTTCTCTTCCCGAAATGCTCTATCTCACATGTCTACTCCATGGGCTGCACAGAATCGCCGAAGAAGTAAGAAGTTTGTATCCTCTTTTGGGTAAGTTTCCAACACCAAAGGTCTTCCTAAGCTTACCCTCCCAAATGTGGGATTTTACGGACGTAGCACCAGAGCTCGGTTTACCTCCACGAATACACAGCCAGTTCTGTGCAGCTATATATTACAGCAACGATTTGGACAAGATTTGCGAGGTATTTGATGCTCTATCAGAAGACGAAGCTGCTTGAGTTCGCGTGGTAAAGAAGTTGTAAAATGAAGAACTCGGTAACGATCTAAAGTTTATAGCAGGACATTACAGTGTGCTACTGGAAACAGTCTTGAAGTTGGAGAAAAAAGGTAGCGCTAGTGTCCCCATGGCGATCTTTGAATGTGCAATAAATCAACTGTGCAAGTATCAGGACAGAAAGGAAAAACGTTTTAGTCAAATAAGCTTGTCACGAGTGCCAATGTGTACCTAGAAAAGCTAAGAACATTTGTGATATCCTGAAAATGAATTCTGTTGCTTTAAATATGCTCCAGTTGCCTCAGTGGAAGTAAAAACGTTATTTTTCCGAGGTGAAAAACGTTTTCTGTGACAGGCGGCTGATTATGGCAATTGACTCCTTGAAAAAACATCATGTTACTTTTAATCACTTGCTGGAACAACTAATAACCCAATGAAAACCAACATTGAAATACAAGCTGCGCATTTATTAAAAACAAATCTAAGCAAACATCAATGGTTTCAATAACTACCTAGAGAATACAAGATCAAAACATAGATTACAAACAAATGTTTTTAAGAGAAGAATTATAATTACCTAAATTTATCAGAAAAATGCACTCTTCATCCTCCTAAAACTAATCGAATGGATTTTATCAAGACAATAACAAATACAGAGCTGATAGAACAACTAATAAACAAGAAGACACATCAAAATATGCAGAATTGCTAACTTGAGCATCTCCATAATCAGTTACCCGAAAATAGAATTTATACAGATGCTTCTGCAGAAAAATTGAGAACTAATGTGGGAGGTGGTATACACTGTAAATAATTTACACATCATTTTACATTGCCTAGACAATCCACAAATTTTGATGGTGAAGTTGTTGCAATACAACGAGCATTAGAACAGATATACTACAGGACTGATATAAAAGAAAATAAAGTAGTTGTTCTCACAGACTTAGTTTCTGCCATTCAAGCAATAGAACGATATGATAGTCCAGATGAATCTTATAATATTAAGAATGTGAGACCTTATTATAGTTTACTCCAAACAAAATTTCAACAGATAATATTACTGTGGATACCAGCACATATGGGATTGAATGGTAATGAGACAGCAGACTTTCTGGCCAAAAACGGTGCAGTGTTATATTCAAAATCTATAAAGTCTTATGTACTAGATATGAAACTAAAACATGTGAAAGTTAGTATAGAACAAAAATACCAATATAATATTCAGAAGTAAATCACTAACAAAACTACTTCAACATAAAAGATATAGTACAAAAAATAAAAACGTCCCAAGGAAAGAAGCCTTGCTCACTTCAGATTAGCTACTATACATGACTGTCTGGCGAACATTACATAGATTTGGTATTACGAATGACAAAGCATGTAAAATTTGCAATGCTGACAAGATTTTAAATGGAAAACACCTACTAGAATGCCCAGAATTGAGGAACGCTGTACCAGATGTGAGGATATACGATTTATATTGGCTAGCAAGGGAAAAGTTGATGGATCAAAATCATGCACATTAGATCAACAACAACACTTTTAATCACTTAAGTAAGAGTAAGTGCTTTGTGATAAATAATAATTATCTTAGATAACTTCCCGGATCTAATAATGAGAATCAAGTATTAGACCTTCCCTATAACTCAAGTCGACAATTTTCATTAATTGCATTTCCTTATTTAGGGGTCCTCGAAAGCTATATTTTTCTTGAAAATAAGATTTCGAGTAGAGTGCAATGCAGCACTTCTACTTTATGTTCTGTATTAAGAAAGCAATAAATGGTTAAAAAATCCTTGTTATGACTTGGGAAACAATGTCGAAGTATTGGGGTTCTGCTCATAGTTTTGTTTTGCTGTAACTAATTAATTACAGAAGGATTTCAAGTATTGTGATTAGAAAAACTGCAGTCTTTTAGTTTCTTTGTTTTTCTTCTCTGAACTACATGCAGGAAATTGCGTTGGAGAGAATGTTGGTTTCTTTTAAACGATAAATATAATAACAGACACTCGCGTAGAGCTTAGTTCTATTTAAGAAAACTATCAAGCCCGGGGACTTTGTAAACAGAGCAGTAGTTATTTGTCTTCCAGTCATTTTGACCCATCTATTTCTTTTAATTCTGAACTGAAGTTGCAGCGGCGGATACTGTATAAAGCAGAGTTCAGTATTGTAATTCTATCGTGTAATAAAAATCTGATATGAAACATTTACATTACTTTCTCTATCCTCTATCATTTATTAGTGAGTAGACAGAATATTGTTACTGAAGCTTAGCTTTCTATTTACTGCATTTCAATCCAAGTAAACCTTTCAGAAATGGCTATACAACATTGTCGTTATAGATACTGAGGGAACAGCGATGGTCAAATGTTTAAGAACTAGACGCTATATGCTGACCCTAAAATTCCATACTGTTTCTATGCAATCACAAGGACTTTAAAGAATGGCCAAGAAATGAGAAATTGGAACCATTGATAACGAATATCTCATAAATAGCTTATGCCACAAAGAATAAATGTGTGCGCGCTCATATTTTGTGTAGTACGTTTTCGTCTCTCGCTTAACGTTTACCAGTTATGCAAGATTATACAAAATTCCTTCCGAATGAAGCGGACTTCAAAGGCCATTCCCAGAAAATTTAAGATATACACCTTGCTTGTTATGTAAAAATGTTTAATATATGATAATCTAATCAGTCGTTTCATTCATTTTTTAGAAAATCAAAATTTTCGAAAAATGTTCCATATAAAGCGTAGTTGGGAGCGAGCGAATTTTCTTGAAAATATTCGTATCACATCCTTGGAAGATACTGAACTTAAATACCGGGTTTGGATTTTTTCGACTTTTCGTTTTTGAGTTGTGCTGTCCACAGACACACACACACACACACACACACACACACACACACACCAGACCTTTTCCTAAAAATGCTTTCTTTTTATTCAGGGGACCGTCAACATATATTTTCGGTGAAATTTCTACATATAATTGTTGGGTGGAATACAATACTTCCCTTACTTATTATACGTAGAAAAAGAATTAAAAATGGTTCTTCAAATACTCTGCGTTCGTTATATTGCCGGGCAGCGGTTCGAGTGTATGCGTGCTTCGCGCATTGTCCAATACACTCGGAAGTTTCCCGTTCTAAAACTCCCGCATTACTTACTCACGAGTGATAGTAACATGCACTATAATGGCTACTAACCCTATAATTGTGTTGAAAATGGTGTTCATCTGCACTGAAGCATTCCTGGCATTTTCGATTGAAATTTTCTTTCACACGCGTAAGTTGTTACGTAATTTTCATAGTTTCTCTTCTTACATTATCTTTAAGTTCGTCTATGGTGTGGGGATCGTTCTTATAAACCTTTGTCTATAAGATTCAGTTTTTACGTAAAAATTCTCTATTAAAGCTGAATTTTTCATTAGACATTTCAGTCGACTAATAAGAATAATCTCATGTAATTCATACGCAACACAGATATCTTGAATAAACTTTCACTTTTGAGATGTACAATGAACAAACTCTGGTCTTTACAGCTCGAATATAAGGCAGCAACTTACAAGTATAACTAGCTAATAACCGTAGCCTTCAGCGCAAGTGAAACATACCGAGGTCACTACAGTGCTGGCGAGCTACGCATATACTCGATCTGTGGCCCGGCTATAAATCGAACACGTGGTATAAACACACACAAAATTTAGTGTAACATATAAAATTCAAGGTTCTGACCTGCCATACAACAAATAGGTGGAAAAGCGTCGTCATTATAATTATCAACCGAAATTAATTAAAGTCATCAGTTCACCCATTCATAGGCTATAGTTATTCATGTTCTGTTACAACTGAGAAAAAATATATCATCCTAAAATAAAATATACTGATGAGATATAAACTCTGTGATAAACTTTCAGGACTTATTCAGATAATAACTGTTGATAGACAGAACAAATTATCAATAACCAAGGTATATTATGCCTCTTGGACCATGACAGATGAATTTTAATATTACAAGCATCCATCCCTTCCCTTCTTACAAGGAAGGCGACAATGTAACTAAGTACGAATGTGTTATCTCAGACTGTCGATATCTTCTGGTATTAAAGACAGCATTAAACAAGAAAATAACAACTAAAAATCCTACGTGTTGTACTCACATGACTTCCTCTACTCTTGTAGAAGCTATTTTTACAAACGCATATTGTCCATCTATTTCATATTATGGCGTATTAATAATTTGGGGGTTACATTATTGTTCTACGTTGTCATTACCAGACACATTGTTGATTACGTCACTCTGGGCTGGTAGCTTTGCTAGCCACGAGTAGTGGGGAATATAGCGTCAGTCTCAGTTAGGATTCCGTGAGGAACGGACCGCGTGTGTAAGCCGGGCTTTGGATCGGCGGACATCCCATCCCACCTTCCATTTTTAATAATGTAGGAACCCCAAAAATAGTTGGGAAATAAATCTAGGAATGTGCGAGTAGATTTGTGTTATGGATTTTGTACAGTGAAAAACCTACGCCTTCCTCTTAACCACCACACCACGTTTCGGTCCTCAGCAGACAAGTAAGTATACCTCCCCTCAATGTGCGTACTGGATGTTAGAAATTTTATTTTATTTCCATGTGAACTTTTAGGCCATCTACACAGAATGTAACAATATTAACCGAGATACACATTTTCAGAAATAATCTTATTGGTAATTATCTTGTAGGTGCATGGGGAATATGGTAGGCTTTAAGCGATATCAAATCTTCTAAGAACTGGTTGCTATATAGAGCATTCCATTCCCTTTGCATGTTCAGGACATAAAACAAAGAACTACGAATTTCCATTTGAGAAAAAGTATAACTATTGAAAAATTCAAACAAATAAGGAATACCTCGGAAATGGGTCACTCAACAAAAAATTAGATAAATTGTGTGTTTTAACGAGATCTACCATTTTGGTAGAGTAAACTTTTGTCCATCTCTTACGGTTTACCAGTTATGCAAAAGTCTTTCGGAATGAAGAGGACTTTTGGAGACATTCCCAGAAAATTCAAGATATACATTTCATTTTTGTCCTGGTAATATCTTAAACAAATGATATTTTAATAAAAATCCTGAGTCATTTTTAAGAAAATCAAAATTTTGCAAATGTTCCCTGTAAAGAGTAGTCTGGAGTAGGGGAATTTTTTTTTGAAAATGTTCCTGTCGCAACCGTAGAAGATACTAAACTCAAATACAAGTTTGGTATTTATCCGACTTTTCATTTTTTAGTTATGCTGTTTATAGGCACACACACGGACATGTTTCCAAAAATGCTTTATTTGGATTCAGGGGGTCTCAAAAACTTACCATTTCCGGTGCAATCTTTGTATAGAATTTTTGGATGGAATGCAACACTTCCCCTACTTACTATATGTAGTACAGAAAGTGAAAAATAAGTGATATAAAAATATTTCACTAGTGGAAAAAAGATATATTTGTAGAAACTGATATAGTATTGAATATGATTTTGCCCTTTGCACGACTAAAACTCGTTCAACGATACTGCACGCCATGTACCTCAAATAAACAAATAAGTCAAATTGCACTATAACATTTTAACGTTACTGTATCACCCTTTGTGAACTTTTTATAAAGTTGCAGTCGATTGATTTATAATTCAATTTATTGCAGTCCTTTGTTAGAACAGCTGACCACAAACACACACTTCGCTCCGAGAGCGCCAAATATGATAGGAATCCAATTGAAGGCCTAAACACAAAAGTGATCTAATGCCACTCACTCCCAATATAAACTTCATTCTATCTCTCCACAAAGCATTTAAGTAAACTTGTAATACCCCTTTAAGAGAAATGTTCACCATCCATTAAATTTTCTATAAATATATTTAAAGACAAAAGACAGGAAATACGGAACGCAGGGACTGAAAAACGAATGTTTAGAAGGTAGTGTGGTGTAAACTGCAACTATGTAACAGGGTGTGAAAGGGACTCCCATAAAACCAAACTCAAAATCCAGGAAAACAAAAGTATTTTTGCTTGTCATTACTAAACACTTCATTTTATAGGTATTCCACATATAACCAAGCGAAATGGCTCTGCGGAAACGTGAGAGATTCGGGAGGTCCTGGGTTCGATTCTTTATGACCGCCTATTCCATGGATTTTTCGTGGTTTTCCCAGTTCACAAAGGCGAATGCTAGAGTGGTGTATTCTACCATGGATTTCCTCTCTCCTCCATTTCCTCTCATTTCATTTCCCTTTCATGTTTCAGGTAGACTTCGGATATATGGTTCAGTCTGTGTCGTGCAGATGGCACTTGCGATTTGGAACTTCTTCTCAGCTCTGCCGAGCATCCACTGCTGGGTCATATTTCCCCGGTCTCACTAGAGGGGCGCCGCGGAGCGACACTCTACTGGCCGGGTGGTCAAGTCTGGAACTGTTAGGGAACTCTGATTCGTCTCTGTGTCTTCCGTTGGCCTCGCTCTGCAACCAGACATCTACTACAGCTTCCTCACCTCATCCGTTCTTCCTGAGGGTGTGCGTACAAAAGAGCCATTGGGTCGAAGTGCTAGGTGTCTTCTCCGTTAACTAGTCCTATCCTATCTTATCCTACATCACTATAAAGAATTAAAATTCTCAGACATGGTTTATGACCATAAATTTTATACTCATTGGAGATTCTTCTCTCTGAAGAAGTTATTTTGTTGTAGGAGTTGTATTGTTGTTCAGCTGTTGGGGAGCCGAACTTGAAGTAGTTGCAACCGCACGTATGGTACCCGGTAGCCTTCGTTCTAAAAATTAAAAAATATTACTTTGTAATTTTACTATTTCTTTAAATATTATATATTTATGTTTGCCTCGGCTGCATCAGTATTTATATTTTTTTAGAGGCACGAATGTCTTAGCAGGGAGGTGGTGCGACTTAGGAATGTAGGCTTACACAGATTTTAAGTTTTTCTTCACCCCATTTATTAATGCTTGACACGATTTAAATAACACCTCACTGATATAGAGAGCATTAAGATTCGTTTATTAAATACTTGCACTTTTTAACACGTAAAATATTTTCTCACACAAAATACGTATTAAATTTCTCGAGGACACATCTCGCGTCCGGTTAGAAATACTGTCTACAACCAACGCGTCCAGTTTTAAGCGCTGTCTACAAGCAGCTGACTTGATTTCAATCGCCTAAATTTGTAAATTTCTGTATTTCAAGTCTGATTCGTTATTCCTAATCCATTAGAATACTTTTATTTAATTTAAGCTTTTTTCTGGTTGTTGATTGACTATTTTATAAACTGCCACAAACATTACATTATTATTGCTACAAGAATGACTAATAGCATTATTACACTTTCTTACTCATTATTGCCTCAAGGTTACCTCATTGTTAGCAACTTTTAACCTATTATTCTCACAGCTCCTACATTATTAAATTACGTAATACATTCAGATGACATTATTACATGTATACAATAATATAAATACATACATTGACTGTAATATACACTTTTTATATATTGTTACATACACATATTGCTTTAAGGCGGGCTGTTATTGAATTTATATTTTATATAATTAGACTGAAATCATTTAAGTGTTAAAAATACTGCCTCATCTCTCTCTCTCTCTCTCTCCCCCGTTTTTCAATTTTCAACGTCTACTCTCTCCACCTCTCACTCTCCCCACATATCCATTTCTCTCATTATTTCGTTTTTCTCCCTCTCTCCCTTTCCACTTTCTCCTCACCACCCTCACCGCTCCCTCTTCAACTTACATACTGTACACAAGTTTGAAAAATACTATTTTTGGGTTATTAACAGATCTTAAAACATAAGTAAAAACTTTGACAGCACAAGCATTTGCCTAACCAAACTTGTAATGTGATCGGTTTTGTACTAATTTTCTTAATAAACTGTTTATGTTCACAAATATTAGTAAGAGAAAATGTGTTATAACTTCTTATATATGTACTTATCTTACCTAAATTGTGTGAATAACAAAACCTGTTAGAAACGTTTTGTTTACAAACGTTTAATTTGTAGCAGTTAAAACAAAAACTGCGACAAACGAGATAGTTGATGATTTTATTTTGCTCTCCATTGGAATCCCACCCTTAGGCAAAGTCAATTAGTCTATTTTCTAAGTGAACTTTAAGGCGTGTTCTATAACAAGTTTCATAGCATATGCTTCGGTCATTCTTGCCTTAAAAGATACACACACACACACACACACACACACACACACACTAAAGTAACGGGTGGCCGAAGTCGATAAGGCATGGACTCGCGAAGGGAGCTCCTCCTGGCTGAGATTTTTCTAGATTTTGCTGGGGAGGTACACTAAACCGGCATCTTTCCTTCCCCAATTATCATTTAGTTTCATGTATGATTAGGGTCCACCTCCTGTGCTGTCATATGTAATAAAAAGCGAGCGTTAAACACAGCCAAAAGCAATACACACATACAAACAACAATTTTACAAATGCGCTTTCTGACTTCGGGATAACACATTCATACGTCAGCATCAGTTATCTAAATTATTAAAAACTTTTGGGTTACGATTTTATTGTGTATAAAAATTGATTTGCTACAATACTTCAACTGATAAAGGTGGACTTGTGTAATTTACTCTGAATTCCACAAATAACTTGTTTATAAAATTTAGATTTAGAACTTAGATGCGGAATAAACAGTTTAATTTTCATGAAGAAGCAATTATTTATTCAATTTCTATTAATAACGCATGTTTTGAAACTTTTGAGCAAACGTATTCACTCCTGAGGGTATAAAGAAAAATGTGCAGATAGAAAAATTACAGCAAATAAAACTGGTTGGCGACATTGCTTGATCCTTGACAGCCAAGTGCATCACGTTGTAAAAATCGGTGTTTAGCAATCGCACGACATTTTTTAACAGTTATTGTGTTTCAAAGTCGCTCTACAGTGCATTACTTCACATTGCGGACACCGCAGCTCGGAACCCCGCCGAAGCAGCTACAATATCCCAATCACCTCACGTGTGAGGCAGTATTTTTAACACTTAAATGATTTCAATCTAATTATATAATATATAAATTCAATAACAGCCCACCTTAAAGAAATATGTGTATGTAAATATATATATATATAAATAAAGTGTATATTACAGTCATTGTATATGTTTATATTATTGTATACATGTAATAATGTTATCTGAATATATTACGTAATTTAATAATGTAGGAGCTGTGAGAAATAGATCAAAAGTTGCTAACAATGAGGTAACAATGAAGTAACCTTGAGGCAATAATGAGTAAGAAAGTGTGATAATGCTACTAGTCATTCTTGGAGCAACAATATTGTAATTTTTGTGACAGTTTATAAAATAGCCAACCAACAACCAGAAAAAAGCTTAAGTTAAATAAAAGTATTCCGTTGGATTAGGAATAGCCAATAAGATACTTGAAATACAGAAATTTACAAGTTTAGGCGGTAGAAATCAAGTCAGTTGCTTGTAGACGGCGCTCATAACTGGACGCGTTGGTTGCAGACAGTGTTCCTAACTAGATGCGAGATGCGTCCTGGAGAAATTTAATAGTATTCGTGTGAGACGAAAATAGTTTACGTGTTAAAAACTGCAAGTAATTAATAAAAGAATCTCAGAGCTCTCTGTAGCAGTGAAGTGATATTTAAATCGTATCAACCATTAACAAAAGGAGTGAAGTAAAATTATAATCTGTGCAAGCCTACATTCTTCAGTCGCACCACTCCCTGCTAAGATATTCATGTGTCTAAAAACAGATACTGACGCTGCCGATGCAAACATAAATATATAATATTTAAAGAAACAGTCAAATTACAAAGTTAATAATTTTTTAAACATTTTGGGAGGGGGGCAAAGACCACCGGAAAGTACATTTGGGGCGAAGACTACCGGAAACCTTTTAACATACGTAGCAGCAACAAAACTTCTTCAAATTGGCTCCCAAAATTTGGGGCAAATAACAATACAATAAAAATAAAGATCTTCACGTGCTCATATTCACAGTTACAATATATAATGATAATAAGCACATATGTTATAAGAGATGCTGGAAATATGCTTCTCTATCAACACATTTCTGGTATCTTGTAAGAAAATTTTTATTTACATTTGAGAGCTATGTATCTGAAACAGTGAATTTCTCGCCTGAAGTTTTCTTTTAGTTCTTCCAGTGTATGGGGTTTGTTGCATATACTTTACTTTAAAAGTTCCCCCATAGATGAAAATCGCATAGTTAGATCAGGGGATCTTGAAGGTCATAATCCTTTACTAACTACCCTCTCTTTAAAAATTCCTGAATTAAACTTCATGACTCGTCAACAGTATGCGGTAGCAAAAGTCTTGTTGAAAATAACCAGACTAACTTTAACATCAATCAGTTGTTCAAAAAACGGTGTATGGTATTCCTGTATCTCTCTACATATATTATTCGTTCAGAAAATATAGCTCCTTTATTGTGTATGCATTTACTGCACACCACATACCAACTATTGCGTCATGCAAAGGAGTATGGTGTATAAAATCGGGTTTATCTGTGCTTCAGTATATATTATTTTACGACGGAACTTAACCATGTAAATCGATGTGTTGTCAGAGAGGAATATTAAGAGGTTCAATTACTCTATCATTGACATTTCGCAAAATCTAATTAAAGAAATTTACCCAACTGTGATGATCAAGTCAAAAATGTAGGCAACAAAACCAATACATTGAAGAACTAAAAAGAAAAATCAGGAACTTACAACACCTCTTATGATAAAGTATGTGTTTATTATCATTGTAATTGTAACTGTAAATGTGAGAACGTGAGACGGTTGGTGGATATTATAACTGCTTCAGCGGGAGTACGAGCTGCAATAGCCGGTGCGCGGTGGCCGCAGTATGAAAGAAAAGCACTTTATAAACTGGTTACGCAAAAGCTTTTTTCTCACGTACTTTCTGTTTATGTAATAAATATTCAGCAGAAATATTTTCAATATATCGTTATAGGTTGGCAGGCACATAGAGGAGGCCCGCTATATCGAAGGCGAGTGACTTTGCTTTTGCCTGGTGATATACTAAAGAACAGGCACAACATTTCAAAGGTGCATTGCTTAAAATATCGGAAGATTATGGGAAAGTATCGAAAATAAGTCATAAACAGTTAGTGCTACCGGAAAATTTATTTTACACAAATAGCACATTTTAATGCGTTCCACATTTCCCACCCTCTCTCTCTCTCTCTCTCTCTCTCTCTCTCTTATAGTTCTCAATTCTGCACAGGAATTTTAAAATATGCATTTTATTTAAAAAGTCATCCGAAGCATGTGACATTTTAATTCAAATAGAATCATCTTTGAGGACACAGAAAATACAATTTTTTGTGTAATTGATATTTATGAGAATTCCGCTTTGCATTTCTTCAATATGCTGGAGTTAAATATGAAGTTGGATAAATATCCAACTTTTTGTATTTGAGTAAAGCTGTCCGCAAACCGGTCACTGTCTCTTCCTCTCTCTCTCCCCCTCTATTTCTTTCTTTTTTGCTTTCAATCGCTCTCTCTCTCTCTTTCTCGCTCTCTCTCACACACACACAAGCATACACTTTGGATCTTTGTCTAAAACATTTTTTGTAAACAGCGACTTCAAAATTGTATTTTTGGTCAAATTTCCGTATTCGGTTTTATGTAGAGCATAATACATCCTCTACCTTGCAGCGGTACCCTGGGGTTGCTGTGCGCCAATTTGCGGCACCGGATTTGCAGACATGGTCCGGTTCGATGCTAGCTCAGGGACTTGCATGGATCTTGGATGTGGGGTTGATGGTTAATAC
Source organism: Deroplatys truncata (assembly GCA_030765065.1). Taxonomy (NCBI): domain Eukaryota; kingdom Metazoa; phylum Arthropoda; class Insecta; order Mantodea; family Mantidae; genus Deroplatys; species Deroplatys truncata. The sequence continues at coordinate 139,670,185 of CM060986.1, forward strand.
GAATTATTCATTTTCCTGCCCGTTTATTTCCCGTCACCGTTTTAAAATCGAATCTGATATTACCTCGCCACACACACACGCGCGCGCATTTCTTTACCGCTGTGCTTCATACCATCGCCCCTATCCACCGACACATTGTTTTCAGAACCTCCTCCAAGGAAATACCACGAAGAAGAAGTGTTTCCTAAACTCTCTTGTTTCTTTATTTCAAATTTCCTATCTCCCCATCTCACTACCACCTGATTTCTACCTTATTTCTTATTGGATGCCAGGGGTTTTAAGAGCATTGACCTTTTCCTTTACATCTGCTTTACAGGTGACCTAACGGTACACTAACAAAGCGTATTCTCTTCTCACTCGGTTAGAACAAGGGAAAATCAACCCCTGTTTCCTCCCTCCTGCTGACACACTCTTTTAAACCCATTTTCACCTTTACATGTTATACTGGCTTCCCAGTCTTATTTAATAATACCATTTCTACTGCTATTAATATTTATTTTACCTATGGTTTTCATTTTAATTTAGATACGCAGAACGTACTGTCTCAGCATACCACAGATTAGTAATAGAGAAAGCAAAAATAACTACTTCATTTCCTCATCTTTTCAGGCTTTATGGATATTAAAAGTAATCTGATTATTATGGCGTAAATGTTTTGTCTAAAAGGCTATCCTGCACTTAACACACTTAGCGTGATACTCCGCAGCCTCTTTCCGTATTCCTGCAAAAGCGGATTTACCAACATTTCTTTTCACTCTAGAGGTATCTTAATAATCGTTTTATTCTTTTTACTTCCTCTATCACATAGTAGTTAGAGAAGGTATTGTATTCCATCCAAAAATTCTATACCGAAATTTTACTTCAAATACATGTTTTGAAGCACCCTGAATCCAAAAAGGGTTAGATAAAGGTCCGTGTGTGTCTCGGACAGCATAACTCAAAATCGAAAAGTCGGTTAAATATCACGCTTGGTATTTAAGTTCAGTATCTTCCAAGGATGGAACTTAAAGATTTTATAGAAAATCCCCCACCCCAAACAACCCTTTACATGGAAGACTTTTCGAAATTTTTATTTTTTAAAAAATAGCTCTAACTATTTTTATTAAAATACCATATATTAAAGATATTTATATGACAAATAAAATTTATATCTTGAATTCTCTGGGAATAACCTGTAAAGTTCTCTTCATTCGCAAGGAAAATTGTATAATCTTGTATAAATGGTAAACGTGAAGCAATAGATGAAAACTACACAAAAATTCTAGATTTCTTTAAAAAACACAATTTATTTCAAATACGTTTTTTTGTGGCATAAGCGCTTTCTGAAATATCCGCTATTAAAGGTTCGAGTGGTTGATTTCTTGATCATTCTTTTAAAGTTCTGTTAATATCAGTTGTTTCTCGCGATTGCATGGAAACAGTATGGAATTTTAAGGTTAGCATATAGGTCTAGCTCTTAAACATTTGACTATCGCCTTTCTCTTTGTAACCTAAGAAATGTAGCTATTTCTGCAGGTTTATTTGCATTAAAATGAAGTAGATAGAAAAATCAAAGTATCATAAGAATAACTTGTATACCCACTAATATGCAATAGGGGCTAGAGTAAGTCATTTGAATCTAACACGTCAGATTTTTTATACCAGAAGCAGTGCATTTTACCTTCTGTCTCCTTACAGGTATACAATGGGAATCCCCAGTGGTCACGTGACAGTAGCCATAGCAATGTTGTCCCATTGGCTGTGTTATGCCAACAGTGCGGTGAACCCCATAATCTACAATTTTATGAGTGGTGAGTAATGTGCTAAGATATATTTGGGTATCAACATCTTTTGTAGTGCATCTTAGGCAATAACCTACATTTAATTTCGGTAGCAAACTTGACTTCAAAGGAGCAAGTGATGGTAAGCATCTACGATGCGCTTCCTAACATCAAAGACTTGCGCATTAATTGAGGTCACTGTGGTCAATTATATGGAGCTTATACTTACAAAATGTCATTAAACGTCAACTTCCGGCAACACAACGTTCAGGACATAATCAGATGAAAAGCATATTATCGTAAGGCTCCGGGTGTCAAACAAATGGCTTGCTGCGTGAAGTGGGGGGAATGTATCTATCTTTTAACCCGGAAGGCACAAGTACGAATCTCGGATGGGAGAGTTGCCTATAAAGGATTTTCTACAGTGTTTTCCCTTATTTTTATAATAGAGATCTAAGGTAACTCTCAGCTCGTTAGACCCAGAACTCAATTGAGTATCATGTGCCGTCTCAGCAGAAATATTATTTGAAAGTGTCGCTAAAAGTCTGTAAATATTACATAAAACAATATATTTGGAAGAAATTCCTTTCTAGAAGAATAAAGAAAACATCTAGTATTAATTATCTAGTAATATGAACCTTCTACTACAACGAATATTAAATATAGTGTAATTTAAATAAGGTTCCACCTTGAAACCAGCGAAACTAAACATAATTCTAAACATCCTTTGTTAATAACACTCCCGTCGATCCTTAAGCCTAGATGAGCAAAATCGTATGTATTCAGGTAGGATAGGTATATCACAAATAGGAAAAAGTCCTTGATTTCACTACTATAGACCGTTCAAAAATATAATAAAAATGTTATGTTATATTCTTCAGGACCACTGAGAATAGAGGGAAAGGTTTGTAAATACAATTTCCAAGGAAGGGTGCTCGACTGTTCCGAAAATTTGCGCCACGACCATCATGTTAAAACTCAGAGAAAATCGATGTATATAATCACTAGCTACAGGCATTTGCCAGGGAAGGATGGAATATACACCAACAACAATTAAGAAGTTCAGGTTTATTTGAATCTATTTAACACAAAATTTAAAACAAGAACAGATAATTTCAGAAAGAGAGATTGCTACTAGAATAGTATTAAAGCAGTTAGGATGATTCTAAATACGTTTACAATGTTTGGGGATGGGATCCCTACACCGAAACAAGAAACACGTGGTATCGTGCCGCAGGAAATAGTCAGAAGGGCAAATTAAATTCCTTAGTCAATTCTGATTATGTACCCATAGATTACATCACATGGAAGAAACCTGAATAATGCCAGGGATAAAATGTTATCCTCATTCATGTGCTGGGCAATGGCAGTATTTTTCTGCCTCTCGCTTGCGACTCGACTAACTGTTGGGAGACGACGAGTACGCCAACGCCAATCAGGCGTGCCACACAACAAATTAAGTATATTGGCCAAAGAGCTGGAAGTAGACCGGCACAAATGTGTATTTAAGCTAATTGTGCTCAGTAAGAATAGCGGTAAAATGATTTTAATGCTGTTTTCGAGGATTGAAATGTTATTCCTCAAAACCTTATGAAACCTATGCGACATGGTTGAAAATAAGGATGTTGATAATATTTAACTTACAATTTTCTTTGGGTCCTATAGTATAAAATACATTTCATTGCTTAGACTATAAAAATAGGTAGAATTTTGCAGCAACAAAGTTTAATAATAAATTAATTATGTTTAGACATGAAACAAATTGATTTTATTGAGTGCATCAAATGCGTCAAATTTCTCCAAGATTGAAGTATAGATAATTCATTATTTTATTTTTCAAAATTATATTTTTCACTAAACTCAGATTAATATTGTGAAAGTTCTTGTCTCAGGATAATTTATGAAAATACCTCAGTATTTCACCGTAAAGCAGAGGAATGTGACAAATGAATGTTTAAAGTCTGTTAACTCTTCTGAAATTACTTTTCTATTCAGCATAGTGATCATTCATAGTACCAAAGAATGTGACTGGTTTTCGTCTAGTAAACAGGGTGAATCACCTAAACCTTGCACTGCAAATATTTCGGAAATGGTAAGTGCTATTGATGTGCAGTTTTCACTATTAATTGGTAGTCAGTAGCTCGTACATTTAGCCTATAAACAGATTTTAATAATATTGAGAAAGTGTCTGGGCGGGTTTTCTCCGGGTTCTCCGATTTTCCCCGCCATTCATTCCACCAACTGCTGCATCATCACCTTTCCTTTCATCCATTTCACCAACATTTCGTTTCATCTACTTCCTTCATCCCATACCAGGCATCGGGCTGATCACCCATCCTGGATGTTCTGTCTGATCCATGAGTGTCTGCTCCTCGACGGGCCTCTGACCCCAGGCACCCGTCTGGAACTCCTGGGGGGTCTGTTGACAGTCCCCGTTGGCTTCGTCAGGTAGAACGTCAGCGTCCATGGAGTTTAAACGTGTGGTGTGGGATAGTGTATCATCAGCTCATAGGCCCTTTGTTCATAGAAGGAACAATGAACTCGCACAAGTATCGCAGCCTCCTGACAGACCATCTGCCACAGATGCTAGAAGACGTTCCTTTGTAGACTAGGAAGAACCTGTGCTACCAACATGATGGATGTCCAGCCCATAGCGCACGAAGTACTACAGCTTGTCTTAACGCATTGTTTCCAAATCGTTGGATTGTACGAAGAGGATCTGTACCTTGACCGGCCCGTTCACCGGACCTGACCCCTTTAGACTTTTTTTTCTGTGGGGAAGGCTGAAAGACACTTTATACAACGATGTACCAACTATACCAGACGAAATGAAACGACGTATCACTGCTGCCTGCTCTGTAATTTCTGCTGAAATGCTAGAACGTGTGCAGCAGTCTTTCCATAGCAGACTGGAAGCGTGTATTGAAGCTGCCGGTGGTCATTTTGAACTCAACCTTTGAAGGACTATGTTCTCTTTACTTGTAAGAATCCACAGAAGTATTGTAATTCCCTTTTGTTTTTCTTTAGTTTGTGCTACCACAGGTTGTACAAGTGTCGGTGCGTAAAAGTTTCAAAATAAGATTTCTCGTAAACCTCTTGCACCAGAATCTTGCAACAAACGCCACTGACATTCTAATTTACCCTATCTTTATTCTGTTTATGTAACTAGACATCGTTACATTTAACAAATTGTATGTTTGCTCAAAAAATACACCTTCTCAGTATTATTAAAATCTGTTAATAGGCTAAATGTACGAGCCCTTGACTACCAATCAATGCTGTGAAAACTGTATATCAATAGCACATTCATTTCCGAAATATTTGCTTGCAAGTTTTAGGTGACTCACTCTATTTACCTCGGGTATATTAGAGACACAATCTTATAACCAATACGCAGGCGCTTTATAATAAGCCTAGGTTATCTCACAGATTAGATACAATTAGTTTTGGCAAAAGTCATGAATAAATCTGTTTGGATTTGTGTCCCTTCGGATCCCTTAAGGCGCGAAAAACCTGCTCAGCTCATTTGCATCATGTGTTTTATCGAGCAATAATAATTAGCTTATATATAAGACCTTCAAATAAATCGGGCACCCCTTTTAGAAATGTTACCGTGTAAAATAATTTATAGGATTTAGCTCCTTGCAGTGCCTTGGCTTTAAGTTGAAACATGGTTAGAGGAAAGAGATAGCATTGTATTCCCACGACAGTTGGTAATCCTTAACTGCCTAATCTCAAAACTTTTACTACTGAAAGTTACTATTTAAAATAGGGTTAGGTTTAAACATGAAATTTAGAAGAGAACAACCGAGACCGGCTTGTAACAATACGAAAGACGGTGAAGCAGCGATGGCCGAAGATATCAGGATATTCTCTATATTTCACTGCCAAAAGTTCAACTGGCAACAACACTACTACAAGTACTACTGACTGATACTGGGAGACAGGCAGTGAAGAGTGACTATAACAAGGTTTCTCAGCACTCCGACGTCATTAGAGCATCCCACCACCTAAATTGGTCAGGTAGCGTCAAAATGGCCATATTTCAACTTAAACTCCACGTATTGTACATCACCAATGAAAAGGAGGAACCTTATTTTAATTACATCCTGTATTATGGTATTAAAGATCTTCGGAAGGAAAGTAAAGCCAGTGGCCCCGAGTCTTAGATTTACGGCACGTAAAAGAACCTCAAGCCTGATAAAAAGTTTTTCTGAGAAAGATTTCCGTTTTTCACGCACAATATAGAATTGGTCGCTAAGGACCATAGTAGTTAAAGAGCGACATAAATATAAACCTCAATTTCAAAGATATAGCTCATAAAAGCAAATAAAATATTCGTTTTCTCAATTTATTCTCTTCCAGTAATTCGAGCAATGCATCAAGAAAAAACTTGCAAAGCCTAGCTCCTTTGAAATTTGTCTTTTAGTTTTCCACATGTTTGAATTTAAAATAACCATCTTTAATGATATGTATGAAATAAAGTTAGTAAAACTGTGCAACCACATTTAAAACAATAATTATGACTAATGGGGTAAATTATTATTCATTTTCGGAGGATGGTGCTAAAACTGTCATGATTATCTTCTCCATTGTCTAATAGAGCGTAAGATGGTAAAAATGTGGAGAATCTGGGATGAAAAATGTGCTACGCGCTACAACACACAGGCTGTACCAATGAAAATTTTGGCAGACATGCATGTTCAGAAAGTTATTAGATGAGGAAATATTTAGGAAAAATAAGGAAGAAGTGGGTAATAAGTTTAAAGAGGGAGCATTAAAGTTAAAATAGCAACAATTATTTGTTTTAGAGGTTGTTTAAATACAATCTGAGTTTTAAGATTCTTAATTATATTATTTTTGGTCTTTTTATGCATTGTAGAACTGTTGGAGCGAATAGTTTCTCGGAATATTAAAAAAATACAACATTCAGAGACAATAAAATTATTTTAGTTATTATTTCTCAAAATACTTACCTAAGATGCACTACAACGACCTCATTTACAATTATATTGTATAATTTACTATATTCATAGAATTAATGACATAGTTCCATCATACTCTTTACAGCCTTTCATTAAGAAACCTAGATTAAAATATCATATTATATTAAAGCAAAAGCAATTTTTCTGTTATATTAAAGTTTAAAATAACAGCAAAAATAAAATACTTTCATACTGAAATATATATAAACAATATTTTCTAATCTGTTACCAACAAAGAGCGGATGGTTGTGTAATCATCTCTAAGTTGTCTATGGACTACGCTGTACGTTGACCTCGCAAGAAAACAGCAGCCCCATACCTCTCTACGAGGTTAGAAATATTATACCCTTCGCGTCCTTTAGAATTTTTTATAAATAGCGCGTCAAAATTGTTTATACATACACGTATCATTGTCATATAAGTTAAAGTGTTAACTTAAATATAACGCAGAAGCTCATACTAGGAAGCAATTAAGGTTAAATCCTTACTCCAACAAACCTAACGAGCGTTTTTTGAGGGGGTTATCTGAATATCGCCTTTGTACAAAATTTCCACCTGTAAAACAAACAGATGACAGCAAAAACATAATTAAAATACGTTGAACAGTACAGGACACTCCTTGGTCTTCAACATAATAAACACAGAGTACAGAATGCAACTCTGAAGGTTTCCTGTTTGGTATAAACGAGTTTTTCTCCAAAATACGCTAAAAATTTCCTTAAGATGTCGCGATGTGACTTTAGAACAGTGGTGCCCAGGTTTAAGCAAAAAAACGAGGGAGGATGAATTTACCCCCAAGCATTGTTTGCAGAGCTATGGCGCATTCATGTTGCTATGGGTTGTCAAAACTCTAGGTTTTGGTTAATGTTGCGACCAGCCGTCAGTGAGTTAGTGGAGGAAAATGCTTCATTACACAAAACGAAGGAGGCGAGGCAGGATGACAATAGGACGTCATTAGCTCATAAGCGACAAAGTTGGGCTTCACTGCTTCGGAAGAAGGTTATTTCAGTGTTGAACAGATTTCTCATAATATTTCAGCATCTGACATCTCCAACGTTTTTAACATGGGAACTTTAATTGGAACAAAAATACATTTACCGACTAGTATATTGTGACTGCTCAGTTTTCACTCTCACTTCACCGAGTTCTCCTGTCACTCCACTAAACTTTCACCGTGACTTCAGTAATGTGATCTAGTTCAAGTTTTCCTGTCATTTTACTTTTCTACGACGTAGTCGTGTAACGAAAACGCGCTAAACAGCCTCTCCTTCGGTCCACTTAACTCGCTGGGAAATCAAACACAAGACGTCTCTAATCTCCTGCGGTAGCAGCACTCATGTTGCGCTGTCATAACAAACTCACTTTTTAAAACCGCACTATGTCGCATCAGAAATGCAGTGAGCGGTCCTTTATATACCCAATGGCATTTTCCACAAAATATTCTAGAGTGTTCTGAATTGGGAAGAACTTCTAGAAGATTCTGATTACATGTGATAGCGCTTCTGCTGTTTACGCTGGGCGACAGCGGCATCGCGTCTATTTATCTCTACGTTTACGAAGCCAACCTCCTGATAAGTTGGGCATAGCACCTGCGCCGCAATATTTTGTAAACCTTATCATAAATAAAACTCGGGCTTCTTCCTCTTCTTGTTTATGTGCTTGCTAACCGAGGTCCAGCTATAAAGAGAACTTAAATACCAATCGATGTGCAAATATCTACCCGTACAAAGTGTTACAAGGTAGTTTAATTTATAAAATTAAGAATACAGCATATGTAACAAAGGCAGGTAGGAAATCTTGCCGAGCAGTTGATGATCCTCATGCAAGTAAAAAATTTTGGAGTTGTAGTTTCCGTATAATCAAAAGGCAGATGTAAAATTTCGGGTGCAATCTGACGCCTGTCTCCATGATCGCACTCACTAAGGCGATTGGCTGTATGTACTCTTCTATGGTAAAGGGAACTGAGGGTTCGAGTCCTATTTCGGGCATGGGGTGAGAGAGAGGGGGGGTAAGCGTGTCTGTGTAAGATAAAGCATAAAAAAGCCAAGAAAATGGGTAAAAAATTCTGTTGATAGATTCACATGGCTTTCTCTACCCTGTATCCCGTATTTATATATCTACCTAATTTTAATTCAATTAAATTTTGCAGAAATAACTATACTACACCTTTCGTTATAGATAAAAAGGGAACAGCGATAGTCAAATCTTTAAGAACTAGACGCTATATGCTGGCCTTAAAATTCCGTGAGTAATATTTCAATGGCATCGCGAGAAATAACTGAATTTTGGCAGGACTTAAAATAATGGCTAAATATTGAACAATTCGAAACATTAATAACGGTGATCTTGAAAATTGCTGATACACAAAAAACGTTATTTGAAATAAATGTGTCTTTTAAAGAGATCTTCATTTCTTGTGTTAGTACCTTCTCGTCTATCGCTTCACGTTTACCAATTATTTAAGATTATAAAAAAATTCCTTCCAAATGAAGAGGACTTCAAAGGCTATTCTTGGAAAATTAAAGATATACATTACATTTATCATGTAAACATCTTTAATATAAGATATATTTATTCAAAATTGATAGAGCTATTTTTTAGAAAATAAACAATTTCGAAAAATGTTCCATGGAAGGTGTAGTTTTGGGTAGGGGGGTTTCTTGAACATCTTCTTGTCCATCTTTGGGTGGTACTAAACTAAAATACCAAGATTGGTGTTGATCCTACTTTTCATTTTTGGGTTAGCTGCTCACAACAGACACATACCTGTTTTTTTTTTCTAAAAATGTATTTTTTATACAGTGGGCCTCAAAACGTGTATTTTCGCCGATATTCGGTATCGAATTTTTGGGTGAAATACCTGCTATATATATGGTACAGAAATTAAAAATCAATCTCAGGATACTGAGGAATAAAACATAAGAGCAAGCGTATATGGCAGGCTGAGGGTCAGCCCATGATGGGTGGATGGGAGTTGTAGAGTTAAGGGTAAGATTGCTCCTCAACGGCATAACATAACGGCACAAAAACATGACAGAAATAGTGATTACATTAAAGGTGTATCGTATCGTGTCCATATAATGCATTGCTTTCAAGCATTTAAAACAGCATATCAATTTGAGTTATTAATTCTGTGCAGGCATGTGCTAGTTCAGTACTGACGCAATTGAAGTAACATGCCTCCTCAGAATTTTATCTCAGTGCAACTCATGGGCCACTTAAAAGGTGTTTTACAATTGGTTAACTAGTTTTTTCTGTATAATTCAGAGAAATTCCACATATGTAATCTGTACTTTATCACATTAACCTGTTTCTTTCTTAACCCCACAACCATCCGCTCTCTTGTTAGTAAAGTAACAAAACTAAAAGCAATTAGACAAGGAAGATGCCTGAATACTTAGCAATGCTTCCATTAACTTATAGATTGTGGACATTGGTTGTACGCAAAATGTGCGGTACCTTCCCATTAGGTGTCTCTGACAAAGGCTTCAAAATCGAAATGAATATAGATAATCTTTATACATCTAAATTAGGTAAGCAGTTTAATTACTAGTGTCATGTATATGCTGTACACACAGACTCGTATTAAGTATAAACTAAGTAAAAATTCTTATAGTTCTTTTCAATTCAGTTAATGGCGTAAAATATTTGCATTCAGGCATCTTCCGCTCGATTCATGTCTGTTTTTCATAAACTGTGAAATTAAACAACAGATTAAGATATAGAAAGTATGTATGCTATAATATTTACCTCTTTTATTGCAGGGATACTTTACGTGTGTATGTCAATTTCGGAATGATTGTTGTTTTGATATTTTGTGTTTTGTTGTTGCTTTTTATTTACATTACATAAAGAAAAGGGTTCTTTTCATGTAATGGAGCTACGAATAAATGTTTACCGTGCATTTTAATGGTGGTGCATGGTAATGCATGTAGGCTGTCCAAAGCATGTCTTAGCAGATTTATTTTTAGCCTACTTCCCTGTTTGCAAGCATAGCTTACGACATCAGGTTACCCCGACGAACAGATTTACTGCAACATTTGTTTACTAATAATATAGTACAGCGCTTTAACTTTGAAGCTGTGTAGAATATTATGTAAGAGACGGCCAAGATACCTTTATGTGTTTGCTTATTGCTTCAAGAAGCTTCTAATGGTATGAAAGCGCCGAGCTTTTCTTGTTTGCTTTACTGTAACGATGTAGGTTATAGTAAATGTAATGCTAACAATGATCAAACGCTAAGTTTTGAGCAATTAACGAATGACATAATGCCTTAGTAAATTTGCTATATAAATAATTTCCAATATATCAGCAAGAACGGTTGCTGAATTAGAATATGCATTTATATAAATGAGTACTTTCCTGAAATAAATTCATTACCATTCTCAAACGGATAAGAGATGGACAAAAGTAGAAATTGTGTATTTCTGTAATGGGCCAGTAGTATGCTTCATTCAAAATATACGAACATGCAAAAAGTAATTTACAATATATATTCGTAAAGTGCAAAAAGATTCTCAGACCTAAAACACTCATTAACATTTTTTTTGTAGTTGTTAACGTTTGCTTTTTTCTATAAAACTCAGTTCTCGATCTTTTAATGTACTATTCATTAACATGTTTGTTTCTTTTTTTGGAGGGGAGGGAGTGATCTTCCTACACAGTTGTAGGCTGCCAAAGACAAAGAATGCCAATTAAATATAATTATATAAAACAATAACAGTAATTAAAAAAGTTAAAATGTTACATCAATACATTAAAATTAAAAAGAAATATTCAATAACTGAAATACAGAAGATTATAAACATCTGAGCAAAAATGAATTTCTAAAAGCAGAAAACATAAAATGAAATTATATAAGCAAGCGAATCCACATATTTTCAAAATTATGGGCTAAACAAGTGATTTCTAAATATAGATATTAAAACCCTTGATTGCTGCAATAGCATGCAATGTATTTGTCTGAATTTTAAAGGTAATATTCCGGCTGCGGTTGAGAGTCACACTTAAAATTTAGACTGAATATACAACTTTGTTTGTGATTTTGTTCCGAAGTAACCAAGTGCTTGCTACAATATAGGTAATTATTTACATTACCGATTCCTTTAATTTTAATTCGTTCTAAGTTTCTACTTATGCAATGTAAACAAACAAGTTGCGGATTATTCTACATTTAAATAATCAGAATGTATGTTCAATATGCTTGTAGTACCACTTTCATGTGTTTGAATAGCATCGAGTGATCCTAATCTTGATGGATTCTGGGTAAACTCTTTTGAAGATAGAGATTCTGGTTGATTAATTAATCAAATTTCTCTTATTTTTCAGTATTTCCTCATTTTCTTTGAAAGCTACACCATTACACTTAATATTCACAAAGTATTGGAACATCCCTTTACTGAAATTGAAATTTTCTCTTCCGTGAATAAAAAACTCCCTGGCGCCAACAAGCTTGCGAACTTCTATAGGACTGGTAGAAGTTATTTTGGGACGTTAATATTATGAAATACTGGATTTTGTAGTTTTTACACCTGATGTTTCGACACTCATGATCAATGAAAAATCTTTACGAAGCCCTCTGATGATATACGCTAAAATGGACCACGGCCAGAAATCCTAGAACTTCATAGTGTTAACATACTTTAAAATTCTCTTGTTTACCGTGTCCGTATAACATATACCGGGTGAGTCTTCTCAGCCTGCGGATTGAGAAGTTATGCACTCCCGGCGCTGTACAGGCTATGCCGTAAATATTGTCTACTGTATCGCGTCATATCAATTTATGCCGAAATAACTGTTTTGCATCGCTGTGCGTGCAGGACTTGTACTCGTAGCGCAACAGTGAGCGCGCTGGCCTTCAGTGATGAAGGTACCAGGTTCAAATATTGCCATTTGGAGGTACTTTTTATATTTAGTAAATTTTACGAAAATTGTATTCTGGAATGGAACTGTTGTTTCCTTTAATTAGTTTAATTATTTGAATTTCATTAAGGCACAAATTGTTACTTGTTAGAATATGCTTTAATGAACATAAATAAATACATATAACATTGTAATTATAACTCACAAACATAATCAATCATTAAATCCATCAGAATTACTTTAGAGACACGTTTCTCTTAATCAGGGCGTGGTACAACAAGAATGTAGGACAAATTTTAAATTTCAATTCACTTCTTTTTATTACTCCTTGAAACAAATTAAATAGCACTACACTGATATCAAGAGCTGTTAGATTCTTTTATTTAATACTTCCACTTTGTTAACGCGTATATTTAATTTTCGTTTCATACGAATACGTAATATTTCTTTAGAGAACACATCTTCCATCCGGTCACTACCAAGGTCTGCAGGCAACTGAAAGATTTCAACCGTCGAAACCCGTAAACTTTTGTATTTTAAGTCTCTGATTGGCTAATCCTAGTCCAATAGAATACCTGCAGTTTACTGTCACAAAATTTACATTTTCGTTGCTCTAATCATGACTAGTAGCATTTAAACTCTCAAACTCATTATTGCCTCAAGGTTACCTCATTGTTAGCAACTTTAAACTTATTATTCTCACATTCTTACATTATTAAATTACGTAATGCATTCACATAACATTATTGAACATGTTTGCAATAATATAAGCATATGCAATGACTGTTACATTTAAAAAATATTACATACATATTGCTTCAAGGCAGGCTGTTATTGAAATTACATATTATATAATTTAATTGAAATTATTCAAGTGTTAAAGATACTGCCTCAAACTCATGTTTAGTTTCGATACCTTGAAACTAGAGAAATGAACCTTTATAGCAACGTAAATATAGCTAAAGTTAAGTAAAGCCTAAGCAGAAAACTTCATTTCAGTCATACCTGATTTTGACTTCTGACGTTAGGTTTTAGATGGTGCAGGAAGGCGATTACGCAACTAACGCCATCTCTAAACAGGTTACGATGCGTGTTTTTAAAGCAAGAATTTATTAAAAAATAACAGAACATTATTTTCAAAATACCTTATCATTCATTAGCTTATATCTTACACTACATGCTCACATAGTCACTGCCGTTATTCAAACACTTGTAACCGGAAACTGCGAGATAACAAATTGTATATTGCAAATAAATGTTTGTTTACATAACTTTAACTGCCCCACGTATGGGAGCCAATTTGCAATAGCAATTTTACGTGTTTATAGCACCACGTTGTGGAAGCCAATTTACGAGAGCAAATATGTGTTTACTTCACGCGAAGCCATCTTGTGTGACGTCATTCGTTGGTCTGGTCCATAGTTCCCTCTGGCGTAGCAATTTGTATCAGTTTTTGAAATAATTTATTTTAAATGTCCTCCGGCTAGCTGTTTGGGATCGAACATGTTTCTCTTGCAGGGTGTGAAGCGGAAAGGAATCTTTTGTCTAGAAATGATATTGACGAAGAAATTGGTTTTATAATCTTTATTGCAGAACACGTTCACGAACACTTTCACAGATTTATCTAGATAATCGCCATACTGAAACTGTTTGTAATAACTGCTTATCACTTTTATCTCACGTACTTCAACTTTATATATTCAACTGTATAATACTTTATAAGATTTCTCGTACTTCTGCTGCGCGTAACTTTACGAATTGAGAGACCGACATGAGAATCTTGTTGAACTGGGAGCTGACGTGTTATTGTTGAGAATCTTGTTGAACACTGGGGGACCCGCTACCTCGACCTGGCTTATTTATAGGCTAGCCTTAAGATACGCCTAAAGATTATAAATGAAATGCTATTGGCTTATAAAACGCGCCAACATTAGCGTCTGTTTTACTATCCAATGAAAACCACTAATACATATTTCTTTTAGAGAACATTCTGGAAGCTTTTTTTACCGACAACCCGCGAAACATTACGTAACTTCCTGGTTCTCGGTAATGATAAACAACTCATCCCCTTGCTGCATTCTTACGCCATTACTAACAGTTCCAGTAAAGCCTTATATTATTATTTACCAATAATAATTACAATTAATAAACCTCTGAAATCAATGTCACATAAAAATACATATTTATATTACAATTATTATTTACCTTTAAGTAATTTGTGATACAAATTACCGTATCAAAACCAGTTGTATATCTTCCTCAAAGAAAAAAAGCCACCTGTGATGAAAATCAAGTTTGCACTTCTTGTTTCACAACATCATCGTCGTTGATATGTTTTTCACCAAGGAATCTCTTCAGACGAATAAACAGATGAAAATCGCTTAGTAGCAAATCTGGGCTGTAGGGAAGGTGGTCGAATTGTTCCCAACCAATTGCTCACAGCCAAACAAACTCAGATCTTGAGTTTGTTTGTCCATAAACCTCATGCACCTGGCGATCAATGTTTACTGCGTAACATTTCTCGCATTCAAAAAACGAATCGCTGATCAGACTTTACAGTTTTCGGGTCGTTCGATTCTCTTGAATATTTGAAATGCTCTAGCAATAGGAAAATACAACGTGACGATCTCTCACAGCTGCGTTGGCTTTCTAATGAATGGAGGAAGTGATCACGTATGCATAAAATCGCGATTACAGCGCTGCAGCGGTTACATATTAAAACTGTACTTTTAAAAATGAGCCACGTACCTAAGTAAATGATTACGGGATGGAAACCAGGCAAATAAGGCAATCTGTCCAGTAGGACAATAGGTATGTGTATATTCAAAGAAGAATCAGCTTTTGCAAGACCCCAAAGTTCATATTCTGCCAAAGCTTGATTAAAGTATAGGGTGGTCTCACAAGTTCGTTCGTTCATTAACTAAGAACGCCTGGGAACACACCTCATCCGCAGCACAGTTATGACAGAGTAGTTACCGAACTTTCTGTTTACAAACTTTAAACGCAAGGTGGTTAGAAAGTAAATAACTAGGGCAGTTAGGTTTTGTAAACAAAGTATTTATTTCCTTAGTGTACGCCATTATTGTTGACAATATATTGCCATTTATCTGGAAGCTTATAAATTCCATTTCTCCAAAATGTGGGGGTTTTCTGGTTGATGAACTCTTGGAGGTTCAGTCTGCAGTCCTACAACGGAAGCGAAGCGTTTGTCATTCAGGAAATTCTGCAGGGAACAGAAATAGATGAAAGTCAGATGGGGCAATGTCTGGAGAATACGGCGATTGTGGTATTCAAAATTACGCAACTTTTGACAGATCACCATAGAGGTATGTGGTCTAGCATTGTCGTGGTGAAAGAGACATCGTTTACCAATTCCGGTTTTTTTCTTCAATGGCTGCCTTGAAACGATCCAACTGCGAACAGTATTTCTCGGAATTGATAGTCTCGTTAATCGGAAGAAGTTCGTAATACAGGATTCCTTTGCAATCTCACCAAATGCATAGAATAACCTTTCTTGGATGCAGACCTGCTTTAGGAACCGATAGTGGTGGCTGCCCTTTCTTGCTTCATGATTTACACTTTCGGTGCTGTTGTGCTCAATCCACTTCTCATCTCCAGTTACCATTCGTTCCAGAAAAGGATCATTCTGATTGTGTCTCAGTAAGGAGTCACAAATTCAAACGCGCTGAATCAAACTCGCTTCACTCAGTTCGTAAGGAACCCATACATGGCGAATATATACGTAACCCAAATTTTTCAAGTTTCTGGCTACAGTAGCGCCAGTTAAATTGAGCTCCTATGCCAACACCCGAGTTGTCATTCGTGGATCGTTGACTATCATTTCATGAATTCTTTCCACGTCCGTAACCATTGGCCGTCCAGATCGAGGTTTGTCTTTTCGGGAGAAATTCCCAGATCGAAATCAGCTAAATCACTTTTGATATGCTCGATTGGTTACTGCATCTTCCTCGTAGACAGCACAAATTTTCTGCCGGCATTGTGGGGCGTTTTTACCCTTACGATGGTAAACCAGCATAAGATTTCGAAAATGTTCTTTTTTGCTTTCCAAAGTTTTCAAACATAAGTTCACGCTATTCCATTTAACGTCAATCACAAACACACTGGCATATCCAATAGTGAGTCTGGTTGTTGATCTCTAAGTCATAGGGGCGGTTAGGCAACTATGATAACTTGAGTGTACAGAGGGTTCAGGGCTTTCAGGCGCTATTGATGGAACTTATGAGACACCCCAATACGTAGATGGTTCAAGTAACAAAGGCATCTATTAGAACTTCAAGCAGGTGGTGCACAAAGGTGACTGTAAATAAGACGTACTTAAGAAAAACAAAACGACGTTTAGAATGCATAAATAAAATTAATTAATGCAGATAAAAAGACTAACCTGTTAAATTGTCCATTGACACAATTAGCAACAACAAATATCTGATGTGTTACACTCAGATGACTTTCTCTACCCCTATTGTTTATTCGTGGGTAATATAGCTATCCTTAAACGAGTTTATTTTTCTATTTAGTTCATTTTAATTGAAATAAACGTTTGCAGAAATAGCTCCATTACACATTTTGTTGTAGATACACATGAAACAACGACAGTCAGATGTTTAAGAACTGGACGCTATATGGCGGCCTTAAAATTCCATATCTGTTCCATGCAATTCGGAGAAACAACGGAAAATCGACGGGAATTAAAAAGAATAACCAAAGTAATCAACCATTTGAACCATTAATAACGATATCTCAGAAATACCGATGCCACAAAAAAGTTATTTGATATAAATTGTGTGTATTAAAGAGGTTTTATAATTTTTTGTAGTACGTTTTCGTCTAGTCCTTAACGTCTATCAGTTATACAAGATTAAGATAAACGGACGGAGGCAATACCTCGAGCCGCGAGGGATTTTTTGTGCATACACTCCCGGGAGGAACGGATGAGATGAAGTAACCGCAGGAGGTGTATAGGCTGCAGGATTGGCCGACGCAGGCGACAGAGACCCACAGAGTTTCTTACTAGTTACAGGTTTTGATCACCTGGCCGGAGAGCGCTCGTCGGCGACATTTCCAAGCCACCGGAGGGTGGCTCACCTCCAGCGGAGACCGGGGAAAGCTTGGCCCAGCAGTAGAGGCTCGAACGATCTGACAGCGCCAAGGAGTTCCACTGCGCAAGCCCCTGCGCCATCTGCCCGCTGTCGACCGACATACAGCCCCGGAGTCAAACTATAATATGAAATTTTGATATATATATATATATATACATATATATTTAACCCGTTTCCATTATGCAGTTTCAATAGGAGCACTAGGGAGATTAAATGAGAGGAAATGACGGAGAGCGGAGATTCATGGTAGACAACACCACCCCAGCATTCGACCTGCCGACCAGGGAAAACCACGAAAATAAAACATGGTCAGAGTGGTCGGGCGGTCATCAGGAATCGAACCCGGGACCTCCCGAATGCAAGTCGCACACGCTATTGCAGTGCCACCTCGCTGCTGCAAGAATACACAAAATTCCTTCCGAATGAAGAGGACTTTACAGGCTATTCCCAGAAAATATAACACATGCATTTTATTTGTCATGTAAATAACTGTAATATATGGTATAATAATCAAAATCGTTCCAGCTATAGTTTAAGAAAATGAAAAATTTCGAAAAATGTTCCATGTAAAGGGAGTTTGGTGTGGGGGAATTAAGTTGAAAATCTTTGTGTCACATCTTTGGATGGTACTGAACTTAAATACAAAGTTTGGTATTCGCCCGATTTTTTTCTATTTATGCACACAGACACGGATTTTTTTCTATAAATGCTTTTCTTTTTAATTCAGAGGGTATCAGAACATGTATTTCCGGCGAAATATAGAATTTTTGGGTAGAATGAAATTGTTACCTTCTCTCTCTACCACGTACATAGTTGGTAAAGTAAACAGGAATAAGAAAATAAGCGATAAATTGCGAGGATTTAACTCGACAGAAAGAATGCACGGAATAACGAGAAACTGTCAGAAGAGCTTTTATCAAAAGTGGTATATTGGCATTATCCTAAGTAGAGGCAGACTCTAAACGAGAAGACAGATGAGGTCAGTAGGTCTATATCCCTAAATTAATGAAGAAGACAGATCGTAACGAAGATGGTGTAGATGATGAATACGGATTATGACAATGTAACATCTACATTTCATTGGACTTCTTTTGTACCATAATCATCATTAGCCACCATTTTCTTAAACACTCCCGCATTACATTCCAGCACAAAGAAACGAGATAATTAATCTCACAATAGCTGATAGCTATGGAACGAAAAGCAAAAAAAAAAAAAAAAAAAAAAACGCTTGAGATCGGGCCGATTTATGATCCATTTTCAGCGTAATGTAAATTACTGTAGAAAGCCGTCTCAACCCGGAGAGAATAATGCACTAAGATAAGAAACTGCTTCCTCCAGCAAATCTATTTTGTGTTAAGTGCTTCGCGAATAAGAAGTAAGGAGGTGGAACTTAATTTTATGTATTACGCTGAAGACATGCCGCAAACGGTTCCTTTTCACGCTACTAGTGTAGTTCTTCTAATCGTTTTTCATTTGTTCTTGCTATTTTATTTATCCAGGGAATGCGCACCATTCTTCCTCAGAGGGCGTTTAAATAGATGCTCTTAAAGGAAAACGTACCCATCTGTTTTTTTTCGATCCTCCTCCTACGTATTTGCCCCTTTGTACCTTAAAGAGATTACAGAATAATATTGTTTGAGCATTCGTTTATTATTATAAGACTCAGCAATAGCATGTTTGCAGCTCCTTTGAAATCGAGAATTTTAGTAACTTGAAATGTGGTTGACCTATTACAGCATATTTTTGTTTACATGTTCTGTCGATTTTAGTGAAGTTTCGTGTATAACAGATCTATATAATCAAACGAAAGAAATGATGATAATGATTAAGAATTGAATTACCTCTTTTTAGAAGTCTGAAGTAGGCTCATTGAGAGGAGCAGCTTCACAATTTATTGGGCCTCAGCCGATTCTAGGAACATCTAGATGTTTGGGATGGGAGGCTATTATGAAATGGTCCAAAGTAGAACATCACAAGATCAGGCTTAAAACTCCAGGAAACACACTTGGTAAATTATTTATTAGAAAACGATGTAAGAAAAAAACTGAAAGCTTACTTTAATGTAAGAGACTTCAGCTGAGAACAATTATTGAATTTCTCTCAGGACATGATCCCTAAAAAGGCATGTTAACACGATGAGAGTGTTTCGTGGCAACTTAGATTGTAGATTGTGCAAGAAAGAAACTGAAACAGCCCAGCACATTATATGATCCTGTGAGGCCTTGGCCAATAGGAGATATATTGCTTTTGGCTAAATATTTTTAGAACCAGGAGAATTTGAAACTACTCGTATATATTATGAGACAGTATTCCTTGCTAAGGAGTGCAGGCATAATAAATTGGCTTTAAAACGGTACAGGTAGCATAATAACACCAAGGCTAAAGTGCGTCCGGAGCAATGACGCAAATATGTATGGCATAAGACAAGACAAAAAGGTACACGAGCCCTTTATAGCCTTTATGGGCATTTAGTCAAAGGGAGCATAAGGATACGTATCTCTTCATGACAAAACCTTCGCCTGCCATACTATACAAGTGGACCATTTAAATTGAGGCTGTACAATATCTCCAAAACTAAATGTTGTGGAAGAAAATGGAATTTCAGTTGATCCTAATTGTAGGTTCCCATTTAAAAAATTTAATTGACCCTAAAATGACCATCATAACGTCCTCCAAATAAAACACGACTAATGGCATTTACTTTCCCCCAAAGTATCGAGCAACTTTTATTCCAAGACATTTCTTTCTACAGCGCTTAGTTTTGGAGATATTTTACAATCTCAACTCAAATGGTCTACCCTGTATATTGGAAGGTTTCATATCCACCAAGGGCTTTGGCGGCGCGGTAACTGTGCGACTCGCATTCAGGAGGTTCCGGATTTAAAACCCTAGGGCCGACCAATCTGACCGAATTCTTCTTCGTAGTTTTCCTCGGTCGGATAATTTATTCTCTAAATTTTCCTATCTCCCTTTCATCACTACATTTCATTTTCTGCTTCACTGCCATGCCAGAGATTGGGTTGATCACCCTTTCTGGATGATCCAAAGTTTGCTTGCTCCTCGACAGGTTACTGGCACAAGGTATTGCCTTATTAGTCCTTGGTGGTGTAAGTCATAGAAAGAGGAGGATAATACGTTAACGAAGAAAGAAGAAGGAATTTCATATTCCCCTCCACATTTCCTACATAATCTTGTACCGTGCCTTCGTTTTATGCCAAGGTGCGAATGCGTGCTCCGCACACGGACTATTACAATGCGGGGTTTTCCGTTCCGTAACTCCCGAGTGCTAATAGCATATATGTAATGAGTACTAACCTCGTTATAAGTGTTGCTGAAATTGTTGTCCATTTGCGCAAAGACGTTCTTGACATCATCGGATGAAATCACCAATCACACGCATGAGTTCTTTTTGCGTAATGTTCATAATTTCTGCTTTTATATTGTCCTTAAGTTTGTCTATGGTGTGGGGATTGTTCCTGTAAACTTTATTTTTAGCGTTTAGCGTTCCCGTTGTTACAAATTTATTGACCAGACATCTCGCGGTATGTCTATCCGGAATTGGAAACCAGGAAATTGCTGCTAAAATTTTCTACACACCTGTCTACATGATTCAGTTTTCACGTATGTATCTTACATAAAAATACGCTGATCAAGCATGACTTTTTTGGCAAATATTTCCGGGTACTAATAAGATTATAACATTCTTAAGGAAATCATGCATAACACAAGCATTGCTGAAACACTTTACAACACGAAGACAAATCAACAGAGACAGCTCGCAGCTGGTAAAGGTACCCCTGACACGTCCTGCGCCGCCTTTGCGCAGTGGCGTAATACCGAGATCACTGCCGCCTCGGTCGATACACACATAAGGCGGTTGTGGCCTTAGCATAAAACGAAGGAACTGTATGAATCCCATTGTTTGCATTATGTGCAAATGTCTACGCGGTGTGTTTTGGCCCGTAATATAGCCAACAAATCTAGTTTAATTCAAAGAATCTTACTCTGTTTAGTGCCTGCACCCAAAATTAATTCATGAACTTTCCTGGCAGTAAATTATTTTTCCAGTAACCAAGACTAGCCCTACTTATTAGTTGGGTAATCCGATACTTGATACTTCTGGGAGACATGCCGCAGAAGGGCTCGGGTCCTACATAATTAAGGGAATTAATAATGTTAACCCTAACAATAGTCATGCATTCATGATCAAATTCTGCTAAGGTAAAGTTCCTAGTTCACTGAAATCAATCTCACTAGTCGGTGCACCAATAATAATAATCAGAAGAAGAAGAAATGAAGTAGTTCACCGTGTAAAATTCGACTGCTTGTGACTGCGTCTCGTTTAAAATTATTTCAACAAACGTTGAGTTTATATTTACACAGTAACATATATATAAGCCATTTGGTGCCTCATTTGGAGACCAAATTCAAAGTATAGGATATGCAAATTTCATGTAAAGGCATTAACACTCTTACACAAATTATGATATCGCCAAAATTACCATTGTACGTTTCTTCATACTAGTGTGTCATTAGCTATAATTAAAATATAAGTTTCTCGATACAATTTAAAATTGCATACATACGTTTACATTAAACTTGCAATATTTGCATGACAGAAATGCAGAAAAATGCAGAAAATGCAGAAAAATGCAGAAAATGCAGAAAAATGCTTCGAATGAGCACGCCCAATTGTATTTCCAGTCTCCTCCTCACAAGCAGTGGACATAAGCCGCTCCCTTTAATGTTTTGCACAACCATTTCGAAATTAATTAACATTATAGATAAAATTACGGAAAGGGTTTACCCCCCATCGAAACTTAATTATTTTTTACTATACAGGATGGACCATTTAAGTTGAGACTAATATCTCCAATAATAAGCAATGTAGAAAGAAATCTCTTGACTAAAAGTTGCTTGATATTATGGGGAAAATTAAATGTCATTAATCCTCTTTTATTTGGAGGACGTTGTGATGGTCACTTAATTTTTTAAATGGGAACCTACGTTTCGTATTTTGCTTTAGCATTCGAAAATGTTTTATAAAATCTGTTTGTTTTGTGATGAATAATAAAACAAAATAATAAATGTTGGTTCCCAATAACGAAACGTAACTTGACCTTCAAATGACCATTCATGGATGGTCCATCCATTCATTGCGCTCTTCGTACACAGTCATTCATCATTTTCGTTGTTATTTACGTTGGTGTAAGAATAATTGCAAAGTGCTTTATACAAACTTTGTTTAGTTTTTTATGAGGAGTGAGGAAACAACATAAAAGAAATAGGTTCCCATTTAAAGAAATTAAATTGACCTTAAATTACCATCACAACGTCCTCCAAATGAAACACGACTAATGCGATTTACTTTCCCACATAATATTAAGCAAATTTTATTAAAGACATTTTCTTTCTATAACACTTATTTTGGAGATATTCTACAGTCTTAACTTAAATGGTCCAACTGGATACTGGTATGTTAAATTTCTACTCTTATGTTGAAATTATTGACAGGAGATAGAGTAGTGACTGTTTTAACCCAAATAGGTATACGTTGAATTGAGCAATATAATTTGTACCTAAACTTTGTTTTCTGTAAAAGGTTATTTTTGATGTTCTCACTTTTTCCTCTGTAACTTTCATGTACGTTTGAACATTGAACAACTTAATATATGTCCCACTCACTACCGGAATCTAAAAAAAATTTAGGAATCTGAAGCTTTAATAATATCATTAGTAAATATCAAATACACGTAATTACCAGTTGCAATGCAATTAACTCGTTTTCACATAATTTGTGATAGTTTGCAGTCATTGTAAATTACCCAACTCTGGGCCCAGATTTATCTTAATTGAAAGTGTTTTTCAGTGTATTGATGCTATTTTATCTCACTGGTTTTATATAGCCAATCAAAACAATTAATTACAAAAAAGTGTTATCATATGACTTTCCCCCTATTTATTCTTAAAACAAATTATTCATAAAAATGCTTGCCTAAATTATTTAAATGCATTTTGCATCTACATAAGAACATACTATGAGTCTAGAATAGACTTGTCACTGGAGGGGACATGAGATTTAACCCAATCCACTGCTCGGTTCTTCGATTTGCCTACCATTCAAAGTTATTCTATTTATTAACACTATCGCCGTAAGGTCCATCCACCCCAACACACGAAATTGGATGGACAAAGGAGAACAGTGACACCAAGTGGCACGTCTAGTCTAGATTACAATCGAACACATTAAAAGTAGGCCATGTTCAATTCTTTAAAAAGTAGATTGCCATACACTAGCTTTGATTTTACATATTGTTTGTTTAAACTCCGAGAAAGGACAGAATGGTGTGGTACTTCAAGAAGTTTATTATCAGGTATTACGAAATCCAATCAGCAGCGAATATCTCGGAAATGGTAAATGGTTTTTATTTCATAAAAATTACATATTTTGACAAGGTTTACGTTTTCCGTTTCTAGAATTTCTACCATATTCAATCAAAATGAGCAGGAACTTATAGATTCATGGCAATTTCAAAATATATTTTTTTCAGTCAATATGTCATTTGTAGGTTTTAATCAAAATCATTCGAGCAATATTTAAGAAAATAAATAATAATAATAATAATAATAATAATACTAAAAAGCTCTTCCGTATAACGGGCAGTTCGGATGAAGGATATTTCGCGAAAATCTTTGTGTCGATTCCATTGCAAATACAGGACTTGAAGTGAAATAAATTCCAAATTTAGTATTTTAGTTTTTGAGTTATGGTTAATCAACACATGTTTTATTATGCACACATACACGCCCATACACAATGTTTTCTGAAAATGCTTATTTACCTTCAGGAATCTCAAAATTGTACTTCAATTTAAATTTTGATACCGAAATTTTCTGTGAAATACGATACTTCCTACCTACCATAAGTAATCGGAATAGAGAGTAATATTTATCCCCTCAGACTACACCCGCTATTTTTCTCCAATACATGCAGGTAGCAGTCATTTGAATACTGCACATAGACTTCTTGAAGAAATTCGTATAGTTACAGCAAGTACACTGGTACTCAATTTCTAGTCTCTCTGCCACTGAACTATGATAATATTGTGACCGCACGCGCTGAGTTACCTAAGGGCGAGGGCCTCCAGGCTCATCTACTTGGCCCGGGTGAAGCTAATGCCCGATTTGATTAAAATACCATACATTAGAGGTAAGTTTTTGTTTGTTGCTTTTGTTTATTTGTTTGTTTGATTAAAATACCATACATTACAGCTAAGTATTTGTTTGTTTCTTTTGTACGTTTGTTTGATTAAAATACCATACATTAGAGGTAAGTTTTTGTTTGTTTCTTTTGTTTGTTTGTTTGTGGACGCTCTTAACTGCTGTGGTCCGTAGCATCCCATTCTATATTGGGTGTGAAAGACCGATCATTTTGTTCAGAGGCCTCTTTATCAGGCTTGAGGTTCTTTTACGTGCCGTAAATCTAAGACACGGGACCACTGGCTTTACTTTCCTTCCGAAGGAAGCCATGCTAAGGATTTTAATGCCTGAAAAAATACATCGCTCCCCGCCGGATTTGAACCCACGACCTCGGGAACTAGAGGCTAGCATGGTAACCACTGCATCACAGAGGACGACATATATTAAATACGTTTATATGACAAACAAAACGTATATCTTGAATTTTCTGGGAGTAGCCTGTCAAGTTGTGTTCATTTAGAAGGATTTTTATAATCTTGCATAACTAATAAACGTTAAGCGATAGACGAAAACGTCCTACACAAAAACTTTATACCTCTTTAAAACAAATCATTTATTTCAAACAATTTTATGTGGCATAAGTCATTTCCCAGTATCCCTTATTAATGATTTGAATTCTTCAACACTCTGAAGGTCTTTTAAAGCCTGTCGATATTCACTTGCTTCTCGCGATTGCATAGAAATTATAGACTTTTAAGGCCAGCATATAGCGTCCACTTGTTAAAAATTTGACTATCGCTGTTCCCTTGGTATTCATAACGAAATGTGCAATGCAGTTATTTCTGCAAAAGTTTATCCACTAAAATGAAGTTGACAAATAATCTTTCGTTAAAATAATTTCTATACTTAATAAATAACGGTATAGGACAGAGAAAGTCGTGTGTATATAACGTATTGGATTTTATGTTTTTCAATCCCCCTCAAATATAGGTATACTTGTATTCTTTTTGTTTCCGCACATGTACTAATCTAGACAGAGAGTGTTTTAATGTTATTTTTATTTATTTATTGAGCCCCACGTTTGGGAGCCAATTTGCCATGGTAAATTTATAATGTTATTTGTGTATGTGTGTTTACTCAACGTGTTGAAGCCATCTTGTGACGTGATTCATTTGTTAGGTTAGTTAGCTCCATCTGGTGTTAGCAATTTGCGGCAGTATTAGTTTTCGTTTGAAAGAATGCTGCTGTTATTTTATTTAATTTTTATTCACTGTCCTCCGGCTAGCTATGATCTTTTGGTCAAGCACTTCTCTTTATACAGGTTGTGTAAACGGAAGGGAGTCTCTTATCCAAAGATAACACTGATGAAAGAATTTCTTTTATACTTTTATTGTCGAACACTTTCACTATCATATTTACACATTGATCTAGACACTCGCCAAACTGAAACTGTTATAACAACTTCTTACTGATCACTTTTAATCCACGTACTTCAACCTTTTGTATAATTAACTTTACCATGCTTGAGATTTTTCATAACTCTTATACGCGTAACTTGCGAATCGATAGCCGACGTGTAATATTTCTGCTGGACTGAAGGCGACGTGTATCATACAAATATTTTCGACGAACTGACGGGGTCTTTACCTCTAACCTACCTTTTATACTCCTACACCCAGATATGCCTAAAGATTATAAGAGCTGCTATTGGCTAATAAAACGCGCCAACATTAGCGTCTATTTTTATATCCAATGAAAATTATGAATACATATGCTCTAGGGAAATGTTCCAGAAGATTCTAAAAGAAAAACGCGCCAACATTACGTAACTTCCTCGTTTCCAATAATGATAAACAGCTCACCCCCTCGCTGCATTATTGCACGCTATTATTGTCAGTTTCAGTAAGGCAGTATAAACTTACTTCTCAACAATAATTACAATCAATAAACATCTCAAATCAATATCACATAAAAATGCATATTCATATTACAATCATTATTTACATTTAAGTAATTTGTGATACAAATTACTGCATCAAGACCTATCAGGAGAATCACTATACACGATGTACTTAACATTCATAATGTGTTGACCAAGTTCGGTAGTGCATATTGCTGTTCCACGGTATTGATTAAGGTCATCCGATTAAGTTGCTGACATAGTCTTGACCTTAATTACATGCGAGACAATGACATTTGATGCTTGAAGCTATTTAGTTTGCCACAAGACAAGCTGTCTGCGGTGTGTCGTTCTGCACAATTATCTTCTGAGCGTACACTGTATTCACTAGAAACAAATAACTCACAAACGACCTCACCTACTCCTTTAGCTTTTTCATAGATTTTTAAATTAGAGTTTTTAAAGTTTTAGGGTGGGTTGTGTGGTTTTAGTGGGAGTTGTACCTAAGTGGTAAGAGCTAAATAAATTTCCTCAGATTTTAAACTGAATGCAAAAAAATTTGGTCATAGTTTGACTTTATTTATACAACTTATAACCGTATTTTAAGCCACATTTAGTTTCACATAAAGACCAACATAAATTTTTAAAAGCTTATGTTTCTTCGTATTTAGAAAAACATATATTATACACAGAGCTGAAAATTTGTACGAGCTTTTAGGAGAATTTGTACACTTTATGCATTATTATTATTTATTATATAAAAATTAAACATATTCATATATAACTAGAAATTTTAATTTTGAAAACCGTTGGTAACAAAGAAAAACTGCAGTACAAAATAGTCTCATAGACACTATAGCGTAGTCCAAAACAAAATAAAAGAACGCAGGTTACTTTGACAATATTTCAGAACTTTATACTCAAACAAAATGTTTCTTATTAAACTTAAGATATTAAATATTGGGCACCGGAGGAAAGGTTTTGGAGTATATGTTGCTTTCCGTGGCTTAAAATATTTCTAAAAATCATGATTGTGCTACAAAAGTAGCATAAAATTACGGACGTAAGTACTGTATGACTGAATGCATTTAAGTATTTCAATTTCCTGAGGGTTGTTCACGATCTATGATATCAATATCAAACGAGGCACAATAGCTCCGCGCTGAAACATGTGGAGCTGAATGAAAGATCAGCAGTAAGAGTGCATCACTGTGTTTGCTCAGTTGTGTGCTCTTGTTCTTGCTGCATCAAATGGCGTCAAAAATTCAACCATTCTGATAAGGGTACATTATGGCCCTTTCCGATGCAAAATACTTGCTTCTAATATTATTAAGCAGTGAAAGAGGCGTGATTTTACCATATCCACGACAGTGAACTCAACAAAGCAGATAAGGCCATGTTAGGACTTATCCCAAAGGGCAAGAAACGGAAATCCACGACCGGCCACCAGTCGGAGATAATTTGAAAGGTGAAGGCCCATGCCCCTAGACCAAATTCTGCAACTCAGAGGGCCATTGCCTGTAATTGGGGATCTCTGTTACTACTGTGAACACCATGATCAACCAGGATTTGAATGTAGAAAAGTGCCATAAGAGCTGAGAATATAAGCTATTGCCTAAACACATTACAAACGTGCCACTAACAGCAGAAAGCTGTATGAACGATACCTAGCTGGTGAAAAGTGGATGTTTGTTGTGTTTTTAGATGAATCATATATTTATTTAAGTGACCGCAACAAATCTGGTCTATATATTACCGACCAAGGGGAGAAAAAATTTGAAAGCTGGTATAAGGAAACTAACGAAAATCTCCCCAACGGTTTTATGGTAATAGCAAGGTGCAGTTACAATGGCAAATTAACCATTCGCCTGTACATGAAAATGTGAAACTCAGCTCGGAATATTATCAGACTAACGTCCTGATTCCAATTTTCCATATGGAAATCCCTGCTCTCTATGGTGCATCTGTAAATAAAGTTAGGATGGATCAGGATAAGGCATCAAGCTATACGTCTGCTTCAAACTACAAATTTTTGGAGAGCATAGAGAGAGAAATGGGAATATATTCCATCCCTTCAGTGTCATCCGTGTTAGGTCATCTGATGCATCACTGATGGAGGTTTGTGCATTTGGGTTACTGAAAAGAGCCCTTGGAAGTAGAGGCCGCGAAATTTGGATGGTTTCTAGAAAGCTGCCAGGAGGAATGGAAATAAACTGGATATCCCTGTATTTGTAGCAGTTTGCAGTCTGCCTAACAGAACATCACTGCTGGTGGAGGCGCGGTTTTTCTTAAATTTGTTACGATAGATTGCAAATAACCCTCTGTATTCACGTTATATTCACCTCGGCTGGATTATTAAACTTAAGGAAGCTTTCACTGCGTATTTTATACCTACATATAATATATGTGTATATATAAACTTAATTGGAGCAACGCAGAACAAGGCAGCTAATGTTACTGCTTCCTTGTATTAAATTATGCTATTTAGTAATTTTGAAAAACGTAATTAAATTACAATAAGAAAGAAAATTACTACACCGTATGAATCGCGACGAAAAGGAAAGAGTTCAATTCAGCATCTACATCACTGTAAGAGACAAGCATAGTTTTGTGTTTGAAAGCTTCTTCTAACAATAGAGCGCTTAATATATAGATCCATAAACATGATAAAATCAGCGAATTTCTTTCTGTGATTTTTCATCTTTTAATGAATACCCGATTTTGCTGTGTAAAATTGATAAAAAAAATATCATTTTAAACGCTCTGTTAATGCATGTGCTACTCAATATGGCTAAATCTATTACTATGAAACACAGTATAACATACTACCTTAGTTTCCAATTGGTTAATAGACTAAATGGGATTCTAGTTGCGTCTCAATGGCAAAGTTCACTGCTGTACAAATCCAAAAATAATTTAATACCCCAGAAAGTTTTACTGGTGATGTTCTAAAGCATTACGCGAAATAATTGTTTCTCAGATTAAATAGGGGAGCAGAAGTGCTAGTGAGGTTGGAGAGAGAGGGAAGATGAAGAGAAAACGAACCAACCTTGTTGTATGCAAAAGACGAGTAAATAAATGAAAACTCACCTGCATAGTTATATCAAAAGTAGCTTTTTCATAGTAAAGAGCACATGTGAGAAAAAAGAACTATTGCAATTTTCAAACAGTTACAACAAAATAAACATCCACCTGGGAAACCCAATCCCATAAATGTTTTTATATTTTAATGATTTCTACGTAAAATCTGCATTAAGCTTTTATCTCTTATTGTTTTACAGTTATATAAACTGCTTGAAAATGAAGAAACTTACTAGGTTATTTCCATAAAATACAGGATATGCATTTTCTAGCGCGAATAGCTAGCACATGATATTTTAATCAAGGCCATTTTGAGAAAACTGAAAATAGCGTATATTTTTATAGAGTTTATTTAAAGTAAGAAATTTCCTGAACATTTTCGTTCTGCATTCTTAAAAGGTGACCGACTCATACACGAAATTTAGTATTTATCCGAATTTTAATTCTTACATTATGCTCCCCGCGGAGATGAACATACCTTTTCTTATCGGGGGATTCGGAAGGTCTCAAAACAGGTGTTTGTGGTGAGATCGCGATATAAAATTTTAGGCGAAATGCAATGCTTTCACCGGTTTGGTAATTCTAGCGCATCTCTTATTTTTATTGACCTTTTATGGTCGCACTGTTGCTATGACAACTGTTAAACTACTGATGTCTTCTACACATAATTCAAGAATATTTATGGCACAACTGAATGCGGAGTTTAAAAGCCGCATACAAAACTAAGTTTGGAAGATTTCTGGTATGTGTTTAAATATGAAGTTCTTGAAGCTTCTGGAAGTATTAAGCCATGACCCATAGCTCCCACCACAAAAAATATAACTAGCAATCCTGAGGCCATTTTCGATATCATGTTAAGAACTTCGTAATGTCATACAAGGCCGTAACAACCTCAAGTAGGCGCTGAAGTTTGCAATACTTCTGCCAAGTCTGTTAAATGGGATGCCTATCCCTCAGGCGAAGTTCTCTCGTTGACAAGTACAACTGGAGATGTAGTTCGTCGTTGGTAACAAATGATGACAACCATTAACAGACGATGTACACGATGCTTCAGTAATGCCAGTTAGAATATCTGCTGTATATAAGCAAGAATAGGGCAACAAAGCTGTCGTCTTCTAAAATACATATAAGCTTAATGCTCCCTGAGGATTTGACCATTAGGAGAATGCAATCGAAGTTATAGTAAAATACACTTCACAAGTCAGTTTTATCAAACAATATGGGTTAACCCAGGAATTATATAAAACGTTAATGTATAGGAGAACTAAATAATAATAATAGATGGACAGGCATATGGATATTCCACGTTTGAAGCGTTACCTAATTCTATAGAATTTTTTTCTATTTTCCCCGCCTACCTAAGTAGGAAGAGCAAGTATAGCGTACCACCGAAACATCCAGATCGCTCCCTATCTACGAGATATGTGTGCGTGTGCGTGTGCGTGCGCGCGTGTTAATATTCCATGATGTCCTCTTAAAGGTGATTGAGGTTTGTACAACTTGGTATAAAGGAGAAATCATAGGAGACAGACAAAAACCTACTATAGGAAAAGTTCACATTACCTTCAACACTCACTCTTCTACAAACTATTCTTGTTAATCGAGATAAACTTGCAGTACAAGGTATATATCACATTGAATTCAAAAATTATTTTATAATATTTATATATTATAGTACAATAATTTAATTTATATTTAAATAAAGCTCTCCCTAATCATAAACCTATAAATCTCACTAACAAAGGTATTATTTTTAGTTGTGGCTATAAGTAGGATGGTCACATTTTTAAAAATCTGATGTTGTACGCTCACAAGGCTTTCTCTATCCTCTATCGTTTATTAATGGGTATAGAAACCAATCTTACGGAAGCTTTCAACCCAAATAATTCTTTGTAAAAATAGCTGCAATACAGATTTCGTTATACAGGGCGGACCATTTAGGTTGAGACTGTACAATATCTCCAAAACTAAGCGCTGTAGAAAGAAATGTCTATAATAAAAGTTGCTTGACATTGTGGGGGAAAGTTAATGCCATTAGTCGTGTTTTATTTTGGAGGGCGTTGTGATGGTCATTTTAGGATCAATTTAAGTTGACCCTAATTGTAGGTTCCCATTTTAAAAAATTCAATTGACCCTAAAATTATCATCATAACGTCCTCCAAACAAAACACTACTATTGGCATTTACTTTCCCCCACAGTTCAAGCAATTTTTATTCTATACATTTCTTTCTACGTCTAGTTTTGGAGATATTTTACAGTCTCAACTTAAGTGGTACACCCTATAGATATAAAGCCAGCAGCGATAGTCAAATTTTTAAGAGCTGGATACTATATGCTGCCCTTAAAATTTCATATTGTTTCAATGCAATCACAAGAAACAGCTAAATGTAGGTAGGACTAAGAGAATGACTAGGTAATGAACGATTCGAACCTTTAACAACGAAATTTCGAACATTGGATTAAGCCACAAAAAGTTAATAAGACATAAATTCTGTGTTTTAAGGAAATCTACAATTTCTGTGTAGAACGTCTTTGTCTATCACTTTAGGTTTAGCAGTTATACAAGATTATACAAAATTCCTTTCGAATAAAGAGGACTTCAGAGGCTATTTACATAAAATTTTATATATGTTTTTTTTGTCATGTAAACGGCTTCAATATATGGTATTTTAATCGAAATCGTTAGACATTTTTTGGAAAATCAAAAAATTTTAAAATCTTCTATGTAAAGAGCAGTTTGAGATAGAGCCATTTTCTTGAAAATCTTTGTAAGTTACTGAATCTAAATATCAAGTTTGGTGTTGATCCGACTTTCACCTTTTGAGTTATGCTGTTCACAGACACACAACCAGACACATACATGGACCTTTTTCTAAAAATGCTTTTTCTGGAATTAGGGACCTCAAAACATATATTTCCGGTGAAATTTTGGTATCGAAGTTTTGGGTGAGATGCAATACCCTACTGTGTAGGGGTAGAGAAGGTAAAAATTGGTTCGCTATGTGATTGCTTTGAAATTCCATGCTCTTTGTGTGACCACCAGAGAGTACAAAAGCGACTTGCTACAGCGTTTATAAATTCAAACCAATAACAAGTATCTCGGAAATGGTTATCCCCACAAAAAATTATTGGACATAAATTATGTACTTTAAAGAAATGTTTGTTCATATGCTATGTGCAGAACATTCAAGATATAAATTGTATTTGGTATGCAAATACCTTAAAACACATGGTATTTTACTCAAAATGTAACAAATATTGTTACATGCAAAGAAAGTTTGAGGTAGGACGGTGTTATTGAAAATCTCCGTGTTGCATCTTTGGAAAATGTGAACTTAAATACCAAATTTGGTATATAACCGATTTATATACCAACCTGTTCACTTACATAGCTTGCTCTAAAAATTGCTTTTTTGTTTTTTATCCGGGAAGCATTGGGTGAAATGCAATACTTCCTTCACATACTATAAGTAAGTAGTGAATATACTAAAAATCTGATGTGTTACACTCACATGACTTTCTCTACTCTTGTACAATCTATTTTTACAAACGCCTATTCTCCATATGCTTCATGTTAATCGAGATATCGAGATGTCAATCTTATTGGTAATTTTCTTGTAGATGCAAGGGAAATATGGTAGCTTTTAAGCGATAGTCAAATATTTTAACGCTGGTTGCTATGTGCCGCATTCCATTCTCTTTGCATGTCCAGGACATAAAAAAATGAATAACGCATTTGAGAAAAAGTATAAGTATTGGAAAATTTAAGGAAATAACAAGCAATATCTCGAAAACGGTTCACTCTACAAAAGAAATGTATATGACATAAGTTGTGTATTTTAACGCGATCTACATTCTTTGTGTAGTAAAATTTTGTCTATCTCTTATGGTTTACCAGTTATGCAAAAGTCGTTCACAATGAAGAATACTTTTGGAGACATTCCCAGAAAATTCGAGATATACATTTCATTTCTCATGACATTATCTTAAACATATGATATTTTCATCAAAATCGTTAGAGCCATGTTTGAGAAAATTAAAATTTTCGAAAAATGTTCCATGTAAAGGGTAGTCTGGGGTGGAGGGATTTTCTTGAAAACCTTCGTGTCGCATCTCTAGAAGAT
This sequence comes from Deroplatys truncata, assembly GCA_030765065.1. Classification (NCBI taxonomy): domain Eukaryota; kingdom Metazoa; phylum Arthropoda; class Insecta; order Mantodea; family Mantidae; genus Deroplatys; species Deroplatys truncata. Next base: position 139,704,218 of record CM060986.1, read on the forward strand.
CCTGAATCTAAATACCAAGTTTTGTGCTTATCCGACTGTTCGTTTTTGAGTTATGCTGTTCACAGACACACACACAGACACACACACAGACACACACACACACAGACACACACGGACATGTTTCCAAAAATGCTTTTTTTGGATTCAGGAGGTCTCAAAACGTGTATTTCCGGCGAAATCTCGGTATCGAATTTTTGGGTGGAATGCAATACTTCCCCTACTTACTATACGTAGTAGAGAAAGTAAAAATGTAGAGCTTATTATAGTATATTATGCAACAAGACTACAATGATAGTAATTAAGACACTATTGTGTTTATTAAACAAGTGGTAGTTCGCTTAATAATTTTCGTACGAACGTCTAACCATTATAGTCAAGATGCATACCACTGTTTTTGGTCGACCACGCTACATTACAGAACTTAGAGGTTTTACAAAAATATCTTGTCTTGTTAATTGCGTGTAGTTAAAAGCTGATTGGATGGCAGCATCTTGAGCATGTTTGCGATTAGTGCAACAGATAGCAGCACTGTTGAGTCCAGCTGTATTTATTGGCTTTTTGCAGGTAACGTGAAAGCACACATACAAGGGGCACTGTTTATATTTAGAGCCTTGGTAACCCTGAATGTTGTAGGTGCCACCTGACCTTTCCAATGGAAAGTTTGACATTTTTCACCATAATCTACTTCAAACATTTTGTCAATAGAGCGTCATTTGTTTTGTTTACACTAACTTGAAAATTGTGTGTCAAAAAAATATGTTCGTGCAATGATTTATTACGACTTTCGACGTGGATTATCAAGACAAGAGCGCATCGATCAAATAACTTCCACATTTGGCGACGAAGCTCCATCCTTTGCCACTGTGAAACGCTGGTATAACGAATTTAATCGTGGCTCCGTTCGCTCAATGATGAAGTTCGTGAAGGTCGTCCAAAATCAGTTGTTGTGCCAGAAAACATTGATGCTGTGCAAAAGCCAATACTGAAAGATGGTCATGCGACATATTGTGAGTTTGTGGCAACCCTAGGCATTAGTTTCACCAGCATATATAAAATACTTCATGATTATTTAGCCGTGAAAAAGGTTTGCTCTCGTTGGATTCCACATAATTTGACGCAATCTCAAAAAGAAGCTCGTGTCGATTGGTGTACAAAAATGCTCAAGAAATACAATGGCGGTGCCTCAAAGACGTATATAAGATTTTAATAGGTGACGAATCATGGATCTATGCGTATGAGCCCGAACGCAAACAGCAGTCGACTGTATGGGTGTTTCAAGATGAAGCAAATCCAACAAAAGTTGTTCGCACTCGAAGCACTTCCAAGCAAATGGTCGCCTTCTTTTTCAGCAAAATTGGCCATGTGGCAACAGTGTCTTTAGGGGAACGTAAAACGGCCAATGCCGAATGGTACACAACCATTTGTTTGCCAGAAGTCTTCGGTGAAGTAAGGAAAACCAACAAGAACCGTAGGATCGTTCTTCATCAAGATAATGCGAGCGTACTCACATCTCGTCTAACAACAGAGTATTTGAAGGCTCAAAAAGTCGAATTGATGGGTCATCCGCCATACAGTCCTGATTTGGCACCCAATGATTTCTTTTTGTTCCACAACATCAAGAATAAATTGCGTGGACAACGATTTTCGTTGGCAGAAGAAGCCATTGATGCCTTCATAAACCATGTTTTGGAGGTGTCTCAAGAAGACTGGAATAAATGCTTTGACAAATGGTTCAAACGGATGCAAAAGTGTATTGATCATAAAGAAGAATATTTTGAAAAACAATAAAATAGTTTTCAATCAGAAATTACTTTGTTTTAATTATTAGGCTCAAAATATAAATAGTGCCCCTCGTATTGAAGCAAATGAAATGAACTCAATTTAGTATAATATTAAAATTACAATGAACAAAGTTTATTTTATTTGAAATATACATATTTCATTGTTTATCCGGGGAATGGATCCCAGTGGACTGCTGCTTTGAGGGCGTTAAAAGATATGAGCTGCGCGCGCCGTCGAGTAAGATTACAATGAGACGGTGAAGAATTATGGATGCCATGATAGTTCAGTTACGTCACCTGTAATCAGTGTAAAAATAATTACAGTCCGTATCAATATTTTTCGTAGCGCTAGCCGTGTTACGTGTATACATGTTCCTTTTTTTTACTGTTTTTTTTTATTTTCTTATTTTTTTTATAGAATTATCCGACTGTTTTTTTTTTAATTTTCTTTTTTGCATTTTTTTTATTTTTTTTATAATGCCCCCGCATTTTTTTTTTACATTTGCAACAAGATTTTCAAGAGGTAGCATAATACAGGAGGGAGCCTTCTTTGTTTTTAAATAGTTGGAGGATTAAATAGGGCAGAGGGCAGGAATTAGTGGAGTTTTGAGGTTTTTTTCTTTCTTTTTTTTACAGCGTAAAATCCAACTGCGAATTTAATACGTTCCATATCCGGGGTTGTCGCCGAAGCTTGTATCGCTCTGACCGAAGCCATTTTTGGAAAGTGAGGAGAGATGGGGATTCTTCGTGCAAACAGTAATGATATAGTGCCAATGTTAACCACACCTGTGTAATTTCGGTAGCTCCCTTCTGAAAGTCCCAAGCTAATAGGGCAGACGTAGTCCGATGATCCAAACAGCTGCCGATTAAATCACCTATATGTTTCTTGGTCCAATTCCAGATGTCCCTGATACTAACACAGGTGGTTATGCGAAGAATTTGAGTGTCCACACCACCACAACGCTTACACCAAGGTGCCGAGGATAAATTGTGTTTATATCGCTTGGACTCTGTGGGTATCAATTCGTTGATGAAGAAATAAAAGGAAACCTTCCACTCCAAGGGTATATAGTTTATCAGCAACATTTTCCATATCCGCTGCCATGGTGAATTAGGGTATTTCCGTTCTATCGCAGGCACTGTCATGGAATCTTTCAGCAACGTGGTATATAACGTTTTGGTGGTGGGAATACTCTGCGACGTATCTATCACAGGTAGTATTCTTCTATAGTCTTGTCAGAACCCGTTTGAAGTGTCCGGCAGCCGTCCCAACCATGTTCATACAAAACTGCACAACGTGATTGGCACCTTGTCTGTGGAGAGCACTCAATACAGAATGGAGCAACAAAGCCCGACATTTAATCTGCACATCAATAAGATTCCAACCACCCTCCGTAATTGCTCTGCGTAATTGGGGTCGGGCTACTTTATAGAAGTGATTTTTCCAAACGTAGTAGCCAAGTGCCCTTTCTAGTTGCTGGGAATATTGTGGTAACATCGGTATCACCTGGGCCACATACCAGAGTTTCCGGAGCACAAAGGTGTTAACATGCCAGATTTTTTGCACAAAGTTTAAATTCCGTGTCAACTGCGAGGTCATAAGAGAAATGCACAGAGGTACAAGTCGCTTCCAATTCTGCGCTATCAACCCTTCCAGCCTGGAGGTAAAAATAACGCCCAATATCTTCACTGAACTGCTACTGGTAAATCGAGCAGTGTCCGTTGGCCAGCTATTCAACGGTAATAATTGTGGCTTGCCATAATTTATCAAAGCTCCAGAGGCATCCTGGTATGTCGTTAATAGCGGCGCCAGTTTGTCAGGATCATCAGCATGAGCGAGAATTAAGGTGACATCATCAGCATAAGCCAAAATTCTTTCACAATTGAACGGATTATTGGAATGAGAAAGTAAAGTCGCCATGCCTCTAATCAGCGGTTCAACGCAAAAAGTATAGATCATAGAGAGGGGACATCCCTGCAGTATCGACTGTGTTATAAGTACTGGTCGCGTAAGAAAGTCATTAATTTGAACTCGGGAGTGCGCATCTCGATAAAGAGATTGTAGAACGCTTTGAAATGGCTGTGAAAATCCAAAACTCTTCAAAACACCCCATAGATAATCGTGGTTAATCCTATCAAAGGCGGCCATGAAATCCAAAGCCAAAAAGGCTGCCACCATGTTGGGATTCCGTTCAGCAGTGATAATGACATCTCGTAACTTCATTAGAATATGTGTGATCTTCCTCTCCGGTATACCGCACGTTTGTCCAAGTCCGATGATGTCAGGCAGATAGGTCTTCAACCTGTTAGCCAAGATCTTTGTGAACAACTTGTAATCCGCATTCAAAAGTGTAATAGGCCGAAACGATTTTAGTTCCGTTGTAACCGTCTTTTTAGGGATCAACACAATGATACCTTCATTAAACCCCGTTAAGGTGCCTGTATGACGCTGTACCTCCAACATGACGTCGAGTAAGATATCTTTAAGGATCTTCCAGTTGGCTTTGTAAAACCGATAACTGAATCCATCAGGTCCAGGCGCCGAGTCCAGACTGGCTGAGGCTAAGGCAACCCACAATTCCTCTGACGTAATCTCCTGATTTAAGACGGTATTGGCATCTTGCGATATCTGTTGTGTTATATGACGATAAACATCTTGCTGCGCAGAGACATCAACTTCAACCGCTCCAAATTTATCATAAAAGTGTTGATAGGCCTCCTAAAGTATGTCGTGCGTTGTTGCCAAGAACTCCCCTGTGGAAGCGCGTAAGTAGGAGATGTATTTCCGTTCACCACGACGTTTTTCAGACGCTATATGAAAAAGCGAGTTTTTCTGTTCTCGTACTACAGAAGGGTCGCCAGAACGCAGTTGTGCACCGTGATAAAGCTCCTCCTGAAGACAACACATTCTCCTCTGTATTGCAGAAAAGTGATTGGTCACGTCCTGTCCATGGCGTTGTAGGTCATATAAGTGATTTAACAAATCGTAATAATAGTGCAACAGTTGCCGTCTGTTCTTAGACTTTGCTATCCCTTCCCCTTTGTAAAAGTTGCGTATAGCCGGTTTAAAAGTATATAACCATTGATGCAGTTTATTGGGGGTTCGACGTTGAGCTGTTTTTGCCCATCTCGTCCACATATGGGAGAACTTCTCGGAAATTACTGAATCTTGAAGCAGCGTATTATTTAGTTTCCAAACGCCCTCCCCATCGTGGGTCTCCTCGCAGTGTGAGCTATTTTCATGATCAAGGAATGGTGGTCACTAAAGGGTACCGGATGAACTTGCATGGTCCGTACCATCTGCCGCATCGATTTACTCACATAAAATCGATCTATTCTCGAAGCACTATTATAGCGATGAAACGTATATTCAACCAAATTGGCATACAAATGTTCCCATGCGTCCCATAATTCCAAGGCTTGGCACACTCGGTCTAAAGCAGGTGACGGAAAATATTGGCCTGTCTGGTCCTTAGCACTGATGACACAATTAAAGCCCCCACCTAGAAGTAGTTTATCGTATTTATGCCGCAAAAAGAATGGCAGTTCCGAGGTGAGGAAAGCTTCACGTTCCTTCCTTCTGTTCGAACCCGAGGGTAAATATAGATTCACCAGAAGAATATTGCTGTCCTCCAATAATAAAGATGTAATCCTACCACTCAAATGCCTCTCCGCTAATCGAATACCATAAGACGAGCGGTAAACAATGGCTGTACCATGCTGGGAATCCCCAACATTGGAAATGTAATTATATTGCAGTCCAAAGAAATCTAGCTTGTGTTCATTATTCTCCTGCAAAAACAGAATATCAATGTCATTATCGTACACAAAATCTCTTAACAAAGTTTGCTTGGCTCTACTCCTGAGACAATTCACGTTCACGGTCGCGAAGGTTTGTAGTATCAACACCATTTAAACGAGGAGGATTACTTATTCACCGGCTTACTCGGTTTTTGGACTGTCTTGTCGGTGACGACGCACTCTTTTTGCGTTTTTCTAATCGAGGATCACGTTGGCTAACTATAACCCCATACACAGATGGCGTAGTGGTGACGGTATTCTCAGCTAACGAGTCATCTATCCGCACATCCTCCGCCATGGAAGAAGAAGCTGCTGATGCAACCTCTTCCGGCACGCTGACACCTGTTTCTGCCGACTCCACCACTTCCCTTACTGAAAACGTGTGCTCGCAAGTCGCACTAGTCTCCACCGCCTCTAAGACAGTCTGAGTTTCCATATTGTTGTCGTCGGACCAAGGTTGACCATCTACGACGACTGCTTCGCTTAGGTTTTCCTGCAAATTACCAGAACTGTCGTGAGCTACACCTGTGACGTCATCACTCTTCACATGTTCTTCAAAGGTGACATCGCGGCTATACTGCCGATCAGCCACTATCTCCACATTAAGCGACTGTTGACCAGAATCGGTTTCTGCCGCCGCTACCTGTTCTGGTAAGGGCATCCGTTGTTTTGGAAGCGTACCAGCAACCAATTTTGCCCAAGTGGGCGTATCCTTTTCAGCATTTAGCATTCGCGGCATTGGTCTCCTGGGGCACTGATTACGCAGATGACCGGCCGTATGGCATATGACACACGTAATAGGTTGGTCGGTATAACTCACCAAAGCGGAATAACCCCCGACATTCAGAAACGATGGTATATGTTTTTTCAATAACATATGTACAGTACGCACTCCATTGGTGACTTTGTAGCGATAAGAGGGATTCCAAATATCGTCACTCACCTGCAGCACAGTGCCATAAACTGCTAATGCCATATTTCCGGTTGGAAAAATTCAATGGCAAATTATACACTTTGATTTCCCGTCTTCCAAAACCGGCTACATCGAGTATCACCTTAGTCCGTTGTCCATTTGACAATACAAAACTAACTTCTCCATTTGACTGTTTTAAAACCTCCTCCACAATGTCTGGCGTGTTGCATTTAATGAAGATTTGTCTAGTAATACCATTAACTTGTAATCCAGTGACAGCGTCCTCTTCCAATTTTAGCGTATCAAAAATCCATTCATGTATCTCATAAGCCGTCGGTCGAATGATATCTCGTTCCACAAAACTTAACGACCAGAGTCGTAGGATGATCATCCATGTCGAAGTATGTCTTACACGTATATATACGGCTACGACAACACAGACGAGGCTGTGAATATTATAGCAAACTAGAAAAAGGAACGGCGTAAAGTAATATGTAAACACACCGACCGGTTGAACTGCTAGCCACACACGCACACAGCGAACAACCTCTCGGCACGCCAGCTACTGCGCGACTGTTCCTTCGTTCGGGTTGCCTCGAATACACTCAGCAGTAGAGTGGGCGGCCTATTCATGCAATCTCAGGGGCTTTAGTCAGAAAATACTGAAAACCCGTAAGATTAATAAACCCCCTTGTGCTCAGCATACAATGAGACTCGTTAGACTTTCCGGTATCCTTATTAATATCGTAGGTTAAGTGGCACTTGCTGCTAGAATTATAATTTAAGAGATCTTTTCAGTAGATGCCGGCCCTCGTAGCCGTGGTCGCTGAAGTGTATAGCTTCGGCGCTTCGCCAAGCTGAGGGTCGCGGGTTCGAGTCCCGCCATGCGCATGGGTGTTTGTGTGTGTGTAATTTCAGTAATAAGTGGTAAAAGACAATAGTCAATCACAGTATTGAAAAAATTAGGTAAATCGTAATCTCTTAAGCCACGTAAAAATAGTCATAGCACGTACAATATCATGGTAATGCGGGATTACTTGTCCCCTGTATTTCTCTAACATGTATAGTCTGAAAATTAAATTAACATCTTTATTACAAAATAGCAGAAAGATATACATGCTTTGTAGTAGTCTTAATGCAAATGTATTACAATAATTAACTGCATATAAAAGTTTATATTCCATATTAACCCATTAATTTTATTGGCTCCTCTTTGTTTCTGTTGTCTGAATACGTAATCTATGAAGAAATAAATGTAAACCGGTAGACTAAAGTGAGACGTCTAAAACACAAGGATTACATCACCTTTACCAGCAAAACATAATTGGCTCAGACCACTTTCATAGTACTTCAACAAACCTCAATTAAAAAGGCAGAGTAGGTAAATATAGAAATAATTACTATGTTCTCACTTTAGAAAACTCCAATATGTTACATTCGCATGACTCACAATACCCCCATCGCTTATTGGTGGGTTTGCAAGTTATTCTTACGAAAGTTTATTTTCCTATCTACTACATTTTAATCGAGGTAAACAGTTTTGGAAATAGCTACATTATATTATATAGATACTTCGTCATAGATACATGAGTATAGCAATAGTCATAGGTTTTAGAACTGGACGTTAACTTGAACATTCCAGACTTTCCATGACATCATGATAAAGAATTGAAAATCGACAAGACTTTAAAAATTTACTAAGCATTGAACAATTCGGCGCATTAATAACGGATATCTCGGAAATGGCTGCTGCCCCAAAAATGTCGTCGTTTCTGACGCTCCCCATATAATTTACTCGTATGACCTGAAGGTATACCTTATTCCACCAAATGATGGTTGCATCCATTTCTGAGGTGGAAGCACCCTGCCCAAAAAAATTATTTGAAATGAATTGTATGTCTTAAAGAGATCTTCTTAATCGAAACCAAAATATGGTTACCTTCATTATTATTTTTTTTAAATAAGTAAGAAGCAAATCAATTGGTGCAGTTTCAAATTTTATTAAGAGCAGAATTGTAATTATAATGTTTCAAATTGTTCCTTTCGATAAATAAAATATTTTATGAATGTTAGTTTTTAAAATACTTATAAAAAGGTGTAGTACGTTTTCGTCTATCGCTTGCCGTTTATCTGTTATACAAGATTATAAAAAATACTTTTGGAGAAGTTCACAGGGTATACACTTTGTCATGCAAATATTGTAAATATATGGTATTTAATCAATCGTTGGAACCATTTTTTATAAAATCAAAAACATTAAAAAATGTTCCATGCAAAGAGTAGTTTGGGGTGGTGGGATTTTCTTGAAAATGTTCATGTCGCATCTTTGGAAGGTACGGAATATAAATACCAAGTTTGGTGTTTGTCCAACTTTTCGTTTTTGAGTTATCGTAATCACAGACCTTATAGATGATTTTCTTGAGTTCAAGGTTCCTAAAAATTGTATTTCTAGTGAAATATCGGTATCGAATTTTTGGGTGAAATATACAATACCTTCTTTAGCTACTATGTACGTGGTAGGGAAAGTAAAATTAAACCCTAAAATTACAAATTTTTATGCCAGCATACGGTATTTCGTGTTTTAAAACCGACGGGAACAGCAACACAACTTCAGTTTAGTTGGTCCGTCTACAAACAGGAAAAAATGCCTGTCCCTCAAAATGCAGAGTCCCTGCAATGTGCATGAATAGATCCACTGCTCTGTAGCTATCCGAGATAACCTGTACGTCGTCTGAAGGATATGTTTGAAATATTCCAATTCTTCTTACCCCCCTCTCCACGTCGTAAGAGCTCGTTATTACTGCTAAATCTTTGAATCCTGTTACCGTATGTTTTATGTAACTAAGCACTTATTGCTTAATTTGAAATCATCCTAGTAGAAAAACATTTTCTAAACAATCTATAAACATGTTTTGGTTCTGATAAACCCAAATGTTTATTTTTTAACTAGAGGTTTTTTAATAAACTGTTGTTCCTAATTAAAGGGATGGGAGATAATACAGCAAAACCGTTAGGGACAATTACAACCCGGCTCCATCACTACAATAGTCAAGTCACCTGTTGCCATTGTACAGATATCCACGTATGTAATGTTATTCATATAAACGTTTACTCTTCTTTACACTTTACCTTAATCACTGTTTATAAACTATTTTAAATTATGGGGTATGGAACCTTAGATGTTAGGATGGATCATATTTTGTTACTAAGCAGTCTATGTGGAAAAATGATGAATTGCATATTTTCGAAGATACTGAATAAATACTTCATAAATTGGGGAGCCCTAAAACGTTAACAGTGAATACTCTGAAAGGGTTCAAGGTACGATAAAGGTTGCATCGGTATTTAGCCTTTCTCAGTAAGTTTTTGTCTAAGTCTTATGGTTTAAAAGTACACAACATTCAAACAAATGAGGGGAAATTCATAAGTTATTTAGGGAAATTCAAAATAAATCTGATTTATTATACAAATATATTTATATTAAATACATTATAACTTAAATTTCTGTTAAGATCTTTAGTAATTTGTGTGAAAATACAAAATTTATTTTTCTCCATTTAAATATTTGTCTTTGATGGGAAGGGTCTCATGTAAATAACTACGTTTCATCCAAGGACACTTGGTAGAGATCTGGGTTCAAAAATTTATTTTTGTTTTTTGTTGTACTGGATTATAAATGGCACAAACAACATGGCTTTGTAATTTTTTGTTATTTGCACCTTTAAAGGGGTCTCATTATCCAAAGATGTTATAGTATATTGGTATGTTGAAGAAGTTTTGTATTTTTATTGTATTGGTATTGTTCCCACGTTTAAAATATTAACTTTGTAATTTTGACTGTTTCTTTAAATATTATATATTTATGTTTGCCTCGGCTGCGTCCGTGTTTATTTTTAGAGTCATGAATGTCTTAGCAGGGAGTGGCGCGACTGAAGAATGTGGGCTTACACAGATTATAATTTTACTTCACTCCTTTTATTAATGCTTGACACGATTTAAATAACACTTCACTGATATAGAGAGAGAGCTGTTAGATTTTTTATTAATTACTTGCACTTTTTAACACGTAAACTATTTTTGTCTCACACAAAATACGCATTAAATTTCTCGAGGACACATCTCGCGTCCGGTTAGGAACACTGTCTACAACCAACTGAGTTCTGAATTTGTAAATTTTGCTATATTTCAGTTTTTAAATGGCTAATCCTACTCTAATAGAATACTTTCATTTAACTAAAGCTTTTTCTGGTTGTTGATTGGCTATTTATAAACTGTCACAAAATTTACATTATTGTTGTCCAATAATGACTAGTAGCATTATTAAACTTTCTTACTCATTATTGCCTCAAGTTTACCTCATTGTTAACAACTTTTAACCTATTATTCTCACAGCTCCTACATTATTACACATGTATACAATAATATAAACATATACAATGACTGTAATATAGGCTTTTTATACCTTATTAGATACACATATTGCTTTAAGGCGGGCTGTTATTGAATTTTATATTATATAATTTGACTGAAATCATTTAAGTGTTAAAAATACTGCCCTATGTAACAATGTGCTTACCTTATTTTCTGCCATTTTCCGTAAGTTTTGTTTTTTAAACTTCAGGTGCAGTTTTCTCAAAATGTATTTAACTTAGAAGTTTGAAATGTTTATGGTTGAACAGCATGGTTAGTTGCATCTAATGGTTTAAAGATTTTGATCCCTAATTACACGGTTTTCACGAAAAAATTGTAAATATTAAAAAATTATACTAAAAAGTTATTCTCTTTGGAATATTTTTATAAAATTAATTTATTCCCACAAATGGATAAATAGTGAACCGGCTATCTTAACATACTTATAAAAACTCCTAATAAAATTGGCGTAGTTATGAACTTTATTTTCAGAGAAAAGTGTACCTATAAATGAAGGTAACATTTTCATAGAAATCACTTTACGATATTTAAATATTTTCATAATTAAAATATTTAAAGCTGGCTAAAATCTTGATACCAGGATACTCGTAAAACCTTCATTGTTCTATATGGTGTAATTCCAGAGAAAACTTACTTTCTCTCAATTACAAAAAAGAAACGTAAAAATACTCTGCGATCTCTACCTAGTGCCCAAGGCTGCCTGACTTCTGACTTGAGGGTAAACTAAACACCCTATCCCACCAATGTTAAGTCTGCTAAATTTATATCCATTATCTCAAACTAATTCAGATATCGGACTGGCATTTTTACAGGATGTAGGTGAATGCTTTCTTAGTTCACTGACCTTTTATTCCAATAACATTGCTTGGTAATTAAAGTACGGATATTTTCTTAATTTTTTCACATTTTGATTAAAAGTTATCGTCAAATATCCTTATTGAAAATAACAAATCATCTTCTTAACATCGAAACAACACTTAGGTGTGTTTTTTTATCATCCTAATATTTAATTCAGCTATCTTTAATAGTTTCTGAGAAAACAGCTCATTTATACCACAAAATGTCATTTACAGAACAAATCAGATGTGCTACACTCACATGACTTTCTCTACTCTTGTGCAAACTATTTTTACAAACGCTTATTTTCCATATGCTTCATGTTAATCGAGATATCGAGATGTTAATCTTATTGATAATTTTCTTGTAGATGCAAGTGGAATTGGTAGGCTTTAAGCTATAGTCAAATATTTTAAGAGCTGGTTGCTATGTGGAGTATTCCATATTCTTTGCATTACCAGGACAAAAAAATGAATAACGAATTTGAGAAAAAGTATAGGTATTGGAAAATTTAAGCAATATCTCGAAAATGGTTCACTCAACAAAAAAATGTATACGACATAAGTTATGTATTTTAACGCGATCTACATTTTTGTGTAGTAACATTTTGTCTATCTCTTATGGTTTACCAGTTATGCAAAAGTCGTTCACAATGAAGAATACTTTTGGAGACATTCCCAGAAAATTCGAGATATACATTTCATTTGTCATGAAAATATTTTAAACATATGATATTTTAATCAAAATTGTTCGAGCCATTTTTGAGAAAATTAAAATTTTCGAAAAATGTTCCATGTAAAGGGTAATCTGGGGTGGGGGGATTTTCTTGAAAACCTTCGTGTCGCATCTCTGGTAGATACTGAAGCTAAATACCAAGTTTGGTGTTTATCCGACTGTTCGTTCCTGAGTTATACTGTTCACAGGCACAGACACACACACGGACATGTTTCCAAAAATGCATTTTTTTGGATTCAGGGGTTCTCAAAACATATATTTCCGGCGAAATCTTAGTATCGAATTTTTGGGTGGAATACAATACTTCCCCTACTTACTATACTCTACGTAGTAGAGAAAGTAAAAACTGTTCACAGCAAAAATGGAGAAAATATCTCCCATATATTTGTAAAGAATGAAACATGGCTTAAGCACGCAGATGCTGCATATATAACAGTACTTTTGTTCTGAAGGGGTGCAAAATTCACAGTGCAAAATGGTAGATGCATTTCCATTTTATAAATATATTTAGAGTATAAATATGGTACTTCAATGATAAAGTATATGAAAACTTAATCAGAAAATTTCAATTAATAACACTTTATAAAAACAGAAAATGTAAATTTTTGGCAATTTTCCCTTCAAGTATAAAGTTTGATCATAGGCATTTTCTTTTTACAGCTATACTTAACACATACACGCCGTTTTCTAAAGGAACCTTCTTGGATATCAGAACACTTCAGAATGAAATCTCTAGCGTAAATTTTTGGGTGGAATTTTACAAGTTGTAAGTGAAATCGAAGTGAATAAACAAATGATAACCTTTTGAGCTTTAACTACTAAGAGAGGTGTGATACCTGGAAAAGTCGGAGATGCAACAATGATCAGTTAATTTTCTGCTCTGTATGCTGGTGGTAGTTTAGGAATGGTGTGATCATACCTGCCTATATGAAATATTAGATCTTTTATAATTTTATTTGTTTTTCCTTATTCCTGCTACTAATATTTCTAAAAGTAGGAAGCATTTATTTTATTTCTCATTAAGTATATAAAATATAAATTTACATATTCTAACATGCATACACGTACTCGAAAAGCTTCCTTCACCTTATGTTTCTCTCCTCCACAATGCGAGGACAACTCATGACTTCCAAATGTGGACTATGCCCTCCCTCAGACTACAAAATAACTAATTTGTATCTATACTGCCTGTTCAGCGACGTTAAGGCTAGTGGGGTGGGGTTGTTTATCTCTCAGGTGGGTGGGGTATATATCATGCTGAACTCCTGCCGTGCGTGGCGTATACATTGGAAAACAGCCAACAGTATTTCGCTATTGTCCATCTTTAACCTTGCTTACCTCATACCAAGTAAATACTACCTCTTTCCAGGAGCCAAACCCCTACCTGCTTGGAAGGTACCCACCCACCCACTAGCTAAAGCGTCGCTGAACGTTCACAGTATTAACACTAAGGTAAAGTTATCGTACCTAACGGAAAAACGAAGTTAAAATTATAGGAAATTATGCAAACGCAAATGACGTAATTTGTGCAATTCGTTTTCCATAGGAAACGATCGAGAAAGTAAAAATTACCAGTTTATAGGAACCGTACTATCTATGAGCGCCTTGGTCATATGTGGTGGATTGCCTATAGTAATAGGGATCCTTAACCCCAACGTTTCTAACTTCTCTGCTATAGCTGCGGAGCTACATGCTCTACAACACGCGGGAAGGGGATTGCATTTTATTCGTTCTGCGTGCGTCATGCTAGCTCTCTTCATCCCTACCGGCAGTTCACCTCATTTCAATTTGTACCTGAATTGCTAGTAGTGGTGCTATATATATTTCCACGGTTGTAATGCACAAGAACGATAGAAATCGGCTTCTAACAGGTTACTCTCTTGCAGTACTACTAGGCCATATCTATTTGCAGATTTCGCTTTTACAACAAATCTGCTATACACTTAAATCTGCCTATAAGGACTTAAGTCTAAATATATCAGAAATGTAAGCATAGTTTTAAACTTCAAGAGCATTTGTTTCGTTGAGCGCCTTAAGATTCATAAACTTTAGGACACACTCTATATATATGTTTCTTAATATTATATCGATTTCAACTAAATAGAAACAACTCTTTCTATAAATTCTCTTCAGACTTTTATATATAAACTTTAAATCCATAAACACATCCGTCCAAAAATTATAAACGTTTGTCTCCACATAACAACTACCCTTAATATTGAATCAATTTCAAACAAATTTAAATGTAATTATAAAATATCAACGAAGTTTTAAGACACTCCTTTTATTTTACACAGGCTCTAATCAAATTTGACGTAGTAGCGAGCGCACCTAATATAACAGCATTCAGGGCTTTAGACGACCCAACCTGCTCCTACTTCTGGTAGCTAACTTCAAAGCAGACACTTCTTGAAGAGAACGAGAAACTAAATGTTACGTAGCTCTTAACGTAATATTTCGAAGGACCGGCTAAACATTTCAGTGTCGTCCTCCGTGGTGTAGTGGTTACGATGCTAGCCTCCAGCTCCCCAGGTCGCGGGTTCAAATCCGGTTCAAACTTGGCGGAGAGCGCTGAATTTTTTTCGGGCGTGAAAATCCTTAGCATGGCTTCCTTCGGAAGGGAAGTAAAGCCGGTGGTCCCGTGTAGCAGATTTACGGCACGTAAAAGAACCTCAAGCCTAATAAAGGGGCCTCTGAGGAAAATTACCCCTCTTCCGCTCCCAATGCAGAATGAGACGCTAAGGACCACAGCAGTTAAAGAGTATCCATAAACAAAGCTAAATTGTTTGTAAGTGCAGTTGATCTGTGCATGCTTGACTATAAAGAGAGGTAGATTTTCGCTGTCTGTATCATACGAATTTAGAAGTGTGATGAGCGGGGAGAGGAAAGGCTGATACCATGGAAGGGGAAGAGTCGTAGCTGCTAACTACGGGACTCTTGCCTTCAGTAATGGTACAGCCAGGGTAACACCGACAGTCGGTTATGAAAGATCGCTTTAGATCCTGTAAAGGGGATTATTTTATTTATTATCAGAAATAAACTTCAATTTTAATGCTTCTGCCCTGCTTCGCTACCAGTAATTTCTCCTCTTAATTCCATTATGTATACAAGCTGTGCTGATAATGACGGAATGCAATGCAAAGTGCTTAAAATGAAACACATTTGAGCTATGCCTTTAGACATAAAAGTTAAGAGCTGCCCTCTCTGTAGTTGCAATAGTTCATAACTATCTTATAATTAAGCATTTATGAAAGCGGCGTGTTAATTATTCTATTGAATGTATTAGGATTACCTTCCCATTTTCCTATAGACTCTTCATATAGTCTCCATTATATCGTACAATTCTTTCTATACTAATGTAAGGCACCGGATGCCACCAGCAGCGTATTTTTATAGATATACTGTTGTTGTTGCTAACGATTTCATGTCTTGATGTAAATCCTAGCATGGATCTTTTCATCTTCCAAAACAAGCCAAAATCACAAAATGATATATTAAAGTAATAATTGTATGTTCTAATACTTTCCAATAACAACAGTAGCTATTATTTTATAGCGAACGTTGTCATAGATTACAACCAGCTGCCTTTGCAGGAGTTCGGGTCCCTTGCGGAGAATTGTGGAGACCGACCTTCATACTTTTGAACGTAGTAATATCTCATACTTCCCATAGTTTACTATGTTATTTCACGGCGTTTCTACTTGGTCTACTTGAAGTCTCAGAAACGAAAGCTGCTTTGAAGGTATAAACAAGAGGGCAGAGGGCAGCAATAACGCATCTTAGTTACGTTAATATAGTAATACAATTATTTTTTACGCAGAATTACCAATCCATAATTATGTCACTGCCCTCGTAGATCCAAAATCTTTGTTGTGTTTCACCAAACAGTCCCACAATTCCTTTTGGCTTATTCACCTACTTTCCAGCACAAGTATGAAGACCCCATCAGAGCACACCTTTGTTTTCCCTGCATGGTGTTTCCAGCAGGAATGGCTTTCTAATGTATATTTTTTATTGTCAGTGTGAATGGAAACAAGCATAAACACGATTTGTTCACAATAATGGGGTTCTGGATATCAAACTCTGATTATGATGGAAGTCCTGGTTATGATGTTGCTGGTTATAAAAGTTTAACTCAACAGAACTTTAGTGTTGAGGATCTTCGTACATAGATCGTTTGTTTCACGACGTGATTTTACATAGGACGCACAAACAGTGTGAGCCATGCATTAACTGTATAATTAAATAAAAATTACTTTGTAATTAAAACCAAAAGGTTTCAAAAGAGTAATAGAGTTAAACCCCATTTTTGTGGATAAAACGTTTTATTATATTAATTTGTATTAAGATTTTAAATCAACATCTTATTTTCAAACAAATATATGTTTATTCGGTAATTTTTGAAGACTTTTGATTGCATAAATATGTTGTTTGGATTCAGATTATACCCAGTAACATTGTTCTGCTACATTGCTATGTAAAGCACATTCTTTTTATTTTGCCCGCTTTGTTTTCCTCTCTGTATTGCACTACGTGGCATGACACTTTAATTTTATATACGTTTATATGTCATGATGACAACCTAAAATTAAATGCTTCAAAAATGTTGGTCACTCGAGATGTGTATAAAGAATTCAGAGTTCAGACACAAAAATTCATTTAAATAGCTTTTGGTAAATACTAAAGCGTTCTATTCAGTAACCGATGCAAGATGTCACTATAGGACATTAGTACATCCTGGCATTCTATCGCATCCTCAAATTCTTTTTTATCCTGAACTCGTAAGGAAAGGGGCAGAAACGCATTTCATTCCAGACTTTTGTGCAACTAAGCAGAGGATTTTAGTAGTTTTAAAAGTACTTATATAATACAGAGATACAAATACGCAATAACGGATTTAATCCTTAAGATCTGGATTTTTAGGTCTTGTTAGCCTTGGTTTTAGGTTTTCTATACCCTTGAAATGGCTTTGTTTAAGGTCTCTTCGTTGAAAATAGGTTTATTTTAAATTAATTCTAACACCAATGTTTTAGTAACATTTATTTATAACTTTATTTCACAAATTTACGCCTTATTAAAAACATAAAACACTCAGAATAAATTATATTTACTGAGTGCCTTGTTTGTATTTGTTAACAATTCAATGGATAACCAAAAGCATATTCAAATAATTATCTAGTGCCAATAATTTCGTATTTCATTTTCTATTTTTCTTATTTGAATAAGATTTATTTAATTCCTAATATTTTACCCTGTGAAAAACACACTCACAAGAAAACATACAAATAATGGATTTTACTGTTTCTTTTTATTTTATTTCGGCATTACAACAGATATCCAAATTTTGTGGCATGAACGATTTCCTATTACCACATAGAACATTCGTAATTTAAGAAAACGTTCTCTTCACAGAACTTAATGCCACTGAAGCCTTAGTCATAAATGATAATGCTCTGGGCATTAGGGTTAATTTTTCTGTACAGTTTTCTCTCTGCAGTACTGAACAAATTATCTTCATGCCTTCAAAGTCAGGATTGCGAAAAATATGCAACTCCCAGGGTCTGGGTACTTCCTTTCATGAAACATTGTCAGTAATACCAAAGTCTCTTTGAGTATCAGGGCTGAACTTTTCAAGCAGAGAATAGCTTCTTGTATATAAAATAGGATCGAAGGATGAAATTGCACACAATGACACTAATATGGCCATTTACTGGTTGCCATCGTGCTATCATTTCTCTCCATCAGTGTTTCGATCTGTTGTTGAGCTCGTCTTCAGGGCTGCACTGCACCGCATTCTGCGAATTTATTATTTATATTGCGACTTTGTTCAGTTTTTCAACTGATACTTCTCTCTGGTTCAGCTTTGATCTGGTTCAACTTCTCTGGGACTTCACTTAGTTCACACTGTCACTTCACTAATGTGAACTAGTACAATTTCCCAGCCATTTCACATTCTGCGTGACGTAACCTCTTCTTCCAGAAGGTTCACTCGTTGGGGGAGTCGAACACAGTACTTCTACAATCTCTCGCTCCGCAGTAGCACTCGCTGCGTGTCACAGTAATCGTCACCAACTCGCTCGGCATTAAGCTTAAGGTTATAAATTGAATTATAATTGATTTTGAAAAAAAACCTAGAAAAGGGAGAACCGCACTTGATGTCGCAGCAGAAACGCGCACATCAACTTGCTTACTTCCACACTGACCGACTCAACTGAGTGACTCTTCTCGCGAGATCGCTCGCTTATATAGCCAATGGATCTTCCACAAAACTTTCTAAAACTATCTGGACACACATACTGGAGGTGGGGGAAAAGAAAGCTCCAGAAGATTCTGGTTATCTGCCGATAGCGTTTCTAGTGTTTACGCCGGGCGAGGGCGCAACTTACCTTTGTTTATCTCCGACTGGCTGGCGCCAACCTTCCGATAACTTGGACCATAGCCAGTGCATCACAATATTAGAGGACCCGAGAAATACCTCTACCCAGGGTGACAATCTGCAGCATGCGGCTCGTTGGAATCCTGAAGACGATCTCAACAAGAAATCGAAACTTTTTAAACAAGCTAAATCAGAAAAACAATAGAGCTATTTACTAATCAGAAAATCGCTGTTTGTCACTCAAATTGTCCTGTTTTGAAATGAAGATACCCATCTGTGAAGTTTCTAAAATTCAAAATTTCAGTTGTATTCTTTTTAAATTTTAAAACAACAATCAGATTTTCGAATTTCATGCACATTCTTAAATTAATTACACAAATGTTAATTTTTGCTTTTTCACTGTTTTGAAAAATGAGGCACCTATTTTTTTATCATATTCTATAATTAAATCCTCTAAAATGTAAAGGTTAATTCTCAATATTCTCTAGTTTGGGAGAGAAAAAGTTTTAACTATGAGATTTAAAATTTTTGCTTAAAAATGTATACAATACGAGTATTACGGTTTAATAACATTACAGCAAAGTATGTACAAAACTTCATCTCATGTTTATAACGTGTTATTTACATTCATTTATACCAAAACGTACATTGTGTGAAACAATTTGATAGTGCAAATTACTGACAAATGAAAAAGGGGGAGAAGGGAGTTTAAAATTATAACGCTGAAATAACATTGTTTAATGCTATTTAAAATGCATTTAATATATATACAGGCCCTCCTTTGTCTTTTACTGCTTCTCTGGAGCTAATTTATTATCGGAAGATAATTTTAAAATGCCGTGCAGTTATAAAAGCTAAATAGAACCCAAGTAAAATGTTTGTAGTGTTAAATATTGTTACATGCTGGGGCGAAGGCCAAAAAGGTTACCAGAAAATGATTAATTTAACTCACCCCAACATGCACATTGGGAGCGCAACTCGCTGGCAGCAAAAAGTCCGGGACCTTGGTGTGTAGATTTAAGGCGAAGGCGTGGGATTTATATTACACTGAAGAATTACATAAAACACATTACCTTCACATACCTGGGATTTATTCACAAACGTTTGGCGACTCTACATAAAGAACAAAGAAACAGGACGGAGGAAGATGCCACAAACCGTAGAGCGGCCACACACACATTTGACTCCAACGACCACTTCCACTGGAGTGATGCTATCTTACCCCCACCAACCGTGTCTAGCCGAAACCAGACAGGTCTGACGTCATACCAGACAGTTTCAAACAGATCTTTCCTTTTGCGTGACCCTCGCCGAAAGGAAAGACCGTTAAGCCGAAATATAACTAAGGAGAGGCAATAATGCTACTCTGGTAGTAACAATACAACACACTAGTGCGTCTGGTAATGACAATAAGATTAATAATACGCTACAATATTTATGAATTTTGGTAATTTTGGGCCTATTTTTACAGATGGGTATTATTAATAAGGGACATGCCACTTTACTCCATACTATTATTAACAGAATTTATACCACCTATATGAGACAGCAATTCTGAAACAGTAAGAGGACCTTAAACTGTCAGAGTAAAGCGGAAAGACCGTTGCCTTGAATCTGATGTATGGAACCATCTGCTTTAATGCGCTGGTAGACTCGGTCGGCTATTTACCGCACGGCTATTCATTCCAGTTTAGTGTAAACGAAAGTGTTCGCTATCTTCTGCACCCAAAAGTTACACTGTTGAAGTACGCAATGTGAGAAACTTGCCATAATTTAGAACTGAATTATCCCAGGATATTCCTCTTGGATTTAATAAAACTCTGCCCCATTCAAGCATAACTACAACGTGACTGATTGTCATTTAAATTCGGTAGTAAAAACCAAGAAAACATCTAAACTCTTACATTCACATGACTTTCTCTATCCAATATTTTATAAACTATTCTTAAAAAGGTTCTTTCCTTCTAGTCCACATAATATAGATAATCGAGGTAAATGTGTTAAGAAATGATTCAACTACATTGCGATCAGGAGCATACATGTTGGTAAGATGTTTAAAGATGTTAATAGTTACATTCATATGACCTTAACTACGATCTATCGTTCATTAATACTATGGAAGTTATTCTTACGAAAGGTTGTTTTTCTATCTACTTCATTTAAACCGAGATAAACCTGTGCAGAAATAGCTACATTACAAATTTCGTTATAGATACAAAGGAAACAGCAATAGTCAAATGTTTAAGAACTGGGCACTATACGCTGCCCTTACTCTTCCCAGGCAATCACAAGAAACATTTTGCTTTGCTGCGAAGGTCCACCGGGCAAGAACCAAAGACCAAGGCCCCTCCTAACAACCCAGGATCAGCGCCATCCGAGCGGCTCTCCAACCGTGGGGTTTTCACATGAGGCCAATACTTGTTTCCTAAAAAGGCCCCTCCGCTTTCGCGGGATTGGTACCGAAAACCCCGGTACGGCCGACAGCAATCTAGCATGCCGTCTACCAACTCTCACTCATGGTTGGTGCCGGAGAACATCGAGGCGTCTCACAACCCCGCCTGGGCGGAAAAGCCAGCCATACGTACCCAATAACCCATGGGTATCGGGAACCACTGCCCCGCCGAGTCCAACGCAATCCGAACATATCCCTGTCGGGAGGGACTCGAATGTTCGGCCCAGCGTCAGAAGTACCACGAGTGCTGGGGTCCGCAGCACCCGCACCACGGCAGCTGAAGGGCTCGGAACCCCTCCCCTACGGTAAAAACCTCAAGAAACAACTGAATGTCGATAGAACTTGAAAATAATAATGAAGTACTGAATAAATCGAACCATTAATAACGGATATCTCGGAAATGGCTGATGACACAAAAAGTTATTTGAAAATATCATATATTTTAAAGACGTCTAATTGTGTATTGCACTTTACAAGTCATGTTTATCAGTTATACACGATATTATATAAAATTCCCTCCGAATGAAGAGGAGTACACAGGTTATTAAATGCAAATTTAATAATTTTTTGATAAAATTAAAAATTTCGAAAATATTCAATGCAGATAAAGGGTAGTTGGGGTTGGGATTTTCTTAAAAAATTTCGTCTGTATATCTTTGGAGGATACTAAACATGAAATAACAATTTATGCAACTTGGTTTTTGAGTTATGCTGTTCACACACACACGTATTTTTTTTAAAGATTATTTTTTATTCAGGGGTCCTCGAAAGATATGTTTCCGAAGAAATTTTGGTATCGAATTTTTGGGTGGAATGCAATACCTTCTCTACCCACTATGTTCATGGTAGAGAAAGTAAAAACTGCACGCATCCTACATAGTTACCTTGAAATTCTATTCATAGCACAACCACTAGAAACATGCAAATGGCAACTTACTCTTCAAATAACCAGGAGGTACCTGAAAATTCAAACCAATAATAATGAATATTTAGGAAATTCTTATGTTATAGAGATATTAAATTTGACGTAAATTCCGCGTTTTAACACATTTTTTTCGGTACTAAGCCTTTGTCTATCTCTTACGGTTTAACAGTTATGCAAGGGTATACAGAATTCTTTCCAAATGCGTATTTAAATGATAATTGGGGTGGGAAGATTTTCTTGAAGTTCGTGTTATATCCTTGATAGATGTTGGACAAATATTAAGTGTGGTACTTATCGGTTTTGAGTTTCTGTTCACTCAAGCAAACACGGAACTTTTACTAACAAGGTTTTGTTTATTCAAGAGAATCAAAACATGCATTTTTGATGAAACCTCGATAGATTCTTAGGTAGAATTCAATGCTTCCTCTACTTACTGCAAATAAGGGCACAAAAAGTAAAAAGCTAGTCAATTGTGAGGATTATACTTCCAGCCTTTCTTGGTAATATGATTCTCTTATAATGTTATTTTTATGTAGGAACATAATGCTCACTCATCTGCGGAAAAATTTTCGATACAAAGGTTAAGATTAAATTTTAATGTAAGCCTGAACGTATTGCCATGAATGTTTTGGAATCTCTGAATGATGTAAAGACAGATAATTATAATGAATTCGAAATTTACTTCTTCTTCTTCTTTATCTGTGTAACCTCCTCATATGTAGGACCTACAGGCGGGTGCCTGGAGTCAGAGACCCGTCGAGGAGCAGACACTCATGGATCAGACAGAATATCCAGGATGGGTGATCAGCCCGATGCCTGGTATGGGAGGAAGTAGATGAAACGAAATGATGGTGAAATGGATGAAAGGAATGGAGATGGTGGAGCCGTTGGTGGAATGAATGGCGGGAGAAACCGGAGAAAACCCGCCCAGACGCCGCTTTGTCCACCACAAATCCCACATGCGGGTCCCTGGGATTGAACCCGGGCCGCCTCGGTGAGAGGCGAGCGGTCGGAATTTACTTGCAAAATTAAAAATATCTTATATTACATTTACATGAGTTTCTCTATTCTCGGTCACTTATTATTGATATACAAACTATTCTTACTAAAGCTTACTTTTCTATCTACTTCATTTTAATCGAGATAAACCTTTGCAGCATTAGCTACATTAACATTTGTTATACTAGATGATATATGCTCACCGTGAGTTCCATACTCTTTCATGACATCGCGAGAAACAACTGAAAATCGACAGGACTTCAAAGAAAATGATGAAGTATTGAACAATTCGAATTGTTAATAGCGGATATCTCTGAAATGGTTTATGGCACAAAAAAGTTATTTAAAATAAATTGTGTATTTTAAGACATATTTCGCTTAACGTTTACCAGTTATACAAGATTATATAAAATTCCTACCTAGTGAACAAGGACTTCACAGGATGTTTCCAGAAAATTCAAGATATACATTTTGTCATGTAAATATGCTAAATATATGATATTTTAATCAAAATCGTTAGAACCATTTTAATAAAACAAAAAAGTTTCGGAAAATGTTCCATGTAAGGGGTAGTTAGGGAGTGGGGATTTTCTCGAAAATCTTAGTGTCCATCTTTGGAAGATAGAAATCTTAAATAATAAATTCAGGATGCTGCATCACACTTTAAAAGAGCGATCCACAGCCTTTGAAAGCATCAGTTGATCCAGACCTCAAACAGTAAGCTACATGCTACTAGACAGGAAAACCCCAGTCCCTTCCCATATACTGCCTTGAACCGCCAAGACCAAGCAATTGCTGCTAGATTACGAATCGGACATACAAAACTCACTCACCTCTACCTCTTCAGCAAAGAACCGCCTCCTGAATATAGTTTCTGTACTACAAGACTCACTGTTGAACATCTACTATGCAAATGCCAACAACATAACTACAGCAGAACTGAAAGGATTTCCTCCTACCGCCATACTGCAATAGATACTCAAGTGACCTATCTAAAATTAAAAAAATTCCTGCATAATATTGGTATTTTTAACAAAATATAAAATGTTTCAATATAATATTTAATACTTTGTCGTTCATACTTGAATACCAATCTAAATATTAATATTTATTTTACCATGTTAAAATTAACGCTGTAATTCCATTATGTATTTTATGTTCTCTTTATATGTTCTTTTTGTGAACATGTAACTGTTTCTCTAATTATGAATTAATGTAATTAATTAATGAGTCGCATATGACCATGCAGTTAACGCGACTTTAAATACATTTTTAAAAAATCTTAAATACTAAGTTTTGGTATTTATGCTAGTTTTGTTTTTGATTTATGCTTTTCACAGACACAAACACGTATCCAGTTTTTTAAAAATGTTTTTTGGATTCAGATATATGAAAACTTTCCGATGAAATCTCGACATCAAATTTTTGGGTAGAATGCAACACTTCCCCTAATTACTACACTAGTAGAGAAAATAACACAAGCAGATTCTTCTCTTGCTTATCTCTCTACACATTTTAGCAAAATATTTACATGAAACGCTTCACAGGAATTCCACATGCATTATTCACCTTAAGCAATCTCACGTATCTATTCGTCAATATTGGTGGGCGTAGACCCCAACAACGTTCAAGTACCGATTACACGACACGTTTCTGGCATGAGTCACTATTTATCCCGAAACAACTTTACTTATTATGTCGATTTCTTTTATAAGGGGCACAGATAGCCTTTATCTCTTATTACTTATCCGGGTTAGGTACAGGTATCCTCATTCATATGCCCAGTTTGTGTAGAGCGGGTATCTCGGACGAAACAAAACCATTTCTTTTTTGTTGATTTTCAATGACATATAAACTCAAACACGTATAAACAAAGTTGTAATAGGTAATAATACTTCAAAGAAAACTTATTTAATTTTGAATTACATAAAATTGATGTTCACATAGAAGTACATTAGTTGGTTAAATTGGACAAAATAGTAAATTTTGTATTCCTAGTGTGACAGACAGATTGTCTGATATACTTTTAGTGTGGAAAGTTTGCCATTATGCCATTTAAAGCAAAACACCTGTGAAAATCCTAAAATTAAGTTTTTTTTTATAATAGCTTCGTCTTTTTACCATATACTAACAACTTTAAATACAGAGTACGCATACAATGTTAACGAGGTATATCAAACCCAAGTATTAGTTTTTATTCTTTATTAATCACTTTATGATGTAATATGAAACGCTCCTGGACCTTGTGGTTTATCGTATCACTCCAAGATGTTTCATTTCGGCTGATTATACAAACATAAAGTCAGTGTTTTACAGGCAATTCTTAATTTTAATCAGCTTAATCGAAAGTAAATTGTACAAACGTGGCTGAATTCTTCAACCTTTTCTTGTGAGTTATGGAAAATAATTAACTTCAGCGGAAGTATTTCATATTCTTAATTAGTGCACAAAAAGTTTAAATCCGTAATTGCTGTAGGTCTCCTGAAAATCTCAAGAGATTAAGATATAAACTGTAGTTCATGGATCATTTTGAAAGGTGAAAAATGTTGAAAAATATGCATTTGGGGAAATGGACCTTAAAGATCAACCCGGTGCTTCGCGTATGAGGCTAAGGACCCATTAAATAGAACTTTGTGACTGGAAAATTGTTAATATTAAAAATCCAACTATATAGCATGAAAGTAAAGATAACATCTATAATAAAAATACAAAAAGTATAAAATTTTCAAATTTGTTTGCCAAACTTTACCGATGCATTCCTCGCCTTTGATAAGTAATATGAACGATTCGGGCACTTTGAATTGAAAAGCACACTTAGGATCCTGAAAAACATGAATACAACTGAGCTGAAGACTTATGAGATCATGGACAAACAATTGGTCTACGTTAAAAAAGCGGATGTGTATCTTCAAGGAAATTTCCAACCTCCTCTGTACCATCATATTTATCTAAATTAAACAACGGTATTAAATAAAACGTAGATCATTAAAGCACCACAAATAAGCAAAAATAAGATAAAACAACTGATCAATCTTAAAATTAATGACTAATCAACAAGAAAAATTAAATCTAAGTAAAATAAAACGAGCCTTTCTTCCCAAAAAAAGGCCAAAATTTCCCCAAACAGGTAGCAGAGGTTGGAGGCTGTAAGCGAGTGTTTTGTGCGAAACGTAGCCTTGGAGATTTGTATGTGCTTCAACCACATCTTCTTCCAAGTCACTTTTAAGATGTTCTTAACCTTTATACTTCTGTGGTAAAGAACCAATGAGGATTAAGATAATTCATTATAAACGATCAAACAGTGGAGCAAGTAATGAATGTTAATTTTAATTAGATATTTGGGGTATCATTTGGCCTTAATGCAGCAAACAAAATTAATGTGGGACAGTTGAAAGATCATTAACAAGAAATGTAAGAAGAGTAAAGCTCGAATATTACAAAGTACGACGGCGGATCGAAAAGTAACGAACAATAATATTTTTACAAAAAAGTTTAATGGTTAAAAAAACAACAAAAATCACAAATGAACTTACACCTTTTACCTACTTTTCGACATAGACACTAAGTTTCTCAACACATTTCTCCCATCGTGATACCACTTTCAATATGCTCTGTTCGTAGAACTCCGTTTCCTTGGAGTATACCTCTGCGGACTGTTGATATCACTTCCGTGTCTATCGCAAAGCGTTGGTCGACCAGGAATTTCTTTATGTGACCAAACAGATGAAAGTCCAACGGTACAAGGTCCGGCCTGCATGGTGGATGCTGGAGCTGACGAACAACAGCAGCAGCAACATGGGGACGAGCATTGTCATGAATTTTGACATCGTCAGCATTCATGCTGTGGCAGTTGTCTCGAAGAGCACGACGCAACTTCAAAGTTTTCATTAGGCTGCAGCATTCATAGTGGTTCCGTGTTCAGCAAAGTCCACCAATACAACACCATGCATATCCCAGAACACCGTCACAAGCACTTTCCTAGCAGGTTGAGTCACTTTGAATTTTTTCTTCACTGGGGAATCAACACGTTTCCACTCCATACTTGCTACTTGGTTTCGGGCGTGTAGTGATATGCCCACGACTCATCACCAGTGATGATTCCTTTCAGAAAGTATTTCCTTCTGCGGAGTACCGCGTTGCAGGTGATCCAAGCTCGTCATCATTTGTTGGCCCTTGTGGTTCTCTGTCAGGTTCTCAGGCACCCAGCGAGCACTAAGTTTACGAAATTTCAATGTGTTATAAACAATATCGTACACTGCACTATAGGAAATGTTGAACTGTTGCGATAAGGTTCGCATTTGCACACGCCGGTCGTTCAAAATTGCCTCTGACATTCTGCGGGGTAACAGCTGTTACCGGTCTTCCGGAGCGTGGCGAATCACTAAGACACACCACCTGGAGACATTACTATGGTCCATACAATCATCTCCATCCACGCCACGCATATCCCTGTGAATATCACTCAGTTTATGCCGTTTGGGCCCCAAATATCGAAACACACTTCTCTGCTCTTCACATGTGGACGACAGTAACATGCGTGCCATCTTTGTTGCATAGTTAAGGCTCATCTCTCTAGAGCTGCACATGAAACAAAAAGTACCCTTTGTAGTGAAAACCTCAAACTATGTCTGTGTGAAATTGCAATATTCCAGCTGCAGTAACAAGACAGAAAAAATTATTGTGCGTTACTTTTCGATCCGCCCTCGTATTAACAGCACCAATGCTATTATATCGGTCGGATTGCTTGATAATAAACAAACATTTCGAAAGAAGTATAGAGGTAGCTGATGAGATTTTTAAGAGATCTGGAAGAGTATACTTTATCGGATAAAAAGAAAAATCAAGAAATTCGAAATGGATTAAAAATATTAAGTAGAATGAACGGTTGCAAAATATTGAAACAATTTGTATCCTGTATTAAGAATAAAAAGAACGTATACCTCTGAATAGTTTAAAATATAAACTGAAGGGTAAAGGAATTCGTGGACGACCTTCATAACAAATGGATTGAACAGTTACTTAATTTAAATTGACCCAAAACAGACTAATAATAATCTACTCCGTGAAGAATAATAGTGATGATAATACTTAAAACTTCGTAATAAACTATAACATTTAACGTAAATGGTACTATATTGTTTGAACAGTCCCTTTATTCACATTAAATAATTTCTATTGTTCATCCCTGAATGAAGTCCTCCGCGTTACGTGATGTGCAAGCTCCGAGAATTAGAATGTTTCACAGAAAATAGACTGACGTCATTCAGCGGCTCCCACGAGAGGTTAGGCGGTGGTATAAGACGTGGTGAGAATTTACTACCGCTTTATTTCACTAAGACCAAATTGCATAACCATGCTGTCGATATTGCCAGTGCTTCTTTTAGAACTCTTATACGCTTAAGAAGAAACGCTAATGCAAGCAGACGAAGAGAGTTAAGTCCTATATTTCTTGCATTGCCAACATGAGACAAATGAAGAAAGGTCAGCAGAATGGCTGCAGGGATAAGTGTAGCGTGATATACAGCGGGTGTGATTTAGAGAAGGAAACGGCCTCGCACTTAATATTCCAGTGTGGAAGTACTGGGAGTAGAATCAAATTGAGTTTTATTTATGGACGCTCTTTAACTAATATGGTTCTTAGCGTCAGTTCTATTTTGGGCGTGAAAGACCTGAAATTTTGCTCAGAGGCCTCCTTATCAGGCTTGAGGTTCTTTTATATGTCGTAAACCTACGACATGGATCACTGGCTTTACCTCGCTTCTGAAGGAAGCCACGCTAAGATTTTTACGCCCAAAAGTTCATCACCCACTGCCGGGTTTGAACCCAACCTCAGGAACTAGGTGGTACCCCTAGACAACGGAGGACGACGCACTGGAATTGAATAGATACATAAATTTATAATTGTTAAGCCAAATGGGATTGTATGTATTAGAAACCTAATCTATGGACTCCTGAGATTTAGAGTTTAGGGACGTAAAACCGTACATTAAACCCAAGATTTCGGGGCGAGCAGGTAGGGGTATGTTCCACCTGTTCATCCTTCTGTTGAATATCTAATCTTATCTACTTGATCCTGGTTTGTGACTTTATTACCGAATGCTTGTGCTGCGTCTCTTCATTGAAACCTTGAGGGATTCGCGAGTTGGAATCGCGACTGGACTGAGTTGTCTGGACAAAATGTATTCGCTTATCTTGTACAGTAAATACTCAGTCTCTCAGCTCGCTGGAACCCAGGATAAATTGATCATTATTTCATTAATATCTATACAAAGTTAACGATATTTTTACTTTCTTTACTACGTATAGTAAGTAGGAGAAGTATTGTATTCCACCCAAAAATTCGATACCGAGATTTCACCGGAAATACATGTTTTGAGACCCCCTGAATCCAAAAAAAGGATTTCTGGAAACATGTCCGTGTGTGTGTCTGTGTGTCTGTGAGCAGCATAACTCAGAAACGAACAGTCGGATAAACACCAAACTTAGTATTTAGGTTCAGTATCTTCCAGAGATGCGACACGAAGGTTTTCAAGAAAATCTCCCCACACCAGACTACCCTTTACGTGGAACATTTTTCGAAAATTTTAATTTTCTCAAAAAGGCTTTAACAATTTTGATTAAAGTATCATATGTTTAAGATATTTTTATGACAAATGAAATCTATATCTCGAATTTTCTGGGAATGTTTCCAAAAGTATTCTTCATTGTGAACGACTTTTAGATAAATGGTAAACCATAAGAGATAGAAAAAATTTTACTACACAAAAATGTAGATGCGTTAAAGTACACAATTTATGTCATATACATTTTTTGGAGTGAAACATTTTCGATATATTGCTTGTTATTCCGTTAAATTTCCAATACTTATACTTTTTCAAAAATGGGAATTCGTTATTCATTTTTTTATGTCCTGGACATGCAAAGAGAATGAAATGCTCCACATAGCAACCAGCTCTTAAAATATTTAACTATCGCTTAAAGCCTACCAATGCCCCTGCATCTACAAGAAAATTTACAATAAGATTGACATCTCGATATCTCGATTAACATGAAGCATATGGAGAATAAGCGTTTGTAAAAATAGTTTGTACAAAAGTGGAGAAAGTCATATTAGTGTAACAGATCAGATTTTTTTACATTGAAAAGACTTCAGCTTAAGTGCATGTTTACACCTGGCATGCAGAAGCAACATTCAAACGTTTCCTCGAGGTAACGCCTCTTGCGTAAAAAAGAAAATACTTCCACTTTGAGAACTGTACAAATGTAACTTGGGATATTTAAAAAACGACTAAAGCTGCGAAAAAGATATGCACATTTAACATAAGCTGTGTATTTTAATAAGCTACATTTACCCGGTAGTCTCTCCAATAAATTCCCAGTTATACATCATTATACAAAATTCAATTGGTATGAAAGGGACTTCACAGTATGTTCAGGCACATACATCTTTGAAATAAAAAATTCTTAACGCCATTTTTTGAGAAAATTAAAAATAAGTTAGGTTTTTCGCTGTAAAGACCTTTTTCTTGAAAATTTTTCCTATCATGTTTATACAGTGCGTGACTCAAGTATGAAATTTCATATTTATCTGACTTCTGCTTTTTACTCATGCTATTTACACACATATACTAATTATGTTTTTTTATATATATGCTATTTTTTATGGATTTTGGTGAACCTCAAAAGGATCCCAATACGAAATTTGGGGTACAATAACATTCTCGTACTGTATATAATACAATATATGCTCTTGTGCGATATTTCATACAGTAGGTGTTATAAAAAATAAAAAGGCTGTGTTTAACAACCCTCTTTCTTCCATGGACAGATTGTTACGTATTTATAATTAATATATACCTCTAATATAATATAATATAAAGCGAATTACAACTATTATTATTATTATTATTGTTCATTTTTTATCAGATCATGTATTTCGTAGGACTTCTGAGTAAGTTGATTCGCTCCTCTGTAAATACCTCACACCACCAAGGGGCAAAACTCTTTAGTTTTAGAATCAGTGGTCTATAGTTTTTCTTTTGCTTTCGTTCCTGTGCCTACCAGGTAAAGAAAGTATTGCATTTCACCCAAAATGTTGATATAGAGATTTCACCGGAAATATGTGTTTTGAGGCCTTTAAATAAAAAAATGTTAGAAAAAGATCCGTGTTTGTATGACTATAACGAAATGTCCTTTTATGTTAAGCCGCTTCCAAAAACGCGACACAAAGATTTTGAAGAAAACCCCCCTACCTCAAGCTATGCTTTATATGGAGGATATTTCTGGTGTTAGATTTTCTCAAAAATGGCTCAAATGATTTTCATTAAAATGCCGTATGTTTAAAATTTTGATATCAGAAATAAAATGTATATATTAAAGTTTCTGTGAAAAGTCTGCGAATTTTTTTTTTTTTTTTTTTTTTGCTTTAAAAGGAGTTTTGTATAACTGGTAAACCAAGATATACTACACCAAAAATGTAGAATTATTAAACACAGTTTATTTCAACTGGCATTAATTCTTTCCGGGATATACGTTGTTGCTGATCTATATTTTTAATGCATTCTCATTTTAAAGTGATGTCGCTATTCTATTATTCTCGCTGTGTCATGGAAAGGGTATGGAACCTCCAGGCCAAAATATAGCGACTAGCTTTCAGACATCTATCAATTGTGTTTCCTCTATGCTCCTTGTACCTTCAAGAAATATGTAATGTAACCATTTTTGCAGTTTATCTCGATTATCATGAAGTAGATAGAAAAAAATCTGATGTGTTACACTCACATGACTTTCTCTACTTTTGTACAAACTATTTTTACAAACGCTTATTCCCCATATGCTTCATGTTAATCGAGATGTTAATCTTATTACTAATTTTCTTGTAGATGCAAGGGGAATTGCTAGGCTTTAAGCTATAGTCAAATATTTCAAGAGCCCGTTGTTATGTGGAGTATTCCATTCTCTTTGCATTACCAGGACAAACAAATTTAATAACCAATTTGAGCAAAAGTATGAGTATTACAAAATTTAAGGAAATAACAAGCAATATCTCGAAAATGGCTCACTCAACAAAAAAATGTATATGACATAAGTTGTGTATCTTAACGCGATCTACATTTTTTGTGTAGTAAAATTTTGTCTATCTCTTATGGTTTACCAGTTATGCAAAAGTCGTTCACAATGAGGAATACTTTTAAGGGCATTCCCAGAAAATTCGAGATATACATTTCATTTGCAATGAAAATATCTTAAACGTATGATATTTTAATCAAATTCGTTAGAGCCGTTTTTGAGAAATTACAATTTTCGAAAAAGGTTCCTTGTAAAGGGTAATCTGGGTTGGGGCTTTTCTTGAAAACCTTTGTGTCACATGTCTGGAAGATATTGAACCTAAATACCAAGTTTGGTGTTTATCCGACTGTTTGTTTCTGAGTTATGCTGTTCACAGACACACAGACACACACACGGACATGTTTCCAAAAATGCTTTTTTTGGATTCAGGGGGTCTCAAAACATGTATTTCCGGTGAAATCTTTATATCGAATTTTTGGGTGGAATACAATACTTCCCCTACTTAGTATACGTAGTAAAGAAAGTAATAAGCTTTAGTAAGAATAGTTTGTGGAAACTATATAAAAATAAACAATAATAAGTAGAAAAGTCATATGAATGCAAAACATCAGATCTTTAAGATTTAGTTTGTGACTTCTTTAGCACATTGTGAACGCCTCTCCACGTATCTATATCTCCCTTCCGTAGCACACATTCATGGAAATAATTATGCATCAGTATTATCGCAGAGAAATCAATTTTGACCTCTGATTGTGAAGCTGACACGCTCAATCCTCATTAAGCTCAAAATCTGTACGTATACAAGAGAAAAATAACGTGCATCAGTTATGTTTTCTCACTGCAGCACTGAACTACCGCAGTCACGCTAAATGTACATCTATCTCACACACACACACAAAGAAATGTTTCACATTACGTGAAGTTGGAGGTTGATAAGTTGAGGAGTTATGACTACTTTCATTTGTTTAGGTTTTTTATGTCACGTTTTAAAGAAAAGTGTCCATGCAGTCGTTGAAGGTCGTTATGTACATACAGAACAATTAATGATAGGGAGCAAAAGATATGAATGGATGGTTTCCAAGGCTGTACACGATTAACTTTATGTAATGTTACTAAATGTATACAGGGTGTATAGAAAAACTACGGACAACACTTAGTTTGAGGCGTATTCCAAAACTTAAGGTCCGTTTGGTCATAACAACATCGCTCATGACAGAGGTTTTTATTGACAGTAATATGTACCTAGATATATACTTTACTTTTCCACATAATCGCCGTTCACATCTTACATTTGCTGTGACGCTGCACCAGTTTCTTTAACCTCTCGGCATAGAAGTTTGCCGCCTGGGACTTGAACCAGTTGGTAACGCTCGTCTTGAGTTCATCGTCTATTTGAAATCGTTGTTCACCCAGCCACCGTTTCAAATGCAAGAACAGGAAATAGTCGCTTGATGCCATGTCTGGACTGTACGGAGGGTGGTCAAAGAGTTCCTAATGAATTTTCTCTTTGATTTTGGCAGCGGTGTGCGGGCGTGCGTTGTCGTGCAGGAGGATGATTACAGACGACAGTTTCACGCGGCCTCGATTTTGGATCGCACGTCTCATTTGGTAATCTTTGCACAGTATACGTCAGCTGTAATTGTTGACCCTCGGTCCATGAAATCATCAAAAGGACGCCCTTTTCGTCCCAAAACACGGTAGCCATCATTTTGTGATTCATATACAGCGATTGCTTACACTTTTTTGGTTTGGATGAATCGGAATGGCGCCACTGCATTGATTGTTTCGATTCTGCATGTGTACGCTATCCATGTCTCGTCGCCCGTAACAATGTGGAAAAACAAGCCATCTCCATCTTGTCTATAGCGCTCCAAAAACTGCATTACGTGCATTACGCATTCGTTACTCTTTGTGCTGACCGGTGAGCAGTTTTGGCACCCACCTCGCACAAAGTTTCCGGTATCCAAGCTGTTTAGTGACAATCCTGTAAAGTGAGGTTCGAGCAACATTTGAGAATTCATCACCCAGGCCACTGATCGTCAAACGCCGATCACTTCGAAGTTTTTGGTTCACTTGCTCAACGATGTCGTCGGTCCGAATACTAGGCCTACCACTTCTGTTCATCGTGCACATTTGTGCAGCCATTTCGAAACTCTCGACACCAGTGGCCATCCTGTTTGTCACTCATTATATTCGGTATGTATATATGAGGCATAACTCACGATGGATGTTTGCAGCTGACGACCATTTAGCCAGCAAAAATCTAATCACACCGCGTACTTCACAACTGGCGGGATCTACGATTGTCGCAGCCATTGCCATCTGCTCTCACTGACTGTCAAACGCCTACTGCGTCACACCACAACAACGGTAGGTTAGTCAGGAGTCGATAGACAGCGCTGCAGGCGTGAAACGTCATTCAGGTCTACCATCCGTTAAATATTGTTCACCGGACCTGGGTTTTGGAATACGCCTCGTGTGCTGGACGGACATTAAAGTGAATATTTTCCAATAGGGAACTCATTCCGTAAATATATGGTTTGTACGCCGTGGAGCGTCAAAGTTTGCGCACGGTTCGTATGTGTTGATGGATATGCGTTCCACATTTCGTTAAGAAACCCAACAATATTATGACACCTTGCAGTAAATTAAAAGGGGGTTCAAACTGTTGACCTCATATTTGAATGGAAAGCGTACATCGGCAGTGAAAATACAGATGTACATAGTTAAATAAGTTCGGCTATGCTCTGCATTTCAGTCGCAGCGTGGATTAGTGCGATAAGGTCCTCTTTTGAAATTACAGGGGTAGCATACATCATAGTCTTCATGGTACCCCACAGATAATAGTCAAGAGTTGTAAGATCCGAAGACTGCGGTGGCCATGACACAGGTCCTCGTCTACCACTCCATCTATTGGGTATGTGGCGTTCAGGGGTGCCGCAGATTTGCATGAAGTGAGCTGGAGCTCCATCATGTTGCAAGTCGTTGGTCCCGTGACATATTTACGTCACGTAAAGGAACCTTAAGCCTGATAAAAAGGCCTCTGAGCAAAATTACCAGTCTTTTATCCCAGTATAGAATGGGATGTTAAGGACCGCAGCAGTTAAAGAGTGTTCATAAATATCACTCAATTTAATTTAATTTATCGTGTTGCAGCCACATTACCTGACGAACCTGTAGTGGCACCACGTCAGGTGAAGTAGGAAGAATATCTCTGACAAAAGTGAGGTATGTCGTTCCTGTTAGTTTGATTGGCAGTAGATACGCCCCAGTGATCTGGGCACCAATTATCCCAGCCCATACTTTCACACTGAGTTTGTATTGGTAGCTTGCCCACGCGGATTTTCGTCTGCTCAAACATGAATGTTGTGCAAGTTCACAATGCCGTTTCGAATGAAAGTGCATTCATGGTGAATAGTACCAAAGTCGGGAATGTGGCTGGAGTATGCAGCGCTGTAAACACCATGCATACACTGTGCACGTCGTGGGTAGTCCTCCTGAACTAATGTCTGGACTTTCTGTAGATACTATGGGTGTACCTGTTGTTCATGGACAACATTCCACACGCTACAGTGACGTGCCACCGCTTGCGTCATTTGAAGAATGGGAGTATTCGAAACGTCTCAACAGGTCCTTCTCAAAGCCAGGTGTTGAAACCCAGCGTGGAGGTCCGCATGGATTTTAGACGACTGATAGCGAACACAAACGCAGAATAATTTGTCATTAATCAGAAGGCATACCATACTTAGAGTACAATTTCTAAGTACTACAGTACCTACAGTAAAAATGTAAAAAGCAAAACCATACACTCTACTGTACGTACATGTTGTAATGCTAGAAAATTGTCACGTACTTGCAACTTTTGGCGTCTAGTCCTCTCACAATTGCTGCGAGCATCGTATGATACGGAGCATGTCTGTTGGGAAATCTTTCCGCATACAGTTTTCCACCAGCTCTGCCGTTGCCATCGGCTCGGTAGTATGCAAGTAGCATATCGGTAAGTTAAGGCACAGTTCGTTTATCCACCTTATGCTGAGGGTGAAAGGGTTGCATAGCTACATTGGCAAACCAAAAACCTTCCAATAGAACTTTGATACCCCACAGCGTCCAAACCATGTATTTCCGACATGGGTTCCCTCTCGAAAAATGATCACTTTAATGTCCTGCTCAACATACTAAGCATTGTTAGTATTTTTCCTATACGCAGTGTATAGTAGCGTAAATTTACTTATTCTTCACCTTGCACTTGTCAAAGTCAGAATTTTAAAGTGTCAAATACTTCCCTCTAATCCCTTTTCAGGTTTAAAAATATGAAATATTGTGATAATGAACACAGACAATTCAGATATGCATCTGAAATCTTATAGTGTTAGAAGGAACCTTGTCGGCAGGTTTCCAATTTGATTAAAACCTGCACAAAATTAAAGGTTATCTGAGTTTGAAGAAAATGTGTTTACATACTCCAAGGTTAGTTGAAATAAAGGGTAATTCATGTAGAGAACCTATAAAAATATTATAATTTTTATAATTATTTGCCACAATATGCTTAATGAACTTACAAACGCTTCTGCACTAACGACCAAAACGAACACACCTGAAATTTAATCATTACGTACTGTCGAGTGTATGGAATCGTGCCGATAGTAAAGCGAAACGTTTTATGTTGGTAAGGAAATACTAAACGCCCAGTCCTTACCTGGTTATAGTATTCCACTTAACGTCTGTTTAACTCCCCCCTTTTCCTTCGCTTCTGAGCCTGAAACAGACCTTTAGGTTAATATACGAGTGCCAAACCAATACGAAACGGATTAATTCAGGGTGTGGAACGTCTTTGTGAAACATGATGCATTCTAAACACTCAAGTGAAATGTTTCCGTACTCTACTCCGTCCACCACTCGCCCACATCTGACCTTTGTTCATAGGCTAATGCATCTATGTGTGACGGACTAGAATTCAAACCAATATGTGATTGGCTCCCTAGAGACTGTTGTTAAGAAATTATGCAAACATTAGATAAAGAAAAACATTACAGGAAACCAAAAAGCAACGGCACGTTTCCATGCAATCAGCTGTACGTTTGCAATGATCCTGATTTAAGTACGAATACATTACCATTCCACAATGAAGCCGCTTTAAATCAATCAGAAGAAGTGTATCACTTTTCTACAGCGTGTTTTAGAATCGAATTTGTTTTCTTTAGCATTCATTTTAAGATGTGGTGAAAATTCGTAAAAGATTATTTATTTTCACAGGATAACAGCACATAAATACGAAACACGAAGTGCCAGTAAAGAAGTGTCTTCCATTCAGCTTTCCCATTGCCCCTGCCATATGTAATCCCAGGATTTTAGAAACGCTTTTGAATTTCATCAGTTTATCGATGGTTTAGGTGTTAACTAATTTTAAGCCATTCTGACACGTTCATCAAC
Source organism: Deroplatys truncata (assembly GCA_030765065.1). Taxonomy (NCBI): domain Eukaryota; kingdom Metazoa; phylum Arthropoda; class Insecta; order Mantodea; family Mantidae; genus Deroplatys; species Deroplatys truncata. The sequence goes on from CM060986.1 coordinate 139,741,967, forward strand.
TATCTCAGCCGTTCTGATTTTCGAGGGATATTATCCGGTAGGAAAAGAAAATTGGTTAGCTATAGGAAACAATTGCAAGGTGAAAACAAAACAAACAAATCTTATGTGTTACACTCACATGACTTTCTCTACTCTTGTACAAACTATTTTTACAAACGCTTATTCTCCATCTACTTCATGTTAATCGAGATAAACATTTGCAGACTCTATCTTATTGCTAATTTTCTTGTATATCTAAGGGGAATATATATTTACAAGGGCAATATAGAAATACAGTAGCTTTAAGCATATACATATCTCGTAATAGCTGGTTGCTAAGTGCAGCACCATTCCCTTTGCCACAGAGTAATACTCTTTGCATATTCAAGACAAAAAAATGAATAACGAATTCCCATTTGAGAAAATAAGTATTGAAAAATTTAAGGGAATAACAAGCAATATCTCGAAAATGGCTCACTCAACAACAAAAATGTATGACATAAATTGTGTATTTTAACGCGATCCAGATTTTTTGTGTAGTAAACTTTTGTCTATCTCTTATGGTTTATCAGTTATGCAAAAGTCGTTCACAATGAAGAATACTTTTGGAGACATTCCCAGAAAATTCAAGATATACATTTTATTTGTCATGAAAATATCTTAAACATATGATATTTTAATCACAATGTTGGAGCCATTTTTGAGAAAATTAAAATGTTCGAATAATGTTCCATGTAAAGGGTAATCTGGGGTGGGGGATTTTCTTGAAAACCTTGGTGTCGCATCTCTGCAAGATACTGAACCTAAATACCAAGTTTGGTGTTTATCCGACTGTTCGTTTCTGAGTTATGCTGTTCACAGACAGACACACAGACACACACACGGACATGTTTCCAAAAATGCTTTTTTTGGATTCAGGGGATCTCAAAACATGTATTTCCGGTGAAATCTCGGTATCGAATTTTTTAGTGGAATACAATACTTTCCCTACTTACTACACGTAGCAGAGAAAGTAAAATCCATCCTAAAGGCTCTCTGCACCCAAGAATTAATTCTAATGCTAGGTATATTCATCAACAACACACTCCAGGATCTAAAAGTGATAACAGAAGCTATAGTGGTTGACCCATTGTTACTTTTTATTCTTTAGATTATCTCGAGTGACCAAATATTCTGAGATAGCCCCAGAGCGCATTTTTGTTCTCACACGACCTCTGTGGTTGGTTGTGTATTTCTCCTCAGGTAAGTTTCGTCGCGAATTCAAACGCACCTTCCTCCAGTGCCGTTGTCTAGACAAGGACGGCAGAGCGTCATCGCCCCAGTCTCAGTGCTACAGCAACACTCGACACCACGCCCTCTCCACGGTGAGCGAGTACCCCATGACGACGTCGGTGCCGGCCCCCACCACCCTAACGCTTGGACGTCTACAGGAGAGACATCAGAACGAGGACGGCCGGCTCTGACACAGACTTCATATCGCCCCTAGCGGCGGTAGCATGGACTACAGCAACAAACAACGGCGCGTCACGTGGGCACCTAGAGAACTACAAGGTTCTGCAACAGATACTACCACCACGACAGTCAACCTTGGCGGTTCGCAGTACGCCTAGAGCGCTTGGCCTAATTAGAGGTCTAGGCCAAGGACACACAGCACTCGGCCATTCCGGTGTGCTGTTGTTTATCTCTCACAAGAAGTGATTCTCTGTTATTTGTTAATCAGTCTTTATCATCCGTGGAGGATTTATCTGATAAGGAAAAACTGATAACTCTTGCAAAACCAGTCGTTGGTTAAGACAGGATACCGCTTTTAAATTGGAAACTTTATTCTTGGCGCAGACTTCTTTATTGCATATTTATAAAGCATTTAAGGTTTATCTTTGGAGGATTAATACTTTTAACGTTCTTCAAAATTTATCTTCCTTTATATGTATATTTGAAGAAAAAGTTTTAAAACCAAAACCAGCAGTGCCCTCGTATGCATAAAGGCATGTATATATTCATGTATATTTTGGGCTTAAATACTTCTCTCTTAGGATAAACAAAATGATAATATATTCACCATTAAATTGCTGCATTTTTATACTCATCATATATTTTGTTTTTAAGTCTAATTCAGCTCTCCTATATATGACCAGTAGGAAAGAACAATTATTTCATTTTATAACTTCTAGAAATATTTGACAGATATATATATATATATATATATATATATATGTCTAGATCATGAAGTAGGAGAAATAGATTCTGGCTGCAGTAAAGCCTCTATAAAAATCAATAATTTTCAATATTTTGCGCGATTTAAATAAAAATATTTCAATTTTACGCCAGGACTTAAACCATTTCTTTACAAACAACTTGATCAACATGGTCCACTCTAGAGGCTTGTTCAGAAATGCCTACTTCTACATCAGTAGAATCATGAGCTACACTTAAATTTTCTAAATAGTTAGAGGTAGTACCATAGTATGAGAGTGTTTCAGCTGATTCTAATCCTTATGTGACTATCAAAATGGTTACTAAACCTCACCAATCAAATCGATAATACATAACCTATACTTTCGTAAAGGAAGCCAATATCTTTGTCCATCTTAGACAAGGAAATGTAGATAATATATCTAAACATCACCCATAGACGTGTCTGGTTTTTACATTTAATTAAAAGACCTATCTTTTTATTATAGAAACGGGTGTGTCATATCTAGTTTTGAAGATAAGAATTTTAGTAGCCAGTAGAATAATGTTACGAGGAATAAAATACAAAAACCTTGGGTTTGGAAAAAAAATGACACATCTGTAGTGAGTCAAAAGGACCCACTTAGAGGAAAGGTAACCGTTTCACCCAATATTCATCTGTTTCGAAAGATATTAAGATATATCAAAATGAAAACTTGGTACCCAGTTTTAGTTTTGGTGACTTATTTAATTAAAAGTTTTTTCTTCTTTCTTGCGTATGTTTTTCTCTATAAAACTCTTAGACTTGCACCAATTTATTTAATACTGCCTAGAGGATTGTAATATATACTTCCTCTAAATAGTTTTAAAACTGATTTTTTTTTCATTTCTATAGCCCCCTTTAACTGCTAAGGTCATATCGGGGGTTTTGCCTGAAACATTTCATGATGGTTTTACTCTTTGAACTTTTTGGTTAAGTTTCTGTTTACTGTTAATATTTTTAACTTATTTTCACATCCACACTCCACTTATTCTTACGCTCACACTTCCAGACTCTATAGAAAGAGGGAATAACCCTAATCAAAGAAAAATATCCACCATCGGACGGGAATCGTCGCCTACCACTCGATCACGGAGGTCATCAGAAACTATTTTTGTTAAGAAATAAGATAATTTAAACACAGGTATCAAGATTTGAAATATGGTGAAAGAACCTCCGTTTTTAAGACAGGAAATTCATCTTTCCACAACATGATTAACAAATGACAGATAATCACAGACATGTAAGGACAGATCCCAAAAAGTAATTTAGTGTGTGGTTATACCCTGTATTGCAAAGGTAAAGTGATTTAATAACCTATGCTTCGCCGAGAATTCGATGCTAAACTGCAGTTAGCTAAGATTATGCACTATACTAAAGGAAAGTCGTTAAGATTTCTGTAATCATAGCTTAAACTCTTATCTTAAAGAGGAAGTGCATTTGTTTTAATAAGAATAGAAGAATTGCTCGAAGTATGGCTGAGATGAATTAATGTTTGACCAACAGTGATAATAGTGCAGTGGAAGTAAATGTCACAGATACCCAACAATGTACAAAACTAAAGCCTCTAAGACAGTGCATTGACCTCAAAGCATAACGAAATTAATTACACTTGCTTAGGTTTCCATTCATCTAAACGTTTGCTAACTCCTGGAAATATACATATGTTGCCCTGATACATACAGTGATGGAGAAACCTGCAGTTTTACGAGCCTGGGACTGGTTAATGCAATGCTCATAAAAGAAAAGTCACTTGGGCAGCAAACCTAAATCACTGGACTTACAGAGGGTGTTTTAAACGTTTGTGTTTATCACTCTATTGAGCAAAGTTTCCTTAAATGAGAATCAATTGAACTGCCAAGTAAACTGTTCGAAAAACACACTAAACATATAAAACATATATTGTTTAAAAACAAAACATGTTTCAAAAACGGATCTAACACTAATATGCTTATATTGGGAGGACTAGGTATTTTATTTAAATTAACTTGTATATACTCGTAAACTCTGATAGCGCAAATTGAACTGCTCGATAGAAGTCGCAACCTTTGCAAGATAGTTAGAAGCAGCCCTATTGTGCCTCACGCTTAAAAGACAGTACACGTTAATGGGGCGCACTGTTGCCACATACCCTCTACGTGCGCTTGCAATTTTGGCGCCCAGTTGCGATCGGTCTCCAATTTAATGTCATCTTGTGAATGATACATCACCAATAAGTGAAGTAACTGCACTGCTGTTTAAGGCAATACCTTGTAAGACATTTAACTTTCACCTATGCTTTGTCTTTTCTTTGTACTTTTAGTGCTTCAAAATACGATTTTACAGGCATTAAAATATATATATTCTAAAATATGGAGATATAAAATTATAAAAGCTATAATTTTCTGGGTTTCATCACTGTTTACCCATGACAAAATCACATTCAATGTGGGTGGAATGTTTTTAAACAGCAAAGAATGAACGATTAGCTATTCCATTGCGTTAACCTAACGTGTTTTTGTTTTTCCCCATCCTATTTTGCATTCTTTTGATGGATCCTTGGAGGTCCTTTCATTCGTTAATTTTTATATACACTACTGTTTCTGAACACACGGGTAGCTTTAGCTGTTTCTTTTACAGCCTTATTAACGCTCATTTTACTTTAAAAATAATCCAACACAATCCAATTATTACTCTTCTTAGTTTACCAATATTCCGTCTCTTCCTAGCTTCTCCCTCCATAACCATAAATATTTACTAAAATGTTAAATAAATAAGCTATATAACACTTCATACTATAAACGTACCGTCTTCCTTACAACTGGTGTTGAACCTCTATTGACTTCTACTCGCGCTGCCTGTTAGCCGAATAGATGGATGACCTTTGTTTGTCATACACAATAAATGCAAGAAGTTGCGGATTCCGGCTTTTTTAAAAACTGTCTCCAACCCTCCTACACATCTTCTCTCGCTTGGTTCCCGCTGTAAACCCCATAACAAAAAAGATTCTTGCTGGCTGACTTTTCTACTACATAGGTATACAATTTTCCAAAGATATTTAATTTAAAAACACTCATCTTATTAAAGGTAGAGAATTCAACCTGGTCACGTATCAATACACTAGTTTAACTCTAGCTAAGAAAAAATATTGTTGCAATCTATCTTTTAGTTTATTAGTTACTGCGTAATAAGCCTAGAAACAGCAAATATCAGACTTTTACCAAAAATTCGTTTTCTTTAGAAATTATGCCCACAAAACATTACAAAAGCTCTAAAAATGATATTATCTGATAGAGAAAAATATAGTACATAGGATAATATGTTCAAAGTTTGAATTTATAACAACTGAATACACCATGTTATTACCCACTTATTAGCAACTTGGCCACAGCGCGACAGTAGAAAAGGACGAAGCTAATAGCAACATGTATGCGTTAGATAGAGACAGATATATCCACTTTACCTCCATACTGCCTTTTAACGTTGAGACAAGCTATATATTTTCTCTTTATTTACAAAGACTAATTATTTTAAGTTTATTTGGTGAGTAAACAACGACTAGGGATACACAAGTGGCGGGTGGGCCGAAATTGAGACTCAGTCTACTAATATCGTACCCGCACATAATCCAGGTGCACAACCCACTTCTTGTTCAAGATTTACTGCTGAGAGGTAGAGTTGTAATGATTGTACAGGAAGAACACAGCACACAGTCTGAAAAGGCGTAGCCTACGTATCAGTTGTTTTGAGGAGTGTGATTTTTGCTGCACAGAAGCTAAAATAGAAGAACTTTGCGGAAGAATATGCGGGTGTGTCCATGCGCACTGTCATTGTTACAGATGGTGGCTCGATGTAAACAAAATCAAAAGTCAGCTCATCCTTCTTAGTGATTGAGTGACCTGGAGAGGCTGACTTACGTTGATGCTTCAAACGTAATAGTACAAATGTAGGTTCTAGAGACGAGTTTATCATTAACAATATCACACGTATATCGATTCGTTTAAAACAATGCAGAATAAATTATAAATATACATCTTTTAGTAGCTTCCATAGGATTATTTGACCTCTATGATGTGTATGTTGCCAAAAGGTTAATTTTTAGAACCATTCATATAAAAATACACAAATAAGTAGCATTGTGATTAAAACATACAGTTATGAGTTGTTATTTTCAAAATTAACCAAATTTAATTTACTATAATATATAAATAAGTGACATTTACATAAGTATGTATTGGAATTTTACTTAAGAAGTATCAAAAAATAAATAGTTTCCAACTTTTGGTTGCATAAGACGTTACAATTCTATAATGAAATAGCAAACACTTAAAATATACATTATTATTGATAGAACATAATTATATAGCGTCACTTTAGTGAGTAATGCGCAAAAATTTCAATAATAATTGAGGTATATCATACAACAACTTCAGAGTCATCTCAATACCCATTCCTGTGCAACTCTTCATTCAACTGTCAAGGAACTGACTTCAACTTGTCCACCACTGAACGAGGAAGGGCACTGTCCCAGCAACCCCGCGCCCTGCAGTAGCGAACTGGTGTTCCTTTACTCCAAGCTACCATCGATGATTATGATGCATGTCCAATGAAGTCAGTAGCGGCTTGTAACCAAGCATGTATAATTATTTCGCACACGGCTCATTTGAACACTTTTTGAATTGTGGGTTTTCAACTATTTCAGTTTGCGTTAACAATAATGAATGTGGAAAGAAAATTGATAAGAGAAAAATGGCTTAGAGTAAGAGAAGTGTAATGATTGCAAAAATATTTAGTGACCAAGCTCCGTTAAAGTGATTGGGGGAATTTCTGTGGAGTTCTAGAATGAAATGTAAATGGACAGTGGATAAAAGTTAGTAGCATTTATGTAAATAACTTTGTAGCAATAGAAAAATGATGGGACTAATAAAGTTTTGTATCATAGTTTGTATGGATCCCTTTGGAACAAGTTGCCCACACTAGGGAGGTCTCGGGTTCAAATCCCGTGGACTAACCAATGTGGCTGAGTTTTTTACCTGGTTTCCCTCAGTCACGAAGACCTGATTGGATATTTGCCATAATTTCGCCCAGCCCCTGTTTTACTTTATTTTATTCTCACAAAATCGTGTATCACTTAATCACACCACTGTTGTAACTATCCAACTGTAGAGGCAGGAATTAAGACACAAAAGCATTGCAACAAAAATGCTCAATTTGTAGGTTGCTGCGACAGGCAACACAAAGAGCAAGGTGCAGCGGGTGTGGAAACAAATGTTTGCATATAGCTAGCGATAGCATTTCACATACATGCGGTATTATCATGAGATATGTTCCAAAAGTTAATTCACACTTTTTAGGGTATTTCATAGCCTACACTCCCCTATTTATCTCTTCAAGGGAAAAGGTTCCCTACTGGTTGATTTCCATAATACACATTATTTAAATTGAAGTTTTACAAAGAAAACTAGCGGCTTTAATATTTTCACTGGGAGACCAATCACACATCATCATTATTGCAGAGCTGGAATAAGGATTTTAGTGTTTGAGTTGTCACGATGAAAACAAGATCTTATTACATTTTTCTAAACTATAAAATTGCTCTGTTCACAACAGTGACATGACACTTGTTTCCAGCGTATCAGCCCACTTCTCTTCAAGGCACCTCATTGGATAATTCAGTAGCTAAAGGTAAAAGGCAAGTAGAATGGGGGCGATTTATCCCTCCTGAATACCCGCGCAGTACGTAGACCGAGAGATGTTGCTAAGTTGTTATAATATAGTATATTTTTAGATTTTAAATATGCAGTTTAACAAAATATTGTTTGTAATACTAAATTTCTTTCAAACGCGCAGTTCATTGATTCTCAGAAGAAACTGGTACATAACTGTGATGAACATAAATATTTCAAACTCCCTTCACGCGTTGTTTAGGTTTCTATACTTAAAAAAGGTGAGTTGTTTGAATTTCTCATTTTACATAAAATAATCAAGAGTAAGTTCCTGTAAATCTCCAGTACAGGAGAATATGTTAAACTATTGACTTTCGTCTACGCGCAAGTTCTTTTGTGCGCAACGTATGTTACGTTTTACAAGTGTTGTAATGAGAGAGGGATTTCATATCAACAATTCTAGTATTTTTATGACCTTCTGGAAATAATCTCAATGTTCAACAATTGTGATAAGGTAACACCTTAGATGTACAGTCTAAAATCTAATCTTAATACTGAGTTGTAAATAATAATAATAAAAACAGGGTAACACATAAACATCTAAATGTAATCAATGGAATGTATTTTATGTGCTGTCGTGTTTTTCTAATGAAAAGTGAGGAAAGTATATTTTCAGCATAATTTGATGTAAATTGACTAAATGTTGTATTAGACATTAAAGGCCACCAACATAAAAAGTTGAAAGTTTCTGTGTAGATTCCATCGGAAACTAACATGGTGCTAAAACTATCCAGGTACATCCTCTTAGTTTAAGGAAAACATGGAAGCCACGACCTGACCTTTCATAATGAGTGATTCAACATGTCTTGTGAGGGCAATACATTTTATATACAATGTTGAAGGATATTTAGCGCAATGGTTCAAGAAAATATTGATTTAACGTACACATAATAAAATGCTTAATGCATTCAACATAAATTCAACTTTTGAGGTCTAATGAATAAAAAAGATGTATGTGCAGCAAAATGTTTCTGCGTCTGAGTAATACCAGATTTTATACTTGAGTCGGAAAACGTTTAAGGGCTCCAGGCAAAGGTCCAAGATATCCATTACCTGTAAATCTTTTTTTGGTTTTATTTTTTTAAAAATTTTACCAACCAATTTCATTAAAAGATTGTCTGCTCTTTCTCTAGCATTTTCCTTTTATTCTGCACGTAGCACTTCAAATAATGGCGCGCGACTCAGCATCTTCTCTCTTCAGGTGTCGAGCTAAGGACTCTCCTCCCTCACGAGACAACTGCTACTCGTACGCAGTAAGAACTCGCTGCAAAAACAGCAGACAGGAACTGAATCGAACACACCACCATCACCAGCAACCAGCCTTCCCTTTATATAGAGTGGTACGTTCTGGAAGATTTTACCAGGTCAGAGGATAGGGGAAATTCTGAAGACTTGTACGCGCGTCCTGATAGCAGTATCGTGCAGTTAGTTCCATAAGTTGAAAGCACCTTCCCGTCCTTCTCAGCAATCAGCCACACGCCAACTCGAGCCGGACGACGCCCTACCTTAGTCGGGCAAGTGGCCAGAGACACATGTTCCTGACATTGCATTGTCATGGCAAATGAAATATATATCGTGTATTTCCTGCAAAACCGCCTCATTCTCGTTTAATTTTATGAAGCTTTATATAACTGGGGAAACCATAAGAGGTAGACAAAACTTACCTAGTGAAAAATGAAGAGGTCATTAAACGTGTGTCAATGAACGTTCTTTCTTAAAATTAGAACTTTCCGAAATATTTGTTTTTTAATTTTCTAGAATGCTAAGCAATATACTTTCAAGTAAGTTGCTGTTTTTTTACTTTTCCTGAACTCTGCAAAGAGTATGCAATATCTAGGCAGGCATTTAAAAAAATCGCTGTCGTATCAGTTTCCTGTATGCTCTTGTGCACATATTATAAAATGTGTGTCTTTAAAAATATAGAGAGATTGAAAGTAAGTAAATATAAAAAACAAGCTTGTGTATAAATAATTTTTAGAAGGTACGTGAGAATATAGGATAATGTATAGAGAAAGTCGGTTTTTATGTTTTCACCAAGTTATCATGACAGGCTATTAAAGAGAACGGATTAAAGAATAAAACGTTTCTTATCCGTTTTTTATTTTAAAAACCTCGCTGATATAATGTGCATAGCGGATAGTACTGGATTTCAAATGCGCCTTAAATATAACTTTTTGGTCCAAACAGGAGTTTTACGGAAAAAAAGATAAATGAAAGTATTTTGTTCTTGTTGGTATTTTCTTTATTATTCTATTGCAAAACTAAAATTTGCCCGAAATTCTCACAAAAATGAAATTGAAACGGAAAATATGTTTGTTACACATCTAACTCTTAATTACAGAAAAATTATATAAGATTTTTTGTTATCTGTGCCTTAATCTTCTCTAAAAATTAATGCGGTAATGTGTTTTCTAACAAAAGCTAATACTTTCTGCAAATAAACTAAGGTAATACATGACATCTTATACCCAATACTAAATTCAGTTATGTATTTTGTGTATAGTAGGGAAAAAAGAAACATGCTTCTAATGTGTAAACAAAGAGATGACTGTGTTTGCGCTTCTATATCTAAGGTAAAAAAAATATTAAAACTTATATGCGCTGTCAGGATGGTACTTTTAAGCGGTCTCACAACTCAACCATAAGTAGTCTGGTATAGATTCTTCGTTCACTACAGCGAAGCTCAACATAAGTAGAAAACTGTTTGTTCACCCAACAGTGTAAATGTACACTAAAGCTACAGCATGTACACACGTGTTACATATTTTAATTCAGACAAATAACTCGGAAAGCGGTAAAACCAGATGGGAACATTTGTACGGAGTGACACTTTTACGGAGACACATTTATACGGAGCCTTTTCCTCTACCTAATGAGTCAGAAATAGAATGTTGACACTCGTACGGAAAGACCACTAATGACTGTCAATAACAGGTTTTGCAATGAAAGCTTGCACGTATACTATTTTGGATATGCCTAACATCTAGCTTAAATTAAAAAACAAAACATGTTTATACAGAGTCTTCGTTTTATACCAAGGCCAGGATCCCGCAAATCCGTGCTCCGCACACAGTCTGCTACACTCCGGGGTTTTCCTTCCTAACTCCCGCGTTACTTACTCACTAGTGTTAGTAACATATATGTAATGAGTACTAACCTTGTTATAAGTATTGGAAAGTAGTATCCATTTGCGCGAAGACATTCTTGACATTCGTCGTATGAAATTGCCATTCACGCGCATAAGTTCTTCTTGGTAATGTTCATAATTTCTGATTTTATACTGTCCTTAAGTTCGTCTATGCCCTATAAACTTTATTTTTTAGCATTTAGCGATCCCGTTGTTCTAACTTTATTGACCAAACATCTCACGGTGTGTCTACCCAGAACTGGATAACCAGGAAATTGCTGCTGAAATTGTCTACACACCCATCTAAATGATTCAGTTTCCACGTATGTATCGTGCAAAAAAATACGCTGTTCAAGGTGAATTTGTTGGCAGGCATTTCCCTGGACTAACGGGAGAATATAATCCCTAAGGAAATCGCACACAACACACGTATTATCGAAACACTTCACAGCACGAAGACAAAGCAACTACCGCGACAGCTTACAACTGATAAACGTACACTTGACATGTCCTACGCCACTACCGTCTCGGTCGATACGCATAGAAGGCGGTTGTGGCCTTGGCATAAAACGTAGTTGCGGAATGTTCACCTACAAATATACTTTTAAATGTTATCTATTATTCGTCTAGATAAATGGTGCATTAGCATATCATAAAATACAGTGTTTCCCACAAACGGATTTTCACCCTTTGAACTTTAATAACTCAGAACAAAATTAACAAAGCTATGATTTTTTTAACTCTCAAAGATGTTCAAAACATCACTCATGATTTTCTAATGTGGAATATGTTCAAAATGTTTTCCAGTGCCAGCAATACATCGTCTGGAACGCTGTGGAACAGATCGACAAACATGTGGTATTGTTTCCGTAGGAATGGATTCATAAGCAGTTGCAATCACCTCTCTCATGACATCCAGCGTAGTCAGTGTTCTTAGTTCCCACAGAAAGAAGTCTAACGAGAGATCTTGATGGATACTCGACACTTCCTCCTCGACCTATCCACCCCTCAACAAATGTTTAATTCAGAAATTGCCGCACGTATCGATGGTACAAACAGAAACAAATGGCAACAAGCTCCAATCATGACCGATTCAGATATATTTCTGATGTTCAAAGAGTGTAAACCCCTTGTGGGATTCTCTACAGTACCAAATTGCCTTGGATTACGTTAAAAAGTACAGGGTGTCAGTTTTATATGCCAGAACGCTGTGGTTAGAAGGGGGCTAGTGTTAAGTATTAAACTTATTTATCCAAATAATGTTCGGTGGGCATTTCAGTGGACTAATAAGAATATAGTGCAATTCACACACTACATGGCTGTCTTTGAATAAACTTTCACTTTTGAGATGCACAATGAATAAACATTTACAGCTCGAACTGAAGGCAGCATCTGACACAGTATAACACAGCTGATAATTACTGTAAAGAACATTCAGTCCAAATTTGTGTCGTTTCCAAGGAACAACACGAGGAGGTAGTTTCCTTTTGTTCCTCATTTTTAATTCCTTTATTTTTTCATGAACTGAGTATTATACCTATTTACAAAAATTACATGATTGCCAATGGCTGTGTCGTCCTATAATAATTTTTCTACACTGCAATTTCTGTAAGCCACACCATAAGCCAGAAATGATTTAAAGTTGCCATCATTAAGCCAATCATTGCCAGCCTCGGATTACTTTCAATATACAAGTGCAACGTTCTAAATTTTTCATGGTTAGCCATTTCCTGGTATGTTTAGGCTCCGCATAAACGTGAACAAATTCCATCTCCGTACATGTATCACTCCATACAAATTTCACAGATTCGATAAAGCAGTTTAACGGCCTTACAGAATGAAAACTAAGTATTAACATAACGACGTAATTCTAAGCATAAACTTAACACGATATGTTGTCATTCACAACGACAAATGGAAACATAAGCAGCAACCAATCGCAAGAGAGCGTGAAACAACTGAGCTAATATGGCTATACACAAAGCGACCACCGACAGTACACAAGACGAAAGAGATTATGTACATGTATCAAAATGGACAGGAGCTAGCTATTCGTTTAAAGCTCATTAAATTCACAAAAAGCATCACCTACCATCCCGATTTGTTTCCCTGCGATTTTTATAGATATCCCAGTGATTCCTGGCACTTTGATCTTATTAAGAAAGGTAGTTAGTCTACACAGGGTCACAAAAACTCTGGCAGAATAACCATGTGATAAGAATAGCTCTCTGATTGGCTAGTTTCTTGTGTTTGACGCAGACTTAAACTTGAATTTCGCAAGCTTTCAGCTTTACGTTTAATTCAAGTTAATTTTTATGTTTACGTAGTTGATTGTGAACGGCTCCATTACCATACACAGCATGCGTTCGATTTATAGCCGGGCCACAGTAGTTCCCTTTCACTGCAGTGACCTCGGTATTTTTCCGCTAGCACAATGGCGGTGAATGACCCGTTTATCAGCTGTGTTATATTGTATCAGTTGCTGCCTTCAGTTCGAGCTGTAAATAATGTTTGTTCCTTGTACATCTCAAAAGTGAAAGTTTATTCGAGATACCTGTACTGTGTGTGAATTACATTATATTCTTATTAAACTCTAAAAAAATACTTGCCCAGACCAGGCTAAGGTCTATAAAAAGTATAATTAATTGAATTAATTATATAATATTAATGTAAAAGTTTTAAGAAACCCTTAAACACCCAGCACTGAAGTACTTGCGACAGCAGGTCCCCACTGAGATCGTCATCTCGAGTGAGATGCCTTGGTGGTCGGTCTGGGAAACAACTTGAGTCAATAATTGGGGTATTCAATGTCCCACTGACAAGTTGTCACAGTAGCTCAATGGTTAGAGCAACCGCACGGAGAGCGGGAGAACCGTGTTCAAATCCCAGCTGTGTCATTTAATTTTTCAGTTGACTCTATATAAAAAATTCTTACAAGTCTACTGAAATGCCCAAATAAAAATTCCGCTTCAACAAAGTGTTTTTATGTGCGATACGTACATAAAAACCAAATCATGCTGACAGGTGTATAGACAGTTTCAGGAGAAATTACCTGGTATTCCAGGTCCAAGGAGAGAAACTGTTAGTTTAATAATGTAAGAACGTAGGCTTTCACGGCCGGTGTCACAATTATAACTAATATAATTTTCCGGGCTGTTATGCCGTGGTCTGCTGAAGAAAGATTTCCCAGACGTTTCGTCCACAACTGCGGTGGACATCTTCAGTGGCGCGGACGAAGTCTTCTCGGTGAAAGTATCGCATCCCAATAATTTCAATAGGAAAGAAGAAGCATTGAAACTCAACAGTAACTGGCATCTAGTCATCAAAAACAAGAAAGGTCATACAAAACCGAAAAACACTGCGAGCCAATCAGAAGAGAGCAACAACACAGCCGGCGCCAGCCCCCTCATACCAGCGGGCCAATCAGCAGAGAGCGTCCACACTATAAAGAGAGCGGCACCAACGGCCAACGCATCAGACGCTGCGATACTTTCACCGAGAAGACTTCGTCCGCGCCACTGAAGATGTCCACCGCAGTTGTGGACGAAACGTCTGGGAAATCTTTCTTCAGCAGACCACGGCATAACAGCCCGGAAAATTATATTAGTTATAATTGTTAGTTTAATAAGTTTAGCACAATGTAAATCGCTAAACGCTAAACCTAAGAAGGAAAACGAAATGTTCTAGCGGAGGAAAAAATTGACGAAATGTATGCATCATTCAAACGCTCTCCAAAGAAGTGTCCGAGACCGTTGCATAGCATCTGGTGTTCCAAAAGCCTCAATTCATAGAACTGCTAAACTTTAAAAATGTAAACCCTACAGAGTGAATATAGTTCATGAATTACAGCCTCGTGACGATGAAGAATGTGTGAATTGAAATTTCATCCGAAGATGCCAGGAATTACTCAGTGCAGATAGACACCACTTTCAACACAACTTGTAACATTATAGTGCATGTTACTATCACTCGTGAGTATGTATATATTTATTTTCGTAATGCTATACAAAAATCTTACAATTTTTAATACATTACTTTGAGTTACTATTTTATTTCCTTTACTCCATCATGCATTTTAACACCGTGGTGATTTATGCATGGTGGGTCATAACAAATTCATATTGCTTTATTTTTCTAAAACAATTTTTTTCTTACTCTCCCCATATATTCTCCTATTCTTTTTATATTCCTCTCCTTTTGTATTTTCATTATCCTAACTTTTAATACTTCTTTGGTAACATTCTCCCATTCTTTATGTAAAAACTGATCTCTCCACAACTTAGTTTCTTCACATTCATTTATATAATGCAAATAATTATCTGCCTCTAGTAAGGCGGGAGTTTTAGAACGGAAAATACCCCAGTGTAATATTTAGCGTGCGGAGCAAGCAAACCCGCAATATGCGGCCTGACAATATAAAGAACGCACTGTGGTTTCTAAGTTTAAGTTCTTCTTACGCTTAATCTTCATTGTGAATGGGGCCTTAGGACTATTGCAGGTATTCTGTATGACGCATATAAGAGTTAAGATTCATTTATTTATGGAACACATCCTAGAACATTTCTTAGCTTTCGTTGTCTTTATTTCCATCTCCGAAGCTTGATATTGAGATTTTTACCTAGCATTGTTTTTTCTATGACAGGGAGCTGGCCTGGCACTACAATCAACATGGAAGACCAGGATGTTATTTCAGAGTTTTCTTCTCCTAGATAGGTTGTTTCCTCTAAAACAAAGAACCCCATCTGCCCTACCTTTTTGACCCGTGGGAGTAATTTTATTTCCCTCCATCCACCTATATTTGGTAGGCACCCCTATCCAGCATCTGGAGACGCCCTCTAGGTGTTTCAGGATCTCCGAAGAAACGACAAATACAAGCTTTAAGACGAGCAATCAAACAACTATACAAAGGAATGTCCTCATGTATTAAAATAATAACAGAAAAATGTTATGTAAACAAAGGTTTGACACAAGGATGCACAGTTTCTCTGTATTATTCGAAGAGTATTTAGAGAACATATTAAAACACTATAAAAAGGTTGTAAACCCGTTTGAATTCCGATAAGAGATGATATGATCTATACATACATTTTGGGAATGACCAAGTGATGATGCCACAAGATTATGAAGTTATTAAATTCATGACAGGAAATTAACTTCAGAATAAGAGAAGGATGGTTTGACAATCAACAAGGAGAACACAAAATATATGTTCAGATGGGGAATTCAACAACATTTAATACTAAATTATAGCTTGACTACTAAAAGCACCTAGAGCTACAAATATTTAGCCACTACAATTAATAAAGATGGTGGAATGGAAAAAAAATTCAGAATAGAAACGCTCATGGCGGGAAAGTATTATCCCTCCTCCGTGGGATACAATGCAACACGCATATCATAAAAAGGAAAAAACATAAAAAAATTATCATTCAATGGTCCAGAAAATGATACAATATGCTTCAGAAATTTGACCAATTAAAACAAGATAATAAATGAAATTATAGCAACATTTTTGGAAAATAGGGAATAGAACTTCTAGGATGGAAAGAATTAAAAGTTAAATAATTCGGAAATAAATGGAAATGCAACACAGTTAAAGTTTTAATACAACAATAAAACAAAAACAGCTGTATGGAATTGTGACGTAATGCATGGCGTCTCAACCAAATGCCACAGCCCTTGGAGGTTTCGCCAATTATGACGTAATGGTGGCGACGACGCCATCAGCGCTTTCATCAGACTTCACATTAAGGATGGGTACATAGCACAGGATGGCATCAATAGGGTTAAGGTTGCGGTAGCTGGAAGGGTGGTAAAATGTGTCATTTTCAGACATGTAATTTCTGTTCCCAATTCTTATAATTTTTAATCTTTGTAATATAAACTACACTACATTTCAGAGGCAAAGAATCGGACGGTTTAATGGGTTTAAGTGAGTGACGGAGGAAGTCCGGCGCTCTATCTTCGTCGTGCTTGGGGTCTACGTCGAGGTTACAAAATAGCACTAAGTAAATTTTAAGAAGCTGGCCAACATAGGGTCATGCTAGGCACATGGTCGGTCGAGAGAGCGCCGTCAAGAATTCCTAAGTTTAAATACCGAACAAAATGCTCATAATTGCCTAGCTAGTTACTTACGTAAGCGTATGCCAGCAGAAATTACATAACTCGCCCAGGTGTCGGACATGAAGTGACCTTTACCTTAAACAACGTGCCACCAAACCTCTGTTTACTTTAACATCCGGAAAATGACTCGCAAAAATTTAAATCCCATACTGAATTTACTTATACAGAGTTTGTCCTGAATATCTCAGACTTTATAAAATCATTTTTTTCACAATCCATTAAAATAAAACTAACCGTCACAGTAGGGTCATGTAAGAAGGATAGGGTAAAAAAATATTATCAATGATCTCCAGATGGAATCCTCTGGACGGAAAGATAAGAGGCAGAATCAGGAAGACATGGTTTTATGGAGTGCAAGAAGACATGGGGGAGAAAAATATTCTTGAGAACCTAGAGAAGGATAAAGAAGCTGGAAATTGAGAATACGGAAGATGCAGCCTCCACCTCAAAATATTCTTTATGTTGTGGGTGAAAGGAGAAATTATATTACAGAGGTCTTAACAAAATAAGAACGGTATGATACAAGTGTAGTCATGTATTTACCGTAATAGAATAATTTACATTTATAACAATATTCTGGAATATTTATTTATTAAATTGACAAGATAGTAACAACAAAAGGTGATATAATGGTTTCTAAAGTCCGCTTCGAGTCTCAGGCCAATTAACACTTTACATAAGATAAGTACTGTTTAAGAACAGTTGCCTGGATTGCAATTACTATAAATGGGTTTGGTTCACAATATTTAACAAATATTTAGCTTACATTTCCTGGCGTATCATGCCAACATTACCCTTAGTAACCATTATCAGAATGCTGCAAATCCAGAACTCTCGATTAACACATTACAAAATAATTTGAGTCGTCCTCCGTGGTCTAGAGGCACCATGCTAGCTTCCAGTTTCCCAGGTCGCGGGTTCAAACTCGGTGGAGGGTTTTTCGGGCATAAAAGTCCTTAGCATGATTTCCTTCGGAAGAGAAGTAAAGCCGGTGTCTCGCGTTGTAGATTTACGGAACGTAAAAGATCCTCAAGCCTGTTAAAGAGGCCTCTGAGCAACATTTCCGGTTCACGCCCAATATAGAATGGGACGCTAAGAAGCAGAGTAGTTAAAGAGCGTCCATAAATAAAAGGAGCACGGTAACGATAGAAGGATCAGAACTCGCCAATTAGTGTTAAATTTATGTTGTCCACAATAGCCAAAATGAAAATCTCGTGGCTTCACTCAACCCGCACGCCACTACTGATACAGGGACATGAGTTACCCTCGGCCTAGAAGTCTCTGCCTTGCGATTCTTTGAGAATCCCTCTCTAGATGGTAGTCAACACGAGCGCCCTCATCCGAAACTACTACACGGCTCACTAGAGCTCGACGGCGACGGCATAAACGTAAATTATGAGTGCGCGATCATTGAAATTGTACTTATAACTTGTGCCGAACAATCTAATCGGCAAGCATCAAAAACCCGTAATGATAATGATTTATCCTAGAATTTTAAGGTTTTTAGGGAAGCGCAGCGCATTACAGCTCAAATTAATTTATAAAAGTCTGAGGACATTTTTTTAACATATCAATCGGTGTAAAATTAAAGTGGTTTATATGAAGAGTGTCCTAAAATATTAGAATATTAAGACTAAATGGCTCAAATGCAGAAGTGAAATTTCAATCGAAGACACTAGACACCCGAGCTTTGCTTGGTAAACTCATGGCTGTTTTGTAGAAGTTTGAAAATGTGTAAGATTTATTTTTTCTCCGGCTTTAATTAAGTCAAAATCATTAGCAGCTGCCAATTAAAAATGAATTGCTGCAGTTACAATGTCAGAATTACCAGTTACTGATTGTGACGGGCGAAGAAAAGATCTATTTACTTGAAACAGTATCTGTCCCTGATGATGTAACAGAATTTCCTAGAGAACGCAGTTGTTCTGTAACAAGTCTGAGCATTCATTGTATAAAATAAACTAACAAACATTTACTATTCATAGAAAAGTAAGGGCTTTGTGCCAACTATTGTAAAATGTTACGTAACTACGTCTGTGAAATAAATTTACTGAAGCCAGCGTAGACCACGAAACAGAATGACACATTAATAATTAGTATTACACAGCCAAACCACCTAAATGGCTCCATAGTAATGTGCAAGGCTCGTATTCGGGAGGTACCGTGTTCAATTCCCATCGACTACCCAATATGAATTTGTATTTTTCGTGGTTTTCCCTGACCAGTAGGCTAATGCGAGGGTGGATTCTCGTCTACCACGGTTTTCTTTCCATTATTTCCCTTTAATTCCGTTTCCTTCTCATCTTTCAGGTGAGCTTTTAGGTTTTGTAGCGTATGCTGTTGCCGGACAGATGGCGTGGATGCTTGCTAAAAAGAGGCGCTAGAGAGCTATTTGATCGACGAGTCATTCATCGCCCCCTCTAGGCATCTACAGCAGTGGCACGGGTCTTCGAGTCTGGAACTCTTAGGGACTTCCGCGCGACTTTTGTCTACGTGCGGCCTGTAGCCTCCTGTGGTTCCTTCACTTCTTCTTGGGAAGTGATAGCCACAATAATCTATGTAGGTTGCAGTGCGCAAGGCCCGTTGTATAATCTATACCTATTAAACAGCTGATTATGAACTCATTACTCTAATAAATTACATTTTTACAGACCATTTTAGTTCGTAACCAATGATTGCATGGCCTTGTTGATTCTACCTTAGTTTCTATGTATAAGATTAAAGCATTTATTTTTACAGCATAAAACGGCTTTCTGCATGAAAGTTAAACCTATTTTAAAGTAATTATCGGTTTATGAAAATCATTTTCTGAAGTAGTGCGCATTGATTAATATAATTTTTGTACGATATAAATGTTGCAATGGTTTTTTTTTTATTTAAAAGCCCCCTTTGACATCTAAGTTCATTAATTAATTTTGAAGATTAAGAAGCTAGTAACGGTGATTTGTGTCATAATTTAAAATAAAGATCGTTGGAGGTTGTTACACTATATCATTAAAAGGTTCTTACTTTGAACACGTTTCGGGAGAACGGTATGCTCCCATCGTCAGCATGTTTCCAACTGATTTTGCCGGTAATTGTCTGGGGAATGTGTGTGGTTAGTGTATTTTTTCCCAGATGTCCAATTCATTGCTGCTGTTGATCGGTTTTAAGAGTTTTATGATTGGAGTGATTTCATGGTTTGAACACCAGAAATGATGTGATACTCGGATTTTTTAGTCTGTTTTTGGTAAATGCATCGCATATGCTCTTTAAGTGTTATTTAAAGATTTCTTTTGGTTCTTCCTACCTATGTATACCAGAGTATAGTCACTGCAAACTATTTGATATATACCAGCGGAATTACCACTCAGCAGTCTTTGGAGATTCATCAACCCAGCACCAGAGAACACCACTAACCACACACATTCCGCGGAAAATAACCGGCAAAATCATTTGGGAACATACTGACGATGGGAGCAAACCGTTCTCCCGAAACGCGTTCAAAGCAAGAGCATTTTAGTGATGTAGTGTAACAACCTCCAACTCTCTTTATTTATAAAAAAAAATCTAATTTCATACCGTCGGTTTTGACTTTGATAAAAGATAATTGTTTCCCGTTATAATATTTATTTTAAGAAGTCTATTAAAATTAGTTTCCTTTGAAATTAGACCTCTTAATTCGACTTTCCGTACTCCAAAGACTCTTTCCATCGAATCGCTCCAAAATCCAAAGCAGATTTCAGATACGATCCACAATTGGTTGAAATTGATAAAATAATTAAGTAGAGTGTGTATGATTTTCTAAAAGTTAAGACTTTTAGAGTCATTTTTACTTAATTTCCCTAGCAATATATAAATCTTTACCACTGCTATTGATTTATAAGAGAATTGAATCTTAAATTTAAAGCAATGTATGTGTGCTTAAAAGTGTGAAAAATTTTTATTTTTGTCTTACATTTATATTATATTTATAAGTTGTACTTTCACGCTACACCAACTGGTTTTAAGAGCAATATGTTCTCCTTCGTGGACTAGTGGTACCGTGCTAGCCTCTAGTTCCCAAGGTCGCGGGTTCAAACCCCGTGGAGGGCGATGGATTTTTTTCGGGCGTAAAAATTCTTAGCATGGCTTCCTTCGGAAGGGAAGTAAAGCCGGTGGTCCCGTGTCGTAGATTTATGGCACGTAAAAGAACCTCAAGCCCGATAAAGAGGCCTCTGAGCAAAATTACCGGTCTTTCACGCGCAATATAGAATGGGACGCTAAGAACCATAGTAGTTAAAGAGCGTCCATAAATAAAATAAAAAATCCAAGAGCAATAATTTTTAACAATAAATGACTAATTAGTCCTGTATAAGGCACTGCATTGAGCTTCAAACTTCATTTTTCACCATTTAAAGTGCTGCTTTGACCACAGTTTATAAGTTATTAGCTTGAAATTTTTTAATAGAGCTTCATAAATTGGAGTTATAACTTTATGCACTATTTAAAAATTACTAAGCAGTTCAGTTGAAATTAACTACTCCATAACCCACACTGAAAATTTGAAAAATTCAATGACGTGTCAATGATTTGTTTTCTCTTAAACTAATTGAAATTAATAACTACACATAAATATCTTTGTTTGTATACTAAGCTCAAATTAAAAATTTGGGAGCGATATGATAAACCGTAGGGTCCAAGGAGAATTTTACATTACCGATCAAACATTTATTAATTAAGAATAAAAAAGGATAATATTAACAGCGATTCGATATAGGGCGTTAAAATTCTTGTACACTAAGTATATGTTTTATGATTTGAGTATGTGGTAAAAAACTCAAAACAATCAAAAGAAAACTAGATTTTTTTTATTTTCATAGATGCATTACCTTAACTCAATGCTTACGTTTATGATTTTATTTATCTATATACTCAGAACAAAGCCTCTAATTGATTCAATTGCACAAAGAGAATCCGAGACCCGAAATCAGGCCAGAGATCAATTTTGTGGCCTACGCACACCCTTGCTAGTGAGTCATCGATCATTTTATAGTGTCATAGAAGTGTACTTCAAAGAAGATAAACTGGAGTTGCATTCCTTGGGAAATTCCTGCTTGGCATACCTTGTGGCTGCCTCTTGAGTTGCTAACACAGAGGTATGTTATGTTTCCCTCTTGAGTTCCAATCAAACCTGAAATCCAGACATCTCAAGCATAATCTGCAAACTATATAGTACAGGACAGTGTAATGTTGGAGCATGTTGTTGGAGCTGACCCAAACAATAATTAATATAAATTTATATCTATATTCGCGTTAGGTACCTCAAACACTAAATTGCACATTAGCGTTTCTCTTGCATGCTCCGCAACTTCGCTACAACTTACTCTGGTACTTTGGTGGTAGAAGTGGGATTTAATGGGATAGGCCCTGAGAGAGAGAAACTGAGAGATGGGGCAAGCGTCTCTTTGAGCTCAACATAAGGAATAGATTAGAACTGCACCGATGAAGTGTGTTTGCCTTTAGGCATTTTGCTACTGCCAAGCCTCCTAGATTAAACACATCTATGTCTTCGTTGTTACTACAAGTCTGGGGAGGAAATGCTAACGGTATTCGCATAAGAAAATTTCTATTTAACTTGAAAAAATCCAATAACGTACAAAAATCAATATACACTCAAATTTTAAGCTCAAGATTTTTCCAAATGTATTCTGAAACTGCGAATCGCAAATATTCTCATTTTTCTTTTCTTATTGTTTGATAATACATTATTTATACTTTGTACTAGTATACAACTTAGTGAATATTTTTATCATTTATTAATATTATGTAGCTTCTAATATGACGTGTTTCTCCCCATCATATACAGAATACATATCAATAATGTTTGTTTTCTTCTAATATTTATGTGTTTCTAGAATTTGAATAATATGACTTCAAATTACGTTAAAGTTTCGCCCATTTTAGTCTAAAATATCGTCTCTCTCTCTCAAAGTCCCTAGATATCCGTTAGGGAAGAGAGTTAAGTAGATTTGGTTAGCTGAATTCGGCAAAGTGCGAAGTAAGCGCGTTTGCTCACATGTGTAATAGAGTTTTGGTAATAGCAAATCAAACTTATAACTCGGTTAGTGCTCCTGGATTGAATCATGCGTTTCCACGTGTTGCTCTAAAGCAAGATTAATTAATAGCAGCGGGCGATGCTTTAGCTGTAAACCAAAATGACATTGGGTTTTCCGTTTTATAATAAGTTAGATTCCTACGGATGGTAACGAATCATGATGTGATTTCATTGGTTGTATAATTTTTAGTGCAAACGCCGAGTGCTTATAACATGCATCACCTTTGCTGTACGTAACAAAATCTGCTTTCATACAGTGATTTACTGCGTTTAGCTTGGAGTGTACGAGAAACAGACCTTCAGATCGTCACGGAGAAAAAACGCTCTTAGGAGCCTGCCCCCGGAATTTACTCCACTTTACCGACCACCCACTTCACACAACGCTTCGTAAATACAAGTGGCATATGTGATAACCGTCTCCGGACATCAATTTTATATCGAGGCGCAGAAACAATATTACTTAACTTATACAAAGAACAAAGTGCTCTGTTTAATATTCGGCGTGAAATTATGCGTGTAAAATGCTTCAGCATTCAACACTGAATTGATCTTAATTATAAAACTCCTTTGATGCTCTTTACGATTTAAATTTGTATAACTATTTAACGTTTGCTTACTATATCCAAATTGGTCTAAAAATAGAGCCAGCTTGCTTGACTCAGACTGGGATCATGACAAGAGATATATTCAATAACGAAGAAGAAATAAGAATCTGTCCCTGGTGTAGAGATGAAGAAACCTGGATTCATATTCTAGCGCATTGTACTAAGACAGAACAGTTGAGGAAAAGGTATCTGCCAGGTTCCTTTGTTCACCACAAAGAGAGGGTTACAAGCTTCTTGGACCTTGCAGGTTGGGGAGAGGAATGAGGAATTTTACAAAAGGTTATGCAACTCAGATCGTAATGTAAGGAAGAGGGTCAAGGGTGGAAGGGAAAGAGTTAGTGCCTTAGGGGCGGGTATTCGTTTGTTTTGCAAACCATGGTGTGTGCTTGTGAACATGTTTTTCTTCTTCTGTTTTGTTGTTAGTTTATCTGTTTTTTTCTTTTCTTTTCATTTATTGTAAATACCATTAACCTTTAAAGTTCAGTGTGATGAATATAGTCTGAAAAATGTAAACTATAGTTTAATATATAAGCACGTACGGCATATGTGATCCTTGTGAATACGAGTTTGAACATCTAAAATGTTTAAGACCAATAAACACACCACTCTACTGTACTTAATTTCTTGTTACGTATCTGGATTGAATATGTCACTCAAGTGTTTAGGAAATAAGTAATAGCGCTCCTTAAATCATTTTTGTCTATCACGTAAATGCGAGAAGTAGGTAGAGAAGCTATTGAATTCCACCTAAAGATTCGATATCGATGTTTCAGTGGATATGCAGGTTTTGGGTCTCCCTGAAACCAAATAAAAACATTTTTAGAAAATGGTCCGTAGTGTGTGGCGTGCGTGCGTGCGTGCGTGCGTGTGTGTGTATGTGTAAAATTCTATAACTCGAAAACGAAAACTGGATAAATACTAGACTACGTTTTTAAGTTCAGTATCTTCCAAAGATGCAATAGGATATTTTCACGAAAACCTCGGCACATCAACCTACCTACTACTCTTTACGTAGAGCATTATTCGAAATTTTAGATTTTCTCAAAATTAACTCTTAAGGATTTTAATTAAAATAGCATATATTTAAGATATTCACATTGGCATAAGATGTATATGCTGAATTTTCTGGGAAGAGCCTGTGAAGTTTTCTTCATTCGGAATGAATTTGCATAATTTTGTATAACTGGTCAATGTTGAGACAGAAACGCACTAAACAAAAATATAGATATCTAAAATAGACCCTTTATTTCAAATGATTATTTTTTGATCAAGCCATTTCCAATATATCCGTTATTAAGTTTTGAATACATTGTAATTTTTAAATCGTTTGGTTGTCGCATCTTCTGTACTATTTTGTGTCTAGAACGAAATGTATAATGAAGGCATATCTATGATTGTTTATCTAGATTAACGTAGACATAAAAATAAAACTTTTGCAACAGTAGATTACAGAAGAGATAAAAATAACCAATAATTGGTAGAGAAAAACCTTGTAAATGGAACACATTAGATTTTTCAAACATATCTTGTGTGTTGTACTCGCATGACTTTCTCTACTCTTGTGAAAGCTAATTTTACAAACGCTTATTCTCTATATACTTAATGCTAATCGAGATAAACACTTGCAGAAACCTAATGCTAATTTTCTTGTAGTGCAAGGAGAATATGGTAGGCTTTAAGCGATAGTCAAATCTTTTAAGAGCTGGTTGCTATGTGGCGCATTTCATTCTCTTTGAATGTCCAAAACATAAAAAAACGAATAACGAATTCCCATTTGAGAAAAAGTAAAAGTATTGGTAAATTCAAACAAATAACAAAGAATATCCCGGAAATGGTTCCTGGACAAACAGTGTGTATGGCATAAATTGCGTGTTTTAAGGAGATCTATATTTTTTGTGTAGTAAAATTTTGTCCATCTCTTACGGTTTACCAGTTATGGAAAGGCATCCAGAATGAAGGGGATTTTTAGGGACATTCCCAGAAATTTCAAGATACATATATATTTCATTTGCAATAAAAATGTCCTGAACATATGATATTTTCATTAAAATCGTTAGAGCCATTTTTGAGATAATCAAATTTTTCGAAAAATGTTGCATGTAAAGGGTAGTCTGGGTGGGGAATTTTCTTCAAGATCTTCGTGTCGCATCCTTGGAAGATACTAAACTCAAATACCAAGTTTGGTATTTATCCGAATTTTCGTTTTTAAGTTATATTTTTCAGTAAGACACAAACGGACATATTTTCAAAAATACTTTATTTGGATTCAGGGCACCTCAAAACGTGTATTTGCAGTGAAATCTCGGTATCGAAGTTTTTAGTGACATTCAATACTTCCCCTACTTACTATACATAGTAGAAAAGGTAATAAGAATCTAGTGAGTCAAAGATCAATTATATACATATTATTTTAGCATTACGTTGAGTTGTTCTAATTTGGAGGTCAATAAATATTCCAGTTAATAACATACATCAAGGACCATCAAGTTAAAAACGATCGTTGCAACTACCAGCATATTATTTCTTTTCATTTCTATCTTATATAGTTAATTTCTATGCTGTAACTTAATTAATAACTGAGCTTAATTGCTATATCTATTGAATGAATACTAGACAAAAAAAATGTTTTACATTTTTGTTCAAAAAGTAATATATATATTACAGAATTAACATCCAATTTCGGTTTTGTATTTCTGGTCACTTAAAAGCCTCAAAACTTGAACGACGTATAAATACCTGCAAATACCGCGTAAAATTTTTAAATACTTTCTTACGTTTTTAAGATTTTAAATATTTGTTTATTTTCATTCAGATTTTCAGCATACATTCTTTGAAGGTTAATGAAGAGGTGTTGGTCTTAGATTACGGTTTCAATAATTTATGGCACGATTTTGTTTTATAAAATTAAAGCATAATATATTTTAGAACCAGAAGAACTTGAAACCGTATCTTTTATGGGACTGTATTCCTCGAAAAAGAGTGCAAACATAATTAAATGACTTTAAAACGATACAGCTAGCACAATACGCCCAAGGTTGAAGTTCGTTCAGAGCAGTGACAGAAATCTCTATCGAATAAAACAAGACAAAAGCGTTATATAATACATAGCTTATATAGTTTATTACTTTTTCCACGAGACGTTTACGAAAAACTTAAATCTGTGATTATAAACATTATTATTCCAGGAATAATATGTAACAGTTAAAAGTTTAAACTTTCAAAATTTTTATAATTTTAGGTATTCTACATAAGACGGAATTTTCATTCTTTAAAGGTATTTTTCTTGGAAAGTTGCTGTTCATCAGCCAGCTTAAGAAGCTTTCCTATGCAAGATAATGTCTCTCATAGAAAAATCTTATGTGTTACATGAATTTACGTATCCATTATCGTTTATTTTTATACAGCTCTACTAGCTATTCTTACAAAAGTTTATTTTTCTATCTAATTCATGTTAATCGAGATAAACCTTTGCAGAAATAGTTTCATTGCACGTTTCGTGGAAGGTACAAGGAACATAGAGGAAACTGAATTGATAGGTATTTAAGTCGCCATATGTTGGCCTTGAAATTCCATACTCTTTCCTTGGCATTGCGAAAAAAAAACTGAATAGTAACATATTTTTATTCAGGGACCTCGAAACATGCTTTTCCTTTGAAATCTCGACATAGTTTTTAGTAGAATACAATACACCCTCTACTTAATGTAAACATGTAGCAGAGAAAGTATAAATGCATATGGTTGCTAACCAAGCAGGTAACTTTAGACATTTTATGTAAAAAAGAAAACTAAATGTAAGGGGAAAAATTGAGCCCACCGACATGTTATAGCATGGACGTCTTCCATATTAAAGAGCGGGAACTCTGTGTACTATCAGACGCACAATTTAACACTAGCTATCGCAGCGATTTTGTCACGTTCACGCTTTCGAACCCGCCTTCTCTCTCTTAGTATTGTAAAACAATGATAAATGCTGTTTCGCAGTAGGTTTTATCACTTAGGTACTTAGCGTAGCACAAAGCTACACTTGAATCACTTTTGGCAAACACTCGTAACACAACACAACTGATCCGTCGAATCACAACTCACAACGTAACTGCACTAGCACTGTCCACTTTCGCTGTCCACAAAAATTCACTTCGTAATTTCTTCACTGACTGAACTCAACTCCGGGCAAGAGTAGTCCCTTATAAAAGCCTCGCATGCAAAGCGGAAGGTTCTAGAAAGAGAGGCTACTAGAACACGCCAAAAGAATGTTCTGGAACAGATAAGCGGCACACAATGTCCATTGTTACGCACTGTTATTGTTCCGACGGCCGGTCGAAGGTCCCACCTAGGTGCCGGGCCAAGAGGCGCTTACCGGCGGCCCACAGGTAGCCTTGCGGGTGTGGTAACAGTATCTAGATTTGATACATACAGTGGTCAATTAAGAAGGGGCGGTAACATAGGTAAACTTTCTATATTCCACAATTTTCTAAGCTAGAGACTTCATTTATTGTGCACAGTAACTTCTTGTTATTTGGAATTAAAATTCTCATATTGCATTGTTGCCAGTTTAAATCTTTAGAATTTACTGAAGATTTTTTTAAGAAACAAGCTAATAAAAGTTTTAGCGTAGCGGAATTTTAGAGCTCGTTTATGACTAAAAGTCATAACCCAAATTGTAGCTATTGTATGTTTAAACTTTTTTCGAACTGAAACTTGCTCTTAACAGGTTTTAAAGTGTCCAATTTGTTGCTTTTTCTTTAGTATCTCAGCAGTAGCAAAATTGTGATAAATAAAGATTATTCGTATCTTGCATACAAGAAATAATATATTATTCCATTTGAAAGCATTGCTAAAAAAGGTATAGCTTTTGTTATTTTACTCATTAATTTCTTTGAATTTTGATAAGTTCTTTCTTAGTGGTATTCTTTACAATGGGAAGTGACCTTGAGCAGAAATTCGAAGCTCGTGTTC
Source organism: Deroplatys truncata (assembly GCA_030765065.1). NCBI lineage: Eukaryota > Metazoa > Arthropoda > Insecta > Mantodea > Mantidae > Deroplatys > Deroplatys truncata. The sequence continues at coordinate 139,770,750 of CM060986.1, forward strand.
CTATGGTACCAAGTTCCATTAATGAGTTAATGGGCAGTATGTGTAAAAACAAGTGCATACTTTTAGTAGCTTATTTCAAGCATTTTTTTGCATTTCTATGATTAAAAGATGAACAAATTTATAAAGCAATGTCAGTGCCAAAATTACTCTATGGGAGTGAGTCATGGAATATGACAGAGAAAAACAAAAGGAGATTCTAAGTAAATGAATGAATTTTTTAGCAGCAGTGGCAGGATATAAGAGAGCAGAGTAATAAGAAGTGAATTAGATATATACAACCTGATTGAAACAATTAAAGAATATAAAACTAGATGAATAAGTCATCTTCAGAGAATGAATACACAGACTACCATTACATATAAAGAATTATAAACCAATAGGGAAAAGAAATATTGGAGGACCAAATAAAAGGTGGCACGAACAGGATATATAGATTGCTACAGACAAATGTCTAATGTATGAAAGAAAAAGAAGAAGAATATGCGCAACTGATGCCCTAGATTGTACAGCAATACCCAGTATAAAGCGCTATGACATAGCAATGAATATATTAACAGAAAATTATTTGCTTGCAAATTTATATGCGCAAGGTACTTGAAGTTGTATAGATGTGTTTACCAGCAATGATGTAAGCTGGCCATGGTCAGTGCAGGATGGTGGGATTTGGAGTAATTCTAGCGGTTTTTTTTAAGTTCCTTGTTTTACCCAGTTTATACTGTGTTTTTACTGTTTTTTTCGTTACCGCTTATTTCCGCAATTACACAACACACAGACACACACAAATACCCATGCTCATGGCTGGACTCGAACCCGCGACCCTCAGCTTGTCGGAGTGCCGGAGCCATACACACCAGCGACCACGGCTACGAGGGCCGGCAGCGTTAGTCGACGCATGCAGGAAATCAGAGATGCTGTTCTTCTGAGAGGTTCAGGTTACGGAATCGAACCTTGGGTCATGATCTCCTATACAAATCTTGGCAATGACAGAAAACAACTATAATCAGATGCACGCTAAAAGTGTAGTGGTAATTGAAAGATGTTTCAATCAACTTAAAAGACAACTTCCTGTCCTAACTAATGTCTTGCGAATCGCTCTGGATAGAGTGCCTGGAACCATTGTGTGTAATGTTCTCTGTATAATCTTGCCAAATACCTGCAGGTGAAGATTCCCTGGAGTTGTAAAGGCGATGACGAAGATGGCAGGAATTATGCACTTAATATAGATATGAGGAGATGAATGCAAAAGCGAAATGAAATTGCCTATTTACTGTTTGAAAGGAGAGACTTTAATCAATAAATACAATGCAAAAGTTAAGTAAAGTAATTTATGTAGTGTATCATGTTTATTATATTGTAATAAATGTTATTCACCTTGTCAGGGCTATTACACCATGGTTAAAAAAAACCAATGAAGCAGTGCTAAACCTTGACATTTACTATGCCTGCTCAGAAGATATGGCATCGTATGTGAATTTAAAAGTTTACCATGAAGAAAAACTAAGGTGAAATGCTAAGAAGAAATCAATATTTCGCGTTTTATTATAATATGACTAAAAACTCTTGACAATAGCATTTTCTTAGCTTTAAATACAATTAACATACAATTATACTCCTTTGAATTGATTTTATATAATTTACAAGCTTTGTTTTACAGTATATAATCATATAACAACTATAAATGAATTACAACCTGAAAGGGTATTGCTCCCTGTACAACTCGATAAATTAAATGCTTAAATATTTAAATTCTCGTGGCGTAATTAGAATTTATGCCTCCTAATTATTTAATGCCTACAGCGAAAACGCGAGAAAATGAATTTTGTGAATACTTATCCAAAAGAATGTATAACAATTTAGAATCGTCCAAAGCATACAGAATTTACCTACCCTCATTATGTCATGTGCTACGTGCCTCTGAAGTAAACGCGTGTTTCTTTCGGCGACTGTCGATGTATGTCTGTTAGCCGAGTAGACTTGCCCCGGGAGGTGCCAGCCGTCCTCTTTTTGCATGACTTTGACGTCATCGGCGCAGTCGGCACTCGGCGCACTCCTCAAGCGGGCTGACCCCGCCTCTTAGAGGAAGTGATCTCGTATCTTAAGAACCAGAATGTCATATAAGATATAGTATTTTCCATTAGCCGACGGACGATAAAGGGAGTACAAATTGGTACAACACACTCTCTGCAGATCAAACTCCAACAGCTGCCAGCACCAAGCATGTTGCGGGATCTGAAAATGGCGCAGTAGTCATATGTTATTTTTTGTTCAAGTTATCCGAATAAAATTTGATGAACTTTATCAGTTTATCCAAATTTAAAGCATAAAATAGAAGCTTAATAATGTAATAGGGTAACTACAAACAGGATCATAACGTTTGCGGCCCGCATTTGGTATATCCAGGGTGAAACTCCCAGGGCCGACCAATCTGACCGAAGGTTTTTCACGGTTTTCTTCAGTCACTAAGCGAATGCTGGGATAGATAATTTGTCCGCGAATTTTCCTATCATCCCTTTCATCACTACATTTCATTTTGTTCTTCTTCACCGACATACCACGCTTTGGGCTCATCAGTCATGCTGGATATGCTTTGAACCAGAGTTTGCTTGTTCCTGGACGGGCTACTGACCTATGGCATTGGCTTGTAAGTCCTACATAGAGGAGAGTAATCAATTAAAGAAGAATAAGACAGCGTGTTGTTCTCTTCATTTGTTTTTCAAAATAACGCGAATATTTAAAATATTCCGTTGAGAAATGTCCGACGACGGGAGAATTTTGATAATTTTAAGAAATCTGTAACTCTACACTTTTTATTTTTTAGTTTTCTCAGTTACTGGCAGTTCCTGTATCTTCCGTTTCTGTTGCACAGGCGCCTGCAAGAAATATTTTAAACGAATATTAAGGTAATGACGGAACCAAATATTTCAGCATTTGTGTCGCCCAATCAAAAGAGTTAAAATATTTAAACGTAGATACTTAAAGTTTAATTATAGTGGATAAATTTGAATTTATGTGACAGCTGTTCATGCACAGATAAATATTATTAATTGAAAACCGTTGCAGAGTTTATTGTTAACATGCCAAGCATTGTGGGAGATGTAAATACATATAGAAGTAATTATGTTAATGAAAAGCTGCTACGCTCTGATTTACGAGTGCATAGGTATTAAAATCGATTTGAGTTCACTTTTCCTACTCCACATTTACATACAAAGTTCTATTAGAACTGATATTGGTTTGGCTTCCTTTCGCAGAGAACTATATAAAATGTTAAGCTGGTCAACATGTTGGCTGCATTGTCCAAACGGTTCTTTACTACCTTTGAGCACAGATTTGTGATTCCGGTGGTTTTGTTTATGTGTATATCTTATCTTCAGTTACGGACAGGACTCGCACCGATCCAGAGTGTGTGTGCATAGTGTACCTACGCCCTAAGAGGGGGCGTCCTTGGGAGGAAGGATGAGGCAAAAGGAAACACCGAGCGGCCGGAACTAGGAGCGATGGTACAGCAATGATAGGGTTCCAAAGCTTCCAAATTTAAACACCCCGGCAGACGGAGAGGCAAAGCGGGGTCACCAACCACACAGGAAGGGGATCCTACGCCCCTTAAAGGGGTTTCAAATACTCCGGCGGCCAGCTGAAAGCCGAGGGAGGGAGAGAGTTATAAAGAGCATCCTTTCCCCCTGCGACGCTGCATCGAACACCATCGACGACACTTCCGATGAAGGATGAAATAAAATGAAGAATTGAACGAAATGGAGGGACAGGAATTTCGAGGGCTGAAAGCAACCACTCCAGCATTCGCTTGACGACCCGGGAAAAGAACCGAAAAAAATCTTGGGTCAGAATTGGCAGTCGCCGGGAATCGACCCCGGGACCTCGCGAATGCGGGCCACAGAGTTTCAGCCTCAGCCACCCCGCTTGGTTTGCGTGTAAGTAAAACGTAATAGCGGATAAACCATGTAAATTTATGTTATTCAAACTTAGGAACAACGTTTAATGCAATACGATTCTCCATTCAATTTGGAATCGTTTCTCTTTTACACGAAAACTTGATCCTATTCTGCGTATTTGGGATTCACATTGAATGAATCTTCATGTTGCATTGAATACAGAAAGTGGACTAATCGATTTCAATACCTCGCATAGATGATTTATAGCTACGGATAATTCTAGGGTTATGTTGTCCGTGTAATAAATGCACTAGTTTTTTCTCCCATTCCTTTAGCTTAATTTACTTGTTTACGGTAGCATTTCTGTAAACCTTTATCTTGAGTTCACTTTTCATATTATTATTTTTTTTCACTTGTTCCCTATTAATGGTACAGCCTAATACGGCTTGCGGTGTTTGGCACACATCGATCTTAGCCCGAGCTTTCTCAGCCCCTATATCTGGTGTCTTGACTTACTTAACAAAACTGGCCCCTTTTTAGTGTCCTGACGAATGATCAGGCACATGTACGTCACGTTTAGAAGAAGTGTCACTATCGGTAGATCTAAACAAACTAAATAATAGGTGCACGCGCTGGACTATTTAAGTACCTTTCAAGCCGCTAGTGCCTCTTCTAATAAATTGGGTAGTATTTACTTCCAGGTGGAGATATTTGGTTATTCGTATGGAGTCAAGTAAGAACGTTTACTTGATAATGTATATTTAAAGTGTCTACTTTTACTTAACACTTTTATTTAAGCAAATGCTTGAGTTTTATTCATACGCCTGATTGTTCACTGAATCTACAATTTAAGTTCCAGATGATTTTTAACAGTGCTCAGCGTCCGTTCTTACCATACCATTCAAGTGGAGACTGATGATATATGAAATGAAATCATAATTGGGAAAGGAGTAAACGATGTAGGTCTAAGGTACCTCCCCGGCATTGTCTGTTATGAGGACTGAGGAAAACCTCAGTCAGGGAGGACTGTCCTGGCGGGATTTGGACCGAGATCTCCACTACCCGTGGTGGTGTTCATAATATGATCCACTGTATTGCAGATATATGTAGTTTACGGCGCATTAGTCGTCCTCCGTGGACTAGTGGTACCGTGCTAGCCTCTAGTTCCCAAGGTCGCGGGTTCAAACCCGGAGGAGTGCGATGGATTTTTTCGAGCGTAAAAATCCTTAGTATGGCTTCCTTCGGAAGGGAAGTAAAGCCGGTGGTCCTGTGCCATAGATTTACGGCACGTAAAAGAAACCCAAGCCTGATAAAGAGGCCTCTGAGTAAAATTCCCGGTCTTTCACCTCCAATATGGAATGGGACGCTAAGAACCATAGTAGTTGAAGAGCGACCATAAATAAAACTCAATTTGATTTCTTACGGCGCATTATTAAGCACTGCTACATAAAGAATGTGAACATAGCATACATATCCGTTCTTTTAGAATAACACAGGCAGTAAAATACACAAAATATATGTGCATACACCATTTTAGCGTAGTAATTGACTAATTTCTGCCTTGCATGCTATCCCAGCTTTTTCAGTTAGTATATTCTGGTATTTACGTAGTGTAGCAATAAATAATGCGCCATTAGGAAATTAGGGGCTTACTTGCAAGTGAATGCTCTGAGCATGAACAAGGCCGCCGCCAAAAACCGAAAAGCCATGACAGGGAATCACACACTTTGGGCATTCATCCGTATTCCATTTTGAAACCTATTCTCACTCACAAGACATTTAAAAGTAATCACTTAGCAGTATGAGAGGAAGGTCTTCGGCGATCCATGTATTTTCTCCATATTCTTTCCTTTGCATTCGTGTACAAATGTTGGTTTTCCAGTTTTCCCCACTTTGTATTTCTTAAATATGTGTATGTTAACAATCATGTACATTAATTGTATATATTGCGGGGAAATCGTACGCTAATATTTTAAAGAGGAAAACTCTTAGAAATGTCTAACATTTTATTAAAAAGTGGTGAATTATCTGTTTACATATGCTACACGTTGCTATAAAGAATGATTATTATTTTTGGTAATGTCTTCGTGTTCGTCTTTTCTTCATAATGAATGCGTTTGGGAATGTACATACTATGTTGTTGTGAGAAATAAAAGTCGATTGGTACTACATGTCTGAATTTTATTACCATGCCTGATTCATGTGTTACTAATCTTCTTTATTTATTCCCTTCAAAATAATGTATCCAAGCAACCGCAGAAGTATTTCAACTATTTGAAGAGCTTCTGAAAGTAAAAACAATTTTACACAAATTATGTTTAATAGAAGTTCAACTTAAATTTAAATTTCATAGGCATTGAAGTTTATAAACGATAGTTCAGACTGTCATAAATATTTTGTCAAGAAAAAACTTAATATAGACAAAACACGGTTCACATTCTTAAAATATTTGGGCCATTCGTTTCGTCCATAAGGTAGTATATTCGTGGAAGATCAACAGTTTTAAAATATTTGAACGAAAAGCACCAGATCTTGACGAGTACAGCTTAAAGGCACAACAAAAGAAAAACTCATTAAACTAGAAGTAAAAAAAATTCTTAACAAATTGTTTCTACATAGACAGTAAGCCTTCAGCATTAGTCGTGAGTTGCTTATTTTGCAGTTATGTTGGTTTGTTCGTTTTCAAACATGTCATGGTGTAAAGGAACCCAGACTACAATAGCATATTTTAAATCTGTAAGTCAGTGCTGCACAATCCACACCCATGTGATTCCCTTATAGTATGGAAATAAGCGAGTGGCAACTTACAAACTCTGTGAAAGATATGCTTCCGCAGAAGTCTCTACAGGGCAACATTCCCCGTCAAATAATGGAAGTTCTTAGAAACCAGCGGAACACATATGTAAATTCCGCAGAATAAATGTAAATGTGATAATTCCTACATTTAAAGGGACACTGAAGACAAAATTTGCCCCAAAATGAAGTTTTTAGTTTTTTGTGTAGTCTCATTAATATTATGTATATTTTATCATCGTCGTCAAAATATTTATATTTTAAATATATACTTTTAAAAAGTACTGCATATACCATTTTCCACTGTGAATTTGCATCACTTTACAGAATGAAATCACGTTTTGGACTAGAGTGGTAAACATTAGCTTATATTTTAGGAGAAGTTTACCTCTACAAAAAGGTACTGCTGTAAGTATGGCAGATTCTATGTGCGCAAGTCATGTTTTTTTTTTTTTTTGAAAATATATGCGAGTTTGTTTTCTATATTTTTTGTTTAAACAGCTATTTTTGTGAATATTGTGTATAAATCGCCTGTTTCCCCCAAGCTATTTAAGATCGCTGAATTACATTTTAGTATGATAAGAAAAGCTTCTAAGTGATATTTTGGTTCTCCTTTGGTGTAAATAATATGGTTATTTAAAAATGTCTGATGTGTGTTATTAAAAAGGTTGTATAATAATAAAATAACCCTATCTTCCTAAATACACAAACTTATTGGACAAAACTAGACAATCGAATCTATAAGGCATGCATCTATATACTGTAAAAACTTTATTCCAATATTTAAAAATGGTTTCAGATAATGGTTCATGAATTAAGCAGATTTAGCATTAGTGGGACAGGAAGTTAATCTCATCTTAAATTGTACCAAAGTATTATATTTTATTTTATAATGTTAGTTAAGTAAACATAGCATTACTTTTTGAACGCTATCTGTCGTTTATTACACAGTATGTGTTTTAATACTGGTGAAAGCTAGTTATACAGGATGTTTCAAAAATAGAGGGCAGAAATCCAGGTATGCATTCCTCATATGTAGACAATAAAAAAGGTTCATTATAACATATGTCCGGAAATGCTTGGTTTCTGAGTTATGGCCTTGAAAATAGTGATATTCACGTTTTTTTTCTTCCTGAGGTTTGCCGTAACGGTTGATTCACTGGTTTGCAAAACCCAAGGACGAAAGTAATATTCGCATGCTGTGACACTGCCAAGTAACACAGCTCGCTGAAACTTGAATCACACATAGAGGGAACTGCTACGGTATGCTACAGTAGGCAACTAAACAAAATATGCAATGAGACGAACAGAGATGTCACTTTTATTCATACACTATAAGCTACACTAAAGTCAATACGACATGTGATGGCTCTAGATTTACAGAAATAGATACATGGTGCTTGAAAGGGTGTATGATCACCACGGACAGCAATGCATGCTCTGCATCGTGTTCCCATGCTTGCCACAAGGTTGGTAAGCAGTTCTTGTCGTAGGACGTTCCATTCCTCCACTAGCGCTGTTGACAACTGTTGGATGGTCGTTGGTGCATGTGGATGTGCAGCAATGCGTCTCCCCAAAGCATCCTATACGTGTACGATGGAATTTAAATAGGGGGAACGGGCAGGCCAGTCCATTCGTCGAATATCCCCTCGTTCCAAGAGATCCTCCACCTGCACTGTTCGATGCGGTCGCACACTGTCATCCTTAAAAATGAAGTCCGGCCCGACTGCATCCCCTGCACATGGGGAAGGAGTACAGTATCAACATAACGTTGAGCAGTGAGCGTACCGTGTTCAAAGATTTGGAGGTCGGTGCGCTCATGCAACATTAAGCCTCCCCAAACCATTACACCCGTACCACCAAACCATAATGTTCAAGGATCCAGGATGAGTCCATTACGTGTTCGCACCTCTCGCCAGATGAGGGTACATCGAGAATCACTACATAGACTAAATCTCCTCTCATCCGAGAAGAGCACGTGACCCCATTCCTCATTGGTCCAATTTTGATGCTCTTGGGATCATCGCAACCAACGGTGCCGCCGATGTGCGGATGTCAATGGAAAACAACGTACTGGCCGTCGGGTAGAGAGACCATCTTTGTGTAGTTGCCGTGCCAATGTGTTTCGTGAGATTGCGTGCCTAGCTGTCCTGTTAAATGTGGTTGCAATTGCACCCGCTATTTGGCGTGGATCCCTTCTTGCCTGTTGCACAATGTAGCGGTCAACTGCTGCTGTAGTTGAGCATGGTCGACCACCACCTCTCCTTGGGACAGCAGTGCCTGTGGTTTGGAAGGTTCCCCATGCACGTGAAACAATGCTGTGAGCAATTCCAAACTCCTGAGCAACACTCGCCACACTTCGCCCTTATTCCAGTTTCCCGATGATTCTTTCCCGTGTGAAGTCATCCAAGTGGTGTCTACGATCAAGTTGCAATGAAGAACACCACTACAGTGCACCGTAACAGCTCACTAATTGACACACACCGTCTTGTCTTGTGTCGTCAACTGCCCCGTGTTACGGGACCAGACCCATTTGGCACTATAGGCTCGCTACACTCACGCCATGTGATGTCCAGCTTTCTGTGTCCGTGCGGGAGACCTCTGGCAACATTCTCCCGCACCTTCATCTACTTTCACCAAGTAGTTCATTTGTTATGTTACTTTACCCATCTCGTCCTTAGGTTTTGCACACTAGTGTATTAACGGGACACACTGACAGTTCATTTCGAGGCGAAAGGTACAATGAATGTTGTGTTTGGCTTTTGACTGAGCGATATGTACTCAAATCAGGAAGTGGCAGAAATGCACTTTATGTACGGCATGGCGGAAGGCAAATGCTGTGCTGGCTCGTCGTTTGTATCAAGAGAGATACCCAGATGTCCAGATCGGAAGACATTTGAACGTCTCCATCGCCGTCTGTGCGCTCATGGGAAGTTTACATCTCCTGGTTTGGGTAGAGGACGAACAAGATCTATAACTCCGGATGTAGAGGAGGAGATTTTGGATTTTGTGCACACCACTCCTATCAGTACACGAAGGTTAGCGTTGCAAGTGAATGTCCATCATAGGATTGTCTGGAGACTGTTGAATGCTCTGCTAGTGATTCGTGCAGTAGTGCGCTACAGATCCGAACTTTCCTGCCTAGTATTATTTATAGATGAATCACAGTTTACACAGGATGGCGTTATAAATTTCCACAATCAACATGTACGGGCATATTAAAACCCACATGCAATTCTTCCATCTCAGCACCAAGTGCGGTTCACTCGCAACATGTGGACCGGTAACGTTGGTGATCGGTTAGTTGGACCCCATGGTTACGGGGCAGGCGTACACAAACTTCCTGGAAAACACCATACCCCATATGTATGAAGACACTCCACTGAGCATTCGTCAACAGGCTCACTTCTTGCACGGTAGCACTCCTGCACACTTCGGTGGCATTGCTCGCCGGTACTTGAATTAAAGATTTCCTGATCAATGGATAGGTAGAGGTGACCCAATTGCTTGGGCAACACGTTCACCTGATTTGAACCCTGTCGATTCCTACTTGTGGGGCCATTTAAAAGCGTTGCTGTATTCGTCTCCATTGCCTGACATGGAATCCCTCCAGAATCGAATTGTGTCAGGTTGTCAGGAAATATTCAATACTCTTGTAATTTAGAACCGTGTTCTCATGGCTATGAGACATCGATGTGAGGCCTATATGCAAGCAGGAGGTGGACAGTTTGAACATCCTCTGTAAAGAAAACTACCTGAGGTAGAAATAATTTGCGGTGAATATCACTGTTCTGAAGGCCATAATTCGGAAACCAAGCATTTCCGAACACATATTGTAATTGACCTTTTTTATTCTCCACATATAGGGAATGCATTCCTGAACTTATGCCCTCCATTTTTTAAACATCCTGTAGGAAGAAGTGTATGTCAAAGAACGGCGAAATATTCTGGAAGTCATGCAAGTTGACATTTTCAAAGCCACGGCAGATGCCAACTGCATTTTACGAAGTGAAACACAATATTCACATGAGCGTGATAGAAATAAAGCGGGCAGAGAAAATGTAGCATGACGGAGGTAGAAAACGTTACAGAGTGCACTAACAAAATAATAAATACTAGTGATGGAAAAGGCAGCGCCTTTGGACACTGTCAGGAAGTGACATTATGTGTAAAAGAACTGTTTATAGCCAGAGAAGACGTCATCAAGCATGAATATAAGAAATAGAACAAAAGTAAACCCTTCATGAAACACTTGCAGGATGAATGTCCTAGGTCCAACATCCCGTACATGTACTATTTTTTTACGGACGTAATAGGCCTGAAGAATTATAAAAATGTGAAATAAACCAACTCTTAATGCGCAAGTATTATTGAAAAGCTGCTAATCATAAGTCTAGAGAGTATGGGAATGAGTTAATCGAGCGATTTGCTTCCATAATAACGCGTGAGGTTCGATTTCGGGAGATCCCAGTTCGATTCCTGTCGACCGCCCACTTCGACTTGCGCTTTTCGTAGTTTTCCTTGGTCGGTAGGTGAAAGCTGGGGTGGTTTCTCATCTAACATGATTTATTTTCCTCATTTCCCTTTCATTCCGTTTCCTTTTCATCTTTCAGGTGTGATTCTAGGTTTCGTGGTGTGTGGTGGTGCTGGACAGATGGAATGGATGCTTGCGCCAAGGAAATAGTAATCCCCGTGGACACTAGAGGGCTGCTTGATTGGACGGGTTGTTTATTGATCTCTCTGGACAGCTTCAGTAGTGGAACGGATCTTCGAGCAAGGAACTGCTAGGAACTTCCGCGCGTCTTCGTGGCCGATCTGCCTCTGGCCTTCGGCCCCCTTCGGTTCTTTCACTTCATCTCGTCCTCCTGGGGCGTGGTAGCCACAGCAGATCTCCCGTGGGAGCAGTGCGCGAAGTATCTCCCTTCTTTGTATACCCTAATTGATGATATGTGTGAAGGATTGTTTATAATCAACGAAGACGTCATCAAGGTGACTATAAGAAAGTCAACAAAAGAATGGGTGTCACAAAACCAGCCTCCCGTACATGTAACAGCTCTGAAGAATTATATGTACATGTGTAAAATCAAACAACTTTTATCATGCCAGTTTTATTGCAAACTTGTGGTCCTAAATATTAGATTAGATAGATTTATTGTACAATTTGTTCTACATGTTTACACCCCTACGTCTGTTGTACAATTTGTCTGGTGCTTGTTTCTTTATTGGGCCACTCAGAATGCTTGGCTCCATGGCCTTTTCGCTTACTGAGCTACTCTTACTTCTCTTACTTTTCTATACTATTTTCTTCCCTTTACCTTTATTATTAATCTCAAGTTCTTGGTTTTGTTTCTTAGAGCCTTTTATTGAGTCAATTATCTTTAATTTTTTTACCCCAATTCCGCATTTTTCACAATTTCTTGAATTGCATTTATCGCTTTTGTAGCCCTATCAACGATATGGTGCCTACCATAAAATCATCTGCATATATAGAACCTGAACCTGAACCTGGAATCTCCTTATCTCCTATTACTGGATAATGCTAATTTCTTATTTTTAATTCTAGTATCATCTGTGAATAGATTACTAATATGAATTCAATTTCCATCCTGCCTTACTTTTATTTCTTTTGTATGAATTTACTTCTTTTCCCTATTTGTTCTTTGTTTTATCCTGATAAGTAAATTTCTCCATTGCTTTTCTGAGTCAAGTATGATTGTAAGAACGAGTTTTGTTTATCTAACACTAGCGAAATTTACGTATGACCATAATCTTTACATAAAAGAACAGGAAATTTACATACGCTTTTCCGACATTTAACCACACCCCTTAGAAACACCTTACGTTTCATCAAGCACGTTACAACAAAGGCTATGGATTTTTACATATGTAAAGAAACACAAATAAAACTAATCAAAGATGGCAGGACGGTTTTAGTTAACCGACACTAAATAAATTTCAGAAAAGCACTTCTTCATCTATATGAAAATGTAGTTATTGCGGTTATTTTATTTTCAGTTCACTGTCGAATCTCTCTGATAATATACACACAGGGATAAGTAAAAGAAGTAACGTTAATAAAATATGAAGTAATTAAAGAAATCCTAATAAAACATTAACTTAAGAAGGAACACGTAATATTAGAATATTCTCTTTTGCATTTATACACTGCTGTTCTGTAGATATGACAATCGAGAAAATTTTACTACGCAGTTCCTTATTCATATGCCTTCCTAATTAAGTGAATCATGTCAGATGCAGAACGTGGGCTTCTTGTAAAAGCCGTTTATTTAAGAACATCCCTAATAAAAGAAATCCATAGGGATAGCATCCGGAGGTCCTAATGGTCATTCAGTTAAATCCCTTTGTCCTATTCACTCATTCGACTTCTTCGACTAAAAAGTCTAGCAAAATTCATGCTTAGTGAGCAGGAGGTCCATCTTGCTGAAAATAGAATTCTTCGTCATTATGTTGTCCTCCACCTATAATATTATATATTACCTACTTTCGCCCTCCTCTGTTTACGCATTTTGTATGTTTTGGTACTAAAGTTCAAGATGCTGGAAATATTCAACTTTCTAAAAGGTTAAAAGGAGCAAAGCGAAAAAATTTCGGGAAGTTTACAAATAACACATACACGCAAGAATACTTAAACAATCAAATAATTCATGTTCTTAGATCACATGGACAGAACAATTCCCATTTTAAGTAAAAAAAACTGATATATTTAAGAAATAAAAGTTTAATCTTGTGTTTGATGACTAGGGGCTCCGGGGTAGCGCAGTGGTATCGTTTACAGCTCTCGTAGTAAGAGTCCGGTGTTCGATTCCCGGCACTGGGGTGGCGATTTTAAGTTGGCCCTATCCACGGCTTCACCCCTATCCTACTTTTGTGAAGTGTCCTCAAGGCCCAAAGTGGTTCAGAGTCCATGGTAAAAGATGTAGGTTGATTGATGGAAACGAACAACCGTGGAAAAGAAGCGTTATTTTGTTGCCAGTTTGTCACCACAGAAGAAGTAGAGGAATTTTTGTTAATGTTTGAGAAAATGAGCAGTTTGCTATCAACGAAAGTTATAAATTTGTTCCGTGGCTCTCCAGGAAACATTCTTCAACTTCCAGTAGAAGAGAAAATATCCTCAAAAAAGTTACACATCGGTTAAATGGAGTGATGCATTTCTATGACCAAAGTTATAAAGAACTGTAACCCTGAAGACATAAAAACGAATGTGTGTGTGTATTTTGTGCTGCAACGGCACAAAAGTGAGTGGTACACAACGATTTCGAATTACTGTAAGGAAGTCAATGTATAAAACATAGAAACTAGTGTGTTTGTATAGTTGGTCACGTGTTAAATAACACGACCTTACTGTTGCCAACTCGTACTGCTCTGGCATGAAATTAGGTTTCATATACTTCTCAAAATAAAAATACAGCATTATTAATAGTATATATGTGCCGGTTTTATTACATTTTATTCAATTATTGTGATACGAATAATTTTAATAATTGGATATATTGGCTTAATAGACAATCAACAAATGGGTAAGACTATGGGAATCCTAAACGGTATCAGATAAAGCTACATAGCTCGGAGAACTCGCAAAATGAACTAGTCCCTGTGAGCTTCTATTTTCTATCTATCGGCATCTAACCTAAGATCTTCACACACCTGGTTTTCCTTTTTTCTAGTTGTGTTAGGGTTAGGGTTAAACAACGGAGGGGGAGGTTTCACTTAGACCTGCATAGATCCATTGTAGCTACCACCCCCAGGAGGAAGGGATGAAGTAAGGAATCATCAGCAGGCTACATCCGCAGGTAGACAGGCCACAGGGACGCGCGGAAGTCGCTAACGATTCCAGGCTCGAAGACCCGGTCTACTATTGGAGCTGCCTAGTTTGACCAAGCATCCGCGCCGTCTGTCCGCCGCCACCATTGGCCAAGAAGCCTAGAAGCACACCTGAAAGATAAGAAGGAAACGGAATCAAGGAAAAAAACATGGATAGGGAATCGTGAAAGATGAGAAGTCACCTCAACATTCGTCTACCGACCCGGGAAAACCATAAAAAAAACCCATGGTCAACTTAGGCGGTCGCCGCGAACCAAACCTGCGACCTCATAGGTTACCGCGGTGGCATCTCGTTCGTTTCAAACGTCTGAAACTAAAACTGTTTCTTTCCACATATTTCTTTTATCTTAGTCCACAGTACACCAAGCACTTGCCCTGAATTCCTCGAATCATCGTCTTGTGCATCCTTTGTTTCTATTTCGTAAACTTGGATCGCAAACCCTGAGGCGCAGATCCTTTTCTTTCCTTTTTTCGCATATTATTGTTAGCCACATAACTCCAGTCACCACAGCGCAGAAGAATAATGTATTTTAACTTCATGCATCACAACAATTCTAAACTACCATGATGGCTGCCAACAAAGAAACACTATGTTTTCCTGACCACCATAAATTAAACACATATAGAACTCAACCACTGGGGGATGGAACCTCAATACATCTATGCAATCGCAGCGCCCTAGGTGTCTCCCTCCGTTGAACAGCCTATATCTATACCTAGAGTTAATTTGCATCAACCAAATGAGCCCTATGATTTCATTAACATCAGTAATTACTATTGATTGAAAATTGCATAGGAAGAAAACGAGAATACAAGGATTAGAAAATATAAGCAGTCAGAGTTTGTAATTGTCATTTTGAAATATTAAAAGAGAGTTCTTAACTTATTATGTAAATGAATGTCATGTGTTAAAAAATCTGATGACCTTCTCTACTCTTGTACAAACTATTTTTACAAACGCTTATTCTCCATATGCTTCAGGTTAATCGAGATATCGAGATGTTAATCTTATTGCTAATTTTCTTGTAGGTGCAAGGGGAATTGGTAGACTTTAAGCGATAGTCAAATATTTTAAGAGGTGGTTGCTATGTGGAGTATTCCATTCTCTTTGCATTACCAGGACAAAAAAATGAATAACGAATTCCAATTTGAGAAAAAGTATAAGTATTGGAAAATTTAAGAGAATAACAAACAATATCTCGAAAATGGTTCACCCAACGAAACAAATGTATATGACATAAATTGTGTATTTTAACGCGATCTACATTTTTTGTGTAGTAAAATTTTGTCTATCCCTTATGGTTTACCAGTTATGCAAACCTCGTGCATAATGAATAATACTTTTGGAGACATTTCCAGAAAATTCGAGATATACATTTCATTTGTCATGAAAATATCTTAAACATGTGATATTTTAATCAAAATCGTTAGAGCCATTTTTGAGAAAATTAAAATTTTCGAAAAATGTAAAGGGTAATCTGGGGTGGGGGGATTTTGTTGAAAACCTTCATATCTCATCTCTGGAAGATACTAAACCTAAATACCAAGTTTGGTGTTTATCCGACTGTTTGTTTCTGAGTTATGCTGTTCACACACACACAGACACACACACACACGGAAATGTTTCCAATTTTTTTTTTTTTGATTCAGGGAGTCTCAAAATATATTTCCGGTGAAACCTCGGTATCCAATTTTGGGTGGAATGCAATACTTCCCCTACTTACTATACGTAGTAGAGAAAGTAAAAATATGCGGCTTTTGTAGAATGACCTACCTTAATCTTGGAAATCAGTTATATTTTGCTGCTAAACAGACGGGTCACAGTCATCTACTTACCTCATCAATTTTCCTTTCTCCTCACTACTAAGCAGATTGCAGAAATAAACGTGACAGCTAAATCAAATTTCCAAGAATTAAATTCGTTTCAAACGATTCTAAGATAGATGCCAAACACATAAACATAAAAGTCTGCACTGTAAACAATCAATTTCCGTGCTTATTTTCCATTGTTGGAAGCATTAATTTAATGGTTGGCTACTAATGATTTTTGCTTGTAACAGGAAAGTTCCGGAAGGAGTTCCGCCGCACTTTCGGTTGGTGGCGATGTCTAGGCAGCGGTGGGAGGCAAGCACGAGCAAGACGGCGCTACGGTGGGACCATGTCCAATGCTGGAAGCAGCACCTACATCTGCCGCTTCACCACAGCCGGAGGTAGCACCAACTACACAGCTCGTACCGAGGTTCAGCCTCTCAGCGGCGTCACTTCCATGTCAACCATTGCCGACGTCGACTGACAGAGGGCTCGAGCAATGTCCACTACTTGGGAGACCGTGGACCTAACGGCTTTCGTAAGCTAAGATCACCTACTAAACAAAGTGTTTTTGTGCACATCACAAACACTAACACTTTAGGGGACTTAAAACTGTTTTGCGGGTTTTGGATCTCGTATGAACAATAAGTCAAAAATTCCTTAAAGCAGTCTGAGAAACATCTCGAGTGGAAATAAAAAGTACGATACTGCTGCTATGTGTACCCATAATATGTAATACTTTCACGAACAAGGACGTATTGCATGTGATAAAACACTTTTCTTAAGGCAACCCATCAGTGAAAATACGAAAATGTGGAAATTGATAGGTGATAATTGGCATGTTCCAAATTGGGAACCTCTAAGATAAACCATTGAGAAATGAACTAATTATTATTTAGTAAAATTACAGGTTCTAATTTTTCATTTTTTGAAAATGCTCCTCGTGATGACAGATTACAGATTTGTGGCTCCAAATTTAATTTCTACACAATTAAACCATAATAAGAATTTTGACTTGCCTTTTTTGGGAAAAAATATACCAAATATAGATTGCAAGCTTTTTCTCATTAGTGAAGCAATAAGCCTATACACAATATTTAATTTTACAACCAATGTGCATTATATTAAAAAAGGCCAAACCAGTTTCTTTGCTCAACAGTTGTTCACCAATTTTGAAAATTTCAGGAAAATTGACTGGGATTTGCAACACTTGGAGCAATTTGAATATTGCAAGATTTTGGAAAACTCGTTGGAGAAAAAACATTTTAAAATGGTCTATCAAGCAAAATATGTGAGCATTAGCATTTAAATTTCCGAATTACTTCATAAATATCACAGCTATTAGGTTGTTGAAAGCAGAATATGAAACTAGAAAGCATAACCAGAATATAGCACTAAAAATCTGAGAATTAAGTTTTTCACCACTAATGGGTTGCCTTAAAGTCCGTATGAGAATATCTGACATAACTTTAGAATGTATGTAATATATAATAATATCTTTCATTAGTTTCGAAAACATGTAATATCTGAGCATGCACAGAAACCTTTTCTGCGTCCAAAATGATCGGTTGCAATAAGTTACAGATTGCATACTAGTTCCTCCGCAAAATATTGTTTTTAGGGTTATGCGTCCTACAGCGACTGAACCTTGCTATTGTTTGACCATTTCTGTATTGTGCGCCATTTTTTTAAAACGTGTTACCACAGTTCAAGCGATGACAACGTCTCAATAAAAAGATTTCGCCGAACTCCCGTTACAATCTGTGACGACATTCACTCATATGTTTTTAACTTATGCTCCACAGCATCCCGAATTATGAAACACGGTGTTCATAAGCCCTCTAGCTGA
Source organism: Deroplatys truncata (assembly GCA_030765065.1). Lineage (NCBI taxonomy): Eukaryota > Metazoa > Arthropoda > Insecta > Mantodea > Mantidae > Deroplatys > Deroplatys truncata. The sequence continues at coordinate 139,788,933 of CM060986.1, forward strand.
TCCAAAATGTCCCGTTTTGTTCATCTGATTCATCTCTTTGACTGTATTGACGGTCTATAGAACTTTCAGACTTTAACGCAGGTGTCATTTGCTCAACTTTCATTCTGTACCCTTGGTTAAAATGAAAGAAAGAGGATGAACCTCTAATCTGAAAATGTATGATGAAAAGTGGCGTTTTACTAACTGTACAATATATACTCTTCTATAGAACTGCGTACTTTTTAGTTTGTTAATCGATGTCGGAAAGGTCAGTGCAACCTTGAGTACTAACAGTGCAAAATTATAGTTAATCTGAGAAGGCATGTTTTATGAAGTCTATCTTAGAACCTAAAAACTGTGGCGCTGAAAATCAATATCGATATTGGATTTTAAAAAAGGTAAAAACTACAGACTCATTCAAATTCTTCAAAAAAGTTTAATACAATAAGCTGGTCTCCACGGGACGCTGTTTAAATGTGGTATTATTTTAGGAAATTGTGGAGAACGATACTCTCTTTAAGTGCAGAATACTTACTGAACCGTCGGAGAGGTCAGAATTTGGGTATAAAATAAGAAAAATGTTAACCACTGTAATACAGGATCATTCACGACCTCTGCAACAAACTTTAAGGAATGATAGGTCTCACAAAGAGAATCATTCTTAATTTCTCTACTACGTACACAGTAGATAGGAAAGTTTTTATTCCATCCAAAAATTCGATATAGACTTTTCATCGCTGAAACGTGGTCTTTTGACCCAAGAGGAAGTGGATTAAATTATGAATAATGGCAGATTACTACTTGAAAATATATTCCATAAATTAATTAACAAGCCGAATTTCTTCCATTTAATAAACTGATACTTCAATAACAAATAATTACAATTAACAAACCCTTATTTGTTCACCATTCTTTACATTCTTTACGGCTTCAATGCTTTAAATTAAATTACAATAATTACAGAATCTCTTCCTGCTCTCACATTTACCGATATATTTCAAAACTAACTGCAATAATTCTATAGTCCAGACTCTCAATCTTTTCCCGGTGAAGAATTACTAAAAGGAGTTTTGAATAGGTTAAGCCAAAAACGAATTTAGAAAATACCGTCCAGAATGCCTTCTATCTAAACGTTGTCCTGTTGTTTTCCTCGTAACCTAGCTCCCCGTCGAAGAAAGACTGATCAGCCTTGTGGACAGCACATTGAAGAAAGCTGGAACTGATCCGACGCCTGCGCAGTTGACGACCACAATCACCTGACATACTGCGTGACTCAAAATAACTGCGCCCTTTCTTTTTCTTGTTGTCGTCTCTTTGAGAACCACTACCATAGTCGTTTCACTTCTGTTCCCGTACATGTCAGCCTTCCTTTAGTACAGCCCAGTCGCCTAAAGTACATTTCTCCGGAGAGGGTATATTTGGACACCGCAAATACATGTTTTGAGATCCCCTGAATAAAACCTTAGATAAATGCGTATGTCTGTGTCTGAACAGCATAAATAAAAAACGAAAAGCAGGATAAATACCAAATTCGGTATTTAGGTTCGGTGTCTTCCAAATATACAACACGAAGATTTTCAAGAAAATTTCTCCACGACAAACTACCCTTTTCATGGAAAAGTTCTTTAAATCTTTAATTTCTCAAAAATGGCTCTGACGATTTTGATTAAAATACTGCATAAAATATACTTAAAAATACAGAGTATGGCTTGAATTTTCTTGCAATAGCCAAAAGGAATTTTGTTTCATTCGGAAGGAATTTTATACAATCTTATAACTGGTAAATGTTACGCGATAGACGAAAACGTACCGCAAAAAAGTAGATCTGTTTGAAACACACAATTTATTTCAAACAACTTTTGTGGCATAAGCCATTTCCGACATATTCGTTATTAATGGTTCGAATTTTTCAATACACTGGTCATGTAAAGTTCTCTGGACATTTACTTGCTTCTCGCGATTGCATGGTAGCAGAATGGATTTTCAAGGCCGCATATAGCGTCGTATTCTTAAACATTTGACTATCGCTGTTTCCTTTGTACCCTAACGAAATGTGTAATATGCAAAGGTTTATCTCGATTAAAATCAAATAGACAAATAAGCTTTTGTAAGAATAATTTGTATGCCCAATAATAAACGAAGAGGTAGAGAAAGTCATGTGAATGTAACACATTTTTTGTGAAACAACTGATATTGACTGATGCGTTGTTTAGTAGTCACATGACTGAGTAGTTACCCGTGTTCTATGACGCTCCGTTCCATGAGTTGCACACCGATTTGACCACATTACTGTATACAACAGTTCCTCCCGTCTTTCAATCTGAGTTAAAAAATTAACTTGAGTTTTGTTTATGGACGCTCTTTGACCGCTGTGGTCCTTAGCGTCCCATTCTATATTGGGCGTGAAAGACCGGTAATTTTGTTCAGAGGCTTCTTTATCAGGCTTGAGATTCTTTTAGTGCCGTAAATCTACGAGGGCTGTTCAATAAAAGATGATCATATTTTTTCTCACCACATACCTTTTGGTGGTTCTTCTTAAAATAGTCTCCTTTGGATGCGATGCACTTTCCCCAGAATTTCTGCCAGCCTGCAAAGACATCTGGAAACCATGTTTTGAATGGTTCTTCAGAATCGCCACTGCAGCCTTCACTATTACTTCTGATGATGAAAAATGCCTCCCATGAAGGTGTTTCTTCAGGTTAGGGAATAGAAAAAAGTCACATGGGGCTAAATCCGGACTATAGGGAGAGTGAGGGATGCACTTCACATTGATTTTTGTAAGTAATTCAGTAATAAGATTTACAATATGCGGCCGTGCATTATCGTGGTGCAGCATCCAGCCTGTTGCACCGATATATGGTCTTTTGCGCCTGATATGCACATGCAGTGTTTTCGGGACATCCCTATAGCATTGTCCAGTTATTGATGTGTTTGCAGGTACAGCTTGCTGATAAACCATTCCATGAATATCAAAAAACGAGATGACCATAATTTTCCCAGCAGAAGCACCCGCTTTTGCTTTTTATGGGGGTTGGTGATGAAGGAGGTTCCCACACTGAGCTTTGTTGTTTGCTCTCAGGATCAAAATGATGCAGCCAAGTTTCAACGGTAGCGATTACCTCTGAAAGAAACTCCGGATCTTCCTCTAACATAAGAGCTGCATATTTTTTATCTGTGTCACTTCCATTTTGCGGTAGGTGATACTGAACATGTCTCAAATTGCCCGCCTCTCACAGGCGGGAACCAGAAGTTCCAACAATGAAACTAGTACAGCATGTTTGTTGCTCATTAAGATAACAGAATATTATAAGATTAAATTCTCGCACGAGAAATTGTGACCGTAAAAAATTATGATCATTCTTTATTGAAAAGCCCTTGTGAGATATGCGACCACTGGCTTTACTTTCCTTCCGAAGGAAGTAATGTTAAGGATTTTTACGCCTGGAAAAAAAAACACATCATTGCTGGTAACAATCTGAATTGCCACCACGTTTAAACGGAGCTGTGTACCCGAGTCCTTCAATCAGTACCACTGCTCACGGATAATACGCCCCTTACTACGTGGTTTCAGCATGACGGGGCTCCGCCACACTTCAGCCGTGCTGTAAGAGAACCGTTTAATAACATCTACAAGTAGAAGTGCACAGTGAGAGGAGAACCTGTTGTATGGTCAGCACGATGACCCGACTTATGGCATACACTATACTCTTTACATGCTCCTAAAGAAAGAAGTCAAGCGGCGATCTCGGTTGACACCAGGAAAAAATTGATTATGCGCATACTCGCACACGCTGCCTTTGACCGCATTCGTCAGAGACCGCACAGCAGTTGGACGATGTCATGAATGCATTGGGGCCGAAGGTGGACACTCTGAAGACCTTCTTTGAATTACGTTTTCATTTAATCTGCATTGTTCTTACAGCAATAAATGGATTATATAACTTTTGGATCTTGACCTCTCAACCATGCAGCTCCTAAACAACGCATTAACAACCACGATTGTTTGACAAAACGTAATCCTCTTTCTAAGAGCTATAATTCTACTTAGTTTGTTGCAGATGTCGTGAATCAGTCTATATATTGCATTATACATTATGTCCAAATTACAGTACTCTAATAAAGATTGGAACCTTCTTTGAAGACGTAGACGTGTTACATGATACAGTAATGTACACTCTGAAAGTCGCGGTGCTTATTCTAAGGAGTTCAATTTAGAAAGTTTTGAGAATTTGGTTTATTACACAGGCGACATGAACATTTAGGAATCCGCTGATCGGCAACGAACCTGTTGTAGATGATTCTTGCCAAACGCAGCCGGCTCTGGACGGGTGGGCAAACATGAAAGAAAACATTTCAAAATGTTTTCTATTTAGCTTCCACAGAAGATGCTGGGGATATTTTCCCTCGACTTGTATGCATTGTTGATATCTGTGATAAGATTTTCGTTGACGTGGTGTAATTAATCTACAGAGATTAACGATCTTTCATGGTCTGCGATGACTCGTACGGTGCTTGACACAGCTTTATTTCAGGTTTTTGACGGTAGAGTCATTAAACCCACTCCCCTGTGACTTTCGTCTGTGGTGAAAGTTAATATATGGGGTGTGTACGGTCCAAACGCTCACATGAAGGCGGATTGAAATAATACATACGCCTTGAAATTTGCTGATTCCTGAAAAACTGCGCAGAGTGAATTTCGAAGATGTCGGCAGAACATAGACGCCGAGGGACAACACTTGCAGCACTTCTGTAAAGGGTAAGTACCCTGCATTTCAAAATATGCTTTCTTTCATGTCGGTCAACGCGTCCAGAGCGGATCACGTTCGGCAAGTAGCTGGTCTATAGTAGGCTCGCTACCGGTTAGCGGCCTCTTAAATTTTCAGGGCGCCTGCCAAAATTGATCCAATACTATCCCTTTAGCCCCTTTAGCCTATCCATAACCAGAAGTAAAACTTTGTCTCCTGAAGATCACTCATGCTCACCATATATCCGCAAATTCAAGGAAAGGGTAAATCACCCTCCTCTTTTATAGTGGTTGGTATACATATCTGAGCTAGTACTGCCTGGACAAACACAGTTTAGTATTTGTTTTCTTAGCCCTAAAATGTTTCATCATCTAGCACGACACGCTTTGTCAACGATCTGAGGATTGCCTACAGCCACATGACATCGTTGCTGTCCTGTTAAAGCCTAAAGTCATAGTTATTACAGGACCTACACCTCTCGGGCCATACGCAGCTGTAAGTGACGTCACTGTGTGCGCAACACACTGTGGCTTATCATTGTAACACTCATTGATCAGGAGTGGAAATAAACACAAAATATTCACTGTTTGAGTTCAAAAGAGAGCCTAATATGTATTAGATGTTTAAACATAGGCTCTCAGATGAGACGCTAATATTAATTATGCGCCTGTTCTCGTAATACAACTTTCAATGTAGTAATATGTCGAAGCCTAATATACGTCAAATTCTGAAATCAAATTTAGTCTTAAGGCATTAGCAAACATAAAACATTTTGATATATTTAATTACGGGGAAAATAATACTGAACTAAATATCCTATTGGTTTTATAGTACATGTACACTAATCTAAATCAATGCATGTAATTGCATTTGAAGAAAGAACAGCTGTAGAGGAAAATATGCACATGATGATATTTAATTTAGATGTCAATATTTTCGCGAACATGTATGACAGTTACCATGCTTGTTTTTACTGAATTACCTAGTTTCCAAAGTCACTAAATCTGTCACTAAATGTACTTTGAATATCTGCATTTATAATGTTAGACGTCTCAGTATTTACAAAAAATTGCCTATAGGGTTCTAACATTGTGTATTTTTGTAACCTAGTTATGATAATTTTGTTGCAGTAGGTTAATTGCAAATTCTGAGTAGTACACTTTTTATTCGTTCACATCAGAAGGATATGTACTGTGTTATGCAGCATAATGATTAATTTATAGCTGCTGGACAAGCTCTCCTATATATAAAGAATGGGTTCATTTGATTTGGAAAGTAATAAGCAGTAATATGCGCTGAATCCATATTGTAACTACCTTTTACGTCCAGGGGCGCATATTCCGTGGTAGTGTACTATTTCAAGCAATACCTACTCTTAGAAAGAGGCATCATAAAACAAAAATTCAGTAAATCCTAAGCACTTCTCTTTGACAAAATTGTACCTTTAAAGCTTATTTTCTCACACGTCAACAGATATCAACAGACGAATAGTGATCCTTTGTCTAGTCGGTAAATATAGCTTGGTCCTAGTTTGAATGCAATCACGAGGTCGTCACCTCAACTATTAGTACTATGCATTGTAGTATTGCTATTAAACTAATCACCACAATTGAATTTAAAAAATCACTTTCAACATAAGGTGAAACGTTCTAAGTTATTCTGAACCTAAATAAGCCTTATCACATTTTATACTTACAAGTTAAGATCCTTAAATACAGTGCGTTCGTTATATTGCTGGGCCGCGAATCTCGCAAATACGTGCTCCGCACTGTCTACATATTACGCTGGAGGTTTTGCGTTCTAAAACTCTCGCATTACTTATGAGTGATAGTAACATGCACCATCTTATTATAAGTTGTGGTGAAAGTGATGTCCATCTGCGTTTAGACATTCCTGGAATCTTTGGATGAAATTTCCACTCATGGTAGTTCTTCTTGCATAATTTTCATAATTTCTGTTCTTAAATTGCCCTTAAGTTCGTCTAAGTTCGATATCTAACAGTTTCTCTAATTGGAACTGGAGTACCAGAGAATGTTTACTGAAATTCTCTGCACACCTGTCTACATGATTCGGTTTATACGCATGCATCGCACATAAAAATTCTTTGTTCAAGCGTGAATTTTTCAATAGGAATTTCAGTAGACTAAACAGAATAATCTAATGCAATTCACACATAACACAAATGGCTTGAATAACTTTCACGTTTGAGATGCACAATGAAAACACGCTAGTCTTTACAGCTCGAACTGAAGGCAGTATAACGCAGCTAATAAACGCAGCCTTGAGCGGATCGTTCACCGCAAGTGGACCAGTGGAAAAATACCGGTCAATGCAGTGAAAAAGAGCTATGCATATACGCGATCTCTGGCCCGGCTATAAATCGAACATATTGTATTATCATCACGTCTTAGATAAGTGGGGGATTGGAGGTGAGGTTGGTAATGTTTGCACATATCTAAATCCTGAAGACAAACCTATCTTTTTGAGAGGGTTTGAAAATATTTGCTTTGTACAGATGCCTTCCGATTCAAAATAATGTATTAAAACATTTTTAAATTGTTTATCCTCCTATGGTGTCATATCATCCTCATTCTAGATAACTATATTATATAATTTAGTTGCATTTTTTCCTTCTACTTCAAAGGTTGGTTCATTTACTCTATCATAATGGTCATTCCACTTACTTCCTCAAAATGTTTGACTGAACTACTTCGTTTAAGGAAGAAGAATAACTTCCTCTAAATCCCCTTCACTGGTTCGTTGTTCTTTTTGGAAAAGGTGTCTCTTGTATGTTTCGTATCTTAAGACTTCACAAATAATGTATATAGGATGGACCATTTAAGTTGAGACTGTACGATATCTCCAAAACTAAGCGTTGTAGAAATAAATGTCTTTAATAAAAGTTGCTTGATATTTGGGGGGAGTAAATATCATGGTTCTATTTTGCTTGTAGGACGTTATGGTGGTCATTTTATGGTCAATTTAATATTTTTAAATAGGAACCTACAATTAGCGTCAATTTAAATTCACCCTGAAATGACCAACGCAACGTCCTCCCAATTAAAACACGTCTAATAGCATTTACTTTCCCCCAAGAGCAATGAAGTACTGGCTGAGGCTGATGCAGGGAGATACTCCACACTACGATCCAAATGTTATAAATACCAGCGAGAAAACCTGTCTCCTAAGTTTTGGGCAGCTGATTTGGAAAAGGGATTTGAGGAGAATAGGAATGGGGTTGGTAGGGCAAAGAGCTGAAACAAATAACAAAAACATATGTAAAGGTGTCAAAAGAAGACTAAGAGACATCAACTAACAGGAAATAGAATCGTACTGTAAAATTAAACCTTCTCTAAGTCTAGGAAATGAAATAAAATTGAATTGGGACTTTGTGTGCCTAAGCAACTGGCATTCATTGTAACAAACACCTGCTACCACCACAGAGGTACTGTCATTAAGTACAAATCGGCTACGATACGAGTGCTTTCGGTAGGAAGAGGAACTAAGCAATTACGGAACAAGTTGGGGGAGGGAGCATCGGAAGGACAATCAGGTAAAGAAAACATCTGCAGTTCAGAGTTGAATTTACTAGCAAGGCCGAGTTTGCAAATACAGTAATGTTATCATTGCGCAACTGTACACTCTCCTATCTCTTTGCCCTTCACTCCTCTCTGATCCCTAGCAATGGTGACGTTACGAATTGTCAACAAAAACAGTGGCACCCTCCTCCAAGCGCTCTTATATCTTGGCCGAGTTCACGTTGTGTTAGCTTTGTTTAGTGCCGAAGCAGTTGACCTCAGGACACACCGGATTCCGGGTTCAGGGTCTTAGTAATAAGACACTTGGTTTGTCTGAGGATCTCGGACAGTAAATATCAACCAATAACTCTGCAAAGTAAAGATCCTTACGGTATTCACATTTCGCTTTTTCTTTTCATGGTACAAAATGCATTAAATAGGTTTATGGTGTAAATTTATTAGCAAAGCCCTCAGATTTATAAAATTCTATGGTAAACTATATTCTGAAGAATTACAATGAATAATGGGGAGAGAGGAGTAAGTCATTTTCAGTCCTAGGTTCGAACCATGTGTTCTCTCCTAATACTGAAAAATTCTCTGCCAGCATGTTGCGTGACAGTTTGTAAACAAATTCCGTATATGTCAAAGGAGTTTTGTTTAAACCTAAGCACTTACAAACAAATCATGTAAATTCCACTCAACAGACTAAAGTCACACATTCTTAAGAGTAAGAAATCAGGAAGTTCCAAATTTTATGTTAAATAATACAGTAATTCAATTGATTTCCTTATTATCTACGGTATATATGATACATGTGACTATTCTCATATTTCTATTACTTTCATTTTTCTCTTCCTTCCGCCTGAGTATTACATCGCCTCAGAGCAGAGCAGAAGTGATTCGAGACCGAAGTTCGAACGGTTCTGCAAATCCTTCCCACAATGGGCCATGACTCTCTTGCTGAAAGAAAGAACGGAGCATAGATTCCGCTTGCCTCTCTATACTCGGCCATATTCGGTCTATGTTTAACCCGGTAGTATAGCTAGGCTAACCCCTTCCGACCACCATCCATTCATCCACCCATTCTTTGCATGCACATAAAGGTCTATGTGATTATATGAAGTACACTGACATACAGTCTGATGCTAAAAGGAACGTGCTGATGCTTTTGGTTTCCTATAGTATTTTTCTTCATTTAATGTTGGCAGAACCCCCTTATCAGTTATATTCCACACCTATCCGGTTGTGCTAATCTTTTATTGGCTTGAGCAAAATGAGCGATGAAAGGGGTGGGAAACGGAAGCACTTTAACTGAGTGGCTGGAAGATAATCGCCAGACACACACCAGATCTGTCCGTCTCTTATTGGTTTGATGTCAAAAGTCTGGCACACAAACCCTAAACAATGAGCGGAGGTCGCTTTCCGACTAAGAAGCGAAGGAATCCGGGGTAGAGGGTAAGACAGACATTATTTTGAGTAGTTGGATGCAACTGAATTATAAGCATCTCCTCTTTATTATATACTACTCGACCACCTGACCTTGCATAAATCTACAGTTGAATGCACGCGGAATCCAGGTTAGCAAAGTGCAGTACTATTGTAGTCGAGTTATATGTCATTTGAAAGGAACAAAAGATGTGGACAACAAAAGGAAAATTATTGAGCAAGTTATAGTGCAGGTGGTGGTGCTGCGTAATTATGGAGTTCCAAGGGCGTAAAACTGGTAGAACAAACACCACGAACGAGGTTACTGGACATGCAAACGACGTGGCGTATTTAATTATAAACGCATAATGCAGTCCGCATGGCACCAGAAGCATCACAACAGCATACAAAGCAAAAATCACAGGACTTGTGATAAAATATACAGATTAATAATAAAACATTCAGGTGATATAATAAAGATTTTACTTTCAATAACTCACTTAATAAGTAGTGCATTATGGAGTTATTATTATTATTATTATTATTATTATTACTATTACTATTACTATTACTATTACTATTACTATTATTACTCCTTTCTGGTTATAACTGTATGCAAAGCAGCAAGAGCAAAAGACATATTCTTTGAATTATAAAATATCACTAATAAGTATGCCAAGGAACTGAGTTATACGAAATGAACCATGTAAAACAAAACCAATTACCAAAAGGTCGTAAAACATTGCAGTTTTGCACTACTTGAAAGGAATTGGCAACCTTTTCCCAACTATTACTTTTCACACAATTTATTTAAGATAATACTAATTCCGATTAACTATAGAAAGGCATAATCAGAATAGAAACGCAATCCCAAAGAGGAGTTCGAACAAATAATCTTCAGCCTTCGTACCGCTGCTCTACCATATAAGCTACGATGCTGATGTATCAACACATCATGAAATTCTCCACGTGACTCCAATTTTCCCGGTAAAACACAAGACATCCTCAAGTTCTTTTGAGATAACGTACTACCATCATTTTTTTCGTTTTGCTTCTGTCTTTCCAGCCTACGGAAGAAAAATTAACAAGAGAGGATTGATTATGTTTTCTCAACGAATCTAAAACTGCGTTGGATCCTAGTCTCTGGTGCATATTCGCCATCGCGAAAAAAGGCTCTGCGAAAGTCTCCAATCAACTTGGGTTGCTATAACTAGGTAAGGAATGGGGTTGGAGCCATAAATGTGGGAGGAGCTGCTTTACTAGTCCCTTACCAACTTAACACGCAGCTAATTATATCGGCACATTTTTTGCACCCAACTGTATATAAATAGTGGTCCATGTCCCTAGATCACAACAGTGTTTTTCCCTCCGTAAAGTTTCCACCCTCAGATAACCAACCTTCGATTTCCCCAGCTGGTGTTAGTTCTCTATGTGACTGGCCTCAAAAACAATTCATCGACACAAATACAAACCAATGAATGGTGCTATAATTTATGTGGAAAAAGGGGTGTTTCGAGTACCACCTCTACGAAAGAATTTTGCTACGTTTGGATCTCATTGACAGACCAATCCATACAACATAATTCGCTCTTCTGGAGGGAGGAATGAGAAATTATTTGCATGTGTTGCTAAACTGGACGACAGACAGCTCCGACATTCATATGAGAGCTTTCATTAGCAATATGGACCGAAATAAGAAAATCTACATTGGGAAAGAGGTAGTGTAGCATAAAAAACTATTTAAAGTAATAAAAAATCAGTTATAGCGCAGTTATTACCTTTTGTTTTTACTATGTTATATTAAATGTTTTCGTTAAAATCAAGGAAGCATTGTCTTAATGGTATTCCACTAGTGAGAACATGGGCAAATAGCTTTTAATGTTACCCTTCACCAGTTCGGACATATTTTTGTGGAGGTAATGTACCCTGCTAATCCAGTGGCTAGAATTATGATAGAGGTTACGCAGTCACGGTTATGCTGACCAACATAAATATCTACGTTCCATTATAAACCACCTTTTATGTAGGTCAGTATAGAGCAAAGAAGGAGTTTGGATTTTGATAAGCCAAAAGTATTTATTCTAATAATTATATTATTAAAATATTATTTTCATTTCTCTATAAATGCAACAATAAAAATTGTTATTCTATTAGCAGTTAGCGCTTATTTCCATAAAAAATTATATTAATACCGATAAAACCGCCCGCGTTGAACCTTACTTATATTAACCATATACCGTGTTTAAGAATTAGATGTCATAATGATCACACTTTAATTTTCGATTATTTCTTAAACAATTATACAAAATATGAACATTCAGCTTTGATTAATGATAAAATAATAGGAACCAAATTAGCAGTGTTATCGAAACAGAGGAAATTCATCACTTGTCAGGTGACACCAAATTATGAATTAATTAAGAGGCAGTATGTGTCCTGTTTTAGCTGTTGTCGAGTTAAGAGAAACGCTGGTTAAAACCCTTGCTAGGATTCATAAATGTTCGTCCGTATTCTAAGATTGGAAAGTTAAATAAGATCTGAAAAGTCCTCTACCAAAGCGGGACTCTAACCACGGAACTTCGGTGTCTGATTCTCTAATATTAGATAGAGGTACCTTAAGGCGCAGTAAATTTCTCTAATCTGATCCTCGCAACCCGGTGATCTACCAAATGATTTCACTTCCTCCAGGACTCACACCTTGAAGTTGATCGCCAATGCTTGTTTTTAATTTCCGGGCTTCCAGCTAACCACATTATCTCTGCAAACTGTACTTCCTCGCTTATCAAGTGTGGTTTAAAGTTGAAAAGCTGAATCAGATTTTAAAATTCTAATGCCACAGATGGGACCCAATAAGGCTTTGCATCATAGTACCCTGGGAGCTATCGCGACGAGATGCATAATAATCAGGGCCGGATTCTGATGACGTCATCTCTTAATTGATGCGTCATAGACATTTCTAAGGTGCACCTAAACCCTTATGGGTTCCAGATTATGAAAATGCATATTTAGTTCATTTTTGTCACTTTATGCCATTTTCTATTTTAGGTCAATTTTTTTTTTCGATTTTACGTCGTTATTTTGTTATTTTCTTGCCTTTTTAAAACTTTATTTAATATTTTCTTGCATGTACATTATTTATATAAAGATTTTTATATTACTGACATTTTCGATAAGTGTAACTTTTCAAAAATCTGAAATTTCACTACTCAGGCTGAGGAAAAAGCAATGGTTTTGTGTATCCTTTTAATCGCATTCTTCAAGAAAAAACCTATTCTTATATAATGTTTCATCTGAAAGGACCTGCTTGCGGATGGAGGTGTGGCTGTTATGATCTCATGTCCCAAACTGGGGATGAGACAGATCAGTTTTCCTTTCCTTTTTGCGTTAAAGTGTGCGTGTTGCTATTGTCCTTGTATCAAAGGTTGTGAAGTCCTCTTCATTCGCAATGCATTTTGTATAATCTGAAAACTCAAAAAGATTTACTGCTACTGCTTTGTATGACCTACTTCACCAACAATTTTGTTTTCATGTTCTTCAGACAAGATCCTGGAACAAATGTATTACTTTCTCTACTACGTATAGTAATTAGGGCAACTATTGCATTCCACCCAAAAATTCCATACCGAGGTTTAACTGGTAATACGAGTTTTGAGGCCCCCTGTATCCACAAAAAATAATTTTTAGAAAAAGGTCCACTCGCGCATGTGTGTGTGTGTGTCTTTGAGCAGCATAACTCAAAATCGAAAATTCGGATAAATACCAAACTTGATATTTAGGTTCAATATCTTTCAAAGATACGACACAAAGATTTTCAAGAAAATCTTCCCACCCCAGACTACCCTTTACATGGAACATTTTTCGAAAATGATTTTATCAAAAATGGCTCCAACATTTTTGATTAAACTATCATATATTTAAGATATTTTATGACAAATAAAATGTATATCTTAAATTTTCTGGAGTTTTTCCCCAAATCTTCTCTTCATTCTGAATGGCTTTTTCATAACTGTAAACCGTAAGACATAGGACAAAATGTTTCTAAAAAAATGTAGATCTCGTTAAAACCCATAATTTATGTCATATACATTTTTGTGGAGTGAAGCATTTCCGAGATATACCTTGTCATTTGTTTTAACTTTCCAACACTTATACTTTTTCTCAAATGGAAATTTGTTATTCGTTTATTTATGTCCTGGACATGCAAAGAGAATAGAATGCTCCACATAGCAACCAGCTCTTAAAAGATTTGACTATCGCTTAAAGCCTACCATATTCCCGTTACACCTACAAGAAAATTAGCAATAAGATTAACGTGAAGTAGATGGAGAATAAGCATTTTGTAAAACTAGTTTTTACAAGAGTACAGAAAATCATGTGAGTGTAACACATCAGATTTTTTCACTTATTTTCTAAATTTATCTCATTATTCTTGTACTTACTTTTCTACTGTATAGCAGCTATATCCAAGTATAAATTACTTTATAACTTTTTATATCCTAATTTTAATACATTAAATAAATCTCATTTTAGGTCATTAAGCACTACACAAGCAGGCTCTCTCGTCAGCGCTTCGTATCTTGTTTAAACTTGCTTTTTTTCATTTTGTAAGACTCTGCTTATGCCTGCTTATAAGTCAAAGTACTATTCGCTGAACAAGTTAACATTACCAAGACTCAAATCACTCCTGTCTGCCATTCCATCATGGAAAGCGAATCAAGAAACCCAAACATCAAAATGCGTTATAGTATTTTATTTCAGATTAATCTTTAAAAGGCATTAGCCCTTTGCATCCATTGGAATAGTTCTGCTGCCTGTTACTCGCTTTTCTGCATGACTTACCTTTCCTACCTCTTGAAGCTAACAGATCTAAAATAGTGTATTATGCAACGAGACTATATTGGTGGTAATTATACTCAGTATGTTTATGAAACGAGCGGTAGCGAGTTTCATAATTTTCCTACGAGCGTCTTAATTACCATTATAGTCAAGTTGCATAGATCTTTTGGGTGAACCACACTATAATTTCAAAGCTTTGAGGTTTTACAAAAAGATCTTACCTTGATAATTGTATGTACTTAAATGCTGATTGCATGGTAAAACCTTCAGCGTATTTGCGAGTAGTGCAACGGACGGCAGTACTGTTGAGTCCTAGCCGTGTTCATTGATTTTTGCAAGTAACTTGAAAGCAACACATATTATAGCTCAATTTATTGCAATATTAAAATTACAATGAACGGAGTTTGTTTCATTTTAAATACATATATTTCATTGTTTATCTGGGGAATGAATCCCAGTTGGCTACTGCTTGGTGTTGAAAGGTTTGGGCGATAGGGGAGTGCGCGTCCCACCGAGTAACATAATGAGTCGTGTAAGTATTTTAGATGACATAACAGTTCAGTTAGTCACATGTAATCAGGGAATTATAGTGTGGTCGACAAAAACCTAAATTGTGGAACCAGTTGTGGAATATAGAGTTCACCATTAAAAATGTCCATGCTACCATGGTAGAGACATGTGTGAGAATGTTACTTCCAAAGGGTACCAAATCCAGCAGGATTCACAAAGTGATGAATTTTCAACATTGGCTTGATTTATTTGCTGAACTACACATGGGGACCCGAAAATATGCAAGATGGTGTTTTCTTTATAAATAATGGGGTGATAGAGTCGGTAATTATTATAAGCTATAAAACCGTGAAGGCGGCTGTTTTTTACTTTCTCTACTACGTATAGTAAGTAGGGGAAGTATTGCATTCCACCCAAAAATTCAATACCGAGATTTCACCGGAAATACATGTTTTGAGGCCTCCTGAATGCAAAAAATCTATTTTTGGAAACATGTCCGTGTGTCTGTGGCTGTGTGTGTCTCTGTCAGTGAACAGCATAACTCAGAAACGAAAAGTCGGATAAACACCAAACTTGGTATTTAGGTTCAGTATCTTCCAGAGATGCGACACGAAGGTTTCAAGGAAATCCCCGCAGCCCAGATTACCCTTTACATGGATCATTTTTCGAAAATTTTACTTTTCTCAAAAATAGCTCTAACGATTTTTATTAAAATATGATATATTTAAGATACTTTTATTGCAAATAAAATGTATATCTCGAATTTTCTGGGAATGTCTCCAAAAGTATTCTTCATTGTGAGCGACTTTTGCATAACTGGTAAACCATGAAAGATAGACAAAATTTTACTACACAAAAAATGTAGATCGCGTTAAAATACACAATTTATGTCATTTACGTTTTTTTTTCAGTGAACCATTTTCGAGATATTGCTTGTTATTCCCTTAAATAAATTTTCCAATGCTTATACTTTTTTCTCAAATGGGAATTCGTTATTCATTTTTTTTTTTGTCCTGGTAATGCAAAGAGAATGGAATACTCCACATAGCAACCAACTCTTAAACGCTTAAAGCCTACCATTTCCCCTTGTATCTACAAGAAAATTAGCAATAAGGTTAACATCTCGATATCTCGATTAACATGAAGCTTATGGGGAATAATCGTTTGTAAAAATAGTTTTACAAGAGTAGAGAAAGTCATGTGAGTGTAACACATCAGATTTTTTACTATGGAAATGAATTCTAAAGCAGTACTGGAAGACTGAAAATAATCAAAGGGTTTGCACTTCTCCGACATGTTTCAGAATTTATTGTATCAGGACAAATTTAACGCAACAGTTGCAGTGGATAGACATGTATTTCTTGATATCTCAAAATATCTAAAAGAGAATAACCAGATATTCGTCAATAGTTAAACAAGTTTTGCGAATTGTATCTCAGGAGCTATCTCTATCAAGGACACCCTTGCAACTTTTATATACTTAAACTGAATTTGAAGCTCTACCGTCCAAAAATCTTTTATACGGTACTCCGTCGATTCAAGTCCTGTGAAACTACGCATGACTAAATATATTATCAACTACACATCCTTGATATGATTACCTGCTCTGATAGGGACTGTTGTAAATCGTCAGACCACATGAACAACCATAGTTGTATATGCATTTGGTAGACGAAACTGTGAATGTTAATTTCAACTGAATCGGCCAGACGTCACTGTTTGGATTACAGATTCTAAAAAAGTTATTACTGGAACACTTTCCTTCGCAAAAACTGCAGAGTTGTTCATAAATATTTGAGAAAATTTAAACAATTCATCTCGGACACATTTAATAACATTGAAGCTGACAGTAATTTGCGGAAGTGTTTTCAGTGTGTTTTGGATAGATTCCAGAACGTTGCAAACCCTATTTATACTTTTCCAGTATGTACGATCAACCCCAGGACCCGCAAGTGGGATTTGTGGTGGACGAAGCGGCGTCTGGGCGGGTTTTCTCCGGGTTCTCCGGTTTCCCCCACCATTTATTCCACCAACTGCTCCATCATCACCGTTCCTGTCATCCATTTCGCCTTCATTTCGTTTCATCTACTTCCTTCATCCCACACCTGGCATCGGGCTGAACACCCATCCTGGTTCTTCTGTCTGCTCCATGAATGTGTCTGCTCCTCGACGGGCCTCTGACCCCAGGCCTGTAAGTCCTGGGAGGTGTAAGTCCTACAAAAGATGAGGATAAGCAGCGAATGAATTAATATGTACGAAATTAAAGAGTCTCAATAATCTGTAAAATAGGAAAATAAAATAAGCCTCATAAATACTATATCTTTTATCCATCCTATAGGTTCTGTTTATAAAGTATATAAGAAAAACAAATTTTAGATTTCAAAAAATACTCTGACTGTATCTTTAACACAATAATAACAAACAATCAATAACAGTTTTCTTTCGCCAAGTTTCAAATAATTATCTCGCTGCAATTCTAGCGGACTTATACTTTTCGATTGAATTAATAAATCCAAACACATATTTACCCATTTAGTTCTATGTACAGTCTTAACCCCTTTCCTTACCATACCTCTAGTTCCCGAGGTCGCGGGTTCAAACCCAGCGGAGGGCGATGGATTTTTTTCGGCGTAAAAATCCTTATCATGGCTTCCTTCGGAAGGGAAGTAAAGCCGGTGGTCCCGTGTCGTAGATTTACGGCACGTAAAAGAACCTCATTCCTGATAAAGAGGCCTCTGAGCAAAATAACTGATCTTTCACGCCCAATATAGAATGGGACGGTATAGAATATAGAATGCTTGCCGTAAATGTACCTTTCAATGGGCAGTGGCGTCTTACCTTCCCACCTGAACCATGGTGATGGGACTACCTATCTCGATATGCGGATGTTCCTACAAGCGCAATTGGAGCAGGGTGCCATTTTGGAAAACCTGGTTTTCCAACAGAGTGGAGCTCCTTCTCATTTCGTGTGGATTTTTTAGCAGTACTGGATGCCACATTCCCAGTTAGGTGGATTGGTAGGGACTCGTAAACCGTTTAGTCTTCACCTACTTACAACTCTTCAGCTCCACTATTAATTTATAGGGTCATATCCGGCTTGCAGTGCTGAACTTTTCACCTGCAAGTTGTGTCTGAAACTGCACATTAAACTTGTAAAACAAAACTAAGAGAGATCTGTGATGGATATTGTGTAACGGTTTCACTTGATCTATCAGGTCGTAGATAAAACCAGCTTTTGTTTTTACAACTGCATCTTAATTTTATGAAAAATCCATTTAAAATGCTGTTCTTTGTTTTAAGTTTGTGTTCATGTTCACAAACATACTACGGTTTAGAAACTAGTAATACATTTCTGTAACTCTTCTACCGTTATTGCAATTAGAGAACCGTCTAGACACAGCTAGAGTTTTGTACCATAGAGACTCGCGTCACATTAAGTCTTAAAATGTCCAACACCAAGTACCGATCATGCTGCACTTCCAGGTTCTCTCAGTTTTTCTGCTAAACTGATCGCAGGTTGGTATCAATGGCTGTTATCAAGTACGTTAAAATACGAGGTGTGATCAAAAAGTTTCCCGAATGACGTCATAAATACTACAGAACAGTTTGTTTTGTCTAATCTGCACTGTCACCCTCGAATTAGTCTCCTTGGGAGTTGATACACTTGTCCCAGCGCTTCTGCCACTGCTGGAAGCACCTCTGGAAGTCCTCTTCTTTCAACATGTTCAGAGCCTTCTGCAATTCGCGATGGACGACATCAATGTCCTCAAAACGGTATCCTCGGAGCTGCATTTTAAGTCGCGGGAAAAGAAAAAAGTCCGCCAGTGCCAAATCTGGAGAATAGGCGGGATGGGGAACAGCATTCATCCTATTTTTATCCAAACATTGGCAAACAGAAAGGGCTTTGTGCGCGGGCGCATTGTCATGATGCAGTAACATGTCCAAATTGTCTTTCAAAATGCTTTGAACACTTCCAAAGGAGAGTCCTAATGAGTCAGAAGGTTTGCTTATTGTAATATACCTATCATTTAAGACCATTTCCCTCACCTGATTGATATTTTCATCAGTTTTGCTGAAACAGGGTCGCCCCGAACGATCTGCATCTTTAACTGATGTCACAGCACTTTTAAATTTCGAAAACCACTCAAATGCTTGAGTTTTGCCCATACCTTCCTACCCATAAGCTGTTCTTAACATTTAATAGGCGTCTGTTGCGGTTTTACCGAGTTTAAACAAAAATTTGATGTTCGTTCTTTGTTCTTCGTAATCTGACATTTTTGCTACGCGGAAAAATCGCAGAACATGCAAAACACGTGTTCGTTTCAGAGCTTCTACCTCATCACTGCATGGTCACAGGAAGTCATGTGAACTCTCATTTTTATCGGGACAAAATGCTGCATGTACAGCCTGTGTAAGAATTAAAGAAATCTCAGCGTCAGCATTGTTGTGAAGTCATTCCGAAAACGTTTTGATCACACCTCGTATTTTTCGTGAGATAGGTCTAACAGCTGCATATGTCGCTGCAGAATGCCCCTGCTCGATTTTGGACTCCTAGATGCTGAAAGCAAGTTAGCCGGTTTTGCTGATTGTAGTCTAAGGTGGGATGGGATAGCACCTCCACATATTGAGTGCCTATTAGCATGCCTATAATCTAAATCTGTGGCCGGCAGATGCCTTGCTCCGTGACATTCTCGCAGGCAAAATTGCTCACTATCCGTCGATACCTGTGTGGTGAGCATGAATGGAGGGGAAACCTGAAAAGCTTCAACTAACAGTGGCGGCACGGTGCTATTCTTTAACCGAGCACGCATTTAGCTTGTACACCATCAAATTTTGTGCTTTACTAGACTTTCCAAAAGTTGTCGCAACTTCACAACCTTTCTTGTCAAATTGCTTCCAATGCTTTTAAAGATTTTGGAAGTGTTGAAAGCAAATAAGGACATGCTCTAAACGATCAAATGTTTGACAATGATTTGATGGCTTTCGCCAATGAAATGCGACTATTTACAATGCGCCACGAAATCTACAACATGACTGAAAGCGAAACGTAAACAAAAATGGCTACCTAGGAGCTGATTACGTTATACAAAAACTGGCCATGTCTGTACTCGTGGGCTTCGTCGATTACCACAAGTTGAAACCGAAAGCATATGAAGAAATTGCCGGACAGATTTACGAAGGAGCAATAATGCAATGTTATATAGTGCAGTTAATCTATCATCTGTTATTTACATTGTATTCTTTAATCGTAAGCTGATTTCATGGGGTATAATACGTGAAAGTGCTATGTAATATAACGCATAGAGAGCAATATTGTTATATCGTGACGCTCATAGTAATTTACTTTGCATGTGATTAATTATCAATGCATTCTGTAGAGGTTAAGTTTGGCAAAGCAACAACGTGTAAATACACATTCATGACATTGGCAAGTCTTGTCAATTCTTGTCAATATTTGTCAATTTTTCTTGTAAACTCTTGAAATGAAAAAAGTTTGATCATGTACAAGAGGCTTTATTCTTCCTAAGTGCTATAATGGCAACTGACTACAAATTTCAACCCATCACAAGGGAATAATAACACATTTATATGAAAAGTACCTACAGTAAAACAATGTAACAAATGTTTTAATCTAATGTACTAATAGAAATACGATATACAAAACTGCAGAGGCATTCGATTACATAAATACGGCTACGAATTTTCTTCGAACATTTCCATTTGGAATGCTGAAAAAAGACAACTTCTTGTCTCTCACGCTCTCTCTCCCTCCTCCCTCCCTCCCTCCCTCCCTCCCTCCCTCTATCTCAAATTCTTCTACGCAATAAACAGTTTTACACATCTTGGTTTACACTATGCACAGAAGACATACACGTGAAACACACCATTACTTCGAATCACTGCCACGCCCAAGCTCGGCACTTTCTTGAGCTTTCTTCCCTGTTTCTCCCTCACTAGCTATAGTCTGGTTTTTAAAGTTCAGATCAGAAAGTTGCTTTCTATGTTATGGTTTGCAGATCTTCACACAAGAAAGTAACTATTCATATACGTAAGAAAATCCGAATATTTTCACCATCCTGCTAGCAAACTTGTGCAATCCAGGGAACCTTGTTTGAGGAAAATTTCAATGAGAGAAAGACAAATCGTTTTTGTTTTGAAAGCCGTCTTTCATGACAATGTCATTTGGTAAGTCATTTATTTCTAACTGCAATTACGGCACTCTTATCAATATACACTGACAATAGTGTTGCAAATTTGTACTTGTCGGAGTAGAGTTTTAAAATATCTTGAAATCTCGTATCACATTCTTGACTTAGTTCTTCCAATATATGTACAGAGTTATCCACATCGCTAATTGGATAGCATACTGTAGACAGTTTTGGAAAATGTGGAAGTTATTGGTACTACATTTCACTAGGTACTACATTCTTGTATCTCCACCATGATCACTACACGAAGTTTAATAAACACTGTTACGACCCACCTTTGTTACTGCACTGTCGTATCCACCACTGTCCTGGTTCTGCTTATGGTGATCTACCACTCACACTGTGATGCTCTTTTGCTCGGAACTAACGCTTACGTCACAAACACAGCAGCTGCCGACCACTGACCTAAATAGTAGGAGGTTGTGTTTCATTCACTTTTGTTCGACTATTGTTATACGTATCTCAGACGAGAAAAAATGTTTATACTGTAGTAAGTGTTACACTGAGAGTAAATGTAACAATTTAGTAACGGTTTATTGAAAGCATGCTTAGAATGTAAATCGTTTATCACAAGAGCAATGGGGTAAGTCATCCCCGTGCAAAATTCTTACTTAAACGTATATTTGGCGTTCACCTAGGTACTTGCTAACGCGAAGGAGTTGATTTTCGCTATAGCAGGGTGCTAAAACACGTTCTTAACGAGGGCAGTCTCAGAAGTACCCGACCTGACGTATATATAGCGGTTGTTGTTTCAAATGAATGATTATGGTAGAAAGTACCACCCTTATAAAGCTTAAGTTTAAAGTTTGACGATGCTACGTTGTTTAGCAATTGTTTGGTAGCCATCAATAGTGAACTCTCTCAGCAAATTTGTAAACTGGATAAAACTGGTCATCGTTATGTGACACAATACTTTCATTTGAAAGGTCTTACTCCAGCTAATATTAAAGTTGAGCTAGATTCTACTGTAGGGGGAGTCTGCTCCTTCGTTTACAACAGTAAAATATTGGGTGGCAGAGTTTAAGTGAGGCCGTACGAGCTGGCAAGACGAACATCGCAGTGGTCGACCAAATGACATGACCACGCCATAAATTGTGAAGAAAATCCACAAAATGATATTGGATGACCATCGACTGAAAGTGCGCGAGCTAGCAGACATTGTAGGCATATCAAAAATTGCTGTACATCGCATACTAACTGAAAACTTAAACATGAGAAAGTTGTGCGTATGATGGGTGGTGCATTGACTCACAATGAAACAAAAGCAGCGTCGTGAGGATGTTTCAGTCGAGTATTTGGTGATGTTTCACTGCAATAAAGCCGAGCTTTTGCGTCGATTCATAACCATGGATGAAACATGGGTCCATCACTTCACATCTGAGACGAAGTAACAGTCAAAACAGTGGATTGAAAGGGGAGAATTGGCTCTAATGAAGCCGAAGACAGTTCCATCTGCAGACAACGTCATGGCGTCAGTATTTTGGATGTGCGTGGGGTAATTTTCATTGATTATTTTCAAAGAGGAAAAGCAATCAATGGCGAGTATTGTGCAAACTTATTGCAGCGTTTGAATGATGAAATCAAGCAAAAACGGCCGCATTTAACGAAAAAGAAAGCTCTATTTCAGCAGTACAATGCACCGGTTCACACATCCATTACCGCCATGGCCAAAATCAATGAGTTAAAGTTCGAATTACTTCCTCATGCACCCTATTCACCAGACTTAGCCCCCTCTGATTATTTTCTGTTTCCAAAGTTGAAGAAATGGCTTGGTGGTAAAAGATTTGCCAACAATGAAGAGTTGGAGTTTGCAGTTGATGGCTATTTAGCAGAACTTGGTGGTTCTCAGTATAAACAAGGTATCGAAGCTATTGAACATCGCTGGGAAAAGTGTATCGAGCTGAAAGGAGACTATGTATAGACATAAAGATGTTTTTTTCCATAATTCTTGTGTTTTCTTTGTTAGGTCGGGTACTTCTAGGACAGCTCTCGTATTGGAACTAATTACTATATTGTCATAGTTTATATTTCATAGGACTACGAAACATTAATATTTAAATTCGATGTCCTCATTTGATAGCCTTATTAATGTAACTTTTAATATTTAAGACTGCGGAAATAGTGTAGAATGTAAAACATTAGCGCTTGTTAAGTTCGCTCGTTCAATACCAGGTTGTTTTGACCACCTTACTGAGATCCTGCGCTTGGCTAACAAGATTGTCTGGCACTATTTGGCTAGTATTTTACGAAATTTCATTACTTTAACATGGAACTTTATGAACTGTTAATGGAGAACATAGCAATAATGTTGCAATATTTAAAAAAAATGGATTTTCAAACGCAAATTCCACTATTAATAATAGTATGTAATATATATTAACAGAGTGTATTAATCATTAATACTTAATTATGGCTTTCTACACATAGGAAGATCCTTTACTGCAAACCCAGCTTTCTGATATTTTTCCTTCTTTTGAGATTTCCTTTTTGTCTCGCATAGGGTACATTTAATACTTTTTGCTATTTCGTATCTTCTGCATTGAATCCTTTCCACATTACCATTCCCTGGCAAAACTTTTCTTCTCATTCACCACCCCGGGCAATTACTTTCCCTTTTCCTAATCAATTTAAGCTTGGTTCTTCCTTTACTCTCTTTTGCTTAAAGGCTTTCATTATTTTTTTTGGCATATCGCCATTCATACGTGTCAAAAGCATTCAGTAATTTTTCCTCATTTCATAGCAAAATCCAGTGTCACTTTCCACACAAAGATTTCAGAAATCTTTTTCTTAGTTCTTTCTTCAAGGATATATAGAGGTTTCACTTTGTTACAAAAGCTTCCTTTTTCCGTTTCTATCCTCTTTTGATACGCCTGCATGTCACTGCTCATCTACATCCCAAGTATCTAAAGCTTCTATTTGCTCACTACCTCTTCTCGAATTCTTTTCTCTCCTTAGATAAATATAGATTATCCTTCTGTTTCCCATATTTTCACAACTTCCTCCCCACCTTTGTCGTTTAGCTCCATTAGCATGCTCATTACGATCCTTTCCTCTTCTGGTAGTAAGAGCACACAATCATCACATCTTCGGAAGTTGGTAATTCTACGCCTACCAACACTCACTTGTGGGAAATAATTTATCACGAAGTTCTCCAAGTAGATGTTGAACAGGGTGAATGATAAGGGGCATTCGTGACGTAGGTCTCTTCCTCCTCCACAACTCACTGGTATATCTTCTGCTAATCTGAACTCTAGTAATTTCCCTCAAATATTTCTTAGGAGCGTTCCCTCTTTGCAGTGCATGCTAATTTTCCTCAGAAACTGCAATATCTCTCAAATAAGCCCATCTCTTCAAAGTTACCATAGCAAAATTTACTTTTCATTATTATAGTACAGAATGTTTATTTCCAAAACATTTTGTTTGCGGTTTAACAATCGAAAAATTACACAAAATCGTCTTGTACGTACAGAGGGAGGAAGTTCAATGTTCACATAGTTACGAGGGTTGTTTCCAGAAGTGCCCGACCTAACAAAGAAAACAAAATTTTTGGGAAAAAACATCTTTATTTCTCTACATAGTTTTCTTTCAGCTCGACACACTTTTCCCAGCAATGTTCAATAGCTTCGATACCCTGTTTATACTGAGAACCATCGAGTTCTCCAAATTAGCCATCAACTGCAAACTCCACCTCTTCTTGTTGGCAAATCTTTTACCACCAAGCCATTTCTTCAACTTTGGAAACAGAAAATAATCCGAGGGGGCTAAGTCTGGCGAATAGGGTGCATGAGTAAGCAATTCGAACTTTAGCCCATTGATTTTGGCCATGGTGATAATGGAAGTATGAACTGGTGCGTTGTCTTGATGAAACAGAACTTTCTTTTTCGCTAAATGCGGCCGTTTTTGCTTGATTTCATCACTCAAATGCTGCAATAAGTTTGCATAATACTCGCCATTAATTGCTTTTTCCTTGTTGAAGATAATCAATGAAAATTACCCCACGCGCATCCAAAATACTGACGCCATGACCTTTCCTGCAGATGGAACTGCCTTCGGCTTCTTTAGAGCCGATTCTCCCCTTACAATCCACTGTTTTGACTGTTCCTTCGTCTCAGGTGTGAAGTGATGGACCCCTGCTTCATCCATGGCTATGAATCGACGCAAAAACTCGGCTTTATTGCAGCGAAACATCGCCAAACACTCGACTGAAACATCCTCACGACGCTACTTTTGTTCCCTTGTGAGTAAACGTGGCACCCATCTTGCGCACAGCTTTCTCATGTCTAAATGTTCACTTAGTATGCAATATACAACACTTTTTGAAATTCCTACGATGTCTGCTAGCTCGTGCACCTTTAGTTGACGATCATCCAATACCATTTTGTGTATTTTCTTCATATTTTCTGGCGTGGCCACCTCATTTGGTCGATCACTGCGATGTTCGTCTTGGCAGCTCGTACGGCCTCGCTTAAACCCTGCTACCCAATATTTTACTGTTGTAAACGAAGGAGCAGACTCCCCCAGAGTGGAATCTAGCTCAGTTTTAATATTAGTTGGACTAAGACCTTTCAAATGAAAGTATTGTATCACTTAACGATGACCAGTTTTATCCATGTTTACAAATTCACTGAGAGATTTTAACTATTGATGGCTGTCAAACAAATACTAAACAACGTAGCATCGTCAAACTTAAGCTTTATAATAGTGGTACTTTCTACCATAGTCATTTGTTTGAAACAACAACCACTGTCTATACATCAGGTCGGATACTTCTGGGACTGCCCTCGAACCTCCAAAATCGCTCTCATAAGTCAATGTAAAGTGGACAACCCTCCTCTAAAGCATTTTAGGTACTAAAACTCAAACAAATGTGACACTATCTAGTGCTATTTTACATAGGTAATAAACAAACGCATGGTTTTATACTATTTGTAAAATCCCGCCTTATAAGATTATGCATTTCCTCGGGTACAGGTAACCCATATGTATACATACTTTTGTCCGAATGCAACTACAAGGTTTCTTTTCCTCCCAATGAACCACGTCTTCTTAAGCGTTTTCAATTTTTATAGCAAAAGTACTCATACGCAGTTTCATTACCGGTCACTAGTTTTTCACGCTTTTGGAGTCCTCTCTTGTGCATACTTATGCTACTGTTGCAGTGATAAGCTCGAAGAAATAGCATACCACAGTGTGTATACCTACTTGACTTCTCCTGAACCTTACGCTCTTAGCACAGACTAGTATTGGGAACTACAGTTAATATTTTGTACGCCACTGGCCTATTGAATGTATGGGTAAACTTCCAAGCCTTGCTAATTTGTTAATTCGTATCTACATTTCCACTAATACCACCGGATTTACCTCGAAGGACACAGCTGTCTACCGCAGAGTCTGACTCGTAGTAGATATTAGACTGAATGATCCTGTTCTGTACTCTCACATGAGCTAGACTACATTTGTAGTTCAGTCTAATGTTATTTTGTAGATGTATATTGGCTATATGCAGCTGTCGGTTGATTGTGTTTTCGGCGTGTAGTTATCATGACGTGTGTTTATTGTGGTGTATTGTACTCGAACGGAGTCACATGTTTACTGTCAGCTTGAATTTTTTTATATTACCGTTTCTAACAAACCCACAATTTATAGGTTCTTAGAAAGATATAAGCAGACTGTGTCTGTGTTACACAAAAACAAAGACAGTTAACAGTTCTAACCGACGAAAAACTAGACGATATTAGGGCCTGTCGTGGAAATAAACTCAAGAAAATAGCTGCTTCACATTACAAGTGTTTTTGATTACAGAATAATCGATTGGCTTGCTCGTTCTTCAGATCTAAATCCATGTAATTACCACCTGTGGGGAATACCTAAAGATAAATTAATGCACCAAATTCTCAAGCACACCCCTAATTAGAATATAGTGTCCAATATTTCGACTGCAGAAATTCACGAGTATTTAATAAATTAACAGACCGGTATAACCACAGAGGGTTTAGAACACATTATATAACGAAATGTAAGCGTAACATATCCGTAGTGTTTCGCATCGTTAGCATTATCTAGAGAAGAAACGTCAGGAGGGTTCGCCACTCCGTACCACACATTCCTATAGCAGTACCGTTGGAGCGGTGGAAAACAATCGCGCCATTCAAGAGATACACGACACATATCTCCAATAAAGGTAATACAGTGAGGTTTGCTTTAATTTACTGAGGTGTTTTTCCGGCTCTACGAACTACACGATTCACAATGTGTATCCTTTTAGATATAAGCTGCCACATTAGTCCAATTTTCGAACTAAAGATTTGGTGCCTTTAGGAAACAAGCGGAACATTTGCGTTACCATGGTAACACTGACCTCCATTTCGATAAAAATAAGGTTAAGATAAAGTATGCATACTGGTGTCTCTTATTATAAAATAGGAAGGATTCACTTGGTTTAATGTCGCCCTTTAAAACCATTTCTTTATACAAACAAGAGATAATTATTTTTATATCTAATACTGACTGACTTTATTCATGCACAATGTAGCTGTACGCTAGAGATAATATCATATTTAAGTACGTTACACAGTTCTGCTTTAATTCAAGTTTCAGTGAATTAATACGTTAACATTGTAAGCATGCAACAAAATGGAAACCCACAATAAAGGATAATGTTTTGTAAATGAATGCCTGGAGCTCCAATTGGAGACCCGTTTGGGTTCTATATTTTTTATTGTGAAGTGTATCAATAATGTTGTGTAAGTAACAATAAAATAAAGTGAAGTAAGTTTGGTGATTTGCTATCCCTCCTTTGCTCCTAATTATAGATATTTCTACAGATATCTCATTAAATCAGATCATTATCCTTGTTATCCTTTTCTTTTGTCAGTACAACATAGTCTGGTTTCTAGAACTTGCTTGTTAGCGAAGAGAAAATAACTAAAATAAATACATTGCTAAGATCTTCTACACTCAGACATAACAGAGAACTGTGATGGTCATGTTGCATCTTGCTGGATTTTTTAGCAAGGAGTGTGACAACAGCTCAATTTTATTGAAAAAAGCTAAGTATGAGATATTTTCATCAATTATCCCATCTTGGATGGTTGTGAAAATTGATAAGCATTATTCTTAATTTTGCAATGAATTCAAATCAAGTTTACTTAAAATATATGCTGGGATATAGTGTTTTCATAGAATAACCACAGAAAAGCTTAATATTCGCATTATTTTTTACACTTTTCTGCCACAATTTTTCTTCCTGATTGTCCACAGTATACTCGAATACTTAATGTGAAAGAAATAATCACTTCAGGTTTTGCTTTAGGTATATTTTGCAACATTCGAAGTATGAAGGAAAATGGTAGGTAGATATTCCGTTTTTAAGTATTTCTAATGTACTAATTTCAAATGTATTAATACAAGACTGGCTTCATCACTGTTAGGCTTCTTATTTTTTTGGCAACGTACAAAGAAATCTAAGATTATATGCTTTATTGTTAATGAGCAGGATAAGGATCCGGATCAAGTTATGAGTGAACTGAAGTTTACTGTCAATCGAGGATGGAGTGAGGTGGCTCATTGGTGTGCTGTTTACCTGTGAGGCAACCAACATTGGTTGCTAACTTGTCTCTGATCCTCATCCTGTTAATGAGGTATGTATGCTCCTAGTAGCAAACATTTGCTGTGGAGAAATGCAGAAAAAAACTAAAAGTAAGTACTA
Organism: Deroplatys truncata; assembly: GCA_030765065.1. Taxonomy (NCBI): domain Eukaryota; kingdom Metazoa; phylum Arthropoda; class Insecta; order Mantodea; family Mantidae; genus Deroplatys; species Deroplatys truncata. The sequence continues at coordinate 139,817,863 of CM060986.1, forward strand.
TTTGCACCAAGTGAGTTGGCTTCACGGTGAAGTGTGAGGCTCCCATACGGCAGGTAAGGGGTTTGATTCCCCTCGAACGCTCACTGACCTAGGATTTTTTGTGGTTTTCTGTGGTCGGTAGGCGAATGCTGGGGTGAATTCCCTCGTTCTTTAAAACCTTTCGCCTGGGGAATGCGTGATGCTGACTCCATCTCCTCCAAGTATAGGTTGTATGATCGTTCACCTCTGCCGAGCTTACGTGGGAGCAAGGCTGGCAGTCGCATTTGGCAGGCCGTTTCATTCAGTTTCCTTCTCATGTTTCAGGTGTACTTCCAAGTTTTCGTGATGTGTGGCGTGCCGGCCAGATGGCGCGGAAGCTTGCTTCAAGAAAAACGTATTCCCCCTGGACATCATAGAGCTGCCTGGTTGCAAGGGTCGTTCATCGCCCTCTCTGGATAGCTCCAATAGTGGGTCAAATCTTCGAGTCAGGAAATGTTAGGGACTTCTGCGCGTCTTTGCGGCTGTAGCCTCCTGTGGTTCCTTCACTTCGTATATTGCTCATTACGGGATGGTAACCCCAATAGATATGTATAGGTGTCAATAAGCGAGTTGTCCCCCTCCGTTGTATACCCTACGCCAGGTATCCCAAGTTCTACCTGTCCTGTGACGTAACTTCCACCCTCCCCTCGCTCAGCCCCGGACCCTAGCTTAGGCAGCCATATCAGCGGTGTCTCAGTTTTCTAAGTAACTCGTGTTCTACTGACAGAAATGTTTTCAAAACCACGAAATCCATTTAGGGCTGAATGTTAGTGGAAATATTTTTATGTACTAAAACGGGAATGTGAGATGTTTATTGTGCTCCAAGGTATCAATGTGTGTCAACAGCAGTGGTATGAAACAACATTGTGTGAAACGTCACAAAGGTCATACTACGATATCAGGTAAGTTTAATCTGACTTGATATGTAAATTAGAAGTAATTCAAATTATAACTATTAGGAAGTCTCTAATATCTTGCATTATGCCACAATATGATTTCCTACATAATTGTAGTTTACATAAATCCATGGATTCGATTATTATGGCAATTTCGTTTATTGGTTTAGGACAGCAACGGACAACAGCTTTATGGTACTTAAAGGAAGCACACTCAAGCAAATGTGATAGTTCAAGTTTGTATATTATCGTCACGTCCATAATTCAAAAGCTTGAGAGTTTATAAAATACTGTCTATGTAATGTTGCTAAAATAATATGTCCTCAACAAGCAGTTGCTGTTCAAAATACACGTTTGTCTCCTAACCTTCTAAAAATTCAGAAGTAATTGAAAACTATATTAAAAATAAAGTTAATAAGCCTTTAAACTACTCTCTAGCACTAGATGAGACAACAGACATAAAGAAAACAGTCAGTTAGTAATCCTCATTTGGTGTAAACAAAAATCTTTCTTTACATGAATATATTTTTAATCTTGTAACCCTTAAGGAACAAACGAGTATTTACGTAAAATGTTAAATAACCTCATAACACTTCATACTACAACGTCCCCACTTCCTTAACTACTGATGTTAACCTTTACTGACTTCTACATCGCGCTTGGCCTTTTAGCCGAATAGGTGTATGACTTTTGTTTGTCATACACAATGAATGCAAGAAGTTATAGGATTGCGGATTCTTTTAAAAACTGTCTCCAACCCTCCTAAACATTTTTTACTCGTTTGGTCCCCGTTGTAAGCTGAATAAAAGTTTTCTCGCTGGCTGACTGCATAGGTACAGAATTTAGCAAAAATACACGTATTTAATTTAAAAAATTGTAGCGCTCATCTTATTAAAGGTAGCGAATTCGAACTGGACAGATATTAATACAATAGTTTACTCTAGCTAAGAAAAAAATAGTTTGCATTCTGCCCCTTAGTTTATTAGTTACTGCGTGATAAGCATAGAAACAGCAAATATCGGACTTTTACTCATAAACTCCTTTCTTTAGAAATTTGTGCACATAGAAATCGATAAAGGCTCTAAAAATTAATATAATCTAATTGAGAAAAATATTTTACATAGGATAATGTGTTAAAAGCTGAAATTTATAACAAATTAATATTTACAGCGTGTTATTGCTTGTTAGCAATTTGACGTCAGCGCGGGAGCAGAAAAAGACTAAGCTAATGAGTTGGAAAGAGACAGTCTTTTAAGGTTGAGACAAGCTCAACTTGGATATCGTTCATAAGTAATAGGATTCATTAACACATCCTGTTTCTTGTTTCTTTATTTATAATTCTAGGTTATCATTTCTAATAATGAAGAATTTGCGGAGATACACTCAACTTACTTTCGTATCGTAATCTGCAGAATATAATCTTCACCTGAATTTTAACTCTTTTAGTAAAAACTTTAATTTCCTTACTTCAGATAGGTATAACAATAAAAATGCTTTATTAGAAATGCAAAGACGCATGTTACGTCTGAGTGAAGTTGGCAGAACCAAGCAACGTACCAATTTCCCGCAGCTTTTGAAAGCAGAAAATAAGGAACAATGCGATACTCTGTTTATGTACTGTTATGTTAATTTGTCAGACGCATCATGTCAAAATATAGAAAGGTACTGGCATTCAGTCCAATAATTTGTCAGTAATTTTCTTTAAGCTTTATAACATACTGAATTTATAAATTGCATAAAATTACGTTACAAATACTTATATTTTCTACATCCTATAAAACTGCCCATTAATATTGAGGGTAAAAGGTTTCCAACAAATTATTAAATTTTAATCAGCCCAACACGCACAGAAACTGCGAGATGACCAGGACCTTTAGGTTTATATTCCGATGCAGGCGTGGGATTTTGTAACAAATTTACACAAAATTCACATTACCTGTGGTTTATTAATAAAGTAATTTGTGGCCTACATTACATACACAGGGAAAATCAAGGATTATGGGGAGGTGCCTCACACACACGCAACCTACACCTTACACGCCAATTCTTAGACTGACTCCAAGTGACGCTCAAAACACACAGAGGTAACGCTAACATCTATCTCCCCTATCTCTCCAACTCTGGCTTGTCTCTCCGATCAGAGGTGGAGAGTGTCATGCCAGACTGAAATTCAAACATAAGCCAAAAAAAATACTAAATTACCCCAAGAATGCTGTCGCCAATGCGACGCAATAATGTGTCTGGCATGACAATACCTACTAATACCTGCTAATCCGCAACCATATACTTAACCGTTCAGCATGTATTATTTTAGCCATCTGTTAAAATGTATCCTTTTTCGTTTTTTATAGACTTGGTATTTATTGAAGAGTGCACAACAATAACATAAAGACTTCTGTTAATTGCCTGTAAATTGCTACGATATTATGGGCTTCTAGGACTGATTTAGGAGCTAGTTTATAGTAAAATAGCGGCTCCCGTCTGAAAACTACGCCAAAGCTGATCCAGTGCCACATCATTACTTCACTCCACCTAGGATGCTCTGTGTGCACGGAGGTAGAGAATGTAGCGACAGTGCGATAAGTCTTGATCCAGGGACTTTCGTTTTAAGCCTTCACAGTGGAAATTATACTTACACCTGGTGTTAGAAGTATAAAATATTAATCTTATTTACAGCGTTGCTTTTTAATAAGACCTTACCTAGCCCAACAAATATATGAGGCAACAGCTGTAAAGTAAATCATGCCGGTGTGCTGTGTTGTTCAGAGTTTCAATGCATGAATCAAAATGAAAAATCGTAAATATACACTTAGCATTAAGTTTCAGTGCGTTCATTTAATAACGGTAGTAATATGGGGGGGGGGAAACTGAATCTTCAGAAACTTTTCTGGATAAACTGATTTCGAGTAAAGTTTAAGGAAGGATGTCCATAAACCTTCGAAAATTCTTTATATATATTTGAGATAAATTAAATATATGTTTTTTAAAATCTGATGGTTACACTCACATGACTTTCTCTATTCTTGTATAAACTATTTTTACAAACACTTATTCTCCATATGCTTCATGTTAATCCAGATATCGCATGTTAATCTTATTGCTAATTTTCTTGTATTGGAAAATTGAAGGAAATAACAAGCAATATCTTGAAAATGGTTCACTCAAAAAAAACTGTATATGATATAAATTATGTATTTTAACGCGATCTACATTTTCTGTGTAGTAAAATTTTGACTATCTCGTATGTTTTACCAGTTATGCAAAAGTCGTCCACAATGTAGAACATTTTGGAGACATTCCCAGAAAATTCAAGATAAACATTTTATTTTTCATAAAAGTATCTTAAATATATGATATTTTAATCAAAATCGTTAGAGACATTTTTGAGAAAATTAAGATTTTGGAAAAATGTTCCATGTAAAGGGTAATCTGGGGTGGGGTATTTTCTTGAAAACCTTCGTGTCGCATCTCTGGAAGATACTGAACCTAACTACCAAGTTTGGTGTTTATCTGACTGTTCGTTTCTGAGCTATGTTGTTCACAGACAGACACAGACACACACACGGACATGTTTCCAAAAATACATTTTTTGGATTCAGGGGGCCTCAAAACATGTATTTCCGGTGAAATCTCGGTATCGAATTTTTCGGTGGAATACAATACTTCCCCTGCTTACTATACGTAGTAGAGAAAGTAAAAATAAGCTTTAGTAATATTAGTTTGTATTTCCACTAATAAATATAATGGGTAGAGAAAGTCATGTGAATGTATCATATTTTTTTCCATTTGTTATATGCTTTAAACAGGGGGTGGGGCGAATCTCAGGCTTTCATAATGACTGCATTTAAGGTTTCTAAACAAAAATTAAAATATCCTCTTAAAACTATCTATTTATTTCAGTTACTGTACATTTTAAAATTATTTTTATTTCTTTTATACAGAGGTTTGCAGAAAGTGAAGAGCCCTATTAGCAATGCATTTTATTTAGATAATAAGAAGTTTCTCCTCAGTTAATATAAAGTAAAACTTTTTTGTGAGTGCTTTTCTTGGTATCATATTCAATGTAGAGGCACTGCAGTATACATTATAGGTAAGATACACTTAAGAAATAAAGCAACACTTAAGAACGTTCATAAAACTGAGTTGATTGAAGACTTTTCACTAAACCTTTGTGTGTATAAATGTGTTGGGTATAAAAAGACAAATAATATCAGAAATTCTTAGTAAATGAACTGAATGAGATTGTGCTATAAAAAAGAAGGTTACCTTTCTATAGTTTCTTTTATTTTCCTAAGCACATGCCATTAGTTTTTGAAAGTCGAAACCAGCTTGCCCCACGATGTATAGCAATTAAAATGTAGTAGAAGGGAAGTGCTTTATTTTCGTAATGCTTTGAGAACTGCAATACAATTACTACGTTTCCATGGAGAACTGAAATCGATTTGAGCACACTTTCCGTATTGAATACTGTATAGAAACGCGGATCTGGATCGTATTGAGATCGTTTTGAACTCTGGATCCGGTCCTATTTTAAAGTGGGTTCGGATAGTAATTTGTTGCATACCCACCGTATTCAAATCGTTATAAATACACCAAATACACTATCTTCTACTTTATTTGAGGCAGTATTTTTAATACTTCAATGATTTCTGTCTAATTATATAATATAAAATTCAATAACAGCCCGCCTTAAAGCAATATGTGTATAAAATAACATAAAATGTATGTAACAATCATTGTATTATGTTTATATTATTGTGTACATGTTTAATAAGGTTATGTGAATGTATTAAGTAATTTAACAATGTTGGAGCTGTGAGAATATAGGTCAAAAGTTGCTAACAATGAGGTAAACTTGAGGCAATAATGAATTGGAAAGTACTAATGCTACTAGTAATTCTTTGAGCAACAATAACGTAATTTTTTGAGACAGTTTATAAATAGCCAATCAACAACCAGAAAAAAGCTTAAGTTAAATGAAGATATTCTATTAGAGTAGGAATAGCCAATGAGAGACTTGAAATAGATGAAATTTGCAAATTCAGGCGGTAAAAATCAGTTCAGTTGCTTGTAGACAGCGTTCCTAACTGGACGCGAGACGCGTCCTCGAGAAGTTTAATACGTATTCAGTGTAAGATAAAAATTCATTACGGCGAGAATATACAGTTTGTGTGTCAAAAAATGCAAGTATTTAATAAATAATCTCACAGTCTCTATATCAGTGAAGTGTTATTTAAAAGTGTGAAGGATTATTAAAAGCAGTGAAGTAAAAATTATAAATTGTGTAAGCCTACATTCTTTAGCCGCATCACCTCCTGCAAAGAGACACATGTTTCTAAAAATTATGACGCAACCGAGGCAAACCTAAATATATATATAATGTTTAAAGAAACATTAAAATACAAAGTTGATTCTTGAACATTGGGGCGAAGGCCACCGGAACTTTGTACCATACGTGAGGCATTCAACCTTCTCAAATTGGCTTTCCATAAGTGAAGCTACACCTTGTAACACGCTGCACGCTCGTCATTTCTTTAGAGGAAATCGTTAATCACATGTGTAATAAAACACACAGCAAAGACACTTTTATTGCTTCCATAATTCGCAATGTATTCTTCTAAAACACATTCACTAACCTCAAAACCTACTTAAAATATACACAAAAACAAACTATCATACGTTTAACAGGTTCAGCAACCTAAATCCAGGTTGACCAACATAAAAGTGAATTACTTATTCTCGAACTTTGTGTATCCAAATCGATCTCAATACGTATGGAATTTAACAGGGAAACGCGTATCGTATTCAATATGGAATTGGACTCAAATCTATTTCAATCTTCCATGGAAACGAAGTGATTGTAAAGGATCATCCAGGTCGACACTATTTATCAATGTTTCCATTAGTTTAATTTCAAGTATCAACGCCATTTGTTATTATCCCAAATACCACCCTTCAACTCACAGAAATCCTGGAACAGTGTGTTTGAGTTTCCCCGGGCAAGAGGAACTTGGTACACTGAAGACATCGATTCTCCCTTCAAAGTTGGTTCTGCTTCGAGCTACAAACATAACATCATCTTCTGGTGCACTTACGTGATTTGCTGGTTGAGCCCTCAAGATTGGAGAGCTCAGTTCGATCATAGAATACGTCTCCAGACTACATCAGTAGTAAAACAAAAGTATGGAAATGGCTACACCAGGTATGTATATGAATAAAGTAAAAATCTATTATGAACATATCACATATATCCCTGACCTGTGTTCTACGTATGCATGCAATATCTAGAGAGAATTGTGTAATACAGAGCAGTTGCTGTATGGTGGGGCCACATATCGCCTGTATGCATGCTCCGCCTGCACTGCAAAGACCTAGGTATTTTGCTGCTAAGCAGTAGTGATGAATAACTCCTCAAGGCTGCGTTTATCAGCTGTGCTATACTCCTACTGTGTCAGTTACCACCTTCTGTTCATTCTGTAAGCTCTAGAGTTTGTGCATTGTGCATCGCAAGGGTGAACGTTTATCCAAATCATCTGTGTTGTTTGTGATTTGCTGAAATGCCTACCGGCAAATTCACGCTTGAACAACGAATTCTTATGTGTGACACATACGTATAAATCGAATCATGTAGATAGGAAAAATCTTTTGATAATACAAGTCAAGGCAGAGAAACTGTTAGACGTCTGGTTAATAAGTTTAGAACAACGGGATCAATGAACCCTGAACCTTACTTACTTTTAAGGGCTTCTCCACTCTTCAGCAGTGCCATGTATACCCATTCACCATTCTTCCCGATTGAACAAGTCATCCTCCTCCAGGCACCGATCATTCATCATACTATGAATCTGTCCTCTCCAGATTGCTCTTGGCCTACCTCGATTTCTTCTTCCACAAGGAAAAGGTCTTAGGCCATCTATCATCCTCCATCCTTTTCACATGTCCACACCATTGAAGACCCCGCCTTTCAATTCTCTCCACCACTGTTTCATCCATATCCATCATCGGTTTCACCTCTTCATTTCTCCTTCTTTCCATCTTTGATACTCTAGAACTACGTCTTATTCCGTTCATTTCCATTACCAAGAACTTAGATTTTTGTCCCTCTACCAAAGTCCACGCCTCGGCACCATATGTCATTATACTTTCCACCACAGTCCTCAAGATCCTCTTCTTTGTATAAATCGACATGGCTCTACACCACAAAACCCATTCAGCATTTCTATGGTTCTTCGTGCTTGTTCTAGCCTATTGTCTACATCCGTTTTACAGCTCCCTACTTCATCAATAAGTGATCCCAAATATTTAAACCTCCTCAAAGCTCCTCAAAATCCGACCTCTGGGTACACGTCTCGAAGGGTGGGCAACCTGTTTGTAATAAGAGAATGACTGTTTGAGCGAAGTACGGTTGGGACTTCGTGTGCCCCGAGGCCGCTACCGTAGCCGTGAAGGTCAAACAGGAACCCCGAAAACCGGCAGATGAGGCAACTGTCTGGTCCACCAGGTTTGGAGGTTTGACGAGGGGTTAGCAGCCCACTTCTGTAAAACAAAGCTTGCTACGTTTCCCAATAATAACCCTGAACCTAAGAATCGAAAACGAAATGTTCTAACGAAGGAAAAAATTGACGAAGTTGGTGCATCATTCTAATCGTAAAAAGTAAAGTTTAAAGAGCAATCCCCACACCATAGACGAACTAAGGACACTTGTCCTCAACGCCACTTGTATCAAGGTTTGAACTCATTATAGTGCATGTTGCTACCACTCGTGAGTAAGTAACGCGGGATATTTAGAACGGAACCCCCCTTTCAATGTAATAGTGCGCGGAGCACACATATGCGCGATCCTCGTCCCCCCAATATAGTGAGCACACTGTATAATTAAAACCGATGATATGTGAAACCATTTTACTTTCTCTACTACGTATAGTAAGTAGGGGAAGTATTGTATTCCACCCAAAAATTCGATACCGAGATTTCACCGGAATATATGTTTTGAGACCCCCTGAATCCAAAAAAACATTTTTGGAAACATGTCCGTGTGTGTGTCTTTGTGTGTGTCTTTGTGTATGTCTGTCTGTGTGTGTGTGTCTGTGTGTGTGTCTGTGAACAGCATAACTCAGAAACGAACAGTCGGATAAACACCAAACTTGGTATTTAGGGTCAATATCTTACAAGGATGCGACACGAAGGTTTTCAAGAAAATCCCCCCACCCCAGAGTACCCTTTACATGGAAGATTTTTCGAAAATTTTAATTTTCTCAAAAATGGCTCTACCGATTTTGATTAAAATATCATATGTTTAAGATATTTTCATGAGAAATAAAATGTATATCTTGAATTTCCTGGGAATGTCTCCAAAAGTATTCTTTATTGTGAACGACTTTTGCATAACTGGTAAACCATAAGAGATAGACAAAATTTTACTACACAAAAAATGTAGATCGCGTTAAAATACACAATTTAAGTCATATACATTTTTTTTTTTTGTTGAGTGAACCATTTTCGAGATATTACTTGTTATTCCCTTAAATTTTTCAATACTTACTTTCTCAAATGGGAATTCGTTATTCATTTTTTGTCTTGGATATGCAAAGAATTATAATCTGTGGGAAAGGGAATGGTGCTGCACCTAGCAACCAGCTATTAAGAGATATGCATGTGCTTAAAGGCTACTGTTTTTCTATATTGCCCTTGTAAATATATATTCCCCTTACATCTACAAGATAATTAGCAATAAGATAGACTCTGCAAATGTTTATCTCGATTAACATGAAGCATATGGAGAATAAGCGTTTGTAAAAATAGTTTATACAAGAGTAGAGAAAGTCATGTGAGTGTAACACATCAGATTTTTTAATGTTAAATCTAGTTTAAATGTATCTTGTTTGTAATTTTAAACTTATACATTTTGTTTTCTTACAAGTAAATCACAGGAAGTCTGCTGGCCGATGCAGTTCCGTACAACTATCATCCGAAAAAGCGAGTAAAGGGGAACGTATTAAACGACCACATTAAACCGTCGCGTTCCACCAAGACGCATGGAGCTTAGTAGCGGGTGCTGTATTATCCTCATTTCCCATACAAAAATGATCTACTACAGTTGTTTTTCGTAACTTGTGGGATTCAAATAGTGGATTGCTAATTTCTTTTATACTATAAATCTAGTAATCGTATTTAATCTTTCTAACAAACATCTTTGTATTCCTAAAAAACTTTTTATTCGAAGAATATAGTTTTATTCAGGCAAAAGATACACAGGCAATATTGTTGTTAATTAAAGTCTTAAATGAAGGTGATATATCTTTTGAAGCACGTTTTCGTCAAAACAAATAAGGCTAATTGCTTTTTTTGGTACCATAAGTAGTTTAGTATAATTAACTTTTGACAAAATACGCAAACAACGAGGCACTCCAACAAGAAAGCATGCTTGTGACAGTCTCTTGTGACTCCATATTAAAAATAAAATCCCTCCTCTCCTTCGTTAACTGCAGAGCAAAAAAGTCTTCCGGTTCATGTCTACATCAAAGGTACTAGCTAAAGGCTAAAAAAACTTGTCACGTGTTTAGTGCTTTGCTCATGTCGAAGGGAAAGGACCCTTCTTTGTTAATATTTATCAAAAGGTTCACGCTCTTTCTCTTTTCTGAGAAAGAGGCAAGAGTTGACACGTTTGTCCGAAGAGACCATGCCCAGCATTGGTTTACACATGTTTACATCCATTAATGTTACAATCCCTGACCTGTGGAAGAGAACTTCTTTAGCATATGAATTTATAAATGAGTGTTAACAGATGTATCATTGGCATCAGTATTTTAATTCACAATTTACAAGCTTCGAGAGGAATAAAAAAAATTCTGATGTGTTACACTCACATGACTTTCTCTACTTTTGTACAAATTATTTTTACAAACGCTTGTGGGGGGATTTTCTTGAAAACCTTCGTGTCGCATCTTTGGAAGATACTGAACCTAAATACCAAATTTGGTGTTTAACCGATTGTTCGTTTCTGAGCTATGCTGTTCACAGACAGACACACACGCAGACACACAGACATACACACGGACATGTTTCCAAAAATGCTTTTTTTGGATTCAGGGGGTCTCAAAACATGTATTTCCGGTGAAATTTCGGTATCGAATTTTTGGGTGGAATACAATACTTCCCCTACTTACTATACGTAGTAGAGAAAGTAATACTATACTTCAAATTTTCTAAAGTATGTAGTACAAAAAAACAAAGTTCGAATTCCGTAAATAGAATTGTTGAACGCTAGTGACGCTGCATGATTTTTATTCTCATTTACTTAAACTTAAAAGAATATTCTTAAAAATCCCTTGATTCATGTAACCTTTCTCCTATACTAAATGACGATACATAGTTCAGTCTTTAGCACGATAAAAACTTTTAAATACCTCATGTGTAGTTTTGGAGTTTTTTGCGGGAATAATTGAATAACTACTAAAACTGCTTCTCCTCTGCCTTCTTCTTTCATCATATAAAACACGTACCTACCCACAGTCTAATGGCATATTAAACATAAAGCATCTCTCGCTTTCTTAAAAATTATGTCTGGTCCAATATTTGTATTAAAATTGAGGCAATATTTGATATTACAACACTGTGAATGCCAGAGTGATTGTAGTGTAAATTAATATTATTGTATGTACAGGATTTTAGATTTTTGTTAGCCATAAGTATTGTTAGTAAATAAGTTTACACGGCCTCACAGAAACTGACAATAGAAGTGGGTAACAATAAACCGAGGGGGTGAGTCGTTTATCACTAAGAAGAGACAAACAAATGACGTCAGAGTAGCGTGCCTTTTTTTAGGAATGGAGGGAATATCTTCCATAGAGTATATATGTTAGTAGCAGTGATTGGCTTACAAAACAGACGCTAAAGTGGGCTTGATTTGGTAACAAATAGCAGCTCTATTATAATATTTCGGCAATTCGGAGTGAAGGAGTATATATTCTCGAGCCATAAGCAAGTATCGCGTAGTTTGGAAGAATCTCTCCTGAGGTACACGTCGTAAAGTTAATTACAAAATGTGAAGTACGCGAAGTAATTTGTGCGCGGCATCTAAACGACTGTAGTTACATTCGTAAATATCACAATTTCAGTCAGGCGTGTATAAAGATCAAATATGTGAATTATTAATTAAGTGTGACGGCAATAAAAGTGGAGAAACAATTTTTTATCAGTGTTATCTTTTAACAACAACTCCTTTCCGTTTACACGCCCTGCTTAGAAATACTTGCTGAACTGAGTCATAATAGCTAGCCGGAGGACAATGAACCCAAAATTAAAATAATAAAACAAGAGGCGCCCAGTAAATAAGCTAACACGAGCCAGAGAACTGCAACAAAGAACAGTTATCGAATACTTTTCTTCAACAATAATTATTTTCGTTCGCTTTAACTCATGTTTGTTCTGCGCGTTGAAGTATTATGATAAACAAATTGAAGCTAATGAAAGTTGATTCTAGTTTTATTTACCTAACAGGAAAAATTTTTGTAACGCTATTTGACTGTCTCTGCTCACCTTAAATCGTCTTCTCATTGTTGGGATCCTATTAGAACAGTTGTTATGTGCAGCTTCCTTCCTGTTCTACACGTTTCTCGGATTAAAATATCATATGTTTAAGATGTTTTCATGGAAAATTAAATGTATATCTTGAATTTTCTGTCAATATCCTCAAAAGTATTCTTCATTGTGTACGACTTTTGCATAACTGGTAAACCATAAGAGATAGACACAATTTTACTACAACAAAAATGTAGATCGCGTTAAAATACACAATTTACGTCATATACATTTTTTTGTTGAGTGAACCATTTCCAAGATATTGCTTGTTATTCCCTTAAATTTTCCAATACTTATACTTTTTCTCAAATTCCTTATTCATTTTTTTATGTCCTGGACATGCAAAGAGAATGGAATGCGCCACATAGCAACCGGCGCTTAAAAGATTTGACTATCGCTTAAAGCCTACCATATTCCCTTTGCATCTACAAGAAAATTAGCAATAAGATTGACATCTCGCTATCTCAATTAACATGAAGCATATGGAGAATAAACGTTTGTAAAATAGTTTGTACAAGAGTAGAGGAAGTCATGTGAGTGTAACACATCAGATTTTTTTTATCTTGGATATGCAAAGAGTTTTAATCTGTGGCAAAGGGAATGGTGCTGCACATAGCAACCAGCTATTAAGAGATATGTCTCTGCTTAAAGGCTACTGTATTTCTATATTGCCCTTGCAAATACAAAACAAGGGGAACATAGTACGCCTTAAGCAATAGTGAAATATTTTTAGAACTGGTCGCTATGTGTAAAATGTAATTTTCTTTGCATGTTAAAAGATCGTTTCTGCAAATGTTTATCTCGATTAATATGAAATAGATGGAGAATAAGAGTTGGTAAAAATAGCTTGTACAAGAGTAGAGAAAGTCATGTGAGTGTAACACATCGGACTTTTTTATTTAATTTTAACACTTTTGCTAATTTAGAGGGACAAATGGTTGAAACTTCGTTCTTGTCTCTTCACTGACCGATAGGTCGACGAAAAGTTCCCGATAAGCTCGGGTCATAACCGCCGCGTCACAACATTGTAACATATCCTTATTCCTGTGTTTAGTTTTATTTTCCCCCTTTTCGAATTAGTCATCCATATACATATCAGCTAGCAAATCGTATAATAAATTTTTACCATTCTTGTTCATGTACAGTGTTTTTTTTAAAAAAAAGTCTTAAAATAGATTTAAAGATCTTAAATCTGTTATTTATTAATAAGTCTGTTTATTTTATCTTACATGTCCAAAAAAAAGCAAAATATAAAAATGCTCACTCATTGGCACGCACGCCACATTCGGAAACAAATTAAGCCCACCAGCTTAACGGTCAGTCATGCAAATATTCTAAACTATGGCGTTTTAATAAAAATGTTTAGACCTCTATGAGCATATAAAGAATTTTATTTTGGGAGGGGGCGAAAGTAACTAACCTCTAACATGGTAAATATTCTGATAGCTCTGTACAAGGAGAATGCTTTTTGTGTGAGGGTGAGGAAAGGAGTAGTGGGTTTAAGGCGAGATGTGAATTAAGTGCAATACACTTTAATTTATTTATTGACAACATTTTATTATGGATACGCAAGAATAATATGTAGATCTGTCATAAATATCATCATAATGCTTGGGCTACTGTTTGCTGATAATCTGGTATTAGGATCAATTACGGTTGGCCTGAGTCAAGCGCTTCAGGAAGTAGATAAATACTGTAACAAATGGAACCCAACTATGAATCATGAAAAACCACAAATAGTGGTATTTAAGAAGGGAGCAAAGCTGAGTAAACATGACAAGTGGAATAAGGGGAATAAGGATATAAAGTAGTACGAGAATGTATTTACTTAGGCGCTAAAATAGATGGGGTGGGGGTGGGAAAAAATAAAAAAACTAACAATGACAAAAGGAAAAGGAGCCATGTCAGTAATTAGAAGTGTAACTACAGAGTACCAAACATTGAATTAAAGTGGCTGGAAAAAATCTATATTATGGTGGTGGAACCTAAAATGTTTGGTGGGGAGAAACCTATTGATATGGACCATAGGATGCTTTGTAGGGACGTATTGAGCTTAACAAGTGCGGTGGCAAAAGAAGTAACACAAATGGAGTTGGGCAGAATATCGAGGAAGGACATTATTATAGAAAGAGCACTGAATATTGTTTAGAATCCGGAAATTAGATAATGATTTTTAAGGCGGTGTGTAGAGTATCAGCAAAAGAGTCTTAGGAACTTTGAATGGACTAGTGGCATCCGAAAGAACCTGGAAGAGAATGTTATGGGGGAATACTGGAGGAGAGGAGAGAATAATCATAAATAAGTTTGGAAAATAATAAGGAAGGGGTATGATGACACAGAAATCCAAAAACATTTTGGTGGGATAATGGTAAAAAGTTTTCTGATACACTATATACAAATGAGTATACATGAGAAAGGGAAGCATACGTTGATAAAGTAAATAACGGGCAAAAAGAGGGAATACAGTGGTTAAGAACTGGTGTTTGGAGATTAAGAGGGATATGAATAGAGTCAGTGTCCCATTTGTGGAGGGAAGATCTGGAGTATTATTATTATTTTCAACAATTGTCAACCCTATTTATATTAAGGTTATAGTTTACAAAAATAAAAACTAACTACTAAACTACAATAATTATAACATTACAGTTTGGCATGAATGCGTAGGATAAAGCGTAATAAACTGATACTACAAGATTTCTTTTAAATAGGTGATACAGAGGTGTACAAAATTGATTATTACAGTAGCATAAATGATTAATAACGAAATATCCTTTAATTTCGAAAATAGGACAATCAAGAATAAAGGTTTCAGTGTCCGTTCACTGCCACAAAGACACTGGTAAGTACTTTTAACAATGATGTGCAACATTTTGAAGTAATCTTGAAATTTTTCATGGTCTGTCATTAACTGTATGCATGCAAAATATGGATGGAAGTTTTTGCATGTAAAGCATATAGTATTTGAATGTCAGGGAAAGGATCGATGGAGGAAGGAATTTCTGTGGCAGAAATGGGCTAAGAGAGATAGGAAAACAGCATTAAGGGGGATTTTTTGTGAGAATGGCAGAAGCTTAGGTCAGTTTTTAAATAAAGTTAAGGTAAATTGGAATTGGTATATGCAAAGGAATTTGAGGTAAAATATTTTGCTTTTTGTTAGTTATTAATGCATATAATTATAAAATCTGTGTAGAATAAATTATGTTGGTGGGTATGACGGGTCAAGTGTCTGGGATGAATGCCTTGTCATACTCGGTATGTATTAGCTTAACACAAATAAATGAACAATACTAACCTAGTTAAAATTAAAAATTTAGAACACTCACAAATGAGACAAAGCTATAATCCACTAGTATATACAGGATGAACCATTTAAGTTGAGACTGTACAATATCTCCAAAACTAAGCGTTGTAGAAAGAAATGTCTTGAATAAAAGTTGATTCATATTATGGGGGAAGTAGAGAAATGCTATTAGTCGTGTTTTATTTGGAGGATGTTGTGATGGTCAATTTAGGGTCGATTTAATTTGATCCTAATTGTAGGTTCCCATTTAAAAATTTAAATTGACTCTAAAATGACTAGCATAATAAGTCCTCCAAACAAAACATGACAAATGGCATTTACTTTCCCCCATAATATAAGACACCTTTTATTAAAGAAATTTCTTTCTACAACGCTTATTTTTGGAGATATTGTACAGTCTCAAGTTAAATGGTATGTGATCAAAAGTATCCGTACAATGACGTACAAGTTCGTGGCGCCCTCCAACGGTAATGCTGGAAGTGAATATGGTGTTGGCCCACCCTTAGCCTTGATGACAGCGTTCACTCTCACAGGCATACTTTCAATCAGGTGTTGGAAGGTTTCTCGGGGAATGGCAGTCCATTCTTCACGGAGTGCGGAAAGGAGCAGAGGTGTCCATGCAGGTCGGTGAGGCCTGGCACGAAGTCGGCGTTCCAAAACATTCCAAAGGTGTTTTATAGGATTCAAGTCAGGACTCTGTGCAGGCCAGTCCATTACAGGGATGTTATTGTCGTGTAACCACTCCGCCACAGCCCGTGCAGTATGAACAGGAACTCGATCGTGTTGAAAGATGCAATCGCCATCCCCGAATTGCTCTTCAACAGTGGGAAGCAAGAAGGTGCTTAAAATATCAATGTAGGTCTGCGCTGTGATCGTGTCACGCAAAACAATAAGGGGTACATACCCCCTCCAGGAAAAACACGACCACACCATAACACCACCACCTCCGAATTTCACTGTTGGCACTACACACACTGGCAGATGACGTTCACCGGGCATTCGCCATACCCACACCCTGCCATCGATCGCCACATTGTGTACCGTGATTCTCACTCCACACAACGTTTTGCTACTGTTCAATCGTCTAATGTTGACGCTCCTTACACCAAGCGAGGCGACGTTTGGCATTTTCCCGTGTGATGTGCGGCTTATGAGCAGCCGCTCGATCATGGAATCCAAGGTTTCTCACCTCACGACTAACTGTCATAGTACTTGGAGTGAATCCTGATGCAGTTTGGAAATATCTGTGTGATGGTCTGGATAGATGTCTGCCTATTACTCTTTACGACCCTCTTCAAATGTCGGTGGTCTCTGTCAGTCAACAAACGAGGTTGGCCTGTACGCTTTTGTGCTGTACATGTCCCTTGACGTTTCTACTTCACTATCGCATCAGAAACAGTGGACATAGGGATGTTTAGGACTGTGGAAATCTGACACAAGTGACACCCAATCACCTGACCACGTTCGAAGTCCGTGAGATACACGGAGCGTCCCATTCTGGTGTTTCACGATGTCTAATGACTACTGAGGTCGCGGATAATGAGTACCTGGCAGTAGGTGGCAGCAGAGTGCATCTAAGATGAAAAAGAATGTTTGTGGGGTGTCCGGATACGTTTGATCACATATTGTATATACAGTAATCAAGAGTTATTATTTTCAAACAAGTGCTCTCCTTAACTTCTGTACAGAAATATTCACTTTCCGAGAGTGGTATGTCTATATAAATATCCTGATTCCTATAAAGTAAATTTTCCTAAATTTTTCACAAGTGTCGACATATTTTCATTTTAAAATTTTAGAAACAATTTGAAAGTACAAACATGCTCATAATACAAATCTAGTCTTGTTATCTACAACTTTATCATCAGACACATGAATATCATGGCAAGTCCAGATATTGCGCTTCTCAAGTATGCCTTTAATTGTCTTAGCGTGCGGAAAGTTCTTTCTGCAGAAGCAGAAAATCGGCAAAATCAAGAATATCTTGAGAAGAATATTGGCAATCAAAGACAGCAACATCTTTGTTGTTCAGATTGTTCTTAAGAACATTTTCCTATGAAAAATAAAGATTCTCTTTCTAAAGAAATACTTCCCTCTTTTAGCTGACACATGTGCGATTGCCTTTCTTTATCAATTTTATTTTCATTCCTTTTGTATCAGGAAATAAGGAATTTCGGGAGACGGTCAGGCCCTCTCGCTTGAAGAAGCAGTATCTTTGAAGGAATATTTATTGCTTCACGTATGGAAAGCCAATTTGAGAAGGTTGAATGCCTCACGTATGGTACACAGTTTCCGGTGTCCTTCGCCCCAAACTTAGTAATCAGCTTTGTATTTTAATGTTTTCTTTAAATATTATATATATTTAGGTTTTCCTCGGCTGCGTCAATGTTAATTTGCAGAAACACGTATCTCTTAGCAGGGCGTGATGCGGCTAAAGAATGAAGGCTTACACAAATTATAATTTTTACTTCACTTCATTTATTAATCCTTCACATGATTAAATAACACTTCACTGATATAGAGAGTTTTGAGAATATTTATTGATTACTTGCACTTTTTAACACGTAAACTTTATAATATTCTCGTCGTAATGAATTTTATATGTCTCACACTGAATGCGTACCGAGCGAATGAACTGCCTTCTAGCGACTGGCATTTACCGCTTAAATTTGTAAATTTCTCTATTTCACGTCTCTGATTGGCTAATTTTACTCCAATAGTATACTTTTATTTGAATTAAAGTTTTTCTAGTTGTTGATTGGCTATTTATAAACTGTTTTAAATATTACAGTATTGTTTCAAGAATTATTAGTAGCATTATTAAACTTTCCAATTCATTATTGCCTCAAAGTTACCTCATTGTTACCGCATTGTTAGCAACTTTCGGCCTTTATTCTCATAGCTCCTACATTATTAAATTACTTAATACAATCACATAACATTATTATACATGTACATAATAATATAAACATAATACAATGACGTTACATACATTTTATATGTTATATTATACATATATTGCTTTAAGGCGGGCTGTTATTATTTTTTATATTATATAATTAGACTGAAATCATTTAAGTGTTAAAAATATTGCCTCACGCTCCTCTTAAATACGCCCCTGTTTGATCCAGTTTTGCAAATATAAAACATAAACAAATATGAGTAGTTTGGTGTAGAAGGATTTTCTGAAAATCTTCGTATAGTATCTTTGTACAAGATACTGAACTGAAATACCAAGGTTGGTATTTATTTTTGTTTTTGAGTTATGCTGATCATAAACAAACACACTCGCACACACACAAAACATAGACGTTCTTCTAAAAATGCCTTCGTTGGCTTCAAGGACCTCAAAGCATATGTTTGCAGTAAAATATCGGATTAGAATTTTGGGTAGAATGTAATGCTTGCATACCATAAGTTGTTGGAGAGTAAGTAATTTAGTTTCAGGTATATTAAACCAACCACGATAGTGTGTTTGGCTCAATTCTGCAGTATGACTTCAAGTTCTGTCTGAAGCAAGGTCGGTTTTAATACCATACCGTTGTCTTTGTTCTCTGTGTCTTTCAGGAGATGGCAGACTACGTTCTAACATTGTTCATGAGCCAGGAGTTGCTAATGTGCACTCTTATAACAGTCAAGGTAGCTGATTATCGAGCGAGCTTCTTTTCTTTTACAAAACAATAGCTCACAGTACCCAGTGAAATGCCCTCAGTATTCAGAATGTGTGTTCTTGCCTTTAAAATTTTCCCTGTGCGCAGCTAAAATGTCTTACAAGCTCTCTTACCTCATTTAGGTACGACTAAACATTTTCTGAAAGAAGTAAAGTATGTTGTACAACAGTAACATGACTACCTCTATCCATTAATAGTTCAGTATTACCACAAAAATGTATATCCAGAGGAAATTTTAATTAAAATACCTCGGACGTTTATATACCTACAGGATGAGAGACAATACAATGTGGACTCGTGAGCAGGGCAAATCCTGCTAGCTTTTTTTTCAGATTTTTCTGAGTCCTCAAAACTGCAGGTACCTTAAATACAGGCCTGGAGCGTTTCCTTCAGAAATTTCCTTTCTTAACTATAGCTTAATTTCATGCATCATCAGTTTCCGCGGGCTGTTGTGCCGTATGCATTAAGAACGGGCATTAAACATAATTCAAGGCACTGGGCTGTTTACATCATATATAGATTTTGAGAAATATGTATTGTTATTTTGAAGGAGTTGTATTATATTTCAACTGTTGGGGAGCCGAACTTGTAGTAATTGCAACCGCACGTATAGTAAACAGTTTCCAGTAGCCGAGACAAACATAAATATATAAAATTTAAAGAAACAGTCAAAAATTACAAAATTAATATTTTTTAAACATTTGGGACAAAAGCCACCGGAAAGTACATTTGGGGCGAAGGCTACCGAAAACTTTTTACCATACGTGCGGTTGCAACTACTTCAAGTTCAGCTCCCCAACAGTCGAAATACAATACAACTTCCACAATACAAAAACTTCTTCATATCTTAGATAAGAATATAGAAACCAGAAAGATTGAAACTACTTTAGTAATAAGAATAATAAGAATAATAACAACAGCTACAGTACATATACTAATTGCGTATTAACATTTAAACCTAACTAGCACTCTCCGTTCCTCAGCAATACAAAATATATGAACTACTCGTAAGTAATAAAAGTGCGCACTTAGATATTTATTTAAAATTTTGCGTTAATTCTTTTAATGGATTTTTTATTTAATCTCTATGTAGAAAGAACTAGCAAATTGCACGTCAGTAAATTTAGCTGGTAACTTATTGTAAAGTCTTGGACCAAAATTGCTACTATTGGTACTATTAAAAGATACGATTAGTATATGCTATGTGATCTTTTGGTTTTATATTTGTGCAAATACAGGTTAAATGTAGATATGCTTTTATGTACGTCCTTCAGTTAAACCTTAACACCATTTAAGTTGAGACTGTACAATATCTCCAAAACTAAGCGTTGTGTAAAGAAATATCTTGAATAAAAGTTGCTTGATATTGTAGGGAAAGTAAATGCCTAAGTCGTGTTTTATTTAGAGGACGTTAGGATCAGTTTTAATTGACCCTAATTGTAGGTTCCCATTTAAAAATATTAAATATATACAGTATGTAAATCTGTGTACAGTCTTAAATAGTCCACCCTGTATAAATATGGAAGTCATAATTTCAAATTCAGATTGTTTCAGAATATTGCTCCTATCAGCTTGTTAAAGTGAACGGAAGTATAGCAAAAATTGTCTTTTCTCTTTAGAATTATATCCAAGAAACAACATTTCTCACGAATGAAAAGTACTTAGGCATTTTAGAAAACAACTTAAGATACACATCTGTGTCGTGTTTCTATTTCAAAGTTATTATATTTCAAATCAAGATCACTTGAGCAGTTTTGGGGGAAATTAAAAATAACAAACACTTTTTCAAGAAAGGCATGGATTTACAGACGGAGGTTCCCTTAAGGCATTCGCCTTAAAGCCTTCCAGAATGCCTGATTAAAACATCATATTTGATAATTAATTTCCTTTTAGGGCTACGTAATTCACAAAATACTTGCGCTGAGGCTATCTCAAATACACAGTTCTTTGCAATGTTGCAAATGAATTCGGGATAAAAGTGTAAAACTTCCCAAAACGAGAAGGAGAAGGCGAAGGTAAAGAGCGTAAGAGTATGTTAGTTAACAAAGTACAGTATCCCCAACTCCCCCTTTCTCTCACACTCATTCGTTTTCAGCGCTAATGTTTGCTAAAGACACGATGACAAAACAAATGTAAGAGTAAAAGCATCTTACGCAATAGGTTAGCTCAGCACTTTGAAGTTCAAGGTCTCTTGAACAATGGAGCAATGGAAAATCACATAGAAGGCCTGCATAGCACATCGGTGAAACACTCCATGCTATAAAAGCCGCTGTTTGAATCCAGAACGTCAATTTGTATTTCCGGTTAATTACCTCTAAATAAATTTATATATAAGAATCCTCAATTTTAGATGTAGTGTTTTGTCTGTTGGCTTGTTGGTTTACTAGATTATTTTTTCAGCCATTCTTAGCAAATATTATTCTATTTCTTGTTCTCTTTTAATGTTTCACGACTGAAACGTTGGGTTCTGAGCCATAAGTTAAAATGGTACAGTTCCTCGCAAAACTTTTGTTTGATGTTGCGCATTAGCTTTTCCGCGGCAGCAACCAAGAAGTTGAAGTATCAATTGCGAATACACACAGAACGTGAATAATGCGATTTATTGTACAACAATGATTAAAGTTATCTTTCTGTGACATGCTAGAAGTTTAGGGTAAATAAACGTAGGTAAAATTTAAAAAAAAGTACTTAAGGGAATGTGATATTCAAATGTGTCATTTCTCAAGGAAATGTCATGCTTGTTTATTTTACCATAAGCTTTATAGGTTTAGATCGTTCTGCTAGACTTTGCCGTCAGCATTTGATTAACACACGTTATTTTAAGGTTTTTTTTTTCTGTATGCTCAGGTATACAGAAAATGTTATATTACCACAAACTGTGTTTCATTTATAATATGCACTAATTTTTTAACATATTTGTTTTCAGATGTAAATAATTATTTCAAAATATAAATTTAAAGCTATAATTTTTATTTAATTCAATTATTTAGGAATTACGCCGTTGAAATGTTTTACAGTAGTTAATTCTTAGGAGCAGGATATGTGGATAACATATCATTAAATTATCTTTTAAAATATAGAAGCTAGGAAATTCAGTAACTCATCCCTTTAACTTGGCTTTTTTACTTTTTCTACCACATACATAGTGCGTAAGAGAAGGTATTTCATTCCATCCAAAAATTCGATATCGAATTTCACCGAAAATAAATTTTTGAGGCACCGGAATCCCCCCGCAAAAAACATTTTTAGAAGAAGGTGCGTGTTATGTCTGTGTGTTAGAGAAAAAATCTGATGTGCTACACTCACATGACTTTCTCTACTCTTGTACAAACTAGTCGTAATTTTACAAACGGTTATTCTCCATGTGCTTCATTTTAATCGAGATATCGAGATGTCAATCTTATTGCTAATTTTCTTGTAGATGCAAGGGGAATATGTAGGTTATAAGCGATAGTCAAATCTTTTAAGCGTTGGTTGCTATGTAGCGCATTCCAATCTCTTTGCATGTCCAGGACATAAAAAAACTGATGTGTTACACTCACATGACTTTCTCTACTCTTGTACAAACTATTTTTACAAACGCTTATTCTCCATCTACTTCATGTTAATCGATATAAACATTTGCAGATTCTATCTTATTGCTAATTTTCTTGTAGATGTAAGGGGAATATATATTTACAAGGGCAGTATCGAAATAGAGTAGCCTTTAAGCACATACATATCTCTTAATAGCTGGTTGCTAGGTGCAGCACTATTCCCTTTTCCACAGATTAATACTCTTTGCATATCTAAGACAAAAAAATGAATAACGAATTCCCATTTGAGAAAATAAGTATTGAAAAATTTAAGGGATTAACAAGCAATATCTCGAAAATGGTTCACTCAACAACAAAAATGTATATGACATAAATTGTGTATTTTAACGCGATCTACATCTTTTGTGTAGTAAAATTTTGTCTATCTCTTATGGTTTACCAGTTTACCAAAAGTCGTTCACAATGAAGAATACTTTTGGAGACATTCCCAGAAAATTCAAGATATACATTTTATTTATCATGAAAATATCTTAAACATATGATATTTTAATCAAAATCGTTAGAGCCATTTTTGAGAAAATTAAAATTCTCGAAAAATGTTTCATGTAAAGGGTACTCTGGGGTGGGGGGATTTTCCTGAAAACCTTCGTGTCGCATCTCTGGAAGATACTAAACCTAAATACCAAGTTTGGTGTTTATCCGACTGTTCATTTATGAGTTATGCTGTTCAAAGACAGATAGACAGACACACAGACACACACACGGTTCATGTTTCCAAAAATGCTTTTTTTTGGATTCAGGAGATCTCATACATGTATTTCCGGTGAAGTCTCGGTATCCAATTTTTTGGGTGGAATACAATACTTCCCCTACTTACTGTACGTAGTAGAGAAAGTAAACAAAGTGTGTGTCTGTGAACAGCATAACTTAAAAACGAAAAGTCGGATAAACACCAAACTTGGTATTTAGATTCAGTACTTTCTAAAGCAGCGACGCAGAGATTCTCAACAAAATCCTCCCATCCCAAACTACCCTTAACATGGAACATTTTTCGAAATTTTTTTATTTTTTTAAAAATAGCTCTAACGACTTTGATTAAAATACCATATTTTAGTGATATTTACATGGCAAATAATATACATGTGTATATCTTGAATTTTCTGGGAATAGCCTTTGATGTCCTCTACATTGGGAAGGAATTTTATATGATCTTGTGTAACTAACAAACATTAAGCAATAGGCGAAAAAGTAGTACACAAGAAAGTAGAGCTCTTCAAAACACACGTTTATTTCCAATAACTTTTTTGTGGCATAAGCCATTTTCGACATATCGTTAATATTAATGGTTTGAATTGTTCATTACTTGTTCATTCTTTTAAGTCATTTCAGTATTCAGTTGTTTCTCGCAATTGCATGGAATCAGTATGGAATTTTAAGGCAGCGATAGCGTCCACTTCTTAAACATTTCATTATTGTTGATCCCTTAGTAACCTAACAAAATGTGTAATGTAGATGTTTCTGTAAGGGTTTATTTGGATTAAAATGAAGTAGGTAGAAAAATAAGCTTTAGTAAGAATGATTTATATGCCCACTAATAAACCACAGAGGATAGAGAAAGTCATGTGAATGCATCATATCAGATTTTTTCGTTATTGTGTGCCGTTACATCAGAATACTCCGTGATGTTTCTGAGTCCAAGTATAACAATAAAAGGTTTATGTAATTCTCGAAAGAAAATCGACCCAGTCGGTCTCGCTTCACTTCAACCCGCCCAATTATACGCGGTCCATATAATAATTGCAAACTTCAGGCATAAACAGTTCAGCTGCGTGTCATTTCATCGTACAAAGGTTTTCCAAGGGATTACTTATCAATTATTTCTAATATATGAATGTATGTATTTCAAAACAGCAAAGATATCGCGCAAAATAAAAAAATCTGATGTGTTACACTCACATGACTTTCTCTACTCTTGTACAATCTAATTTTACAAACGCTTATTCTCCATATGCTTCATGTTAATCGAGATGTCAATATTATTGCTAATTTTCATGTAGATGCAAGGGGAATATGGTAGCTTTTAAGCGATAGTCAAATATTTTATCGCTGGTTGGTATGTTGCGCATTCCATTCTCTTTGCATGTCCAGGACATAAAAAAAATGAATAACGAATTTGAGAAAAAGTATTAGTATTGGAAAATTTAAGGAAATAACAAGCAATATCTCGAAAACGGTTCACTCAACAAAAGAAATGTATATGACATAAATTGTGTATTTTAACGCGATCTACATTTTTTGTGTAGTAACATTTTGTCTATCTCTTATGGTTTACCAGTTATGCAAAAGTCGTTCACAATGAAGAATACTTTTGGAGACATTCCCAGAAAATTCGAGATATACATTTCATTTCCCATGGCATTATCTTAAACATATGATATTTTCATCAACATCGTTAGAGCCATTTTTGAGAAAATTAAAATTTTCGAAAAATCTTCCATGTAAAGGGTAGTCTGGGGTGGGGGGATTTTCTTGAAAACCTTCGTGTCGCATCTCTGGAAGATACTGAACCTAAATACCAAGTTTGGTGCTTATCCGACTGTTCGTTTTTGAGTTATGCTGTTCACAGACACACACACACACACACACACACACAGACACACACACGGACATGTTTCCAAAAATGCTTTTTTTGGATTCAGGAGGTCTCAAAACATGTATTTCCGGTGAAATCTCGGTATCGAATTTTTGGGTGGAATGCAATACTTCGCCTACTTACTATACGTAGTAGAGAAAGTAAAAATTACTCATTTCCTCGTTTAAGCAAAGCAATGAGATGAATCTGTCTCGAAACGTAGGATTTGGTTTTATTAATTGAAGTTAATAGTATCTTTACGTTATTTGCACCACGCTTTGGGCATCAATTTGAAGTAGGTTGTATTGAAGGAGTTGTATTATATTTTAACTTTTGGGAGTCAAACTTGAAGTTCATTGCAACCGCACGTATAGTACCCGCTTTCCGGTAGCCTTTGCCCCAAATGTACTTTCCGGTGGCCTTTGCCCCCCAAATGTTTAAAAATATTAACTTTGTAATTTGACAGTTTCTTTAAATATTATATATTTATGTTTGCCTCGGCTGCGTCAGTATTATTGTTAGAGACATGTTTCTCTTTGCAGGGTTGTAGTGCGACTGAAGAATGTAGGCTTACACAGATTATAATTTTTACTTCACTCCTTTTATTAATCGCTTGCACTTTTTTAACACGTCAACTATTCTTGTCTCACACGAATATGTATTAAATTTCTCGAGGACACTGTCTGCAACCAACGCGTCCAGTTATGAGCGCTGTCTACAAGCAACTGACTTCTAGATTTGTAAATTTCTGTATTTCATGTCTCTGATTGGCTATTCCTAATCCAATAGAATATTTTTATTTAACTTAAGCTTTTTTCTGGTTGTTGATTGGCTATTTTATAAA
Organism: Deroplatys truncata; assembly: GCA_030765065.1. Lineage (NCBI taxonomy): Eukaryota > Metazoa > Arthropoda > Insecta > Mantodea > Mantidae > Deroplatys > Deroplatys truncata. Next base: position 139,844,341 of record CM060986.1, read on the forward strand.
CTGTCTCAAAAATTTACATTATTGTTACCCCAATAATGAGTAGTAGCATTATTAAACATTCTTACTCATTATTGCCCATTCTTACCTCATTGTTAGCAACTTTTAACCTATTATTCTCACAGCTCCTACATTATTAAAATACGTAATGCATTTACATATCATTATTACATGTATACAATAATATAAACATATACAATGACTGTAATATACACTTTTTATATATTGTTACATATACATATTGCTTTAAGGCGGGCTGTTATTGAATTTACATATTATATAATTTGACTAAAATCATTTAAGTGTTAAAAATCTGCCTCATAGTCCGTAATTAGTGTTTCCAAGGGTTCACTCTGAACATTTGATTTGTTTAAGGCAATAATTCTCAAACTGTAGAGCGCCTCCTCCGCCCGCCGTCAAGAAAATTCGGGCAACGTCGCTACATCGGAAGCGATAGCCAATGTTGCCAAACAGTTTTATATTCCGTCGTTTGCGTTACTACTAACATCTTACTCTTTATCGTAGCGGGGTACAGAGTTATCCAAGGTAAAAGATGGAGAAGCGGAGTTTGAGTTGTTTCAACATGAATAAATTAATTTGCTGCTTAAATGAACTATGGAAATTTGTTCGAAACCTGGAAAAATACATTATATTTCTCGCGTATCCCCCAAAAAAGAGTATTTTCATAGTGCAATTTCATTTTTATAATACTGTAAATATTTTAAACACCAATACATTTAATATATGCAGTAGCACACAATTTAACTGTATGCTTATACTCGACGCCAGAGGTGGCGAAAACGACTTCCTTCCGCGAGTGACCAAACATGCAACACGCACTGCATCACTCACAGCACGTGTAAAACAAAGGGACGGTTGCAGAGAGGGAACGGCGCCTGCGAGTCAAAATAACTCGCGAGTCACGTTTTAGCCACCTCTGCTGTACGCACACAATCTGAAGAACTATACAATAATAGGTATTAAATAACCTTGCATTAAGCATTTCCAAGGAAATTGGTGAAAACTCCATCATATGGGAGCTGCTGAGAAAAAAAATCCAAAAATTCAAACCATATTTTAAAATGAAAAACGCTTTTGATGCCAGATTGTGTCTAATTATTCATATAGGTAAGCATTCACACACTATCATATTTTTGGGGTACACATTCCAAAAGTCCTTTTCTGAGATTTTAATCAAATTTCAGTTATGCATTCCCTTAAAAGGTTGTCGTCATCCGTGGTGTAGGGGTACATCTGGTCCCCGAGGTCACGAGTTCAAACCCGGCGGAGGGCGATTGATTTTTTCTGCCGTAAAAATCCTTAGCATGGCTTCTTTCGGAAGGGAAGTAAAGCCGGTGGTCCCGTGTTGTGTATTTACAGCGCGTTAAAGTACCTCAAACCTGATAAAAAGACCTCTGAGAAAAATTTCGTCTTTCACGCGCAATATAGAATGGGACGCTAAGGACCACAGCAGATAAGAGTCCATAAATAAAACTGAATTTAAGTTCCATAAGATGTTCGTACCATTTTTCCGCATTATCTGCAACGTCATCTCTAGTGAATATAAGTTTTGGTCTCTAGATCACTGATGTTACCGGTTACAAAACAATGAAACCATAACGTGCAACACATTAAGTGGACATGTACATACCAGCTGATAACTGTCAAGGAAGTATGGAAACCGCCAAACCTCAAAGGTGACGTATGAGAACGAATGCGGGGATACACCGGTGATTGCATAGTTCTCAGAAGTAAACGGACAAAGTCTCAGAGGAATGGGAAGTGTACGTGACTAGTTTCGCTTAAATTTGACCTTATTGTCCTTACTTTCTCTACCGCTTACCTGGGGTATTGTATTCCAGCCACAAAGTCTAATTCGAGATTTCACAGGAAGTGCATGTTTTGAGGTTTCTTTAGCCCAGAAAGGTCTGTGTGTGTGAACATAACTCAAAAACGAAAATCAGATAAATACAAAATTTGGTATTTATGTCTAAGAGCTTCCAAATATCAGGAAGATGTTCTCGAAATTTCATCACCAAATTACACTTTGAATGGAAATATTTTAGTTACATTTTACTTTCTCTAAAACGGCTCTAATGATTCTGATTAAAATATAATATATTTTGAGGAGTGTTTTTAACACTTAAATGATTTCAGTCAATTTATATAATATATAAATTCGATAATAGCCAGCCTTAAAGCAATATGTGTATGTAACACTATATAAAAAGTGTATATTACAGTCATTGTAAATGTTTATATTATTGTATATATGTTCAATAATGTTATGTGAATGCATTACGTAATTTAATAATGTAGGAGCTGTGAGAATAATTGGTTAAATATTGCTAACAATGAGGTAACCTTGAGGCAATAATGAGTAAGAAAGTTTAACAATAGTATTTATGATTCTTGGAAGCAATAATGTAATTTTTGAGACATTTTAAAAAATAGCAATCAACAACCAGAAAAAGCTTTAGTTAAATGAAGGTATTCTGTTGGACTAGGATTAGCCAATCAGAAACTGAAATATAGCAAAATTTACAAATTTAGTGTTCAGTTGGTTCCAGACAGTGTTTCTAACCGGACGCGAAAATGCGTATTCGTGTGAGACAAAAACAGTTTACGTGTTAAAAAGTGCAAGTAATTAATAAAACAATGTCACAGCTATCTTATCAGAGAAGTGTTATTTAAATTGTGTCAAGGATTAATAAATGTAGTGAAGTAAAAATTATAATCTGTGTAAGCCTGCATTCTTCAGCCGCACCCCACTCTATTAAGAAATTCATGTCTCTAAAAATAAATACTGACGCAGTTGAGGCAAACATAAATATATAATATTAAAAGAAACAGTCAAATTACAAAGCTAATATTTTTTTAAAATTTTTTGTGCGAAGGCTACCGGGTACCATACATGCGGTTGCAACTACTACAAGTTCGGCTCCACAACAGTTGAAATATAATACAACTTCTTCAATACAATCTACTTCAAATTGATGCCCAAAGCGTAAAGATACAATACTACTTCAATTTGGCATATTAAGGTCAGGAATAAAATATATATAATGATTTTTCTGTAAATAGCATGCAATTTCCCTTCATTCTCACTGAATTTTGTACACATTTTATAACTAAGAAGCCTTAAGAGATAGACAAAAACTGTTGATGTTTTCCAATGTGCTGCATTTGACGGCATGGCTGCATTAAAGCCATTAGCAGTCTTGCTCTCCAGTGCTTCGCTGTCCTGCGATCTTCACTTGGTAATACAATGAAATTGTCCAAATGGTATTCACGCATATCCTCTTCTTATAGACAAATACTTACTTTTAAAAAACGGAGAGCTGTTTAATGGTAGGTTATGATACAGGGGCTAAAAGCAGGGTTTTATTTTGCGAAATAAAACCACATTTAAGATATGTGATATATATATACTATTTTTTAAACAGCGCTATAATTTGTAAAATATCAATAATATTATATTGATTGACGAAACTAAGGAAAATCAATTTATAACGTGGTCCTTGAAACAAGAGGTCGGATGTTTTGTTGTTTTGTTGCTAGCAGTCATTTTCAGTGAAATCATTTTCAGCATGTTTTGCCTTACACCAGGCAATGAAACGATTAAATGCTATATCATATTGCTTTCTATACAATTGTGTAAGTGCTTCTAGTGCTATTCTTTCTGCTGCTTCTGTAATTTCACTTTCATTTCAGTTTCTTCTGAAATCATAATTTCCACCTTTGAATCTTTATGTAGGTTATCGTAGGTAAAAGAGTAACGCTTTATGTCACGGAAAGCAGAAGGCTGCCAATATAGTGCCTAGGTTAACTCTAGAACGAATTGTGATAAAATGAAGTATGGCAATTTGTATTGTGATCAGATAATGCGAGCGCCATGAGAAATTAATTATGTAAAAAGACAATGAAAAGTAAAATCTAATCAATCCAAGTCGAATTATTAAGTATATGCTTAATCCAGTTATAAAACACCAATGCGATAGTGTGCACTGTGTTAGAAGTTATACTTTAAGGTCTTGCTATCTAAAACAAATATACAATTTGTGTCAACTCTTTTTTATAGAGGCCGTATTTGAAATACCACATACTGTATGGTTACAAATACGCTTTAAAAATGTATAATTCTTTTTCATTTTTTCTTCGTATGGGAAGACAATGGAAGTGTAATTCATTCTGCCATAAGTACGTCTCCATTGTAACCATAAATATTACGTTCTTTACGCATTATGTGTAACCAAGTGCTTAATATTTAGTCTGAAGTCATTTCTGGGCAAAAATATATCACGATTACTATAACATGTTGAAAAGAATCGCTTTTTAATGAATGCTGCTACATATAAGGGATGCATGCAAATTTTTAATTGATAGAGAAAGTTGGGAACTTTATCACGTCAGATTACTTAAATCCTCTCCAGTTTTCCTGTAGCTTCTGCTAGTGTATGTAAGGTACTAAGTGAATAGATGGATATTATCTATTGCAAAATAATAATTTCGTTTACGAAAGCAAGTAAACGCGCGCCTACATTTACAAATTGTGTAGTTAAATGTTGTTTCCTCAACTACAGGCACTCACGTGTATTTTAAATTATTCAGGGTAGACCATCTAAGTCAAGACTGTATAATATCTCCAAAACTAAGTGTTGTATAAACAAATGTTTTTAATAAAAGTTGCTTGATATTATGGGGAAAGCAAATGCCATTAGTTGTGTTATGCTTGGAGGACGTTATGGTAGTCATTTTAGGGTCAATTTATTTATTTAAATGGGAAACTATAATTAGGGTCAAATTAAATTGACCCTAAAATGAGCATCACAACGCCCTCCAAATAAAACACGACTAGTGGCATTTACTTTCTCCCATAATATCAAGCAACTTTTATTCAAGACATTTCTTTCTACTAGCTTAGTTTTGGAGATTGTACAGTCTCAACTTAAATGGTCCGCCCTGTATATATACACTATGAGAAGAACCTTCTTGCCTGAAATATTTCAAATTATGTACTGCGATAGTGTTTTAAAATCCTGTTTTTAAAATTAAAAAATGTAGTTCGTTTGTGTAGTGAGAGATAAAGAGAAAGAGAGAGGTTGTATCTGTATCTGTAGATTCTTTGGGACATACCGAGTGTATTTCAGCACCATCACGATTCCAAAAGTACATCTGCTGATTAAATTAATAGCAAACACATAGATGTGAGGGAAGTCAACTGTGTAACTCTGACTATTCTCTCAGCTGATTACCAAAGCAAATAGTATAGGAAGGCGATTACGCAACTAAGGCATTCTGTATAGTACATACAGAACCCAAGGAATCTACAAACATCGTCGCGATATATCCTGGTAGCTAATGCGACATTAAATAAGAAAATAAAAGAAATCTGGCATGTCACATTTACACGACTTTCTCTACGCATTATAATCTTACATCTCTTATACATTATAGCATTCGTATAAAATCTTGATGCTTCTATTCATGATTAATCAATGACATAAAATATTTTAAAATTACGCAACATGGACATGATTCCACTCATAATATGGAAAATAAAACCAATTGTTTACATATCAAAGGTCAGCCTTTGGGGAGGGGGGCTAATGAACCTATGCGGAGAAAAAATAAAACTCGCATAAGATATTTATAAATGCCGCATAATCAGTCTAACCTAGGACAGCTTACACAGATGTAAGTATGAATACTTCGAAAATGGCTACTGCTACAGAAAAGTATATTTAACAACGAAAAATTAAAAACATCTTTTCCTGAATAGGGAATTTTCTAGAAAATTTTATCACGATACGCTTAAAAAGTGTCTGACTCAAATACAAAGTTTGGTTATGCTGTTCACATGCACATACAAATCAGAGAGAGAGAGAGAGGTCTTTCCTCTAAAATAGAATTTTTTGCTTTCAAGTACCTCAAAACGTGTATTTCTAATAAAATATCTATATCAAATCTTTAGATGGAATTCAATATTTCCTCTTCCTAAGGTGATCAAAATGTGTTAAGGTCATTTAAGTTGTTTTATGCGGAAATCATTATGTTTAAACTTTAAGACAAAATGCATAAACTTTAGTCTAAGACTATACTTAATGAATAAAAATGGCAAGGTCTTACCTGCAGTACTATTTGGTTTGTTTTGTTATCTAGAAAACCAACACGTGTCCCAAATCTTATCTAGCGTTATCACAAAAAAGCCATAATTAACTTCCAGAATATTGCACGTTGATGAGAAAAGGACTGATAAACTGTAGTTAGCCATTTTGCTGCTTTAATATCTATAGGTATATTACTAGTCATTTCATTCCCCAAAGTTTGCTTAAGAATGAAAAGTTGGTTTGGTAACTTCAGAAATTTATTAAATCCAATTTTAATTTAAGTATAATTATTTCATTCGTAATATATTTAATGTTAAGTGCCAACATGTAAAGAATTATAAGAGAGGAGAAAAATGTATAGAAACGAAAATTTTGAGGTACGTGCAAGATGTATTAGTATCAGACAAGAAAAGATATCAATCTTATTTTGAAGGTTTAACAAACATTTCAAACCAGAAGAAAATTAATAACTTTCAGTATTTATACAAGTTCTGTGCCACAGTAGTTTTTCTTGTGCGTTATTACTATATTTCCAAGCGCTTAAATGATGTTTACCTTATTTATAGACCCTTTGCTCCCATCTGTCCTATCTGAAGCCCCTCTTTTTGAGCCTCTGCATACGTCATAAATCTTATGATTTTCTGATAAATGCTTATACTTTAGAACAATGAGAATAAATGCGAGGGTTTTAAACTTGTACAGTAGCTACTGTTAACAAAAACTACAATCTAGTGGCCAAAACAGGAGATAAATTGAAATTTATGAAAATAATCGTACAGCAACAAATCATCAAATCCAAGTACTGGCCTGAAGAGAAGTTGAAGCAACATATAAAATTAATTCCTTTCACTCATGTTTAGTTTAATATATATATATATATAAAGGACTTAAATTAGCATGCAGTAATTCATCTAAGCCTTTTTTACTTTCTCTACTACTTATTTATAGTTAAGTAGAAGAAGTATTGCATTCCACCCAAAAATTAGTAGTGATATTTTGTTGTAAATACACGTTTTGAGCCTTGACTACAAAATAAGAAATTTTAGAAAAAGGTCCACGTGTGTGTCCGCATGTCTGTGAACATCAAAAGTTAGAAAACGAAAATTCCATTAAATACCAAACTTGGTTTTTAATTTTAACATCTCCCAAGGATGCGACACGAAGATTTTCAAGAAAATCTCCCCATCCCACTTTATCCTTTACGTTGAGCATTTTTCAAAAATGTTTATTTTCTCAAAAATGCCTCTTAACGATTTTGATTAAAATATCATATGATTAATATTTTGTAGAGGGAAATAGTCGTTGGGTGCCATTTGTAGCGCGAAATCGTCGTTCTAGGGTTGTTGTGGTTCTTCTGCAGTGTTCTTCCTCGGCTATTGGTGCTCGTCGGTTGTGGCGTATTCCATTCCTAACTATATCTAATTATTAATTCTCAGGTTATAGTGGGTGAGGCAAGTTTAAGAAATACACTGCAATTTTCCCTTAATAAATGAAGTTTATTCACTATTGAAATTATTATGGGCGGCTAGCTTTTCCCATTATTATCAGCCCACCACTTTAAATTAGTCAGGAGCCTAGCTATCTGCACACGCATTCCCATCTTTGTGTATCTGTAGCACCTCGTGTCGACGTGAATTCTTGAAGATCAGTGATAGAGAGAGAGAGAGTGTGCGCTCCGAGGCCTTGTCTGCCCTTATATATGGGAGCCTAGTGACGCTCACCTCTGCGTTTAAAAATTTAACGACGTTTCCTATTGGTCCTCAGACCGCCTTACCTTAACATGTATGAGAATGTGCTGCTTCAAATCCGTGCGCTTAAGCGTCAGTTCCATATCTCCGCCTCTTTCTTTTCTCAGTCTCTTTCTATTTACCGGTTCCCTGCCTGTTGACTTTGTGAAAGGTACGCTCTTTATGCTTTCCTGGAATTTTTGCTAGCTCGCCCGTGTCTTACAATCAGCTCTGTACAAATGTTAGATGTTGAATACTTTAACACGTTAGTGAATTAAAGTATTACTGTACAATTCTTATATGTATGGTTCCCCTTTCATATGTACAATTCCTACGTATGTATAATGTATCCCCTTTCAATATTTACAAGATAAACGAAATGTATATCTTCAATTTTCTAGGAGTAACCTCTGAAGTTCTCTTCATTCTGAATGACTTTTGCATAACAGGTAAACCTAAGAAATAGACAAAAGTTTACTACAACAGAGCGAGATGGCGCCGAAGTAACGTGTTCAAATCCCATCGGAAGGTCCCGAGTTCGATCCCCGGCTCCCTCCCACTCTGAAAAATAGGTTTTTCGTGGTTTCCCCGGATCGGCAGGCTAATGTTGGGGTGATTTCCTTTCCAGCATTTCCCTTTCATTCCGTTTCCTTATCATCTTTCAGATGTGCTTTTGGGTAAGATTTAACATTTATTTTATTTCTTTGTGCTTTTAGGTTTCGTGACAGTGATGATGGCGCGAATGCATGTTCAAAGGAAAGAGTACTCCCGTAGACGCTAGAGGTCGTCGGATCGTCGGGTCGTTCATCTCCCGCTCTTGGCAGCTCTAGCAGTGGGATGGGTCTTCAAGCTTGGAAATGTTAGGGATTTCCGCATGTCTCTGCGACCTGCAGCCTGTAGCCTCATGTGGTTCATTCCTTCTGGGGTGGTAGGCGTAATAGATCTGTGCAGGTCACAGTAAGAGAGGTATTCTCTTCCAATAAGTATCCTATACCTACCTATACCTGTGATGCATAGCAGAAATGATTCTTACAGTTTTATTCTTGTGACAACAAACAAGCGTTTCGTTCATCCTTGTACTTCACGTAGTAATCCTCTTTCCACTTGATGCCGTCACTGTCAACATTGACATTAGGTTCACTACACTGAATTATCAATTTACACTCATCACAGGCAATGGCCAAGATGCTGTCTGGTGTTGTAGGTTTCAAGAGTATTAAGGCGTTAGAGGATGTCTGTGTACTCGAATACTTCCCATGTTTGTGAAATTCGTTTGTCTTAAGTGCAACAAAAACAAGCCCATTTTGGATGTAATATATTTCTGAGTGAACTATTCCTCGGGTTAAGAGAAAATCTTCTTTCAAGATCCTCTCGTCCTAATCTGCCTTAATGCCTTCTTTCGTGTCGTGCACTAAAGATTTGTTTTGGAAACTACGCATAACGCATTCTTACTTTCTGTTACTCTACCCCTACCTTAGTGACATCGGAAATACATGTTTTCCTGTCTGCTGAATTTAAAAAATGTGATTTGTTGCACTCACATGACTTCCTCTACTCTTATATAAACTATTTTTACAAACGCTTTTTCCTCATTTACTTCATATTAATTGAGATAAACTTATTGTTGATTTTCTTGTAGGTGCAAGGGGAATATGGTAGGCTTTAACCGATATTCAAATCTTTTAAGATATGGTTGATATGTAGAGTATTCCATTCTCTTTGCACGTCCAGATATAAAGCAAAAGAGACGAATAACGAATTCCGGTTTGAGCAAAGGTATAAGTATTGGAAAATTCTAACAATTAACAAGGAATATCTCGGGAATTGTTCACTGGACAAAAAAATGTATAGGACATAAATTGTGTATTTTAACGAGATCTACATTTTTGTGTGGTAACATGTTGTATATCTCTTACGACTTACTAGCTATGAGAGTCATTCAGAAATAAGCGGACTTTTGGGGACATTGCCAGAAAATTCAAGATATACATTTCATTTGTCTTGTAAATATGTCTTAAACATATGATATTTTAATCAAAATAGTTACAGCCATTTTTGAGAAAATCAGAGTTTTTTAAAAATGTTCCAAGTAAAGGGTAGTCTGGGTGGGGGGATTTTCTTGAAAACCTTCGTGTCGCATCTCTGGAAGATACTGAACCTAAATACCAAGTTTGGTGTTTATCCGACTGTTCGTTTCTGAGTTATGCTGTTCACAGACACACACACACACACAGAGACACACACACGGACATGTTTCCAAAAATGCTTTTTTGGATTCAGGGGGCCTCAAAACATGTATTTTCAGTGAAATCTCGGTATCGAATTGTTGGGTGGAATACAATACTTCCCCTACTTACTATGTGTAGTAGAGAAAGTAAAAATTAAATGGACCCTAAAATGTCCATCACAACGTTCTCCAAATAAAACATGACTAATGGCATTTCCTTTTTTTCATGGCATTTCCTTATACAACGCTTAGTTTTGGAGATATTGTACAGTCCCGACTTAAATGGTCCTCCTGTATCTCGAAATTTCTGCGAATAACCTGTGAAGTCCATTGCCAAGGAATTCGATATAACCCTGTAATAGAAATAGACAAACGCAATACACGAAAAATGTAGATCTCTTTAAATCACACAAATTATTCAAAATAACTTTTTCTGTGGCATGAACCATTTCTAAGATATCCGTTATTGGTTTGAATTTCTCACTACTTCATTTTCTTAAAGTTCTGTCGGTATTCAGTTGTTTCTCGTACTATCCTACAAAGACTACGGAATTTCATAACCCTACTAGCTTTAAAGCATCCGACTATCGATTCGGTTTTCTCTTTACTCCTTGTTCCTACAACGAAATTGTTAAATGAAGCTATCTCTGCAGAGGTTTATTTCAATTAAAAAAAATGTTTACTAAGAACAGTCCATAGAAATGGGGTTTATTTCAATTAAAAAAAAATGTTTACTAAGAACAGTCCATAGAAATTATAAAAGAAAACACGATAGGTAGAGAAAGTCGTGTGAATGTAACACGTATATTTTTCATTTAAAATCCAAAAAAGCAGGTAAGATTCCTCTTTGTAACTAAATGTTTTCTGCAAACCAAACAAACGCTATTAGCTCCCCTTTGGGTACATCCAAAAGGAAGTATTCAGTCAGCCAGAAATTTGCCCCACTGCCAATAATGCCCGCGCCCTCTCCGTCATCACTTTGGATGAGCAAAAATCGTACATAAAGGCTGAAACTGTATGTGGTCAAAAGTGTGACAAAAAACTCAGGCGGTGGACCGTAGTGCCTTTTCCGGCCGCGCTATTCATCTCATCCAAAACAATTTCAACTAGCGTAATCAGAGGTCGAACAACTGAAGATTTTGTTTCCGTATCACGAGTGTAGTAACTTTTTCGGAGACTGGAAATATTAACTCTTCCTTTAGTGTGTTGCCACTCCAATGGTGAATAAAACGATGTATAAATGAGGAATAAAACGCTTGTCATTGCCCATAACTAGAGATTGAAAGCCCTACCCTATAAATTAAATCTGCTAAAATCCAGTATCTCCGAGAGAGAGAGAGAGAGAGAGAGAGAGAGAGAGAGAGAGAGTGGGTGTGGGTGTGTGTGCGCGCGTGTGCTACTGCCAATGGTGTTAATTCGTATTCTCTTGTCATGGGGTTTCTTGCACTTTTTGGGTTTTATTCATTAGATCACACACATTCACACTATCATTTACACTTCCAGATTCTGAGGAGCATGGAGAGTAATCTTGGCTATAGAAAAATTCCCACCCCCAAGCCGGGAATCGAACCTGGGACCCCTCGCAAAGCAAGCAGGTGCTTTTAATCAAGTCTGGATTTTTTACAGAATGTATATGCATAGCTTCTAAATTTACTGATACACTTTATACACTAAGCTTGTTTATTAAGGAAGATAGAATTATATTATACTTTAATTGACATTTATCATCAATTATTTTTAAACAATAACCAGCCATGTTATTAACACCAAAATAGATCCACTACAGCACTTAGAGGTTGTTTTTATCATCTTAGAATTTGATTTAACTATCTTAAATAAGTTCTAAAATGGGTCAATGCTGCTAGAAAATGTCATTCACACAAAAAGCTATTCAAAGCAAAACTGGAGAAATGAAATTCGCATATATTTACAAAGAAAGAGATCACAAGTCTGCCATATTTAACAGTTAGGGTTATATGACGGTCGGGGACACTTCACCACTTAGACCTACATAGATCCATTGTAACTACCACCCTCTAGGAGGCAGGGATGAGGTGAGGAAACCACAGGAGGCTACAGGTCACAGAGACGTACGGAAATCCCTAACAAGTAGCTCTAAGAACCGTCCCACTGCTGCAGCTACCTAGAGAGGGCGATCAACAAGCTGTCGACCAAGCAGCCCTCTAGTATCCACAGGGAATACTCTTTCCTTTGAGCAAGCATCCGCGCCATCTTCCCGGCACCACCATACACCACGAAACCTAGAAGCAAACCTGAAAGATGAGAAGGAAACGGAATGAAGGGGAAACGATGTAAAGGAAATCTGGGTATATGTGAAACCAATTAGCATTCGTCCACCGACCCGGGGAAACCACGAAAAACCTATTGTCAGAGTGGGCAGTCCCAGTGAATTGAACCCAGGACATTCCGAATGTGAGCCTCGCACGGTACCGCGTAGTCATCTCACTGGGTATATATATATATATATATATATATATATATATATATATATATATCTATATATATAACAATTATTACCAATTTGTAAAGCAGAACTTCACCTAAAATATGGACTAACGTTTACCTCTCGACTCTAAAGTGTGTAGGATTTTATAGTTTTTCTGTGAGGTGATGCAGAATTCGCAGCACAAAATTGCAGATGTAATACCATTTTATAATATACTTAAAATTTAAGTAATTTTCCTACACTGGCATATAATTGCTGTTGCATTTATATTTAGTCTACCCTAAAAATTACGTTATTGCAATTTTGTTGAAGCCAATACATTCGTTCAGATCGCGTTCTCGAGGATTCATATTATGCAAGTACTGTCACCATCTTTGTATCCTACGGTGAGTAGGCAGAGTATGTCGTTGTGATAATTGCATTAAATATTGATTCAGTGGTTTTAAAACATTTGTGTGTGAAATGAAGTGTAGTTTTGAAGTGCTAAATCCTGGTATTTAACAAAAGAATGGTTTATGTGATTCTGGTATATATTATTTACCCTTTTGCGCCAAAATTGGTTCAAGAAAACCTACTGTGCATCTTTTAGACAGTCTGCCAACTTGTATGATACACGGCATTCTCGAATTGCCGTCCACTTTCTTCGAATAGGAAGCCAAAAGACATCAGGAATGGTAAAATATCCCTGCTTATTGTTGTAGCACTGCATTACGTAGGATTACTTGACCCTACTTCAGTTATTTAAAAGCATTCTGTTATTACTAACACTGTCACCTCGTATGAGAGAACCGTATTTGGTATACTTACATTAGCTTTGATTGTTACATCGATCCAATCCACATACTGCTTCTGTATTATCAATTATAAACATTATAATAATACTTCGTGTATTATTATAATGTTTATTACTTGTATTCCAGACATTTCTTTCTCCAACGCTTCGTTTTGGAGATATTGTACAGTCTCAACTTAAATGGTCCTCCCTGTATAATTGAGAAGTGTAGTGCTTTTTGCTTTTAGACCTTTTACTCTTTTACTGCACTTTCTCCCATTTGCTTCACATTTCTTTTAAGCAATTAAACCTTACTTTTCCTAAATGTTTTCCTGCTTTCTTCATATATTCATTTGAGCTTGAATTAAAAATCTTACTAACCTTTAGCTTTATTGGGAAATTTTTCAATTTCTCTAGTATTAATTCTCTCTTCCTTTATCTGTATCATCGCATTCCAGAATATAGTGCCAATTATCATGCAATCTATTACATTTAGTACTCCCCCCTATTCTCTCTGTTAGACCACTTGAAATCATTACACCTGTCCCCACCCTGCCCCACCACTCGTTGTATTTGTTAAGAGTTTCTGCATTATATGAAAACTATGCAGCTTTTATGTTATTAAGTAACAACGGGACCAAAATAAGCTATGATGCTTTTAATATTCACCTACTGTAATTGTCCAAAAAATCTGGTTTTGACTTTCCTTACTTTTGTACACACTAATTTTACAAACGCTTACTCTTCATCTACTTCATGTTAATCGAGATAAACATTTACAGAAACTATCTTATTGCTAATTTTCTTGTAGGTGCAAGAGGAATGTGGTAGGCTTTAAGTGATAGGCAAATCTTTTAAGAGCTGGTTGCTATGTGGCGTATTCCATTCTCCTTGCATGTCTAGGACATAAAAAAACAAATAACGAATTCCTATTTAGAAAAGTATAAGTACTGGAAAATTCAAACAAATAACAAGGAATATCTCGTAAATGGTTCACGACAAAAGAATGTATATGACATAAATTGTGTTTTTAACAAGAGCTACATTTTTTGTATAAAAAATTCTCTCCCTCTCCCTCCTTATCTCTCTTACTGTTTACCAGTTATGCAAAAGCCATTCTGAATGAAGAGGACTTTCGGCAACATACCCGGAAAATTTAGTATATACATTTTATTTGTCATGAAAATATCTTAAACATATATTTTAATCAAAATCGTTAGAGCCATTTTTGAGAAAATAAAAAATTTCGAGAAAATGTTCTATGTAAAAAGTAGTCTGTGGCGGGAGGATTTTCTTGGAAATCTTCGTGTGGCATTGAAAGATGCTGAACCTAAGTACCAAGATTGATGTTTATCCGACTTTTCGTTTTTTAGTCATGCTGTTCACAGACACACGCACGGACCCTTCCTTTAAAATGTTTTTTTTATTCAGGGGGCCCCAAAACATGTATTTCCGGTGAAATCTCGGTATAGAATTTTTGGGTGGAATACAATACTTCCCCTACTTATTATACGTAGTAGAGAAAGCAAAAATTACCCGACCATTCACACCGAGGATTCTCCGTGGCTATGCTGTAGTGTTTCCAGATCTTGGAAGAATGTCGGAGGGGAGGTTAAGGAAGTCACACGTTCCGCCGATTTTTCCATATTCATTTGCGTGAATATTTGGAAATTGTTCTTCTGTTATTAAGAAAAGCTGGGGCTGTAGGAAGTTAATAGGGGTAATAATGAGGATTCACTATAAGAATCCTCTCGTTTGTTGTACAGTCATTTCATAAAATACAGGGGAAGGTAAAGGAAATTAATTCATCATTCGAGTTCCAGTTTTAAAAGCTAACAGCGGCACGTAGGGTAAGCCAACTATAGTCTGTAATAAATTATTTCAATTTTATTCTTAACGCTTTAAAGTACAGGATGATTCTAGCAACATGAAACGACGTGTTGTGTTGTGCCTTATGCAGGAATGGGGGACATTTTCAACATTTTCTATAGAAGTAAATAAACTCCCAAAGTTCCTCTGCATTTCAGGTATATTAGCCTGTCGCTAGCATAACTCGTTTTGAAACAATTAAAGAAATAAATGTATCAGTTCTTCATGAATCATTCTATATAAAAGAACACTTAAAGCTTCCTATCTGATGATAATGAGTGGGTAGAACATGGAATGTCGTCAGTACTGTCCAGTTTTGAGTTGATACCAAGTGCTCATATCTGCATATGACGCACGTTTAAGCTTATCTGGTAGGCTAATCACGCCCCTTGAATGGTACCCATTGTTGATAAATTTTAAGTAGTCATTTGTTTACATCCTAAAGCCGGTGTTTCGACCTGGATATGTACACATGTTGCGAAATCACTCTGCAAACCAGAGATTATATAATCCAGAGAGGGACGTAAGAAGAGAGACAGTTGCTGACGGAACGTCGGCTAGTTGTGTGTGGCTAGTTGCTCTGTGAAGGCTACGTTCATCTTGTGGTAAGTGTTGAATGTAGTAAGTGTTAAAAGTGTTGATATAGAAACAAGGAGCCTAGAGTGTAATGATTCTTGCTTTCATTTGCTCGGAATAAATACTTTTCAGCATAATTTGAAGCAAATTTCTATGCATATATATTTTTCACATTGCTCTAAACTTAGAATCATTAAGTGTAAAATAAGTCATAACCAAATTAAAGTAGAATGAAATTTAAATGCGTGATATATATTTCGTACATGGCGTTGTATTACTCCTGAATCACATCTTAGCTAAACGTTTTTATAATACTTGTTATTTAATCACCAAACCTTCAAACACATATCAAATATCACGTCAAAGGCATTGTTGTACCTAAGACACTTGTTTAAAATTATAAATCACTTTTTAAAATTCTGTAAAGACATAAACATTTGAAATCATAAGGAAGGGTTTTTTGACTTGTTTAACGTCGATTTATTCCGAGTTCGCACTACGAGTTATCCTTAGGTTCATTAAGTAAGGGAGTGCCAAACAAATGGCCTTAGTTGCGTACTCTCCTCCCTGTACCGCTAATTTTTCTTTACTTTATCAGCGAAATTTGTGTAATGACACTATAAAATCCAGTGTCCTAATGACCTCCTCGGTCGTCGATATTAACCTGACGACTGAGGAAAACCACAAAGAAGTTCCAGTCACATTGGCGGTTACATCTGTGATCTCCCGAATACTCGCAAAGAAATTGTTAGATACAAATATTGAAATCGTTATATGCAAATTATATTAAATTAACCTACTAAAACTAGATAATTAAAATTAATCAAATGGAGGCAGATTTCGTTATGATAAATCCTTACCTTCAGTGAACGCACAAAAAATACTTTAAATATGTAACACTGTACCAATACATAATTTTACTTCCCCTACTACGCATAGTAAATAGGGAAAGTATTGCATTCCATCCAAAAATTCGATATGGCGATTGCACCGGAGCTGTATGTTTTAAGGACCCTTGAATCCAGAAAAAACATTTTTAGAAAAAGTTCCGTGTGTGTGGATGTGTGCCTGTGAACAGCATAACTCAAAAACGAAATGGCGGATAAATACCAAACTTGATATTTAGGTTTGGTATGTTACAAAGATGCAACACGAAGGTTTTCAAGAAAATCCCTCCACCCCAGAATATCTTTTGCATGGAATATTTTTCCAAAAATTTTGTTTTTCTCAAAAATGGCTCTAACGATTTTGATTAAAATTTGATATGTTTAAAATTACTTTCATAGCAAATGAAATGTATATCCAGAATTTTCTGTGATGTCCCCAAAAGTCGACTTCATTCTGAATGAATTTTGCATAACTGGTAAACCGTAAGAGTTATACAACTTTTTACTGTACAAAAAATCTAGATGTCGTTAAAACTCACAATTTATGTCATATACATTTTTTTTCGAGTGAATCATTTTATGAGGTATTCCTTGTTATTTGTTTGAATTTTCCAATACTTATACTTTTTCTCAAATGGTTATTCGTTATTCGTTTTTTTATTTTATATCTATTTATTTATTTATTTGTATCCTGGACATGCAAAGAGAATGGAATGCTTCCACATAGCAACCAGCTCTTAAAGAGTTGACTATCGCTTAAAGCCTACTATATTCCCCTTGCACCTACAAGAAAATTAGCAATAAGATTAACATCTCGATATCTCGATTAACATGAAGCATATGGAGAATAAGTGTTTGTAAAAATAGTTTGTACAAGAGTATAGAAAGGCATGTGAGTGTAACGCGTCAGATTTTTTGTGTCTTTTCTAAACGTTATGGAAAGTAGTTATCTAATTTCCCACACAGCAACGATTTTTCGTTTATTTTATTTACTGGCTACGAATAATTAAAAGTCAAACGCAATAATTTCATAAACCTGGGACATGGACCAACCAGGATCGTCTAACTTGTACTGTGCTTGTAAGGATGCAATTTTAGGGAATACAACGTCAGCTCATTACTGAATCGTAATAGTAGGCTACGTTATTCAATTGATTTTTAATAAATTCAAATATGCATTCAAATGGTGTCAATTTCAAAATAACCTGTGTATTTCATTGAGTTCTGATTTTGACTTGTTTTGAGGTCAACCATTTTCTCATTCTCACTCGTAACACAAACATTGATTGTTGGTTCATTTAGTAAGTATGACGATTGACAAAATGGTGATTTGATTTTAAAGAACACAAGTATCTTTATATAATCCATAACATGTTATTCATGGAGTAGTCGTTATAAATACCAAGCTAAGCAAACCTCCTTCCTCTGTGGTCTGGTGGTTAGCTAACAAATTCAGAGGACTCGGGTTCGATTCCCAGAATGAGAATTCTTCTTTAGACAGGATTATTCCCCGTTTTTCCTAGAGTCTGGAAGTATGAGTGAGAGTGTACATGTGTATGTGGATTTCATGTTTATAAAGATAATCCAACGTAAACAAACCCAAGGATTAACAGAGTAGTAAACGAATGAACATCATTGCGATAAGCAATTTCTTCCAAAGGCAAAGCTTCCGATGAACTTAGATGTTAAAGGCAGTATATAAATAAAAACACAGAGAGCCAAAAAACTACGAACGGCTACGCGGTGTTTTTCCTGTCCGCGTCTGCCCCTATAATAGAAAGGCGCGGATGAAACGATACAACATTTTTAAAACTACTTTTAAAGGCTTTACTTACGAAATTTATGACAGGAGATGCTGAAACTGGCCACCGTCGTTGTCCACACATTTTTGGCACCCCTTTAGGGAACTATCCATCACTTGGTAGTTCACGTTGAGAAATGCTGGCCATTTCCTGGCGGATATTTTATTTTAATTCTTCCAGGGCGTGTGGGTTTGTTTTTACTTTTTGTTTTAAGTTACCCCAGAGATAAAAATCCAGAGAGTTAGTTCGGGGGACCGAGGGGGCCACAAATCTCTATTAATAATTCTGTCCTCAAACACACTTTCATAAATTTGTTAAGTAAGCCTTTAAAAGTAGTTTTAAAAATGTTGTATGGTTTCATCCGCGCCTTTCTATGTTAGCGGCAGACGGCAACGAGCACCGAGGATGCGGACAGGAAAAACACCGCGCAGCTGGTTCGTAGTGTTTTGGCTCTTCCTGTATATAGCCGTTTGTGGAGACTACCTATGATAAACACACGAGAGCGCATTTCCTTCACTCAAAGAGCTCATTGGCATTGAATTATCCACTGACAAACTCATCTGGAACAGAACCAATCGTGTGCCAAAAGTGTCGGATGTCTACCAATTGTAACAATCTGTATGGATAATTGACGATCATTGATTATCGCTGGGCAATTGCCCCATATTATGGGGCAGGGAAAACAAGCTTAAATTCTGAAAAAGCTACAAAACAGGGAAGAAATCAAGTGAGAGGTTATATACTGGAAAAGCAAACACCAACACAGCATATCGCAAACATTTAACAGACCGGACAGGCAAATGGATAAGCAGTTATTATAATATGTAGCATCACGTTTAAATTATCTTCAGTAAGTATATTGAAATGCTGCAGTATCATTTACTGCTACCATTTTAAATATTATCTGATTTTGTGTTTCAATAGTTCATTTTGTTCTCAAAATAATGCTAGAAAATACACCTAGTGATTCTCCAATTCTATAAATAAATCCTCTCGTTACTTCCTAACTCTAGCATTAATTGGAAATTTGAAAACCATTCGTAGAACGACATATATTAATAACCAGCTACCTAAAAGCTAATGAATGATTATATTTATCCCCTAGGTTCCCTTGTCTTATTCAGTTCCAGAACGAGAAAATTGCCTGTATTGGTGATTCATAAGTTATTAAAACCACAAGTGTTCAGTCGTTTTTAATGTTATTTAAGTTTATATATCTAAAATATAGGCATATGCGTGATGATCATGATTATACAGGCTGGACTACTTAAGTTGAGACTGTACGATATCTCCAAAACTAAGCGTTGTAGAAAGAAATGTCTTTAATAAAAGTTGCTTGATATTATGGCGGAAAGTAAATGCCATTACCGTGTATTATTTGGAGGATGTTGTGAACATTTTAGGGTCAATTTAATTTTTTAAAATAGAAACCTACCTTTTTTATGTTGTTTTCTTACATCAACGTGAGTAACAACGAAAATTCTGAATTGCTGTGTACGAAGAGTGCAACGAATGGTTGGACCATCCATGGATGGTCATTTGATAGTCCAGTTACGTTTTATAAACTACTTTTTAATGAGAAAACAGCATACAAAATGTAGGTTCCCATTTTAAAAAATTAAATTGACCCTAAAATAACCATCTTAACGTCCTCCAAACAAAACATGACTAATGTCATTTGTTTTCCACCATAATATCAAGCAACTTTTATTCAAGACATTTCTTTCTACAATGTTTAGTTTCGGAGATATTGTACAGTCTCAACTTAATGGTCCACCATGTAAAATAAGAGTATTAAAATACATTTTCTTCCGTTATAATTATGAGAGAATGTAACTAATAAAGGTAATAGTATCCTTTTGGTAATTTAGTTTCGTCTGTTGTTATAAGGTAATTATTTCTCAAGACCTTTGGCCTCAAAGTAGTTATCATTTCAATACTCAATTAATTTAACGAAAAACTTATCAGCAAACGTGCTAATGAAGAAAGATTATCGGGTGCGATTATTTAATCTGGACAGCTTTACAATGACAGACGGTCTTGATTGGAACTAAAACCATTTTTATACTGAATACATTTGGAAACATTAAGAAATCCTCTTACTAACTCAGTTTGCATAGATGGGTCGCTGTGAACGGCTACAAAATCATAGCCGATAGAAATCAATGAGGAATGGGATATTTGAATTCCTATAATATCGGAGAAATGGGATATATTAGTTCCTACAGTTTTTTAAGTTGGTGAAGCATTCTGAGCAAGCTTATTACAGGTTGGTGGTATTAAAAGTGTTATCTTTCTTCTTCGTAAAAAATTACAATGTTGTCAAACAGTTATGCATTAAGGTTTGGACAAAACTTTGAAAATACAAATCTCAAGTTATAGCTTTCAATAAGGTCTTCATCAAAAATGGCAATGCAAAGAGGTATGTCAACTACTTTCTATTTCACTCTTACCAGTAACAAACTGCTTAGGGGTTAAACTCGTCGCACACCGGTCACAGTCATCCGTCAGCTGCCCCGTACGCATCTTCATAAACCATGGAAGTATGTCTTGATGTCTGCCAAGTCTCACGATGAAAAGTTAGATTAATTTTGTGATATATTGTTAAGACAGTGGAAGCGAAAAAAAATACTTTCCCACCAGGCATTGGTCTTACTTTTCTGCACACTGCTTGTAGAGCTTTTTATCATCGTGTTTTAGAGGATTTGTAGAGAATACAAAGAAATACATTCATAAAACGTTACAGTGAGGCAAAAAACGTCTGATTAGAAAAAATATAAGATAATGACGAAAGAAATAAGCCTGTGCGATACGACTAGGAGGGGAGTGAGACATAGCACCCAAGGAGAACTTTTGCACCTAAAGATTGAGGGACGCCCGGGAGGGGCGTATGAGGTGAGAGGAGACAGAGGGCGGCCGGACCAGGAGGCACGACAGGCAGAGGGCAGATTTAAACTCCCCGGATGGTAACTGGTGCTGCCGGCCCCACCTGCGAGCTTACACATATCCTGGGGGGTCCGGGACCCGGAGACCGCCCCCATTTTGGAGGAAAAGGTTTAGGTATGTATCACGAAGGGGCCCCCGGGCAGAGTACCGCAGGCAGGCAGGTCAGTCGGCCCATTATGCTTCCAACGTGGCCCCTGAGAGGGAGGGATGACGGCGACCGGATCGGATGCTGACGGGTGCTAGCATGGACGGGGTCCCTAACGTTTCCAGATAGAACGCATCATACGCCGTATGGTTCTCTGCCTCTAGGGACAACCGGAGCGGAGCCCTACGCTGAGGAGAGACCTAACTGAGCGGTACCGTAGCGATGCCAGGAAAGAAATCTTTACAAAGCGCAAGCCACCGCCCAGCCGCAATCCGGCGATAACCGTCGCTTGGTCCTACAACCCTGAAACAGATGTCAAGGAAAATGTTGGCTACAGGGAATAAGAGGGAGGAGAGGCGTGGTGAAAGATGAAACACCCTGGGATCGATCCCGGGACCTCCCGAATGCGGGTCACAGACGTAGCCGCCTGAGTCATCCCGCTTGGTGGACGAAGGTTTATTCAGAGCCTCCTTTTCCCCTGCCACGCACTCGCTGAGACCTCCCGCCGACACTTGCAAACCTGAAAGAGACCAAGTAGATAAAAGGTGAAGTGGAATGAGAATAGAAATGGAGGGACAGGAAATTCGAGGGATGTAATGATCCTTCCCAGCATTCGCCCACCGACCCGGGAAAACCCCCAAAAAATCCACGAGTCAGGAAGGTCGTTGTGGGAATCGAACCACAAACGTTACCGCCTAAAACATCCCGCTCGGTAAATAGTCTATAAGAGGTGATGAATGAATATTCACGTGGAGGCAACATAAGTTTAATTGCGTTTCCTACAGAAGTTTCTTACAGAATTATAATACGAAGAACTTGATGTATTTATTTTAAACAAATGTTTTGTCTAGGACTTAATGCATAGTTATTTGACGATGTTATCATTTTATGCAATAAAATTAAAAACTTTAAGCACAACAGTCTGTATTAAGGTTGGTAAGCAGGAAGAAAAATGCATTTGTAAGAATACACAGAACCCGACATAGACTGTTTGCAAAGCATGGTCAATTCCTCCGAAATGTTAAGATGATTCATTAAATTGTAGACTTGCTGAAAAATACATTTTATCAATAATCTAGAAGACCAAGATTCGAATCTTAGATACGACATGAGGTTAACTTTTGACACCCAACTTCTGATTTGGCCTTGTCACCTCTTGCATAAAAACTAGAAGTGGTCTAGTTCCGGGAAGCTGTATGTTTTTATTTGAAGGGAACTGTTGCTCAGGAGCAACAACAATAAAACTGAACAGTTTAATTTTCAGATAAATGGGTTCAAGAGTGGCGACGAAAATGACGCGCACTGGACACCTAATTGAGGCCGCTAAAAAGGAACCTTGAGGTTTTGTTGTGCGTGAGTGCGCGAAATAACAAGCACTGCGTAGAGGCCCCAGTGACGTGACTAGCACACGCGAACACTTTGGCAGTACAGCGCATGTTTTAACGTTCACTGAATGATTGGACTGGTAGCTTATAACGGCCACCGTCATCTTGCGGATTTTCGTGGTTTTTCCAGGTCGGTAAGCAAATGCTGCAATGATTCCTATTCCATAACGAACTTGCTGTCCGCATCATGTAAATTTAAAGGTTGCAGGATCAGGCGACTGCAATTAGTGCGTGGCGGCGGGACACTGAAGTTTGCGCTGGTATCTCTTTCCAGGTGCACTCGTTTCGGGAAACCCCGGATTAAGGATGGCGCAGCAGGCTCAAACTTTTCTCACAAAAGCTTATTCTTCTACATCTTATTAATCCACATAAACTTTCATTAAATATTTATGCATTTCGTTGTGGGTATAATAAGGATGAAGTACGATAAAGCAACACTAAGCTCCAGGGGGCCATAAAGCCCCCACGAGACCCAGGGTGAGGGTGTCAACCGAGTGACACTCCCAACCTCCGAGAGCTTTTCCTAGAGCCGGAACCTGAAAATTTTAATCCTCCCCCCCCCCCCATTACAGGGGCTGAAGTAGTTACGCCACTTACGCGTGTCAACTCCAAAAAGGCAAAGCCTACCGAAAAACCTCCGTAGGACCGACAGTGAATCTAGCACATTGTCTACTGGCTATCTAGGGCGGTACCGGAGAACTTTGAGGCGTCTCACAACCCCTCCTGGACATCACCGCCCAGACGTACCAAATCTCCCATACGTATCGGGAAACACTGCCCCGCCGAGTCAAGCCCAACCCGAACAACTCCCTGACAGTAGGAGCTAAGACATTCGGCCCGACTTACTTCTAGTAACGTCAGAAGCACCACGAGTGCTAGGGGGACGCAGCGGTCGTATCACACGCTAAAGCAAGTCAGATTTCTGATCATGTGATGATAACTCTTCATAATCTTTGCATGACCACGAGAAAAAACAAATAGCGACTAGCACTCGAAAAAAAAAAGTATTTGAAAATTCAAACCAATAACAAAGAATATCTCGAAAATGCTTAACGCTACAAAAATATTTTATATAAATTGTGAAAGGTACATATAACTGAGAGACCCCTGGAACCGGGCAGAGTATCGCAAGTAGGCTGTAACGGTCCTGTTTGCTTCCAACGTAACACTTGGGAGGGAAGAATGAGGGGAGAGAACCAAAGGGCAAACATCGGATGCCGATGGGCGCAAGCATGGACGTGGTTCCTAAAGTTTCCAAACAACTCCCGGTCCTACCCACAAGCAACCAACTCCGGGAGTCCCCTATAGGGTGGAGCCCACACAGGGGGAGACACCTAACTGAGAGTCCCCGCAGCGACCTCCTCCTTGCTATACATACCTCTGAAGGCCAGTAGAATGCCTCCCAAAGTTGCGGGGACGGCATAAATGGAAGCCAGTGTACCGTTTATATATCCAAGGCTAACCCAAGGAAAGATTTTGGAGTCGCCAATTATAAACACTTTATTATTTTTCATGCATTGGGGAATCTCTAGGAAAAGGGCAGTTATGAACAATAAATTCAAGTAGACGTTTAGTAGTGCAAGAGCAAAGCTCTTTATATACTATTGCATTTTACCAACTAGAACCCTGTTTATTTGACCTCAACATTTGCGTAAAACAAGCAGGCTATCAAATGTACAGGAGAAAGAGAGCAGCTATCCCTTACAGTACCTAATATATTTGTAGTTATGTCAGATGTAAAAGTGGAAAAAAATACGTCTGTAAACACATCTCAATACTATTATTCATTCTAAGGTTGATTCGCGCCAAAACAAACCCACGTGACCAGTGCACCGTCGTACAACACAATAGCAATGCGCTCAGGAAAACACTCTTATGCTAATATTCTAAATTTTAGAATGAAGTTATCCTTAAATGGTATATTATTCTATGCAGATACCTAAGAGTTTAATTAACGCTGATTTATACCGTTAAACACAGCTACAAGTCCCAACATGCGATTCATATGTCACCTGACATCCAGGTATACGCAGAATATTGTTTACAGCCAGCGGCAGCTTCTGTTTAACATCAGGCGAACGTTGAGATTTCTCTTTCGTCTTCGTCGACTTACGTGAATTATAAGCCGGGTAATCCATTGACTAGTGGTGAAAAACAATAATGTTGAAATCTGTATTATAAGTTATGTGAGAAATATCCAACACTTCCTGTGAAAGAAGTGATGAAATTAACTTTTGAATTCACTGATGCTTCGAGAACAAGTATAAACAAAAGTATTCATTTGAACGACTTTTGTATTACTGGTAAACCATAAGAGATAGACAAAATTTTACTACACAAAAAATGTAGATCGCGTTAAAGTACGCAATTTATGTCATATACATTTTGTTGTTGAGTGAACCATTTTCGAGATATTGCTTGTTAATCCCTTAAATTTTCCAATAATATTTGACTATCGCTTAAAGCCTACCAATTTCCCTTGCATCTACAAGAAAATTAGCAATAAGATTAACATCTTGATTAACATGAAGCATATGGATAATAAGCGTTTGTAAAAATAGTTTGTACAAGAGTAGAAAAGTCATATGAGTGTAACACATAATTTTTTTTTAAAGTTTATAGTCGCTTTAACATATTAGTATTATCGCGACTTTACAACTTTTAAAATACATATTTAAAAATAAACAATGAGGTTATTTAACATACTGGCAGTTTTGAACCATTACAATGAACTAGTATAAAATTGTGACACTATAACTAATCAAACTGATTAAACATTATATACTTTTATATAAATTTATGCTTTTGAAAAATTCAACTATCTTAAAGTACACCGAATAGTTGAGTGCTGTTTGTAAATCATTGGGTATCTGACAGTGTTGTCTCCATTGATCGTGTTGTGGATATTCCATGATTATATGTTTCGTCGTTAACAGTATGTAACACTGGTGGCAGGTGGATGGTTGGTCCTTTGAAAGAAGATAACTGCGTGATCTTGGTATGACTCATTCTCAATCGGGATAATAAAACCTGATTTTGTCTAGAAAGAGAATTACTGGGAAGGTGTGTTTTGGCGGGATCAACGTAAGAGTGAATACAGCATAGAAATGCTCGGATTTCATAGGTGAAATTAGCCGCATTGCCTGAAGCAGCTTATCAGGAATAGAATGAATGGCCTTCATCTGTCCGAATATGTAATGATCGTCAAAATAAATAAAAAAAGATAATTGCTTTTAACTCGCACATGTAAACAAACGCTTGTTTTACCTATCAGGCTCCAGGGAGACAGGCTCTGATAACCACGTAAAGGCCCATTTCCTTGTTTTATTATCAGAGTGTTTGCTTAGCCTCATTTAGGTTCTTAGAACGTCCGTGCGTCATCACATCCAGGTAGTAATGGTTTTTACTCTTTTATTGAACCAAGCCCGGTGTGTCTGAAGCATACTAACATGGTTAGTCAATATCGTATGCTTATTCAAATTAGCCTTCTGCGTAGTTAGTACTTTCACACACAAGAAAAACAAGGGTATGCGAATGTTTCGGATATAATGTTACAATAGTTGTTCAACATAGTGAAATGAAGTTTGAGGGGGAGCTACTGAGTTTTTACCTACAAATGGTCCAAAATTCGAATTGTTTCCCTTAAAATCCTGCCCCAATCCTTCCCTTAAATGGGGATATAATTGTTTTCATTCGCGGTTATTTTAAAGGGTTTACAGTATTATTTAAATTGCCTGTACACTATCTGTTAATAGCTTACACCCACATAAAACTGTCCTTTTCTTAAAAGAAGATTTCTTTGGCATTCAAAATGTTCCTTCGCGTTACATTTTGATCCAGATGTCTTTGAAACTTCACATAGTCACATGCTAATAAATATGCTGTGCATAAATTGTACTATGGGCATAAATCTTATACATTATTTAAACAAAAGTGCCAAATTTAAAAAAAATAAAAATATTCAACTTTTATAAAGAGACAGATATACACACACATATTTATTACACTTAAAATTATAGAATGGCACCAATAGTACGTTTAGTCTGTATATATATGTATATATATATATATCTTATAGGCGAGTATTAAAAACTTTCATAAAAATTACATAAAAATGGGACGCTAGGAACGTTTTCTAAATTAATAAATTTATGTTACTTAATGAAATAATTAAAATATACATCAGAAAGACTTCAAATTGGGCAAACGATTTAGTTTTGACTTCTGATCAACCCTGAGAATATAGTGTAAATTGGATAAAAAAACAAGAATTTCCAAAACTCAATACGGTACCCCCCCCCCTTAAATTAGAAAATTTAGCGACTAAATCTCAATAGCGCAAATGAAGCTATGTAGTTAAAAAGTGTTTTCAAATGTAGTAAAAAAGGTTCCGCGATGATTTCAGATATAATGTTGCTTAATTGATGCGATTAATTGTTCAACATCATGAAATGCACTTTAAATTAGAAAATTAGGCAACATAATTTACGGGGCTTCATAGCGCAACTGCATACATAGATACTGAGAATGATATATTTCCTTAGTATGTCATCAAAAAGCTTTTACGAATTCTGCTTCATTGCTGACTTCATCTTGACAACTTCGGGGTCACACCATAGGTCAGCGGCGTAAATTAGACCAGCATTGTGGGCGAGACCGAATTTTCGCCTCCGCGAATTCTCAACCGCAAAATATACATTCCATTTAAAATGTCATAAATTTCAGACAAAATACAACAAATATTTTCCAAAAATATATTAAAATTTAACGTAAATTCTATGCTTTGACACATTCTATATTTTTCATTGTTAAATTGTTGTGGTTTCATGCCTAGAAAAGTCAATCAGAAAGAAGATTTTACAGGATATTTACAGAAAATTCAAGATGTCCGTGTAATTAATTATTTCAGTGCTTCAAATGCATGATATTTTAATCAAAACCATTAGCCATATTTAAAAAACGAGGTTTTATTTAATGGTTGTTTGAGATGGAAGAACTTCATGAAAGTCTTTGTCCTAGATCCTTAAACTTACCTGAGTAAACTATGAAATCTCTTATTATAAGATTTTTTTTGTCCCTTTGGTTACTTATTCACACTACATTGGTATTTCCCCCAAAAAATTATATTCAGGAGACCTCATAACATGCACTTTCAACGAAATTTCTGTATTGAATTTTTCAACTGTGATATTTATTCTACCTTTACTAGTATAACAATTAAACATTAAAAAGCATCTTAAAAATGTCACCATGTGGTACATTTTAAAAACCAAATACATACAACATAACAATGATCATAGTTTTAAACGCAGTCAAAAATTAAATACACGAGTCTAAAGGTGCTTTAAACATTATTGAAGCTAATCACCTTCACAAGTTTTTAAAGCATCAGTTTACATATGTACTGGTCTTGAGATTTATTCACCTCTACCGCCAGTTGGTTTAAATAAACGGCATTATTAATTCAACGAGCTCCTTGTCTCAAAGAGGAGGTGCGGAATTAACCTCGTAGTGCATGCGTTTCCTACATGTTGGTGTACTGCGGTGGTGCAGAACTGTTTTTCACTAGGATATTTTGTGTGTTCTTTGCACGCGAGATGGAAATGACCACCGATCATAGAGTTTGCATGCTTAAGTGCTAAGCTGTGAAACCGTCTCACAGTTTGAGTCACTTATCAGCATATTGGAAAGGTACGATGCAAGTCCCATTTGACAAGGTACCTCAAAACTGTTGACATCCACCCTTCCATTCATCTTTTGTCGTAATGCGCAGACTATCGACTGGCGGAAACGACCGAATAAATCTGAAGACTCCGTATATGCATTTATTTGCCCTTTTCCTTATTTTTACCAGTGTTCCCTTAAACACTTAATTATTTATGTTTTAAATTGTTTTGGTTTTGTTCAGTTTGCTAACAAACACTATTATTTGCATATTTTATTTTTAGGGAGGACAGATTACTCTGAACATCACCATAATGTCGACATCGGATTGGATATTAGCTATTATAACAATCATAGCAATATTGTACTGGTTTGGTACAAGGACATTCGACTATTTTTCCAAAATATGTGTACCATATGTAAAGCCATTGCCGTTTTTTGGCAACATGGCTCCTGTAGTTTTCCGACAGTTATCATTTCCTGAGTTTACGGTACATTTGTATGAGAAATTAAAAGGATACAAATATGGAGGAATATTCCAGTTCGGCCAACCAGTGTTCCTTTTGAGAGATCCTGAGCTCATCAAAATGGTAACTGTAAAAGATTTTGACCACTTTCTCAACCATCGCCAGTTTACCACTGAGGAAGTGGATCCCTTAATGGGAAAGGCATTGTTTAATCTCAGAGGTTAGTGTAGTCCTACTATTTAACTATTATAAATGCCATTTAAATCTTTCTTTACTCTTTCATACACATTTTATAAGTTAAATTTCTCCGCCATGTAAGTGGGTTATTCCTTTTTAACAATAATGATTTGCAATACTTTTCAACTTGTTACTGATAACCTCTTCAACTTCCAACAACAGTTAGTACTGGAAATATGAATAAAAATGACTTTGTCTTTTGGTGTTGGAAAAAGTAGAATATTTCAGTATGATACTCAGAAACCCAAAATTTAATTTCTGTAATGAAAAGCGTATGATTCAGACACAGGTGAACCATTTAGGTTGAGACTGTACAATATCTCCAAAACTAAGCGTTGTAGAAAGAAATGCTTTAATAAAAGTTGCTTGATATTATGGGGGAAAGAAAATGCCATTAGTCGTGTTTTATTTGGAGGAGGTTCTGATAGTAATTTTAGGGTCAATTAAATTTATTTTTGGGAACATACAATTAGGGTCAAATTAAACTGACAAATATCTACAAATAAAACAAAGACAATGCCTTTTAAAGGAAAGAATCCCGTTAGAACAAAAATACTAATACCGATGGTAAAATATTAAAACAGGTATCCCACTTCAATTATCTAGGATACGACATTAGTTTTAAATTTGACAAGGACATTGAGATGAAAGTTAAAATGTTTCAAACCATTTGTGGAACGATCAGAAGAACTGGTAGGAAGAAAAACTAGAAAATAAATGCAAATTAAGTTCTATAAGATTATGGCTTTACCTAATAACAAAAAGAGAGAGCACGTATTCAATCCACCGAAATGAAAATTTTGAGGTATGTAAAGGGATGTACTAGATTTGTCAATATAAGAAATGAATCAATAATATCAGATTTGAATATTGTATCAGTAAACGATACGATTGGTGAAAATAAAGGCAATTGTAAAAAACATGTTGATAGAATGGCAGATTGTAGAATTCCAAAAAAGATAATGAATTACCAACCGATAGGGAAGAGAAGTGTAGGAAGACCACGCAAGAGATGGCTAGAGACCGGAACAGGTCTTCTTGAAAGAAGAAGAAGATTAAACTCACCCTAAAATGATCATCACAACGTCCTCCAAATAAAACACGACTGCTGGCATTTACTTTCCCCCATAATATAAAGCAACTTTTATTAAAGCATTTCTTTCTACAACGCTTAGTTTTGGAGATATTGTGCAGTCTCAACTTAAATGGTCCACCCTGTATAGTATATCACAGCAAAGTAGAGCAGATAGGATGAGACCTTGTACCATATTGTGCTTCTGTTACAATGATTTATTAGGCTTCATGATATATTTACACCTTACTTAAGAGTTCCTATGTTGTAATATTATCATATAAATGTTAACCATTCAAATTATCAGAATAACGCACTTACTTGTTATGCTTGATATAACGTCAGATAAAGGTTATTCATTGTTTTTCCTTCCAAAAACTTGCAAAACCAATACATGAAAGCTAAAGTAAGGTCATATATTGTAAGCAGGGATTGTTGATGAATTAAAGG
Organism: Deroplatys truncata; assembly: GCA_030765065.1. Taxonomy (NCBI): domain Eukaryota; kingdom Metazoa; phylum Arthropoda; class Insecta; order Mantodea; family Mantidae; genus Deroplatys; species Deroplatys truncata. The sequence continues at coordinate 139,875,141 of CM060986.1, forward strand.
CACTCCCTGATTTTGCCCTTAGGTTATCATCCACAATACATAAAAATCATATTTAAGAAGAGAAAATTTGCCGTATATTAATAATTGTACATATTTCTTCTAGTTTAGATGCTGAACTAGTATTTTTGCATAATTCAAAAATAGCACAAGTGTGAAATGGCTGAAAATTTTGTTTTGCAAGTCAACTTTATGAATGAAAATGTATTTGAAACTATTATAGCTTCTTTATACTATTAACATACATTATTAGCTACTGAGTTGATATTGAAATGTATATATAACTGTATAAGCCTAATGGTGACTGTAGGATATAATAATTATGGACGTTGTAGGTCAGCGATGGCGTGATATGAGAGCCACTCTGAGTCCTGCATTTACATCTAGTAAAATGAAGGCCATGTTTCCACTGATGATGGATTGTGGGGAACAAATGGCAAAGTACCTGGAGATGTGCATCAAACATGAAAATAAGTTATCTCCCGATAGCTATAAGGTGGAGAAAGGTAAGTATGTGTATATATTTATTTATTTATTTATTTATTTATTTATTTATTTATTTATTTATTTATTTATTGCCATGTGTATTTTGACCAAACAAATAGTATTTTGGAATAAAACAGTAGTTACTGTTTATTAAAAAACTGCTGACTCACTTGTCTTCTGTGTTCCAAAAGCTTAATAAGAATGTTTGTTATTTAATTACTGTATACAATCTACCTTAAAAAGGCAAACTGCCTCCATCCTCCAAAATCCTGCATTGCCCTTTAACAAATAGAGTTTACTGCTACTAGGATTCCTGATAACCATACAGTTTTAATGTTAAGTCTCATACTGTTTAAATTAACCATTTTTTTTTCTACTAAATCAGCCCCCATTTAATGTTCCAATCAAAAGCTAATAGTTTGTTCATTTCATTAATGCTGTGTATTGCAATAAATGGTGTTTGCGTTACTAATAATTCTTGTTTTTAGATCTGCATAACTATTAAATGTCACAGTAGTATTTCTCTGGATTAATTTTGTGAATTATTTTTAAACGGATTAGATTTGTTTAAAAGATTTTTTGGCATAAGGTGGGTGTCTCTGGTAGCGTGGGATGACTTTGGCCAAATTTCTTTTTGTTCTATCTCCTATCTAGTTGTAAAAATACCACAAAGCTATGATGTAATCTCAGAAGGCTGATGTTTTCTTTTCACTTTCTCTACTATGTATAGTAAGTAGGAAAGTATTGCATTCCACCCAAAAATTCGATACCGGGATTTCACCGGAAATACATGTTTTGAGGTGCCCTGATTAAAAAAAGTTTAGAAAATGTCCGTGTGTGTTCAGCATCCTTCAAAGATGCGACATGAACACTTTCAAGAAAACCAACCTACACCAGACTACCATTTACATGGAACATTTTTCTAAAAATTGATTTTCTCAAAAATGACTAACGATTTTTATTAAAATATTATACTTTTATGATATTTTCATGGCAAATGAAATGTATAGCATGAATTTTCTGGGAATGTTCCCAAAAGTCCTCTTCATTCTGAATTACTTTTGCATAGCTGGTAAATCTTAAGAGATGGACAAAATTTTAGTACACAAAAAATGTAGATTTCATTAAAATGTACAATTTAAGTCGTATACAACTCTTTTTGTCGAGTGAATCATTTCCGATATATTCATTGTTATTTATTTGAAGTCTTCAGTACATATACTTTCTTCAAATGGGAATATATATGTATATATATATAAAATATGCACCCTGGACATGCAAAGAGAAAGGAACTCCACATAGCAACCAGCTCTTAGCTCTTAAAAAATTTGAGTGATTTGACTATCGTTTAAAGTCTACCATAGTCCCCTTGCATCTGCAAGAAAATTAACAATACGTATCTGCAAAGGTTCATGTCAATTAATATGAAGTAGATGGAGAATAAGCGTTTGTAAAAATAGTTTCTACAAAAGTAGAGAAAGTCATGTGAGTGTAACACATCAGATTTTTAAATTTTTCACCAATCTCTAAAGTTACAACAATGTTGTAATGTCAGTTCTGAGGGATTTGTGGTATCTTTATAAATAGTTGGAAAGCTTAAAAAAGAAATTGGGGTCAAAATCACTGCATCTTATGGTGCTGAGATTATATGGATGTAAACTTGTGGCATTATTTCCTTTGTATGCTTTGTCAAACTAAATAGTCTGTTGATATTTTAACACTTGTTACATTTCCCAATTCTGTTCCAAATCTGATATGGTTTATGACAAACTAATTTTAAAAGCATTACAGTTACATTTAAGTCATTAGGTCAGTAATCATTATATTATTTTTATAATAGTATACCATGAGTGTCCGTGAGTTCACAGTAGTAAGCAATATTGCATCCTTATTAACCAGCAATTAACATTTGTCTTCTTTTATCTCTTTTGCAGAAAACGATATGCTGATAATTGAGATGAAAGACTTTTACACAAGATATACAAATGATGTTATAGCAACGGCAGCTTTTGGAATTAGTGTTGATTCACTGGAACACCCCAAAAATGAATTTTACTTAATGGGTAAAACAATTACAAATTTTTCTGGTTTACAAGCACTTAAGTTTTTTATGATGATGATGTCTCCAGAACTCGTAAAGGTATTTATTATTTCATAATATTTTCTGAAGTATTTTATTTTGTTGCTATTCACATAAGATGATGTTCAGTGTTTTGTTTATATTTTCTGAGAATATTGAATATATAAAGTAATTGCCTTCAAAATACTTAAGAGGCAACAAAATATTGCCTAGGCATGTTAGCACCCCTTCCCCATGAAAAGCTTGAAGTAAAACCTGAATATGAATGCTTAAAATTTGTACAAAATATGGCTGTTTGTTTATTTTAATATTTTCACTTAAACATTCCCCATTTTATTTTAGGATTTGTAATATATTTTGGAACAAACTGTATCTGTATCTAACCGTTGAATGTTATTATAAAGTTTGTGCTTCCCAGTTATATTTCAGATGATGGTTATTTTTTCTGCGTGTAGCTTACCGAAATTGATTTTTTTATTATCTTCTTTCGTCGTGTTTGTTCCGATTAAGGGTCGTGTGAAAAACAAAACCGCTAGCCCCCCTCCCACCTTCCGGTTCAAGTATGTTGATTTGTTTACGTCCGGGAGCCGGTTCTCACACTGACCTACCTTGACCTAGCAACGTTGCCTATGTCTCCAACCACACTACGTCTACAAAACGGTGTTCGGAAAATGATTATTTGTTTCAAAACTCTGTATGGTATGCATAGTTATTATCAAAACTAGGTCAGAAATAGGTTACTCTACCCATCTTACAAGTAAGAAACTACTATCTTCATATATGCTCGTAAAATAAACCATCTAATTTTAAAAACAACTATTTTTTTCGAAAACGGCTGATCACAGAACAAAGTGATACTATACATTTTTTGTAATGCCTCTATGAAGGAAATATTAGAAGGAATATAATTAGTTCCCTTCCAGCTTCTATACATGCATATAAAGAAAAGATCACATTGCTTAGACATACGTAAGCTGCCATATTTAGAAGTGGGTACCGATTTGAACACCAAACCCTCCTTTAAAAGTTGAGCTGAAATATAACTCTCTACTCCAAAGAGTATAGGAGTTACGATTTATTTTCTGTGAAGCTGTGCAGAATTTAAGGTACAAAATGACAGATGCAGAAGCATTTTTAAAAATATATTTAAAATATAACCATTGTGTCTACCATGTTAAAGCACATATCAAATTAAAAAGGGGAATTCCAATTAATAAGACTGCATAAAAAACTAAAAATATCATTTATGAAGAATTTTCGCCATTTAATCTCCGCTTAAAGGTTTAGCTCTTTTTACATGTAGAAGAATGAAACTTAAGCACTACCATAGCTTCCAAAAATGTTTTAGATTGCAACGGTTCCCAAAAACATACTGAGAGATAGGTAATTGCGTAAAGCTATATTGTTTTCAAAACATGAATTATGGGTGTGATATTTAACTCGTTTATTTTCTACAAAACATTTCTCCTCCTTTGAAAAGCGTAAATAGAATTGCATACAGTCTGCAAGTTAAGCAACTTCTTGATTCACTTATTCTTGAGTGCCAAACTTAGATGTACATACACAAGCACTAAAAACAAAATTTAAAACTGCATATGTTTATTTCTGCGAATTAAAAAAAAGCAGTAGGAATAGATTATTAATAACTTTATTATTAGTGTAAATATATAAAGTTATCATGGTGGTTCATGATACTAAAGTTAACTTTTTTAACCTTTCAGATGTTCAACATTAAATTTTTTTCTGATCGTATATCAAAAACGCTAAGGTATCTTATACACGACACGATGGCAACGAGAGAAGAAAAAGGAATTGTGCGACCAGATATGATACATCTCCTCATGCAAGCAAAGAAGGGAACATTAGATGATGGAGCAACCACAGAAGTAAAGAAACCAAAACAGAGTAAGTCATTTCTACTTTCTAAAGAAAACATTACAACTGTTTTCATGGGTGTGTAAAACCAAAAGATGCAATATTAATAAAGCAAAAATATAAACAGATCGGTAAAGTTTACCTGCGTAACAAAATGTTTTTTTTTTACTCTACTACAAGTAGTAAGTAGAGGAAGTATTTGTAGCAGGAAACAGTCGTTGGGCAACATTTGTAGCGGGAAATCGATGATCCTTGGGTCGTTGTTGCCTGTTGCACTGTCCCTCTTCCTCGGCTATTGGTGCTCGTCGGTTGTTGAGTATTCCATTCCTAGCTATGTTTAATTATTAAATCTCAGGTTCTAGTGGGTGAGGCAAGTTAAAAAAACACTGCAAGTTTCCCTTAATCAATGCAGTTTATTTCAGTTTGAATATTTATGGGCGGCTAGCTTTTCCCATTATTGTTATAATCCCACCACTGTAAGTTAGCCAGGAGCCTAGCTGTATCCACACGCACCCCACCCTTATGCACCCACGTGCATCTGTAGCACCTCGTGTCGACGTGACTTCTCGATGAGATAGATTTAGAATAAGAGCGGACTCTGAGACTCTGTCTGCCCTTATATACGGGAGCCTAATGACGCTCACCTCCGCGTTTGAAAATGTAACGACGTTTCCTATTGACCCTCAGGCCGCGTTACCCTGACATGTATGAGAATGTGTGGCTTCAGGTCCGTGCGCTTGGGCGCCATCATGTAGAGTTGTACCGCTCGGTGACAGGTACGGTCTTTATGATTTCTTGGAATTCTGCTAGCACGCCCGTGTCTTACAATCAGCTCTGTACAAATGTTAGGTTTTGAATATTTTAACATGTTAGTGACTTAAATTATTACTGTACAATTCTTATACTATGTACGGTTCCCCTTTCATATGTACAATTCCTCTATATATGTATAATATATTCCCTTTCATATTGTATTGCACCAAACATTCTATGTCAAGATTTCACCGGAAATATGTTTTGAGGCACCCTCAATAAAAGAGACGCATGTTTAGAAAGGTCCGTCCGCGTATGGTATGTGTTTAAATCAAATTAAATTTAGTTTAATTTATGGACGCTCTTTAATTGCTGTTGTCCTTAGCGTCCCATTCGATATTGGGCGTAAAAGACCGGTAATTTTGCACAGAAGCCCCTTTATCAGGCTTGAGATTCTTTTACGTGTCGTAAATCTATGACATGGGGTGTGTTTGTGTGTATGTATGTGTCAGTTTGTCTGTCTATCTGTATGTCTGTTTGACTGGTTGTGTATGGGAATAGCATAACTCAAAAACGAAAAGTCGGATAAGTACCAAACCTGGTATTTAAGCTTAGCATCTTCGGATGCGACACGAGAATTGTCAAGAAAATTCCCCACCCCAGCTACCTTTACATGGAACATTTTTCAAAAATTTTGATTTTCTAAAGATTGGCTCTAACAATTTTGATTAAAATACCATATATTAAAGATATTTACATAATAAATAAAATGTATATCTTGAATTCTCTGGTAATAACCTCTGAAGTCCTCTTCATTTGGAAGGAATTTTGTATAATTTGTATAACTGGTAAACGTTAAGCGATAAACGATTATTTCAAATGAACTTTTTTGTGGCATAAGTCATTTATGAGATATCCATTATTAATGGTTAAGAGTAGTTCATTTCTTGATCATTCTTTAAACCCTTTCAACAGTTACTGTTGAAATTCAAATTGAATTTTTCAGTTGTCTGATTCCACCTTCCCAACCATGCCCAACACACGGCTTGTGTGAAAGAACTATTAATTCCTTTAATTGACCAAATAGTGGTTGAAACTATGAAGCCCGGGACTTAAAGTACTAACAGCATTGTAAGTCGCCATTGGGGTATGTCATCTCAATATATTTGAGATCTCCTTGTGGTTTACCGGGGAAAATAAAAACAAGTTAACATCGTACCGGCATGTTGTCATGGTAGCCCAGTGGTTAGAGCAACCGGACGGAAACGGGGAGATCCGTGTTTGAAATCCCGGCTTTGAATTTTCCAGTCTTCTGATTCTACCTTTCCAACCTTGTGCAATACACGGCTTGTGTGGAAAAACAATTGATTCCTTTAATAAGAATGGTTTGTATACGCAATAATAAACGATAGACGGTAGAGAAAGTCATGTGAATGTATCACATCAGATTTTTTTGGAGTGGAGTTATGTAAACAGCAGGAGTTGCCAACTTTTCAATGTAGAGTTACTAAGTACTTTTTCTTCATCGCGATTATAGTGCTCCTTTTTCTCTCATCCCTGGTACGGGTGTTGTTATCATTCATTCATTCACTGTTTAACCTCATCTTATGTAAGACTTACACCTCCCAGGACTTACAGGCGGGTGCCTGGGGTCAGAGTCCCGTCGAGGAGCAGACACACTCATGGAGTAGACAGAAGAACCAGGATGGGTGTTCAGCCCGATGCCCGGTATGAGATGAAGGAAGTAGATGAAACGAAATGATGGCGAAATGGATGAAAGGAAAGGTAATGATGGAGCAGTTGGTGGAATGAATGGCGGGGGAAACCGGAGAACCCGGAGAAAACCCGCCCAGACGCCGCTTTGTTCACCACAAATCCCACATGCGGGTCCCTGGGATTGAACCCGGACCGCCTTGGTGAGAGGCGAGCGGTCATGTTATTATAATGCGGTAATAATATTATTCAATTCTAGTATCATTTTCTCAGTCACACGTCTCTATAGAAGCAAAGTAAATTCGGTTTTAAAATGAACTGCGGAGTATTTTATGACGTGATTTTACTCCGTATTACAGTCATATTGGTTATAAACTTGTCTCTTGTTGGTCATAGCCCATCGCTACAAATTGACCACTTTAGATTTTACTGATTGTGATACTGGATCATTGTGATAGGTTCTTCGCTAAACTTTGGAAGTCATAGCAGTTTATACTCTGAGTAAACATCTATGAAGTGGGTTAAAAATCTTGTGCAACTCTCCGCTGAAAGTGGAGTATTTATCTAAGCACGTAAATGAACTGTTACATACAGGGAAGGCGGGGCTTAGGGTTCTTAAACTTAATAAGAAAGGGGCAAGTGATACATTTGGTATTTATACACTTAAATTTTGGAATTAAATGAGGTATAATATGTTCATTATCTCGGGTGTTTTCAGACAACGGTCTTTTTTCTTAGCTCACGGTAAACCACTCAAATAATGTATATATCTATGCTTGCAACATTTAGCAAGCGTTTACTAGTGTTATTATGCTTGATGGTTATAACTTCCGATTCCAGTCTGAACCATCAGAGGTGGTGAACTAATATCGGAAACCAATACCAAATCAATGCATGCGTATTTGGCAATTGAGAACCAGTACATGAACTAATAACTCACTGGAATGATAGATTCAGACTTTAAAATTCAATTCTCTAGCCGGGATTTGAACATGGATCTTCGGATTGCTTATCGCTGCTGTAACCATTTGAGCTACCAGGTTAACATGCCTGCAGGATACTTAATTTCTCCAACTGACTCACTCTTCCTGGTAAGGCACAAGTCCTTCTCGAATTCATTTTGAGATAGCATATCCCAATGGCGACTTAAAATCTCGTAAGATCTGTGATCAAACCCCCGTGATACAGTCGGCCAAACTATGGATAAAAGCTTTAAGCATGAGAGATGCGAGAAAGTAAACACTTATGGTGCACTGGGTCAGGTACTGGAAGGGGCTTTGACTGGCTACTCTTCGAGAGTATTCGCCATCTGCATTCTGATAATTTCTGGAACTTTGCATTAATGTCTCTCCCTAGCAGTAGGGAAATATAAAAGAGAGTACAAAATAAAAGCTAGTTACGAAATAGTTGAGAGCGAGTTACGAGCGATTTCTAAGTCAGAGCTGCAAAGCAAGGCTTGTAACGTATTTCACGTGGTAAATAAAGCTTGTTACGAATTAGGCGATGTTTTTGTCACAGGTGCCAGTAGTGGGATTGAATCGTAGAATAGACGTTGGCGTATCTTTAGCCCGACTCGAGGAAATAAAGACGGCAAATGAAAACCTAGCAGCAGGATTGGAGACGGATGTGAAAGCGGCAAATTAAATCCTCGCCGCGCAGATGACGAAAGAGTTATCGGCGAAAATAGAACTGACAGGCGTAGACAAAGAACTGAAGTATCTCAACGAACATGCCAGCTCCTTACTAGACCACATCTAAATGCTGCGGAAGGAAGAGCCGATGCAGTACCAAGAAACTGCGCCATGGTGGAGGAAGTGGTCGGGAGAAAACTTCAGTGTTTGAGAGTCGAAGCTCCAGAACGCGACACAACAACCACGTACACCAAGCCACCAAGTGCCACGAAACATCCACTTTTGAAGTCTTCCGCCGACAATTTATCACAGCTGCCGTCCATAACCGATGGACACCAGAGGAGGAAGTCACACAGTTGGCAACCAGTCTCCAGGCGTGGGCGGTAGAAGTTTTAAACGCAGTCCCGACGTCGGCGGTGTCCAGGACGTAGGATGCCCCTCGAAAACCGGTATTTTAATTTGTCATAGTACTATAAGGAGTAGGGGTACAGAACACATTGCTCCCGCGGTCATAAAAATAGCCCCCATTTCTCCCGTGTCCTTAAGAATCCGTAATTATATAGCCCCATTCCTTCCGATCAAAGCAGGTAGCAGTTCTAGAATTCTAGGAATGCTCCTGTCGACGAAGCAGGTGTTCATTATCAGCAGAGCCGTGTTTTATTTGTAATAATCTTTTTAAACTTTGGCGTTTCATTTTTAAATTTTCGCGTTTTGGTGTTTGCAACATAACTAATTTTCACGGTAATTTTGTGAAAAAAAGAAAATCAAAGTACATTTTTAGTACAATAACCAATTATTGAACCAAAAAATGAGCTGTGGCACATTCATGTGGCTTTCTCTACTCTTACTACTTCTAGAAGCCCTTGCATATTCATACTATTCTAATAAAACTTTTTGACTGGAAATTATTTCACGTTTGGTAGAATTAATTGTTCCTGCGTGCTTATAGATAAGGTAGTCAGCTGTTAAAACTCGTTTTTTTTGTTATAAGAAGATAATGGAGTAAAGAAAAATATTTCAGACCATTTATATCAAATGAACTTAAAGTTGACAAAATGTAAACAGCTATAAAGCATGAAATACTTCGAAAAGAGTTATTTTGGTCAATTTGTGTAGTTTAATGAGCTCTCTGTTTTCCCTGAAATATTTTTTTCTATCTCGCATGGTTTCCCAGTTAAATAATATTTTCTAACATTTGCCAAACGTAAATGGTACTCCTCAGGCCACTCCCAGGAAATTCAAGATACTCGTATACATTTTATTTGCTATTTTAATGTTATAGACATATGGTACTTTAAACAAAATCGTTAGAGCCTATTTTGAAAAGAAATTAAAAATATCTGAAATTTTACCATCTCAAGTGGAGAGGTAGAGAAAATTTCGTGAAAGTCTTCTTGTCTATTCTTGAAAGATGCAGTACTTATAAATTTTTGTATTCATCCGACTTTTCGTTTTTGAGTTATGCTTACACAGGCATACAGGAAGTTTTTCTGGAAAGGAAATCTGCTTGGATTCAGGGGACCGCAAAAAAATACAGGATGTTCGGAAGTTTCTCTTACAAACTTTTAGTACTTGTAAAGGGGACTGAATAGATCACGTTTGGAATGGGAACCCATGTCCGGAAACGTACCACTTCTGTGCTATAACAATTTCAAGTCGGTTTGCCTGGTATGCAACCGGCTAGTCACGACGAGCGGTGTTTACGTCAGACGAGCAGCTGATGTCATTTGACCTCTAGCCTGGTTTGAGCCTGTGGAATCAGATCCTGTAGAATCAGAGGAAGAAATTTTGGCATGAATTGTGGTAGCTGCACAACAAATTGAAGAAATACGAGGAGTGATGGAGAGACATTACCAGAACATCATTCCTAATTACAATGTGTGCAACAACTTTAATGGTGGTCACGTCGAAACGGAGTTGTAGCGGATCAGAATACCAACGGACTTGTGACGAAGGGAAATACAGATTGTTCAGTTTAAATGTAAACAAAAGTGTTTGTGAAAATTGATTAAAATTTCTTTATGTTTCTTCTGTGTTATTTCCTAATGCGTTGTAGTGAATCAGAATGGTAACCATCCTATAAGGAAGACAAAAACAAATTAAGTTTAACTGTAAATAAAAGTGTTTGTGAAGTTTAATTAAGTTTCCTGTTTACTTGTTTAGTAATATTACCTAATGAGTTGAATTGTAAGAAAAGTGATGTACTGAGTCACGCCTAACTAAAGTACTTAAGCAAACGTGGTCACTTTGAACACCTGTTTTCAAAAGGTTGTAGCACGGAGACGGTACGTTTCCGGATATTGGTTCCTGTTCAAAACATGAATTTCCGGGGAATTTCCGAACAACCTGTATTTCCAATGAAAACTCGGTAACACATTTTTGGGTGGAATACAATGTTTCCTTCAGAGGAAGCAAAAATTAACTTAAGGTATGAAATGTCATGAAATTTACGGAATCGGGGTTTCAACATTGTAACATCGAGGGCCCTAAACCGCAAGGCGTAACCAAGGGATTCCGTAAGCTTAACATTTCATACCTCCTACCCGCACACGGAATAATGTCCAATAATATTAACAGGATAAATTGAATTATTAACGACAGTTGTTTTTATGTGAAATATAACTAAGGGATGTAGGTTTTTTTTAAATAATCTCTGTACATGTCGATGATAGGTATTATAAAATTAAATCTTATTTTCTCCTGGTGTTTCTTCCATTTACCACATTGCATGACACACCTTTTTGCGGTATTCAGCTACACAAGAAGACACACCCACTTCACTAGTTCGGTTCATCTTCTCCCCAAATTTATATTGCAAACTAATTATGACTAGGGCTACGACATTGGAGTCGTTACGTAAAGGAAAGCGTACAGAGGAAGGAAGGGTGAAACGACAAGAGCTGACATTGACCCCGCGCGGTAGTCTACAAGAATTACGCATGTCTCGTTTCATTTCTGCAATATTATTTATAACATATACAGCTGACCTATCACTGAAATGTCCTTCATTAAATCATTAATGCAAAACGCTACCTGCACAATGTGCACGTGGATAAGATTCTATGTCAGTTTATTGCAATGAATTACTACCCACAACTTTGTATCCTGTAGTTTATCGGCAGCAATAAATGTCGCACATAGTTGTTCAATAAATGTTTTGATGGAAGTGACTCTTGTTATAGAAGTTTCTCCTCACATTTTGCAATACAACGCTTGTATATTTCTGTGTTGACATGTCTTCGCACATAACTCGACCTAGTATTCTCAGAAGCAATTGTGCTATTGCACGGTTTGTAATAAAGGTTTTCGATAATAATAGAGAAAACATTTTCTCCGTACTGCAATATATATTTTTGCAACGCTGTGGACTTCCGTACCCTTTCCTTTGGCATTTTGTAGCTCTACGAGAACACTGTGCGGTAATACACTTGACACAACCGTACAGGCAACCCTCTTGTTGTAAGCAGTCAAGTACAGAACGCCTCCAAACAAATGTAACGACTCCGATGTCGCAGCCCTAATTATGACTAGCAACAACAGACTGAAACTTAATGAGTAGCATTTGAAAATGTTAAAGTCTGCTCTTTTTGTGTTGGATGCTGCGTTTCCCTAAGGATAGTGAAATGAAGAGCTAGGTAGCTGATTCAACAAGGGTGTCCAACTATTATAATGTGTTGCACATACTAAACTTATATACAGTATTAAATGAAGAATTAAAGGCGATTTTAATTTTTGTAATTAATTTTTAGAACATGCAATATTTCGTGTTCCTGCGAAATATAGAGGGACATTTGCGAGAAAACGGGAATTTCATGAATGTTCGCGAAACAAATAGGCTTAAATCGCCTTAAGTTTATTGTGAAACATTAGATACTTTTAGTAGAAGCTGTTAAACGTTTTTTCCATTTGTGGTTAATAACTAATAAACACCGCTCTGATTATTGGAATGTTGATATCAAATAAAAACATTCTGATGTGTTACACTCACATGACTTTCTCTACACTTGTACAAACTATTTTTACAAACGCTTATTCTCCATATGCTTCATGTTAATCGAGATATCGAGATGTTAATCTTATTGCTAATTTTCTTGTAGATGCAAGGGGGATTTCTAGGCTTAAACTATAGTCAAATATTTAAGAGCTGGTTTCTATGTCGAGTATTCCATTTTCTTTGCATTACCAGAACAAAAAAATGAATAATGAATTTCCATTTGAGAAAAATGGAAAATTTAAGGGAATAACAAGCAATATCTTGTAAATGGTTCACTCAATAACAAAAATGTATATGACATAAATTATATATTTTAACGCGATCTACATTTTTGTGTAGTAAAATTTTGTCTATCTCTTATGGTTTACCAGTTATGCAAACGTCGTTCACAATGAAGAATACTTTTGGAGACATTCCCAGAAAATTCTAGATATACATTTCATTTGTCATAAAAATGTCTTAAACATATGATATTTTAATCAAAATAGTTAGAGCCATTTTTGAGAAAATTAAAATTTTCGAAAAATGTTCCATGTAAAGGGTAATCTGGGTTAGGGGGATTTTATTGAAAACCTTCGTGTCGCATCTCTGGAAGATACTAAACCTAAATACCAAGTTTGGTGTTTATCCGGCTGTTCGTTTCTGAGTAATGCTGTTCACAGACAGACACACACAGGGACATGTTTCCAAAAATGCTTTTTTTTTATTCAGGGGGTCTCAAAACATATATGTCAGGTGAAATCTCGGTATCAAATTTTTGGGTGGAATACAATACTTCCCCTACTTACTATACGTAGTAGAGAAAGTAATGAACCTCTAATGCTTAAACTTGAATTAGTGGTTCTAGTACTGAAGTTAAAAAAACAGTTACGGATATTCATACTAATACTAGAAGAAGGAATGGGGGGATGGTATTGCCTGTGGCTATTAGACTGGTATGGGGAATGAGAGTTATTACCTGTTGAGCTGCCTGGGTACGGGAGGAATGGCTCCTGCGGCCACTGTAAGTCCCAGGCTATTAGGTAAACGAATTTTTAATTCATTGTTTTTTCACATACGTCATGTGTAGAAGAACCATTTAATTTTCATAATAACTAACCACTTCTCGGAGCAAATATTTAATGCTTTGTTTCTGCTGAACCAAAAATATATTAGCATTTTATTTTAAAACGAACTCCTTGGTAGTCATATGCTTTATTATTCCGCTGTTCAAGATTTTGTGTTTGTGTTTACCAGAATTCTCATTGACTTATGAATTCTCTTTCCAACAGATTGGTCTGATGATGACCTAACAGCACAAGCTGTGTTGTTCTTCCTGGCTGGGTTTGATACAGCCTCAACGTTGCTGTGTTTCATGTCACATCTGCTGGCCATGCATACAGAGGAACAAACAAAACTGCAACAGGAAATAGATGAAGTTTTACGAGAAAATGGAGGGAAAATTAGTTATGAGGCTCTTCACAAAATGAAATATCTCGATATGGTAGTATCAGGTATGTAACTCATTCATTTTACCTTATTTATCAGTACATTGCTTAACATATAAAATAGAAGTAGCTAAAGGCACAAAGTGAAACAAACTTGTAATACCGTAAAATTACTAACTTCTGTAATCATATGAAAATATATTTAATATTCGGTTTTTCGATTTATAATATGTTGATGTGAGATGAAATGCAACTCTCGATGTCTTGTGTTAGGAGTGAAGTGAAGAAATGGTTCTACATTGCCTCGGCGGAAATTGTAGCTCATTGTGGTTCAGTGATAGTTGCTATGAGACTTAAATCTTACAGGGTGAGGTTCTACGAAGACCGACAAATAAATATGCGCCTTCCTTGTGTAGTAAAATAATATTTCAAAGTTGTTGTTGCTTACATACAAGTTTATCGACGGTTAAAGCTTGTTGAAGATGGTGTACTTAATGCTTCCCGGTATAAACATATTTTATTTTCATACATACTCTCGAAATTATTATTTATTAAGTTGTACTTTTCTTTAGCTACGTTAGTTATTTAACAGATAATATTCTTTATTATCGCTTCAACTTTAATGTCATATTGCAACTACTTTAGAATACAGAACATGATTACAATGAAAATACAACATTTTAAACAGTAATAGTACATACAACATTAAACTCTAGATTGGTGTGCTACACATTGTTATGCAATTCTGTCGCTTTCATAAAGTTTAAAGTTCTTTGTTGTGCTGAATTTAGGGCGTCTGGTAGGCTTCTCTGTGTTGTACATAGCGACGGCAGGCTGTAACGATGATGAACTGTGAGGTTGGATCTGCAGAGGTCGCACACAGGAGAAAGGTCACGGTTGAGGAGACGTTTGTGCGTTATAGAAGTATGTCCAATACGTAGTCCAGTTAATACAATTTGGTCTTTGCGGTTGAAATGATAGTGTTGAAGTTTGGACTCGGAAATGTAGACATCGTGTAACTTGCTTCTAGATGTGGCTTTCCATGTTTGCCTCCGTTGATTAATGCAAGTCTTTTTGATGAAGTCTGTGTGTGAGATCTTGATGTCCTGAGAGGAGTGTTTAATGTTTGGTGGCTTCTTTGGTTACGTGATCAGCTGATTCATTTCCCAGAATTTCGACATGAGACGCAGCTTTCGTTATGAAGCGAACTGAATCTCTTTTCTATGCGACGCTATCTTAAAAACTCCCACACTATCTCTCGGCGTTTATGATTTTGAATTCAATTTATACTTTAATTTTCGTAATTTTTAAACTTCCTTCGCAAATTATAACTAACATGATTTTCCGGGCTGTTATGCCGTGGTCTGCTGAAGAAAGATTTCCCAGACGTTTCGTCCACAACTGCGGTGGACATCTTCAGTGGCGCGGGCGAAGTCTTCTCGGTGAAAGTATCGCAGCGTCTGATGCGTTGGCCGTTAGTGCCGCTCTCTTTATAGTGTGGGCGCTCTCTGCTGATTGGCCCGCTGGTATGAGGGGGCTGGCGCTGGCTGTGTTGTTGCTCTCTTCTGATTGGCTCGCACTAACACTGAGAGCGGCACTAACGGCCAACGCATCAGACGCTGCGATACTTTCACCGAGAAGACTTCGCCAGCGCCACTGAAGATGTCCACCGCAGTTGTGGACGAAACGTCTGGGAAATCTTTCTTCATCAGACCACGGCATAACAGCCCGGAAAATCATGTTAGTTATAATTGTGACACCGGCCGTGAAAACCTACGTTCTTACATTCCTTCGCAAAGTTACTAACCTAGTATTTGAAATATAATTCTGCTAAATAAAAACAAGCACACACTTATTTGTGAGTCTTTGTGTAAACATTATCTGTATAAGATCCCATAGCAATTACTGCATACGGCTGCATATCACATCATATATTATAAACCGACACACACCAGCTATTAAATATTCCTTTGATTACATTTCGCCATATTTTGATCTCCGAGTTACCTCCGTCAAATTTCAGCTTTGTACAAAAGGTAGCCTACATGTTATTATATTTTATTTATTTATTTATTAATTGTCAACATCGCAATTATGGAATTGTTTCATATTGATACAGATCGAGACATGCAGTTTATATTACGCTTTAATCAGCTTACATATATAATTGCGCATGTATAAAATTTCAAGTTATTGTAGGAAATATTGTAGATCAGATGATTCTTCTCAGGATCAGAAACAAGTTTCCTTGAAAGGAAACTAGAGGGGTAAAAGGCTGTGTTTAAGGGTCGATTGCAAAATCCGTGTCTACAGCGTTACACTTCAAAATCATGGCCGTATTTTTCTCACAAAATATCTGTAGTAACACCAAGGAAGTGTTAACCATTTAGTTTAAACCTGTCATCTAATTTATTCCTATTTTTAATTATATAGAAGAAATATATTTATCACGGAAAATGTTGCTTCAGTTTTAAAATTGTCACTACATATTTTGCTTTGGAAGTGCTGATATTAAAATTATGTTCTCTATATAGACACTATAACTTTGCTAAGTTTTACCTTCCGCTTTTGAATAGCAGAACCAAGATGAACTCTAAAAGAATCAATTTACCTACTACTATATACCATAAGAACGCGAGTCCATTATAATATTTACAGATTTAATTCTATTAACTTAAATTTTTGTTAACAAATGTTGTAGGTATTAAATACGGCCTTGAAGCATTTATTTTATGAAATAATTCGTTTCATAGTTACACAATTCTGATCAAATAGCTTTAGATAAAATCATCTCTTCAATGTGTTATTAAAATGCAAAATAAGAAGACTTCAGTAACCTAAAAATCTCAAATTTATTTCAATCAGATTAAAGTAACATATTTATACAAAGTCTTTATCGTCAAATCTGTGCTATCTCTTCTTAAAGATCGGTAACAAAATTATCTCTAAAGTGACAGAAGACTACAGATAATTATTTCTCTGTGTAAGACAAAGGTCAACATATCTAACACTAGAAATGCTTAATTTTATTATCAAAACTGCTATCCTCTGGCATCATTGTTTTTCCACCCCTTTCTCCCGCTGTTTATATAAAGACAACACCCAAATGATTTTTGTTTTGTTTGTTTTTTGTATTAAGATAAAGAGCCAAAGGTTGCCTATGTTTCTAAGATAGCCCTCTTCATCAAAGTACTATGGATCCAGCCTTAGAACCAGACTTGATGTAAACAAAATATTTTGTATTCCTCCACGTTAAGTCTAAGTTTGTATCAGATGTCTTGTGTTTATAATACAATATAACGGCGTACTATTTGCATAAATAATAATAACAATAATAATAAAAACCGAAATAAAACTTGAGTTAATATTAAATTCAGTATAAGTAAAATAAAGCTCACGTTAATCTGTAGCTGCATCGCTATCAGGAAAATGTGTAATATGAGGGTCTCCATCATACGATATCCTCTCTGTCAATAATTATATTGACTTAATTTTTTTCACAAACCTAAATCCAATTTCTAGCATAATTTATTAGTGAAGGAGTATGAGGATGTAGGTGTCGCCGCTGGCTGCTTATGTATGCTCTGAATCCTGGCGGATGATTTTGAAGATCTTGTAGACGCGGATGCTGTCATCTTTCAAATGCTTGATTTAAATTTACCGCGCCACTCACGCAGTCCAAATACAATTCTATGCCTAGCGTGGCAGAAGTTAATTTCTTGGCGGATATCTCTTTACTCAGCAATTCTTTGAATAGGGCGTGTTACGCATATACCAAGCTTGTTAATGTTTTTTTTTTCTTCCGTTGTGTTTTAAGATTTACCTACTTAAAATTCTGTCAGCTCTAAGTTACAGCAGTGATTATTCTTATCTCAGAATCTTTTCGTGTTTGAAAGGTAAGATATTATTTAACTTTCACTGTAATGTTTTATTTTACTTCCGAATGTACTTGTTAACGACAAACGATATATACTTTAATCAAACATTCTACTTACACATTTGATTTGAATATTTTTGACTTCTTTTTTATTATAATAGCTAATTATTTACTTTTTTGTTTAAAATATTCAGTAATTGTTTGGTTTTTTGTGTCTCCTCTGGTAAAAAAGTTTCTAACACTCAAAAAGGTTGAATGTTATTTGCCTAAGCTTTTACCTGTTTACTAACGAATGTAAAACAAATACATTTAATTTAACAACTATTGCATGGAATAAATAACACATTAATAAAAATACCACATTTACAAACATATTACATATAAATCATGTTTCTGCTTCAATTTTCTTTCTTTGTTGTATCCTTTGTATTTTCACAATATTTATTTTACTGCCAAGTCAATCTTTTTGGTTCATTGTGTTTAACGTTATTCAATTTTTATCCTCCCGTATAGCAATGAATATAACTATAATAAATTATTTGAAACATACAAATGCTCTGGACAAAGTTTATGCCATAAAGTAATAATACCTAATCATGATACACATTGCATTTATAAATATATAATACATTAAACATTTTTATTCACTCCCTTGGATTTCTGGTTTGGCAAGTTTAGAAATTACTTCCAATCATCTTATTAATATATGCTCCAATGTGCATCATTTAAAAGAAGGAAACCTAGAATAATTGTGGACAGAATGTAAGACTTTGTCTAACATTGGTGCTTTGTTATTAAAGAAAAACTCGTGGTGCAACTTCCCACAGATATCATTTTTTGTAAAGTCGTCTGCTTTTTCTAATTCCGAGTTATGTCTGCTTCTTTTCTCCTTCGGAGAAATTTCCAGACTGTAAATAAAGGACTTAAGTATAAAATGTTAAAATCGTTGTTAATATAAATGGATAAAACGTAGACAGAGTTCACTTAGCAACTACAACCACATTTTTCTTGAGCATTATTTTGTGTTTTTTAAGAATCTGAATATGTTCTTTAGAATAATTTTAAATAGGTGCCAACTTGGCTCTTCTATGTTCAAGAGAGACACTGATTACCGTTTTTAAGAACTTATAAAAACAAACAACTTTTAAACTATTGGGAGTTACACATTATACTCATAACAATGGTAGAAAGAATCTTCAGTTATTTTGTTTAGAAAGTTTTTTTCTCACAAATATTTTTAAAACTTTTAACTTAAACCTATGGCTCACTTGCCTTATTTGCAACTGCTTATATTCAATACAACACTTAAAATAATTTCACTGTTGTTTTCACAGAAAGCCTGAGGTTATATCCTCCAGCAGTATTCATGGACCGCATGTGTACAAAACCATACACGCTCCCAACTGAGCCACCTGTCCACTTAATGCCAGGTGACCAAGTGTGGATACCAGCTTTTGCCCTGCATCGTGATCCAGAATACTTTCCTGATCCAGAGAAATTCGATCCAGAGAGATTCAGTGATGAAAACAAGCACAAGATAAATCCATTTGTGTACTTGCCCTTTGGTTCTGGACCAAGAAACTGTATTGGTAATAGTCAATTACTAAATACTTACATATATAGCTACAAAAGAAAGTTGTGCATTTCCTTACAAATGAGGTGTTTACGACGGAGAATTAGGTCGAAATATGATACGAGTAAGCAAATGGCACTTACTTAGCAATTTCATAATATACTTTATTTACAACCATAAAAATAATACAGCTATCTAAACAATTTCAAATACGAGAACCACGAATTTTTCAAATTCAGTGTCTTAAACAGAAAACTTTCTCTTTAAGACACGCTCGTTGTGTGTATTATTCAATTGTTTATATTCAACCTGGGCCCTAAACTTAAATCTCAATATACGTTTTCATTTTGATATCGCTAAACTGTTTATTGTGAATTTTTATGGTTTGCAAATAAGGTTAAGCAAAAATTCGATATCGAGATTTCAGTGGAAGTATCTGTTTTGAAGCCCCTCGGTCCAAAAAGAAAGGGAAGTAAAAGCACTTTTAGAGAAAGGTGTGCGTGCGTGCGTGCGTGCGTATTTGTGTGTGTGAGAGAGAGAACAACATAACACAACATAGTATTTATGTTCAGTAGCTTCGAAACATGCGACATGAAGATTTTTAAGAAAATCTCCCACCCCAGACTATCCTTTACACGTAAGATTTTTCAAATTGTTTATTTTCTAAAAAAATGGCTAAGGATTTTGATTAAAATAGCATATTAAAATACTTACATGAAAAATAAAACATATATCTTGAATTTTCTGGGAATAACTTATGAAGTCCTTTTCATTCGGAAGGAATTTTATATAATCTTGTATAACTGGTAAACGTTGAGCGATAGACAAAAACGTCTACACACAAGTTAATAGATCACTTTAAAACACACAGTTTATTTCAAACAACTTTTTGTGGCAGGAGCCATTTCCGAGATATCCGTTATTCGGTTCGCATTCTTCAATACTTTGTCATTCTATAAAGTCCTGTCGACAATCAGTTGTTTTCGCGATGTCGTGGAAACAGTACGGCGTTTTATGGCCAACTTATACGACCAGTCCTTAAACATTTGACTATCGCTGTTCCCTTTGTATCTAACAAAATGTGTAATTTAACTATGTCTGTAAATGTTTATCTCGATCAAAATGAAGTAGATAGAAAAATAAACTTTAGTAAAAATAATTAGAGGACAGAGTAAGTCATGGGAATGTAACACATTATGAAGAAGTAGTTTGTTATAGGAGTTGATGTTAGCCCCACGTTTGGGCGTCAATTTGAAGTAGGTTGTATTGAAGGAGTTGTATCGTATTTCAACTGTTGAGGAGCCGAACTTGTAGTAGTCGCAACCGCACGTATAGTACCCGGTTTCCGGTGGCCTTCGCCCCAAATGTACTTTCAGGTGGCCTTTGCCCCAAGTTTTTTAAAAAAAAATATTAACTTTCTAATTTAACTGTTTCTTTAAATATTTAATATTTATGTTTCGGCTGCGTCAGTATTTGTTAGAGACATGGAAGTCTTGGTAGGGTTGTGATACGACTAAGAATGTAGGCTTACACAGATTTTAATTTCTAATTCACTCCTTTTTATTAATACTTGATACGACTTAAATAACACTGCACTGGTACAGAGAGAGCTGTGAGATGTTTTTATTAAATACTTGCACTTTTTAATACGTAAACTATTTTTCGTCTCACACGAATACGTATTATATATCTCTCGAGGACGCATCACGCATCCGGTTACAGTAACTGTCTGCAGGCAACTGAATTGATTTCAACCGTCTAAACTTGTAAATTTCTGTTTTTCAAGTCTCTGATTGGCTAATCCTACTCCAATAGAATACCTGCATTTAACTAAAGCTTTTTCTGGTTTGGCTATTTTTAAACTGTCACTAAAATTACATTATTGTTGCTCCAAGAATCACAAGTAGTACAGTTAAACTTTCTTACTCATTATTGTCTCAAAGTTACCTCATTGTTACCTCTTTGTTAGCAACTTTTGACCTATTTCTCACAGCTCCTACATTATTAAATTACGTGATATATTCACATAACATTATGGAACTTGTATACAATAATATAAGCATATGCAATAACTGTTACTACATTTTCCAAACTACCACATACACACACTGCTTCAAGGCGGGCCGTTATTGAATTTACACATTATATAACCAGACTGAAATCATTTAAGTGTTAAAAATACTGCCTCAATTAAATGCTTATACCTCTGGAATTTTCATCTCTCACTACACTTGAATGAACACCCTTCCTCTCATAAAACCATCGCACTTCAGCCACAAGTTGCGTGAATATCTATTCTTCCACGCTATGTCAAAATTACTTATTCTGATTTACAATGTTGAAATGTGTTTAAAATTGTGGACAGATATGTCATTCGTCACAATATAAACTTATGAATATCGATTGTTCTGTTCTGTGAAAGGTAAATTTAGAGGGCTTGTTAATAATAATTAGTTTAAGCTAAAGAGAATTTCTATGCTAAATTTCTTCTTCGCGCAGATGTAAAACACCAAGTGTAACATAATGTCACAAATATTTTTCTGTGATTTTTAGTGTTATATTATTGTGATGTATTTATTAGTTTAAACTATAAATGTTCTAATATTATAAACCTTGTGATGTATGTTGGAAAACATATAGTGTGGAAAATAGCTACTGATGTTTTAAATTTCGTTTTTCGTACTACACATTTTTATTTGATAATAAACAAATTGCAACATAGTCTGGAAGATAATATCTTTCTGCGTTTTTATATTTAAAGTTTGTGTAGTCCTGCCTATAAAGTGTAATTGCTGCTCTTTTCATTTTATTCATCTCTTTAACTACAGCTATAAGTCCCTGGGACCGGTAGAAGGAAATTATTATTTAGTTTCTCACATTAAATAAGAGCCTTGTATAGAACAAATTGCTTTAGAAACTTGTATAATATAGTTATGTTCAGTAATTTATTTGAATAGTAGCTTTCAAAACACTCTCCCGCCCTTCCTCTCTCTCTCTCTCTCTCTCTCTCTCTGAACATAACTTATTCAACCAATGGCTTTGGCCATGGTATTGACAAACCTCCCAGGTGAAAAATTCATTCTTCGCTAAATTTTACAAGGGCATGAACTAAATATAAAATGTATTTTATAAAAGATAAATTAGTGCATTGGTTTATATTTTTGTCGCTCTATATTTCAAGCTCATATAATGACTTTTGAAATATTTCTATTCATCTTCTCAATTATATATATTTTAAACTTCTCCTGGGGATATTATTAAGCTCTAGGATTTTAGCACTGATAGATTACGTGCAGTTTATTTTTTTCTTTAAATCATCCAAATTCATTTATCGCATTGATGGACATTCGTATAAAAATACAGTGCTCATTATTCACGTTGTGCATATTTCAAGTCTTTCTGCATATATTCCACATTTCTGGATACTTTGGAGCAAATTTTCAGGATTTGTATGCATAAGTACATAGTGTTCCCATGTTTTATATGAATTGTAACAAGTAAGTGGTTCTTTGTTGATTACAATATATGTCGTTCTGTGTTTTATTAATTTTATTCCAATAGGTTTTATAGAAGCCGTGTCCGGTTAAATAACATATTAACCGCTTTTGTTGGATAGATATGTCTTAATTTTAACCGTTCTTAAATGTTGTGAAATAAAAATAAAAGCTCTCCTTCCTTTATCAATACTTTCCCATTATTGCTGCCAACTTGACTTTAAATTCTGTTATACTTCCGTTATGGTTTCACATATTTTCCCCATTTATATCCTTGATCTTATTTAATTCACCTTTCTTCAACCAAAAAGTTTCACTCCTCAATTTTGACCACATTCCTGTGGACACTAATAATGCCATGAGGTGCAGTGTTAAACTGCCCCTGTAAATCTTAGTACGACAGTGTCCCAGAAGTACCCGACTTAAGAAAGAAAACACAAAAATGTTGGGAAAAACCATTTTTATTTCTCTACATAATCTCCTTTCAGTTCGATATACTTTTCCCAGTGGTGTTCAATATTTCCAATACCTGTTTATACTGAGAACCATCGAGTTCTGCAAAATAGCCCTCAACTGTAGACTCCAGCTCTTCACTGTTGGCAAATCTTTTAGCACCAAGCTATTTCTTCAACTTTGGAAATAGAAAATAATCAGAGGCGGCTAAATTTGGTGAATAGGGTACATGAGGAGGCAATTCGAACTTCTCATTAAATGCTATAACATATTTCCCTTAATTTTAATAATAAGGTTACTTATAATTCTCTTGTGCGGTTGAGCGTAACTAAACTGTGTTCAACTACATCAGTTATTGGATGCCTTATCTTCCTCAGCTGCCTTTTGTATATCCTAAATAATACACCGACTCGCTTCCGAAGCACACCAATCAGCCGGCTTCTGGCCATTACAGCAATGCTTCTCACGTCTCGATTCGCAATTAGTTTTCGTATATCATTCATTTGTATCTAACTGCAAGGGATGACTAACTGCTTCCTGCCCCTTTTAAGTAACTGACAGCTCTTCTCTCAGAAACTTCTATCGCGAAGTATTCAGCCGCCCTTATGTCAGCATGAACACTGAAATGTTCTTTGAGCTAAATCGCCAACTGTCCCAATAATGGTTTCAACAAAGCGTCGCGGTAGCCATTTTTACTGCATAACTATTTGATGTTTAGTGCAATGTGCTTTTGAGCTGTTGCTGTATTCTTCATAGAGAAAAAAAACTGTTCCAGGAAACCCAGTATGATTTACTGCTCTTTTACACACGTACATTTTTGCATAGTAGTATTACTTCGAGAAAATTATCATGATATAGCAGTTTAGATTACTTTTCTAAGTTTAGGGTGTAAAACAGAAATAGTACTTGTAGATGCTCTAGTCCCTATAACTTCATAAACAAATGGAACTAATTATCGTCATCAAAATACTTCAGCTTCGAATAATAGAAATTAAGTTTTCATTGGCTGCATTACTATCAATGGATGTCAATTCTATTTAATGCCAAAAACTTGTAAATCATACATTTTACTAATCACCACATCTAAATTCTCCCCTCATGGATGAAAATACGGAATCATACGTATATTTTCAGTTTGATTGTCAGTATTTTAGATACTAAAATTCTATAACAGCTTCTATAATTAGCTTTGTACCCAATCGATAAAACAATGTCAAAAGTATAATTTAATTATTTCAGGAAAGAAAACAAAAGTGATGGCCTTTATTGGCAAATACCCAGCCCAATCAAAATTACTCCTAAAAAGCTTACTAGAACAAGTGAAATATTTTAACTACCTCGAATGTAATATTTCATATGAATATGTAAGTGATTCAAAACAAAAAGTATATAAATGTCAACACATATGTGACACTATAAAACGAACATTAAAAAACAAAATGAAAAAGAATAGATACGATATTAAACTTTTATAAAACTATGGCAGTGCCATTATAGCTTATGGATCCGAGACCTGGCCCATAAATAGGGAGGATAAAAGAATAATTGAAACGATTGAAATGATTTTTTTTAGGTTAACGGTTAAAGATCATATTAAGAGAGAAACAATAGAACAATTAAAATACTTAATTTAGTGATAAAATCAGAGAATACAAAATGAAATGGAAAGAACCACTACCTCTCAAATGTCAGAGGAAAGACTGACAAAAGAGGGCTTGCATGGCCCATCTTAAAGATTGATGATGTTGATGATATTTTAATCACTTCACTTTATAACTCAGACTTTACTAGAAGAAGAGAAAGGCAGTTCAGTTCCTCAAGATTAAGTGACTAAGTGACTACAGAAAACGTAGTTGGATCAAAGGATGCTTTTAGTGAAATGCAAGATACGTGGTCTAAAATGTATGACATTACACAAAAATGTAGGACATTATATAAAAATGTTAAATGTAGTAACATTAAAATCTAAACCTAAATTATTACTTCGTACGTAGGTTTTATGCTTTAAGTATTCATATAAGTAACAGTAGCTGTCAAAGTGACGTAACAATTACACTTGTGTGAAACATATTTTATATAAAATATCTGCCTTTGATATAAAATCATGACATCCTACATAATATAAATGTTTAAAGTAATATTTCATTACAACAAAACTTTTTATTTTGTTAATCAATGGCCTGTTTCTTTCGTATGTCTACTATGCTGATCTCAGAGGAAAAACCTCTCTCAACGTCAGCTTTGAGTGAAGGAATACCAAAGTAATTCTACTATTTTCTACAAATATTTCTCGAGTTACTAAGCAATTTCAAACTAAAGAATATTTACATTCCTTAGAATGTAGGGCATTCCAGACTATTCAGAAATTCCTCCCGGACGCCGGACAAAAGGTAAAAGTGTAGGCATGTCCGGTATTTTGCAGACGTCTGGTAACTCTATCGTATAACTGCAGTTAAGAGTTAACATTGAGCTTCAGAGAGTTGAACTGAGTAGTGTTCACCTAATTATTAAAATACTAAGAGTTTTACATTTCACTTTCTGATTCCCTTAAATTAATAAAATATAATAAAGACTTCTTTCTGTGTATTTATTATTTACAAATTTGCTTCCACAATTGTTTTTCAGGTAACCGATTTGCACTTATGGAATCCAAGTTAGCCGTAGTTCATATTCTGTCACATTTCAATTTGAAAGTTGTTCCTAAGACGCCCATTCCAATAAGAATAACAAGAAAAGGACTAAATATGACAATTGATGGAGGATTTTGGTTGGGACTACAACTACGAAATTCTACAGCGTAGAGCATCTAAACCCATGCTGCTTGCTGGAGAATGAAAGCAGTTTTCGTATATTATCGTTTTGTACGATATTAGCTTTAAGAGTTTATACTGATATTGTCGCATTGTTTCATTCTGCATTGACATTAATTTGTATTTTAATCACGAAAGGTTTTCTAAAAAATATTTGTGATTTTTATACTATCTGATTTCTTATTCTCATTTCCATTAAAGTATTCGTTTCTTACTCAAACTGTTATTATTTTGTGCATTCCTTAAACCATTCCTAATTTCATTCATACCTCTTTATGTTATACCTATACACCTTTTCCCTTTTAACCTCTTCCAGTGTTTTAATTAATTCAAGACTTTATCAATCCTAATATACACAATATAGATACATTATTCATTATGGAATGACAGCAAGCAATCAGGTCTGACCAGTAATCTACCATATAAAAATAGGGAAGAGGGGACAGATTGGAACATGGCTCTTGTTAAAGCCCTTAGTCATAAAATTGCAGCAAAATGCAAACATACTATTCCTTGTCTGCAAATGCACGTCCGATGAAAGCGACAATCTTTTATGACATAAGCTGTGATTTATGCTTTGAATACTCGATGCTCAAAGTTATTTGTTATATACTCAAATTCTAAAAGCGCACTACTTGCAATAAACAATCTGCCATCAACCCATATTCTTACACAAGAAATTCAATCACTACTTCATAGAGCCAATAAGCAAGGAAAGCTAATGTCTTTAGTATCGATTCCATCCCACATCGGAATGCAAGGCAACGAATTGACCGATCAAGCAGCAAAAGAAGTCACTAAACATCCACTAAGTGACCCAACTATAACTACACCAGCCCATGATGTTATCTCAATCATTAAAAAGAAGCTCTTCCAACAGTGGAAGGCAGGATGGCTTGACTCCACGAGAAGCAAACTCCGTGATATAACATCGAGTTTTTCGACACATATTCCCAGTAATTCTCTTTCCAGACAAGATCAGGATGTAATATCCCAATTGAGAATGGGCCATACCAAGATCACGCACAGTTACCTTCTTTCAAAGGACCAACCACCCACCTACCACCAGTGTAACATACTGTTAACGACGAAACACATAATCGTGGAATATCCACAACACGATCAATGGAGACAACACTACCAGATACCCAATGATTTACAAACAGCACTCAAGTATTCGATGTACCCTAAGATAGTTGAAGTTTTTAAAACTATAACTTTATATATAAGTATATAATGGTCAATTTGAATAAATTATAGTGCCACAATTTTATACTAGTTCATTGTAATGGTCCAAAATTTCCAGTATGTTTAATAATCCCATTGTTTATTGTTAAATATTTATTTTAAACGTTGTAAAGCCACGATATGACCAATATGTTAAAGCGACTATAAACTTTCAAAATAAAAAAAAGGTTGTAGTAGAAGGAAGCCATGAAGTTGTTTTTCCCGCAGGTTAGTAAATATTCACTTCATGGGGAATTTTTATTTCTGGGTACATATCCAATATTAAATAGCTTTTAAATATTTTGTTTGAAAGTGCTTTTAAATGGCTTTATTCCTTAGTATTTGAAGTATTTTAATTCCTTATTCTTGATCGCTATATCGAGCTTCCATTAAAACAAGTAGCCCAGGGGCTCAGTGGCACAGTGATAATAACAGGCAGTTTTATGTTGAAATTGTTTTTCGGACATTTACGATTAATTTGCGTACATTGTTTGATTTTATTGTTGAAATTTAAGTGATTAATTAACTTTGGACTTTATATCTTACTTTAAAGATCTGTTGATATGTTTAAAAAACGTTACCCTGTGTTAGGTGTTTTTACTATGATGGATCTGCAATTATGTATCTGAAGTGATCTTAATAACTTAATCATGATACTTGTATTTAATACATTATTTAAAATACACATTTTCCATTTAAACAACATGCAGCCAACTTACCCCACAGCCTGTGCCAACCTGCGTCCTAGATGGGGTAAGTTGAATCACTACGTAATGGTTTGAAAAGTTGAAAAATTTATTTAAATGGCCGTAAAGTAATGACGCAATTATTAATAGATACTGTTAAAGAAACTTATAGAATAGTACTATGTCAGGATTAGCTGAAATATTACTGTATTCAAACAAAATTAAACAAAATTTGTGTCAATTTGCCGCCCTACTTTATCAAATTTAGTGTATGCTACCACATTTTTGTTTAAACCATAAATAGATTTGTATTAAATTTTCCAAACTGAATCGCTATTTAAAGGTTCTACATCACTAAATTTGGTTTGGGGAGCGTGGTCCTTTCATCCGAAACACAGTGTGTAGGGCTAGGCATATATTAAAAACTTAATTTTATGTATTATTTCTAAGAGGGAAATTCGAAAATGATTTACCAGTGTTTTCTGGATGCATCGTTCATTACACATCGAATCTATCGACATACTCACCGACGTCAGTGCATCGTTGTCATATTTTGGAAACTTCATAATGCCGAATCATTCTTTGGTGGATCCTGCACCATAGGTAGAGACAGCCACAATATGAAGAAACTTTTATCGAAATAAGAAATATATTTGGCTAAAACATCCAAATTATGAACACACATTTTTAATGCCCAAATATATTCCACCCCTAAACAGTGTTGTATGGATTGGTATTATTATTTTGAAAAACCAAGAAGAATTGTAGTTAAATCCATGCACAACAATAGAAATACAAAACATCGTATTGATCTTATAATCTTTCAGCATCATGAAATGCTTACGCTAAGATAACAAAATTAATCACTGGTTATTTTGGCTTCACCTAATATTAATTTCACTAAAATTAGTTTTAAAAACTACGACTAAAAGTAGCATCGACTGTGTATTGCTTTCTACGATTGAAAAGTTTACTCCATATCGCATACGAGAGTGGACACATGCTCGTATCTGCTACGCCTTTTATTTTAATGTTTGCTAGTATTTCACTGCTCTTATCTTCATGCACCTTACTTACTTGACAGAGACTAAAGTACAGTGTGCAGCAGTAAATCAAATTTGGTAGAAATGGCTTTACCAAATGTCCCTAGAATTTCAGCCAGTAATTCCTCAGACCTTCTGTATACTGGAGTACTGTATGCAGCTTTCTGTGGAAAAATGTCCACGATGACGCGTGTATTAACGGAGAGGAAGGGAGAAAAACTGCACAAAATATTAATATAATGTTTAATTTTAAATAGGAAAAATCATCACCACTCTAGTTGGAATATATATTTTGCGCGTCTCTAGCCATGGCACTTGGCCATTCTATAACGCAATGTCTTTCGCCAAATGGCAACTATACAGCCTTCGTTTCGACACATGGCCATGTTACGGGGAATTGCTTGCCCTCCACTGCGCTTATTCGCATTACATAATAATTTGTAAACACATTTAATCTTCCCTTTCAAAATCAGATTTTACTGTCACATATTGCACAATTTTTACTTTCTTCGTTTATATTCGCATTAACAATGAACTGTATGGAAACAATTTTCCAGAAGCTGCATACAGCACCCCAATATGCAGAATATCTGAATTAGCTATTAATTATTAGAATTAGTTGAAATTTCAGGGCCAGTTGGTAAAGCCATTTCCATAACATTCGTTATGCTGCTTGGAAAATACTCCATTGCACTACACTCAGTATCAGTAAGGTGTTTCAAGGTAAGAGTACTGAAATATCAGCATATATTAAACTACTAAAGAAGTAAAGCCGTTGGACCCGTGTAATCTTTAATTTCACGTAAAATAATCTCATACGTTGAAAGAGGTATTTTGCTCTGATAAAAATTGTCGGCAATTTCGCGCTTGTAGCGTACTGCTTCTCTCCCATGGCGCTGTCTATGGACGGTAAGCTAGTCACCTGACATCATATGCGCTTATAGTCGGAATTAGTGGCTGTAAAATTCACCTGATTATAGAATTCACCGCTAGGGTGTCCCTATAACCAAAGGAGCGATAGAAATTAATTAAACTAAACATATCACAACAAGAATACCTATGTTCCCATTATTACATCATGTGTTGCAAGGCAAATTCTTCCATTGCACAAAATAACACTAACAGACGATGTAAACTTAGCCATAAAATTGTGAAGATACTAGAGGTGCATTGTAATTAGTGTTAGGTTCAAAGTAACCAACGATTTCAGTACAACGATTTTATGGCGCTGAAACATCATAAAACAATAAATCATTGTTGTGTACTGCATTTCATTTGTTATATTGTGATAATTGTGACGAATATAATTATACATTTTGAGCTATACATGTAACTAGGATAACAGTCAACTGTTAATTACTATTATACTACTAAAGAAGTAAAGCCGTTGGACCCGTGTAATCTTTAATTGCACGTAAAATAATCTCATACGTTGAAAGAGGTGTTTTGCTCTGATAAAAATTGTCGGCAATTTCGCGCTTGTAGCGTCCTGTTTCTCTCCCATGGCGCTGTCAATAAGTCTCTAAGATAGCTAAGAGCTCATAGGAAAGCTACTCTACCTCTGCGGTCTTGTAATTAAAATACCGCGTCTAAAGCGTTCGATTCCCGGCACCGCAGGGAAATTTTTCTTTAATGCAAATGATTCCTGTAATGTGGTTTTATTATAGAAATTAAAGTAGCGAGTTCAATGAAAGTCCTTGAAGGCTTATACTCGGAACAAAGGAAAAAATCTTATGTGTTACACTCACATGACTTTCTCTACTCTTGTACAAACTATTTTTACAAACTCTTATTCTCCATCTATTTCATATTAATCGAGATAAACATTTGCAGAAACGATCTTTTGACATGCAAAGAGAATTACATTTTACACATAGCGACCAGTTCTAAAAATATTTGACTATCGCTTAAGGCGTACTATGTTCCCCTTGTTTTGTATTTGCAAGGTCAATATAGAAATACAGTAGCCTTTAAGCATCGACATAAGTAGTATAAGTCCCGGATGAGCCAATTGGCTTAACGATAATCCTGTCGCTAGGGGCGCTAGTGTCGCTAGTGTCGCTGCGTGCGACGGCGGCGGCGGGAAGTTTGAAAAGCGCCCTGAGCGGGAGGATTATCGTTATTGCAATTGGCTCATCCGGGACTGTTTTCTTTATTTATAATTTGAATACAGTACATTGGATAAAGATATGTACATATAGTTTTGATTAACATGATGTATTATTTGCTTAACATATGAATACATAGTTTGAGAATAACATAATGGATTATTTGATTACAGGAGATTAACATATGAATACAATAAATGGACAATATAAGAAATATTAGGAGAAAAAAAGCACATTAAAATTCATAGTTTGTTGAGGCACTAGGACACACAGATTTCGCGCACAACAATGATTTTAAAGTACGTGGTGCACTTTGAGTCCTCGTCATCGCTGCTGCTGCTATCGACGGTAAATTGGTGGATAGGTTTGGTGATGCAGGTGACGAGCAGGTGAGAGAAACTTTCGTTGACGAACTCGGTGAAGGTTGGTATATAGATGGGGATGGTAAATTCGTTGTAATGGCTGGTTGAGAAGCATCCTGTGGATGTGACTTTGTTGGTTAGAGCAGGAATGTTGCTGTTGCCGAGGTATATGATGCATAGTGCGTCTTGTTGATGCTGGTGCACTTTGGTAGGTACGCATTTGACGTGGACGGCTGAGCCCCTTGGACGTCGAGTGTGATGGTGACAACTCTGCTGTTGCGGAAATAGGAGTTGGAGATGCAGAGGATACGGATAGGTGAAGCTGCGTTGAGAATGAGTTGTAGGTTAAGATTGTTCCCCGCGGGGACGGGATAGGTTTCGTCGGACATTATTTAGGGTTATATGGGGAGAACGTGACGATGTGACGTTTGAAACCGCTGCGTAGTTTTTCCTCGCCTGCGTATATGATGCAGAATGAGGTAGAGTTGAGTTTGTTGATGAGTTCTGGAGAGGCTTTTGCAAATCTTGTTGGTAGGAAAACTTCTGTGTCGTTGTCGAGTTTGGCGACGAGCTTTGTACCGTGAACGGTGTCGATTGTTTTGACGCCGACGACACGATATGGTACGTGCTGTTGAAGCGTAGATACGCTGAGAGTGTGGGCGCTGCTGGAAAGTTCTTCTAGCTCTTTAAGGACGTCCTGTGACATTATGACGGCACAGATGGCAGTTTTTGATAAACGAGGGAGGACCGTCTATATGAGTGGTTTGATGAGGAAGGTTGTAGTGTTGTTTACACCTGCGATAAGGTGCGCAAACTACCTGTGCGTCTGTGGGAAGTTGGTTCCACACAAAGTCGACGTCGCTTGGGGGATAACGTTCGAAGATGTATATGCCGTTCTGCAGCAGCACTTGGCGTTCCCTGGGCAGTAGCAGGTGGATTCTTCGTCCGTTATCGAGATACCGAAAGAGCACGATGAAGCAGTTCATGTGGTGTTTCTAGCGGAGTACCTTCGAAGGAATTGTTGAATTTGCTTGTTGAGATGATCGAGGTCTTCGTAGAAACCGAGTTGACACTGCGTGCACAGGCGGGTGAGACGGTGCTTAAGTTCGCAGCTGCACGTTTGGTGAAAGCAAAACGAGCAGTGGAAGTCTTTACACGACGGTCCTGGCATTCCCCACGGCTGGCTAGCACCGAATGAAGGGGAAAAGAATGCGCGTGCATAAATATAACCCAACTGCCGGAAGCAGGAAATCACTGGTGGGGGAAAAGTTCGTTGGAGATTTACCACATCAGGGGAAGCACTGATGGGGGAAAAGTTCGTTGGAGAAACACCACATCAGGGGGAAGCAGTGGTGGGGGAAACGTTCGTTGGAGGTTGACTACATACGCCGGAAGCGCTTAACGATTATTGCACAACATCCGCAGGAAAAACACTGTGTCCGTTGATTTAACGGTTTTCGTCTTGGAGGAGAACTCTGTTTTGAACGGTGCTGAACATGCAAACGACCACATCAGGGGGAAGCACTGGTGGGGGAAAAGTTGGTTGGAGAATTACCACATCAGGGGAAGCACTGGTGAGGAAACGTTCGTTGGAGGTTCACTACATCTGCCGGAAGCGCTTAGCGATTATTGCACAACATCCGCAGGAAAAACACTGTGTCCGTTGATTTAACGGTTTTCGACTTGGAGGAGAACTCTGTTTTGAACGGTGCTGAACATGCAAACGCCGTGAATGTGATCGGGTATGATATAGGATGCTTCGCGACCCAAATGCGCCGCTAAGCACGTGCCGTAGCACATGGGGTTTTCGTTTAACATTTGCTGCATTTTGTCTGTGGAAATGTATTGCTGTTCGTAGAAAACGATGTATAAACCTCTTGCGGGCACACATTGGAACCACTGATGTTGTACGTCTTCTTTATCTGCTTTGAACTGGATATCGTTGAAGCACATGTTAGATAGCACAAAATGAATTTTGGTTTCGCAGCTGTGAACTCTGGCGGAGACGGATTTTCCGTCGTAGGTGCTGTCGACGAAGCGAAGTGCATAAGGTGTATTTTTATAGGGGTGACCGTCCACCTCGTAGTTTTTAAACATCTTACTGTCATGGTAGTACACCGACAGGTAATTTCTGTAACCCATGATGCGGGAGCGAAGGGCGCGAGATGTTTGCGTGAGGTGCGGTTGGAACGCTGGTAGAAATACATGCGCACTAAGGAATATTTTGTGAGATGCGCAGTGCGAAATGGGTGTTGAGGAAATGATGAACCTCGAGGAATGTTCTAAAATTGGTGCACCGTATGTACTTGGTGAACTGCGTGAAATTCATGTTATGTAAGGGAACGTTGG
Source organism: Deroplatys truncata (assembly GCA_030765065.1). Taxonomy (NCBI): domain Eukaryota; kingdom Metazoa; phylum Arthropoda; class Insecta; order Mantodea; family Mantidae; genus Deroplatys; species Deroplatys truncata. Next base: position 139,909,079 of record CM060986.1, read on the forward strand.
AGGCATGGTTGTGAAGCATGTACTTGTGGTATGCCATGATTTGATTTTGCACGTCCGTCTCTTCCTTCTTTTTGTGATACATGATGTCGGTAATGATGCGCTGCAGGGTATGCAACACGTGCCATTCTTGTTGGTTGAGCGCAACGGATGCGCCTTGCGGTTCTTTGAAAACGAGCTTTAGCTTTCCGAACACAAACTTAAACACGATGGTGACGCTGTCGCTGAACTGAAATTGCTGTAGACGTCCCTGTGGGTCATTCAAGCGTTTGTGAATGATGGGGATGGCTTCGACGAGTTTGTGCCACTGCGAGGAACTCATGACGACTGCGTTGTGCTGTCCACATTTGGCAATGGTGACGACGAGATGGTGCGGCGGCTGGGGGGAGAATCCCACACTGACGAATTTAGTTTGTTGCGGGTTGAGGAAGTAGATATCCGCCAGAGGACCCACAACTGCACTGTGTTGGAACTGTGCTGGCGGAGCAGGGCTGTCGGGATGCTGTTGGAGGTCGAAGATGGGTAGTTTCCTTTTTTCCCCGGGTTTTGAGGTGGTCGGGGTTTGACATCCGGTTATACTGGAACACACAAAACAATAATAATAATAATAATAATGTGAGGGATAGAGAGAGATAAACGGGATAGAAAAAAGCAAGCTAATACATAGGTGCGGACCTACCTGGTCGGCGTGCTGCATGGCAGCATGACTGTATCCGCGTGCTGCATGGTACACTCTGAATGAGGCGAGCGGCACCGTGACGTTGCTTTTTATATGAGCAGGAGCGTCTTCTGAAAGCACGTGCAAGACGATGGATTAGCTTAGATGTGCTGAATAGTGACACACACACACACACACACACACACACACACACGTATTCACCTTCAAGGGTTGACAAGTTTGCTGAGCGTCAGAGCACTTTGCGCGGCATGCGTCTTTGAACGTTTTGCGAATGACGACATCATTATGCGCGTGATTGCTGACGTGAAATTTTGAGAAGAATGTATGCTTAGGTAAGCCGGAGCAGCGGTGGGTGAGGTAGGCGATGACGTAATGACCGCAAGTGGTGCTGTCGAAACCTTGCAGCCTTCTGGCGTTGGTGGACCAACGCGTCCCGCAGACCGAATTTAAGAACCGGAGAAAATGGGGCGAAAGCGGTCCTATGCCGTAACTGTCAAAATATTCTGCATGCGAGTTTTTGTCCACAAAGATGCAAACCCAGTGTTGCCCGGATTTGGTGCTGGGGTCGGTGTTAGCCACTAGCGCCAAGGGAGGCGTTCGAATGCCGTGAAGTACGGGTAGTTTATCGCAGGGGTAGACGCCTAAAAAGTGAGAGCGCGTAGAGGGGCATGTCGATAGAAAACGTTGAATTTGAAAGGTGTTCATGATACCAAAATGGATCGGTTGGCGTCGATTTCGACCGTGCGATGTATTTCCGCTAGCAGCAGAAGTATGACCGGTTCTGTCAATTTATCGGCAAAACCGATGCTTATAGAGACGGTTCCGTGGCGCTGACCCGAGATGTGAGACTCGTTAGCGCTCATGTCTGCAGTGAGATCGAAAACCATTATCGTATACCCTTGCGGGTAGGTTTCTCTGGAGATGGAGTGTCCCTCGTCCTTGAAATGAATGCCTAAGCCGTCCTGCAGGGTTTGAAAGCATTGCAAATAGTGTCCCTTTGTAAAGTCGGGTTGCAGAGGTTGGGAGGGAACGGGTTGCCCGTTCACGCAGAGCTGAAAGAAGTTCATTTTAAAATGTTTCAAGTTGTACGGATTTGAGTTAAAATGGCCGGAATAGGCCTTGTCGGTGACCATGGCTACTACCACTCTCCCTCCTTGGAGCTTGCCCTACGCACACGTCGCTAAACGTCATTGCCCTGGACTCCTTGGGGATGCTGAGAGCGTGAAAGCTGACGTCTTTGAGATGGTACTTTGCGTTGCCCTTTGCGAGCACGGCCTGGTGCGCGAGCTTTATGGTCGGCGAGGGCCGCACCGATTTTAAGCGCAGCGTGGCAGACACGATGTCGGCGTACCCCTTAAAGGTATCTACGTCGGAAAACAGATAAAACTGGGGAGAGGCGGGAGTGAGCTTGACGGTCATGCTAACGTTGTTCAAAAGCAGCTTCTCCTGTCTAAAAAGAGCGTTGGACAGAGGACCGATGAGCTGTACGACCTTGCTCCCTTTGGTAAACCCCTGACGCCACTGAAAACCCGCATTGGCGATAAAAGTGTCCATGATGCCTGCCGTGTCCTTTCTCCAGAGGGTAGATTCTAGTTCGGTGTTCATGGCATCTTCGGAGTAATTGAGAAGCGTCTCGAGGTAGGTTCTATAGGGGTAACAGACTTGCGGCATGGAGACGATGACGTTATTGAGGGTTACCTCCATCTGTTGAAACAGGGAATTTAAGGCGTTGTTGACCAGAGTGGCGTTAGCGTCAGCGTTTAAGGCCTCTCCTTTGTCATCTACAATGCGCACCATGAGTTCGAGTACGACGTAGGTCAAGTCTAGGTAATGGTCCGCATTTCCGGAATAATGAAAGGTGATGGGGGCATTTTTCATTAAAGTGTTTTGAGGGTTTAGGTATAGGAACCGTGACTCCTCGATGCTCATCTGAACCGGTACCTCTGTAAAGAGGTCCAGTTCGGAACTCATGTGGACGGCCGCGTCTGCCATTACGAAAATACGTCTTGCACCTTACGCCTACCTCGTTTCAGCTTGGACTGCTTGCTCTTTTTGGATTTGCTCGGTTTTATTCTCTTGAGGCGCCTGGCGCCGGAACCGAGCATGGCATCGAGCTTTTCGTCGGCGTTTCGCTTTAAATTGTATCCGGACTCCTTGAACCTCCGTTGGAGCGCTTGCTTTGGCGCTGCTCCCGCCACAGTCACATCGGACAGAACGTGAGCGCCCGCCTTTAAGGCCTCCTTTCCGACTGCTTTTGCTCCGCTCTTTAAAAACGGTAGCAACCTTCTGAAGAGTCCTCCGAGGGCTGAAAAGAGACCGCTGCCTCTTTGGTAGCGCTTGCTCCTGTAGAGAGTGAAATCGCGATGGTGGAACGCGCCGCCGGTCTGATTGAGGTAGTACCGCGTTACGGCGTGCACGTCCATTACGCCTTGTTCGGACGAAAAGCGAGAACTATAGTAGAGGAAAATCCGTCGGCGAATGGCAAGAGATCGCCGTAACCGTTCCTTAAATCTATGTTGACCGTCTTGAAGTCTTGCTGAATCAAGGGTACCCAATTTTGGGGAAAAAACGTCTTTTCGTCGCTCATGTAAGTGTTGTTGCTTCTTTCGTATTCCACGGCCGCGCTCTCTATGACTTGGGCAAAGGTGTCGCCCACGACTTGCGGGGACACTAGATTACAATAGATGAACATTTCGTAAGGAAACCCCATATAAGGATCTACGGGGTGTTTAGCAGCTTTTTCGAGAATGACGTTGACGTAGGGTTCGAAACCCAACATTTTTGCCATAGCGGGCGTTAAGAGCAAACTGTGGATGCGGTGTAGAGGTCCCGGAGGGTCCTCCAATTTTGAAACGTCTCGTTTGGGTCTGACGGAACGAGCCGCCGCGGGTTTCTGCTCCCCCGAAGCCCGGTGCTTCGGTTTCGGTTTCGGCTTGGGTCTCTGGTGGGGCGCATCGTTGAGAGCTTCGTATTCGCCGACCGCGTACGGTACGACCGTGCGCGCGACATTTTCCACAAACCCGTCGAACGGAATGTCGGGTAGTGGTTCGGGATGGGCGACGGCGGCATTCACGCCCACCGTCTGCTTGCGCTCGTCGAAGAGGAAGAAGTTTTCCACGTGCAAGTGTTCGAGTAGAACGGCGTTGACGAGGTTCACCAAGACTTTGGGATTGTGCACGATGCCTTGCGGCATTTGCAAACTGAATTTGGAATGCGTGGGGAGGAGCGTCATGGTGTACTTGGTGCCCGCCAGACGGGCATCGTCTGGCGAAAGGTTATAAAATTTCACCGGATACCTGACCTTTTGCAGGGCGACCTCCCATTCTCCCTGCAGAACGATTCTCTCGGGCAAGATGTTAGAAAATCTGGCCGTGGTGTTGTCGGTAAAGTGTTCCATGGAAGCGTTGCTCACGAGAGTGATGGAGAAGGGCTTGGTCTTAATCATGTCGAATCGATGGTCGAAGCCAGAACCCACGAGTTAAACTTTGCCGGATACCCCTTCCACTTTACCAAGACCTGCTTGTGGCGCCCTCGGCCCTTGGTCTGTAAAACGCGTTCGATCTTAAACGTCCGAGGTAGCGCGAACTTTTGTAGCTCCTCGGTGTAAAATGTGCCGTCTATGGCTTCTCCGGCCAGATCCTTCAACTTATATACCACCGGCCGACCACGCACCACCTCGGCTATCCGAAATATTTCGTCCGTCCAATTCTGCTCGTAGCCCTTGTCGAATTTTATTTTTTCTTTAGAGATGCGCACGTGATCGCCGACGGAAAATGTGGGTTTCCCTGCGCGAGGTAGGGTCCTATTTCCGTAGAGATTGCGGTACACTCGTAAAATGTTAGATTCGTTCACGTCCTTCGGAGCCATTTTTATGGACCTGTGATGCGAGCTATTGTACGACTCGAGTAAGTCCGGAAGGACTTCCAGGTATCTGTAACTGTTTTTGTGCGTGAAATACCTCCACATCTTGGTTTTTAAGGTGCAGTTGAAGCGCTTCACGACGCTGGCTTTAACGTTATTTTTGGTTGTGTAATGTTTCACGTCGTTTTTCTTCAGAAAGTCGCGAAAAGTCGTGTTGGTAAACTCGGTTCCCTTGTCCGTTTGGAGGACCCTGGGGACGCGTTGGGAGAATATGGAGCGAAACGCTTGCGCAACCTCGGTACCCAGCTTCGATTTCAGGGGTACGGCCCAAGCATATTTGGAAAATACGTCGATAACGGTCAGAATGTACACGTAAGGTTTGTTATGTTCCCTCACGCTGTTCATGACGTTTAGATCGGCCTCCCAAAGATCGTCCATATTCGTCACGTGATAACATCTGGTGGGGAACCGCTTTCTGACCGGTTTGTGCAGAGTGTAACTGTCCTGGGTTTGAAGAAAGGACTCGATGTTCGCCTTAGACGCACCCGTGGCCTTTCGAAGGGGCTTGACCGTACCCAAACCGGCATAGTGTTCCAGTTTGGCGTAGTATCGCCTTAGCGCCTTCCATTCCTTCATGCTTTACTTGTACAGGGGTTGCCAGACGCGTTTGCGAAAATGGTACGACGCGGAAGGCGATTTCGATTTCTTTTTCGGAGTGGCAGGATTTGCCCTCTTCTTTTTGCGAGGCAAGAGGAGGTTGACCTTTATGGTTCGGGGTTCGACCTCCTGCTTCACCGGCACGCGTTCGTGCACGTCTTCGTAATCGTCGTCGTCGTCGTCGCCGAGGAAGGGCTTTCTGACTTGTGCCACGAGATCGAGGTAGTTGTCCAATTTATGTTTTACGAGCCGCCACTTTTCGACGGCAGAGAGCTTTGCGCTCTGCAGGTTCTGAATTTCTTTAGCCAATCTGGATATGGTGCGGTCTATAGCGTGAAGCTTATCGACGGTCTTTGGTTGCGGTGCAACGAGGATCTGCTTGCCGTACTTCATCCTGTTAATTTCGACACTAGCGCGCCGCCGAGCGAAGCCAGGACGGGTAGGAGGAATGCCGGCAAAAAACCTCCTTTTTGAACCAAGATGCTCTTGTTCTTCTTCAGAGGAACCCGTTTATCCGTCAACTTCCTCCAAGATGCCTTGTGCTTCTTTAGGCGACCCAAGCACTTTGCGGGAAGTTGCACGTGACCTCTGCACACGTTGAGCATGCATTCGCTAATGGCCTTGATCAGATCGCCATCGGCATTTTTTAACAACTTTTTGCGCAGAGGGGCCTTCGCCTTGGCCAGAGCCGTCAAATTACCGCGCCGTCTCGCTATGCGAGGACTCGTCAGCGTCGCAAGCCTTAACCTACCTCTAACCATGCTTGCGCGATAATGACGTTCGCTCCGAATGCGGTACTTTTTATTTAGACTCAATGGCCTCAGTTGGGCAAGACTCTGCCGGGATAATATACAACGAAACGAACCCGAGTCCTCTCGGCGGTCTCAATTGGGTACGCAATAAGAGAGGTTTTCCCCCGGCAGCACGCCTGTTCGATACCTGTATCGGGCGGGCGTGTACTGAGTGCAGTCCAACACGAGATACCCGTGAGGGCCTCCAAGAGAAACCTAGAGTTCCTGGGTTCGATCTGCTGGCACAGTCTCTCGATCTGCATCTTGTCCCGGTTGTTCTTGAAGACCACGACGTAGTTTGCATTCAGAGAGATGTTGCGATATTTCTGACCCTGCGGAAACACGTTCTGCAGGATGTAGACGATGCCGAAGCGCTTGTGATGGGAGTCTCTGGTGAAAAAATTGGACACGTCCTTCCCGCCACCCTCCAGCATCAGATCGTCGAGGACGACCAGGTCGTTCTCGCCCACCGAAGCAAGTTCGGGTATGCCCGCGTGGGTCTCGCAAAGCAGAGCCGAGGGTTCGAGTCTCGGCGAATACTCCGGAGGGTGGCCCCACAGCACCCTCCTGGGGCGCACGTCGAACATCCGGTGCGCGTGGCGTAACAGGTTTTTCACGAAGGTCGACTTGCCGCAGCGCGAAGGCCCCGCCACGAGCATCGTGCTGGGAAACTCGAATCGCCCCAGGTCTCGGGGACCGGGCATCGTCTCCTCAGGGGCGCCCGGTTCGAAATGACTTTGGCGCGGCTGTAGACGTCTCATTTATGCGTTCCTCTTGAACCCGTAGGGATAGGAATCGTGATCACCGGCGAGTACGTTCTTGTTGACCACCATCCTAAACGTCTTCGAGCTGGGTTCGGTGACGACCGTCCAAGACGGTTTCCGCGAAATCTGCGTGCCCGCCAGCTTCACCGCACGGTCGTTGTCCCTCAGCACCACGTCACGAATCACCTCCGCGTTCACCAGCTCCAGGTTGCCCGAATTGAGCGTGATCCCCTTCACCTTGCACACCGAGAAGGTCTTGCCCGTCTCGGGGCAAACAATCTCCATGCAGTAGCTCTTGGGCCCCGCGGAGGCGAACCGGGCGATGTAAGAGCCCCGCCCGTACTTCTCCAGCTCGTCCGTCATGTCCCCCAGGAGGCGTCCAACGGACGGCGTCCAGTCACCCGGAGCGGCGGCGACGACGACGGAATCGGTGACGAAGTAGCAGACCCGTTCTCCCAGCCTCTTGAGGTAGGAGTAGAGCACCAGGCGCGCGTGAGCCGTGGTGTAGGCCGCCAGGGCGGCGTTGGCGGTGGGGTTCACCTTGCGGTGCTGCTCGCAGTACTTCCACACCGCGTACATGATCCGGTCGGTGACGGGCACGTAGGACTGCACTTCCACGCCAGGGTCGTTGAGCAGCTCCAGGAGGCGGTCGTACCGGTCCACCGCTCGCACGTGGGGAGGTTTTCTCTCTGCCCCAGTTTTCCCCAGAAGCTGTTGAGCATCAGCTTGGCCAGCTCCCGCCTGCTGGGGTTGGTGGCGACGGCCTGGGGATCCAGGGCCACGACTTCGTGTTCGAAGAATTGCTCCACGTACTGCTGCTTTGCGGCAGGGTCGTCGCTATCCGAGGGCCAGCCGGAGGCTTCGGTCTTGATCTTCGTGAACTGATTCACGTAGTCCTCGAAGAGACCCTTGGCTCCGGTGGTCGGTTCGTGCTGCACCACGTCGTACTCCCAGATCTCGTGGACCCGGAGGAGGCGGTACCCCTCCTCCAGGGCGACCTTCATCTCGTCGACCACCCAGGTACCCGACAACGCCCTCTCGCGCTCACCGTGGTGGCACTCGTCTTGGCTCTCCGCCTCCGCACAAGCGCGGCATAGCGGGAACATCAGCTTGCCGCCGATGCGCGCCGGTAGCACCGGGTGGTACAGGTGTTGCGGCGGTAGAACCTCGCACTTCACCAGCCCGCCCCCCACGTCTTCCAAGCGTGGGAATCGATCCACGTGGATCTTGGGATGGCCCGCGGGGTAGGGCTTCGTCTTGTTCACGTACGGGTACAGGCTGCATACGTCGTAGTAGTAGATCTTGCTATCCCCCTTCGCCTCGCAGTACGTCTTGGTGCAGTTGGTGCGACCTCCGTAGAAGGCGTCTCTGGGGTTCAGGGGTTCCGGTACCGCAAAGTCCCTTGCGTGGCGCGTGAGGTCCTGGTTGGCCTCCATCGCGGCGTTGAACTCGCACTCCCACATTTCCACCACGGCGTAGCCGGCGGCCTTGATCTCGGCCGTGACCTTCTCGGTGCTCTCTAACCTGGAGGTCATGGTTTCGTGTCTCGAGTTGTATATCGCCGTATGGCGATTGTGAAAGCACCGCCTGCAGCCGTGGTAAAAGCAGCCGTGGAAAAAGTACGCGGTTTTTTCGGCCTCTCTGTACCCGTCCACCTTGTGCCCCGCGATTTTGACTTCGCGTTCTCGCATGGCGTGCTGGATGACGATGCCGTTTTGCATCTCTAGCCAAGTTAGCCATATGCATGCGGCGCGAGACTGCCGGTCCGCTAGTCGATACCCGCCCGCTGGCAAGAGGGCAATTTTTTTAAGCGGCGTAAAGCGCTTTCTATACACGCACATGCACGCCTGCGCGATGGTGACGCATTCTCTGAACGGGTCTATTCCGTTCTCGTCCAAGAATTCCCTTCTGAATTTGGAAACTCCCTGACTGAGTAGAAATACGTCCATCTTGCAATACGCCACCATTTCCGCCCTCATGTCGAAGACGTACCCGGAGGACGCCTTTTCTTCGTGCCACTGCTCGAAGGCTTTCCGACCCTCCGCCGACATACCCTCCGGACAGTAATGCCTTTTGTCGGGAATCGAACCCACGTACTGCTCGTTTTCCTTCGTGTTAAACAGGTACGGGAAATAACCTTTGCATTCCTTCAATCCGAAGGTCTTGGAAAAGCGGGAGAGTGGCATGGGTATGAAGTTGAGCGAGTCTAGAAATGTGACGTCACCGTACCTCATCCTGTAGATCTTGCTCCCGTTCATGATGAGCTCCGGCGCCCAGTCTAAGTGCGCCACCATGTACTTTAATAAAAACTGCCCGTCGTAAGCTCGTAGGTTATGCGCCACGACGTAGACGTCCCAGGCTTTGAACCTCGCCTGCGCGATGTGCTCGAAAAGCTGCTTCACGGGTTCGTCCATGAACACCCATTCTTTGCAACCGCATTCGGTACAGTATGCCGTCTTGTGGCGTTCGTCGATGCAGTGCGGGCAGGCTTGGTACAAAACGCACAAGTTAGGTACATGCTCGTATGTGTCCTTTTTGCCGGTATATGGAATGTTTTCGTGCATTCAAAGTCGATAAACATAAACACGTACCGGTTTCTTTTGTTCTTTGCGGCATACGGCTGCATATAGCACATGTGGCTAGAATTCACGTGTGTCTTGCAATGATAGCAGTACTTTTCCCCGCACTCGTGCGCGGTTTTTCTGTGCCTCGCATTCACGAGCTTATTGCAAGACGTGCACACCTTTTCTACATCGCACACCGACAGCGCCTTTGGGTAAAAAACGCCTTTCTTTGCGTGGTTTGCAAAGCATGTCGGTCCCTTAAAATCTCTGTTGCACCCGGCGCAGCGTATGTAGGCGTCAAATCGCGCATCGCACTGTTGATGGCATTTAGCACACCTGGCGTCGCACCTATGAAATTCTTTTTTGTGTGCCGAGGGATGATGACACCGGCGGCAATACCATTTAAAGCACTTGTGAAGGTTCGCGATAGCATTAAAGTGCCCGGCGTGGAGCACGTACAGCACGTGCTTCCCCGTATGATAGCCAAACACCGTCACAGCGTAGCCCTTTAACGCAGCGTCAAAGCGTCTGACGTCATTTATCGTGCAGCTCTCGTGGCCTTGACCGATGCTCGCACACAAGGCTACGGCCTTCGATTTTTGCAGATAGTCGGAGCGCGTCATCGTTCTATAGTTGACGTCGCGATCCACTTTGGCTTTAACTACAACAATGGCTCTTGCTAAACACAAGTTGTCTTTGTTGGCTATTTCGACAATGCCTTTATTGTCCCTACAGGCATCGCAAGGTTGGTGGCACGAACCCGAGACCTCCTTGGTCCACACAAACGTCACATGAAGAGGCCCGCTTAGCAAGAATTGTTGGTAACTTTGCATTACTTTTTCGATGCTTCCAACAATGACATCCGCATTCAATTGCTCTACGCGCCTCACGCTCATGTTGAAGGCTTTGGACGTCTCCTTTTCGTCTGTTACGGATATGCCTAAATATCCGGGTTCGTTTTCTAACAGGTTCTCTTTCGCAAAGTTTAGAATATCGTTAAACAAATGCGATACCCATTGCTCCGGGTTAACATCTCTGGGGACCGGGTTTACGGTAATTTGAGACTCTGTAAAGCCGGAAAAAAGCTTTGGCAGCCTTCTCTGCTTGTGCCCTATAATTTCGAACGTAGGCTGCAAGGTGCCATCACGACTTCCCCCGGGTTGCGGCTCCATCTTATCGTCCGAATGCACCGATCGCTCTTTCCCTGCAAAGTGCTGCTGCTATTTTGTTTTTATTTTAAACTATTTTTCGTCAAATAGAACGATTTTGTAGAAAAACCCACTATCGCTCCCGTTTCTCACTACGGCCGTTTGCTCTTGGCACCGGGTTTTTATAACCTCGCTTATCGCAACCGCAGTTTCAACATGCGCGTCGAGTTAAATGCCTCATTTCGCCACAGAATTGTCAAGTTGTAAAAACGCAGTCATCCTGTCACGATCCGCCACTGCGCGATGCCTACCATCGGCAATAAAGCTGCATTTTATCGCTGACGAACATCCGTTTCTCACGCTCAATTTTCACTTACATCAGCATACGGTCTTTGCGCGTAGTGCTGTACGTGAGAATGACTGAAGCGAGCAGAGGTGTAACGCTTGCACCCCCATTAGTGCAATATATAAAACTATGAGTGTCGTGTGTACTGTTTTTGTGTTGTGCCGTGCATACGTGTTATGTAAAATGTAAGAATTAAATAGAATCAGCAGATACTTCCTTTCTAAGGAGTAACACCAACTGTTGAATAAAAATTCTCAAGTGTTACGTTCGTATGACCTCTACCCTCTATCTCTTATAGGTGAGTACGAAAGTTTATTTTCATATCCACTTAATTTTAATCCAGATAAACTTTTCGGGAAATGGTTGCATTGCACATCCGTTATACATCCAAAGGGACGCTATACACTGGTCTTAAAATTCTAAATTCTTTCCATCAACATGGCGAGCAAGAACTGAAAAGCGACATGCCTTTAAAAAAGAATGGCTAAGCATTGTACAATTCAAACCATTTATAACAGATATCTCGGAAATGGCTGACGTCACAAAAAAGTTATTTCAAATAAATTGTGTGTGTTTTTAAAGAGATCTAAATTTTTTGTATTGTATGTTTTTCTCAAACCTTAGCAGTTATACAAGATCATAGAAAATATCTTCCGAATCAAGAGGACTTCACAGGCTATTTCCACAAAATTCAAGATATACATTTTATTTTTCATATAAATGTCTTTAATATATGGTGTTGTAATTAAAATCGTCAGAGACAGTTTTAGAAAATAAAACATTTCGGAAAATAGTTCATGTAAAGGGTAGTTTGGGGTGGAGGGACTTTCTTGAAAATCTCTGTGTCGTATCTTTGGAAGGTACTCAACCTAAATACCAAGTTTAGTATTTATCCGACTTTTCATTTTTGAGTTATGCTGCTCTGACACATACACACAGAATTTTCTAAAAATGTGTTTTATTCAGGGGACCTCAAAACGAGTATTTAGTTTTCCAGTGAAATCTCAATATTGAATATTTGGATGCAATGCATACCTCCTCTACCTACTATTTTACGTGGTAGAGAAAGCCCCTAAATCAATATTATTACATGCAGTTGTGAAAAATATTACAGCTATGATTAATAAATTCTGGGATTACGAGAAATTTGTTAATATTAGTTTAAACGTATATAGTTGCAAGAAAAGTGAGTATAGCTAGCTCGAAACTTAGCGTTGTTGTCACAAATAAACGATATAGAGAAAACTCTGATTTTCATAAAAGTAAGATTAAAACTACTTGCTTAAGGTAAAATGCTTGTCTCATATAAAGAATATTCTCAGATATTCGGAGAATGGCGCGAAAATTGAGTCTGACGCCTTGTTATTTTTATTCCTTTTTTCTTCAAGTGGGTTTCTCTATTGTTACATTTGTATAGTCACTGTAACTATTTTTACTTTCTCTACCACGTACATAGCAGATACAGGAGAAATTGCATTGCACTCAAAAATTCCATACCGGGATTTTACCAGAAATACATCTATAAATTTGCACATTTCAACTTATTACATAATTGGCTTGTATTGTGCATGATGTTTCATTTAAACACCCACAAACTGGGTCTGTGATTATTACTTATTGTTTTTATGTGTTTCAGTGGGTGAATAATAATTAGTTTGTTGGTATCGTTATCACAGTACTGTTTCACTTGTGAAATTCCGTTCTCTTTGTATGAAAATGAAAAAAGAAAAGATAAAAGAATGACGAGTTTTAGTGAGAAAGGTCTAAAGGTTTTAAACATTAAAATCAACATGGAAACTTTGTAAATAGACAACGCCACAAAGTAATAATAATAATAATAATAATAATAATAATAATAATAATAATAATAATAATAATAATACACATAAATTGTGTGCTTTAACGTTCTTGTACAGTTCTTGTACAGTAAGGCTTCGTTTCCTACGGTTTAACAGTTGTACAAAAGACATTCACAATGAGACTACTTCACAGCTATTCCCAGAAAATTGAAGTTATACATTTTATTTGTCATGCAGATATCTTAAACATACCGTACCGTAATCAAAAGGGTTAGAGCCATTTTTAAGACAATAAAAATAACGAACTTTCTTCCACTAAACGGGTAGTTTGCGGTGTGGGAATTTTCTTGAAAATCTACGGTTTGTTAAATTTTTTTTATACGCTACTATTTTAGTGTGTGTGTGTGTGTGTGCGAGTATGTGCCTAGTATCCGTGCGCCACAAGCCAAAACGACGACATTATAGAAAAACTTTATCATTTGCCTACCGGACAGGGACAACCGCGAAAAACCTGAAAAAAAGCTCTAAGAGTATTCTAACGCTTACCGATCTGGAAAACCCATGAAAACAAGATAGGACACTTTTTTGCCGCTTTCGACCGGCAATGAGAACCCTGCTCCTACGTACGCTAGCGACCAGGTTTTTGGTATAGTTAAATTACGTCTGTGCAAAGGGCGTCTGTACCGCTTTAAAAAACCTAGGTATATCAGTGCGTAGTGATGTTGGTTGATCTTAAAGCTGGTTAAGCATTTTTCAAAAACAGTTTGCTACACGCTACTATTAAATGTGTGTGTGTGCGAGTATGTGCCTAGTATCCGTGCGCCGACAAGGTAAAACTTCATCATTTGCCTACCGGGCAGGGACAACCACTAAAAACCTGAGAAAACCTCGAAAATTAGAAACGGCTTCGTCAACCACTACAGAAAACGCCTCCCAACCAGGGAAAACCTATGAAAAAGCAGAAAGAGCTTGCATTCGTTTATCAACCGCAGAAAACCCCCAAAAAACTAGTTATTTTTTAAAAAAAACGAAAAAACAAAAAGAAATAAAAGAAAAAAAGGAAAAGACGAATAATATAAGTATGGCAACTGCAACGGGTGTGTGTGTGTGTGTGCGAGTATGTGCCTAGTATCCGTGCGCCGACAAGGTAAAACTTCATCATTTGCCTACCGGGCAGGGACAACCACTAAAAACCTGAGAAAACCTCGAAAATTAGAAACGGCTTCGTCAACCACTACAGAAAACGCCTCCCAACCAGGGAAAACCTATGAAAAAGCAGAAAGAGCTTGCATTCGTTTATCAACCGCAGAAAACCCCCAAAAAACTAGTTATTTTTTAAAAAAAACGAAAAAACAAAAAGAAATAAAAGAAAAAAAGGAAAAGACGAATAATATAAGTATGGCAACTGCAACGGGTGTGTGTGTGTGTGTGTGTGCGAGTATGTGCCTAGTATCCGTGCGCCGACAAGGTAAAACTTCATCATTTGCCTACCGGGCAGGGACAACCACTAAAAAACCTGAGAAAACCTCCAAAATTAGAAACGGCTTCGTCAACCACTACAGAAAACGCCTACCAACCAGGGAAAACCTATGAAAAAGCAGAAAGAGCTTGTATTCGTTTACCAACCGCAGAAAACCCCAAAAAAACTAGTTATTTTTTAAAAAAAACAAAAAGAAAAAAAAGAAAAAAAGGAAAAGACGAATAATATAAGTATGGCAACTGCAACGGGTGTGTGTGTGTGTGTGTGTGTGTGTGTGTGCGAGTATGTGCCTAGTATCCGTGCGCCGACAAGGTAAAACTTCATCATTTGCCTACCGGGCAGGGACAACCACTAAAAAACCTGAGAAAACCTCGAAAATTAGAAACGGCTTCGTCAACCACTACAGAAAACGCCTACCAACCAGGGAAAACCTATGAAAAAGCAGAAAGAGCTTGCATTCGTTTACCAACCGCAGAAAACCCCCAAAAACTAGTTATTTTTTAAAAAAAAAGAAAAAAAGGAAAAGACGAATAATATAAGTATGGCAACTGCAACGGGTGTGTGTGTGTGTGTGTGCCTATTTAATTTTTATTTTCTTTTGCACTGCACACATTTGTGTTACAATATATATGCATTTTCAATTTTGGGAAAACCTATGAAAAAGCAGAAACAGCTTGCATTCGTCTACCAACCAGAGAAAACCCCGAAACACTAGTTATTTAAAATTGCTGATGAGTTCTGGATAGGCTTTTGCAAATGTTGTTGGTAGCAAAACTTACCTTTACCATCACCTCCAACATACCCCACTCCCACACCTTTTTTCTTTCCGCCAATCATAATCTCTCTTATTCTTACCAATCAACAACTTTCATTTGTTCCTTTCCACCAATAACATCACTTCTTATTCCCACCAATCACAACTTCACACGTCACTTTCTGTTATACTTTTTATCCCTCGTTCGCCATCTTTCCCCTCTTTCAGCCCCAACCTCCGCACAGACAACACCTCACCGCTCCTTAACCTCAACTTCATGCCTCCGCCATCTTATTTAGTTCCCATTTTTACCACCGCGCCTCTCATCTCCCAACCAGATTGCCGGCAAGAACAGATCTCGTTCATTCACACCTCGACGGTTGACCCGAAAGCAGCTACTGTGAACACCTACGTCGTACACTTTTTTGACCGCTTTCGACCGGCTATGAGAACCCTGCTCCTACGTACGCTAGCGACCATCACGATGGTCCAGTACCAGGTTTTTGGTATAGTTAAATTACGCCTCTGCAAAGGGCGTCTGTACCGCTTTAAAAAACCTAGGTATATCAGTGCGTAGTGATGTTGGTTGATCTTAAAGCTGGTTAAGCATTTTCAAAAACAGTTTGCTTTTATTTTTTCGCGTCGCGTGAAGCTGCCGCGCTTTTGGTGACGCATCCACACCGGTAACAGGTAAGTACCACACGCATAATTATTTTTCGGATCTGCTTGGCGTAGGAATATATCCTTTCGTGTTTTGGTACTGTAACCTCAAATCTCCTTACCCTCCTCTTGCGTCCGCCATCTTGTTTAGTTCTCACCGCATCTCCTTGTCGCAGACCCTCCGCCATTTTTAGTTCCCACTATTTTAACCTCAAAATCTGCTCTTCTAAGCTCTTGCTACCGCCATCTTCTTTTAGTTCCCATTCTCACCACCGCGTCTCCTTGCCCCC
The DNA here is from genome assembly GCA_030765065.1 of Deroplatys truncata. NCBI lineage: Eukaryota > Metazoa > Arthropoda > Insecta > Mantodea > Mantidae > Deroplatys > Deroplatys truncata. The sequence goes on from CM060986.1 coordinate 139,924,869, forward strand.
ACCTCTTGCGACCGCCATGTTCACCACTAACCTCCAAATTTCCTCGTCCTTAAACCTCTTGTCTCAACCATCTTGTTTAGTTCCCATTTTCGCCACCGCATCTCATATCGCCCCATCTCTCTATCCACTCAAGAAAACTACCATCCAACGTTCAAAAATTGCTGATCAGTTCAGGACAGGCTTTTGCAAATCTTGTTGCTAGCAAAACTTACCTTTCCCATCACCTCCAACATACCCCACTCCCACACCTTTTTCTTTCCACCAATCATAATCTCTCTTATTGTTACCAATCAACAACTTTCATTTGTTCCTTTCCACCAATAACATCACTTCTTATTCCCACCAATCACAACTTCACACGTCACTTTCTGTTATACTTTTTATCCCTCGCTCCCCATCTTTTCCCTCTTTCAGTCCCGACCTCCGCACAGACAACACCTCGCCACCCCGCTCCTCTCCATACTCTTTCATGTTCCTTCCTTCATCTTCCACACGAATTAACGAACCAATCAAAACACTCCACGTCACTTCCTCTTTTTCCTTCACCTTACCCTAATCCTCAATTCTTTTAACTCGTCCCGGATGAACCAATTGCAATAACGATAATCCTCCCGCTCAGGGCGCTTTTCAAACTTACCGCCGCCGCCGTCGCACGCAGCGACACTAGCGACACTAGCGCCCCTAGCGGCAGGATTATCGTTAAGCCAATTGGCTCATCCGGGACTTATACTACTGACATATATCTTAATAGCTGGTTGCTAAGTGCAGCACCATTCTCTTTGCTACAGATTAATACTCTTTGCATATCCAAGACAAATGAATAATGAATTCCCATTTGAGAAAATAAGTATTGAAAAATTTAAGGGAATAACAAGCAATATCTCGAAAATGGTTCACTCAACAAATATGTATATGACATACAGTGTGTATTTTAACGCGATCTCCATTTTTTGTGTAGTAAAATTTTGTCTATGTCTTATGGTTTACCAGTTATGCAAAAGTCGTTCACAATGAAGAATACTTTTGGAGACATTCCCAGAAAATTCGAGATATACATTTTATTTGTCATTAAAATATCTTAAACATATGATATTTTAATCAAAATGTTAGAGCCATTTTTGAGAAAATTAAAATTTTCGAAAAATGTTCAATGTAAAGGGTATTCTGGGATGGGGGTATTTTCTTGAAAACCTTCGTGTCGCATCTCTGGAAGATACTAAACCCAAATACCAAGTTTGGTGTTTATCCGACTGTTCGTTTCTGAGTTATGCTGTTCACAGACACACGGACATGTTTCCAAAATGCTGTTTTTGGATTCAGGGGGTCTCAAGACATATATTTCTGGTGAAATCTTGGTATCGAATTTTTGGGTGGAATGCTATACTTCCCCTACTTACTATACGTAGTAGAGAAAGTAAAAAAACAAACGGAAGGACTGCTATCACTAATATATGGTAAGGTTTATATAAAAATGGTCAATGGTGTTGACAAATATATATTTTAACAACAACTGCATCTTTGCCCGTCGAATACGGGCCTATTGAATAAACAATATTTGACTATTTGAAAAAAATCAGGACAAACATTTTATTTCTCATGGTAATATCTCAAACGTAGTTTACGGTAATCATTAGATCCGCTTCTCAGAAAATAGAAAAAAAGAAAATATTTTTCATGTAGACTAGTCTGGGAAAGCGTATATCATGAAAACTTTGTCTAGCAATCTCTGAACACACGTGATTAGATACAAATAATTACTGGTGTATATATATAATTGATAAACTTGAGGTATATATAATAATTATTATTAAACACACCGATAGTAATATTCAAATATATCTTAGATTCTAACGTTAACTATAATGTAATATTTGTGCACAAACATCTAAATGTCGTAAGTTTCTGAAAGAAATATATGACAGAAGAAAGAAGGAAAAGTATTCCATAAGTATTTTCGATTACTCGACCAATGTTTTCTTCCTAGACAATACAGTAACGTGTTTCCCAGAAATATGTTACTTGGTTACCTCTTCCATTGACCCATAGTCATCTAACCGACCAGCGGCGCCTGTAATGCCCACTAGCTCTTTTATGAGCGGGAGAGTGCTGCAGATTTGCTGTAAAATCACTCTGCAAACCACATTAAATAAATTCCAATTATATGTTCACCATTAACCCGTGTTCTGTAAAGACATTAGGTACATTTGCAAATTAAAACTAATAAGGAATTCTTATGGTCAAGCTGTTTAGCTCTTGCGGCCGAGAGCAGAGCAACGCTGCCAGTGTATCGGGTCACTAGCTTTGTTGAAGCGGTTTATGGATGAACAGTAGATACAGCTGTGATAAAAACTGGAATACGTCAAATAATTTGGTAATCAAAATCGGACCCGATACGGGTCAAAACCACTACTACGTATTAATATGTTGTTTTTGTGTTCTTAATAACATATTTATGTCCATATGTTATTATTTTAATTTTATTTGGATACGATAGATGTTTGTTATTCTTCGTATGTGCATTGCTAATTGTGCATTAGCTACAATATGCATAAGTTCTTTTGCGGTATACCCGGTGACGCAACTGCGCCGTATTTCAGATGTGCAGATATCCCTTCGTGCGCTAAAAGAGTTGCAAAATGAAATTCCAAGTAAACGCAAGTCGGTGAGAAACTGGCAGATAACTGCGAGCGACCTTATTCCACTCTTGCTTATCAGCGAAGACGATGCACACATCGAGTTCATTGAGAGACCATTCCCAGGCTTGCACTAAAGCGTACAGTGTGATGATAGACAAAAACAGCATAAGAAGACCGAAAAGGTCCCACAAGCTTTCCGCTTCAGTTACACAAACTTTATTTTTGAAGGAATAAGGTCACTTTTTAGATTGACAAATAATTAAAATGCCTTCAATTCTGAGATCTTCGTATGTGTCCAATGAAATCGATACTCTTGAAAAATAATCATTTATTTGAAATGATTCTCTTGTATGTAACACATATTTTCAAGACTATCCTTTCAGCATTAGATCAAAACCTTCAAATAAACAATTTATTAAAGTAAACTGTATTACTTTTGTCAAGGAAGAACATTTTAAGCCGCGGTCAAATAAGATAAAAGTTTAGGAAGTTAATACAGAAACATTCCTCATAAAAATACTATAGAAATATCCTAAAGCAGTGCTCTGCCATACATCTTACAGCCTATGGCTATCATCTGCGTCATAATTACTCCATCTGTATACATGAAGAAATCAAGACAAACCGAAAATCACGTGTCTATATATCAAATGGGCTATAGTAAAATGTTGAATGGCTGAGAGATGTCTGTCTCTAAACTTTGTAGGACCGCAATGTTGCCTATTTTAAAACACTTCCAGCAATCTTTTGTCATGATTAACAGGAAATAAATAAATTGTGTGAATGACATACAAAACAGCTAAATAAATTAAAGATATCTTAAGCAACTCTTATGAGTGTTACTTATCAGCTCTTTCTTAATTTCTGAACACTCAGTTTTCAAAGTTGGGTGAAAAATTCTTCGAAAGCTTTGATGGTAATTTAATTTTCTTGAACGTTTAATGGTCCTTTACAATCTTTCTTCACATTTGAGCCCTAAGTTCATTGTATCTAACGTTTATCTCCTTTTGGCAAAGATTTAATAGCTTAGTTATTGCATTTTTGCTCTCCATGAGACAGAAAATATAATCAAGCTTTTGACGCATGTGTTTGGTAAAGGTCAGAAATATGGGACCAAGCGTAAACAAATAAGCATACAATTATCATCCACAAGCTCAGAGGCACTAACTCTAGCAAATGAAATAAAATTGAACTGGGGTAAAGAGGCATATATACTTACTTTAGGAAGAAAGGAAAGAAGGAAAGGAGGACACAGAAAATTAATGATGATTCTGGCAGGAGAATCTGCCCATTCTGCGATTTGGATGAGGACTGGGTACATATTTTGGCGGAATGTGCACAGTGGGAGAGCCAGCGAACGATTAAACTCAAAGAAAAATTCTTAAGTCCCTCAAGAAAGAGATAGGCATTTTGGGAGCTACTGGCTGACCAGAGGAACTTGCTAAACATGGGCAATTTTTTGGTTAAAGTGTGCGAAGATAGGTAAACTTTGTTCAGTTAGACAAAGGTAATTTATCTATATTTTACTTTTTCTTGTTCCTTTTTTGTTTTGTTTCTTCTTTTTCTGTTGTTTATTTTGTCACCCTACTTATATCTTAAACATGCATGTACGGTCAATGGCTCATGCACTAAATACTTGTGTAATAACTTCAATGATTTGAAACCAAAGGAGATACCTTATCTATCTATTTCTTGTGCATGAGTTGCAGAATGAACATTTGCAACGAACTCACGAAGCGTAGAACTAAATCTAAGCTAGAAGACGAATTAGGGGAAGAACACTGCTTCGGGAATTGAACAAGGATGGAATCATACTACTCTCGGTGAATATTACCTAGACGAATGTGTAAATGTGGTATCTATGGATCTATAAAAAAATTTCATAGAATATAGGGAATAAATTATTTATGGATATTCTGAAAAAAAAAATCAGGTATGTACTGAGAATAGAGAAGGATTCTATGCAGTTTATGTGTGTTATAAATATTCTGAATCAGGACAGGAGAATACATAGAAACTGATGGGCATTATCAATTACCATCTATGGTGGTCAACCTTAAATCTAAAATTGGCGAAGAATGCTTCCAAAATAAGAACAATGGGAGAAGGGAGGAATAAAACGTTCAAAATGCACTATGATATGGCGTTTTTAGCACAAAACGGTATCGTAAGTTGCGTGCAAATAGAGGTGAGTTAAATAGGTGGGGATGAAAATAAATTAAAAATAAGAAAGAAACTAACCACACTCATCAAAGGAAAAGTAAAGAAAATACACACTTGTGAATCAGGCATTAGGCACTGGAGTTAATGGTCACCTGTATTCACTGTAGTATATAAGTAAATAAATCCTGTGGCGCCAGCCCGCGAAGGACCTGGGTCTACCAACCCGACTGGCGGTATCACGTCCACATATTCATGGTAGAGGTGGGCAATCTTCCAGCCGATACGGGGAGATGATGTGGCTAGCATCACGCATCCCCCAGCCGGAAAGTTGACTCACGAGGCCAGGGCCGCTGGTCACGATGCTGAGTGGCCACCAGTCCTATACACGGAGTTAAAATTCGTACTACCATGGGTGGGATCAAACAACAGGCATATTCCGTGGCTGGGAACCAGAGCACCACGCTCCAGCTCACTGCGCCACGGCGAAGGACAACCGTAGTGTATACCATATATAATTTAATATGAGATATGCTTTAAATAATAACTTGAGCTCTGTCAAGAGTCCAAACAGAGGACAGAAATGCCAGAGAAGGCTTATAACAGAAAAAGAAATGTTTCTGGCGATCCTTGAAGAACAAACCAATCAATAGTGTAGTGCTTCCTGTAGAGTGTTGTAACTGGAAATTTGGACACTGAGCCGAAGTGAGGAAAACCGATTTGTAGATTTGAAACGCCGATGAGAATATTAAGACGTGTGAAATGGACAGAAACAATTATTACCAGGATGGCGATCATACTACGATCTATAGGTGCTTGACCGAATTTTTTAAAAATTACATACTACTGTAACGCAGCGGCTATGGCTCGAGCTTCGGGATGTCGGCGCCGGACAGTCAGAGAGATAAACATAGATAAGTAGCGCGCTCTCCTAGCGCTATCATCGGATAGGGTATTCTGTAGGTTTTCCTTTGAGAACGTTCTAGATGTCTAACCAGCTGCTATGTAAGCGAGCGCTCTCGCAAGTAGTCAATGAATAAGTAGGAAGGTTAGTTAGTGAGCGAGTTAGCGAATACGTTTCTGGTGCGACGTAAAGTGCTATTCTCCGAGCGAGGTTGTGATGACTGCTGTGACGTATAGTGAGTGCTCCTACTGTAGGAGAGATTGGAGAAGTATTTGTTCGACTACCAGGCGAGTGTACCGTCCGGGAGAAGAAACTACATCGTGCGTAATTTTGCTACGCCGCTATGTCACGAAGAAAATGAAGTGATAGTGAAGACTAAGTGAAGTGAAAGCGAAAAGTTCAACTAGATCACAATAACGAAGGCGACAGTGAAAACTTAGAGAAGTGACAAAAGGTGGCCTAAAACTGAGATTTATTTCCTTTATTAAATTTAGGGTATAGAAAGTTATAACCGAGCGCAAAGGCTTAGGTGTTTGTGTCTTGGCCCGCTATCGGGAGGTCATGGATTCGCTGCCTGACCAATGGGTTTTTTGGGGGTTTCCCCGGGTCGCTAGGCGAATGCTGGAAAGGCTCATTGTCTCCCGCAAAATTCTCCTTCTGCTCATTTTATCTTCCTCTTTAACGTTACAAGTTGACTCCGGGGCTGTGTCGGACGACTGCGGACAGATGGCGCAGATGTCATGCGTGTTGGAACTTCTTCTCTGTCCCGCCAGATGAAGGCTCGAGTCTCCTCTGCTCGGTCGAGCTTTCTCCGATCTCCCTTGGAGGGGAGCTAGTGAGCTACACTTCGATGGCTTTGGAGGGCTACCTTGAGCGCTCTCTGACTGGGTGGTCAAGCTTGTAACTGTTAGGGACTTCTAGGCGTCTCTGTCACCTTAGTCGGTGGGGCCTGCAGCCCATACGTAACCTGCGGTTCCATCATCTCATCCGTTTCTCCCGGGGGTGTATACACAAAATACCCCTGTGTATGTCGAAGTGTCCCCTCCATAACGCAATTCTAATCCTAGAAAGTTATAAATTAATTTATATATGCTATACAGGTAGAGAAATTGGATATAATAATGACATAATTTAGAAAATTAATAGAAAATATCTTTATTCCATGTTCTTGTCTGAAGAGGAAATTAAGGAAATTATCGAATCAGGTCTCAGAAACTGTATCGTTAAATCTTTTGAATTCTCAGGCTATACAAAATCCATTGTGAGCGAAGAGGACTTCACAGCCTTGACACAACACAAGGATAATAGCAACTGACTGCACGCACCTATTTAATGCTGGGAAAACTAACTTGTCTCATCCTTAGTTTGGGACATAATGCATAACTGTAATTATATTGCCCTCCAGACAATAGCTACCCCACCATTTCCAAACAACCCTTTCCAGATTCACCATTAAATAAGAATATTGTTTTTTTTTCAAGAGTGCGAGTAAAGGATATCGAAGGTTACTCTTATTTCTCGTTGAAAGTGAAATTTCTGATGTTTGAAAAGTTATCCTTATATAAACTGCTAATAATATAAGAATCGTTATACGCTCAATTTAAACTCAAGAAAATGACTAAAGACGCAAAGGGTATGAAAATCAGTAAATAATGAAGTAAAACCGAAAACAGCCACCAAAATGACGAATAAACACGTATTTTCATAATCTGGGTCCCATGATAAGAACTTATGTACAGGTTAGCAATGCCTATGATGCAACAATTAAAAGAGCCCTGATAATTACCAAAGAGTTATTTGGAAGGAGTTGGCAAGAAGAAGAGAATAAGTTGTTCGTGTGACATTGGATGAGAAGAAATTAATTGCCAGAGATCCAATGAAAGGAATGATGAATGAGAGGAATATTCGAAGATGAAGAACAATGAAGAACTTATTACATAATAGAGGACTATATTAAGATAAATAGTATTATATATGAGTAGAGTATGGCTGTCTCTTCAGAGACAGACATACCTTCAGAGATAGCGCCCCTGCACACATGAGCAGGTCCTTGTGGCCGGGAAGGTAGTACCTGGAAAACTGAGCGAGGTGACGCCGAGATAACGTGTGCGACTCGCAATCAGGAGCTCACGGGTTCGATCCCGGTGACCCACGCGTTTTTCGTGTTTTGCCCGGGTCGACAGGCGAATGCTGGAGTGGTTCATCTTCTACCACGACTCTCCTATCCTTCATTTCCTCTCTCATCTTCCTTTTCATCTGTTTCGGGTTTTAGGACCAGACGACGGTGTTCGGCGGGTTGAGGCTGAACGGTGGCTATGCGCTCTGTAGAAGTTTCATCTTGAAGTTGTTCTGGGACTGGGTGCTTCCTACAGGGAACTCCTACAGGGAGCTCGGGACCCTATGGAGTTGGCTCGGGCGGTGTTGGAGGCGTTAAATCTGGAAACATAAGGGACCCCATCTATGATGAGACCATCGGCACCCGAATCTGATCGCCCTTAAGCTCTTTCCCCTCATTTCCCTCCTGGGGGTCATGGTAGAAGCACAAGGGGCCGCCTGGCCTGCGTGCGGTGTTCCGTCCCGGTTTCCGGGGTCCCTCTGTTCGTCCGTACCTTTACCTTTAGTACCTGGAAGGGGCGTCGGCCCAGGATTACAAGGGGGATAGATCGGGCTCCTAAGCCGTACAAAAGAAAAGCGGTCTAAGAGAAGAGCACTCCTGACTGAAGGTTGTTCGGCAGGTTGGTACCCCACCAGCGTATAAAACTTAAATACTGAGAATTCCAGAGGCAAACACAGGGCAGCTACTCACATGGCATCAGTTAAAAACGACAAACGAGCCAAATCAAACACAACAATTAAAATTGCAATGTGGAACGTTAGAGACCTATGTAATGAAGAACAACAATTGGAAAAATAATTAAAAGCAGCTAATATAGATGTAGCAATACTATCTGAGACGAAGAAGAAATATAAAGGTTCTTCTTCTTCCTGTTTCCCTTCTGCCTTTACAGCGTAGGTCATCTTCTCCATTCATTCCTACCCTTCATCATTCCCCTCATTTCTCCCACCGTCTTATTCCTTCGTCTTCCAATCTTTTCCACTCTGTCTTCCCACAATGTCCGAGGTCTTCCTTTTCTTTCCCTCCTCATACCCTCACTTCTACTATTTGTTTGACCTTTCTACCTTCTGCCATTCTGAATACATGTCCCCACCACTTCAATTGTCATTGTTAAACTATCTCCTTTAGTGACCTTTGATCTGCTTATTCTCTAATTCTCTCATTACTCACCCTATCCCTGCTAGTTTTATTTACATCGGTTTTTTTTTTTCATCTCACTGGAATCAATTTTACTTATTTACTTATCTTGTAATGGTATACTTTCCATTCAATATGTAAGCATCGGTACCAGTACCGATTGAGATACTTGTTTTAGTTTTCACGGCTATATCTTTATTTCCGAGGATAGTTTTATTAAATTCATAATACATATTATTTTTTTCTTTTCCTATTTAGAATTTCTTCATCCCATCGTCCATCACTCATTATAATTGTACCTAGATAGTCGTACATATCTACGTGTTCTATTTTTTTTTCATTTTTATGTTTAATGGATATTTCCTTTTGAAATATACATAACTGTACTTTTCTTAAAGTTCTCTTTCTTCCAAGCTCTTCTCCCGATTCTATCACACACCTCTGCAGCTTTTTCCTCATTTTCTGCTATTAATATTACGTCATCTGCATATGACAGTACCTGCACTTGGATTAGTCTCATATTTCAGTATCCTACTTTAGTTCTGGTGACCTCCTTTTACAAGTTTTAATTATTTCAGCCATAAAGTTAATAAAGAGTAGTGGACTGAGATTTTCCGCCTGATTAATTCCTTTTTCCATATTAAATATGTTAGATGTTTCTCTTTCTATTCTATCTACCCCCTTAGATCCATCATATACACTTTGGATTGCTGTAATTAACTGATTCGGTATATTTCTCTTTATCAATGCTTTCCATAAATGTTTTCTAGGCACCGAATCGAAGGCTGCCTTTAAATTTAAAAATTCTAAACACATTTGATTTGTTTGTTCTTACCTATTAATTTCCCAATCATTGACCTTAGTGTAAAAATATGATCTTGGGTCTGTCTACCAGGTCTAAAATTCACTTGCTCTTCTTCCAGGACACCCTTACTCTTCTTAGTTTACTTTCTAATATACTTGTATATAATTTATATATAACAGATAATAACAGATAATTGCTTTATATCTGTCACAATCCTTATTATCTTCCTTTCTGTAGAATTGAATTACGATAATCTTTTTCCATTCTTCTGGGATAATAAAACATAAAGGCTCACTTGAATTAAATGATTATGTTATGGTTTATTGTAGGGTTAATCACAATAAAATAGCATCGGTAAGAGTTGCAATATTAGTAAAGAGAAAATGCAAATATTGAATTCAGCCCTAAGATTTATAAATGAGAGATTAATACAAATAGGAGAAACTTTACAAAGGAGCATATTTGCCTGAAGAAGGTGGAAAGGATGATACTAGTGAATTTTATGATACACTCCAGAATATACAGATAAAATCAACAAAAATAAGTACTTAATAGCTGCAGGAGAGTTTAATGGTAGAATAGGCTACAAAGATAATTAAAATTGTTGGAACGTGAATGTCTTGGAGAGTTTGCGTCCCATAATCAACTAAAGTAACGAATACATTCTACAGGCACAAAAATCTACATAAGTACGAGGTGTGATTAAAAAGTTTTCGGAATGCCTTCAAAACAATGCTGACGCTGAAATTTCTTTAATTCTCACCCAGACTGTACTAGCAGCGTTCCTCTCCAATAAAAATAAGAGATCATGTGACTTCCTGTAACCATACAGTGATGAGGTAGCTGCTCTTAAGTGAACACGTGTTTTGCTTGTGATGCAATTTTTTCGCGTAGCAAAAATGTCAGATTACGAAGAACAAAGAACGAACATCAAATTTTGCTTTAAACTCAGTAAAACTGCAACAGAAGCCTATGAAGAGTTAAGAACAGCTTATGGGGAGGAAGTTGTGGGCAAAACTCAAGCATTTGAGTGGTTTTCGAAATTTAAAAGTGGTGTGACATCAGTTAAAGATACAGATCGTTCAGGGCGACCCTGTTCCAGCAAAACTGTTGACAATAACAATCAGGTGAGATACATTGTGTTAAATGACAGGCGCATTACAATAAGAGAACTTTCTGACTCATTAGAACTCTCCTTTGGAAGTGTTCAAAACATTTTGAAAGACTGGTGACTGGTTCCTGTATATATGACAATGCGCCCGCGCACAAAGCCCTTTACGTTCGCCAATTTTTGGATACAAATAGGATGAATACTGTTCCCCATCCCGCCTACTCTCCAGATTTGGCACCAGCGGACTTTTTTCTTTTCCTGTGACTTATATTGCGGCTCCGAGGACACCGTTTTGAGGACATTGATGTCATCCATCGCGAATCGCAGAAGGCTCTGAACATGTTTAAAGAAGAAGACTTCCAGAGGTGCTTCCAGCAGTGGGAGAAGCGCTGGGACAAGTGTATCAACTCCCAAGGAGACTACTTCGAGGGTGACAGTGCAGATTAGACAAAACAAACTGTTGTGTAGTATTTATGACGTCATTCCGGAAACGTTTAATCACATCTCGTATACCTGATATTAAGTAGGGTCTCCTACTTAATTATCTATTGATTATCTACTGGTGAATGGAGTAACTTACCCTTTTGTTCAAGGTACAAGGGTACCTATACTGAAGTTATGATATTAGGTCTAAACATTATCTGTTAATATCAACCATTACGTTACCACATAAATGACAAGAAAAAATTAGGAAAATATCAAATATAACAGAAACAACTTTTAAAGCAAATTTTTTGAATGATAAAAGTATTCGGGATTTATATCAAAGCACAGTTACTTAGCAAATTCTCTTTATGCCTATATCAATAATAGAAATAATGAAAAATGGTATCAAAAGAAGCCACCTTGCAACCCTGAGGGAAAAGGAATAACAAGAAAAAGAAGTCATCTCTATTTTGGAACAAAAACATGCATTTTGTTCTGTATTAGTAATTTAAAGTATACTGATGTGTTATATTCACATGACTTATCGTTTATTAGTGGGTATGCAAACTATTCTTACGAAGATTCCATGTTGAAACCCGGCTATGGCATTGAATTTTTCAGTCGTCTGATTCTACCTTTCCAAACTTGTCCAACACACGGCTTGTGTGGAAGAACAATTACCATTGATTGATCTTATAGATCGTTAAACTAGAAGCCCGAAAGTGCTTACGAAATTGTAAGTCGCCATAGGAGTGTGTCATCTCAAAATAATTTGTGATCTTTACCGGCAAAAATGTATCTTGTGTGAAGAATAATTAATTACTATTCTTATGAAAGCTTTTTTTCTAATTCATTATAGGGCGGCGCCGTGGCCGAGTGGTTAGACCACTCGCCTCCCACCGAGGCAGCCCGGGTTCAATCCCAGGGACCTGCATGTGGGATTTGTGGTGGACGAAGCGGCGTCTGGGCGGGTTTTCTCCGGGTTCTCCGGTTTCCCCCGCCATTCATTCCACCAACTGCTCCATCATCACCTTTCCTTTCATCCATTTCACCAACATTTCGTTTCATTTACTTCTTTCATCCCATACCAGGCATCGGGCTGATCACCCATCCTAGATATTCTGTCCATGAGTGTCTGCTCCTCGACGGGCAGTTGTTGTAGGTTGGCTGTATCGGTTTGTGCGCGCGCACGTCGACATGTCCCTTTGTCTCCGTTCGTGGAATGTTTGACCGTTATCACTGTAGTGAGTGTTGTATTTTTGCACAATAAACATTGCTGCACCCCTCATCGTTTGCACCAAACAAGAACAGCGTGCGGTTATCCGTTTTTTGGGAAGGGGGTGTCATCTAAAGGTTTACCAGGAGACGAAATCCATCGAAAGCTTTTCGCACATATGGGGGCAACTTTTAGTACGGTAAAATATGTACGAATGGATTGAAAAGTTCAAAAATGGTCAGACAACTGTGCAGGACGAGGAAAGAGCAAGACCCCAATTCATATCCACTAGTGACGCCAACATTGAGCAAGTTCATATCCTGATTCAGAGAGAAGTGGCAAACCATATCTTTTTTGGTTCACTTAAAAATGCCTTAAGGGGCCGACCAAGTAGTGAAGGAAGTGGTGCATAGATGGTTTGCTGCTCAATCGAAAAACTTCTTTTGAGGGCATCAGAAACCTTGTGCAACAATGGACGAAGTGCATCGAGAAGCAAGGGGACTATGTTGAAAAAAGAAGTAATTGTGAGTTTCTATTGTTGTTATAATAAATTAAAAACTATATGTGCGAATACTTACTGACTTACCCTCGTATAAAGGGAACAACGATAGTCAAATGTTTAAGAACTGGACGCTATATGCCGGTCTTAAAACTCCATACAGTTTCCATGCAATTGCAAGAAACAACTGAAAATCGACGGACTTCAAAAGAATGACAAGGTGTTGAACATTTCAAATCATTAATAACGAATATCTCGGAAATGGCTTATGGCACAAAAAAATTCATTCATTCATTATCTGTTTACCCTCCTCTTATGTAGGACTTACACCCCCCAGGACTTACAAGCGGGTGCCTGGGGTCAGAGGCCCGTCGAGGAGCAGATACTCATGGATCAGACAGAGCATCCAGGATGGGTGATCAGCCCGATGCCTGGTATGGGATGAAGGAAGTAGATGAAACGAAATGTTGGTGAAATGGATGAAAGGAAAGGTGATGATGGAGCAGTTGGTGGAATGAATGGCGGGGGAAACCGGAGAACCCGGAGAAAACCCGCCCAGACGCCGCTTCGTCCACCACAAATCCCACATGCAGGTCCCTGGGATTGAACCCGGGCCGCCTAGATGGGAGGCGAGCGGTCTAACCACTCGGCCACGGCGCCGCCCACAAAAAATTTACTTTAGCTAAATTGTATGTTTTAATGAGACATATATTTTTAATACGTTTTTGTCTGTCGCTTAACGTTTATCAGTTGTATAAGATTATATAAAATTTCCTACGAATGAAGAGGGCTTCAAACACTATTCCCAGAAAATTCAAGATATACGAATATTTGTCATGTAAATATCTTTAATGTGTAGTATTTTATTCAAAATTTTTAGCCATTTTGGATAAAATTAAATATTTCGAAAAATGCTCCATGTAAAGGGTAGTTGTGATGGGAAATTCTCCTAAAGATCTTCTTTACGTATCTTTGGCAGATGCTGCATTTAAATATCAAGTGTGGTATTTATTCGACTTTTCTTTTTTTAGTTATAGCTGTTCATATACACTCGTAGATACACGGACACATACACAGACACACATCTAAAATGCTTTCTTTTTTATTCAACACATGTATTTCCGGTGAAATCTCGGTATGAATTTTTGGATGGAATGCAATACCTAATCTAACTACTATGTGCGTGGTAGAGAAAGTAAAAAAGAGATTAAAAAACGCAAGAGAGAGAGGAGAAACTCATAACTTACATTGAATACGATGTGTAAGGACGATATACCATTGTATATAAGATATTATAGAGATTAAACCGAGATAAAAAGGATGACGTACAGATTGACCCAATTGCTGAAAACACGTGGATCGACTATTGTGAGAAATTATGGACGGAAGAAGAAACCCATATAGCTCATCAATTAACACAAACTGATGAGAATATAGATCCAATCACAACAAATGAATTAAAATCAGTTCTTGAGACTGATAAAAGCCGAAAAACACCTGGTGGTTCTAGTTCTAGTTCTAGTTTGAAAAAGGGTGGGTTTTATGCCGAAGCACTGCGATCTTAAATATCTATTGCGCATCCCCCCTTTCATCAGTTAAGTAGTCTGTTGCTCGTTATGAACTTAACCAGACTGCTAACTGAGGCTTTCGATAGTTCATCTATCTTTGGAAAGTGATTGCCAAAAATACTTGCTCTTTGATTCGCAAGAGCAGGGCAATCACATAGTAGATGAGTAACAGTCCCATCTCCTTCTAGGCATCTACTACAGATAGGGTTGTTTGACAATCCCATTCTGTATAGATTAAACTTTAGGGCACAATGTCCTGTAATGAATCCTTTTGCCCATGCAAGTCTTCTTCTACTGCGCAAGTACTTTGCCCGGCTGTTATCCAGGTCTGTAATAAACAACTTGGAATGTCTACAATCCTCAATGGAGTTCCAGTAGTTCTTGTGTTCTGCTTGAGCCCAGACTTAATAGCCTGTTTCACTGGTCTGTAGGACACCCCCAGTAGACCTGGTGGTGGTGATGAAATAGACATGGGATTGGTAAAATATGCTTAAGTAAGTTTCTTGCATAGATTCACTATTTATTAAATACATGCTGGAAATATGGACATATTCCTGAAGAATGGAAGGAAGCTAATTGTACCAACATTTAAGAGGGAAGATAGGATGGATTTTCCAATTATAGGATAATAAGCGTTCTGAATACAAGATATAAAGAATATTAAAAATGATTACAAAACGTGTTAACATAATAAACAATGTTTATGGAAGAAAAATCTTCTTCAGAAGCAATAAATCATGTATAGATAGTGTATTAGTAATATATTATCTACACCATAGATAATATACTGGGTGTTCAGGATAGAGTAGAACAGGTATGGCGACTCATAGCCGTCCGGCGGTTCTGCTTGCTTGCGCGCTGAGCGGGTGACAGCACATCCACAGTAAATACACTACGGTAGCGTCTAAGTTATTTCTAACAAAGAAACAAAAAAGTACTCGCATATATCAGATGTTGAAAGTGCTTCCCTTAAGAGACCTTTCCAGAGCGTGTCCAGTGTTAGCTAGAGTTTCTTCTGTGAGTATTAAATGTTTTATTATAAACTATTAAAACATTTAATGTTAATAACTTTTTGTTTATTTATTATTAGTTTAAACTAAAATAAAGGTATATCTTAAATAATTAATAAAATAAGAAGAAGCAAATGTGGTTTCTTACGTTTCTTATTAAGAAGACTTCCTGTTTCACGTAATTTATATACTAATCTATTAATCATACTTCGATTTGGAACCTGATCATGGAGGATTCTCTCTTGAAATAATCTCCTTATGGCACTAACAGATTCTATACAAACGTATGAATCATAAATGAGTACTTTTTGGGAAGCAGAATACCAGTACCCAAACAGGACTAGTTCACTTAGTATACACTGTATTGAGTCGTGTATGGCAGGGATGAGAAATGGTACTACAAGGGGCTAGAACTACAAAACGTTAAACATTTCTCCTATTTAGGAGTAATGTTTAATATGTGAGGAAAATGGAACAAACATCTATCAGTAACTAACTATAAAGCACGAGGGAAGTTAAATGAATTATTACGAACCCTCTCGTGGATACCTGATGTACCTGTAGATACATTAGAAAAGATGTATAACTCTATGATAATGCCGATTTTGTTATATGGAAGTAAAATCTGGGGATGGGAAAGAGCAGAGCATGTAAATAAAACACAGGTAGCATTTTGGAAAAGATTTCTTGGAGTTTCACAAGGCACATCAAATTCGGGGGTATTGAGGGAGGTGGGATGTTATGAAGACACAATACACTGCAAAATAACAGCAGTGATGTGCTGGCTAAGGCTGATGCAAGGGGATAACTCCACACTACGATCCAAATGTTATAAATACCAGCGAGAAAATCTGTCTCCTAAGTTTTGGGCAGCTGGTTTGGAAAGGGGTTTGAGGAGAATAGCAATGGGGTCAGTCTGGCTAAGAGCTGAAACAAGTGACAAAAACATATGGAAAGGTGTTAAAAGAAGACTAAGAGACATCAACCAACAGGAAATAGAATCGGATTGTAAAATTAAATCTTCTCTAAGTCTAGCAAATGAAATAAAATTGAACTGGGGTAAAGAGGCACATATACTTAATTTAGGAAGAAAGGAAAGATCAGGAATGACATGGTTTAGACTGGGGGGGGCTGGAAGGCACAGAAAATGACTGACGATTCTGGCAGAAGAATCTGCCCATTCTGTGATTTGGATGAGGACTGGGTATATATTTTGGCGGAATGTGCACAGTGGGAGAATCAGCGAACGATTAAGCTGAAAGAAAAATTCTTAAGTCCCCAAGAAAGAGATTGGCACGTTGGGATCTACTGGCTGACCAGAGGAACTGGCAAAACATGGGCAATTTTTTGGCTAAAGTGCCGAAGTTAGGTCAAATTTGTTCAGTTAGACAAAGGTAATTTATCTCTATTTCCCTTTTACTTGTTCCTTTTGGTTGTGTTTTCTTTCTCTTTTGTTTATTTTGTCACCCTATTCTATCTTAAGTATGCATGTACGGTCAATGACCCATGCACTAAATAATTGTGAAATAACTTCAATGATTTGAAACCAATAAAGATACCTTATCTATCTATTTATCTATCTATCTATCTGTCTATCTGTCTGTATTGAGTCAACTAACAAACACATGCCACGATTGCAAGAGTTGAACTTATACTGAAGCCCTCGCGCTTCATCGCCGGCCGGCTAAGAGCAGTGAAACCTGTTCTACTTTATGCTCACCAGTAGGGCTGCGACATCGGAGTCGTTACTTTTGTTTAGAGGCGTCCTGTAGTCCGCTTTTTACAACAAGAGGGTTACCTGTACAGTTGAATCACGTATATTGCCGCACAGTGTTCACGTAGACGGAATGTTAAATGAAAGGGTACGAAAGTACACAACGTTGCAAAACTATATATTGGAGTATAGGGAAAATGTGCTCTCTGTTATTAATGAAAACCTTTATTGCGAACCTTGCAATAGCACAATTGCTTCTGCGCATAGTGGGTCAAGTAATTGCGCGAAGACATGACAATACAGAAACATAAAAGCATTGTGTTGCAAAATGTGAGGATAAACTGCTACAGCAAGAGTCGCCTCCATCAAATCAAAGTATAATGACGAAGTATATGCGGCATTTATTTCTGCTAATATTCCGGTATATAAACTACGGAATACGGGTTGTAATTCATTGCAATAAACTGACATAGAATCTTATCCACGTACACATTTTGACGTAGCGTTTTGCATTAATGATTTAATAAAGACATTTCAATTATATGTCAGCTGAATATGTTATAAATAATATTGTAGAAATAAGGTAAATGTTCACCAAGCATACGTAATTCTTCTTGTATAGACTATACCGCGCGTGGTCATTGTCAACCCTTATCCTACACCCTTATCTTCCTATTCTATACGCTTTCCTTCATGTAGCGACTCCGATGTCTTAGCCCTACTTATCACCCAGTAATATACTAATTTGTGTAGTTTTTATTGAGTATAAAAAAGTTATCGACACAGTTATTCAAGGAAAATTATGGGAAATATTAATAGAAAATGGAATTCCAAAACATCTAATAAAAATAATACAAACCCTACACCGAAACCAACATTAAAATAAAATTCTACAAATGTATAACTAATGAGACTAGAGAAATAAATCCAGGGGTAAGACAAGGGTGCTATTTATTGCCTACTTTATTCAACTGTTATATAGACAAAGGCACAAGACAGTGGCAGATATATTTAAGATCACATTGTATTTGAATTAAAAGGTGCCTTACTTTTTGCAGATGATCAGACAATTTTTTGCAAAACTCAAGAGACATTCTACAGAAGCTTTATATGATTTGAGTTTAACAATAAAGAAATATAATCTAAATATATTCTTAAATAGACTGAAGTTATGGAGTTTAAAGGGAAAATACCAATAACACTACAAAAATCTCAATGATAAACCAATAGAACAGGTGAAACAGTTTGAATATTTAAGCTGCACATTATCACATGAGAGTAAAATGATTTTGCTATATATATGCCAAAAACAAAAAATGAATACTAACAGAAATTAATAGAATTAATAGAAAGATAAGGACAGACACACTCCTGAAATTTTATAAAGTGATGGCCATACCAACATTACATTATGGCTCAGAAATATTGAAACTGACTAAACAAGAGAAAGGAATGGAAGCAGCAGAAATGTAACTACTTAGGTCTCTAACAAGATTTAAATTGTTAGATAACAAACAAAATGCACAAATCAGACAAGAATTGCATATCTCAAGTAAAGTGGACATGGCACACAATTATACAGACAAATGCTATTATCATATACAAAGGCCGCCAAACGGAATCCAAAGCATAAACCTAAAGGACGGCGAGATGTGCGACCACCGAGAAGATGGAGTGACCAGTTTTAAACATTCAATTGACTATTGGGACGAAACAGGCCAAGTGGCCCAAACCGTGATGTTTATGATGATGGTGATGATATGAATAGGAAAGTGGAAATCAGGAGAAAGATTGTGTCTTCGGTGAATAGTCTTTTGTTGGGCAGGAAATGACTGGTTGAGTGAAACAATTGCGGCCCTTTATAAACACCACTTATTTGCACACTACCTTAAGGTTTCACTATTACTGTCTTCCTGAGAGATTTCTGGATTTCATAAAGGTATTTCTACAGTTGAATTCATCTTTCTTGGTATTGTCCCTGACTTCAAATACTGCAAATGAGTGAATGCAGCATTCCACCAGTTCTTTTATCTACATTAAAACATTTAAAGCAATGAGGGAACGGGGTAACAAGGCAGTTGTAGCTGACATACAACATTGCATCGTTTCTCCACTCGATTGGTTTTGTACGTGTCTCGTTCGCAGCCCTTATATTATTTTTTCTACAGGGAACCAAACTGAGAATCCAGCATTATGGTAGTGGGAACACTCGCACGCAGCAATGTTTGAGGATGTACGATACAACTCGGTGTTCATTTTTCGTTCAAACGCCTGGAAAAACCTGTGTGACGTTTTGTTCCTGTTGAGAAAGCTGTGTTTTGTATTACACATAAAAACATTGAGTCAGACATGCATTCCTTGTAATTTTGTTGTTGCCTGTATAATGCCATCTACTAAGATGCAATCTACTAATATTGTATTATACAGGCACCAAACGTTTTCAGCACTGAAGGAAATTCAGAGCATCAAGAATTAAATATTCCCTTTGACGTATAGGTTGTGTGAAAATAGATTACATACGCTGTGCAAAACAGTTCCTACATTCATGATTAAGTTCACATTTCCCGATAAGTAAAGCATTTATTTACAGAGTAGACGTTATCAAATGATCCAGCATATATTCATACGTACCCACTGACTGATAGCACAGATATGCTGTTCTATATGCGTCATTTGGCTTACAAAACAATAGCGTGAAGTAGACACTCTTCGAGTTATCTTGCACGTAAATATACAATCTTAAAATCACTACTGTTTGCTATATAAGAGAAACGTAATCCTAACAAGTTAGATTCTCCTAAATGCTCTTCGCATCTGCTTTATTTTATATTGCTTGATGAGATAAACACCACTTTTTCCATTAGAATAACCGTCAAGGACAGACAAATGCGAATAGATTGCCAGCAACGCTAGTACAAACACTACGACTACACAAGCGTGAAGAGAAAACGTGTGCTGTAAGTAGCCTCAAAACCTCATCACTATAGGACTTATGTTAGTGTTTTAGTAATCTGTATACACCAATACAACATATAGGACAAAATACGTAATGGGTTGCTTATGTATTTATAATAATGCAATGGCATAATAGGTACTCCTGTGTTTCATTATAACTAACGGTCGGCTTATTTATAATTAAAACTTTACCTAAGACTGCCCCGTAGCTCAGCCGGCAGAGCACCTGCCTACTGTGCGAAGGGTCCCGGGTTCGATTCTCGGCTGGAGTGGGAATTTTTCTCTAGCCAAGATTATTCCCTACCCTCCCCAGAGTCTGGAAGTATAAACGAGAGTGTAATGTGTGTGTGTGATCTAATGATTAGAGCCCAAAAAGTGCAATAAATCCAACGACAATAGAATTGCGAGTTAACAAACACGTTTGCCAACAGGCAACATGTTCCAAAGGAAAGGTCGCCGATTAGACCAGTGTAGTTAAAGGCGGAATGTAAATGGAACTAAAAACCAAATCGTATGTGTTACACTCACATGATTTTCTCTACTCTTGTACAAACTACTTTTACAAACGCTTATTCTTCATCTACTTCATGTTACTCTTATTGCTAATTTTCTTGTAGGCGCAAGGGGAATATGGTAGGCTTTAGCGATAGTTAAATTTTTAAGAGCTGGTTGCTCTGTGGAGCATTTCATTCTCTTTGCATATCCAGAACATTAAAAAAAAAGCAATAAGGAATTCCTATTAGAGAAAAAGTATTACTAGAAAATTCAAACAATTACAAGGAATATCTTGGAAATGGCTCACTCGATAAAAAATGTATATGACATAAATTCTGAGTTTTAACGAGATCTACATTTATTGTGTAGTAAACGTTTGTCCATCTCTTACGGTTTTAGCAGTTATGCAAAAGTCATTCAGAATGAGGAGGACTTTTGGGGACATTCCCAGAAAACTCATAATATACATTTCATTTGCCATGAAAAATCTTAAATATATGATGTTTTAATCAAAATCATTAGGCATTTTAGAGAAAATCAAAATTTTCGAAAAATGTTCCATGTAAAGCATAGTCTGGGCTGGGGGAGTTTCTTTAAAACCTTCGTGTCGCATTTTTGTAACATACCGAACCTAAATATAACTTTGGTGTTTATCCGACTTTTCATTTTTGAGTTACGCTGTTCACAGACACACACATGCAATACTTCCCCTACTTACTATACGTAGTAGAGAAAGTAAAAATGCTACCTAAATATGCCAATTTTTGGCTTTGAGTTATGCTGCTCATAGACAGATAGACCAAGACGCAGACACTCATATGTATAATGGGATAGTATTTACCGTCTTTTATTCTTTTCGGTTTATTTAAAGGGCCTCAAAACTTCTATTTTCGACTATACAGAGTGCGGAAAAACAACAGACCACATACAAAGTGCACCAGCGATTGTACGTTTTCAATTAAGAGCGCATGGAAATAACACAGAAAATGCTTTGAAAGCGCACAGCGCAATGCATAAAAAAACATCCAAATTCTCCTTCCCACTTTTACAAACTTAGGACTGTCTAATGATAACCCCACACAGTTAGCAGTAGGTGGAAGTAAACATATAGTACATTAAAGTAATGTATATACACTGTTGTTTAGTAGCTGTGGTTAAACATTTGGTGCATTAAAATATTGTTCCTGTGACGCCACGTTTAGTCCACTAACTTTCTTTAGGAACTCCAATTAACTAATATTACTTTCTCTACTACGTATAGTAAGTAGGGGAAGTATTGTATTCCACCCAAAAATTCGATACCGAGATTTCACCGGAAATATATGTTTGAGGCTCCTGAACCCAAAAAAAGCTTTTTTGGAAACATGTCCGTATGTGTGTATGTGTGTGTGTCTGTGAACAGCATAACTCAGAAATGAACAATCGGATAAACACCAAACTTGGTATTTTGGCTTAGTATCTTCCAGAGATGCGACACGAAGGTTTTCAAGAAAATCCTCCCTCCCCAATTACCCTTTACATGGAACATTTTTCGAAAATTTTAATTTTCTCAAAAATGGCTCTAACGATTTTGATTAAAATATCATATGTTTAAGATATTTTCATGACAAATGAAATATATATCTCGAATTTTCTGGGAATGTCTCCAATAGTATTCTTCATTGTGAACGACTTTTGCATAACTGGTAAACCATAAGAGATAGACAAAATTTTACTACACAAAAAATGTATATCGCGTTAAAATACACAATTTATGTCATATACATTTTTTTTGTTCAGTGAACCGTTTTCGAGATATTGGTTGTAATTCCCTTAAATTTCCTAATACTTTTTTTTCAAATGGGAATTCGTTATTCGTTTTTTACTTTCTCTACTACGTATAGCAAGTAGGGGAAGTATTGTATTCCACCCAAAAATTCGATACCGAGATTTCACCGGAAATACATGTTTTGGGACCCCCTGAGTCCAAAAAAAGCATTTTTGGAAACATGTCCGTGTGTGTGTCTGTGTGTGTCTGTGCACAACATAAGTCAGAAACGAACAGTCAGATAAACACCAAACTTGGTATTTACTCCAAGAATTTCAGTATCTTCCAGAGATGCGACACGAAGGTTTTCAAGAAAATCCCCCCTTCCCAGATTACCCTTTACATGGAACATTTTCCAAAATTTTAATTTTCTCAAAAATGATTAATGATTTTGATTAAAATGTCATAAGTTTAAGATATTTTCATGACAAATGAAATGTATATCTCGAATTTTCTGGAAATGTCTCCAAAAGTATTCTTCATTGCGAAGGATTTTTGCATAACTGGTAAACCATAAGAGATAGACAAAATTTTACTACACAAAAAATGCAGATCGTGTTAAAATACACAATTTATGTCAGATACATTTTTTTTGTTGAGTGAACCATTTTCAAGATATATCTTGTAATTCTTTTAAATTTTCCAATACTTTTTCTCAAATGGGAATTCGTTATTCATTTTGTTTATGTCCTGGACATACAAAGAGAATGGCATGCGCCACATAGCAACCAGCTCTTAAAATATTTGACTATCGCTTAAAGCCTACCAACTCCCCTTGCACCTACAAGAAAATTAGCAATAAGATTAACATCTAAATTAACATGAAGTAGATGGAGAATAAGCGTTTGTAAAAATAGTTTTACAAGAGTATACAAAGTCATGTGACTGTAACACATCAGATTTTTTGTAATGTGTTTTCTGTTTTATCACTTATTTTGCTTCACAGGTCTCAAAGCACGCTATAGCGTTAAAGTTTTACTTCTAATTATTGAATCGAATGCAACAGTTCTCCTACCCTGACTGATAGGTGCAGAAAGTAAAATGTTTCTAGTGTTTAACGAGAGTTTTTTTACCCTCGATGCTGGACTCGCAGATGGGGACTCAGTTTTTCATACATAACACGTTGACGTGATAAATCTTTCATGTCGTAAATGGCCATATGTAAATCAGGCATTCATTAAACAGTTCAAGGTAACTATTCTCAAGTGCTAAAGGCTCTAAGGGATTCGCTTAGCTTCGAATGCACAGACCGGGTCAAAATTGGATTTTACCTATGTAAATACATACTTCATTTAGCTTTCTAAGTCAAACGCAGTTGACGTTTCATCTCAGCACTTCGAAATGTAAGTAATTTTCTACATGAGAAACAATTCTTTGTCAAGAATTGACATTGAAAAAAGCTATTGATTTGTCAATTGTACTTTATTTGTAAGCCGTATTACGATGTAATCCTGTTTAATTTTGTGTGAAATTACCATTATTATTTTAAATAATGTCTCCGAAAGGATGAAGGACTAAGAGAGTTTACTTTATTATATTTTGTGTGTTGTAGCTTTTGTTTAAATCTGCATATACATGCAATATCATGAGAAATCATTGCTTATATTTAAGTTAAAACTATGTTTAGTGATATCGAGGCGTTGAAGCTTGCAAGGAATTGCACACACAAACGATGTCGACAATGCTCACAAACAGAGTAGCTCTTAAAGCCAATGAATATCTGACTAAACAAAGCATATTCTTACTTGATGTACCAGCAGAATTATAATTCATCCTAAAGTATAAAGAAAGACAGGTGTGTGTGTGTGTGTGTGTGTGTGTGTGTGTGTGTGTGTGTGCGCGCGCGCGCGCGCGCGCGTGCGTGCTGTGTGCATGTGTATCAGGGTTACCAGAAAATACTTTTCCAGAGGATGGCAATTCACTAAAAAAATCTGTGTTGCGCTCACATGACTTTCTCTACTTAATATATTTTATTACTTTCCCTACTACGTATAGTAAGTAGGGGAGGTATTGTATTCCACCAAAAAATTCGATACCGAGATTTCGCCGGAAATATATGTTTTGAGGCCCCCTGAATCCAAAAAAGCATTTTTGGAAACATGTCCGTGTGTGTGTCTGTCTGTGTGTGTATGTGTGTGTCTGTGAACAGCATAACTCAGAAACAAACAGTCGGATAAACTCCAAACTTGGTATTTAGGTTCAGTATCTTCCAGAGATGCGACATGAAGGTTTTCAAGGAAATTCCCCACCCCAGAATACCGTTTATATGGAACATTTTTCGAAAATTTTAATTTCCCCAAAAATGGCTCTAACGATTTTGATTAAAATATCATATGTTTAGGATATTTTCATGACAAATGAAATGTATATCTTGAATTTTCTGGAAATTCTCCATAAGTATTCTTCATTGTGAACGACTTTTGCATAACTGGTAAACCATAAGAGATAGATAAACTTTTACTACACAAAAAATGTAGATCGCGTTAAAATACACATTTTATATCACATACATTGTTTTTTGTTGAGTGAACCATTATCGAGATATTGCTTGTTGTTCCCTTAAATTTTCCAAAATAAACTTTTTCTCAAATGGGAATTCGTTATTCATTTTTACTTTCTCTACTACGTATAGTAAGTAGGGGAAGTATTGTAATCCACCCAAAAATTCGATACCGAGATTTCACCGGAAATATGTGTTTTGAGGCCCCCTGAATCCAAAAAAATATTTTTGGAAACATAATCGTGTGTGTGTCTGTGAACAGCATAACTCAGAAACGAACAGTCTAACGATTTTGATTAAAATGTCATATGTTTAAGATATTTTCATGACAAATAAAATGCATATCGCGAATTTTCTGTAAATGTCTCTTAAAAGTACTCTTCATCGTGAACGACTTTTGCATAACTGGTAAACCATAAGAGATAGATAAAATTGTACTACACAAAAAATGTAGATCGCGTTAAAATACACAATTTATGTCATATACATTTGTTTTCTTGAGTGAACCATTTTCGAGATATTGCTTGTTATTCGCTTAAATTTTCCAATACTTTTTCTCAAATGAGAATTCGTTATTCATTTTTTTTTATGTCCTGGACATACAAAGAGAATGGAATGCGCCACATAGCAACCAGCTCTTAAAATAATTGATTATCACTTAAAGCCTACCAATTCCCCTTGCATCTACAAGAAAATTAGAAATAAGATTAACATCTCGATATCTCGATTAACATGAAGCATATGGAGAATAAGCGTTTGTAAAAATAGTTTGTACAAGAGTAGAGAAAGTCATGTGAGTGTAACACATCAGATTTTTTTTTATATAGCTTCCATAAACTATTCCTACTGTAGGCCTCTGACGAGAAAACGTTTGCGGGGTGTTCTGCTTTCCGGAGGAGTGAGGGGTATAGTGGCACGTGGTAGTTTACAATGATGTCATAACTAGATATACTATCTGCATTAAACACATCGCGCAACATTAGTATTCTAGCGCGTTTCACTTGGAGCAGTGTGTGTTTTTTAGTGATTTATAAATTATTTACAATGCTCAGTAAGAAAGGAAGAACTCTACACATTCACGCCCGAGAAATTGTTGCTAACGTTGTTAAAATCCATGGCGAAAAAACAAACAAAATCAACTGGCATTTCTAGCAGAAGAGCGTATGTTTTCTAGGAGGTCTTAAGTCTTGTTGATATGTTGACAGTAGATGTAGTAGATGTAGTAATCTTTCTCAGATAGCGATCGAATTGCTGATGTCAACACATTCCTTACAGGCGCATTCTCGTGAGAGGAACACAGTACGAGGGCTTATTTTTCTATCGAGTTCGTTTTAATCGAAATAAACTTTTGCAGAAATAGTTTCATTACACATTTCGTTGAAGGTGCAAAGGGATAAAGCATTGATAGTCAGATTTTAAAACCTAATCGTTACTTGCTAGCGTAGAAATTCCACAATTCTTCCATGTGAAACAACCGAGTAGCTACTTTTAAAAAATGACATTGTTGAAAAATTCAAAACAATAAAACGATATCTCGGAACTAGCCAATGCCACTAAAATTTATAGATAAACTGATTGTTTAAAAAAATGCATTTTTTGTGTAGTATGTTTTTGTCTACATCTAATGATTTACCACTTATAAAATTATACAAAACTGCGAAACCCATTCAAAATGAAGAGGACATTTGGGACATTCCCAGAAAATTCAAGGTATACATTCTGAATGACTTTTGTATAACTGGTAAACCGTAAGAGATAGAATAAATTTCACTACACAAAAATGTTTATCTCGTTAAAATACATAATTTATGTCATATATATTATATATACATTTTAGTGAACCATTTCCGAGTTATTCTTTGTTATTTGTTTGAATTTTCCAATATTTATATTTTTCTCAAATGGGAATTCGTTATTCTTCTTTGTTTTATGTCCTGAACATGCAAAGAGAATGGAATGCTACACATAGCAACTTTTTTCTTTCTATTTATTTTAAATTTAGCCTAACTTAAAGCTTCCATGTCCGGTGAAATTTAGACATAGAACATTTTTATCAAATATGGGCTTAGGTACCTAAATGGTAGAGGAAGCAAAATATAAAAATTCATCTCAAAGTTGCATCAAGTTGTACTTAAAAGAGCTAATACAAAGAAAATAACAATAAATGTAGTTTTAAAATAGTATAGAAGTTTAAATAAATGTGCATTCGATCACTTAAATTCAATTATTAGAGACCTTACAAGGATAAGATTTAACTCTTTATCTGCTAATGTTGCTCAGAAGCAACATCAGTTTATTATGTACGTTATGCAAGAACTACGTTTTGCTCCTAAGAGGATTTGTTTTAATGCCCTTTCACACAAAGTAATAAGTAAAAGTGAAACATTCTGGCTAGTTTTTGTATGGATAATGTTGCTCTTGAGCAACATCTACATTTTTATAAACAATAATTTAAATATTTTAAAAACATATAAAATGTTCAGGAGAACCTTATTTATTTCATTCCCTACCTCCCAATTTTTTTTGGCTTCATTTTTTTCATGAGTGTGAGATAATGGGTTAAATTCACTTTAAACTAAAATATGAAAATGTATTATAACCATAAATATGAGCTGAAACTTTCTTGAAGGCATATAACTCTTAATTTTATTGGGCTTTCAGTCATGTGTTCATCATCTTCATCTTCAGCGCACCCAGGGTTTCAAACCAGCTACTATTGAACCACCAGAAGAAGACGGGGAGGGACCTGAGGTGCAAGAGGGGCTTAACTATTTTTCTGCTCACTTAGGCGATTGATTACGAAATGTGGTCATGTGAAACGCCCATGCTGGACTTCTATCTATGAGTGAAAATGAGTGCATAAACATTATGAGGTCACTCACCTTCTTCTGGTGGTCCATTTTTATGTACCTGGTTGTAAGCCCAAGTTACTCTATAGTTATTAAAACAATTTCCTTTAATTTTTCTTGAAGCGCCTAATAACCATTACGAATACATTTTAGGATGTTCAGATATTCTTAGCCCTTCTTAAAGTTTTTATTTTCTTGTGTTTTTACAGGAAGAAAGTAATACTCTGAATACTGTCATAATGTCTACATCAGACTGGATCTTAGCTATTATAGCAGTCATAACAATATTGTACTGGTATGGTACAAGGACATACAACCACTTTGCTCGGATATGTGTGCCATATGTGAAACCATTACCATACTTCGGCAACATGGCTCCTGTGGTTTTTCGACAGTTATCATTCCCTGATTTTGTACAACAGATGTATGACAAACTTCAAGGATACAAATTTGGAGGAATATTCCAGTTTGATAAACCAACGATCCTTTTGAGAGACCCTGAGCTCATCAAAATGGTGACAGTAAAAGATTTTGACCACTTCCTCAATCATCGCCAGTTTAGTCACGAGGATGTGGATCCCTTAATGGGACAGGTGCTGTTCAATCTCAGAGGTCAGTAACGTTCAACTATTTACTTTTTTCTCTAAATTACATTCTGTTTACAATGTTTCTGTTACATTATTATAACATTTCCAGAGCTCGGATGTTTAATTTCTCTCCCAAGAAGTAAGTCATCCACTGTAAACGTAGAGATAATGAAACATTTTTACAACTTGCTAATAAATATATTAATTTTCAATAACATCTACTAAAAATATGAACATAAAATAACAATTACTTATGTTGTTTACACTGTGGTCATATAGAAAACATAAAATATTTAATAACACTGTTTCACTCATGGCCACAATGAAAAATAATGACCAATCATGTTTGAAAAAATGTTATTTTTCAACCAATGCGGTCTTCATCATTCAAACTTTATTAAAAGCTTCACCACCTCCTCCTACGTGATAAGCACAGTTCCTTCTTTTTATTATTCAGAATAAGCCAGTGTATTATCTTGCACTGCAACTAAATGAAGAAAAATATTCATTTTACACAGCAAATTAAGTAACAATAAGCCTACTTCGTCATCTATACTTAACATAACATACAATGAACAGTTCCTTCCGATTCCTTCAGAGTTAATAATTGTGTATTCAATAATAATTTTTACAAGAAAGAAAATCATAACCTTAACGTTGGTAATTCCATCCTTACAATAATGCATTCCTACCTCTTTATCTCAAGTCAGATGGCAGTAGATAATATTAAATCATCAAAAAATGTAAAGCGACCACATTTCTTTACAAACAATGCTGATTACATTGTAAGTAAATATAAATATTTAATTACCAATTTAATAATCATTTTTAAAATAAATTAAATTGAGTTTTATATCTGGACGCTCTTTAATTACTATGGTTCTTAACGTCCTATTATATATTAGGCGTGAAAGACTGGAAATTTTGCTGAGGCCTCTTTATCAGGCTTGAGGTTCTTTCACGTGCTGTAAATCTACAAGACGTGACCACCGGCTTTACTTTCCTACCAAGGAAGCCATGCTAAAATAATAATAATTTTTGGTAAATCGCATCAATTTATTCGTGAAATAGTCCTAGCAATTTTGCCTTGATAGGTTAATCCTTTAGATAAATTCTCTTATTATTTGATACTCACAAATTTATTAGTTTTTTGGAAGTAACTCGTGACAATAAGTCATTATAAATAGAAAATATTCAAAGTTTTATTTCTGTAATGAAGGGCATGCAACTCAAACATACAGAATCCTCTGGGAGTATGTTCTAAGATACTTAAAAATGTCTTTTACATTTTGTTTAGAAGTATTGAATCTTTAGAGCTAACATTCCTTCATTTACTTTATGTACAACAGAATACGTATCAGGCCGAAATCTTACGAATTGGGGAGTATTTTTTTCCTGTTATAGCGTGCTGAAAACGTGTGTTTCATTAAATTTTTATGTACATTTACATATTAGCAAACAATTTTCCTGTTGTAACACTTGTCATGTCAAAATTCATTAATCAATCGTAAAGAAACACACTTACCTGTTTTTCTTGATAAACAACAGATAAAACATTCTTTATTCTTGTTTTTAATCCAACAACTTACAAAAATAAATACATGAGGAGTGCAGAGCAGAAGGAATGTAAGCTCAAAATTAACAGTTCTGTTGTAGTATACTTATATTTTTAAAATAATATTCCTTTTTTTTCAGCATGAAGTAAGTCCATATAGTTATCTTTTCGTCATAGATTATCCAACTATTATATAAATGTTATAAATGATCTCTTTTTACAGAGGAGAAGTAATGCTAAGTCACATATTTTTCTTAGTGATGTTAATGATAGATTTAGAGTTTGATAATTGTGATAATAGAGCCCTGAAAAATTAGAATAGAATCTGGCATTCTGAATGCATAATCATAATATGAACAAAATAAATACAAATAGATGTAATACTAATAATAAATACATATTTGGGATTAAGCCAAAGGGAGAACGATTGTTCAGAAACCGGCTACTCCCATAACGGTCTATAAAAGAATTATTTTGTATTCAGATGTTTTTGGAGCACAAAATTGCAATTTAACATGTCTTTAAATCTCCATTAATAATTCAAGCAGCAATATTAAAACTATACATGAAAATGTATTTAATATGAGTCTTCATATCTTCCTAATGATACTGTTTTTGGTTTAACTGCAAAGAAAGAACACTTTTAAAACAAATTCCTTATATTTGGCTTTTGGTTAAATGCAGTGAAAATACTAAAAGTAAGCTACTCCAAATGAAATGACTCAACATAAAGCTGTTTTGTCCACCCAGTCACTTGAATAGTTCCATAAGAAAATGGAAATGCGCCATTAATGACAAAGTTATCAACTGTTAAAAGAGAAATGGGTGCGATTCCGGAGAAGGGGTGCAACTCTGACATAGATTAATTCTTTTTGATAAGCTTCAAGAAAACCAGTGATCGTCCAGTGTACTCTCTTGCAGTTTTGGGTCAAGGAGAAAAAATATACTACTTTCTTTTATTTCTCAGATTTGACATGATTTCTTCGAAAGCTTGTTTGAGATTCTTAATAAAAGAATAGAACAAAAACCTATGGTAACAAAAGTCCAAGAAGATGACATTCAGTTTGTAAATTGCACTTCAATTTGTTGTAATGGTCTAGTTCGAGTTTAGTTTCAGGGCTGGAAGAGCTCTCATTTTCTGGGCAGAACCATTGTAAAACCGTTTAGTTTTAATATCTCCCAGATATAATGCTAACATGGCCTAGAATTTAATATTTTCCATATCAAAGTGAGTGTTGAGACTTGTCTAAGGGGCTTATCTAAGATTTCTATTTTTCATTTTCACCAACCTCTCTAACATAGTTTCTGCCCTATGCCCTTCATGTTAAATTCAAGGTAAACAAATAATTGAGGAAAATGGCTATTGAGGTATTAATTTCTCCTTACGTTTGCATTTTTAACATCAATAGTTGTACCCAAGGAAGACGAAACATTTCACAAATAATTCTAAATGTACTTAGATTCGATATAGTGAACTAACACCTTTACATAATTTAGAAAAAATGTCTCAGGCTTACTTTGATATGGATTGACTCAAAAGTAACTACACAACTTTAAAATGTCTTGATATTAATATAATTAATTTTGACTTTTAACGAATATTATTGGTTACTTAAAAAGTTCCTATATACTAATATTATATACGTTGCCTGTGCAGATGCATTTAATTATAAGTGAGTGAAATATAACATTCTAATGGACTATTTAGGTCAGCGATGGCGTGATATGAGAGCCACTCTGAGCCCTGCATTTACTTCAAGCAAAATGAAAACCATGTTTCCTCTGATGATGGACTGTGGAGAACAAATGGCTACGTACCTGGAAATGTATATCAAGAATGAAAATAAATTGCCTCCTGATAGTTATAAGGTGGAAAAGGGTAAGTATTTTATTGTCACAAATTATTTTATCAAGTACACATCCCGAAATGGAGCACTACTTATACTTACTTTCTCAATACTAGCTTACTTTCGCCATACCCACACCCTGCCACCGGATCGCCATATTGTGTACCGTGATTCGTCACTCCACACAACGTTTTGCCACTATTCAATCGTGTAATGTTGACGCTCCTTACACCAAGCGATGCGTCGTTTGGCATTTTCCTGCGTGATGTGTGACTTATGAGCAGCCGCTCGACCATGGAATCCAAGATTTCTCACCTCACGCCTAACTGTCATAGTGCTTGGAGTGGATCCTGATCCAGTTTGGAACTCCAGTTTTGGTCTGGATAGTTGTCTGTCTATTACTCTTTACGACCCTCTTCAAATGTCGGTGGTCTCTGTCAGCCAACAGACGAGGTCGACCTGTACGCTTTTGTGCTGTACATGTCCCTTCACGTTTCCATTTCGCTATCACATCAGAAAGAGTGGACCTAGGGATGCTTAGGAGTGTGGAAATCTCGCGTACAGACTTCTGACACAAGTGACACCCAATCATCTGACCACGTTCGAAGTCCATGAGTTCCAAGGAGCGTCCCATTCTGCTGTTTCACGATGTCTAATGACTACTGAGGTCGCGGATAATGAGTACCAGGCAGTAGGTGGCAGCACAATGCACCTAAGATGAAAAACGTATGTTTGTGGGGTGTAGGGATACTTTTGATCACATAGTGTATGTTGAGTCATTCAAACAAGTCGAAAATGCACTTCCGTAAATTTTACATTTTGACATTCACAAGCCATAAGTGTTTTAATAAACTGAGTATACATATTTAATTTATAATTTTAGTTGGAAAATGTTGATTCACATCACATACATGCGCTCCTACGATAACAACTAGCGTATGTATGTGATGTGAATCAACATTTTCCAACTCAAATTTAAAATACTATGCAACATCACAATAAACAATACTTCTGGTTTATTATAAAATGAGTATACATATATTGCAACATAGAGGAGATTTAAACGAATTCAGAGAGCCAAAAGTGAACGTTAGAGATTATTAGACAGCTTACCAGGTTTTAAATCGAACACAGCATTAGTATTCTTGCTTTGAGTTCTGTTGTGCGTATGTTCACGTTTGACGAGTCATTTTCTTTGTATTTTGGTGCTTTAATAGTTGTTTATCAATAAAGTTACAAAAGTAAAGCCTTCGTAACGAGTGGTGTCAAAACACAACCGAAGGGGGTGTTTAAAACCCACGAGTTACGAAAGGCTTTTTGAACGTGTGTCACAATATTTTATCTCTGCTTCGTAGAAAAAAATGTAAATTCGTCAAATGGCGACGTGCTTCCTATAAATAAATGTTCAGAATTGTAGATCAGTTTATTTATTGTATAGTTATTAGCTTTTGTTGCTTGGACACATCAACTAATCGTGGACTTTCTTAACAGCAGTGCAAACGTAGGCAATTATTTGACACTTTTACACTGTAAATCTTGCTTCTGTTGTTAAATAAAATGGAAAACTAATAGCTATATTGTTTTACTTAGCAACATGTTACAAAAGTATTTTTCAGACAGCGTTCGAATTTGTAAAAAACCAGTCCTATTATATTGATTCTTGAAACTAACAGATATTACGTTTAGAACACGTTCTTGAAACAAAAGAAGTGCCGTTACAAAAGCGTGATGTCAAATGTTTTCATGTTTTGTTGATTCGCTAGCAGTCATTTTCAGTGAAATCGTTTTCAACGTGTTTTGCCTTGGCAATGAAGCAATTAAAGGCTATATCATTTGCTTTCTAGATTTTGGGGGGTTTTGCTCAAAATTGAGTTTTATTTATAGGCGCTCTATAACTGCTGTGGTCCTTAGCGTCCCATTCTATATTGGGCGTCAAAGACTGGTAGTTTTGCTCAGATGCTCCTTTATCAGGCTTGAGGTTCTTTTACGGGCCAAAAATCTATGACATGGGACCACCGGCTTTAGTATGGTAACCACTACACCACGGAGGACGATAATGTGCTTCTGTAATTTCACTTCCATTCAGTTTCTTCTGAATCCATAATTTCTGTCATTTAGTATTTATGTATATTGTAAAATGATTAACGTTTCCTAAAGAAAACTGCCAATATAACGTGTAGCTTAATTCTACAACGAATTGCGATAAATTGAAGTATGACGATTTGTATTTTGGACAGATAATGCAAGCGCCATGAGAAATTAATCATGTAAATCGACATAATGAAAAGTAAAATCTAATCAAACCAAGTCGAGTTATCTGCAAATACAAAGGGTAATTGCAATGTGATTGGACTTGAAAACAAAGTTGGTCACCACACAGATTATCATACTAGTGCAACAATCTAAAGCTTTTAGCTCGTGTGCCTTGTGTTGGAAGTTCTACTTTTGGTCTTGCTGTCTAAAAAAGCATTTTATATGTCTAACCAGACAAGCTGACATCATGAATCGCACAGAAAAAAAATTGTTCACTTATATAAGAGATTTATAGATGTTTATTCTTCTAAATTTCCGCAAAAAATAAAGATGTTGATGAAGTGTTGTATACATCTTGTACAAAAGCAGCTTTGTTGCCACGTAGGTCTTGGTTCATTCCCTCTGGTCGTGATCTAACTTGATCCACTCGGTAATAAAGCACCACCTTTATTTTAGCTGTTTATATAACATCCTATTATGTAATCCTAGCATTATAAATCCATTGTCAAAATTGTGCATAATTTAGCAAAATAGTGTCATATTGGTTGTTTAGCAACAATAATGCCATAAACCGTTAAAACCTATGCATTTATAGTCGATTCCGTTCTAATTCTCGCCAAATTCTAAACCTTTTCGTAATATTACCCTTTCATATTTGAATTGACAATGGAAGCAATTACGTTTTATCTCAAATACCAAACATTTGCCTTATATTATAGCCTTTTATTGTATATAGCAGACAATGTATACATGAAGTTTTAATCTAAGTCTTCACTAATCGAAATACCCAAGGAGTTACCATAAACTTAACACTCATCCCAGCTATTAATACAGTACACTTATAGTTTTCTCTTAAACAAGTCCTTAGTTCTTGGTTGAATCAATGAAAACTTGTAAAAGTAGCAAACCTGAAGTAGAAACAAAGATTAGACATTGATTTTAAAATGTTTTATTTCCTGTATATGCTCAGATGGTTGTGTGGATTTTTCTGGAATTAACTGTGCTTTAGCTTCTTCAGTTTCCTTCAAGATTCTAAAGGGATATTCTTTTTAACAGAATTATTATTCCTTACATTCATATTATAAGCAAATAAACTAAATGGCAAGATAACTAACAACGATCCTTGCACTGTAGACAATAAGCAAGCTTCTCTATGTCTTCTCTAGTTTTGAGATTTATTTACAATTTATAATGCTCGAATTGCATGTAATAGGACTATATACTTGTTACACAAATAGCTATTCATTTTTTATAATTAGCACTCTGCCAGATATTTGCCTACAAAGCACGAAAATTTTGCAAAAATTACAAAAGTTCAAAATATATCAAGAGAATAATTATAAAAAAATGTTAATATTATGTTAACATTAAAATTCACAATTGAATTACTCAAATAATTAACTAATGATCCTCTCTGTTTCTTCTACAGATAAGGATATGCTGGTAATCGAGATGAAAGACTTTTACACAAGGTATACAAATGACGTTATAGGAACTGCAGCCTTTGGAATTAGTGTTGATTCATTGGAACACCCCAAAAACGACTTTTACTTAATGGGTAAAACAATTACAAACTTCAGTGGTATACAAGCGATTAAGTTTTTTTCAATGATGATGTTTCCTGAGCTTTCAAAGGTAGGTATAATTTCGTAGTGTGTTTATATTTCAGTTTCATAGTGCTCTGACAAAAGACTAGCAATATTTTTCTGCTACTTGTCTAAGAAAATTGAACTACAGAGCGGTCGTTTTGTGGTTCGGCCACAATCGCTGTTAGCTCACTAGTGGTGAATGGCTAGCTCAAGGCTATTGCTTTATCGGCTGTGAATGTCAACGATCGGTTGGTACCTTCTATTCATGCTGTAAAGACTAGAGGTTATTGACTGTAAATCTCAAAAATGAAAGCTTATCCAAACATCTGTGTTGCATGTGAATTACTTTAAAATATTCTTATTATTGTTGCTGTTCTTTTCTTGTTATTAGTCCATTGAAATGCTACAAAAAATTCAGGATTGAAAAAAGAATTGTTATTTACGATAGATACGTAAAAAGCTAATATGTAGACAAAACCAGGAGACATTTCCTAGTATTCTAGCTCAAATAGATACCGTCAAATGTCTGGTTGATAAGCTTAGGACAAGGGATCGCTAAGCAACCAAAACACAAGTAAAAAAATCTGATGTGTTACACTCACATGACTTTCTCTACTCGTGTACAAACTATTTTTACAAACTCTTATTCTCCATCTATTTCATATTAATCGAGATAAACATTTGCAGAAACGATCTTTTGACATGCAAAGAGAATTACATTTTACACATAGCGACCAGTTTCAAAAATATTTGACTATCGCTTAAGGCCTACTATGTTCCCCTTGTTTTGTATTTGCAAGGACAATATAGAAATACAATAGCCTTTAAGCATAGACATATCTCTTAATAGCTGGTTGCTATGTGCAGCACCATACCCTTTGCCACAGATTAATACTCTTTGCATATCCAAGACAAAAAAATGAATAACGAATTCCCATGAGAAAACAAGTATTGGAAAATTTAAGGGAATAACAAGCAATATCTCGAAAATGGTTCATTCAACAAAACAAATGTATATAACATAAATTGTGTATTTTAACGCGATCTACATTTTTTGTGTACTAAAATTTTGTCTATCTCTTATGGTTTACCAGTTATGCAAAAGTCGTTCACAATGAAGAATACTTTTGGAAACATTCTTAGAAAATTCGAGATATACATTTCATTTATCGTGAAAATATCTTAAACATATGATATTTTAATCAAAATCGTTAGAGCCATTTTTGAGAAAATTAAATTTTTCAAAATGTGTTCAATGTAAAGGGTAATCTACGGTGGAGGGGTTTTCTTGAAAACCTTGGTGTCGTATCTCTGGAGGATACTGAACCTAAATACCAAGTTTGGTGTTTATCCGACTGTTCGTTTCTGAGTTATGCTGTTCACTGACATACACACTGACAGACACACAGACACACACACACGGACATGTTTCCAAAAATGCTTTTTTGGATTCAGGGGGTCTGAAAACATATATTTCCGGTGAAATCTCGGTATCGAATTTTTGGGTGGAATACAATACTTCCCCTACTTACTATACGTAGTAGAAAAAGTAAAAAACACCTATTCCTTATGCTTGTGATATCATCAGAACTATACTGTTTCCCGCGGTAACCGGTTTTCGTACACAAATAATAGTAACCAAAAAATTGATAAACTTCTTAAAATTTATTCTGTCGAAAGTTTGTAAATTTCAAAAATACTGTCAGAAATATTACCTAAGTTGCCATAATATGACATTATCACACCAACCTTCTGACTGCCGTTTTATACATAAAAGCCCGGGGCATGACATGCCCTACCTTATGTTCCCGTATGCTAATTTCTTTATCTCGCTATAATATTTTAATATTCAAACTCTTATCCGTTACAATATTATTTCACACACTCACAAACCACACGTACAAAAACACACACAGAAAGATTTTTTTTCTTAAATGGTATTTTAGGCTTCAAAATAGTCCATTATTATAAGACTCATTAAATATATATGCTTGAAAGTTATATATTACACAAGGATTTTTGTCATCTGCATAAAATGATAGCGAGCTTGTCCTTGCTTTGCAGCCCAGTAGACGATACTGTTTATATCTTTGTCCATTTAGGGTACAGGAACATTGATAGTTATAGTTCAGCAACTTAGAAAAAACCTTGGGAGGGGTAACTCACCTCATGTATTCCCCCTCTCTATCTTGGGCGGGCATGCCTCTTCTACTCTGTCCCTGAGTCGCTGCTTAAGCATCACACGCAATAATTTCGCCTATCCCGTGCTTTATTTTATTCTCACAAAATTGTTTATCACTTAATCACACCACTATTGTAACTATCCAATTGTAGAGGCTGGACTAAAGACACAAGAACACTGCAACAAAAATTCTGTTTATAGGTTGCTGTGACAGGCAGGTGCAGCAGGTGTGAAAACAAATGTTTGCATACAACTAGCGATAGTGTTTCACATACATGCGGTGTTACCATGGGATACCTTCTAAAAGTTAATTCACACTTTTTAGGATATTTCACAGCCTTCACTTCCCCATCTATATCTTCAAGGAAAAAAGTTCCTCGCTGATTGAATTTGTGTAATACAAATTGTTTCAATTGAAGTTTTACAAAGAAAACTATCGGCTTTAATTTTTTTTACAGGGAGACCAATTACACATCATCATCATCTCGAAATTGTGCTCTTTAACATACCTCTTACAGAACTATAATGATTTTAGTTATTTTAGTTATCATGATGAAAACAACATCCTATCAATTTTTTCTGCGCTATAAAATTGCTGTGTTCACAACGGGGACGTGACACTTGTTTCCCGCGTATCAGCCCACTTCCTCTTTAAGACAGCTCATTAGATAACTCAATAGCCAAAGGCAAAGGACAAGTAGAGTGGTACGATTTATCCCTCCTGAATATTCGCGCAGTCTGTAGTTCGAGGGATTTTCCTAAGTTGTTATACTATAATTATGCTCATTAATATAAATTATTCATACAAAATCTGAAATTATAGAAAACATTCTGTTACAGTTTTATTATATTACTTTGCATAAATATAAATGTTTCAGATACTCCAATTCTCCCAAATCGTTAATTACTTTCTCAAGAAATAATGACAGGGAGAAGGAAATTAATACTCCATATAGGTTTTGATCTAAAATTTAATTAATGCTACCTATAAAATTAATGTCATGCAATTTCAAACTCTAGTGTTACAAGTCCATGTATACAAACCATATAATATACCAAAAAATCATCAAAAGTAAATATTTTTATCTCAGAATGCCTACATTGCCAGCATCAATCATTTATTCAAAACAAAGAATTAGAAGAAAGATTTGAGTAACAGCTTTACTATTGGCAACAACATACACAATTATTCACATATGATGTGGTTAATGTCTCACAAACTTGTTTATACTTTTCAGATGTTAAACATTAAATTTTTATCTGATCACACATCAAAAATGATAAGGCATCTTATACAAGACACGATGGCAACGAGAGAAGAAAAAGGAATTGTGAGACCAGACATGATACATCTCCTCATGCAAGCTAAGAAGGGAACACTAAGTGATGGAGCAACCACAGAAATAAAGAAACCGAAACAGAGTGAGTCATTTCTACTTTGTATAAATAAATAACTAAGGATAATTATACAGGGTGGACATTTAAGTTGAGACTGTACAATATCTCCAAAACTAAGCGTTGTAGAAAGAAATGTCTAGAATAAAACTTGCTTGATATTATGGGGGAAAGTAAATAGCATTGGTCGTGCTTTATTTGGAAGGACTTTTGTTAGTTATTTTCGAGTCAATTTAATTTTTACTTTTTCTACTACGTATAGTAAGTAGGGGAAGTATTGTATTCCACCCAAAAATTCGATACCGAGATTTCACCGGAAATACATGTTTTGAGATCCCCTGAATCCAAAAAAAGCATTTTTGGAAACATGTCCGGTGTGTGTCTGTCTGTGAACAGCATAACTCAGAAACGAACAGTCTGATAAACACCAAACTTGGTATTTAGGTTCAGTATCTTCCAGAGATGCGACACGAAGGTTTTCAACAAAATCCCCCACCCCAGATTACGATTTTGATTAAAATATCATATGTTTAAGATAGTTTCATGACAAATAAAATGTATATCTTGAATTTTCTGGGAATGTCTCCAAAAGTATTCTTCATTGTGAACGACATTTGCATAACTGGTAAACCATAAGAGATAGACAAACTTTTACTACATAAAAAATGTAGATCACGTTAAAATACACAATTATTTTTTTTCGAGATATTGCTTGTTATTCCCTTAAATTTTTCAATACTTATTTTCTAAAATGGAATTCGTTATTCATTTTTTTGTCTTGGATATGCAAAGAGTGGCAAAGGGAATGGTGCTGCACCTAGCTACCAGCTATTAAGAGATATGTATGTGCTTAAAGGCTACTGTTTTTCTATATTGCCCTTGTAAATATATATTCCCCTTACATCTACAAGAAAATAAGCAATAAGATAGAGTCTGAAAATGTTTATCTCGATTAACCTGAAGTAGATGGAGAATAAGCGTTTGTAAAAATAGTTTGTACAAGAGTAGAGAAAGTCATGTGAGTGTAATACATCAGATTGTTTTAAATTGAAACCAACAATTAGGATCTATTTAAATTTACCCTAAAGTGACTATCACAACGACCTCCAAACAAAACACGACTAATGATATTTACTTTCCCTCATAATATCAAGCAACTTTTATCAAGACATTCCTTTCTACAACGCTTAGTTTTTAAGATATTGTACAGCCTAAACTTAATGGGCCACTCTGTATAGTTTGCTCTTACATGAGTATAACATGTAAAACCAAAACGTAACACCGCTAAATTGAAAATATGTACAAAATATTACAGAGGCGTAGCTACGGAGGGGAATGGGGATTGGATACACACCCTTGCTAAAAAAAAGTCTAAACAGTAATTACAAAAATCGCTGTAACAGAACTATCGGGGCATGTTTTCGCTCCGGTGCTAAATTTGAGTGGTTCCCAAATGAGCTCAACATCTCCCAGTTTGGAACATAAGTAGAAAACCTATTTTGTAATGCAATAAAATAACCAGCAATGGCAATATAATATACCTAGTTCTTAGTGGTGATTAATTCTCATGTCACAAGACATTTACCGCTTAGAATACGCAATTTTAATTCCAATTGCTGCACCTTAATCTATCAATATAAAATCGATTTATTTAAGTATCTCCACTCAGGATTAATTTATATTTCATCATTTGAATTTATACAAGATGTTAAAAAATGGATCCCTATACAAAACCCGTCCTTAATATATTTCTGGTTACGCTACTAAGATATTACCACAAATTAAACACTCCTCGAATAGGACTAGAACCAGGAGCGCAGGGGGACTTAGCCCCTCGGCCTAAGAAAATCTTTTGTGCCTAGACCTCTGACGGGTGCACCCGGAAGGGAAGGGTGAGTTGAGAGGAGACAGAGAGCGGTCGGATCAAGAGACACGACAGGATCCCTACATTTATAGTTGTAACTCCTCGCATGGCCAATGATACAACCGGCTCCCCTCCCCCCTGCAGGCTTGCACATAGCACTGGAGGCCTGAGACACGGAGAACACCCCCATTATGGGGGACGAAGTTTTACAGAGAGTATCCTTTTCCCCTGGCATGCAACGCCAAGACTCCCGCCGACACTTGCAACCCCGAAACAACCAAGCAGATGAAAGGTGAAGTGAAATGAGTAAGGAGGTGAAATGGAGTGACAGGAAATTAGGGGGATGTAACTAACCTTCCCAGCATTCGTCTAGTGATCCGGGGAAACCCTCGAAAAACCCACAGGTGAGGAAGGGAATTGAACCCACGACCACCCGAATGCGAGTCACACGCGCTATCACCTGCGCCACTTCGCTCGGTCTTCTTGAATAAGTTTACATGTTGTAATTTTCAATTCCAATGTACACTATGTGGTCAAAGTATCCGAACACCCCGACAAACCTACGTTTTTCATCTTAGGTGCTTTGTGCTGCCACCTACTGCCTGGTACTCATTATACGTGACCTCAGTAGTCATTAGACATCGTGAAACAGCAGAATGGAATGCTCCGTGGAACTCACGGACTTCGAACGTGGTCAGGTGACTGGGTGTCACTTGTGTCAGAAGTCTGTACGCGAGATTTCCACACTCCTGAACATCCCTAGGTTCACTGTTTCTGATCTGATAGCGAAGTGGAAACGTGAAGGGACATGTATAGCACAAAAGCGTACAGGCCGACCTCGTCTGTTGACTGACAGAAACCGCCGACATTTGAAGAGGGTCGTAAAGAGTAATAGGCAGACACCTATCCAGACCATCACACAGGAATTCCAAACTGCATCAGGATCCACTCCAAGTACTATGACAGTTAGGAGTGAGGTGAGAAACCTTGGATTCAATGGACGAGCGGCTGCTCATAAGCCACACATCACGCAGGAAAATGATAAACGACGCCTCGCTTGGTGTAAGGGGCGTCAATATTACACGATTGAACAGTGGCAAAACGTTGTGTGGAGTGACAAATCACGGTGCAGAATGTGGCGATCCGATGGCAGGGTGTGGGTGTGGCGAATGCCCGGTGAACGTCATCTGCCAGCGTGTGTAGTGTCAACAGTGAAATTCGGAGGAGGAGGAGGAGGAGGAGGAGGAGGAGGTGGTGGTGGTGGTGGTGTTACGGTGTGGTCGTGTTTTTCCTGGAGCGGGCTTGCACCCCTTGTTCTTATGCATGGCAAGATCACAGCGCAGACCTACATTGATATTTTAACCACCTTCTTGCTTCCCACTGTTGAAGAGCAATTCGGGATGGTGATTGCATCTTTCAACACGATCGAGCAGCTGCTCATACTGCATGGGCTGTGGCGGAGTGGTTATACGACAATAACATCCCTGTAATAGACTGGCCTGCACAGAGTCCTGACTTGAATCCTGTAGAACAGCTTTGAGATGTTTTGGAACGCCGACTTCGTGCCAGGCCTCACCGACCTAATCAATAACTCTCCTCAGTTCCGCAATCCGTGAAGAATGGGCTGCCATTCCCCAAGAAACCTTCCAGCACCTGATTGAAAGTATGCCTGCGAGAGTGAACGCTGTCATCAAGGCTAAGGATGGGCCAACACCACATTGACTTCCAGCATTACCGATGGAGGGTGCCAGGAACTTGTACATCATTTTCAGACAGGTGTCCGGATATTTTTGATCACGTAGTGTATATATTTTAAATACGTGAGAGAACAAGGTAATCTTTTGATGAGCAATTCATTTTAGCATTGAAAACCTAAATTAGTCCGCTACGACCTCGAATCAGGTCGACGGAATTCCATGCTGACGCTCTACCGATAAGCTACCGTGACGAGATCTAATCTGATTTTTGTGTGCTGGCAAACTACCATGACCTCTTGGTTACAGCGAGGTGACTAGTAATACCGCAAGTAGATTTAATTCCAAATTTCGTGTAAATCACCGTTTGAGAAATGTTCTATTTTCAACTGAAACTTAAATGGGTAACATAAATATTTGTGCCTTAAAAGCTGTTGGTATCTGTCCTTGCAAATGTGGATTTTGATAGTTGGCTTAGTTAGTGGATATCATTGACAAGGCTTTCAATATTAGAGAACTAGGGTCAATGCTTCTCTGTGGTGCTACCAAAAGTGGTAAAGATGAGAGGAGCCCTTGTAAAACAAACGACGTCTAAGCTGCTTGGATTTTTACAGAACTTCGATACCACTAGGATGTGACGTGATTTTTCATCTAAACTAAAAAATAATGTTTCTGATAAAATTACTTGTCTTCTTGTTTATATATCCATATGTCAAAATCAATTAACTGAATGAAGCTACCAATACATATAAAATATTTTCATTTACAAATTTTTGGAGACCTGTTTTGTAGTGACATAATTTTATTTTTACTCTCTTTACCACGTACCAAGTAGGTAGAGGAAGTATTGTATTCCACCAGAAATCTCGATGTCGAGATTTCACAGGAAATATATGTTTCAAAGCCCAACGAATCCAAAAAGAGACTCTTTAGAGAAAGGCCCATATGTATGTGTGGTACTTAAGTTCAACATCTTTCAAAGATGCGACTCATAGATTTTCAAGAAAATTCCCCACACCAAAGTACCCTTTGCATGGAGTAAAATTCGTTAATTCTTATTCTCTCAAAAATGTCTGTACTGATTTTGATTAAAACGTCATTTATTTAACATGGCAAATAAAATGTATATCTTGAATTTTCTGGGATGAGCCTTTGAAGTTCGCCTTCATTCGGAAAATGCTTTGTATAATTTTGTATAGCTGGTAAACTATCAGGGATAGATAAAAACGTACTACACAAAAATACAGATGTCTTAGAAACGAAGATTTCTTTCAAATAACTTTCGTTCTAGCATCAGTTGTTTTCGAGATATCCAATATTATTGGTTTGAATTTTTGATACTTAATTTTTTAAAGTGATGTCGCTATTTAATTGTTTTGTCGCAATATCATCAAAAGAGTATGGAATTTTAAGGCTAACGTATAACGAGCAGCTTTTAAACATCTGACTATCGATTTGGTTTCCTGTATTTCTCGTTCCTAGATCAAAATGTATAGTAAATCTATTACTGTAAAGGTTTA
This sequence comes from Deroplatys truncata, assembly GCA_030765065.1. Taxonomy (NCBI): domain Eukaryota; kingdom Metazoa; phylum Arthropoda; class Insecta; order Mantodea; family Mantidae; genus Deroplatys; species Deroplatys truncata. Next base: position 139,969,263 of record CM060986.1, read on the forward strand.
TCTTAATTAACATGAAGCGGATAGAAGAATAGTTTGTAGAAGCAACATAAAAATGAAGGGGAAAGTGTGTAGAGAAAGTAATGTGAGTGTAACATGTCAGATTTTTTAGCTTTAAAATCCCTTATAATGGGCATGGAGACTGAAAAGATTACTTTAAATATAAAAATTAGAGCAAGTGTGGCAAACCTCAAGCGGAATTTTTAAAATTTGTTACAACTTTCCAACTTAGAGTTAATATGAAAGACTACATTAATGAAAACTTACAAATTGGTTAAGTAACCGAAATAATAAGCAATTGCATAATTGTAAGTGCCTTAGGGGTATGATGTATATTGAGATCGCCTTGGAGGTTTGCCAGAATACATTAATCAGATGAGAAAGGTCCACTGAGCATCACGATGGCTCTGTGTTAGGGCGTCAGTAGGAAAGCCAGAGATCTATGCCTCGAATTCAGCCTTAGCGTTTTTAAAATCTGACTTCTCCTTTCGTAATAATTAGTGCATATATACCACTCCTTTATCCCAAAAGCTTGTGACATACTTAATAAACCAATTCCGTTAAAATAATTTACATACTTTTTAAAATACTGTGATTAATGAAACTGTCATAATTTCTTGTACGTGTGTCTTCAATTCATTCACTGTTGAATTCAAAATCACTGAGCAGTTTAGGTCTAGAGACAGAAAAAGATATAATGGAGGAACGGGATGAGTGGAGCGAAAGAAAACAGTTCAGATTATTATGCTGTATGGCTTTGCTCTTACATCATACCGGTGCTGTGATGTTATAGTTCAAAGTCAAAACCGCATAACTGAGGTCTCGATAATTTTAACTGTATAGCATTGGAAAGCTAAAACATTATCGATTTTATGCATTCCGATCAATTAAATAGCACTCAAAGGAATACCGGGTGATTCAATATGGCTTTTAGGTGTGTTATAAAGCCAAATTTTAGGTTCTAGAAATTACTACACCACTTCAACACATATTCTTTCTTCCATATAATTTGCAACAAGTTGTAGTGTTTCTTCAATAATTATTGCCTACGTGCTAAGTTACACTAATATTTTATATTTTCATTAATTTATACTCTACCTGCACTGACTAACAGAAAATCTCAAGCAAAGAAACAACTGGAAGCAATAGTTTCGTTCCAACAGTTTCTGAAAGTTTTGCCAGTAGGTACATTAAAGCAATCTGGCTTCTTTCAGGTACTGCAGCTATGACGTTATCTTCTAGTGTTGTCATTGTCAATAAATTCTAAGTTTAATGTCCGTAAAACGCACGAACGTCTTGGAACATAAGGCAGTCTTTTGTTATTTGCGTATATTAGCACCTAATTTACTGAAAAGAAAACTAATTAAACCAGTTCTTAGTCTTCAATTTGACTGCTCAGCTTTTATTTCTTCCCCTCAAATGTTGCTATTTAAAGTTAAAATGAATGATAGTATGTTCTCCACGAAATAAACATTGTTTACAGTTTTCGCAATAGAACAAATTACTCCTTTCATGCATCTCATTAGCCTCAATTTTGCAGTATTACTAAGGCAGTGAAAAGTAGAATTATATCGATTAACTTGGCAATCCTCAAGCTAATACTTTCTCATGATGTTTTCATTTATATCAGCTGATCCACCTTCGGTTGGTTTACAATTAGGTTTTACATGTTACATTTTTAGGGTTTCAACAAATTTAACCCTAAAATGACCATCACAACGTCCTCCAAACAAAACACGACTAATGACATTTACTTTCCCCCATAATATCAAGCAACTTTTATCAAAGACATTTCTTTCTACAACGCTTAGTTTTGGAGATATTGTAGTCTCAACTTAAATAGTCCACCCTGCATATTTAGTAATCTGCCTTTATATAGTCTCAAAAAACACATTAAATAATATCTTCAAATTAAACTTTCATATTATATGGTTTACTAATTTGCTCTGAAGTTATTTATGATGTGTACCCTCGTTTATCAGAATTCTCTTTCCAACAGATTGGTCTGATGATGAGTTAACAGCACAAGCTGTCTTGTTCTTCCTGGCTGGTTTTGATACAGCCTCAACGTTGCTGTGTTTCATGTCACATCTGCTGGCCACGCATCCAGAGGAACAAACAAAGCTTCAGCACGAAATAGATGAAGTTTTAAGAGAAAATGGAGGGAAAGTGACTTACGATGCTCTCCACAAAATGAAATATCTCGATATGGTAGTATCAGGTATGTACTCATTAATTTCATCTTCGTTTATCAATTCAGTGGGCAAATGCTTAAGAGAGAAAATAATTAAGGTTGCACATAAGAGGTATAGGTATGTTTATATGGGCGCACTACAGTTAAACTACTATCTATTACAGCTTTATGATCGCGTTTTAACCAACAATGTATTCCTATAAAATTTCAGCTCATTATAACAAGTATCTTACATGTCATAAATGACTGATTAATTAATTAGCTTTTTATGTTTTATAGCATAAAAATTCCTCACCCCATATTTTCGTTTCTTTGTTCTAATATTGTTTCGAATGTGAGGATTTGTTTTACGTTTTACTCCGAAAGCCAAAAATGTTTTGAATTAGTGACCAATTTTTTGAGAATTATTTAATCATTAAATCTCATAATTTGTAATTATACACATGGCCACAAGTACAATTTACAGTAACATTTAATCAATTTGCGTTTAGCTACTTAGGTTTGTACAAAATTTCAAATCATTCTTGTAAAAGTTTTTTTAAATGATAGAAAAATTATTCTTTGAGAAAATGTGATTGAGAAGTAAAGAAGTAATAGCTCAGCAGGCTCATTTTTTTCAAATGCTCACTTGGGCTTCATAATTTGACGCAGCTACGCTACGTCCTCCAACAATGAAGCACTACCTTTGCCTCACGATTGCTGCGTTTCTCCTCCTAGTTGTTTTTTTATACTTTGCCAGGGCTGCTCGAGCATGAGATCTTAATCAATGGGTATGCGTGGATGTGTACAGGGAAACACGAACGCTTTCTTGGAACACTTTTATTTTCACCATTTAAAATAAAACTTAAGGTTTGCCGATCACTTTTAAATGCATACGATGCTACTGTGTCTTTAACAAGACCGAAGATTATTAACTACAGCTGAACGTTCTACCCTCTTGCATGTTCACCGCCAATGTTCACAACTCGACGAGAATGTCGTCCCGTTCTCACCAATCGCTCAGGACAGAATGAATTTCACCACCACGCTACAAAGAAAGGACTCCTAACTTCCCCTCTCTCCACTCAAAACTCTCCTCAAACTTAGCGTCATGAAGCCTCTAATGACCTTCACATCCCGGCCAGTGCAACTGTGCCCATAAATTCCAAGAGAAACTGGCTTCAGCTATTTTACCCTATATACCTGGGGCTGGTCCCTAATTAGCTAAACTGTGCCTGTCTGGTCTTTCTGTCGCTTTTAACAGTCAACAATTTTCACAATGCTTCTCCTTTTTATACATACACTGAAATTAAATATTTCATTATTTATTTTATATCCCTATCCTTCTCAGATTATTATGATAATTATTTACTTCATAATTTCGGCTTCAAATTACAGGCCATTAAACTGCACTAAGTCCAGTAACAGTTTAATTTCATTTTCTTTCGTCCTGGATTTAATGTTTAAAAATTCCTACGCCTGGTTATAAAATGTTTCTTGCGCCAGGAACACAAAATATCTATACTGCTAACCTCATGTGCATTCCAAAGCTAACAAGTTTATGTTGATCACTGAATTTAAAACTAATTGTGATATATTCTTCATTGTACAGTAATATATGCAAAAACACACTATTCTGGCTAATTAGTTTTCCACCAAAACAGTTGGTAACAGGTTCTGCGCTTGCGCAGTAGTTAAAATATGCTTGCTCAAGTCAAATTCCAGCCATGCTTTTCATAATTAAACATATCATAAATGATGAAAGATTTGAAATATAGGCCTCTGAAAGCATTTTTCAATACTTTATTATCATATAAGCTACACATTTGTTGTATAAATAGAAAGGACGTTTGCCATATTTTTAAAGCTTAAAATTGATTATAAAAATGCACATTTTTATACTCGGTATCCTACACTCATATCTCTCTATATTTATACAAACACTGCATTGCAATCTCTATGTGCTACAATGTTTGTACTACATATTTACAATTACTGATCCGAGCAAGATGGCTCCGCGGTAACGTGTGAGGTTCTCATTTAGGAGATCTCGGATTCGATTCCCGTCATTTCCCTTTATTTCCTTCTCGTGCTTCAGGTGTGCTTCTAGGTTTGTGGCATGGGGATAGATGGCGGATAGTTGGCGCGAATGCTTGCTGAAAAGACCCTGGACACGAATGGTCTCCACATTGGACATTGTCCTTTCAGGGATCATCTCTGAAAAATGGGATAAGACGAATATGAATAAATGTCGCCTCTGTCAAGAAGAAAAGGAAACGGCGAAGAAATTGTAGCGGATCAATTTGAGTGCTGGTAATCGAACAGAAAGCATTGAAACGCGGTTATCTCAACACGGACTTACTCAGGAATGAGAAGTCGGCATTGCCGAAGGTATTTATACCGCGGGAGGTTAGGCCACGTGGTCTGTCAGTCACGAGCGTCGTCTGTCTCGTACGTAGTCTGTCACTGTGGTCTGTCTGACTTACCGCCACGAGTGTGTGACCCGCCGTCTGACGTCCGCCCTCGGCCGAAGGCTATAGCTGACACGGGGTGCCTCATACACCCCCGCCCTAACGAGACATCGGTGTACCAGTGCTTCCGTCTCGACAGCAGTTATCTAGGTAAGAATGCTCCAACCTTAAGTTCTGCTTGCACGGAGTTTCGCCTCGTCACCAATTGCCCAACTGCAGAAAAATAGGGAAATACAACTTATAGGATTTTTGCATCCCCTTACGTTAATTAGCTACCCCTATCCTGGAACGCCACCCCAGCCTACCAACCATCCTGGTACTGAAGCAGCCCCCTAACTCTGAGCTATCACCCCCTACTGTAAGCAACTACTGGGGTAACCACCCCCGGTAGGGTTATTACAATATACTTTGTGATTGCTGGCCCAAGGATGAGGCTTTTAGGATCGCCCTTACCACCCAGAAAAATTTTAAGCTTTATTAAAATGAATTAATTTAAGCTGGGAAGTATAGATTAGGGTTTTTCAGAATAGATCTATTAAGTTTGCAGTGAGGAGAAGCTAACAAGCTTTAAACGACCTAGCAATATTTTAAATCTAACCCAATCCCCCCTGGACACTAGAAGACTACTTGGTTAAAGGGATCGTTCATTTTCCTTTCTGAGAATCTCCAGTAGTAGGACGGTCTTCGAGCCATGAACTGTTAGGGAATTCCGCGCATCCCTGTGGCTGTTTGTCTGAGACCTGCAGCCCCCTGTGGTTCTTCACTTCATCCCTTTCTCCTGAGGGTGGTAACCACAACATCTCGTGCAGGCCGCAGTGCACGAGATGTCCCTCTATACCCTATATAATTACTAATAATTCATTTCACTCTTTTTTCACAGAGAGCTTGAGATTATACCCTCCAGCAGTACTTTTGGACCGCATATGTACAAAAGCATACACCTTCCCAACTGAGCCACCAGTTCACTTAAAACCAGGTGATCAAGTGTGGATACCAGCTTATGCCCTACATCGTGATCCAGAATACTTTCCTGATCCAGAGAAATTCGATCCAGAGAGATTCAGCGACGAAAACAAGCACAAGATAAATCTCTTCGCATACATACCTTTCGGTTCTGGACCAAGAAACTGCATTGGTAATTATTAGTTACTAAGATATTTTCTGCATTTGTGTCATTCCATGCTGGTCAGATTACATGTTCATCGCTTGTTTATTTTCAGTATATTGTCAATATTTTACAAATAAGTGAAGCAATTACATGTAATTTGGGTACAGTTCAAATTTTAAGTGTAATGGAGCAAACGAATCAATACTCATTCGAAAAACATTAAATAACTTCAGGGAATAATACAGAAGGCATAGTACGTACTTAAGAGTCCATGTAGTAAAGAGTTAACACTTACGAGGGCGATACTGAACGCGAATGCCATGTTTCTAAAAACAATACAAATTTCTTAACATCTGATAGCAACTTTCTAATATTTTGCGAGTTTATTTCTGTGTAGTTTGTTCGATTTGCAGTAATAGTTTGTTAATTATCATCATTTAAGGATTTTGAGTTCACCCAAAAATAAATTTGACTAGAGAATATTTCCGAGGTAGTGTTTTTAGGATTTTAAATCGTCATTAACACCTAAACATTGTGAAGATCGACATTCGCCAAGAAGCCCCATCTAAGGCAACAATTTATAATTGATACAGCGAATTCAAAAGAGATTAGTTCTTTCTTAGTGATGAATTTTGTGAAAGACGCCCAAGAACTGCTGTTACTGATGAAAGTATTGCAACTGTTCGAGCAATGCTTGAAGAAGATCGTCGGACATCTTATGAATTTAATCGGGCGACATTGGACCATGTATGAGTAAAATCCAAAACATTTTAGATCAACAGGTAGGCGTGAGAAATTTTGTCGATGGATTCCACGTAAACCGATTCCCGAAAAAAAAAAAAACAACGCAGTGATTTCTGTAGAAAAACTCTGGAAAAATTCCAAAGTGACACTTCAATTTTGGTTTAGAATATCGTTACTGGTGGCTAATATTGGATTTATTGTTATGATCCTGAAAATAAATGCCAATCGGGTTAATGAGTCTTTCGAACGGAACCCAAACCTACACTCCAAGAATTCGCAGTCTGATAAGATGTTGATAGTTTTTCTTTTTTCCTAAAAGGAGCCATATTGCTACTGGCATTAGAAGTGGATGTACCGTTACTGCCGATTGGTACACAAATGTCTGTTTACCGCAAATTTGTGAAAAAAGTTCGAGAAAAACGACCAAAAGGGAAATAATGTTACATCGTGAGAACTCATCATCGCATACAGCAAAACAACTGAATATCTGGATGGACCTTGGACCCTCCACCATACAGCCCTGACCGAGGACTTTGTGATTTATTTGTTTCCAAAAATTAAATATAAAATGCGTGGAATCGCTTTTCCGTCATCAGATAAACCAGTTGAAAATTATGAAAACATGGTTTCTGAAGTGCCTCAGAAAGAATGGGATCATTGCTTTAAAGGCTGGTTTCATCGAATGAAAAAATGTATTGACGTTAAAAGATAATATTTTGGAAAACAACAAAATCATTTAATTTTGTTTTAAATTCATTCTTGTTTGCTTTTCTAAAAAACTGTAACATTAGAAAGCGAAAAGTAATAGTGTTTGACTAATACTTTAAATGCAAGATTTATTTAATAAAGCATTGGAAATAGCGATTTAAGAGTTTGCTGAATACGTCCCTTAAATAATTAAAAATAATAGTGATTACTTTACATTTAGTATTTATTTTTTACATTTTCATGTATTGTGTTTTCAGGTAACCGATTTGCGCTTATGGAATCCAAGCTGGCTGTTGTTCATATTCTCTCACGTTTTAACTTGAAAGCAGTCCCTAAGACACCCAATCCAATAAGAATATCAAAGAAAGGATTAAATGTTACAATAGACGGCGGCTTTTGGTTGGGCTTGCAGCTAAGGAAGCTTTCTGTATAACCATCTAAATCTGTGCTGCTTTCTGGACAATTCCATCAGTTGTTCTATATTATTATGTGTTATCAGTTTTAATAATTTATATTTTATTACCTATCAGAGATTTTCATTTTGTATTGCTGTACATTTTCATTCTTATCATGAAAAAGGTTATATATAATTTTTTGAATATTATATTCATTAAGTTGTCGCCTTCACTCTATTAAAGTATTCATTTCTATACAAATTTGTATTACTTGAATTATTTATTTTATATAATGCAACTCTGTATTATTCTAGACTTCCCATCTCCTACAGTCCCTGTCATTCCCACATCCCTGCTTTTTAATTGAATTACCTGCAGATCTCAACGTACTGAATAGTGGTTTACCCAGATCAAAGAAACAGCTTCATATTTGTAATACCAACACATTTTTTTAAATTGCCAGTTAGGGTTAAAATGACCAAAAGTAAATAGATTGCTTCTGTATTTCCAAATGCATAACACTAATCACCTGAAATTGCAATCTGCATCGCTCTAAGTGGTTAAAATAGAGTAAAACATCTCAAAACTTCACCTAAAATTGATCAGAATAATCGGAATCATTGATGTGTCCATATTCTGGGATCTGATATGTTCGTTTTTTCTTTATCCTATTTCTAGTTTAAATAAAAGTATTAAGGCTGTAGCTTAAGATGCAAAATTCATTGTTTTACCTGTGTATTAACTTAAACGTCGGGCGTTGTTCGCAATCTTCACGGTTGAAATATTGTGATTCAGAAGAAAAGAAAATATTAATTTCATATTTTCTTAGCATTGGTTTCTCTTTTTTAATTTTGTTTTGTTTAAGGGATTGAAGGCCCACAATGAATGTACTTACTGCAGTACCTGATGACAAACTGCATATTTAGCACAGATAATCTTTTTTGGCTGAGGGCGGACCTGTTCATGATTGAAGAAACAAGGTTTTCTGTGGAAGAAACAGGGAGACCTTGGATTAGTTTTCTAGCACTAAAAACTCATGCTACAATGCTTGCTGGATCGAAGTTCGAGGTTTTAGAACGTACCCTAAAGTTCTCCAACACTCTGAAAAATTTAGAATGAAAATATAAGATTCAAACGCCATCCTCGACATTCTAGAGTTCTGAAGCCTAATCGAGCACTCTAGAATAGGGTAGCGTAGCTGTGACGTCACGGAGTATGTGTGCATAGAATTTGCGACGGTATTACTTATAATATTATTTAATTTGTTGAGCCCCACGTTTGGGAGCCAATTTGCGATTGTAAATTTATAATGTTATTTGTGTATGTGTGTTTACTTCACGTGGTGAAGCCATTTTGTGATGTGATTCTTTGTTAGGTTTGTAGCTCCATCTGGTGTTAGCAATTTGCGGTAGTATTAGTGTTTGTTTGAAAGCATGCGACTGTTATTTTATTTAATTTTTGTCTACTGTCCTCCGGCTAGCTATGATCTTTTTGGTCGAGCACATCTCTTTATACAGGTTGTGTAAACGGAAAGGAGTCTTTTATCCAAAGATAACACTGATGAAAGAATTTGTTTTACACTTTTATTGTCGAACACATTCACTATCACATTTACACATTGATCTAGACACTCGCCAAACTGAAACTGTTATAACAACTTATTTACTGATTATTCTTAATTCGCGTACTTCAACTTTTTGTACCATTAACTTTACAATACTTGAGATTTTTCATAACTCTGATACGCGTAACTTGCGAATCGATAGCCGACGTGTAATATTTCTGCTGGACTGAAGGCGACATGTAGCATACAAATATTTTCGACGAACTGGCGGACTGAAGGCGACGTGTAGCATACAAATATTTTCGACGAACTGACGGGGTCTATCTCTAACCTAGCCCTTTTTATACTCCTACACCCCGATATGCCTAAAGATTATAACTAAGCTGCAATTGGCTAATAAAACGCGCCAACATTAGCGTCTATTTTTATATCCAATGAAAATTATGAATACATATGCTCTAGGTATAATGTTCCAGCAAATTCTAAAGGAAAAACGCGCCAACATTACGTAACTTCCTCGTCTCTAATAATGATAAACAGCTCACCCCCTCGCTGCATTATTGCACGCTATTATTGTCAGTTTCAGTAAGGCCGTATAAACTTACTTCTCAACAATAATTACAATCAATATACATCTCAAATCAATGTCACATAAAAATGCATATTCATATTACAATCATTCTTTACATTTAAGTAATTTGTGATACAAATTACTGCATCAAATTACACAACGCACAGTGCAGATAAAGGCTTGCTCCTGTGTTGTGTTTAACAATAACCTATGTACAAAGTACAACATGCCTCCACTTTGCCCCTCTTACCACTTCTTTGTCAGTAACTTCGCCTTTCTCTTGTTTCACCTGCAAGGCACTTCTCAATGAGCTCCTCTCTCTGCACTGGGAGCAACAGAAGTAAGCGCTCTCTGTGAAAAAATTCACAGCTCTCACTTTACTGACACCGTTTCACAGCAGACGCTTTATTGCATCGATTACGGAATGTTCCATTAAGTTGTCGAATATTCGAGAAGGTTCTGTAATCTCCACCTATGGAAGAACTTATAAAATAATTTGGAAGCTCATTAGGTTAACGTGGCTTTTTCGTTCCCTTCCTAATAATTGATTTGAAGCTCCTCCTTCCATTTCAACCCCATGGATTGCCTTATTTATGTAAAACATTCCATTGTTTTGTCTGTCAGCTGATAACTACATGTACCAGGTTTGTTCCAATACTCAAAGTAAGGAAGAGCCTATAAGGAACAGGCATATACATACACGGTGTTCGTTTGTAGCTGACTCGATGAAAGTTGTTTTGAAATACATAAGCCGCTAATGCAATCTTCTATGTATTGCACTCTAAATGTTCGCTCCAATGACCAGGGGACGAAAGGGATACTTCGTACCTCGACCCTTCGCGGATTTTTTGTGCTTACTACAGCCAGAAGGAATGGATGAGGTGAAGAATCCGCAGGAGGCTATAGGCTGCAGGCAGGCAGGCCGGCCGACAGAGACGAGTAAAGGTCGCTAACGATTCCAAGCTTGATGATCTGGTCACGCCGAGGCTATTCGGAGAAAGCTTCCCACCAAAGACGACTCAGAGAAGGCTGCCATCTGGCAGGGCCGAGAAGGATGTTCCAACACGCATTCCGTCTGACACCGAACGACACTGTACGGTCCCTAAGCCTGCCTGAGACACGAAAGGGGAAGCGAAATTATAGAAAATGAGGGAAAGGAAATTCATGATAGAAGAGAAACCACCCAAGTGTTTCCTTGTTAACCAGGGAAAACCACGAAATACCCATGGTCAGAGTGGCCATCCCCAGGAATTGTACCCAGAGCCTCTCGAATGCACATTACCGCGGAGTCATCTTGCCCCGTAAATATTCGCTCCATCTTCCAACGCATTCTGACGTATCTTGCCTGGACTTCAATTTGCCCCTATTTACCATTTCTAGAGTGCGCCTCAAACCTTTTTTCACACCTACTTACGAGTTTTCGTGGCAAGAGGAAGGTACACGTGTGAAGAAGTTAGATGCGGATACGCAGGATATCTCCATAAGCGGTAGTGCCATGGCACATTTACTGCCGCAAACACATTATACGTATATCACTTATGGCACGCTAAGTGATTCTTATAAAGCATAAATATTTGATGATAGAGTAGTTTAGGCTGAAAACACAAATGAAGTGTCGAATGCTCTACGTTAGGAATACGTGATGTCCAGTAGCATCATAATAACACATTAGAGATCCTATGTAAAAATCCATCAAATTATTGTTTAATCATCCACCATCTCTTAAAAAGTCTCCACTTACAGTGTCATTTAAACAACATGTCCCTTGTGACATTTCACTCGAAGCGGAGGAGTGGGAGACCTGCGTTGCCATGTTATTTTAGAGCATTTGTCAGCTGTTTTAAGTCTATTCTTAACATTTTTCCACACTTTTCGTTAAAAATACAGAGCATAATACTATTGTATTCGACAACTCTGCCACTCCTAATTTATGCAGCATGCATCTAAATATGCAGCGTTGTAACAGAAACTATGATATATATTTTCAATTATTCATTACAATATTAATTAAAACATCGCTTAGCAAGGCTATTTTTCCATATACATTTACTAATGATATCAATCTGTAACATCAATTATTTATAGATATGGTAATATAAACCATATGTAATTTTTTGTGTATGCCTAAAAATGTATTAGGATAAGCTGGCCTGTGTAAGTCGTGAAAGTGTGCCACGATACACTTGTTGTTCACAAGAAGTACCAGATTTAGGGAGAAAGCTGAGACTACAAATACCAGTCTTTGCACCTTGGTATAAAAGGCACCCTTTCGAGAAATTTCGATGGTAGTTAAAAAGTTCAACGGCAAACTGTCGAAGGTTCTGGAATAGATATTGATGTTACTGACTAAGCATAGTGGTACGCCATGTCTAGAGCCAATCAGAATTAAGTAAAGGGTTTAAAATCAAATGTAGAAGTGAGGATCTACAAACCTACAAATATTTTATCAGCTGTGACGTGGTTATTTTAGTGTGCAAGCGTGTGTGTGTATTGCTGCGAAACAATGCCTACATAAAATGCGTTAAACATCACATAACACTTATTAAAGCCTCCCAAGGTTAACACAGACACTCTGAGACGAGTGTTAAGATATAAAAAATCAAAATGCGTTAAACACCTTACAAAACACATATTAAAGCCTCCTAAGGTTAACACAGACACTCTGAGACGAATATTCAGATATAAAAAAATCTGATGTGTTACACTTACATGACTTACTCTACTCTTGTACAAACTATTTTTACAAACGCTTATTATCCATATGCTTCATGTTAATCGAGATGTTAATCTTATTCCTAATTTTCTTGTAGGTGCAAGGGGAATTGGTAGGTTTTAAGCTATAGTCAAATATTTTAACGCTGGTTGCTATGTGGCGCATTCCATTCTCTTTGCATGTCCAGGACATAAAAAAATCTGATGTGTTACACTCACATGACTTTCTCTACTCTTGTACAAACTATTTTTACAAACGCTTATTCTCCATATGCTTTATGTTAATCGAGATATCGAGATGTCAATCTTATTGGTAATTTTCTTGTAGAAGCAAGGGGAATATGGTAGCTTTTAAGCGATAGTCAAATATTTTAACGCTGGTTGCTATGTGGCGCATTCCATTCTCTTTGCATGTCCAGGACATAAAAAAATCTGATGTGTTACACTCACATGACTTTCTCTACTCTTGTACAATCTATTTTTACAAACGCTTATTCTCCATATGCTTCATGTTAATCGAGATATCGAGATGTCGATCTCATTGGTAATTTTCTTGTAAATGCAAGGGGAATATGGTAGCTTTTAAGCGATAGTCAAATATTTTATCGCTGGTTGCTATGTGGAGCATTCCATTCTCTTTGCATGTCTAGGATACAAAAAAATGAATAACGAATTTGAGAAAAAGTATAAGTATTGGAAAATTTAAGGAAATAACAAGCAATATCTCGAAAACGGTTCACTCAACAAAAGAAATGTATATGATATAAGTTGTGTATTTTAACGCGATCTACAATTTTTGTGTAGTAAAATTTTGTCTATCTCTTATGGTTTACCACTTATGCAAAAGTCGTTGACAATGAAGAATACTTTTGGAGACATTCCCAGAAATTTCGAGATATACATTTCATTTCTCATGACATTATCTTAAACATATGATATTTTAATCAAAATCGTTAGAGCCATTTTTGAGAAAATTAAAATTTTCGAAAAATCTTCCATGTAAAGGGTAGTCTGGGGTGGGGGGATTTTCTTGAAAACCTTCGTGTCGCATCTCTGGAAGATACTGAACCTAAATACCAAGTTTGGTGCTTATCCGACTGTTCGTTTTTGAGTTATGCTGTTCACAGACACACACACAGACACACACACAGACACACACACACAGACACACACACGGACATGTTTACAAAAATGCTTTTTTTGGATTCAGGAGGTCTCAAAACATGTATTTCCGGTGAAACCTCGGTATCGAATTTTTGGGTGGAATGCAATACTTCCCCTACTTACTATACGTAGTAGAGAAAGTAAAAAATGAATAACGAATTTGAGAAAAAGTATAAGTATTGGAAAATTTAAGGAAATAACAAGCAATATCTCGAAAACGGTTCACTCAACAAAAGAAATGTATATGACATAAGTTGTGTATTTTAACGCGATCTACATTTTTTGTGTAGTAACATTTTGTCTATCTCTTATGGTTTACCAGTTATGCAAAAGTCGTTCACAATGAAGAATACTTTTGGAGACATTCCCAGAAAATTCGGGATATACATTTCATTTCTCATGACATTATCTTAAACATATGATATTTTAATCAAAATCGTTAGAGCCATTTTTGAGAAAATTAAGATTTTCGAAAAATGTTCCATGTAAAGGGTAGTCTGGGGTGGGGGGATTTTCTTGAAAACCTTCGTGTCGCATCTCTGGAAGATACTGAACCTAAATACCAAGTTTGGTGTTTATCCGACTGTTCGTTTTTGAGTTATGCTGTTCACAGACACACACACACACAGACACACAGACACACAGACACACACACACAGACACACAGACACACACACACACACACGGACATGTTTCCAAAAATGCTTTTTTTGGATTCAGGAGGTCTCAAAACATGTATTTCCGGCGAAATCTCGGTATCGAATTTTTGGGTGGAATGCAATACTTCCCCTACTTACTATACGTAGTAGAGAAAGTAAAAATGAATAACGAATTCCCATTTGAGAAAAGGTATAAGTATTGGAAAATTTAAGGGAATAACAAGCAATATCTCGAAAATCGTTCACTCAACAAAAAAACGTGTATATGACATAAACTGTGTACTTTAACGCGATCTACATTTTTTGTGTAGTAAAATTTTGTCTATCTCTTATGGTTTACCAGTTATGCAAAAGTCGTTCACAATGAAGAATACTTTTGGTTCATTCCCAGAAAATTCGAGATATACATTTCATTTTTCATGAAAATATCTTAAACATATGATATTTTAATCAAAATCATTGGAGCCATTTATGAGAAAATTAAAATTTTCGAAAAATGTTCCATGTAAAGGGTAATCTGGGTTGGTGGATTTTCTTGAAAACCTTCGTGTCGTATCTCTGGAAGATACTGAACCTAAATACCAAGTTTGGTGTTTATCCGACTGTTCGTTTCTGAGTTATGCTGTTCTCACCCACAGAGACACACACACACACAGACACACACGCAGTCACACACACGGACATGTTTACAAAAATGCTCTTTTTGAATTCAGGGGGTCTCAAAATATGTATTTCCGGTGAAATCTCGGTATCAAATTTTTGGGTGTAAGGCAATACTTCCCCTACTTACTATACTAGTAGAGAAAGTAAAAAATAAACCTAACCTAACTTCCCGTGAATCAGAAACCAAAGCTTAATTTTGTTAAGGAGCGCACGCTCACTTCATTCGTAAGTTTAGTGAATTACTGGTTGCTAATTAACCTGAGCTTATATAAAAAAGGTAATCCTGACCTAACCTCCCGTGAATCAGAAATCAACACTTAAATAAGTAGGGAGTAATAAACATCGTTAAGGAACGCACACTCGCTTGCTCAACTGCTTTGGTGTAACTACTGGTTGCTAATTAACCTAAGATTATATTAAAAAAGCTAAACCTAACCTAATCTTCCGTGAATCAGAAACCAAAGCTTAAGCATCGTTAAGGAACGTTCGCTCGCTTCCCTCGCATACTTTGGTGTAACCACTCGTTAATTAACCTAAGCTTTCATAAAAAAATTAACCTAACCTAACATCCCGTGAATCAGAAACCAAAGCTTAAATAAGTAGTGAATCATAAATCTCGTTAAGGAACGCACGCTCGCTTCGCACGCGTGCTTTGGTTTAACTGGTTGCTAATTAACCTAAGCTGATATAAAAAAAACTAAACCTAACCTAATCTCCCGCGAATCCAAAGCCAGAACTTAAATAAGTAGTGAATCATAAACCTCGTTAAGGAACGCATGCTCACTTCGCACGCGTGCTTTGGTGTAACTGGTTGCTAATTAACCTAAACTGATATAAAAAATTAAACCTAACCTAATCTCCCACAAATCAAAATACAAAGTTTAAACAAGCAGTGAATCATAAATATCGTTAAGGGACGCACGCTCACTTCGCACGCGTGCTTTGGTGTAACCACAGATTGTTAATTAACCTAAGCTTATATAAAAAACTAAACCTAACCTAACTTCCCGTGAATCAGAATCCAAAGCTTAAATATGTATGAATCATAAACCTCGTGAAGGAACGCACACTCTCTTCGCTCGCGTACTTTGATGTAACCATTGGTTCCTAATTAACCTAAGTTTATATAGAAAACTAAACCTAACGTAACCTCCCATAAACTGGAAACAAAAGCTTAAATAAGTAATCAGAAACCAAACTAATTTCTTTATTCCGTTTCAGGTATTTGCTCCACTTGAAGGTGTACGTTAGCTATGTTTTTATTTACAAAGTTGTAATATACTGCCTCGCGTGCAATGCGTGTGCATGACGCAAATAACAGGAGTTTTTTTCGTTAGAGAACATATTTCTCTTGATCTTGTTGTATTGCAATGTATTAAAATGCGTTGAAATATTTAAAGCGTTTAAAAGGTCTAAAAAGTGTTTACAATGTTTAAAAAGTGCGTTAAAATGTTCATTATGAATAAATGATCCAAAGATCCATTCAAAATACCCGATTCACCCAAAGATCCATTCAAAAGATTCGATTTATTTAAAATATCGTTGAGGGACACGGAATAATAGCGCCCATTACAGATACTATGTCATTTAGTAAGAAGTTAATTTAAAGCATTAAAATGAAATGTCGCCATCGAAGCTTACAACCGAAAACAAATTTTATACTCGAAAATTATTGTACGAAAATAAACTTCGTAAGCTGAGCACATCAGTCCTACAACTGTGGCTAATTAAACTAATACTTTGCAATACGTATGCTATATTACTTTCTCTGCTATGTATAGTAATTAGGGGAAGTATTGTATTCCACCCAAAAATTCGATACCGAGATTTCACCGGAAATACATGTTTTGAGACCCCCTGAATCCAAAAAACATGTCCGTGTGTGTGTGTCTGTGTGTGTCTGTGTGTCTGTGAACAGCATAACTCAGAAACGAACAGTCGGATAAACACCAAACTTGGTATTTAGGTTCAGTATCTTCAAGAAAATCCCCCACCCCAGATTACCCTTTACATGGAACATTTTTTACAAAATTTAATTTTCTCAAAAATGGCTCTAACGATTTTGATTAAAATATCATATGTTTCAGATATTTTCATGGAAAATAAAATGCATATCTTGAATTTTCTGGGAATGTCTCCAAAAGTATTCTTCATTGTGAAGACTTTTGCATAACTGGTAAACCATAAGAGATAGACAAAATTTACTACACAAAAAAATGTAGATCGCATTAAAACACAATTTATGTCATATACTTTTTTTTTTGTTGAGTGAATCATTTTCGAGATATTGCTTGCTATTCCCTTAAATGTTTCAATACTTATTTTCTCAAATGGGAATTCGTTATTCATTTTTTGTCTTGGATATGCAAACAGTATTAATCTGTGGCAAAGAGAATGGTGCTGCACATAGCAACCAGCTATTAAGAGATATGTCTATGCTTAAAGGCTACTGTATTTCTATACTGCCCTTGCAAATACAAAACAAGGGGAACATAGTACGCCTTAAGCGATAGTCAAATATTTTTTAGAACTGGTCGCTATGTGTAAAATGTAATTCTCTTTGCATGTCAAAAGATCGTTTCTGCAAATTTTTATCTCGATTAATATGAAATAGATGGAGAATAAGAGTTTGTAAAAATAGTTTGTACAAGAGTAGAGAAATTCATTTGAGTGTAACACATCAGATTTTTTTTATGTAACAACCGTTATCAAATGATCCAGCACAAATGCACAGAAACCATTGACTGATAATATAGGTTATATTCTGTTCGCTATGCGTCACTTGACTAACAAATTAGTAGCGTGAAGTAAGCATTCTTTGCATTATCTTCTTGAAATGTAATCACGTTTATACATAGTAATCTTAAAACTGAGATCCCCCTGCTATAAAAGAGCGTATCTAACCACTTCACTCTGAGGATAAGTTGAACTTCAGAGCAGAACTCTTTGCAACTGTTTTATTGTACATTGATATTAACCATCGGTTTACTAGCGTCGCTGTATAAGACAGATATTTGCGAATAGACGCCCAGAGCTGACTTTACGCCGCTTGTACAAACACTAAGGCTACATAACTGTGCAGAGAAAACATCAACGGTAAGTACCTACCTCAAAGAGCTCGTTCCTTTTAATCGTTTAATAGGATTTAAAGCACTGTTTCAATTTGTGCGGAACTAGATAAGTATCATTTAGATGAATTGTATTTAAATATCAGAATGCTGAAGTAAAACACTTGCCATGTTAAAGTAGGTAAATGTTTTGTTACGGTATTGTACGAGGGGTGTCCAATAAGTAAGTTCCCTATTCTATAAAGAACATTACACACATTTGATCATGTTGAATTAATTTTATTTATAGTTTACAATTCTTCTGTTACTTTTCTACATAGTCAACATGTTTTTCCAACCATTTTTGAGGACGTGACACAAGTTTTTCCAAGCCAGTGTTTACCACGTGGGTCCTGTGCTCGCAACCAGCTGTTCACTGATTTGACTCCATCATCGGTGTTAAAAGTGCTTACATTTGAGTTGGAGGAACATGTGAAAATCACTTGGGGCAAGCTCAGAACATTCCACTGGAAAGTTTTCTCGCATCCTCTATATTCACCAGATCTTTTCCCAAGCGATTTTCACATGTTCCCATGACTCAAAGGTCATCATCCACTTTAACACCGTGACGAAGATCAATCAGAAGTGAACAGCTGGTTACGAGCACAAGACCCGACCTGGTACAACACTGGCTTGGAAAAACGTGTGTCACTCCCCAAAAATGCTTGGAAAAACATGTTGACTATGTAGAAAAGTAACAGAATAATTGTAAATTATAAATAAAATTAATTCAACATGATCAAATGTGTGTAATGTTTTTTATAAAATAGGGAAACTTACTTATTGGACGACCCTCGTAGAAAGTTGACTGCGCGTTTTGATGTTTTATCCGTAGTTTTACTGTTCTGCTTGCTAGGAGAACTGTTACTCAGAGGCAATGCTCACAAGAAAATCATTATACACTCGAGGAAAATGCTCACTAACTTGTACATTATAACTTTTCTGTTTACAGTATAATGATTTATTTCCTTATTTTTTAATTTTTATGGTCATTTCGGGGCTTTAACTTATGAAACCACTTATGCTGGTATAACTCGCTGAACTTTAGCTCTTTCTAATGTTAGTTTTACTAATTTTTGCTATTAAACACTCACATTTGTACTTGTAGACTCTGTGAAAGATAGGCAATAATTCTGGTTAAAGAAGCGCTCCCCGCCCAAGCCGTGTATGAACCCAAGGTCTCTGGGCACGATTTCTTATTCGGCTGTAACTTGCTCCATCTGTTTATTATAATTTAATTAACTCACAATGTATTTAAATGCCCATGCTACACATCAAATGGTCTTGGTTCCAAATTAAATTTTCGTGGTTACCCTTAGTCGCCAAAGTAAATACCGGATTGGATATTTAATACAACGACCCAAGTTGCATCCTAAGTCTAAAACAATAGTAAAAGAAAATAGATGGATATAGTGAATGCTCTGCCATCTATCCGCAGACAATGAGAGCACGTAGACCGGACGTCAGCCTAATGCTATCATCCCGGCACGTGTAGAAGCAGATATACAGTTGCCTAGCCCTATGACCTCTGTAGACCCGTAAGAAAGCAAGATGGTATGGTACAAGGATGAGACCTAAAAGTTAACTGTCCGCCACATACCGATCCATGAGGTATCTCCTAACAGACCCGTCGCGATATGACCCATGCTTGAAAGCAAAAGAAAATAATTATAAAAGAATATTATGTGTTACACTCACATGACTTTCTCTACTCTTGTACAAACTAGTTTTACAAACGCTTATTCTGCATATCCCTCATGTTAATCGAGATATCGACATGTTAATCTTATTGTTAATTTTCTTGTAGATGCAATGGGAATTGGTAGGCTTTAAGCGATAGTCAAATATTTTAAGAGCTGGTTGCTATGTGGAGTATTCCATTCTCTTTACATTACCAGGACAAAAAAAATGAATAACGAATTCCCATTTGAGAAAAAGTATAAGTATTGGAAAATTTAACGGGATAACAAGTTATATCTCGAAAATAGTTCACTCAACAAAAAAAGTATATGACATAAATTGTGTATTTTTTGTGCAATAAAATTTTGTCTATCTCTTATGGTTTACCAGTTATGCAAAAGTCGTTCACAATGAAGAATACTTTTGGAGACATTCCCAGAAAATGCAAGATATACATTTTATTTGTCATGAAAGTATCTTAAATATATGATGTTTTAATCAAAATCGTTAGAGCTATTTTTGAGAAAATTAAAGTTTTCGATAAATGTTCCATGTAAAGGTAATCTGGGGTGGGGGTATTTCTTGAAAGTCTTCGTGTCGCAACTCTGGAAGATACTGAACCTAAATACCAAGTTTGGTGTTTATCCGACTGTTCGTTTCTGAGTTATGCTGTTCAAAGACAGATAGACACACACAGACACACACACGGACATGTTTCCAAAAATACTTTTTTTGGATTCAAGAGGCTTCAAAACATGTATTTCCGGTAAAATCTCGGTATAGAATTTTTGACTGGAATGCAATACTTTCCCCACTTACTATACGCAGTAGAGAAAGTAATAATGTTTTGGAAACTTTAAGGAGGGTGTCTTTAAAGAAGAAATCAGCAGTTTATTTTCAGTTGAAATTATTGCTCAGCTGTTTTCTTCCACTTTAAAAGCCCTAGTAAGATGGAGTCCAATTTTTCATAAACTTGTAATGAGCCGCTTCTGCACATGTACCCTTTACAAGTCGATGTTTGAAAGGCATATTTTTCAAAAATATACCTTTTAATGTGAATAGAAATATACCACTAAAGATTACATTCCTGCAAGACGACATAAACAAATCCCATCTGTTGTGGCAATAAAATACCGTTGTAGTTTATGCTAAGACCAAACAGTTAATTTAGCGCCCAACAAATTATCACAGATATACTTGTAATGTTACATTTCAGGTTTGTTTACAACATTTGGCGTTTTTCATTCTGGTACTTCGCAGACATTTTAAGAAATCTCTTAGCCATCGCACATTTAACCCTAGAGAGGTGGTGCGAGGTATTTCTGACCCCAGTCAGTTTTATTTGCAAGTTATATATAATGATTTCGGATACCTGAACCCTGCCTTTCCCTTACCTTTCGCTGCATTC
The DNA here is from genome assembly GCA_030765065.1 of Deroplatys truncata. Classification (NCBI taxonomy): domain Eukaryota; kingdom Metazoa; phylum Arthropoda; class Insecta; order Mantodea; family Mantidae; genus Deroplatys; species Deroplatys truncata. The sequence continues at coordinate 139,990,387 of CM060986.1, forward strand.
CTTGGCTTTTGTTAGAGGTCATTAAGCATTGAAATACAGGTTATACATTCCTAGAATATAGGCTATTTGTGTTCTTCGACTGAAATGAGGGCAGGAAATACCCCACGTCACCTCTCCCGTTGCCTGTTATGTGTCTCGTCTTCATATTGTTTCTGTAGTTACAGTGTGTTTTCAGCTGAACCTTCGAGAAGTATTTTTTAGTCTTAAACGTAGTGCTGTTTTTATATCAGTATGTGTTATGAGGAACATCAGGCAAGGTTATTAGCCCTAATAAGGGAAGTGGAAGAAGAGGAAGCATTAGGTGGTGAAGGCAGCGAAACGAAGATGAACTTGAAATAGTGAAAGTGAGCAAAGTGCAGAAGAGGATCGAGTTACGGCATGGAAAATGGTTCAGTCTCCTCAAAATTAACGTACCCGCTCCCACAAGATAGTGACTCACTTACCAGGTTAAAATCTGCAGCTAAAAATGCAAAATCTCCTATAGAATTATTGCTTGAGAAAATACGGCATTTTATAAATGCAGCACAACCAGAAAATCAAGAACAGGAATTGCCAGTAAAGAAAAGAATGAGGTGTAATGTGTGTCCGAGAATGCAGACAGAAAGACAAAACTTTCGTGTGTAAAATGCAAGCAGCAGGTGTGCAAAGACCATAGTGTAGTCGTGTGTAGGAGCTGTGTGTGAATGAGCATCAACATATGTTCTTACTGTCGAGATGAAAAAAACACATTAACTGTGATACTTTATGATTATGAGTGAAGTGAACATTTAAATATATTTTTTGTGTTGCGCATCAGTCCAAATTGCAAGCAATTGTCAATTCAAAGTTTTTGTTTTATTTTTTAAAGTATATTTCTACAACCAGCAGGTATTTTAATACATAATGTATTACTCTGTATATGTAAACAATAATTAGATAAATTGATTAATTCGGTCCATTTACAACAATCGTTTTATTCCTGTGGTCGCGAGTGACCCCGCGCCACCACTAGTGTAAGGTGTACATGCGCCACCTGTCTAGGGAGATATCAAGATATACATCATCCCCGACTGTGAGGTAGTATTTTTAACACTTAAATAATATCAATCTAATTATATAATATAAAATGTAATAACAGCCCGTCTTAAAGCCATATGTATACCATAATATATATAAAGTGTATGTTACAGCCATTGTATTAATGTTTATATTATTATGTACGTAGTTTTAACAATATAGGAGCTGTGAGAATAGAAGCAAGCTGCTTTCCGTAGCCGAAAGTTGCTAACAATGAGGGAACCTTGAGATAACAATAAACTAGAAAGTTTAATAAAGGCTACTAATAACTCTTGGAACAATAATGCAATATTTAAAACAGTTTATAAATAGCCAATCAAAAACTAGAAAAAGCTTAAGTTAAATAAAAGTATTCTATTGGAATAGGCTTAGCCAATAATAGACTTGAAATAGAAGAAATATGCAAATTCAGGAGCTAGACGCTACAAGATTGCGTACCGGAGCAGTTCGGTACGAGTTCAATGTGAGACATGAAATTTTATTGCGGCGAGAATAATATAAAGTTTACGTGTTAAAAAGTGCAAATAACAATAATCTCACAGCTCTACAGTAGGATATATCAATGAAGTGTTATTTAATCGCGTGAAGGATTCATAACAAAAAAGGACAATACAATTATAATTTGTGTAAGCCTTGTGCTTTAACCGTACCGGTCCAGCTAAGAGATACGTGCTCTAAAAATTACTACTGTCGCAGCCGAGGCATACATATATAATATTAAATTAAACATAAAAAATAAAAAGTTGGTTCTTAAACGTGGGGCGAAGGCCACCGGAAAAGTGAACGTGGGGCGAAGGCCACCGAAACGTTTGTACTGTACGTGGGCGAACACTCGTTGCAACAATACCCTCAACTGAAGTTTTTTTCAGGTATTCCTCAGCTACCGGGGGGTACGCTAAACTTAAGCCTAGAACGCTTCCTTCCCAAATTTGGTTTTCTAATTATCATCTCATGCATCATCAGTGTCCAGTATGCAGTAAGAACTGACATTAAACACTATAAAAAATATACCGTGATCGCTGAAAGTGCCTTCAATTTTAAAAACGCACTCCCAAAATGAGAGGTTTTTACAGAGCAAGAGCTGAGCACTCGCAAAATAGATGCAACTGTGTCATCTGCTTGTTGACATCGTCTATAGGCAGGATCCACTTGCCGTTTCACCCTGTACAGGTGCCCTCTGAGCACACAGTGACCTGTAAAAGCGCCCATTGTCCTGCTCAGTTTTAACATTTCTCCTCACCCACATCTGTCCAATCTCTGTTTGAGAGTTTTGGAGAAACTAAAACGTACAAATGAATTCCAGTACTTCTCGTGCTGTCTGAGCAACCAGTTTCTGATAATCAGCTTCTGACTTGATGACAGCCCCAACGCTTATTCTTCCAGTAAAAGGTTGCTCAGTAGCTCCATCTGCTCTTTCATTTCGCAGAACACCCACATGCCTCGACACCCATCTCAGTTGAACTGAATTGTGGGCATTTTAAACCCAACTCGGATTTAACCAATGGTTATCGAGGGCCTTCGGGCATGCCTGACTATTGGAGAGTATAAGAATCCGTCTAATACTATAACGTCTTCTTACACTTTTCCAAGTGCCAGCTAAAGTAGGAAATATCGCTACCTGAAACAACCAGGTATACTCACCCGAGCTGAATGAAAGCTTAGAATCGTTGTCATAAATCTGCCCGAAATCTGGTTACCATCAGTATACCAGATTGGGTATTCGTTTTCTTTAGGTTTTAGGATAAGAGACAATGAGAGTTTTACCAAATAAAAATCTTGGTTTCTGAATATTAGTCCTTTTACTAAGTATCCTAAACATCCTTTGTCCCAGGGTAGTTTTGGATGATCTGATTGTCCGTCATGGGGACGTTCATTTCGATGCTCCAAAGGCCTCTGCCTCGACCCTACTGGATAAATAAAACAATTGAGCTGTATTTATGGTTCTTAGCGTTTCATTCTATACTGGGCGTGAAAGATCGGTAATTTTGCTCAGGGGCCTCTTCATTAGGCTTGAGGTTCTTTTATGTGTCTAAATATACGACAAGGGACCACCGGCTTTATCTCCCTTCCGAAGGAAGCCATGCTAAGGGGTTTCACGCCCGAAAACATCCATCGCCTCAATAGCATTTCCATGGCTACAGTGAGGGTAGTTCTAATGCCCCTGTAATGTAAATTGCAAAATACCCTTTGCATCTTGCTTAATTCAGTTTTGCACTGCCTTAGTTTAACTCTTGACCACCAGTAAAATGCAGCGTAAGAGAAAATGGTCAAGTTGGGTATATATTTAATACACAACTTCGGGTTTAGTCCCCATGTCTTGTCGAACAGACTTCTGCAGTCCAAAATATTCTACAAGTTTTGACGACTAAGTGACTTAAATGGTCTTTCCAGGTCAGTTTCTTGTCTAAAAGAAAACCAAGGTATTTGACTTGTGATGAGTGTAGTATAGGATAGGATAGGACTAGTTAACGTAAGGGACACTTAGAGTACGATGGGGGAAGAACGGAGATTTGAGGAAACTGCAGGTGACGTATGGGTTGCACAGCGAGGCCAGCAAAAATTGACAGAAGCATGCAGTTCCCTAACAGCTCCTGACTTGGCTACCTGGCCACGGAGAAGCTTACAAACCTGACTTTGACTTCTTTAGAAAAACAATAAAGCTCGACAGACACAAATAGCCATTGTTATTTCTCTGTACTTTCCAATTTTTTGTCTAGATGAATACACTGCATTGCAATAATGATAGAAATGAAAAGCCGTATTTGTGTAGGAGTAACATTGATGAGTTCAGCAAAATAAGCAATCAAAAGTGGAGATCATGCGAATGAAACGCTTCTAAAAATAAAACAAATGCACGTAGAGTAAAAATATTAACGTTTATTAGTTTATGTGCATTATGCTATGTACGGTCAATGTAATTCGATCCTCCTTAACAGTTCAGTAATAATAAGCAGGTAAATTGACTGATGTGTATAGTTTCAATTATTCTTTGGTTAAAAAGGAAGATATTTTAATAGTTTTAACAAACTTAACAAATATAACTATACCCGGTAGAAACATTAATTTAAACCAGTTACAAATCGCATTATTTGGAACATATTTTGTTTCTTTCGGTTTATGCTATAACCATTTCCTTCAGAGATATATTGGGTTTATCGAAAACATAAAACACACACGCTGGCAATGTCGCAGCATGTAGCGACCGTAGCTGGTAGGAGAGTAGGACTCTCCCTTTCAAAACCAGAAGTAAATCAGCGCGTAAACAGGTTTCACTTTCCCTGTACGGCACGTAATTCATGTGTGTAGGCAAACGTTATCAAGGTACTCAGGATTTGAAAAGGCTGGCATCTCGTAAAGCTTGTAAACACACCCCGGGTTCTTTTATCACTAAACCTGCGAGTTTGAATGCATAACACGATGTTACTCTAATAATGTCTCTCCTTCTAGTGGATCTGACATAAATACGGTGTGCCTTTCAGTCAGCGAGCGCGAAACGCTTATTGGACGATGGAGGAATTCCTTCCATAATGTTAGTGTAGGCCAATAGCTACCAAATTGTACTTATCATTTCGCCAAAACATTATACCAGCCTTTCGTCGTGTTTGTTGGGATTAAGGGTCGTGTGGAAAACAAAACCGCTAGTCCCTACACCTCCCATATTTGCTGTTTTGTTTACATCTAGGAGCCGGTTCTCACAATGGCCTACCTTTACATAGCAACGCTGCTTATGTCTCCAACATTACGTATGTAAAATGGTTTTCGGAAAATGATTAATTATTTCGAAACCCTGTGTGATGTTACATAGTTACTACCAAAACTAGGTCAGAAATAGGTTACCCTACCCATCTTACAACTAACAAACTATTATCTTCATACATTTTGTAGCGGGCGGGTGTTGGAGCGTTTCCACGTATGCGCGTGATATCTCACCTTGATGATGAGTTCCAGGTTGAAGTTCTCAGAAGTTGTTCGGTAGCTTTGGATATCCGTGTCTCAGAATATTTTGGATGAAGGCGAATGAATATAATGAATTTCTTAACGATTGGATCTATTCCAAATCAACCAAATAATTGAAGCTGCTAGTAACTGCTCCGCTTTGAATAATAATGATTATTTATATACTGTAATTTCTATCTTCCCGAATACTTTAAATAGTTTAGTGAAACTAGCTATCGTCACACCGATCTCCGCATTCCACACGCACACATTAAGACAATTTGCCACTGGATAATTCACATGAATGGCTATCAGAGAAATATATGAGCAATTGTTGAAATTTGAGGCACCCGGCTGCTATGACGCTAACTTTCGCGGCCTTTTACCTAATCTCTATGTTGATTGGTTATTTACTTGGCGTGCTATGAGAAGGAAGTCCTTCACTTTTACCAGTCCGGCTTCTGCTGACTTCTTTGTGAAAACCCACCTATCTCTGTCTCCCTTACAACTCTTGTTTCTGTTTCTATTTGCTAAATTATTATCCAACTCCATTTAGAACTTGTGGCTTTTCTTGGAATTGTCCTTCTATCCTTCCTTGTTTCTCCTCGGACCTCTCTCTCCGCTCATCGCTATTTTGCCTAATCCTATGTCCATTAGTGTGTGTTGATGAACGTTTGCTCTGCTGCTAACTCACTTCTTCCTACCTAATTACAATGTTTCGACTTGTACATATATCTACGTTTCATGGTACAAATTATTTTACAGTATTATATTATATTATTACATATTCCTATCTTGATTATTGATTTATGATTTCCCGTTATTTACATTGCTTGCCTGTCGGATGTATGTTCATCTAAAGTTCTCGTGGAATAAACCATCATGGGTTCAAACTTTTGATGCAAAACCCATGAAACTGAAACAGATCTTATAAGGCTTAACCCGTGAATGTTGATGATTATTATTAGTAGTGGTAGTATGATTATAATTGACTGAGAAATGTTCGAGTTAAATTATTTTTATAGTTTCTCTGTTATCATCTTGCTTTAGATGATAAATGCTCCTTTCTTTGCTACCAAAATGTGTCCAAACTAAAATTCCAGTTTCTACAAAATATACATAAAACACTTGTCTATACTTTACAATGCGATCAATATTCTACATTTTATACATATTTCTTTTTTAAACCCCATACATAATTTCAAATTTCTGACTCAAATGTTGAAATAAATGTATGCACCTAAAACGTCATCAAATTAGACAAACGTTTTGTAAGCATGCAGTTCAACTTATGAGCAATTTTTTTTTGATGGGGGCATTTTTCTGTTGATTCTTAAACAAGTCCCTTTGAAACACTATAAGTTACAGAAAATACAGAGTGATCAGTATTGCTGATAAGAGATTGCTCGCTTGTGGTTCAAATGAAATATATGCTATGAAACTTTGGTATTGCTTACACATATATTATAAACCAAATACATCATCTACTGCAAGGTAAACCGGTACCGATTTGTTCCGACTCAGAGTTTGCCTTCTCGTCGAAGTCTTGGTTGACCAATACTTCTTTTAGCCTTTGGTCTACATTCATAAAGACATCTAGCTGCTCTTAATGGTGTCATTCTTAATATATGTTGATACCATCGTTTTATTTTCATGAACTAGGCTATTTATGTCAGTGGTGCGTAGTTTATCACGTACAATATCGTTCCGTATTTGGTCTCTTAGAGTATATCCAGTCGTATAGCATAAGAATTTTATTTCAGCTCTTTCGATCGTTCTCTTATGTTTGATATTCGTTGTTCAGTTTTCGGATCCACAAATTAATACCGGTACAGCTATTGTTTTGTAAAATTTAATTATTGTTTCCTTTCTAACTTTGTTTTTCAATGTTCTTCAATCGTTCCACAAAATTTTTGAAACTTGTATATTTTATCTTCAGTATCTTCTTGGTAGATAGCAGAGATTTTACATCCTAAGTAGTTAAAACTTCGAGCTTGTTCAATGGCTTCATTATTTATTACTATTTTTGATCTTCTGTTGATTTACCTTGGAAAACAATGTATGTAGTTTTATCAGTTGAAATTCTTAAATTAAGTTCTAAGATTACTTTGCTAAGCTTAAAAGCTGATACTTGGTCTTCAGTTTTCGTAAAAATAACTTGATCATAAGGAAATAAAACCGTATCTAAAACTATTTTACCTACTTTAAAATTAGATATATCTTCCCCTTTTAATGGTGATGACGGTATCTTTATACATTTCCTTTATCATTGATGTTAAGGGATATCCTTGATTTTCCATAATGCACCATAATTTGTCACGAGGTACCTTATCGAAGGCCTTAATGTGGTCTATAAACAACATATGGGTCTCTAAATTAAACCCTTTTCCCTTTTGTAGAAACTGTTGAACGGCAAAAACACAATCATAACAAGATCTTCCTCTTCTAAATCCATGCTGTTCCGCTGCTAACATATGTTAGCATTTAACCCTCTAGTCTGGATTCTGGCCAACATTTTATATACTGTATTTAATAAGCTAATTCCTCTGTAATTATTACAGTATTTCCTATCATCCTTTTTAAAAATTGGTATTATAATTCCTAATATCCATTCCTCATGTATTTTAACAGTGCGCCAACATATATTCAGCATATCTAAAAAGCTCAGCTTAGCTCTGATGCATATTCTTAAATTTCAATATTCATTCCATCACTTGAGGCAGTATTTTATATCACAACACTGTGAATGCCAGAGTGATTGTAGTGTAAATTAACATTATTGTATTACAATGATTTGAGATGTTTGTTAACTATAAGCATTGTTGGGAAAAAAGTTTAAACGGCCTCACTGAAACTGACAATAGGAGTGGGTTAACAATGAAGCGATGGGGTGAGTTGATTATCAATTAGAGGAGACAAACAAATGACGTCAGAGTAGCGTGCCTTTCTTTAGAAATGGAGGGAATATCTTCCCTAGAGCATATGTGTTTGTAATTTTGATTGACTTATAAAATAGACGCTAATGTTGGCGCGATTTATTAACCAATAGCAGCTCTATTATAATGTTTAGGCATATCGGGGTGAGGGAGTATAAATTCTTGAGTCGGAGTCGGAGTATCGCGCAGTTCTACAGAAGCATTCACAAGGTAAACGTCGCGAGGTTCTACAGAATCATTCACAAGGTAAACGTCGCGCAGTTCTAAGAAATCTCTCTCGGGAATTACACGTCAGGCATTTCTAATAAAGCATTCACGAAGTACATATTACGTAATTCTACAGAATCTCTCGCGTCGTAAAGTTAGTTACAAAATGTGAAATACGCGAATTAATAGTGCGCGACAAATAAGTGATTGTAGTTACAATCGAAAATATAACAGTTTCAGTCAGGGGTGTATCAAGATTAAATATGTGAAATTAATTAAGTGTGACGGCAATAAAAGTGTAAAAACAAATTCTTTTATCAGTGTTATCTTTTAGTAACAACTCCTTTCCGTTTACACACCCTGTTCAAGAGATATTTGCTCGACTGAGTAATAATATATAGCCGGAGGACAAAGAACCCAAAATTCAAAATAGTAAAACAATAACAGGCGCCAAGTAAAAAAAGATAACACGAGAGATTACCGCGACACACTATCAGGAGACTTTTTGTTTTTAAATGACTTTAATATAGTATTTAATTCTTCAGTAGTAATTGGATCTATAGCAATATATTTATAATTTTCTTGTGCTTTAGATCTATCAGCATTAGTCCATAGCTCCTTAAAACATTTATGCCAATCCTCTTCAGAAATAACATTAAGATCTGTATTATCTTTCTCATTCTTATTTAGATAATTTATTATGTTATAAGCAACTGCTTCCGTTCCATGGATATCCTGCTGTATACTACTTATGTATCTGTCCCAGGCCTGGCGCTGTAATTTTCTTGTTTCTCGTTTCACTAAAGAACATGCTACTTTTGGTAGTAAACTAAATACAAACCTAAATATTTCCAAAATATACATGTTTAATTTCTTGCTTTATAATTTGCACATGGGTCATTCAATAATTAGGGGCAACAATTTTTGTATGTGGTGATATCAGCGGTAAATGATGCAAGCTGATAACAATGAGAAAGAAAAGCATTTGATGTGTGTTATCTGTGAGTTTGAAGACGGTAATCTTATGTATAAGATATTTGTAGTGAGTTTAATTTGTTGACTGTTATCTGTAGTGTTCTAAAATGTTTAGTAAATACGAACAAAGATGCTTCATTAAAATTCACATTGCAAGGAGTAAGAATGGTCGACAATTCCATGCAGCATTGCTGGAAGCTTGTGGTAGAGAGACTTTACCATATCGTACCGTGACTAGGTGGGGGCATCATTTCGCAGATGTAGGGAAGTTGTTCATCAAAACGTGGAGCTGGCAGACCGCAATCAACAAGTGATGAGGTGCATATGAACGCTGTTAGAGCACTGATGGAAGAACACCGTTGCTGGACTTGTATTGAGCTAGCAAGGGAAGTTGGAATTGCTGCTGGTACGAATCTTCACACACTTAAGAAGAAGTGAAAGTCTAGGAAAATCTGCGTTCAATGGGTTCCACACAACCTTCAGGAGGAAAACATGTGGCAGAGAATGAAAACAGCGATATTGCACTTAGAATGCTATGGACGTAAAGGCTAGCGTTTCCTTCGACGTATCATAACCTTAGGTGAAACCTGGGTTCGATGCTACCAACCAAAATTGAAGAGGCAGTCAAATAAGCGACGGCACAATTCCCACAACCTAAAATGTATTGCCAAGAATGAGATGCACTTAAAGTCATGTTCATAGTTGCATTTGATTTTGAAGGTTTCCTTATCACTCATTCTGTTCCTGTGGGAAATCATGTGTATGGTGCATATTGAGTTACTTTCTGGAACAACATTACGACCAGTCATAAACGTCCAAATCTCCTGAATTTTCACCCTATTGTGCTACATGATGGTGCTCGCTCTCACATAGCTGCCCCTGTGGTTAATTTATTTCGCAGATGGAGCTGGGAAATTCTGGAGAATCCTCCATACTCCCCAGAAATGAGCCCATGTGATTTTGACCCTTTACCACTTAGAGGAGTTCGCTTTAGAACCAGACAGGCAATTATAGCTGCAGTAGAGCAGCCTGTTCGAAGATTAGCTTAACAAGACGCTGTGGATGGCATCGTTGTCTCTCTGAAGTGTGGAGGCGGGTTATTCATGTTGGAGGGGCTTACTTCTGAGCACAGCAACAACGTGACTGTTCCAAAAATGTTTTCTTTCTTGTCAATTTAAATATTGCTATTGAATGACCCATGTATATATAACACCTTCTCTTTTGTTTCCTTTCAGGAAAGCCATGCTACAAAATATGTCCCTCCCTGACTGGATTATTGTCATCATAACAATTATTGTGATTTTATACTGGTATGGCACAAGAAAATATAATCGTTTTGTCGACATATGTGTTCCATATATTAAGCCCATACCATTCATTGGTAATGTGGCACCAATGATGTTTCAAACAATGGCAGCCACTGACTTTACTATGCAAATATATGACAGATTCAAAGGATACAAATTTGGTGGAATGTTCCAATTTGAAAAGCCAATATTTTTCCTCCGAGATCCTGAACTGATTAAAATGGTAACAGTGAAAGACTTTGAGCATTTTCTTGACCATCGTCCTTTTGCAACTGAGGATGTAGAACCTATTTTTGGAAAGGGACTCTTTAACTTAACAGGTGCGTATATATATTTCCTTCGCTCTTAGTATTATTCTGCACTTTAATTGCTTTAATTTAACTCTGCTCCATTAATTTTAGGTCGGAAGTATAAAAGGCATTTAAAAAACTAATGCAGTACCTTACAGGTGCTATGGTTCAAGAAAAAGTAACAATTGTTCTAAAGCCTACTAGGCCTGGAATGCAAATTTAGTAAGCTCTAGGTTGAAATTCGATTGAGTAAAGCAGAGAATTAATTATTATTTCTATCAACATGATTTTGCTCTTCATCAGATATTCTTTCAGAACACATACTTAGACTGAAGGGTGTTTTTCAACTGATCTCATTTCATTATTTCCAAATATTTTGTGGTTTCTACGTACAGTCTACTTTTAAATTCAGTATTAGTGTACTATATTATTATATTATATATTATTTCTATAATAATAAATAAAATTATATAAATAGTGATAGTGCTTTGAAATATTTCCAAAAATAGCTTTTAGAGTACTTATGGTAGTATAATTTTTATGAGATTTTGTCCATGTTCCTCAAAACTTGTCCCTGGACTTTTACGCTTTTAATTTTATTAATGTTTCTAATAGCGCTTCAAACACAATTATGGTAAAGGTAGAAAGTTAAAGGGTGTGCTCTAATATCATTTTTAATGTCTTCCAGTTAAAAACTAATGAACGAATGCATTTTCATTTGTCATTCAGGTCAGCGATGGCGTGATATGAGATCAACACTAAGTCCTGCATTTACCTCAAGCAAAATGAAAGCCATGTTCTGCCTAATGGATGAGTGTGGAGCACAAACTGCAAACTTTCTGAAGAAATGCATTAAAGAATCAAATCTGCCTTCAGTTGGTTGTAAGATTGAAAAAGGTCAGCTCAAAAATGAAATAATGCAGTCAGTTCAGTTACGACATCCTAAAATTTGTTCATGGCCAATAACACATCCAGTCCAGTAGTGATTCTCAATAAGTTTTCCGTAGAAATGGAAGTGTCATTAGGAAGCATAGGAATGTTCAAGCATTAAAGACAGCACGAAAGGAAATACGGTTGAACTGTTACTGGACTTTAGACAGGGGCGTTGCAGGTAACAAACCACCCCATCCCTCGTACAGTCCGTTATAGTGTTTGCAGACAAACCTCACCAATCTGTTTTACCTGCCTGGTTGTAACCTTTGGCCACTGTTTGTTACATTCTTTGTATTTATATATGGTTTGAGTGTAGATAACTTGAAGCCTACTGCTTAAGATTGGGTTTGTTGTAGCTTAAGGCTTTCTTTTGGAGCATATGAGGTCTGTCCAGAAAGTAACCTCCGTTTTGAAATAAGCATGAAACCAGTATACATACAAAATTTTTATTATATACATATGAAAACTACAGCCTTTCTCTATTTTTCTACATAGTCTCCAAATAGATTCAAGCACTTGTCATACCTGTTCACAGTCTTTGAAATACCCTCTGCATAACATTCTGCCGCCAGTGAACTAAGCCAACCCGTCACGGCGTTTTGAAGCTCTCATTGGCAAAGCGCCGAGCTGCAAGCCACTGTTTCATGTACGGGAACAGATGGAAGTCGCTAGGGCCAAGTCCGGGTTGCACGAGGGGTGGTTAAAAATGTCCCATTTGAATTTGGCCAAAAGTTCATTTGTGTGTTTTGCTGAGTGAGGGCGAGCGTTTTCATGCAAAAAACAACACCAGGTATCAGAAGACTACGACACTTGTTTTGGACTGCTTCTCTTAGCCTTTTCACACTTCACACTTGGTAGGATTTGTTATTTTGGCACTCATCTTGTTAGGTTATAACTAGCAAACACACGACAGTAACGATGCTCCACCTGCACAGGTAGAAGCGTACTGAGCCACTGCGCACGCTGATGTCGAAATGGCGCTACCCCCACTACTTCTTGTGCTATGCATGAACGGAGGTTACTTTCTGGACAGCCCTCGTGTTTTCACCTCTCCTCCTGTCCAGAATTGGTATGAACCTCCAGCAAAAAAAAACATTTAAAAACATTAGGTTATTTATTACACACATTTGTTAATAGTTTTCTAGGTGTGAAGTTTTTATTCTTTTTACATGACTCTGTATTATCTTTCAGAACGTGATATGCTGGTTGTTGAGATGAAAGATCTGTATACAAAATATGCAAATGATGTAATAGCTACAGCAGCTTTTGGAATAAGTGTTGATTCACTCCAGAATCCTACAAATGAATTCTATGAAATGGGAAAGACTATTACAAACCTCTCAGGAATATCTCAAGCTATTAAGTTTATCTTCTTCTTTTTATGCCCTAGTCTTTTGAAGGTAATGCATATTTTATTTTTCATCATTAATGTGTTATTGCTCAAAAGGGCTTACTTAAATTAATATGTATAACATTTTCCCATGGATTATATTATTATTTGATAAACTGGTGTAAATAACACACAAGCCCATGATGATTCTTCATGTGATGCACAACACTTAAACGAGTATTGATAATTGTTTATACATTCTGCGCTCTGATACATTTATGTTTTGTAATATGATATGTGTGTCATTTAGAAAGTTGTTAGACAGTGCCTCAATATAGCTTTAACACTAAACCAAGCGTCACATCTTCTCATCATCCTAAACCAATTCTGGAACCACTGACTCCATTCATTTTCTTCTAGGACCACAAGTAACCACCTGTAGACTGCAAAATATCTGCATCTTCTGCATTTGAAAGCTGATTTCATTATAGTGAATTCTTCACCTGAGGAAACAAGAAGTAGTCACAGGTTGCCAAGGATAGGATATAGAGAGAATGAGTTTCTCAGGGATACTTTCAAAAACTTCAACATGACACTTTCTTTGTGGGTAGATGCGTTGTTATTGTAAAGAACAATGGCACTCAATATGACTGTTTTGACACTTGAGGGGGAGCAACAGTCGTATACCACTCACTGTCCTTATTCTTCAGATGATTTTGTTACCAGATGATTACTCATGGTGAAGAATGCCAGTGCTATTTTCTTTCCAATATTCTTGTCATTCTTTACTTTGTTACTTGGAATATCATTTGGGAAGATCCACACAGACAACTGATGCTTTGTTTCTGGAACATAGTGGTAAGTTCAGGTCTCGTCTCACATTATGATCTCAAAACAAGGCAAGAAACTGGTAGAGCATTTTTATGAAGCTATTCCACTCCTGTAGCATGCTGAACTTGGTGAGGTTTGCAACATCTGGAACAATGGGATCTTCCTAAGTGAGTTAATGTTGTGCAACATTTTCAAATACTTCACTATCCAGTCTTCAGTGTTGTCTCAGCATCCTTAAAAGCAGCCAGAGTCACATCACATAATTTTCTTTGCAGTGGCAATATTTTTCTCTGTCAACACTGATGATGCCCTTCCAATTCTTTTTTCAACCGTCAGACGCATTTGGCATCTTTTAAATTCAGTAAAACAACTGAAAACTTTAGGACAGATTGGCGGACAAAACCAGAGGTCGATGAAAGTCTTTCTAGGATTTTACTTGTTTTAAACCTACTTTAAAGTCTTAAAATCTCACAGTACAAAAATTCTATCTATAGGTGTATCTCCATTTTGTTCACTCAACTAATTAGTATGTTTCCATATATGCTGCTATGGATTGTGTGATAGAGGATAAAAGTATAATTATTTTAGATATAAGGGCATTCTTTCACATGGAACAGATTATTCTTTATGCTAGTATCGATTTAGTCAAGTATAGAAAATTTCTGGTATTAGGAAGATGACTGGCACTGATGAAGGAGCTCAGATGGAACCTTGAGCTTCCTCTCCTCCTAAAATTCCTCAAATATAAACGATAGTCTGGCATGAAAGGGTACTTTATTGTAGGAACATCCAGAGAAAATAAGTGTCTCATTATATCTGCCTAATAATATTTAAGAAAATAATTTGTGTATGAAGAAAACAATATGATACATGTAAATTTTGGCTAATATATTGTTTACATCCTGTATTGAAACTAATGGGGTGATCTGAGTATTTGTTTTTATTGTTCACCTAATGCATCAACTCTGAGTTTTGTTCACATTATGCCTTCTTTCCTTTTTAGATGTTTTTTCTGATTTGAATAACAAAAATATTCCTCTAAGGTTAACGGCCAAGATTCATCTGAAGTTTCCCTTAGTCCGTTTATTTACGTATCATTTTGTGTATCGCCATCTCTTCTGTAAGTCTTTAACTGTCCCTGCCCAATAATTTATTAGGATTAAGAGCTAAAATAGTATAATTTTTTTCCTCTGGTAAATTCTTTATCATCTCCCTATTACTTGAGTTCCTTTGTGCATTTACCATTAAAATTCCTATAGAAATCTTTGTTGAAATTTAAAGGTTGTTGCCTTTTTTTTATTTTTATTTTTTTTATTTTTTAATTTTTTTTCCTTAAAGGGGCGGCCCCACACCCGCCGCCCCCGGTGACGATCATCCTCAGAGGCTACATCGTCTCCCCATGCTGTTAGTTCTAACATGCAACTAGGGGGGATGCTTTGTTAGTAGTGACGTGCTAGTGCATGGAGAAAGATTTGAGTTAAACATGGTCGGGTTCCGCGGAAGCACCCCGGTTAGTAAGTGAAACTACCTGCCTGGCGCTCGGTGGTTAGTACGGGTTAGGTTGGGTGGGATTGACAGGGATGCGTTAAGAGCTACGGCTTAAGATTAAATGGTATGGCGCGGGTGTTAGCATCATGCAAGTGGTCGTAATGAAAGGTGTGGCGGGATTTTACCTTTGGTTGCTGAACTGCTGCTGCAGTGTTCCTGTGATGGTGGGTGGCCTATAGACGGTTCCTTTATGGGTTGGCGCATTGGCAGGGGCAGACCGTTGTTTTAAAGTTCCAGTTCAGTATGGTTTATGTTGTTGCCAAAGAATGAACCAAGATAACAAAACGTGTCTCTCTTTCAAAATTGTAGCTTTTAACATTTGTTTTAATTTCCAGTATATCTGTTTTAACCCAGTGAGATGGCTCCATGGTAACGTGTGATACTCGCTTTCGGGAGGTCTCGGGTTCGGTTCCATTCAGGCCCACCACTCTGACTGGGCTTTTTTGGTAGTTTTCTACGGTTGAATTTTCCTGTCCCTCATCTCCTGCCATTTGATTCTCTTCTCATATTTTAGACTCAAAAGACAAGTCGAGTAGACGCAGGCGAGGCGTATGGCGTTGCTGTTTATTTTAAGGAACTGTCTATCCTGGCGTCCGGTAAGCGAAGATTCCTCAGAAAGGAGGCCTGTGTGGGTAGTCCCGCCTGTTTCAGGGTGTTATATCTGAAGACATTAGGAATCCCACGTGGAGCCTGTGGTCTGGATTTGATCACCCTCTGTGTCCTTACCTTCACTGTTTCTCCCGGAGGTTTCCAAAAGCTCAATAGGCCTTCATTTGCGTTTAAGTACCGAAATCCTCCTCCGCTTCTTGATAAGTATGAGCACGCCTGCTTTAACTTTAATGACACAGCTTTCATGGGAGATGCACAACTTTACATAAACACGGTCAGATTTGAATTACTAAGTATTATGCATATTAAAACATCTAGAAGATATGATTACTAAGTATACAGTTTTAAGCTGTTTGTTTTGTCTCTAGGATGCTGCCACCTTCTGCTGATGTAATTAATTTTCTCTTAAATGTACATTCAGAAGATACTACAATTAAAATCTAACCCTTTGTTTGTACAAATAGTAAATTTATCTCAAACACTGCAGTTAATTTTTAAATCTCAGTAGGTCGCATACGTTGTATTACCTTTTCCCATATTTTAATCCTCAATAAAATAATTAATAGTTAATCATAAAATATTGATATAAAATGCACGCTTGCCTATAGAGTTGTCATCTAAACAACGATTTCCTAGAGCAGAAGAAAGCACCTAAGCATTTGCAAATTACGATTACCTTGTAACACCTGCATCGCAACTTTTGGAGGCATTCTACTCACCTTCACAGATGGAGTGTGTAAGTTTGTATAGCAAGAAGGAGGTGAGTGTATCTGTTTACCTTTTCGCGCATGCCGTGGCGTCCTGTGCTATGTGCACAATTCCAGGTTATTCACATATGAATATAACTTTAAACAATAGCTTTACTCATCACTTATAATAACCATGTTAAATATATAACTAAATAAAACCCTGTTTTGCACCATATCACCACAAAAATATTTTTAATGACAATATAATGTAAAACTGTAATATATTATACTCTTTACTCTCAAAGAGGACACATTTACTATACATTATTTAATCTGCTGTCCAGTCTTGAGACAATGTGTCCGGAGTAATTTTATAATGTGTCAACTTATTTAATGATTAATTTGATATATGAATGATTTATGTGTGTAATGTGGATACCGTGTAAATAGCCATTTTTGTATAATGTAATATTTGTCTTATATGTAATGTTCCTGTTTCACTAGTTTTAGGATGTCTTAAACTTTGCAATTTTGTAGAAAATATGCTGTTCCCAAGTGCAGAGAAAGTTGGGATCTTTTTTGTAAGGATCGAGGGTAAAGTTTTATGATCTTATTTGTCTCCGCTCAAGAAGTATGGAGTGAGGGAAATGTAACCGGGAACGGAAAATTACCGAGAGAAGCCCGGGAAAAAGTCACGTGATATATATACTAAACAATCAGAATATATATAAATGAAGTAATATTTAACCACGCTGAGAGAGCCGCGAAAGTTCCTCCAATGAGAGATCAGATCCTTAAATTCTAGTGGGGAATCGTTTAGTCGATATTTATCCCAAAATTGAGGAGTTGATTTGCAGACGAGGAATCCACGCTACTCGTAATACAAAGTTGGCGCGCAAATAGTGTCCGTTTTGTGCCGAAGTGTAAGTGTGGCTGCCACGTATTAGTTAACAATGCATCTGTAATTCCCGAGTTCAATATAGAGTTATAAATCAACGATCTTATTAGCAGTCCTAATAGGCAATGTCCAGGCGTAAATTTCTGCTGAGAGCAACTAGCAGGCCAACAGCGAGAATTAAACCTTATTATATTTTAATCACTTTCTACGGAAAATTGCTGATGAAGACAAAGCCACGTTGGACGGAGGACATAAAGCAGGTACAGTTTATTTTATCATTACACCATTACTTCTCCTATATCTACCATTGCACCGCGGTCGATTCCAACCCGCGAGGGCATCGAACCCGGGACTGCAATCAACAGATACAGCTAGGTCACCTCCCCCGCGCAGTCTTCTAAGCAAGGAGTGTGAGGCCCGACGCAATCTTCATTCTTGTTCAATGCCTGATTTAGGCACTGAATCGTTTAATATGCGCTGGAATAACTCTGGCTTTAAACACAAATTTCCCCAAAGGGCAAAGGGTGGGTCAGTGAATAGATGGCTAAATCAGGTATTCGACAAGAATGGAAGTTGGACAGATTATTAAAATAATGGCTAGTAAATGTGTCCTTCTTGAGAGTAAAAAGTATAACGTATTTCAGTTTTACATTATGTTGCTATTAAAAATAGTTTTTCGTGGAGATATTGTGCAAAACAGGGTTTTATTTAGTTATACAGAGTGGACCATTTAAGTTGAGATTGTACAATATCTCCAAAACTAAGCGTTGTAGAAAGAAAATGTCTTTAATAAAACTTGTTTGATACTATGGAGAAAAGTAAATGCCATTAATAGTATTTTATTTGAAGGACATTGTGGTGGTTAGTTTAGGGTTAATTTAATTTTTTTTAAATGGGAACCTACCTTTTTATGTTGTTCTCTCACCCCTCATAAAAAAAAACTAAACAACATTTGTATAAAGCGCTTTGCAGTTGTTCATACACCAACGTAAATAACAACAAAAATTCTGAATGGCTGAGTACGAGGACCGCCATGATTGGTTGATCCATCCATGGGTGGTCATTTTAGGGTCAAGTTACATTTCGTAATTGGGAACCAAATTTTTTTATTTTGTTTCCTTATTTCTCATTACAAAATAAACGGCTTTTTGTAAACCATTTTCCAATTAGAGAACAGCATACAAAATGTATACACAAAATTTAATTTAAAAAATTAAGTTGACCCTAAAGTGACCAGCATATCGTCCTCCAAATAAAACGCAACTAATGGCAGTTACTTCTCCCCATAACATTAATCAACTTTTATTAAAACATTTCTTTCTACACCGTTTAATTTTTGAGATATTGTACAGTTTCAACTTAAATGGGTCACACTGTATACATATTTAAACGCGGTTGTTATAAGTGATGACGAGTAAAGTTATTGCTCAATGTTATATATTCATGTGTGAGTAATCTATAACTGTGCACGTAAAACAGGACGCCACTGCATGCACGAAAAGGTAAACACAAACACGCACCTCCTCCTTGCTATACATACTCCACCTGTGAAGGCCAGTAGAATGCTTCTACTGTGAGTGACTCACGAGATTGGCTTTGTCCTTGAACTGCAAGCGTGCAGTGGACTAGGGAGCTTCTTGCCTGCGATGCAAATAGCTTAACACCAGCAGTTCAAAACGATTGTGAACAGGTGCAGTCCAAATAATGTTTCACGTGTATATGGCCATAAATATAGTGGTTTACATGTATGCAGGTTTTTCAGGTTTACTTATTGAAAGTACGATCATAATTGCATTGTTTGATGCAGTAATATAATGTACCACTGATGCTACTTCGCGTAATATTTATTGTTCCGGGAAAGAAAGGATATAAGTACCTTTGGAACAGGGTGTAAAACAATAGAGCGAGTGAGAAGAACAATACAGCGCTGGCTCAGGTTCGCTTACGTCAACCACAAAGACAGAGCTAAACTCCTGAGTCGCTGACAGTAGAAGCTGCGGTGACGGCATAAATGGAACCGAGTCCTACAGTTCGTTTATCTATTTGAATGTCTGTATTAACATTGTTATTGTTAAACCTTTCAGATACTTGGAATTACTTTCCTTAAAGAGAATGTATCAAACTTCTTTCGCCATCTTGTGCATGATACAATGGCAGTAAGAGAAAGAGATGGTATTGTAAGACCAGATATGATACATTTGCTAATGCAGGCTAAGAAAGGAACACTAGAAGATGAGACAAATACTGCAACTAATGGGAAGAAGACAAAACAAAGTAAGACACATTTGATCATTACCCCTAAAGGGATAGGGCACATGAAATGGCAATTATTCCAACAAACAAACAGTTGGTTTGTCAGTCATTCAATCAAATCAATCATATGTATTTTCTCCAAATGCAAGTTCTTCACTGCAATCCCAGTCTCCTCCATTCCGATCAGTGAATCAATTAATCAACCAGTCAGTCAAATCAATCATATTTGATCTGTCCAAAGGCAGATTCTTCACTGCAAACCAGTTTCCTCCATTTTTCCCAATGAATCATTCAATCATAAAGTCAATCATAGTCTTCGGTCTAAAGCATACTCAGTCTCCTTATTTTTCATTGAAGCAACAAATGAATCAGTCAAATCAATTATAATAATCTTTGGCCCAACACAGGTCCTTGCCTGTGTCCTTTGCAAACGTATCTCCTCTGTTGTTCTCAATGAATGAATAAATAAATGTATCAGTCAAATCAATCATGGTTTCTGCCCAAAGGCAGATCCTTCACTGCATATTGAGGCAGTATTTTATATCACAACACTATGAATGCCAGAGTGATTGTAGTGTAAATTAACATCATTGTATGACAATGATTTTAGATGTTTGTTAACTATAAGCATTGTTAGGAAATAAGTTTACACGGTCTTACTGAAACTGACAATAGGAGTGGGTAACAATGAAGCGATGGGGTGAGTTGTTTATCATTTAGAAGAGACAAATGACGTCAGGGTAGCGTTCCTTTCTTTACAAATGGAGGGAATATCTTCCCTAGAGCATATGTGTTTGTAATCATGATTGGCTGACAAAATAGACGCTAATGTTGGCGCGATTTATTAACCAATAGCAGCTCTATTATAATGTTTAGCCATATCGGGCTGAGGAAGTATAAATTCTTGAGCCAAAAGCAAGTATAGCGCAGTTCTAAGAAATATCTCTCGCGAGTTACACGTCAGGCAGTTCTAAGGAAACATTCATGAGGTACACATTACGCAGTTCTACAGAATCTCTCGCGTAGTAAAGTTAGTTACAAAATGTGAAGTAAGCCTATGACAGTAATTATATTCGGAAATATAACAGTCTCAGTCAGGCGTGTATAAAGATTACAGATGTGAACTATTAAGTGTGACGGCAATAAAAGTGTGAAAATAAATTCTTTTATCAGGGTTATCTTTTAGTAGCAACTCCTTTCCGTTTACACGCCCTGATCAGAGATATTTGCTCGAATAAGTAATAATAGCTAGCCGGAGGACAAAGAACCCAAAATTCAAAATAGTAAAACAATAACAGGCGCTCAGCAAAAAAAGATAACACGAACAGATTACTGCGACAATATCTAGTATGTTCTCAATAAATGAATGTATTAATCAATCAATCATAATGCCCTGCCCAAAGGTAAGTCTTTCAGTGCAAGTGCTTGTCAGTGAATTAATTAATTGAACAATGAAACAATCAACCAGTCAAATGATGGTTTTCTGTCCAAAGACAGGTTCTTCACTGCACACCCAATCTCCTCCATTCTTCCCTGTTTTCCACTTTACTCTTAATATTGTCTCACATCTGGTATTTTCGTCTATTCCATGTCTTTTAACTCTTCACCTGTTACTTCCAATGCATCTCCTTCACATCCCATGCCCCTCTCAATTTCTTAGTTATGTTCTTCCTTCGCCCATTCTTTCAAAGACACAGTCTGTTTTCTTCCATTTTTTGCACGATGCAGTGCCACACTGAACAAAAATAATTTTTCCTTTAGCTTTAAAAACATCTGTAATCCTTTCATTTAAGAAAATATATACTCTTTTAGATATGGAATACCTTAAATAATTGACATATCAATGTAAATATAATGTGCATGCTTTTAAATTACTGATTACTATCCTGATAAACCCAGTATTCTATAGGCCAATAGGAAGTATTCTGGTTGAATATGAGCAACTTTTCTTGAAACTACGTACTTTTGTGCCTTTTCTTAGAAAACGTGGAACGTTGTATACTTGTGTTATATTACACAAAAATACACCTTTCCAAGCACTTTTATATTTTGTTACTTCGGATCCACTAAAGTAAAACACAATTGTACAAGAGTAAATTTTTTCTCCTAATATGATTCACTTCAGCAGAGAATTATGCTTATATTTAAATTGAGTTTTACTTATGGACGCTCTTTAACTACCATGGTCCTTAGCGCTCCATTCTATATTGGGCGTGAAAGACCAGAAATTTTGTTCAGAGGCTCCTTTATCAGGCTTGAGGTTCTTTTACGTGTTGTAAATCTACGACACGGGACCACCGGCTTTACTTCTCTTCCGAAAGAAGCCATGCTAAGGATTTTTACGCCCGAAAAAATCCATCGCCCTCCGCGGGTTTGAGCCCGCGACCTTGGGAACTGGAGGCTAGCACGATACCATGTTAATATTATACATATTATGCTTAATAATATGTATAACTGTAATAGAATAATGCAAGAAAATGTGTGGATCTATATTGCAGATAGTTTTTGAGGAAAATGAATAAGCCACCTATGTTTTATGAATTTAAATTCATTATCTGCTTAACCTCCTCTTATGTAGTACTTACACCCCCCAAGACTTACAGGCGGGTATCTGGTGACAGAGGCTCGTCGAGGAGCAGACACTCATGGGTCAGCCCGATGCCTGGTATGGGAGGAAGGAAGGAAATGATGGTTAAATGGATGAAAGGAAAGGTGATGGAATGACTGGCGGGGGAAACCGGAGAACCCGGAGAAAACCCGCCCAGACGCCGCTTCGTCCACCACAAATCTCACATGCGGGTCCCTGGGATTGAACCCGGGCCGCCTCGGTGAGAGGCGAGCGGTCTAACCACTCGGCCACGGCGCCGCCCCAATTTAAATTCAGTTGGGCATAAAATATATTGATTAATTTAACAAGGAAAACTTCACATATATGTTTTATATCCATAAACCTTTCAAACAAATTTGTTTGAAGATTAATAAAAGAAGACAAATTAACTTTAGTGTAGTGGGTTGACTTTTGTTCAGAATATCCTGTTTCTTTAAACCTCATTGCGTTATAGGGATTAGTGAGTAATAATTGTGGATTTGGCACCTAGAAATTTATAACAGTGTTAAATATAACTAATTTAAAAGATATGAGTAGGATATATAGGACAGACCTGGGCCACTTTTTTGCGTTTATATGGGAAAGGATAGGGAAAACGGGGGTATATGCGGAGGTTCACGGAGGAAAATGCGTTTATATGGCGAAGATAGGGACTACGAGGATCGATGCTAGGCTAGATAGAGGTTGAAGGAATGAGGATGTGCTTTATATGAGAGATTCGTGGAATACGAGGAGAAGTGTTGGACTAGATAGAGGTTGAGATATGGAATATGCATTTATATGGGAAAGATAGGGAAAACGTGAACAGAGGCTAGGATAGACAGATGCTGAAGATTTATCACTAAATCGGTTTATTTTTTTAGTATTAATGTTTGTATTGTCCATAATGTTTTTAATTATTAGTCCAAATTTGATTAGAATTTTAATATGAACATATTTACAGGAGAGATAGGGGATACGTGGAGAGGTACTAGACTATTCAGGGTTTGAAGGGTAGAGTATGACTTTTTATATGAAGAGACGAGGAAAACGAGGGTATATGCTAGGTTGAGAGAACCTTCAAGGAGGAAACAATGCGTTTATATGGGAGAGATAGGGAAAACGAGGAGAGTTCTGAGGTAAGGCAGGGACTGAAGGAGGGAGAGATATGCTTTATACGACAGAGATAGGGCATGCGAGGGGAGGTGCTAGTGCAGACAGAGGTTAAGGAGTATGGTATACGTTTATATGAGGAATATATGGAAAACGTGAACAGAGGCTAGGATAGACAGGTGCTGAAGCAGGGGGAATATGAACATATTTACAGGAGAGATAGGGGATACGTGGAGAGGTACTAGACTATTCAGGGTTTGAAGGGTAGAGTATGACTTTTTATATGAAGAGACGAGGAAAACGAGGGTATATGCGACAGTTCAAGGAGGAAAATGCGTTTATAGGGGAGAGATAGGGAATACGAGGGCTGATGCTAGGCTAGTCAGATGCTAAAGGAGGGAGGGATACGCTTTATACGAGAGAGATAGGGAATACAAGGAAAGATGTTATACTAAACAGGACTTGAAGGGTAGAATATGGTGTTTTATATGAGCGAGATAGTGAACCGAGGAGAGGTATTAGGCTAGGAGTTTTGAATGATAGAGTAGGCGTTTATATGCGAGAGATAGGGAATACGAGGGTCGATGCTAGGCTAGACAGGGTTGAAGTAGGGAATGCGTCTTATATGAGAGAGGTAGGGGAATATGAGGAGAGGTCCTAGTCTAGACGTGTCGAGGAGCAGAGTATACGTTTATAGGGGAGAAATATGGAAAACGGTAGAGATACAAGGATAAGCAGGGGTTGAAGGAGGAGGAATGTAGGTTTATACGGTAATATAGGAGTAATTCGATTATAAAACTTTTATCGTCCAACGTTACAACACTTTTATATACTTTTTCTAAACCTTACAAACTTTTTATATGTTAAACATTAGCGCGCGAGGCGGCGAGGGACAAACTGAATATCGGTTTACAGTGAAGTATACGTCCTAACCTATGCTCACCTTGTATGTTCTACATCTTCTCATTGTCTATTCATTCCTAACAGACGTAACCAACAAACGTAACCACGTAACAAGACGTAACATAACGGTACGACAAGACGTCATACTAAGCAACATAAGCACGTAACCACGCAACATCACGTGACATCTCGTAACCAGAAACGTTACACGACGTAACAACACGTAGCAACTATGTAACCAAGTAACAAAACGTAAGAACAACACGTAACCAATTCATTGCTAAGGCGATCTAAACTAATTCATCCTTTATAACTTAGACAATAAGTACGAGAACCTAGCCTAGATTAACCCGGCCAATCCTAAACGTTCCTCTCATCATCCTTTCTAGTCAGGCATCGACTAACCTAATCTGGCTAACCAAAGATAACCTCAACTTTCTTTTAGGGAAATTGCAATGTTTTATTCAGGTTTTATTATTCGAGAGTTTTAATTGAAAAGTTTACGCCAACATACCTTTATTTTAGTTCCTTGTAGATGTCTCTCCCCTTTTATCTAGGCTTGAGACTAGCACTAGGATTACTCCTAATGGCAGGGTTACCACCTTCCCTTCCATCTTCTTCTTTCTTCATCAGGCGTCAGCTATCTGCATATACAGCACACAGATAACCTTCTTTTAAGATTGTAGACTCACGAGAAACTCTTTATCTTTAACTTACATTCTTTTAAGCACTGTTTGTAATGGCGTAATGTCCATATGCATATGTCGTTATCCCATCCTCAGCAATAATTCTTTTATCATCAAACGGAGTCAATGCAATTTTATTCACTTGCACTGTAGCAAGAGCATGCTTTCGTGATAGGATCAGATTCATAGGTGTTCTGATGATTTCACAGGTTTTAAGACAGTCTGTATAGCTGTCAAACGAAATATGGTGCTTAATGGCGCTACGTTTTATACCTTTAATCTTTTTTATCATTGACCCTTGAATATCTAAGGCATACATCTTAGGACGTAGTCCAACAAAGCGTAGGATGATTTTGCTATTAGCCTCATCTTTAAATTTTCCCAATACCTTCTTGTTCTGGGTAGAGTAACATATATGGTTGACAGGGTAATCAGCTGTATCGAGATGCTCAAGAAAACGTAGCTTGTCCTGGTACACATCTTCAGTTGTAACACGATGAATGAACGAATCAGTGTCCATATACATAAGCTTCAGGTTTTCAGCTCCATAATAAGGCAACAAAACGTCGTAATGATAGTTATACATTAATGTCTTGGAGATGTCCAACACACTCATACCAATGTATATAGGCTTGTTGAATACAATCTGACGAGAGGCCATATGTACAGCAGCTAGATTATCAGCATATATCGTCCTGTCGATAAACGTAGGCTTGGCGATCAGCTTCTCTAGAGTTTTTTCATTGGTCACCAGTCGTATATCCATACGGTTACGCAGGTTCTCCATAGTTTTTCCAAACATAGCGTTGTTAAAGAGCTTGTAGAGATCCTTCTCGAAATCATTTGCAGCTTGTTGTCGTAACCTGTTGTTAAATTCCACATACGGTTTTAACCATCGAGACTGTCGGAATTGTAGCACACGATGGATTTTTGTTAACCGTAGCCCATGACTAAGAGCTTGCTTCAAAGCAATGTAATGTACTACATACTTCTTTCGAGGTCCAAGATGAGGTATCAGTTTCTTTGTAGATGATTCCAGTGGTTTCATACACTCTGGCAGGAAAGGTAGATCGTTGTGTAGATCGTGAAGTTCTGCAGGATACTCGATGTCGACTTCTAATATGTAGCCGTAAGTATCATCTTCTTGTAGCGTTTCTAAGCTGATTTCTTCAGGCGACACCCACTGAAATCCACCATAAGGGAGAGCGCGACACATTGCCCACCCATATTGGTTATTAGCGTCGCCATATGTGATAAATTGGGTTGGTCTCGACGGATCAAACTTCTCCATATATGTGTTATTAGCCTCTGCATACCGATGGGAAACTTGACATAAACCTCCTCTTATACCAGATTCCACCATGAGTAATTGATCATAATCCTGTAACAGTTCCAGCTTAATTCCAGTGTACAGTAACATAGCGTCCCATGTAAGACCTGGAGAGGTAAAATAATGTGCAGGATCAACTTTGTGTGTTTTGAGGGTTTGCTCTCTGAACGTCTCAAAGACATCAGCTAGGAGAAGTACATCCGAAGTTAAGTAGAGATCGCTGTACTCTCCCAGGTTTCTCACATTAAACAGCTCCCATACATTTTTAGCATGATCGTAGTCAGCATCACTAATTTCTTCTTCATTTAATCTATTGTAGAAGGAGTCCTTAGGAGGTAAGCAGGTTTCGTTCAGGGCATCCCATGATGTAACAAAATCATATGGAAATACACCCTTACGGGTCATCAACTTCAATTTGTCTTCTCCAAAGTACTTTAGCGTTTCAGGATACGAGGTTAGATTTTTTACCAACTTATCCAAGCTTGTACTGAGGAATCGGAAGCTATCCACAAATCGAAGCTTTATATCTCCTACATACTTGGTGAATGAGATATAGCTTTCTTCGGAGTTAGGAATTACCTCCACACGTTCACTTGTGCAACCCAGCTCCTTAACAATGAAATGAGAGTCATATCCGCTAAGGTTATGCATGAAGACTGGTACATATTTAGGTGTTTTACAGGCTAAATTACATTCATTATGAAGACTTCCACGATATTCACCGCTGATGTGATCATGGTCGCGTACTTTATAGTTCTCTTCTGTAAAGGGTTTTCCACACAAGTAGCATGCTGAAGAAGACTCAAAATCCAACTGCTCTTGATCCGTAAGTTTCAGAGGCTTAGCAGATTTGTATATGTCCTCAATCATTTTTGCAAGAGATGTCAGGTACAGCATAAACTTCTGAGCAGCATCAGCACCACGATACACATAGGGTTGCTTAGGAAGACCAGTTTCGAGATGTTCAACACAAGATGTAGGCTTCACGTAAACACAGAAGCTCATTGGTGTGTGCTCTTGATAAGGGATTGTATAGGAAGTTTCAGGATTGGGTATACACGTATGGCATGGAGTGAGAATACTCTCAAAATCAGCATAGATGACATAAGGTACTTTCAGCATCCTCTCAACATTTTTAAACCGTACAATTGCTTTCTCCTTTGTAGGCATAACTACCCTTGCAACACCATGCTGATTACAGATGGTTGCATGTTCTTGTAGTTTTTCCAGTCCACTTCGTCCATTTCGATTATCAAAATGTGTAAAGCAACGCTTGCAGGTATATATCACTCCGTCATGCTTAGTTTTCTGGCGTCGAACGAGCTTCTCAAAATTCTTTATATACACGTAGTGATGTTTTCCACTACTGTCATTCAATAGTAGCAGGTCGCGATGTTCAGGTAGTTCAATATCAACAACCTTTATCGGGTACACTTCATGCTTCTCATCCAACCCGAAAACGTTAATAGATATCTTGTTAAGCTTCTCAAATTTAGGTATTTGAGAAAGTGGAGTAGGGTAAGAAACACAGCTGAAGTCGTACTTATCTTGAAGTTGTTTGTATTTGCTGACGCGTTGAGGCTTGGTGCTCACGAATTTGGCCAATACAGAGTACATGAAACATAGCTCATCAGTTAAGTTCTGGATGTTAATGCAGGCTTTTCTTGCTTCAACAGAGGGAGGTAGGGGTATGTAGCTACTTCCTCGCAACGGGTTGTACTTGTTAATACGAAGGCGTACCCCTTCCACAGTAAGCAAGGCCCAGCTGCTACCCTTAAGCTGAGACTCATCCATTTCAGTCACCAATTTCTTGAATTTCACTTCCAGCATAGAGTCCAGATCTGTTTCTAGGAAAACAGCTTGATTTCTGGTTTTAAATGTCTTGTCACAGGTTTCTCCGATACTGTTAACAAATCTACACTCAGCTAACAGATTAATTTTAACACTCTTATGAACGCTAAGCTCTTTATGCACAGCCTGGATTATACGTTGTTTTGCCTCTTGCAGATACATATTTAGGTCCTTAGCTGATTCGCATCGTATAAAATACGATTTCAATCGTCCTTCGAATGAAGTTTCGTATTCCTTCATATCACAGTCCTCCATTGTTGACAGTAACTGATGTTTAGTTGGCTCCAATCTTCTTTTCTTCTGAGGGCTGCTTATTTCACATATATCTTCGTGTCGCCGCCCCTTATAACCATCTTTGAAGGTTACATTACAATGTTTACATTTGAAGAGCTTCTTGCAGCTCATCTCGTGTCTTCTCTTGTCATAACCTCGGAGGAACTTCTTCCCACATTTTCCGCATGCATATCCAGTAGCGCTTGGAATAATATCCTTATACGCAGAGTTATTCATCTTTATTCTTGATGTAATAACGTATTAATCACTGATCAATGAAATGTACGCCTTGATACCACTTTAGAAAGCTGATTATTCTTGGAGAGAACACGATGTTAACACCTCAGAGATGATCAACAGAATGAATTTCAATACTCAAGTTCGCTCTATTTATAGAGAAAGCACGAACCTTTTTAATCAATTATATCCTGATTATTAATACTAAAAACGGTGATGAAGCGTGTAAGCTCTTATATATTTCAATTCGTGTTACACTGTTGTTCGAGCGTCTCCGTATAGCTTCGTATGTTTAGAGAGAAAGTGTAAAGTATTGTGAAGATGTTATGTATTGTTCGGCTATAATCGTACAGATTCGGAGAGCTTGACTGGTGAAGGTGATGAACGATCCGTCAACCGAGCAGGAGGCAAGCAGCCCCAGTCTAGAGACAGGATGTTTATGACGTCACACCCAGAGACAGGATGTCTGCCAGTATCAAACACGTTTAAACCCGTCTCGTAACTACCTGTATATGCTGTCACATCAACAAGAGAAGTATTCCCACACGCTCATTCAGTCAGATGTTACATTCAAAGCCTACCACCACCCATTACACCGAAGCTAGCACAATCTCAAAAGCTTAAAAGGTCACGTAGAAGATTTTCCCCCTTACTTACTTAAATGTGTGTATATACTACATTATTTCATGTTTTCATTCCCTTTTCAATTCTTCCTTTCCATCTTGTTCTAGAAAGACCATTACATTTCACTACAATCATGAGAAAAGCAATTTTTCCAGAGTTACAGAGATTCTAAGCTTCTAGAATCGAACTCGGTAATACTTTTAATAAATGGGTTTTAGTAATTTAGCTTCCCCGCATCAGCATCTACCATTTAATCTTTACTCGAACCTGATAGGATTCATAGGCTTGAAGATATATAAATCACCCCTTCGGGATTCGATCTGAGTACTTTAAAGTAGTTATCGTCATAATAACGATATTTAGGAACTAGGTACTCTGTTTACGTTTACCTTGACATGTCTATCTAAATTAAATTACGAGTTATTAAATGTTTACAAGTAAATTTCATTAAATCGGTATTCGAACCCAGAACACCAGGAACAAAATAATTTATAATATTAGCTTGACATGTTAAACAAAGCTGTATGCAGTTACATCATCGATCTAAGCGATATATTCTAGTGTACAGAGGAAAATTAAGGAAGTCATTAAAAAATCGGGATTCGAACTAGAGACAACTGATACAGTAAAAACAGACCTCATTAGTACTCATCATGCTTAAGCATGTTAACTTTCACCATATGACGTCACAGTCGGGGACAGTTTGACTATCGCAGCCATGTCAGGAAATGCATATTTTAGTCATCTCATATTTTAGAGTCATATACAGAAACCAGGCAAAACCATGAAAAATATGTCAGAGTGAACAACCATCGACAATCGAACGAGGGAAACCATCAGATTACTCTAGGAGCATAAAGTGCAACTGAAAGAAAATCGTGATAGCTGAGAAACCACTCCAGCATTCGCGTGCAGACCAGGGGAAACTATGAAAAAATCAAAGGGCCGAGCGAGTGGCTGATAGAGTGTGCGACCAACAGGAAATCAAGCAAAAGGTCTCTAGAGACAAAAAAGATGCAATTGAAATGGAATCATGATAGCAAATGCCGCTACAGCATTAGGTAGCAGACCGGCGAAAATCATGAGAAACGTAAGGTCAGAGTAAACAATTGATTGAAATCTAACCCCTGAACCCTAGAAATTCACGACAACTGAAAAACGAAACCCAGATGTAGAGGAAATTTTGTACACCCTTGACGAAAAAACCCCGTCCGCTGGGGAAGTAACCTTTAAGTATACAATTGACGTCTGTCATACCGATAAGGGACGGTTTGAAAGGCTTCCTAATTGCTCTACGCAAGTCACCTGAGCAAACACAGGAAATTCCTAAACCAGACAATTACAAGCCTGCTAAAACATTTTTTCCTACAATAAGTAATTTAAATTCTACATGAAGATTATTCCAAAAGTTTCATATCTCTTATTTCCTTCAATAAAATATCGAATATGACTCTAGCACCAGGGAAAAAAATTAAACGGAGGGAAGCGATATTTTCTTTTTACGCTGAAATTATAATTAAATGCATAGCATTCTTGCATGAAAACACTGTCCATATAGATTATAGGAATGGACTCTGTTTAAAACATGTATTTTTTCACGCGTGGTGTATAGATTGTCTCAGTAAGCATTCGTGACTATTACAATTATCGCCAAGTATTATTTTACAAAAAGATTGGCTTATTCTCTTAGTAAACATAGGACGAAATCGTTTTTTAAACAACTCTCCATTCGAGAGATATTGTTTGATTATTCCAGCAGAGAGAGAGAGAGAGAGAGGGAGAGAGAGAGAGAGAGATCGAGCCATATTTGTTTAAAAGCTTTTTTTTCATTCACAGGAAATCTTCGAGAAAATTCGAGGAATTATTCAGTTGGACACCATTGCTAAAATAGTTTGTACACCCTTTGAAGAATGTTTACCTGACTGGCGGAGTCTCGGAAATACCTCTCTCGACAGGCTGTCGCCCGCATGCCTTTGTGTGCCATTTATACATTAGGGAGACTATTGTGCTTTAAAATGGGATAGCTATGTTTTAAGCTTTCCACAACAAATGTTTTCCTGATAATTAATATAATTCTACATGAAGAATATTAATGATTTAAGTTTTCAATTAAACGTATACTGTATAGATTCTGTACTTAAACATTCGATTGTATCTTTGTCATTATTTAAATACTCGATTACGAGAATTGCTAGCATATCAAAAATTGTAGAAGTTTTTCCACCCTTATTTAATTAAATTCATGTATATACTCTATTATTTAGTGATTTTTTCAATAATTTCTCTCATGTCCATCATTCGTCAAAAAATCAGTGTACAATACGCATTTTTATACGTTTTAATGTTCGTTTATTTTTAAAACCGCTACATTTGCCCGTAATTACGAACAATTAGATTTCAGATTTACTCAGATGTGTAGCTTGTAGAATAGAAATGTTTTAATAAATGTATTCTATTTTTAGACGAAAAACAACGATCTGCTTCTGACTGTGTATAATTATAATCAAGACCGATTTGTATTTAGTATAAAGTTTGTTTATTTTCATTTTTAAGACTTCCTTTGTTAAAGATATCTTGCAATCTATTTTTAAATTTCTTTTTAAAACCAGAGCGAACATTATCAAATATAACGCCTGCCTTCACGTGTCGGGAAGCTAACATGGCCGCAGTCATCTTTTAGTAGCTTGCCTTTCATGTCGGCCTCGGGCGGAGGCGAGCACCTGGCGGGGAGGAGAAGCCTTGCGAAAGGCGGCTGAGGGGTGGCACCTGGAGGGAGAAAGACCGGTATCACGACTCGCTGAGAGTCCAGCCCTCAGTACGGTCCTGCATGCCGTAAGGTCCGGTCCTATTCGTAGCAGCATGCTATACCACCGCAGCTCGCGCCAGCGTCTTACGTAATCTAGTTTTTTACGCTCACTATACCATTTAAATATACATTCATCTAAGAGATATAATATTCGTCAGGATGACAGATGTCCAAATATACATAACAAAGAAATTAGTTACTGATATAAATGTAATATCGTACGTTCACCATTTTATTTTATTCGGGGGATGAAATTTGTATTCATGTCACGGTTTTCAATCCTAGTCCTCCAACCCTACTTGGAACGACAATCAATAACGAGCTACAATCCAAGGATATAATCGATAATAATACAAATATTTTGATAAAGAATATCAAATGTAGATCTCTATAAACGTATGTATTTCCCCTCACTTCCCCTCTTCCCCCACCAGACAGTAGAAATATAAAGCCGATTCTGGCGCACAGAGGATTTGCCGCCATCTGATAAGCTTCTTTGATCTATGCCGCTAGCCCCGCCCCCTCCCTTTGTGCGCTACTATTTGCCGCCCGGTCGCGTGCCGCTAGCTCCGCCCCCTTCCCTTTGTGCGCTTACCTAATGCCGACAGTGTCTGTGCCGGCAGGTCCTCCCCCCTCCCCCTGTGGTCACGTGCCGGTGACCCGCCCCCTCCCCTTCCCTTGTGACCTCACCTTAAAAGCTACTGGACACCCGATCCCCCTACTCCATCCTTTCTAATCCTATCCCGTACACTGGGCACGCCCTCTCTTTGTGCTCTACTCCCACGCTGGCCTCGGTATTGGAGAACAATGGGGTATTGTTCAAATCGTCTAAGCCTGCGTTGGAGTAGAGCAGAGAGGAGGGGTATCATGCTCCAGTAGCTTTTAAGGGTGAAACCACAAAGGTTAACTGTTTTCACGTATGCTATTCTTTCACCGCAAATCAGAGACACAGGACAATGCATTATTGTTCTCATCGTAAATGGCGGTGTCGGAATAGCAAAAAGCGGGGGTGGGAGTCGGCGGCATAGAAGAAAGGACCTTATCAGTGGTTGCATCACTCTGTTTTTCAGAAACGCCATTATATTTCTACTGTCTGGTGGGGGAAGAGGGGAAGTGAGGGGAAATACATACGTTTATAGAGATCTACATTTGATATTCTTTATCAAAATATTTGTATTATTATCGATTATATCCTTGGATTGTAGCTCGTTATTGATTGTCGTTCCAAGTAGGGTTGGAGGACTAGGATTGAAAACCGTGACATGAATACAAATTTCATCCCCCGAATAAAATAAAATGGTGAACGTACGATATTACATTTATATCAGTAACTAATTTCTTTGTTATATATATTTGGACATCTGTCATCCTGACGAATATTATATCTCTTAGATGAATGTATATTTAAATGGTATAGTGAGCGTAAAAAACTAGATTACGTAAGACGCTGGCGCGAGCTGCGGTGGTATAGCATGCTGCTACGAATAGGACCGGACCTTACGGCATGCAGGACCGTACTGAGGGCTGGACTCTCAGCGAGTCGTGATACCGGTCTTTCTCCCTCCAGGTGCCACCCCTCAGCCGCCTTTCGCAAGGCTTCTCCTCCCCGCCAGGTGCTCGCCTCCGCCCGAGGCCGACATGAAAGGCAAGCTACTAAAAGATGACTGCGGCCATGTTAGCTTCCCGACACGTGAAGGCAGGCGTTATATTTGATAATGTTCGCTCTGGTTTTAAAAAGAAATTTAAAAATAGATTGCAAGATATCTTTAACAAAGGAAGTCTTAAAAATGAAAATAAACAAACTTTATACTAAATACAAATCGGTCTTGATTATAATTATACACAGTCAGAAGCAGATCGTTGTTTTTCGTCTAAAAATAGAATACATTTATTAAAACATTTCTATTCTACAAGCTACACATCTGAGTAAATCTGAAATCTAATTGTTCGTAATTACGGGCAAATGTAGCGGTTTTAAAAATAAACGAACATTAAAACGTATAAAAATGCGTATTGTACACTGATTTTTTGACGAATGATGGACATGAGAGAAATTATTGAAAAAATCACTAAATAATAGAGTATATACATGAATTTAATTAAATAAGGGTGGAAAAACTTCTACAATTTTTGATATGCTAGCAATTCTCGTAATCGAGTATTTAAATAATGACAAAGATACAATCGAATGTTTAAGTACAGAATCTATACAGTATACGTTTAATTGAAAACTTAAATCATTAATATTCTTCATGTAGAATTATATTAATTATCAGGAAAACATTTGTTGTGGAAAGCTTAAAACATAGCTATCCCATTTTAAAGCACAATAGTCTCCCTAATGTATAAATGGCACACAAAGGCATGCGGGCGACAGCCTGTCGAGAGAGGTATTTCCGAGACTCCGCCAGTCAGGTAAACATT
Organism: Deroplatys truncata; assembly: GCA_030765065.1. Taxonomy (NCBI): domain Eukaryota; kingdom Metazoa; phylum Arthropoda; class Insecta; order Mantodea; family Mantidae; genus Deroplatys; species Deroplatys truncata. The sequence goes on from CM060986.1 coordinate 140,025,019, forward strand.
CTTCAAAGGGTGTACAAACTATTTTAGCAATGGTGTCCAACTGAATAATTCCTCGAATTTTCTCGAAGATTTCCTGTGAATGAAAAAAAAGCTTTTAAACAAATATGGCTCGATCTCTCTCTCTCTCTCTCCCTCTCTCTCTCTCTCTCTCTCTCTGCTGGAATAATCAAACAATATCTCTCGAATGGAGAGTTGTTTAAAAAACGATTTCGTCCTATGTTTACTAAGAGAATAAGCCAATCTTTTTGTAAAATAATACTTGGCGATAATTGTAATAGTCACGAATGCTTACTGAGACAATCTATACACCACGCGTGAAAAAATACATGTTTTAAACAGAGTCCATTCCTATAATCTATATGGACAGTGTTTTCATGCAAGAATGCTATGCATTTAATTATAATTTCAGCGTAAAAAGAAAATATCGCTTCCCTCCGTTTAATTTTTTTCCCTGGTGCTAGAGTCATATTCGATATTTTATTGAAGGAAATAAGAGATATGAAACTTTTGGAATAATCTTCATGTAGAATTTAAATTACTTATTGTAGGAAAAAATGTTTTAGCAGGCTTGTAATTGTCTGGTTTAGGAATTTCCTGTGTTTGCTCAGGTGACTTGCGTAGAGCAATTAGGAAGCCTTTCAAACCGTCCCTTATCGGTATGACAGACGTCAATTGTATACTTAAAGGTTACTTCCCCAGCGGACGGGGTTTTTTCGTCAAGGGTGTACAAAATTTCCTCTACATCTGGGTTTCGTTTTTCAGTTGTCGTGAATTTCTAGGGTTCAGGGGTTAGATTTCAATCAATTGTTTACTCTGACCTTACGTTTCTCATGATTTTCGCCGGTCTGCTACCTAATGCTGTAGCGGCATTTGCTATCATGATTCCATTTCAATTGCATCTTTTTTGTCTCTAGAGACCTTTTGCTTGATTTCCTGTTGGTCGCACACTCTATCAGCCACTCGCTCGGCCCTTTGATTTTTTCATAGTTTCCCCTGGTCTGCACGCGAATGCTGGAGTGGTTTCTCAGCTATCACGATTTTCTTTCAGTTGCACTTTATGCTCCTAGAGTAATCTGATGGTTTCCCTCGTTCGATTGTCGATGGTTGTTCACTCTGACATATTTTTCATGGTTTTGCCTGGTTTCTGTATATGACTCTAAAATATGAGATGACTAAAATATGCATTTCCTGACATGGCTGCGATAGTCAAACTGTCCCCGACTGTGACGTCATATGGTGAAAGTTAACATGCTTAAGCATGATGAGTACTAATGAGGTCTGTTTTTACTGTATCAGTTGTCTCTAGTTCGAATCCCGATTTTTTAATGACTTCCTTAATTTTCCTCTGTACACTAGAATATATCGCTTAGATCGATGATGTAACTGCATACAGCTTTGTTTAACATGTCAAGCTAATATTATAAATTATTTTGTTCCTGGTGTTCTGGGTTCGAATACCGATTTAATGAAATTTACTTGTAAACATTTAATAACTCGTAATTTAATTTAGATAGACATGTCAAGGTAAACGTAAACAGAGTACCTAGTTCCTAAATATCGTTATTATGACGATAACTACTTTAAAGTACTCAGATCGAATCCCGAAGGGGTGATTTCATATATCTTCAAGCCTATGAATCCTATCAGGTTCGAGTAAAGATTAAATGGTAGATGCTGATGCGGGGAAGCTAAATTACTAAAACCCATTTATTAAAAGTATTACCGAGTTCGATTCTAGAAGCTTAGAATCTCTGTAACTCTGGAAAAATTGCTTTTCTCATGATTGTAGTGAAATGTAATGGTCTTTCTAGAACAAGATGGAAAGGAAGAATTGAAAAGGGAATGAAAACATGAAATAATGTAGTATATACACACATTTAAGTAAGTAAGGGGGAAAATCTTCTACGTGACCTTTTAAGCTTTTGAGATTGTGCTAGCTTCGGTGTAATGGGTGGTGGTAGGCTTTGAATGTAACATCTGACTGAATGAGCGTGTGGGAATACTTCTCTTGTTGATGTGACAGCATATACAGGTAGTTACGAGACGGGTTTAAACGTGTTTGATACTGGCAGACATCCTGTCTCTGGGTGTGACGTCATAAACATCCTGTCTCTAGACTGGGGCTGCTTGCCTCCTGCTCGGTTGACGGATCGTTCATCACCTTCACCAGTCAAGCTCTCCGAATCTGTACGATTATAGCCGAACAATACATAACATCTTCACAATACTTTACACTTTCTCTCTAAACATACGAAGCTATACGGAGACGCTCGAACAACAGTGTAACACGAATTGAAATATATAAGAGCTTACACGCTTCATCACCGTTTTTAGTATTAATAATCAGGATATAATTGATTAAAAAGGTTCGTGCTTTCTCTATAAATAGAGCGAACTTGAGTATTGAAATTCATTCTGTTGATCATCTCTGAGGTGTTAACATCGTGTTCTCTCCAAGAATAATCAGCTTTCTAAAGTGGTATCAAGGCGTACATTTCATTGATCAGTGATTAATACGTTATTACATCAAGAATAAAGATGAATAACTCTGCGTATAAGGATATTATTCCAAGCGCTACTGGATATGCATGCGGAAAATGTGGGAAGAAGTTCCTCCGAGGTTATGACAAGAGAAGACACGAGATGAGCTGCAAGAAGCTCTTCAAATGTAAACATTGTAATGTAACCTTCAAAGATGGTTATAAGGGGCGGCGACACGAAGATATATGTGAAATAAGCAGCCCTCAGAAGAAAAGAAGATTGGAGCCAACTAAACATCAGTTACTGTCAACAATGGAGGACTGTGATATGAAGGAATACGAAACTTCATTCGAAGGACGATTGAAATCGTATTTTATACGATGCGAATCAGCTAAGGACCTAAATATGTATCTGCAAGAGGCAAAACAACGTATAATCCAGGCTGTGCATAAAGAGCTTAGCGTTCATAAGAGTGTTAAAATTAATCTGTTAGCTGAGTGTAGATTTGTTAACAGTATCGGAGAAACCTGTGACAAGACATTTAAAACCAGAAATCAAGCTGTTTTCCTAGAAACAGATCTGGACTCTATGCTGGAAGTGAAATTCAAGAAATTGGTGACTGAAATGGATGAGTCTCAGCTTAAGGGTAGCAGCTGGGCCTTGCTTACTGTGGAAGGGGTACGCCTTCGTATTAACAAGTACAACCCGTTGCGAGGAAGTAGCTACATACCCCTACCTCCCTCTGTTGAAGCAAGAAAAGCCTGCATTAACATCCAGAACTTAACTGATGAGCTATGTTTCATGTACTCTGTATTGGCCAAATTCGTGAGCACCAAGCCTCAACGCGTCAGCAAATACAAACAACTTCAAGATAAGTACGACTTCAGCTGTGTTTCTTACCCTACTCCACTTTCTCAAATACCTAAATTTGAGAAGCTTAACAAGATATCTATTAACGTTTTCGGGTTGGATGAGAAGCATGAAGTGTACCCGATAAAGGTTGTTGATATTGAACTACCTGAACATCGCGACCTGCTACTATTGAATGACAGTAGTGGAAAACATCACTACGTGTATATAAAGAATTTTGAGAAGCTCGTTCGACGCCAGAAAACTAAGCATGACGGAGTGATATATACCTGCAAGCGTTGCTTTACACATTTTGATAATCGAAATGGACGAAGTGGACTGGAAAAACTACAAGAACATGCAACCATCTGTAATCAGCATGGTGTTGCAAGGGTAGTTATGCCTACAAAGGAGAAAGCAATTGTACGGTTTAAAAATGTTGAGAGGATGCTGAAAGTACCTTATGTCATCTATGCTGATTTTGAGAGTATTCTCACTCCATGCCATACGTGTATACCCAATCCTGAAACTTCCTATACAATCCCTTATCAAGAGCACACACCAATGAGCTTCTGTGTTTACGTGAAGCCTACATCTTGTGTTGAACATCTCGAAACTGGTCTTCCTAAGCAACCCTATGTGTATCGTGGTGCTGATGCTGCTCAGAAGTTTATGCTGTACCTGACATCTCTTGCAAAAATGATTGAGGACATATACAAATCTGCTAAGCCTCTGAAACTTACGGATCAAGAGCAGTTGGATTTTGAGTCTTCTTCAGCATGCTACTTGTGTGGAAAACCCTTTACAGAAGAGAACTATAAAGTACGCGACCATGATCACATCAGCGGTGAATATCGTGGAAGTCTTCATAATGAATGTAATTTAGCCTGTAAAACACCTAAATATGTACCAGTCTTCATGCATAACCTTAGCGGATATGACTCTCATTTCATTGTTAAGGAGCTGGGTTGCACAAGTGAACGTGTGGAGGTAATTCCTAACTCCGAAGAAAGCTATATCTCATTCACCAAGTATGTAGGAGATATAAAGCTTCGATTTGTGGATAGCTTCCGATTCCTCAGTACAAGCTTGGATAAGTTGGTAAAAAATCTAACCTCGTATCCTGAAACGCTAAAGTACTTTGGAGAAGACAAATTGAAGTTGATGACCCGTAAGGGTGTATTTCCATATGATTTTGTTACATCATGGGATGCCCTGAACGAAACCTGCTTACCTCCTAAGGACTCCTTCTACAATAGATTAAATGAAGAAGAAATTAGTGATGCTGACTACGATCATGCTAAAAATGTATGGGAGCTGTTTAATGTGAGAAACCTGGGAGAGTACAGCGATCTCTACTTAACTTCGGATGTACTTCTCCTAGCTGATGTCTTTGAGACGTTCAGAGAGCAAACCCTCAAAACACACAAAGTTGATCCTGCACATTATTTTACCTCTCCAGGTCTTACATGGGACGCTATGTTACTGTACACTGGAATTAAGCTGGAACTGTTACAGGATTATGATCAATTACTCATGGTGGAATCTGGTATAAGAGGAGGTTTATGTCAAGTTTCCCATCGGTATGCAGAGGCTAATAACACATATATGGAGAAGTTTGATCCGTCGAGACCAACCCAATTTATCACATATGGCGACGCTAATAACCAATATGGGTGGGCAATGTGTCGCGCTCTCCCTTATGGTGGATTTCAGTGGGTGTCGCCTGAAGAAATCAGCTTAGAAACGCTACAAGAAGATGATACTTACGGCTACATATTAGAAGTCGACATCGAGTATCCTGCAGAACTTCACGATCTACACAACGATCTACCTTTCCTGCCAGAGTGTATGAAACCACTGGAATCATCTACAAAGAAACTGATACCTCATCTTGGACCTCGAAAGAAGTATGTAGTACATTACATTGCTTTGAAGCAAGCTCTTAGTCATGGGCTACGGTTAACAAAAATCCATCGTGTGCTACAATTCCGACAGTCTCGATGGTTAAAACCGTATGTGGAATTTAACAACAGGTTACGACAACAAGCTGCAAATGATTTCGAGAAGGATCTCTACAAGCTCTTTAACAACGCTATGTTTGGAAAAACTATGGAGAACCTGCGTAACCGTATGGATATACGACTGGTGACCAATGAAAAAACTCTAGAGAAGCTGATCGCCAAGCCTACGTTTATCGACAGGACGATATATGCTGATAATCTAGCTGCTGTACATATGGCCTCTCGTCAGATTGTATTCAACAAGCCTATATACATTGGTATGAGTGTGTTGGACATCTCCAAGACATTAATGTATAACTATCATTACGACGTTTTGTTGCCTTATTATGGAGCTGAAAACCTGAAGCTTATGTATATGGACACTGATTCGTTCATTCATCGTGTTACAACTGAAGATGTGTACCAGGACAAGCTACGTTTTCTTGAGCATCTCGATACAGCTGATTACCCTGTCAACCATATATGTTACTCTACCCAGAACAAGAAGGTATTGGGAAAATTTAAAGATGAGGCTAATAGCAAAATCATCCTACGCTTTGTTGGACTACGTCCTAAGATGTATGCCTTAGATATTCAAGGGTCAATGATAAAAAAGATTAAAGGTATAAAACGTAGCGCCATTAAGCACCATATTTCGTTTGACAGCTATACAGACTGTCTTAAAACCTGTGAAATCATCAGAACACCTATGAATCTGATCCTATCACGAAAGCATGCTCTTGCTACAGTGCAAGTGAATAAAATTGCATTGACTCCGTTTGATGATAAAAGAATTATTGCTGAGGATGGGATAACGACATATGCATATGGACATTACGCCATTACAAACAGTGCTTAAAAGAATGTAAGTTAAAGATAAAGAGTTTCTCGTGAGTCTACAATCTTAAAAGAAGGTTATCTGTGTGCTGTATATGCAGATAGCTGACGCCTGATGAAGAAAGAAGAAGATGGAAGGGAAGGTGGTAACCCTGCCATTAGGAGTAATCCTAGTGCTAGTCTCAAGCCTAGATAAAAGGGGAGAGACATCTACAAGGAACTAAAATAAAGGTATGTTGGCGTAAACTTTTCAATTAAAACTCTCGAATAATAAAACCTGAATAAAACATTGCAATTTCCCTAAAAGAAAGTTGAGGTTATCTTTGGTTAGCCAGATTAGGTTAGTCGATGCCTGACTAGAAAGGATGATGAGAGGAACGTTTAGGATTGGCCGGGTTAATCTAGGCTAGGTTCTCGTACTTATTGTCTAAGTTATGAAGGATGAATTAGTTTAGATCGCCTTAGCAATGAATTGGTTACGTGTTGTTCTTACGTTTTGTTACTTGGTTACATAGTTGCTACGTGTTGTTACGTCGTGTAACGTTTCTGGTTACGAGATGTCACGTGATGTTGCGTGGTTACGTGCTTATGTTGCTTAGTATGACGTCTTGTCGTACCGTTATGTTACGTCTTGTTACGTGGTTACGTTTGTTGGTTACGTCTGTTAGGAATGAATAGACAATGAGAAGATGTAGAACATACAAGGTGAGCATAGGTTAGGACGTATACTTCACTGTAAACCGATATTCAGTTTGTCCCTCGCCGCCTCGCGCGCTAATGTTTAACATATAAAAAGTTTGTAAGGTTTAGAAAAAGTATATAAAAGTGTTGTAACGTTGGACGATAAAAGTTTTATAATCGAATTACTCCTATATTACCGTATAAACCTACATTCCTCCTCCTTCAACCCCTGCTTATCCTTGTATCTCTACCGTTTTCCATATTTCTCCCCTATAAACGTATACTCTGCTCCTCGACACGTCTAGACTAGGACCTCTCCTCATATTCCCCTACCTCTCTCATATAAGACGCATTCCCTACTTCAACCCTGTCTAGCCTAGCATCGACCCTCGTATTCCCTATCTCTCGCATATAAACGCCTACTCTATCATTCAAAACTCCTAGCCTAATACCTCTCCTCGGTTCACTATCTCGCTCATATAAAACACCATATTCTACCCTTCAAGTCCTGTTTAGTATAACATCTTTCCTTGTATTCCCTATCTCTCTCGTATAAAGCGTATCCCTCCCTCCTTTAGCATCTGACTAGCCTAGCATCAGCCCTCGTATTCCCTATCTCTCCCCTATAAACGCATTTTCCTCCTTGAACTGTCGCATATACCCTCGTTTTCCTCGTCTCTTCATATAAAAAGTCATACTCTACCCTTCAAACCCTGAATAGTCTAGTACCTCTCCACGTATCCCCTATCTCTCCTGTAAATATGTTCATATTCCCCCTGCTTCAGCACCTGTCTATCCTAGCCTCTGTTCACGTTTTCCATATATTCCTCATATAAACGTATACCATACTCCTTAACCTCTGTCTGCACTAGCACCTCCCCTCGCATGCCCTATCTCTGTCGTATAAAGCATATCTCTCCCTCCTTCAGTCCCTGCCTTACCTCAGAACTCTCCTCGTTTTCCCTATCTCTCCCATATAAACGCATTGTTTCCTCCTTGAAGGTTCTCTCAACCTAGCATATACCCTCGTTTTCCTCGTCTCTTCATATAAAAAGTCATACTCTACCCTTCAAACCCTGAATAGTCTAGTACCTCTCCACGTATCCCCTATCTCTCCTGTAAATATGTTCATATTAAAATTCTAATCAAATTTGGACTAATAATTAAAAACATTATGGACAATACAAACATTAATACTAAAAAAATAAACCGATTTAGTGATAAATCTTCAGCATCTGTCTATCCTAGCCTCTGTTCACGTTTTCCCTATCTTTCCCATATAAATGCATATTCCATATCTCAACCTCTATCTAGTCCAACACTTCTCCTCGTATTCCACGAATCTCTCATATAAAGCACATCCTCATTCCTTCAACCTCTATCTAGCCTAGCATCGATCCTCGTAGTCCCTATCTTCGCCATATAAACGCATTTTCCTCCGTGAACCTCCGCATATACCCCCGTTTTCCCTATCCTTTCCCATATAAACGCAAAAAAGTGGCCCAGGTCTGCCCTATATATCCTACTGATATGTACAACATTAAGCAATCCGCTAACGTACTCATCTAATCAATAGCCATTACATCTACAAAATATCCAAAAGCCCCAAAAAATTAAATTGAGCGCTGTTACAGGTGTTTACACTTCATTGATACAGTCTGTCACAAAATAGAATGCATCATACAAGAAAACTACGAAAGATAGAAAAAAATCTGATGTGCTACACTCACATGACTTTCTCTACTCTTGTACAAAATATTTTTACAAACGTTTATTCTCCATATGTTTCATGTTAATCGAGATATCGAGATGTTAATCTTATTGCTAACTTTCTTGTAGATGCAAGGGGAATATGGTAGGTTTTAAGTGATAGTCAAATCTTTTAAGCACTGGTTGCTATGTGAAGTATTCCATTCTCTTTGCATTACCAGGACAAAACAAAATGAATAATGAATTCCCATTTGAGAAAAAGTATTGGAAAATTTAAGGGAATAACAAGCAATATCTCGAAAATGGTTCACTCAACAACAAAAATGTATATGACATAAATTGTGTGTTTTAAAGCGATCTACATTTTTTGTGTATTAAAAGTTTGTCTATCTCTTATGGTTTACCAGTTATGCAAAAGTCGTTCACAATGAAGAATACTTTTGAAGACATTCCCAGAAAATTCGAGATATATATTGGATTTGTCATGAAAATATCTTCAACATGATATTTTAATCAAAATCGTTAGAGCCATTTTTGAGAAAATTTAAATTTTCGAAAAATGTTCAATGTAAAGGGTAATCTGGGGTGAGGGGATTTTGTTGAAAACCTTCGTGTCGCATCTCTGGAAGATACTGAACCTAAATATCAAGTTTGGTGTTTATCGGACTGTTCGTTTCTGAGTTATGCTGTTCACAGACACACGGACATGTTTCCAAAAATGCTTTTTTTTATTCAGGGGGCCTCAAAACATGTATTTCCGGTGAAATCTATGTATCTAATTTTGGGGTGGAATACAATACTTCCCCTACTTACTATACGTAGTAGAGAAAGTAATAAATGGCATTTCCTTAACATCTTAAAATTTTATCCAGAAGTAAAAATGACATGAGCGACTTTCAGCCAGGATATGTCCGAGTGAGCCAGCGTACCAGTATTTGGCACCTGTATGCACAATGATAGAACATAACATTGTCAGTTAAAACCATCTTACTTTTGATTTACAGACAAAATTGCACTTTGATCAGCTCTCAAATGATTGATCTTACAGATTGGGATGCTGATGACTTAACTGCACAAGCTGTGTTATTCTTCTTTGCTGGATTTGATACATCATCAGTGCTGCTATGTTTTATGACATATCTTTTGGCTTTGCATCCCGAGAGCCAGAAAAAATTACAAGATGAAATAGATGAAACACTTAAAAACAACAATGGCAAGGTTACCTATGAAACTCTTCACGCCATGAAGTATCTTGATATGGTGGTGTCAGGTAAGTTGCACCTTTATTTACTGTAATAGTTAAGCAACGAAAGGAAAATTTTACAATCAAAAAAACAATAAGAGTATATTAAGTTAAGCAACACCGGGAGCCCTTCAATTATGAGTTGGGATGCTGCAATAGATTATTACAACTCCTCCGAGCGAGATAGTTCAGCGGTTACATTCGGGAGATCCCTGGTTTGAATCCCATTGGACCGTGGTTTTTCGTGGTTTTCCTATGTCGGTAGGCGAATGCTGTGGTGGTTTCTCTTTTAATACAAATGTCCTGTCCATCACTTCCTGCCCTCATCATTTGCTTTCACCTTTTTCAAAATTGTAGGACCAGGCGATGGCGATTGCTGCATGACGGCGAGACGGTGAAATTTGCACCGTTTAAAGGATTTCTCCCTGGAGCTTGGATGGCCGCCTTGTGCCCCTTCCTGGAGGGCGCTCTTTTTTAAGAACCTTGAGAATCGTTAGGGAACCCATCCTAGCTAGCGCGCATCGCTGTCCGGATCTGGTCGCCCTTCGGCTTTTCCCTTTCCTTCTTCTCAGATGTCATTTAAGACACAATAGACCTACCAGTGAATGTAGGTATCAACCAAATTTAAAAAAAAACTATTTATTAGTAAAGAAAAAGATTTACATGGTAACCTCATAAGAAAACAAAACACTAAGTCCTGAAACATTCAGTAATGACTAAACAAAAGTGAAACGTCTATTCCATAGAAGAACAAAGTGTCTTTTGGTTTGATATCATAACATTCCACCCCAAATTAAAAACACATCACAAAAAGAAACATTATTCACCATCTGAAGTATCATAAAACCCGGTAAGTCCCAGAAGACCCATATTGTGAACGAAATGCTGAGATTAGAGAGCTTTTGTGAAGATGTCGACTATTAGATCTTGTATTGGTACATAACAGATTTTAAAGGACTCCTCTTTATATTACTCTTGGATGTAGTGAAAGTTGGGGTAAATGCGCTTTGTTCTTCTGTGAAATTGTGTATTCTTGATTAATTTGATGCCATCATTGTTGCCGCTTTCAGAGTAGGCTAGTGCTCTGCAGATGCTATCTCTTGTAGCAAAGTCGTGCTCCATGGTCTAGGGATACCATACTAGCCTCTATTTTCCGAGGTCGCGTGTTCAAACACGGCGGAGGGCGATTGATTTTTTCAGACGTAAAAATTCTTAACATGGCTTCCTTCAGAAGGGAAGTAATGTCAGTGATCCCGTGTCGTAGATTTATGGCACGTAAAAGAACCTCAAGCCTCATAAAGAGGTCTCTGAGCAAAATTTCCGGTCTTTCATGCCCAATATACACTGGTGTGCAAAACCTAAGGACGAAAGTAATCTTCGCATGCTGTGACATTGCCAAGTAACATAGCTCGATGAAAATTAAATCATACATAGAGGGAACTGCTACGGTATGTTACAGTAGGCAACTAAACGACATATGCAATGAGACAAACAGAAATGCCACTTTTATTCATAGACCATAAGTTACACTAAAGTCAATACGGCATATGATGTCTCTCTAGATTTACAGAAACAGATACATGGTGCTTAAAAGGGTGTATGATCACCACGATTAGCAATGCATGCTCGGCATCGTGCTCCCATGCTGCCCATAAGGTTGGTAAGCAGTTCTGGTGGTAGGGCGTCCCATTCTCCACCAGCGCTGTTGGCAACTGTTGGATGGTCGTTGGTGCATGTGGATATGCTGTAATGCATCTTCCCAAAGCATCCCACACCTGTTCAATGGGATTTAAATCGGCGGAACGGGCAGGCCAGTCCATTCGCCGAATATCCTCCCGTTCCAAGAGACCTCCACCTGCGCTGTTCGATGCAGTCGCGCATTGTCATCCATAAAAATGAAGTCAGGTCCGACTGCACCCCTAAAAAGAAGGAGTACAGCATGGGGAAGGAATACAGTATCACAATAGCGTTGACCAGTGAGCGTACGGTGTTCAAAGATTTGGAGGTCGGTGCGCCCATGCAACATTATGACTCCCCAAAACATAACACCGGGACCACCAAAACGATCATGCTCAAGGATGTTCCTGGATCCATTACGTGTTCCCACCTCTCGCCAGATGAGGGTACGTCGAGAAGCACTACTTAGACTGAATCTGCTCACATCCGAGAAGAGCACGCGACCCCATTCCTCGTTGGTTCAATTTTGATGCTCTTGGGACCATCGCAAACGGTACCGCCGATGTGCGGATGTCAATAGAACACAACGTACTGGCCGTCGGGCAAAGAGAGCACCTCTGTGTAGTCGCCGTGTCACTGTGTATTCGTGAGATTGAGTGCCTAGCTGTCCTGTTAAATGTTGTTGCAAGTGCACCCGCTATATGGCGTGGATCCCTTATTGCCTGTTGCACAATGTAGCGGTCATCTGCTGCTGTAGTTGAGCGTGGTCGACACCACCTCTCCGTGGGACAGCAGTGCCTGTGATTTGGAAGGTTCCCCATGCACTGAAAAAATGTTGTGAGCAATTCCAAACTCCTGAGCATCATCGCACTTCGCCCTTCTTCCAATTTCCCGATGATTCTTCCCTGTATGAAATCATCCAAATGGTGTCTACGGGCCATGTTGCAATCAAGAACACCCCTACAGTGCACCGCAACAGCTCGCTAATTGCGACACACCGTTTTGTCCTATTTCGTCAACCGCCCTGTGTTGCGGGACCAGAACCATTTGGCACTATAGGCTCACTACACTCACGCCATGTGACGTCCATCTTTCTCTATAGGTTTGGGAGACCTCTGGCAACATTCTTCCGCACCTTCATCTACTTCCACCAAGTATTTCATTTGTCATGTTGCTTTACCCATCTCGTTCTTAGGTTTTGGACACCAGTGTAGAATGGGACGCTAAGAACTATAGTAGTATTCAACTGAATGTTGAAAGGAATGACCAAGAAATTAACAATTCGAACTTTTAATAATGGATATCTCCGAAACGGCTTTACCATGCTATCCTCTAGTTCCCGTGGTCGCAGGTTCAAAACGGCGGAGGGCGATGGAATTTTTCGGGCGTAAAATTCCTTAGCATGGCTTCTTTCGGAAGGGAAGTAAATCCAGTGGTCCCGTGTCTTAGATTTACGGCACGTAAAAGTACCTCAAGCCTGATAAAGAGGCCTCTGAGCATGATTATCGGTCTTTCACGCCCATATAGAATGGACGCCAAGGACCACAGCAGTTAGAGAGTGTCCATAAATAAAATTCAGTTTAATTTAATTTTTCCGAAATGGCTTATACAACGTATTTTAAATAAATTGTGTATTTTATAGAGATCTGCATTCTTCTGTTATAGTTTTCGTCTATTGCTTAACATTTACCAGTTATTCAAGATTATACAACATTTCTTCCAAACGAAATGAACTTCACAGGCTATTCCCAGAAAATTCCAGATATACATTCTATTTGACATGTAAATATCTTTCATATACAATATTTTAATCAAAATCCTTAGAGCCAATTTTTTGAAAACCAAAATCTTCTATGTAAAGGGTAGTCTGGGATGGGAGATTTTCCTTAGAAAGCTTCGTGTCGCAGCTTTAGAGGGTATTGAATTTAAATACCCAGTTTGGTGTTGATGCAACTTTTCCTTTTTGAGTTATGCTGTTCACAGACACACACATGCGGGCCTTTTTCTAAAATGTTTTATTAAGGGGCCTCAAAACATGTACTTCAGGTGATACCTCGATATCGAATTTTTAGATGGAATACAATACTTCCCCTACTTACTATATGTAGTTGAGAAAGCAAAACCTTTTTTTCTGCCCAGCCAGAAATCAAGCCTAACACCTTTAGGTTCAGAAGCCAGAACGGTAACCATTCAACCACAGTGGTAGTTAGACTCCTTTTTCTTTCTCCCTTCTTCATCTATTTTAATTCTTATGTAGTGGATTCAGATACCACTTTATGTTCTTTACATTCTGTTTCCACTTCTCATATTTACTACTTGTATATCTAGTATTTTAAGTGTGTACATTGTATCTCTATATAATTTATTGTCTGTATTTGTTGTATATTAATGTAATGAATGGCATGGTTCCAATATATGGTACCTAAATTACAGTTGTATATTAACAATGTATAATACTTCCAAACTAACAATGTATAATTTATGTATGACATGGTTCTATTCTGTGCCACACTGTATTGACCAATAATAAATTCAAATTCAGATACCCGATTTACTTCCTTTCTTAATATTAAAATTAGGATTTTTTTCTATATTTGCATTTAATTCCCATTTGGAATAGTAATTATCTATTTCTTGCAAAGAAAATTGTAAAACTGTCAAATCGTGTTCAAAAATTAAACCGGGGATCTGCACATTATTTGTTACAGGCAAGAGATTATTGTTGTTGTTTATATTTTGTAATACACAGTATAATAAACAATTGGGTGTTCTTGCAGAATCTCTACGGTTATATTCTCCTGCAATTGTTACTGACAGAATCTGTACAAAAGCATACACATTACCTACTGAGCCACCTGTGCAGATAAAACCTGGTGAAGCAGTCTGGATTCCATCCTTTGCAATCCACCGTGATCCTGAGTTTTTTCCTGAACCACAAAAGTTTGATCCTGAGAGGTTTAGTGATGAAAACAAGCATAATATAAAACCATTTAGTTACATTCCATTTGGTAGTGGTCCTAGAAACTGCATTGGTAAGTATATCTACACATAGTATCTAAGCTTCACTCATAGTTATATATATATATATATATATATATATATATATATATATATATATCGCTCTCTCTCTCTCCCCGTAGCTTAACATATTCAAAATATATTTTATTGTATATGTAAATATAGTACACAAAATAAATTAATGTAGTCCTCTGCGAAAACAACAGTTCTACCTTACATTACAAAGCATAAAATAATTATATACTCTGGTTGCTTTAATTCTGAATTATGGTTTTGAAAAATTTAGAGGTTACCCAGAAACACAGCAGAAAACATGAGAAAATACTTGGAATAAATTGAAGCACAAGTAAATGATTCCAGCAAATCTTTATAACCTGCATAACTCAAAAAATTTGGAAACAAATATACATTAACTGAACCTTAACTTAGTTTCTACTTATGGCTGGTGTGAAAGACAGTTATCAATATGACCAAGTTTTACCTACAAAGTTCTATAACAGAGAGATACAGCTTTAAATGCATCCTGCCCTATAAGACTGAAATAAAAAGATGCAAACACAAACATATAATTACAACTGTTTTCTGCACATCAGAATAATTCATTATAACCTTTTATGCATTACATTTTGTTACAGGTAGTCGTTTTGCACTCATGGAATCCAAATTAGTGATGGTGCACCTGCTGTCACATTTTAATTTTAAGGCAGTCTCCAAAACTCCAATACCTATCAAAATAAGCAGAACAGGTTTTAACCTACTTGTGGATGGAGGATTTTGGTTGGGAATTGAGCTGAGAAACTGCTGAATGATATATTGTGACTCCTTTTAAATATTCAGAATGACTATTTGAGAAACTTTAATAGTAAATACTTTTATGTGTTACATAAGTGAAATACATTATAGTTTGTATAATATTTCTATACAACTAATATATGTAATTCTTATATAACAATCTCATGTATAGCTTCGTTACTGTTGTGTTAGTATCTTCATTAGCAATAACTCTATAAATAAAATACACTAGTATTACAAGAATGCATTTGTACATAGAATTTTATTACTAGACTTAGATTTAGGTTATAATATACAGAACTTTTCAAATCTAAAGGGTAGAAAAACCAAAGTTAGTATAATCTGTGCATAAATTTGCCTTCTCTTCTTTGTAATCCTTATAAAACAAGAATCTAACAGAATTCTCTTGCATCTTACACAGTCTAACCTCACTAATAATAAAATTGTTGTTTGTTACTCCAAGATTTTCATTTCTGCTTAAACAAAAACCACTGATAACTGATGCTTTTGGCAAAACAAATCATTAATGTTTTACAGTCTGCATGGTATATTGTGTTAGTTACATAAAGAACAAGGTATCTGTAGGAAAATTGACCTGAAAACAAAAACAGAAGATGACATGAATCAGTTCTCTTGATTTAAGTTTGATTTCAGAAAGATCAAATGTTTGCATAATCATTAATACATTCATCTTGAATGCATCTACTAAATGTTTCTATTGGATTATCTACTTGTAGAAAAAGCATAAACATCAGTTGATCATTTGTACTATTGGCAGAGGTTTTGCAATAGAGGCTTCTAAAATTCCTAAAAGAGTTGGTAGTTTTACTTTAAATTTGTAGCATCTTTTCACAGCATTGGACTGCAGAAATATTTTACAGATTATGTACATATACAAGTAATATTGTTAATATCAGGAATTTATTAGTTTATTATGTAAAAGGAAAGTTTATATACTGCAAAACATTAGTGATATAGTTATACTACTTGATTCATCATCCGTGAATGAATAAATTAATAAGGTTGCTGTACAAATGAGTACAGGATCCTAAAGCTACTAATATTTGTCCTAAGGACTGATGTGTGAAAACCAGAATAAAAGCCTCATAAATACAGCTTTACCCAACTGGGATTAAAACTGAGTACATTAAGAATAATGACACAAGAATAATCTTTAAAGTTAACTCTGCAAGAATAAATGATTCACAGCTACGCCACCACCATAGTCATATCACATATGCAATAAGTGTTATTAGCAAACGAATAAAACAAATGGAAAATTCAAGGAATATTTGTGTACATTCATTTCCCCTCTGGATATTACCTTGATTGTGATCAATAGACTCCAGTAAATTATCACGCAATCACGAAATCAACTTAATAATGTAATAGGGTAGAATAGAAGGAGTGGGAGAGTACTTTAATGGTAGCCCATAATGTGCTTCGGTGCTTGAATTACATTGCAAGACTACACACTCCTGCTTCTTACTAATTACTCAATTTGTAACAAAACAGAAAATCTTATAATTGTTGTGGCAATCTACTAGAATGCAGTGGTCAGTATTTCCTAGAGCCACTCTCCCAATCCATATACTTGTTTTAATATAAAAAGTACTATCTGTATTTGGTTTTCAAAGATAATTGCTTGGTATGGCTGAAACTTAAATAACAGACCTTCGGCCTCCCTTGCTGATACTCTACATCTGAATTATCATAGCGGCACCCAAATTCACTCTGAATTCCCTAATCTGGTTCGAGTATCTTCAAAACGATCACAGTATCTCTTAAATGTCATAAATTACACTTTTACTGCTAGATGATTTTGCAATTTTATTCTTTGAATTGCTGGCAAATTGTAGGTAACTTAAAAACTTCATTTTTCATAATATTTTGCATCTAGAAGATTGAGATACTTCCTTGATGAATAATAGTACGTAATAAGTAGAGAAAGTATTGCATTATCTGTTCCTAGACGTAGTACAGGCCTTCGATAAGGTGTGACATGAGGGCAAAATACACAAACTCTAAGATTTTCTCATTATCTACTATCATCTGCAGTTTTCTGTTAGCTCGCACTTTTCGTCCTCGTGATGGTGGTATAGTCATTCCTCTCAGTGCCAAATTACAGCAGCAGCACACCTGGGCTCGATACTGACACTGATCGTGTTATATCTACACCCTCGATCGTCCTAATTTGGTCCCCACCTCCATAGATTTAAAAGCCGATGATACTGTTTTGCACCATTTTCAAACAGATCTCCCCGAAGTTATTCGCACACCCCAAGCTTCTCTTGATTACCTCAATGTGTGGTTTCATGCTTGACGTAAACTTTTGAAAACTGAAGGCAATATTTGTAGTCGTGTCGCATCCCTAAAGCTCCTATTAGTAATGAAACAATCCACTGGGTGCCTCCTACCACCCCTGTGTCAAGTACCTCGGAGTAATCCTTTATACTAAACCTACTTGGCGAGCCCATGTCGACATATTATTTGCCCTTAGAAAGACTTTCAAAACTATCTTTGTTTCATAAGCACTCTCCTCATAGTCTCGCATCTTCTCTCCTTCTCTACAAATGCCTTGTTCAACCCTTCCTCACATGATCGAACGGCCGATTGGGTGCTACTAGAAACACTCTCCTCCATCGCTTGCACGTACTCCAAAACAGGTTCTTGTAACTGCAACAAGAACTTAGTCTCCTTTATCTTCATTACTTTAAAAGCAAGATCGCCTCTCGCTTTTTCTCACAACTGCCATATATTTTGGGAACTGTGACATGAAATCGGCGTGCGTACCCGCGAACCAAATGGCCTGAGGAGACTATTCCCTCAGCATTTTTCCTCAATGAATCAGATGCTTTCGATCACTTTCCAGTTACAAATGTTATCACTATGTACTGATTTCTTAAACTTCTATAGCTAAAAGTAGCCAAATTGGTATACCTTGCATGTTACGATTTATTTACAAATTGTCACGTGGAAACTGATGTCTCTAAAGCTTGTAATACTGATCGGCTATTAATAAAAAGTAGATTATAGCATATTATTATAATATTCATAATGTGAATTTGTAATGAGTAGAGAAAGTCGTACTATCGTATAACATCATATTTTAATATTTAAGGATGGGCACAATTACTGGGGGTTTATCACTTGCATCCACAGCTTACTTTGTACATTTTCATGCTTTTTATGGGAAATGAATAGAAAGCAAAGTTAGGATCTGCGTTCCTGTAAGCATTATATGATCCCAAAACACACAATTACTTAGCTTTTTCGTTTCTTTTCTTTTTCCATCTTCTTTTCCGAGATCTTCAGGATCACATCCACAGTGTGCAAAGAAGACCCCGAGCTCTCAACATAAAAGCAAGAAATGAACATGATACCGCCCCTAGTGCAATTTCTCAAGTCATGTACGGCGCCTAAAACGTTTCCCTCAGATTGCACATTCAATAAAATGAGCTGTGGATACTTTTTCCTTCTTTTACAATATGGCTTGAAGCTTAATATACAGAAACTAGCTAGTGTAAATGAATTATCTGGTATTGATTACTTTTATATGAAGTTTTATTTCCTTATTTAAAGTGTTTTACCGTAAACGTGAATATATAAATATAATATTTCACATTGTACTGAAAGTAAATGTCCAGCGTTTAAATGCATTTTTTTATTATTTATTTGTTTATTTTAACGTCCACTGCTTATTCGCAATAACACATCACGTCTCTAAATACATCAGAGACAAAAATTAAAGGTCTATATGATGGCAGCAACAGCTACGCTTAAATTGCACGTGATTATGATTACATTGATTCTGAATTATCCAATTCGTGTAGTTAATATATCCATACGAGGTGAGGTCCAAAAGTTCCCGGCCGAACTACATCCAAAGGTTGACTGAAGCAAAGGAAAACGTTTCGCTTTTCAAATAAAGTCCCCCTTTATTGCAACACTCTTTTCACGTCTTTGAATTAACAATTCTATGCCACTGGAAAAATAGGAGTTTCGGCTGCAAAATGGACTTAAACAGCGGCTTTCACTTCTTCGTCGCACTTAAATTTCCTTCCTCGACGGTCTGACTTGGAGAACAAATTCGTAGTAGTCACTGGGGGATACATTAGACTGTGGGGTAGGTGTTCGATCCCCTTGAATCCATTCTTCTTTACAGCTTCCTTTGTAACATAGTCTGTGTGAACGGGCAATTGTCTTGTCCCGTATTTTAGAACTTACATTGTCCAAATCAATAACCGTTTAAGCTTATCACATTGCATAATACCAAATTCATATGGAAGGGATAGAATATTTTCATTCGTAAATATTTTGTTAATAAGTGCAGCCTCATGGAAAGTAGCGAAATGTGTGTTTAATAAAGAGTTAAAGCAAGGGTGCGTATCACGGAGGGACCCCGGAACCGGGCCAGAGCACCGCAAGTAGACCAGTCGGCCCTTTATGCTTCCTACGTGACCCCTGGAAGGGAAGGATGGGGGAGAAACCAGAAGGACAACCAGATCCGGATGCCGACGGGGGCAAGCATGGACGGGGTCCCTAACGCTTCCAGATAGTACGCATCCGTCGTCATGCGATCCCTGCCAACAAGCCACCAACTTCCAGGACCCCCGGAGCCCCACGATAAGGATAGACCCAACTGAGCAGCGTCAGGGAAGAAGCCTTTATAGAGTGCAAGGCACCGCCCAGCCGCAACGCGCCGAACCCATCACCTCGTCCTACAACCCTGAAACAGATGTCAAAGAAGTTGATGTGTACAGGAAATGAGAGCAAGGAGAGTCGTGGTAGAAGATGAACCACCCCAGTATTCGCCTGGTGACCCGGGGAAACCACGAAAAACCCATGGACCAGTGTGGGCGGTTGCCAGGGATCGATCACGGGACCTCCTGAATGTGGGCCACAGACGTAATCGCCTGAGCCATCACCCTCCGTTTAATAAACTATTGGAAAAATGTTCCATATATAGGGTCTTTCAACAAGAGTGTCCTATCTTTGAACTTAAATAAAACATGTTCTATAAATGATAGAAGTTTATTTCTTTTTTTTTATTTTGGAACATAATTAATTCCATTACGTGTGGAAGAGAACATCAGTTAAGTGACTGCGCGGTTGCGCGTATACGGTTGACCCAATTTTCAATGACAGAAGAACGTAAATTGGGTCCAACTTCACGAATAACACGCGTGATGTTATTCATAAGATCATTTACGTTTCTGGCTTGTTGACATAAACTCGAGATTTAACATAACCTCACAAGAAGTAATCCAACGGCGTTAAATCACATGACCTCGGGGGCCAGTTAACATCACCACCACAGGAAATGATGAAACCTCTAAACTTGTCCTTCGAAAGATCGATTGTTTCAAAGAGCAGTATGACATGTCGCACCATCTTGCTGGAACAAGATGTTTCTGAGATCCATACCATCCAACTGGGGCCAAAAATAGTCCCTTATAAGAGCCCGGTATTTTTCTCCATTGACAGTTAGAGCTTCTCCATCTTCATCTTGGAAAAACTATGGACCAATGATTCCACCATACCAAAATCCACACCACACAGTAACCTTTTGGGGATGAAGTGGTCGTTCTTGAATCTGCATTGGATTGTAATTACTCCAATAGCGGCAATTTTGTTTGTTAACACAACCATCCATTCAAAAGTGGGCTTCGTCGCTGAAGATGATTTTTCGACAAAAATCTGGGTCAACTTCCAATTGCTCCATAGCCCGGTCAGCGAATACACGGCGCAACCTATGATCGTTGGGCTTTAGTTCTTGAGTTAACATCATTTTGTAAGCGTGAAACTTCAAGTCCAGATGTAGAATTCGCCAAGTTGTGGTCGGCGAAAGCCCCAATTCTTGCGCTCGAGAGCTATTGATTTGTTTCCGTTCTCGCGTACACTCTCACGAACGCCTATGTTTTCGTTGGAGCGCTTACGTCGATTACGTACAGGCGTTCTTTGATCGCTGACAGAACCACTTCTTTCAAATTTATCGATCAAACGCTGAATCGTTCTCTCGCAGGGACGATTATGCACACCGTAAACTTCACGCAATATACGGAAGGTTTGGGAACAGATGATCCATTTTTGATAATAAATTTTCACAATTTCTGCGCGTTGTTGAATGCTGTAACGTTGCATGGCTATTTTTCAATAACAGCAGTAACCACGTGAAAAAAATGACTGCTGTAACTCAATAATAACGGCAGCTAATCACATGTTAAAGATAGGAAACTCTGGTTGAAAGACCCTATATAAAGGAGAAATCAAATACTATATAAGTTTATTATATGAAGTGCAGTTCTTTGAAGGTGGATGAAAAGGACTAAGGAGTCCTTTCTTTATGTCAAGTATGGGTTTGGACTTAGGGATTTTGTAGTTTAATGCATGTCTGTTTTCTGGAAAATGATAAGTGTGGCATACTTAATTATTTTTTCAGGGAAATGTTTTATGCAAAATTTAGGCTATGATGTCATAAAGTATATTCAAAAAACAATATACAAACGCCAAAAGTTTAACGTTTTCCAACTTTTATCCCATGGGACATTTAAGACATGGCTTAGGTTTTTTTTCATTTTCTTGAAGAGTTAGGTACATAGGATCACAAGCATTAATATTCTATTATAATCGTGTTGAACAAATCTGTGATAAAGCTTGCAACTAAATCGCTTGAAATTTGTAGAATTTAGCCCATTTCCATACCGGTTTTTATGACACATAAAGCGTTTTCAGTGAATTCAGGGTCCTGTAAATTAAATGTCACCATCAACGCTCATAACAGAGATCAAATTAAATAAACTGTGCGAAAGTAAACCTCGCAAACTGTGCACAACATTCCTACATCCGCGGCTAAATTAGTACTTTGCGATAGGCACGGTATAGTTTTACGTAACAAGTGTTATCAAATGATCCAGCACAAATATATAGGAACCACTGACTGATAAAGATCACATTCTGTTCGTTAAGCGCTACTTGACTTACAAAATAGCAGCGTGAAGTAGGAAAATATTCTTTACATTATCTTCTTGAAGTGTAATGACGTTTTATACACAATCTGAAAATTGAACTCCCCCCTGTTACAAAAGAGAGAATCTAACCACTTCACTCTAAGGATAAGTTGAACTTTAGAGCAGAGCTCTTCGCGTCTGTTTTATTTTACGTTGCTTGATGAGATAACCACTGCGTTCTCTATCAACGTCGCTGTCAAGGACAGACGTGCGAATAGACTCCGAGAGCTGGCACTGCGTCGCTTGGACCATCACTGGACTACACAAGTGTGCGGAAAACGTCTACTGTAAGTGCCTCAAAGGACTTGTTCCATTTAAACATTGTAGGATTTTTATTAGTGTTTTAAATTCGGCAAAAATAGCTACAATTTAATATTGTATAAATGTACATCGACTAAATCAAGTGAGGTTTTTATTTAAATATCAGAGTTTATACCGTAATTATTGACGGAGGTCAATATGTGGTGATATGTATGTAAGATTTGTGTATCTGTATGTGAAATGATAGTAAGATAGTGAAACAATTGTAACAAATAATTTCGTACGTTAAATCAATACATAATGTAATAAGTCATAGTGAAAAGATTTGCCCGGAGAAAAAAGTCATTAGCGAGTTATGTTAACGAGACATTAGTAACAACCGGATAGCGAACACGTTAGGACAAAGATTCCTGGAATGCAATTTGGGTTTAGTTGTATGCAAAGTCACGTAGGCAGGAATTCCGTAAATTAGAAAGGGAATGAAATTATTACGAGACCAAGTGAATAAGTATCCGCACATAACTTTTTTTAATTCATTATAACAATAGACACTTACAATTACCTCATTTTTCGACATAGTCCCCTTGCTTCACAATGCACATGGTCCACCGTTCACAAGCTTTCTGATGCCCTCAGAAAAAAAAACTTTTTTTCGTGTGAGTAGCACGCTTACTTCACTTCTTGATCTGTGGTGAAGCGACGGCCCCTTAAGGCATTTTAAGTGGATCAAAAAAGTTATGGTTTGTCACTTCATCGATAATCAATCTTCGGTTCTCTGAATCAGGATATGGACTTGCTCATTGTTGGCATCACTAATGGATATGAATGGGCGTCCTGTTCTTTCATCGTCCTTCACAGTTGTCCAACCATTTCTGAACTGTTCAATCCATTCGGGCACATTTCGCCGGGATAAACACTGTCCCATATTCTGCGAAAAGTTTTCGGTGGATTTCGTCTCCTGGTACACCTTCAGACGACAAAAAACGGATAACCGTACGCTGTTCTTCTTTGGTGCAAAAGGCCAGGGGTGCAGCCATGCTTATTGTGCAACAATGCAACACTCATTGAAGTGATAACGGTGAAACATTCTACAAGCGGAGACAAAGGAACATAATGTCGACGTGCGCGCACAAACCGGTACAGCTAACCTACAAAAAATTAAAAATAGTGTGCGGATACTTATTGAATTATCCCCGTAGATTCGAGCGAGGTACCGCATAGAAACAGTGTCATGTAAGCATACGCAGAGTTTTAAGATTGGAACTGTGACCAATTTAGTGTTACTTTTAGTTGTATAGCATTTAGGGCCGGTTTCACAGTTCAGGCTTAAGTCGAACCTTTGACGCGCTCAGGTAAGAAAGATTTAGCGGCTATTGTGAGGGATCTTTCCGAGTAACATTTCTGCGACTTACGGCAACTGACGCTTCGCTTTATTATTATTATTATTACTACTATTATTATTATTATTATTATTATTATTATTATTATTATTATGTAGAAAGAATTTAATTCTTCAACTCAACAGTCGGTGACTCTCTCCAAATGGAATATATGAGTCAACATTAAAATTTATCAGCTAACTAAACTGGTGTTATCCCTTCAGATACTCCAAAATGAAGCTTCAAAGTGAGCCTATTTCGAGATGAAACACAGACAGGATGTGTACACGAATTACTAAGATATGCCTCTCACCAAAGAGTGGTTGACATTCCAACCTCTAACAAATAAACATAATGACAAGGCTTAGCGTAATCTGGCTCTAACTTCCATATACACTTGCAAACCTATTAGATAACAAGCATCA
Organism: Deroplatys truncata; assembly: GCA_030765065.1. NCBI lineage: Eukaryota > Metazoa > Arthropoda > Insecta > Mantodea > Mantidae > Deroplatys > Deroplatys truncata. The sequence goes on from CM060986.1 coordinate 140,049,385, forward strand.
GGTGTCCACGGTTGTTATTATAAATACTTTAACAATTTTTAATAAACTTGGTTTTCATATCTAAAACCACACATGTTAAAGTATTACAGCTTAAATAACTAAGCTGTAATTGTCAAATGTGATAATATAAGAAAATTAAAATAAAAAGAAACAGTGCGTGATAGGAACTTTCTGGTTTTGAATTTGATTTTAACATGCTAAAAATACCCTAAAAGCAATCAAACTTTGCAGGTAGTAATTTCATCGCAGACCACTGTAATTGTTGCCTCAGCAGCGGTGGTAACAATGTAAGTAACGGAATGCCTCTGTTGTTGAGTGCTCAGCGTTCTGATTTCTCAACCCAGAGTTACAGATTTGTATCCCTGCTGGGGTGAAATAATTTTTCTTTAATTCGAATCATACCCTCCGCTGAGTCTGAAAGTATGAACATAAAAGTGAATGTGTGTTTCCTGATGAAAATGAATAAAATAAAAAGTTAAGTGCCTACAATCAATAAGTAAGTAAACACTATTAGTTGTTTAAGTTAAAGACTCGATATAACAATAGAAGTAAAATGAATATGAAAAAGATAATTAAATATATATGTATACAGCATGGACCATTTAAACTGAGACTGTATAATATTTCCAAAACTAAGCGTTGTAGAAATAAATATCTTGAATAAAAGTTGCTTGATATGGGGGAAAGTAAATGCCATTAGCCGGATTTTATTTGAAGGTATGATGGTCATTTTAGGGCCAACTTATTTCTTTTAATGGGAACCTAGCTTTTTTATGTTGTTTTCTCACTCCTCACAAAAATTAATCAACATTTGTATAAAACACTTTGCAAATGTTCGTACACCAACAAAAATTCTGAATGGCTATGTACGAAGAGCGCAATGAATCGTTGAACCATTCATGAATGGTCATTTGAGGTTGAAGTTACATTTCGTAATTGAGAACCAACATTTATTTGGTTTGCTTATTCCTCATCACCAAAACAGCTTTTTATAAACCATCTTCTAATGGCAAAGCAACATACAAAATGTAGGTTCCCGTTTTAAAAAAGAAATTAAGTTGGCCCTAAAATGACCATCATAACATCCTCCAAACAAAACACGACTAATGGCATTTACTTTCTCCCATAATATCAAGCAACTTTTATTAAAGACATTTCTTTCTACAACGCTTAGTTTTGGAGACATTGTACAGTCTCAACTTAAATGGTCCATCCTGTGTGTGTGCGTGTGTGTGTGTGTGTGCGCGCGCGCGTGTGTGTGTGTGTGTGTGTGTGTGTGTGTGTGCATGCATGTATGTATATGGAAAGTTCTCTATAGTTGTGCATATTTAGTATTCTTTTTACTTTCTCTACTACGTATAGTAAGTAGGGGAAGTATTGTATTCCACCCAAAAATTCGATACCGAGATTTCACCGGAAATACATGTTTTGAGACCCCCTGAATCCAAAAAAAGCATTTTTGGAAACATGTCCGTGTGTGTCTGTGTCTGTCTGTGTGTCTGTCTGTGAACAGCATAACTCAGAAACGAACAGTCAGATAAACACCAACCTTGGTATTTAGGTTCAGTATCTTCCAAGGATGCGACACGAAGGTTCTCAAGAAAATCCCCCCACCCCAGATTACCCTTTACATGGAAGATTTTTTGAAAGTTTTAATTTTCTCAAAAATGGCTCTAACGATTTTGATTAAAATATATTTTTAAGATATTTTATGACAAATAAAATGTATATCTTGAATTTCCTGGGAATGTCTCCAAAAGTATTCTTCATTGTGAACGACTTTTACATAACTGGTAAACTATAAGAGATAGATAACATTTTACTACAAAAAAATGTAGATCGCGTTAAAATACACAATTTATGTCATTTTCATTTTTTTTGTTGAGTGAACCATTTTCGAGATATTGCTTGTTATTCCCTTAAATTTTTCAATTATTTTCTCAGATGGGAATTCGTTATTCAGTTTTTTGGTCTTGGATATGCAAAGAGTATTAATCTGTGGGAAATGGAATGGTGCTGCACCTAGCAACCAGCTATTAAGAGATATGTATATGCTTAAAGGCTACTGTATTTCCAAATTGCCCTTGTAAATATATTATCCCCTTACATCTACAACAAAATTAGCAATAAGATAGACTCTGCAAATGTTTATCTCGATTAACATGAAGTAGATGGAGAATAAGCGTTTGTAAAAATAGTTTGTACAAGAGTAGAGAAAGTCATGTGAGCGTAACACATCAGATTCTTTTTATGTCCTGGACATGCAAAGAGAATGGAATGCGCCACATAGCAACCAGCGCTTAAAATATTTTACTATCGGTTAAAACCTACCTTATTCCCCTTCCATTTACAAGAAAATTAGCAATAAAATTAACATTTCGATATCTCGATTAACATGAAGCATATGGAGAATAAGCGTTTGTAAAAATAGTTTGTACAAGAGTAGAAAAAGTCATGTGAGTGTAACACATCAAATTTTTACTTTCTCTTCTACGTATAGTAAGTAGGGGAAGTATTGCATTCCACCCAAAAATTCGATACCGAGATTTCACCGGAAATACATGTTTTGAGACCCCCTGAAACCAAAAAAAGCATTTTTGGAAACATGTCCGTGTGTGTGTCTGTGTGTGTCTGTGTGTCTGTGAACAGCATAACTCAGAAACGAACAGTCGGATAACATCCAAACTTGGTATTTAGGTTTAGTATCTTCCAGAGATGCGACACGAAGGTTTTCAAGAAAATCTCCCCACCCCAAACTACCCTTTACATGGAACATTTTTGGAAAATTTTAATTTTCTCAAAAATGGCTCGAACGATTTTGATTCAAATATCATACTTTTAAGATATTTTTATGACAAATAAAATGAATACCTTGAATTTTCTGGGAATGTCTCCAAAAGTATTCTTCATTGTGAACGACTTTTGCATAACTGGTAAACCATAAGAGATAGACAACATTTTACTACACACAAAATGTAGATCGCGTTAAAATACACAATTTATGTCATATACATTTTTTTTGTTGAGTGAACCATTTTCGAGATATTGCTTGTTATTCCCTTAAATTTTTCAATACTTATTTTCTCAAATGGCATTTCGTTATTCATTTTTTTGTCTTGGATATGCAAAGAGCATTAATCTGTGGGAAAGGGAATGGTGCTGCACCTAGCAACCAGCTATTAAGAAATATGTATGTGCTTAAAGGTTACTGTATTTCTATATTGCCCTTGTAAATATATATTCCCCTTATATCTATAAGAAAATTAGCAATAAGATAGACTCTGCAAATGTTTATCTCGATTAACATGAAGTAGATGGAGAATAAGCGTTTGTGTAAATAGTTTGTACAAGAGTAGAGAAAGTCATGTGAGTGTAACACATCAGATTTTTTTTATGTCCTGGACATGCAAAGAGAATGGAATGCGCCACATAGCAACCAGCTCTTAAAATATTTGACCCGCTTAAATATATTCCCCTTCCATCTACAAGAAAATTAGCAATAAGATTAACATCTCGATATCTCGATTAACTAGAAGATATGGAGAATAAGCGTTTGTAAAAATAGTTTGTACAAGAGTAGAGAAAGTCATGTGAGTGTAACACATCAGATTTTTTTCTATATGTTTTCTTACTCGGTTGAAACAGACTTGATTTGTTTATTATTGTTTAATTGCAGCAATGTTTTAAAAATACCGAACGGGATGGCTCAGGCGGTAACGTAGTCCGCATTCGGGAGGTCCTGGGTTCAAATCCCGTGGGACGACCAATCTGATTGAGGTTTATTCGTGGTTTCCCTCACCCGCCAAGTTAAATACCGGATTGGACCATGACCCAAGTTCCACCTTAAGTCTAAAACACTAATAAACACGAAAAAATAGATGGTAATAGCGAATGCTGTGCCATCTATCCACAGAAAATGAAAGCAGGTAGACTGGACGGCATTCTAATGCCATCTGCTCGGCACGAAGCAGAAGATACGGTTGCTGCGCACTAAGGTCTCTGTGGATATGTGTCAAAGCAGTAATCTTCCCGCCACAGAAGCAGAGATACAGTTTCTGTGCATTAAGGTCTCTGTGGACACATGAGAAGCAAGATGGTATGGTTACAGGGATGAGACCTAGAATGATAACTGTCCGCCACACATCGATCCACGGGTTATCTACAAACAGATTCGTCGCGATATGACTATGTAGTTAAAGCGACTTAAAATAAATATATTAATAATAACAATAAGAATAATGTTTTAAATGTTGTACACAAACAAAATATACCAGACAAAACAAGTTTAAACGGCTGTTCTACAAGTACAGGATTACTTTCAAGAAAAAAAAACGCATTACATGTGAAACTATATTTCTACAGCATAACAACACAAGGTTATTAACTGAATGTGCAAAGAGTTAATGGACAACATCATAAATACTTTATTATTTATCCTATGACGTACCAATAGGCCTTAAGTACCATTATTTTCGACAATGTGTACATTTTAAGGTGATTTGTGAACATCACCGAACATAATCTAAATGACATTGCACATTCTCACTGTCACATGAAAACTGAGACAGTGAGACTACCATCACAAACAGTTGTTGTGTGGGGAGTAAAGGCTGGTTCACAACCAACGAGAACGGTAACCAGAACGAGAACGAGAAAGTTGAAATACATGTATTCAAATGGGAATGTTCACAACCGACGAGAAGCCTTCCCGGGCCCCAGGAACGGGAAAGAAGTGTTGCCCAACTTTTAACTTTCTCGTTCTCATTCCCGGGCACGGCATATTAGATCCCTATTATGCATATTAGACTCTTAACTCTAGAGGTTGTTTTAGGCGGCCGTGACATGAGTGCTGTCTATAGTCGCAAGCTGCAAACATGATACTGGACGGCATTAGTAGTAAATGTGCTTCCTAACCTCATCCTGACGCCCGCAAATCTAATCAGCGTTGATTCCTCTGGTGAAGGGATTATTTGTAGTTTGCTTATATGCAGCTCAAAACTGGCTATTACTTAAGAAATAATGGCAAAAGCTACAAAGAACAGCTAAAACCGGTGAAAATGAAAAAAGAACAATAAACAATTTTAAGGTATGCCATTAAATAAAGGAATGAAAGCTTGGTATAAGTAGAAGGATCGGAAATGTAATGGATATGCATTTAGATAATGTTTATCTATCGAATTTTGACGTTGGCTTGGCTAAATTGGAAGTAGATGCAAAAATGTCATTGGTCAGTTAAAAACAAATGAAATCCCAATGTGCAAAATCGACTTGCACTTTGTGATCGATATGCATTCCCGTTCTCGTTACTGGGCTGTTGTGAACCAATATCTTGCATGGTGCATAGCTTCCCGTTCTCGTTTCCGTTCTGGTTACCGTTCTCGAGCGGTTGTGAATGTGAGTGTAATACTTGTAATCTTATTTATTTTGTTGTGTATTTGTGTTTACTTCACGCGTTGAAGCCATCTTGTGACGTGATTCATTTGTTAGGCTTGTTAGCTCCATCTGGTGTTAGCAATTTGCGGCAGTATTATTTTTTTTGTTTAAAAAAAATGCTAGTTATTTTATTTAATTTTGGTTCTTTGTCCTCCGGCTAGCTATTATTTTTTTTTGGGTCGAGCACTTCTCTTTATACAGGTTGTGTAAACGGAAAGGAATCTTTTATCCAAAGATAACACTGATGAAGAAATTTGTTTTACACTTTTATTGTCGAACACGTTAACTATCACATTTACACATTGATCTTAACACTCGCCAAACTGAAACTGTTATAATAACTTCATTACTGATAATTCTTAATTCGCGTACTTCAACTTTTTGTATAATTAACTTTATAACACTTGAGATTTTTCATAACTCTGTTACGCGTAACCTGCAAATTGATATCCGAAGTGTGCCGTACAAATACTTTCGACGAACTGACGGGAATGCGACGTGTAGTATACAAAGAATTTTGATGAACTGACGGGGTCTACCTCTAACCTACTCTTTTTATACTCCATCACCCAGATATGCCTAAAGATTATAACTGAACTGCAATTGGCTAATAAAACGCGCCAACATTAGCGTCTATTTTAATATCCAATGAAAATTATGAGTACATATGCTCTAAGGAAATGTTCCAGCAAATTCTACAGAAAAACGCGCCAACATTACGTAACTTCCTCGTTTCCAATAATGATAAACAGCTCACCCCCTCGCTGCATTATTGCACGCTATTATTGTCAGTTTCAGTAAGGCAGTATAAACTTACTTCCCAACAATAATTACAATCAACAAACATCTCAAATCAATGTCACATAATAATGCATATTCATATTACAATCATTATTTACATTTAAGTAATTTGTGATATAAATTACTGCATCATGAACCAGCCTTAACCTGAGCTTTCGCCTGTTATGACAGATATTAAAAATTAACCTGTCTCTTAAGTATAAATGGGTTTAAACATATATTTAGTTATTTACATCTCGAGTGAATTACATAGCTAAGCTTACGGCGAGGGATAGCCTGTCTGACAATGGCCTTCAAAAGCATATAATTATGTTACTTTGATTCGCGTTCTAAATATCTTGCTTATTCCTTAGCCAGCAATAGTGCCATACTCGCGGCCTGAAATAGTCATTGTAATTTATGTATTTAGAGAGGAAATATAGTGACAAATTTTTGTTGGAAGATATCTCGGAAGCTACTCCCTCGATTTCAACCATTTCCTGAATTGCGATTAATTTAACTCTAATATAAGCTACTGTTTTGTAAAAATATCGTATTATCTACAACGAAAATGCAATGTTACGAGGGCTGTTCCAGAAGTACACGACCTAACAAAGAAAACACAAAAATTTTGGGAAAAAGTCTTTATTTCTCTACAAAGTCTCCTTTCAGCTCGATACACTTTTCCCAGGGTGTTCAATAGCTTCAATACCCTGCTTATAGTGAGAACCGTCGAGTTCTGCAAAATAGCCATCAACTGGAGACTGCAGCTCTTCACTTTTGGGCAAACATTTTAGCACCAAGCTATTTCATCAACTTCATAAATAGAAAATAGGGTGCATGAGGAAGCAATTCGAAGTTTAACTCATTGATTTTGGTCATGGCGATAATGGATGTGTGAACTGCTGCATTGTCTTGATGAAACAAAAGTTTCTTTTCCACTAAATGCGGCCGTTTTTGCTTGATTTCATCATTCAAATGCTGCAATCAGTTTGCATAATACTCGCCAATGATTGGTTTTCCATTTTGAAGATAATCAATGAAAATTATTCCACACACATTCCAAAAAACTGACGCCATGACTTTGCCTGCAAATGGAACTGTCTCACCTTCTTTGGAGCCGATTTTCTCCTTTCAATCCACTGTTTTGACTGTTACTTCGTCTCAGGTGTGAAGTGATGGACCCATGTTTTATCCAGGTTATGTATCGACACAAAACTTGGCTTTATTGCAGCAAAACATCGCCAAACACTCGACCGAGACATGTTCACGACGCTGTTTTTGTTCCATTGTGAATAATAGCGGCACCCATCTTGCGCATAGCTTTCTCATATCTAAATTTTCAGCGATGTACAGCACTTTTTAAATGCCTACGATGTCTGCTAGCTCGTGCACTTTCAGTCAACGGTCATCCAATAACATTTTGTGGATTTTCTTCACAATTTCTGGCGTTGTCAGCTCATTTGGTCGACCACTGCGATGTTCGCCTTGGTAGGTACGGCCTAGCTTAAACTCTGCCACCCAATATTTTACTGTTGTAAACGAAGAAGCAGACTCCCCCAGAGTAGAATCTAGCTCAGCTTTAATGTTAGTTGTACTAAGACCTTTCAAATGAAAGTATTGTATCACATAACGATGGCCAGTTTTATCCATGTTTACAAATTCGCTGAGAGCATTCACGATTGGTGGCTGCCAAACAACTACTAAACGACGTAGCATCATCAAACTTCAGACTTAAGCTTTATAAGGTGATACTTTCTACCATAGTTATTTGTTTGAAACAACAAGCACTATCTATACATCAGGTTGGGTACTTCTGGAACTGCCCTTGTAACGTAAATTCTACAGGCACGACTATTTGGAAACCAGTTATGAGTACTGATTCTCTAAGATTATCTTGATCTTCCCAAGTTGTTCAACACTAAACCTAAATTTTACAAATCACAGATGATCGAGAAGAAAGCGAAATCTAGGTAATGACATCTCATTTATATCCCGCATTTAATATCTAAGCTCATATCAGCGGTTTTGCAACAGTTGCCCATTGGCAATGTTCACTCGTCAATGGCTGTGTTTCTTTCTAAACTTTAAATTCACACACGCACATTTACACTCTCACTCATACTTCCAGATTCTAGGGAGGATGAGGAATAATATTGGCTACAGAAAAATGCCACCCTCCAGCCGGTAATCGAATCTGGGACCTCTGGTTTGATGGTTAGAATGTAATTACTAGATCACAGAGGCAATCCCTGAATATTTCTACCCATGTGCTGTCAGTTCTTCATAGATCCTCTGGAAGTAGATGTGTCCCAGCTAGCCTCGCATACGGGTGGTCCCATGTTCGATTCCCGTTGAACGTCCACTCTGACCTTGGATTTCTCGTGGTTTTCCCTGGTCGGTAGGTGAATGCTGGAGTGGTTTCTCATCTATCACGATTTCCTTTCCATCACTTCCCTTTCATTCCGTTACCTTCTCATGTTTCAGGTGTGTCTAGGTTACGTGATGTCTGGCGGTGCCGGACAGATGGCACGGATGCTTGTTCAAAGAAAAAGAGTATTCCTTCCAGCCAAGAACTGTTAGGGACTTCCATGCGTCTCTGTGACCTGTCTGTCTGAAGCCTGTAGCCCCCCTATGGTTGCAACCCCGCGGAGGGCGATGAAGTTTTTTCGAGCGTAAAAGGGAAGGGAAGTAAGGCCGGTGGCCCCGTGTCGTAGATTTATGGCACGTAAAAGAACTTCAGGCCTAATAAAGAGGCCTCTGAACAAAATTACCAGTCTTTCACGTCCAATATAGATTGTAGCGCTAAGGACCATAGCAGTTAAAGATCGTCCATAAATAAAACTCAGTTTAATTTTTCTCCTATGATACCTTGAACCTCGTCCTTTCTTATTGGGGGGGGGTGATAACCGAATAGTTCTCCCGTAGTCGCAGTACGCGAGATATCCCCTCTGTTGTATACCCTACACCTAAAATTCCTGCCAAAAGCAGTAAACTTATCAGAGCTTGAACTTCACTTGCAGTTATTCTCTAGAAAATGTATCTTTCCGTGACTCAATAAAGAAGTTAGTGTTTTCTACTATTGTGCTGATGTCATTGGTAAAAAAATCTCTTCGAAATTTCAAATGGAGTTTCCAGTTTTACATAGGCCATACTTACATCAGGAAAATGGATTATTATATTTTCTGACCTGGTTCTAACTTTCTTTTTATCTTTTCCAACATACACCAGACTGTTTGTGAAATTGTCATTAGAGTTCTTGACATCAAACAGCTCTTGTTCTGTATCAGAGTTCTCAATTTGTCCTTCTAGCTCACCTATTTTTTTTCACATTCATCATAATAGTCACTTTCTTGGTCACTCTCTGCCAAAACTTCATCAATAAACGTTCTGATTTTTTCAGACTCTCTTTAACACAGGAGGTACCAAATGCACATTTACTTTGCGCTTGCATTTTGTTTTATCCTCATACTTAGTCCAATCACCTAACTCAGCAGCTTTCACCTCATATTGTGGCATATTAATGTTATTGTCATTACCAGACGCACTATTGTACAGTATTGTTGCTACCAGACGTAGCATTATTGAGTCTCCTTAATTATATTTCGGCTTGGCAGTGTTTACTTTTGGAGCGGACCACGCCAAAGGAAAAGATTGTTTGAAATTGTCTGGTATGACGTCAGCCGTGTCTGGCTTTGGCTAGACACGGTTGGTGGGGGCAAGTTAGGGTCTCTCGAAAGTAAGCGGTCGTTGGAGCCAGTCGTGTGTGGGCGGTCTTCGGTCTCGTGGCATCTCCCACCATCCTGTTTCCTGTTCATTATATAGAGTCGCCAAACGTTTGTTAATAAATCCCAGGTAATGTGTGTTATGTAATGTTTTTGTGTAATATAAAACCCACGCCTTCCCTTTAAATTACACACCAAGGTCCCGGACTTTTTGTTGCCAGCAGGTTACGCTCCCCCCCCATGTGCATGTTGGGGTGACCTAAATTAATTATTTTCTGGTAACCTTTTCGGCCTTCGCCCCAACATGTAACAATATTCTTCAAAGCTATACCGTTTTGTTCCCATGAAGCTTGTTAGCAGCGTCCATGCTGAGGTATATTAGAGGCCACACCAAAATATTAAAAGTTAGATCTTTTTTTATTTCTCTATTCAAAAGTTGTATGGCCCATGTTTTTAGTTTTTTTTAAGGTGTGGGCTCAAGACAGCCTGCGCATATGGCCCTGCTACATACATATAAACGTTTTGCTTGATGTCACTTCACAAAAGAAAACACTTTTCCATTTACCTCAACAACAAAGCTGTCATAAGCATATTTGCAAAAACATAAATCATAAAAATAAGAGATTTTACATATATGAACCTTTCAATTAAATAGTGAAAAAATTTAGTTAAAGCATTTAATCCTCAGTCGCAGACATTTAAATAATTTAAATAGCCCAACCTCTAATTTAATTTTAGATGCTGAAAAGGCTAGCTATTATTTTTTCAGAAACTTTAAGGTTCTATGTATATTGTGTACTTCAATTCCAACACTGCACAACATGGTTCTGACCTTAGGGTAGAATATGTACCTATGCAAGAAATGATGGAAACTGATTCTTCCCAATAATAGTTCTAAAATGTGTTTTAATAGCCATTCTATAATGTCATTAAACGTTAATTGTTTATCTTTTTCAACAATGAGATCGGTATTGCTGTCGACTTACTTCAAACACCTATTGTTGGTATTAATGGAACTTGCACATTATCAATGGAAACAGCACAATAAATTTGCTCATACCTACGGCAAAAGATTACACCTTATTGATATTCCTACACCATTATTAGGATCTATTTGGAGAATTTTAAGCATAAGATAAGAAGATACTTTATTCATTCTTTAAATATACAGATTTCGAGGACAGATCAGAATCTCAATATTTATGTACACTTGCTTCCATTTATGGCATCACCACAGCTTTGGGAGACATTCTACTAGCCTTCACAGGTGGAGTATATACAGCAAGGAGGAGGTGTGTGTATCTATTTAACCTTTTTTGTGCATGTAGTGGCGTCCAGTTTTACATGCACAATTCTAGATTATTCACATATGAATATAAATAACTTTGAGCAATACCTTTACTCATCATCACTTATAATAACCATGTTTAAATATGTAACTAAATAAAACCCTGTTTTGTACAATTTCTCCATGAAAAAGTATTTTAATGACAATATACTGTAAATCTGAAGTAAATTATACTTTTTATTCTCAAAGAGGAAACATTTACTAGGCATTCTTTTAATAGTCTGTCCAAATCCTCATTCTTCTCCAATACCTGATTTAGCTGCCTAGGCACTGGATCACTCATAGCCCTCTGGGAACACTGTTATGAAATGTAAGAACTTTCGCCTTTAGAGCCAGAATTCTTCCAGCATCTAAGTGATTCACTGCCTAGGCAGCTAAATCAGGTATTGAACAAGACTGAACAGATTATTAAAATCATGTCTAGTAACTTTGTCCTCTTTGAGAGTAAAAGGTATAATTTACTTCAGTTTTACATGATTGTCCTTTAAAATACTTTCTCATGGAGAAATTGTGCAAAACAGTGTTTTATTTAGTTTTACATTTAGATTGGACAAATGATTCTAATGATGTCTGGTAAATGTGCTCTCTTTGAGAGTAAAAAGTATAATGTATTTCACTTTTAAATTATGTTGCCATTAAAGATGTTTTTGTGGAGATATTGTGCAAAACAGGATTTTATTTAGTTATATATTTAAACATGGCTATTATAACTAATGAGAGGGAAGCATTGTTTAACCTTATATATTCATATGTGAATAATCTAGAATTGTGCACTTAAAACAGAATGCCACTGCATGTGTGAAAAAGTAAAACAGATACACACACCTCCCTGCTATACATACTCCACCTATTCAGGCCAGTAGAATGCCTCCCGAAGCTGTGGTTGTGGCATAAATGGAAGCGAGGTACATATGTACAGAATATGTCTAGTATGATACTGCTATACTCATAAATTCTTCCAGGCTATAAAATGTGTTTGCTATTAAACCCTTCTTTTGATCGCCTTTATAGTGATTTCTGTTTTATTAATTATTTTTACTTCTTCAGGTAACTTATTATAAAGTCCTTTTCCCGCATTTTTACACAACATTTGTTAATGTACCCCTAAGTATGAATCTGAAATAATCATCATTGATTTTAAGCTATGAAGCATTACTCCTCACTGAAAGGAGAAAGAATATAAATTTTTTTAAGAGCTTTAGGGTTTTACTTTCTCTACCATGTATATAGTAAGTAGAGAAGGGATTGCACTCCACCCAAAAATTTTATACCAAGATATCAAGGAATACATGTTTTGAGACCCCCTAAATAAAAAAAATTTAAAAAAAGGTCTATGTGTGTCTGTCCTCTGTGTTTCTGGGAACAGCAGAACTCAAATACAAAAAGTTATATAAGCTGCGTCCTCGTCGATGCCTCGAGTTTAAAGTTCTTTGTTTGTTCAACGATCCCTCTCATAAGCGAGTAGCTCTCCTCTGAAGTTAAATAATACTAATAAGTGAGGCATACGACAAATTTGTATTTAAGTTCAGTATCTTCCAAGGATGCGACACAATGATTTTCAAGAAAATCTCCACTCCCCCAATCCTTTACATGGAACATTTTTCGAAAATGTTGATTTCTTAAAAAAAATCTGATGTGTTACACTCACATAATTTTCTCTACTCTTGTACAAACTATTTTACAAACATTTATGTTCCATCTACTTCATGTTAATCGAGATAAACATTTGCAGACTCTATCTTATTGGTAATTTTCTTGTAGATGTAAGAGGAATATATATTTACATGGGCAATATAGAAATACAGTAGCCTTTAAGCACATACATATCTCTTAATAGCTGGTTGCTAGGTGCAGTACCATTCTCTTTGCCACAGATTAATACTCTTTGCATATCCAAGACAAAAAAAAATGAATAACGAATTCCAATTTGAGAAAATAAGTATTGAAAAATTTAAGGGAATAACAAGCAATATCACGAAAATGGTTCACTCAACAAAAAAAATGTATATGACATAAGTTGTGTATTTTAACGCGACCTACATTCTTTGTGTAGTAAAATTTTGTCTATCTCTTATGGTTTACCAGTTATGCAAAAGTCGTTCACAATGAAGGATACTTATGGAGACATTCCAGAACATTCAAGATATACATTTTATTTGTCGTGAAAATATCTTAAACATATGATATTTTAATCAAAATCGTTAGAGCTATTTTTGAGAAAATTAACATTTTCGAAAAATGTTCCATGTAAAGGGTACTCTGTGGTGGGGGGATTTTCTTGAAAACCTTCGTGTCACATCTCTGGAAGATATTGAACCTAAATACCAAGTTTGGTGTTTATCCAACTGTTCGTTTCGAGTTATACTGTTGACAGATAGACACACAGACACACACATGGACGTGTTTCCAAAAATGCTTTTTTTGGATTCAGGGGATCTCAAAACATGTATTTCCGGTGAAATCTCGGTATTGAATTTTTGGGTGGAATACAATACTTCCCCTACTTACTATACGTAGTAGAGAAAGTAAAAATTGTTCTAACAATTTTAAATAAAATACCATATATTAAAAATATTACATGACAAATAATATGTGTGTCTTTAATTCTCTGGGAATAGCCTGTGAAGTTCTCTTCTTTCAAAAGGAATTCTGTGTAATCTTCTATAACTATTCTTATATGATTAGGAACATTAGGAATATAATTCCAATAGGTATGAAATATTTATAAGCAAATGTGAAAATCACAAAAATGTTTTAATTAAACTAGAACATCCTTATATTATTTTGTTATAAACATATATTTTTTTTCAAAATGTACATTTGTATAAACAAAAGCTTTACCTTTTTCTATTTCAAAATTCTATGTACATTAAATTTACCTTAAAATGTACCAATAATGTACCAACTGCTTCTGTCATAGAATCCATTGCTGTAATTTAGTTCTCTCTTCTTTTCAGGAAAGTCATGTTACAAAATATGTCACCCACTGACTGGATTATTGTCATCATAACAATTATTGCAATTTTATACTGGTATGGTACAAGAACATATAATCGTTTTGTGGACGTATGTGTGCCATACATGAAGCCCTTACCATTCATTGGTAATGTGGCACCAAGGATATTTCAAAAAATTGCTATTACTGACTTCATTATGCAAATGTATGACAGATTCAAAGGATACAAATATGGTGGAGTATTTCAATTTCAACTACCAATATTTTTTCTGAGGGATCCTGAACTGATTAAAATGGTAACTGTAAAAGATTTTGAGCATTTTCTTGACCATCCTCCTTTTGCAACTGAAGATTCAGAACCCATTTTTGGAAAGGGAATCTTTAATCTAACAGGTAAGTATACATATTCATTTCTTTTTTCGCACTGTTTGAATTGTCTTGCTTTAATACAGTAAAGTAATCTAACCATTCATCTACATTTATCAATTAACTCATGTAAATTTTACATTTCCTGTAAATAATACTCTGTTTGTGTATCTTCTTTGTATATTATTCGTAATTAACATGTTCCAGTGACACAACTCCTTCAGAAGTTATAAAAGCTTGGAATCTCACAATGAATTTCACATCCTTCGAAATTACTCATTAAATTTATATTAATACCTATTAAAAATATAGCTCAGAAATGTAACAGTTTTTGAAAGTACATTATTATTCCAATTATTTTTGAGGTGCCAAATATAACCACAAATACTTAGACTCAAATAAAGAATAAATATTATGTACAATATTTTGAACATATACAAGTTAAAGAAAGTTAGAAAATACATAGGATCAATAAAAGCAAGTCATTTTAAACCAATTTAACAGCAAATAAGGTTATTGTAAAACTTGCAGGTACTTACATTAAGCTGGTACAATGTTTCTTAAAATTTGAATTCAACTTTTCAGAGAGTACTATATTAGTTTTATGCTTAAATCTGGTTTAGACACAACATTTAAAAAAAATGTTAACTGTAAATATTTCTCAAACTTGTATGTACACAATTAAAATATGAAGGTGCAATATTCCACATAAAAATTGTAAGTCTTTAGAATCCTTGACATGTAAACTATGCTTAAAGGTCTTTACATATTTTATTGAAAAATTAAGTATTTGAAGCAGTTTATGAATTGCTTTATAGACAACAGACAGCATGACCTAATAGGCATTCTGCAGAGCAATGCACCTAAAACTCTTGCTACAACTAACTCCTGCCTGTATCACTGCACTAAATTATTAAAGCCTCTTAGATGCTTTGCGTCTATCTAAGTACAGAATGTGATTGAATACCTGACACAGTTATTACAGCTTTTTCAAAGAAATATGCAGAAGTAATGATAATATTAATTAAGCCAAAAAATACATGACCTTTAAGGTTCAGAATTACTTTTAATCTATTTTTCTTCAGCCTTTGAATCTTTGCTCTATCCTTTTTAGTGCAAGTGTATAACAATCAAATAACAAAACTTATTCTTTAGTAATTGACTTGGATATCACAGAGCAAAATCAACAATACTAGCAGTTGATGCATTTGTAGAAGTTTATCAGGCTTCTGAAGAAGGTGGTTTGGCTCAAGACACACTTTGTGACCAAGTAAAGCTTTTGATGTGTACAACATGAAATCTTGTTTAAAAAAATCTGATGTGTTACACTCACATGACTTTCTCTACTCTTGTACAAACTATTTATACAAACGCTTATTCTCCATCTACTTCATGTTAATCGAGATAAACATTTGCAGAGTCTATCTTATTGCTAATTTTCTTGTAGATGTAAGGGGAATATATATTTACAAGGGCAATTTGGAAATACAGTAGCCTTTAAGCACATACATATCTCTTAATAGCTGGTTGCTAGGTGCAGCACCATTCCCTTTCCCACAGATTAATACTCTTTGCATATCCAAGACAAAAAATGAATAACGAATTCCCATTTGAGAAAATAAGTATTGAAAAATTTAAGGGAATAACAAGTAATGTCTCGAAAATGGTTCACTCAACAAAAAAAATGTATATTACATAAATTGTGTATTTTAATGCGATCTACATTTCTTTTTTAGTAAAATTTTGTCTATCTCTTATGGTTTACCAGTTATGCAAAAGTCGTTCACAATGAAGAATACTTTTGGAGACATTCCCAGGAAATACAAGATATACATTTTATTTGTCATAAAAATATCTTAAACATATGATATTTTAATCAAAATCGTTAGAGCCATTTTTGAGAAAATTAAACTTTTCGAAAAATCTTCCATGTAAAGGGTAATCTGGGGTGAGGAGATTTTCTTGAAAACCTTCGTGTCGCATCCTTGGAAGATACTGAACCTAAATACCAAGTTTGGTGTTTATCCGACTGTTCGTTTCTGAGTTATGCTGTTCACAGACAGACACACACACAGACACACAGACACACAGACACCCAAACAGACAGACAGACAGACACACAGACACACACGGACATGTTTCCAAAAATGCTTTTTTTGGATTCAGGGGGTCTCAAAACATATATTTCTGGTGAAATCTCGGTATCAAATTTTTGGATGGAATACAATACTTCCCCTGCTTACTATACGTAGTAGAGAAAGTAAAAATGTAAATATATACATTATACTTAGACAGTTGTAAACAGCTAGTAACAGTTGGAGGAAAGCAATCAAGCATCACTGAGGCAAAAATTGGGATCCCACAGGGTTCATTGCTGGGGCCCCTGCTTTTTCTAATAATGATAAATGAAGTATCAGAATGTTATCCCTGCCACACAATTGTTTATGCAGATGATACATCCTTTCTTAATGTTAATAAAGACTTAAAAATGCTGACACAGTCTGTAAATGAAACCATGCAGCAAGCTCAAACTTGGTATAGAAGTAATGGCCTCCTTATGAATGCCAGTAAATCACAAAATATAATCTTTAATTTAAAACATGTAAATGCTGACTGTGATAGCATGAAACTTCTTGGTATTATAATTAATAAACAACTATCCTGGAACTCACACATTGATTTTGTATGCAATAAGTTATCACATACAGTATTTCTCTTACCTAACTTAAAGAAAAAAGGGTAGTGCCAAAAGATTTCATTCAAATTGCCTATTTTTCATTCTTTCAATCTATATTTAGATATGGGATTGTACTATGGGGCAGTAGTCAAAGAATAACAGAGGTATAAAGGATTCAAAAAAAGATTATAAGAATTATGACAATATCAAATAAACTTGAACACTGTAAACCTTTATTTATAGGATTAGAAAACCCTACTGCTAATAATTTATATATTTATGATGTATTGGTCAAAATAATGGAAAATTTACAATTCTATGATGAAAGAGGGAATATACATAAACATAATACGTATAGTAGGAATAAAGTTGATGTGCTGTATCATAGATTGCAGAAGACCTCAATCTATTACAAGGTAGTACGTATAAAACTTTTCAATTCACTTCCCTCAAAAATAAATACCACAAATGTTTAGCTCTTTAAAGATAGATTGTATAAACAGTTAATAAAACATTCTCTATACAGCATAAAGGAATATGATTCAGAAAGTAAATGCGATATGTAAACAGTGTTCATTTAGCTATAATATAATATATAAGATGTAGTTTTTAAGATTTTTCTGACACAGCCTATTGTAATTGTTGTAATCACAAATGGTGATGATTACTATTACTATTATTATTAGTATTATTATTATTATTATTATTATTAATTCTATTAATTTTTATCTGTGTTTAGGTATGTAGACTCATTCCATTAAAATTCTGCTTGCCCTTCATTTGATATTCTAACATAATACATATTATCATTTCGGTACTTCCAAATATTTTATGGATTCTATATCCAATTTATATTTTGACTTATGAATTATAATGTTAAATATTGCTATGTATAATACATAATAAATAAACTAACATAATTAGTGATCATGCTTTAAAAGGTTCCAAAAATTAGCTTTTAGAATATTTATGGTACTATCATTCCTCTAAAGTTTTGTTCATGTTCTTCAAAACTACTCTCTGGACGTTTATGCTTTAAATTTCACACATATTTCTGAAAGCTTTAATATCCAATTACATGAGGCTATGGTAGTGAAGTAAACAATATGTCTCTAACAGGCATTTTCAATAATTTTCAGTTAAAAATTAATGAATGCCTTTTCATTTGTCATTCAGGACAGCGATGGCGTGATATGAGATCAACACTAAGTCCTGCATTTACTTCAAGCAAAATGAAAGCCATGTTCTGCCTAATGGATGAGTGTGGAGCACAAACTGCAAACTTTCTGAAGAAATGCTTAAAAAAATCAAATCTGCCTTCAGTTGGCTGTAAGATTGAAAAAGGTTAACTCAGAAATGAAATACAGAATTCAGAGATATGATATCCTAAGTGTCACAAACTAATGTTTTTTCATGGCCAATAACACGTGCAATGCAGTGAATTTCAATAAGTTTGTCAAGAAATGGAAGTGGCATTAGGTGCTTTGTAGCTTGAGATTTTTAAGGCATGTTCCCATCTCTCCTCCTGTCAAGGAGTGGTGTGTGCCATCACCAGCAGAGAACCAGCCATGAAACACCATTAGGTTCTACTTTAATAGCTTTTTAGGTGTGATATATTTGATTGTTTTTATATATAATAATTTCTTCCTTCCTTTTATACATCTGTTTTTACATTTTTCTGTACTGTTTTTCAGAGCGTGATATGCTGGTTGTTGAGATGAAAGATCTGTATACAAGATATACAAATGATGTAATAGCCACAGCAGCTTTTGGAGTAAGCGTTGATTCACTCCAAAATCCTACAAATGAATTTTATGAAATGGGAAAAGCTGTGACAAACTTCTCTGGATTTTCTCAGTCCATGAAGTTTTTATTATTTTATCTATGCCCTAGCCTTTTGAAGGTAATGTACATTTCACTTTTTCTTACCTTATGTGTTGTACAAAAGGGCTAATATAAGTTAATAGGAGTCACATCATCTCAATATAAGTGACAACTTGGAGTCTAATAAAGATAAAACTAGGTCAGGCAATGCTAAATCTAGCAGCGCATCAAGTTGCAAAATAGGTTACATTAATGTACAAGGAATTGGTAAGAAGTGAAAACATAATAGATGAACTTTCCACTGAAAACAAATTTGATTCTAATATTTAAGTGAGCATTGGTGTGTGAATAATGAAATGGATTTCAATATTTTAGATAAATATAAGTTAGCAACTAGTTACTCCAGAAAAAACCATAAACATGTATGTAAAACAAAATCTAATAGTGCACTATAATGAGTTAGCCCTGGAAAGTCTTTGTGGCAAATTATATTTTGAACCAACTGGTTTAATATAGATATTGTAAAGCTAGTGACAGTGACTCTTTACAGATCAGCAAATGGGAATCCTGTTATTTTTCTGGAAAAACTTGAAAAGCTGTTTAATATCTGTAGTGGATCTGAATGAACAAACTTTAATGTTGTGATAGGTGCAGATTTAAATGCTGACTTTGATTATTATCGAAGATAAAACACCGGAAGCAAATTTTAAAATCTTCTTAGACAGTTTAACTTTAATTATACAAATTACAAACCAACAGCCTGTCTCAATAACATAATAACTAATTTGAACCCACTCCATACACCTACAGAGGTGCTTATATTCCCATATAATGGCTTAAAATATAAGTGTAAAGTTACTGCTTTTAGGCCAATAAGTGAGGAGAAAGTACTGAGTTTTATGAAATCACTATGTGATATAAAGTGGTTTGATTTGCTGTGCAGATCACACATTTTACACCTGCATTCAGCTGAAGTATGTTTTGAAAGGTTTATTACTATATTTGTAAATGCTTATGAGGTATGTATTCCTCAAAAGAAATATAAGGTGATATATAAAACAGCATATAAGAATAAATTGAAAAAGAAAGATACTAGGTACGCACCTCACTTAACAGCTTTGAAAAATAAGGTGTTACTTTACCTAGATATATTCAGAATTGATAGTTCAGTTAATGCAAAGTCTATAGCGACTTTCAAGGTCAGAAACCAATACAAGCTTGCAGTGAATGAAGCCAAAAAACTTATTAACATTAAAAGTATAGGGAAATCTGATAATAAATGCAGAAAGGCATGACAACTAATAAACTTAGCTGTAAATAAGAGTAAATATTACACCTGAACAATGTTAACTTTTTTTTCCGAAATCTGTAGAATTTATACAAAATAGTATTATAAAACCAAATAAAATGTCCTCTGAATTGGTTACTCTTAAATTAAAACCAAATCAGAGTTCCTTTACCTTCTTTGAAGTTACTGCTGAGGATATCCTAAATATCATCAAAAACTTAAACCCTCAGATAATGTAGATGTTTGTGATCTGTCTAGTAATCTCCTTAAAAGGGTTATAGACTGTACTGTCTCCCTACTTGTATGGTCTATTAATAAATGTCTTTTAGAGGGGACTTTTCCAAGCACATTAAAAGTATCCAGAATAGTCCAGTTTATAAAAAGGAGGAGAAAATAACCCAGTCAGTTATCAACCAATTTCATTGGTACCTGTTTCTCCTAAAGTGTTAGAATCAATTATGTATAAGTAGTTGTGCAATCATATTGATAAAGTTAATATACTCAGCGATTCTCAATTTGGTTTTTGGAAAGGAGATGCTGTTGAATGTCTGATAGAAAATGTGCTTACTGCCTTCGAGACCAAACACATTGCTCAGGCTTCCTTTGTGACTTAAGTAAAGGATTCGACTGTATAGATCACACTTATTTGTTAAGTAAATTAAAATACTATGGTGTTCATAGTACAATCCTGAAACTATTTAAATCTTATCTTGAATCTCGAAAGCAAATTGTATATGTAGGAAAGAAGAGTTCACGTACTGCCAAGTTAAAACATGGTGTCTCACAAGTTTCTGTTCTCGGGCCCCTATTATTTGCACTAATGAGTAACAACCTACCGTCTTTTTGTCCAGTCACACTATATTTATGTAGATGATATCAGTTTCCTTAATATTAACTTTAACTTCCAAATACTTAAAGCCATTAGGGAAAAAACTCTGTCTCAAGCAGATATTTGGTTTTGTCCTAATGGTTTTCTATTGAATGAAACCAAAACTCAACACATTATATTTAGCTTAAGAAGCATTCCAATATTCAGCAAAAGTTAAATATCTGGGCATAGTATGAATAACAAATTAACTTAGGAATTGCATATCAAGCATTACTGAAAAGCTTTCAAGAGTAATATACCTTATTAGAAACTTAAAGATTTGTGTGCCATACAACTCTGTAAGATCCACATATTTTGTATTCTTTCAGAGCATATTATCTTATGGTATTTTGCTATGAGGAAACAAAGCCATATAAGAGATGTTCTGTTATTACAGAAAAAAGTTGTTTATATAATGTCAGACTAGCAACAGCTATAACATTGTAAACCGTTAATGACTGTGATCAACTTGTGTATATTCACTATACTGCTGTATATAAGAACAACAACATAGGTCTGACATACATTCATATAATACCAGAAAAAAATATACTTATTAAGGTACACTATCATAGACTTTCTAAATTTGGTAATAGCTATGAAATGCAAGGAATAAAATTTAACAATAATTGTCAACAAGACTAACACAATTACCAATGGCATTGTTCAAATACAAATTTCATGATTAACTTGTAGCAAGCCCCTTTTATTCTCTGCAAGAATACTTTAATGGTAAAAATATTATATAATGATTATTAACTTAGCAATGTAACTTTTACCAAGATGGTACTGTAATCATTTCTATCACCTGTTGTTAGTTTTCAACTATAATTATTGTATGTAACATATGTTTGTTTATGATGTCTATCGCTATATACAGCTGTATGACATATTTGATATACAACACTTATGATTTCATGAATTCTTTATCACTCTGCCCTCTGGTAGGTTTCGTTTCCTGTTTCGTTTCCTTTCGTCTTGTCTCATTTCATTTCGAGGTTAATGGCCCAAAACTGCTAAGGTCATCATCGCCACACTCTGGCTATACATTTATGCAGCCTAATTTAAAAAACAAAACAAGTGCAGAAATATATACTGGGATTACAGAAGTGCAATCGCTAAAAAAATATGAAAATTAAATAATAGAACGATTTCAAATTGTGGTAAACAAGATCAAACATAAGGCACATTACAGTTCTGACACTATTCAGAACGCAGTATCATACAAAAAACTTCAGAAGTTAATTTTTTTTTTAATCATACCACATAGTATAACAACATACTGGAGGAGCTGGTCAATAGATACAGAGTCCTCTCCATACAAAAAGCAATTCATTCAAAGCAATTACAGATATAAATACAGGATTACAGAAACAAAAACAATAAACCAAAAAGCACAAAAATTAAACATTAGAAATCCCTCAAATTATAGAAACAAGAGCAAACAAAATACATTACAGTTCTAGCACAGTTCGAAGGTCAATATCACATTCATCTGCTTTTCTCTCTTTTGGTTACTCTTCTTCTCTTTTTGTTTTTTTTTTTTCCATCTTCCCAAGATATGTTCAGTGTAAGTGTGTTGTTTGTTATATTCTTCTAATAACAATTCAAACTTCTCTGCTTTCAAAAAACCTTCCATTCCATTACATAAAACAAACTTATAAATTACATACAGTTGCACATTGTTATCCACCGAATAGGTTTCAAGTAGTGCATTGTCATCGTCTAGCTTGAGACCAAGGTTGTTCTCTTTGCTTTACACCTCTAGGTTCATTATTGCTGAATTATCCACAGTCAGAAGTTATAATTTACCATTCAAATCAGGGTTTGTCAAACTTTTCTGAAAACCTATGTTCACAACAATGAAGAACATTGCAGTTTTGCAGGCAGGGCAGTTGACCATAACCCAACCCCCAAAACCTGGAGAACTAGTGGCTTGGACCCCACAAATGCCAATTCCACACTTACAAAAGTAAGCCCCTGGGGCTTCTATTACATTTATGTTTGTTATATGAAAAGCCAAACTATCTTTTTAGGAGGGTTTTTCTCAAAGAGTTTCCCTTCAGGTTGAACACAGTCTTCTCATCATCCCAAATCAATTCTGGAAGCAATGACACCATTTATTTTCTTCTAGAGCCACAAGTAACTCCATATAGGCTGCAACAGCATCTTGTGCATATGAAAACTTCTTTTCTTATACTCGATTCATCATCAGAGGGAACTGGAAATCACAGGATGCCAAGGATGGACTATAGAGCAAATGAATCACAATTTGCTCAGAGTTCCCTTCAAAACATTCTACTTGACATTTCCTGTGGGGATAGATTCGTTGTCATGGCAAAGAAGGATGCCTCTCAATGTGACTTTTTGGAATATGAAGTAGTGTTAATGTTGTATTTATTTAACATTAATTGTAGCCCCACGTTTGGTAGCCAATATGCAACGGAATGTTGCTTATTTACGTAATATGTTTTTGTTAGCCCCGCGTTGTGGAGCCAATTGTGCAACGGTAGATGTTTGTTTACGTAATATGTTTTTGTGTATTTGTAGCCCCACGTTGGGCGCCAATTTGAAGTAGTGTTAATGTTGTATTTATTTAACATTAATTATAGCCCCACGTTGGGCGCCAATTTGAAGTAGTGTTAATGTTGTATTTATTTAACATTAATTGTAGCCCCACGTTTGGTAGCCAATATGCAACGGAATGTTGCTTATTTACGTAATATGTTTTTGTTAGCCCCGCGTTGTGGAGCCAATTATGCAACGGTAGATGTTTGTTTACGTAATATGTTTTTGTGTATTTGTAGCCCCACGTTGTGGAAGCCAATTTGCGAGTGAATAATGTTTCTTACGTAGTTTGTGTATCGTAAGTTATTAGAACTTGTAGATCATATTGTGCTGCTTACTTCACGCGTTGCCATCTTGTGACGTCACTCCTTGTTTGGTTCGTAGCTCCATCTGGCGTTAGCAATTTGCATCAGTTAGTGTTCGAAAGAATTTAAGTTTCGTATATTGTCCTCCGGCTAGCTATCATCTTATCTTGGTAGAACATATATCTCTTTGCAGGTTGTGAAGCGGAAAGGAATCTTTTATCCAGAAATTATACTAATGAAGAAAATTTGTTTTATAATTTTTATTGCCGAACACGTTCACTAACACTTTTACATATTGATATAGATACTCGCCAAACTGAAACTGTTTGTAATAACTTCTTACTTATCACTTTTAACTCACGTACTTCAACTTTGTGTATATTTAAATGTATAATATTTTAGATCTTTAATGATTTTTGCTGCGCGTAACTTGACGAACTGAAGGACTGACTGACGACGTGTAGTGTACACGAAATTTTGATGAACTGAGGGGCAAGCTACCTCGAACCTACCCTATTTATTATCAAGATACGCCTAAAGATTATAAATGAACTGCTATTGGCTAATAAAACGCGCCAACATTAGCGTCTATTTTAATATCCAATGAAAACCACGAATACATATTGTTTTTTTAGGGAAACACATTCCAGAAGGTTCTACCGAAAACGCGCGAAACATTACGTAACTTCCTTGTTCACAGTAATGATAAACAGCTCACCCCCTCGCTGCATTATTGCGTTATTATTGACAGTTTCAGTAAAGCCGTATATTATTATTTACCAATAATAATTACAATTAATAAACATCTGAAATCAATGTCACATAAAAATACATATTCATATTACAATCATTATTTACATTTAAATAATTTGCGATACAAATTACCGTATCAAATACTTGAGGAAGAGTAACAGTTGCATACCACTACACAATCACTGTCCATGTTCTTCACATGGTTTTTGTTACCAAATGATCAGTCATGGTGAAGAATTTCAACACTATTTCCTTTCCAATACTTTTATCATTTTTTATTTTGGTAAGTAGAATATCATCTGGAAGACCCACTCAGAGAATTGAAGCTTTGTTTCTGGAACATAGTTGTATGTCCAGGTCTCATCTCCGATTTTTGAAACTGGTAGAACATTTCATAAAGCCATAAAACTGCTGTAACCTGCTGAATTGGTGAGCGTTTGCAACATCCAACACAATTAGATCTTCCTGAGTGAATTAATGTTGTAAAACATTTTCAAACACTCCACTATCTCATCTTCATTGTTGCCTCAGGGCCCTTAAAAGCAGCTGGAGTCACATCATATCATTTTCTTCACAGTGTCAATATTTTCCTCAGTCAACACCATTGATGCTCTCCCCTCCTTTCTTCAAATTTGAGAGGCATTTGGCACCTTTTAAGTTCAGTGAACAAACTGAAAACAAGGTAGGACAGAAAGGGTAGACGAAACTAGAGGCTGATGTAAATCTTTCAAGAACTACACTTGCTTGAAACCTACTTATTATCTCAAAATCTCATAGAACAAAAACACCTCTCTCTATATAGGGTATGCAACATAAGTCACATTATTAAAAACAAAGATGGTCACATGCTGTCTTGAATCATTAGATATATAACCAGAGAAATCAACAGATAGCATATTTATAAAATGCACTATTTCAGTCTTCTGCTAGAATTCACAGTCATTATCATATCACATACACTGCTTTGTAATGTTCTTTTCTTTGGAGCAAAGTTTGGTCACTATAATTGCCAATTACTATAACCTGGATGCACCTTAAGTATTAAATTAAGCACTTACCATGGCATGGACTTAATTCATATAACATGTATATGTTATCAAAGTTTGAAAATTACTGTACTGTAATAATATGAAGAACAACCTATAGTTAGTTACATTTTAATATGATTTCAGCATACCTACCTAAATTTATTGGTTTTTTTTTCCACACAGATCTTCTTCCTCTAAAAATAAAACCCACACAAAAACAGACAACACTTATACCAAAAATTGCAAAAACAATTCAAATTTCTAGTTAAATGTAAAGATAAGGCATAATAATTCATAATAACCTAATAAGCTAAAAACCTAACCTAATAATAGTTAATAATTAAAAGCCCATACAATTAGCCTAATTAATATAACCTTAACTAAATCTAATATAAATACTAATATTATTCATATGTATGATAATAATATATAATACAATTAATATTATGTATTTAATGTTAAATCAGTGGAAGAGTTGATGACTAAATGGTCAGTGTGCAAAGTTTAAGCACCTGCGAGTATAAAAACAGGGCACCAACATAACAGGTGCAATATGACTAATCTTCCCAATACATGGTACAGGTGCATATTAACAGGGGAGTTGCTGGTTATGAATGGAACCTAACAACCCAAATATCACCAGATTCTAGCGACTTATCCTTTAATGGTGGAGAAATGTCAAAGTTGCACTTTAGTAACCTCTCATATATTGTAGCCTCTATATCCTGAATATATTCTTTCAAGTCTACCATAATTTTCTCTCTTTGCTGTTGTAAGTCATATCTTTTCAGATAGAGGAATAGTCATTCATATGGAACAGGCTTTCTCTTTCTGCTAGTATCAGTTTAGTAGGTTTGGAATCTCTGGGTGAACTCAGTAGATTTTAGGGAGGTGACTAGCAATGGTGCCATACATGTAAACCTTTTGTTCATATATTGCTTTCATCCAGGAGTGCCATTTCAGTTTCTGCTGGGGGGAGGTAAGATTGCCTGAAGCAGTTTCTGGAATTTTCATGTGAATTTTAATGATATACTTAACCTAAAACAAAATCATCTTTTACTTCTCAAAATTATATGAAATTTTTGTATTAGAAGTACAGTTATCATAATTTATCTTTTGGTAGAGCAATAATAACCAACAGCTTCATCATTTCTGATAACCTAGGGAGGCAACTGACCCCACCTCCCTAAATGACACACTAGTTTATGTCCTATATTGAAAAAAATAAGGAGATTTGAGGCTTTATTTTTGTTGTTGATAAAACAGTTTTGCCTCAATACATCAACTTGCAGGTTCGTTCACATTATGCCTTGATTTTGTTTTAGATGTCTTCCTGATTTTAAAAACAAATCCTCCTCTAAGAACAGCAGTCAAATTTATCTAAAGCTTTCTTTAGTCATTTCTTTACATTGCATTTTCTGTGTCCCTTACCTCTTTTAAATATTCTGCATGTCCTTGCCAAATAACATCAAGGATTGAAAGTTCAAATGTCTCAATATTTTTTTCTTTTAGTCAGTTCTTCAGTCCTTTTACTGTTGCTGCTCTGAATGTTATTTGTTCCAATGTTTATAAAAATTTAACTATGCAAGAAAGGGGGAAAAAGAGCTGCTATGAAGAATGTTATAGACAGTGAATTTGCCATGAAAAGTCTTATAGAAATTTTTGTTGAAATTTAAAGCTTATTGTCCAAGAATGAATAAAGATAACAAAATTTGTTTCTCTTTCGCAACTGTAGTTTCTGATGTTTTGGTTACCAGAGTTTAAAATAGTGATGCACATCTTTACATAAATTCAGTTTTTAAGTTCTCTTTTATATAAATTGGTGTGATATTATATTTCTGTTTATCTCTAGGTTGCTGCCATTTTGTGCTTATGTTATGAATTGTCCCATAAATGTATCCTCAGGAAGAAGATTACAATTAACAGCTAATCTGTTGTTTAATAACAAGTGAATTCTTCCATGATGTAAATTTTTTTATGTGGAAATACTTTTCATAATCTTTAGATTTTAATTTATTCTTACCCTTTTGGCCAAAATAATGTTTAGCAGCCTTTGATTTTTTTTGCTTTTTATAGTAGTGCATGGGGACTGGTATGAATGTTTCAGGCTTATTTTTGTTTTACAAATGGTAAATTTGTCCCAAACATTGCAGTTTCTTGGTGGGATGCACTAAATCAGAATTAGCTATTATTAATATAAAAGGTGCAATTGCTTAGTTATCATCTACACAAGAGTTGGTGCAAAAGAAAATAACTGAACATTTTAATAATTATGAGTATCCTCCACTCCAGCTGTTCTTATTTGTTAAAATGTGATGTATATAACCTTTACAGGTTCTTGGAATTACTTTCCTGAAAGAGAATGTATCAAACTTCTTTCGCCATCTTGTGCATGACACAATGGCAGTAAGAGAAAGAGATGGTATTGTAAGACCAGATATGATACATTTGCTAATGCAGGCTAAGAAAGGAACACTAGAAGATGAGACAAATACTGCAGCTAATGAGAAGAAAACAAAACAAAGTAAGACATATGTTTCCATTATATTTAGTTTGATTATTAATTCTTAAGGAAAATGAAAATCAATTTGTAGTTAGCCAAACAAACAAATTAATCACAGTCTTGTGGTTTCACTGTAATCCCAGTATCCTCAGTTCTGAGTAAAATCAATAATCAATCGATCAAATCAATCTAGTGAATCAATCAAAAATCAGTCATATTAATCAGAGCAAAGAATGTCCTTCACTGCAAATCCATCTTCTTAATGAATTGGCTAATCCATCAGTCAAATAGATCAGCTTTCTGCCTAAAGGCAGATCCTCCTGGTTTCCTTTGTATTTCTCAATGAATGAATCAATCAGTCATATCAATCATAGTTTTCTGAATTAAGGTAGTTCTTCACTGTAAACACACTGTCCTACACTCTTCCCTCTTTTTCACTGTGCTCTTTATTTCTGCATAATGCAGTACCATAACTCAACAAAAATAGTTCTTACTTTTAGATTTAAAACTATCTGTGCTCTTTCCATTTAAAAACACTTTCTGGGATTTGGAGCATTTTCATATCACTACAAATATAATGTGCATGCTTTTAAATGATTGTTCTACTCTCCCTTTTAAGATTTTCTTGAAACCACATATTTCAATGCTTTTGCAGCTTTCTTGAGAACAGTGACATAGCTAGGTTCTTGGAGGCCCCTTTGCAAAAGGTCCTAAAGACCCTACCCACAACTGCCAAACATAAATGCAGGGTTTTTAAATATTATTACAAAATTTGATTAACCACACATAAACAATTATGGATATATAATACTTGGTTATCAAAATTTGATGAACAATAGTATTTAATAATAAGATTTAGTGATTTGATTTAGCTTTGTATTTATAAAAAAAACATTATGGCAATGGCACTCACTTCTAGTCACAATAAGATCGAAAGGATCAGAATACGTGTTTTTTTTACTTAGATCTCTACTAAACTAACCTAACAATATGCTTTTAAAAATGAAAACAACTTGGTCTTCTATTGATAAATTAATTGAACTTTATATAAAATTAAAATAGCTAATGATTATTCAATTGTGTCATAGTAGGCATAATTGTAATAATCTAAACCAATTTTATAAGAACAATTTAAAGTATGTAATAAAAAGAAAGACTAACATTTAACGAAGCTTTAAGTCAAAATTTTCTTCATATCAGGAAAATAAATGAGCTATTTAACATTAAAAGCATTATTAAGCTTGAGATTTTAAAATTTTCTTTCTTGATTACACATCGCCAAAGAAATGAATTACTTTATCAAGATTAATCTGTCACTCGCTTTCATTTTCTATGACAACAGAACCAAACCATTAAATTGTTCCTGAGTAATAAAATTTCTAAATAGTGTTTCATCAGTTTTAATTTACAAAATGATTTTCAGCTTTAGGCCACTGTAACAGGAAGCAGCAAGCAGTTACAAATGTCAAGCTAGGCAGAAGTAAAAGAAATGTGTTCATTCTACAGTAGATTAGCAAGCTGTTTCACGTCAGACATGTTTTTAATATTCGATCTGAAGGAACTTATAACTGATAACATTTGTAATCTAAACAAAGGTGTTATGATTATAAAGATTTCTGCAAATTTTTCATCTTCTTCTTCCAGTTGAACATCAGTAGAAGAAGCCAAAAGGAAGGGTTGAATTACCCAATATGCACTCTTCATGTACACCTGAATTGATTGTAAAGTTGTGAGCATATAGTATTAATCATTGGATAATATAAAGCTAGAGCCAGAGCTTGCAAATTGTAGTTGGGCAAGTTGCTCAGCAGACTGCCAAGTGCGTAAACATACAGACAATGTGGCAGAGGCACTGTGAATCCCCCCTCACTTCAACAGTCCTGCCAGTATATTATTCGATTTTTCAAAATGCAATTGCAGTAATAATAAGTAAATACCTTAATTAAACATTTGGTTGATGCTTAATTTGTTACAGAATTTTCTACTGCAAGGTACTTTCAGAATCTCTTTGAACAGGAATGCCACATTTATTGGGGGTCAGCAGGGCTTCCCTTTTGGGACTCTGACTTTTGGAACCCTGGTGCAGTGTACCAGTTGAACCAGCCTAGCTATGCCCCTGCTTAGAAACTTGGTGCAACTTTGTAACTACATTACAAAAAAATACTCCCTGTCAAGCACTTCATTATTTTCTTAATTCTCCAATTAAAGTAAAACACTATTGCATTTTTATAATACTTAACTTTTCTCATAAGTTTATTATGTTTAATATTATGTATAACTGTAATAAGAAGATTCAAGAACAATTTTGGATCTCTACTGGAAGTAATTTATGAGGAAAAGGTGCATGTAGTCATCCATGATTAATAAATGAAATTCTCTCTATAATTTAACAAGGAAAACTAAAAAATACAATGAAAGCTTAGAATGTTGTATACTATTGACAAACTTTTTGGGAAAATTTGTTGGAAATTAATAAATGCAGGCAAGCTAAACCCAACAATTTCTTGAAAAACTGGAATTTTACATAATGAAGCAATCATCAACAACAACAGTCAATTCACTCTTTCTTCATTATTCAAATCAAACTCATTGTTGTACCCTATTCAGAGTAGGTATCCTGTTGCCAAACCACACTGGCTTATGGGAATTAATATGTAAGTATTGTGTGCAGCTAAAGAATTAAAACAAGTGTTAGGTATACCTCTTGTAAAAGACATAGCAACATTAATCAATCTGCTAAGATTCTCATCTTCATCAGCAATCCACAAAATTATTCTTAAACAAACTGACAGATAAAAACAACAGCAATGGAAAATGTATATGCAAGACCTTCCAAAGAAGAATAATTATACTGAGTGTCAAAAATGTTCATTTGCCATGTTTGCAGCATGATAAAGGACGTAAAAGCAAACTTCTTTTATGTTACAAAACTTCTGCAGATGCACTGTTTTTCCACTAGTAGCCTTAAAAGGTTGTGTCAGTTTGTGTAGTACTACAAAAGTTCATTTAAGCCCACCTCTATAGTGTGGGGGTAGTGTGTTTGCTTCACATTCACGAAGTCCCAAGTTCAAATCTCATTTAGAGTGAGTTAGCCAGATAAAGATTTTTTGGAGGGTTTTCCCTTATCCTGAGAAAATAAATGTTGGATAACTCTAAGCTCTAAGGACTCCAGGCTTGTTTCAGCATCATTTCACCTATTTCTTTCACTCAGTATCCCAATATCACCTGCCAGGTTAAAGGTTGAAATAAAAAGTTTCAATGTTTATTGGAGAGGTTAACATAAAAATCTATTTTACTGTATGTGGTGAAACATCTCAGATTCATCATTTAGATCCTTTAATTACATAAACAATGTTATGAACTGGTATTTGGATATCCATTACTTGAATACGTATGGAATATGGACAAGTATTTTTAGGAATGTTTTTCAAACTACCTCCTGTTTAACTAAATATACAACTGATTTCTGCATGCTACTGCCTGTATAATATGTTAAAAAAATGCCAGCTGTTTATCAAATAATCTCTAAAGTTTAACAACTCCTGGTATCAGGTAGTCAGGACATTATGTAGGAATCAATTGTGCATTTATTTAAATGGAAGGAAAGTTTGAACAAACTTCTAAAAAAATGATATACGGATTACTTCTCTCTTCCATCCTTTACACATGTTCCAACCACCTCAACTTGCCTATGTTGATGTTAAACTCTAGTTTAGGTGCCTTACAAAGATTTCTGATCTCTTCATTTATTCTTACATTCAAATATATTGCACCATAGATATTTTGCAGGACTTTCCTTTCCCAGATGTTGAGATTTTCCTCAGTTGCTTTGTCATTGTTCATGCCTGACTTGTCGTCCTCCATGGACTAGTGGTACCGTGCTAGCCTCTGGTTTCCAAGGTCGCAGTTTCAAACCCGGCAGAGGACAATCAATTTTTTTGAGCTTAAAAATCCTTAGCATGACTTCCTTCAGAAGGGAAATAAATCGGTGGTCCAGTGTTGTAGATTTGTGGCATGCAAAAGAACCTCAAGCCCGATAAAGAGCCCTTTGAGCAAAATTACCGATCTTTCACATCCAATATTGAATGGGATGCTAAGGACCATAGTAGTTAAAGAGCCTGACTTTCATGGATTACAAAATATCTTAAAATTATTTTGTATAGCTTTCCTGCTTTTTAAAACTGTAGTGGTCCAACAATTGAGAGGCTCTTAACTATGCTGAGGATACTTTATTACACAATCAAAGATGATGACATTATCTGGTCATCATCTTCTTCTTCTCGTTCAGTGTATCAATTGATCTTCGACAATTGATGAATCTTAAATAAATTAATTTAATGATGATTTATTGGTTCCCTGGTTCATTGAAGATTACTGTTGAGCACGAATTTCAATTCTCAGGCCATGATATCAGTATGAAGGAATTTTGAATGATACACCGAACTGAAATTTAACTGTAGACTTTTACTTTTTATAATCCAAATTCAAATTATCATTTTACACCATGACATGTGAGAGTTTGAGTTTTAATCACTTTAATATTTATGTTCAGTGTTTTGGCATGTGCTCATTATGTTAACTAGTACTGATCCGTTATATATCACATTTAAAATCCCTTTGTTTCACTTGAAATTTGTTTAGCTTATATACTCTCAATGTTCCTGAATGTTCTACAGTTTTCTTTCATTTCATTGGCCCTCTTCACACACCTCTTCTACATTCAAATTCAACCTCCTGTGCTACTGTATTCCTATAGGCTAAAAATCAATCATGTGATTCCTCACTTAAATGTTGAAACCTAACATCTATTTTCCACTCATCTTCCCCAGTTTACAAACTTTGATCCTTCCTTTCAAAAATTTGTTGCCAGTAGAAATCCTAACAAAAGCTCCCAATATCCCAAATTTCTCTTTTCTTTAACACTTGAAAATGGACTGCTGTAAGCTTTGGAAGTTTGGCATATACAACTGACATCATAATGTTACAAACTTAAAATATATTTAAATTTGTTTTATATACCATTAAACATACATGAATGTCAGATACAGCAATAAGTAGTACATAATTTTGTCTTCAATTAAAGTACTCACATTATGTTCTATTTAACAATAATTAATCTTTAATGATGATTGATATGTTTGTTTTACTACTATTAATTATTATGATAAAGTCCCCATTTCAAAACTTAATAAATTATAGCAAGCTAATGTGGTGTAGCTTAATTTTTTTTTAAAGCACCTTGTTTCTTTAAACTATATAGACTTATGAAAACTAATGTTCAAATATTATCTGTTAGGACAGTAAGGAATTAAAACATTAAATATTCCTCATTTAAAGGACATTTACAACATCAACTACATCTACCAACATTATTGTCTACCACTAGAACTACAAAATTGTTAAAAAATGGCAGCAACGGATCATATAAAATGTCAAAAGATTTTATAATATTTCAGGGATGATAGAGGAGGTAAAAACAAACATCATTTTATGTGCCAAAATGTTCAACTGGAAAATGAAAAAGCAAAGAAGCCAAAGAAAGCAACAAGGATATTAAAAAACATAAGACTACCGATGTCATCAGCAAAAAGTGTGATAAAACACATTCATGATTCTATATTTGCTAAACACCAACAACAAAACGTAGACTGGCTTTGTGGTCAAGTGGTCAGTATTCTGGCTTATCAACCCAGAGGCCCCAGAGGGACAGGGAATGAGGAGCAAGAACATTTGAGGTAGTACACAATCCACCCCAGGCAGTTGCCTACCAACCTGAAAATCCCATGAAGAAATCTACAGTAAAGATGTCAAGTCCAATACTATTGCTTGAGCCATCCCACTCAGTGCACTAACAGCTTACAGAAAAGAAAACCTAAACAAGAACTTATAAATGACAGCTTCACATTACTTCTGTTATAATGCAGAGCATCCTAACATTTCTGTAGAGAAAAGGTAATGAATTTGAGGCAGTATTTTTAACACTTAAATAATTTCAGTCTAATTATATAATATGTAAATTTAATAACAGCCCGCCTTGAAGCAATATGTGTATATAATAATTTGTAAAATGTGTGTAACAGTCATTGCTTATGCTTATATTATTGTATACATGTTCAATAATGTTATATGAATATATTACGTAATTTAATAATGTAGGAGCTGTGAGAATAATAAGTTAAAAGTTGCTAACAATAAGGTAACAATGAGGTAATCTTGAGTCAATAATGAGTAAGAAAGTTTAACAGTATTACTTGTGATTCTTGGAGTAACAATAGTGTAATTTTAGTGACAGTTTATAAAATAGCCAATCAACAATCAGAAAAAGCCTTAGTTAAATGAAACTATTCTATTAGCGTAGGATTAGCCAATCAGAAAATGAAAGGAGAAAATTTTACAAAGTTAGAGGTCAGTTGCCTGCAGACAGTGATTGTACCGGATGCAAGATGCATCCTCAAGAGATTTATAATACATATTCGTGTGAGATGAAAATAGTTTATGTGTTAAAAAGTGCAATTAATTAATAAAAAGAATCTCACAGCTCTCTATATCATTGAAGTGTTACTTAAATTGTGTCATGGATTAATAAATGTAGTGAAGTAAAAATTATAATCTTTGTAAGCCTACATTCTTGTTGCACCACAACCCTGATAAGAGAAATGTGTCTCTAAAATAAATACTGATGCAGCCGGGGCAAACATAAATATACAATACTTAAAGAAACAATTTAATTACAAAGTTAATTTTTTTTAAACTTGGGGTAAAGGCCACCAGAAAGTACATTTGGGGTGAAGGCTACTGGAAACTGTTTACTATACGTGCGGTTGCAACTACTACAAGTTCAGCTCCCCAACAGTTGAACTATAATACAACTCCTTCAATACAAACTGCTTTAAACTGATGCCCAAAGCATGGTACAAATAACGTAACCTTCTTCAAATTGGATTCCATACATGGAGCTAATTAACAATACTTCTTCAAATTGAGCCCTCTGTAATTGAATTTAGGTTGTTCCTTATCTTGTACTTGGATTACTGAGAAAGTAGCATTTATAAGACAAATTCTATGAGAAGTATTCCAAAACTTAAGTGGTCACAGAGACCTCAGACTATATTTGACTGCATAATTCCACACAATAGACTTTACTGTAAAAATGCAAGAAAGCCAAGGCAACAGGCTGTACTGACACTATAAAGTATCAGGAATATGTTAGGATCTATTTATTATGGCACTGAGCATTATCAACTAAGTGAATTAAATTTATTTAAATGTATTTGCAGACAATTATTATTCAAAGTGATTGATCTTACAGATTGGGATGATGATGACTTAACCGCACAAGCTGTGATGTTCTTTCTTGCTGGATTTGATACATCATCAGTGCTGTTATGTTACATGTCATATCTTTTGGCTGTGAATCCTGAGTTCCAGAAAAAACTACAAGATGAAATAGATGAAACATTTAAAAACAACAATGGCAAAGTCACTTATGATGTTCTTCATGCCATGAAGTATCTTGATATGGTAGTATCAGGTAAGTTGTATCTTTAATTACTGTAATAGTTAAACAACTAAAGAAAGTTTTTAAAATCATAAAAATTAAAGTGATTTCACTTTAAATTTAAAGCAGTTGTAAACAAAACCACATGACAAGAGAGCACCTCATTGGCTGGTGGGCAAACTACTATAACTTTTCCTGCTTAGCGTGTCATCTCTTTCTCTACATAAAACAGTTCCATTCAGGTCATAATATTTTGTGGTATTCTTGTGCAGAGACATTTAAAAACCCTTTCTGTAACAGTTCAATTTATGAAACAAAATGTGTTTATTCTGATTCACCTATAACTAAATGAATTGTCACAGCAGAGGATTTAAGAGGTTATATGCAGGCACTGCAGTTCATTTCTGGTTTCCGCCAGTGAACTTTCTGGCATGTGTTGAGAAAATATTACTTTTGAGAGTGTCATGGCTGAGAATCCTAAGTCACTGTGGAAAACAAACTCAAAAAATGGAAAGAAGATAATTGTGTTAAATGTTTTTAACAAATTCTGTGAAACATATTCATCAATAATGAATAGAGCTGGCTGATGTTTAGCAATAATTGGTGCAGAATAATTATTGCTTAGATTGCTTGGGTTATGTTTGTTTTCTGTTGTGTTTTGTAACTTAAAGTGCTAATCATTTTCTTAATTTGTTGGTTCATAAAAGGTTAAACCAAAGGTGGTAAATTGATTTAGTCATTAAATGAATGATTTCTAAAACCTGAAGTTAGGAAGAGCTTAATTCATTACTCACAGATTCCAAACAGTTCAGGTACCAATTTTATTTGTCTACTCTTAGCATTGTGTGTTAGAAGTTTAGTATGTAAGGCAAAAATATTTAAAAACCAATGATCCCCAAGCTACACAATGTATTGTATTTGCATTCTGTCTGAAGCAATTTCTTCTTGCAGGTACTTAGTTCCCATCATCCTCTGTGTGGTGCTGCCATATGATCAACAGTGTGCTACATTAAGTTTTGTTTACTTTGCAATGCACCACCTCTCGTTAAGCTACATAAATCACTTGGCACGGGTGTTTTTGGAATCCCCCTAACTTCCTAGGTAGTTGGGTTACCTTGGAATCATACTGAGTCTAAGAGGTTAAGGAAACTGTCAGATCAATAGGGAACATAAATAAGTTAAAGCGTAAACTGATATGAGTAATAATTATTCATCAACCATATGAATACAATTTGTAACAATTTAACACATATAAAATATAGTAAGATGTATGTAACATACATAAATTATTTTTCTGTGATCTGCAGAGTCAACTATACAAGTGGAAATAAATAGTAAAATGAGCTGTGAGCTATATACAAATGAGAATGCAGTGTCATGAATTTAGATGTTAAAGAATCGTATTCCTATTCCTTGCATTTTGTAATAAATTAAGCTAGCCAAGGACATATATAAATAACCTTTGGGTGCAGAATAAAACCAATGTTTAAAAGGGAGCATTCAAAACAAGACATTCACACTTGAATACAAAGCGAGTACAAAATATATATATATATATATATATATATATATATATATATATCTCATCGGTTACAACTCAGGTATTAAACCAATGAAAAGCTGAATTTAAAGTGATTAATACCGCATATAATATAATTCCTTGCTTGGTTAACTCAGTTCATAGAACATAAGAAAAGTTGAATTCACAGTGAGTTAACTGCTCCATGGCTGTTAATACAGCTCAATAGCAAGTTGCACAAAATTTAAAAGAGTTGAAGGAATCACCATATTATCCTTCCACATTAAGTCAAACTTTAGAATTTTTAATGGTAGACAATATCCTAATGAGAGATACCCAAAGTCTACCAAAGTTAAATACAAAGAAATACATTACCAAATATAATCATGGCCTAACATGGTCTCACTAGTGTCAATGGCATAAGCAGTTAGCTAAAGCCAGAAGTGTTGACCCATCGAAGGTTGGAATCGGCCTCTGGATTGAAAATCAGGACAGGCCAGCCATGCCAATGGGAGATAGATGGAGGAAGAAACTTCCACATTGCAATGATGTAGCGTAGTCAATCTAAGCTGCAAACCAAGTGGCGAGAAGTATAAGGTGCCATAACTTCTACTTTATACTTAGAGTGAAAAATGTATAGGCGTATGTTAGGATATATTGCGTGGCAGACCTTGAACGTGTGAACTGAGCATGCTGCACTGTATATTGCATTTCCAAAATTTTGCTTTGAAGAAGCCCATGACTGAAGTATGGCCACAAATAAAGTGATGGAGAGGGAAAAAAGAGAGTATTTCAACCTCAAGTGTTTATAATAAACTCACATTTAAACTTCCTTGCATATCCACTACTTCAGTTGGACAAAGTGTGAGTAAGGTTTATGGAATGAGAAGCAGAGGGGATGTGGCACTGATCCAGGCAGTTCAAACATTGTACCATACACCTCCACGAGGGGGGATGCCCCCGGGAGGAAGGGATGAGGTGAAGGGAGACACCGGGTGGCCAGAACAGAAGTAATGGCACAGTAATGTCCCTGAAGTTTCCAAATATAAATCCCCCAGCAAACCGCGGCCTCGTTGGGGTCCAGCACCCATACCAGGGGAAGTCCTTATACCCCGGCAACCAGCCAAAAGCTGGGGGATGGAGGAGGTTCCCAGAGAGCATCCTTTTTTCCTGCCACACTGCACCAAAACTCCATCGCCGGCACTTCCAACCCTGAAACAAACCAAACTGGGTGAAGGATGGAGAAATGATTAATGGAATAAAATGGAAAGACAGGGAATTCAGGAGATGCAATGATTCTTCCCAGCATTCACCTGGCAACCCAGGGAAATTCCCAAAAAATCCATGGGTCAGTAAGATCGGCCACGGGAATCGAACGCATGACCTCCCAAATGCAGGCCACAGATACAGCCACCTGAGCCATCCCGCTCAGTGAGTAAGTTTCACTCAGGAACAGAACGCCTTTATAAATATTTATATTCTGCAGTTGACAAATACACAAGCTTGCATTGCATTATTAAAAGCTGTGGTACCAAAGAAACAGGCAGATACACTGACTGAATGACTGGTGAATGGTCCACAAAAATGTTGTAAAACTAGATACATAGCTCCTCCCTTCCTCGCTTCTGCCCTTCCTTCCCCCCTTCCTTCCTTTTATGAGGTACATCAAAAGTATTGTGTTTACACAGTCATTTCAATAAAGAGAAATTATTTTCAGTAAAAATTACATATAATAGCAATACAAAAAATGATATTAACTGGACCAAATTAACTTAGCAATTACCTGAAACGCTACATAGCTGAAAACTGAATATCTGAAAACTATATCTGCCATTTGGTTTTACGGTGATAAAGAGTACATAATTGATTATTAAATATTAAAAGTTATTTGTGCTAATCTTTGAATTATCATATAATTAACAAATTAAGGTGTATTACATATAAAATGAAATATGAATATATGAATATGAGAAATGTTTGTACATATTTATTAAAACATGATTTATTATTCAAATTAAGATCTAGTATGCCACTATAGAATTCATCTCTTTTTATCCTTTTCATATTGCATTGCTTTCTACTTAAATTCTGTTGTTCTCTAATTATTGTTTCCCTTTTGCTAATGCTGATTCCCCTCCCCCCCCTTTGATTTGGTTTATTAAGTTTTGAGATCATGTCAGCGGCTTTAACTTGAGTAACAATTGATGGGTCATCAATCATTGAACTGGATTTACTCTTACCATGAAACATACTCATATTCATAATTCCAAATTCTACAAAGGGTAGGGAATGATTACAGTAGAAAAAAAATTCCCTTTGCAAGCAAGAAATCAAACCTGAGACCTTCAAGTTGAGAAGCCATAATGCTGACCACTTGATCACAGAGGCAGTCAAATTTCTCTCATTTGTCCCATTTACTTCCTCCTTATATTTTAATTTCTAAGTAAGTGCAGTCTGATATTTATATTCATTACATTCTATTTCCCATTTCTCAAGTTTGTTAAATTTATGTTGTTTCTTAAAAACTAAAATTAAATTTTTTCCCTGTTTACATTTCATCCCCATTCTGAACACTAATCATGCATTTCCTGTAAAAACAATTCCATTTTAAAACTATCTGCAAAAACAATTAAACGTAGGTCTGAAATGATTTATTACAGGCAGGAGATTATTACTGTTTCTTTTTTATAAGTGTTTTGAAACACTGGACCTAACACACAGTGAAGCAGTCACCAAAAATGAAGAAAGAAAGAGTTGACTAATATACTCTTTTGCTCCATTTACCACATTTTACATCCAGGACATGTTTTGGGGATCCTTCCCGACATCCTCTGCTGTCAAACATGACTGGCTTTAGAGTTGAATCCTGGACCTCTGGTCGATTCTGTGGTGCCCTTGTTGAATGCTGATGAGATCTTCTGACAGTATTTCAAAACTGTTTTATGGTAAGTGGAGCAAAATAATGTAATACTTACTCACTCTTTCTTCATTATTATTGTTGTTTACTTTTTATAATAATATCTTAATTAATAAGATGGTGTTCTTGCAGAGTCTCTACGGCTATATTCTCCTGTAATTGTTACTGACAGAATCTGCACAAAAGCATACACATTACCTACTGAGCCACCTGTGCAGATAAAACCTGGTGAAGCAGTCTGGATTCCAAACTTTGCAATCCATCGTGATCCTGAGTTTTTTCCTGAACCAGAAAAGTTTGATCCTGAGAGGTTTAGTGATGAAAACAAACATAATATAAAACCGTTTACTTACAGGCCATTTGGTACTGGTCCTAGAAACTGCATTGGTAAGTATCAGTACACCTAGTGCTTACTTAAGCTAACTGAACTCAGTTTTGTTGGGTTTTTTTCTGTCATTTTGGGGGCAAAAAATAAAATTGGCTGAAGTACATGTATACTTCCTATCATTCTACTTCACCCTTTCTTTTTCATAGCTTAATATATTCAAAACATATTTTATTGTCTCTATAAATATAATAAACATGATAACTAGCTGCTGTGTTTTGCAAAAACAAAAGTTCTGCCTTATATTATAAATCATAAAATATTGATGTAACAACATACATACTTTAGTTCTGAATTATGGTTTTGAAAAATTTGAAGATCAGAAACCACAGTGAGGAATGTTGCAGAAAAGAACTGAAATAAAGTGCAGCACAAGTAAATAAGTCCAGCACTTCTAGAGAGCTATGCTTTTATAACTTGCATATTAATCAAATTTTAAGCTAGATATTCTTCCAACAGAATGATACAGCTTTTTGAATGCACATTGCCCTATAACAATAAAATAAAAAGTTATAATAATTAAAGTTGCTTTCTGCACTACTGAATCCTTTACAACTTTTTGTGCATTACATTCTGTTATAGGTAGCCGTTTTGCACTCATGGAGTCCAAATTAGTGATGGTGCACCTGCTGTCACATTTTAATTTTAAGGTAGTATCTAAAACCCCCATACCTATTAAAATAAGCAAAAAAGGTTTCAACCTAAGCGTGGATGGTGGAATTTGGTTGGGATTTCAGCTCAGAGACTGCTGATATAATCTGATGTAATACTCATAAGTTCTTCTAGATATTTAGAATAAGTGTTTTATAGAAATTACCAATAAATACTTTTATCTGTTATATAAGATAAGAAAACTGCAATATTTTGTAGAATGTTTCTATACAACTAATATATGTAATTACTGTATAATACTCTCATGTGTAGTTTTGTTAGCAACTTCATTAGTATTTCTATTAGCCATAACTTCATTTGCATATATAGTTTATAACGTGCATCTGTATTAAAAAATGCATTTGAATTTCAATTCTATTACCAGAATTACTTCAAATCTAAAGGATAAAAACCTGAAGTTAGTACATGTTCTGTATAACTTTGCCTTTCTTCTTCGTAATCCTCATAAGAAGAAAAATTCAACAGAATTCTCTTTAGCTTGTACAGTCTAACCTCACTAATAATAAAAACTGTTGATGGTTATTCCAGGCTTTTTATTTCTGTTTAAAGAAAAGCACTGATAACAAACAGTGATGTTTCTAAAACAAAAAGGTTTAATAATGCACCTCTATCTGTATGATAAAAATAATGTAGTAATCCTGTGATGCTAACTGCCAATCCAACTGCCAACCTCATGCCCATGTACTCATGGCAGAGGTGAGTGATCATTCAAATGATACAGGGAGGTGATTTGCCAGCATCACGCATTCCCCAGCCAAAATGTTGGCCTCTGTGTCTGGGATAGCTGCCTATTTTTGTGAAAAAAATCATAGAATCAATAGTGACCCTCTTACCATTTTGATCAATAGATGCATCTCGGACAACTTATTCCCAGAATGTTTAAAATTATCTAAAGTTATACCTGTCTATAAAAAAGTAATAAAAACACAGATAACTATCGACCAATTAATTTAGTCCCAATTTTTTCTAAAATGATTGAGTCTCTCATGTACAAACAGATGCTCTGTTGGCTCGACCAACACTCGATTATTACTTCTAAGCAATTTGGTTTCCAGAAAAATAAATCCGCAACATTGGCAATAGAATATCTAACCAAAGAAATAGTAACTGCTTTAGAAAATAAAGAAAATTGTCCGTAGTGTTGTGTGATCTTACTACAGCCTTCAATTGTATATTGCAAGAACAATTCATACACAAACTTGAACACTATGGCATTAGGGGTGTAAACACAAAATTTATTAAATCTTATTTGAGTAATAGATAGCAGATGATTGTTATTGCGGACAAATACTCTGAGGTACAGAATATTAAAAATGGAGTTCCTCAAGGGTCCATTTTAGGACCTTTTCTTTTTCTTTTACTAATCAACGATTTGGCATATAACTTACCACAAGATCTTATTATGTATGCCTATGATACGACCTTAATTACATTTCATTCGGATTGTAACCAGCTAAAATCACTAGAATTAAATAATTTTAATAAAGCAAAGAACTGGTTTGCTGCTAATAAGCTAAGGCTAAATGAACAGAAAACGCAGAATTTTACATTTGGTTTATCGGATATGAGGGTAAATGAATTACCATTTGTTAAACTCTTGGGATTTTGCTTAGATACAAAACTTGGATGGAAAAATGAGGTGAAAAACATGTGCACTATATTATCTCGTGTTATTTTTGTTTTTAGAAAACTGAAGCCACTTGTGTCTCTGGACACTCTTACACAGATATACTTCGCACTAGGAATATATTTATGGGAGTACTCAACTGGGTTTAATCCATTTATTACAAAAAAAAACCACTCAGAATACTCTTAAATAAAAATACCAGAGAACCTTGTAAACCTTTATTTATCAAGTTGAAGGTCTTAACCATGTATAACAGAAGCATGTACACATCTTTAATTTTACATCAGAATGAACATTCATCAATAACCTCTTCGGACTGATCTCCATAATTTTAACACAAGAAATAAACATAAACTTGATTATCCTAGGTGCAGACTAGCCATAAATGCAAACAGCTATTTTTATAATGGTATCAATATGTTCAATATGTTACCAGATGCAGCAAAAATAGTTCCAATTAATAGACTGAAAGCACGTATTCATAATTGGTTAATAAATAGGCCATTTTATTCAATTGCTGAATTTATGGATACTTCTGTTGATATAACTCTGTAATCTTGTTCATGTAAGCATGACGTGTCATTTCTGGATGTATTCTGGTCTCTGACAATTATTATTATTGTTATTATTATTATTATTATTATTATTATTATTATTATTATTATCATCATCATCATCATCATCATCATGATCATCATCATCATCAAAGCTCCTCACTTCCTCATGATGCTGAGTGGGCACCAGTCCAATATCTAGGACTTCAAATCTACACCCACGGGTGGGATCAAACCCAAGTGCATTCCATGTCTGGGAACCAGAACTCCATGCTCTAGTCTACAGTGTCATGGTGCAGAACACTCATTAATTATACAAAGAAGAATGTACCTGTAGAAGCTTTGCCCTGAAACAAAACGTGTTTGATTTTGCAGCAAAATCAATGTTTTGTTGGCATTAATGCCTTCATCTTGTATGTGTCTTTTTTTTCTATTGGCAGATCTTCTACTTAAAGAATAAGCATAAATATTCATTGACAATTTCTAATATTACTGGGGGTTTTGCAACAGAAACTCCTATAATATGCTAAAAGAGTTAGTAATTTTACTTTTAATTTATAACCTCTCTTCACATTATTGCACTACAGAAATACTTTTTAAATTGCATACAAGTAGTATTACTAATAAATAGCAATGGTTTATTAGTTTGTCATGCAAAAGGCCCACGTTTTATGTGCTGCAAAACATTGGTATATAGTTACATTATTTGATGCTTGATCCATGAATTAATTAACTAATACAATACAAATGAACCTATACCACTAAAGCTACCAATATTCATCCTAAGGACTAAGTGGATGGAACACAGAATAAAAGCTACAGCAACAGAGACTTACCCAACTAACCTGGCTTAGACTTGAGAATTAAGAACAACGGCTCAAGAATAATCTTGAAGTTAACTCTATAATAATTAATGATTCTTAGTTGCACCTAGCAGCATAGTCAAATCTGATGTATAGTAATTATTGTTACCAGCAAAACACACAAATGAGGGAATAAAAGAATAAAACAAATGGAAAATGCAAAGAATATTTGGGGGATGCCCAGAGGCGGATTTAAGCCTTCTAGTTGCCTAGTGTGGCAATTTTCAG
This sequence comes from Deroplatys truncata, assembly GCA_030765065.1. Classification (NCBI taxonomy): domain Eukaryota; kingdom Metazoa; phylum Arthropoda; class Insecta; order Mantodea; family Mantidae; genus Deroplatys; species Deroplatys truncata. The sequence continues at coordinate 140,094,070 of CM060986.1, forward strand.
GGGGGCGGCATTTTTCTATCTTTCTGTTCCCTTTCCTTTTTTTTTACTGTAAAGTCTGATGAGGTGGTGTTCGTTGAGTTGCTGCTCGTCGAGGGTATAGCGGGCAGCAAACTTGGCGGTGAAGTGATCTTGCCTGCAGCAGGTGGCGCAGAATCTTCTTTGTCGAGAAAGATCATGCTGCTTGCAGGTGGAAGTCAAGGCCGTGTAGCCACAGTAGAGGCAGCGTGGTGAAGCACTGCAGTGTGCCGCCGAGTGGCCACACTGGCAGCAGCGACGGCACGGTGGTGTCAATTGTGTGCGGCTGGCTTCAAAGCGGATCGTGGTACCGAGGAGGTCCACGCCCGTCTTGTATATTCCCTTAAGTATGATCAGTAACTCCAGTGGATTATCACATACCCATGAAATTAGCTTACTAATGCATTAGAGGAAATACAGAAGGAGAGGGAAAAGTCTTTGTAAGTTTAGCATTAATGTGCTTACAATACATTGCGAAGTTCTCCCTCCTCCTTACTATTCACCCTTGAACAGAAAATTTTATAACTTTTGCCAATCCATCAGAGTCCACTGATCCGTATTCCCTAGAGCCAGTGTCCTAATCCATATGCAAATAAACATAAAAAGATGCAGCTGTACTTGGTGAGAATATTGAACAACATGAGGTTGAACATATTATTATGAAAATAAATTAAATGAGGAAACAATATAATAGTGCAAGAGTCATTTATTCTTTTGATATTTCTGAAATTAGATTCGTAATTAAGAATTAAAAAAGAAAGACAGCCCTATCAGACCATAATTAATTAAGTACTTATATGCTTAGAAAAAGGATTAACACCATACCTACACAAATTATTCGACTACTTATGGCAAGGAAGATTTCCCAATGTTGGAAAGAGGCTGGTTTAATATTTCTTTGAAAAAGCAAAGATAAACTTCCATCAAAATCTTAAAGACGACCAATTTGCCTCCTTAAAACCATGAGGAAAATGCTAATTGAGTTATTAATTTGTAAAAGAATAAGAGAATTTAGGGTAATAATTGGGATGAATGATACACAATACAGCTTTCAGAAGAGTAGGTCAACAAAGGATGCAATCAACAAACTTATAACAACAATAGAAAAATCAAACAGAAATATGCCTTTGGCATATAACCTCTGTCGGCCAGCATTTTTTCAAAGATTACAACAAAAAATTACCCCAGATGTATATATGAAAAATTTCACTGATTCTTTCTGGATTACACGAGAAGTCCCCCATAATCCAGATGATCGAGGATTTGATGGGAACTAGGTATAACCTAGTATACTGTGGTAATACCTTCCAGGGGGAAGTGGGACCCAGAGACCGGGGCTCTACCGAAGCCAGGGGGCAAGACGTCAGATTTGTTCCTCGTCAGATTTTTACAGAGACTCTTGTGAAGCTTTAGTTTCTGCAACCATCCTGTTTTGGACATTTAACAATGCTAAACTGAAGAGTTTTCTAGAACTACATTTCGGACGTCCTATTCCAGACGATCAAGTCTTCGGAAGAACTATGTGTCACAATGTTACTACAACACCATTAGCAAGGTAGGGGAAAAGCACATGGAAAGAAGATTTTCGTATCCATTGACGAAACGAGTAATGAGGCAAATTGTTATGTGGCTAACGTAATCATTGGTATATTGGAGATCAACGGACCAGGTGAAGTGTTTCTGCTTACAAATGAGCTATTAGTAACTGTTAATCACTCCACAATTTGTAGACTCTTTGAAATATGTATGTTTTTGTTATGGCCTGAGGGTACAGAAATTATGTCTTGCTTTATGAGACTGTGCCATACATTGTGAAAGCATAAAAGTCAGTACAAGATTTTTACCCGAAAATGGTGCATATTACTTGCTTAGCACACGCTATGTATAGGGTGGCAGAGGAAGTTAGAGCACATTTTTCTCAAGTGGATTGTCTAGTGTCAAAGACGAAGAAAATTATTGTTAAGACTCCCTCTCGTAAACTGCTCTTCAAGCCCATAGCTCCCGATATTCCACTCCCACCAGAACCTTGTTATCACCCGATGGGCCACCTGGATAGATTCAGCAATTTAGTATTGCGATCTTTCCAGATGGTGAAACCTCTTATCGAAACACCTGACGATGCTACTCCAATTGATACAGCTAAAACACTATTTTCAAACAGTGAAATTGAAGGACAGCTAACCTTCATAAAGGCAATTTTCAGTTGCTTAACACAAGTAGTCACACGTGTACAGGAGAAAGGTACAAGTCTGGAAAGTTCTCTAACTCTAGTTAACAAAACTGCATTTGATCTGAAAAGTGCAGGGGGAGAAGTTGGAAAAAGGGTATCTAAGAAAGTGGAAAGTGCTCTTGATAAAAGCTCTGGATACAAACAATTGTGTCGCATTTCTCAAGTGCTAACCGGTGAAACATTTTATACTTCCTGCATTGAAGAAGATCTCACTACCAGTGATTTAGTGTATTTCAAGTATGCTCCAATTGTATCAGCGGATACGAAAAGTAATTTCTCACAGTACAAAAATGTACTTTCCGACAATAGGTGTTCGCTAACTTTCGAGAACTGTTCTCTCTCTAATTTAGCTTCTTTTAGCAATGGGGTTTTAATAAATCAGTGCCCGGTGGTAACATGTATAACTAGTTTTCCTTACGTGTTACTATTTAGTTACAAATTGTTCCCTGAAAACTGATGTCTCAAAAGCTTATAACAATGATTGGTCATAAATAAAAAATATACTATAACATATTATAATGCAAGTAGGTCGTACTAGTGTAACACATTAGAGTTTCATACTTAAGGATGGGAAAAATTACTAGGGTTATTGCTTACTTACATCCACAGCTTTCTTTGTACGTTTTCCCACTTTTTATGGTAAATAAACAGAACCAAATTTAGGATCTGTGGTCCTGTAAAGATTATATGATCCCACAACACACATTTAAATTAGCTTTTTAATTTCTTTTTCCATCTTCTTTTCTGAGATCTTTAGAATTACATCCACAATGTGTGCGGCAAAGCTCCCGAGCTCTCAATATAAATGCAAGAAATGAACACGATACGCCCCTAGTGTAATTTATCTAATGTGTGCGGCACCTTAAAGTTTCCCCTAGACTGCACATTTAAAAGTCAGCTGGGGATTCTTTTCTCTTCTTTTACAATATGGCTTGAAGCAAAAAATGTAGAAATCAGTCTGGTGTAAATAAATTATCTAGATTGATTACTTTTATGTGTGTTTTTTTTTTCTTATTTGAAGTATCTTGCGTAAATCATAACTATAGAATATTTGACATAGTACTAAAAGTAGATTTCCGGGGTTTAAATGCATTCTTTATTACTCATTTATTTATTTTAACGATCACTATTTGCAGTAACACAGCACAACTTCAAATATATCGTCGTCCTCCGTGATCTAGGGGTACCCTGCTAGCTTCTGGTTCCCAAGGTCGCGAGTCCAAACCCGGCGGAGGGCTATAAGTTTTTTCGGGCGTAAAAATCCTTAACATGGCTTACTTCGGAAGGGAAGTAAAGCCGGTGGTCCTGTATCGTAGATTTATGGCATGTAAAACAACCTGAAGTCTGACGAAGAGGCCCCTCAGCAAAATTTCCGGTCTTTCATGCTCAATATATGTAGAATGGAATGCTAAGAACCATAGTAGTTAAAGAGTGTTCATTAACAAAACTCAGTTTAATTTATTTAATTTTCAAATATATCAGAGACGAAAATTGAAGGCCTATATGTGATGGTAGCAACAAATATGCTTAAAGTGCACAGGTTATGATTACACTGATTCCGATCCGATTGGTGTAGTCAATATGTTCATACAAGTTGGGGTCCAAAATTGTCTGGCCTAACTACATTCAAGGACTGATGTAAACACACATTCCATGTCTTTGTATTAACGGTTGTATGCCACTGGAAAAATATAGGTTTTGTCTGCAAAATGGGCGTAAACAGCAGCTTTCACTTTCTCGCGGACATAAATTTCCTTCCTCAAAGGTCTGACTAGAGCTTGGAGAACAAAAAGTAGTCACTGGGAGCTGGATTAGACTGTACGGTAGATGACCAATTTCCTTGAATTTATACTTCTTCACAACTTCCTTTGGAAGAGCGTTTGTTTGAACGGACGCATTGTCCTCTTCTGTCCAACACATTTAAGTTTATCACATTGCATAGTACTAAGTTCATACTATGTTTAAAATATGGCAGGATAGAACATTTTCATTCATAAATAGTTTGTTAATAAATGCAACCTCATGAAAAGCAGCGAAATGTACGTTTGATAGAGTTAGCAAAAATTGTTCATTCATAAAGGAGAAATCAAATGCTAAATTTATTATCTGAAGTGCAATCCTAAGTATTATACTACAGTGTTAGCATTCTGTTATACTAAGTGGGAGTGTAGAATGTTCAATATTTTTAAAGTGTTGAGAGCAAGAAAATGGATAAAAATGCTGCTTCCGTCCTGTCTCTTCCATTTCGCCATCAACAAACAGGCATACCAATTGCTGTTCTGTTCTACCCCTTCCATCCCCTTACTCATTGCCTTAAGCCCATTGGTCCAGTAAACTCCCGTATCTAGCTACGCAGAGGCATTCCGGCTTCTTTCGCTATCAATATTCTAGTAATGAAAATTAGTAGTCAAATATTTTTACTTTTTCATAACCTTCTCATATTTGTGCTGCATAACCACATATTTATATTCACCATCTGCACTCCTAAATTGGTTATCCTTCGATTACATTATCAAAAAATCCCTTCTATGCACAAAAGTGAACAGGGCGGCACAATAATAGACGTTTACCATTTTAAATAATTCCACCATTCCTTGTGTTTTGGTTGTTATTATTATTATTACTATTATTATTATTATCATCATCACCATTGTTAATTGTCGTCCTCTGTGGTGTAGTGGTTACCGTGCTAGCCTCTAGTTCCCAAGGTCGCAGTTCAAACTCGGCGGAGGGCAATAGATTTTTTTCGGGCGTAAAAATCCTTAGCATGGCTTCCTTTGGAAGCGAATAAAGCCGGTGGTCCCGTGTCGTAGATTTACAGCACGTAAAACAACCTTAAGACTTATAACGAGGCCTCTGAGTAAAATAACCGGTCTTTCAGGCCCAATATAGAATGGGACGCTAAGGACACAGCAGTTAAAGAGGTTCATAATTAAAACTCAGTTTAATTTAATTTGCCGTTGCAAATCATGAAATTTCCATTTGTTACTATTTTCCATTATTTCATTAGCCGATTAGCAAGAGATTTGAACCCATATAAAATACGAAATATCATGATGAACAGAATTCAATAATAATAATAATAATAATAATAATAATAATAATAATAATAATAATAATAATAATAATCTATGCTATGGACATAATAAACGAATGAACTCAAGCAGGCTCACAAAACAAATATGAAATTCTACGAAAATAGAAGTAAAGCACAAGCAGGTATTATAAAGTGGTTGGTGAAGTAAAAAATATACAATTGGCAGGAATTACGCAAGAAGTTATCCTAAACAGAGATATCTTTAGAATCAAAGTACATAAGTGGCAAGTTGACCAAGAGTACAAACTAAAGAAAAACACTGGAACAATGTGGACAAGCGAGAGAAAGAAAGACCACGGTCAAAGAATGAGAGAGCTAATTAATTCAAAGGAAAACAATCTGGGCTCATTCGCAATCAAAATAATAATAATAATAAGAAGAAGAAGAAGTTATAATAAGTGAAGTAGTCTAACAAGCAGCCAGCATTGCCCCACCTCAGACATTGAAGAATCAGGGTCCAATGGCAATTTTGTCATATAAATATCAAAACGCGACGTTTAAACAGACCCCTGCAGGCGTGTATAAATAACACGTGAAACTTTAAAGCTTTATTTTCTTATACTTTTGCCTCTTAAAATGTTCCTCGTAATATCATTTTTCTTCAACTTCCTTAAAAAGTTCAGTAGCTACCTACGTGCTTTGAGGGTGGATGAAGAGGTCTAAAGAGCCCTTTCTTGATGGAATGTATGCATTTGGACTTAGGGTTTTTACAGTTTAATACACGTCTATTTTTGGAAAATTAAAAGTATTGCATATTTTGTTATTTTTCCAGGAAAATGCAAATTTTGTATAAAAGTTAAGCTATGACTGTAATGAAGTATATTCGGAAAACAATACGCAAAGTTCAAAAGTTTAAAAGTTTTCGAGTTTGTATCACAATGGACACTTAGCACATTACTTAGCCCTTTTTTCCTTTCTTTTCATTTTCTTGGAGTGTTGGATACATAGGGTCACAAGAATTAATGTTCTATTATAATTGTTTTAAACAAATCTGTGATAAAGTTTGCAACTAAACGACTTGAAATTTGTAGAATTTAACAATTTCTATACCGGTTTCAATGACACATTAAGCGTTTGTAGAGAAATCAGAGTCTTGTAAATTAAATGTCACCATCAGAGCTCATAACAGAAAGTAAATTATGTAAGTTACGCGAAAATAAACCTCGCAAACTGTACACAACATTCCTACATCTGCGGCTAAATTAATACTTTGCGATAGGTACAGCAGATTTTTACGTAACAGCTGTTATCAAATGATCCAGCACAAATACATAGTAATCACTGACTGATAAAGGCCATATTCTGTTCGTTAAGCGTCACTTGACTTACAAAATAGCAGCGTGAAGTAGCAAAGCATTCTTTCCATTATCTACTTGAAAATATGTAATGACGTTTATACACAATCTGAAAATTGAACTTCCCCTGCTATAAAAGAGCATACCTAACCACTTCACTCTTAGGGATGTTGAACTTTAGAGCAGAGATCTTCGTGTCTGTTTTATTTTACGTTGCTTGATGAGATAACCACCGCGTTTTCTATCAACGTCGCTGTCAAGGACAGACGTGCGAATAGACTCCGAGAGCAAACATTGCATCGCTTGGACTTGGACCTTCACTGGACTACTACAGAAGTGTGCGGAAAACGCCCACTGTAAGTACCTCAAAGGACTTGTTCCTTTTAAACATTGTGGGATTTTCATTAATGTTTTAGTTTGTGCGGCACTAGCTATAATTTTATATTGTATAAATTTACATGGACTAAATCACAATGAGGTTTTTATTTAAAAATCAGCGTGCTGAAGCAAAATGCTTGCCATTTTGAAGTAGGTAAAAGTTTTGTTATTGTATTGCAGAAAGTTGGCTGCGCTGCTTAATGTTTTATCCGTAGAGCTTTCCTCTACTGCAAGCCTTCGAGCATTTGCAAGCGATGAGACACTCTCTTCACTAGCCAACAAGTTTATATGTTGTGAGCGTTGTTTAAAGTAAATAAAGTGATTTTATATAATCTCGACGAGCTGAATTCAAAATTTCAATCCGTTTACTTCTATCACGTCATATTTTTGCAAAATAGCTTTAAATGTATTGTATAATTACGCAAATTACAAACTTTTTCATTTCAAATGCCAAAAAAAAACACTTAAAAACACAACTTGCCTGAAATTATGTGTGTGGTTGTATTTACACGAACTGGAGTGTTTTGCTTTGTTTTATTCTTGTTTATTTCACCATTAGTTGTATAAATTAGCACAGTGTAACACACAAAAAATCTTATGTGATAGTCACATGACTTTCTCTACCCTCTATCGTTTATTATGGAAACAAACTATTCTTACTCCAGTTTATTTTTCTATTACATTTTAATCCAAATAAACCTTTGCAGAAATAGCTACATTACACATTCCGTTATAGATACAACGGGAACAGCGATAGTCAAATGTTTAAGAACTAGACGCTATATGCTGGCCTTAAAATGCCATACTGTATCCATGCAATTGCTATAAAAATAATGTTAAAAGGACTAGAATGGCCAAGAAATGAACAATTCGAACCTTTAATAACGGATATCTCAGAAACGGCTTTTGCCACAAGAAAAAGTCATTTAAATAAATTGTGTTTTTTAAATAGATGTGTAGTACGTTTTCGTCTATCGCTTAACATTTACTAGTTATACAAGGTTATACAAAATTCCCTCTGAATGAAGACTTCACAGGCTATTCCCAGAAAGTTCAAAATATACATTTTTTAATACTATATGTATAATACATATTTGCTTGAAGCAGTATCCTGCCTTATTTAAAATATTTACAAACTGTTTCATTACACCAAATTCAATGTGCACAACTTTAGAAGGACTCAAGGCTTTGGTGCACAATATTTTAGAATCAACTCCCAAATTTTGTGGGCGTGCCCAGTCCAGAAATCAACTAGTGCCTTGCTATCCCACAGACAAAGAAAACATGGAAATTTGGTAAAACCAAATTGTTGATCCAGCAGCACCGTAAGAACTTTAAAATAAAAAATTAAAAAAAAATCTTGCCAGTTATACTCCTGTAGTTTAGTTATAGTTTGAAGTTCCCATATGAATCTTTAAGGATCGCTGATTAAGCAACGCGCACTGAACCAAAAATGTTTCTGATATGAAGAAATCTTCTCTTGAAGCATAAATAAACAATCTCCATTCACTTGTGTCATAGTTTGGAAGTCCAAGTTTTAGCACAAGTCCTTTCACATTACTGTAATATAAAGATGGCCATCTTCGGAGAAAAGGAATGTAAAATATATTTCGCGTTGCTGGTAATAAGATGTTTCTGACAGCAGTTCTTTATCTTGGAGTCTAGAACCTAAAACTCAGCTAAATCTTTAAGGAGGGCAAGACTAAGTCATTTAATTCACTCTGGTTAAAACGCCCATGTTCTACAGCAGAAGATTCTGGTAGACGATCACAACTTGGTATTTATGTTCAGTACCTTCTAAGATGCAACACGAAGATTTTCAAGAAAATACCCCATCAGAAACTACCCTTCACATTGAACATTTTTAGAAATTTTTTATTTTCTAAAAATGGCTCTTAAGATTGTGATTAAAATACCTAATATTAATGATATTTACATGACGAATAAAGTGTCTTGAGTTTTCTGGGAATAGCCTTTGAAATCCTCTTCATTCAGAAGGAACTTTGTATAATCTTGTGTAACTAGTAAACGTTGAGCTATAGAAGAAAGCGTACTACATAAGAAATGCAGATCTCTTTAAATTTTATGGCAGCATAGCGTCCAGTTCTTAAACATTCGACTATCGCTGCTTCCTTTGTAGGTATCTATAACGAAATGCATAATGTAGCAATTTCTACAAAGGTTTATTTGGATTAAAGTGAAGTACATAGAAAAATAACCTTTGGTAAGAATAGTTTCACCCACTAATAAACGATAGAGGGTAGAGAAAGCCATGTGGATGTAACACATCAGATTTTTACAGATGTGCTGTCAGTAGGCACTTTACAGATCGACTGGTATTAGATAGATAATCCAAGCCAACCAAGCGAGGTGACTCCGCGGTAATGTGTGAGACTCGCATATGGGAAGTCCCAGGTTCGATTCCCGTTAACCGCACACCCTACCCTTGGGTTTTTCGTGGTTTCTCCTGCGGACGGTAGGCGAATGCTGAGTGGTTTCTCATCTACTACGACTTCTTTTTCATTCCGTTTTCTACTCATATTTCAGGTGTGCTTCTATGTTTCGTGATGTAGAGCGGTACCGGACAGATAGCGCGGATGCTTGCTCAAAGCAAAAAGGACCTTAGATGAGCTGCCTGGATGAATAGGTCGTTCATCACCTCTCTGGTCAGCTCCAAAATAGGGACGGGTCTTTCAGCCAGGAATTGTTTGGGACCTATGAGCGTCTCTGTGGACTATCTCCCGGCGGTCTGTAGCCTCCTGACGTTACTTCACTTCATTCCTTCCTCCTGAAGGGTCATAACCGCTGAATATATAAATCCCCCATAGGTAGTATACCCTATGCCTGTTGCTATAATCTCAGTAAATTCAGCACAAATTCAGCAGTAAATTCAGCACAGCTTGAAGTCCTTTCATTGTTGCTTTGAAGTCCCTGTCTCTAGAAAATTTATCTTTCCAGGACTCGATGAAGAAGTTAGTGTCTTCTACTATTCTGCTAATAATGTCATCAGTAAAAAATCACTTCCAAATTTCAAGTGGAGTTTCCAGTTGTTTTACAGCAGGCCTTACTTACACTAGGAAGATAGACTATTATATTTTCTGATCTGATTCTATATTTTTAGTACATATTTATTCCATTTGAAACCTAATCTTTTCCGACTGTTTTTGAAATTGTCATTAGAGTCCTCAACATTAGACATCTCTTGTTCAAATCAGAGTTCTAAATTTTTTCTTCTACCTCATCTACAATTTCTTCACGTTCATCATAATAGTCACTTTCTTGGTCATTCTCCACCAAAGCTTCTGCAATGAACTTTCAGATTCTTTCAGACTCTCTCTCTCATAAGGATCATTTCTACAAAAAATAAGTTAGGAGGCACCAAACACACATTTATTTTGTGCTTGCACTGTGTTTCACTCTCTTACTTAGTGCAATCAGCTAACTCAGCAGCTTTCACCTTATATTCTTCAAAGTTATTTCATCTTGTTCCTATGAAGCTTGTTAGCACAGTGGCCATGAGTTGCAAGAGGGCCTCCACCAAAATATTAAAAGATAGATCTTTTTTATTTTAATCTACTCAAAATTAACATTTTTAAAGATTTTTTTTTTTTTTTTTTTTTTTTTGTTATAGTGTTGGCCCATAGGGGTGTGCTTCCTAGATAGCCTGTGCATAAATACTACGCTGTGAATAAAAGATCTGCTTGACGCCACTTCAAAAAAGGAACAGTTTCCAGTTACCATAACTATAGGCAGTACTAAACTATCATAAGCACATCTGCAAAAATATAGCTCATAAAAATAAAAGATTTTTTCCATATGAACCTTGTAACCAAGTAATACAAAAATTTAGTTAAAGCATTTAATCCTTAGAAGCATATTTTTAAATAATTTAAATACTGCATCCCCAAATTATTAAAATTTGATTTTACATGCTGTAAAGGCTATCTATCATTTTCTCAGAAACCTTTAGGTTGTACATATTTTATGCACTTCAATTCCAATGCTGCGCAAATGAGTTACTTCTTGGTTCTGACTCTAGGGCAGATTATGTAAGAAATGAATGAACCATATCTTCCCATTAATAGTTCTAGAATGTGTTTTGAAGTCATTCTATATCATTAAATGTTAATCATTCTATCTTGTCCAACATTGAGGTATACTGTCAACTTAAACTTGACCATGTATTGCTGGTATCAATGGAATTTGCATATTATCAATGGGAACAGCAGAATAAATTTTCTTATACCTACAGCAAAAAGTTACAACCATATTGATATTCCTACAAGGAGAATTTTAAGCATAAGATAAGATAAGATAGGTACTTTATTCATTCTTTAAATATACAGATTTCAAGGCCAGATTTAATCTCAATTTATATATATACAGAGTATATCTAGTATGATACTGCTCTACTAATAAATTCTTCCAGCCTATAAAATTTGTTTGCTATTGAATACTTTTTATCACCTTTATAATGAGTTCTGTTTTATTAATCCCTTTTACTTCTTCGGATAACTTATTATGGAGTTCTTTTTCTATGGTTTTTACACAATGTTTGTTAATGTACCCCTAAGTATGGATCTGAAGTAATCATCATTGATTTTAAGCTATCCTCACTGAAAGGATATAGAACATTTGTGGTAAAAATATATTTCTCAAATCTCACTTTCTTTGTTCATAAAATGTGCCCAAACTAAAGTTCACACTTTCTGCAAAATATACATAGAATTCTTGTTTATACATCAAATATGATTAACAGTCTATATTATAGATACACTTGCTCTAAAAGCCCACAAAGAATTTCAACTTACCATCTCAAATACAAAAGCAGGCATTTGCACCTAAAACATTATCATATTAAACATAAACTGCGTACAGTTTAAATTATGAGCAGATTGTTTTACTTCCCCCCCATCCAATTCCTGTACAAAGAGTGCCAAAGAAAATCTCACTGCGCCTCGCGTCTACATCACATTATTTATCATTGTACGTGGCCTTGCGAAGCCATGGCCATTTCATTGGTTGCTTTAGGCCATGGTGCAAGGATGCGCCAGTCCTTCTGCTAAGTAGTGGCACCAATAACCGCAAAAAAGGTTACAAAATGGCGTAGAAATGAAATATATGTTTACGCTCTTGATCGTATTGGCTAGAAGAAAAAGAGTTAGAGTGAGAGCATTCAGTTTGACATACAGACCTCTTATCATGATAGGTAGCACATACCTTATCGGCTAGTACAGGACACACCTTTGAAAGGGTTAAAACCTAAGGGGAAAACTTGATGAGCACCCAAGTTAGCGAAATGTAGAATGTGCAGAGTGAGAAAATTTTCAAATTAAAGCTTCAATGCTATTTATTAAATACATAGCAATACTTCATAACCGAAAAAAACAGAACTGTATTCTCACAGTGTGCTGCATAGAAGCAAATATAACTAAATAATAACTAAATAAAGCATGTTTTCCCTCTAATTCAAACTACAATATACCTTTACTAATATATTGCTGATCACAGAAGTACAACAGGATTATGGACAAAAATATAACCCAATTTTATTGTTATAATATGTATGTCATATTTGGTAAACCATATACATATACACATTTATCTCTAGTTTGTAAACATGTTCGGTCAATTATAACAAAACAGTAATTTGCATTTAGTAACGAATATCATCCTCTGCAGTTGTTTTATGGGGAGTGCCCACTTTCTGACGAGTATGTAAGCTGTCTTCCCCAATTTCCTAAAAATTTTTATCCAGTAATTTACTATAAAAACACTTTTATGCACTGCCATTGCAATTGCTGTAACAGTGCGACCAGCCTCCCACATACCCACGATACGTCCACAAGTAATTTCGCTAGCATATGGCATGACTGGATCTGAGACAATAAACATGTTTTGGTTTCAATAACACCAGAAAAAGCAAAAGCATTAACCTCCCCTCTTTTCCCCCTTATTGCTGCTTATCAAGCCACCATGCTTTGTGATAGGTAAGGTGAAGGACACGCCTCAAAGGATCCCAAAAAACTATACAAAATCCTCTGAAGATTTTCTTTGGTGCTATTTGTACAAGTCCCATTAAAAGCTCTACAGATTATGGAACATGTAAGTAATTACCCTCTTAAAAGTATTGCTGATAATGGCTTATCAACTGTTCCCTTGTCATTCAAATGAAATAGATACATACCAATGATACTTTGGTAACGTTTAGATAAAGGTGGTAATCCAGATCCAAGCATTTGCAAAAGATACAAGTTAAATGTTTTGTTTTTTAGTTATATAACTTTCTATATGTCCATGATTAATTCATACTGATATTATCATCGTATAAGAACAGGATATTATGAAGAATATTCCAATCAGACATGAAATATTTATAAGCAAACGTGAAAATCACTAAAATGTTTTAATTAAACTAGAACATCTTTATATTTTTTATTAATGAATATATGTTTTCTTCAAAATTTGTGTAAGTTAAAGCTTTATCTTTTTCCATTTTAAAATTGTATAATACATCAAATTTACTTTAAAATGTACCAATAATTTTACACAGCATCAGACTATTAAAATCCCAACTGCTTTTGTCATAGAAGCCATTTTTATAATTTTTTTCTCTTCTTTCCAGGAAAACCATGTTACAAAATATGTCACTCGCTGACTGGATTATTGTCATCATAACAATTATTGCTATCTTATACTGGTATGGTACAAGAACATATAATCGTTTTGTGGACATTTGTGTACCATACATGAAGCCCTTACCATTCATTGGTAATGTGGCACCAATGATGTTTCAAACAATGGCTATTACTGACTTTGTTATGCAAATATATGACAGATTCAAAGGATACAAATTTGGTGGAATGTTTCAATTTGAATTGCCAATATTTTTTCTGAGGGATCCTGAACTGATTAAAATGGTAACTGTTAAAGATTTTGAGCATTTTCTGGACCATCGTCCTTTTGCAACTGAGGATGTAGAACCCATTTTTGGAAAGGGACTCTTTAATCTGACAGGTAAGTATACATATTCATTTGTTTTGTTTTGCCTTTTTTTGTGCTGTTTGAGTTGTTCTACTTTTAATGGAGTAAAATAATCTCTATCCATTCATCTACATTTATCAATTCACTCATGTAAATTTTATATTTATTGTAAATAATACTCAGTTTGTTTGTCTTCTCTGTATATTATTCCTAATTTAACAAATTCCAGTGACACAACCAAGGCATAAAAACTTGGAAACTCACAGCGAATTTCACAATTACACATTAAATTTATATTAATATTAGAAAATTATAGCGCAGTAACTGTAACAGTTTTTGAACAGCTCTTTATTCTTCCCATTCTTTTTGAGGTGCCAAATATAACCAACAATGCCTCCCAATCCTCTTTGACTGCTCATTCCTGGCAAAAAAGAGACTTACTCTTTCCATAAACAGAGAAGATCTAGGAAGCATGCTGACAGTGGAACGAAGGTTTTGCAACTTGTTTAGGGAACAAATTTTGGGAAACAATGAAAGTAACCTTTCCAATGGAGTTGCACAATAAGCTTTAAGCTAATGCGCAGAAGGTTGATAAAACTCCAACAAAAAACCCCAGTCATCTAATCTAATATAACCAAGAATACTTATACCCAAATAAAGAATAAATATTATGTACAACAACTTGAGTACATTCTTCATGATCATCATCATCATCATCTTCTTCTTCTTCTTCTTCTTCTTGTTTCTCTGTTTACCCTCCTCACATGTAGAACTTACACCCCCAGGACTTACAAGTGGTTGCCTGGGGTCAGAGGCCTGTCAAGGAGCAAACACTTTGGATCAGATAGAACATCCAGGATAGGTGATCAGCTCAATGCCTGGTACAAGAGTGAGGAAGTAGATGATATGAAATGATGGTGAAATGGATGAAAGGAAAAGTGATGATGGAGCAGTTGGTGGAATGAATAGTGGGGGAAACCAGAGAACCCAGAGGAAAACCCACCCAGATGCTGCTTTGTACACCACAAATCCCACACATGGGTCCCTGGGATCGAACCCATGCCATCTTAACAATAATAACAATTGCCAATATACTCGATACACAAGTTTTTAGCATAGTCAATTGCAAATGTTTTATATTTACAAAAAGATAACTTAATGCTATATTTACAATTATTTATTGCAACAGGTAAGTTACTAAGTAGCCCTTAATTCCTCTAATTTGTGCAGTAGCTTTTCAACTAAAAATTGGTTGATTAAGGTTTATTTTATTTTTCCTTTGGTGTTTTTATGTCCTCAGGTAACAAGTTGAATAGTCTGGAACCATTTACTATTGGGCCCTTTTCCAGGAACTTTTTGATATAGCCATGTCGATATGTATCATTTTTGCACCTTGTGTTATGCTTGTGAATATCAGATTTATTTTTTATCACATCTGAATTGATTGTAAATAACACTGCCCTACACACATAAAGTGATACAATTGTGAATATGGAATTTGATTTAAAATAGTTTCTACATGAATGTTTGGAATCTATATTATACATTATGATGTATTTTTTTGCAGAAGCAATATTCTTTCAAAGTGTACCTTGGTTGCTGACCCCCATAGCTTAATCCCATATATGAGATGTGGAAATATCACCCCAAAATAAATTTTATTCATTAGGCCTAAGTTATGAAATCTAGAGAAGTATCTTAAAAGGTATATCCCCTTACTGACTTTTTTGCACACATGTTCAATGTGTCTCTCCCAATTTAGATGTTCATCGATACTTAATCCTAGAAACATATTGTTACTACTTTAATTTACAATTTCACAGCCTATCTGAGTGACTAGTTTTCTAGTTTGTCTGTAAGCTACATTCAAACTCATTATTTTAATTTTATGTATATTACAATTTAGATTAAGTGTTTCAAAATATTTCATTATGCAATCTGTATTTTCTTTAACTTGCTGTTCAAGTCCAATGATGCTATTTTCCCAGCATATAAGTGGTATCGTCAGCATATGATATGCACTTAGAATCTTGATGAGAGGTGAGTGGTCTAACCACTCAGCCATGGTGCCACCTAACTTGAGTACATACAAGTTAAAATCATTGATCAAGAAAGTTAGAAAATATATAGAATCAATAAAAGCAAATCGTTTCAAAACAATTTAATAACAAATAAGCTTAATCTAAAACAGGTTCTTACATTATGATGGTAAGATATTTCCTTAAAATTTTAATTTACGTTTCAGAGAATACAATATTAGTTTTGTGCTTAAACCTGGTTTAAGATGCAAGATTTTTAAAAAAGTTAACTGTAAATATTTCTCAAACTTGTACACAATTAAAATCTGAAAGTACAGTATTCTACATAAAAATTGTCAGTCTTTAGAATCTTTGCCATATGAACTATGCTTAAAAGATCTTCCCAAACTGTATTCCAACATTAGTTGTTTGAATTACAGCTTGGAGTGGTTTAAGAATTATTTTATGTTTAAGAACAATAGACAGCATGACCCTAATAGGAGTTCTGCACTAGCAATCCACCTAAAACTGTTAAAAATCTTGCTATAAGCAACTCCTGCCTGCATAAATGCATAAAATTATTAAAGTATCTTAGATATTTTGCATCTAAGTACAGAATGTGGTTAAGTACCTGACACAGTTACCACAATATTTTCAAAGAAATATACAAAGTCATGATATTAGTTAAGCCTAAAAACTGTGGGTTTAAAATTAGTTTTGATTTATTTTTCTTCAGTATTTGAGCTTTTGACTTATCATTATTAGTTCAAGTGTATAAGGTGTATGTTAGTTCAATTAAATTTACCTGTGAAGTATAATTAGAAATTTACTCTGTTGAAATTCTGCTTGCCCCTTATTGAATATTCTCACAGCAGGGCCGTATTTAGAGGGGGGTTTTAGGGTTCAACCCCCCCTGAAACTTCTGATAGCTTTATTTATTTAAATTCATATCAAACTAATATGGGAAAATGTCATTAGATAACCATAGGTCTACTGCTAGTGGCACATTTACAAGAAAACGGGAAATTTAATATTGCCACCTTACATAGGTAAGGTGACCATACATCATGGTTTTCGAAGCAGTCTCAATGTTTTGTGCTGCAATGTAGAATATCTTCATTCTGGTGAGATTTTCCTGTCTCTATAATGTCTCCAAGCAATTTTCTTATCAACGTAACGTATATTTACTATGGAGTAGGTACATGGTAACTGTGTGGGGTACTAAGTTTAGATCTAGTTATGGAAAACCCTCCCCGAAATTTTTTTCTGGGTAGGGGCATGTCTCACTGAACACATATTATGACTGAGGAATGTTTATAAACTAATATCATTTCGGTACTTCCACATATTTTCATGGATTCTATATCCAATTTATATTTTAACTTTGAATTACAATGATATATGTTGCCATGTATAATCCATAATAAATTTTGAAGAAACTGACATAACTGGTGATCATGCTTTAAACAGTTCCAAAAATTTAGAATATTTATGATATTTTCTATGAAGTTTTGTTGATGTTCCTCAAAACTACTCTCTGGATGTTTATGCTTTAAATGTCACACATACTTCTGAAAGCCTTTAAAATGCAATTGCATATGGCAAGGATAGTTAGTTAAAACATATGATTCTAACAGGCATTTTTTAAAATCTTCCAGTTAAAAATTAATTAATGCATTTTCATTTGCATTCAGGTCAGCGATGGCGTGATATGAGATCAACACTAAGTCCTGCATTTACCTCAAGCAAAATGAAAGCTATGTTCTGCCTAATGGATGAGTGTGGATCACAAACTGCAAACTTTCTGAAGAAATGCATTAAAGAATCAAATCTCTCTTCAGTTGGCTGTAAGATTGAAAAAGGTTAACTCAAAAAATAAATAAAGAATCAAAGTTACAATATCCGAAGTGTTACAAACTATTGTTTTTTCATGGCCAATAACACATGCAGTCCAGTGAATTTAAATAAGTTTATCATAGAAATGGAAGAATCTCCAGCAGAGAACCAGCCATGAAAAACCATTAGGTTGTGCACACACATTTCATAGTTTTTTACGTGTGATATACCTTTATTATTTTTACTGTATAATGTGTTTGTTTTTGTTTTTTTTAATTTTTTTTTCACATTCTTCTGTATTTTATTTCAGAGCGTGATATGCTGGTTGTTGAGATGAAAGATTTGTATACAAGATATGCAAATGATGTAATAGCCACAGCAGCTTTTGGAATAAGTGTTGATTCACTCCAGAATCCTACAAATGAATTTTATGAAATGGGAAAAACTGTGACAAACTTCACTGGACTTTCTCAGACCATAAAGTTTTTCTTATTTTTTCTATGTCCTAGCCTTTTGAAGGTAATGTACACTTTATTTTTACTTTCTCTAGTACATACTGTATGTAGGGGAGATGTTGATGTTGAGATTTTACTGGAAATATATGTTTTGAGGCCCCCTGAAATCAAAAAAAGCATTTTTAGTAAAAGGTCTGTGCGTGCGTGCGTGCGTGCGTGCGTGCGTGCGTGCGTGCGTGCGTGCGTGCATGTGTGTTATAATTCAAGAATGAAATTTCAGATGATTATAAACTTGCTATTTAGGTTCAGTATCTTTAGAATATGTAACTATCCTATTCATGGAAGACATTTTGGAATTTTTTAGCTTTAAAAAATAGCTCTAACAATTTTTATTAAAATACCATATTTTAAAGATATTTATATGACAAATAAAATGTATCTCTTGAATTTTCTGGGAATAGCCTGTGAAGTCCTCTTCATTCAGAAGGAATTTTTGTATAATCTTGCATAACTGTAAACATTAAGTGATAGGTACTAACAAAAATATAGACTTCTTTAAAAAACATAGTTTCAAGTAACATCAGTCATTTGCAAGACAGTTGTTATTAATGGTTAGAATTGTTCAATGCTTAGTCATTCTTTTAAAGTCTTGCTGTTTTCAGTTTTCTCGATGTCATGGAAAGAGCTTGGAATTTTAAGGCCAGCATATAGTGTCACTTCTTAAACATTTGACTATCACTATATTCTCTTTATATCTATAATGAAATGTGTAATACAACTATTTCTGGAAAGGTTTATCTTGATTAAAATGAAATAAACAGAAAAATAAACTTTTGCAAGAGTAACTTGTGTACCCACTAATAAGCGATAGTGGGTAGAGAAAGCCATGTGAATGTAACAAATCAGATTTTTCTTATTTTATTATGTTGCACAAAAGGGCTAATATAAGTTAATAGAAGTGTTGCCATTATGTATAAACTTTCTCCCATGAATTATATTGTTATTTAGTAAATTTGCTGTAAATAATATACAAGTCAAGAATAATTTGCATTTGATATATAACACCTATGATCATTAATTTCTTACACACTCTGCCGTCTATTACATTTATGTTTGTGATATGAAAAGCTAACATTTATTTTCTAGGAGTGTCAGCCTTATCATTATAGCTAACATCAATCTTCTCAAAGAGTTTCCCTTCAGGTTCAATATGTCTTCTCAAGAGCAAAGTTGTATACCACTGCACAATCACTGTCCTTCTTCACATGGTTTTTGTTAGCAAATGACCACAGATGGTGTTGAATTTCAACACTATTTCCTTTCCAATACCCTTATCAGTTTTTAATTTGATATGAGAAATAGCATCTGGGAAAAACCACACAGAGAACTGATGCTTAATTTCTGGATCATAGTGGTAAGTCCAGTTCTCATCTCACATTATGATCTCAGAAGCAAAACAAGACTTCATTTCTGAAACTGGTAGAGCATTTCATGAAGCCATTCTATTCCTGTAACCTGCTGAACTTGGTAAGGTTTTGCAACATCCACCACAATGACATCTTCCTGAGTGAGTTCATGTTGTACAACATTTTCATACACTCCATTATCCAGTCTTCAGTGTTGTCTCAGTGCCCTTAAAAGCAGCCAGGGTCACATCACATAATTTTCTTCCAGTGGCATATTTTTCTCAATGAACACCATTAATGCTGTCCCATCCTTTCTTCAAATTTCAGATGTAATTGCTACCTTTTAAGTTCAGGACAGAAAGCACAATATAGGACAGTAAGGGAAGGTGAAACCAAAGGTTGATGTAAGTCTTTCAAGGACTACACTTGTTTGAAACCTACTTAAAATCATAACATTTCATAGCACAAAAACACCTTCTCTATATATTCTGAATGTATTCACTCAAGTGTACAATAATGCTACCCTCTCTGTTGCTGTGGGTCATGTGGTAGAAGAGAAAATCACAGTTCTTCTCCTTTCAGATAGAGGAATAGACTTTCATATGGAATAGTCTTTCTCTTTCTGCTAGTATCAGTCAGTCAGGCTTAGAATATCAGGGTGACCCTTGTATATATTGATGGTGGTGGTGGCAGAGAAACTTTGAGTGGCCTCGTTAGAAGGCCTGCATGTAGGCTCTTGGAACCCTTTGTACCTCTTGACCTGAGCATTTAATCAAATCCAACAGTCCAAATAAAATGATAAAATGGACCGAAATGTCCTTGATATATGCCCTTTGTATATCCTCAGATTCCATGAAAAAGGAGCCTAGAGAGACATATCTATGCATAGCAAATCCTTGGCATTCACATAGTATATGCTGAGAGGTTTCAGATTTACTTCCACATTTCCTACATGGAGGGTCTGGAGTAAATCCCAATATGGATACAAATATCTACAAAAAATGTTGTGGCCTGTGAGAAAACCAACAACTCCTATGAGCTTAGATCTAGTTAAATTCAGGAAACATTCAGTCTGTTTGCTGGGCCCCAAAATAAAATCATAGCCTGCCTGGTGGTAGTTTGTTTACTCCAAATCTCAAGCTGAGCCCTCACAGTAAGCTGGGTTACCTCATACTTGGCATTTTTGGGACAAACACCACAGAGGGGTTTGGTTCCTATTAAATCAAGTCCTGTGTCCCTCTTGGCAAGCATATCCCCCATTTCATTTCCTCTAATACAGCATGCCAGGAAGCCCAAGCAAGAGTAACTGTACAGCTGGCACAGAGTCTATCAAACATACTTTGGTATTGTAGTTTTGTTCACTACAAGGGATTTCAAAGCTGCCAGGCTATCTGAGTAGATATTCACCTCCACCTGTCTGCCCCTGGCAAAGTAAAAATATGCATAACACAGGCATTTATATCAGACTGAAAAATAAATTACCAAAGGCAAGCCTGGGGCCCTCCTGATCCTAGAGCCTCAGGCCCTGCCTCTGAACTGGGAACCATCCGTAAATCATTTCAGGCTCCCAGTCTTAGCAGACATGCTGTCTCTGGGTCCCATTCCTCCCTGGAAAGTACTACCACTGTATAAGATGGACTTAGGATTATACCTAGTTCCCATCAAATCCCCTACCATCAGGATAATAGGACACATCTTCTGAGGTCTAGTTAGAATCCGGAGTGTCCCTTGTAGAGTAACTTGAAACACCACCCCCTACTGTCCAAAGATGTTGTACACTGACCTTTGTGACTTCCTTCACAAACAAGTGTAAAGGAGGAAGGTCCACCAAGATCTCTAATGCGGACTGTGAGGTAGTCCACACCACCCCACTTACCATCAAACATGTCAATTTTTGCAGTGAATCTAGTTTGGCAGCCACTGTCTTCACAAGTGAGGTAGGCCACCAAACCAATGCCACATAGAATATTGAGGTCCTTATTATCGAGGTGTATAGCCATTTGACCACCCTTGGTCATAGCCCCACCTCAGCCCAATGGCTCTCCTACGGGTCCACAAAACATTATGGGTATATTTTTTATACTCCACATGCTTTCTCCAGCTCAGCGCAGCTTCCAGGATAATTCCTAGATACTTAACTGTTCCAGATAGCTTCAATTTCTTCACAAACAGAAGGGGCCAACACTGCCAGTCAGCTCCTGGCAATCCAGCACCCACCAATGCATTCAGTACCCACTTTAGGGTCTTATGGGCTGTAAAGCCACTCCAGAGGCCATCACTACAGACCTCGTAAATAGGGGTGTGACTAGCAATGACAAAGGAGGTCAGATGGAATGACCAGCCTTCCTCTCCTCCTTCAAAGTAAATTATAATCTAACATGAAAGGGTGCATTATTGCAGGCACATCTAGAAAGAACATAACTGTCTCACTGTACCTTCCTAATACCTTTATGAAAATAATTTGTGTAACAGCAACTTGCAGTTTTGTTCACATTATGCCTTTCTTTTGTTTTAGATATTTTGCTGATATAAAAAAAATTTCTTTAAAAGCAACAGTCAAACTGATCTATAGCCTTCTTTAGCCCATTTCATTACATAGCATTTTGGGTACCCCTTGCCTGTTCTGTAAATATTCTACATGTCCTTGCCAAATAATGTCCAGAATTAAAAGTTAAAAATATCTTCAACATCTTTTTCTTTTAGTCAACTCTTCAGTCCGTTACTGTTGCTGCTCTGAATGTTATTTGTTCCAATATTTATAAAAATTTAATTATGCAAGAAAGGGGGAAAAATACTGTTATGAATAATGTTATAGTACAGCAATTTGCCAAGAAAAGTTTTTTAGAAATTTTTATGAAATTTAAAGCTTATTGCTCAGAATGAATCAAGAATACAACTGTTGTTTCTCTTTCATAGCTGTAGCTTCTGATATTGTTTTGATTTCTGTTTTAATTTTAATGACAGAGTTTAAAACAATGATTCACATCTTTACTTAAATTCAGATTTTAACTTCTCTTTTGTATTAATGATATTGTGCTATTGTTTGTCTCTAGGTTGCTGCCATCTTCTGCTAATATTATAAATTCTCTCTTAAGTATATCTTCAGAAAGAAGACTACATTAACAGCTAATCCTTTGTTCAATAACCAGTAAATTCTCCCACGCTGTAAATTTGATTATGTGGAAATACTTTTCTTAATTTTTGGATTTTCATGTATTTCATACTCTTTGGAACAAAATAATGTTTATCAGCCTTTGATTTCTCTATTTGTTTGCTTTTTATATTAGTCAATAGCTGCATTCAGTGGTATGAATGCTTTAGGCGGGTTTTTGTTTTGCAAACAGTATATTTATCCCAAACGTTGCAGTTAAATTTTTAAATATGAATTTTCTTGGTGGGATGCATCTTTTGCATTGTAGTAGCTTTTTAACCTCTTTTGATATTTAATAAAATTATTAGCTATGATTAATATAAAATGTGCAATTGCTTAGTTGTCATCTACATAAGAGTTACTGCAAAAGCAAATACTGAAAAATTTAATAATTATGAGTACCCTCCCTTCAACTGTTCTTATCTGCTGAAATGTGTATGTATAAAATTTTTATTGGTAAAATTTTCAGGTTCTTGGAATTACTTTCCTGAAAGAGAGTATATCAAACTTCTTTCGCCATCTTGTGCATGATACAATGGCAGTAAGAGAAAGAGATGGTATCGTAAGACCAGATATGATACATTTGCTAATGCAGGCTAAGAAAGGAACACTAGAAGATGAGACAAATACTGCAGTTAACTTGAAGAAATCAAAACAAAGTAAGACACATGCTTCCATTTGATTATCAATTTTACTATTAATTCTTAATGAAAATGAAAGTCAATTCATAGTTAGCCAATCAAACAAATTAATCACAGTTTTGTGCCTTCACTATAATCCCAGTATCTTCGGTTCCTTTTAGTGAAATCAATCAATAAAATCAATTAAATCAATCCTATTTTTCTGCTTATAGGCAGACTCTTAACTGCAAACTTCATTTTCTGCATTCTTCTTCTCAGTGAATCAATCAGTCAGTCAGTCATATTAACCAGTCTTTGGAACAAAGACTGATGCCTTTGTTCCTTACTTGGGAACAGTGATGTAGCTAGGTTCTTAGAGGCCCCAGTGCAAAAGGCCCAAATAGGGCCCCTAGCTACAAATGCCAAATGTGAATGCAGGATTTTTAAATCTTATTTATATAGACATTATCCAAAATTAGATTTAACCATACATAAGCAGTTATGCATATTAATACTTGGTTTTCCAAATTTGAAGATCAATGGTATAAAATAATGAGATGTTAGTGGTTTGATTTAGCTTTGTGTATTAAAAAAGTATGCCAATGAGTACTCACTTATAGTTACAATAAGGTCAATGGGATCAGAATAAGTGTTATTTTTGTCTTAGGTCTTACCAAGCTAAACTAACATTATGCTTTTAAAAATAAAAACAACCTGGTCTGTCATGGATCAATTAATTGAATTTTTTATAAAATTAAAATAGCTAAAACTTATCCATCTATGTCACCAGTAGGCATTACTATAATAAACTAAAACAATTTTAAAATGACAACTTAAAGTATGAATAAAAGGAAAGACTAACATTTAACAAAGCTTAAAGTCAAAATTTGCTTAATATCAGGAAAATAATTTATTTATTCAACAGAAAAGCATTATTAAATTTGAAATTTTAAGATTTTCTTTCTTGATTGCATATCGCCAAAGAAATCAATTACTTTGTCAACATTAATCCGTTGATCCCTTTCATTTTATATTGACAATAGAACCAAAGCTTTAAGTTGTTCCTGAACCATAAAACTTCTAAGGTGGTCTATTATCAGTTTTAATTTAGAGAATGGTCTTTCAGCTTTAGCCACTGTAACAGGAAGTAGCAAGCAGTTACAAATATCAAGAAAGGTAGATAGAAATTAAAGAAATATGTTCAATCAAAATTGGATTAGCAAACTGTTTTACATCTGACATATTTTTAATATTCAATCTGAAGGAACTTACATGAGAGCGGCACTGAAGGTTTTTAGAAAATCAAACAAGGATTAGTTTTAAAAAATTTAAATGATTTTATTGTTTTTCAAAACATTCTTCTTTAACATCAATACATTTTTGCATTCAATGAAACTCGTCCTTAAGCAGTGATGCCGCTCTTCCTGAGGCACTTCAGAAACCAGGTTTAATAATGTTTCACTGCTTCATCTGATGATGAGAAAGTGATTCCACATATTTTATCTTTAATTTTTGGAAACAAAAAGAAATTACAAGGTGCTGGGTCAAGGTTGTATGGTGGAGGGTCTATGTTGCTGACCTTTAGGACACCCAGATACTCAGTTATTATTTTTGCTGTATGCGACGATGATTGTCATGATGTAACATTATTTTTCCTTTTGAGCATTTTTCACAAACTTTTTCAAAAATTTGCAGTAAACAGACATTTGTGTACCAATAGGCAGTAATGGTACTTCTATTTTCTAATGCTATAATAACAATATGGTCCGTTTTAGAAAAAAAAAGAAAATAGCAGCCATCTTCTTACTAGCGCTGTGAATTCCTCTGACTTTTGCAGGGTTAGGTTCTGTTCAAAAGACCCATTGAGCCAATTGACTTTTCTTTTCAAGATCATAACAATAAATCCAAGATTCATCATCAGTAATGATATTCCAAACCAAATTTGTAGCGCTACCTTGGAATTCTTCCACAGTTTTTCTGCACCAATCAATGCATTGTGTTTTTGATTTGGAGTCAATTTATGTGGAATTCATCAACAACAAAGTTTTCTCACATCTAACTGTGAGTAAAATGTTTTGGATTTGACACATACCAATGCCCAAAGTCACCTGAATAAATTCATAAGATGTCCGTTGATCTTCTTCAAGCATTGCTCAAATAGCGTAATATTTTCATCAGTAACAGCAGGTCTTGGGCATCCTTCATGAAATTCATCGTTACGAAAAAACTGATCTCTTTTGAATTCGCTGTACCAATTATAAATTGTTGTCTTAGATAGGGCTCCTTTGCCAAATGCATTTCTAAGCCAACCTTCACATTGTTTAAGCACTAATGATGATTTAAAAGCATAAAAAATAAAAAAATTAAGAAAAGTATGGGAAAAGTTACTTGTTAATGAACAAAGGATTATCTATTAATTGTAAACTTCTTCTTCCTGAAGTTATGTTTATGAGAGAATTCATAACATTAGCAGAAAATTGCAGCAACCTAGAGACAAATAGCAGCACAATATCAGTCCAATATAATACAAAAGAGAAGTTAAAATCTGAATTTAAGTAAAGATGTGAATAACTTTTCTTCCCCAGTACTGTACCTTCTGTCTGGATTTATTTATCATTTGTGTCTGGGGATCCTAAGACTTGAAACAATGGGGACCTCTCTGCTTTGTGCCTGCTGCCATCAGATCAGGCTGCTCTTTATTCTGTCTTCTCATCCCTTCCACCTGGAGGTTTGGTAGGCACAATAAAAATTGTATACGTCATGTTTCAACATATAAGAACAATTGTCTTTTATGGAACAGTTGACAGCTAACAGTAAATTATCTTTATTTACATGTAATTGCAAAAAAACAATTATAATTGTTTTTCAAAGTGATATAACATAACATTTCTAGTTAAAACTATTTTACTTGTGATGTACAAACAAAGCTGCACTTTGATCAGCTCTCAAATGATTTATCTTACAGATTGGGATGATGATGACTTAACTGCACAAGCTGTGTTGTTCTTTTTTGCTGGATTTGATACATCATCAGTGCTGCTATGTTACATGTCATATCTTTTGGCCGTGAATCCTGAGTTCCAGACAAAATTACAAGATGAAATAGATGAAACACTTAAAAACAACAATGGCAAAGTTACTTATGAAGCTCTTCATGCCATGAAGTATCTTGATATGGTAGTATCAGGTAAGTTGTATCTTTATTTACTGTAATAGTTAGACAAAAGGAAATTTTATAATCATAAAAATTAGGCATATGTTATGATATATTGCAGTGGCAGATTTTGAACTTGTGAGCTAAGCATGCTGCAGTGGATAATGCTGTTCCAAAATTTTTCTTGAAAGAAACCCATGACTTAGTATAGCCACAAATAAAGAGATAGAAAGGGAAACAAAACAAAGCATATTTTGACCAATTCATACAACCACAAATGCTTATCATAAACTCAGTGTTAAACTTCCTTGCATATCCACTACTTCAGTTGGACAAATTTTGAGTAAGGTTCAGCTCAAGTAATGGAACACATTTATAAACCTTTATACTGTGCAGGTTTATATAAATTTTACTATACATAGATAGTAGGAATAATTATTCTCTTTTCAGTAACAACTGCTTTTACAGGTAATGTTTTATCTTGTTGACCAACAAGACCAACAAGCTTGCTTTTCCTCCCTCCTTCCTTCCTTTCTTTCTTTCTCTCTCTCTTTCTTTCTCTCTGTCTTTCTCTCTCTCCCTCCTTTCCTTCCTCCCTCCCTCCCTTCCTTTATTTCTTTATTCCTGTCTTTTATGAGCTACATCAAAAAGATTATGTTCATACAGTCAGCTCAATAAAGAGAAAATATTTTCATCAGGAAATACATATATAGTATGATAGAAGTTGACATTAACTGTGTTAAATTTACTCAGCAATTGCCTACAACACTACATATCTGAAATTTGAACAAATATTATACTTTAAGAAAGTAATAAATTCACAACCGATTAATACATTTTTAAGTTGAAATATTACAAATTATTTTGAACTGATGGAATTATCATAAAATTACCAAATTAAGGTGTATTTAATTTAAAAATGAAATGTTAATTTAAGAAAATATGGAAAAATCTTCTCACATTTATTAAAACATAGCTTATTATTTAAATAAAGATCAGGCATGTCACTAAAGAATTGATCTCTTTTTATCTTTTCCACATTCCATTATTTTCTGGTTAAAACCTTTTGTTCTCCGATTAATTATTGCTGTTTTCCTTTTGCCAATGTTGATCCACCCCACCCCTTTGATTTGGTATATTAAGTCATGTCAGGGACTTTAACTTGAGAAACAATTGACGGTGTTATTAATCACTGAACTGATTTTATTTGCTCTTACCATAAAACACAGTCATATTTATACTTCAAATCCAGCAAAGGGTAGGGAATGATTATAGTAGAGAGGGATAGTTCCCTTTGCAAGCCAGGAATAAAACCTGGGAAGCCAGAATGCTGACCATTTGACCACAGAGAGAGATTTCTCTCATTTCTCTTATTTACCTCTTCCAAATATTCCTAACTGCAGTCTGATACTTTATATTCATTACATTCTTTTTCCCATTTCTCAAGTTTACTAAATTTTTATGTTGTTTCTTACACACTAGTATTTGAATTTTTTCTCTATTTACATTTAACTCCCATTCTGAACACTAATTATGAGTTTCCTGTAAAAACAATTCCATTTAAAAACTGTAACAGAACTAACTACCAAATTATCTGCAAAAACTAAACCTAGATTTGCAAATTATTTATTACAGGCAGGGGATTATTATTGTATTTTTATGTGTTTTGAAAAAGTGGAACTAACACAGTGAAGCAATCACAAAAAATTAAGAAAGAAAGAGTTGAATACTATACTCTTTTGCTCCATTTACCACATTTTACATGCAGAACATGTTTCGGAGACCCTTCCCCACATCCTCTGCTGTCAAACATTGACTGGCTTTAGATTGGATTCTGGATCTCTGGTTGGTTCTGTGGTGCCCTTGTTCAATGGTGATGAGATCTGCTTCTGACAGTATTTCAAAGTTCAGTAATTGTTTTGGAAACTTTTTCTGGTAAGTGGAGCAAAAGAGTATAGGATCATATCATCTTCATTATTATTACTGTTTATTTTTTATAATAATACCATAATCAATGAGTTGGTGTTCTTGCAGAGACTCTACGGTTATATTCTCCTGCAATTGTTACTGACAGAATCTGCACAAAAGCATACACATTACCTACTGAGCCACCTGTGCAGATAAAACCTGGTGAAGCAGTCTGGATTCCATCCTTTGCAATCCACCGTGATCCTGAGTTTTTTCCTGAACCAGAAAAGTTTGATCCTGAGAGGTTTAGTGATGAAAACAAGCATAATATAAAACCATTTAGTTACTTGCCATTTGGCAGTGGTCCTAGAAACTGCATTGGTAAGTATCAATACACCTAATGCTTACTTAAGTCGCACTGAACTCATTTTTCCCTCTTCTTGGGAGCAAAACATAAAATTGTCTGAAGTACAGAGTTATTCATAAGTCAGTGTCACATTTGGAAAACGTCTTGTGGGTGATGTATGAGGTGTGCCAGTCCAATCATTTACATATGGAAACAGAAACTATCCAAGTTTGTGTCACGTGAAGCGCGCATTTTGTGGTCACGCGGTTGGCCGCTAGGTGGCAGGAGTGTACAAAATGGCATTCACAGGTAACGAGAGAGCCTTTTGTGTGATACAATTTGCGAAAAGAGATTACTGTAACTGTTCATGGCGATTTCGCACTCGTTTTCACAAGGATGCGTCCAGATCGCAGGACCATCAAGAGGTGGTACGAAATGTTCGAGCACACTGGTTGTCTATGACGACCCGAAAGGCCGGGACCGTTAGACGCCACTGTTGCAGGTGTTCGTGAGTTGTTTGCACGCAGCCATCAGAAATCGACAAATCGTGCAAGTCTGCAGCTGGGAATGTCTCAGTCGACTGTGCGGCGGGTTCTTCGCAAGCAACTGAAAGTGAAACCGTACAAACTGGAACTCCTGCAGGCGCTCACTGATGGTGACAAGGAGGTTCGCACACAATTTGCCATCGACATGCAGGCTGCAATGGCAGATGATGATGTTTTTGGTGACAAACTCGTCTTCAGCAGCGAAGCAACGTTTCACTTGTCGGGTAAAGTGAACCGTCACAACTCGCGCTTTTGGGGAACCCAACACCCACATGTAACAATCGAGCATGTGCGCAGCTCCCCAAAGATCAACGTGTTCTGCGCCCTGTCAAAGGAGAAGGCTTGCGGGCCCTTTTTCTTCGCCGAATCCACAGTGACTGGCATCACTTATCTGGACATGTTAGAACAATGGCTTATGCTGCAACTGACAGACAGAGGCGACTTCGTTTTCCAACAGGACGGGGCCCCACCCCACTTCCATCGACTCGTGCGCACGCACCTTAACCAGAACTTACCGTGGCGTTGGATTGGACGAAATGCTGACAATGTCGTCGCATTGTTTCAGTGGCCGCCCCGATCCCCAGACTTAACGCCATGTGTTTTCTTTCTCTTGGGATATGTGAAGGATAGGGTGTTCATTCCACCACTTCCAGCGGACTTGAAGGGCCTCCGAGATCGCATTACAGCAGCAATAGCAACGATCGACCGTGACAAGCTGATGCGGGTGTGAGCGGAATTGGACTATCACCTGGATGTCTCCCGTGTAACCAGAGGCTCACACATTGAACACTTGTAATGTATAGCAAACAAACTTTGAGAAATTGCCTTTCATTTGGTATATCATTCACACTTATATGTCAAGTATTTATTTCATAACAAACTTCCAAAATGTGACATTGACTTATGAATAACCCTGTACATGTATACTTCCTGCCATTCTACATCACCCTTTCTTTTTCATAGCTTAACATATTCAAAGCATATTTTATTGTGTCTATAAATATAATAAACGTAATAAATAGCTCCTGTCTTCTTCAAAAACAAAAGTTCTGCTTACATTATAAATCATAAAATATTAATATAACAACATACATATTCTGAATGCTTTAGTTCCAAATTATAGTTTTGAAAACATTTGAAGACCAGAAAGCACAGTGGGTAATGTTGCAGAAAGGAACTGAAATTAGGTGCAGCAAACTAAATGAGTCCAACACATCCAGAGCGCTATTCTTTTATAACTTACATATTAATCAAAAGTTTTAGCCAAATATTTTTCAGCAGTATGATACAGATTTTTTAACATACATTGACCTATAATAATGAAATAAAAAGTTCCAATTACGGACGTTATAATAATTAAAGTTGCTTCCTGCACTACTAAATTCATTACAACTTTTGTGCATTACATTTTGTTATAGGTAGCCGTTTTGCACTCATGGAGTCCAAAATAGTGATGGTGCACCTGCTGTCACATTTTAATTTTAAGGTAGTATCCAAAACTCCCATACCTATTAAAATAAGCAGAAAAGGTTTCAACCTAACTGTGGATGGTGGAATTTGGTTGGGATTTGAACTAAGAGACTGCTGATATAATCTGTTGTGATCCGCATAAGTTCTTCTAAATATTCAGAATGAGTATTTTTAAATAAATTACTAGTAAATGCTTTTATCTGTTATATAAGATAAGAAAGATACAATATTTTGTAAAATGTTTCTATACAACTAAGATATGACATTTCTGTTTAACAATCTAATGTGTAGTTTTGTTAGTATCTTCATTAGAATTTGTGTTAGCAATAATTCCATTTGTAGATATTGTTTATAACATGCATCTGTGTTGAAAATATGCATTTAAACTTAGAATTCCATTACTAGAATAAGATTTAGGTATAATATTCACCTTTAAAATCTAAAGATAAAAAACCTAACGCTTATACACTCTCTGTATATGTTTACCTTCTCTTCTGTGTAATCATCATAAAAAGAGAATCAAACAGAATTCTCTTGTAGCCTGTACAGTCTAACCTCACTAATAAAATGTTGGTTACTCCAGGTTTTTCATTTCTGCCTAAACGAAAGCACTGATAAGAAACAGCAATGAAAAAAGGTTTAGTAATGCATCACTATCTGTATGATAAAAATAATATAATAATCCTGTGGTACTACAGCCTTGTCCTGCCAACCTGACCGCCAACCTCATGCCCATGTATGCACGGCAGAGGTGGACAGTCATCCAACAGATATGGAGAGGTGATGAGGCCAGCTCAACACATCCCCCAGCCAGAAGTTGGCCATGTCTAGGATAGAACCTCATGATGCTGAGTGAGCACTGGTCTAACACCCAAGATTTAAAATTTGCACCCTCATGGGTGGGATCAAATGCATGCGCATTCCATGTCTGGGAACCAGGGCTCCATGCTCTAGCCTACTATACATGGCACAGGATACTATATGTATGATGTATTACATTAATTATACAAAGAAGAATGTGTCTGTGGAGGCTTTACCTGAAACAAAAACTTGTAAATCATTTATTTCATTTAATTTAAGTTTGATTTTGCAGCAAAATCAGTTTTTGTTGAGGAAATTTTACTTTTAATTTATAACTTCTCTTCACATTATTGTGCTACAAAAATATTTTACAAATTGCATACCAGTATTATTACTAATATGTAGCAATAGTTTATTAGTTTGTTATGTAAAAGGTCCATTTTTTATGTGCTGCAAAACATTAGTAACATAGTTACACATTTGATTCATGATCCCAGAATGGATAAAGTTGGTACATATGAGACTATGGACCCAAAGCACTAAAGCTACCAATATTCATCCTAAGGACTGAATGAGTGGAACCCAGAATAAAAGCTACAGCAACACAGATTTATGCAGCTAACCTGGCTTACACTTAACAATTAAGAATAATGGCTCAAGAATAAGCTTGAAGTAAACCCAATTCATAGTTGCACTAGCAGCATAGTCTAGTCTGTGTAATATTCTAATATTAGTAATTATTGTTACAGCAAAAAACAAAAATAAAACGATAAAACAGAGGGAAAGTTACAAGGAATATTTTGGGGATGCCCACATCCTTAGAACCTCCTTCTATCCTTTAAGTATGATCAGTCACTCCAATGGATCATCGCATATCCATGAAATTAGCTTACTAATGCATTAAAGGAAATACAGAGGGATAGGGAAAAGTCTTTAATTCTAGTATCAATGCACATTCGTCACATCGCAAAGCTCTCTCTACTTCTTACTATTCCTTTTGAACAGAAAATGTTATAACTTGTGGCAATTCACCAGAATCCACTGATTAGTATTCCCTAGGGCCTGAGTCCTAATCCATATACCTACCTTGTTGGTTAAATGTAAAAAGTTGTAACTGTATTTGGTGATAATATTGAATAAGATGAAGTTGTACTTATTATTATGAAAGGAAACAACATGAGGGAGCAATGTAAAAACATAAGGACCATTAACCCTTTTGATGTTACTGAAATTAGAATGGTACTTAGGAATGTAAAACAGCAAAAAATAGCCAAAATGCATAGCATAACTAATGAAGTACTTCATACTTAGAAAAAGGATTAGCACCATACCTACACAAATTATTTAATGACTGCTTATGGTAAGGAAGATTTCCCCATTATTGGAAGTAGGCCAATGTAAAATTACTCAGAAAAAGCAAGGACAAAGATCAACTGCAACCAAAATCTTATAGACCAATTTGTCTCCTTAACACAATGGGGAAATATTTGAGTCATTCATTTGTAAAAGAATAACAGAACTTAGGCTAATGATTGGGATGAATGATAGACAATATGGCTTTTGGAAGGGTAGGTCAACAGAGCATGCAATCAACAAACTTATAACAATAGAAGAGTAAAAACCAAAATATGTCTTTAGCATCCAGTTGATACTTCTAGAGCATGGGTGGTCAAAATGCCTTCCTTTCATGAGTCACCAAATATGCAACATGCACTGCATCACTCAGCAGAATGTGAAAAACAATGGGACAGTGGCAGAGAGGGAACGCCGCCTGCGAGCCAAAATGACTCGCGAATCACCTCTGTTCTAGAGCATTTGATAGCCTCTGGTAGCGTCATTTTTTTAAAGATTATATGGCATAAAAATTACCCTGGATGTATACATGAAATGTTGAAGGATTATTTTAAAGACAGAAGCATATATTTAAAAGGTACTAAAGATGCAATTTATAGAGAATTACCAAGGAATGTTGCCAGGTCTCAGTCCTTGGACCATATTTTTGGGACTTGTTTTGGACATTGTTTTGGAAACTGAATTAGATGATTTACAACATGAACCAAATGTAACATAAACCATTGCTTACACTGATGATTTCCAATTTACATCAGAGAGACAGTAGGAAAGAAATTGAAGAATGTTCTAATAAACTAATGGCAAAATTGTAAGTATGATGCAAGCAAACAAATTGTAAATAGCACCTAGTAAATCCAGTTTTGCACTAATAAAAGGAAAAAAATAAGGGATCCTATAATTAAATACAAAAATGCAAATATAAGATGCCAAAAAGAAGCAAAATATATTGGAGTTTATTTGGATGAAAAATTAAATTTTAGGAAATACACCAATTACATTCACAATAAAGCTGAAACAATAATGTAGACCTTAACCAGAATAACACATTCCAAATACACCATACCTTTAAATTGAATTACAAAATACCATAACTGTATATTTTCATCAATTATGTCATATGGGCTAAAAAGATGAATAATGAATAATTTAAAACACTTTAAAGAAAATCTCAAAGGAAGGTGGTATTAAGATATATGGGTACTCTTAATACAACCCTAGCTATGGCATTATTGGTTTTAATAGGAAT
This sequence comes from Deroplatys truncata, assembly GCA_030765065.1. Lineage (NCBI taxonomy): Eukaryota > Metazoa > Arthropoda > Insecta > Mantodea > Mantidae > Deroplatys > Deroplatys truncata. The sequence goes on from CM060986.1 coordinate 140,128,378, forward strand.
AATGCTAATAATTGATTACCTACCAAGTGAAATTAAGAGGAGCAACTTATTAGATAAAGTGGAAGAAACAATAGGAAGAAGAATATTTAAATTTAAGGGAAATCAAGAATACTTTAATGCATGATTGACAGGTTGAGTGGAACATATAGAAGTAGGAAGAAGAAATTATACATGTCTTTATGAATATTGTAGAAAGACTCACCTTAAACATGTACAACCCACAAAAGATTTAATACATTACCTGACTGGGGATCACCCATATAAAATATAGTGCAATAAAATTAAAAATGCTTTAAATCATATATGTAATATATGTCAATTTCCCTAACACCAGAGCATACACTTTTTGAATGCCCAAAAAACAATAATGAAGTAGATAAAGAAGAAGAGTTTTAGAAGGATATCAAATCAGATTTATCACTAGCAGCAATATATATAAACAGCTAGATAATTTAGCAAATACACTCCGCAGACTAGCATGGGAAGAAAGAGTGATTATAGAAATACCAATAGAAAATATAATTATGCCACAAATAGAAATTAAAAGACTGGAAAGATTATTGAAACAACATGTGATGGGGATAGCAGAAGAAGAGCTGTTAGTTACACATACACAAACACAGGCCAGAGAAGAGGGAGAAGAAACTGATGGTGAAATAGAAACATTAAGAAACAAATTTTAATAAAGAAGATAATTGGATGATAAGGAGAAAAAGAGTGTGGAGAGAGAAGGCAGATAAGACCAGTGAGGAGGGATTATGGATTGTGTAATGATTATATGAAAAGAGTATAGAAGTAATAACACAGAAGAAGAATAATAGAAAAGGAGGAGGGAACTAATAAAGATGAGATGGAGGGAGAAGAGAAAAGGGAAAAGGAAACAGATAGAGATATGGAGAGTCGGGAGGAGGAGGGAATGATGCAGCTGAGGGGGATGAACAGTATGCCAGCATTAAGGGAAAGGAGGGACCAGATGGATTGTTGAGAGGAGGATGGGCTATTGAAGCCAGTGGAGATGGAATAGTTGCTGATAGCAGGAGAGGAGGGGGAAAGCATGGAGTTACATACTGAACCTGGGAAGGAGAGGTGAGTGAAAGAGTCAAGTGCAGTGAAAGAGAACCGAAGAAAAAAAATTAAATTGAGTTTTTCTTTATGGACATTCTTTAACCTCTATGGTTCTGGAAATGCTTCTCAGAGGCCTCTTTATCAGGCTTAGGGTTCTTTCACATGCCGTAAATGTACGACACGAGACCACTGGATTTACTTCACTTCCAAAGAAAGCTATGCTAAGGATTTTTACACCCAAAAAAATCCATTGCCCTTTGCCAGGTTTGAACCCGCAACCTTGGGAGAAGTGAAATCATGAGAGGTAAGGAAGGATGGGATAAAATACCCAATAGTGAGAGTGGAATAGTGAAAATTAGTGAAGTTAAAAACAAGTGAAAGGCAATAGTGAGAGTTAAGTACATAAAAAATAGCAGAAAGTGAAGTGGTTAGTGGAAGTTCGAATATTGAAGATAAAAATACTAACTATATATATAGTGATTAAAGATAAAGGTTTAAAATACAGGTTCAAAAATAATTAGGTTGGATATTAGACTAAGTAATCAACAGAATTTTATTAAAGGATATAAATAATTAAACTTATTGACAAATAATGATGCAAAAAAATATTTATAAATTTTAAGATCAAAGTGAGGAATATGTGTTAAAGTTTAGAAATTTAGTGAACAGAATTATTAAAGAACTAGTTAGAACATTTATGAAAAGTTAAGTTTGAAAAGTAATTAGCATTTGTTTAGATAATATCAAACATTTGCAAAGATATAATAATTATAGGTTAATTTTTAATATGCTAATTAATGAGAGTTTAAAGGTTAAATAAAACAAATAAGCTGAGAGAAGAAGTAATAACTATGAAGTATTTGCTAATATGCTTGAGAGTAGAAATAAAAGGAATGAAGGAATAGTAAAATGGGGCTAATAATGATTAAATATTAAGGCTATTACTTAATTCAGTTAATTAAATAATTGAATAAATAAATAGCACCAATTAAAACGGGAAGTTGTAGTGAATATTAAGCATATAAAGGTGAAGTAAAATATTAAATAAATTTACTAAATCCTTAAGAGGGATGTTGGTTGCTAGGATCTAACACTATTGGTTACCAGTAGTAAGAAGTTTAAATTAGGCTAAAATCAAAGCGGAGTAGATGTCAACTGGCAGCCAGTTGGAAGAGCTGCTGGCTTCCAGTAGCAAAGGTAATAGTCTGAAATATTACTAGAATTAACTATTTTAATGTACATATTTTTATTTCATTATTTATTTTAAGAGTACATCTGTACAAAAATGAATAGAAAGAAATTATGTAATAAGTATAAATTAATAAACAACAAACTTGAAACAGGTTTAGGCTACCAAATGCCTAATATAGTATAGATTTATTTTATTTTGTTTTTATTTTATACTTGCAAAATAGAATCAGATTTGAAAAATAAAATATTGCTATGACCAGAATGTTGATGCTCTACATCTGAGTTACCGTAGCGAGATCCAAACTCGCAGTGAATTCCCTAATCTGATTCATGCATCTCGAATACCTTCAGGACGATCTCACTATCTCTTAAATGTCATATATTAACCTTTTCTTATTGGATGATTTTTACTTTCTCTACTACGTATAGTAAGTAGGGGAAGTATTGCATTCCACCCAAAAATTCGATACCGAGATTTCACCGGAAATATATGTTTTGAGACCTCCTGAATCCAAAAAAAAGCATTTTTGAAAACATGTCCGTGTGTGTGTCTGTGAACAGCATAACTCAGAAACGAACAGTCGGATAAACACCAAACTTGATATTTAGGTTCAGTATCTTCCAGAGATGCGACACGAAGGTTTTCAAGAAAATCCCCCCACCCAGATTACCCTTTACATGGAACATTTTTCGAAAATTTTAATTTTCTCAAAAATGGCTCTAACGATTTTGATTAAAATATCATGTTTCAGATTTTTTCATGACAAATGAAATGTAGGGGAAGGTGGGGCAAGAGTGTCATATCGGGTAAGAGTGTCACCCCTCTTTAAGTGCAAAAATATGGGGTTAGTGACTTTGTTACAAGGTTGGGTACACTGAATTAGATGGCGTGTTTGTTGGGCTGTGCGTTACAGCAGCTCTAGAAAAATACTGTGTTTATTGTATAATAAAGTACTTTTTTCATAATTGTGATCTTATATTTCCATGGCAGGAAACCCAATTTATTCCTAGGTAAGGTAGTTTCTGGTATATCTTGGTTATTATGGCTTAACCCCACTTATATGAGAATCCAATTGCACGCGAAGAGTTAGTAGTGTATGCAGCCGCCACTCCATTGTGTCACCAGACTACTTATAATCCTGTGCAGCTGGGGACAAAAGTGTCAGCTGACTCTGGGGCAAGAATGCCAGAGTGACACTCTTACCCCGTACTGTGAACATAGTACAAACAATTCATTGTAACAAAATTTATAACGTTTGCAGTTACAGTGCTGCAGGACAATACATTCCTCCAATGATTATATTTGCGAGAAAAAGAATGAATGGCCAATAAATGAAAGGGACTCCTCCTGGTGCCATGGATGGATAGATCAAGGAGGGTTTCTTGTGTATTTTGATCACTTTATAAGGCACGCGAATGCAAGCCAACAAAATCCACTACTTCTGGCACTAGATGGCCATGGGTCACACAAATCGTTACCATTGTTACTCAGAGCCAGAGAAGCTGGGATTCATCTGCTTACTTTACCACCGCCCAGCAGCCCACATAAAAATATGCTTGAAAGCAAACAAGCTTCTACTAATTGCTCAACTACCACAAAGGTTCTGCTAAAATCAAAGATACAGAAGAAGGAACCAAGGTGTGATACTGCAACGTCACAGAGAACTACTGAAGACCAGAAAAAAAGACGATGTCTACTTTTGCTTAATTTGCCAAGAAGGTTATCAGATCCACCTGATGAGCCAATGATTCAGTGTCAAGAATGTAAAGGAATGTCTCATACAGATTGTACAGACTTTAATGACGTGAAAGGAACCTTTATTTGTGATATTTGTAGGGAATAATGATGTCTCAGTTTGTTCAATGTATGTGACACTCTTACCCCAGTCTATGGGGCAAGAGTGTCAGCTGGCGTTTCTTTATGTAAATCAAAATATCTCAGAATGTTTGGGAGAGTCTGTCTTAATACTTTATCATGTTCTTGTGTAATGATAGCTTATCTAGTATATGGGGGGAAAAATACATATGATGCTGTTTAGAGGAAGAAAATAGTGTTTGAACCTTAACATGGCACTCTTGCCCCACCTTCCCCTATATCTCGAATTTTCTGGGAATGTCTCCAAAAGTATTCTTCATTGTGAACGACTTTTGCATAACTGTAACGCATAAGAGATAGATAAAAGTTTACTACACAAAAAATGTAGATCGCGTTAAAATACACAATTTATGTCATATATATTTTTGTTGTTGAATGAACCATTTTCGAGATATTGCTTGTTATTCCCTTAAATTTTCTCAAATTCGTTATTCAATTTTTTTGTCCTGGTAATGCAAAGAAAATGGAATACTCCACATAGCAACCAGCTCTTAAAATATTTGACTATAGCTTAAAGCCTACCAATTCCCCTTGCATCTACAAGAAAATTAGCAATAAGATTAACATCTCGATTAATTTGAAGCATATGGAGAATAAGCGTTTGTAAAAATAGTTTGTACAAGAGTAGAGAAAGTCATGTGACTGTAACATATCAGATTTTTTATATTTTTCCCTGAGCTGTTGAAAAATTGTAGGAAACTTCAAAATCTAACTTTTCATATTGTTTTGCACATAGAAGATTGAGATTCTTCTGTCATGAGAAATAATAATGGGGGAAGCAGAGACAAAGAATTGAACCAACAAGCTTCAACTGTGGAGACTGAAAATCAAATACCTGCATATTGAAAATATTTGTTCACAAAGAAATTAAATGAATTTTACTAAAACACTAGAAAACATCATTCTTTGTTCTACAAATGCTACAATCTCTATCAGCCAAACCAATGTGCCTCCCTTTGTCGTTGTCTATTGGAAAGTAGCCCTTACTCGGCCATTATCCCTTTCTATGAAAATCTTGTGCACTCTGGCAACGAGATGTGAAGAAGAAGCATATTATGATGACCAAAATACATAATACCAGGTAACTCCATAGCGAAACACAACGAAGGTTTCCAAAACCTGTCAAGTAATGATTAAGGGGCAACTTGAATCTCTGCAAGCGCTTTTATTAAAACTTCCGAGTTTTCAGTTAACGACACTATTGGGATCAATTTATATTTGAGGTAGGTAATTATTTACTTTAGCGCCCGTTGATCGATTTGTTTCAAACCTCTTTTAATATGAACTAAATAATACTTTAAGAATGTTTTGGAGTATCTTTTTTTACGGAAAAGGCTTAGTTAAGCCACAATAAATGTTTGAAAATAGTATTATTACAACGCGCATGCATGACGGCGATCTTATCATACTAAGCATACACGAGAAGACAAAAAACGATCGCAAGGTACTGGGTCCGAACTTGCCTGAGATTTCATTTCATTTACATTTTGTCGGATACGTCAAAAGAAATTGAATAAACAAACATAAAATACATGTCAGATATAAAACTCAATATAAAATTGCAATGCATAAGATTACTATGTATAATTTTACAGCATTACAAATATTAACAATTAACCTAAAAGTGCAGAAATTCATCAACTGAATAGTAAAAATTTGTCTAAGGAAGTCTCGTAAGCATTTCTTGAAACATTGAAAAGGTTTCATGTTCTTTAATTTTACAAGTAATTCATTATACAAGTGCGTGTCTTTGTAGTAAACACTATTCTCAAACAATTTAGAATTATGAGGTGTAATATGTAATTTTGACTTATTCCTCGTATCATATGTCTTGTGAAAGTCTGAATTAATAGCAAGTGTTTCAATGCGCATTTGCGTTTGTACAATAACCTCGAACAAATACGTGCACGGTAGTAGCAAAATGTTTAATTCCTTGAAGTATGGTTTACAGCTAGTGGTATAGGCCAAATTAAGCATGATTCTAATTACTTTTTTTTTAATTTAAATACTGTTATTGCCTCGCTACTAGATCCCCATAGAATTATCCCATATGACAAAAGTGAATGGAAATTTGAGTAATACTCTATCTTAAGCGTATGCTTACTTATTGACTGGCTGAGCATTTTAATTTGGAAACATATCCGACTAAGTCGCTTTACTAATTCATTGGCATGTGCATTCCAGCTTAAATTCTTATCAACCCAAACTCCAAGAAATGTTGCTTTATCAGTATATTCTATAGGTAGCTTCTTCCTCAAATAGTATAAGGGGGCAATATAATTTTTGTTGTTTTCTTATGGAAACCAGCAGCTACGTATTTTTCCTTATTTACTGAGAGAAAATTTTCTTTAAACCAAGAAAGAGTATACGACATTCCAGAACTAATATTTGCTTTTAGCTTCTCTGCGATATTATCAGAAATTAAAATACTAGTTGTAGTCTGCAAATAAAAAGAATTTTATGTTTTTATTCTGGTTGATATCTACAAGATCATTTATATACAGAAGAAAAACGAACATAGGACTTAAAACTAAGCCTTGTGGGACTCCGCATTCAACTTTTAGTTCATTTGATAAAAGGGATTTCACCTCCTTTTGATTATCATCATAATATTATATTTCAACTACTTGCTTTCTATGCGTAAGATATGAGCTAAACCAATTATGAGCTACCCCTCTAGTTTCATATACAAATAATGTTTAAAGAATTTCATGATTCACAGGATCAAAAGCCTTTAATAAATCAAGAAATATGCCAATACAGTACGCAGAGTTGTGTAATTTCTTGTAAATTTCATTCCAAAACTGAATTAATGCTGTAGTAGTTGATTTACCCTTTTGAAATCCGTGTTGAAATGAAGAAAGGATATTAAATTTAGTAATAAAATTTGTCATTATCTTGTAAATAACTTTTTCTAGTACTTTTGAAAAAAAACAGATAGAAGAGAAATTGGTCTAAATTTGTAGCTTCAAATTTTGACGCTTTTTTACTTTCTCTACTACATATAGTAAGTAGGGGAAGTATTGTATTCCACCCAAAAATTCGATACCGAGATTTCACCGGAAATACATGTTTTGAGACCCCCTGAATCCAAAAAAAGATTTTTGGAAACATGTCCGTGTGTGTGTCTGTGAACAGCATAACTCAGAAACGAACAGTCGGATAAACACCAATCTTGATATTTAGGTTCAGTATCTTCCAGAGATGCGACACGAAGGTTTTCAAGAAAATCCTCCCACTCCAGATTATCCTTTACATGGAAGATTTTTCGTAAATGTTAATTTTCTCAAAAATGGCTCTAACGATTTTGATTAAAATATCATATGTTTAAGATATTTTTATGACAAATAAAATGTATATCTTGAATTTTCTGGGAATGTCTCCAAAAGTATTCTTCATTGTGAAAGCTTTTGCATAACTGGTAAACCATAACAAAATTTTACTACCCAAAAAATGTAGATCGCGTTAAAATACACAATTTATGTCATACACATTTTTTTTTTGTTGAGTGAACCATTTTCGAGATATTGCTTGTTATTCCCTTAAATTTTTCAATACTTGTTTTCTCAAATGGGAATCCGTTATTCATTTTTTGTCTTGGATATGCAAAGAGTATTAATCTGTGGCAAAGAGAATGGTGCTGCACCTAGCAACCAGCTATTAAGAGATATGTATGTGCTTAAAGGCTACTGTTTTTCTATATTGCCCTTGTAAACATATTTTCCCCTTACATCTACAAGAAAATTAGCAATAAGATAGAGTCTGCAAATGTTTATCTCGATTAACATGAAGTAGATGGAGAATAAGCGTTTGTAAAAATAGTTTGTACAAGAGTAGAGAAAGTCATGTGAGTGTAACACATCAGATTTTTAAATATTGGTTTCATTTTTCCAGTTTTAAAGCTATCCGGAAAGCAGCCTTTACTCATTGATAAATTAATTTAAAAACTTAATGGCTTTGCAAGAACATTTGAGGGTGATTTTAATAAAAAATTAGAGCAGCCGTCTAACCCATATGATTTTTTATTTTTCATATTTTTAATTATTGATAACAGTTCACTTTCCGTTACTGGCGAGAGAGAAATAGATGTATAGGAATTTTCCCCTGTGGTTGTAGTTTGATGTGTTTTAATCGAACAGCCATTGACTAATGTGTTTACTACTTCCACAAAATAAGTATTAAAGACCTGTGCTATTTGAAAAGGATCTGATATAATTTGATCATTGTGTATTAAATTCAGATTTTGATATTCTTTCTTTTGTACGTGCATTTCCTGATTGATTATATTCCATACAGTCTTTGATTTGTTTTCCGAATTTCCAATTAAATCATCATTATAAACACTTTTGCATTTTTAGTAATTTTATTGTAAATCTGTTTATATTTCTGAAAGTATAAGCTAAAAGAATATTTTGCCTTTAATCCCTTTGCTAACTTACTTAAATATCTCAGCTTGTCACTTTATATGTGTATCCCTTGTGATCCAACTAGCGTTTTTGCTATTTTTTAGTTTGACCCATTTTAGTGACAAGGCAATATTTGCATAATGATTAAATGTGTTTTCAAAACTGACAGTAGTAGCTTTTACATCTTCCTGAGAGAAAACATTTTCCCACTTTATTTAAACAGTATATATTGCAAATAGCGTATATTTTCACTGCTTGTACACCTTTTATACTGGTACATATTGCTTTACCTTTATTTCTTCTGCTTTTTGGCAATTTATTGTAACCGTAAATGTTTGCCCACTTTGATCAGAAATAGCACTATTTATGATTTCTACAGTGTAATCTGTGAAGTAGGAATTTAGTATTAATTGGTCTATCGTAGTTTGAGCTACATTTGAGATTTGAGTAGCAGGGTTACTACTGCTTTCATTCCATAGGTAAGGAGTAATTATGTTAGTTTCTGCTTATTTAAATTCTCTATAAGAAAATTAATATTCAAGTCAACAATTATTAACATGTTTTTTGTTGTTTCTGGAAGAATTCCATAACTGTTTCTAACTTCTCTGTTAATTTCTTAACACAATTACTCGGATTCCTATATATGCATGCAACAATTACTTTCTGCTCCAATAGCTCTATCATACACATTTCAAAGTGTTCATCACATACCAAATCATCGAAATAATTTAACTTTTTTAATTTGACATTGTCTTTCACAAAAATACAAGACCCCTTCCTACATTAATAATACCCAGGGGAAACCCTGCTAAGTTATAAAATTCAATTTCATGATCTTTCAGCCAGTGTTCTGTTAATCTAATAATGTCTACATTATTTAAATTACTGCTAATGAATACTTCCAAATTTACCTTTTTGTTTCCAGCACTTTACATGTTTTGATTGCCTGAAATCTCATATTTACTATTAATTTAACATAAGGGTTCTACAACAGTATTGGATTATGGGTTAAATTGAGGTGTTTTACGTATGAAATCTTTTTTTTTATCCAGAGTAATGCTTGTGTTACGAGGAACGTTTTGATGTGTTAGATGGTGCTGTAACGGTGATGTATAGCTTTCCCACTCTCGCTTTGAAGCGATTGTTCTCATATAGTGGTTTCTGGCGGTTTTTGGAGACGCCACTTTATAGAAATAGTAGTGGCTGAGGTCCTGGAATCCGTCTGCAGTAAGCGGCTTGTTGGCGGCATGATGCCTTATTAACCATAAGCCAGTTTATTTCATTATTTGTTACTGCATATGTTACTGTTACTGCATTCTGCCCAGGATGTCCTGGGTGTTGGTGGACGGAGAGAGGTGGAGTTTGCAGTTGCCGTGTTATTGTAATGTTATTTCCAATAGCCCTAAGTGAGCATTTATTTATTATTAGCAGTACTATTGTACTATTTCGGGCATCTCAACATCGCGGACAAAATGTGATACGTTAATTTGTTTCCTCTTTGTTTTCCCTTTACATGGAGAAGTTATTTGGTTATTTTATTTTTTCAAAACTGGACTAATGATTTTGATTAATATAGCATATGTTTATTTACATAACGAATAAAATACATATGTTGAATATGATAAATTAGTTTCGTCTTTATTCTCAAACCTTTATTCCCGAGCCCGTACAAACCTCTTCTAGTTCAACACATTTCTTACGACTGGCTGCCTCCCCAAAAGCGAATTAGAAGAATGACTAACATTATACACATACCGCAATATTTAAAGTTATTTATTAATGAACATTAAATATTGCATATGTCATTCAATGTCCATTTTTAGTGGTATTGCGTAACGCTTAAAGTAATTAGAAATGGAGCTGATGGGGCCTGAAGAGGTAGCTATTTACCAAGAGTGTCCACAGAATATTTTTGGGTGAGAGTCTTCATACTTTTAAAAAATAACAAACGTTTTAGCGAAACATATCTTTACATTAACACTGAATCACGTGTGGTTGTAGAAACCCTACTAAAACGCGCACCGCCGCTACGCTGGCCTATCCTTGTATCATAATTGAGGGGAAACGGAGGGAGTCATAAACAACGCAGAAAGCACAATTTACGGATTACATTTCCGCCTCATGGCCAATGCATGTGAAACAAACAATAATAAGGTTTACAGATTCTAATCTTAAAGCATCTTGGTGAACATTCCAGATCTTCGTTTCTAGTCCTTTGCCTTGCCACAACACAATAAAACGAAAATGAATTATTACCGTACAACTGCCCATAAATCTGCTGAGAAAACAACCAATGGTTTCACTTTAATACATATTAAAAGTGGTGTTATTAGTTACATTGAACGTCCGGCTAAGAATTCTAAAGCCATAAAGCGACCTTTCACACAAAAATCCAGCAGTAACAAAGAGTACGGTCAGAAATGTGAAGGCCAAGGACGTTACATTTGCGAGTGAGAATGGAATGTGTGGGGAAACAACCACAAACGCACACCGCGCAGGTCGACTCCGACTGGGTGCTGGCAGGCTGTTTTAGCCCGAGTGAATTTCTGCGTACCCACCCTCAATAGGGTTTAACCGCGCAGGTCGACGTACACTGGCTTCCATTTATGCCGTCCCCGCAGCTTTGGGAGACATTCTACTGGCCTTCACAGGTATGTATAACAAGGATGATAAGGTGTATCTGTTTACATTTTCGCGCATGCAGTGGTGTCCTAAGGTGAAGGTGAAGGTGAGGGTGAGGCTGAGGGTGAGGGTGAGGCTGAGGCTGAGGGTGAGGGTGAGGGTGAGGCTGAGAGTGAGGGTGAGGGTCGTCAATGGAGTAGAAACACTCCTCTCCAAAGACAAAGAAGTTTAAGGGACGCCATCTGCCGGGTCTCGCAGTATCGCTCAGCGGCTACTTGTGCCCTCTTTCAAAAAACTCCACAAGTATGACACCTGCGCTGTCCCAAAGCGCTGTGCTTAATTATGTACACAAAACAACCCTTTCTTTCAGATAACTTGTACATTATTATTATTAGTATTATTATTATTATTATTATTATTATTATTATTATTATTATTATTATTATTATTGATAGGCTATCAGTTTGTTCACAATCATAACAGCTATGCAGCAGATGGCATTTCACATATTCGCAGCTATCTGACTAAAATTTTGTGAACACCTAAACACTCACAAATCGCTACTAACGTCAGGTGTGAATAATTTTATACTTAAACTCCAGCATCAATTTACTCTGGCTAATTTATTAATAAACTCAATTCACCCTTCGCACGTATTCAGTTGTATTGCCTACAGTATCACGTACTTTTGGGAATCAGATTACTGTCTAAACCCCAGAGATTTTCGCAAACTTTCTGCATTAAGCATGCAGCACAATGATCTACTCTACTAGAATCGGGAGTACAAAGGGGGGTGAGTGCAGGTTGCGCAGTAACACTGCTCTTAGTCACGTGAACTACCAGCGCAGAGCGAGCGAGACTGAAAAAAGAGACAATGCACAGTCTCTCTCTCTCTTTCTGTGCGATGGCTTATCCCGACCCACCTTCGGGTGTGTTCTTGACTATAAGTACTTACGACTTCGGTCGGTTTTTGCTACGTCGTCGATGAGTGGTTGTGGGTTGAACGTCTGTTTCTGGAAGTGGATATGGAAGCGTTGATCTCAGGGTCGGTACTCGTGGAAATTATCCTTGACTGTGAATGGAAAAGCAGGGCCGTAGGGATGAGTTTGGGATTACAGGTGATTGTCGAAACATTTAAAGAAATATGCACTTTGTTTCTGCAAGATTCACTTTCGTGGTTTCGTCTTCCGCGTCAGCACTTACGCTTTGTTTCCCATCAGGCACACGTTTTGGGTGTAATCTGATCACTAGATATTCACTATTCTCTGCCGTCACTACTTTTTACTTTGCCTCGGCGCTAATTGCCTTCCGGTCGGGTGCTTGACCGTTCTTTAGATTCACAAATTTAAGTGGTGTAATTTCTCTGATTTAGTTCCTTTGCAAATGCTATTAATCGACGCGTACATACATGCACTAATGCCGTACTAAGTTCTTATCAATAAGAAATGGATAACTGAAAATTGCTTTTCTTTATTTCGCACTAACTTCAGCGAATAACTCATGGTAGGACTATAAGGAGTTCAGCTTTTGCTGCTGGTTGGAGTAACTCCTCTGTTACCGGAGATGCCCGCAAGCCATGCGGGGAACCCGGTGACGCCTGAAGCGGCGTTCTCTGGGGTTATAGTCCCCTAGAGATCGAACGAGGGCACTGCGATGGAATGGCAACTGGTCGTATAGTTTTGTAGCCCGGCGCCTAATTTCATCCTCCAGGTATGGAAGAGATGAGGCTTCGTGGAGTAGTCTCACGGGGAAAGCGCGGCATACAGAATAGATGGCTCGAAGGCTTCTATTCTGTACCCGCTGCAGTCGGAGCAGACTGGAGTCTGCGGCCATGCCCCAGATCTCGCAGGCATGGAGCAGGACGGGGATTATAAGTGCTCTGAAAAGACGCAGCTTAAGCGGTATCGGCATCACGGACCCCAGCATGGGGTACAGGGCGGCCGCAGCCGCCATGCCCCGACGCGAGAGGTCCGTGATGTGTCCCCGGAAAGTTAGACGTCTGTCTAGCTGAACACCTAAGTAGGAGATGGAATTTGTCCACTCTATCCTACGTCGGAGGTAGGTAAATGAGGGGAAGTTGGCGGGGAGGCGGCGCTGTGTAAACACAATGGCGTGGCTTTTCTCCGGGTTTATGGACAATCGCCAACGCCTATACCACTCTTGGATGAGGCGGAGGTGTCGCTGAATTGGATTGAAGGCTCTGAGGGGGTGTCTGTCTGTGCAGTATAGCAGCACGTCATCAGCATACTGGACTATATTGACGCGCTGCTGTGTTGGTAAGTCGGCCACATACACGCTAAAGAGCGTAGGGGATAAAACAGAACCTTCGGGGACTCCGCCTCGTATTGGCCTGTGTGTTGATTTGTGCCCCGCAACTGAAGCAGAAAAAGTTCGGTGTCTGAGGTATGAGTGTAACAAGTTATGTAGTGTGGTGATAGTTCTAGCTGAATGGGTTTGTAAAGGAGACCTGCATGCCAGGTCGTGAAGAAGGCCTTCTCGACGTCCAGAGACACCGCGGCAGTAAAAGCCCTGTCCTGGAAACCCAGAGCAGCGGCCTCCACCACTCGCAGCAGCTGTTGTGGCGTCGAATGCCCAGGACGGAACCCAAACTGATGGTCAGGGATGGCATGAATGTCGCCCAAAACAGGGGACAAGCGGGCAAGTACTAGCCTCTCGAAGAATTTCGAGAGGACTGACAGGAGACTGATGTAGCGGTAGTTGGAGGGGTGAACCGGGTCCTTCCCCGGCTTCAAGATGCAGATCACCCTTGCCTCTCTCCACTTTCGTGGGAAGTGACATAGGGCAAGTCACATGTTGAAGACCTTTGTGAGAAAGAGAACGGCTCTGAAGGGAAGGCGGCGGAGCATGACGGCTGTGAGACCGTCAGGTCCCGCCTCCTTTTTGGTGTTGAGACGCTGGAGTGCGCTTTGGACATCGCTGGGTTTGATGATAGCAGGCCGAGCCGCCTCGTCCAGGGGACACCGGACGAATCGACGAACCTCCTGGCGGACGTGCTCGGAAAAGGCGTCGTCCTGAGGGTCGTCTCGGGGCCTCATGGTTCGCTCAAGATAGTCCGCAAACACATTTGATTTGGCTTGGGGTTCATAGGCCAGACCTACGGTGCCTTGGAGCGGGGAGGTGTATTGGCCTCGCCGGTTCCGAAGTCTCTTGGCGATCTGCCACACGTCTGCACTCTCGGGGTTCGTGCGGGTCATGGTGTCCTCCCACGCGCACACCCTGTGCTCGCGAAGGCACACCCCGACCTCTCGGCGCAAGCGCCTCAGAAGCGCTCGATTGTGAGCCTGCGGTGTCGCTGATAGAGTCTGCGGGCTGCCCAGGATCGTCGGATGAGAAGGATAAGTTCTACAGGTAGAACATCTGGGTGTAGGGGCGGAGGGGTGAGAACAGTCAGGTTTTGGGCAGTTTTCACCACGGTGGAAGTGAAGGAAGAGACCGCAGCCTTTAGGGATGGGATGTCGGTGATGCTTGGGTTAGGCGGGATGGAGACGTTGAGGCAATGCCTTACACAGTCCCAGTCAACCTCTCGGTTTTGAACCTTGAGGTCATGGCTGGCAACCCGGGTGTTAACCTCAGCCAACACCGGATTATGATCTGAGTTAAACGTATTGATCGAAATGAGAGACGTATGAAAGGGGAAGTGATTGGTGATCACGAAGTCGATAATAGATGACTGTCCTCGACCTCGTGGATGATGAGTGGGTTGCCAGGGACCCCCTACTCTGAGCTGAGGGTCCGCGTCTACTATGCGAATGATATCATTGCCTCGTGCATCCGGTCGGGGGCCGCAATGGCATTGAAGTCCCCGGTCATGATGACGTCAGGATGAAGGGCTAAAATGGAGAGGTCGTCGTTGGCTACAAACTGCCTCCGAGGAGGATGATATACAGACACCATCAAGACTTCTGTCCCGCCGAGGTCAACAAAAACAGCCCTGGCCTCTAGGGTTTGAATTGGAGGGAGCTGGACGGGTCGGTGGACTACGCTGCTCTTCACGAAGACCGCTGTGCCGCCCCCCCCCCGGACGGCCCACACGGTCTGTCCTGAGGCAGTTGAAGCCCGGTAGGCGGAAGGTGGTATTTGGCTAGATTCACACTGCTTTGGTCCTTCCTATATGACAGAGATCTTGTTGGTCTAGGAGTCAGCTGGGAGATTACATTATGGTTATTTATACAATTTCAGAAAACACCACTTCTTTTGCATGCGGCTAGTTCTAAAATCTCGCCAAATGCAAAAGTAATATTTCTGCCGTGTCACGAAGAAAATTCGACCTGTACTCCCTCCAGGAAAGGAAGTATGACATTTTTTTTTTTTTTTTTTTTTTTTGCAAATGCATTTTCAAAGTTAAAAAAAATATATTTAGCTTCATATAGTTGTTTGGTAATCATCATAACGGACTAAATGCTGCATAGGTTTACTATTAGTCTGTTGTGCGTCAGTCGACTCATAAAATTGTAATTTTATCTTCTATCGCTTAAGATTATGTTAACTCAGATCCTGTTCTAATCTTATCGATGGGTTACATCCTGGACGTCAACCTTTTAAAGCCGATCGTTTGTTGGCATACAATTAATGTTTTAACATGGAGCTGAACGTCCGCATGCTGTTACGTCAGCGATCAAGATAGAATCCACAGTGTTTACATTACTAGAGTTTCTGTCAAGGACGGCTACTGTAGGCTCCTGGCGAAACCTTCTGTAAAAGCATAACCCTTGCACGTTCTTGTTGCTGGAGCGGTTGGTGAGTGGATGTAATAATAAGCTAATGTAATTTAACTATTAACTTATAACACCCAGCACGTGTAGCAATAATCATTAATTTGATATGAAGTGAAAACCATTTACATATGAGGTTAAACCGACGGCGTGTTTTAGCATAATAAATAACATGCACGTGTAAACAATGGGTAGCATATGGTCTTCAGAATGTATGTATGTACTACTCTTGCCAATCCTACAATGATTAACAAAAATAAAATAAGAGAAAACAAGCCTTGTTATGAATAATAATCTGTAAAGCTCTTTATATTGTCAGCACTGCATAACAGGCGAGATCCAGCTGGAAGCTACGTAAGCCCAGCTGCATCAACGCCTGTCAATATATACTGTCAGCAAACGGCTGTAAAATGTTTACGCTTGTTAATTCAAAATATTGTGCACCAAAGTTTAAGACCGCTTACTGATTTTGATGCGCTCACTGTGGTGCGAACCCGCTCAGGAGCTAAAAGAAACTAGTGTCGATAGTCGATTTCTTTTGTGGTTCTAGGGACAGTTGATTGCCTAACATAAAAGTATATAATCGTAGTTACAAATTAGAAATGGAGCCTGTGAAAAAATCTGATGTGTTACACTCACATGACTTTCTCTGCTTTTGTACAAACTATTTTTACAAACGCTTATTCTCCATATGCTTCATGTTAATCGAGATGTTAATCTTATTGCTAACTTTCTTGTAGGTGCAAGGGGAATATGGTAGACTTTAAGCGACAGTCAAATCTTTTAAGAGCTTGTTGCTATGTACAGTATTCCATGCTCTTTGCATGTCCAGTACATAAAAAAATGAATAACGAATTCCCATTTGAGAAAAAGTATAAGTATTGGAAAATTTAAGGGAATAACAAGCAATATCTCGAAAATCGTTCACTCAATAAAAAATATATTACATAAATTGTGTATTTTAACGCGATCTACATTTTCTGTGTAGTAAAATTTTGTCTATCTCTTATGGTTTACCAGTTATGCAAAAGTCGTTCACAATGCAAAATACTTTTGGAGACATTCCCAGAAAATTCGAGATATACATTTCATTTGTCATGAAAATATCTTAAACATATGATATTTTAATCAAAATCGTTAGAACCATTTTTGAGAAAATTAAAAATTTCGAAAAATGTTCCATGTAAAGGGTAATTTGGGGTGGGGGGATTTTCTTGAAAACCTTCCTGTCGCATCTCTGGAAGATACTGAATCTAAATAGCAAGTTTGGTGTTTATCCGACTGTTCGTTGCTGAGTTATGCTGTTCACAGACACACACAGATACACACATGGACATGTTTCCAAAAATGCTTTTTACTTTCTCTACTACGTATAGTAAGTAGGGGAAGTATTGCATTCCACCCAAATATTCGATACCGAGATTTCACCGGAATTACATGTTTTGAGACCTCCTGAATCCAAAAAAAGCATTTTTGGAAACATGTCCGTGTGTGTGTCTGTGTGTGTGTGTGTGTGTGTCTGTGTGTCTGTGAACAGCATAACTCAAAAACGAACAGTCGGATAAACACCAAACTTGGTATTTAGGTTCAGTATCTTCCAGAGATGCGACACGGACGTTTTCAAGAAAATCCCCCCCCCAGACTACCCTTTACATGGAAGATTTTACGAAAATTTTAATTTTCTCAAAAATGGCTCTAAGGATTTTGATGAAAATATCATATGTTTAAGATAATGTCATGAGAAATGAAATGTATATCTCGAATTTTCTGGGAATGTCTCCAAAAGTATTCTTCATTGTGAGCGACTTTTGCATAACTGGTAAACCATAAGAGATAGACAAAATTTTACTACACAGAAAATGTAGATCGCGTTAAAATACACAACTTATGTCATATACATTTCTTTTGTTGAGTGAACTGTTTTCGAGATATTGCTTGTTATTTTCTTAAATTTTCCAATACTTATACTTTTTCTCAAATTCGTTATTCATTTTTTTATGTCCTGGACATGCAAAGAGAATGGAATGCGCCACATAGCAACCAGCGTAAAAATATTTGACTATCGCTTAAAAGCTACCATATTTCCCTTGCATCTACAAGAAAATTACCAATAAGATTGACATCTCGATATCTCGATTAACATGAAGCATATGGAGAATAGGCGTTTGTAAAATTAGATTGTACAAGAGTAGAGAAAGTCATGTGAGTGTAACACATCAGATTTTTTAAATTCAGGGGGTCTCAAAACATATATTTCCGGTGAAATCTCGGTATAGAATTTTTGGGTGGAATACAATACTTCCCCTACTTACTATACGTATTAGAGAAAGTAAAAAGAATGCAGTATGGTCACAACTGACTGATTTAAAACTCATTAGACTGAAACCTTCCACCACTTCCCTTTGTTCAGCTTGGCTCATTGAAAATTTTATGTATCACTCAAAGATGCTATTGCAACAGAGGCACTATGGATAATTCGCAGTGCTGTTGTTCTGTGTACTTTTTCAGCAAAACGCATTACAATAGTAAATGCCCTGATAGCATAATATCGTAATGTTGTAAGTAGCCGATTCGTTAGAGATTTGGGCGATTTATTTGATTAGGGTACTCTAACCTCTTATTTAATTGTCCGACTAGTGACAACACTGTCGGTTTAGATAACCTGTACCTTTCATTATATTGTTTTTTCATGTCATTATATGGGTCACCTCTTTCAAATACAAGAGATCGAATTCCTTCTTCGTTACGCTGATTTAAATAAAATAGCTCATCTTGAGAATATTTTCTCTAACAACTCCGCCATTTCATTCAGATTTAACGCTTGTAAGGTTCTTAATTGGCAGAATATCTCCGTTTAGAGTTTACGGGTGTTGGATATTTATTTGAAATAAATAAATGGGCTAGGGTTGATGCACCAAAGAAATGAATTTACAGGCGTTAATTAGTTACTTTACGGCCGTTAATTACTAACTACGATTTGTGCACCTGGCCCTAGCTTAATTCCTAGCATTTAGGAATAGCGCCGGTTTGGTGGCGCTATAATTTACATTCAAGTGCTTTCACTATACACATCAGGGCTGGTTGCTGCGTTGGCCACATGTAAACAATGCTAAAGAATGTGTCTTGTGTTAGGGTTGCCAATTTGACGGACTTTCCGTCAAAATTAGTGGTTTTTCAAGTTGTACAATGGATAAAAAACGTATTTGACGGATGACGAATTTTTGACGAAAATTATTATGAAAAAAATTTGTCTTTTAAATGATTTTGCTGGTTTTTATTTTTAAAAATCTGTTGCATCTTCTTTGGATCAATTCTTACGCATACAAGTCGTTATTTCTCAGCTTCTCTCAGAATAGTTGCCTGATTCACGGTATTGGCGTTTCCGATAATTTAAGTGGGCCTCAATACTATTTATCAACAGCATTTGTGACTTCTCCTTATGTTACTTTAGTTTACTTATACACGACCTCAGATTTATAATCCGAGTTCAACCAGTGTGAAAAGTGCATACAGTGTATCAGTGAACACAGTACATCGGTAAACTTTTTGCTTAATTCTACTTTTTATTTTTATTGCAAACACGGAGTAGCTTTTATTTTCTTCTATTTCGTTGATTCGACGGGTAAACAAACAGCGGGTGGCATGTTTCAAGTTTTCATTTCAGTTTTATTTCACATGTAAATACGGAGTATATATTGTTTTACTTATTTTGGCGGATTTTGGGTGTTTGTATAACAGGCAAATGAATGTGTTGACAAAACTGCCTGTGTAGTACGTGGTATTGTCTGTTCACTAGCCCATGGGCTATGGCAAGATTGCAATCAGTCAGGAGTTCAGTAAACAGTTTCAGATACATCTGACATACGCCAGAATCCCATTTTAAACGATGTGTGGACAGCATCCATAACACTAGTCTGCATGCTATCTGATGACTGAAAACTAATAAGTGATTCTGGCTCACTTTCTTATGCTGATTTCAGAACTACTTTTAGTTTTGTTCTATCATGTACAGTTTTTTTTCACAATTTCACTTCAAAAATATAGAGATACGAGATACGTATAAGGATATTGCTTCCGCCACTACACATAAAATTGGGCTTGATGAAGCAATTTGTAAGGGCTCTACCACAGGATGGACCCTGCTTCAAGTACCTTTCCAAGAAATTTCCCTTCATTACACAAGACAAATTAAAGGCTGGAATTTTTGTTGGCCCTCAAATAAAGAAATTGATGAAGGATGAAGATTTTGAGAAGACAATGAATGAGAGAGAAATAGAAGCATGGACCGCCTTCCGATCAGTTACTGAAAACTTCTTAGGCAATAACAAAAATCGTAATTACAAGGCTATTGTCGAAACAATGTTGGTAAATTTCAAGAAGATGGGCTGTAACATGAGTGTAAAGGTGCATTTTCTGCATTCACATATCGACTACTTTCCAGAAAATCTGGGACATTATAGTGAAGAGCAGGGTAAACGTTTTCACCAAGATATTAAGGAAATGGAGAGGAGGTAGCAGGGGAGATGGAATGAAACTATGATGGCCGACTACTGTTGGATGTTGAGGAGGGACAGTCATCTTCAAGATCTGCAAGGAAGTCAAAGAAGAGAAAGTTTGAAAAATTAAATCAAACACTTTAGCTTCTTGTTTTGTTAAAATGTAGTCATGAAATAAATTAGGGGAGTTCTTGAGAGTATTCTTTAAATGTTTCTTGAATAAAAACTTAGCTTGTGTAAAATGGTATTTGAATACTTTTCTACGCTCATTAGTAAAATTGTCAAAACATTACTTATTTTGTGTAAAAATCTGACGTGATAGAAAAAAACGGAAGTTATTTCTGGAATCAGCATAAAAACATGATTCAAGAACACCTACTTTTAAGATATCATCTGACAAAAAGTTTGAAAATGCAGACTAGTGTAATAGTGAAAGCTTCCAAAGAGTAATTATTACCTACATCTAAGTCTCTTAAGTATTCAGCAAGTGCGCTAAATGACCAGGAGATTAAATCTGCTTTGCACGTGATTACTTCACTGTGTTGTTGCAATTGTTTTACGGTGGAACCATAGCGTGGGTTATTACATGTTAACAGTATTTTAAAGTTAAAGTAATATCAAATATGTTCTTTGAAAGCTTATACAATAAAATATTAAAACTTAGAGGACTGTGTTTTCCTTTGCAAATATTGTTGGTATATAATAAAAATAATAATAATAATAAAGGGTTTTTTGGCATGACAAAGCATGTCAAGGCAGTTTAGGGATATTCCCTCTTCAGCCTAGGAAAAAGTTTTTGAATAATGGCTTGCAGGCAGTTATCTTCCGCATGTGTCGTTCTTGTCGTGTTTTTTTGTTTTTTTTATATAATATATATATATATTTTTTTTAAATTAGGGGGATTTGTGTGTCTGATTTTTTTTGTTATTATTATTTTTTTTTCCTCTCATGTCACAGAATCTCTGCCTCCGTGATTTGCTGCCCAAGAAGACCGATGTTATATATATTTGCTTGTTTTCTTTTGTCGTTGGCGCGTGTCGTCACCTCTAGCTTTTGTTTTTCCGTTAACTTTTTAGTTTAATTGGTGCGTGCTGTTTTCACTTGCTTAGTAAGTTTTGTAAATGGTGTTCGATTTGGCGTTGCTCATCTAACTGTTTCTTGTCGTATATTAGTGTGATCAGGGGTGGGTTTTTGTCCTTTGATGTTGGTTGGATTGTCTTCATCTGCTGTGCTGTACGTATGAGGTCTCTTCTGTGTTTTCGTGTGTGTGCATTTTCAATGTATTTGAGCATTAGATTTGCAATATGCTTATCAATTGGTTCCGTTCTGGTATATTGGTATAGGCGGTTGGTTTTAAAGTTTGGTAGTAGTTTGAGTGCCGTACGTAGGCATCTCCGTTCGAAAGCTTGCATCTTGGTCATTGTTTCTGTTGAAATAAGTGGCATTGTTGCCACGGCTGCATACGTGAGGTTGGGCCGGATGAGTGCTATGTATAGCTTATGTAATATTCTGGCCGACAGTCCTTGCTTGTTCAGTCTGGCGAGGAAAGTTAGTGTGGAGTGTATTGGCCGTGTTTTCCTAAGGAGTTCATTGTAATGTGAAGTGACTGAGGTTATATTGTATTTTGACTCCTAGGTATTTGACGGTTTTCTCACACTTTACTGTTTGTCTGTTGAAGTGTAGTGTAACATTGGTGTGCTTATGTTTCATTTTCTTTTTGATTAGTATTGCCTGCGTTTTTTGCACATTTATTGCGATACGCCATTTTCTCGTCCAGTCTAGGTATGTTTTCAATTGTTCTTCAAGTGTCGTCCGCGTATTGCGCAAGCTGGATGCTTGGGTGGACGGGTTGTGGAGTGTCAGCTGTGTAGATGATGTACAGGAGGCCGGATATGGCGCTCCCTTGCGGTGTGCCTGCTTCTAAGGTGATGGTCGATGACAGGAAAGCAGCTCGTAGATTTAAAGAAGCGTACAGGTTTTACCGTCCGTATGGCGATACAGATAACGCTACACGTATTACCATTCAGTTGGACCGGTGACACATTCCTGTAAGCGCTCGCGTTATATCGCCTGCCAATGTCGATTCTAAAGCTTCTTGTACACGATCAAGTTTTTGTTAAAATAATGCTTTATAAGACTTTCAAAGAGTTGTTATAACTTTACAGCTTTTTGGCCAAATTACTTCCAATACTTTTAAAGTCTTTGGAAGTCTTGAAAGCAAATAAATGCGTGCTCTAAACGATCAAATGTTTGACAATGATTTGATGGTTTTAGCCAATGAAATGCGACTATTTACAAAGCGTCGCAAAATCTGCAACATGACTGAAAGCGAAAAGTAAACAAAAATGGCTACTTGGGCAAAGGATGTCTCTTTTTTTTTTTTCGAGTGGAGGAGAAAATGATTTAATCACTTACCCCAGCCCCGATGGGAGTCGAGACTGAGAGTGTGGGACTCACCAATAGTCGGCATACCCACTAAAAACTCCTCCATCGGAATGGAAATAAGGAAGAAGGAAGAAAGAGGAATTCTGTGTGATAATGCGGCCGTACCGCTGTTGCACCGGCGTATTCAGGGTAAGGATATATTGGCTGGCCACTAGGGCTTAGCCAGGTGAAGGAGAGGCGCCAGGACGCAAGCATGACCAAGGCCCTACTTGCGCCCTTGGGAATTCAGGGTGAGAAGTAAAGGAAAGTAAGGAGAGATAGTGTGTTGGCTGGCAAGTTCCCAGGATGCCGCCGCTGTAGTTGAGTGCTATGCTGTTCAGTAACGTCTGGGGTGCCTAACGCGACCTCTGGGAGATGCGTCAGGCCAGTCCGGTGGATCGGCGTCTTCTTGCTGAAGCTTCCTAAAGAAGCGGAGTTCATCTTTGACGATGTTTCGTATAGTCACGGTGAGAGTGAGCATGTGTCCATGGAATTCCCGTGATGTCATATGCGTGCTGGTTAGTTATACGAAAACTAGCCATGTTATAAGTCGTGCGTTTTGTGGATTACCACAAGATGAAAGCGAGAGCATATGAAGAAACTGCCGGGCAGATTTCCGAAGTGTACAATATTGCATTAATGTAGTAATGTCCTATATATTTCCATTGTGTTTTTTAATCGCAATCTGATTTCATGGGCTATAATATGCTGTGTAATACTACGTAGAGAGCAATATTTTATTGCAAATTGTTATATAGTGACGCTAATAGTAACTTTCTTTACACGAGATAAATCATCAATGTTCTGAGGAGGTTAAGTTTGGCAAAGAGACAACGTGTAAATACGTTTATGACATTGTCAAGTCTTGCCAGTTCTTGTCAAATATTAGAAAAACATTTGATTATTTTCCTTGTAAACTCCTGAATTGAAAAAAGGGGCTTAACGTAGAAAGCAGCAATGTACTGTACGCACTTTTTCTTGAGCTCTCCGATAGCGTTGTTGCCGTAGACGGGAACAAGGCTTTTCACGTTTTTTACGCAGTCATATCTTAAATTATATCATAGAAAGACGTGAGTTGGACTTTCCGCCATTGTTTTTCCATCACAGCGAATGGTTGAATAAAGGAATATTGTGGGATTATGTTCCTATATTTAACAAATTAACCATTATGATGTAGGTTTATTTTGCTGACGACGAATTAAACCGCACATTAAGCGTGTTATGATGAAATGAGATTGACGTAGAAAACAGCAACAAAATTGGTGTGATGCAGTTAAATGCACAAGTAACATGGAGCATGGACGACGCTGCTCAGTTGTTCCTTTGACAAACCGTGTGCCTTCTTGCCTCGGCCGTTCATAGCACTACAAATTCAGGGCTCGAGAAAAAGTGGGCGAATGGTACAGAGATGAGCGTTACCGATTACTACCGGAAGCTGTAGGTATGCTGTACTTGCTTTTCGTGCGATATTCTCTTCTGTATGCATGAAATCGATTAGCTGGATATGTAAACAGTACATCCACCTTGCCGGATGAACAACCTCGTCCCATGTAAATGAGTGCAGTTGCATTGTTGAAAATATTCCGGTTCGCAATCATTGCACATTATTCGCAGTCATTCCCAGTATAAAAAATTTGATAGCAAAGACATCTGGTGGTTATAAGAGGCATTTTAACACCTCTTAGTATTTAGATAGTTTTGCCTTTGTGGATGTGAAAACTGAAGAAAGGCTTTTCCCTAGCCCTGTCACCTTCGAATGAAAAAGCTGTATAAAACACAGGTGGTAATGAAAATAGGAGTAGCTTCGAAACCCTTTGCAGCCACCTCAGGATCATTTCTTGGGATACGCACCATGCAGTCCTGTGTTCAATTTGAGATGGTGATGAGATTCACTTTCACTATCAACCGTGACCAAAGTAGTAGATGGGATGACACCTCTAACGCTTGGATAATATCTGAGGACTCACAAATAACGCCAGAGACGCTTTGTTTAGATTCCTTCCTGCATCTTTTTATGTTTTGCTAACTTTCTTTTCTTCGCGAAAGAGGTAGAAATCTCTTTTTACTCATTATAAGTATGATTTCACAAAAAAAAAAAACTCAACGAATCGATACAAAACCCAGCCAAGCTCTCAAAAAGCACTATTATATGGTGAACGTATCGGCTAGGTGGAGCTGAATAAACAGTTATGCGACTCCCTTCTACAGGCAGCTGGAAACAGATTCCTTAGAATTGGATTGCCGCGACTGATTAACAATACTCGTGTTATGTTGATAGCAAAAGGATGAATTCGCCGAATCGAACATAGAACAAAAAGAAGTATGTTTTATATAAGTTTACTAATGTATATGTTCACTTAAAATTCACGTAAACACCTTCTTGACGTATCTGGAGAAATTCAAAATTGTTTGAGTAAGCTGAATCCTCCAAGAAGGCCAACATTGAGTGAAAGCAATAAGAAAACAACTGCGGGAGAGGGAAATTCAGCTCCACCTGGTGTGCCTTACCTCAGAAAGGGAAAGGAGCACATATTGTTTAAATAATATACTTCTGGTAATAAATAGGCACTACAATCTAATGAGCTCAGCAGCAATTGACTGGAGGACCGTAATAAAAATGAGATCGCTAATGTATGTCCACTAAGTACAATTCCTGCCAGGACCCAGGACGGAAACACTGGCGACCTTTAGCAAGAATAGCTCTGTTAGTCTCTTTAGTATACTAGTCTATTCTGAATCTTTTCAACCGATAAATCTGCGCTCTGATTTGATCTATTGTAAAGTTTAAATAAATATAGTTTACTGTTCTTATTACAGGAGACTTGCACAGCTCAAGGTCAAACAGCTGCACTTTTGAAACTGTTTGCCTAGGACATGTGATGGCCAATGGTTTGGCCTATGCTCTTGAATCTTTGAACTCGTCTCTTCAGGTTCGCCTGTTAGTGAACTGATGTCAGCAGTTAAATGGGTAAAGTGAACAATTTTAAATAATAGAAGTAAAGATAAGTTTCATGAACGTTTCAAATAAGCCATGGACAAAATAATAAAGATTTTGTTTGTTAACGACACTGTTAATTGCCAAGATCATAACAGCGTCGCCGGTGTGCCGGAATTTCATCCCGCAGTTCTTTCGCATGCTAGTAAATCTATTGACATGCGGCTGTCGCTTTTAAGCACACTTAAAAACCTTGGTCTGAGCCGGATTTCTACCCGCGACCTTGGGATCAGAAAGCCAGCCCCAACCAACTGAGTCCACCCAGACCAGCAGCTACGGATAAGATTGAAGTACTAGATTTGTAACTATGTATTTACACTTTCCAGGAAAAGAAACACGCTAAAGAGATTCTGTGGTCCAGCTGAGCAACATTCATCAGCAAGTGGAGTATTATCGCTTGAGTATTTTGAAGTCCTCAAAGTTATTTTGACAGATTGAAAACACGTTTTGATCAAAAAAGGACTTAAAAAAAGTGGAATCCATGGAGAAAATTCTAACAGAAAAATGTAGCTTTGAAGTTCCCAGTGATCTATCCTGAACTTGATTTAGAGTCATTCAGTGTGGAACTTAAGATGCACAAGAAGAAATTCTGTTATGACACTTCGATGTTTTTAGAGGATTGTCTCCCGATATGAAGTATGATTAATAAAACTGTATAGCAATTTCTACATTTCTTTTTGTAGCTACATTTCTTTTTGCAAATATAAATTTATCAATGGTCAAAATTGAATGTAAAGTAACATAAATTTTCTTGACTTCTGAAAATCACAAGACCACCCCCTCTAATATTTATTACCAGGGCATGCCCATCCTTGATTGCCGAAGCACTGAACAAAATAAATCATGATGTAGTTTACGAAGAAGCTCATGGGCTAGCAACCGATGGATCTTGTCGCAGAACAGATATACTCGCCATTCCAACCAGTTCATCTTCCGGTTTCATCATCAGCCCAGCAGTAAAAACAGAGTCACATGAACAACAACCGGCAGAAGCTCATGCAGAAAAAATTAGGCTATATGAGCTTACAGTTCCACATTACAAGAAGAAATATCACCTTAACTCCATCCAAGTGATTGGACTCGTAGTCAGAGCAAGAGGCACAACACCTCGCCAGCTGGTGAACTTGTGTAGGCAGTTCAGCGTTCATAAAAGCCTGTTAAAAGAAATAGTGGTTGCTGCGGTCAAAGGATCACTTGATTCTAAAAATATCATCTTTATAACAAATATTTCTCTCTTCCTCTCTCCGTATGTTACTTTTAAGTTCTACTTACATTACACAAATTTATTTTCTTTCGTAAATATTTAATTTCATGTAAATTTAAACAATTTGTATTAATATTTTAACACTTGTTCATCATGCTTTGTTACAATGGCAACCCTTGAATTGGAGAAGCTGAAAGATAAATAAATCTTTTGATTATTATTATTATTACAAATTAACAATATTTTCTCTTATAATACCCTTGAAGAGGGGCGTAACCAGAGAAGGCATTTGAAGGGGGTTGAAACAGGCATAACTGAAACACCGGAAGTCAGTCAAACTTTATCCTGTGGGCACTTTTAGAGATTCTTCCATGTGAGGGGGATACCAACTGGATCACTGGACAGGATTGGCTAAATAAAGGATGATGGGTGACCAAAAAACATTTTTAAGTATTTATAGGATCAAAAGGCAAACAGGAGTATACAGAAACTCCCCAGTCAGGACTCATACCTAGTCAATCAGATGTAAATTAAATTGAGTTTTATTTATGGACGCTCTTTAACTGCTGTGGTCCCTTAGCGTCCCATTCTATATTGGGCGTGAAAGACCGGGAATTTTGCTCAGAGGCCTCTGTATGAGGCTGGAGGTTCTTTTACGTGCCGTAAATCTACGACACGGGACCACCGGCTTTACTTCCCTTCCTAAGGAAGCCATGTTAAGGATTTTTACGCCCGAAAAAATCCATTGCCCTCCGCCGGGTTTGGACCCGCGACCTTGGGAACTAGAGGCTAGCATGGTAACCACTACGCCACGGAGGACGACTCAGTTAGATGTGTGAACTACTATTTAGACTGTAGGGATATCCCCTCAGAAGTTCTCTTTTCACTTCACAAGTACAGGAGGTGTTCTGTGACCATTAGTACTGTCTACCTGTGACTAAACGTGTGCAGATAGTAAAATGGGTGGAGCGAGCC
Organism: Deroplatys truncata; assembly: GCA_030765065.1. Classification (NCBI taxonomy): domain Eukaryota; kingdom Metazoa; phylum Arthropoda; class Insecta; order Mantodea; family Mantidae; genus Deroplatys; species Deroplatys truncata. The sequence continues at coordinate 140,156,365 of CM060986.1, forward strand.
ATTTGATAAATGTTGCCAACCACGTATGAAATGATAATTTTCTAAAAGAACAGAATAAATTCCCTGTCTCCCCAATGCTTTAATGTATACAGTATTTTTATTTATCTGTTTATTCACAGTTAGGGTACAGGGTATACAACGAAAGGAACACCTCGCGCACTGCGACCTACTTGAAGTCTATTGTAGCTAACAACCCCAGAAAGAAGGGATGAAGTGAAGGAACCACAGGAGGCTTCAGGACGCATGCAGAGAGTTCACAGGGATGCGCGGAAGTCCCCAACAGCTCTTAACTCGAAGACCCGTACCACTATGGAGTTGCTCAGAGAGAGAGAGGATGAACGACCCGTAGGACCGGACAGCCCCCTAGTGTCCACGGAGAATACTCTTTCCTTGGAACAAGCATCCACTCCTTCTGTATGTCACCTCCTCACGCCACAAAACCTATACATGAGATGGAAACGGAATGAAAGGAAATTGTGGTAAATGAGAAACCACCCTAAGCATTCGTCTACCGACCAAAGAAAACCATGAAAAAGAATCACGGTTACCGCGGAGCCAACTTGCTCAATTTCATTACCAGGTACAACGTGTCATACTAAACCTGTAAGTATAAAAGAATTACAGAAAACAAAAATGAGACTGTAGTGCTTTGAAATTGCTGTTTTAGATATCTTGGGAGGGGCTTAAGCCCCCTGAGCCTCCTTCTGTATATGACCCTGCCTTTGAACACAGTCTGTGAACCTAGGATTACTTTGGCCAAAAGTGAAGAGTATAATAGTTTTCAGTCAGAACTGAAACATTTGCTACAGATATACAAGTCTAAAAATGGAACTATATAGTTTACCACAAATAATAAATTTCTATAACCATTGGGCTATTCTTAACAGTATTATTGTTCTATGGGAATGCACAGTTAAGGTATTAAACTTCTTTAATAATTAATTGTATTCATTCTGAAATTACAGATATGTTTTGAAATATTAATCATATTTCATATAACATGAAAAATGGAAAGAATGTACTTAAAAAACGCTTTTAAAATAAGTTTTCTTGCTTTAGACCTAAGTATGCTATTAAATATTCCATGTTTATTTTTTACAGGGAAATAAAGACTGATACATGCTGCAAAATATGTCATCCTCAGAGTGGATTATTGTGATCATCACAATTATTGCAATACTATACTGGTATGGCACAAAACCATATAATCGCTTTGTGGATATATGTGTTCCATATATGAAGCCAGTACCATTCGTTGGTAGCATGGGTCCAGTATTGTTGCAAACCAAGCCTGTCACTGATTACATTCTGGAAACTTATAAACAATTTAGGGGATACAAGTATTTTGGAATGTTCCACTTTGCAGAGCCAATGTTCTTCCTTAGAGATCCAGAACTGATCAAAAGTATAACAGTGAAAGACTTCGAACATTTTCTTGATCGTCGTTCATTTGAAAGCGACAGTGTAGAACCCATATTTGCTAAAGGGATCTTTAATCTCAAAGGTATGTGTGTACTAATTCATTTTTTCCCTTTTATTTGAATGGTGTTAATTTCTTTAAGAATTTAGCCATTAGTGCAGAATCAACAAGAAGTCTATACTCATAACTGAATAATTTTATTCATTCATTTCTTTAATATGCTCACAATGAACGTTATCTTTTGTGATGCCAGTAATATAGTAATACAACAGTTTTATAGGTAACTCTTTTAGGTATCTGCAAATGTGGCTATCTTAAAGTGTTGACATTTTAATTCGGAGTATATACATTCAATAAACATAGATTTGTGTGCAAATTATATTCCTAACTAAAGGAAAGTTTAGTATCACTTTGATGCCCTTGAACTGCTACTATTCTGTACACAATTAACAAATTTTGCTGAATTCAAGGAACACAGGAGAAGCTTCAGTGGCTTCACCTCTCTGTATATTATGTAGTGCTGCTATATTAAAATTGGGGGCATCATTTCGAACTAAGGGGGTCAGTTGCCCCCCAAGTTATGAGAAATAATTAGGCTACTGGTTATTATTGCTCTACCTAAAGCAAAATTATAAGAACTGTATTTTTAACATAAATATTTAAACTTTAAGAAATAAAAGATGACTTTTTCTTAGCCTAAATGTGTCGTTAAAATTCACATAAAAATTCGGACAACTGCTTAAGGAATCTTGCCCCCTCTCCCAAGCAGAAATTGAAATGATGCTCCTGATTAAAATCCTCAAAATCCAGAACATCTAACAGTAAGAAAAATGGCAAACAAAATCCAAAAACTGCTATGAAATGAATTCTTATGCTAAATAACAACAACAATAATAATAATAACAATAATAATAATAATAATAATAATAATACCAGGTTACAAATTATGTAGACCAATACTCACAATAGTTAATAGATTATGTTATGTTTTTAAATAAAACAGTAGGTAATGTCAATAATTAATTTATAAAGTACATCAATCTATTCAATAGCACCTAAAGCACCTTGTCATTTAAATTACAAAAATATCTGTATGCAAAGTAAAAGCTTTAAAGTAGATCACATATATAACCTGTAAAATTAATAAAATTGTGCATAGGTATGGAAGTTACATAAGCCTGATAAGTTTATATAAGTATACAGGTTAATTTGATTTAGAAATCCTCAGTTTTATATAAAGTTCTCATTATTAAGCATTCCCTTATCCTTTTCTGAAAACATCTCCATTGTACATTCTTAAATTATTGGAGAGTTTGTTATAAGATTGTGCTGCTATGACATATGCACCTTTATTTGATTTAATATTATGACTTTCTTTATGTATGTCCTGTTTAACTTTAAGGTTATAATTATGCTCTTCATTGTTTCTTATGCATGTGTTTAGCCATGATTTAGTTAATTTCTTGTCCAGTTTATATACATATACTTTTGAAGTACATAATTCTACTTAGATGAATTAATGAGTACACTTGCTTTTTGGACACTTAATTAATTGGAGTTATATTCTGGTTATGCACTGATTATGATGCATTACTTTAATGTAAATAATGATTGTAATATGAATATGCATTTTTATGTGACATTGATTTCAGATGTTTATTGATTGTAAATATTGTTGGGAAGTAAATTTATACGACCTTACTGAAACTGTCAATAATAGCGCGCAATAATGCAGAGAGGGGGGCGAGCTGTTTATCATTATTGGAAACGAGGAAGTTACGTAATGTTGGTGCGTTTTTTCGTTGAGAACCTTCTGGAATATTTTCTCCCTAAAGCATATGTATTCATAATTTTCATTGGATATTAAAATAGACGCTAATGTTGGCGCGTTTTATTAGCCAATAGTAGTTCAGTTATAATATTTAGGCGTATCTGGATGCAGGAGTATAAATAGGGTAGGTTAGAGGTAGCTTCATGCTCAGTTCATCAAAATTCTTTGTGCACTACACGTCGTCTTCAGTTCGTCAGTTCGTCAAAATATTTGTATGAGATACGTCGGCTATAGATTCACAAGTTACGAAAATCTAAAGTATTATAAAGTTAATTATACAAAAAGTTGAAGTACGTGGATTAAAAGTTATCAGTAAGAAGTTGTTATAACAGTTTCAGTTTGGCGAGTGTTAAGATCAATGTATAAATGTGATAGTTAACGTGTTCGACAATAAATGTGTAAAACAAATTTCTTCATCAGTGTTATATTTGGATAAAAGATTCCTTTCCGTTTACACACTCTGATTCAAGAGACATGTTCGACTGAGAAATAATAGCTAGCCGGAGGACAGTAAACAAAACTTATAATTCTTTCAAACACTAATACTACCACAAATTGCTAACACTAGATGGAGCTACAAACCGAACAAATGAATGACGTCACAAGATGGCTTCAACGCGTGATGTAAACAAACATTATAAGTAATACCGCAACAAATTGGCTACCACAACGTGGGGCTACAATAATGTTAAATAATATAACATTAATACCGTTATAAATTGGCTCCCATACGTGGGGCAGTTAAAATTATGTAACCAAACAAAACAAAAGCAACACAACATAAGATCTTCAAGTTCTAATAATTTACGTAAAAACATATTACGTAAACATTTGTAATAAAACCGTAACAATTATGATTAGAACTTTATTTATAGTTAAATAAACATTATGAAATTTTGAATAGCTGGTATATTTTATTTTAAGCACCATATGCAAAGAAAAGTAATTTTACTAGATTTTACAATGAAGAGCAAAATCTAATTTCAACTCAATATGCAAAAATATCAAAATCTTTATACAGGATGCTTTAGTATGCTAAATGGAGTTAGGTGCTCTACTGAATATTTTGTACCATGGTATTTGTCATCATCTTAAGGAGAAATGGATTTAAGCATGTGGAGGAAATTCTGAAGTCTAGGCAACACACGTTGCATGCTTTTCTGTACCTCATATTCTTATCAAATTTACTTTTTCACATGGTAGAACAAGTAATGAATTGATGACAGACCCATTTATAGCATTGAAGAGTCAAACAGTATGATGATGTGTGTCTGTTTCACAGAGCTGATACACTTTTACTTTGCATGTGAGAAAGTATGTAACAATACTCATGCCACTGAAAGTTTAAGAAGTGAACCACTTCCAGATAGGCATCATCCATTATGAGTGTTTATTTTTGTTGATTGTGAGAGATTTTTGTTGAAATCAAGAAACAGAAGATCTAGTAACATGAGCAAGGCCAAAATATTCAGCTAAAGAAGCTGTCGAGCCATCAAGAAGAATTAACATGAGGATTATTAGTACACCTGAGTGTTTTAATAAGTATTGAAACATACTCAGTACAACCCAATCAAGCACTTGCCATGTTGTACATATAACGGATGAAATGCAGAGAGTTTTTGTGGGTGCTCTGGGTATACCTGCTACTTGCCACATCCTACATACTCTTCAAATAATATGAAAGGTCTGTCGCGGATGCACTACTGCTTTGTCACATGGTAATGTAAATGAGACAAGATAGCGCACTTTGTTGAGAGTTAATTTAAAATAAGCAATAGATGTTACTCAAACCAGACCCTCCACACATGTAAGTCCATGTTTCTTATGTTGACTTCAGAGGTCACAATTTCCCTAACTATAGGAACATCTCTTATTCCAGGCTTATACTTTCTCTACTACATGGTAAGTAGGAAAAATATTGTATTCCACTAAAAAATTTGATGCCGAGATTTCACTGGAAGTACATATTTTGAGGCCACCCCCCCAAAAAAACGGATTTTTAGAAAAAGGTTTGTGTGTGTGTGACTGTGAAGAGCATAACTCAAAAACAAAGTATCAGATAAATACCAAATTTGGTATTTAAAGTTCAATACCTTCCAAAGATGCAATATGAAGATTTTTGAGATAATCCCCTTACTTACAACTACCCTTTACATGAAAGATTTTTCAAAAGCTTAGTTTCCTCAAAAATGGCTCTAAAGATTTTCATTAAAAGACCATATTTACATGACAATTAACATGTATGTATTGAATTTTCTGGGAATAGTCCTCTTCATTTGGAGGTAATTTTACAGAATCTTGTATAACTGGTAATCATTATGCAAATGAAAATGTAATATACAAAAAATGTAGGTCTCTTTAAAGAACACAATTTATTTCAAATAACTTTTTTTTGTTGCACAAGCCATTTCCAAGTTATCCATCATTGTTCAATACATTGTCATTCCTCTAAAGTCTTGTCAACATTCATTTGTTTTTTGTCACTGTGTGGAAAGAGTGTATAAGGCCAGCGTCCAGTTCTGAAATATTTGGCTATCGTTATTCCCCATGCATTTGTAACAAAATGTGTAATGTAGCTATTTATTCAACAGTTTATCTCGATTACAATAAAGTAGAAGAAAAATCTGATGCGATAGATTCACATGACTTTCTCTACCCTCTATCTTTATAAGTGGTTATACCAACTAGTCTTACTAAAGCTTATTTTTCTATCTATTACATTTTGATTCAAATAAACCTGCATATAAACCTCCATATAAATCATTAACGTTTACTAGTTATACAAGATTGTACAAAATTCCTTCCAAATGAAGAAGACTTCACAGGCTATTCCCAGAAAATTCAAGATATACATTTATTTTTCATGTAAATATTTTTAATATACAGTATTTTAGTCAAAATCATTAGAGCCATTTTTTAGAAAATCAAAATTGTTGAAAATATTCCATATAAAGAGTAGTTGGGGTGAGGAGACACACACAACACTTTTTCTATAAATGTTTCTTTTTGTATTCGGGGACCTCAAACATGCATTTCCCGTGAAATCTCTGTATCAAATTTTTGGGTGGAATGCGATACCTTCTCTACCTACTATGTACCTAGCAGAGAAATTAATAAGCTTTTGTAAGATAAGCTTTTATACCCACTAAAAATGATGTAGAGTGGAGGTCACACAAATATAACACATCAAATCTATTTTTTTCCATGGCTTCACTAAACATCTTGAATACAGTTTGTTTTACTGCATTATTCATATAGTAAGGAAAGCTTTTACACATTTTAGTACCAGAATATCAATTTAGCTTGCAATAACATTTTAATAATGGGTCCTTTTTGTTAAGTTTTATTTTCTCATTAAGCTGAGACATATAACATTCCAATTTGGTGTTCAGCACTTATGTTTCTATTATGAAATTAAATGAAGAAAAATAGAGAGTGGTTTTTACCAATTCTTACAATGCAATTATAATTGGTGCAATGTATACATAAGTATATCTCTTGTAAAATATAGACTCTCATGCTCTTAATTTTACCTCACATGTTTTATTTTAAAAATTCTGATATTAGAATAGGTAATGAGCTGAAACCAAAATAAGTCTGAGATTCATACACAATCATATAACAGATACTGAATAAATGTTTGTGTAACAGCTAGTGGTATGTTTCCATTTATCACTCAGGTCAACGCTGGCGTGACATGAGGTCAACCCTAAGTCCTGCATTCACTTCAAGCAAAATGAAAACCATGTTCCACCTGATGGATGAATGTGGAGCACAAGTAGCAAGCTTTTTGAAGAAATGCCTAAAAGAATCAAAACTGCCTTCAGTAGGCTGTAAGATTGAAAAAGGTTAGTTTAAATCCCTAAAAGTATCTTAAATTCCTAGTTTATCAGTATGTCAGGGTTATTTATAGCTTTCCTTTTGGTATTTTATATTCTTCTGTAATTCCTTTCAGAGGGTGACATATTGGCTGTTGAAATGAAAGACCTGTTTACAAGATACACAAATGATGTAATAGCAACAGCAGCCTTCGGGATTAGTGTTGATTCACTTCAAAATCCAAAAAATGAATTTTATGAAATGGGAAGACATGTTACAAATTTTTCAGGGTTCCGGGCTGTTAAGGTTTTCTTGTTTTTGGCTTTTCCTAAGATTATGAAGGTAATATATATTTATTCACAAAACATGTTGTTTCAGATAGGTAGGTACTTTGTATTTGCAGTGCTCATGCATGAAACAGAATCCATGAAACCAGACATTAAAAATTATTAATAGGAAGTCCAATTTTATATCACATTATTTCATTTTTTTGTAGGATTCAGACTTTGATTTTTATTTTGAGAAAGTAATAGAATATATAGAAGTGGTTGCAAATATACAGTTTCAATCAGCTGCAATCAGCTGACGATGAGGATGTGATTCCTCGAAACTAGTTCTGAGGTATTGAACCTATTTTAGTGAAATTGTATATTTGCAACCACTTCTATATATTATATTTAATCTTTTCACTATGTCTTCTGATTTAAAAGTAATAGAAGCCTGCTTTTACCAAATTTTGCTGATGTGATTTCCTTGCATTCTAGCAAAGCACTATAGTATTAAATCAAATGTATAAAAAAGAAACGTAAAATACATTTAAATAGTTGAACTAAGTAAGTTGTTATTCAGGGTTTGTTCAAAGTCATGCAACATCTAAATATCCTTTAAAACATGGATTTTATTTGCTAGAAAGTTACTGAAGCAAGTGAATTACAGAGATAAAAGAGTTCTAGTTAATTGTCAACTGTAGGACAACTTTCTTGTTTTAGATGAAACACCCTATCTATATTTTAAATGTTCAACTGCTTTTTAAAAAATATGGGATTTATCAACATTTGATATCTTTTGAAGTATTGTTTTACTTGAAAAATGACATGTGTAAAAGTAGTTATGGATAAGAAGAGTACCTATCATAAATACTTTACATTGTTCATGACCTAATTTCTATTTAAAATGGAACACAATAAGCTCCAAAGGACTTTTAGAACAGACCTTGACAAAGTTCTGTGTACAAAAGGAAACAAGGGTGTTCAATTTAAAATAAGAGAGCTGGGTTCAAGTATGTTAAAATTGGTAAACATATAAAATTTGCATAACTTAATTGCTAATATTTAATTATACCAACATATAAGTTTTGAAGTAAACAAGATTCATACATTAAAAGGTACTAAGGTGGTGTGGAACTTATAGCCAACCGTTTAAAACTCTTTACTCTATTCATTACATTTAATATTTGTTGTTTTGTGTCATTTCCAGATGCTTGGAATTCCTTTATTTGGAAAGGATGCAGCAAAATTCTTTCAACATCTTGTGCTTGATACAATGGAAATAAGAGAAAGAGAAGGAATTTTGAGACCAGATATGATAAATCTACTCATGCAGGCTAAGAAGGGAACGCTAGAAGATGAATCACACACAAGCAGTAAAAAAAAACCAATACAAAGTAAGATGCACAACAATCCCTTAGTGATGTGTACTTTATCCTGATGCACTCAGCTTAAAATTAATTGGAAGAGGTGATGTAAATATCCATCTTGTCAGGAAAATTTTCTTCCCTACAAAGATAAATTTTTTATTTTAACAAAAGGCGAGGATGAAATTTTTGTTAAATTAAAAACTTAATTTTTTGTAATAACAAATTTCCCTAAATGTTAACTAGCACAACAAAGGACTACCCAATGGTCAGTGCTGTGAGAATAAAGAAAAGTTGAGTCTTTCTGCAGTCTCAGTTTTTAAACCAGGGATGGGTTTATAACCTATTTCCAGTTAGTTACAGCAATAAAAAAGCTTATGTGATAGATCCAAATTACTTTCTCTACCCCCTGTCTTTATTAGTGAGTATACAAACTATTCTTACTAAAGCTTATTTTTTCTTCTACTATATTTTAATCCAAATAAACCTTTGCAGAAGTAGCTACATTACACATTTCATTAAAGATACAAAGAGAACAGCAATAGTCAAATGTGTATGAACTGGATGCTATACACTGGCCTTAAAATTCCATACTGTTTCTATGTAATCATGAGAAATACCTGAATGTTGACAGGACTTCAAAAGAATGACCAAGTAATGCACAATTCAAACCATTAATAACAGATATCTTAGAAATGGCTTATGGGACAAAAAAACCTATATGAAATAAACTTTTTGTTTAAGAGAGCTACATTTTTTGTATAGTACATTTTCATCTATCCCTTAACATTTACCAGTTATGCAAGATTATACAGAATTCCTTTGGAGTGAAGAGAACTTCATAGGCTATTCCCGGAAATTGAACAAAAACATTTTATTTGTCATATAAATATCTTTAATATATAGTATTTTAATCAAAACCATTAGAGCCATTGTTTATAAAATCAAAAACTTTGAAAAATATTTCATGTACAGGGTAGTTTGGGGTGGGGGATTTTCTTGAAAATCTTCATGTCACATCTTTGGAAAGTACTGATTTAGCCAACTTTTCATTTTTGAGGTATGCTGTTCACAGATACAAACATACATTCAGAAAATTTTCTAAAACTGCTTTATTTGGATTCAGGGTCATTAAAACAAGTATTTCCGTTGAAATCTCAGTATTAAATTTTTGGATGGAATGCAATATCTTCTCTACCTACTATGCATATGTAGTGAAAGTAAAAACACTTCTGCCCAACCTGCAGAATGTCAAAGCAAGGGTGTTTTTTTAAAATTTCAAGAAGCTTGGTAATATGCATAATATAATAATTTGAGGAACAATAAATAAAATGCATGCAGTCAGTAATAAAAAGTTTTTCAAGATAGAGGAAAAATGAATATCTCTTAATTGTCCAACACCTTTCAAAGCTGCTTATGTAGTGCAAGGCTCACTCTCCTTAACATCCTTATATATGAGTATTCTTGTTTTTCTGCTGCTGCCAACATTGAGATATACGAGAGTATATATGCAGATCTTGTGTTATTTCCTATTCTGGCTCATCTTTTTGTTCCAACAATTGAGCTAAAAAGATCTCGTCTTTGTAGCTCGTATTCTGCTTGCAGCACCTTTTCAAAGTCCACTCTTCCTAGCAAATAAACATAAAAATGGTGCTATTGTTTCGTAAAATTTTATTATCAAGTGAGATTGGTATTCATTAATCATTTATTTTTTAGGAAGTGATATCTCCACAAATTTTAAATATAAAAGAGTCTACCATGGAGCAGACATAGGATGTGATCATTATTTGTTAGAAACAAAACTAAGTTTGAGTAAAATTATACACAAAGAAAATAATGTGCATCATCCCTTTTTAATTTAATTGTTATAATTATGTTTGTTAACAATTTTTTTATTTCTGTACCATGCACATAGTAAGTAGAGAACGTTTCACCCAAATATTCAATATCGTTATTTCACTGGAAATACATGTTTTGAGGCCCCCTGAATAAAAAAATCATTTTTAGAAAAATTGTCCATTTGCATGCATGCACACTTGTGTGCGTGCGTGCGTATGCGTGTGTGTGTGTGTGTGTGTGTGTGTGTGTGTGTGTGTGAGAGAGAGAGAGAGAGAGAGAGAGAGAGAGAGAGAGAGACAGAATAGCATAACTCAAAAACAAAATGTCAGATAAATACCAAACTTGGTGTTTACTTTAACCTTCCAAAGATTTTAAAAAAAAAAATTCCTCACCCCAAACTGCCATTTTAGCTGTTTCATTCTCTGTCATGTAAAGAATATGGAGTTTTAAAACCAGCGTATAGCGTTCAGTTCTTAAGCATTTGACTATCACTATTCCCTTTGTATCTATAATGAAATGTGTAATGCAGCTATTTCTGAAAAGCTTTATCTCAATTAACATGAAGTGAATAGGAAAATAAACTTTCATAAGAATAATTTGTATATCCACTAATAATCGATGGAGGTTAGAGAAAGTTCTGTGAATGTAACACATTAGATTTTTCTCATATTCCATCAGAAGCAGTACCTTGGAAGAAAAAGGCAAGACATATACCTATCTGTCTTATTACTTAACATCAATTTTAGCAAAAATGTTTTTGTAATGTTATATTCAACTTAAAGTGAAAGTAATGCTCACAGTTTGTTCTTATATGATACAAAGATAAGTGATTGAAACCATGGCAGAAAATCCAAGGAATTTAGTATGTACCAGGAAACTGATATATTTCCTTCCCATATTTGTAAAAAACTTATGTTCCCATTAAACATTCTGTACATTTCAATTTATGAGTTGAGATAATAAAGAAAATGAAATCCCAAATCCTCCAGTGTCTGAAATTATCTGATATTTGCACTCCAGAAGGAATAAAATTGTGAAAAAATAACATACTAGATAAGGTTGGAATCAAATTTGGAGTAACACTTCAGCCACACTTGCAGAATGTTGAAATATTACATAATCAATGTTTGAAATTCTTCCCCCTCCCCTTATTTATTATATTCCTTTTAACACCTCAGGCCTGCAGAGATGGTGCATGAAATGAAATGAACTGAAATGATCCATGACCCTCTGTAATAAGAGTAATCTGATATTTGACCTATGAGGAAAATGCAAAACCCTGGGGGGATGAGGGGGGATGTACATACAGCCTACTCATCCCAATCAGCATTCAAAGATAACCCTTCAGGTTAGGAAGTGTATATGCTACCCCCACTCTCACTTTAAGCAATTTCTACATCTTTTTTACTTTCTCTACTACGTATAGTAAGTAGGGGAAGTATTGTATTCCACCCAAAATTTCGATACCGAGATTTCACCGGAAATACATGTTTTGAGACTCACTGAATCCAAAAAAAGCATTTTTGGAAACATGTCCGTGTGTGTGTCTGTCTGTGTGTCTGTCTGTGTGTCTGTGTGTCTGTCAGTGTGTCTGTGTGTCTGTGAACAGCATAACTCAAAAACGAAGAGTCGGATAAACACCAAACTTGGTATTTAGGTTCAGTATCTTCCAGAGATGCGACACGAAGGTTTTCAAGAAAATCCCCCCACCCCAGACTACCCTTTACATGGAACATTTTTCGAAAATTTTAATTTTCTCAAAAACGGCTCTAACGATTTTGATTAAAATATCATATGTTTAAGATATTTTTATGATAATTAAAATGTATATCTCGAATTTTCTGGGAATGTCTCCAAAAGTATTCTTCATTGTGAACGACTTTTGCATAACTGGTAAACCGTAAGAGATAGACAGAATTTTACTACACAAAAAATGTAGATCGCGTTAAAATACACAACTTATGTCATATACATTTCTTTTGTTGAGTGAACCGTTTTCGAGATATTGCTTGTTATTTCCTTAAATTTTCCAATACTTATACTTTTTCTCAAATTCGTTATTCATTTTTTTTATGTCCTGGACATGCAAAGAGAATGGAATGTGCCACATAGCAACCAGCGATAAAATATTTGACTATCGCTTATAACCTACCATATTCCCCTTGCATCTACAAGAAAATTACCAATAAGATTGACATCTCGATATCTCGATTAACATGAAGCATATGGAGAATAGGCGTTTGTAAAAATAGATTGTACAAGAGTAGAGAAAGTCATGTGAGTGTAACACATCAGATTTTTTTCTATTGCATATCATAGGCATTTTGGCTTTTATATAAAAAACTGGATATAAATTTGTTTACTTCATTGAACTATCCCTGCCTCTGCTATGGATTTTGCACCATCCACAAGAAATTTCAACTAAGTAAGTATCCGCTATCGGCATCTCTTTCATGCTGTCACCCAGATTAAAGAGGTATCTACTTACTGACTAGTGACTAGGAACAGGTTTTTCAGTATTAATGGAATAGTTATGTTTTATGGGAAAACTTATCTATAAATAAATACAAAACGGTTTTAAACAAAGCTAATTTAATCAGTTATCTATAATTCAATTATACCAATTGTTAATTTTTAAATTTCAGATACTTACTACACTAACACATGAAAACAATGTATTTATTAGGTAATATGAAATGATATCTGAATAAACCGCCTCTTGTGGTTGAGTGATGAGTGTTTGGGCTTCTTAAGCCAGAAATCCCAGGTTTAATTCCAGGCTGGTGCAGAACATTTTTTTTAATTAGAATTATTGTCTATCCTCAATAGAATTTGGAAGTATGAATGTGGGAGTGAATGTGACTGTGCTTAATGGTGAAAAGTGCTAAAGTCAATATTAAGAAAACCTACAATTCAACACGTAATAACACTATCAGTTGTTTCTCAAGTCAAAACCCCTGAAATGACCATAGAAGTTAAAGGAGGCTATATAAATGAAACAATAATAAAAATGAAACCTGAATAGTCTAAGTATTATTCTTGTTTTCCTGATATTGTCTTTCAAAATTCTTTAAGTTAAGGGCTTTAGCTGACATACTGGATGAAAGAATTTTTACAATTATTATCCCTCATATAGTCAGCATTTTTCCATTTTGAATGCTTCAAAATCCATATCCTCGTGTTTTATCCCATAAACTATTACACTAATGACAATACCTTCTGTATTCATTCTTCTATTCGGTACACACAGTGGCATCTTTCTTGAATTCTTAGTAAGGCTTGGCAGTGCCTTGTAATCTCTGAAGGAATTCACAAAATATATTAGTTGCTTTATCAGCTCCCATACAGCACTGGAGAAAAAATAATTACTTTTAACTATAAATATTATTATAATTACTCAAATTTCACAGAAACTTGGGTTGTAAATAGTCGTACAAATATTTACCTTGTTCTGAAAGTTTCAAATTCTTTATAGGAAGTACAACAATGAAAAGAAAACTTATAGATGAAAGGTCCTCATGAATGAGTATTGGAAGGTTAAATAGAGCAGTGTATATTTTAACATATTCTTGTTTTATGATCATTTAAAATAACTATTGCTTCTGTACTGTTTGCATGTACTTACTATAAAGCAAGATGTAACTTTTAGATTATAGAGTCAACCTCTTTGTTTCAAAATAAAATGCAAAGCTTTCTCTTGAATATTAATCAATTTTCGCATTGCACTTCTCCAACAGACTGGGACGATGATCATTTAATCGCACAAGCTGTGTCATTCTTCTTTGCTGGCTTTGATACAGCTGCAGTACTACTGTGTTTTGCATCATATCTTTTGACTGTACATTCTGATATCCAAAGAAAACTGCAAAGTGAAATAGATGAAGCACTTGGAAAACATAATGGAAAAGTGACATATGAAGTTCTTCATGCTATGAAATATCTTGATATGGTAGTGCAAGGTGAGTACATATACACAGGTACAAGGCTGCCCAGGGGGGAGGAGAATCATGGTGCAAGTTGCACCATCAAGAACATTTTCGAGGGGGAATTCAAAATGTTTGGGAATACAAAAATACTTAAGTAAATTAACATAGGCAATATAAAAACATCTTTTACAATTTTTAACTGAGTACTGTAATTTATTAAGTCAGTCTGTTAATTTAAATATGCTGTATCCCCCCAAAAGTATATTAAGTACAATTCATGCTGTATGGCAGAGGTGGCAAAAACGTGACTCGAGAGTTATTTTGACTCGCAGATGCCATTCCCTCTCTGCAACCATCCATTTGTTTTTCACATGCTGCTGAGTGATGCATTTCATGTTGCATATTTGGTGACTTGTGGAAGGAAGTCATTTTCACCACCCTTGCTGTATGGTATAATGTGACGTACCAAATGATAATTTTTGGAAACATATAAAAGGAACTATGTATAACATTATAGGTAGGTTTGTAGTTGTTCAGAACATGCAGCATTATTACACTTACCTACTATATTGGTCTATTTAGATAGACACAATAGGATACATTGAAATACCAGGTAACAAAATAAATCACCTGCCAATTATTTTATTTGTGATTTTTTGCTGTAAATATTACAGTTTTTTTATTGATTTTAACTTTCCAATTATTTATTTAAGCTTTTATTGTATAATGATATTACAATAGTATTGGTACCTATAAACAGCTCTTTTGCGAGGCTTTCCAACTATATAGAAAAGGAACTAAATAGTTTAAACTGAGCTCTCAAAAAATATGGGAGGAGGATGACTGATTTGGGGGGGTGCTTCATAGTCTTTGGGGATATGAACACCCCTGCAGAGGCATATACACACATATGCAGGCATATTTTTACTATCATTAATGAAAGAATTTTCTGAAAAACCAGAACATAAAATTATTAGCATGTTGACATGTTCAGATTTCATTTTAAGTTTATTTAAGAATGATAGCACAATTGCAGACAAAAAGGACTCATCAGAAAAGTTTGAGCCCTTAACTATTGTAGCAATTTGCATGCAGCTGCTTTCATTAGTCAAAGAGTTTTCATTCATTTATGAGGGGTATGCACCAGTGGCATAGCTTGATACTGTATTCTGGGTATACTAGATTTTAAAAATTGAATTTATAATTTTTTAAATGATCCACAAATTCCCACACAATAGTGTTTCATAAAATAGTGTGAATTCTCTATTACGATTTGATTATTGTTGTTATTATTAGTTGTTGTTGTTTTAGTAGTCATTAACATCACTATTAATTGCCAAAATCGACTGAACATACATTTTAAACTAAACTAGATTATAAAAATATAATGTTAGGTGTAACCTTACAAAATGCTGACAAACCATTGTATGACTGTAAGTCATGAAAACAATGTAGGTACTCACTTAGATTTTCTTGTATATAAGCTCCAGTGGGCGATTTTTATTGCAAGCTTTTCTTTCAATGTTTTTAATATTTGATATTCCTTCAACACTTCATTCCTTTTCCCTGCCAACAAGCAAACATACAAAGCAACACACTTTGTTATGTATGAAACTGCCAGTTAACCAATTAAATTTACTGTACCAGGATGTTTGAAATGTCCGTTTTTAGTTCTTTTCTTGGAAAACAATACCAAGCTTAGGAATTGGTCCTTTGCCTTTAAGTTTACACTTTTTCATAAGATAGAGTCGAAAACTGAGTTTTTAATAAATAATCCACTAAATTGATGGAATTTTCCATATTTCTAAAATCATAAATAAACACTTCACTATGTGTTAAGTCTCTGCTGCTGCCTTTGTGCTCTTAATGCATAACAAACTGTGGGCATGACTTCCTACAATGAGAGGTCGAAATTTAGTGGGAAAAGCTACATAAGTCCACTCTTGATGGGACTTGCACTCATCAGCCATCCCAGTCTCTACTCCACTTTGCTGCTGCATCATGAGATTTCGAAGCTGCCTAAGAATGCAGCACTACAATCTGACACTTAGCAATAGGGTAAGCAGCAGTGAAGGTGATTGTATTAATTGGTTTTTCTCACTTGTTTGAAGCTGTCTTTATTTATATGTTAAATTTACTTAATTTCTTGGCAATTTATTTAGGTAGACTCAGTCTAAAATTACACTACACCACTGGTATGCACCAACAGATGTGTATGTTACCTTTTGCATGCTTGTAGATAAAAGCAAAGTTGATTGTTGTCCACAGAGCAGGTTGACACATTATGCGGTGATATACCTCTGTTCCATAACTCCTAGACAATGTTTAAGTGCTCTCTCTCATACACTAATGAACACTTACAGGAAGTATAGTAACATGTTTTCAAGTTAAATGTTCCAACATGATTATAACTTATTCTTTGAAAATAATGTTCCTATAAATATTGTTTTTGTAGCTTGCCAGAGTATATGATATGTAACATAGACTTTTGTTCCAGGCTATTTAAAGTGCATTTTTCTACAGACACTTTGGAATACTGAAGCCATCTATTGCAATATGCTTAAAGTACAAATGCATACAAAGGAAACAACATGGAATGTTTGTTGTGTAAATAACTCTGTTTTCGCAAAAATACAACATAGACATTTGTTCACATAGATGCCTCAAATTTCCCTAAAATAATGTAGCATTATTGGTGTGTATATGCCAGCTGAAAAATATCACATATTCTCTACCTCAATGGTAGTTTTATGAGATCTTTGTCTACAGCTCTTGGCTTCAGCAAAGAGAATGTTACAGTACCTAATTGAATATTTTAAGCTTTTAAATTTAATGCAAATTAGTCTATTTGAATTTTAGTCTACATTCCTTATAAATTGCTTCTAGTAACGCATACCTTAATGTATAACATCCAGTATAATATATTAACAGATGCTTTCATCATCTATAGTCAGAGAAAAAGGCAACTGGCCAAGTACTGCACACATTTTTTATTTAGAGGATGTGAAAATCAGATTATCAGTGACTGGTATATTTTATCGAGGTGCGCCAGTTCATTGGTCATACAATGGTCCAAAGATATAAGAATGCAGAAAAAGACCCCAAGAATTCCTTGTTTGATTTTACTATGATGAACAAGGTACAATGAATGAATAAATAGTAGTGAATTTTTTTATTCTATAAACTATTATGTTTTGTTGTATATTTTTACAAAAAGTGCATTTTCAGGATATTTATTAAGCTTGCCAATAACAATTTCTTCTCTTAATGATATATTAATTTGGGATTAAGAAATACAGTAATGAAACACTATTTATAGTCCACTAAAATATAAGTATCTGAAATTGCAGTCTTAAATCAACCTTGTACCAAAATAAATATTTCTGATTACTAGCTACATGGAATTTCAATCAAATCATTAAGTATCTCACTGACAGCAGTGACTCCTGGCTTGTTGTTAAGGGGATGTAACATTAAGAAAGTATTAAAAACAGTCGGTGCAGACCGGGTGATGAAATAAAAACACTTTATGCAGAATTAAAGCTGTAATTAATGAATAAAAATGTCATAGATTTATGTATATTTATATAATCTGACTGTCACTATTAATTTTGCTTTTCTTTTTTGGGGGGAGGGGTGATATAAAGTGTACTAAATGGCTGGCTGTACAGTCAATCAATTCCACAGTGGTTAGAATTTATTTCCAAATTAATGGCTGAAACACGAGTTCCTATCCATACAAGAAAAGAACTGCGATAAAACTCTGTACTTTGATAATCACATTAAACGCTGGTCATGTTTCTTCTTTTACAACACATTAGAAACTCATTTATAAGCATGTACTTTGATATTTTTTAAATAATTATTAAATACTACACATATACAATAGCTAACAGTATTGAAGCCATCCAATGCTACCTTAATGGCAAAAACAGATTATTCAGCATTCCTACGTACTAAACTGTTTAACAATAGATAAGTTTCCTTAAACAATAGAAGGCATCAAATGTGCTGCCACTGCCGTCTTTAGTATTCTTTGGAAATTATCAGAAACCAGTAACTAGATTTTAAATGCTGAGTTTGAATTTTATATACTTATGACTATTAAAGTAAATAAAAGTAAAACTAATAATGAAAAATCTGATGTATTACACTCACATGACTTTCTCTACTCTTGAACAAACCATTTTTACAAATGCTTATTCTCCATCTACTTCATGTTAATCGAGATAAACATTTGCAGACTCTATCTTATTGCTAAGTTTCTTGTAGATGTAAGGGGAATATATATTTACAAGGGCAATATAGTAATACAGTAGCCTTTAAGCATATACATATCTCTTAATAGCTGGTTGCTAGGTGCAGCACCATTCCCTTTGCCACAGATTAATACTCTTTGCAAATACAAGATAAAAAAATGAATAACGAATTCCCATTTGAGAAAATAAGTATTGAAAAATTTAAGGGAATAACAAGCAATACCTCGAAAATGGTTCACTCAAAAAAAAAAAAAGTATATGACATAAATTGTGTATTTTAACGCGATCTACATTTTTTGTGTAGTAAAATTTTGTCTATCTCTTATGGTTTACCAGTTATGCAAAAGTCGTTCACAATGAAGAATACTTTTGGAGACATTCCCAGAAAATTCGAGATATACATTTCATTTCTCATGACAATATCTTAAACATATGATATTTTAATCAAAATCATTAGAGCCATTTTTGAGAAAATTAAAATTTTCGAAAAATCTTCCATGTAAAGGGTAGCCTGGGGTGGGGGGATTTTCTTGAAAACCTTCGTGTCGCATCTCTGGAAGATACTGAACCTAAATACCAAGTTTGGTGTTTATCTGACTGTTCGTTTCTGAGTTATGCTGTTCACAGACAGACACACACATGGACATGTTTTCAAAAATGCTTTTTTTGGACTCAGGGGATCTCAAAACATGTATTTCCGGTGAAATCTCGGTATCGAATTTTTGGGTGGAATACAATACTTTCCCTATTTACTATACGTAGTAGAGAAAGTAAACATAAATAATGAATAGGGATGTGACACATCAATCACATCAATGATAAATTCGCCACTGCTCACAGATGAGTGATTAATGACATTATGTTTAAAAACGTTTGCAACAATGGTTATTCTATATCCACCGTAATGTAATGAATGATATGTAATGTAAGTAAATAGAATTTAATCAAAATTGTAAAAGTTACTGAAGAGCAATAAACTAACATTACTTTAACTTACAGAGACTTTGAGACTGTATCCTCCATTGGCCATATTCGATAGAAAGTGTACAAAAGCTTTCACATTACCCACTGAACCACATGTTCAAATAAAACCTGGTGAAGGAGTTTGGATTTCTGCTTTTGCAATTCAACATGATCCAGAATTCTTTCCTGAACCAGAGAAGTTTGATCCTGAGAGGTTTAGTGATGAAAATAAGCACAACATTAAACCATTTACTTTCATACCATTTGGAAGTGGCCCTAGAAGCTGCATTGGTAAGTAACTTTTATTTTACTTTGACTTTTAATGTTGTTTTTTAAGTGTGACACATATTGAATATTATATAAAACTAGTTGCTTCACCCAACATTGTATTGGAAATTTTTTCACTGTTGATTATTTTCATTCAAGCCTCTGCAAACATTAAAATTTATACACAGTGATCTAAAGGATTGTTTGTGTGCTGAGTTCACCCCCTCTGCCCCTTAGAACTGTAAGTTTTAAAGCCCAATGTAGTCTTATTAACAGGTAAACAATTTGTTTTTGTCAGTTTACTCAAGGAAATCTTCAAGAAAATATGGAGAAATTTGGAAAATATTTATTTCTGATCCTCTTAACCTCTCTGTTGACATTTAAAATTCTAAAAATATTGTACATTCTTTATTGGTGAAGGAATTAACAAAATGTTGAAGAATTATTTTAGGCAATGTAATAGATGATCTTTTAAATATTAAAATTGACACACATAAAGAACTCCTATTTTTATAATTCACCAATATTAAAAGTATGAATGTGGCAAACAGCCTGTAACTAAAAGGAAGTTAATTATTTTCCCAATAGTGAAAAATATTGAAGGAGTAGTTTTAAGACTATCTTGAGTAATTTTTCACTCTTTGCGTATTTAGTATAGATTATTCTCATAGTAATGAAGCTGTGCATAAAGGCTATGAAAAAGCTTTTGCAACCAAAACATACTGCAGTACTAAAACAGAGTGATTTTTTTATGGATTTTGATGCTAATTGCAAAGTTTATTGCACACATCTGTAGCATTTGAATAAAATGTCAAAGAAATTACTATCAAATCATGAATACCATTTCATTATAAGCGGGACTGATGTTTCATGTGACACTGATCTCTTTTGCTTATCCATAGCATCTTCATTGATCAGGATAGGACATAGCTTTGCTTATGTGCATTTTAATATCTATCTTCTTCAATGTGTTTGTACTCTTAATATCTTTTGTAAACAGTTACTTCTTAGTCCCCTTAGGAATTGAAATTAAAAGCTGCAAAGCACTCTGATAAATTTCCTTTAAAATGTGTACTCATTTTACTTAAGATTGAGTTCATCATTTAGACATGCATAGCATAAAGACAAACAGACAAACTTAACCCGTTATATAGGTACACATATATATGGATATAATACAAAACAAATGTCTGATTTAATCCCCATATTGATCTTTAGGTCTTATATGTTTTCCACAAATAAAGACAAGGCCTTTTTCCAGATCTACAGGTTGCTTTATAGATTTATTTGAATTTCTTATTTTACACTGAAATCTTCATCACCGAGCAGAATACATAATTCCTCCATTAGCTTAAGCCTGTTTTTATATTAAAACGCATCACATAGTGATAGATGTCTCATACAAACCAATTGTATACTGCGAATCTCTTGCTCAAAATTAAATAGTTATTATATTATTTAATTTAATGCAATATGTTGAATCACTAGTTATGCTATGGACATCTGTAACCCTTTCTGTATAGAAACTTTGGAATTAAAGCCAGATCTCTTTTGGGAAGGAAGCACAGTGTTCTAGAATATTTTCCATTTGAGCCGCATTTATCTGGAAAGCGTTTCGTCATATTTTAACTATATTCGCAAAAATGATTATAATGTTGTCATAATGTATGTACATATGTGCTAACAAAACATAAACGTTAAATTTTCTGTGGATAATCTGTGAAGTGATCTTAATTCTGATAGCATTTTTATGTAAATATGAAGTAGAAATTGAGAAGAGGTGTAGATAAACTTAATGTAGAAAAAGGCAGAGCTCATTTTGCAGTTTCTTTTGATAACTTTTTTTCTAGCATTAGTTATTTCTGAGAAAATCTTTATTCTATGTTTAAGTTTTTCTTTGGTGCTCTTTAACATGTTTAGAAGTATGACCCTTCTACTATATCTTCGCATGAGCTGGCTAATAATAAATCTGATTTGTGAAATTATAATTTGAAAATTTTCCATATTGTGTGCAACTAAGTATCACAATTTCTAGACAAGCATTTAACGTGATTAACAAAGAATAAGTTGTTATATGAGTATCTATATTATAATATCGAAAACCACTCAATTAATTTAAATAATTCTTACAATATTGAAAACCCCTGCTCTTCCCAAAGGATAAAGGCTATAAATTTGAACTCCAAGTTCTGGACTTTATATCATTATTGTCACAGTGATTATTGTAAAGTGAATGCGTGTAAAAATAAAAGTAGACTACATTTTATGCCATACAAACATGTAGATGACCATGATATAACAAATAAGTTTTACTAATAAAACAGAAGATAGAGAGATAATGCAGTCTGCATAATTTTATGAATGTTTACATTCAAGGGAATTCACTGAACTGTAGAACAGATTGTAATTAAGAAATTTCTCATTTGGCCTATCCACATGCATTTATATCAGCTTTATTCTAGTTTTGATTTCTGAAATTTAATTACAACCTTTTAGAAAATATAAGCTTTTCATTTTTCCAGCAATGTGGAAAAATTGGAAGAATTAAGTTCTTTAAGTCTTATCCTATGCCATATCTATCTCAAAGAAAATATGTTGATGAAGCCATGGCTCATCATCGTCATCATCATCATCATCATCATCATTATTTATTTAATTTTGATGTACTATTCTTAATTGTGCTGCACTGTGTTTTGTTTTAGGTAACCGTTTTGCACTCATGGAGACCAAGTTGGTGTTGGTGCACCTGTTATCACATTTTAATTTTAAAGTAATTCCCAAAACTCCCATACCAATCAAAATCAGCAAGAAAGCAGTTAACCTAACAGTAGATGAAGGATTTTGGCTTGGAATGCAGCTAAGAAACCAGTGACTTCATTATATATTTTGTCATATTATTTTTTTGCATCTCCTATATATACTGCAAATATGAATGGAAAATGTATTATCATAACTGTTTTTTCAGTATAAAAATGTGTGAAACATGTTGTTTTCTATAGAAAAACCTGATGTTGATTTTCATTAATGTATCTAAATCTATTTCAGATCCTCCATCATACATTATTTTCTCCACATGAGGATGTATTATCATCAATTTAGTTTTGCAATGTTAATTTTATATTGTCGTACTTTTCCTTTTATTTTGGTTCCCATTTCGTAGCTGTCTATTCTTAAGAATGTAATATAGAGTATAACAACACCACATGAAGAAGCATCTCTTCTAATCAATGACAGCATATGCTGCTGCTTTGACTTTGAATTGAGTATTTTATTTGGCATAAATTCATCTTTTCACAATCTACTAAAACATAGCCATCAAAATTGTATAAGAAACAACACAAATTCTGAACCAATATATCATATATCTAAATAATCTTAAACAGTTAACCAATGTGCAATATTTATTTACCTGAAGAGTATTTCTCCATGAGCTTGTTACATTGCCATCAGTATATATATTTTAGTTACACTGTTAGACTGAAAATAAATATCAAAGTCAGAGTTGTTTAAAAGTTGTTAGATAGCTTCTGAAAGCTTTACAAACAGCTTGAAACATTATTATAATACACTGTCGTCCTCCGTGGACTAGTGGTACCGTGCTAGCCTCTAGTTCCCAAGGTCGCGGGTTCAAACCGGAGGGCGATGGATTTTTTCGGGCATAAAAATCCTTAGCATGGCTTCCTTCGGAAGGGAAGTAAAGCCGGTGGTCCCGTGTCGTAGATTTACGGCACGTAAAAGAACCTCAAGCCTGATAAAGAGGTCTCTGAGCAAAATTACCGGTCTTTCACGCCCAATTTAGAATGGGACGCTAAAGACCATAGTAGTTAAAGAGCGTCCATAAATAAAAACTCAATTACAATGTCTACACTTCCTGGAGTAGTTACAAATAGTGGAAGAAAAAATACACATGCACGCACAAGCGCGCGTGCGTCCCGAAGAGGCTTCTAAATATTGCAGAAAACTATTCTTGCTTTTTCTAGATAATAAATGCACATGTTTCTGCGACTTTTCCGACCTGGTAAAGTAAGATAGATAAGAAAGAAAATTGTAGTTTAAATGCAGTAGGTATGTATGTACGTCTGTCCTAGGGGATGGTTCATCCACAATTTTCTATTCCTTAGTGATTCCCCCCTTGGCAGGCTTGAGGAGCCACACATAGCTGATTGGCCTCGGCCAGTCAGGCGTAGCTTGACCCTCCAACTGACTGCTTCTGGAACAATACGAGTATATTCGTTGGTTGTACAGCACTTATTTCAGCTACATATTTTATCTAATGCATAATTGATCCGACTTATTTTTGTGATTTATGTGAATTTTGCATAGCTTAAACTATTACTACGCCATGGTTAAAAATAATAGCCGCCTCCTTACTACAAATGTGCCAGAGAAGTAACTGGGGTGAACGGACTGCTGTATGATGTACTGAATTTAGGGATGTCCCTAACAGGTTTCAAGTGCTATTGCAATGGACATTAACGCATGATGCAATTGATTTCTTGTCGCGATGTCGCAATTAAATGAATTAACTCACATATCACGCGCCATGGTTCTCGGAAAAGAAATAGATGCACAGAAGTTCGGAGGTATGTTGTTGCACCTGCTGATGCAACGTGAAATAACATTCACACAGTGCAGATGGTTGTTGCACTTGCTGATGAAACGTGAAATAACATCCACACGGTGCAGAAGACTGTAACATGAGAATGTACGCGTGTCTCTCTGTGCGGGCGAGATTATGATGCAACGTGAAATAACATTTACACAGTGCAGATGGTTGTTGCACTTGCTGATGAAACGTGAAATAACATTCACACGGTGCAGAAGACTGTAACATAAGAATGTACGTGTGTCTTTCTGCGGACGTAGTTATTTCGTGAATTATTGGATGAATTTATGGCTTTTTTACATTACTTTGGTCTTCAATGAAAACGTTAACAAAAGTAACGGTTAAGCGGTCATAATTATATAGTTGTTTTGGTGACTTTTGGAAGGAATTGCTGCCAAAGTGAATCATTCGAGTTTTAGACGTGCAGATCCCTCGGCTTCGCAGGCCGCAACTGCTACACTCCTCTCCTAAAAAACATCCCTCGGCTACGCCTTGAGGCTGAGGGCTCTCAATCGTGCTTTTAGCTATGTTGGGATTTCAAATGTTGGCTTTGAAGACCAACGTAATGCAGGTTACGGACGTTTTCAATGAAGACCAAAGTAATGCAACATCGCCGAATTTATTTCCTATTTTCACACTTATAAAATGCTTCCCTCGGTAAAACGTGCAACTTACAGGTCAGTGTTACCAAATGAAATCAAGCAATTCAAATAATTTAAAGGAAAGTTTGCAAACGTAAAGTGTGTTCGTATGCTGTGACATCAGCAAATAAGCAGACACAAAACGTCGTAGTGCCCGCTTCTGTGGCGTGGGGTAGCGTGTCTGCCTTACATTCAAGAGGTCCGGAGTTCGAATCTAGGTTAGGGTGTCACCGGATAAGGTTTTTTTCCAGGGGTTTCCCCTTAACCTGAGAAGACGAATATCGCATAACTTCAAGCTTTATGGACCCAGGCTTATTTGAGCATAATTTCAGTCATTCACGGTCCGATGTGATCTAGCAGGTTAAAGGGCGCTAAAAAGCTGCAAAAAGAAGAACACCTTGGAGTGCGTAAGAGGGAGAAAACAAAACAAATCTATGAGAGCACTTGGAGGAAGAAAGTAATCGAATGAAAAAGTATGCTTGCGACATTCACTGACTATTTCTACCTATTGTTTATTCAGAGTCCTTTGAGAAGGAGGAAGATCAGGAATTCGCATGGTCGGTGTAGTAGCTAGAACAAAGAGCAGTCACACGAAGCGAGTTGGCCGCGTGCCAGCGGGTTTTACTTTCCCCTCTCCACTGTCTGAGAAGACTATGAACAGACAATATTATCAATTCGCAGGTACATACTACACAGGATTCTTCTATCTACTTTACGTTAATCACGAGAGAGAAAAACCTTCCAGAAATGTTTTCAAACTAGGCTATAAGACATTGTTTTCCTAGGACTTAACGACAAGAAGTCTCATGTGAATTACTTTGAGGGAATTTGTAGCTCGACTTGCACTCCTGTAGACTATTTCAAGAATAAAATTATAAATATCAAATGGTATATCAATGAAAGGATTGTAAAATATTAATAAATGCCTACCTTTATAATAAATAGAGTTGTATGAATGGTCAGTCCAGTAATTTAATTTTCGCTAACACTCAAATTGATATACAGGTTAACATAACAGGTTAACATGAAGAAAACAACAATTGCACGTCGAAATCGATTTTCACCCATATTTTCAGTCACAGGCTTGATATTTAGAAACGAGCTCTCAGAATAAGCATATCCGCATCTCGTATTGTTAAGTTTAACGCTTCCTACGAGGCGTGAGTACAGTTCATAGCACAAGATTCAGGCCGCTGAGAGAATACGTCAAATACAGACTATGCCTATTATACGGAGTGAGCCAAAAGACTCCGAACCGCCTGCGCGGTGTTTTTCCTGTCCGCGTCCTCGGCGGTCGTTGCCGTCTGCCGCTATCATAGAAAGGCGCGGATGAAACCACACAACATTTTTAAAACTGCTTTTAAAGGCTTTACTTACCAACTTTACGAAAGGAGATGTTGAAACTGGCCACCATCGTTGTCCATACATTTTTGGCACCTCTTTAGGAAACTATCCATCACTCGCCGTTGAGAAATTTCCTGGCGGATATTTTGTTTTAATTCTTCCAGGGTGTGTGGGTTTGTCTTACACACTTTATGTTTTATGTTATACCGGAGGGGTATTTCATGAACAATATTACCGGTTGCGCGGTGTATTTCCACTGGGCGTGTGGAAATATGATAAAAACATAACGCTCTGCTGCTATAAACAAAGTCACGCTGCTGTGGGTTTCCTGTGCAGTGTGAAGTGCAGGTTTGAGTTGACGGTGATGTGATGTAGTTCAGTTGTTACGAGTTATTTATTATTTTGTCCTGTACTTAGTCACAGTATATTATGGCTCAGATATGTTTTCTACTGCACAGCGTGTATTTATTTATGATTCGTATGTGTTAACTGGTCTGCTCGCCAAGTAAAAGTACGATTTGCAGAAAGATTTCCAGGTGTAAAAGTTCCAAGCCGTACAACAATTCATGAACTTTACAATAAATTTCAGCCCACAGGAGGTGTTCAGGCTAAGAAATCTAAAATACGGCGTACGGTTCTTGCCAAAGAAACATTAGACGACAACGGTCATCGTTTGGAAAATTCCCCCCAAAAATTCCATGATGGATAGGGTTTTTTAAAGAGGTATAGGTGCGACCGACAGATTAGATGGACCGGAGTCCCCTATTCTGCGTCCGATGTAGCCATAGCAGCCAGCTACCTGCGGCCACGCTCCAGACCTCGCAGGCATACAGCATGAGGGGGACTATCAGGGCTTGGAAAAGGTGTAACTTCAAGCGCACAGGCATCCCGGACCTCAGCATTGGGTACAAGGAAACAATTCCCCCCTGCGCTCGGGCCGAGACGCCAGAGATATTCTCGTGGTAAGTTAGACCCTTGTCCAGCTTTACTCCCAGGTAGGTAATCGAATTCCTCCATTCGATTCTTCGGCCTCGATAGCGAAGTGTGGGGCGGTCTGCGGGGGTGTGGGGCTTTGCTAGCAGCATGGCGTGGCTCTTGCGGACATGCGCCAACGCCGGCACCACTGTTGGATGAGGCGGAGGTGTCTCTGTACTGGGTTCAAGGTTCCGAGTAGATGTTTAATGGTGCAGAAGAGCAGCACGTCGTCAGCATACTGGGCAATTTCTACCTGCTGCTGTGTGGGAAAGTCTGCCATAAAGACGCTGAATAGCGTGGGGGATAGTACAGAACCTTCAGGGACTCCGCCTCTGACTGAGCCTGCATGCCCCTTTTAGATGTTTTACGTTTATAGCAGGATTACGGTGCGAGGACAACAAACATGGCCATCTTGCCGCTACTGCACATGCGCGATGGGAACTGCCAACCTAAATGAGAAGCGAAATCCGCGGGATTAGCAATGTTTACTTCTTAATTTTCACTTCCCGCTTATATAAAGGTAATGCGAAGGCGGTGTGTTGTTCTTGTTCCCCGACACAAACTTCACTCCTGTAAACCTCACTACGTGGTTTAGCCCTATTTAGGGCTGCCCTCAGACTGCAATCATATCGTCATCGTGTTGTTGTTAGTATATTATATGAAGCAAAATGGCTTTCGGAGGGTGTGAGGCTAATATTTTAGCTAATTCATTCGCAAAAGTTTCAAACCATAATGAAAACTCAACAATATTAGAAAATCAAACTGAAGAATCACAGTCGTTATTCTCTAACGACATCAACACTGTCGAAGAAGTACATGACTGACTCCCTTCAACGATGCAAGAACACAAGCCCTGGTCCAGATGGAATCTCATTTGAATTTTTAAAACAACTTCCAAAGCCAGTCATTGAATATTTAACCAACATATTCAATTGCATAAGGCTAAATAACAAATTTCCTTCAATGTGGTACCACTCAATAATTGTAATATCCCCAAACTAAACAAAGACATTTACCACCAGAAAATTATAGGCCTATAAGATAATCAGTCTTCGTATGCAAACTAATGGAAGCAATAATTGGTAAACGCTTACGGTGGTTTATAGAGAAAATAAAGTTTTTCAATCACATCCACATGGTTTTCGCCGATTCCATTGTCTGGAAAGTGAAATAAAAGAAGCATTTACAGATTATCAACACCTCACATGGGTAAGTTTAGACGTAGAAAAAGCCTATAATACGCTGAATAAGGCATTCATTCTAAAAATACTGCGTGATAACACCATAAGGGGACACATGTTTAGTTTCATCTCTAACTTTCTACAGAACCGACATATTCGTGTTAGAGTAAATGGCCACTTATCAGAAAGTACACTGATAGAGAATGGTACCTCTCAAGACTCATCTTTGAGTGTTACACTATTTATTGTAGAAAGGAATAATATAGCAAGTCACATATTGTTATACACTGGAGTGAGACCAAAAGGTTTTGCAGCTAGATATTAAATTTAGTTAACCCGGCATAAACATTGGGGGACGTGGACTCTGAGGCAGCGAGAGAACCAGGAGCTTAGCTGCACAAATCTAAAGCAGGCGTGGGATATTCATAACAAAATATACATTTAACACATTACCTGTGGTTTATTATAATTGGCATGGTGTTCCTACATCATCCACAAAATATTAAAGAAAACACATTGGAAGGATGTGTTCCACACACACGATCCACCCACACACAACTACATGGCCTGAAGACACACACAAGACTGACTGACTACTAGTGACGCCACCAAACAAAGAAGCTAGTCTCTCTAGTTGCCCTCACCCCTCTGACTAGGAGGTGGAGGAAGAAATGCCGCGCCGGACGGAATTCAAACTCCCAATCAAAATTATTATATACAAAAATGTCATCCTACAAAGCAATAATGTGTCCGACGCGACAATGCACACACATACACACTACAATATTAGTACCTGTTAAAGCATGCATGTTTGCTGATAATATTTTTATTTTTTGCAAAGGCAGAAATGTGTATACCATTCAAGAGATCCTTCAAAGCACATTACAATTATTCCAAGACTGGTCTCCCGAAACAGGATTAAGATTTTCTGAACAGAAAACTAAATATAATAATTTTTCTCGAGCTAAACACAATTAAATTAAACCAAAATTATTTATCGTGAAAAAGAAATTACAATTTTAAACATTAGAATACTAGGCCTTCTTTGACAAAAAAAAAACCCCTCCAAATACTGCAAAAGAAAAAAGCTAATCCGTGAATCAAAAACCCAAACTTACATAAATAATGGATTATAAACATCGTTAAAGAACACATGCTTTGTTCTCTGGTATGACACTATCATTTGTCGGTCTTTGGCGTGTTTGTTATTCACATGTTGCCAGCATTTGTTTGGAAACCGCACGCAGCTAGAGGGCGACATCTGTAGGGAAACTAAGACATCACTCGTCCGACAACGGACGCAAGTATTGAACCTTCTTCTGAAATCTTGTTTATCTTGTCCTAATTGATAATTTCTGTATTTTTAAGAATTTATGACTATTGCAATAGCAGGAATGTAGAGAAAATTAAACTCTTTTTCTCTCCTACCACACAGACCTTAATCTGTTACAGATAAATATTAATATTGAACCTCAAGTAAGTTTTTGCGTCATAAAATAGAGAATAACTTGTTTGTACAAATTATTAAATCCTTATATAAAGCGATCTTAAAGTGTTACGATTATCGTTTGGTTGCATATGGCGTCAATGATTTTCATTGTCTGGTATTGCTCAAATAAATACCGTGACGCAGATTACGTTATCGTAACCGTATCACCTCAAATCTACGATAATACCAGGCAGTTTTGTTATAAAGGACGGAATTGTACCCACAGTCACTATGTTTCGTTGTGAGGCTGCGATTACATCATCGAATTACAACTGTAATCATTATTTCGGCCACTCAGCTTTTGACCTTGTGCCAATGTGAGTTGAACTTCCAATGATAATCACAAGTGAGACTGTGATCCACGAAAGACAACGCGTTTTCTCCGTTTCCTGCCTACATGCGGCAACATAAAAATAGTGAGTTATGTAATGGACCAATTCTTTAATATTTTACAAGTTTTTTATTATTAGGTAACGGCTAAAATTAAATTTAGTTAACGTTTTAACCATGATAAATTTTCTCAAGAGCACAAGTTCAAACGATCATGGTTGCCAATGTGCGATATTTTGACTTCATGTCTACCTGGAAAGGAATATACGAATTATTTTTAATTTCTCTAACACTTAGCTGTAGTGTAGGTAGAGGACGTATCGTATTCCATTCAAACCATTGAATCGAGGCTTTACAGGCAATAGTAAGCGTTTTGAAACTCCTGAATAAAAAAGGGCTGTTTTAGAAACTTCGTATTTAAATTTAACATCTTACAACGATATGGCACAATGCTTTCAAGAAAATTTCTGCACCCCAAACTATCCTTTACATGGAAAATGTTTTCTTAATTTTGATTTTTTTTTCAAAAATGGCTCTAATGATTTTATATTGAAATACCACATGTTTAAGATATCTTCGTAACAAATAAAACGTGTAGGTACCTTGAATTCTCTTTGAATATCCTGTTAAGTCACCTTCATTCAGAATGAATTTGTATAGTTCTGTGTTACTGGTAAACCATAAGAGATAGACAAAAACATGTCACACAAACAATCTAGGTATTACTAAAGCACACAATTTAGCTAAATACATTTTTTGTGACATTAACCATTTCCGAGATATTCATTGCTGGTTTTTAATTTTCCAAACATTAATTTGTTTCTAGCAAAGTTATTGGAAGATTATGGAATTTCAAAATAACATATAGAGACGAACGAGCATTTTAACATTTAACTATCGCTTCAGTTTTGTGTATTCCCTTGTACACATAGCACCAAAGAAAATTTTCGGTGGATTTTGTTTCGTTTTCTGGGGTCTTTTGAGGCGTGTCCTTCACCTTACCTCGCAGAGCGCGGTGACTTGATAACACAGCAATAACGGGAAAAGAGGGGAGGTTGATGCCTTTGCTTTTTCTGGTGTTACTGAAACCAAAACATGCTTATTGTCTCAGAACCTGTCATGCCGTATACTAGTGGAATTACTCGTGGACGTATCGTGGGTATGTAGGAGGCTGGTAGCACTGTTACAGCAATTGCAACGGAGTGTACAAAAGTGTTTTTATAGTAAATTACTGGATAACAATATTCCAGAAAAGTGCGGAAGATGGTCTACATAATCGTCAGAAAGTGAACGCCCCGTAAAACATCCGCAGATGATGATATTCGTTTACAAATGCAACTTATTCTTTTGTTATAATTGACTGATCATGTTTAGGAACTAGATATAAATATGTATATGGTTTACCAAATATAACATACACATTATGGCAATACAATTGAGTTATATTGTTGTATCTAATCTTGTAGTATTCCTATGAGCAGCAATATGCTAGTAAAGGTATATTAACCAATTATAGTTTGAATTAGAGGGAAAACATGCTGCTTTATTTATTTATTATTTAGTTATGTTTGCTTCCATGCAGCAACAAACTGTGAGAACTGTGAGAATACAGTTCTGTTTACTTTTTGTTATAAAGTGCTGTCTTGCTATGTATTTAATGAATATCATTCAAGCTTTAATTTGCACCCCCTGAAAATCTTCTCACACTACACATTCTACATTTCGCTAAACTGGGCGCTCATCAAGTTTTCCCCTTAGTTTTTAACTCTTTCAAATGCGTGTCCTGCACTAGCCGATAAGGTATAGCTACCAATGATGATAAGGGATCTGTATGACAAACTGAATGCACTCACTCTACCTCTTTCTCTTTTAGCCAATACAATCGAGAGCGTAAACATATATTTCGTTTCTACGCCATTTTGTAACCTTTGTTGTGGTTAGTGGTGTAACTATTTGGCAGAAGGAGTGGCGCACCCTTGCACCGTGGCCTAAAGCAACCAATGAAATGGCCATGTCTTCGCATGGCTACGCACAACGATAAATAATGCGACATAGACGCGAGGTGCAGTGAGATTTTCTTTGGCACTCTTTGTACGTACAGCCAAATGTGTGGTGAAATATTTATGATAACGTTTATTTGGATTAACGCGAAGTAAACAGAAAAACATGCGTTTGTAAGAATAGTCTACAGAATATATATATATATATATATACGATATTGGGTAGACAAATTAAAATATTAAAGCATTAGAATAATTTTATTTTCTCCAACAATTACTGTGATAGATAGAGGAAGGATTATATTCCATTCGATGTAGAGATATCACAGGAAATACACGTTCTGAGGCCCTCTGAACAAAAAGGGCACATTGTATGTGTTGGAACGACATAACCCAAAAATGAAACTTCGGACAAAGGCCAAACTTCGTATTTAAGTTCAGCGTTTTCTAAGGATACAGCACGAAGATTTTTAAAAGGTATCTCCATCCCAGATCACTCTTTATATGGAAAATTGTTCTTTATTTTTTATTTTCTCAAAAATAGTTATAAGGATTTCGATTAAAATAGCATATGTATAGGATATTTACAACACTAATAAAATGGGCATCTTGATTTTCTTTCAATTCTTTGTCATATCTTTTTTTAAGCGTTAAGTTACCATTCTTTTGTTTCTGGTGATCTGCAATGAGTATGGCATTTAAAATTTATCATAGTAATAGCTATTCGCTTTTTAAAGATTTAACTGTCGCTTCAGCCTCCTGTAACTCTGTAACCCCCCCCCCCTGTACGGACAACGAAATGCGCAATGAAACCATTTCTGCAAACATTAATCTCGATTAACATGAAATAGATCAAGAATTAACTTTTAGTATTGGTGTGTAGAAGAGATAAAAATAAACGATAGCGTGTAGAGGAAGGAATATGACTGTAACATATCCGAATATTTTACTTTCTCTACTACGTATAGTAAGTAGGGGAAGTATTGTATTCCACCCAAAATTTCGATACCGAGATTTCACCGGAAATACATGTTTTGAGACCCCTGAATCCAAAAAAAGCATTTTTGGAAACATGTCCGTGTGTGTGTATGTGTGTCTGTCTGTGTGTGTGTCTGTGAACAGCATAACTCAGAAACGAACATTCGGATAAACACCAAACTTGGTATTTAGGTTCAGTATCTTCCAAGGATGCGACACGAAGGTTTTCAAGAAAATCCCCCCCACCTCAGAGTACCCTTTACATGGAAGATTTTTCGAAAAGTTTAATTTTCTCAAAAATGGCTCTAACGATTTTGATTAAAATATCATATGTTTAAGATATTTTTATGACAAATAAAATGTATATCTTGAATTTCCTGGGAATGTCTCCAAAAGTATTCTTTATTGTGAACGACTTTTGCATAACTGGTAAACCATAAGAGATAGACAAAATTTTACTACACAAAAAATGTAGATCGCGTTAAAATACACAATTTATGTCATATACATTTTTTTAGTTGAGTGAACCATTTTCGAGATATTGCTTGTTATTCCCTTAAATTTTTCAATACTTATACTTTTTCTCAAATTCGTTATTCAATTTTTTATGTCCTGGATATGCAAACAGAATAGAATGCGCCACATAGCAACCAGCGCTTAAAAGATTTGACTATCGCTTATAACCTACCATGTTCCCCTTGCATCTACAAGAAAATTAGCAATAAGATTGACATCTCGATATCTCGAGTAACATGAAGCATATGGAGAATAAACGTTTGTAAAAATAGTTTGTACAAGAGTAGAGAAAGTCATGTGAGTGTAACACATCAGATTTTTTTAACAAAGCTTAGTCCTTAGTGTCGCGAATTGTTAAGGTGGCGCGTTTGATCTGCAATTGCATACGATCATTTCAAAAAGAATGTCACTTTGAAATATAATATATTTATGGTATGCCAAAAGGAACATACCAATTCAGCAATACTAAATCTCTTTAAATCAAGAACGTATATGTTAAGACAGCATTTTATTTAAATGTTTGTCCTACAGGTAATGTTTACACAAAATTGGAAGAAACAGGAATTGGGAAAACATGGGCAGAAAGAAACAACAAAAGTAAGGGTTTCTGGAAATAAATTAGAACAAGAGTGGAGGATATTGAAAAGCAAGAAGTTATGAGTACTTTCAAGGAAAAAATGTCATTAATAGATTATAGATACTTAAAAACGGAATGGGGAAAAGAAAGATACATCGAAGTATGCCACAAAGAGGCCAGAATGGGGTATGCATGGGCGAGGACGGGTGTAATGAATTTCAGTGGTCTAACAGGGAGGAGAAGAGGGGAGATATGTACTAAATGTAATGGATTACATGACAATTGGCATTATATTCTGGAATGCTAGGACATGGATAAAGGAAGAGAGAATTTAATACTAGAGAAATGGAAAAAGTTACCAATTTAGTTAAAAGTTAGGAAGATTTTAATACATGATCAAATGAATATATGGACAAAACAGGTAAATATTTAGGAAAAATTAGCTTAAAATGTTTAAAAGAGATGTGAAGCAAATTGGAGAAAATATGGAAAGGGGGTAAAAAGGCAAAAAAGTAAATAGTGGAAAATTATACTTCCCCATTATATATACAACAGAAAGTTAAATATAAAGGGAAGAGAAATAATAAGCAACTCCTTGTATTGTAAACATTGTATAAATTTCATTTAAGTACAAAGTAGGCAATAAACCATTCATTCATTCAGTATTTACATGCATGTTACCAGTCTATAGCACCAGGGACGCTGTTAGTGCTTATGCAATCTTACAATTATTCCCCAGTTATGCCGAACTGTCAATGCTAAGTTACAAAAACAGACAACTGGCCGAACTTTGGTTAACAATGGATGTTATGATTATTTGTAGCATTTATTATGATCAAATTCAAGAGCACACCCCGCATGCACATTACGGTACTTACCCCTATCAAGTGTGTAGAACAGTGACTTGCGATGTAAACTGAAGAGCAAATTAATGTTATCAAATAGACGTAGAATTTAGATGGGATGGTGTAGTGGACGACCCGTATTCGGAACGCACGTAGACCAAGCTTTTCTTGCTTGTTTCACCTTCTATGAGTAGGATGATGATTATTATTATTAATAATAAATTATTATTTATCAAAGTAAGTTACTGAAATTGACAAATAAGTACATCTAAATACTAGCACCGTTCTTGATAATTTAGTCCAGAAAAGGACTCGGTTCTTCCAGGAATGTCGCACAGTTAAACATTTTTTGCAACATCACAATCTGATTCGATGGTAGCAATGCGTTTAGACCGTTTCCATGTCTACTTCAGAAGAAACTTGTGAAATGTTAACAATTACAGGTAACTTCTTTCATACCCACCCCTCCCTCTACAAGTTTAGATCTTTAATCAGAGATCACAAATCTTACAACCATTACATCTACACTGATGGATCTCGCACTATCGAGAACATCACGCTGGTAAGCTGTGTCTTTATAGTATATGAAGAAGGAAGAGAATTGTATACTCGGTAAATAAAACTAGAATCATATTGTACTGGTTTTCAGGCTGAACTTCTCGCTTTATTGAAAGCAGCGGAATGGTGCTCAAATAATAATACAAGTGCAATAGTTTCAGCGACACATAAGCAGCATTGAACTGCCTAAATTATAAGTACAACTTGAATAGTTATGCTGTAAGAATCAGGAACATAGTTTCAAAATGCAAGGAACACACGTGTTTTAGGGTGGGTAAAAGGTCATTCTGCTATTGAGTGCAACGAAAGAGCTGATCAGCTGGCAAAACAGGCTTCTCATTCCAGCTCAGTTGATAGTGAATGAAATGTCGGATATCATATATCAAAATGTTATCAAAAGAAGACATGATAACTCACTGGAACGAGAAATAGCTGAAAAGCAAACTGCTTCTTTAACCAAGGAATTATTTTTTCCCAGTGCACAGGATAGGTTAAAATGTAAATACATCATGTCAAGTTTTCAACCATTCAGATAATGTTAGGTCATGAAAAATGTAATGCATATTTCGAAAGATCCAAGATTTCAACAACAAATAACGCTTTTTGAAGGTAATCAAACTAACAACATGTTTCTTTTTATTGTCCCCTTTTTGAAAGAAATCGTTATTTGTTAAACTCACACTTAATTTGTTGTAATACTTTTCAGAAACCTTTAAATAATTTGTTTCTCAAGAACTGCTGCTCGTTATCGTTTTATAAGTTCATTGAATATGTATTTAAACATTTGTAATCATCATTGAAATATCTTTAAGAATTCCTGTTAATGTCCATTCGATTTAACTTTAATGTTTAATTGTTTCTGTAAAATGCAAATACTTAATTTATGCATTAATTCTAACCCTAACATACCATACGGTGAATAGGGTTATTTTTGGAGACTAATAAATATATATCTAAATAAATCAGAGATCATAGAGCTAGCTTACTTCCATTTATTTACATCAGAGTTAAATTCTTTAACATAAGCTATTTCTGCTCCCCTTCGTTTCACACAGAATATATTCTCGCTTATTGGTTCCTTTTTGCTTCTTAACTTTGTTAAAAATCATTCTTAGAGAGATGTGGTAAGGACTAGCTGGAATCTAGTGTTAGACAAATGTGGAATTACGTAATTAAAATGATTCTGCCATCTAGAGGAATGGAGCTCCCTTTTGCACTCAAAAGTGCACAACATTAAATGGGTTTTCATTATAGGAAAGCGTTATTTTAACTCCGTTGTAAAAAGCATTTGTTTACCCCGGATCAGTAAATGAATAATTGCAAACATGGTGAAATGCTATGCCCACATAATAATAATAATAATAATAATAATAATAATAATAATAATAATAATAATAATAATAGCGTATTTCTACGCTAACTTTCCAGAAGATTTTAAGAAAACACGTTTTATATGAAACACGCAACCATTAACCGAAATCTTTGTATATCGATTCTGTTCAAGGGAGCCGTTAAAGTTTTGACACATTATAGTTTTGCCAGGAATGAGAATGCATCTCTAGTGTATTTACAAACTCACGATCTGAGACTTGCCAATCTCGAACAGATAAGATATAGGTGATAGTGCTTGATTACGAAGTATATCTATGCTTTTCTAAGTCTTTGTTTATTTAGTTTCATCGATCAAAAATTTGGTGACATTCCCTCATTTTTATTTTCTCTGCAACCTACCTATAGTAGATAGAGAAAGTATTGTATGCCACCTAAAAACTCAAAATGGAGATTTTATGGGAAATATATAGATACTTATATAAAAAAAAATTGGGGAAAAATGTCCGTGTTTGTGTGTGTGTGTGTGTGTGTGTGTGTGTGTGTGTGTGTGTGTATGCTTGCGTGCGCATAGTATCTTCCAAGAATGTCACATGAAGATTTTCAAGATTCATCCCAAACTACCCTAAGCATGGAAAATCTTTTTTATTTTCCCAAAATAGCTCTAAAGATTTTGATACAGTATACCTAAGGTATGTGAATAGCCTGTGAAGTCCTTTACTTTCCAAATGAATTTTATATATTTTTATAAAGAAATCATAAGAGGTAGACCAATTTCCAAAGGTTCCCCTCCCCCAAACCCAACATATTATAACGACCGGCTTTCTCTGCAAATGCTTATTTCGATTAACGTGAAGTAGGTAGAAAAGTAAGCTGTTGTAAGAATAGTCTGTAGAAAAGATATAAATGAAATGATAGTGATCAGAGAAAGTCATGTGAATGTAACGTATTGAACTCTTAGAGCAGTCCAGATTCCCTTTTCGCAGTTTGTCAAGTATGATGGGATGGCTCAGGCGGTTGCGTCTGTGGCCCGCATGCGGTAGGTCGTGGGTCCGACCTTCCAGACCCATGGGTTTTTGGGGGGGTTTCCCGGGTTGTTAGGCGAATTCTGGGAAGGATCATTTACAACCCTCGAATTTTCTGCCCCTCCATTTCATTCCATTATTCATTTCATTCATCCTACACCCCGTTTGGTCTGTTTCAGGGTTGGAAGTATCGGCGTGGCAGGGAAAAGGGATGCTCTCTGTGAACCTTCTCCGTCCCTCGGCCTTCGGCTGGTTGCCGAAGTATAAGGACCGTCCCCGTCGGGGGCGTTGGACCCCATGTGGGGCGGGGTCCCCGGTCGGCCTGTCAATCTGCCGGGATGTTTATATTTGGAAATCTTAGGAACCGTCACTGTTGTGCCGTCACTCCTGGTTCCGGCCGCCCGGTGTCTTCCTTCACCTAATCCCTTCCTCCCGGGGGCGATCCCCCTAGTGGGGGCGTACGGTAGGTACAATGCCCGGACTCCCCGGATCAGTTCCGCATCCCCTCCGCTTCACATTCCATTTCATTCCATTCAATGAGACGCAATTCAATCTTCAAGCCATTTATACAATCAAGATACGTGGGCGATTTTAACATATAGATGTTCAAGCATGCTTGTACAAAAGAAATGATCATGCATGCTTGGA
This sequence comes from Deroplatys truncata, assembly GCA_030765065.1. Lineage (NCBI taxonomy): Eukaryota > Metazoa > Arthropoda > Insecta > Mantodea > Mantidae > Deroplatys > Deroplatys truncata. Next base: position 140,195,364 of record CM060986.1, read on the forward strand.
GAGCTGCAGTCGCGTGTGTAGCCGCCTTTAGGCACAGTTGTTGCTCTGAACAAGTATATTTTGGTCACTGCATATGAGTAGATACCGCCATCCTTTGCGCAGCTTAATTCCACCAAATTCATTTTCCACTCAAAGTGGATACCGAGCAAGTGTATTCTAATGTGAATTGACTGCGTTTTTCATCGAAAAACTGGCTGTAATGCAGTGAATTGCGCTAATTCTTCGGAAAGGGATACAGACTCTACAGTTGCCTTAAGGTACACGAGATGAAGACCATATAAAACTGTGGGTTAGAAATATTAGCATAAAAACCTTATGTCAAACACATTCATATGTGAGGTAAGAAATGCTTACCTTTAAACCTTCTTGTTGAACAATATAACAGCGTGTAGTTCAGGTGTGGGCATTATTGACCCCGCGTGTCAAGCGACCTCCTCCACCCCTCCCCTTTTAGTTTGCTGTTTGCAACACACATGCAGTCTTCTAATTCATAATGGAACACTGCTTAACAGAATTACAAAGTCTATTTAAAGACCAGTCTGCACTGGAATTTAACGAAACGAAGTTTTTCCTAATGTTTTCCCCATAAGGCTGCATTTTAATCCATTCTGCTGTTGGAGAGAAAATGGTGGCCAACGCTCAGATGGCGGTACTCTAAAATACTATATTACTTGCCCCTTTCTTAACTTTACTGAAACATGAACGATGTTCAACAGAAGCCTCAAATATTTTTCTTTGTTAGCAAGCACACCGTACATGCTTGGAATTGTAAAGATATTTTGTAACTCAAGAAATATGGCAGTTGGCACCCAAGAGTTCAATATCTACAAGTTGTGCAACACATTCGTACATCCTTTTGAATCCCAAAGCTTCAAATACGTATGCATAAACAAATACATCAATATTTAACTAAATAATTGGAGCATCCACTATAGAGAATTTCCAAAGCATTTTGTAAGACCGAGTGCTTCTACAGAGCCGGCTTTACGAGTTAAGCCGCCTCGTGCGATAACTGCAAACGTCGCCACAGTCATAAGCTAATTACTTTCTCTACTACGTATAGTAAGTACGGGAAGTATTGTATTCCACCCAAAAATTTGACACCGAGATTTCACCGGAAATACATGTTTTGAGACCCCCTGAATCCAAAAAACATCATTTTTAAAAACATGTCCGTGTGTGTGTGTCTATCTGTGTGTGTGTCTGTGAACAGCATAACTCAGAAACGAACAGTCGGATAAACACCAAACTTGGTATTTAGGTTCAGTATCTTCCAGAGATACGACACGAAGGTTTTCAAGAAAATTCCCCCACCCCAGATTACCCTTTACATGGAACATTTTTCGAAAATTTTAATTTTCTCAAAAATGGCTCTAACGATTTTGATTAAAATATCATATATTTAAGATATTTTCATGACAAATGAAATGCATATCTCGCATTTTCTGGGAATGTCTCCAAAAGTATTCTTCATTGTGAACGACTGTTGCATAACTGGTAAACCATAAGAGATAGACAAAATGTTACTACACAAAAAATGTAGATCGCGTTAAAATACACAATTTATGTTATATACATTTTTTTTTGTTGAGTGAACCATTTTCGAGATATTGCTTGTTATTCCCTTAAATTTTCCAATACTTATACTTTTTCTCAAATTCGTTATTCATTTTTTTATGTCCCGGACATTGAAGTAACATTATGGTTTGATTTGAAGTGACATGGTTTGTTAGCCCCACGTTTGGGAGCCAAAATATGCGGGGGTATTATTGTTTGTGTTCGAAAGATGCTACTATTTATCTGCCGCACGTATGAAATACAATTTGTCGCGATCACTTCGTGTTATCTTTTACTGGGCGCCTGTTATTGTATTTAATTTTGGGTTCACTGTCCTCCGGCTAGCTATGATTTCTCGGTCAAGCACTTATCTTATACAGGTATGTAAACGGAAAGGAGTTTTTATCCAAAGATAACACTGATAAAAGAATTTGTTTTACACTTTTATTGTCGTAACATATTATTCACTTTCACCTATTAATCTTGACACTCGCCAAACTGAAACTGTTATAATAACTTCTTTACTGCCCATTATTAATTCGCGTACTTCAACTTTTTGTGTAATTAACTTTACGACACGAGAGATTTTTCACAAATTTGCTACGCGTAACCTTGAACTGCGTGCGACGCATACTCCATGAATGCCTTCGTTGAACTACGTGAAACTTGATTCTGACACTGAATTTATACTTCCTCGCCCCAATATGCCTAAAGATTATAACCGAGCTGCTATTGGTTAATAAAACGCGCCAACATTAGCGTTTATATTTATATCCAATGAAAATTACGAAAACATATGCTCTGGGGAAAAATGTTCCAGCAAATTCTAAAAAAAAACGCGCCACTCTGACGTCCTTTGCTCGTCTCTAATAATGATAAACAGCTCACCCCCTCGCTACATTATTGCGCGCTATTATTGTCAGTTTCAGTAAGGCCGTATAAACCCACTTCTCGACAATGATTACAATCAACAAACATCTCAAATCAATGTCACATAACAATGCATATTCACACTACAATCACTCTGACATTTACATTTTTGTGATACAAATTACTGCGTCACATGCCCCACTAGAAACATAATTATAAACATTTACAACTTGTTTGGAAATTTTATAATTGGGTTTTTAGTCTCCTGAATCTTGGAACACACGCTATTTATCACTTTCACTTAACACTTCACACGCATTTAACACACGACATATGTTTTGCCTTTATCTCGCCACTATTTACTGGCTCTGGTCTAATGCGTTTATATGTATACATCTAACATTACAATTCTTTTATAGCAAATACTGTACCCTGAATTATTTAGTTACTGTTACAAATTGGTTTACTGTCTTAGGTTGTTGACAAAAATTTATACATTCAAGAATTTTAACCTGGTTCATTTTGTAATTATTGAACACATTTACCAAAATATTTATCCTCTACACAAATATATTTACAACACTTAAATCTAGACACAATTTCACATATCTGTGTGCTACATAAGTATTTGTTTTAATTATCTTTACCCTTTTTTTTATTAAACATTTATTTTTGTCCTGAATTTATTTCTCCTTTCTCATGACATACATACATAGTTAACCCTCTTACATTCCAATACATTGCTCTACAGTTCAGCTTTAACTATCCTGGATTTGCTTATTTTTTTTTTTTTTTTAGCGGTCATTGCTATTCCCCCTCTTGGATCAAATTGTCTGTGCCTAAGCATTACTCGTAGCTGTATCATAACCTTCCAAAATTTATTCATGAATAACCTCTTTAAGGATTGATATGAAATTTCAACCCCTGATACCATTTGAAAACAATTTAAAGTTTCCTGAACAACACATTTTTTGACAACTATCATTTTCAATTCTTGCGGTATCTTTTTAACTTGAGAATACTCTGACAAATCTGTACTAAACTGTACTGGATTGGAGTTTTCATTTTAAACAACTTGGTACTTGTTAATTACAGAAGTTAGTTTTTGATTATTTATAGACACAACTTTAACTTCTTCAGACAATTTATTTCTTTGTGTTACTGACTCCTGAATTTCAGATATCTCCCCTCTGAAATTAACTTGCACCTGAATTAAATCTGCATTCGTAGCCTCCATCATCTCTCTAAGCTCACTTGAAATGCTATTCATTTGGCTACCTAACTCTGTACATTTTACATCAACATGTTCTATTTTATTATTAACCTCACTTTTTTGGTTAGATATTTCCCTGCTCATGTCTGACATTTTCTTTGAAACTTCCCCTATCTCATTTGCTATCATTTCCTGATTTTCATTTCTCATTCTCATCATACTACTATCTAGCTCCATGAATTTCTTTTCAATTTCTTCCCTGTTTTGTTCTAAGCTCTTACCAATATCTTCCCTCAATTCCCTATTATTCTTTTGCATATCTTCCCTTAATTGATCTGTAATTTGTAGTAGTATTATTAATGTTTACGTAATATGTTTTTACGTAAATTATTAGAACTTGAAGATCTTATATTGTGCTGCTTTTGTTTTGTTTGGTTACATAATTTTAACTGCCCCACGTATGGGAGCCAATTTGTAACGGTTTAATGTTGTATTTATTTAACATTATTGTAGCCCCACGTTGTGGTAGCCAATTTGATGCGGTATTACAAATAATGTTGATGCTTGTGATGTTTACATCAGTGTTGAAGCCATCTTGTGACGTCATTCATTTGTTCGGTTTGTAGCTCCATCTGGTGTTAGCAATTTGTGGTAGTATTAGTGTTTGAAAGAATTTTAAGTTTTGTTTACTGTCCTCCGGCTAGCTATTATTTCTCAGTCGAACATGTCTCTTGAATCAGAGTGTGTAAACGGAAAGGAATCTTTTATCCAAAAATTACACTGATGAAGAAATTTGTTTTACACATTTATTGTCGAACACGTTAACTATCACATTTATACATTGATCTTAACACTCGCCAAACTGAAACTGTTATAACAACTTCTTACTGATAATTCTTTTAATCCACGTACTTCAATCTTTTGTATAATTAACTTTACCATACTTTAGATCTTTCATAATTCTGCTGCGCGTAACTTGTGAATCTATATCCGATGTATGACGAAATGACTGACTGAAGACGACGTGTAATGTACACAGATTTTTGATGAACTGGACGACTGAAGGCGACGTGTAATGTATTGAGATTTTCGATGAACTGGCCGCGATCTACCTCTGACTTGGCTTTTTATACACCCACTCCCCGATATGCCTAAAGATTATAACTGAGTTACTATTGGCTAATAAAACGCGCCAACATTAGCGTCTATTTTAATATCCAATGAAAATTATGAATACATATGCTTTAGGGAGATATTCCAGAAGGTTCTACCGAAAAACGCGCCAACATTACGTAACTTCCTCGTTTCCAATAATGATAAACAGCTCACCCCCCTCGCTGCATTATTGCGCTATTATTGACAGTTTCAGTAAGGCCCTATAAACTTACTTCCCAACAATATTTACAATCAATAAACATCTGAAATCAATGTCACATAAAAATGCATATTCATATTACAATCATTATTTACATTTAAGTAATTTGTGATACAAATTACTGCATCAAATACTCTTACTAATATCTTCCCTCAATTCTTTCTTATTCTTTTCCATATCTTCTCTCAATTCCCTATTATTCTTTTGCATATTTTCCCTTAATTGATCTGTAATACTCTTACTAATATCTTCCCTCAATTTCTCATTACTCTTAACAATATCTTTCAGCATTTCCATCATCATACTAGCATCAAAATTAACATTTCCTGCTATTCTATTCTGACTTTCTTCACTAACATTTCCTCCCTCAAATCCTACATTGTTTGAGCTATTTTCTGTAACCTGTATTGAATTACAGCTAACTGTTACATTATCCCCTTCCATAATTGTTTCTTCAGTATTATTAGTAGACATTGCTTTCTTAATCCTGCCACTCCTCAAGTACATTTAAATTTTCCCAATTTTGTTTTTTTCTTAGCATAAAAAAATTACTCTGACCTTTATGACGCTGTCTGTTGATGTTGCTTTGTTGTCCAGCTTCCTGCTCCTCTCTCCTAGATGTATATGTCGCCTCTGTGTCGCATTATGATGAATCTACGTCGTCTCGATGTTTTTGTGTCCTGTAGTTGAATTCCCCTGTTGCCTTTTAATCTCGGAATTACGATGTTCACTCATCCGCGTCGTCTGTCGTTCCTATAGTTGTTTCTGGAATCTGCGTCTTGTAGTTCAGTTCACTGCTCCATTCGCTCCACGTCCTGGTTCCTTCGCCCCTTCCTAGTTATTTCACTCCTTCCTGGTTAATTCGCCCCACGTTCTGGGTGCCAAAATATATGAAGTAACATTATGGTTTGATTTGAAGTGACATGGTTTGTTAGCCCCACGTTTGGGAGCCAAAATATGCGGGGGTATTATTGTTTGTGTTCGAAAGATGCTACTATTTATCTGCCGCACGTATGAAAGACAATTTGTCGCGATCACTTCGTGTTATCTTTTACTGGGCGCCTGTTATTGTATTTAATTTTGGGTTTACTGTCTTCCGGCTAGCTATGATTTCTCGGTCAAGCACTTATCTTATACAGGTATGTAAACGGAAAGGAGTTTTTATCCAAAGATAACACTGATAAAAGAATTTGTTTTACACTTTTATTGTCGTAACATATTATTCACTTTCACCTATTAATCTTGACACTCGACAAACTGAAACTGTTATAATAACTTCTTTACTGCCCATTATTAATTCGCGTACTTCAACTTTTTGTGTAATTGACTTTACGACACGAGAGATTTTTCACAAATTTGCTACGCGTAACCTTGAACTGCGTGCGACGCATACTCCATGAATGCCTTCGTTGAACTACGTGAAACTTGATTCTGACACTGAATTTATACTTCCTCGCCCCAATATGCCTAAAGATTATAACCGAGCTGCTATTGGTTAATAAAACGCGCCAACATTAGCGTTTATATTTATATCCAATGAAAATTACGAAAACATATGCTCTGGGGAAAAATGTTCCAGCAAATTCTAAAAAAAAAACGCGCCACTCTGACGTCCTTTGCTCGTCTCTAATAATGATAAACAGCTCACCCCCTCGCTACATTATTGCACGCTATTATTGTCAGTTTCAGTAAGGCCGTATAAACCCACTTCTCGACAATGATTACAATCAACAAACATCTCAAATCAATGTCACATAACAATGCATATTCACACTACAATCACTCTGACATTTACATTTATGTGATACAAATTACTGCGTCAACATGCAAAGAGAATGGTATGCGCCACATAGCAACCAGCTCTTAAAAGATTTGACTATCGCTTATAACCTATCATATTCCCTTTGCATCTACAAGAAAATTAGCAATAAGATTAACATCTCGCTATCTCAATTAACATGAAGCATATGGAGAATAAGCGTTTGTAAAAATAGTTTGTACAGGGGTAGAAAAGTCATGTGAGTGTAATACATCAGATTTTTTTATACGCAATGTCAGTCCTCCATCACTACTTATTTTCACATAAAGTGTAGAAATATAATATATTTTCATGGGTGATCAATAAATCAAACTCAGGAAGAGACAGGTGGTGTAAGAAAGAAGAACATTGTTCTGGGCGAAAGATTGAAACAGGCAAAGTCACACAAAAAGTGTTCAATATTTTGGAATTGCCCCTTCATCAGGAAATTAAAAGATTGGAAACACACAAAATGTAAGCGTACTTGACGGTCAACTGCATTGGTTATAATTATCTTTATTGTAGGGTATATAGCGGAGGGGATGCCTCGCGAACTGAGACTTAGGGGGATCCATTGTGGTTCCCATCCTCCTAGAGAAAGCGGTAAAGCTACAGTGGCTCCGGTTTATAAACGTGTTGCTTATTGTTGAACACCTGCCGCGTACGGGATATGTTGACGATAATCATCAATGAGGGTCACATCCAAAGTGACCAACTCTGGCGCTTCATTTATCACCAGTTTCATAAAAGTCGCTAGAATTTAAGCATGTCTTGTAATTCCGTCCTACTTTCAAATATCTCGCTCAGGCTTTAAGATTTTTTTCGCCTCTAAAACACGCCGCCCTTTAAGCTAGCCATGTGCTTCTATCACAATCGAGGGCATGAAATGGGCTGTGCTGTAACACGGGTACCGTTTGGCGACAACTATTTGCAAATTTAATGTTGCTAAAATGGCCATTCGCGTGTTAAAGGTATATATTTCCAATAAACCCTTGATGTTGAATTTTGATAGGGAATTCAATTCTTTATTTAAAGTTAGTTGTATTATGCACACATATATTTCCATTACAATCTGGGTATTTTTGCTGAATACAATACTTCCTCTACTTTTTATAAAGAAAATCACAGCATTTCTCAAATGTATGCTTCATTTAACCTAGATGAGTGTTTCCCAAACTTTTTGCCCATGGAACGTTTACAGTATGAAAATTGTTTTGCTATGACCTCCTAGAGTTTTGTTGATTTTAGTAACTAGATATCCCAATCCAGAGGAATTTCAATTGTAATGTCACCAAGACCACTGAAATCATCGCCTCACGGAACATTAATGTTCCGCGGAACATTAATGTTCCGCGGAACACAGTTTGAGAAACAGTAACCTAGATAATGAGCGTCTAGTTTTAAAAATACAAAACTATTGTTATATCTTATAATTTTAATAATCTTAAGCTAGCTAAAGCATATTTAATTTGCTAAAGCTAATTCTGTTTTTCTCTTTTACAGGAAAAGAGATACCTGAACCATTTTATTAAGATATGGATTTCTCAGACTGGGCTCTTATTATTATAATAATCGTTGGTACACTTCTCTGGAATGGCACCAAGCACTACAATCGTTTTGTTGATGTATCTGTACCCTACTTGAAACCTATTCCATTTCTTGGAAGTAATCTAAACTTAATACTGCAGCGCCAGTCTGTTCCCGAATGGATTCAGGACGTATGTAACAAATTCAGAGGATACAAACTTTTTGGTGCTTTCTCCTTTGATCAGCCAGTGTTTTTTCTGAGGGACCCTGAGCTTATAAAAATGGTAACTGTGAAAGATTTTGAGCATTTTCTTGATCACAGATCTTTCCCAAATGATGATGGAGAGGAAATATTTGGAAAAGGCTTGTTTAATCTGAAAGGTTGGTATATTTTATCCTCCTTATTGTCATCATCATCATCATCATCATCATCCTATTGAAGTAGAGATAAAATCAACTTATCACATTTCCAGCATATGGCAGGTGGTTTAAAATAATATCTTTTATAAGGCACAATGATACAAAAAGCTATAAAATGACATGAACAATTAAAATATTGTGTGAAAAAAATGCATTTACTTTGGAATATTCCCAGAACAACATCAATTTTAGAAGCTTTCCTGTATAATATTAAGCCATTAAGGAGGTAAAAATGAATAGCTTGTTTCTGGATTTGAACTAGCAGCTATTGTTATAGAGTACTGCATAGATACGGAGTAAAAGAAATAGTTTAGTGTAGTAAAATAATATAATGGCAAAACAAATGAGAATTGCTAATGCACAGCAATTTTCACAATGTAAACAGATTCTTTACCTATTATTCAGACTTAAATAAAGTGCTGCAGGTATGAAACAGAAATTTTATACTGTGAACATTTTTCTGAGTTTACGATAATGTAGTATATGATACAATACAACACAGTACTTTGCACTCAACAGCTAGCCATAAACATAAGTGTGCACAAGGAGGGTACGTAAGGCATCTTAAATTAAAACATGCACAGACTGCCATTTCTCTACCTTTAAAAACTGAAAAATTCATATTATTTAAGAGAGCTATATCATTCTTTCTCTTCACAAAACTTTACGAAATAATTTATTACTAATATTTCAGCAAAGAAATAGGATTTGCTGTGTAAAGTGGACTTATATTTGTTTTGTCAACTGTTTATGATTGTTGAATCCAATTGCATCAAATCTCTTTGATATTAACTCTGCAGTTCCCAGTATCCCATGATAATACCAGTGGTTTACATGAGCACTGATGCTCATAGTCTACTGTTCTAATCATTTCGGTTCTCATTAACTCGTTTTCAACTACACAGTGGGTGTTTAAACCAAAACAAACGTATTATATTATTTTTATTTCAAAAGACAGGACCTGCAGCTTCACTTAAGTAATTGCGTTGGGTAGAGAAATTATTCCCCTATCTCTCTCTCTCCCCCTCACCTACTCTCTTTGGCTTTCTAACTCTCCCCTCTCCACACACACACACACACACACACACACACACACACACATAGTGTAATGTCCCTTCGTGGGATTCGATCCACTACGGGAAAGTTGTATCAGATTTCATAAAGTTGCTGATCTCCCTTTCCGAAGTGTATTTATTGGCTACGTTTGTAGGTCAACCCACTCAGTTTCTCATTCGTCATCCTGCCACATAGAAGACACGAGTCTGCGTTAAACTTGGGTCTCAAACCCAAACCTAGCATGGTATCTCTTTTATTAAGCGAATCAAGCCCTGTCAGATCCATCTTCGGCTAAGTCCTTGTGATGTGCATCTAAGCTCCTGCACCTCGCGGTCCGTCAGAAGGCCCAACCTTCAACACGCTTAATTAAATGGCCTAGCCAGTAGCTTTTGTAAGAACCTGGCGTAATTATTTCCCGATAACCTCTAGTTCCCTCATGGCATTCCCTCATCCCCGTGCTAAGTGCAACTAGCCTCTGAGACTAGTACATTCCTCTTCTTTCTCTCAGGACCATCAGTGTGAGAGGCAAGAACCTTAAACCTTTTAGGCTTTTAGTGCTGCGTCTTAAGATAACCAAAACATATCAGAATTCATCAAACGAGGTTTCTGTGTTAATGTATCCCATTAACAATGAAAAGTTGACATAACTACTTGAGTATTTACAACACCAAAACTTTGTAAATAACAAAACTGTCCAGAAATATAATGTTTATGTATTTTTGTTAGTAACACTCCTCCCACTCTGGTAATTTTATGTCACTTTAACCTCACTTTGGATAATTTAATTAAGATACCATATATTATATTTTCTAATTGGGATCTAAGGTATATTATTATACCAACCTTCATGGAAGTCAAACCAGCTCAGTCATTTGTACACTTACACAAATAAAAATGTTAAAAACATAAATTTGGGTTTCAAGGCAACCCATATCCTTGGGAACAAAACATCATACTCAATTTCCCATTACTTTACTCCGCATGTCAACAATATCACGTGTTTCTTGCATTCTTTTTGGCTTCTGGACGCATAACTGCTCATTGTGGTACAAATAAGTTCTGTGTTTACTCGTCCTCATCGGTATATTCGAAGGATCTCAAGAATATAACGTTTTTAAAAAGCATATACAAGAAATAAGCATGTAGATGCATTGACTGTGTTATATTAACACCAAGGTGTTTGAAATAGGTGGGCGGTTACCTCGTGTGTTTGAACTAGACGCAACACACCGAGGGCACGTGTGAATATCACTGGACAGTTTCTTGGATCTTAGTTATGCTTTTAGCTGCATTAAAGGTAGCTAGGTGTAATCCACAGACGGTTAAAAATGCAAGAGGTTCTCGTACATGGTGTATAATTACGGTATGAAGTCAGAATCTGGACCACGGGTTGTATGTACAGGTGAGCCAAAAAACTACGAACTAGCTGCGCGGTGTTTTTCCTGTCCGCGTCCTCGGCACTCGCTGCCGTCTGCCGCTATCATAGAAACCATACGGAAAGGCGCGGATGAAACCATACACCATTTTAAGCTACTTTTAAAGGCTTTACTTGCCAACTTTTTAAAGAAAATGCTGAGACTGGCCACCGCCGTTGTCCATGCATTTTTGGCACCTCTTTAGGAAACTATCCATCACTCACCATAGTTCACGTTGAGAAATGCTGGCAATTTCCTGACGGATATTTTGTTTTAATTCCTCCAGAGTGTGTGTGGCGTTGTCCTGTATACTTTGTTTTAAGTTACCCCAGAGATAAAAATCGCAGGGGGTAGATCGGGGGACCGAGGGGGGCCACAAATCTATACTAATAATTCTGTCCCTCAAACACACTTTAGATTTTTCTCATCGAAATATTGGCATATAAGCTGTTGCAGAGTCTTGTTGAAAAAAGGCAAAATCACGCTCCCTGGCTGTTAACTCTCTAAAAAAAGTGATCAAAATTGTATTCACATATATGCGAGCTTCAACTGTTGACTCGAAAAAAACTGTCGAGTGATGGATGGTTTCCTAAGGAGGTGCCAAAAATGTATGGATAACGACGGTGGCCAGTTTCAGCATCTCCTTTCATAAAGTTCGTAAGTAAAGCCTTTAAAAGTAGTTTTAAAAATGGTGTATGGTTTCATCCGCGCCTTTCTATGATAGCGACAGACGGCAACGAGCGCCGAGGACGCAGACTGGGAAAACACCACGCAGGTGGTTCGTAGTTTTTTGGCTCTCTCTGAACTTACCATGTAGCTGTAGCGTTCATATACTAAATCGCACTTTGCAGCAGAAAAACATGTACTTGGCAGGTGTGGTGATTTAATTAAAAAAGCCGCTATGTGTATAGGATTTTCTTTAAAAACGAACCGTGTGTAAAATAATGTTTTAGCTGTGATACATCAAGATTCAAATGTAATTAATTCAACAGATCAACAGCTCTACACGAGTTCCTTAAGCAATGTAAAATTTCGAACATTCGTTTCGTAAAACTGATGTAAAGTCGTACGCATACAGTTTGCTGCTCCATAATTTATCATAGGCATTTTAACGCCATGAACTTCCTCCTCCTCCTCCTCCTTCAAGGCCCTAGGCCCTCCGACACTTTCCGCCTTCTCTAATTGGTTTTACTGGTCTTCCTAGTGTTCTCCTTCGTAATGGATTATAATTCATGGCTGCTCCTGCCATACGTGTAGTTGATATTCTATTTACACGGTCTTTCTAGTTATGAAGTTGCATGGGTAAGGAAGGGCAAAGTGGAAATTTTAAGCGAATTAATATTTAATTTAAACAGAAAAATCCAAATTGAAAAATTAAAGCCCAAAACATTAAGCAATGACTTCCCTATAAAATAAAAAGTATGTATTTTTATTAAGAGATAGTAAATAAGCCAAAAGTATATTTAATGTTAGTATGTGTTTTTTTTCACTTATTCCTAGTCTTAAGGGCAAAGTGGAGAGTAGGGTAAAGCGGAAAATTAGTTTAAATTGGCATATAGAGATAGTTTTATTAACACTTAGTTTATTATTTCAGTAATTAATTATATTAGAAAATGAAACTTAATGTTACCGACAACCTAAATTTTTTTAATACAACGGGGTAACACTAAAAAAATAAAGTTTATAGAAACAATTCCCACAGCATAGACAAGAACAATATAAAAATAATTTATCAACATTACGCTAGAAGAACTTATGCGTGAGAATGAAAATTTCATTGCAAGATGCCAAATGTATTCACGCAGATAGACACCACTTCCATAAGGTTAGTACTTATTACAGTAATGTCACTATTATCGTAAGTAATACGGGAGTTACAGAACGAAAACCCCCAGTATAACAGTGTGCGGATACGCGCCAACCGTAGGCCTCGCCATAAAAAGATCACACTGCAGAATCTGGTATCCATTCTTGCTCTTGCCCCCCCATTCACTACTTAGTTTGTACTGTCTTAAGTGCCGAAGTAAAATTGGACTTATATTACATGCTCAGGTCAACAATGTCGTCCTCCGTGGTGTAGTGGTTACCAAGTTAGCCTCTAGTTCCCGAGGTCGCGGGTTCAAACCCGGCGGAGGGTGATGGATTTTTTCGGGCGTAAAAATCCTTAGCATGGCTTCCTTCGGAAGGGAAGTAAAGCCGTGGTCCCGTGTCGAGATTATTGCACGTAAAAGAACCTCAAGCCTGATAAAGAGGTCTTTCACGTCCAATATAGAATGGGACGCTAAGGACTACAACAGTTAAAGAGCGTCCATAAATAACACTCAATTTAATTTAATTTCAGGTCAACAATGGCGTGATATGAGAGCCACTCTTAGCCCAGCATTTACTTCAAGTAAAATGAAAGGCATGTTCTGCCTAATGGATGAATGCGGAACACAGATGTCAGAATTCTTGAAAAAGTGTCTCAAGGAACCAAAACTGCCCTCTGATGCTTTTAAGATAGAAAAGGGTAAGTAAGCACTTTATTCCTATCTACCTAATGGGGCAAATCAGATGCAAAGGGTTTCCTAAGCTGATTTCTTGTACTCAAAATTAATTTCTGTATAAAGCAAACCTGCTTATTAATCATGCAGTTGTGGCTTTCATTTTTAAATGTTATGTGTTACACTTCAGTCATCCTTTGAAAATAGCAAGAGCATCCCAGTTATGATAAAGTACTTGTCCAGGGAGGGCTGTAACCAGATGTAAGGTTTAAGTTATAAGAAGAATGAACATTTGAGTTCTCTTAGGAAAAATCACTATACTAACCTGACTGTGCACCATCACCACCATCACTGAGACTAAAGTTTTGAAGCTCATTATCCAGGAAGAAATAACACAAAAATTGCCTCTGTGGCCAAATGGTCAGCATTCTGGCTTCTCAACACACAGGATTCTCCCTACTCTTTCCATAGTCTGAAAGTATCTATGCATGTGGGAGTGATGTGAGTGTATTTAATGTTAAAATGATTAAAAACCAATGTTAAAGAAGCTTCAGTCAATTAATTGTTTCTCAAATCAAAGTCTCCAATATCACCATAGAGGTTAAAGGGCGTTACACAAATGAAAGAAAAAAAATCTGATGTGTTACACTCACATGACTTTCCCTACTCTTGTACAAACTATTTTTACAAACTCTTATTCTCAATCTATTTCATATTAATCGAGACAAACATTTGCAGAAACGATCTTTTGACATGCAAAGAAAATTACATTTTACACATAGCGACCTGTTCTAAAAATATTGGACTATCGCTTAAGGCGTACTATGTTCCCCTTGTTTTGTATTTGCAAGGCCAATATAGAAATACAGTAGCCTTTAAGCATAGATATATCTCTTATTAGCTGGTTGCTAGGTGCAGCACCATTATCTTTGCCAAAGATTAATGCTCTTTGCATATCCAAGACAAAAAATGAATAACGAATTCCTATTTGAGAAAATAAGTATTGAAAATTTAAGGGAATAACAAGCAATATCTCGAAAATGGTTCACTCAACAAAAAAATGTATATGACATAAATTGTGTATTTTAACGCGATCTACATTTTTTGTGTAGTAAAATTTTGTCTATCTCTTATGGTTTACCAGTTATGCAAAAGTCGTTCACAATGAAGAATACATTTAGAGACATTCCCAGAAAATTCAAGATATACATTTGATTTGTCATGGAAATATCTTAAACATATAGTATTTTAATCAAAATCGTTAGAGCCATTTTTGAGAAAATTAAAATGTTCGAAAAATGTTCCATGTAAAGGGTAATCTGGTGTGGGGGGATTTTCTTGAAAACCTTCGTGTCGCATCTCTGGAAGATACTGAACCTAAATACCAAGTTTGGTGTTTATCCGACTGTTCGTTTCTGAGTTATGCTGTTCACAGACACACAGACACACACACACGGACATGTTTACAAAAATGTTTTTTTTTATTCAGGGGATGTCAAAACATATATTTCCGGTGAAATCTCGGTATGGAATTTTTGGGTGGAATTCAATACTTTCCCTACTTACTGTACGTAGTAGAGAAAGTAAAAATAATAATAAAGCACAGAACTCAGTACATAGATAGTATTAAAACAAAATATGCACCATGATACTATCTGGGTATTCAAATGTCTTGTTGAGCTGACTACTAATGAATTAAATAAATGCAATTGTACATAACAGGAGCAGCTTATTATCTGTTAACATTATTTTACCTTTTACACAGTCAAAATATTGGGAAAAGCTTTTGTGGGATAGATAATCCAATATCCCACTCAGTCTACAGTCCAATAAGTACATATTTGACATCTAATCAGGAGCACTAATTTGCAATGGTTAATTATGCTTATTTACTGGATTACAATTTTTCTGCAGTATCCATTTGAATACCTGCACTATTGTCTTTGTTTTTCTAATTTCAGATGGTGATGTACTAGTTGTTGAAATGAAAGATATATACACAAGATACACAAATGATGTAATAGCTACAGCAGCTTTTGGAATAAGTGTAGATTCTCTTCAAAACCCCAAAAATAAGTTTTATGAAATGGGAAACAATGTCACTCAATTCCAAGGATTTCGAGCTCTCGTGTTTTTCTTCCTCATGGCATTTCCAAGAATTGCAAAGGTATGCCATAAATATAATAAGTGTGCATACATACAGTAGTCTTCTTATTTCTTGAACTTTATGTTACACTAATTTACATTGAAGGTTTTGTACTAAAAGTAACATAACATTAGCAGTTTTATTGTTTCTGTAATAATGGAGGTTCATAAAGATAAAAATTCACTAGAATTCAATTGTGGTTGGAGATGAACCAAGCAATGTCAGTACCCTAGACAGAATTTTCACAAGGTGAGCCTTCCAGTTCATATTTAGGACTATAAAGAAAATTAATTAATTTGAATAACCATTTTAGCAATAATCGGCTACCTGCTGTATTCATTTTACAAAATACTGAAATAATGGAAGCCAAGGATTCAGAACTAATAGCCACATAGTGTATTTGCTGAGAAGAAATACTCTTTTCAAGTAGCTGTCATGTGATGGATAAGGTGAAGGGAATGCAAACATGTTCCAAAATAAACATCAGTATGTCTTGAATGCTGATAGAGTGCTTACCTATGTGCTTGTAACCAATAAGATGAAGTATGATACGCAATGCTGCCACATGGATTATTAAATTCACCAGGAAACATTAAACATACGTACGAGGTGTATTCCAAAACTAAGGCCCGTTTGGTCATAATAACAACATCGCTCATGAGACAAGGTTTTTATTGATAGTAATATGTGTCTACATATATACTTTACTTTTCCACATAATCGCCATTCACATCTATACACTTGCTGTAACGCTGCACCAGCTTCTTTAACCCCTTGGCATAGAAGTCTGCCGCCTGCGACTTGAACCAGTTGGTAACTCTCGTCTTGAGTTCATCGTCGGTTTGAAATCGTTGTCCACCCAGCCACCGCTTCAAATGCAAGAAGAGGAAATACTCGCTTGATGCCAGATCGGGACTGTACGGAGGGTGGTCAAGGAGTTCCCAACGAAACTCTTGAATCTTCCCTTTGGTTTTGACAGTGGTGTGTAAGCGTGCGTTGTCGTGCAGGAGGATGATGCCAAACAACAGTTTCCCGCAGCGTCGGTTTTGGGTCGCACGTCTCAGTTTGGTAAGCGTTGCACAGTACGCGTCAGCTGTAATTGTTGACCCCCGATCCATGAAATCAATCAAAAGGGCGCCCTTTTCGTTCCAAAACACGGTATCCATCACTCTGTGATTCATATACGGCGATTGCTTATACCTTTTTGGTTTGGGTGAACCGGAACGACGCCACTGCATTGACTGCTGTTTCGATTCTGCGTTGGTTACGCTATCCATGTCTCGTCGCCCCTAACAATGTGGGAAAAGGAACCATCTCCATCTTGTCTATAGCGCTCCAAAAACTGCCGTGCACTACACATTCGTTGCTCTTTGTGCTGACCGATGAGCAGTTTTGGCACCCACCTCGAACAAAGTTTCCGATATCCAAGCTGTTCAGTTACAATCCTGTAAAGTGAGGTTCGAACGACATTTGGGAATTCATTAGCCAGACCCTAATCGTCAAACGCCGATCACTTCGAAGTTTTTGGTTCATTTGCTCAACGATGTCGTCGGTCCGAATACTGGGTCTACCACTCAGCTGTTCATCGTGCACATTTGTGCGGCCATTTCGAAATTCTCGACATCAGTATCGAACCTGTTTGTCACTCATTATGTCCGGTCCATACACGAGGCATAACTCACGATGGATGTCCGCAGATGACAATTCTTGTGCCAGCAAAAATCTAATCACACCGCGCACTTAACAACTGGCAGACTCTACGTTTGTCGCGTCCATTGCGATAGCCCTCACCGACTGGCAAACGCCTACTGCGCCACACCAACATTGCGGTAGGTTCCTCAGGAGACTGTAGAGAACGCTGCAGGCGTGAAACGTCATTCAGGCTTACCATCCGTTAAATATTGTTTACCAGACCTTAGTTTTGGAACACACCTCGTACTTATAACCCCTTACCAGTTGGACTTTTCAGTGAGTTATGTTTAAATTAACCTGTGTTTGGTCATAATACATTGTAAGTCTTTCTGTCTTCCAAATGTGTTTTCTCACAGTAACATCTCGACCTATTTACAAACCATTTTATTTCTTCTGAAACAAAACCTGGTTATGCATAACAGCTTCTAGGATTCCATCAAATCATCTCGTGTGTTAACATTCCTTGTAAGATTAAGAATGTTGTTACGGGTTGCTATAATCCCTTATTGTAATGGTGTAATGTTTACTTTTTCGGTACCTTTTCATAGTAGGTAGAGGAAGTATTGCATTCCATCCAAACAATTCAATATCGAGACTTCACCAAAAATGTATATTTTGAGGCCCCCTATGTATCAAAAACAGTGTTTTAGACAAAGTTTCTGTGTGAGCGAGCGTGTGTGAGAGAGAGAGAGAGAGAGACAGACAGAGAGAGATAAATGCCAAACTTTGTAAGTAATTTCAGTATCTTTCAAAGACGCAACATAAAGGTTAGCAAGAAAATACCCCACTCATACTATCCTTTACATAAAAATGTTTTCATTATTTTTCAATCTTTAAAAAATGCCTCCTAACAACTTTGATAAAAACATATGTTTTAAGATATATACAAGTCAAACAAAATGTATATCTGAATTTTCTATATTTAGCAAGTAAAGTACTCTTCATTTTGAATGAATTTTGCTTAATTTGTATAGCTGGTAAATCATAAAGAGGTAGACAAAAACGTTCTACACAAAAAATGCGGATATCGTTAAAACACACATTTTTCTCAAACCTCTATTATTATTATTATTATTATTATTATTATTATTATTATTATTATTATTATTATTATTATTATTATTATTATTATTATTATTACTATTACTACTACTATCATCATCATTCATTATCATTATTTGGGGAGAGATGACATTAACCGTTTCTGAGGTATTTATTGTTACTGATTTGAATTTCTAAATATTTCATACTTTTCTGAAGTGCAAAGTCACCATTCTTTTGTTTATCGTGGTGATGAAAGCAGTGGAATTTCAAAGCCAGTATATAGCAACTTGCATTTTAAAGACTTGGTTGTTACTTAAGTCTCCTGTATCCCCTTGTATCTGCAATGAAATTTTAGAAAAATAAACATTTGTAAGAAGAATTGATCGAACAAAGATAAAAATAAATGATAGTGGGTTAGTGAGTAGAGAAATTCAAATAGGTACTTCATAATTTTTTATTTTTTCCTTGAAGAGTGAAGCAGAGGCCAAATGCACATTCTGAGCATTTGCTCCTTATATTAATAGAATTTCAGCATTATGAACCTTTATTCATAAAATTCTAGTATAGCCTTTGATAAATTAATAGACACTAACAGTTCTTTCCCACATTTGACTAAATACTATTAGTACTTACCCACTGCTTTTCAGATTTTCATATTCTTACTCAAGGTTTTCATAATGTACAAGTTATTTGGCCCAATTGAATAACATTTCACTTTTCTCCTATGAAATATACTATTAGCCAAAGCAAAGAAAACACATTGCTAATAAGATACATGAATCAAAGGGATGAAACAGCCCTAAAAACACTGCAAAAGCTTAATTATTACTTTAACAATAAAACAACAAACTGAAATGTATGTAGGGAATCGCTTCTAAAGACAGCTGAAAGGAATTGTTATGGAAAGTCAATGGTACAAGGCAGAAAGGAAAAACATTGTTACATTTTGAGTAGCTCTACAAGTGTCCCGAAGATCAATTATTCAACATCCAATTCCATAAGCCATCTTAAAGTTTTGACAGGAGAACTCTCTCTTCTCACAAATGAACTATAACCTTTATGTATGAAAGAAAATATTGAGGAGGGCTGAAACATGGGGAATCTAACCCCTAAGTAACCATGCAAATTATAATTATAATGAAATCACATGCCACTGATTGTAAGAGTATCTGGGATATATAAGTTTTAATATGTCAGTTAAATTAAAAATAAATAAAACTTGGTTTCTTCGCAAAAGCAAATACCCCTCTAACAGTTCAATCAACATCATGAATAATAAATATTTAAATCAAATGACACATAGAAGTACTTGTGATGTGATTTTTTCTGGATATATTAATTATCTTATATCTGTGGATCTTTAGTTTGTATTTATCATTCTTTAACAGTCATTAAAAATTAAATATTGGTAAATTCTTTCAGATATTAGGAATTAAATTTCTAAAAGATGAAGAGGAAAATTTCTTTCGACATCTAGTACATGATACAATGGCTGTAAGAGAAGAAAAAGGAATTTTCAGACCAGATATGATACATCTACTCATGGAAGCTAAGAAGGGAACATTAGCAGATGAGAACAATACTGAAGTCACGATGAAGAAGTCAAAACAAAGTAAGAAATGCTAATGATTTAAACAATAAAATGAAGCAAATCAGAAAGTGTTACTGAATATATTGTAAACAGATGTTCAATGAGTAGAGCCACATGTTTTTGGTGAACATTTTTACCAGATTTTTTAATTTTTTAAGTAATTTTGGTATATTTTTCGCTTTTCTTATTATATTTCATCAATTATTTTGCTATATTCTTAAATTTAGCTCCAGAAGTAAAATGTATATGAATTAAGACATGGCACCATATTGCAATGAAATATAAAGATTAATTTTTACAAAATTTGCACAATAACATCAAAATTAAAATTATTTACAATGTAAGAGGTGAATCTCACAAATCTTCTCAGTCAGATAATAACAGAGATACCATTAGCTCCATGTTAGCAGAAGTCAGACCTGTTCTCTTGTCAGATGTGACATTTGAGTAGGCTGAAAATTATCTCTCACTATATACATTATTGACAGGAATGCATAAAGCTTTCACTGTAACTTCAACAAAATCTTTATACTCAGATTTTGAACCAAAAAGGAAAGAAATCGCATCAATATCTTGGCTAGTTCTGCAAGAGCTACTTGCCAGAACTCCAAATGCAATGTACAGCTGTATACACTGTGATGGAAGTAGTTCTTGCAGGGTTGTTCCATAAGCTAACAAACCTCATTATCTCCTTTTGTTGTATTACATGGGTCAACAAGCCCACCAACAGAAGTTATCACAGTTTTTCTTGGCTCAGACTCCTTAGTTGTTTTAGTTTTTTCATACATTGTTTTCCAACAGATTTAAACCTAGTGGTTAACTGTATGTGAATTTGACTGAATCATCCTGAAAATGTACCTGAGGTTTTCTGAAAGAAAACTTTTACAGAGATTACTGAGTTTTGAATTTAATACATGTATTAATGGGACTTGGGAGCATTCGAAATTTAAAAGTAAGTTACAACGTTTTCAACAGTGTTCTACAAGAAAGCAGCTTGGCAGTAATCGTTTTAATTTAATTTTGTTTCAAAGCTTTGAAGTACTTCACAACTACACTTTCTTCTTTAATGCTCTGAGCAAATTCTAATAAACTCTTCAATATGTTCAACATTCTCACACCAAGAGTTCCATCGGGTGATAATGGGAATAAGAAAATGCTTCACTTCAGTAGGTTTGTCCTTGTATTGTGTCAAAAACTTAAGGTAGGCATTTTTTCTCTTTCATGTATTGATAACATGTGCTTTACTTGTATTACATAGTGGTTTAAATCCTTAAGCTCTATGGCCATATATTCCCTAATAAATTCAGTTTATCAGCCCAGCACTGGTATGTACTACATTTCCTGATACCAAAACTCTGACAGCATTTATACACTTGGTCATACAATGCGCTGAATCAGAAGATGACACAATGTTATTATACTGGATGCCAAGTTTCTGTAGTATACTGAAAATATTTTATAATAAAACAGAAGTATTTCTTATTGTGATGTTGTATGATACTTGTACTGAAAATAGCTTGTGAATATACAGAAGCAGTAGCATTAACATTTACAAGAACCTTCAATCCTCCCATAAACAATTTATGAATGGAATATCTCCACAGGCAAGGAGACTTTAATTAGGATAACAAACATGCATTGTCTCTTTCTGTCAGTCATCTCATCACAAAGAATCGCAACTCTTTCATCCTTTGCAGCTTCTTTCACCCTTTCCCCCTATTCTTTCATGATTTGAGGTAAGTAGCCTTCCCTCAGTCTGCCAGTTGTAAGTAAATTTCCAGCACCTTAAAAATAAGGGATATATATTTACAGGCTGCTTTACATACAGGATGTAATAAAAATGTATGGTACAAATTGCAGGACACATTCCTCACACGTAGATGAAGAAATTTGTTATATGGACATTTGTTATATGTGTTTCCATGTTACAACTCATTAATCATGGGAAACACACAAGAACGAAACGTTAGAATCATGGTGAACATGCACTCTTGGTTACATCTGTTTACGTTGTCATTATCGTAGGTGCACCGCCAGTGTTTTTTTTTTTTTTTTTTTTTTTTTACATGTCCCTGTTGCCATGCGACTTGCGTCATGCTTGCTTACAGGTAACATCAACTGCTCCAGTGAGCAGTACGATCTTGGCAACCACACGGATTACTGCGTACTAGTAGAGTTGATCACAGACTTGGCTCGTGCAATGGCAGTGTACACTAATGCAGAGTTGGTAGATGCCCATTTGATGTATGGTTTAGCAGATGGCATTGGCGCTTGCGCTCAACGTTTGTATCGGGAGAGATTTCCAGGTCGAAGATGCCCCGACAGGAAAACGCTTGAAGCCATTGATCGTCGTCTTAGGGAACATGGGGCATTTCAGCCTGAGGTCTAGAAGGACAAGGACACCGCAACGGGAAGGGCAATTGTTCAGGCAGTTGACGACGACCCTAGTGTCAGTGCAAGACAAGTAGCTGCAACAATGAATGTTGGCCACATGATTGTCAGGCGAGTGTTACACGAGGTCGGCTGTATCCATACCATTTACAGCGTCTGCAGGCATTATCAGCAGCTGGTTTTCCAGCATGGGTACGCTTCTGCGAATGGCTTATGCAGCAAAGTGTCAACCCTAATTTTAGTGCAACGGTGCTTTTCGCAGATGAGGCGACGATTCAACGAGATCAGATTGTAAATCATCACAATCGGCATATAAGGGCTGACGTCAATCCTCACGCAACTGTTGAAGCAAGTCATCAGCAAAGATTTTCTGCCAATGTTTGGGCCGGCATTGTTGGTGACTGTTTGGTAGGGCCTCACGTTCTTCCACCCAGGCTCAAGGGATAAAGTTACCATAATTTCGTAGAGAATGTTCTACCTGATCTGTTAGCAGATGTGCCTTTAGCTGTGTGACAAAACATGTACTTCATGCACCATGGAGCACCTTTTAGTGTTAATGTCCGTCGGCTTCTAAATAACAGATTCGGTGACAGATGGATAGGTAGAGGTGGACCAATTGCCTGGCCTCTACGCTCCCGGACCTAAACCCACTGGACTTTTATTTGTGAGGGCATTTGAAAGCTCTTGTGTATCGAACCCCAGTACCAGATGTTCAGAGTCTCCGTGCCCATATTATGAAAGGCTGCGAAATCATACGCAGGGATACATCAGCGCATCCGGGATTCACTACGACGGTGGGTTGATGCCTTTATCATTGCTCACGGAGGATATATTAAACATCTCCTGTGAGAAAGAGCTGCATGTGGTATGCTGGCACATTCTATTCTTGTGTGTTTCCCATGATTAATGAGTTGGGGAAAATGAGTTGTAACATGGTAACAAAGCGTTTCCAAACCCATGATCATCATTTCTTCGTATACGTGTGAGGAATGTGTCTGCAATTTGCGCCGTGCATTTTTGTTACATTCTGTATGTATACCTGAAAGCTGAATAAATGAAATGGTGTTCGAATGAGCCCAGAGTCCATACAGTTTTCACCTTCTAATTCACCTCTTCTGCATAATTACTTTAAAAAGAATATTAGGTGTTAAGTACTTACACTAACCTGGTATGTATTTATGCATCCATTCTCTCAGCGTGGGATGATCAATTTTCTCCAACGGCATGTTTGCGTCCACGAATGCCCGTGTTGGTGACATTAAAAATTCATCTTTGTCATTTCGGGTTACAATCAGTTTTGCCACCGGCGTATTCGTCAGTGTAGCTTGTTGCTTGACACCCAATGCAGTTGCCATCATGTTATTCTTCTCGTGTGCAGCACCAGCGGTGCCCATTCTGTCAAAAGGCTATGGCATATCCCCCCCCCAAAAAAATCATCTTCCACCTCCCCCATTTTTCTGAGAGCTCCACTTAAACTATTTGATTTATTTTCTGCGTTGCTGGAAAGCTTCGTAAATGAGGCTGTCTTATAGATATTACAGTAGCTATTGAGTAACCGGTACAGAATAAAAGCTTAAATAAGTTAAAATTTATAAAGGAATGCTAATATTTACAGCAAAAACTACAAAAAAGTATTCGACAGTGGTGTATTTTATTACTTGGTATTTAAATGTATCCTATTGCATATATCCAAATAGATCACTATAGTAAGTGTAATGCCTGAACAACTACATACCTAGGTATCTATAATGTATAGTTCCTTTTATGTATTTCCAAAAATTGCCATTTGATACGCCACATCATACCATGCAATATGAATTGTACTTAACATTTCTTTTGGGGGCTATATAGCAAATTTAGATTAAGAAACTTAAAAACACAAACTGAGTTAAGAATTACAGTACTATTAAAACCTGTAATAAATGTGTTTGTATTACCTGCGTTAATTTACTTCAATATGTTTGTATCTCCAAAGTTTTGAATCCCCCAAAAAGGTTTCTATTGACGCAATTTGCGCACACGTGTCTTTTCTAAGCCATTCAAGGACGTATTACAGTATTTGCACACTGCAATTAGTTTTGTTTTATCGAAAACGTAAAATTCTTCAGATGCGGATTCTTTTTTCTCGGTCAAACATGTAACCTTATTTCACTAAACTTCCGCCCAAAAAGAGGTCACTATATGTAATATGAATGTAGCTAAGTAAACCGTCATTTATAGAAACACGTGAAACTTTACTACATTGAACCGAGCAAGCGAGAGCGGAAGTGGAATGCAGTCAGAATCGCAACTATCGATGCTATATAACACGGCTTTCTTCGAGATTGATAATCGTATCGATTGTCATTTTCTGTTGACACAGCTCGAGACCAATTGCGCGTAAATTAAAAATTCTGACGTGTTACACTCACATGACTTTCTCTACTCTTGTACAAACTATTTTTACAAATGCTTATTCTCCATATGCTTCATGTTAATCGAGATATCGAGATGTCAATCTTATTGCTAATTTTCTTGGAGATGTAAGGGGAATATCGTAGGTTTTAAGCGATAGTCAAATTTTTAAGCGCTGGTTGCTATGTGGTGCACTACATTCTCTTTGCATGTCCAGGACATAAAAAAATCTGATGTGTTACACTCACATGACTTTCTCTACTCTTGTACAATCTATTTTTACAAACGCCTATTCTCCATATGCTTCATATTAATCGAGATATCGAGATGTCAATCTTATTTGTAATTTTCTTGTAGATGCAAGGGGAATATGGTAGCTTTTAAGCGATAGTCAAATATTTTATCACTGGTTGCTATGTGGCGCATTCCATTCTCTTTGCATGTCCAGGACATAAAAAAATGAATAACGAATTTGAGAAAAAGTATAAGTATTGGAAAATTTAAGGAAATAACAAGCAATATCTCGAAAACGGTTCACTCAACAAAAAAATGTATATGATATAAGTTGTGTACTTTAACGCGATCTACATTTTTTGTGTAGTAAAATTTTGTCTATCTCTTATGGTTTACCAGTTATGCAAAAGTCGTTCATAATGAAGAATACTTTTGGAGACATTCCCAGAAATTTCGAGATATACATTTCATTTCTCATGACATTATCTTAAACATATGATATTTTCATCAAAATCGTTAGAGCCATTTTTGAGAAAATTAAAATTTTCGAAAAATGTTCCATGTAAAGGGTAGTCTGGGGTGGGGGGATTTTCTTGAAAATCTTCGTGTCGCATCTCTGGAAGATACTGAACGTAAATACCAAGTTTGGTGTTTATCCGACTGTTAGTTTTTGAGTTATGCTGTTCACAGACACACACACACACAGACACACACACGGACATGTTTCCAAAAATGCTTTTTTTGGATTCAGGAGGTCTCAAAACATGTATTTCCGGTGAAATCTCGGTATCGAATTTTTGGGTGGAATGCAATACTTCCCCTACTTACTATACGTAGTAGAGAAAGTAAAAATATGTAGTGAATTTGTGTCATTTCGTTGATTATTTCGCTATTTTCGTTTAATTTCGTGTTTTTAGTGATATTAACTAAATTTCGAATAAATTTGCGATTGCGGAAAAACAGGTGCTTCTATCAATGAGTAATTTAAAGCATTTTCCTATAACAACAAGAGATTGTGTTTTTTTCTAAAGAAAAAATATTTTTGTTCTTAATTAATACACATTTTATATACATATTACTTTCTCTACTACGTATAGTAAGTAGGGGAAGTATTGCATTCCACCCAAAAATTCGATACCGAGATTTCACCGGAAATACATGTTTTGAGACCTCCTGAATCCAAAAAAAGCATTTTTGGAAACATGTCCGTGTGTGTGTCTGTGTGTGTGTGTGTGTGTGTGTGTGTGTGTGTGTGTCTGTGTGTGTGTCTGTGAACAGCATAACTCAAAAACGAACATCGGATAAGCACCAAACTTGGTATTTAGGCTCAGTATCTTCCAGAGATGCGACACGAAGGTTTTCAAGAAAATCCCCCCACCCCAGACTACCCTTTACATGGAAGATTTTTCGAAAATTTTAATTTTCTCAAAAATGGCTCTAACGATTTTGATGAAAATATCATATGTTTAAGATAATGTCATTAGAAATGAAATGTATATCTCGAATTTTCTGGGAATGTCTCCAAAAGTATTCTTTATTGTGAACGAATTTTGCATAACTGGTAAACTATAAGAGTTAGACAAAATTTTACTACACAAAAAATGTAGATCGCGTTAAAATACACAACTTATGTCATATACATTTCTTTTGTTGAGTGAACCGTTTTCGAGATATTGCTTGTTATTTCCTTAAATTTTACAATACTTATACTTTTTCTAAATTCGTT
Source organism: Deroplatys truncata (assembly GCA_030765065.1). Lineage (NCBI taxonomy): Eukaryota > Metazoa > Arthropoda > Insecta > Mantodea > Mantidae > Deroplatys > Deroplatys truncata. The sequence goes on from CM060986.1 coordinate 140,222,296, forward strand.
ATTCATATTTTTTATGTCCTGGACATGCAAAGAGAATGGAATGAGCCACATAGCAAACAACCGATTTGACTATCGCTTAAAAGCTACCATATTTCCCTTGCATCTATAAGAAAATTACCAATAAGATTGACATCTCGATATCTCGATTAACATGAAGCATATGGAGAATAAGCGTTTGTAAAATTAGATTGTGCAAGAGTAGAGAAAGTCATGTGAGTGTAACACATCAGATATTTTTTGGTACATTTGCATATTTGGTTAGTACAACTTCTTACAAGCATTAGTACTGATGTGCTGATATTGTTAACTTACGACATAAATTCATACTAATACAAAGTTATACTGGATTTTTTAAATGAACATTCTATATTTCTTTCATTAATTCATTGTATTCTTAATTTTGAAACAATTTATATAAATAAAGTACAATTGTGTAATTAAATGTGCTCTGGAAGCAAAATATTAAAATACTTTTCTTTACAGCATACAGCAACTTGTGATAAACAAGCCTAAATGAGATTGGAATAAAATTTTCTTTAACTTTAATGTTCAGTGTGGGGCAGTTTTATGTTATAATGCCAGCAGTATAAAAGCATTCCCAAGAACTGCTGTTCTCTTTGGTTACTTTAAGAGATGCTGTGTCATTTTTTGTTTCAAAATACTTTACGAAAACTTATGTAGAAGAAGTATTGTATTCTATATAAAAATTTAATATGGGGATTTCACTAAAAATGCTTTTTGAAGCCCCCTGAACCCAAAACACTCTTTTAGAAAAAAGGATCAAGTGTGTATGTGTGTGGTAATATTATAGTTTAAATCCAAACAAAGTTCTTAATGCTTTCATATACTATAATGTAGATACTACTGATTACTTGTCTGCTCTATAATGAATAAAGTTATATTATAAGAGTTTTATGTTTCCCTATTATATGAAGAGTGAAAAAGTACTGAAAATTCTTATGAATTGTCATCCAAACCATCTTCTTGTTGATTAATAAAATTATTGGTGTGTATATGTATGTTATTTGTATGTGATGTTTACTATGAACTTTGATCATAACAACAAGGAAACAAATAACATACAAAAAATGAACAATATTTACATAATTAGGCAAATGCAAATTAAAATGGAAATAAATACAATGAATGCACATCAAGTGAACATAAAATTAGCAAAACGTGTGGCTCTGAGCACAACTAAAGATAAAAATAAAGATAACTTGCCAATAGTGCTTTAAATGACCTACAACCTCGAAATGTTTTCTGGTTTTACCAAGATGGTAGTGACGCTGAGGTGAATTATACCATAAATTTTCCTGTCCCTTCTTCTCCCTTCATTTCATCTTACTGGATTACACGGCCAGGCACATGTGTGGTGTATCCAATAGAATGTGCTTTGAGGAGAGAACTAGTTTGTCTCTAGCATGGAACATTCTGTCCAGAACTTTCCCATGAGGATGGGGTGTGACACCAAGGTGATGGATGGGGATGTTAACATTATAAAATAGTCATCAGATCTGACCACCCTTCGTATTTCCTCATCTCATTCCTTCCTCCCAGCGTTGTAATTCCGCAATAACCCCTAGCTTTGACCACAGTGTTGTAATACTTCTACCCAATAATCCCTAAAGACTTTCTATGATAGTGAATCGTTAACCTGACAAATTCAGCAATGGCAGTGTGGGTTTTTAATCTCCCTTTATTATCAACAGAATAATAAGTGTACTATTTAAAGAAAATAGAAATGAGGGTTTCTCTAGAATTAACTCTAATATAATTGTATTTTGCTTTCCTCCAATAGATTGGTCTGATGATGACTTGACAGCACAAGCATTACTGTTCTTCTTTGCTGGCTTTGATACAGCTTCAATATTGCTGTGCTTCACATCATATTTGATAGCTGTACATTCAGAAGTTCAGATAAAGCTCCAAAATGAAATAGATGAAATGCTGAATCAGAATGATGGAAAAGTTACTTATGAAGCACTTCATGCTATGAAATATCTTGATATGGTGGTGTCAGGTATGTCATAGTTTAATCTTATGTTCCATTCACAGCAAAAAAAATAGTAAAATGCTTCTAGTGTAGATGGTCTAAATAATGTAGATTATTACTGAAATATGCTCCACTTTTTGGGGGTCAGAGCATGGAGTATGATAGCTTTTAGTTGCTTAAATAAAAAAATTACCAATGTAAGCTAAATCTCACAATATAGCCTTCCAAATATTACAGATACTTTTGATAAATTAATTAATGTGATAAAATATTAAATAAATTATTTTTTACAGAAACTCTGAGAATATATCCACCTGCTTCTGCAACTGATAGAATTTGCACCAAAGCATATACATTTCCCATGAATCCTCCTGTGCAAATAAAACCTGGAGAACTAGTCTCAATTCCAGTTTATGCAATTCATCGTGATCCAGAGTACTTTCCAGATCCTGAAAAATTTGATCCTGAGAGATTTAGTGATGAAAATAAGCATAAAATTAAGCCATTTACTTACATTCCATTTGGAACTGGGCCAAGAAACTGTATCGGTAGGTATATGACTTGATAATGACAAATAATATAATCCATAAAAAATTCTTGTCTATTTGTGTTATTTCTTTCAAAAGTACTAAGTACGTTTGTCAAAAAATAGCATCATGTTAATGTTCATCTGCTCATTTCTTTTTAGATCATTTAGTACTCTATATTGATCAAATTAGCATGATTTATGAAAACGCGAGAATAAATTATGGTCATCAAATTGAATTCTCAATGCAGAGTCCTAGGTTTGATTCCTGTCTAAAATGAGGGTAATTATCCTTAATTACAATCATTGCATACCCTCGGCAGAGCTTGGGCATGTGAATGCAAGATTGAGGGTGTTTCAGGTAGAATAAAACATAAAGTCTAAAGTAAAATCCCAATGCGAGTTAACACCAAACAGTTATTCTAAACTTGAAGTTCTTAAAATAGCCGGAGTCGTTAAAGCCAGCTATTATTTTAGCAACTGCTAAAAATAAAACATATGTATCTAAGATTGCTATTGTGCCCAGCATATAAGTATAATATTGCAAGACTTGTAATAATTTCTTCTGTTTCTGTAATCTCAGTGTGGTCAGATCAAAATTTCATATAAGAATATACTTGTATACTATTGCACCATGTATTGTTCTCTCTACAGGTAGCCGTTTTGCATTAATGGAGGCTAAACTGGCGATTGTACATCTGCTGTCATGTTTTAACCTTAAAGTGGTTCCCAAGACTCCAGTACCAATTAAACTCAGCAGGAAAGGTTTCAACATGGCAATCGAAGGAGGATGTTGGTTAGGACTTCAGCTGAGAAATCACTGAGCTCATTCAGTTTGTTGATGTATTTTCAATAACTTGAACTGTTTACATTTAAGTACATTGAGTGCTGACTATCAGAGTGTCACTGTATATTATATAACTAATTGTTGTTACTTATAAGACTTAATGTTGTTTTTTTAATAATGTAAATACTGTATATAAATAAATTTAAGCGTTTCTTATGTATAAACTAAGCACTTTGCATTTATTGGTATATGTATATTCAGTAATTTTTACTTTCTCTACTACGTATAGTAAGTAGGGGAAGTATTGTATTCCACCCAAAAATTCGATACCGAGATTTCACCGGAAATACATGCTTTGAGGCCCCCTGAATCCAAAAAAAGCATTTTTGGAAACATGTCCGTTTGTGTGTGTGTCTGTGAACAGCATAACTCAGAAACCAACAGTCGGATAAACACCAAACTTGGTATTTAGGTTCAGTATCTTCCAGAGATGCGACACGAAGGTTTTCAAGAAAATCCCCCACCCCAGACTACCCTTTACATGGAAGATTTTTCGAAAATTTTAATTTTCTCAAAAATGGCTCTAACCATTTTGATTAAAATATAATACGTTTAAGATATTTTCATGACAAATGGAATGTATATCTTGAATTTTCTGGGAATGTCTCCAAAAGTATTCTTCATTGTGAACGACTTTTGCATAACTGGTAAACCATAAGAGATAGAAACAATTTTACTACACAAAAAATTTAGATCGCGTTAAGATACACAATTTATGTCATATACATTTTTTTTGTTGAGTGAACCATTTTCGAGATATTGCTTGTTATTCTCTTCAATTTTTCAATACTTATTTTCTCAAATGGGAATTCGTTATTCATTTTTTTTTTGTCTTGGATATGCAAAGAGTATTAATCTGTGGGAAAGGGAATGGTGCTGCACCTAGCAACCAGCTATTAAGAGATATGTATGTGCTTAAAGGCTACTGTATTTCTATATTGCCCTTGTAAATATATATTCCCCTTACATCTACAAGAAAATTAGCAATAAGATAGAGTCTGCAAATGTTTATCTCGATTAACATGAGGTAGATGGAGAATAAGCGTTTGTATAAATAGTTTGTACAAGAGTAGAGAAAGTCATGTGAGTGTAACGTCAGATTTTTTTATGTCCTGTACCTTGAGTAAAGACATGTAAAAACGGTTTCTACATAAAGATACACGACTCAGCGTCAAACATTGTGACATTAGGGATAGGTAGGTATTAGAATCGGGGGATTTCAGCACTGCGGCCAAGGCTAGACCTATTATGCATACTGAATCTCCTGGATGAAGGGCTGAAGCGAGAGAGTACAAGCGGTGGCCAGATCTATGACAGAAGGTACAGCCAGATTGAACATCCCCGGCCTCTCTTCGAAGACATCGCTTATTCTCATAGGTTCAGGCAGGTTTTGTCCTGAAGGCACACACACCGCATACGCTGTGCATCACTGTCCACCCTGCCCTTCCCTGCAAAACCTGAAAGATGCAGAGGGGTATGAGGGACGGGAAAATTTCTGGAAGCGTATACTCCATCTCAGCATACGCCTACCGACCAAGCAAAACAAGCCCAAGATCAGGGGTCCGGTCAAACATGAATTGAACCTGGGACCTACCGAATGTAAACCTCAAACGCTTCCACTGCATTGTGACATTACTGGTACTGATTATATGGTTTATCCTTTCCTTACCAAGCAGCAGCAAAATTGCTGTAGTCCTTTTAACATGATTGTAGCAGGACTGTTCTGTGTTTGATTGTAGTTTTACTCCCGACTTTCCATCGTTTCCCAGTCGTCAAAGGTCGTTCAAGTTAACTAGATCTTTTAACAACTGCTAGAAAGAAATTAAAACTTCTAAAACAAGCGTACAGTTTTTAAATCATTTCACAGCGGACGTTGTTAATGCTGGAATAAGGCAAAGTATAATAAAAGACAGTAAAGTTAAGACTTCTTTGAAAAGAACTGCGATGCCGATCTGTATCGGAAAGGCAAGTCTTAGAATTACCTAAATGTAATTTTACATCTTACATGTTTTAGCGGATCTAAAACATAGAATTCATTTTTGCCATAGAAGTAGCTAGTCACATCACAACACCTAAAATATCTTCCTAATGAAACTTTCCTGCTTGAAGGAATGGTCTTGAGAATAAATTATTAAGCTTGGTTTCATGAATGATACTAACATGTGTCGGAAACTAACGTGATATCATCTTCAGTATTCTAAGTCTATGAAAAAAATGAGTTCCAAAAACATCTACACCCATAAATCCAGTCCCTAGCATGAAGATCTATAATGTAATAGTTGCCAAGGGTATTCCACAGAGAGTACGAAGATCCACGCCGAAGAATAACTTCCAGTGAAAGTTGACAATGAGGGTTTACGTTTTTAATTTTCAACATTTGCCTCTACAAATAGGTATTTTTTCCACATGCATGGATACGAATGGATTTCGGGAGTGGATAGCAATAAAACAGACCACAATTATAAAATAAACTTTAATCAAAACAAGAAATGCAAAAGCGGATGGTGTTGAAATGAAGTTGAGTTTTATTTATGGACGCTCTTTAACTACTGTGGTGCTTAGCGTCCCATTCTATATTGGGCGTGAAAGACCGGAAATTTTGCTCAGAGGCCTCTTTATCAGGCTTGAGGTTCTTTTACGTGCTGTAAATCTACGACACGGGACCACCGGCTTTACTTCCCTTCCGAAGGAAGGCGTGCTAAGGATTTTTACGCCCGAAAAAGAATCCATCACACTCCGCCGGGCTTGAACCCGCGACCTCAGGAACTAGGAGCTAGCATCGTACCCCTAGACCACCGAAGACGACGCGGATAGATTACTGCTCAATGTGGCGGAAATCCATTCTTCTCACCTTTTTTTATGAAAAGGTGTCGATCACTCTCGTTGAAATCCACACATTATGCAACCATTGATTTTTCAAAGGGGCGCATTGCCAAGGCTGTTACAGGTTATTTTTCCATTGTGCTTCCATCGACACTTTTCGATAATATATAACGATTTTTTCTGACACCATTATTCCTTGCAATGCTCCTATTGAATGCAGTTGGTCTCTGATATCTCTTATACCAAGCATTTTAGTGAAGTGTCTTAAGTCGCACACACCCGTTTTTATCCAGTTAGCATTACTTTCTTCAGCAAAGAGTAAACACGAAAGTAGAAAAATCTGCTCTTCGCAGCACACTGAAGATCCAATTGTTCCGTTCGTAGATGAGTGCTTTAATTCTATACAAAACCATCAGTTACAGTTACATCAGTTCTGGGAACTGTTCAAAAGTAGAACTGGTCTTCCCAAAAGCTTACAGTTTTGCTCTAATGGAAGACTTCAAAAGTTTGTTTCCTGAAGAACACTAACACTCTTTTCTGCCATTATTAAAAGCACGCTTTAGACTTATCACTTTTAGAAACGCGGGTAAAATACATCAGCATAGCATCAGTTTTCTCGAGCTAACATAAATCCGTAACACAAGAGAGCAAACTTATAAATTTATAAATACTAAAGGAGAGCAGTTTCCATACAACTTCATCAATAAGTGACCAATCATATTTCCCCGTCCCCTTTCAAGTGTTATTGTAAACACAACCGAGACGAACTCTTGCTTTTTTTTACTTTCTCTACTACGTATAGTAAGTAGGGGAAGTATTGTATTCCACCCAAAAATTCGATACCGAGATTTCACCGGAAATATATGTTTTGAGGCCCCCTGAATAAAAAAAACGCATTTTGGAAACATGTCCGTGTGTGTGTCTGTGAATAGCATAACTCAGAAACGAACAGTTGGATAAACAAACACCAAGCTTGGTATTTAGGTTCAGTATCTGGAAGATGCGACACGAAGGTTTTCAGGAAAATCCCCCCACCCCGGTTTACCTTTTACATGGAACATTTTTCGAAAATTTTAATTTTCTCAAAACTGGCCCTAACGATTTTGATTAAAATATCACATGTTTAAGATATTTTCATGACAAATGAAATGTATATCACGAATTTTCTGGGAATATCTCTAAAAGTGTTCTTCATTGTGAACGACGTTCGCATAACTGGTAAACCATAAGAGATAGACAACATTTTACTACACAAAAAATGTAGATCGCGTTAAAATACACAATTTATGTCATATACATTTTTTTTATTGGGTGAACCATTTCCGAGATATTACTCGTTAATCCCTTAAATTTTCCAATACTTATACTTTTTCTCAAATGGGAATTCGTTATTCATTTTTTTATGTCTGGGCATGCAAAGAGAATGGAATGCGCCACATAGCAACCAGCTCTTAAAAGATTATCGCTTAAAGCCTACCATACTCACCTTGCACCTACAAGAAAATTAGCAATAAGATTAACATCTCGATTAACAGGAAGCATATGGAGAATAAGCGTTTGTAAAAATAGTTTGCACAAGAGCAGAGAAAGTCTTGTGAGTGTAACACATCAGATTTTTAATTGTTTCATTTATACTCCGCCTTTAACTGCAATGGTTATATCGGCGGCCTTTTGCCTATCGCAACGGTGTTAACTCGTATACAGTTGTCATTGGTTTTCTGTTTTTTCTTTGGGTTTTATACATTACATCACGCACACATTCACACTTATTCATATTTATACTTATTCCAGACTCTGGGGAAGATAGAGAATAACCTTGGCTACAGAAAAATTTCCACTTCCAGCCGTAAATCGAACCCAGGATTTCTCGCATAGCATGTTAGGTGCTCTACCAACTGAGCTACGGGGCCAGCCCCGAACCCTGCTGTTGTTTACTGGCTCCAAATAGCGAAAGGGGGGGGGGAGAAGAAAGAGAATCGACTTCTGTATTTTTAAGCACAATTTTCCTATACTTCTAAACTCATGGCCACGGCCTAGGACTACTTTAAAGCCTTTTGCTGGTTCACTGTGCAGAATGAACCTACAGTACAGTTGCACAATTAGGTATTCCACCTGGCTTGAAAAGTAGCTCCCTTATGATCCAAACCAAAGAAGCGAAAAACTAGCAGCATCTCTCCTAATCTTACTCTTAGCAATATACTAATCAGTAAAAAAATCTGACATCTGAGCAGCAGGGGTCCAGTGAACCGCGTAAACCTAATGAGCAGCCGCACCCACTTATCCCAAAGGACTATGAAAAAGTTCCTTCCATGTCTGGTGTGCAAACCCAAGCAACAATAAACAATTAGAAATGCCTTCATACAAGCCCAGTTCTTTCTACTAAGCTATATTTTCTCCACATATAACGGTTTATGCTACCAGCAATATCAGCACAACTCTCAACTTACTGACCATTCCAAACCAGAGTGCCTCTCACTGTAAACAAACTCTTTGTATTATCCGTGCGAAAGTAGTTCGCAATCCCCGCCCCTAACGGCTACTTCTCTCGCACATGCTTGCTGCATATCACTTAGAGTGAAACAGTGTTTCAATCTATAAAAAGCTGCCCTGCGTGATAATCATAGTTCAAAATGCAACTGAAGTAGCAATCGATTTTATAAGCATGCGGAAATAAACATTTTACTTACGTTAATCACAATCCTCAGGCAAAAGTGCAACACCCAAATCCGAATCCTCCGAAGATGACTCAGCTGCAATATTGGAATCTAACTATTTTTAAAGTTAATGAAATGATTATCCACACCACTGTCGCACACTAAACAAGTTCCCACATCTGATTCTCCTCTTCTATTTTGTTCTATTACGTCTGTTTATATTCCCTGCGTGCTTTGGTTACACTTCTCGCTGAAACGCCTCTAAACTCGTTTGTTTTTCGCCATTTTTAATGGTTTCCCGCTTTTGTGTTTGAACAGTTTATTCGCAATACATACACCTTCCTCTGCATGTGAATACTCAAACACCAACTGACTAAATCACAAGATTTGACCTGAGCTACGCATATGTGCGCTAGCGTATTGTGAATTACTGTTCGATTACCATATTTCCTGTGTTATGCAAAATGTTTATTCGGTACTCAGCACCTCTGGGAATTCATTGCTGTATTTCTCGTACATGCAAGAGAACGGCAGTCATGCATACAGTTGGTAATTAACAAGCAAGATGCTCTCAGCATTGGGCAATAGCAAACGAAAATCATATTTTGTAATCTCTTAACAGTTAGTATATATCCATTATATTTAGCAATGAGTTCTTATGATAACCGCAAAAAAACATGCAGTTCTATACCTTTCCTGCCCCAATGTTTCATGATACAATACATGTATTAAGGATGTATTTACGTTGGCGTAAGAGTGTGTTCTTAGATTCGTGACAAGTAGAGCGCGTGCTTCTGTTTATATCAGAGGGAACTCTGGTTTGGAATGGACAGTAGGTATATTTTTTCTTGAAGTCTGGCGAATCAAACAATGAGCGTAGGAGTATAGTACAACGGTTTATGTTATAGTGTAGTAGAGTTGAATAGCTAGCATGGGGAAAGTGTGGTAGGAGTGTTGCGCTCGTTGAGCAATGAGTTTTATTTACGGTGTATTTATAAGCTGTAGGTAGTTGTAGAAGATGATGTAAGAATTATTTAGAAAATAGTATTAACATACTTTCCAAGTAAATCTATGAATTCGTTTCTAGAGATAGTTTTGGACTTGAAATAAAAGGGACGAAAGGTTGAAGTATCCCTATTTTCAGCACCTATTTTATATAAGCTAAGTAACGTAAGTTATGTGTTGAACTGTGTAAACCCAACGTTGGTTATTGTCCATGGATTGAAATACAAATGGCGTGTGATCTGCATAGTCCAGTCACTTTGCTAATGGAAGGCTATGGTTGCCTTCACTAGACTACGAGTATAAGCAAGAATTACTCCATCAAAAACAGGTTGCATAAAGATAGTTTAACCTTGTAGTAGTTTGTCGCTTCAGTATGGAAAGCCGATTTGAAGTAGGATGTTGCTTCACGTATGGTACCCGGTAGCCTTCGTCCCCCCCCCAAAAAAATTAAAATATTAACTTTGTAATTTGACCGTTTCTTTAAATATTATATTTATATTTTTTCCTCGGCTGCGTCAGTATTATTGTTTTAGAGACATGGGTGTCTTGGCAGGGTTGTGATGCGACAAGAATGTAGGCTCACAAACATAATTTTTTTACTTCACCCCTTTTATTACTGCTTGATACGATTTTAAATAACACTTCACTGATATAGAGAGAGCTGTGAGATGTTTTTATTAAATACTTGCACTTTTAACACGTAAACTATTTTGTTTCACTCAAAATAGTATAAAATCTCTCGAGAACGCATCACGCATCCGGTTACAATCACTGTCTGCAGGCAACTAACAAGATTTATAGCGCCTAAACTTGTAATTTTCTGTATTTCAAGTCTCTGATTGGCTAATCCTACTCCAATAGAATACCTTCATTTAACTAAAGCTTTTTCTGGTTATTGATTGGCTATTTTTATAAACTGTCACTAAAATTACATTATTGCTTCCAAGAATCACAAGTAGTATTGTTAAACTCTCAAACTCATTATTCTTCAAGGTTACCTCATTGTTACCTCATTGTTAGCAACTTTTAACTTTTTATTCTCACAGCTCCTACATTATTAGATTACGTAATATATTCACATAACATTATTACACATGGATACAATAATATACAATGACTGTAATATACACTCCTTATATATTATTACATACACATATTGCTTTAAGGCGGGCTGTTATTGAATTTACATATTAGGTGTATAATTTGACTGAAATTAAGTATTAAAAATACTGCCTCAACCTAAATACAGAGAACTGTCGCGGTTATTTTTTTCTATTGAATGGAGCGTTGTTATCAAAGCCTTCATGTCAATAATTGCACAACCTACAAATAACCTTGGAACATGCATATTATAATAATTATTTATAGCTGGACTTAGCATGAGAATCAAACATGATGCGAACAACCAGATGTAAAGAAGACAGGAAAATCTTGAAGAAACAGGATGTTTGAAACTCTTTCCATTAATATCTATTTTGTGTGCCCGGAATGAGAGCGGACCACAGAACAATGAGAGTAAACTTGAGAATGCCGTAATCTTGGTTTACAATTCTGGTGGGAGAATTATCCGTGCATCAAATGGAGGGGATAAGCTGTTGTACGTTCTTTCTTAGTTATTCTTTGCATATAGAGTGTTGGCGCGTATTTAAATCTGGCAGCTGTAATCACTGAGACGCTTTTATTAATCAGTTTTAGTTGTGTGTGAGCTACTAGTGTGTTCACAAAAAATATCAGGGTAATCGAATTTCAAGCATAATGAAGAAAAATTGTGTTAGCCACTTAGATCTCTCCATGCTTGCATTAGATTTGTATCAGAATAGTATATCCATTCGTTATTAGAAGACGCTTGACGTTTTTCTGGCACTCACACATCAATGTCACAAAAAAATGCTTTTAGATTTTCTTATCGTGTCTGAAATGTTAACGAACCTTTTCACACCCGGTATAATCGTTGTATATAAAGATATTCATTCGTAAAACACGCCTATATGTATATATTGTTCTTTATGCATATATAAGAATAATGCCAATCGTTGTTTAATTTACAATTTCTATATTTGTGTTTATGACTACTGCAATTGCATGAATTTGCAGAATTATTTTAAAATTAAAGTCGTTTTCCCTTCTAATACATAGTTCTTCATCTGTTGTAGAGAGAGCGAAAAAACTACGAATCGGCTGCGTGGTGTTTTTCCTGTCCGCGAACTCGGCGCTCGTTACCGTCTGCCGCTATCAAAGATAGGCGCGGATGAAACCATACAATATTTTTAAAACTACTTTTAAAGGCTTTGCTTACCAACTTTATGAAAGGAGATGCTAAAACTGGCCACCGTCGTTGTCTATACATTTTGGCACCATTTTTCTTTCGAGTCAATAGTTGAAGCCCGTGCATACGTGAATACAATGTTGCCCCCTGTTTTTAGAGAATTAACAGACAGGGAGCGTGATTTTGCCTTTTTTCAACAAGACTCTGCAACAGCTCATACGGCCAATGTTTCGATGAGAACAATTGAAAGTGCGTTTGAGGACAGAATTATTAGTAGACGTTTGTGGCCCCCTCGGTCCCTCGACCTAACCCCCTGCGATTTCTATCTCAGGTGTAACTTAAAACATAAGGTATATAAGACAAACCCACACACCCTGGAAGAATTAAAACAAAATATCCGTCAGGAAATTGCCAGCATTTCTCAACGTGAACTACGGCGAATGATGGATAGTTTCCTAAAGAGCTGCCAAAAACGTAAGGACAACGACGGTGGCCAGTTTCAGCATCTCCTTTCATAAAGTTGGTAACTAAAGCCTTTAAAAGTAGTTTTAAAAATGTATGATTTCATCCGCGCCTTTCTATGATAACAGCAGATGGCAACGAGAGCCGAGGACACAGACAGGAAAACACCGCGCAGCCGGTTCGTAGTTTTTTGGCTCTCTCTGTAGATTAAAAATATGTAGAACTTGAAGAACTTTGCACCATAAAAAGAGGTTTAGTGTTTACTTATAATAAACTATTAAACGCTTATATGAGCAGCCGTGCTTATGGTTGCATATGGCGTCAATGATTTTTACTTTCTCTACTACGTATAGTAAGTAGGGAAAGTATTGCATTCCACCCAAAAATTCGATACCGAGATTTCACCGGAAATACACGTTTTGAGACCTCCTGAATCCAAAAAAAGCATTTTTAGAAACATGTCCGTGTGTGTGTCTGTGTGTCTGTGTGTGTGTGTGTGTGTGTGTGTGTCTGTGTGTGTGTGAACAGCATAACTCAAAAACGAACAATCGGATAAGCACCAAACTTGGTATTTAGGTTCAGTATCTTCCAGAGATGCGACACGAAGGTTTTCAAGAAAATCCCCCCACCCCAGACTACCCTTTACATGGAAGATTTTTCGAAAATTTTAATTTTCTCAAAAATGGCTCTAACGATTTTGATTAAAATATCATATGTTTAAGATATTTTTATGACAAATAAAATGTATATCTTGAATTTCCTGGGAATGTCTCCAAAAGTATTCTTCATTGTGAACGACTTTTGCATAACTGGTAAACCATAAGAGATAGACAAAATTTTACTACACAAAAAATGTAGATCGCGTTAAAATACACAACTTATGTCATATACATTTATTTTGTTGAGTGAACCGTTTTAGAGATATTGCTTGTTATTTCCTTAAATTTTACAATACTTATACTTTTTCTCAAATTCGTTATTCATTTTTTTTATGTTCTGGACATGCAAAGAGAATGGAATGCGCCACATAGCAACCACCGTTAAAATATTTGACTATCGCTTAAAAGCTACCATATTTCCCTTGCATCTAAAAGAAAATTACCAATAAGATTGACATCTCGATATCTCGATTAACATGAAGCATATGGAGAATAAGCGTTTGTAAAATTAGATTGTACAAGAGTAGAGAAAGTCATGTGAGTGTAACACATCATATTTTTTTTATCTAGTATGGCAATTTCTATATTTGTGATTTTGACTACTGCAATTGCATGAGTTTGCAGAATTATTTTAAAATGAAAGACTTTTGCCCTCGTACTACATACTTCTTAATGTGCTGTAGATTAAAAATATGTAGAACCTGAAGTAAGAATTTTGCACCATAAAATAGAGGATTAGTGTTTATTTATAATAAATTATTGAACGCTTATATGAGCCGCGCTTAAAATGCTAGGATTTTGGTTTGGTTACACATGGTGTCAATACTCTTTTTTATCTTGTATGGCTAAAATTAAATTCGTGACGCAGTTTACCTTATCACCTCTCTTCAAATGTGCCACGGTTTTACTACGTTAGACGGAATTGCTCGAGTCATGTTTCGTTGTGAAGCTATGATTACATCATCGCATTAACAACGGTATTCACAATTGCGGCCATCAGCTGGTTGACCTTGTGTTAGTGTGAGTTGAACTTCCGATGATAGAAGTTAGACTGGGATCCTAAACAACGCGTTTTTTTTCTATTCGTGCTCACGAGTAGTGAAATAAAAACAGTAAGTTACCCAATGGATCAAGTTTTGAATATAAGTTAAAGGCTAAAGATAAAATTCAGTTAACGTTTTTACTGCGATAAACTCGCTCAAGAGCACCAGTTTTTCAAATAACCAGAGTTGCCAGATTGGGCGATATTTCATATTTTGGCCTACTTAGAAAGGAATTTGTGACCTATGTTTACTTTCTGTGCCAGCTACCTATAGTAGATACAGGGAGCACTGTATTCCATACAAAATTTCGACCTGGATTTAAACGGAAATACACATTTGTGGATATTTGAATAAAAGAGATGTTTTAGAAGACGGTCCCCGCACGCACTGCTTTCTAAATATTACAAACTGGCATATTCTCGTTCCGATCGGGTCTAAACGTATTTGTAGTTACTGCCGCTAGGATCGCTCGTTTACTCCCTAAAGCCGGGAAAGCTGCCATTGATTTGAATTGCGGAATTGTCAAAAGTTAACTACGTTAACTACGAATTAGCGTTATTAACCTATTCGAAAATTCTGGATTTAGTGATGTATAGATAATGGTCCCATATAAGTGACGTTTAGCTCCTCATGAAAGCATTCGTCTGCACTGCTGAAGAATTCTAGCATTCAAATTAATGGAGGGAAAAATGTAATTTTCTTGGACATAAAGATCAAATAATAATACAGTTTACGTGTTTTAGCGATTTTTCAGATCATTCGTTTTATCAGTTGTACAATTTTCAATTTTTTTTAAAAATGTGTCAAAAGTGCAACTCTTTTTGTACGTTTTTTTTTAATGTGTGTTACTTGACTTTTCGGTGAAAATAGCACATTACTTGACGGAGGAATAAAACTTCAAACTTGGAGATTTTCAACGTTTTTGCCTTGATTCCTCATTTTCGGCTGACTTTTTATGACTTCACGAATTTAAGTCACATGTCGATGAAAGTGTGTGGATATATGCACAAAAAATGCTCTACCCATGTTCTCTTCTAGAAGAATACTCGCAATTTTCTGATCACTGTAAATATCACACTTGAGTCCTTTAAGAAATGTTCCTTTTGCGGCTTTTGTTAAAGGTTTTAAGGGGTGTTTTACAGCCTCGTATAATATTTGCACCAAGATGCGAAAAGATGCACTTGGGTATCGCAATTCTCCTCTGTCTTAGAAATGAATTAAGCTCATTCCTGGGCTCTGACATGCTGGAGAAGATATCATTCCAAGCAGTTTTCACAGGCTGTCAATTGCTCAGTTACGTGTACCAAATATCCTGACATCATATTGTTACGGATGTGAATGTAACTGCAGATTTTGGAAAAAAGCTAAGCCTGATAGTAATAACTAGAACATAAACAATATACATCTTTAATGCTATGGTAGAACTCACCATAGTTCAAAACATTATTTTGGGAAAAGACCAAATGCAAAAATTAGCATTTCCATTTATAGAGTTTAATAGAAATGCATAATACTCATAGACATGCACAATGCAAAATATCTTATTTAAGTGAAAGGTGTTGCATGCAATGAAACGTATGCTTATTGGAAAACTCAAAACAATGCATTTACTTCCCGCCGGTTCAGCGATTTGTGATATACTTGGATCGGTATAGCAGGGAGAAAAGGAAAGTTACCTACTTGGGGATTGATCTCCGTATGTATATTTACATCATATTTTATAACGGAAATGACAACCATTTATTATTGTATAATTCGAATCTACAATCAATAACGGTCGATCTACGTACTATATTGCATCATGAACAACAAAACAATATTTTAAATAAATCTCTACTATTAGTTTCAAATGGGAAGAGTTCTGAGCTACAGCGAATAAGATGCATTTGCGTGCACAGCGTTGCCACCTCGTTACCCCCACTCTTTTCATATTTCCCTCTCACTCTCACATCTGCCTGTCGCTAGAATGGTCGACGTAAAGCAACCCAAACTGAATTATCTAAACTTTTATAATTCTCCTGGTGTTTAAATTCATAATTGGGAATATACTCGCATGCTACGTACGTATTTTTTAAGTGTTATATAATTATAGGATATGAATTACCTGTGCTTTTAATCCAATGGAACTGCCAGTGGCTCATCCGTATCACTGGCATCAGTTACGTGAAGAGGCAATTCGTCACTGACACTGTCTTCATCGTCTGAGTCTTGCAAATTTATGATGATAGGTTCCAAAATATCGTCACGGCCTATTTCTTTCCAAAAGTCGTCTTCTTGTAGTTTTTCTGCATGTCTCACGCAGGCTTCCCAGTCTTGTTGAGTTACCTTGTCAATTTCTTCGTGAATAAGACGTTCAACGTCAGTCAGTTTAAAAGTGTTATTTCTGTTTGCAACCCCTCGTTTTATTTGAGCCCATACTAACTCAATTGGATTATACTGGCAGTGATAAGGGGGGAGGCGGATTACCTCGTGTCCCATTTCCATTGCAAGTTGATCCAGCTGATACACTTTTCCCTGGTTTTTAAATGGAAGTACTCGTTGCAGTAACTCATTTTTAGTTTCTGTTGCCGAAAATTCAACCCCCTTTTTTTGCAACCATTCAACAATTTCGTTCTTTCTACTGGCAGTATTCGGTACTTTGTTTTCAATAACCGAATGATATGGTGCATTATCCATTATAATTATGCTTCCCTCTTCTAAATAATTTAGGAATCTGTTCAAAAACCATTCTTTAAACGTATCAGCTGTCATCTCTTCGTGATAATCTGAGGTGGTTTTGGACAGAAAAATCCATTTGCTTTCAGGTACAAATCCTGTCTTAGCGGACCCTACATGACAAATGATAAGTCGACTGCCTTTTCCAACAGGTACCTTCAGGCCACCCTTTTTTGAGGAATCTTGCCAGATTGAATTTTGAGTGTGGTTTTTATTTACCCATGTCTCATCTAAGTAAAATATAGGTCTCGTATCGCAAGAATTGCGAATTTCGTGCATTTTGCGTAAGAATTTTATTCTTGCCGCAACAATGTCACTCCTCCATTAAAAATTGTCGCCCATCATTTGTCTTTCTGTACCTGAACCCTAATCCTCTCAAAATTCTATAAGTAGATGAATTTGAACCAGTGTATGATATTTTAGTTCTAAGGGCACAAGTTATTTTCTGTATTGTTGGGAATTCACCTTGGTCATAAAACTCGAAAACAGTTCTGCGTACAACGTCCTTGTCAAAGTCAGTTAAATTTGTAATCCTCTTCGGAGGTCCAATGTGCTTTCTGGGCGATACAAACACTGGAGTATCACTGGGAACAGATTTTCTTGCGAGACACACTTGCTTTACCGACACAACACGCTTTAGCAGTAAGCTGTTGAGGATTTTTGAAATCAAGTTGATTTCTGTGTTCCTCATTGTTACATTTTTTAAAAAACGAGTAGACCCTAAATATAATACTTCGAGCCTGACTTCGCAATACCTGCCTCTTTGACTCGCCACTAAATTCACCACAATAAGCCATTGCACTATTTTACTCTTGCTGCTTGCTCTCTGAACAACAACTGAATACTGATATTAACTGTGTAGGGTAAATAAACTCCAACCCAGATTTAAAAATAACACACAATCATAAACATGTGACGGCTCACGTTCTGCAGATTCTACAAGTAACACAAGTGAGCTTGGTGGGCTGTTTGCTCTCTTTCAGCTTTAACAAACGCCTTGGTTTTACAACATAATTCTTTATCACCATCAAGTCAGTAGTTCTGTATAATTACAAATATATATACATAATGTATACAATAATGCATACATACAAATAATGTGACCATTACAGTGCTTACGTGGTTATATTATAACATATGGGAATGTTTATTTGTTTGTATTATGAAAACTATTTGAGCTAAAAATATGTGGTTTTTACGGTTGTGTTACGAAAATTACTCCCTACCTTCTAGTGGGTTACTTTTTGCAAAATTTGAATTTTTGTCTTAGCGCAAATTATATGTATTAGAAACACATTCGCTTAGCACGCGTCATGCTTAGCTTACGGCGAATGCAATATGACAACACAGCGGAACTCCGATTGGTTGCCGCTCTGGCCGCGCTCAAGGACAAACATCATCCCATTTGAAAAACACAGTAAGACTTTATTGTCTGTTAGAAGTTTAGGGGATAGGTGAGCGCCTCTATCGGCAAAAATTGGCGTTGCGCAGGAATCTGTTTTATTGTCAATTTTCACGTCCAAGCGCCAGCTTATTATATTAGTAAACAATAGTATAAACTTGTTTTTACCAATTTGATTCTTAGCCATGACTGTTCCGTTATTAAAAAAGAACCCTAGCTACATGAAATGTATGATAAGATACCAAATAAGGAAGCGAAATGTTTACAAAATACAGCTGGATTCATTATTGGACCTTGTCCTTGACTGCAAATCCTGTAGATGAGTCAGCCAACATTCCATCGCCCTTTATTATCTTGGAAAGCACATGGAAAACAATTAGTGTAGGGCAAAGTTACTGATATACCCTTTAGTGCCATTTGATTTTTCGGTAAGAGTACGCTAGAATTTAAATAACATGAGACTTCTGGCACTCCTTGGAGGGGTATGTTTCCATGGCAACGTCCTCTCCGCTGTTGCTCTAACCAGTAAGCTGCCACCACCTCCTTTCCCTTCACCATAAAGCTGAAATTTGGGGGTAACACGTTACCATGTTGGCGTGGTTTACTACTGCTAACTAGCGTTACATTTCAGTGAGCTGTTTGCTATTCGACGCACTACTAAACGGCTGACACATGAACTAATAAAACATGGCAGCGCACCTCTCCTACTTCGCTTATTGTGAAATCACGAGTCTGAAGTTGTTTAAATGGCATTGTAAGGCTAGTGTAGCTGATGTAGAAGGTTGCAATTAATATGACCACTTCGTTTGAATGTAAGTCCAAATTTTGAGGCTGAAATTTGTCCATGTAATATTCATACGAAAACCGAAAGTGCAATACTTTTAATTTATTTGCCGTTACGTCGTTATGTCAAAACATGGAATTTGTGTTAGTATTTTACATAATCTGAATAGAATTTGTTGATATACTTCAGTATCGGATTATGGCGAAATCATTACACACATGCTTCATACCCATGCATGAAACTAATTTTGTTTATTTAATGTCATTAATACACATCATAAAGAACAGTACACGTGCTTGCGTAATTTCATGAATTTGTATCACATTTTGTCATTTTTGTTCCATATTAGTGACTATCAAGTCTCCAGAAGTATCATTGCATGCATCTCATCGGAGCCATAATGGGGACGTTGGTTGCGTTTGTCGCTGCTGCCAACCGAATCGATTGTATTATTGATTTGTATTAGATTAAATTACAATATTACGCAGTACGAGTGCTGACAATGGCTTATTATCAAATGCAGATGAAATAATTAATTAAACTTACTAGCACTGCCATGGAAGAATTCCTTTTAAGTTAGCCAAAGATACCACACATCAGCTTATTAAAACAAGTACTGAAAATAAGTAATGGATATAATTTATAAACAATTCTAAGTATATATGAGATAAGTGCTGAATTTACACGCTTTACTCTATAGGCATTACAAATGAATGGTAGAGCATTAAACAGTATTAAAAGGCATCAAATTCTGTGACATTTAAAGCTGAGTATTGGCAACAGTGGGCTACAGAGGCTTTCAGATTCAGCGAGATTAGATAAAATAATCCGGGAATCCTGCAAATAACATAAGGCAGTGCTGACCCCAGAGTGTTTTGTTATGGTGTCGCCGAGCGAGTTATCTTCGCAATAACTTCGCGATTTTTTTAAATATTTCAGATATCATTGTTAGCTGTAAGAATTTAACCCTTTGTTATTATACGTGTATTTATATGAATGATATCTACAGATTTCACGTTTCAATTGTATTTGTACCAAAGCTCTTTATTATGTACTATAGTGACCATTATGATTGTATTTTTTCCTGTAATTTTCTTTTTGGGGGTTTTACGTTTATAATTCTTTTTTTATTGTATTAATTAATCTATTTTGTCCAGCACATTGTATGGGAAATATAGATTCTTACTGCATTCTATTTTAACTTCATTTTTACTATGTTAGTACTTTGTGTTTAAGACTATGTTACCATATTTCCTATTATATACACTGGTGTGCAAAACCTATGGACGAGATGGGTAAAGTAACATAACAAATGAACTACTTGATGGAAGTAGATGAAGGTGAGGGAGCATGTTGCCAGTGAGTGGTCTCTCACGTGTACACAGAAAGCTGGACGTCACATGGCGTGAGTGTTACGAGCCTATAGTGCCAAATGGTTCTGGTCCCGCAACACGGTGCAGTTGACGAAACAGGACAAGACGGTGTGTGGCAATTAGCGAGATGTTACGGTGCACTGCAATGGTGTTCTTCATTGCAAATGGCCCATAGACACCATTTGGATGACTTCGCACAGGGAAGAATCATCGGAAAACTGGAAGAAGGTTGAAGTTGACGAGTGTTGCTCAGGAGTTTGGAATTGCTCACAGCATTGTTTCACGTGCATGGCGAACCTTCCAAACCACAGGCACTGCTGTCCCAAGGAGAGGTGGTGGTCGACCACGCTCAACTACAGCAGCAGATGCCCGCTACATTGTGTAACAGGCAAGAAGAGATCCACGCCAAACAGCGGGTGCAATTGCAACCACATTTATTAGGACAGCTGGGCACGCAATCTCACGATACACAGTGGCACGGCGACTGCACAGAGGTGATCTCTTTGCCCGACGGCCAGTACGTTGTGTTCCATTGACATCCGCACATCGGCGGCACCGTTTGCGATGGTCCCAAGAGCATCAACATTGGACCAACGAGGAATGTGGTCGCGTGCTGTTCTCGGATGAGAGCAGATTCAGTCTAAGTAGTGATTCTCGACGAGAATCTCAGCTCATCTGGTGAGAGGTGGGAACACGTAATGAAGCCAGGAACATCCGTGAACATGAGCGTTTTGGTGGTCCGGGTGTTATGGTTTGGGGAGGCATAATGTTGCATGGGCGCACCGACCTCCAAATCTTTGAACACGGTACGCTCACTGGTCAATGTTATTGTGATTCTGTACTCCTTCCCCATGTGCGTCTTTTCAGGGGTGCAGTCGGCCCTGACTCCATTTTTATGGATGACAATGCGCGACCGCATTGGAGGATCTCTTGGAACGAGAGGATATTCGGCGGATGGACTGGCCTGCCCGTTCCCCCGATTTAAATCCCATCGAACACGTGTGGGATGCTTTGGGGAGACACATGGCTGCACATCCACATGCACCAACGATCATCCAACAGTTATCGCCCTACCACATGAACTGCTTACCAACCTTGGAGCATGGCAGCACGATGGGAGCATGCAGTGCTGTCCGTGGTGATCATACACCCTTTTAAGCACCATGTATCTGTTTCTAAATCTAGAAAGTCATCATATGTCGTATTAACTTTAGTGTAGCTTATGGTCTATGAATAAAAAGTGGATTTCTGTTCGTCTCATTGCATATTTTGTTTACTAGCATACCATAGCAGTTTCCTCTATGTATGATTCAAGCTTCATCGAGCTATGTTACTTATATATATATATATATATATATATATATATATATATATATATATATATAAATTTCGACGAAACAATTAAATTGTAAAATATTTCTAATGGTGAATAAAGAAATAAAGATAGCGCGTCCGGCTTGCTTTGGGGGATCCCGGGATCAGTTGTCGTCTTCCGTAGTCTAGGGGTACCACGGTAAGGTTTCCGAGGTGGCGGATTCAAACTTGACGGAGGGCACTGGATTTTTTCGGGTGTAAAATTCCTTAGCATGCCTTCCTTCGGAAGGGAAGTAAAGCAGGTGGTCCCGTATCGTAGATTTACGGCACGTAAAAGAACCTCAAACCTGATAAAGAGGCCTCGGAGCAACATTTCCGGTCTTTCACGCCCTATATAGAATGAGACACTGAGAACTATAGTAGTTAAAGAGCATACATCCTGACAGTAGGCGAATGCTGGGGTGGTTTCTCTCCTGCCATGATTTCCTTTCCCTCATTGCGTTTCTTTCCTATGTTTCAGGTGTGCTTTCAGGTTTCTCAGCGTGAGGCAGTGCCAGACAGATGGTGCAGATGCTTGTTCCAAGGAAAGAGTATTCCCGTGGACACCAGAGGGCTGTCTATTTGCATGGGTCGCTCATCGTCCTCTCTGGGCAGCTCCGGTAGTGGGTAGGGACACCTGCATGTCTCTGCGACCTGTAGACGCCTAAGGTTCCTTCCCTTCACCCTTCCCTCCAGCGCCATAATAGACCTGCGTAGATTGTGTTTCAAAGAAGTTTATTCATATTATTCCAAAGTTTGTGGTCTCATTTAGAAAGATTCCATATAACAACATTTGATAACAACAGTTCTAACAACTTTGTTTTACAATTTTCAAAGTATTAATACATAAAAAGGTCTTCAGAGTTAATGAAGAATTTAAAAATGTATTTCTCCTACACTTCCATCATAAATTTCAGCTATCTTTAAAGCTAAGCTTAGAAAAATGGGTTCAATACAAACATTTTCTGAAACTTAACATTCAAACTAATAAATATAGAAAGAATTTTTTGTTTGAAATAATTCTTTATTAACTTAATGTAATAGATTATCTATCTATTATAAAAACATGAATTATCTGCATCCAAAACCATTGCATGTGAAACATTTGAATGTTCAAGAAAATTTACATATAACTGCTAACTCAACTACTGTGTTTTTCAAATGGGATGATGTTTGTCCTTGAGCGCGGCCAGAGCGGCAACCAATCGGAGTTCCGCTGTGTTGTCATATTGCATTCGCCGTAAGCTAAGCGTGACGCGTGCTAAGCGAATGTGTTTCTAATACATATAATTTGCGCTAAAACAAAAATTCAAATTAAAACCCACTAGAAGGTAGGGAGTAATTTTCGTAACACAACCGTAAAAAACACATATTTTAGCTCAAATAGTTTTCATAATACAAACAAATAAACATTCCCATATGTTATAATATAACCACGTAAGCACTGTAATGGTCACATTATTTGTATGTATGCATTATTGTATACATTATGTATATATATTTGTAATTATACAGAACTACTGACTTGATGGTGATAAAGAATTATGTTGTAAAACCAAGGCGTTTGTTAAAGCTGAGAGAGAGCAAACAGCCCACCCAGCTCACTTGTGTTACTTGTAGAATCTGCAGAACGTGAGCCGTCACATGTTTATGATTGTGTGTTGTTTTTAAATCTGGGTTGGAGTTTATTTACCCTACACAGTTAATATCAGTATTCAGTTGTTGTTCAGAGAGCAAGCAGCAAGAGTAAAATAGTGCAATGGCTTATTGTGGTGAATTTAGTGGCGAGTCAAAGAGGCAGGTATTGCGAAGTCAGGCTCGAAGTATTATATTTAGGGTCTACTCGTTTTTTAAAAAATGTAACAATGAGGAACACAGAAATCAACTTGATTTCAAAAATCCTCAACAGCTTACTGCTAAAGCGTGTGGTGTCGGTAAAGCAAGTGTGTCTCGCATTTGCGGAGAGGCAAGAAAATCTGTTCCCAGTGATACTCCAGTGTTTGTATCGCCCAGAAAGCACATTGGACCTCCGAAGAGGATTACAAATTTAACTGACTTTGACAAGGACGTTGTACGCAGAACTGTGTTCGAGTTTTATGACCAAGGTGAATTCCCAACAATACAGAAAATAACTTGTGCCCTTAGAACTAAAATATCATACACTGGCTCAAATTCATCTACTTATAGAATTTTGAGAGGATTAGGGTTCAGGTACAGAAAGACAAATGATGGGCGACAATTTTTAATGGAGGAGTGACATTGTTGCGGCAAGAATAAAATTCTTACGCAAAATGCACGAAATTCGAAATTCTTGCGATACGAGACCTATATTTTACTTAGATGAGACATGGGTAAATAAAAACCACACTCAAAATTCAATCTGGCAAGATTCCTCAAAAAAGGGTGGCCTGAAGGTACCTGTTGGAAAAGGCAGTCGACTTATCATTTGTCATGTAGGGTCCGCTAAGACAGGATTTGTACCTGAAAGCAAATGGATTTTTCTGTCCAAAACCACCTCAGATTATCACGAAGAGATGACAGCTGATACGTTTAAAGAATGATTTTTGAACAGATTCCTAAATTATTTAGAAGAGGAAAGCATAATTATAATGGATAATGCACCATATCATTCGGTTATTGAAAACAAAGTAATGAATACTACCAGTAGAAAGAACCAAAGTGTTGAATGGTTGCAAAAAAAGGGGGTTGAATTTTCGGCAACAGAAACTAAAAATGAGTTACTGCAACGAGTACTTCCATTTAAAAACCAGGGAAAAGTGTATCAGCTGGATCAACTTGCAATGGAAATGGGACACGAGGTAATCCGCCTCCCCCCTTATCACTGCCAGTATAATCCAATTGAGTTAGTATGGGCTCAAATAAAACGAGAGTTTGCAAACAGAAATAACACTTTTAAACTGACTGACGTTGAACGTCTTATTCACGAAGAAATTGACAAGGTAACTCAACAAGACTGGGAAGCCTGCGTGAGACATGCAGAAAAACTACAAGACGACGACTTTTGGAAAGAAATAGGCCGTGACGATATTTTGGAACCTATCATCATAAATTTGCAAGACTCAGACGATGAAGACAGTGTCAGTGACGAATTGCCTCTTCGCGTAACTGATGACAGTGATACGGATGAGCCACTGGCAGTTCCATTGGATTAAAAGCACAGGTAATTCATAAACTATAATTATATAACACTTAAAAATATGTACGTAGCATGCGAGTATATTCCCAATTATGAATTTAAACACCAGGAGAATTATAAAAGTTTAGATAATTCAGTTTGGGTTGCTTTACGTCGACCATTCTAGCGACAGGCAGATGTGAGAGTGAGAGGGAAATATGAAAAGAGTGGGGGTAACGAGGTGGCAACGCTGTGCACGCAAATGCACCTCATTCGCTGTAGCTCAGAACTCTTCCCATTTGAAACTAATAGTAGGAAACTAGTAGTTTAAGTTTACTATAAACTTGTACATTAGTTAATTAGAAAAATCGTAAGTAGCAACTTAACTATTAAAACATATGGATACTTTTTACTTTCTCCACACCTATCTATAGTGATATTATATTCCTCCCAGAAATATAAGTTTTAAGCTCCTTTAAAACATGCATTTTTGTGTATGACCAGCATAACTCAAAACTAAAATATAGGATAAAGTCCAAATTTCGTATTTAAGTTCAGCATCTTCCAAAAAAGCAGCACAAAGAGTTTCAAAATATGTTCATTCCAGACTACCCTTTACATGGAAAATTGTTTGTTATTTTTTATTTACTATAAAATTGTTATAAGGATTTTGATAAAAATAACATATGTTTAAGATAGTTGCATGACTAATAAAATGCACATCTTAACTTTTTGAAAAGAATCTGTGAAGTCCTTTTCATCTGAATGACTTTTGTATAATTTTGTGTAGGATTGGCAAACCATAGAAATAGAAAAAAACTTACAATGATAAAAATACAGATCTCGTTAAAACAAACAATTTATGTGAAATAATTATTTTTTGTGGCATTACTGAATCATTTCTGAGATGTTGGTTGTTAAGTTACCATTCTTTTCAAGAGGAACATAGACATAAATGGCTTCATCATCAATGTTTCCAAGAAAAAGCAAGCAGCAAATATCTAAGTAAATCTTCCTAAAAAAAGTAAAAGTCCTGGCAGTCATAATAACATATGATAGCTAAATTTAATACAGTGTCGGACTCTGCTTTAACCTCAAGTGGTAACATAAATCTTAACATGTTATAGGTAACATCGGCCTCTCAGACCTTGTAATTTTTATTTGGTTTTATCTGTACATTTTCACTACAGTATTGAATTTACTTCTTATATATAATTATATGTTTCATGTTTTAACATAATAAAACAGTTTTTAAGCAATTACAATTAACTAACAAAAAAACACTTATTAGAAAAGTATGAAGCTTGTATGAACCATCAGCTCACTTTGGCGTGACACATTTACATTTAGGTTCTCTTTCAAAATTTTTATTCAAACTGAAATAAAAACGTCAATATGCCACTTAAAGGTGATTGTTTACTAAGAGAGTAAACTTATTACTTGTAATATACTAGAAAGCAACAGCGACTTTTTTGTAAAATAAGAGATCTGAGGTACGCAAAATATACTTACGTTAACATAACACCGGTCTCGAAGCCTTCCTGATACATTTGCAACAATGGGTAGCAACAATTATAAAGCCATGTTTTCACATCAAACACACACATAGCTCGATGTTCAAGGTTGCGACATAATCAGCATAGGCAATATCACAGAAAAATAGAGCGCCATGGTCTGAGAGACGGATGTTACCACTTAAGGTTTAAGTGGTAACATCTAAAAATAAAGCGAGAAGATAACTCTGCCCTGTCTCACTGCATTTTTTCCCAAAGTGCAAATTTTGGATGCAGTAAAACTGCTTTATGTGAACCATAAATCCAAAATCTAAAGGCAGCTTTAATATCCTTTAGTAGACAGCATTCGAAAATAATTTTACAAATACAATACAGAGTTAACAGTTCAGTGAAATATTACAGAGCACTGTTAAAACAAGTTCTGTATCAATATCTCAGAGTCAGTGAAAACAACAACTTACACTAACATAAGCCAAAACAAAAGATAGTGACCATCCTCCACAGAGAAATATCCAGTATCCTTTCTTGTCCCCAGCCCACAAATTTGCAAATAAGGCATTTAGTGATCAGATTTTTTTTTATTATTGCGGCATGGTGTACACACATCAGGTCCCCAGAACGACAGCGACTGCCGACTATTATTTGAAACTTAAAGAATCTGGCGGTATTATAGTATATTAAGAGGAGACTGTTATGTAACCAATAGCCCACATTGAAACTTACTATTATTAATTCTTGTATACTGCTGTTTAAAAATATATGTTTAGGTAACTTTCTGAATATAAAAATAATTAATATTTCAAGTCAGCAGTGTTCTTTACTGACTGATTAAAGATCATATTCCAAAAAGATGGAGACATCTGGTTGGCAAGTGGAAGCTTCACCACTACAGTGCACATCCTCACATGGCAACAGCTGTTACAGTGTTTCTGGCCAAAGAAAGGCATCTCCACAGTTCCCCACAGTAGATCTAGCATGATGTAACCTTTTTTGTTTCCAGCTGCCAAAAAATATTACAAGGATGGTGGTTTGACTCTGAATGAAGCAGTGAAGGCTTTAGAGACAGTTTTGAAGTGCTTATCAAAAACTGGTTTTGAGGAAGTCTTATGAAAATGGATGAAAATATGGGACAAGTATATTACACTTAATGGAGACTACATTGAAATAGAGGAAATTGATTTTGATTGAACTTTGTATAAGTTTTTATAGCATCGGTCTCGGTCTTTATTGAATATACTAAGTATATAAAGATTACAAGAAATAAATACAATAAAATACTAATTAATATACTAATTTAATTGACTGAACTGCTTCCATAATATACTCTTTCCATTTCTCTTTGGTGTCATGCTGTTTTGGTGAAGTTAACTTTAAATATCATGCAAAAAAGAAATGAACAATTGCAAGCAAACTAACAGATGCTAGGGAGACAATAAAATCAGACAAATGCTAGGGAGGTGATAAAATGAGGGATAAGCAGCTATGATTGGTTGAAATGCATTTTTTTTTTTTTTTTTTTGCAGTGTCTTATTGGTTAAAAGTAGTAAGAGTGTGATAGTCGCAATAAATGTTTGACCAGAGATGATTTTATACTAAACAATACTGAGATAATTTTTACATACATATACATACAATAATCATCCACCTGTGTCAAAAGTTGGAACAGTTCATGCTTAGGGGGTGGGGGAGAAAAATAGAAAAACTACATATTTTGAAGCATGTTACATAACACACCAGAACAAAAAAAGTTGGAAAAAATTAAACACAAAAACAGCTAGTACTGCTAGAAAGTTGTTTGACACAAATTACACATTATAATGGGATCTAAATGCTTTCTCCAATAAGATTTTTATCTAAATCGTATGATTTCCAATGTATTTAAAATTCAATGTAGTGAAAAGGATTTAACATGCTAATTACAGTAAATTCAAGATACACATTTTATTCTCTTGCCAATATCTGAAATACATGAAATATAAATAAGAAAACAAACAATGTCAGTAAAGAAAGCATTGTATGTGAAGAGTTTCAAGAAAATCATTTGCCTTGCATCCTTGAAAGTTGCTGGATTGAAATATGAAGGTAGGTATTTATCTGACTTTTTGTTTTTGTATCACGCTGTTCACAGACATACATACAAACAAACAGGCACATATGGATATTTTTTTTAAAAGTAATATTCAAGAGTGGGGAATTCAATACTTACTTTGTTTACAGTTTGTTGTGTTATACTGTTCAAAGACATACACACATGTGTATTTCCATTAAAATGTGTGTATCAAATTTTGGCTGAAACACAGTAATTCTTTACCTTTCATAAAGAAAATATTCTAGAGAGGGTAAGAAACAATATTCCTCAAATGCATGTTTTAAATGACCTAGATATTGGCTTTCATGAAGTTTTAGCAAATTCAAAGAATAAATATCTTTATATGTTTCTTTTCTGATTAAAATATGAAAACAATTTAAGTTACTAAGGCTAGGTTTTATTCTTCTCTTTTACAGGATAAAAGGGATACTTGATCCAGGATTACTAAAATATGGATTTCTCTGACTGGGCTCTTATTATTATAATAATTATTGGTGCAATTCTCTGGAATGCCACCAAACACTACAATCGGTTTGTTGATGTATCTGTACCTTACTTGAAACCTATTCCATTTTTTGGAAATAACCTAAAAATAATACTGCAGCGCCAGTGTTTTACTGAATGGATTCAAGACACATACAAGAAGTTCAGAGGATACAGACTTTTTGGTGTTTTCTCTTTTCATCAGCCAGTATTTTTTCTGAGGGATCCTGAGCTTATAAAAATGGTAACAGTGAAAGATTTTGAATATTTTCTTGATCACAGATCTTTCTCAAATGATGATATAGATCCTGTGATTACAAAAAGCTTGTTTAATCTGAAAGGTTGGTATACTTTGTTCTCCTCCTCCTCCCATTAGAGTATGGATAACTTAACTTCTCATATTTCCAAATATGGCAGGTGATCTAAAATTATATATTAGATTAAAAAAGAAAATAAGTTGAACAATTAAAATATAGTGTGTTTAATTTAGTGTACTTCTGAGTATTCCAAGAATAATATCAATTTTTTAAATTTTCATGAAAGAAAGTGCTTATTTCATGTATAATTAGCCCATTAAGGAGGACAAAATTATATAACTTGTTTCTGAATTTTAACTAGAAGCTAATGTTATAGAACACTCAAATATGGCATTAAAAGAATTATTTTAATGTACCTACATAAAGTAATAGTGATAAAACTACTGAAAATTTGCATTGTAAACAACGCACATGTATGGGTGTATTATATTACAGCAATTTTCACAATTGAAACATAGGTACTTCAAGAAATTTTATTCATAATCAAATAAAGTGTTGGGCTTAGGGTTGCCATAATCCAAGAACCTAAATCAAGGACATAGTCCAAGCACTAACACCGTCGACAAAGGAATTGTCATTAATGAAGAAAATTAATGCTAATTTGCATTAAATAACTTTTTAATTAAAACATTAAACACAAATTACTAAAATATACACACTGTATTGCTACAGTTGAGATCTAGTTTACACTAAGCTTTGTACCAGTCATATTTCTCTGAGTGTTGAGCAGAAGAAAGGAACTTGCTCTGATTCTGAATAAGTCTGTGAAAGGTAGTGCAGCTTATGTTTTTCATGTTATACTGAATTTGGAGTATTGCAATGACTGAAGTTAATGCCAGCTTGTTCCTTTCTTCTGTCCTGTCCTCATACAAACCACAGAACGTACAGACATGAGGCAGGGACTAGAAATAAAGGAACCAGAAACAGTAAAGTCACAGAGAATCAATTATAGTAATGCTTCTGCTGTCACTGTTTATGCGAGATTGGCAATATATTAATGGTCTTCATCAACCACGAATTTGTGATCTGGAAACTTCTATCGTAAGGAATGGTGAAATACTTTAATGGTGTTTGGTGCTAAAACTCAAGTTAATAATAAAAACTTTGATATTGTAATGAAAAGAAGCTAGAAACAGTGATGTGTATTGAATTTATTTAAAGGTGAGTCGGAATTGTTACACTAACAACACTTAAGTTTACTCACTTAACATGTTTCGGGAAACGGTTGTTCCCATCCTCAGAAGGTAACCCTCAGAGTGTAACAATTCCGACTCACCTTTAAATAAATAAAAACTTGTTTTTAGCACTCACTGCTTTCATGGACTTTTATCTCTTCTAGTATAAAATCGCAGATTGTCAATGAAATCTGCAATGTATGGCAACCTTATTTGGACTACATGTAAGTATTGTATATTACAGCAATTTTCAAAATTGAAACATATTCTTCATGAAATTTTATTCAGAACTAAATAGAGTGTTGGGCTGCATGTAAGTATTGTTTACAAAAGAGAAATTTTCAACTAAACATTTTTTTGAAGTTACACTGATTTGATTTTTGATAGAATGCAATACAGTGCTTTGCTGAAAAAGATAACCATGAACTTTTGTGTGCACAAGGAGGGTACCATGAGATCCTGTTCTTACCTATGGTATCTTCTTAAATTAAAACAATGTGTAGGCAACCACTCACATGATTAAAATCATAACTACTTTTAAAAATTGGGATATTTAATTGTATTTAAGGGAGATATATTATATTCAATATTTTAGCAAACATTAAAGTTTGCTTCATAAGATTTGTTTTATCAGCAGTTTATTATTGCCGACTTCAATTCATCAAATCCTTAGTTATTTGCTTAGCTGCATAATAATTATTACATAGCCGTTATAAATCACTTTTAGAAAAAATATAATGTGATATATTCACATGACTTTCTCTACCCTCTGTCATTTATTAGTGGGTACTATACACACTATTCTTACTAAACTTTATTTTCTGTCAACTATATTTTAATCCAATTAGTTTTTGCAGAAATAGCTACATCATGCAATCATGAGAAATATCTGAATGCTGACAGCACTTTAAGAGAATGACCATGAAATAAACAATTCAAACTTTTAATAATGGGTATCTCAGAAATGCCTTATGTCACAAAAAAATTATATGATATAAATTGTATGTTTTAAAGAAATCTACATTTTTTGTGTAGTACATTTTCATTTATTACTTAATGTTTACCAGTTACAAAAGGTTAAAGAAAATTTATTCCAAATGAAGTGGACTTCACAGGCTATTCCCAGAAAATTCAAGATCTACATTTTATTTGTAATGTGAATATCTTAGTATTTAATCAAAATAGCTAGGGTCATTTTTTTTAGAAAGTCAACAATTTCAAAAGTCTTCCATGTAAAGAGTAGTCTGGGTTTGTGAATTTTCTTGAAAATTTTTGTGTCACATCTTTGGAAGGTACTGAACCTAAATACCAAGTTTGGTGTTTATCCGACTTTTGGTTTTTGGGTTATGCTGTTCACACACACACACACACACATACATGGACCTTTTTCTAAAACTCCTTTTTTTGGATTCAGGAGGCTTCAAAACATGTAGT
This sequence comes from Deroplatys truncata, assembly GCA_030765065.1. Lineage (NCBI taxonomy): Eukaryota > Metazoa > Arthropoda > Insecta > Mantodea > Mantidae > Deroplatys > Deroplatys truncata. The sequence goes on from CM060986.1 coordinate 140,254,352, forward strand.
TCCAATGAAATCTCGATATCAAATTTTTGGGTGGAATATAATACTTTCCTACTTACTATACATAATAGAGAAAGTAAAGAAATATCTGATGTGTTGCATTCACATGACTTTCTCTACCCTGTATTGCTTATTGGTGGGTATACACATTATTCTTAAGAAAGTTTACTTTTCTATTTACTTCATTTTAATCAAGGTAAACCTTTTAGCAAATAGCTGCATTACATATTTCATTATGGATACCAGTGAATAGCGACAGTGAAATGTTTACGAATTGGACGCTATATGCTCCCTTAAAATTCCATACTCTTTCCATGACATTGCAAGAAACAACTGAATGTTGACAGGACTTTAAAAGAAAGGCTAAATGTTCAACAATTCAAACCATTAATAACGGATATTTATCAGCCTTGAGTGATGACAATGATAATGATGTGTAAATCTTCAGAAGGAACATAAGATGTGAATGGAACCATCATCATTGTTTACAAAAGGAAGCAAGCAGCAAATATCTTAGTCAAACCTCCTAGAAGTAATAGCCTTGGCAGTTGTAATAACATATGACTGAGTTAAATTTAATACAGTATTGGACATCTGTCTTAAGTTGTAGCATCAAAAGATAAAGTGAGAAGATAACTCTGCCATGCATGAACCATAAATCCAAAGGTAGTTTTAATATCCTTTGATAAATAGCAGTTCAAAATTAATTTTATAAACATAATATGAAGTTAAGTGTTGAGTGAAATATTACAGAGACTGTGAAAATGAGCACTATATCAATATCTCAGTCACTGAAAACACAAACAACTTACACTAACATAAGTCAAACAGCAGCTAGTGGCCATCCTCCACAGAGAAATATCTGGTATCCCTTCTTGCCACCCCCCTGCATTTGACTACTTGGTTTGTACCAACTGCCCTAAGCCTTAAGTAAATTGGATGTTAAAGCTAATGCTTTTTTTTATATTAAATGCTCAGGTCAACGATGGCGTGATATGAGAGCCACCCTTAGCCCAGCATTTACTTCAAGTAAAATGAAAGGCATGTTCTGCCTAATGGATGAATGTGTAATGCAGATGTTAGAATTCTTGAAAAAGTGTCTCAAGGAACCAAAACTGCCTTCTGATGGTTTTAAAATTGAAAAGAGTAAGTATTTGATATGTCTATTTATTCACTTTTATTGGTATCTACTAGTGGAGCAAATGAGATGGGAGTTGTTTCCTAATTTGATTTCTTTTATTCAAAATTAATTTCTGTATAAAGAAAATCTGGTTATTTATGAGGCAGGAGTAGCTTTCATTTTTCATAAGTTTTCTCTTTTTAATATTTTGTATGTGTAACACTCGTTATTTTGCTAATAACTAGGCACTCCATTTATGGTAAGGTACCCTTCCAGGCAGGGCTGTAACTAAGTATAAGGTTTAAGTTATAGGAGGTATAAACATTTTACTTTTCTTAAAAAAAATCATTAAAATAAGTTGGCTGTGCACCACCACCTCTGCTGCCGCTGCCGCCAATGCCACTGAGGCATCTAAGGACCAGAAAGTTTTTTAACTCATTATTGAGCAAGACAATAACACAAACAGAACTCGTAGGTAATAATCATAGTGGTACAACAAAGTAAACATCATTATCCATTTTGAGTTCTAAATAAGCCTTATAGAGCTGAATAAATGAGATAGATGTCAATTATAAATAACAGGAACAGCTAAGCATTTGATTGACTGTTAATATTTATTTTACCTTTTACATACTCAAAATACTTGGAAAGTGTTTGTGGGTTAGACAATCCAATTGCCCTCTCAAACTATAGCTCAGTAAAGAGATATTTGGTATCTAGTCAGAGAATAATAATTTTTGGTGATTAAACATGCTTATTTATTAGCTTGCAATATTTTTCTGCAGAATCCATTTGAATTCTGGACTATTATCTTTTTCTGTCTGTCTAATTTCAGATGGTGATGTACTAGTTGTTGAAATGAAAGATATATACACAAGATACACAAATGATGTAATAGCTACAGCAGCTTTTGGAATAGACATAGATTCTCTGCAGAACCCTAAAAATAAGTTTTATGAAATTGGAAAAGATGTTACTGAATTCAAAGGACTTCGGGTTCTCAAGCTTCTCTTGCTTATGGTTTTTCCAAGTATTGCAAAGGTACGCCATAAGTCTACAGACATAGAGTAGTATTCTTATTTCTTGAACTTTGTACTACACTCAATTCAGATTCAAGGAGTTGTACTAAAACAACATTACTCATAACATGTTTATTGTTTCTGTAATGATGAAAGATTACAAAAATAAATCTTTAGTGCTTAAATATGTCATATTTACTAGAATTCAATTGTTTGTTAGAGATGTACCACGCAATAGCAGTACCCTAGGCAGTATTTTTACAAGAAGAGCCTTCTAATTCATATTTGGGGCTATTAAGAAAATACACTGACGTTTGTGAAAATTGTAACACCAAGAAAGAATTTTCAGAATAACTCCAAACTTGGTGGAAGTGTAGAAGAGTGTGCAAGCAATAAGTGATTATGTTTGCAGAGAGGTAGGGTACACGTAGGCCGAGCAGAGCCCTCTCGTGTCGGACCGACAAGGTCAGTGTTGCGCCCCGTATAGTCAGTGCAGAGCTGTCAAACAAGGTGGAAACAATAAAGTAAGTGTCAGTATGCCTCGTCGACGTCAAAGGGATCCATATCAGCATGTGAGTGAGTTCGAATGGGGCAGAATGATCGGTCTCCGGGAAGCGGACTTGTCATACCGTGACATTTCGGCTCGTACAGGGCATGCTGCTATGACAGCGATGCGTGTGTGGAAGCAGTGGATAGATGAAGGTCGTACGCAGCGAAGAGCGGGTACTGGACCACGGAACATGACCACAGCACGGGATGACCGTCATCTTGTCCGGATGGCCATAACGGAACGTACAGCTTCATCCCCATCAACAGTTCGGCGTCTGCTGCAGGTTGGACTGGTTGCATGCATGCCATTACGTCGGCTTCCATTGTCCAGAAACCATAAGCTCTTCCGACTGCAATGGGCACGTGAACACCATCACTGGGGTGCTGAGTGGCAAAATGTAGTCATTTCGGACGAGTCCCGCTTTAACGTGTCCTACAGTGATGGTCGCATACGTGTCCGGCGGTACCGTGGTGAGCGCAACCTGGAGGGTTGCATTGTTGAGCGGCCTAGCGATCAAATACCAGGTGTGATGGTTTGGGGTGCCATTGGTTACAACAAACGATCTCGCCTCCTACGAATTGAGGGCACTTTGAACACCAACCGGTACCTAACGGTGGTTGTAGAGCCTAAGGTACTCCCCCTGCTTCAGGCATCTCCACAGGCCACATTTCAACAGGACAATGCCCGGCCATTGCATATTGCAAGGGATGTACAAGCCTTCTTCAAAGAGCGATGGGTACCATTGCTTCCCTGGCTTGCACGTTCGCCTGACATGTCGCCCATCGAACATGTCTGGGATATGGTTGGTTGGCACCTGGTGCGTCACGGTCTTCCAGTAAACAGTCTCACGGATTTGTGGGCTTAAATACAAACTGCATGGAGGGAAATCCCTCAGGAACTTATTCAGAACCTTTTTGATTCAATGCCACCGTGTATAGTAGCTCTAATTGCAGAGGCCACGCTAAATACTGAATATTAGGGCTCAAAGGTCATGTATATATTTGAAAAGTTTATCATTTGTTACTTGTCATGTACCTAACCTGTGCTATTAAATACATTGAATTCATGCGTTTCATTCTTGGTGTTGCAATTTTCACAAACGGCAGTGTATGTAAATATGAATAACCATTTTAGCAAAATCTCCTATATGCTTTATCAACTTTATAAAATAATTGAATAATGGAAGTCAAAAATCCAGAACTATAGTCACATAGTGTATTTGATGTCAAGAAAGATTCTTGATTGTCATATGATAGATGAAAAGCAAAGAAAATGCATTGCTAATTATCAGACATGGGAATTTCTAAGTATTAAAGTCAGGATGAAAGCAAATTAAGTTGAACTGTTACTGAACTTCATGGAGTGCATTGCAGGTTATAAACCACCCCATCCCCATACAGTCTGTTAGTGTTTGCAGACAGCACTCACCAGATTGTGTTTAACTGTCGTCTGTGACTCTTGGCCACTGTTGTTTACATTCTTTTTATTGATATATGGTTTGAGGTAGATAACTTGAAACCAACTGCTTAGGAATTTGTATGCTTGCTAATTACATACATGAATTAAAGAGATGAAACATGCCACTGCAAAAGATCAGAGGCAGAGATAGGGAGGAGTTTTGGGGTTTGAAATCCCCCCCTTTGCTAAAAACTATAAAAATTAATAGCAAAAACAGCTTCGTTAAAGTAATACCATCTTTCTAGGTTGGCAGGAATGAGATAGTTTCTAATTGTATCACTGGTAGTGTTATATTTACACTGCACGTCTTAGACAATATTGCCAAAGGTTACAGAACAGAAACTGTACTTTAAGTGGTCTGGGTACATACATGTTAAGATATTGGGAGCATGTTTTCATTTTGATGCTACATTTGAGTGCAATATCTCAGAGTTTAGAACATAACAGAAACCCTATTCTGTAGTGAAATAAAATGACCTGCAGTGGTAATATAAAATACATCACAGTGGTCATTAATTCTTATGTCACAACACATTTGCCTCTTAGAAGATGCAAAACATCCAATCCTAATTTGAATTACAATTGTGTCACCTTAATCTATGAATATAAAATCAATTTATTCAAATATTTCTACTCAGGATTAATTCATATTTATTATTTTAATTCACACAAATTGTTTAAAAATAGATCGCTATACATAACCCCCACTCTCTTTAATATTTTTATAGCTACACTACTGCAAGAGGCTGATTACTTTAACAATGAAGCAACAAACTGAAGTGTAATCTGTGTGTAGTTTTTCTAGACAGATGAAAGGAATTATTATTGGGAAGTCCACAGTCCAAGGCAGGTAGCAAAGGAGTTGTAACATTTTGAATAGCTGCACAAGTGTGTAGAATATCAATCATTCTCAATCCATCTCATAATAACCACCTTACATTTTTGACAGGAAGAGCCCCACTTCTCACAAAACAACTATAACCTTCAGGTATTAAACAAAATACTAAATGCAGAACTGGAGAAAATGGGATCTAACCCCTATGATAGAAATCATATACCTCTGATTGTTAGAATATCCATAATATATGAAGAGAATTTTTAAAATGTCATTTAAATTAAAAATAGAACTTTGTATTCTTCCAAAAGGAAGCACTCCTCTAAGTGATTTTCTCCTATAACAGTTATATCAACATCATTAATAATAAACATTAAAATGAAATTAAATAGGATATATTAGTTCATTTATGGTTCATTTTCACTTAGATGTAATTCTTTTAAACAGTCATTAAAAATTAAAATGAATATCGGTTAATGCTTTCAGATATTAAGAATTAAATTTCTAAAAGATGAAGAGGCAAATTTCTTTCGACATCTAGTACATGATACAATGGCTGTAAGAGAAGAAAAAGGAATTTTCAGACCAGATATGATACATCTACTCATGGAAGCTAAGAAGGGAACACTAGTAGATGAGAACAATACTGAAGTCACTGTGAAGAAGCCTAAACAAAGTAAGAAATGCTAATGATTTTGATAACAAAAAATCAAAACAGAAAATGTTCTAAGAGCATATTGTAGATAGATGTACAATGAGCATTTTAAAGTATTTTTCTATTATAACAAAATAGTTAATGTTTGTTTCTGAATAAAATATATCTTCAGTCCTTAATTAATATATATTTTCTATACATAATGATACAGAATATTTCAGGTACACTCACATATCTGGTATTTTTCAGTGTATCTAAACAGCTTTGTACTTATTATGGTTTACTAAACCTACCAATTGTACTAATGTACTAATGTTGATACTAACACTTTATGCGTTTCATATAAATTCATATTGGTACAGTTATAGTTGATTTTTTCAATAAACATGCTGTGCTTCATCCATAAATTTACTGCATTCTTCATTTTAAAGCACTTTATATAAATTAAATATAATGATATAATAAAAAGTGTTCTGGAAGCAAGCTGTTCCATTTAAAGTTGTTCTTTTTGTGGGACTCCAGGACACAACCAACAAGGAGAGTTTCTGATAAGATTAATTTGGTAAATAAGCCTAAATGAGATTGCAATGAAGGTTTCTTTAATTGTAGTTTTCAAGAAATTCCCCCACCCCAAACTACCCTTTACATAAAAAGATTTTGGTTATCTTCTTTTTCTAAACAGCTCTAATGCTTTACACATTGATAAGAGGAATAAAATGTACATCTTGAATTTCTGTGTAGCCTGTGAGGTCCTCTTTATTCTGAATGAGTTTTGTGTAATTTTGTGTAACTTATGAACCCTTAAGAGATAGAAGGGTTCTATACAAAAAAGTGCAGAGCTCATTGAAATATACAATTTATGTGCAATAACTTGTTTTATAGCACTAGCTATTTTCATAACATTCATTGTTGTATCTTTAAGTCATTTTAACCATCATACAGCATCTACAAAACAACTTATGCAATTCTTCTTTTTTTACACAGGTTCATTAGTAACAAAAGTTGACTTAACAATTGAGTTGTTGTGTTTTGTTTTCTCTGCTGTGCGTCTAATAAAATCCCTATTACTTAATTTCAGATGATTTCTACTCAGAAACTTATTGCAACAATGTGAATGGAAGAATTAGTTGTAACGAGCAGGGAAAGTCATATGAATGGGACATATCAATTTTTTTTTTTTATTTCAACCTATTTATTGTTAGCAAATTTATTTTTCCAGAATACGTTTAATGAGTGAAACAGTAACACATTTGTATTTAAGTAAATAATTCAAAATACAAACTTGTTTTACAATCTCCTGCAGTGCATTGTGGTAGTGCATTAACTGTAACTAATTGTAATTTAATTTGCCTATTGATTAGTTGCAGATATGAGACTGTCCATATTGGTACACCTATTAGAACCAATATATCTCATCATAGTTACTTACTTTCTGCAAAGAAGAAAATGCAGCTTGTTGTTTGATATATTTGCAATAATGAAAAGCAAGGAATCATTTTGCATATTATGTAAGGAACTGTTTGCTATGAAAATGTTTGCATTTTCTACCTCTCTCATTTGAGGTTGTCATATACAATTTTTAACTCACAATCATATTTATCTAACTGGAAAAAACAATAAATTCAGAAAATATGCACTATAACAAAGAGAAACCTGGTAGTGAAAATCTTGTTTTTAATAACATTTCAAAGAAATTTCATCCAAATGCTGAATTTGCTTTTTCCCTAGTACAGTATTCACTCACATGTCTGCAAAATTCCAACTTGCATGTACTATTCATTCTCCAGCATTGTAGCATCGGATAGGTACTCTGGAGAAGCTCTTTATTGATACTGAAAATATAAGTAATAGTCTAACCTTTATTTATTTCAAAATACATTGCACAAAACTGTTGCAAAAATATTATGCGTGTTTTACCTTTATACTATTTCTGATTTTTAATGACCAAAATGCTAATTTTTGGTACTTAAACTTTTATAGGTAGCTTGAATGAACATTGCAATAAATTTGTAGAATAAAGTCTAGAGTATACTACTAAAAAAAGAAAAACAACTGCACCTATGTTATTAGAAACTTCTATAACACACTATATGCTTACCAGAAATGCAATGTGTAGATTTTAATTTACATAATGAATACAAAGTTACTTTAAGATGATTGTACAAAAGTATGCCACATATGGAAGTATGTCTAACGCAGGCATAGCAAAAACACCTTTGTTCTCCAAGTCATAGGAATATGCAATGTGTAGTATAACCCACCTAACAGCAAGTAAAATACAATGCAAATAAGATGCACTGCTGGCTAGATAGGGAGTTAGGATGTAATTGCAAGTTGCCTTTTTTGCCATTCCTGCACATAGTGTAGATTAAGGGAAGATTAAGTGACAACTTTGGTCTAAGTATGACATCATGATTTGCTTTTGATGCCATGCCCATATTTGAAGTTTTCTGCTTATTTTAATGTACTTATTATGTTTACAGATCTATTGTAAGTACTTTAAAGTATTTTTAAATATTCTATTACATCTGACTCTTTTTTACAAGTTTATCTTTCAGATGTCATTTTTGGAAACTTATGTTGTTTGCTTTAAATGCTCCTCTTTTCCCCAGCAAATGTAAATGATAAGAAAAAAATCCTTTGATCAAATGAACACCATACAGTAATGATAATATGGTACCTCTCAAAAGATGAAGCATGTGTTAATATCATCACAAATAAAATAAATAAAGTCAATTGCATAATTGCAGAGTAAAAGTGTGTACATTTATTCCTTTATAAAAGAGCTAATGGAATGGAATGAGAAGCAGAGGGGACGCAACACTGATCCAGGAAGTCCAGATATTGTACCATATGCCCCCACCAGGGAGGTGCCCCTGGGAGGAAGGGAGATGACAGCACAACAATGACAGTGTCCCTAAAGTTTTCCAGATATAAATGCCCTGGCAGATGGACAGGCAGTCTGGGGAGCCTGCCCCACACATCATGAGCGGTCCTTATACCCTGGCAACCAGCCGAAGGCTGAGGGTTTACAGAGAACATCCTTTTTTCCTGCCACACTGCATTGAAATCTCCATCGCCAACACTTTCACCCTGAAACAGACAAAACAGGGTGAAGGATGAATAAAATTATTAATGGAGTGAATTGGAGGGACAGGAAACTTGGGGGATGTAATGATCCTTCCCAGCATTCACCTGATGATCCGGGGAAACTCCCTAAAAAACCCATGGGTCAGGAAGGTCGGCCATGGAAATCACTCACAACCTCCTGAATACGGCCACAGACACAACTGCCTAAGCCACCCTGCTTGGTAAAAGAGCTAAAGTGAAGTTAAAAGTAATATATTTTAATGGTTTTACAGTGTTTTACAATGGTGCCCTAAATACCAAATGAGATGGAGCATGCAATAGGTTCTGAAACTCACATCATGAAGCTCGCAGGTTCAGTTCTCATTGGACTGGCCATCCTGACCTTTAGGGTTTTTCCTACGTTTCCCAGATCACAAGGTGAATGGTGAGGTGGATAATACTACCATGAACTTTCCCTCTTTCCCTTTCAGCTTTTAAGATTGCAGTAGATGTGCTTTGACAAGAGAGCTATTTCTTTATGAAAAGGAATCTTCTGCCCAAAACTATATGTAGGGAAGAGGGGGTTGAGGGGGAATAAGACTGTTTAAATTAATAAAGTTGGAGATCCCGCTACACTGTAACCATCAGATTGATCTGGCTACCTTTTATAATCTCTTTTTTCATCACTTCCTCCATGTGGTAAGAGGGGCAATAAACACATGCTTGGCCACAGTGCTGTAATCCTCCTGCATTCCTATCCAATAGCGAATATCCAGTGGTTCCCTTAATAGTTTCTATGATAATGGGTCATTAACCTGACAAATTTAGCCATGGCAGTATAAACTTTTAATACCTCCTTATTATCACAAGCTAACAGATTACACATGTGTAGTCTTGGGAAAACAAAAAAATAAAAATGAAGCTTTTCTAGCATTAACTCTTTGTACTTTTCATTCTTCAAATAGATTGGTCTGATGATGATTTGACAGCACAAGCAGTATTGTTCTTTTTTGCTGGATTTGGTACAGCTTCAACATTGCTGTGTTTCATGTCATATTTGCTAGCTGTACACTCAGAAGTTCAGATAAAGCTCCAAAATGAAATAGATGAAATGCTGAATCAGAATGATGGAAAAGCTACTTATGAAGCACTTCATGCTATGAAATATCTTGATATGGTGGTCTCAGGTATGCCATAGTTTAATCTTATGTTCCATTCACAGTAGAAGAAACAGGAAAACATTTTTCTAATGTAGACAGTGTACAGCAGGGGTGACCAACCTATTTTGAGCCTGGGTCAGTAAATTGCCAGTATTTATTTAAAACTAACTAAGTTAAGTTAACTAAGTTAATATTAATAACCATTTTGAATCTGAGCTAAAGTATTATCTATGTGTTAGCAAAGTATTCAAGTAGACATAACGTTTTATATTATTATTATTATTATTATTATTATTATTATTATTATTATTATTATTATTATTATTATTATTATTATTATCATTATATTTTATTTCTTTATTCTGAAAGAATATTATGTGTATAATTTTCTACACTTTTTAGAATTGTCAAAAAGAGAAAACACATTGAATTATAACAGAAATACTCCTTATTACACTATTTAATGAATTTTGAAGACCTATAATGTTAATGGGACTTTAAACTTGCTTTTCATTTACCACTTTTTCAATATTAAGTGTACTTTTTTATTGCATAGAACAAGTAATGGGAGAGCCAAGAAACTGCGAACCGGCTGTGCAGTATTTTTCCACTAGGCATGTGGAAACATGATAATGCACTGTTGCTATAAACAAGGTCATGCTGTTGATACAGTTTTGAGTTGACGATGATGCAATGTAGTTCAGGTGTTATGAGTTATTTATTATTTTGTCTTGTACTTAGTCACAAAGTATATTATGGCTCAGTATATGTTTTCTACTGCACAGCGTGTATTTATTTATGATTCATATGTGTTAACTCAGTCAGCTCGCCAAGCTGACAAGCAGCTAGTTATTGGAATTCTGACAAACTTAATATTGTTCATGAAATACCCCTTCATGACAAAAAAGTTGGTGTATGGTGCGCCATGAGTGGAGAAAGAGTTAGAAGGCCAATTTTTTTGAGTCAACAATTGACGCCTATACATACATGAGTACAATTTTGTCCCCTTTTTTTTATAGAATTAACAGACAGGGAGCATGATTTTGCCTTCTTTCAACAAGACTCTGCAACAGCTCATATGGCCAATATTTCAATGAGAACAATTGAAAGTGTGTTTGAGGACAGAATTATGAGTAGAGATATGTGCCCCCCTCGGTCCCCCAACCTAACCCCCTGCAATCTTTAGAGTAACTTAAAACATAAAGTGTACAAGACAAACCCACACATCCTGCCAGCATTTCTCAACGTGAACTACGGCGAGTGATGATAGTTTCCTAAAGAGGTGCCAAAATTGTATGGACAATGACAGTGGCCAAATTCAGCATCTCCTTTCATAAAGTCGGTAAGTAAAGCCTTTAAAAGTAGTTTTAAAAATGTTGTATGGTTTCCTCCGCGCCTTTCTATGACAGCAGCAGACAGCAAGGAGCGTCAAGGATGCAGACAGGAAGAATACTGCACAGCCGGTTCATAGATTTTTGGCTCTCTCTGTATATTAGCAAGATGTGCATCTGTAATAGTTGAATGTAATTTATTATTAACATTCGTGGTAGAAAACGTTTGCTCACAGTATATATGGAGCAATCTGCACATGAGCATTATAGCAAGATCATAAATTTCAGGAAACTAATCTGAAGGGTAGTATTTCCAAAAGTCAGTTAAAGTGGGTGATCCACAATACTCTTTAAATTTGGCACAAAGTCCTGAGTGGTTTTAGATTTTATTATTTCCATTTGCAAGGATGGGGAATATTTATAAATCTCAGACTCTGAAATGCAAAATGGATTTATAATAAATCTATGTTAAGCTTTTCAGATCTGAAAGATGAAGAGTTTGTAATGATGAATAGGTTCACATCAGACCTTGTGTTATGAGCAGACCATTCAAAATGTCTTGATGCACCAACTAGGATTGCCTGCCCATGGTTTACACCATGTAAATTATTATCCTAGCACTGAAATAAGCTCCAAAGTTTCTCTTAAGCTAGGGCATGGAGCATGATAGCTTTTAGTTGTTTGAATTAAAAAATGGACAATGTAAGCTAAATAATATAATATGCCTTCCAAATATTACACCTATTTTCAATAGATTAAATACTGTAAAGTGTTAAATAAATTAATATTTTTGCAGAAACTCTGAGAATTTACCCACCTGCTGCAGCAAGTGATAGAATTTGCACAAAACCGTATACATTCCCCATGGATCATCCTGTGCAAATAAAACCTGGAGAGCTAGTCTCAATTCCAGTTTATGCACTTCATCATGATCCAGAGTACTTTCCTGATCCTGAAAAATTTAATCCTGAGAGATTTAATGATGAAAATAAGCATAAAATTAAGCCATTTACTTTCATTCCATTTGGAGCTGGGCCAAGAAACTGTATTGGTAAGTGTAAAATTTTGACAGATAATGTAATTCATAAAAAATACTGATTTATTCGTTACTTCTTTCAAAAACACTGGGTATATTTTTCAAGAAATAACATTATTTTATCTTCCCTGCTCACATCTTTCTAGATCCTTTAGTAGTCTATGTTAAGCTTTATTAAACTAGTATTTATCATTGATTGACTGAATGCCATGCACTAATATTACACAAGAATTAGCTATGAAAATGCAGAAGACAAAACAATAACAGACTACCTTTGTGGATGGTGATATGCTGACTCTCATCCCGGAGGTCCTGGATTTGATTCCTGGTTGAAATGGGGCTATTTTTCTTTAATTAGAATCACTCCATATCCCTTGAAGAGCTTGGAAGTGGGAATGGAAAACAGTGTGTTTCAGAAAGAATAAAGTACAAAACCTAAAGTAAAAATGCAATGTTAGTGAATTAACATGAAAGGGTTATTAATGAAAGTTCTTGATATGACTGGAGGGTTTAAATGCAGCTATATAAACGAAACAATTTTTAAGAAAATGAGATTGTCAGTCTAGAAAGCAATGTTGGCCCACATAAAGTGCTTCTCTTCAACCTCCTAAGTGCTCGATATATTATAAATCAATTTTATACAATTGCTAAAACATCCTCCTAAACTGGCTGTTTGTACAAGAAAATGGTAACAAAAAGCATCTTATTTAATTGTGTACCTGTATACTGAAAAATGTCTAAGTATACACATAGCTTCTGGTACTTTCCTGTATGTTTTTGGGAAAAAGTTTAACCTACTTTTCTAACATATGTATTGATTCACCAGATGAATAAGTATGATGCATATGTTTAACTTACACTTAATATTCAGTATGGTAGACTTTGTGATAGTGATGGGAACTAATAATTTAGATTAATTATTGGGTTAATTTGTGACACTACATCACTTACTATATTTTGAAACAGAAAACATGTTTCTGTAGCTAATTGCTACCATCAACAGTTCCTGATCGACTGCCGACATCATCCCTCATGGTAGATGGCCTTGTTCCTGGTGGCTGTTGTATAAACCTTTGCATAAGTATGTCACCTGGTCCCAAAAACAGTTACTCCATCAAGAATATATTAAATCCTGAATTAAAAGATGTTATCCCGTAGGAGAACAAACCAGGAATATACCAGATCAGCTGCAATGACTGCAAAAAAGTCTACATCAAGAAAACTAAAAGAACAAAAACAAGAGCAAAAGAACACATCAGGAACATAAAGCAAAACTAGGAAGACAACATTTCAGGAAAAACAGAACTTATAGTTTGGGAAAGCACATTTGAAAGAATGGGAACTGTATTTTGAATTTTGAAATCCTGCCAGATGACGTACTTATGCAGAGGTTTATTCAACCACCATCAGAGACAAGGCCAACCACTAAGAGCAGTGATGCCAGTACTCAACCAGGAACTGATGATGGAAGCAAGTAGTCCATAAATATGTTTTCCATTTCAAAATATAGTAAGTGAAGTAGTATTATAAATTACTCAATTATAAATCTAAATTGTGATGCATATGTATTTACTTTATGGAGTTGAACGAACAAATTTGTATATCAATTAATATCATTTGGTTTCTTCATACTACTTTTATTCCACTACCTCAGCAGAACTAAAGTATAACTTACTGAATTGCTACTGGAGGAAGATTTGTAATTAATTATTTTTGTCATTTTACTATAATAATGCAAATCAAGAACTAGATTCTACCTCATATCTGGCAGTAAATAAAGTTGATAGAATACAGGAAGTATGTTTTCAGCTATCCCATAGCATGTCAACATTCATTCTAGAAAACATCTATTTCAAGCAATATTCCTTGATCTGCTCAGGATAATATAAACTTCAAAGACATTTGTTATTAGTCTATTAAAAAAGCATATAAGTAGTTGCATATGCTTGTTTCATATCAAAGAGAGAGCCATGAACAAACAGTAATTGCGAAGTTCCATTCTCTACTGAGATTTGTAAGAAATAAGCGCATGTTTTAACACATTTAAAAGAAGTTAATCTATAACATCTCATAGGTATTTATTCTAATTAATTTAATAATAACCTTATTGAAGAGCACTCCAGACAATACTTCATGAAAGCATTATATGATAGGTAACCATAAGTATACTAGCAAATATACTAGCCACATTAAAAGCCCTATGAATTGAAAATACATAGAATATTTCATGAACAGCATGCTAAAATTGAGATTTAATATATTAAAATTAGTGCACAGAAACTTACAAATTAATTTATAATGGGTATAACAGCTGTAGAAGTAAAAAGGTAGATAAGAATATGAGATAATTTAGAAATTATATATATTTGTTCCATGTTCTGTTGGAGAATCTGAAAAGAAAATTAAGAAATTTTTTTGGAAGTAGGTCTTACATAGCTGTAGCATTATTGAGTTATCAGGCAACACCAAATTCATTGGGAATGAACAGGACTTCACAGCTTATGACATAACACGAGGGCAACTGGACTGTACAGGTCGATTTTTTCATCATGACATGCTTATCTGTATGTGCAATAGCTGATAAGTCCATTTATCTTCTGGAAGGGGTGTTTAACACAATGTAAGATAAGGTGACATCACCAAGCATTCCGAGTGAGTGTTGTTCCATGCAAGGGGAATACTGCCAGCTGTTCTCCTCCACCTTATACCTGCCCCCCACCTGACAATAGCCACCCTTCCACCCAGAAGTAACCATTTACAGACTTACCATTAAATCGGAACATGATTTCTTTCCAAGAATGTGAGAAAAGATGATATATAAAGTTACTCTTATTTCTCAATTTAATACTGAAATTTATGATGTTTGAAAAGTTATCCTTGTGTAAAGTTATCCTTGACTAAATTTGTTTCAGTATATACAACTCTTTATATACTTAATGAAAATGTAAGAAAATGGCTAAATAAAGAACCAAAGGGCAAGGAAGTGAGAAAATAATGAGTAAAATAAAATTTAAAAAAAAAGCCAAAATAGAAAATAGCATAAAATTACCAAAAAAATTACCTGATAAACATGCATTTTCATAATCTGGAACCCATGATAGGGATTTATGTATATGGTCTTTCAACAAGAGTTTCCTATCTTTAACATGTGATAGCTGCCGTTGTTATTGAGATACAGCAGTCATTTTTTCATGTAGTTACAGTTGTTATTGACAAATAGCCATGGAACATTACAGCATTCAGCAACGCGTAGAAATTGTGAAAATTTATTATCAAAATGGATCATCTGTTCGCCAAACCTTCGTATTGCGTGAAGTTTACGGTGTGCATAATCGTCCCTGCGAGAGAACGATTCGGCGTTTGATCGATAAATTTGAAAGAAGCGATCAAAGAACGCCTGTACGTAATCGACGTAAGTGCTCCAACGAAAACATAGGCGCCGTTCGTGAGAGTGTACGCGAGAACGGAAACAAATCAATTCCTTGTCGAGCGCAAGAATTGGGGCTATCGCCGACCACAACTTGGCGAATTCTGCATCTGGACTTGAAGTTTTACGCTTACAAAATTGTGTTAACTCAAGAACTAAAGCCCAACGACCATAGGTTGCGCCGTGTATTCGTTGACTGGGCTATGGAGCAATTGGAAGCTGACCCGGATTTTTGTCGAAAAATCATCTTCAGCGACGAAGCCCACGTTTGAATGGATGGTTGTGTTAACAAACAAAATTGCCGCTATTGGAGCAATCACAATCCAATTCAGATTCAAGAACGACCACTTCATCCCCAAAATGTTACTGTGTGGTGTGGATTTTGGTATGGTAAAATCATTGGTCCATATTTTTTCCAAGATGAAGATGGAGAAACTCTATGGAGAAAGATACCGGGCTTTTATAAGGGGCTATTTTTTACCTCAATTGGATATATGGATCTCAGAAACATCTGGCTCCAGCAAGATGGTGCCACATGTCATACTGCTCTCGAAACAATCGATCTTTTGAAGGAGAAGTTCAGCGGTTTCATAATTTCCCGTGGTGATGATGTTAACTGGCCCCCGAGGTCATGTGATTTAACGCCGTTGGATTACTTCTTGTGGGGTTATGTTAAATCTCGAGTTTATGTCAACAAGCCAGAAACAGTAAATGATCTTACGAATAACATCACGCGTGTTATTCGTGAAGTTGGACCTAATTTACGTTCTTCTGTCATTGAAAATTGGGTCAACCGTATACGCGCAACCCAACGAAGTCGCAGCAGTCACTTAACTGATGTTCTCTTCCACACGCAATGACATTAATCATGTTCCAAAATAAAAAAAAGAAATAAGCCTCTATCATTTATAGAACGTGTTTTATTTAAGTTCAAAGATAGGACACTCTTGTTGAAAGACCCCATACATATTAGTAATGCTTATGATGCAACAATTAAAAGATGACATGCCATCAGAATCCAGGGCCTGGTGATGAGATATTCTGCATAGGAATATATAAGGATATACTTGTCGTATACTTACATATTATTAATTCATACATTTTCTTATTACACAGGTAGCCGTTTTGCACTAATGGAGACTAAACTGGCGATTGTGCATCTGCTAACATGTTTTAACCTTAAGGTGGTTCCTAAGACACCAATACCAATTAAACTCAGCAGGAAAGATTTTAACATGACAATCGACGAAGGATTTTGGTTGGGACTTCAGCTGAGAAATCATTGAGTTCATTCAGTTTGTTCAGTAACTTTCAACTGTTTACATTTAATTACACTGAGTGCTAACCAACAAAGAGTGTCACTGAATATATAAATGTTAGTTGTTACCGTATAAGACTTAGTTTTTTTAATAATGTAAATACTGTACATAAATAAATTTAAGCATTTCTTATGCATAAATTAGCACTTTGCATTCATTTGTGTATACAGAATACATTTTCTACAGGGTGATTCAGGTCCTCTGTGGAATGATTGGTCAAACAACCAATGTTGGCCAATGTGTTGTTTAGGAACCACATGCTCATGGAGAATGCCCCCCTTGCTACACAAAGGGAAATGTGGTTTAGCATGATGGAGCTCTGCCAACGTTAGCCATGGTATAAGAGAACCTCTCAACAACACATACAAGGAGAAGTGTATAAGGAGAGGAGAACCTATTGCATGTCCAGCATTTGACTTCTTTCTTTGGAAGAGTATCGTGTATGTCACCCCAGTTGACACCTGAGAAGAATTGATTGTGCGCATGACCACATTTTCTGAGACCGCACATATTGGAGAGGGTTTGACAGTCAATGGAACAAAGGTGTCATGAATGCACTGGGGCTGAAGGAGGATACTTTGAAGGCCTTCTCTGAATTATTTTTTCATTTAATTTGCATTATTCTTATAGCAATAAACTAGCTTATGTTAACCTCTGGCACTTGTCTGCTTAATTATGCAGCTCCTAAACAATGCACAGCTCACATCAGCTGCATGACAAAAAATAATCATCTTTTTGAGTTCTATCACACCACAAAGTTTGTTGCAGAGGTCCTGAATCAGCCTGTATACCCATTCCCTTAAAATTTAATGGTTTATTACCCTGGTGACATATAACATCTCCAACAGCATTACAGACTTCTCATCGAAAATCCTGATTTTATGTCATGTGATGCAATAAAACAAAAATAACAAATGTCTACAACATAGTTAAAGAAGCAACCTGGTGTAAAATCATATACACTTTAAAAGAAAAGCCCTTGAATAAATAAAGCCAATAACATTTCATGCATAAAGATGCTAAGCTCA
This sequence comes from Deroplatys truncata, assembly GCA_030765065.1. Taxonomy (NCBI): domain Eukaryota; kingdom Metazoa; phylum Arthropoda; class Insecta; order Mantodea; family Mantidae; genus Deroplatys; species Deroplatys truncata. The sequence continues at coordinate 140,272,356 of CM060986.1, forward strand.
GCATCAGTGTTGTGACATTGGGGATTGAGATTAGAAACAGAGGAGGATTTTAGCACAGCCACAACCACAGCTAGGCATATTGCACCTACTGAACCTCCTGGAAAAAGCAATGAGGTAGGAGAGTAGCAAAGGGTGGCCAGATCTGATGATGTTAACTCAGCCAGACTGAACATCCCCAGCCACCCTTTTAATGCCCCTACCCCCATCCTCACAGACAGGTTCAGATAGAAGGTTCTCTCCTCAAAATAGATACATGCATATACTGTACACTACCATCCACCCTGCCCAGCCCTACAAACCTCAAAGATTAAGAGGGAAATGATGGACAGTAAAATTCATGGAAGTATAATCAATTCAATTCTTTATTTAGCCCATTGATCACATACATGACTTAGGCAAAGTCAGAAGTATATCTTACAATTGAAACTATGTACAGAAATAAATAAAATAGGCATATATAAATACAAAAGAAAAAATTATGATGGCAAGGGATAACCTAAAAACTAAAGCAAAATTAACAATAACACAATTTAAATTGAAAAACATATTCTTATATACAGTTGACTTATTATTTAAATTAATAATTAATATTTATTGATGTTTATATATTCATCTAATGTATAAAAGCTACTATTTATACAGAATTTCTTCAATTCTTTTTTAAATCCATTTATTCTCTGTATTTCTTTTATCTCCTCAGGCAATTTATTATACAGGTAACAATTGTATAACTTGATTTAGTCTTATACAGTTCAATCCTGTGCATAAATGAGTAAAAATTATTATAAAATCTGGTTTCATAATTATGTATTTGATTGTTTGTTTTTAGATTAGTAAATTTAGTTCTTGCAAGCAATGTTACCTCAAATATATACAGCGAGTATAGTGTTAGGATTTTTAAACTTTTAAATACTTCTCTACAGAATCTGTTTGCTTTAAAATCCTGTTTATATATTTAGCTGGACTATGTCCCCAGATCGATATACAATAAGATAAATGTGGGTAAATGAATCCAAAATATATTATCTTTAATGTTTTTATATGAACTATTTTTGCCATATTATTTAAAACATATAAACTAGAACTAATTTTATTAGTAACTTTATCTATGTGTTTATCCCAAATAAAATGTTTATCAAGAATCATACAGAAGAATTTTGCATTTATGATCACTTTTATTGGGTTTTCATCCACCTTTACAGTTACATTAGTAATATTCCTATTATGTTGCATCTGGATAACCATATAATTTGTTTTTTATCATCTATAAGTAATTTATTAGCCTTTAGATACTGCACCAACTGATTAATATTATGTTTTGTAGTGTTTTCTATGTGCAGCAAATTGTTTCCTATATTCACTACAGCAGTATCGTCTGCATATGTAATGATTTTCCCATTAGTGATGTTTGTGATATCATATATATATATATATATATATATATATATATATATATATATATATATATATATGATGAAAAGTAAAGGACAGAGGACTGAGCCTTTGGAAACACTGAACTTAGCATTTGAGGGATTTGAATAGCAGTTCCTTATATAATGAGTAGTTCCTTATATAATGTATAATGGAGTAGTTCCTTATATAATCCACCCACACCAGCATTAATCTACCAATCTAGAAAAGCCATGAAAAACACCAAATTCCAGGGTTATCAGTTCCTACAGTGACCCTCAGATGCAACCGCTGCTCCCTGACATTACTTTTACTGATTGTATGATTTATCATTTCCTTGCCAAGCAGCAGCTTGTATGCAATAACATTTCTGTAGTCCTTTAAACAATGATTGTAGTAGGATTTTACATGATGTGTGCTTGATCCAATTCTCCTGATAAAAAAAAATATCTCTTTCAACTGCTTTCTTAATTCTTAAAGGTCACTCAAGCTAATCAGATCTTGTGATCTTAAAGTAGCTAGAAAGACCTTTAAACTTTCAAAAACAAGCATAGAGTGTTCAAACCATTTTACAGGAATGAAGTTGGTGCTTGAATAAAGCAAAGTATAATAAAAGTTAAAGCTTCATTGAAAAGAACCGCATTGCCCACTCTTTATTGGAAAGGCAAAACTTACAAGTTAAAAAATTTAAACCTTGAAAAAAAATTGTTCCAGATAATCTTTTACGGATTTAAACAATAGAAGTAATTTTTGCTATAGAAGCAGTTAAAGTCTAATTACAAGAACTTAAATTTCTTCCTAAATGAAACAATTTCATATATGAAGAAATGGTCTCAAGAAACATGTCTGCTACTATGGATCATACTAGCAATGTCGGAAAACATCAGGATTGAATCAAATAGGTTACCAAAAATTTATACACATCAATCCAGTCCGTGGTGTGAAAACCTACACCATAATGTTACCAGAAGAATTCCACTAGGATAGTACAAAGATCCATGCTGAATCCAAGCCCCATAGAGCATAACTCAAATGCTTTGTCATTCCAATGAATCATGAAAAAGCTCCTTCCATTTCTAGTGAGAAAACCTGAATGACAGTAAACAATTATAAACACATTTATGTATACTATCCCAATCTTTCTGCAAGCTATATTTTCTCCACATAACAGTTTATGCTGCCAGCTAGCATCAAACTCTCAACTTAGGTATATATGTTTGTTTGTTTGTTTTTTGGACTAATCAATCAATGAGCATAATACAATGGTTTATGCTATAATATAGCAGAGATGAATGGCTGGTATTGGGAAGGTGTGGCTGGAATGGAATGTATTCATAGAGCAACATTTTATTTGTAAGGCAAGATATTGGAGAAGATGGTGTGAAAGAATTAGAAAACATGCATGAGAAAACATCAGGGTTACATTCTCAATATTCCAAGTATGTGAAAATATAGATTACAAAAAGAACCTATATACATAAACCCAAAGCCTAGTGCAAAGACATACAATGTAATGTTTTAGAAGTTGTCAGGAAAATTGCAACAAGAGAGTATTAAGATCCCCATTGAATCCAAGCCTTGATAGAGCATACCTTCGATGCCTCATGCTTCCAGCAAACCGTGTAAAGGTAACACCCACTCCAAAACCAAATATTTAATGTTTGGATAAAACAGACACCAGATAACGAAATAGAAAAATGAAAGCAGAAATATAATACCTGCATAAACAGGCAGTAACACCTCATCCTTTAGGCCTACTGCAACTTAGCCCCAAGAGAAAGATGGACTTGTTATCAACATAATTAAATTATTATAAATTTAAAGTTTATAAAATTACACTACATTATTGATATTATTTATGGCTCTCTCCAAAGAGGTGATTTAAGCTTTTCAGCAGACTGATGATGGTCTCCAAAGATATGTACAGTATCTTCTTTTACTACGTTATCACACAAATTCCATTTTGACATGTTCTGTTCTGTCATTACCCCTAATCAAAGCATATATTAAAATATGTTCCAAAATAAATATCATACATGTTTTATATACAATTTCATTCAGATTTTCTATGAGAGAGAAAAAAACAACTCAACCACGTGTTAAGTATTAGTTAAACATTATACATTATATAATACAATAAATTAAATAATGATTATTCTTTAAGCTCAAGAATTGCATAATTAGCTCTAAAATAAACTATGTTACTACCAACCATTAACACAAATTAAGATTAATTAACTCAAAAGTTGTTGCTCTGCATTAATGATATATACAATTAGGCCCACTACTGAAAAAAAATTCTTATAGTTAAAATTATATTTTGTTTTGACGAGTTACAAACTAACAAACCTGAGAATAAACTTGGTAATGACAAAAAGCTCTAATGAAAAAACTTAATGTTTTATAACATTAAATCTAAAATAGTATATAACTAAAACCAAAGAGAGTTATTTAAAAGTAAATCTGAGAAAACTTAAACATTTATTATTATTATTATTATTATTATTATTATTATTATTATTATTATTATTATTATTATTATTATTATTATCATCATCATCATCATCATCATTATTATTATTATTATTATTATTATTATTATTATTATTATTATTATTATTATTACAATTTCTCGACAATAATCCCTAAGGGCTTCCATACATCGTTTCTTCCGGTTTTATGGTCAAACAGTTAAATTCCTTCATTTAATTATAAGGCAGTTTCACTATATCGGAATATCATGTGCATACAGCACCATATGGCAAGAAAGTCGGTGACCAATGTTGCCAACACTTCCTCGCAAATAATGGCTAGATGGTATCTTTAAAAAAGCATTATTTAACAAAAAGTGGCTAGATAAATTGGCGTCTAAAACTACCCATATTTTGTTTGCAAAAGTTAAACCCCATAAAGGCATTCTAAATATTATAATTGATTAGATAATTCCATAATATTTAAATATTGTAAAAGAATAATTTAATATAAAATTTAAATGGAATAAGGTATAGTTCTGCTAAGCACCAACACCGTACGTTAAATATAACTGATATTGAAATATGAAATTTACTGAATTCTTTAGGTAAAATATGTAAAAAACTGACCTATTCTGTGTATCACAAATCATACATTTTGGGCGCATACTCCAGAAGGTCGATCTTACAATTACTACACATTTTGATGATATGTCATCACTCATGATAGGAATTAATACGACTACACGGCAGTGAGGTTCACCCTAACCATTTATTCCTTTTGCATAGTTAAAGTGTAGATGAAATTATGCTATTTAGGCTAGATTTTGGCTAAGGGTTTTGTTAAATAGGCTACATTTCAGGCTAAAGCATTTTACGATTTTATATGGCTGAACGCAACTGTAAAAATGCTAGATTTAGCCATAAAATAGCTAAGTTGGCAACACTGTCGGTGATGTAAACAGACTGGGCGTTTCCCTTACGTCTGGTCACACTCGAAGTTCGAGCAAGAAATTATACACCAACTCGTTTGGTATGAACTGAATTGAGTTTTATTTATAGACGCTCTTTAACTGCTGTGGTCCTCAGCGTCCCATTCCATATTGAGCGTGAAAGACCGGTAAGTTTGCTCAGAGGCTTCTATGGGGCTTGAGGTTCTTTTACGTGCCGTAAATCTACGACACGGGACCACCGGCTTTACTTCCCTTCCGAAGGTAGCCATGCTAAGGACTTTAAGCCCGAAAAAATCCATCGCCCTCCGCCGGTTTTGAAACCGCGACCTCGAGAACTAGAGGCTAGAATGGCTCGTTTGGTATACTAAACGGAAAAGGCTAAGAGTGAGAACTCAGTATACCTAACTCGCCCGAATGCATGAGCTCATTTATGTTCGAAGGTATGAATGGTACATATTAGTGATAAAAACTCGTTCAATGGACAGCTCTAGTGTCTTTGTTTAAATAGTTGGTTGTGGGGCTAAAAGCACAATAGGCGTGGTCGTGTAATGTTGCCACGGTTAATTGAGATACGGGGTGGAGGGAATATTGCCCTTACAGCAGCAATTGGGGTTACTCCTTTATAACGCGTCTTGCCTGGTCTCCTGCTTACAGAGCGAGCTCATTATTAACTAGTGGTTCACGCAAATATTACTTTATTTCAGTATGAACAACCTGGATTTCTTGTGTAACTATTTCGGTCACTGAGTGACCAGGAAAGGCTTGTAATTATAGTTAGCTCTTGATCTCGAAGAACCATTGCTGAGTGGATTAAATATCGCCATCAATTGCCATGGGTTCAAACAAAGGGATGCAAGACAGCAAGCGAATGATAAGTAAAATATCCTCTTCACTCCCTGGCGATGCACTTAATCTCAATGGATCCCAAATAAACGATAATCGGGCTCTTGACGAAATAGGAGATTATGGAAACATCTACATACAATGGGAATCTTCAAAGAAGAACCAGTGTGCAGGTTATCTAATGAAGAGGACGAGACTGCCTAATATAATCTTCCAATGCACTGTGAAGGAAAAGATATGAACTACTGGGATTGGTAAACACAGATGATCGATCATCTTCCTAAGGAAAATTTAGGACTATTTAACTAAAATGATAGAAATATGAGCTAATATAATAAACCTTATAGGTTTCATTGTTAAGCACAAACATAATCCGACTCTATTTTTATATATGTCAAGTAGATTTGATCATCTATATGCGTGTTTAACACACACAGCCTTCATTTGGACGTGTGGCCGGCATAACGGGGATTTTCTTAGCACCGAGAAGCACGCTGTTTGCCACTTAAATTTCTCATGCAAACTATAACTACCACATAATTTCGTCATAGAAGATGTAGGAAATTGTGGCTTTGTGCTGCCACACATATCTCACATCTTTTAAGAAAATTTGCATAACACTCATTAATTGTTCATGGTCATGTAAATAAAACCATGCTTCGTGCGCAGACAAACAAATTAAACGCGGGTCAATAGAACGACCATTAAATAACATTATCCAACACCCAAATGCAGAAATTAACTCTACTCGCATTATCGTGTGGTTGCAATTCCTGAACTACAGTTATCTTATAGGGTTTTAATTCCTGATTCCTGTGCAAGTTTCCAGAGATTTCTTTGGAATTCTTCTAACTTTTCTCCAATGTCATCGAGTTTTTCCTCTATAAGAACACGGAAAATTACTTTCGATTTCTTATCAATCATTGATCCAGTTTCTCTAAGTACGTATGTTTACCAGATTACGAACTGTTTCTCTGTGAAGCGTACGAACAGCAGGGAATCTGTCTCTAAATCGCTGTCTCTACAATCTCTACAAGAGTTTGTTGTCACAAAGCAATCGCCATGAAGATTCTGTGCTAAAGTATACGGTCTTTTTGGCATTATAACAGCACAAACACACTATAACACTGAAAAATATGATCTCACAATGTATCAACCTCTGTACAAAGACTTTGCGTTAACTGATTAGCTGGCACACGAAAAACGGGGAATAAAGGAGAGGATACAGAATTGGTTAGAAACACTGCGGTACAGCAGTTCCCCATTATACGGCCACGCGTGCAAAGGTGCTCTGAGAAGGTACAAAACGCAATCCCGTTCTTTCAATCCAGTTTGTTGAGAGCTAGTGAAAATAGAAAACACTTTTCTGTTTCAAGTGTCTGTTGTTTGGCGGTGATGTTTCATGGACAGGTAATAGTGTCAGTAATTTTAAACATGTCAGAAAGAATTGTCAAATGATATGTTTTTTTCATACTGACAACTGGTTAAAATGTATGATGTATAGAAAGATTCATATTTGAACACAAATTAATGAAGGGCATAGGCTGTCAGTTATATTATACAATTAATTATTACGGAAAAGCCATATTTTAAATAGGATTACTGGTTGCTTAAAGCTCGGTGGCAAACATCAAATAGCTAAGAAATAGGCATATTGAAAAAGAAGAATCATTAAACAAAGGCCTATTTCTAGATCTATCAAATTAATTTACTAAGCTGGACAACACTTTGTATAAACACTTGGAAGAATCTAACGTCAATAAATAACGTCAACCCTAATACAAAATGAGTTAGAGTATGCACCAGATTCATCAGGAAGCATTAAGAATGAAATAAAGCTATGTTCGTGTGTGTACACGAATCGCGGCGTGTTCTGGGGTCATAATCCCCAAGAGGCCTCATCAGGGAGCTCCGATGCTGAGGCAAACTGTCGTATAAATTTTGCTGCCCGCGCCTAATTTCATATTCACTTATGGAGGAGATGAGACTCTCACAGGGGAAGCAGCGGTCAGCAGAATGGATGGACCGGAATCCCCTGCTCTGCGTCCGTTGTTGCCATAGCAGTCAGCTGTCTGCGGCCATATTCCAGATTTCGCAAGCGTAAAGCATGAGTGGAATGATCCAGGGATTGAAAAGATGTAAGTTTAAGCGAACGACCATCTCAGACCTTAGCATGGGGTACACAGCCCTATGTGTCCGATCGGACGGGTCTCGGATGCGTTTCCTAAACGTTAAGCCTACATCCAGTTTCACTCCCAGGGAGGTGAGTTTGTTCTTCCATTAAAGACATCGTTCTTAGTAATGAAGTGTGGGGCAGCTGCGAAGGTACAGTGCTTCATTAGTAGAATGGCATGGCTCTCCTCGACATTAACGGACGTGTGCCAATGCCTGCGCCATTCTTCAACGGTGTAGAGGTGTCTTAGTACTGGTTTGAAGGCTCTGAGAATGTGTACGAGAATGCATATTCGTGCAGAACAGCAGCACCATTCGTCAACATACCGGGCTATATTTACACATGTATCTGAGTTGGGAAGTGTGTCATTTAGACGCTGAAATACGTGAGGAATAGCACAGAGCCTTCGGAAACTCCGCCTCTTGCTTGCCTTAGTGTTGATGTTCGGACCTCAAACCTCGGACTTAACTGCGTGTTTTCTCACGTTACCTGCGCTTGGGACGTTAGGTTATGCCAAGGCGTAGGTTTGGAGGGTCGGGGAGATAATACCTCATTCGCTTCGTTGCATAGGTATAGTGCGGTGAAGAGCAAAGTTGCAACTTGATTTGCATGACAGCATTTTTGCAATATAATTCCAACATTACACATTCTAATACAAAACATCAATGAATATGTTAATAGAATTCAAACGATAAAGCAGTTTCCTTTTATGATCCACTTATGTTTCCACAGGTCTATTACAATAAATAACAATCTATTATTGTGAAGTGTCAAAAGAAAAACTTCTCTGCTCATGACTTAAAAATCCGTTCTACAAAACGTTACAACTTAAATTTACTAACGTTAAACTTCTTACAACTCTGTACTCTCTAAACGCGAATGACAGTTTGTTGTATGTGTTGACAACGAGTGCCTGTCCCGCTGCCGTATAGCTAAGCTGGAGGGATGGACGTGACGTCATACGTGGTGTAGTCCATGTACAAAAACCGTGTATCGAGTCTCGAGGCAATGAAGACCGAGGTTTATTGATTAGCTATATCGGTAGCCCTAGGTGCATGAGTTTGCATAAGGGACCCTCGTGCCAAGTAGTAGAGAAGACTTTCTCAATGTCTAGAGACACCACGGCGGTGAAGGAATCTTACTTGAAACCCAGAACGGCCTCCTCCACCACCCCCAGCAGCTACTGGGGAATTGAGTGCCCAGGACGAAACCCAAATTAGTGGTCGGAGATGGCTTGAATGCCTCCCAGTAGTGGGATCCACCAGTCTAAGAAATGCCTCTCGAAGGACTAATATATCGGTAGTTGGCAGGATCTACCGGATCCTTCCCTGGCTTCAAAACGTAAATCACCCGGCCTCTTTCCACTCTCGTGAGAAGTAAACCAAAGAAGAGACACGTGTTGAAAACCCTCGTAAGAAACAGTGCGGCTTTGAAGGGAAGGTTGCGGAGCATGGCGATTATCAGCCCGTCAGGTACCGCTGCCTTTATTGGATTGAGACGCCGGAGTGCGCGTTGAAGTTCACTTGGACGCATCACAGGAAGCCGCTCCGCTTCGCCTGGAGGGAACCGAAAGTATCGGCGTGCCTCCCGATGAATGCGTTCGGAAAATATGTCCTGTGTCTCTTGGCCGTGGCTTTTAGCATTCAAGCCTATACTTAAATATCTCTCTGCTACGCGGCTGACTGCAGTTTGAGCGGATTGGAGGACGTCACACTTATTCTGTCTCGCTAGCCACGTATTCTATTAAGGTTCTGGATTTTCACTTCATATAATCGTAACGAATTCGGGACGGCATTCTTGTAATCGTTACCAACCAAATTTTTCTAGATAATCTTCCTGAAAGTGATTTTAGACCGGACTGCTTTGAGAGCACATAATAGTATACATAAAGTTGTTGCTATTATCATTATAAGGTAACTGTATTTACCAATAAAACTATAGCAATAGAAATTTACCTAGTTCGACTGAATGAATAAATAAATAAATAAACAAAACACACATTTTATGCAGGTATACTTGGTTGCAGTTTTACCATTGTCAGCCAAGTAACAAAACAGAAAATATAATACAATTAGCATATCTGCAATTCACCAACTCATCAACCCATTTGTGTATAATATACTTTTGTAACATTTTGTAGAATACAGCAGCTTTCTCACACTTAATGCTATTTAACAATTTACTATAAAACACAAGTCCCTGATAAAATGAGCTTCTACCAGTTATGGATTTATTCATGCATACTCTACGACAGTTGTTAACATTTCTAGTATTATAACATTCTAGTATCTTTGTTCGTAGGCAGTGATTCTATTACACTCCTTGTAATGATATGACAAAGTGTATTTGTACAAATACATCTCTACAAGATTGCTGATAATTTACCTGAAATATATACCTTATATGTTTTTTCTGATCCCCAAATTACTATGCCGCACCGATGAGAGTGAAACATGTTGTAATAAATACTTTTCAAAACACTAACATTCTGTATTGAGTGAACTGCCTGGAGCCTGTATTTAATGTTTTACATAAAATTTCAATATGAGTGCCACAATATGTTAGATATTCAACCACATATACTCCAAAAATGGGTACTTGTTAAATGTTCGACAAGTTCATTATTCAATTTTACCAATATATTTTGATTGCATTTATTATAATATTGAAATGACATCAGTTTTCTTTTGCTGATATTTAACTTGTTTATATTTAAGAAGTATGGCATATATATATCGTTCATTCTGTGACATCTATAATTGTCTAAGATTGGATAGCGTTTTACTATGAGGGAAAGTAGTTGTATCATTAGTATGAAATGATTTTACGACTTTCTGGAATATAATTTATGTATATAAAAATAACAAAGGTCTCAGAACTGACCCCTGAAGTATCCCAGCTTGGTTACTTAGTTACAGCTGGTGTTTCTTATATAATTATTACTATTCCAGGAAATTTCAGTTATCTCATACGCCTTTTAAGGTAGGTACCTAAGAATTATTAAAATGTCCTCTAACACCATAATTTTAAAGTTAATTCTGAAGTTTATCATGCACTACAGAATCAGAAGCCTTGGAGAGATCCTAAAGATGCCTACAGTTTTCTCATTTATATCATGTTTTGACATGACTCCATGTATAAATTCCTATATAGTTGTGATGGCGGGGTACTTTTATCGAAAACTATGTTGGAAATCATTGAGCACATTATTAAGATTACCAGAATGTGCTTCGCAATGCCTAGTAGCCAATTGGGTCCGCGGGAGCCAATCGCTAAAGCACACTGGAAGATGCGTGAATACAAAGTTTTATTATGCACAACAGGAAAAAAAAATCTGATGTGTTACACTCACATGACTTTCTCTACTCTTGTACAAAATATTTTTACAAACGCTTATTCTCCATCTACTCCATGTTAATCGAGATAAACATTTGCGGACTCTATCTTATTGCTAATTTTCTTGTAGATGTAAGGGGAATATATATTTACAAGGGCAATATAGAAATACAGTAGCCTTTAAGCACATACATATCTTTTAATAGCTAGTTGCTAAGTGCAGCACCATTCCCTTTGCCACAGATTAATATTCTTCCATATCCAAAGCAAAAAAAAATGAATAACGAATTCCCATTTGAGAAAATAAGTATTGAAAAATTTAAGGGAATAACAAGCAATATCTCGAAAATTGTTCTACCAACAAAAAAATGTATATGACATAAATTGTTTATTTTAACGCAATCTACATTTTTTGTGTAGTAAAATTTTGTCTCTCTCTTATGGTTTACCAGTTATGCAAAAGTCGTTCACAATGAAGAATACTTTTGGAGACATTCCCAGAAAATTCAAGATATACATTTTATTTGTCATGAAAATATCTTAAACATATAATATTTTAATCAAAATCGTTAGAGCCATTTTTGAGAAAATTAAAATTTTCGAAACATCTTGCATGTAAAGGGTAATCTAGGGGGGGGATTTTCTTGATAACCTTCGTGTCGCATCTCTGGAAGATACTGAACCTAAATACCAAGTTTGGTGTTTATCCGACTGTTCGTTTCTGAGTTATGCTGTTCACAGACACACACACGGACATGTTTCCCAAAATGCTTTTTTTTTGGACTCAGGGGGTCTCAAATCATGTATTTCTGGTGAAATCTCGGTATCGAATTTTTGGGTGGAATACAATACTTCCCCTACTTATTATACGTAGTAGAGAAAGTAAAAATTCTGATGTGTTACACTCACATGACGTTCTCTACTCTTGTACAAACTATTTTTACAAACGCTTATTCTCCATATGCTTTATGTTAATCGAGATATCGAGACGTCATTCTTATTGGTAATTTTCTTGTAGATGAAAGGGGAATATGGTAGGTTTTAAGGATAGTCAAATATTTTAACGCTGGTTGCTATGTGGCGCATTCCATTCTCTTTGCATGTCCAGACATGAAAAAATGAATAACGAATTTGAGAAAAAGTATAAGTATTGGAAAATTTAAGGGAATAAGAAGCAATATCTCGAAAACGGTTCACTCAACAAAAGAAATGTATATGACATAAATTGTGTATTTTAAGGCGATCTACATTTTTCGTGTAGTAAAAGATTGTCTATCTCTTATGGTTTACCAGTTATGCAAAAGTCGTTCAATGAAGAATGCTTTTGGAGACATTTCCAAAAAATTCAAGATATACATTTTATTTATCATGAACGTATTTTAAATATATGATCTTTTAAACAAAATCGTTACAGTCATTTTTGAGAAAATTAAAATTTTTAAAAAATGTTCCATGTAAAGAGTAGTCTGGGGTGGGGGGATTTTCTTGAAAACCTTCGTGTCGCATCTCTGGAAGACACTGAACCTAAATACCAAGGTTGATGTTTATCCGACTGTTCGTTTCTGAGTTATGCTGTTCACAGACACACAGACATACACATTTGATTCAGGGGGTCTCAAATCATGTATTTCCGGTGAAATCTCGGTATCGAATTTTCGGGTGGAATACAATACTTCCCCTACTTACTATACGTAGTAGAGAAAGTAAAAAGGTACATTACTCACCGTTAAAACCATTTGAATCGATTCTGAATCAGCAAAGAGGGGACAAGTAAATTTTCGGGCAGAATAATTGCCTAATAACGATTACGGATAAAGTAGAAAAATTATTTTGGTTTACAGTAAAGAATGCTTTTAAACAAACGGGTACGGCGCACTAAACAAGTGATGAATTGGCCACCGAGAAGCCTTCCTTGTGACTTCAACGACGACGAAAGTAGTATCAGCTCAACGTTGATACCTAAGAATGCAAGAAACACGGCTGATAACCACCTGATTACACATGTTGTGTCAAAACATGTCTAGGCATGTTGCGGCTTATCTCTCATTGATTTCTCCTCCGTTACAAAAGATAGTGATAATCAGAAATCACGTTATGAACTTGGAAGATAAACTACTTCTGTCCTTCGTATCTAATATTAAGATGAAGGTTACACGTGAGGATAAGGGATGCTTTATTACATCTAATTTTACAAAATTAGTATTTACGAGTTTGAAACATGTTATGGGCACATTTCCTGTCAGACTTCTAAAGTAGGCTATATTCTATTTACTCATTATGTGCTACCAAATGATGTATACCCTCCTATGGCTTCCTTCGGAAGGGAAGTAAAGCCAGTGGTCCCGTTCGTAGGTTTTTTGGCACGTTAAGGAACCTCAAGCCTGATAAAGAGGCCTCCGAGGAAAGTTTCCGGTCTTTCACGCCCAATATAGAATGGGACGCTAAGGACCAAGTAGTTACAGAGCGTCCATATATAAAACTCAATTTAATTTCTTGATTATGAGTAGAGTGTGGGCTCAAAATAGCTGTGTCCTTTAGCGCGCAATTACTATCAACTGTATTTTGCAAAATAACAGAACTTCTGGGGAATAGCACCAATAATTATCTTTTATTGTAGCACTTCAGTCAAGTGAAAACCTATAAACTGTTTTTTTTCTATTCACTAAAACAAAGTTAAATTGAATTTTGCCTTTATTTTGTTCAATAACTGAATCAGTATAACTCATAAAACTTCAATACTGTCATTCTTGTTACTTAGCACATAAAGCTTAACTACTTCACCTCCAAGACAGAAGGTAAATCATTTTCTGTTGTGTAACTGATCGCCTATGCATACAGATAACAACATTTGCGCAGATAACGGCTAACTTCTACTTTAACCCCTTTCGGAAGGGAATGTGGGACTATTTATGCGGAACTGCAGGAATGAGTGATTTTGTCTGCCTGATATAAGAGACGCGCTAGTGTAATCGGCAACACTTCTTGGCTGCTAAAGGTCTGGACTGGACGTAAAAAGACATCTGTTGAAAGGATCTCAACTGTTCTCTACGTTTAGTAATTCAATGAACACATTAAACTTTAATCGCAGAAGATTTTGAGTTTAGAACTCAGTGGAGTCAGTGCTCTGGAAAAACTTCAAAAGTGGTATCAAGGTAAGCATATTGTCTACATTCGTTGACAAAGTTTTCATAATAACTAGCATATAGAGTCGTTTCTTCTAGAAATAGTCTCAGAATGTCCTACATAAGGAAAGCCGACGAACCAAGTCTTCGAATGTCCCATTAATTCAAAATGCTAATGGTTTAACTAAATGCTTCCAAAGTTCAGTCCAGGAAAACCAAATAGAAGGACAGTAGGACATGAATACTATATGTTTCACATAAAGCACATGTTTAAAAGTTCAAGGAAACATAATGCCATTCCGTCCAAAGAGTAAGTATGTAAAATAGAAAGCGTAATATGTACTTGGTGGTCTTCGACAGTACGATTCACCATTTAAGGATTAACAAGAATGAAAACGTTTTGATGCGCTACATTCACATGAATTTCTCTACTTGCCCACGAACTATTCTAACACAAGCTTATTATTCCATATATTTCTTATCAGATAAACTTTCAATTCATATTTACACATTTCGGCAATAGTCAGATTCTTAAACACCAGGTTCCAATGTGATGGCTTTGAAATTCCATGCTGTTTGCATGACCACACGGGAAAAAAAACATAACATCCCAGCTAAGAAAAGTATAAGTATTTGAAAATTCAAACCAATAACAAGCAATATCTCGGAAATAGTTAACTCCACGAAAACAATTTGACATAAATTGTGTTTTAACGAGATCTATATCTTCTGTGTAGTAAGATTTCGACCAGTGTCTCTGTGGTCTTGTGATGCATGCTAGAATCCAAATACAGAGGTCCGAGGTTCAATTCCTGGCTGGAGGTTGGAAAGTTTTCTTTAATCACGATTATTCTTGGAATAATGAGTCAGAGTGTAAATGTACTTATGTGCGAACTTAATGTTTGTAAAAAATCTCGCCGTAAACAAGCCCACTCAATAGTCACTGCCGATGGGCAATTGTTCCAAAGGCAAAGTCACCGATATATCCTTAGACGTTAAAGGCGGCATATAAATGAAAAAAGAAAAAAAGAATTTCGTCTATCTCTTACCGTTTACCGATTACATAAAAGTCATTCAGAATGAAGAGAAGTTCACAGCCTATTCCCAGAAAATTCAAGATTACATTTCATTTTTCACTTCATGGTTTACAACTTCGGTCTGTTCCGCCTTCATAGTGAGTTTTTCCATCTCCTTTGCCTATATCTCGTTTTCCTATAGATCTATAATCCAGTACTAGTTTTGAAAGCCTCTCATTAATCATTCTCTCAACATTTGAAAACCACATGTTTCTGTAGCGTTGTATTTCTTCATTTATGAAATTTACACCAAGCTCGGTTCCTATAAGTTATTATTTATTTGATCTAATCTTGTACCTCCTTTAGTTTTTCTTAGACATTTCATTTCACATCCTTGTATTCTGCTTTCAGTCCTTTTTGTAGTTACCCATGTTTCATATCCATGCATTAAAACTGGCACCGCCATTGTTTTATAGAACCTGAATTAAGTTCTATCTCATCTTGTTTTATTTTTCAAGGTTCTATGAATTGTTCCTCAAATTGTTTGAAATTTTTCTTAAATATATGAAACTTTAATCAAAATCATTAGACCGATTTTTTGAGAAAATCAAAATAACCAAAAGTTTTTCCATATAAAGAGTGATTTTCTTGAAAATCTTCGTGTCACATCCTTGAAAGATGCTGAACTTAAATTAGTTTTGCTGTCCACGGACACACACACACACACGCTTTTTTTTTATCCAGAAAATTTCAAAACGTGTATTTCTGGTAAAATTTTGTTATCGAATTTTTGGATGGAATGCAATACTTCCCCTACTTACTATAGGTAATTAGTAGGGAAAATAAAAATCACAATGCGGTGCTAGGGAAGTCCGGCCATTCACGTCATACACACCAAGCAAAACCACTACTCTAGGGAAGTATCATGCAAATTTATTAAAACAACATAAACCTTATGGCGGATAACGCAATGGCTGCCCTGGCGGATGAAAATTGTGATTTTATTTTTTTAAATTCCATTTTATTATTACGATGTGGTGTCACAAAATATTCAACTAACAAATTTGCCACACGCAACGTGTCCGAACGCTTAATTTTCATCTTTCCGTTATGCGCTTTCCGTAATATTTGTTACAAACCGTCTGCAACCTGAAGTAATATATGAGAGATTCTCTATTAAAATGCTTCACGTTGAATATTTTCGTTCTTAATAAGAGAAAGCTGTTTATGGTGCAATAACTATGCTTGTTGAACAAAACGCAATCGCAGTTGGAGTCATAGACATTGTCCGTAGAGCTTGGCTGTTCCAATGAATTGGACGCAATACTCGTTTGCTGAAGCGATGCCGATGTGCGAAGCGAATCCAAAGCTCCAATGGGAGCTTGGCTGCCAGAGGGCATTCACTCCCGTGTTATTTACTTGAGAGGAAACAAGAAACGCTGCATCATCCGATAAAGTAGTGTTCGTTTGATATCATGGTGCAAAGTTGTTATTCGTCAAAACAGCGGTAAAGCAGGCATTTTAAACAGCCGGTACTTTCTTTGCACCCTTACTGAAAACAATGTTTCCTACATACGGGCTGGTCCACGTTTGTATCTTGTGTATATAGTGAACTGATATAAGTACACCATTGCAGGTGCTGAACAGGGAATATCAATTCTGAGTCGCATTTTTGTGAAGTATGTGGTGTTATGTCAATTTTTGCGTAACAGTTTTCGTAAAACCACTGCATTTGAACAATCCTTTAAGTTTACTGGTGCTCACACTATGTGATCAAAAGTATCCGGACACCCCACAAACATACCTTTTTCATCTTAGGTGCTTGTGCTGCCACCTACTGCCTGGTACTCATTATCCGCGACTTCAGTAGTCATTAGACATCGTGAAACAGCAGAATGGGACGCTCCGTGGAACTCAGGACTTCGAACATGGTCAGGTGAGTCTGTACGCGAAATTTCCACACTCCTAAACATCCCTTTCCCACTGTTTCTGATGTGATAGTGAAGTGGAAACGTGGAGGGACATGTACAGCACAAAAGCGTACAGGTCGACCTCGTCTGTTGACTGACAAAGACCGCCGACATTTGAAGAGGGTCGTAAAGAGTAATAGGCAGACTCTATCCAGACCATCACACAGGAATTCCAAACTGTATCAGGATCCACTCCAAGTACTATGACAGTTAGGCGGGAGGTGAGAAACCTTGGATTCCATGGTCGAGCGGCTGCTCATAAGCCACACATCACGCAGGAAAATGCCAAACGACGCCTCGCTTGGTGTAAGGAGCGTCAACATTACACGATTGAACAGTGGCAAAACGTTGTGTGGAGTGACAAATCACGGTACACAATGTGGCGATCCGATGGCAGGGTGTGGGTATGGCGAATGCCCGGTGAACGTCATCTGCCAGAGGGTGTAGTGCCAACATGAAATTCGGAGGTGGTGGTGTTATGGTGTGGTGGTGTTTTTCCTGGAGGGGGCTTGCACCCCATGTTGTTTTGCGTGGCACGATCACAGCGCAGACCTGCATTCTTCCCACTGTTGAAGAGCAATTCGGGGATGGCGATTGCATCTTTCAACACGATCGAGCACCTGCTCATACTGCACGGGCTGTGGCGGAGTGGTTACACGACAATAACATCCCTGTAATGGACCGGCCTGCACAGAGTCCTGACTTGAATCCTATAGAACACTTTTGGGATGTTTAGGAACGCCGACTTCGTGCCAGGCCTCCCCGACCTACATCGATACCTCTCCTCAGTTCCGCACTCCGTGAAGAATGGGCTGCCATTCCCCAAGAAACCTTCCAGCACCCGATTGAAAGTATGCCTGCGAGAGTGAACGCTGTCATCAAGGCTAAGGGTGGGCCAACACCATATTGACTTCCAGCATTACCGATGGAGGGCGCCACGAACTTGTACGTCATTTTCAGCCAGGTGTCCGGATACTTTTGATCACGTACTGTATATTAGAATAATGAGTTCTAAATCAAAATTAGAAAAAAGAAACACACAAATTCTTATAAAATAACTACTACTCGAAAAACGAATACATGGAGTACTGCATAGAAAAGAAATACTAATATATACAAAACTCACTGGTTTTCACCAATATCTTGTAAAACATTTCTTTTCGTATGACATGAAATGATGGACAACCTCAATCAGACTTAAGCATTGTTCCTCTACGTAAGAGGGTGACGAATGTTACGATATACCAGCGGTCAAATACAGAGGTACCCATTCCCCCTAAAACCATCATTCCGCCCCCTGTCCTCATCGTCCTTCGTGGTGTAGTGATTACCATGCTAGCCTCTATTCCCAAAGTCGCAGGTTCAAACCCGGCGAAGGGCGATGGGTTTTTCTTTGTTTTTCGGAGGTAAAGATCCTTAGCGTGGCTTCATTCGGAAGGGAAGTAAAGCCGGTGGTCCCGTGTCGTATATTTACGGCACATAAAGGAACCTCAAGCCTAATAAAGAGGCATCTGAGCAAAATTTCCGGTCTTTCACGCCCAATATAGAATGGGACGCTAAGGATCACAGCAGTTAAAGAGCGCCCATAAATAAAACTCAATTTAATTTAATTCCCCCTCTCTAATTTTTCTGAGAGCTCAATTTAAACTGTTTAGCTCCTTTTCTATGTTACTGGAAAGCTCCGCAAAGGGGCTATCTTATAGTTAGTAGTTATTGTGATACCGGTAGATAATAGAAGCATAAACAAATAATTGGAAAATTAAAACCAGTAAGAAATCTGATATTTACAGCGAAAATTACAAATATTTGGCAGGTGGTGTATTTTATTACTTGGCATTTCGATGTATCCTATTTAGACCAGTTCTACCAGCGAGATTAAACCATGTAGCAAAGCTACATAGAAAGACTTGCAAACAATTCCTTAAAGTGTAGTACAGTAGACTTGCGATTAATCGAGGCTCCGTGTTGACCGAGGGAGTTGTTGAAAAATGAGCATACATTTATTTTGTATCAGTAAGATGCCAGCGTCCTAGAGAGGCAAGAGGTTAGCCCAAAAGCTATGAGACTTTCTCAAAAAGTAAACTTCCCATTTAGTATTGTAATCTGTTTACCTTCTAATTAAACTGTATAAAGTATTTAATGTAAATTTTTAGGAATTGTGTTGTAATAAACCATTACTGTAGTTTTAAGCATTCTTTCATCATTTAAAACCTATTAGCACATTATCTCAGTGTTATCAGAGTTAGTTGGGACCAAGAACTACCTCAGATACGGAACAACTCGGATAACCGCGAGTCTACTGTATTAGTGAAGCTACATCTTTACTTGATATCCAGTTAGACTCATTTGTGTTTACGTCACTGATAAACCCATTTTATCCACTACTACCATAATACAAACCATCGTTTGTTTCATCGTTCCTGGCAACCTAAATACTTGTTTTAATTACAATGGTGAAATAAGATGCTTTAATCCATTGCAATATTAATTTTCAATTCTGAAACTAGACTTCAAGTAATACTAATTAACAGGAATAAATTTTCAACAATTACATAACAGATTCATATTCCATTATGTCTCCTTTAACATAGAATTATATAACATTTACTTATCTTTTCTGAAAGATATGCTAGAACAATATCTTTGTTAACTCCCTTCATTTCTCCACTCACAAAATGACTTGTACTCTTTATCATGTATAAAATTAGACCTTTTAGGGACCAATAAATACAATGCATCCATTAGATTTAGAATGTCTTCAGGAATAAATATTGCTCCATTTTCCATACATATTTGAATTTACACTTATGCTATATGCCTTCAATTTCAGTTTATTTATATCTATTATCTCCAAGACAACCAGCTGGTGACACCATGTTTCCATCCAGCAATGATAAATCTAAACACTTAATTAAAATAATTACTTCTATTTACATTTTAGTAGTGGATAAAATATTGTATCCCATACAAGATTAAAATATATTTAAAATTTTGATAGGCCTCAAGCATTGGATTCTTCACTCAATGTTAAAATATTATTATTTCAATCTCTTATATCATAAATTACTATTATATTTTATTTTAACCAATTAGCCACCAAAGTAATACATTGTGAGTAAGTATTCTCTCTGCAAGCCAAAATATTCACTTAATCCTCCAGACTGGTTTGAAACATTTATTATTAATTTGTTGTAATATAATATTTATTTCAACTATTTATTATTCAGTAGAATCAATGATTTTATATTTGTGAATGATACATTTTCATTCAATTTTTATGGTGCCAAAACTAATTTTGTTTTGAACATTTTATAAATTCTCTGAAATATCATTTAACCAAATGACTATATTGGTGGATTACAGCAAAGATTGCAATAAAATACTGAAATGCACTGTATGAGTTTATTTCTCTACCATTAGCAGCTAATATTGCTCTTAGCACCTAGGCATCAAATAGCACTTTTGCTGGTATCACTGATTTCTTGCAGCTTTAACTCGTAAGTGAGGATTTTTCTTAATGTGTAAGTTTCTTCAAGCTATATAAAAATTTCCAAATAATATATTTATTGATAAAATACTCAACAGCTAAGTTTACCCCTTCATTAATGGAGGTGTACATGTTTGAGGGTAGGGTGGGAGTGTGGGGAGAGTACATGAATCTGAGTACTTGCCTAAGGTAGAGAGAAATTATTGCACATAACCTTAAAAAAATTGGTATTGTGACTTTATGGAAATAAGAGATTTTGCACATTTTGATGTCTCCTAATTCCCCTCATCTTCCAAAGAGAAAACTTTCATAAAAAGCATCTCTCTTATCTCTCTGTGAACAGCATAATTTAAAAGTCTGATATGATACATTCACATGAATTTCTCTACCATCTATCATTTATTAGTGGGTATACAAACTAGTCTTACTAAAGCTTATACTTCTTTTACAATTAAATATCTTTTTTCTGATTTACAGGAAAACAGCCCAACATGTTGCAAAATATGTCAATCTCAGATTGGCTTGTATTGATCACAGCAATAGTTTTAATTCTTTATTGGTATGGCACAAAAACTTACAATCATTTTGTTGAAATATGTACACCATATAGAAAGCCCATACCATTCCTTGGCAATATGGCGCAATTAATGTTTCAAAAGATTTCCTTTGCTGACTTTGTCCAAGAAACATATGAGAAGCTTGAAGGATACAAATATGGAGGAATTTTCCAATTTGAACATCCAGTATTTTTTATAAGAGACCCTGAGTTGGTGAAAATGATAACAGTAAAAGACTTTGAGCATTTTAGTGATCATCGTCCTTTTGCAACCGAGGATGTGGAACCCATATTTGGAAAAGCTATGATTAATCTTGAAGGTAAGTTGCTGCTTTCACCTTTTTATCTTTCTTGAAGGTAAGTTTGCTGTATAAGTTCACATGCTTATGCATTCTATTACTCTGTATTTAATTTGATAATTCTACATAGATATAATATTAAATGCTAACATTCAGCATTGGTCAAACATTTTCTATAATTTTCTTTCCTATATAATGCAGATCATGTTTAACTTTTCTGAGCCAAGAATAAGCATGCATGGTCATAATATCTAAGAGTCTAAGATTAAAAAATAAAACAGAAAAGAAATTCAAGAAATAAAAACAAGAGGAGAGATATATGCTAAAATAACCCCATAGACTATCCAGTGGCTCTTTGCATGAATGAGTATTGCTCTGTAGTATGACAAAGGCATGTAAATATTTCCTGCTGCTTTCTTCGTGTGCAATACGAGCTATAATTTTCAGGAGTTTCTTTTGTAATCTTAATATTTCATTGCTGTTTAAGCAGTTTCCCCATAACTTTAGCCCATATGTGAATGCAAGTAAGCAAAGATAAAGTTTGAAGCACTTTGGCTGAGATATGAGACTTCAAATGTACAGAACAAATCACACTTGTTTAATTTATTTGAAAGATTGCCCGGTGTTTATTAGCTTAGATATTCATCAAACCAAATTCTTAAACATTTTATTTTTGTCTCTGAGCAATGCTCAGTTTAATGACTAGAAACTAATAATGCTTTCAATAACCACTCAGGTCTACGCTGGCGTAACATGAGAGCAACATTAAGTCCCGCATTTACATCACGCAAAATGAAAGGTATGTTCCACCTAATGGATGAATGTGGAATTCAAGTGGCAGAGTACTTGAAAAAAAGTCTCAAACAACAAAATACACCTTCATTGGGCTGCAAGATTGAAAAAGGTTAGTTCTGGTTATTCACGTTTGGTTTTTAAGATGGACACTGATTAACCGATAGCTTGGCTTATGCTAAAACATTAATATTTGCATTTTTTTTTTCTAGAGGGTGACACACTCATAGTTGAAATGAAAGATTTGTTTACAAGATATACAAATGATGTAATAGCAACAGCAGCTTTTGGAGTATGCACTGACTCACTTCAGAATTCTAAAAATGAATTTTATGAAATGGGCAAGCTTGCTACAAATAATAGTGGAATTCAAGCTTTTAAGTCTTTCTTATTCTTTTTGTGTCCAAGCATTTTGAAGGTAATGTGGAGTTAAAAACAATCAATATTAACTCAGGCTTTACTCTAGTTTTAGTTAGTTGATTAAAAATTAATAGCTAAGAAGTTCAAGTTCATTCTGTTAGATATAATCTAGTATTTTTTTTCTGAGGTTACTAATAATTGAATAAGGTTTAGGCTCAAAAAGTACAACAGAATTCTTCAAAATATTCCACATAAGTAGATTGATATAAAATGTTCAAGAAACAGATGGTTGGCAAGAAAGTTTTTGACAAGATTAATTTCAATAATTAATAGAGGGCATTGAAATGACATTTCACTTGATTACAGTGTTCACTTTTTGGAATTTATACTATAATGACAGTATAAGAGCATCTGTAAGAAAGAAAGTCCTCATAAAACCAATTATAGTTTAAGTTGATCTGCTTACTTCTGGAACACTTTAATAAATTAAACTGTACCTGTTTAAACAAAAATGGTCTGCTGCGAAAGAAATGTATACAGGCTAAAAGTTTAAAATGCTGGATAGACTTTATAATGAAGATCAACTATGCATCCTTGTTTCATAATACATTAGTTATTCTTTTTTATCTGTTGCATATTGATTGAGATTTAAACTGCTTAAACATAAAATAAACAGAATGTTAAATAATTAAAATATTGTATTTCCCAGCTCCATCATGTTTTATTGTCCATAGATTTATACAAGTTTCAGACATTGTCAAGGAATCTACATTTACAATTTTCACCTATTGTATATTGTATAATATTTACATTTTCACATTTCTTTACAATAGATTTCTATTTACATAATAAACTAAAGTTTGTCTAACCTATATAAACATTTGTGTGTTAGGTATGTGTTAAGTTTGCTTTTAAATCTCTTTCCTTTGTGTAATTTAACAGTGATTGGTAATTTATTGTATAAAATCAGTCCTTTGATTAATGGATCCTTACACATAGATTTGAGGTTAACTTGCTCTCTGTGGTAATTGTCCTTACCTCTAGTATCATGGCTATAAAGCATACTGTTACATAACCCATTATTTTCTTTCTCTATTGCAATAACTATTATAATATAATCCTACCATAGTAACAAGTTTATTTTCTCTGAAAATATTTCTACACGAGTCTGTGTTAGTTAGACAATATATATATATATATCATAAACACTTTTTCTGTAATACTAAAACTCTATTTATGTGAGAAATACTGGCACTTCCCCATAATTCTGTACCATAGGAGATATAGGGGTAAATGATTCCAAAGTATAAAATTTGTAGCATTCTTTTGTCTAGGTACAATGATAGTTGTCTTATTGCGTATATATTGGAGCTGATTTTATTACATATGGAGTCAACATGAACTTCCCAAGTTAGTTTATTATCTATGTGTATGCCTAAGAATTTGTGATTGTCAACTTTTTCAATTTTATTATTATTTAAAAATACAGCAAGATCAGCTTCTTTATTCACTTGACGATGTTCAAATAGGATCAGTTTACTTTTCTTAGAGTTTATTTTTAGATTAATGTTTTTTAGGTAGTTTGATAACTGCTTTATGGAGTGGGACATTGTTGCTTCTAATTGATTGTGGGATTTATCAAAACAAATCATAGATGTGTCATCTGCATAAGATATAACAGTGTCGGTTGTATAATCTGGCAAATTATTTACATATATTAGGTATGGTAGTGGCCCCAGAACACACCCTTGTGGTATTCCAGTTGTCACAACTTTTTGTTCAGAGGTGAACTTTATGATTTTTGTGCCATTTTATGCTTTATTTCTGTAGAACCTTTTCTATTACTTAGATAGCACTTTATTATATTTAGCATTTTGCCTCTTATGCCATAAGATTCTAATTTATATAACAATGTTCAATGTGAAACACAATCAAATGCCTTGGACAGATCAATAAATATTCCTGCTGTATCCATACCCTTATCAAGATTTTCCAAAATGCTATGTACAAAGTCAGTTGCAGCTGTAATCGTTGACAGTCCTTTTCTAAACCTATGCTGATGCCAATTTAATATATTATATGTCTTCAAGAAGTCAGTCAGTCTAACTAAAAGTATTAAAGCAGCTGTACAGTGCTGTCAATTCACTTCATTTCAACACATGACTTTATTTAGTCATTTCTGTACATTGTTAGCTTTAGACATTGTCATCACACTAACAGCTTTAAGAAAGATTTACATTCTCATTAAAATATTTATTTATACTATAAAAGAGATTGCCCGTCTCCTTAGAGCAGTGGTAATGCAGCGGCTTACCAAGCAGGAGTCCCAGGTTCGATTCCTGGTACCAGTGTGGGGATTTTCTCCTGCTGAGAGACCTGGCCTAGGGTGCACTCAGCTTCATTAGATCACTAAGGGGCCAATTGAGGAGCTACTTGATTGAAAGGTTGAGGAGATTGCATATACAGCCAGGAGGGAGCTGGGGTGCTAACCATGTCCAACCTTCTAGTACTGCACCCCACTCATGACACTTGTTGTGGGCAGAAGTGGGAGATGCAGCAGCCAAGTGATAGGCCTTGGCAGAACAACAAGCTGTTATGCCACAGAGTTTAGCTTATAAAAGGGATTAACTAATTACTGCTGTCTAGTAACCATTTCAAAACTTTTTAGCTCAATAATATATACCTCCAATTGAAATTTATTGAACATTTTAATGTCAACAATGGATAGCAATACCATTTTATAATTTAGTATAAGGTATATAATAACAATCAGTCTGAATATTGGAAAATTTCGGACTTTGTGCTTTAATTATCCAAATTCATTTTTATTTTAAGCTACTCTTAAGACTCCCTACCCACAAGCAATGTTCTGTAATGTAGATCCAGTTAAAGTGGTACAAATTATTTTTTTCTTTAGTCATTTTCTAGTATTTTAAATATGAATTTGATATATTATTATACTATGAAATAATGTATAAGCATTAAGAATAGTATAATATAGGCATAAATTCATACAGTAAACAAAAAAGTGTCTATTACTTAAATTAACTTGTAGAATTACCTACAGATTTAAGTAGTATAATAAGCTTTAATGTTTCATGAATATGTACTTTCAAGGAGTAATTAAGAGATTTTGTTTTAAAATCAATCTATTTTATAAAATATAACATTATTATATATAATTATCATATAACTCCACTGTTAATAATGAGTTCATTTTAATTTCATAATATTGATGATAGTATGCATTTTACAAATGTAGTCCAAATTGTTCTTTTCTTAGGGACACTTGGTACAGATTGCAGGGTATTTTTACATTTTTTTGCAGCTTAATAAAAGCCAGTTTTCTCTAAAAGCACATCTAGGACAATGAACTTTTTATTGCTTATTAAAGAAGGTTTTCTGAGTATACTGGTATCAAGATTTTTTTACCTAGCTTTAAATCTTTTAATTATGAAAATATTTAAATACTGTACAATAATTTCTAAAAAAAAAATTACTTTCATTTATAGGTGCACTTTTCTCTGAAAATAAAGATCAGAACCCCATCAATTTTTTTTTTTTTTAGAAGTTTTTATAAGTAGTGTAAGATAGTGGGTTAGCTATTTGTCCATTTGAGGAACTAATTTAATTTTTAAAAAATTGGTCACAATAAAATCATTTTTAGTGTAATTTTTTTCTTGGAAACTGTAATCTAGTATCAAAATCTTTAACCTGCTAAAGGCAGCTCAACATTCTGTACAATCACAAAAGATTTCAAACTTCTAAGGTAAATAGGTTTTCAGAAACGTGTACCTGAAGTTTAAAAAAGAAAGCTTGCGGGGAAATGGCAAAAACCAACATGGAGAGCACATTGTTATATACCAACATACTACAACATCTCTGGACCATA
Organism: Deroplatys truncata; assembly: GCA_030765065.1. Taxonomy (NCBI): domain Eukaryota; kingdom Metazoa; phylum Arthropoda; class Insecta; order Mantodea; family Mantidae; genus Deroplatys; species Deroplatys truncata. Next base: position 140,299,036 of record CM060986.1, read on the forward strand.
AGAGCCCTTTAAAGGTCCTGATAACAAAAAAATTTACATAGGCATGTTCTTCATACCATTTTATATTTTAATCGATAACAATAAAAAACAAAACATCAATTTTTTGAACCCAAATCTCTACCCAGTGTCCTTAAAGCAAATCATTGCTGGATTAATGAAGCATTACCTAGACATAGTTACATTTGGATATGCTTTAGTGTCACTGTTAGAAAACTTAATCTTGCCAACATAGTTTTAATGAAATCATTGTGTTTAATTATATCATTTATTTAAATGTCAATAATTGTGATGCTACGCTATGAGTTACAGCAGGGGTAGCTAACCTATTTTCAGCTTGGATCAGTATATTGATATAATTTTTTAAAGGGCCATATAAATAAATTTATATTAATAACTATTTTGAATCTGAACTGAAATATTAGGTATTGGTATGCATTAGTAAGGTATTCAGATAAGTGTAGCTGTAGGCCAATATATACAATATAATGTTTTAAAATCATTCAATTATTCTTATTATTCACTTTTATTTTGAAACAATATCACATCATTTTACACATTTTTTAAAAATTATCATAAAAGAAAACACATTGAATTATAATAGAAATAATCCATATTACACAATTTAATAAGAACATTCCAACAAATTTTGAAGAACTCGTGAAATTTTTTATGTGGATAGAACACATATATTAGCATGATATGCATCTGTAATAGTTGAACATTATTTATTCTTCATAAGTTTCATGGAAGAAAATGTTTGCTCACAAATGTATATGTATCTACATATGAGCCTTAGTGCAAGGTCGTGAATTTTAGAAAACCGGAGATATTTCCAAAATTCAGTCAAAATTGGGGGAAGAGGGTGATCCATGATACTCATTAAACTTAGCACAAAGTCCTGAGTGGTTTTGGATGCAGAGTATTTATGAAATTCAGACTCTGAAATGCAGAATGGATTTACAAATAAATCTATTTTATTCTTTTTGAGATTCAAAAGAGGAAGAGTTTGTAATGATAAATAGGTTCACATTGGATCTTGAGGTATACGCAGGCCATTCAAAATGTCTTAACGGCCATTACTTGGTTCATAAGCCTAGGGTTGGCCACCCCAGTTACAGGAAGTTCTCAGTAAATGATAGTCTGAAATTCATTATGCAGGTTCTTATTTAGTAGTTTTCATCCCATCCATTCTTGTTGTCATGGAGCTTTTATTTATCTGATAAATTTTCACAGATGTTCAAAATTACACTGCTTCCTCAGTATGTATCAAACTTCTACAGACATCTAGTACATGATACAATGGCAGTAAGAGAGAGAGAGGGAATTCTGAGGCCAGATATGATACATCTGCTCATGCAAGCTAAGAAGGGAACGCTAGAAGATGAGACAAATCCTACAGGCATTGCAAAGAAACCAAAACAAAGTACGTTTTATACGTATACGTCTTTCTTTCAAAGAGAGAATTAGTGTTTACTTTCAGATGAAATACTATATGAATCAAGTAAGTAATGAGCTATGCCTTAGGAAGTGTTAAGATTACAGATCACAGGCAAGTACTCAGCAGTGCTGGCAAAGTTTCAGCAAGTTGCATTTCTAAGGAGCAGCTAGATTTGAGGAATGGTTTTATGCAATTCATGTTTGCAATTATCATTGTCATCTTCGTTTTAAATATTAAGCCTTGTCTACACCAATCTCACATTTAAGTTATCCAGTCAAACATCTTTCACTTGAATGACACTCCAGCTTTTGCTTTGATATGCTATTTTGCTGCATTCTCTCCAAATGCAATAGCTATTTTTTCTCTATATCTTCTAATACTTTTCATTGTTGCTTTTATATTTAATGCCTTTCTAATACAGGGTTATTCAAAAAGAAGCAACAGAGTTTAAATATTTATTTCTAATGAATGACAATAGATAGTGATACATCACTGAATAGAGGAAAGTTCAAATTTTATTTTATGTGTTCAAAATGAGCACCATTTGTTATGCGAGGATGGCCAGTGCTTTTCCATTTGCATTGCAACCATCTATGAATTTATTGTATCAATTGTAAATTTTGTATGACGAGGAGCCTCTTTGTTGAAGTTACAAGAAACACATGCTGCAATGAAACAAAGGATTTGCTCTTTGCATACCGCAGCACACAAAATGACTTTTCCTGTGGCATTGTCATTCTCTCGTAAACAAACCCAGTGCCGCTATAGGCACTGAAAGGAACTAATAGGTGGTGACTTAAAACTTTGAACTTTCCTCTATTCAATGATGTGTCGTTTGTGTTGCTATCTATTGTCGTTCATTAAAATGGAATATTTAAAATCTGTTCCTTCTTTTTGAATAACCTTGTATCTTAATTTTAATGTTTATTCTGCTTTGTACATCCTTTTACTGCATGTAAAAATTCAAATTTCTGCTGGGTGTGGCTTTATTCTTATTCATTAATTGTTCAAGATTTAGAGCCAGAGAGTATTACTGCGGAAGCCATTATGAAATAAAATCCTCATTGTGTATTGTTTATTTTATTCCATTGTTAAACATATTTATTATCTGAATTTTTTTATGGTTTCTCAGCGATGTCTTTATCTTTTTCATAAATTACATAACTGAGTATTGGTCATACAGAAATCAATCATTCATAAGATTGGTGATCCAAAAGTTCTGAATCGTAAATAAAACACAAGTTGGATATGATATATTATATAGACAGCATTTAGTTCTCTTCTTTTTTTTTTTCATTAAACACCATTATTTTTGTTTCAAATACTTTCATTTCATACTCTTTATAAGTTATTCAACTCAAACATTCTTATTGAATCTTAAACCTATATTACTCAACTAATTTCTATATATAATATGTAAGCATAAATTTGTAGTTAAAACTTTTATTAGCTGAAGATTCAGAGCAAATAATCCTGTTTATTGCCATAAATGGAATTAATATAAGCCTAAACATTCAATATGAGGATTAATAAAAGCATTTATATGTATTGAAACTCTTATATTGAATATAAATCACATTAAATATACTCTCTTCAGTGAATGTTGTTTATTTTTGTTGCAACAGATTTAGAAGATGATGACCTAACAGCACAAGCTGTTTTGTTCCTCTTAGCTGGCTTTGACACTTCTTCATCACTGCTCAGTTTCATGTCGTATCTGCTGGCTATGCATCCTGAGGTACAAACTAAACTCCAGGATGAAATAGATGATGTATACAAGCAAAATGATGGAAAAATAACTTATGAAGTTCTCCATGCTATGAAATATCTTGATATGGTAGTTTCTGGTGAGTATCTTTCAGTCTGAAGCATTATTTTCTTTTCTTGCAGAAATAATAAGAGAAGATATGGTAATTATTACCAAATATTAACAACTAATTCATTTTGCAGTCTTTTAATTACCTAATTGTAAGCTGTATACTTGTAATTAAATTATTTAATTTACAGAGTGTTTGAGAATGTACCCTCCAATACCAGTAACAAACAGATTATGTACTAAAACATACTCTCTTGCCTCTGAACCACCTGTTCAAATAAATAATGGCGATGGAGTCTGGATACCAATTTATGCAATTCATCATGACCCAGAGTACTTTCCTGAGCCAAACAAATTTGATCCCGAGAGATTTAGTGAAGAAAATAAGAATAACATTAAGCCATTTACCTTCATGCCATTTGGAAATGGACCAAGAAACTGTATTGGTAAGTACAAAACCTTAGGAAGTATTATTCAAGTCACTATTATCTGTGAGAAGTGATATCTAATACTGAGTTGTAGAAAATTATAGATTGTAATGAGATTTTTCTTAGGCTCTAATCCATATTTTTAATTATAAAATGAAGATAGAAAAATTATGAATGTGTATGGCTAAAAGCAATTTTGCTGTGAAATCAGTCTCTCAGATTATAAACTCATCTTTTAGTACAGAAAACGGTCATATTATTCCACCTTATAGGCTACAAATAGTCTTCAATGCTCTGTTTAAAATGGAAACCCAACAAGCAATATTACATGGCAGGTTTCTGCAGTAAAATGGTTTATTTCTTACATGTGTGATTGGCAACAGTGTGTGTTTTCTCCCAGTTGTTTCACCTGTATCAATTTGTTTATGCACTAAATATTTGTTACGTCCAAATTAAAGTGACTGTATTATTAATAATTTATTTTATTATTAATAATAATCCATGTCATTATATTGCACTCTTAGAGTAGCTTATTCAGGAAATGATTTGTAGTTTTTATGAAGAACTACAAACAAAAACCAAAAGAAATATTAATAAGAAGAAAACTATAGATGGAATATCATATGGTAAAAGGTGAAGGCTACCAAAACTGTAAAGATGAACTGATTTCACCAAAATCTGTTTCCGAAGAGCTTAAATGTGAATGTCCGGGTAAATGCAGTTTGAAATTTGATTATATCAAAACTTATTCATTAGACTGAACACTGCTGAAGATACACATTTGCAAACACTGACTGAGGTTAGGGAACTAAAACCAAAGGCAAAAAAAAACCAAATAAAGATCAGATTATGTTTTATTTTGTGATAAAACTATCACTATCAAAACATACAAACATTGACTAAAAAACATACATTCAAAAGATGAAAATGTGTCTTATAGCAGAAACCTACCATGTTATTATTTTTATAAAATTACTTTTTAAACAAATAATGATAATTCTGTGAAATTACAAGCAATACCTAATTCAGATATGAGTTAAGTAATACTTTAATTTTTTTTTTACATTTTTTTAGCCCAAATCTTAAATGTTTCAAAGATTGGTTTTTTCAAAAGTTGAAATTGTGTGCATGGGAGTTTCTGAAATAAATGATTCAGTTATGGATTGATTCACCTGTTTAAGTATGAGGTAAACACATTTACTGATTAGATTAAAACTTTCAACAGAATTCTCCAATTAGAATTATACTCACAAAGGAAGTATCCAAACCTGTCATATCAAAACCTACTTCAAGGTTTTGATCACTGAAGTAGTTTTTTCTATAAAGGCTGGATACAAAAAATTAGCTGTCACCTTGAACTTGAGGCAGTATTTTTAACACTTAAATGATTTTAGTCAAATTATATAATAAAAAATATAATAACGACCCGCCTTAAAGCAATATGTGTATGTAACAATATATAAAAAGCATATATTACAGTCATTGTATATGTTTATATTATTGTATACATGCAATAATGTTATATGAATGTATTATGTAATTTAATAATGTAGGAGCTGTGAGAATAACAGGTTAAAAGTTTAAAATAAAGAGAGTTGAGGGTTGTTACACTACATCACTATAATATTCTCACTTGAATGCGTTTCGGGAGACAGTTTGTTCCCATCGTCAGCATGTCCTCAAGTCTCTTTATTTTAAATTATGACACATCACTGTTACTAGCTTCTAAATCTTCAAAATTAGTCAAGGTTAAAAGTTGCTAACAATGAGGTAACCTTGAGGCAATAATGAGTAAGAAAGTGTAATAATGATACTAGTCATTCTTGGAGCAACAATAATGTGATTTTCGTGACAGTTTATAAAATAGCCAATCAACAACCAGTAAAAAGTTTAAGTTGAATAAAATTGTTCTATTGGATTAGGAATAGCCAATCAGAGACCTGAAATACAGAAATTTACGAATTTAGGCGGTAGAAATCAAGTCAGTTGCTTGTAGATAGCGTTACTAACTGGAAGCGAGATGTGTCCTCGAGAAATTTAATACCTACGTATTTTGTGTGAGAAAATAGTTTACGTGTTAAAAAGTGCAAGTAATTAACAAAAGAACCTCACAGCTCTCTATATCAGTGAAGTGTTATTTAAATCGTGTCAAGCATTAATAAAAGGAGTGAAGGAAAATTATAATTTGTGTAAGCCTACATTCTTCAGTCGCACCACAACCCTGCAAAGAGAAACATGTCTCTAACAATAATCCTGATGCACTAGAGGTAAACATAAATATATAATATTTAAAGAAACAGTCAAATTACAAGGTTAATATTTTTAAACATTTTTTGGGGGGCAACGGAAAGTACATTTGGGGTGAAGGCTACCGGAAACTTTTTACTATATGTGTGGTTGTAACTACTTCAAGTTCGGCTCCCCAACAGCTGAAATACGATACAACTCCTTCTAAAATACTCCTTTCTCAAACTGCAAGGCTCCAAAATCACCCAAAAAAAATCCAGTATTTAAACTAAGGGATGCAACATTTGTACTAAGTGACTCCATTGGTTGGGTCTAACTATCTGTGATGTTACTTTGAGAATGACAGACAGGAGTAGATTGTGTGACAGTGGTATTCATGTAACTTCACCTTTACTTCAGACCGGTAAGGTGAAAGCAGCAGCTAATTTTCTACATATGGTTTTATCATACATGGCAGTTCCATAGGAATTTAAAGAGTGTATATGATTCTAATATTATGCAAATGGAAGTAACAGAACTAACTATATATAGCCTCTTAACATGATAAGAGAACAATGCAGTAATCATTGAAAATTATTTTTATAATTACTTTAATTTACATTTATCCCACGAGAATGAACTATACCATATTTTGCACTTTTATATCACACTACAAGGAAAAAAATTCTGATGTGATACATTCATATGACTTTCTCTACCCTCCATCATTTATTAGTGTATACATAAACTATTCTTACTTAAGCTTATTTTGCTACCTACTACATTTTAATCCAAATAAACCTTTGCAGAAATAGCGGCATTACACATTTCATTATATATATACAAAGGGAACAGCAACAGTCAAATGTTTAAGAAGTGGATGCTATATGCTGACCTTAAAATTCCATACTGTTTCCATGCAATCATGGGAAACAAGTGAATATTGAAAGGGCTTAGAATGACCAAGAAATGAACAATTCGAACCTTTACTGACGGATATCTCGGAAACAGCTTTTGCCACAAAAAAAACTTATTTGAAATAAATTGTGTATTTTAAAGAGATATACATTTTTTGTGTACTATGTTTTCGTCTATCGCTTAACATTTACCGGTTATACAAGATTATACAAAACTCCCTCCAAATTAAGAGCACTTCACAGGCTATTCCATGAAAATTCAAGATATATATTTTATTTATCATGTAAATATCTTTAATACATGTTATTTTAATCAAAATCATTAGAGCTATTTTTTAGAAAATACAAATTTTTAAAAAATGTTACATGTATAGGGTAGTTTAGGGTGGGTTGATTTTGTTGAAAATCTTTGTGTCACAGCTTTGGAAGATACTGAACCTAAATACCAAGTTTGGCATTTATCCGACTTTTCGTTTTTGAGTTATACTGTCCAACAGATACACACGTGGACACGTTTCCAGAAATGCTTTATTTGGATTCAGGGCACCTCAAAACATGTATTTCTGATGAAATCTCGGTATTCAATACCAGATGGGTGGAATGCAATACTTTCCTTACTTACTATACATAGAAGAGAAAATAAAATAGTATACTAATTCAGTAATTAATACTAACATACCCAATTTCAGAATGTGAAAATGACATATAATTTCAACTGACTGAACTATTGTATTTTAAGCTTGATATTCTTCAACATTGCTTCTTTCACCAAAAACAATGTACTTACTACTATTATTGTTACTCTGAACTCTTGGCATTACATTGTTATCCTTTGTAGGAGTGTTTATATTTTATTAAGGTTTTTGCTAAATAAGTAAAATGTACCCCTTATCTTATCTATATATTTTGTTTTATTACAGGTAATCGTTTTGCATTGATGGAGTCTAAACTGGTGATTGTACATCTACTTTCAAATTTTCATCTTAAAGTCATTTCCAGAACACCTGTACCAATAACGCTTTGTAAGGGAGGATTTAACATGTCAATTGAAGGAGGATGTTGGCTAGGTCTTCAATTAAGAAGTCACTGAGTTCATGAATTTATTGATGGTATTCCATATTGTTCAATTACTAAAGTTTGTCCCATGTATTGTTTTTTGCATACTGCTTACAATAATACCAACTGTAAATAATATAACAGATTTTTGTATGTAGGTAATAAAAATAATAAAAAATGTGTTTATGCATGTGTGAAATCTTTAATTTACACTGTTGTTTAATTCATTTCCAATACTTTGTACATTAATTTTACATTATGCTCATACCCTTTATCTTTGACTTCATATAAAACTTGTTCTAGTTTATTGTATTATAGTTTGAACATTTTCATAACTGTGTCTTTTTTGGGCATACTTTTTTCATCCCAATTAATTTATTTTTTCAATACATTATTCCATAACACTCAATTATACATGATGGATACACACCTTGTTTAAAACCATTTCTTGGCCCTTTAGGTTTTCATACACATGGGCTTATCCACAAATATATATCTTTCTCTCTCTGTTTTGATTCATTGATATACAAATTGGTAAAACCTTCCCTTTTTACACATCAGCTTTTAAATTTCTATATATTCTATACGCTTACCTGCACCCAAGAACCCTTTAGACTGCCTTTGTGCAAGAACGGTCTGTGTTCTGGCTTTTCAACCCTGAGGTCCCAGGTTTGGTTTCTAGGATACAAAATTTTTTCTTTAACTAGAATCATTTACCTATCCTCTGTAAAGTCTTTAAGTATGCATGTGGGAATGAATGCGTTTCATGGTGAACATATATAAAACCAACATTAAAACCATACAGTTCAATGAGTTTTAACACAGTCAGATGTAAGTCATAGCCCCCGACATGGTGCCATGGCCATAGGGAAAGATGGGGGTGTAAGAAAGAAAGGAATTTGAAATTATTCTCCCTTAGTACCCTGAATTACTTGTCTTTAAATAGTTGCTCTGTAATGCCCTTACCTATCCACCACCATTTTCAAAGGATCTTTTTTTTTCTTGTACTTTTGGATTCTGTGCTAGTCTTTTAGCATCTTTGAGCAAATTTCTCTCACTGTCTGAGAGCAGCTCCATTAGTGCTCAACACCAAATTTCTTATTCTCGACTAATACAGAATTAATAAATCCCAAACGTTAATTCAAACTAATTATAAATGTAGGTAACTATTAGCAGACTGTGTGTGTCAAATGTAAACTGAATATTCCTTGCAATTATTTAGCCGGCTGTAATTCTGAGCAATGTCAAGTTAAAAAGGGAAATTACTTATCCAAAGTGCTGAAAGGTTTTATGAAGCAAAGAACATAACCTACATTTTCAGCAAATACTGTAGTGATGACTGACAAAGATGAACCTATAGTAAACACAGTGAAAGAGAAAAAGGTTTGTTTTAAACATGTAAGTCTGAAAATAGTAGCAAAAAATTGCTAAATTCTGCTAGGAAGGCTAGCAGACCAGGTTTCCTAGCAGGATTGGAATGTCAAAATTTGTTCCTTAGCAGGATTGGTACTGGAGTGCCAAAATTTAAAGCCAGGAGATTTAGACAGGTATTTTGAGTAGTGATACAAAGGTAGGATTTCTGAAAAAACAGAACAGAATGGAGAGAGTACATGTATTAAGACAAGTAAAGTGAATAAAAAGAAAAACAACACAAAGAAAAAATAATTATGTTTATTGGAATGTATATACACATGAACACATTATAAACATAAGTTTCACGTCATATTATATGAATATAATGGTGCACAAATAAATGTGAACAAATCACAATTATGATTTTAGTACCAAAGTATAAAATATGTATAAATTAAGACAGTTTCTGTTTCATTTCTCTTCTTGTTTCATGAAATAAGTAAAAAAAAAAAAAAATCAATTATGCCCTCTTGTTATGTATTTAAATTGTATATTCAAATTCTAGGGTATTTATGATCACTTTTGGGTATGCAGTAACCTGCCTTTTCCTTTGTTGTGTTAAGTAAGTAAATCTGTACACTTAATATACATTTACTAATAGGGCATACAGTAATAAACAATGGATACAAACATATACAGTTAGTGGTAAAAGGTAAGGTTAACTTTCTTTATATGTACACCCATAGATGCAAAAAATAAGAAGTCTCTCAAAGCATAAATTCATCTAAGTTTCACTCTGTTCATGGTCAATTCATACTGCCATCTCTCCATGAGCCCTTAGCTTCATTCTATCGCCATAGTCACATCAAATTCTGAGTGTCAAATGTATGCTGAAGGGCTATAGAAATTTGAATTTCACCCATAAACGTCTTTTCCTTTTTCCAGATGAATGCAATGTTATAGAATTTCCAATTGCAAAATCTTATTTAATTTTAAGGCATTTATGCTCACATAAAAACTGCAGTACTTTTCTTTGTTTTCAAAATACATATGAAATCAATAAATATTATTAAATGAAAAACCATATGAAAAGTATAAATTAGTGTTGAGCATATATTCTATACCCCTGCATCCAGTTGTCTCTATATTACCCTCATTTTTAGGGCATTTATTTTCAATAGAAACATGATTAATTCACATTTTTAAGTTTTTGTATGAATACATTATAATTCAAATCTACTTGTCCATTAAAATAGGTAGTACTGCATATATGAAAAATTAATTTTACTTTAAAAAAGAAAAGAAGTAGTATTTGCAGGATTCAAATCCAAATAGTTCCTAGACAGACATAATATGACTGTCAGTCAAAAGGGCAATAACCAGCATGTTGTCCTATTCATCATATAATTTTAAAAATAAATGTTGGATGGCATTATGTTACTGAAAACAGTGTCAGAAATGCTTCAAATGTTTAAAAATTGGATTCGCTTTCTTGGCTATTGTTCACTTCTTCTGTCTTAGGGTATAGCACACAACACAAAACCTGCCATGGGTATATATTTACCCATAATGATGGCAATTTCCAAATTTACTACCATAATGTCAGTGGTCCATAATCATAAAATTGCTTAAAGTAAATAATTTATTTGGTCATAAAATTTCACTGAACATGTTTAAAAACAGAATATTTAAGGTTTAAAATATATTTATTAAAATACAAAAGAGTCAACATCAATAAATGTTTATCCAATTGGAAATCATCTATTTTCAGTCATCATGAATCATCTATTTTCAAAGCTCACATCTCCACTTTTGGAAGGAAAAGAAAAAGGAGGGAAAAATAAAGTGATATCACAATGTAATAAAGCTCTGTATTATGCAGCCTACAAAGATCAGCAGAAGCAGTTAATTGCCTCAAGCAAAAATAAACAAAATTCATTTAAGTAGTGTTATACTTAGAAGAGTGTGGTAATTTTTATTTTTTCAGTTATTTTCAACCGAATAAGAACAAGCGTAAAATGTTTTAGCAATCTTAGGGAAATTCTGGAAAATTTTAAGTTAAGTACATCTCAAATTTACATCACAAAACATGATATACACCAATTAAAAATTAAATTCAGCTTTATTTATAGATGCTCTTTAACTACTATGGTTCTTAGCATCCCATTTTATATTGGGCATGAAAGACCGGAAATTTTGCTCAGAGGCCTCTTTATCAGGCTTGAGGATCTTTTATATGCTGTAAATCTATGACACAGAACTGCCGGCTTTGCTTCCCTTCTAAACGAAGCCACACTAAGGATTTTTACATTCGAAAAAATCCACTGTCCTCTGCCTGGTTTGAACTTGCAACCTCGGAAACTACAGGCTAGCATGGTACCGCTAGAGCACGGAGGATGACATATACACCAATGGTGAGTGCAACACCATATCATGATTAGCTGACCATTAACCCATTGGCATCTTATTTAAATACGCCTACCTCAGAAATATGATTTAAATTCCTGTACAGCTGTGCAAGTGTGTTTAAAGTTTAAAACTTCTTATAAAATCAACGAATACAAATTCTGTCCTGAAATTTTACACGTGACACCGAAGCGTTGACTTCCAATTTTGATGACCTAATATGACGTTTGGATGTGGTAGATCTCAAAACAGTTCTCCTAATGAAGGGCAGCATAACACTTTTAGTATTGCCAAGCACAATCGCTATTTTTCCCCCTACTGTAGCATGCAGCGCATCTTTTTGTTCCATATTTTTTTCTCTTATCTGTGGGTGGAATGTGCATTGGAAAAGGGGTGCATGTTTCAACTTGCGGACTCAATACAGTATCCCAGCTGAAGGTCAACCTCTAACATTGTACTCTGGTAGAGTTACATTTGAAGCAGCTGATAAGTGACATTGGTTCTGAAGTCTGTATAAAGGTCTTTTTCTTAGCAGTTATCTTGCGAAACACAATGATACAACTGAATACGTACATGTCTAGCTGTACATTGCATTACAAAAACAAAGCTGTCACCTGATCTTACAAATCAATACCTTCGATTCCCTTCTGGTATAAAGAGCACACTTTGGTTTCTTTACCTCCTCTCTGGATGTCTGTCATTTCCTTCTTGTCAGCAGCTTGTGTTTCGTCGATAGAAAATAACCAGTTATACAAAACTACACCAAATTTCTTTTGAATGAAGACTTCACAGACTATTTTCAGAAAATTCAAGATAAACATTTTGTCATGTAAATATCTTAAATATAGGTATTTTATGTAAAATCCTTAAAGCCAGTTTTGAGAAAATAAAAAATATTGAAAATTTCTCATGTAAAGGGTAGTTTAAGCTGGGGGATTATCTTTAAAATCTTTGTATCACATCTTTGGAAGATATTGAACTTAAAATACCAACTTTTGTATTTATCGAACATTTTTATTTGAACTGTCATACTGCAAAAGCAACTCTATATCCCATATGCAAAAAGGTTCAAAATATAGGATTATTTCTCAAGCACCCATCTCTTCATCACATTACAAACTTTCATTGTTTCCAACTGGGCAACAGAGCCTCAGCTGTCTGTCATGTGATTGCTGAATTCTGGCTGTCCTGATTTCCAATTCCTCCTTTTTATAAATGACACTGTATTATTTTGTTTTATTTTGCACAGTTTGTAATTCGGAGCAGAGTATTTTATTAGCAGCTAGAAAATGTGCAGTGTTTTAGGTATGAGGGCAGATTGATAAGTCCATGACTTTGGCGAGAGATAGCGTTATTATCACAGGTTTCTTGTTTGCACCCAAGTCTTATATCTATTCTGGGTATAACTACAGAAATTCGTCATCATTTGTTTCTTAGAACATTGTTGAAAGCACCTAAAATAAGTAGATGAGTGTTGCTTCGTAGAAAATGGAGAAAAGTGAATTTTGTGTTCTGATAAAGCACTATGTTTTGCATGGTAAGACAGTAAACGAAACGGAAGAAAAACTGAACAAGTATTATGGGAACTCTGCTCCATCACATGGCATGGTTCCCAAGTGGTTCACAGGATTTTGATGTGGCTGGTTGAGCATGTGCACAGGACAGCCGGTTGAGGTCACAACAGAAGAAATGTTCAAGATATTGTGCTGGAAAACTGCCGAGTGAAAATCCGTGAAATAGCCAAGACCGTAAACATCTTGAGTGAATGGATGTATAACATTCTACACAAATTTTTAGGTATGAGAAAGCTGCCAGCAAGATGCATGCCGTGACTGCTCATGGTTGAGAACAAGCGGAATCGTGTGACTATTTCACAGGGTTGTTTGAACATGTTCCAGTGCAACTCAAATGAGTTTTTGCAGCATTATATCATAGTGATGAAGCTTGGATCCATTACTATCAACCTGAAACCAAAAAACAATCAAAGCAGTGGATTACCTTTGCTGAACCTCCTCCAAAGAAAGCGAAAACCATTCCGTCGGCAGGAAAAATCATGACAGCTGTCTTTTGGGATTCACAAGGGGTGATAGACATCCACTACCTGGAAAAGGGTAAAACGATCACAGGTTCATATTAGGCCGCAATGCTGGATCAGTTTCATAAGGAATTGTTAAAGAAACGGCCCCATTTGGTGAAAAAAAAAGGTTCGCTTTCACCAGGATAATGCACCCACACACAAGTCAGCTACTGCCATTATAAAATTTGTAGAGTTGGGCTACGAACTGCTACCTTACCCACCATATTCTCCAGATTTGGCTCTGAGCAACTTTTTCCTCTTCGCAAACCTGAAAAATTGGCTCGCTGGGAAGAAATTCACGTCCAGTGAACCATCATGGCAGATACAACCTCATATTTTGCATACTTCGAAAAATCATATTTTTAGAAGGGTTAAAAAACAACTGGAGAAACATTGGGCATGTATGGAATTGAAAGGAGACTATGTTGAGAAATAAAATTGATTTTTTGGAAAAAATTGTTATTTTCTTTAAAAAGTCACTGACATCAATCCGCCCTCGTATACATGCAGCTACTTCCCTATATTTCTTTTAGCATTCAAGGACTTCAAGTGAACCCAGTTTCAACACTGAATAAAAGCAAAAGCGCTTGGATTAGGTTCTTACTTACTGCATGAAATAAGCATTGCCTTCCACTCATAATGAACTAAGACCACTGTTTTATTACAATTATTTCTGTAAGTACTGCTATGGACTAATTAAATATGTGCATCAAAAAGTGCCACCCAGGAAATAGCAGAAAAAGTGATATACAAATCAGAATGGAAATCTTAAAAAGGCAAAATATAATGACCAAGCTAAAACTGAATTCAGTGTTTAAAACTTGTACTAAAATATATGTTTTCCTGTTGTTTGTGAAAATAATTGTCTTTTAATTATTTCAAAACACTTATATGATACAGGTTCATTTCTTTAAGAAAAAAAATAAAGAAATTGTGTGTGTGTATAGACATACACATGTGTGTAAACATACACAAACAAGGAATTTTATAAATCACTGTTGCTTATCACTTTTGGGAGGAGAAACATGATATACAAGATAGAATCAGTTTGCTTAAAAGTGTTCAGGGACCCACAGAATTGAACATAGGAAGAAGACCCTCATAAAGACTCATGAACTTTGATATTTCATGTGAAAAAATCCTAATTTAAAGCTTGTTAAACAACCAGAAGAGGCATCTCAACTGGCACAAAAGGAAGATCTGTTAACTTCAGAGATGTGATAGTCAAGCTAACTGACAGTGACAAAAATCAGTGGAACATTCAAGTGTAATTTCTACTCAAAATTAAATTATTAAAAACATTATTAGCAGTCTGCCTTCACCTTCTAGCCCCCTCCTCTTGTTAGCAGCTACCACAATCTTGCACCAAAACAAATCTTCTTAGTCCAAACGTTCCATAACAAAAGAATATTTTATAAATCATTATCTATTTGGCTGCAAACTGTGTTAGTCTAATTTAGAAAAATCATGTATTTAATTTTTAATAGAAATGAAATAGTTTGTTGTAATTTATGAAGACTCTGTTTTAGTGGAGACCGAGAGATTTGAAAATATTAATTTCATTCCTGAAATGTTTGTAATAACTGAATGGTTAATTAATAAAAGATCATCAGCCACTATTTTGGCAAATTTGATTTTTTGGGGTTTGAAATCTGTATTAGCAAAGCTATCAGTGTTAAAGTGAGCTCAGTCTATGCATTCATATTCTTGTTATGGGAATGCTAAAACAAAATGCTGTTACACCAAATTTGCTCATTGTGGCTGATGCTTTCTAAGTATTCAACTAAAACAATTCATTATTTTTGCACCTATAATATGTACCATAAAATGTTCTTATAATAAATACTTATCAGTCTGATAGATAGCTTTACAACACAACAATCTCCCCCAGCTATTGAGCAAAGAATTTACAAAAGTGAACTTTCACAAATGCAAGCTTTCTGCTGCCTTTTTTCAAAAGCTATCAACATTTCTTCATGCAGTTTTTGATCCCTAAAAATACTGCACAGCATTTATTTTTCTTTTCTTTCTTCTATAAATGAATGAAAAAAGTGATGTACTTTTACTTATCACTGTTGAATTCTATTCCTTTTTGCCTTAATTCCTCTTTGGCTTGCTGAATTTCCTGAAAATAGAAAGCAACAGGTAGGTACACGACACTGAACACCAATTAATTTTTTTTAACTTGTCTACTGGCTTTGTTGTTTAAAATAAAACATTCCCTGCCTAATATTACACTCTCTTGAAGAGCTAGGCTGTGCACAGACGTTTTTGTTCCTTGAATATTGCTAATGGCAAAAGGTATGATCGTAATATTCCCTAATCTTTAACAAGAAGCCTGCAATCACTTGGAACACACCTAAAATTGTACACATTGTAAAATCTTTTGGCAATAACAATCTAAGCGATCTACATTTAAATCTTTCCATTTTGGATTTTGTTGTTCCATATTGAGGTACATTGAATTTATTTTTCTTTTAATAACCCATTTTATAGATTTATATGAGAATTTGTATAGTTTGTTAGTTGTCTGTTTGATTGTTATAGTGCTGCAAAATAAACAAGTTTTCTGTAAATGGACAAAATTTAATGCTGTGCACTGATCAAATACTTAATAATAATAATAATATTAATAATATAAAATACTTAATAAAATTATTATTATTATTATTATTATTATTTTTATTTGCCTATAGACATACATTCAGTAGTTTCAAGCATCATCACAATCTATATTTTACAAAACAAAAAATAAACACAAAAATATTCTTACTATACTGTTATAACAACTAATTACAATTCATCTGTTCTATATAAACATCTATTAAATACTTTTTAGTTCATTCTTATATGTATTTCCTTGTAAAGCTTTTAAATAATTTGGCAATTTATTATAAAATATAATTCCTTTCAATAATGGATCTTTTTCAGTTGATCTACTTCTTATTGAGTTTCTATGAAAGTTATCACATCCTCTAGCATTATATTCATAAAATATTCTATTTATATTAATTACATTGAATTCATTTTTATGCACAAGTAATATCAATTGATATATGTACAATGAAATTACAGTTAAAATTCTTTCCTTTATAAAAGTTGGTCTACATGATGTTCTATTTCCTAACTTAAACATTGTTCTTAAACACATCTTTTGTAATTTTAAAATTCTGTTCATATTTGTTATGTCACTACTGCCCCATATCTCAAATCCATAGCTAAGATGGCTATGTATTATTGCATAATAAACCATTTTCAGTACTTCCTTATTCATATGTTTAGATAAATTTCTTAACAAATATATTCCACTATCCTTGCAGCACTCCTAATTTAACAGTATCATAATTTGATGAGATTTTATTAACTACATTTCCATTTTTATAGTTTATTTCAACACATTGTTTCTGATTTGTCAAGTACAATTTTATTATTTCAAGCAATTTCCCTCGAATACCTAATTTTCTAATTTACGAAGTGAGTGATCTACCGAATCAAAAGCCTTAGATAAGTCTAGAAATAATCCAGCAACTTATTCACCATTTTCAAGATGTGTAATTATTTCATGAATGAGTTCTATCATTGTAGTTGTAGTTGATAATTTTTTTCTAAAACCATGCTGCGCAGGTACCAAAACATTATTTTTATTAAAAAATTTCACCATTTGATTAGCTATTATTACTTTCTCTACTACGTATAGTAAGTAGGGGAAGTATTGCATTCCACCCAAAAATTCGATACCGAGATTTCACCGGAAATACATGTTTTGAGACCTCCTGAATCCAAAAAAAGCATTTTTGGAAACATGTCCGTGTGTGTGTGTCTGTGAACAGCATAACTCAAAAACGAACAGTTGGATAAACACCAAACTTGGTATTTAGGTTCAGTATCTTCCAGAGATGCGACACGAAGGTTTTCAAGAAAATACCCCCACCCCAGACTACCCTTTACATGGAAGATTTTTCGAAAATTTTAATTTTCTCAAAAATGGCTCTAACGATTTTGATGAAAATATCATATGTTTAAGATAATGTCATGAGAAATGAAATGTATATCTCGAATTTTCTGGGAATGTCTCCAAAAGTATTCTTCATTGTGAACGACTTTTGTATAACTGGTAAACCGTAAGAGATAGACAGAATTTTGCTACACAAAAAATGTAGATCGCGTTAAAATACACAACTTATGTCATATACATTTCTTTTGTTGAGTGAACCGTTTTCGAGATATTGCTTGTTATTTCCTTAAATTTTCCAATACTTATACTTTTTCTCAAATTCGTTATTCATTTTTTTTATGTCCTGGACATGCAAAGAGAATGGAATGCACCACATAGCAACCAGCGTTAAAATATTTGACTATCGCTTAATACCTATCATATTCCCCTTGCATCTACAAGAAAATTAGCAATAGGATTGACATCTCGATATCTCAATTAACATGAAGCATATGGAGAATAGGCGTTTGTAAAAATAGATTGTACAAGAGTAGAGAAAGTCATGTGAGTGTAACACATCAGATTTTTTTTTCATATAATTTTGCAAAAATGGAGGTGTTATTGACCTATAATTACTTTTATCACATTTATTGCCTTTTTTTATAAACTGGTGTTATAACACCATTCTTCAAACAATCAAGAAAAATACGTTCGGATATAGAACTATTTGTAAGATGTTCAAGAATGCTGTCTATCACAACTACACATTTTTTAAAAAGATTTTAAAACTGAACACAAACTGAAATAAAAGAGGGAATTGGATTCCACATCGTTTCTATAAGGAAGAAATGGGCTGTGGAGTTTAAATGTGGCCATTCCTCCATTTTTGATGAACATCCTTGCTGTGCAGTTGCCAATACAATCAAAGAAGTGGAAATCCAAAATGCTGTATTAAACAACAGACAAAGTTGTATGTGAGTTTGCTGACATTGCTGAGGTCTCATTAGACTGCTTCTGGTACATTCTGTACAAGCATTTACAAACAAGAAAACTCACACTATGGTGGCTCCTGCATTTCTAACAATTATAAGTGCATCTAAATGCATCCGAATAAACGTGTTTCAGATGCAACTTGACTGTCTTTTTGTAACATGTCACTGTTGATAAAACTGGATTCACAATCACTTGCCAGAGATGAAGCAGCAGTCAAAACAATGGGTACAAGACGGTGAAAGTTCTCCAGCATGAAAGCCTTTTCTGGGATACTTGGGTTGTAGTGTTGGTAAAATAGCTGGAAAAGGGCAAAACTCAATGAAGCATACTATGCAACTTTGCTGAAGCTGTTGAAGAATGCTATGAAGATCAAATGTTGGCATTTTTTAAAGAAGAAAGTTCTTTTCAACCAAGACAATGTACCAGTGCACACTTCAACTGATCACTCAGATGCATGACTTGCACTTCAAAATGTTGACATATGCACCACATTCACCAGGTCTGGCTTTCATTCATTTTCCTCTTTCCAAATCTGAAGAAATGACTTGCTGCACAGGTTTACTTCAAATGCAGAGATCAAAGTCACACAAATGCTTATTTTGCAGAGTTGAACAAATCATTTTTATACTGAAGGTACGAAGAAGTTATGAGTACTGGTGGTCCAAGTGTAAAGAATTGAAACGTGACTATGTTGAAAACTAAAAAAAAAATGTTGGATTAAGAATCTTGTTTTCTTTCTCAGGTTGAGAACTGATACAGAAAAATTGCCAGTCCTTCACAAAAGCATACATTTGTTGCTAAGCACAGAACCATTGTTAGCAGGGAAGTTATTAGCATGCCTCTAATTAGCAATATTTTTGTATAAAGACCTTCCTAGGGCAGGTCCAAAATATTTTTGCATGAACATATGCTACTTTTTCACTACAGAGTTATTGGTTTTCTCTTTCTCCCTCCGTAACTTTAATTTAAACTGGGTTAAATCTAGAAACCAACAACCCATTGGTTTGACTGTAGCTTTCTATGGTCTGGGAGCCTATCCTAATCTTACTCATTTTAAAGCTGAAACACCATTTATGCATTATACGAGGGTCACTAGATATGTATTGAGACAGCAAAATATTAATAGTCACAGAAACGTTTTTTTTTTATCCCAGTTTTTCAAAGTATTCTCCTTGGCACTGTATGCAGCTTTCCATCCTGCGGAACCACTTTTGGAAGCATCCACATCACTCAATCTCTGGCACTGCAGATAACTTCTATTCATATGCAGAAACTGCTTCTTCAGGGCTAGAAAATTGATGACCTCGAAGTCAGTTCTTCACTGTAGGGAACAGGAAGAAATCACATGGTGCCAGATCGGGATGAGTCAATAGTTTTGCCTCAGTTCCTTTTAGAAATTCCATTGTAACATTAGTGGTGTGAGCTGATGCATTGTCATGATTGATGCAGTAATTTGTATCACAAATTATTTAAATGTAAAGAGTGATTATAGTATGAATATGCATTTTTGTGTGACATTAATTTGAGATATTTGTTTATTGTAATATTGTTGAGAAGTAAGTTTTTAATGCCTTACTGAAACTGACAATAATAGCCTGCAATAATGCAGCGAGGGGGTGAGCTGTTTATCATTATTGGAAACGAGGAAGTTACGTAATGTTGGCGCGTTTTCCTTTAGAATCTTCTGGAACATTTCCCTAGAGCATATGTATTCATAATTTTCATTAGATATAAAAATAGACGCTAATGTTGGCGCGTTTTATTAGCCAATTGCAGTTCAGTTATAATCTTTAGGCATTTCGGGGTGTATGAGTATAAAAGAGCCAAGTCAGAGGTAGATCGCCCTCAGTTCATAAAATTCTTTGTACATTACACGTCGCCTTCAGTCCGTCAGTTCGTCGAAAATATTTGTATGATACACGTCGCCTTCAGTCCAGCAGAAATATTACACGTCGGCTATCGATTCGCAAGTTACGCGTATAAGAGTTATGAAAAATCTCAAGTATGGTAAAGTTAATTATACAAAAGGTTGAAGTACGTGAATTAAAAGTGATCAGTAAGAAGTTGTTATAACAGTTTCAGTTTGGCGAGTGTCTAGATCAATGTGTAAATGTGATAGTGACTGTGTTTCGACAATAAAAGTGTAAAACAAATTCCTTCATCAGTGTTATCTTTGGATAAAAGATTCCTTTCCGTTTACACAACCTGTATAAAGAGAAGTGCTCGACCCAAAAAAAAGATAATAACTAGCCGGAGGACAGTAAACAAAAATTAAATAAAATAACAGTCGCATTCTTTCAAACAAACACTAATACTACCGCAAATTGCTAACACCAGTTGGAGCTACAAACCTAACAAAGAATCACATCACAAAATGGCTTCACCACATGAAATAAACACACATACACAAATAACATTATAAATTTACCATCGCAAATTGGCTCCCAAATGTGGGGCTCAATAAATAAATAAATAAATATAACATAAATACCGCCGCATGATGCAGCAATGTGCCCCTTAGTCCTGTCTTTGGATGCTTTTCTTGGATTCTTTGAAACACTTTTGGAAGACAAACTTCTATGTACTATTTTGCAGTAACAGTTTTCTGATTTTTGAACACCACTATTGCCAAGTGACCACTTGTGGAGAAGAAAGAGGCAACCATTTTCTTTTCGGCACTTCTTGCTCTCTTGACCTTGAGGGGTTGTTGGTCATCTGAGAACACCCAAATGGAGAACTGGCATTTTGTTTCAGGGTCAAACTGATATATCCATGTTTCATCACCTGTAACAAAATCTGAAACATGGCGAGGCTCTCCGAAGTTAAATCTTTTCAGCATTTCTTCACATCACTCTACCCTATGGAGCTTCTGTGCTTCAGATAACTTATGGGGCACCCATCTTGAAGATTTTTTTTACACAAAGGTGTTCATAAAGGATGGTTGAAACATTCAGCGAACTAATCCCCATTGCTGACTCAATGTCCTTATAGGTTAGTCTTGGATCTTCCCTAATCATCACAGCGGTGATGTTTTTGTCAGTCACTCTTCTGTTCATCTTTAAGAGATTGTCGCCCCCTCTTAAATTCTGCAAACCAGCGAAACAGTGGCACGTGATGGAGAAGAGTCCCCAAAAGCCCTCCTCAAACGCTCAGGTGACTGCATTTCATTTGAAGTCGTACAAAATCATTGCACAAAAATGCTCTCTCAGAATCTCCATTGCACTTGGAAAAACGTCCACACTTTCCAAAACTTCAAACATAAACTGAGCAAAAATGAATGGGCAACAAGGGTCTGCCTGCTACCATTGCATTACCAATGAGTCAGCTATTTTGACAAATCAACAATGCTTTCCCCAGGGGTGGCTAATGTTACGTGTCTCAATACAATATCTAGTGACCCTCATACACATTAAAGGAGACATGAACAATCACTTAATAATTTATTAAATCGGTATTTCATATGAATTTACCTAACCGTTTGGCACCCCTGCAGAAGGGACTCTTTAAGAAGTCTTTAAAAGTCACAATCACTGCAACGCAGTCCAGCGCTAGTGTAGAAACTGATCTTTCACATAAGCAAGAAACAGTGTTGGTTTCTTCATGTGAGGCTTATGATTGTATAATGTATATAATGCAACTAGTCACCACATTAAATACACTAGATAACAAACCAGAATGGAAAAGAATTCAACACTTGCCCTGAAAACAGTTGTACATTTATATGTAAAGCATCTACTTACAAGTTGCAGCTCCTTGGCTGCTGATTCACAATCATTAAAGGTGTACACTCGCCATAATATCACTGTCACAGCATACAACTGCACAAAAAGCAAACAACTTTATAAGGACAAAACAAATTTTATTATTGTTTTTTTCAAATGGCACTTTTACAGAATTGTATAATTTAGCAAATATTTTTAAGTGCTAGAGCATAAGTGTTCAACTTCCTAAAAATAGATTCCTCCTAATATATCCAAACATAAAGCAAATATTACAACAGGCATTTATCCTAAACTTACCCCAAATAAAACAATTAATATTATAGGAAGTGGCAGGATAAGAAACATCCATTTTTCTATTAGTTGACTTTGCATTTGTTTACAAACTAATGCTCCCCAAATGCTTAGGAAGACAGTGATTCCAAACAACCACTCTAGTAACTTTGTCATCTTCACTAGCTCTGGAAAATAAAAGTAATCATTAACCGGCATTAACTATAGCAATAATTTATAGCATATGGTGGCAGGATTCACATCAAAAGTTCTCATGAGGGGGTGAAAATGAAAGGGAATATTTAATGTACCTGCAATAATACCTCCAAATAGTATTTTTGACCTTTAAATGTCAAAATGGTTTGTCTTTGGCCTGACGGCTAAAGAGGGAAGGATTTGTTCTGATAAGAATGAAAATTTCCCATTATAAACTGGGGATACTACTTGATGATATAGAGAAATCCCCTCCATATCCTGTATTAATTCAAACCATATGGTTTCTGAGGTATTAATTATACTATCACCTCCTCTCCTCTGCCATCATATTCTTCTGTCTACAATTCTGAACGAATATTCGGTTATTAGCATACTTTTTATTTTCTCTACCATGTACATAGTAAGATAGAAGGTAGTGCATTCCACCAAAAGTTTTATATCAAGATTTCACCGGAAATGTACGTTTTGAGGATTCCTGAATAAAAAAAAATTACAGAAAGGGGGGTGCGTGTGTGTGTGTGAGAGAGAGAGTTTGTGAACAGCATAACTCATAAACGAAGTCACATAAACAGCAAATTACATTTATATATAAAAAAATAGAGAGTTGAGGGTTGTTACACTACATCACTATGATATTCTTACTTGAACGCGTTTCGGGAGACGGCTTGTTCCCATCGTCAGCATTTTCTCTCAACTAAAGTTACTAGCTTCTAAATCTTCAAAATTAGTCAATAAGCAAATTACATATTTAAGTTCAGTATCTTTCAAACATGCGACAAAAATGTTCAAGAAAATCCTCCCACCCTAAACTATCCTTTACAGTAACATTTTTTGAAATTTTTTATTTTCTCAAAAATGGCTGTAATAATTTGATTAAAATACCATATTTTAAACATGTTTACATAACAAATAAAATGTATATCTTGAATTTTCTGGGAATAATCTGTGAAGTCCGATCATTTAATTCTGTCAGATAGACTATCTTCGACTAAAACAGCCCAGATCATATCAACTTTGTAGAGTTTAGTACACATAAAAATAAGAAAGAATTGGAAAGAAGGCAGACTGAAACCTTTTATTCTACTGCACTATTTATTATTGCAAATGAAAAAGCTGTTTTTAAGACCAATTCTCAGTGTCCTCACAAAAGCGAGACGAGGTTATATATGTATGTTTACTGTTATTTCTGTTTTATGCTGCTGCTGCCATCAACAATGTTTTTATACTCATTCAAAGACATTTTACTTACCTACCTCTATCAGTCCAAGGTTACTGTGCACGAATTATTTACATTCGTGAGCCTAACCTAATCCCAAATGCTTATATGCGGTGTCTTGACGTGTTCAGCAAAACAGTTGCAGGAATTGCAGGACACCAACACAGCAAACAACACACGTTTACCAATTATACGCGAGTTTCTGTTACATGCTCGATACTCTATTGTTATAATGGTAGCCAACCCTTACATTAACGCTCTAGACACCAAGGATGGGCTGTAATATAATGGAAAATAAAACAGTTTTATTATGCAACTAAAACAATGATTCACACTTAAATATAGTATGCCAAACGTTGAAATAACTCAATTTTTTTATTTGTTTTAAAAGATTTTTTTTTAATGATATCACAGTGGCAAGGTCTAGTGCATTTTTGCTGATCAGATCGAAGAAGCACGCAGTGTAGAACTAGTGTACAAACAATAGGAGGCTGGAATGATCGGTTCGTATAAAGTTAATTTATAAGTTGAAAGTATTTAAGCTACCCTTTTAACTCTTTAAAAATATATAAGATGTTAGAATAACCATAGATTGTATACACCCTTACACATTAAGCCTTATTAGAGGTTATACGTACTTCACTAACAGTTTAGCACATAGGGGGTAGGTTCTTGTCAGCGCTGTAAGGTTAGGAAATAAGTACCTCTATCATAATCACTAGCACCTAGAAACTCACTGAGCTAGCTAGTCATTTTGGAAATAGTGATAAAGTCGGGACCGTGCACTTACCCGCCATATCCAGCCATTCTCCTAGCACATTACGAACGGGAAGGTGCCCCCACTATTTGTAACCACGTGATAGCCCCACCATAATCGGCGTCAGCACTGGCGATCACGTGAGTACCTTTACCTCTATTTGCTGTTCTGTGCCTCTATTTTAGTTCGCCTCTGCGTTTGAAAACTTTAGCGCGAATGCTACATTCTGCTTTCTGCTAGCAAATTTGGTACTCGTGAGATCGAAATGAATCATTTCGAAGTAATAAGTCAATTTGCTACCACCGAAGGAGCAGTGGCATTTCCTCGGGCTAATAGAATATTGGCCCGAGATCCGCCGCGATGCTCTGTAGTTGGTTGCGCTAGAGATATGACGGAGGTTCACGTGCGGATGCCCAGGATGGAGTGATGTGGCGGTGTCCCAGCCACAAAGGGTACAAAAAATCGATTAGAAGTGGTTCTTTATTAGACCACCAGAACATCAGTATGAACATATTCTGTCTTCTGATGTACTGCTGGGCATACTCGATTCCAGTCGGAATTGCAGAGGAGTGGGCCAAAGTATCAAATAAAACAGCGATACAATATTATCATTATTTCTGGGATATTTGCTCTAGGTGGCTGCTCGCAAATCCATTTATGCTTGGCGGACCTGGCACTGTCATTCAGGTAGACGAAAGCTTAATGGCCTGAAAAAAGGATGGACAAGGACAAGTTGTTCGCAAGTGATGGGTTCTTGGGATGTATGACTGTCACAGACGTGTGGGATTTCTGCAATTTGTGAATTTTCGCAATAGGCACACCATACTGCCTATAATACTCAGGCATGTTCTTCTGGGTACAGAAATACACACTGATTTTTGGTCACCCTACCTTGCACTGGCAGCTTTACCCATAATACCACCTTACACACATTTGCGAGTAAACCATAGCAGAAATTTTGTAGATCTGTGACAGGAGCACACACCAACATTGTAGAGTGCTTTTGGAAGAATGCTAAAACAAGTTCAAGGAGATGTCTGGCACCTGTGAAGGACATGTTCCGTCCTACCTGGACGAATTTATGTGGAGGCAACTCCATGGGAAGAAAACCCTGGTAGCTTTCCAAAGCATTCTGCAACAGATTTCTGCATTCTACCCATTGTAAACCTTCCCTTTTTCTTAACTATCCTTTCTTGCTCCCTTCCTTTAAAATCAAATAAACTAGCTGTGTTGTAATCCTGAAAATCATTATATATTATAGCTGCTTTATCCTAAAATTCATTCATTTAATATTCCTTGATTTGTACAGAGTGAAAAAAAAAGCAATACAAAATATTGAAATGCACATTGCCATTGTTGTAACTAAATGGTACATAAATAAATTGACCACTTGAACAACCCCACCCAGTTCCATCTCCGCCACAATGTCTTAACAACATGGACTCCCTGGCCACTGACTTCAGTGCTGGAGGAACCATGTTGTGTGGAGGGGAATGGGGAAACTTGTGGATATGGCAGGTAAGCGCAGGGTCCTGACTTTATCACTATTACCGCCATTTTTATGTAGTTATGTTTAGTTATGAACTCCGGTATTCACCATTGGTAAATATTCTGTTTTGTGTTCATTGTAGGCAAGGCTTTTACAATGCATGGGATAAAGGACGACAGAGAAGACAGCGATGGAGAGGAAATGGAGCATGAGTCCGGAGAATCGGATAAATCCAGTTCAAGCTGCGATAGCAGTGATGCAGGATCTGATTCGGATGACAGCTCAGGTAACTCCTGCCATTTAAAGCAATTAATGTTAACACCAATTTCCTTTTGTTTGTTTTATTGCTTTCTCTTTTACAGAATAAAATTAACCCTTATACAACGAATACTATTACCTAGCTTACAAAATTCTAATGAAAGAAAGTTTCCTCCATTGAAAAGAAGAAAGTTTGATCAGAACAATTATGTATTTAATGTATTTACTTGGATTATTGAAATTGGTCTAAGTTCGCTTTCCATATGATGGCATGTAATCTCAAATTTGATCTCATTCAAGTCATGTTGAAACCATTAACAAATAAGTACAACTGATTTCGGGTAAATTGTTGCTAGAGGACCCTCAATAGCGATGGAAGTGATGTCTTATATGTCCTACAGATGTCACTGTATGTCATTGTCTAGCTCTAACGTAATGCTGGCAACATATGAATAACTAATGCCACCAAAGCCGTTAAGATACTCAGCCTCAAGGTGTATCCAAGGGATTGAGGGCCCTCAGCCTTGAAGCTTAGCCGAGGGATCTGCGCATCTAAAACTTGAATGATTCACGTTTGCAGAAATTCCTTACTTCGCAGATTCCACTTCTTATTTAGGTTGGCACTTCCCATTCAGCATCTGTTTTAGCGGGAAGATGGCTACGTTTGTTGTGTTCATATCGCAATTTTCCTATAAAAGTAAAACACCTAAAACGGGAGGGTAGGTGGGCACCAGTATTGGTGAGATCACATCTACTTTTACATTCACTCCTAAGGTAATTCATTCCATTATTTCTTGCTTCCTTCGGCATTTTCTATGAGGGCCCTTTAAGAACAAAATAACCCTGATTTCTCTCTTTGGACAATACTCAGTAGAGCATCAGATTCCCATTATTTTTTGTGTTTTAAAATTATGTAATATGTGGCTTGCTGTAATTACTTAAAGTATTACAGTAAAACTGATGAGAGATAGTGGAATCCAAATGGATCTGTTTCTTTTCTCTATTACATGTAAATGCAGAGTGTACTTAACAGAAGCATTTAAAACTTATTTCAATATAAACATAAATATTCTGATTCTTCTAGTTTAACTATTTTATTGAGAAGGGAGGATTTATTCATTTGTATGGAACCCCTTAACTTCTATGGTTATATCAGGGGATTTGGATTTGAGAAACAAGTATTGGTAACGTGTTAAACTAGGCTATTATTGAGTTTTATTCATTTTGCATTGAAACACACATTCATTCCCTAAAACATTTTACACTTCCAGACTCTTTGGAAGGTAGAGAATGGTTCCAATTAAAGGTAAGTTGGCCATAATTGAATCCAGGACTACTAGACTGAGAAGCCAGTATACTGACCATTTGACTGCCGAGGCAATCTTTTCCAGTTTTTATTGTACTAGTTAACTGACTTTCTAGCTTAAATATCTCACAGATACGAACGAAAGAGGAATAGCACACAGTGTGCATATTAAATATAACACAGGTGTTAATCATCTCTAAAGAAAACTGTTGAAGACTTGCCTGAACGCACATTTCAAGGCATGAAATTGTTAGCATATCTTGGCGCAACATTCACAAACATAATTGGAGACTGTGTGATAGAACTTAATTTTATACAGCTTCTAGTGAAAACCATTATTGGTGGAACATGTAACCAGGTGTCTCAACATGTAGCCTCCTCCCTACCATTCTTTGTAGCTCCTTGCATTTCTGTAAAAGTCACCCGATATGTCCCTCTTCTTTGCTTGTAGTACTCTCTTCACAAATTGCACTTAGATGGTAACAGCAATTGAGTTCAAAGTTCTTGTGTAAAACATTTCACGGTTAACTTGTATACAAGCCTTGATAGCATATATTTTTTAAACATGTAGTATCTTTTTCAAAAAGATTTGTTTAAGTTTTTCAGTTGCTCTAGGTGTTTCAGTTTTAAACGTAGCCAAACATTTTCCAAACCGTATATGTAACAGGTGAAATCTTCACCTTGAATAGCTGTAAGGTTGTTGTGATAGACAATTTATTCAGATTCTTAACTCACTCGCGTCTTATTTAAATGCCTGCTCAACTAACCAAGAAATCAGATTTAAATTCCTGAACACTGAGGGTGGTAACACTTAATGCTCAAAAAATCATTTAAAATCAACCAATAAGAGTCTTTAGCTGAAAATTTTGTGTGCACAGTATTAAAAGCATACACTCACCAGTACTGTTGTTGTGTGTGATGGACCTCATAACAATTCTCTAAATCAGAGGTGGCGAAAACGTGACTTGCAGGCGCCATTCCCTCTCTACAACCGTCCCTTTGTTTTTCACATGCTGCTGAGTGATGCAGTGTGTGTTGCATATTTGGTAACTCGCGGAAGGAAGTCATTTTCGCCACCCTTGCTCTAAATGAAGAGCCACATCATTGTTTTTACTTACAATTGGGGTTCAAGGCATTGGTTTTTGCTCCAGTATAATTGAATACATGAATTTTGCACTTGAGACATCAAAATAACAATACAGGCCCTTCTGCTGTAGTGTTAGACCATTTTTCTGTTTGATTGTTCAACTATCTTGTTGTGTAAGTCATGCATCTGTCATGCATGCTTGTTCAGTAAGGCTTTACAAACACCACTATTTGCAGTAAAAGGATAAAGAACTGACAATATCCCTGTTCATTGGTTTCTTAATTATATTCCTTGCTGCTTTTTGCACTAGATTCAATATCACTGTCACTAGAACTTTCTTCAGTCTGTTTCATATTCAGCAAAATCACCACTTTCACTATCACTCTCTAATACACTTTGTATCAGTTTTCTTAAACCCTCATCATCCACACAGATTCTTTTCACAGCCATGATGGCTACTGCTGCGAGTGCAGGGAGAACAAAATTATTTTTCCTTGGTTGAGTTACAGTTGGTGAGGTCATACTGCACTCATACAAACATCACACGCCAGCATTTCATTTGAAACATATACAAATGACATCTGTGAGAAGGAATCTAAACTACATGTAGTTATGTAAAGCAATGCAGCATTGGAAGCTGAGCTCATCATATGATTCATATGCCAAAAAAGTGCATGCGAGCCCTGGTCAGCAAATGATGCGAATGGGTTAATGTCATTTATGGCTTTACTTGCGTTGATTCTGTCATTTGTGTGAATAGAGAAGACATTTCCAGAGTTTGTAACATGATGTCCAGATACTTGAAGCATGATACATTCTTCAGAGGTCTTTCCTGCATGTACAACACTGATGGTTTTCCACCCTTTCCAAATGTCATTTAGACCGTCTTGATTTCTTGTAGATGAAGTTTTATCTTCTGTCCATTTCACCTAAGTCAAAGGTAGCAGATGTCATATAACTTGCCCCTTCCCTCCTGGGGTTGTTAGGGTTGCCTTGATGTCTTCTTGGAAACATACAATTGACTGCATTGTCCGTCTACCTTTCCTGAATCCAAATTGTGCTTCTGGTAGCTTGGAATCGACTTCACTGAGCAGGCATTGACACGCGAGCCTTGTTAGTCTTGAGCAGATAGATATTGGCTGCAGTCTTGACTATATGAGGGTGGATTGATAAGTCCATGACTTTGATGAGAGATAGCGTTCTAATCGCAGGTTCTTGTTTGCACCCAAGTTTTACATCTACTCTCGGTATAATTGCAGAAATTAATCATCATTTGTTTCTTAGAACATTGTTGAGAGTGTCTAAATTAAGCAGTTGTGTATTGCTTCGTAGAAAATGGAGAAACGTGGATTTCGTGTTCTGATAAAGCACTACTTTTTACGTGGTAAGATGGTGAAGGAAACAAAGAAAAGTGTCTGTTCCATCACATGGCAGGGTTCACAAGTGGTTCACAGAATTTCGATGTGACCATTCGAGCACAAGAGATGCTATGCACACAGGAGGCCGGTTGAGGTCTCAACAGAAGAAATGGTAACAAAGTTCACGATATTGTGTTGGAAGACCACCGAGTGAAAATCCATGAGATGATACATCTCGAGTGAACGGGTGTATAACATTCTGCATGAATTTTTGGGTATGAGAGAGCTGTCAGCAAGATAGGTGCCACGACTGCTCACAGTTGAGAACAAGCGAAATCATGTGACCATTAGACAGGGATGTTTGAACATGTTCTAGCGCAACCCAAATGTGTTTTTGCGGCATTATATCACGGTTGATGAAACTGGGATTCATTACTATCAACCTGAAACCAAATAACAATTAAAGCAGTGGATTTCCTTCGGCAATCCTGCTCCAAAGAAAGCAAAAACCATTCTGTCGGCAGGAAAAATGGCAGCTGTCTTTTGGGATTCACAAGGGTGATAGATGAATATTTGATTAATTTTGAAGATTTAAAAGCTAGTAACAGTGATGTGTCATAATTTAAAATAAAGAGAGTTGAGGGTTGTTACACTACATCACTATAATATTCTTACTTGAACACGTTTTGGGAGACAGCTGGTTCCCATCGTCAGCATGTTCTCAACTGATATTGCCGGTCATCGTCTGGGGGATGTGTGTGGCTAGTGGTGTTCTCTGGTGCTGGGCTGATGAACCTCCAAAGGCTGCTGGGTGGCGGCAGTTCGAAATTCATTAGGTGATTCCTGTGTTTGACAATATGTATTTTTTCCCAGATGTCCAATTCATTGCTGCTGTTGATCGGTTTTAAGAGTTTTATGTTCGGAGTGATATCATGGAAAAGGGTAAAACGATCACAGGTTCATATTATGCCGCAATGCTGGATCAGTTTCACAAGGAATTGTTTAAAAAAACGACCCCATTTGGTGAAGAAAAACGTTCTCTTTCACCAGGACAATGCACCCGCACACAAGTCAGCCATTGTCATCGCAAAATTTGTAGAAGTGGGCTATGAACTGCAGTATTCTCCAGATTTGGCTCCGAGCAACTTCTTTCTCTTCACAAACATGAAAAATTGGCTTGCTGGGAAGAAATCCATGTCCAATGAACACTCATGGCAGAAACAAACTCATATTTTGCAGAATTCGAAAAATCATATTTTTTTGAAGGGTTAAACAAATTGAGAAACGTTGGACATGTATTAAATTGAAAGGAGACTATGTTGGGAAATAAAATTGATTTTTTGAAAAAAATTGTTATTTTCTTTAAAAATTCACTGGCTTATCAATCCGCCCTCGTACAATACACTCATATTTTTAGTTGGCTTAATCTTTAGTTGTTGAAGTTATTTAACAGTAGATATTACTAACACTTAAGTCCTTGACAAAAGAAATGACTAGGGTTTGATAGATTTTTTAAAGCTGATTATAGAGTTACCAGTTTTGTTTGCCAGAAAACTTTATTTTCGCCAAAAAAATTAATTTGTTGGGGGATGGTAATGTATATGGACTTAGTGTCACTGCAGTCCACTTTAACATGATGACTTATGCATGTTCCAACTCATTTTACAGCTAAAACATGCTGTTAATTGTCAATAAAATCTTTAAATCCTTTTGTACCATGTGAATGAGCTGTCCATGGGTTTCTTTTTTTAAATTGTGTAATTTGTTAACCATCATATATGCCTGGGTTTATCTTTGTGGCCTGCTTTATTGTTCATTTGTATAAGTGTTTCAAAATTCAATAAGCGACACTCAACTGAGTGAGATGTCTCAGTGGTAATGTGCAAGGCTTGCATTTGGCAGGTCCTGGGTTTGATTTCTGGTCATAGGTCAGACGATGTTGGAACTTGATAATTTTTTTCAAAGTTTTTAATTCAGTGTGGTGGTGAACACTTTAATTAAATATACCTCTTCTTCTATGTTGGCTGTCTTTCCAAAAAATCTTTCCATAGCGAATTTGAATATTTTCCTATTTCTTATTTATGTCTTATTACCTATAGTCATTATTGTTCAAATTCATATAAAACTCAACCCTTTAAAATCAGTTTTCTTTTGTATTGTATTGCATGTAGTTCAATGTTGAAATTCAAACAGACAATGTTTGAATTGTCTGCTAGTCTGTCCTTTGTTTCTGCTAGTGATGAGATAACGTCTGTTGTAGTCTTATAGTAGTAATTTTCCAGCAGAAGAGTTGCTTTATTGATTGTAAACGTGAAGCAAGAAGGTTGTTAACCTAAAATGGGTAATCCAGGCTGAAAACTTTGCCCAGTACGGGGAGAATTTAAATACTTCCACTTCAAGTTAAAAGGCCTAAAAGCTAAATGCAAATCATGAGATTAAGAAATTCAGGAATTAGTTGTTAGAACAAAGTTACATATTCAAAAATATAACGGACAAACACATAATCAAGAAAAGATGAGTATACTGCAACATCTGAAAATGAAAATAAAACTTCAGACACAGAGATTTCAACACCAAAACAAAAGAGATCATTTGTTATGACTCAGTGTCCTTCATCTCTAAAAATTAAGCAAAGTCAACTTAGTTCCTTTGTCATTCTGAATAAGTAAAAAACAGAAAGAGGACTTATATAAACAGTTTGGAAAATTCTGTTATGCTACAAACAATTCTGTCTGCTGCATTAATCATTCAGAATTCAGAAGACCTGTAAGTATGCTCCAACCTAGCTATATCCTCCATATCTGCTGCACCCCTTGAGGAAATTTATCAAAGCAAGAGAGATGTTTTAAAATAGAGAGTTGAGGGTTGTTACACTACATCACTATGATATTCTTACTTGAACGCGTTTCGGGAGACGGCTTGTTCCCATCGTCAGCATTTTCTCTCAACTGATTTTTGCCGGTCATCGTCTGGGGGATGTGTGTGATTTGTGGTGTTCTCTGGTGCTGGGCTGATGAACCTCCAAAGGCTGTTGGGTGGCGGCAGTTCAACCTTACCTAGACATCAGGATCACCAGAAATAATGCACACAACAAACTAACGTTCGGCATTTACAGAAAACCAACGCACACAGAAAACTATATTAAAAACAATAGCTACAATTTTACAAGCCACAAACATGCAATTTTAAATAGTATTACAAACAGGTTAGTACATATACCAATGGAGAACGAGGAATACCAGAAAGAATACCAACACATTATCAACATAGCCACTATGAATGGATACCAGAAAAAAACAATAGATAAGAAGATAAAAAGGTTTGAAAGACAGAAATACATCCAACAAATGACTACGTTACTCAGACAACAAAAACCACAAGCATATAGAGAATTCACTTATCACCCTTGGACACATCATAAATTTCAAAGGATTTTCAAAAAAATACAACACAGAATAACCACAATATACAGAAACTACTATGCAACAGAACAAAAGATCCTATCCCCAACAATAAATCAGCTGGTATATATCAAATTGATTGTAATGAATGTAACCTGGTATACATAGGAAGAACCAAAAGAAATCTTGAAATAAGACTTAAAGAGCATATGAGATGCATTTACCAAAAGCAGCAAGATAAATCAGCAGTAGCACATCATTTCTGGTCTTCAAACCATGATATCACTCCAAACATAAAACTCTTAAAACCGATCAACAACAGCAATGAATTGGACATCTGGGAAAAAATACATATTGTCAAACACAGGAATCACCTAATGAATTTTGAACTGCCGCCACCCAACAGCCTTTGGAGGTTCATCAGCCCAGCACCAGAGAACACCACAAACCACACACATCCCCCAGACGATGACCGGCAAAAATCAGTTGAGAGAAAATGCTGACGATGGGAACAAGCCGTCTCCCGAAATGCGTTCAAGTAAGAATATCATAGTGACGTAGTGTAACAACCCTCAACTCTCTATTTTAAATTATTACACATCACGGTTACCAGCTTCTAAATCTTCAAAATTAGTCAAGAGAGATGTGTTTAAAAAGATTTATTTGAGAATACAATTTGTATGAGGTTAGCTGCGTGGTCAAATTTGCATGATGAGCCTATTGTGTGCTTTGCAGTGACCATTAGGAGAGCGAATTAAAATGTAATGTGAGAAGCTTTGCTACAGACAGTGCTAGCACAATGAGGAGTGCTCTCAAAAAAGGGAAGATATTGATGTAGTTACATATGACTGCTCTGTTCGTATTTTGAATCTTCTATCAGTATCTTACTGAAGACATGGACATAGAGGAACATGTAGTAGAAATTGTGAAATACCTCCACAGTAATCATTTTGTCAGAGCAAATTTTAGGAGTGAAGGAGGGCAGTCATTAATACTGCCTTGAATCCTATGTTAAAATCTGATGCTACTTATGAAGATTTGTGAAGAAGCTTCAAGATTCCATTAAGAGAAAGATTAGTGACCTTCAAATCAAGCAGAATGCTAAAGACTTTTTAAACATGTTATACCAATAACTAATTTCTTGATCTAACCCAGAGAAATGTTTGTACCATTGAAGAAGCAGTGAAGGTCTGTAAACAAACTAAAGAATGACTTGGAGAAATTACAAGCATTAAAGAAATCTGGAACTACTGACAAAAATTAAGACATTTGAAAAATCTTAATCTGGTATTGGCTGCACCATATTTTCTGGCTTCATTGTTCATCTAGTATTAAACAACTCACAATATTCCTCACAAACGAATTAGGAGTCAACTGTATACTCATTCTTGCTTCATTTACCAAATTAACTTAGGAGATGCTTCCCAAACCAATTGTCTGCATTGTCAGTTACTTATTGACTGTGTGGGACTTCCAGAAAAGTCCCTCTTGTAGTTGGAGGTCTGGTGGGTTTTTTGATGAACTTGAAGAGGGCGTTGGTATCTTCAGGAATTTCAAAGTTCATAAGTGTGGTTCATGTTTCTAAATGTATTATTTTTTCCCAGATGTCCAGTTTGGCTTTTGGACAGGTTTCAGTAATTTAATTATATGCTTGATGTCATGGTTATTGTCCCATAAATGTCTGCCGCTACAGATTGATCTATCTGTTTGTATTTTATGTTTGTCCTGTGTGCTTTGAAGCAGGTGACTAGATTTCTGTTTGTATTTCAACATATGATTTATTGCAGTCGGAACAGAGTATGTGGTAGATCCCTATTTTTTCTCCCTGGTGGTTTGCGGTGTGTTTTCATTGATTCTATAAGCTTTCTGATGCTGTAATTGTTATAAGATAATGTTGAAATTATTATATATCTTTGAAATTTCTGAAACGCTCCCAGGTGGTACTGAGAGAGCCAAGGAACTAAGAACCGGCTGCTCTGTGTTTTTTTACTGGGCATGTAGACACATGATTCTACACTGCAGCTGCAATCGTGACGCTACTCATGCGGCTTTGCTCTGCTCTGGCTCTGAAGTGCTGAGTTTACAGTGAATTGGTGTAGTTCAGTTATTATGAGTATGAGGACTATTGTTTTTCAACCTCCGATGGGGCATAATAGAAAGACAAATGTGAATCACAAAACGATTTTATTACCAGGAGTCAAGTGCAGTCATAGTTACTTTTCCATATAGACACCGTTAAAATTAAGACATTTGTCATATCCAAGTTGAGCTTTCCAACCCTCTTCATAGATGTTTGCCGTCAGCGTATTGAGATAGGTATTTATGACGTCTTGAAGTTCTTGGTTAATGAGAAAGCACTGTCCTCCTAGACCTTTCTTCAGCTTCGGAAATAGATGAAAACTTCTTGGCACTAGATCTGGACTGTATGCTGGATGATTGAACACTTCCCAATGAAACTGAGTAAGCAGCTGATGGGTTACTGCAGCAGTATGCAGTTTTGCAGTCATGAATCAAAACAGTTACAGTCGACAGCATACCTCTTCTTTTGTTTTGAATGGCTTTCCGCAGGCGACATAATTTCCGACAGTACACATTTGCAGTGATTGTAGTCTTTGGCTCCATAAACTCCACAAGCAACACACCTTTCTGACCCCAGAAAACGTAGCCATGGTCTTGTTGCTGAAAGTTTGTTTGAGTGTTTTGTGTTTTTTTTCTTCGGGGAGTGTGTGTGTGCATCCATTGTTTGGAAACTCTTCCCCATCATCAGTATAATGTGTGAGAAAGGATAAGGTTGATACCATGCACCGTGCTTTGTAGTCCTCAGACAGCTTTTGGGAACCTAGCATGCACAAAGTTTTTGATAACCTAGGTGTTTTGCAACATTCGTGCATTGAAATGTCTGGAAAATCCACAGACAGCGCACTGCTGGTAAATCTCCTTCTCTCTCAAACCACTTGTTCAACTCACTGAACAAGGTCTTCATTAGCAGGAGACTTGCATTCTTGTCCACCTTCATCATGAACATCAGTTTGGCCTTCTTTTTAAATTTGGTAAACCATTCATGCTCAACACCCTCACTCATACTGTTTGCACAATAAACATGGCTCATTTTGTGATGAGTTTCTGCAGCACTATTCCCTTCTGCCTGTAGAAAACAAATGACATTTTGCAACTCACTCTTGGCGGGAGAATCAATGATACTGGCCATGTTGAAGTGCCTGTAGCTAGGCTCCAACTGAAGTACTGAACTTGGTCTTAGCTGACATTATGGTGGGGTAGTTGCACAGTAGCACAATATACAGATCCGCCTCCTTATGCTTGTCTGGTCACATAACAGAGCAATCGGAGGTTGAAAAAAAATAATCCTTGTATTTATTATTTTGTCCCATATTTAGTCAAAAAGTATATTATGGCTCAGTGTATGTTTTCTACTGCGCAGCATGTATTTATTCATGATTCGTATGTGTTAACTCAGTCAGCTCGTCAAGTGAAAGTATGATTTGCAGAAAGATTTTCAGGTGTAAAAGTTACAGGCTGTACACAATCCATACCCTTTATAATAAATTTCAGGCAAGAGGAAGTGTTCAGTCTTAGAAATCTAAAAGACAGCATAGGGTTCTTAGTGTAGAAACATTATATGACATTGGTCATCATTTGGAGACTTTCCCCCAAAAATCGCTTAGGTATCTTTCACAACTGGCAAGCATTTCGTATGGCTCTGTGCAAAGAGCTACTAAATTGAAGTTAAAACATATAAAATAACTGTGGCACATGTCTTCAACTAGGTAATCCTGTAATTAGGCGCACATTTTGTGTACACAATAGTGTATACAACGGCAAAACATACCCATATTTAATATTTTTCTCGGGCGAGGCTTGATTCCACCTTCATGGATATGTGTGTATACAAAGTAATTGTCAATGTAGCTCTGACAAGCCTAATATTGTTTATGAAGTACTCCTCCATGATGAAGCAATTGGTGTATTGTGTGCCATGAGCGGAGAAAAAGTTATAGGTTCAATTTTTTTTTAGTCAACATTTGACAGCCCTACA
Source organism: Deroplatys truncata (assembly GCA_030765065.1). NCBI lineage: Eukaryota > Metazoa > Arthropoda > Insecta > Mantodea > Mantidae > Deroplatys > Deroplatys truncata. The sequence continues at coordinate 140,336,814 of CM060986.1, forward strand.
TATGTGAATACAATTTTGCCCCATTTTTTTTTTAGAATTAACAGACAGGGAGCGTGATTTTGCCTTTTTTAAACAAGACACTGCCACAGTTTATACAACCAATATTTCAGTGAGAACAATTGAAAGTGTGTTTGACGACAGAATTATTAGTAGAGATTGTGGCCCCCTCGGTCCCTCGATCTAACCCCTGTGATTTCTACTGTGTGGTAAATTAAAACATAATGCGTACAAGACAAGCCCACATACCCTGGAAGAATTAAAACAAAATATCCGCCAGGAAATTACTAGCATTTAGCAATATGAACTACAGCAAGTGATGGATAATTTCCTAAAGAGGTGCCAAAAATGCATGGACAATGGCGGTGACCAGTTTCAGCATCTCCTTTCATAAATTTGGTAAGTAAAGCCTTTAAAAGTAGTTTTAAAAATGTATGGTTGCATTCGTGTCATTTTATGATAGTTGCAGACAGCAACGAGCGCTGATAACACGAACAGGAAATACACCGTGCAGCCGGTTTTTAAGTCATTGACTCTCCTGGTATGTAATTTTCTGAAATACTTGTTTTCTGCTTTGGAAGATGAGGTTGGGGTTTGCTTTATGTGTTGTTGTTAAAAAAAAATTGTAAAGCATTTTGGATTCACAGTGATTGGATTCATGTAGGAATATCTCCCAACTTATAATAGAGATATGTGATTTTAGTGGTAATGATTGGTGCTCTTCACTATCTTTTTTAATGTATAAAATTGCAGAAAATAAGTTCACATTTTTATGAAAATAATAGCAATTGTTTTATAAAAACATCCCTTTTACAGCAGATATAATCCCACTTTAGCAGACCTCAAAATCTAGCTTGTGATGTTATTTGATTTAGAAGGAGGGATATTTATTATGTACCAAGGGCATAGAATGTTTATACCTGTGACTTACACATAAGAAAGTATGTTGCATAAGTTAAAAATGTAAAGCTGCACCCTTAGTAGGTATATGTTTTTATGGTTTACTGATTTATTATTGAAATAATACTTTCAGAGACAGGCTGTAAATTAAAAACTTGAATTATCTTCTTCTGTTTCAAATAAGAGGTTAGAAATTACATTGAAGCAGTATCTAGAATAGCACATACAGGCATTAGAAATCCTTAAAATTTACAAGGATGTTAGTGATTCTGTAATGTAACTTGTATCGAAGCAGGAATTATATAATGATGAATAATAAGTAAAAAATCAAATACCTTTTTAAAATTTACATTTATAAGCAGGTAATGTGATCAGCTGTCCCTGTGGCATCATGATCAGGGCTTCTGGCTTGCATGCAAAGGTTCTAGGTACAATTTTTGGCAACAGATTTTTCAAGAATGAAAAAGGTTCTGTCCTGGGTTTGAGAAAACTATAAATGTAAAATATCATGCCTTTAAAACAAAGCAATTTTTAATAGTTCTTTTTGTTTCAGAAATGGATGAGGAAGAATGTGAAAGGCGAAGAACAGAATGCATGGAAAATTTGGTTGATTTGGAGCGACAGTTTACACTGCTACGTGAACAGTGAGTTATATGTTTATATTTCCTTTTGTTAGATGAATTGTTGATTGAATGATTAATCCCTAACAATTGCTGCCCTAAAATCTTTTATATTTTAATAACTTATAAGCCACCATACTTAAAAATATTGTTAGTAGGGACAGGAGTTTTTGCAAACTTAAAAGTGATACAAAGACAGATACATGTAGACTTTAGTACATCACATCATTTTGAGAAGAAATGCCATATCAGCAGTATAAAGGCTTACAGAATGCACTATTCAAAGTATTAAATATCATATTCTCACTTATTGTCAATGCACTTAGTTAATTTATGTGTTTGAAGTAAATTTTCCCATCCTTTACCTTTCTACATCTTTTATGTTCTATACAACTATCACTATCAGATCTGCTCAGGAGATGAAGTTGCAGTTACAGTGCCTGAATGTAATACTAGGCTTCGGACACGGTTGCTGTTTCATTGCACTTTCACTGGAAAACAGTTACGTGCACACAGGGTTTCACTGAGACCTCCCCCTCCTCAAGCACTGTCAGTCATTCACTCTAAGCAAGCGATCAGTACATATACAGCCTGTTCTGAAGTTACGAAGTCCGGCTGTTGTTAGCTGACAAAACATGCCGAAAACAACCAGTAAGAAGAGTATCTTACTTGTAAATGAATATAGACATGAGTATTTTGATGTAAGAGGAGAAAATATGTTTAGAAAAGTATGCCACATTGAAATCAAAAGAGAGAGAAGGTCTTTTTTTTATTGCAAGACACTGTAAATCTAAAAAACACTCACAAAATATGACGTTGCTTCCTAGAAATGAGGGGGATGACATATTATTCACATCAGAAACCATGAACTCATATAGCCAAACTGAATTTTATAGGGACATGATGGTAAGCACAAACATCCCATTTAATAAGCTGCAAAATCCTGCTTTTAAAAAGTTTCTGGAGAAATATACAGCTATGAAAGTTCCTTGTGAGTCCACTTTACGCAAATATTATTTGTCTCCTTGTTATGATTGTACTCTGAATAACATAGACGTTCTGTGGGATTCTCAATGCTGAAAATACATGTGTTTCTCAGATGTGTGTGACGTTCGTCAATTTCGTTTAGTACCAGTCATGTCATGTGATGTGGAACAGAGTTTTTTAAGATATAAACTTTGTTTGAGTTATAATAGAAGACGTTTTGCTTTTGATACATTCGGAAAATATATTGTAATCCATTGCAGTAGTTGTCTATGCATATAAATCATATCTGAAACTGATTATTTCATCTGCCACAGATTAGATTTATTATTTTGCTCAGTTATTTATACTTTGTAATAAAAGCTTATGTTACTACAGAACTGTATTTACTTCTCTGACCACATATAGGTATACAGCACTCAGCACAGACAAACTCAGTCGTGCTCAAGATACTGCCCCTCTCCTCTTCGCTCGCTTGTAAACTAAGTACCAATATAACAGAAGCTAACTTAGCCTAAACTCATGTCCAAAGCCTAGTAATGACCATGCAAAGTCTTAAATATCATATTTTCACTTATTGTCAATTGACTTAGTTAATTTGTGTGTTTGAAGTAAATTTTCCCATCCTTTACCTCTTTACATCTTCTATTTTCTACAACAATCACTATTAGGTTTGCCGAGGTGATGTGATTGCAGTTACAGTGCCTGAATGTAATGAAACATTTGAGCTTGACAGGTGTATAAACTTTAAAACTTGAACATTACTAAGATAATTGTTACATCTCCACCAACTGCATATTTCTGGTCATGAAAAGAGATTATCTTCTGGCAGAGGGAAGTGTCATTCATACCAAGGACTTCTGCTTAATTGCACATTTAAGCCTTTGTAAATGAATTGATATGAAGTATTTAAGGGATGTGTTCGTAATAGCAAAACATTAAAACATGTCCATATGGATATAGTCTGGAAAATAATTAGTTTTGGAGTTAGAGGGCTTCATAATTAATGCTGCATATTATGCATTTAAGAATGTGTTTACCACATTACTGTATTGCTTCCATACAGAGGATACATTAAAAATTTGCTGTGTTACATTCACATAGCTTTCCGTACCCTCTATCATTTATTAGTGAGTATACAGACTATTCTTACAAAAGCGTATTTTTCTATCTACTTCATTTTAATCACGATAAACCTTTACAGAAATAGCTATATTACACATTTTGTGTAAAGATACAAAGGGAACAGCAATAGTCAAATGTTTAAGAACTGGATGCTATATGCTGGCATTAAAATTCAACACTGTTTCCATGTAATCGGGACAAACAACTGAATATGACATGATTTTAAAAGAATGATAAAGTATTAAACCATTCAAGCCATTAATAAGGAATATCTCCAAAATGGCTTACTTAACATACAATTTATTTCAAATAAATTTTGTGTTTTAAAGATATTTACATTTTTGTGTAATAAGTTTTCATCTGTACTTAATGTATACCAGTTATATGAGATTATACAAAATTAATTCCAAATAAAGAGGACTCCATGGGCTATTTCCAGAAAATTCAAGATATACCTTTTATTGGTCATTTAAATATTTTTAATATATGTATCAATCTTTGTTTGAAACATTTTTGTGAAAATAAGAAAAAAATCAAACATTTTTCCATGTAAAGTGTAGTTCGGGGTGTGGGGAGTTTCTTGAGAAACTTTGTTTCTGTGGAAGATGCTGAACTTAAATATGAAGTTTGGAATTTATCAAACTTTTCATTTTTGGGTTACGCTATTCACAAGTACAGCATGTGCACACGTGCGCGCGCGCACACACACACACACACACGCACGCACGCACACACACTCAGACACATGGACTTTTTCTAAAAATGCTTTTTTGGGGGGGGGATTCAGGAGGTCTCATATTATGTATTTCTGGTGAAATCTCTGTATCAAATTTTTGGGTAGAATGCAATACCTTCTCTGCTTACTATGTAGCTATGTGGTAGAAAAAGTAAAAATATATGGCTGTAAAAACTGCTTGATATGGTTTTCTGCTTTTAGTGCATCGCCTGAGCCTGGGTTCCATGTTTTGGTATCCTCGTTTGAAAACTGCTGGTATGTTTCCTATATTTTCAAATCCATTTGGATGCACTCTGTATAAACTGCATTTAGTAAATGGCATCATTAAATCAAATAAAACAAATTGCATCATCAAATGAAATGATGCAATTCATTTCTGAGAGAATGTAGATAAATAAATGTCTTCAGTTAGTTTCAGAGATAAAAAATAGGAACCAATAAAATGACCATTAATGATTCCAGTCTAAGACTGTTCTGCCTTCTTTGTGGATTTCATGGACCCAGATGCAATTGTTTTATGGTAATTGAATATCTCATCACATGTAAACCCATTTTATTTGAGGACAAGGTAATTGCTAAGAAATGCATGAACACAGCAGATTACTGTAATATGCATTGGCAGAAAGTTCTAATTGGTTGAAAATAGGAATGTTTTAGCCTTTGCACTAGTAGAAGGTGATAAGAATACACGTTTTTCATGCAGAATATTCCAGATAGCCATGTAACCAACTTCTTCGCTTAACATATTTATTTTTAATTATAACATTAGCAAGAATGCAGAGTGAAGTAATTTCTGAGGCTGCTACCTCCATCCTTGGTGGAGATTTACTGGCAAACTTAGCAGTGGCCTTTACTGTGGTTGACTCAGGAGAATGGCTTTGTCCTTGAACTGCAAGCGTGCAGTGGACTAGGGAGTATCTTGCCTATGATGCAAATAGTGTAACACCAGCAGTTCAAAAGTATCATCAACAAGAGCAGCTTCGCTTATGTATGGTCATAATTATATTGTTTTTACATGTATGCAGGTTTTACAGCTGTACTTATTGAAAGTATGATCATAATTGTTTTGTTTGATACGGTAATCTAAGTATTATGGATGCTACTTTGCATATTATTATTATAATAAGATAAGTACCTTTGAAACAGGGTGTAAAACAATAGAATGAGAGGGAAGAACAATACAACACTGGCTCAAGTTCGCTTACATCAACCACAAGGTCATAGCTAAACTCCTGAGTCACAGTAGATGCCTCTTGGGGGAGTAGATGAATTTGGGGATGAAATCATCTGCATGCGATATATAAAAATGTATGTATTACTTTTTTGTTTTTTCAGATTAATAAACACACTTAAGCTTTTTATTCAATTAGATTATGGACTCATTACATTTATTTTTGCACCATCTGATGGTGTTTTGTTGGCCTTTCAAAGAAATTAAATTAAATAGAGTTTTGTTTATGGACGCTCTTTAACTGCTGTGGTCCTTAGCATCCCATTCTACTTTGGGCATGAAAGACCGATAATTTTGTTGAGAGGCCTCTTTATCAGGCTTGAGGTTCTTTTACGTGCCGTAAATCTACGACATGGGACCTCTGGCTTTACTTTTGTTCAGAAGGAAGCCATGCTAAGGATTTTTATGTCCAATAAAATCCATCACCCTCCACCGGGTCTGAACCTGCGACCTTGGGAACTAGAGTTTCAAAGAACTTGTTCCTCATACTGACAGCTTTGTACATTATGTTGGATCAAAAGCTTGCTCTCAAGTGAAAGCTTCTCTTTCTCTGGTATTGGTGCAGAAGATAACTGCTTGTTGGGATGACTTCTAAAGTTCACGGCCTTAAATTTAGTGCGTATTTGCCATTTTGTTAATTGCATACATTTTCTTATGTTTTCTTTTATTTGCATACATCAAACAAAGTATCCGATCTACTCAAAGAATCCCTAGCCCAGGCAACTCTGCAGTTGATCACCTATAACAGTTTGCATATATTGTATGCAGGTGATGTTAAAAGTGAAGGATTCACCTGAATCTGAAAAATTAAAAAAAAAATGGTAAGGTTCAGTTACCAATGAAGAATATGTCTTCAGACTTGGAGATGTTGTCCTCCGTGGTGTAGTGGTTATCATGCTAGCCTCTAGTTCTCAAGGTTGTGCTTCAAACCCAGAGGAGGGTGATGGATTTTTTCGGGCGTAAAAATCCTTAGCATGGCTTCCTTTGGAAGGGAAGTAAAGCTGGTGGTTCTGTGCCATAGATTTACGGCATGTAAAAGAACCTCAATCCTGATAAAGAGGCCTCTGAGCAAAATTTCCGGTCTTTCATGTCCAATATAGAATGGGATGCTAAGGACCACAGCAGTTAAAGAGCGTCTATAAATAAAACAAATAAATTAAAAAAAAAACATACTTGGAGATGAAGAAATACCACAAGCTGAGCTGGGTTAACACTGAATACTAAGTTCACCTGGAAAATGCTATTGCGCCAAATAGATCAGTTAAAATATCTAATTGAAGAATTATTTCTTCTGCAATTACACTCAAGAGAATCATACATTTTTCTCTAATCAGACCACTTTGGATGTATGAATACTTAATATGGAGTTCAACATATGAAGGATTCAAATACGAGGTTGATTCAAATATAAACAGTAATTTTTTTAATGCATTTATTGATTAATCATATATCATCATGATTACTTTTTTAGTTTTTCTCTACATAGCCTCCTTCATGCTCTACACACTTTTGCCAACGATTTGGAAGAAAACCAAACAAGGTCATGTCATTAACCAGTTGCATACATGCTCCTCGACGTCTTCATTATTTTCAAATCGCTACCCTCCAGCAATTCTTTCATGGGCACAAACAAAAAATAATCAGGGAGGAACAAGTCTTGACTGTAGAGAGGGTGGTCGGAGGTTTCCCAATGCATGTCCTTCAATGTGTCCCTTGTAAAATTTCCGGTGTAAGGCTTAGCATTGTCATGCAGAAAGATGACATCTCTGATGGGTATACAATGTCTTTTGTTTTGGTAGGCATCTTTTGCTGACTTTAACTACTGGCAATAGTAAGCCACATTCACCATATGTCGATTGTGAAGAAAATCAATGAGCAAAATTCCTCTGTAGTCAGAAAACACTGTTACGAGAACTTTTCCAGCTGAGAGGCAGGTTTTGTCCTTCACTCTGCAAGCTTCATCCTTTCTGTGCCACTCATTTGCCATTTTGGATTCCGAAGTGTAATTATGGATCCATGTCTCATCTCATGTGACGATGCATCTCAGAAAATCCTGCCCTTTTTTGCCGGAATTGATTCAGAAGACACAGATGCAACCTGACCTGTTTTTGCTGTTCAGTTGACAACTTTGGAACCCATTGAGCATTAATTTTTCTAAAGTCAAGATGTTCACTGATAATGGTATGAGCACTCCCAATGCTGATACTGACTTCTGAGGCGATTTCTTTAATAGTGCACTGGTGATCACCTCCAATAAGTTCTTGAATGGCATGGCTATTGTTATCTGTGAGACTTGATCTTGGGTGTCGAGCATAACCTTCATTTTCTACAATTTCTCGGCTGCCCTTAAATTCTCTGGATTAAATAAACCTCAGTTCTGGGACAGTGTAGCATCCCCGCTGTACCTGCAAACGAGTTAAAATTTCAGGGGCTTTAACCCCTTCTTTGGTTAAAAGCTTTATAATAATGCATTGTGCAACAGATGGAGGAACCTCTTGTTCACTCATGGCTGTACTGATGCCAGAACCAGAGCAAAACAGCTAACCAAGCTTCCCCCTCCCTAACACACTGACCTTCAACCCCCCACTCCACCATCCAGCTTGGAATTGCTTGCTCAGTATACTGGCTCAATTACCACTTATATTTGAATTACCCTCATATTACCATATCAGGTTCTGCAATTAATAATAGCAGATGCTTTATGATACGTTTTCAACATGACCCTTCAGTCAGTCTTGCTACACAAACTATAAATGCATGCCTCACTCCTGCTACACTTTTGTTTACAGATCCTTCACCAATATGTTGACAGGAAATGAAAGTTAAGTTTTAGTTGAATATGTATATATTTCTTGATGAATTTTCAGGCTCTTGTTCTTATGAACTTTTTTAATATTGCTATTGGTAACACATTTCTAAAATATCCGACACAAGGTTATAAATACTCTACATATGTCTTGAGTGCTTGAATAATGTTCCATGGGAGTTGAGGTTACTCCAAAATTAGATTTTTGCCTACATCTGCCCTGGCCATGGGTTTAAATACCATCATTAATTACTGATATTAAGCATATTTTTATTTAATTTATTGTCACAAATATAAACAAATTTGTAATCCTATAAAAATGTGACCTTTTGTGAAGAAAGCAAATGTTACAAGTTTTAAAGATATTACGGGTAAATTGTCATACTTTTGCCTGCATTAGGTCTTACGCTTGCTCTAATGTAATGCTGCCAACATATGAATAATGCCACCGAAGCCGGTAAATACTCAGCCTCAAAGCGTAGCCGAGAGATTGAGGGCCCTCAGCCTCAAAGCGTAGCCGAGGGATGTTTTTAGAAGGAGTGGAGTGCAGCAAGTTGTGGCCGATAGGCTGCAACTGCGAAGCGACAACAGAGTGTAGCCGAGGGGTCTGCGCGTCTAAAACTTGAATGATTCACATTCGCAGAAACAACGGCACATCGCATATTTAGTGCATTTCACTTCTTATTTAGGTTGGCAGTACCCACTTTGCATGTGATTTATTGGAAAAATGGCTACGTATGTTGTCTTCCTCAAGCGATTTGCCTATATAAGTGAAACACCTAAAACAGGTGGGTAGGTGGGCACCAGATATTGGAGAGACCACATCATGTTCTAAACTCACTCCTAAGGTAATTTATTTCATTTTTTTTACTTCCTTATTCCTAATTTAGGTGGACAAAAGTATGACAATTTAGCCGTATATTACAAGCCTTATAAATATGTGCTAAATATCTGCACATTGATGAAGGATAAAACCCAGTGAGATAGATTCTGGCCCATAATTTATACAGGTTTTTAAATACCCTGCTCTTAAAGGTTAAATTAATTCATCATCTCCAAAACTATGTGTCAATTGGCAAAATGTTAGAATTAGCAAGAAATAATAAATAAACAACACTGGCTGAGCATTATACATTGGAGACCTATACTCGTATTTTTTTATCATACAGGGGCTCCTCATGAAGTAGTTTAAATTCTTCAGCACACTAGTGTCAGTTATTCTGTGTATTCATATATTCACATGGGTGAAAACAGGCTTCATTCATAAATAAAATCTGATGGTGTCAAATTCTCTGTTGGTTTCAATACATATTGTTCACCCATTATCTGTATTACTGAATCAAAGAAATTTTGTTTTCCTGTTTGTTTCCCACCTACAGGAAAACTAAAGTTTTGGGCTTGTTTTAGCATATGTAATTACTAAATAGTACATTCTTGTCTTGCCTGCTCCAATATAGTTTCACATACTGACCTTTTTGCTTCTGCATGTTACATTTTAAGGCTGTATCGGGAACGCATCACACAGGTAGAATCTAAGCTTGGTGAAGTGCGTTGTGGTCGAGCACAAGAGTATTTGCAGCCACTGGAAGAACTTCAGGAAAACATGAGAATTCGAACAGAAGTGGCAGGAATTTTGCGCGAACTACGTCTAACCAATATCCGTAACAAATTTGAAGCTGAAGAATTAGCTGCTTACCAAAATTATGAGGTAAGTTTACTTTATTTTAAAATAGAGAGAGTTGAAGGTTGTTACACTACATCACTAAAATGTTACATTACATTCTTACATTACAAGTAAGAACATTTTAGTGATGTAGTGTAACACCTTCAACTCTCTCTATTTTAAATTATGACACATCACTGTTACTAGCTTCTCAATCTTCAAAATTAATTAATAAGCTTACTTTGTTGCTTATTGGGACTGGTAAAATGTTAATTGATTTCTACATACATGCTCCTGTTTCTAACAATTGATGAATGACTCCCTTTAAAGTGGCTATATTTTGTTAAGGAAAATAAAACACTTTTGTTATGAGAGCAAAAGATTGAGTAAATAACACAAAATTACCTCAAATAATTGGATGGCTGGCTAGCTGGAAGAACATGGTATGTCACTTTTCATAAGTTTACAGGAGAGACAGTTATGTACAGAAATACAGACACTGGCCGGGATGCCTGAAATTGGCTACACACCATGTTATTCCACTCAAGGCTAGTAACCATTCTTAAATGTGGGAGGATGTATGTATCAATAAGGATTACAACATGGTACAAAATAGTAATTTATAGACTAGATTCATACATTACTCACAACCTGAATCTGTTTTCCAAGATGAATGTCCATAAAACTCAAATATATGGAAGAGGATGCACACTCAAGTAGAAGATTCAACAGGTTCATAAAGATAGCAGGTTTCAGTAAAAGGTACGATGTTGTTCTTCTTTCATGAACTGAATCACATCCAGCTGATTCATAGATCAGCTTTCTTTTCTTTGCTGATTGGAATTGTTGCCTAGTACAGGAATCTCTTTTCCGTCTATTTACATACGATTATCTATTGTCGTATAGATGCTTATGCTTCTTATCCTTCCACTCTCCTATATCACATCTTTACACCTTCTCCCCACTTATTTAAACTGCCCTGGTCTCCAGGAGTAACACTCCAGCAATTCATGTCACACAACATAAGACAATAACTGCTTAAATGCTCGCTACTGGCTGATGTGATAACCTGCGCTCAGTAACATTCCATGTTCTTCTACCGTGTTGGAGCCTGAATTACATATTACTGTCATCTATTGGTGCATGCTATAACTACCCAGTAATGTCATGAAGCACAGAACCTCACTGTTCCGCACAAGATCACATTTTTTGAGAAAATGTGACATACCATGTTCTTCCAGCCATTCAATGAATTGTCTACTACTCATAAATTTTGTTACTTAGATGAAACATAAATAAAATTTTATAGAAAACATGTTAGAAAATTAGCTTTGGTAACTATGACCTCTGGTGAATTGATTGTCTCATCAACAAATCTCTACTTTTGTTACTAGTTATCCAAATAACTAATACCACACTATTAAATTAATTCATAATCTCCAAAACTCTGTGCCAATTGGTAAAATGTTAGAACCAGCAAGAAATAAATAAACAACACTGGCCGAACACTATGCAGTGCCAATTGTGTGTCTGAAATTTCTTTTATTTATACTGTAGTGGAATTTACTGATATGTTTGTGAAAAGTTTTTATAATTGGGGAATGAGATCTCCAATATCCTCAGGGCGTGTAACAAGAAAGACTTCCTTGCTTTAATTACTATCAGTATGAAGTATAATTCAACTTTTCACAAATTCAATTCCTTTATTTTTCTTTTATGCTGTACATTTTTCTTTTTATGTAAATTTAAATGTGTTCTTCCATATAATGGTAAGACATAGCTGTTCCATATTAATACTAATGATGTACTAATAATGGTAAAGTACAACTGTACAGTTTGAGTACTAATGAGATACAAGTGATAATCAAATGTTTAAAAATGCTGAGAAATTTTATACTCTTTGAATGGCATCGTGAGAAACTAAATTCAAACAAATAACAACAGATACCTTGGAAATGGTGATGCCATAAAAAAGTTATTTGAAATAATTTGTGTGTTTTAAAAAGATCTACATGTTTTTGTGTAGTACCTTTTTGTCTATCTCTTTGGTTTACAAGTCATGCAAAATTATACAAAATTGATTGAGATAAAGAGGATCTCATAGGCTATTCTCATCAAACGCTATATAGATATTTTATTTGTCATGTAGATATCTTAAACATATGGTATTTTAATCAAAATTGCTAGTGCCATTTTTGAGAAAATAAAATAACAAATCTTTCATGTAAAGGGTATTTTGGGGTGGGGGGATTTTCTTGGAAATCTTCGTGTTGAATCTTGGAAGATGGTGAACTTAAATACCAAATTGGTATTTATACAACGTTCATTTTTGAGTTATGCTGTTCACATGCACCTCCCCCCCCCTCTTTTTCTAAAAATGCTTCTTTTGTATTCAGGGTGCCTCCAATATACATTTCGATTGAAATCTCGATATCAAATTTTTGGATGGAATGCAATACTTCCTATACCTCCTAGTACGTAGAAACTAAAAATACAGTCTATGTACTGAAATGGTTTCTTAAAGGTTCTTAGATCGGGAGCTACAATAATGCGGATTGATACAGCTGGCGACTTTCTGGTGGTACACTTTAATTTACGGTACTCACCAGACTCAAAGTTCTCGATGTGTCAAAATATCTCCGCAATGTATCTCTCTCACGGGACATTACTATTTGTACATTGATTCTTGCACTGCGTGGTTGTTTTTGTAATGCCTGAGCTATGAGAACTTTATTCGCTATTCTTGCGTCCTCCATGGACTATACCCCCGCCGCTATAACGTTGCACTTGACAGCTAGCGTTTAAGTTGGTACACTCGCGAAAAAACAGATGAAAAGCTTCAACCGTTTGACTTCCTAAGCCAATCACAAGGCAGCATTCCGGATGGTCGATGACAAAGCGGAACCGGATCTAGAATCGGCTCTGTTGCCGGATGTAACTATTCCCAACCACGTGCTTCAGTTTGTGAATCTCTAGCAGAGCGTCGAGTTGTTCTTTGCAAGCTACATATTGTTCATTGTTATTTGTTATTTAGATTTGTGGTTATTGTTTGATAGTTTTGTTATTGTTCGTTTATACATTTATTTATTTATATTTATCTATTTTATATATATATTTCATTCATATTATTTATTTAAACAAAACTTAAGTGAGACAATGTCGGAAAAATGACGCCAATCGCCGAGTGATGATTCACGAAGTGAAAATCCTTTGCGCCGAGGTGTGCCACTTAATAGTCAGGCATTGGAACTATTAAGGAGAACCCGGGAGTTCTTTGAACAGGAAAAGGAGTACGTGAAGCTTCACGGAAATCCCTCTATTCCTGCTGATAAAGCCGTACAACGAACTGCAGCAGCTCTTGGTTTAAGCACGAGAACTGTTGTTCACAAAGGAGTGAAACTACAAGAGAAAGAGGACAAAATTCCTGAACCATCTGGAACACAACAGGTATTTCTATCAACTCCAGGGAAGAAAAAAAAGAAGCCTCGTCCAGTCACAAATATTGATGCTTTCCAATTAGATGCCATACGTAGACATATTTATGCCTATTATCATAGAAAGGAGTATCCGACCATACCAAAGCTGCTTATATCGCTTATTTTCAATTAACAATAATAATACGAAATAGTTATTATTCAGTGACGTTCGCTACTTACGTACACTTTTTGTATGCGGCGCAGACACGATAGAAATGAGAACAATCAGCTGTTGTTGTTTACTAGCCATTCTGGCAACGTCGCAAGCACGATGTAGCCAACCTTACGCGAAGCCACACGAACTGTCAAGTGCAACGTTATAGCGGCGGGGGTATAGTGGTACCGTGCTAGCCTCTAGTTTCCAAGGTTGGGGGTTTAAACCCGGTGGAGGGCGATGGATTTTTTCGGGCCTAAAAATCCTTAGCATGGAAGTAAAGCAGGTGATCCCGTGTTGTAGATTTACGGCACGTAAAAGAACCTCAAGCCTGATAAAGAGGATCCTGAGCAAAATTCCCGGTCTTCACGCCTAATATAGAATGTGACGCTAAGAGCCATAGCAGTTAAAGAACCTCCATAAATAAAACTCAATTTAATTTAAGCAATACGGGGAAGGAAATGAAAATTATGTGTTCCGAGTATTTCTAAATTTATTCCAAAAGCTTTGGTAATTCACAAAAATAATTACTTTTCACAACTTAATGATATATTTCACGCTGTTTCACAATGTTTTCTGAACTTTAATACTGACGATCGTCTGGAATGTGAATATTAAAATTTCTATCTGCGATCATGATCGCAGCTTGCACAGAGATGTGTGTTGAAGCAAAGTGATGCCACAAGTGACTTCCCCTTTTTAGCACATTTTTATAGTTTTTCTGGCATTGCCATGGTAACCAAGTCAATAAGTATTGTTGACGGACTTTTCTAGATGTTTTTTCAGCCAATACAAAATTTTCCACAGTGATGGGTTACATTATGGTTGGCTATGGAAATCTACTAAATGCTTAATATTTTTCTTTTTAATTAATATTCTGGACGTTTTTAACTATCCTGATTATATAAAATTATTTCTCTTAATAAACAAAAAAGTCTTACAATTTTTTATGAATTATTATTGTAACATAAATTAACAAATTCTTAAAAATCTTTTACTACTTCTCAACAATGAAATATTTGAATCTTGAAATATTCCCTTTCCTTCTTTACTTTACAAATAACTTTCTTTATTTAAAAATATTTAGCCCCAGCCCCTTAATATCTGTCTCAATACGTTGGAGGTCTTTTCATGGTAGCTTTTTAGTAGGAACTTCTCAGACTTAAAACCAGTAAATGGATGCAAATTAACCTGTAGAGTGATTAACTAGAAGCCTGGAATTAAAAGTACTCGCAGGATTGCAAATCATCTTTAAAGTGTAATATTTTGGAACAATTGAGATCACCTTGGAGCTTCACTGTGATATAGTAGTGAGACAAGAAGAGTGCATTCCACTTTTGGGGCTCTTGTCATGTAACAACAGCTCAAACATCACATGGTTTGAATTCCAGCCATTTCAGTGAACTTTTCAAACTTGATTTAGGTTTTCAAAAATATTAAAGTCTTCACCTGCCATGCTTTAATTTATATGCAATTCTGAATTTTAAATGCTAGGTAGTTCAAATACCCATAATTGTGGATGAGCATAATTGTTCATTATTGTTCTCCTGGTAGAGTGAAAAGGCTCTCTTATGGGACTCCATACATGGTGATTTGGAAGACAAAATACGCCATTTGGAGGAAGATCGCAATAACGTAGATATCACTGCAGATCTCTGGATGGTAGAGCAGAGTTACAATAACGGTAATGGAGGAAAAGTTCATCGACGAGGTGGATCAGGCAAAATGGATTCACATACATCATCACGAAGAAAACCTGTTACTGTCTCGGGGCCCTATATCGTGTACATGCTGAACGATGCAGATATTTTGGAGGATTGGACGGCAATAAAAAAGGCTCTTTCTGTATCTAAACGGAAGTCTGAACGTAAGTTTTTATTTTACAGCAAAAATTGTTTTTTATTCTAAATTGTTTTAATTTCTCAGTGTTATGGGTGTTTGTGTATTTGAAGCTGCTGAATAAAAGCTCTTGAGTTTTATTCTACTTTTATTACTTAAGTGCACCCTTATATACATTCAATTCTTTTAGGTTCAAAATATTTAATTTTAACTTAAAATAGGAGCTAAACAAATTGAAGCATGCATTATGCGGTCCAAATCTCTTGATGTTCAAGGCGTGTCCACACGGCACTAACGAATAGCAGCAGTGCAGCATTGCCTCTTGCGGACAGTACACCTCGCCGCTGGTAAAACTTTAATATCATGTGCATGGATGCATATTTCATATCTCAGAAAAGCAACAAGTAGCTTGGCTAAAAGGCAACATTTTCCTGAACAAGTACAAAAAAGAATCATATTTTTACACCCAATGGTTTGCATTAATTTAGTTATATTTTGTGATGTTTAAACGCGGACTTTTAGTTATGCTTGTAATAGTAATAAATCCATTGCTGTCGTTATTTTAAATATTGTTATGTCATAGATATAATTATCATTGTTATGTCATAGACACAATTATCATTTAATAATGTGCAATTCTCCATGTCCTAAATAAATTTAGAAATAGTTATCCCACGAGGTTTTTTAATACAAGTACAAACTCGTCATAAAAATCCTTTCAAAGCCTTCTACAAAACCATACATGCGTCATATATGGTTTTGTTTCACAGAATAATACCAATGGAACATCAATGATTAAGTGCATTTTAATGGTTATTATTATGCTTCTGCAAATGCCGAGTCCTAGAACCAAGCACGTATCCGTTACATGAGAAGAGCGTGTTGTGCTTTTTACAGCATTCAACACCTCATTACGTGGAATGCACTACAAAAAAAAAGCCATATAAAGAATAGGCCAACTGAGAACTTTTAAGCAAAGAATCGGCAACTGTCATCACATTCTCAAGGAAGCATCAATGGAATTCATTGCACCATTGACACAATAGCTCAAGGTTAAAGCGTTGTTAAAACTCAGTTGTGAATTCAACTGCGGTGTACTCAGTTCTTACAATAATATACTTTATCCTGGCGTTTATAAAGTTAACTCTTTTATAAAAATGTTGCTTAATAAGCCCAGTAATACCAGTAGATATAGCAATAAGGTTAGAGCTGTTGTCTTCGGTGTGTGAATAATTTCTTTAAAAAGCATGCCAACGAAGAAAACTGCAGAAAATTTTAACTTCACGAAATGTCAGAGGCAGAGGCATGCTCATTATGGTATGCATGGCGTACTGTTAGCTGTGCCGCTTGAATCACAAAGGACGCATAGAAAGGTATGGTTTTTATTTCTCTATTTGTGTATTACATTTGCATTATTGTGTTTCTTCTTGTTTTTAAACAAACATTGCGATGGTATTTATAACAAACGCGTAATGTTCTGATGAAGTGAAGTGAAGTTTGGCAACTGTGTGGTCACTCCATATTGGCTGTCACAAAACATAAAGAGATTTGGACCACGCAGTAGAAAGTCATTTTTCAGTTGGCATAACTGGGACCTAACTGAGGGAGGAGGGAAGGACAAAGTAAGTGAAAGCTACATAATAAAATGCAAACATTTTCAATTTTCATGGTAATTTTTCCCGTCATTTACACATTTATTACCACAGTAAACCTATTAATGCCTAATGTCATGAATTTGCATTATGGCAATTAATTTTGTTTTGGAAGTGTGTACACTGAAATTCTGGTGACAGCTGATAAATGTTTTCCACAAGCAAGTTGGATTCATATCCTGAATCATAGGTCTCTTATGGGTATGTAAAAGGTAGAACAAGAAATGTGATGAGCAAATTATCTGGAAGTAAGAACACTGGGCTAGAAATGAAATGTTTTTCTAGGGGGGTGCAACAAAGCCCAATCTCATAGTGTATCCAAATGTGCTGAGTGAGTCATTCACATTCTGTAACTGAACTAAGATAAAATTCTATAAGACCAATTGTGAAGAAAGCAGTTTAAGTTATTATTAGTAATACCATAGTGTATAGAAGAAGAAGTGTGATCTCTCTTGTTAGCCACCATCAGTGGCAGCACATTCGCTTGTGAGCGGGAATGCTGATTTAGCCACTATTAGTACGCGTATTATTTACTTTAAATGTGCTACCAAGTAATTACCTACCTACTTAGGTTTGTGACTAATCCTTCAGTTGTCCTCAGTGTAGGTTGTGTTATTTGCTAAACTTCTGCATAACAGCTATTACTTGTATGAATACAGCGATTAAAGAATTATTGCAAGATGCCTACATGTTTCACACCTGGCTGCAGGTCTGGATGTGATTGATCTTCTACGGATATGAGACATTTCTTTAGACCATCCAAAGATAGTACTATTTTCTTAAAATGGGAAGGCCATCCCTAGGAAAGACAGAAAGCATACCCATAATTGCTATGTGTGTGACATTCACTTTTCCACTAACTCTTTTAGTAAAAGTTGATGTGTATGTAGTAAATGGCGAAACAGTAGAAATACCAGACAAAAATGGGAACTAAAGCCAGATGCAAGTTTCGGGTATATTTCCTAATTTACCCAAGTACTTTTCAAAGAAATGCAAGTCTCCAGTGAAAGACAAGCATTTCTGGTGAACAAAAATGCAGTAGCAATGCAAATGAGCCTGCTTATAGCTGTTCAAACCTGAAAACTGGAAAAAAATGCCACAGATGATCACTGCATTGAAGAAAAAATTAAAGAACCAGGAAAGAATTTTATTAGGACACAAAATAAACTTTGCCAAAGCTAAGATAAATCTTCTAGAGAAGAACATTGCAGATGCAAAGTCAAACACCGTTTTAACAGATACAAGACAGTGTTCGTCTCTTAGTGAGAAAGAGAAAATTATGGTAGACACAGTATTAAAAAGGTCAATATTAAAAAATAAAAAAGGAACAAAGTATGATGACAAATTTCTTCTGGATTCTCTACTTTTGAAAATAAAATCTCCTAAGGGTTACAGACACTGTTTAAGGCATAATTTGCTTCCACTGCCCTCAGAAGCTCACTTAAGAAAGTTAGTAAAGGGTCTTAAATGTCATGAACTACCATGCTACAAATGCAATAGGAGATTTTTTTACTGAAAAGGAACAGAAAGAACGTGTTGGAGTGCTAATTTTCATGAAGTTAAACTTAGGGAAGAAATGCAGTTTAACCCAAATACACTTAAAGTAGGTGGCTTTGTTGATATGGGAAATTTCACGCCAGAAGAAAGTAAGAACCAGTTAGCAAATCATGCTTTAGTTTTCATGCTTGTTCCCTCTTTTCTATAGCTGGGTACAACCTGTAGCACTCTATGCTAGCCAAAATGCCACTCCTGGAGACATAATTGCAAAAATGCTTATCCAATGGTTATACATTTAGAGCAAGCAGGCGTTAAAATAATTGGTTGCACATCTGACGGCAGCCAATCTAGTAAAAAGTTATGGAAGTGCTTGAGTATATCCGTCAAAACCAAAAGTCTAAGATGTTATGCTCCCAATCTAGCTGACTCAAGTAGGAAACTTTGGGCATTTTCAAATGCACTGCATGTATTTAAATGTATAAGGAACCATTTCCATGATTAAATAAGAGTATGTTGCAATGGAGAAATGATTGAGTACTCATATTACAGAAAAATTTATAAACATTATTCATCTCCTGAATTTTCCAGCATGAAAGTTTGCTATAAACTGACTTCCGCTCATTTAGACGGAATGAATGTACAATTAGCATTCCAACTTTTCAGCAGATCTGTTGCTAACGGAATCAAGTTCTCTAGGACCTTTGATTCAGAAGGACTGGAGAGCAGCGAACCAACCGAACAATTCACGAGAGATCTAAATTCTCTGATGTACTAAACTCATCCGTTCCTAAACAAACGTTATATAAAGAATCAGAAGTTTATGATACATTAATAAAGTGGAAGGCTATTCCTAAAGGTAGTAAAACTACATTCGCTTCTGAAAGAACACTGGAGTCCTTAAGAATGACTTTAGAAAGCACATTAGAAGTGGCTAGTATTTATGGGAAAACAAATACAAGTACATACTGACAGCAAAATTCAATCAGGACTCCTTAGAGCACATTTTGATATAATGTGATCACTAAGCTGTGATGACCATCTGTCCACTGTTGACTTTCTGTACCTACATATGCTTCAGTCTATCTACATACCTATAAAGTTTGCTTTATCTCAAGTTGGAAATTGTGAATACAAATCTGAATCTCCTCTCACCTCTTTTGTAAACCAAATGCGTTCTCTTGCAAAATAAATTCAAAATAAAAATTGTACAGTGAAGACAACCTTTTTGGCAGTGAAAAAGCAAGCAGCAGCTTTTGGTTTTGGCAGCAAAATTCGTATTCTAGATTGGGAAAACGATGTGCCGAACATAACCAAAATTAGTACTGGCAAAGAATGTTTGGTGTAATTATTAGTGGCATACATTATAAGACATGCATTGAAAATAATAACGTACAAGCTGTGTTGCACCCTTCTCCATACCAAATCAACAGAAAATGTGTCCACTTCTCTAACCCTAATTAAAGAATTTGATTCAAGGGCTGTGCATATCTAACATACGTACTAAGCAGCGTTTATTATATACTGTTCTGTGTGGAAAACGTATCTGAAAAGTTCAAACAGCTTGTGGGGTAATATATTTTTGGAATGCCTGATGGCTTAAATGTGATTCAAGTGAAGTGGCCACAGTTAGTTTGCTGTGAAGAACATGGATGGATCTTCTGCTTAAACTTGTATTTCATTACTTGAAATACAGATTTTTCTTCTGCACTAAAGAAATAAGGAAGGAGATTCCTACGTCTAAGGCAGCAAAGTAGTCTCGGAAATACTCCAAGATTTCCAGCAACAGAAGTCTTCAAAATTGTAAGTTACTGATGTTTTACGATAAGTAGTTAGTGGTGCATGCATGGTTTCGTTCCGTCGCAAGCAGCAATGGTGCCATCTAGGTGGTGGGCCACAGCAACTTTGGGATAGTGCAGCTTCTTCTAAATGCTATGGTAATACATAAAATTCCACAAATCAGACATGAAATGATGTCTGATGTTAGGTACGACCAATCATCCCAAGTGAAGCTAATAATGTGAACTTTAGTACTTTTTTTCAAATTGAACTTAATTCAGCCCTTAAGAATAAGTTGTATCTTTTGTTTTAAGAATACCTTGATTTTAGTATTACCACTGGTAGCAATGTTTCTAATGAAGTTGCTGTTGTTAATGATGATGCTGCTTTATTATTAAATAGCAGTTGATGATTTTACTTGCTTATGTCTTGCTGAAAGTGTTGTTACATCACTCACCCTATATCCATTAAGGCATTAGCTTCTTTCATTCTTTCTTTCTTCTTTTTCCTCCTCCTCCTTTTCTTCCTTTCAAGTACAAAGCTACTTGTTCACGATCAAATTTTTGTCAAATTCAATACTTTACAAGACATTTCAAGAGCTGTCACAACTTCACAACTTTTCTTGTTAAATTGCTTCCTATACTTTTAAAGTCTTTGAAAGTCTTGAAAGCAAATAAGGACATGCTCTAAATGAATCAAAGATTTAACAATGATTTGATTGGCTTCAGCCAATGAAATGCAAGTATTTACAGTGCATCACGAAATCTGCAACATGGCGGAAAGCGAAAAGCTTTGGCTACCTGGCCAAGGCATGTTGTATGCAAACTGATTAGGTTATACATAAGCTGGTCATGTCCGTATGTATAGGACTCTGTGGATTACCACAAGATGAAGGCATATGAAGGAATAATAATTGCATGGCAGATTTCCGAACTAATATACATTATGCAATGTTATATAGTGTGGTTAATCCATCAGTTGGTGTTATTTACATTGTATTCCATAATCATAATGTGATTTCATTGGATATAATATGTGAAAGTGCTACATAATATTGGTAAAGAGCAGTATTTCATTGCAAACTGTTATACCGTAAATTACTTTGTGCGTGATAAAGTATGAGGGCTGATCAATAAAGACTGAGACTGATTTTTTTCTGTAGTTTCCTTGATAGTTTTATGTCTCTACCACGAATACTTGAAAAGAGCAGGGTTTCATGTATAATGTCCATAAGCGACAGCACTCTCATAACGGTAGGTTGGTAGTAATGCTGTATATTGTTGACCCTACTTGAATTTCGCATATCACAAAATGGAGGTGACACGAGAGGAGCAATACAGCGCAATAAAATTTTATTTTTGTTTAAATCATACAGCCTTGAAACTTTCGAAAAGCTGAAGCAAGCATACAGTGAAGATGCACTACCTCGTGCAATGGTGTTTAGGTGGTTCAAGAACTTCAAAGAAGGGCGAGTCCTCTGTGCTAAGCAAGGTGGGCCTGGTGTTTCGGAATGGAATGATTTACCAGCATGCAGTTCGCCCCCTCACACTACTGTTACAGCAGCTACTACACGTCAGTTTTGGCTACACTGAGGAAGCACATTACAAGGAAACGTCCAGAACATCATCGGAATGAGTGGCGACTTCATCACAACAACGCGCAGCCTCACGTCGCAAATCAAGTCCAGGAATTTTTGGCTAAATTAAACATTACCTGTGTGCCGCATCCTCCTTAAAGCCCCGGTCTTACCCCCTGTGATTTCTTTTTATTCCCATTACTAAAGGCGAAGCTCCGGGGCATTCAATTTGAGAGCACTGAAGCAGTGCTAAAGAAAAGGGAGGCGATTCTCAAAGACCTGACAAAGAATGGCCTGCACCATTTGTTCGAGGGCTCGCGGAGATGCTATAAAAAGTGCATTCAGTTAGGAGGGGACTACTTTGAAAAAGATCATGTCAACATTGAAATGGAGTAATAAATATCTGTGAAAAAAAATCAGTCTGTCTTTATTGATCAGCCCTCATATTTATTAATGTGCTCTGAAGGGTTTCAGTTGGAAAAAACATAACTTGTAAATACACATTTATGACATGGTCAAGTCTTGTCCAATCTTGTCACATATTGCAAAATGTTTGACAATTTCTCTTGTAAACTCTTGAATTGAAAAAAAAGTTTGATCGTGTACAAGGGGCTTTAGGCCTTATGGCCGGTTACAATCTCACAGTTGAATTTCAATCCATTTCCTCAGGCGACGTAAAGCTCTCTTCCTGTTTTTACAATAATGAAGCCTGGCTTTTGGGATTTTATTTGCATGCATACAATGCAAATGATTTATCCATTTGTACTGGTAATGTTGTACATGATCAATTACAGGTTCTTGTTTTTCCATTACTTCTTCATTATGTTTATGATCCCATTTGGTGTATCCTGCTGTGTATCTCATAAATTTCACTTCATTAGAGTTGTTTTGCTTTCATCTTTCTTTTTCAATGTCCCAGCTTCACTGCCATAATGAAGTACAGTTCCCACCAAGGTCTTCTATAAGAAATTCTGGTGTCTTTTTACTAAGGAAGGTTTTATAATGTTACTAATTATTCCCATTGTTTTGTGTATTTAGAAATATTCTGTGAAATATCTACTTCATCGATAAAAGATAATGTGTATCCAAGATATGTAAAAGTATTTGCTCGTTCTAAGATTTTCTTAATTCTAACATATAAAGTGTTTTCTGCAGTAGGCCATAATTTTTGTTTTTCTTTATTGATTTTCATATCATAAGTCCAATTTTATTAAGGCACTCCAGAAAATAATACAATTTTATGTTTATATAAGTTTGTTTAAAATGTTAAAGGGACTTATTTCCCATCTCCACGCCTGTCCCCTCCCCCCAAGCTGCAGCTATGCCATTTGCTTTCTTTGCAAGAGATGATATTCATTGTAACAGTTTATTACTACATGATTTTTGAGCTGTCTGACCAGCTTCTGATTGTGTATTATTGATTTTGTGTATCAAGTTTGCTTAATACATTTTGTGCAGTAACAGGTTTAAAGTTATTGAATAAAGTATTATCCCAGCTTATGGGCAGTGGTCTACTGGGCTCCTTCATCCCAGAAGTTTCATCTGCACTGTCTTAAGTGACAGTGGCGAGGTCGAAGTGTTCTGGCAGAAGTTTCAGTGACTGTGCCTGATGCAATCTGGACTGTGGTATTTATACCAGCGGTGGCAGGGAGGACTGCAGTGGGCTGGGCTTGAGTAGATGGAGTGCTGCGTTCTGTTGGCATCTGATTGGTTTGGGTAAAATGCTTGACTTTGACTTTTGTTAGTGCTGCTTCCCACATTCTGTTTAGTTTTAGACTTTCTTCCTTACGTTTGATGTTGTTTTTATGCTTTTGTATTTCAATGGCTTCACAATATAAATGTGAATGGTATAATGAGAGGTTGATGCTAGGATATCAGTGTTTTCATACTGAATATGTTCTCTTTCTTCGAGTATGGCATGTTCTGCAATTGCCGATTTTTCTGTTTGATCCAGACGACAATTTCTTCTGTGTTCGTTAATGCGAGTTTTTATGCTTTGTGTGTGGTTACCGCATGAACACAGTATTCTGCATACTTCGTCTGTGTACAATGGATCTCTAGAATCTTTGGCTGAAGGGAGTGTATTGCAGATGTTTATTGGGCTTGAAAATGGTGTCAATGTTGTGGCATCTGAGTAATTTGCCGATGCAGTTGGTGACTGATTTAATGTACAGAAGAAAAACCTTGACTTTCCTACCGCTTGCAGCTATTTGTGTATTGGCGGAAGTTCTCTTGGGGTGCAATGCTCTTCTGATTTCACGCTTTGAGTAGCCATTCTCTTGGAGTGCTTTGTCTAAATGTTGAAGTTCTTGGTGTAGGTATTGTGGTTCACAAATACTTGTAGCTCGGTCTACTAGAGTTTTAATCATGGAGCGCTTTTGTCTCGAACGGTGGTTGGAATTCTCGTGAAGGTAGCGGTCAGTGTGAGTCAATTTCCGGTATACTTTGTGGCCTAGGGTGCCATCCTCCTTCCTGTTCACCATGACGTCCAAAAATGACAATATACCATCCTGTTCTTTTTCCACGGTGAACGAAATGTTATGATTGATACTGTTCAGGTGGTTGAGAAATTCTTCCAGGGCTGGTTCTCTGTGGCTCCAAATGACAAACGTGTCATCCACATAGCGCCACCAGCATGAAGGTTTGAGTGGTGCTGAATCCAGTGCTGTAGTCTCAAAGAATTCCATATAAAAATTAGCAATAACAGGGTTGAATGTCTCCCCATTGCAACATCATCTGCCTGTTCATAGAATTTGTGATTCCATTGGAAGTAGGTAGTGGTCAGAACGTGGTGGAAGAGGCCGCAATGTCATCTGGAAAAATCTGCTAAAAGCTGCATCATGTTTAAGAGGCCATGAAGATGCTGCAAATCATTCATGCCATGTTTTATTCATGGATCTTCAGTATCTTCACCACCAAATAAAATGCAAGGAAACCAAAAGAGGAGTTTTCAGTCATACTTAACATGTATATTCTGTTAAAATATCTCATTTTTGTTTAAACTACCTGAGTGATTTTTATATTTAATAAGGGTCTGCCATGTGTTTAATTTCTCTCTTTTTTTTACTCAAGTTTAATATTGAAAAAGGTTGTGCTAAAACAGAGTATGGAATGCTTTGTTTCCTCATATTTAACTAAACCAGTCTGATTCACCAATTAAAACATAGCACAACCATGTAGCATACAGGCAGGGTACTGATGTTCAGTATATCACTGGAAGTGGGGCAAAATTTATTATGAAATCAATAAATGGCGCTGTTTAGATGGTGAAAGTCAAAGCCGTCCCAGTAGCCATACTCTCTGGCTACTAGCTTAACTGGTTAAGGCCAGTTGGTTCAGTGCTGGCCTTCTGAGCATTAAGGTCGTGGGTTCAAACCTAGCCCAAACTGATGGTTTTTAAGTGTGCTTAAGGGATAGTCTCATATCAGTAGATTTAATAGCATGTAAAAGAACTCCTGCAGGATGAAATTCTGGCACATCAGGGTGCTGATATGATCTTGGCAATTGACAGCATCGTTAACAAAATATTTTACTAGGGTAACCAACAAATGCAGTCATATGCTCTGCACTTCCTCAGTTTGTCATGCCCAATACCTAGTCATTTGACTGTGGGTTGCAGCCAAGGGTGAACTACTTGGACCTACATATACAGGGAGAGCCAAAAAACTACGAACCGACTGTGCAGTATTTTTCCTGTCTGCATCCTCGGCACTCATTGCCATCTGCCGCTATCATAGAAAGGTGCAGATGAAACCATACAACATTTTTAAAACTACTTTTAAAGGCTTTACTTACCAACTTTATGAAAGAAAATGCTGAAACTGGCCACCGTCGTCCATACATATTTGGTACCTGTTAGGAAACTATACACCACTCGCCATAGTTCACGTTGAGAAATTTCCTGGCAGATATTTTGTTTTAATTCTTCCAGGGTGTATGGGTTTGTCTTGTACACTTTATGTTTTAAGTTACCCCAGAGATAGAAATTGCAGGGGTTTAGGGCAGGGGACTGAGGGGGCCACAAATCTCTACTAATAATTCTGTCCTCAAACGCACTTTCAATTGTTCTTATCGAAATATTGACCATATGAGCTGTTGTAGAGCCTTCTTGAAAAAAGCCAAAATCAGGCTCCCTGTCTGTTAATTCTCTAAAAACAGGGGGCAAAATTGTATTCACGTATGCACTGGCTTTAACTATTGACTCGAAAAAAATGGTGGCAAATTTCAGCATCTCCTTTCATAAAGTTGGCAAGTAAAGCCTTTAAAAGTAGTTTTAAAAATGTTGTATGGTTTCATCCACGCCTTTCTATGATAGCGGCAGACAGCAACGAGCGCCAAGGACACAGACAGGAAAAATGCCATGCAGCCGATTCGTAGTTTTTTGCCTCTCTCTGTAGTATAGAATTTCCAAAGTTTACTCCATAAGATTAGGTCAGAATGAATCGAAATGTATAAACAGTAGCATGCTACCATATTAAGAAGCCGCCCCTGGTTGTGACTGATTTGGAAATAGCAAGTGACAAGCTTTAATGCTCCTGCTACCCCTAATGGATTCTTTTGCAGCCATCATCAGTAAAAATATGCAACAAGGAGCTTTCTTGAAATGTGTTATGAATTATCTCTCAATAATTTGAATACTTATATATTTGTATCTTATTTCTTTACTTTTTGTAATGGATGATGTGATTCATATTCAATGTATTCAAGTAAAGTTGGAGATTTTCTGCTTTTAAGTTGAACTAAAGTTCTTTAAAGCCTTTTTCATTTCCGTGTGTTGAAGGCTTTGGTGTTTCCTAGCTGAATATTAACATTGATATAACTTCTTTAACTGTATATTATTCCATTGATATTAGTTCTGTAACCATGTACATCAAAGAAAATTATTTGTCTAGAACTTAATTATTTCAAAACCCAGAGCACAGTTTATGTTCAAAGTGTATATCATCAACTAATATACATTTATAATAATTAGATCACATTTATTATTATTGGTTTTTTTCCCTTCACAGTACACATCTGACGATAAAATATCCAAAGATGGGTTGTCATTCTGTGGCTGGTATTGGTAAGTTAGTTCAGAGATATACACGTGTTATGAGAAAATAGTGTTCATGATCAATTCTATTTATAAAATAAAACAAATACTTGTAAATGCTTAAAGCAGCACTATTGTTTGTTCTCATTCTTGTTTAAGCTTGTGTAAGATATATGTTCTTACCTTTTCCAGCAATACTTAAGGAGAATGAAAACATGTTTGTGAAACACATATTGTGCGTTTCCTGACTAAACAGTATTTATTCTGCAATACATGTATTTCTCTGATCACAAATGAAATAATATCTAAAAATCTATTTTGAAATATGAATATGTTCATACAATGAAATGGACTGAGAAATAAACTTTTTTTTTTGTTTTTTGGAATTCAGAGATGTTCATTCATTTTACAACCATAATTTCCCCCCCCCCCAAGCATTGAGTCTGCAGCAAAACTCCAACTGGATAACGAAGGCCTAAATTCCAGGAAAGTGTAACTGGCAGGAATAATGCAAAAAAAAAAAATTAAATGGTTAACCAAAGCAGTGTAAAGTTTGTGGATACATAGCATCACTTAATTTATTCTTTTAATTGTGCTTCTTTAATGGCATTTTCTGCTAACTCATACTGCTATAGTTTTTTGTAGGTTGGTACATATATTCATTATAATACCAAATAGATTGTCTCTCATTTTCAGGTAAAACCAAACCTTTCTAAAGATTAATTAGTGACATAAAGGATTGCCTAATGGTCAGTGCTGTGAGAGTCACAGAAAGCACTCCCTTTCTGCATTCTCAGTTTTTCATTGTGGAATGGTCCCATGCTTAATATTAACTTCTTACAGCAGACCTTTCTACCTTTCATCTATCAAATGTCGAAGCAAGAACAGTGTTTGGCTGTATAAAAAGTCTTAAACATTCAACGTTAAATAATTATAGCAAGGACTTCCTTTTCAAAAGACAGTTGACATAAAGCTGATGATGAAGACTGACATTTTCTAGACTTGTCCAATGATAAAAATTAAGTGAAATTCAAGTGTAAAAAGTGTAAATTCACAATTTACATACAGCATTCATTCATGTAACAGCCTAACATTTAAAAAAAAACTAATAAAGCACCATAAGGTGCTCTGCCATCCCACCCTTCAGCATAGGTAGCTGTTTGCCTGGTTTGTCACAAGAGGGCAGTGTTGAACTAAAAGCTTCAGGCTTTCAAAACGACATAATTACATGGTAGTAGTAGTAATAAATTTTTCTGCTTACCATATATCGTCTGATAATATATCCTTTGCTCTTGGGTTTCAATAAACACCGAAATTGCAAGCAAATTACACACACCTATACCCCCGCCGCTGTAACGTTGCACTTGACAGCTAGACTTTAAGTTGGTACACTCGCAAAAAAACAGATGAAAAGCTTCAACCGTTTGACTTCCTAAGCCAATCACAAGGCAGCATTCCGGATGGCCGATAACAAAGCGGAACCGGAATTAGAATCGGCTCTGTTGCCGGATGTAACTATTCCCAACCACGTGCTTCAGTTTGTGAATCTCTAGCACGAGCGTCGAGTTCTTTGCAAGCTACATATTTTTCATTGTTATTTATATTTATGGTTATTGTTTGATGGTTTTGTTATTGCTCATTTATACATATATATATTTATCTATTTTACATATATTTCAATCATATTATTTATATAAACAAAACTTAAGTGCAACAATGTCTGAAAAACGACGCCGATCGTCGAGTGATGTTTCACGAAGTGAAAATCCTTTGCGCCTATAGGTGTGCCACTTAATAGGCATTGGAACTATTAAGGAGAACCCGGGAATTCCTTAAACAGGAAAAGGAGCACGTGAAGCTTCATGGCCATCCCTCTATTCCTGCTGATAAAGCCGTACAACGAACTGCAGCAGCTCTTGGACTAAGCACGAGAACTGTTATTCACAAGGCTACGGTGGACGCGGCTTTGTGGAAGAAAAGAGTAGATCATGTGAATAAGCTAATACGAAAAGCACAAGAAATAGACAGTGAACCATTGATGATATGCCTTGGTGAAGATGATGATGACAATGATGCTTCCGAGGATGATGACGACAATGGGGATTTGGATGGAATTGAGCCATTGCAGTTTTAAAAGGCGTGAGTGAAAATACCTTTGTTATGGCATGCTTATAATTTGTTTTATTTCTCCTCATTGTAGCAGGAAGTTTGTATTTTGTTTCTATATTGTCAAAAGTGCGTAATTTATTCTACATACGCTGCAGTGTTTATGAAGTTATTTTCAATTAACAATAATAATACGAAATAATTATTCATTGACGTTCATTACTTGCGTACACTTTTGTATGTGGCTTAGACACGATAAAAAGGAGAACAATCAGCTGTTGTTGTTTACTAGCCACTCTCGCAACGTCGCAACCACAATGTAGCCAACCTTACGCGAAGCTACACGAACTGTCAAGTGCAAAGATACAGCGGCAGGAGTATAATTGTTATGGTGTTATCACTTCTACAAAGAAAGCCAGCCACCTTCCATCCAGGTCAATCACGTGGTGCACCATCTATCCCCCCTTTACCCTAAACTACAACTTCCAGTATAGAAGCCCAGTTCTCCATCAGCTAAATAAAGTGTAGCCCGTCTCTCCTGCGATTAGTTTGTTCTCTGACATTCAAATTAGAACCATATTTCCAATGTCTTGGTTAGCTCTTTCAACCTTCCCCTGCCTGTGTGTTGTGGTTTATCATTAGCAATCTTCAAAGTGGGCCACTCAAAGTTTTAAGACCTGTGCTATTTACAATCTGAAGAAACAATTCCTCCAACATCTTGCATGGTCCTTTGTTAGTCAAAAGTGAAAGTTTCAGCCTGACCACAACTTTCATCTCTTACCTGCTGAAGTCCGAACATAGGGGTGAGGGATAGCTCAGTATTCACAATGGAGCTGCAGAGAGAGGCATTTTGGAGCAGTGATTCTCTAGGACTTTAAGAATGGTTTAAACCAAGGCTATAATGCCTTGGAAGACTTGCACTTTTGGGGACCTTACTCCTTTCTGAGCTACCATTTTCAATTTGTCTGCGGAATTCAGAAGGAGTCGGACATTCTTTGAAAATGAAGAAAGAAGCAGGTACTCATCCTCAGCCGTAACCAAAGACATCAATGTTGTGGTAAAAATGGTGAGAGGTAGATCCCCCCAGGTACCAGAACATCTAGACAACCTTGAAGATTGAATGGGGGAGTGTCACAAAAATATTGATTTCCTGATGGTCAGCAGCTTGCTGAGTGCCCTGGAACCTCACACAGGCCCATAAGGACACCTGAGTGGAATGGTGCCAAGAAATGCCCCAGAGATTCAATAATGGTAGCTCTCATTTTTGAATACATTGCAGGAAGAACTTAACATGGTGATACTAATATTAAACATTTAAGGTTTTGAATTGATCGACTTAACACTAATGGGATGATGTGGACAAGGTGCTACGAAAACATTTAATTATGTGTAAGTGAATTCCATGGGTGTTAAGTCGACCAATTCAAAGCCTTAAATGTTTTTTTTTGGGGGGGGGGGATCATAACAGATGATAAAACATGGATTTACCATATTATCCAGAAACAAATGTCAGTCTTTAGTGTAAATGACAATTCACCTGTCAAGGTCAAAAGGGCAAAGAGTGTAGGCAAGAAAATGGTGGCTTTCTTTTTGGTACAATACCGCTGGAGAATCAAAGAATGTCACTGCACAATGGTACATTACATTGCACTCCCTCATTTGAAAAACTGGAGAGCAAGCAACCAAGTACTGGATTGAGGGGCATCTTGCTGCATCATGAAAATGCCCACACTGTCCATGTGACTGGATTTTTTACAGGCGACCAATCCCAGTACAACTGCTGACCTATCCTCCTACAGCCTGGACCTGACACCCTCTTCCTGTTCTCCATGGTGAAGATCTGACTGCAGGGGAAGTGGTTTTCATCACCTGAAGATGAGCTCGGAGCCTCAGATGAGGACTGTGCCAGTGATTGAGAAGGCTGCAAAGATGTATAAAGGCTGGAGGAGAATACTTTGAGATTAGATAGTAAGTCTTGAATTAAATGTTTTGGGGGACCCTCATACAAACCATTTCTTGGAAAGTATCTCCCACTACTGGATTGTAAAATCGAGGGAGCTCTGAACAATGTGAATATGTGCAAGAGATGGTAGGCTACCTCTTTTGCTGTCTTAGATTTAGGAGGCTGGAGGACAAATACTATGATCTAGTGATCTTCATACACCATAATTAATTTGCATTCTCTGTCAGGTTTGGACTGAAAATAAATAAGATTGACCTGACAATACGTATTAAAATCTGAAAATATCATGGGTTTCACTATAACATTTGTTTTGCTCCTTTGTTTTCTGTGGCACAGTTCACAAAGGTGGATGGTCATTTAGCCTTCAATACATCCTCCACCATTTTCATCAGTGAGGAAAAAAAAATTTTAGGACTACTACTATTAATGTGAGAAGTTATTCATCATAAAACAAGATTCTTATCAACACAATTGTAGAAGATGTCTCAGGTGTGACAATCTGTTAGAACATTAAGGAAAATAATGATCTACTTCATATATGGCAAGTCGGTATGCTATGCAACAATGGCAGAGTTTGAATTTAAATATAAAATATTGTAAAATAACACTTTGAATGCTTTAATTTTGCCATTCTGGGAAATATGTAAAATAGTTTATATTTCATATTTAACCCACTCTTTTTGTGCTCTCTACAATGGATAGTGATTTTATAAATGGATTTTAAACACTGCTGTGTAGAAAACATAACATATGCATGGCATTACATGTCAGGTACTTCCTATTTGTGGTAGCATTGCTAAAATACTTCAATATAAATTTATCTTCCAGCTATAAAGCATCATTTATATTACTTTCAACCAAATGTGAAAAGTATGTACAAATTTTCCTTTAACTCTTACGTGCAAATTGGAAATGAACTTGAGTATAGAACGACTTCAACTTCATAAGGTTTTTATTTCAACTCAGTATTTTCAATGCAAGTTAGAAAAGGACTCAATCATACAACTACTTCATTAGGTTTTTTTTATCTCAGAGGCTCTCCATATAAACAATCCTTAAAAAATTGTTAGTCATACACCTTATTCAGAATACTTTGAATCCAAGCCTGCTAAATGAGGGTGACATATTGCCACTGCTAATTCAACATGAATCTTAAAGTTATACATAAGCTAGAAATGCACTGCATCTAGGAATTTTGTCCAGGGAAACTATGACAAACATTACTTTTAAGGTCATTGTCTGCAGTGTATATGGAATGCTACTACTGGAATTGGTGGAAAGCCTCTACTTTTTCCTATAATTAACATATTAATTTTCAACAACAATAACAACTACTGACATGTTGGTCAGTGTTAGCAATATACAAAACATATACATCATAATAATTCCTTGCCTTTCACAGTACCATAGTGAAAGACATTCTGAAATTTGATTTCTTGCAGGCAACACACCTGCAGAACAATGTTACACAAAATTGAAATTTGTTACCTCTTAGGGGGAATTCATAGTGCCACTATAATTGTATTTCCTAAGACAGAAAAAATGAGTAACAGCCAGATAGCAAAAGTGGTTTGGAAAACATCAGAAGCATTTGTTGATACTGTGTTCACAGTATACGATTTAATGCCACCATATCTATTGGTCAATAGCTCTAATAGCTAAGTGGTCAAAGGTTCAGATCCTCTTAATACGTTGCTTTTTGTTTTTGCAAGTAAAAGTCATATTTAATATATAGCAATACTAAATATTTTCAATGGACAGAATATATCTGCATTATAAGGCATTTACTCAAACACAAAAATGTAAAATGGGGGTAGTAAGAAGCAGATGGTTTACAAATCTAGCATTATTTCTATATTTTCTTTATTTAAGAATATTAATTCCATATTTGTTTTTAAAAACAAAGAAGAATACTGCATTTTTATGTGTGGTAAACATTGTTTGTTTGAAAAAGGGAAAATAAAGTATTGGCGCATTAGTCGGGATTTGAACCTCTCTAGTCCTTGCTGCTAGGTATTTGCTTTTATCTCTCAGCTGTCAGCATACATTTAACATTTAAAACTCAATATTACTAATGATGAAATAAACCTAAAGACTTGCATGCAGAGATGTCAATTTAAATTCTGTCATTTTCAGACTTTTTACACTTCGAGGGTTTACTCATTTTTTGTTTAAGGGTATACTATCTCATTGGGTCAGGGAAAGTACCTCAGATTTACAAAAGGAATACACTGATCATGTAGACAATGAAAAGGTCGGGGAAGGGGCTTGACCACTGTGGTTAATGACAATATTTGTGGTGGAATATGACAAGGTCTTGGCCGATGTATATTTTGTCTTATAGCATAACCACATCATCATTGAATCCAACTGCATATTGGATTTTAATAGACAGGCAAGCTGAACTGTAACATCATCCATCCCTTCACCAAATGCCATGTGCAGGAGTGGTTATTCACAGAGTTTATAATTTGCTCTTGTTTGTTTACATACAATACAGATATTGTAGAAGGAGAAACTATGCCTTACCTTTTCTTGCACCCCCACTTAAGAATATGTCTTTACACTTAATACTATTTTCTTAAGAGTAAACATTTTTGCACAAAGAATGAACAAGAATTTGTTGAAAACTGTCAGGATGCAGGATATAACCAATGTGAGAGGCCTTGAATCACTTAAGCTTAATAATATAGCATACATTTAAACTTTCTGCTTGTTACCCTTCAGGATTTGAGGTAGTTATGCCAAGGTAAGAATGAAGTCAATGCAGCAGATTGATAACCTGTATAAAATAGCAACTACAATGCATCCACTTATCTTTTTAATTATAATTAAATGCAGGAACATGTTTCACAGTTTGTGAATTGCATCATGAGCTGTGTTTGTCTTTAGTTCTTGTCGGTTTGATTCCTGTCATAAGGCCACTACCACTAGGTGACTTGATTATTTGTGATATTAGTGCCATCTACAGGAAATAAAATATATTTTTAGAAAAATATGATGGTATTTCAAAATTGATTATCCAATATTTAGTTTTAATAATACGGATTTTCTCCTAAATCACTAATTGTATAATTTTACCAGATTTGTTTAGAGAACATGGCATAATAATAGTTCAAGACAAATGTGGTATAAACAATTTATTAGGAATTTCTGAAAAAGGCAGCATTTCAGAAAATTGAAATTATAGCATTTATCAAATAAACGATATGAATTATATCATTTACATGGAAAATTAAAAGCAATGTAAAACTAGAGTTAAAAGAGCACTTTAGAAATAATCAATACAAACAAATTCATAAATTGCTGTAGCAGATGATTTTTGGATGTATAATCGTGAAATAAACCCTCAAGCATAATTATTGAAAGAGGTTAAACAGATTTACAGAATAAATGATTTGGAAGAAAATCTGTATTATATGACAAAGACTATGTATTAAACTTTCCACCAATTCCTTCTATAAATTTGTTTTACTTCCAGTAAAAGGCACTAATAAACCCTAAGTGATGCATTGTAGTTGGTAAAAACATATTTAGTTTTGAAATACGAGTAAAACTTTGAACTGATACACCTGTTTCTACTCTGTGTTGGAACCTTTTGCATAACTTCCTCCAATTATCTCACATGTAATTGTAGGGATTAAGGGAAGGCTACAAATCTGATGGCACTCTGGTTGTTTACAGCTCTTTGGCCACAAATGCCATGTGATTTGGGGCTTGCTAAAATTATCTTACATAATTTCAAAACAAAGAAAAAAGAGCTATATAAAATGTCTTTTTCGTTGTAATTAGATTAAATTGCTTGTCAGTACTATATACACTACATTAGACTTGCTAATCCAGCCATCACTTGCATACAAGAGTAGTGCCAAAGTTATTGAAGGTATTTTAAAGTTTGCATAATATGTCCTGCACTTTGTTAAAGCTAATGTTACAACTGTAATGCATACTAGTTGATTAAAATCTTTTTGGAACTACCCACTAGTCATTTTGAATCATTTGGGAGAGAGTATAACATAGCTGGTTTTTTTAGCTCTCAAAAACTAACATGGTTGAATACATAGAGCACTGCAGAGAAAGGGATATAAAACTCCCATTTCAAACCTTGTGGCATGCAAAAATCCATATAGAGATTGGCAACTGAATTTTTTGCAACTGGTGAAATCATAAAATCATGTTATTTTATAATGGACAATGTTTTAAGTGCCATTATCCGTCACTACAAGGCAATAAATAAAAACACATGGATTTGCTAATGCAATTCCAACTGATGATTAACCTTTGCAAGTTGTTTTTTTTTTTTTTTGGGAGGGGGAGGTTGCAAATTTGAGGGAAAGCTGTGAGAAAAAAATCTTTTGACACTGGCCAATATTGTAATGCCAAGCACTTTTGATCATCCCTCCAGTTCAAAAACAACTATCATGAAAATACAATGCTTAGTAGTCTGATCCATATGCTTAACTTCGCTGAATAGATTGCAATTTTGCTATCTCGTACACATATGTGTATTCAAACATAATAGTTCCTTAGGCAACTGATAGATATTATAATTTACATTAATCTCAAAAACATTCACTGTCCACAGTACTTAGCTCTTGAGACACTTGCTAGATGGCGTAGTTGTGCTATACTCTTGAAGATGTTCTTTCTGTTACCTACAAAACTGTGGCTAAACCAAAGTTCACTGACTACCAATTATAACAGACATTTAAATGTAGTAGCACCGAATCCCAAATAAATATAATCACCCCAGTACACTGAAAAACAAAAAAAACCTAACAAGAGTATAAGAGCTTAGTTCTGTGCATATAATGAGGCATTACAGCATAGGATAAATCTTAACTGCTTTTATTTTTTCTGTAACAGCTGAACCATTCATTGTTAGCAAATTGCACATGCAGTTGGTAGTGGAGTAAGTGGAGGCATTTAAGGCATGTACACATGCTGCTCATTGTTTTGCTTCTCCAATTCATTATCTGCTCAGCTTGTATACTATCAAAGCTAATACTCTGTCTATTCTGTTGCATGTTCAGCTTATCTATAATTTACAATTTCTGATCTGACATAAAAATTTATACAAGGTAAAAAGAAACAATTAGTCATTTTCTCAGAAAGTAAACAAAACACATTTAATCAGCCTCTTTAAATCTACAATTTTAAAATTTACCTTTCTAAACTTAAAACACTGATGGAAGTTTTTAGGAAATTTAAACCAAGTGCTGCAGCATCATATAACTTTTGAGCTTCAAATTTAAATAAAATTGCTGAAACTGGGTTGGTATTACTTAACAGTTCTCAGGTACATGTATGCATATTAAATATTATATCTAAAAGTTAGATTACCGAGGGATGGATTAGCAAATATCTAATGATGTGTTTACAGTAAAACACATATGCCATAAGCAGAACAGCAGAACAACTGAGTTAAAATCCATTTTGAACTTGAGTATTAAAAATTTGGCTGTATGAATAACACACAATTTTATGAATGAAGATAAAGAACTAAAAGCTTGTAGCTATCAATGAATAATTGAAATTCAACAATTTTGAACAAAGGGTTTTAGAAGTAGGGGTCCACTTGTCCACATCGACTGCATCAAATGGCCCGTGTGCATCAGAATGTTTTCTGACTTCTCAGATTTAATTAGATTTAAGCCCACACGTTGTGACTGCCCTTGCTGGCTAGCCCTCTCATTGCTGTTGAAAGTAATGCAGATGCAAGCACTGTTTACTCTCTAAACTGCTACATTAACAGTGAGAGTTTTTCTGAGGATCCATTATTGATTTATGGTTCTGATGCAAATTAGTTGATGCGGTCATATTTGGCTTAATATAAAGAATATATTTTTTGCATCTGTCCAAGCTATCTGACATGGGCAAGTGCATGTGTATCTTTAAGCTTAATGTCATTTATGTAGTAAAGGTGGAGTTCACCATTATGACACAATGTATGTTTCTAAAATCAAAATGTTTCAAGAACACTTGCTCACATCTCAGTTGAAGTCCAGCTGCAGGCTAGAGATGTGTTGATGGTTCTATGAATACAGTGGCTCCTGGTAAGTGCTCAGATTATAAGCTAACAGGTTTATAGCCGAACTTCGACTTATGGGAGCATATGCTCCTGAAACAAGTTTTATTTTAATAAAACAGATGAAATGTGTACAATTTTCAAATAAAACTTTTATCATATTAGTACTGCTTCACTTTTCTCAACTTCTCAGTGTAATATCTCACTAATTCAGAGAGAAAAAAGAGAAGCAGCAGCAAATACCCTAATTTTATTCAATTTTTATATTTCACAACAATGTAAGCCAGAGTGGGACTAAAAGTGTGTAAATTAACTCATTTACTCTAATTTAGCATTATGAAAGTCTCACTATGTTTATTCATAATGTGTGTTGGTATTATCAGATTTTCAGCTATGCTGCTAATGGCAAGATGTAACAGCTGTAACTTGGAAGGTATGTCATACAAATATTTGAATGCCTTGGAACAAAACTGAGTACAGTTGCTGATGAAAGAATTCAACAATTATCTACATAATCTTTCAGCACAGTCTCTTATTTATGCCCTACATATACATTTTTTATCTGTTGCTAGAGACGCAGTACTCTCTTAAACACATCTTCTGTTCATGGCATACCTTCCAACTTATTCTACTCAACAGGATAAAGTATTTCTTTTATTTATAAATTGAAAATTACTTTTGAATGCTAAAAACATAATTTCTTAATAGCCTGTGCCTGTTTAAATGAATTAAATGGGTAGTTCATTTTGTTGAACAAGCTAGAAATGTATCACTCTTTGTTTTTTCATTTCTTTTTCAATGATCACTTTTTCTAGTAAGTGATCTAAAAGGAAGGTGATCTCATATCAGTATTGTTTAAATCTAAATACCCCAACACTACTTTTGAGATTCTCAATATAAACATAGTTAAAATGAAATAGTTAAGAGCTGCTGTAATAAAGCTAACAGAAGGACGGCAGAAAAGGAAAAAGAGAATATACCTTATTTTCTTGGAGATGGTACTGTGTATGAAAAAGAAACTAAATGACAAAGGCATTTCTGAGTACATTCAGCTGTCATGATGAATAAAATGGAAAACAAAGCACCTATTCACATTCCTAGGCTGATGCCCAGTATTTGCATACAAAATAATGTTGACCACTACCACCTCATAACATTCCATTATATTATAAAAGTCAAATTTATCTACAAATGAACATTTTGTAGGTTTTTTCAATCTTCATCTTGGTACAGCAAAATGCCAATGATCCTGAAGGTGTAAACAGTTGTTTTTGTTATTACACTGCAGGAGGAGAGACAAATGCTTGGCTGCAGCAAAGTACATATCTATCTGTTCATGTAGCAAAAATATGCACATGTTGATATTTCTACAATACCATTTAGTACAAT
Source organism: Deroplatys truncata (assembly GCA_030765065.1). NCBI lineage: Eukaryota > Metazoa > Arthropoda > Insecta > Mantodea > Mantidae > Deroplatys > Deroplatys truncata. Next base: position 140,375,367 of record CM060986.1, read on the forward strand.
TATATGTTAAAATTTTATACTTTTATGTTCCAAGAATTAAGGTTTTCCTAAAATTTACAGCATTTTTTATGATTCAATTTTCTGATGTTTATAAAGTACTCCCTCACTTTGAATTTCCCAGAATTTGTGTCATATTGGGATACCTGAGAGTGCCTGTGACATCATGGGGGTGGTTAAATGCAGTCAGCACTGCACTTGTACAGATTGCTACAATTTGTCAGCATATCTTACATGTAGGCCCAGTTCACATGAAGCATTAATCCCTAAATTATTTTGCTCTAATTTCTAAACTGATTTTCATCTCTCTTTCATGCACCATAACTGAAGCGATTTGAATGGCCATGATCATTAAGACGAGGTGAAATGACTGGCCATTCATTCAAAGCCAAATGTCATGAGTTCAAATCCCAGCAACCGCACTCAAATGTGCTTGTTGCTTGTGGTAAACAACAGGGAGGGCCCAAGTAAAAATCAGTATGAGGGCATGCTTAGATGTTTACAGGGTTATATTTGACTGCAGCTGCAAGGATTTTGCGTTTTATTCTTAAAGGGAAATGAAACACAAAAATGAATGTTTCATTCACCACATTAGTTTATTTGTTGTCAAGATAAATAACGCATGCAGTTTCACCATTTCCAAGCTGAATGGTATAGGGTTACAGCCTGTTGAGTCGACATGTGATGTCATGCGATAAACAGTAATCCAACATCTGCTATGAAAATGAGTGAACATGGTATTGACCTTATCAGTTGAACCAAAAAAGAGCAATTTTGAAGATTTACACCATTCTGACAGCAATTCCGAGACATTACTAACACTGAAAACTATGCTAGTTCCATCCATTGGTGTAAGTGTAAGGAATGTATACCTATGAATAATGATGAGGAAAGTGTGTGTTGTTCGGACTATGAAAACACAAAATTGGTGAAGGGTGATTTTGTCTGTATCACAAAGCATCCTAATTTTCACAAGTTAGTTATAGATCATGTGCTTTGAATATTGTGAGGCATAACTTAGCGCTAAAAAGAAATTGCTCTCACCGCCAACAATCCTGCTAATCAGACCTGGCGATATTCCTGCTACAAACAATTTACAGCATGGATTAATTCATGGACTGCTATTGGACACAGAAGAAGAGTAGTAGAATCCAGAGAAGTATAGGCTTCAAACTTCACTAATAAACACACAAAAGTAGTGAGTTTTAAATTCAACCATTATTTATTATTATTTAAAATTGTATAACGTGTCTGTGACCATCCTTTTATGTTGACTGAAAATGTGAGAAGTGCTTCAATCGTAGTAACTAATGCAGGTTGAAGACTGGGAGCTATATTCTTTGGTAATAACAGATCAATTGCTACATCCAGTAATCGATCCACACAATGTGCATGCAGAGATTTTTTTATTTGAGACATTATTAGCAGTTTCCATCCTTCATTAGATTTCGAATATTTATTTTTCATGATCCAAGACCCAGCTGCTTTGGAGAACTGCGTTTTGACATCAGTCTTTTTTCATTTACACTGAAATTGTGATCTAGTGCTGCTATCATGAATCCAAGTTGAACGCCATTATATGAAAAATGTATTCTTTTCAGAGCATATCTGAGAAGACTGTGTAGCTTTCTAAACTGCCAGTATGTATATGTCGAATATGAGCCAAATCTTTTAAGAAGAAGCTATCCAAAATAATTTTCTTCAGAGCATGATATATGTTTCATTCGTCTTTTAATCCATAATTTATTTCTTTGGTCTTCTTCCAACAATTCATCACATTCACAAGATTCCACTGACTTATTTTCTAGCCATTTATGTTCACTTTTTTATGATGAATTCATGTGTATTTTTCAAATTAAATGGTACTTTCTCATTACAGTTTTGCACAGCCCACCATGTTATTTATAATGGCTTTCCATGCCATCAGCTCTGGGTATTTTTTTCATTAGACTTTTAGACAAACGCCATATGTCAAATTCTGGATACCGAGTTTTTAACGAGTATCTTACACCTTTATGTCCATGGGAGAGAAAAGCTTCAACTCTACAAATTTTCTGTTTTGCAAGCCTAGTCATTGTGATATCACAAGGAGTCTCTTCCAAATCACCTTCCACCATACCTCTTTGAACAAGTTTAATATGAGGCATATGGAGAATAAGCGTTTGTAAAAATAGTTTGTACAAGAGTAGAGAAAGTCATGTGAGTGTAACACATCAGATTTTTTTATACTAGAGTATGTAGAAGGCATTTTATTCTGTTTATGTGCATATTAGAATTTCATATGTTTAAAAAAATCCATCTCCACCAATTTATATTTTCCCTTTACTTACATAATATATTTTTGGAAAAGTTAAAAAGAGTGGTTGTATTATATTATAAAACTACTTAAGGCTGACATGTGTAGGTTTGTAACTCTATTGCAGAAGTGTTTATACATTGTTTCCAGAATCATTAGCATGTTGGAAGTGACATATTTGTTTTCATTTTAACATCCTTTTCCATATCCAAGTTTACAGATACCCAAATTTATCTTCTTGATCTAAGGAAAAACCTTTATCAAAGTAACTCAACCTAAATGAGATTCAAACTCACAACTTCTTCAATGTGTAATGCTGAAATAATGAGCATGACAGACGTAATAGTTACCATGGATTCTATTTCTAGTTTGGTTAAGATCTGTATCTGAAAATACTACACAGTTTATGCAATACTCTAAAAGTAGAAACTGCAAAATGAAACCTTCCTGGGGGATAAGAGATACATTCAAGATATCACAAAAATAAGTTTGGTAATAAGTTATTTGTCAAATTAATTATTATTCACTCTGAAATGTGATTATCTATAAACAAGTTTTGAAGCCTGTTCACTATGTCTTCAAATGGTGCAGCTTCTGGGCTTAAATGAAAATAAACTCTTAAATATATGCAGATTTGGACTTCTAGAATATTGACAGACCTCTCAACATCACATAACTGCATCTTGCAGTGCACTTAACATTCATAGATTTCTATTGGATAACATTTGTAAACTGCTTACTTGCAAAATTAATGTGTATGGTGATACAACAGTATTCTTGGTAGACTCTTGAGTTTGCTATAGATTATGAAAGTGAAAAGTTACACTGCTTCTTAAGATGTTTTATCTAGAAATGATGTTCACTAGACTCTCATTAACAGACAAAATTTTTACTTTTGCTACAGTTAATTTATTAGGAAACCCTTGGAAACAGTATTTTTCAAATCAGGAAGTAGCTTTCTGCGTGATCCACAGCTGCGCTTGCTTAGTATTAATGAACGTTAACAGCACAAAGTATGAAAAGTAATAACTCTGACCCTTGCCAAGAACCATTAGAATTTCACTTCTTAATCACAAGCTGGTTATCACCATGGGCATTATTTGCATTTCCAATCGCATTATGTGATTTTAAAACCAAAACACTTAACAAAGTTTTGTTAATATCAGAAATCCATGTATAGATAATCTCGTGAATAATCAAACGTTTTATGTGCTGGAATGTTTACTAATATTTTCATACTTTAACTTGAGAACCTTAAGTAATAAAATATATTTTAAGAACCAATCATAAAAACAATTGTCGCTTCAAATTTCATTATAATCTTCACTGCATGGATACAGATGTTCATTTTTTTCTTCTGTTAAAGAGAATGAGTGGTTACAATGAAATTGTGTGTGAATATGCTTAGCACCTTTAGATGCACCATAATACCAACACAGTACCATCTATATTACATGGGTTACTTCTATCCTAAAGGGCTTTAATGAATTCACCTTCCTTATATGGGCTTCTAATCCTATTTAACATGCAACAAAGGCACTGAAAGGGTATTACATTTTAATTTATTAAACATAGGGATTTTTATGTCAAATGCTACTTAGATCTCTAGAGGAATGTTAAAGTCACACACACCTTAAAAATTTGTATTAAAATTTTTGTTTTGTTTCTTTTTTAATTTTTATCAAAATGAGAAAGAAACCTCTTACACAGCAATTTGTAAAATAAGTTCTGAAAGCTAGGGAATAAAATATCAGGTACAGGCTAAGTGCAAAAGAAAAATTTATAATTTTCTCTCAATTCTGGGACTTATGACTAGCTTACCCGAACATTCAGAACTCATTTTTAAATTGTTGTTATAAGAATTTATAATGCCAAAAAAGGTAGGTATATTACTAAATGCTAGTAGCTGAATGTAGTCGTCAGTAAATGGAAAGAAAATCCTGGAATGATAATCCTGAGAACATTCTCTTATATCTGCATAGAAAGACCAGCTGAGGAGATATTGTCACCACCCCCAGCTGTCTGAAATGCTTCGGTGCACACCAATACTGGTGCAACGCATATCTCTACTGGGATCTGCATGCCTTGCGCCCCCTCCACTTCTTCATCCCAGCATGAAACTGGCTGCTCTACATCCAAAGGAACTCGTTTGCTTCCTTCAGTTATTGAAGTTGAAAAACTCTCATCCATTATGAGCTTTGCCTTATCGATGTCAACCTGAAACACACAGCACAATGTTATTTAGCGGAGCCTGCTCAATGTGAATTCCCCACATAAAATACATTTTTACTTTCTCCATTAAAGTATAGTAAATAGGGGAACTATTGTACTGCATCCAAAATTTTGATACTAAGATTTCACCAGAAATACCGTATTTATGCGAATCTAATGCGCACTCCATATTTGAAACTTAAAATTATGAAAATAAGGGTTTGTATCGAATGTAAAGCACATCAATGACAAAAAATAAGTAATAGGCATTTTATTTAATACTACAATGGATTTATCCTATATATAAACCATCAGATTATAGAATTGAGTGTGTCCTATTGTTAGGTGACACATTGTTAAAGAACAAAATTACTGTTACATGCTGTTTTTTGCACCATGTTGTTTTGATGATAACTTCCTTTATCCCCTTCTCAGTAATAGTGTAGTTCCACGGCATATCAGCCCAAATTAGTGTCTCATCAGTATTGCCTATTTGCCCCATAGAAAATTTTTGTTTTCTTCTGAAGTGAAATGACATACTGCTGAAACATTTGTAATTTGTCCTCAAAATCTGCAGGAAGCTTCTGACACATTGTTGTACGACGTCTTAGAGATAAACCCGTCCGCTGCATGAACGATCCAACCATCCACGGCTAGCCTTAAACTCTTGTTTTGGAATACCAAGAACTTCCGCCTCCTCTTTAGCTTTCTTTCGTGTAGTGTCACTAGTTACAGGTTGCTCATTCTTCCTCCTTTCATGCACAAATCCCAACTCTTTTTCTTCAACATCAGGATGTCTTCCTTTGCAAGGACCCATAAATTTCTTCCTACTAGCTTTAGTAGCGAATAATGCCAATTTCTGTTTTCGCCACAAGCGAACATTGCTCTCTGATACATTGAACTTCCTTTCTGTCTTTCTATTACAATTTTTTTTCAGCATAAAGGATTACTTTATGCTTTAAAGAAGCATCATAAGACCTTCTCTGTTTGCCCTTGCCCTCCATATCGTATCTAAAAACGCTCAATAATAGGCCAATGATAAATGAGCGGCTAGCTTGTTGCAAGTTTCTGGATGCATGTTAATGCCAGCAATCCATTAGGATGTAATAAACGAAAAATTTGAATGGAGTTTTTGGCATTCTACAGAACGGATTTGCATTCGAATCTAATGCGCACCATGATTTTGAGTACTACATTTGATCAAAAAAGGTGATTAGATTTGCGTAAATACAGGTATATGTATTAAGACTCCCTGAGTCCCCCCCCCAAAAAAAGTATTTTTAGAAAAAAGTTCCATGTGAGTGTCTGTGAACAACATAACTAAAAATGAAAACTCTGATAAATGCCTTGGTATTTAAGTTCAAGTGACAAGTAAATCCCCTCGCCCCAAACTGCAATTTACTTTTCAACATTTTTTATTTACTTAAAAATGGCTTTAATGATTTTAATTAAAATACCACACATTTAAGATAGTTACACAACAAATAAAATATATGTCTTGAATTTTCTGAGAATGGCCTGTGAAGTTTACCTCATTTGGAAGGTATAACTGGTAAATGCTAAGAGATAGATAAAAACAACCTATACAAAAAATGTAAATCTCATTGAAACAAAAATCAAGTTGTACATTTTGTAATTTTTTCAAGTACTGTTGCTATTCGCTTGTTTCTCATGTCATGAAAGGGAGTAAGAAATTTTATCCCCCATCTCTTGCACCTACAATGAAAGGTGTAATGAAACTATATCTGGAATGAACTTAAAGAGTTAGAAAAACAGGCTTGCATAAGAATAGTTTTTAGGAGCTACATAAAAATAAATGACAATACGTAAAGAAAGTCATGTGAATGTAACAGATCAGATTTTAAAAAATTAATTACAACCCTCAATGTAATAACCAGTTCCATAGCTCAGTTGGTAGAGTGCCTGCCTGCTGTGTAGGAGTTCTAGGTTCGATTCACAGCTAGGCTCGATTATTATTATCTTTTTTTTTAATTTCTTGATATGCCTAGAGTTCAAAGAGCGTGTTAATGATCATTTAATAACTAATTTCCCCATTACAGATATTTTTTTCAGGATTGTCTGTGGGAAAAACCCTGAGCACATGTGTCAAGACATACAATTATATGACAACCTACAACCAGCACAACAGTAGAACACCAAAAAGTGCCCCAAAGTTAACAAGATTTAAAGCAAAAATCAAAACCTCAGTGTAATCGTCAGCCTTACATGAACTTTATGTTCTAACTAAAATAGACAGAGGAAGCATTGCATTCTGGCAAAGGTGTAGCATTAAGATTCCACCAAATGCATGTTTTGGGGTCCCCTGAAAAATATTCTGGACAAAAGAGGTTAAAATAACATGTATAATTAATGTGGTACAAAATGAAAAATCAAACTCCATAAAACACTCTCTTTCTACAAGAAAATAGATTAGTTCAGTACTTGAAAGCAAGGACTTTGATATCAGCACTCAGTAAATATTTGAAGACTCACCTCTTTAGATCCACAAACATGCCTATTGGCAGTTAATGAAGCCTTGGCTGCAGCTGCTTTGGCATTTTTCCACTGTGAGTCCTTAACAGTGAGAATAGCCTGGTAAGCCAATGTATGTACATGTATTCTTGTTAGTGGTCTGCTGCCTTGTATTTCTTCTCTTCTGCTGGTCATTAAGCTAGAAATTAGAAAACAAGTATATAAGCTGTTGATGTATGTAAACTAAATTAATACAGCTACTTCCTAGGAACATCATTAAGATACATACCGAAATATGTTTCTCATTTGGTCCAGCACAGTTGCAACTCGTGGATTTGAATCTGATACCAGGCTGATGTTGTTATAAACTACAATGTGATATAAATTTGCCAGCTCCTGAAATAAAAATCACATTTATGTGCATGGATTAGTTAATGTATCCAGTGTAAACAATAGTAAACAGCACCCTAAATTTTACTGGGAAATACATTGCAAATCTGCGCTAAAATACTGAGCTGATACTCCCATGCATAATGTCCACTTTAATGTGTTTTTAGAGTAGATGTGAACAGTTGGAAGACTGTAGCCTCACCCACATTTCCATATGGAACAGAAACATTCTATATTTTCATAAAAGCATTCATTTTATCACTATTGGGTAATGGCAGAGGCTATTACCAACATACTGTGGAAGAAAAATAATACATGAGAATGGCACAATCAACTGAAGGTGTCTACTTGACAATATTTTTATGCACGGTACATTGTAGAACTTATGTAAATGTTCCACTATTGTGATCTCTCTCTCGCTAAGCTCAGGTTAAACTTAGAAACCATGGGACGAAGTGCCATCCTCCGTCGTGTAGTGGTTAACATGCTAGCCTCTGGTTCCCGAGGTTGCGGGTTCAAACCTGGCAGAGGGCGATAGATTTTTTTCAGGCATAAAAATCCTTAGCATGGCTTCCTTCGAAAGAGAAGTAAAGCTGGTGGTCCCGTGTCTTGGATTTACAGCACATAAAAGAACCTCAAGCCTGATAAAGAGGCCTCTGAGCAAAATTACCAGCCTTTCACGCTCAATATAGAATGGGACGCTACGGACCACAGCAGTTGAAGAGCGTCCATAAAAAAATAAAAAGACCAAGTGGTGGCTTATTACAGCCTAATGACCTACACTTACCTCCTATTCACTTTAAGGCTACGAAAACTATGCCTTCACTAAATCATCATTGAAGAAAGTAAATTTTATCACCAAGTATAGAGAGAGCCATATGTGCTATTTCTGTGCATGACATTACTGACACAGGTGGCCATGGTTAAGACATGGACTCATGGATACAAGATGCACACTTTAAATAGTGTCAGGACCGTCCTCGCTGACTGAGGTTTATTAAAGGTTTTAATCAGTCTTCATAACTGGAAAATGCCAGGGAGGTACCCTAAACTTTGGCCTGAACATTTCCTTCCCCAATAATCATTTCATTTATCATCAGTGTCCACCGCCTGTGGTGCTGTATACGCTAAAAACAGAAGTTTTAGGCACTTAAAAGAAAAGAAAAAAAAAAAAGCAGTACATAACATTAAATTATTTTTAAGATTATATTCCCATTTTGTCTAGGTTTTCCTTTCGGATTACCTATTTTTACTTTCTTCAGCATGTACCTAGTAGGTGGAGAAGGTATTGCATTTCACCCAAAAATTCCATACCAAGATTTCACCAGAAATACATGTTTTGAGGCACCTGAGTCAAAAAAGTGTCTTTAGAAAAAGGTCCGTGCATGTGTGTCTGTGAACAGCATAACTCAAAAACAAAACATAGGATAAATACCCAACTTGGTATTGGCATTCAGTACCTTCCAAAGATGTGACACAAAGTTTTTCAAGAAAATCCCCCTATCCCAAACTGCACTTTACAATGTAACATTTTTTTAATTTTTTTTTACTTTCTCAACGATTTTGATTAAAATGTCATATATTAAATATATTTAAATTACAAATAAAATGTATATCTTGAATTTTCTGGGAATAGCCTATGAAGCGCATTTCATATGGAAGGAATCTTGTATAACTGGTAAATGTTAAGTGATAGATGAAAACGTACTACACAAGAAATGTAGATCTCTTTAAAACACACAATTTATTTCAAATAACTTTTTTGTGGCCTCACACATTTCCAAGATATCCATTATTAATGGTTCGAATTGTGCAATGCTTTGTCATTCTTTTCAAGTCCTTTTAATATTCAGCTGTTTCTCGATGTCATGGAAAGAGTATGGAATTTTAAGGCCAACGTATAGCATACAGTTCTTAAACATTTGACAACCGCTATTTCTTTTGTATCTATAACAAAATGTGTAATGCAGCTGTTTCCAGGAAGGTTTATCTAAATTAAAATGAAAATAAACTTTAGAAAGAATAATTTGTATATCCACTAATAAGCAACAGAGTGTAGAGAAAGTCATGTGAATGTATTACATCAGATTTTCATTCCCTACATGGCTTACCTGGTCATGGACTATACCCAAGAAAAGCAGATGTGTGTAACTGATATATCAATATAATGAATAATAATAATAATAATAATAATAATAATAATAATAATAATAATAATAATAACAACAACTGCTTGCTACATTCATATGACGTTTTTTACCCAATACCATTTGTTTTTATATAGTTTCTACACACTATTCTTACAAAACCTTACAAATACAACAAAACTTTATTTTTCTATCTACTTCATATTATTGGAGATTAACATTTACAGAATTAATTTCATTACACATTTCATTAAAGGTGTACAACAAGGGAGGATTCAGGAAACCAAAGCAAATAGTTATTACTTTAAAATCGGAAGACATAGTGAAAAGATTAAATATAATATATAGAAGTGGTTGCCTATGTTATAATACTTAAAGTACGGAGATAGCATTTACAAGAAACTTAAAAAAAGCATAACACAGTAAATTGCATGCGCACAGAAAACAAACTTCACCTGGACTAAAGCAAACAGCTACTGACATGTGCTTCATTTACAAGAGAATCAGCAACACAGCCCAAACTGCAATAGACATACACGGAGAGGGAGCCTGTAATTGGTCCTAGCAGAGAATTTCCACCCTTTGCAAACCTTACCAGTTTTTTTATTCTTTTCTTGTGTTGTGTTTTATGTGCAGCAAAGCTCTAAGCAACAACAGTAGATTATATTTATTACGATTTACAAGAAATCAAATTACAGTCCCGATTTATCTGTTGAAGTGAATCAGAATAGCTTCCTTTAGTATGGAAATTCACAATGCTAGTATTGCTGAAGGTGGTCATTCTGATATATGCCTATCTCTTTCTTTACCCTCCTTAAACGTCAGGGCCAGAGATACAGCAGCGTAGGAATATGAAGGAAAATATAGTTTTCATAAAATTTCAACTGAAATAATTTAACTTCAGAATATAATCCATATTAATAAATTTCAGAACATAATCATTAGATGTGTTCTATTCTGTACCATGGTTGGCTAGTCTGCACCTATTGTTCTGCATAAAATTAAAAGTAACCTCCAGTTATTTGTAATACATATAAAATAATCTTGGCATGGCACACCAACCTTTAAAATGTTAATTTCATTTAAATTGCTGTTTTAAAGTGTTAAATACTCCAAGCACACATTAAAACACATATATTCTGAATCAGGATGATTCATGAATTTATCTTCATAAGAGTGTGACAGTTAAATTAAAGAACTTACCTAAAGATAAGCTTATTGAGATATGTTTGACATTTTTTTGAAATGTTTGAATGTACAGGGTCATCAGATTAAGCGGCAACACTGCTAACAGCACCTGGGTCGTGGGTGCATGCCATATGCCTGCAAACACTTCATCCCCGCGCAAACCGTCATATGCATCGAAACAAATAGGATGAACAGACAAGGCCAACTAGTACCATTACTATTTCCCAAATTACAATATTGAATGTCCCTTACATTGCTTAACATTTCAAATATGATGTTGGAAATGTTCTCCTTCTGCTCAAAGGCAGGCATTGCAGCATCTTAACAGATTATGATTCACATAATATAGCTCTTCTTGAGAAATGTTGGTTATTTCTTCCCGTATATTATTTTGAAGTTCTTGTAATTTTTGGGGATTTTGGTTACACATTTTGTCTATTAAATTGCCCCACAAGTGAAAATTCACAGGGTGTGAGGTCTAGGGATCGAGGAGCCACACTTCTAAACTGAATACTCCGTCAGCATAGACATCAGCAATTGTATCCAAAAGGTCTGAGTTGTATCTTGTTGAAATATGCCGTGCATTTACTCATCTGTCAATGGAGGAAAAAACACTACTCCTAAATTAAGGCTTAGTACCATGTAGCATTGTTTCGTGAAAGAAAATAGGGCCAATTATTCCAGGTACACTCACAGCACAGCAAACACTGACCTTAGGATCATGTAGTGGACTTTGATGTATGAGTGGAATCTCGGGAGAGAAGCAGCACACGACGGTGACCCAGTGCAGCTAACTGTTGCCGCTTTATCTAATGGCACTGTATCCACAGTCCACTTATGTTGTGTTATTAATCTGGATATTATGCTTCCTTGTTTATATGAATGTATACCCCATTAACATACACATGTCCAGAATTAAAGTATAAATATTAAAATAAAGGCAATTTACATGTGGCATGGCCAACTTTAACTAACAGCATAAATAAAGAACATTTATATAATTTATTAACTAGCCATGGAAATGTAAATAGCAAGAATAGCTATATTATTACAATGAGTATAGAAGAACTTAAATGTAAAATTGCCAGGGAGAAGTTAGTAACACACTATTAGTTATGGAATCAGTATCACATCAGCAGTCACAGTGAATACACCATTTTGTTCATACCTGAGATACAAATTCTAGACATATGTATAGATAAATCGGTGAAGGAAAAAATCTTCATCTGTAATATCAATCTAAATATGGATATTAAAAAATTTGATATTTGAAAAGAAGCTAGAAGCAGTGTTATGTATTGAATTTATTTAAAGGTGAGTCGTAATTGTTGCACTAACATCACTTAAGTTTACTCAAGACACAGCAATACATAATGGGTACAACAAAACAACAATTGACAAAAAAATTGCAAAATTCAAACGACAGAAACACATCAAAAACACAACAAATCTCAGTCAGCAAGATAAGCAGCTAAAGTTCAAGAAATTCACATAACACCCAGGAACATATCACAAATTTAAGATTTTCGTGAAACACAACATCAGCCTAGCCCCACAGAACAAATTTAACATAGAGAAATTACTTTGTAATAAGTTAAAAGACCCCATTCCACAAGACAAAAAAGCTGGAATCTACAAAATCAATTGTTTGGACTGCAATAAAGTATATATAGGTAAGACAAAAAGAAACTAGGCTAAAGGAGCATGTGAGATGTATCAAATACAAACAAATAGACAAATCTGCAGTTTCACACCATTTTTGGACCACTAACCCAATATTACATTAGTCAAACCAGCCAAATTTGCAGCCGAATTAGATGCATGGGAGAATATCACCATTTTAAAACACAACACACATCTAATGAATTTTGATTTGCCACCACCAAGTCCCCTCTGGAAGTACATTTCACCACCACAAGATGCCACCACAGTATCCAGTCCACAAAACGGAAACACCAACAATACGGGCCAGTCGGATTAGCTTCTGAGGATGGGAACAACCGTTTCTCGAAACATGTTTTTAAGAGTAAACTTAAGTGATGTTAGTGTAACAATTGCGACTCACCTTTAAATAAATTAAAAAATTTATTAAATAAAAAATGAATAAGTGAAATAAAAGAATTACATTATATATATATATATATATATATATATATATATATATAAAAGCTTTAACTGTGACCTCACCCTGAAGGTCTATAAGATCTCATAGCTCAAAATATAAAATTAAAGAATCCACAATGACATTTGCCATCCGCCACAACAGAAAGGTCAAAATTATTCATGTTATACTTTCTTGTAATCTTAAACAAAACACGACAAAATAAGCTTCACCACAGTTAACCAATCAGTATCCAAGAAACAATTGGTAAAGATTACAATGTGAATATATCCCTGTATAAACGATTTAACTAAGCATTAATTTTCCACTGTATAACAACAGTTGTGGATATAATCTTTCCCCTTTTTCATGAAATAATTTTCAAAATTAAACACTGTATCTAAAATGTGGAAGCTTTTAGTATAAGTAGACAACATTGAAATTGTTGCAGAATGCTCTTACCTGTTCATTCATGCCCAAAGAGTCAGAAAATGGTGTCACATACTCCGTTATTTGCTTCAGAAGCTGGGCTTCTGCAAATGATGCCATTTCAAAATGTATCTTTGTTTTAAGAGATTGAGTTAGCATTTGTTCTCGGACCTTTGCAAGCCTCTGTTCTCGCACATCTAATAACAATGTTTCAAAATGCTTTGATTACATAGTGCTTTAAAGGCAAATAGATCAGAGAAGAGGTGGAAGAAAAGTCTCCCATATCATCATCTAGCATATGCATTCACTTACCTTTTGGAAATGGGTAATTGTCCATCATTTGTAAACCACTCACAACAAGTAGATTTGGTTCGAATTCCTTTAGCAGTTTGTCAAATTCCTCCAAAGAGCTTACATGAGGATTGTTTTCATCATTATGAATGATAAACCTTAAAATAATCAAGAAAAAATACTTCAGCAATATGAACTTAGATGTTTATTTGGCATACAATGTATACTATTTGCAGCAGTGTCCAAAGTGTTGTGATTATACTGTAATTACAGTCAGTTAAGCTTTGCTTTCGAGCCTAGCAAGGTTATTTGTCTGGCATCTTTTACACCATTTACACTTAATTTATTATAGTCGGCGCCAATCAGGAAGGCGATTGACAGTTACTAACCACATTGCGGAAAGCTTTAAATTAATGGGAGGGGATGGATACTTCATACCGATCATCATAACAACGATTAAAAGAATCAATTAGAGCTAAGACGTTTCCATAGCTACGATAGATGCAAAAACCTTGTTGCTGGTATTGTAACACGTGATTAGCGAGCAACCGTTGCAGTAACATGAACTGCACGTCTTATCTTCTGCTGTCACTGTAGTTATAAACAATGCTTCCTTTAGCCACAGCTTAACGTATTTACATAAGTTTAGAGATCGCCTTTGTAATGACAAGTTATTTTGCACTATCCTATTTGTACCGCTATTTGCTTTGTGTTTACATGTGTTTGAGTTCGTGTATCTGTGCAAGCATTTGCAATTGTGTTAATACTTTTAATGAATATTTAACAATATCCAAAAGATAGTGATGAAGACAGCAAACTAAATGAAAAACTGAGCATACTCGGTAACCGAATAAAATTTATGTGGTATAAGTATCCCAATTAAAGGACAAGCACGGGAAATAATATGCTCTATGAGAGAATCAGCGGCATTTTCCCATTACAGTAAGTATCAATATTTCACAGATCTTTACACTGATATATTCTTGCATGTTCTATCCTTTGCATGCAGATTCATTATTTTATAATTGTCTTTATATACAAATATAATAATATCTGTTCTACAATGCAGATACAACCCAGTTGCTTTCGTACACAATTCTAACGCACTCTCCACGTGATTTATGTACATTGCACAGAGAGAAAGAACAGTTAAGGCGAGTGGAAATGCAGGTTCTACTAGTACATTAATAATAAATTGCATATAATTTTATTATGTATTAACACTCTATCTGCAGCTTTGCCCAAGTGAAAATTTTACATTGTATCAGTATTGCATGGTATCAGTTTCATAGGCCACCTAAATCCAGTATTCCCTATACTGTGACGGAAATATTTCTACAGCTTGATACCCTAATTCAATGTAATTTAATTGCCCTTGCTACCGAAGTACTTTAAGTCAGTTGTGATTTTGCTTCTCTTTTAGGAATCTTATAACTGCAAGACAACAGTCCGAGAGGTATTATTTTGATTGCCACAGCTAGCTGATTTTACCCAATAATTTTGTCTGCTGAGTTCAGAGTTATGATCTCCTCTGCTGGTTGCTATCAGCAGCCATTGAATGCCTTATCAAAAGATAAGGCTTCTCCTGTGCGAGAATGAAGGCTAGGATGATGCTATATTATGTTGCAAATGCATTCAAAAACTAATAACTACATCCTGTATGAGCTTATGTGCAAGTGACAGCCTCAACTTTTTAATTTTCTAACAAACAAATAAAGGTATACCAAACTTGCAAAATCTGATGGAAATAATGTTTTTAAAACCCTTTGGTTTTATTTTTTTGCATAGCAGAGTAATAATCATTGCAAAAGCCAGTTTCTTTTAATCTAATTCTTTATATATTTTTACACACTATTCTTAAAGACATATTTTATGCATTATGCATAGCCATGCTCATGAGTAATCACTGCTGCTCATGTTTTGGCCACTGCGAAAACTACAGGCTTAAAATACTGTAATGCTACATACCTGTTGGCACGTGGTGATTTGTATATTCCCCATTCTTCATCTGCTTTGTATTCCAATATTAAATGGATATCATCTTTAGCAGTATCCCCTCCTACAACTAACAAAATAAAAGTATATATATTAGTCATAAAAACAATTCAGTATACTGAAGTGTATATGCTTGACGTGACAAGGAAGTTACTTCACACAGACTAATGATAGCAAGTGCATGTTCTGAAAAATCATATAGTTGAAGAAATAACAAATATCATACATAATTCATACATCATTTAAGGGTAACATGTGAAGATTTTCATATAAAACACCCCAACCAACCTTTACTTAAGAACATTTTATTTTTTACACTTTCAAAACTGGCTCAATATTAATTAAAATGTGTTGAGTGAGATAATGCCATGACAAATAAAATGTATATGGAATTCTCTGGTAAATTGCCTTTCTTGGGCCCACATTAGCGATGGAAGTGATGTATTATAAGTCCAACAGATGTCACTGTATGTCATTCTCTGGCTTTAACGCAATGCTGGCAACATATGAATAAGTAATACCACCAAAGACGGAGAAATATATACCCAACTCTCTTGGTTTGGGTTTTTTTTTAATAGAAGCTTACTTTCTGAATTCACACAGATTTCTCGGCAATAGCTAGACCAGTTTACTATGGTGTGTGAGTTTGCATTCATCTCGCACATTATTGTGCTAGTTCTGGGATTATCTAGTATGCACCACATTATACAAGAATGTATTATTTGTTGTGGAGAGAGATGTGCGTCACCAATAACACTGCCTTTTCTTGCGCTTAGTTTCCTACTTGGGTGACCGTTTTGGCATATGAAAAACATGTCTTCCTTTCCTCCATTTTAATAGAAGAATTTCATTGCATACATCGCAGATACATACTTTGTTGATAATTCCATGCTGCACCAGTAATTCCTGCAGTAACTGCAAGTTTTCACCACTATGTAGTCTTTCATAACTGTATTTACGCTATTTTGACAGCCTGTGCACACCATTTTCTTTTCTTTGTGCACAGCTTGCTCTGAAGGCGAGGCACTTTTTTTTATCGGCAATACCATATGAAGAAGAAGAAGAGATAACAACACATCCCATTCTTAGTGGATTCCCAGCTTCTTACTTCAGTTGGCACTTCCGAATGAGCGTCAGTATTACCGTGAAGATGGCCACGTATTTTCCAGTTCGTTTCCCAATTTCCCTATATCGGTAAGGCAAAAAAAAGTGGCGTGCAGATGGTCAATTGATGTACAACACTTCTCTTCTACTTCCACATTAGCTCATAAGGTAATTGATTCCATTATTTTTCACTTCAACCTCATCTAGGTGGGTCCAAGAAAGGCAATTTAGCCGAATTATTTGTGCATGGAAAATGAAATTGTCATACTTTTGCCCACCTACATTAGGTATAAGGAAGTGAGAAATAATGAAATAAATTCCTAACCTAACCTAAATAAGAAGTGAAATGCACTAAATATGCGATGTGCTGTTGTTTCTGCGAACGTGAATCATTCGAGTTTTAAACGCGCAGAACCCTCGGCTACGCTCTGTTGTCACTTCGCAGTTGCGGCCTACTGGCCGCAACTTGCTACTCTCCTCTCCTTCTAAAAAACATCCCTCGGCTATGCTTTGAGGCTGAGGGCCCTCAATCTCTCGGCTACGCTTTGAGGCTGAGTATCTTACCGGCTTCGGTGACATTATTCATATGTTGGCAGCATCACGTTACAGCAAGCGTAAGACCTTCATTCCCATTGAATTTTATATAATCTGGAAGTATATTCCACAATCCTATGGTACTGTCCCTGCTGCCCATTCCATTTATTTAACATTAACTTTTGCATGACAAATCATTTTACAACTCAGCTGTAAGTGCAACACTAAAGATCACAGAGCCATAAAGGGATATAAAGTGACACAAATGCGGGCAAAAGTATGACAATTTACCCAAAATTTCCACCATGATTTGGTGCAAAATGCAAACTAAGGTGTCAGAATGTAACCACAATCATACACATTGTGTATTAGACTGTGCTGTAATGTAAAAATCATTGGGGAGTACAGTTTTATAAAAGCAGTACTGGATGTTTGAACCATTATTTTCAAAACTGAGCTTCTTTACTGAAAGTTTATTTTATTCTGGCGCTACATCTATCCTAAAGAATAAATGAGACATACCATTCACTCCCTTTGGTAGGGTTTTCTGCAACTCTGAAGTCATCTTTGCTGCAAGCAAAACCTGACAACCTTCCTGCATAAAACGTGTGGCCATGACTGCAGCATTTCCACCCAATGCATTGTGACTACCTTCAATTTGCTTTGCAGCTTCCACAATTTCATCAAATAGGGTTCCATTGGAAATATATCGTCTAAAATCCAATAATCAAATTATAATAAAATAAATGTTCGCCCAGAAATACACAAAACTTTGGCCAAAAAAAAAATAGGAAGAAAAATAACTTACTCTGCTGCTGCTCCATGTCTGAAGAAATAGGCATAAGTCTTCACAAGTTCTTCATACGAAGTAATATCATAAAAATGTCGTGGTTCGTCTGCTGCCACATCATATTCTAATAGTTCTTTACCATTTACAAAAACATCGGTGCATGCACCATACCCAATAGCGACTTTAGGTTTTGAAACTACAGTATGCTGTCTTTCCACTTTAACCAGCCCTTGAAGTACCGAAATTAGTCTGTCTCTAAGAACTTCATCTACTTGTCGTCTATAATATAAAGCAGCAAAAACAATCACCACAGATAAAACTGTACCCGCTTTAAATGCCTTGTAAGTCATGTCCAACGTCTTTAATTATTTCCGGTGGCCTTCGCTTCTGCTACACACAACCTTGAAATGTGTCTAATAACAAATAGACATTGGTACCAAATCGAGCCTTTGTTTGCTCAACAATTGCGAGTAAGTTACGTGGTGCGCTAGTTTCAAAACAAGTTGGTTATCTTGCCAACATATTTCTAGATAAGGCCAGGTTGTGACAAAATTACACATATGACAAACGTGATTATTCTATCACATGTTTGCACCGTAATCGCAATTGCATTGATTTTATAATTTCACTATAGAGTGCGTGCGTTCAATCCACGTGCATAGTCGCTACCTTCCGTGCAATTGTGTAACTAAATTTAGCTTCTGTCATTTCTGACAAGTAACACGATAAGTTTTATGCATTAACAATTTGTTTGATTTATAAAGTTTACAGAATACTATTTCTCAAGATTGGGAAACGAACATTAACATAAAAATAGTTTAGTGTCTAATGTCCATAGTTAAACACGGCTTCACCGAAACGTTTAGCGTATTTGTTTTCATAATGTAAACATCTGGTTGTAGAGCAGCTTGTCGGTGTAGATGTTTTTCTGCACTAAAAGCTGGGAAGAAATGTTTTTACAAACAGAAAACAATTATGACTCGATGTTTGCAAGATACCAGTGTTTAAAAACGCTAATTCATAAGTATTTCTGCAAGTAAGTGGTGACCAATGTGTGTGTGTACATTTTGAAAGGTGTCAGTGTGTAATGCTCTATAGCAATCCTCAGAGTTGACAGATGAATATAAGTACACTGTTTATGCAAGGAAACATATACTGTTTTGGAAATGGCAGAAAATCTAGAGCAACAATCTGAAGTTTATGGAGGCAGTGAAGATGCCAGCTCCATGTGTGATGAAGAAAGAGTAAGAAAGCTCTTCCAAGCATGTGATGGAGATGGAGATGGTTATATTGACAGGTAAACCTAAATCTACTCTATGTTTATATCTTTTCATTATTGAGATCCTAATGTGAGCGCACAGAACACCAAAGTGGTGGGCAATCCTTGGGAATGTTGAATATGTTATTCAGCAAAACCACCTACAGCAATCATATAAACCAAGAATAAAATAGGTTATGATACACATTTATCACACTCATCATATACCATCACATAATGAACGAATCTATTGTGCAATTTTACATGCAATGCAATTGCCAATATTCGTCACAGGAATACATGAATCAGATTGTGATACCCATATTATAGCGTAATGAGCATGTATTACAACCTAAAGTGTTTTTTTGTTAGTACTGTAAACAATGAAAATACAGGATTATTTGATTTATATAGGTATACAATGAAGTACATATGAAGCAGGCACACAACATAGATCTTTCCATGCAAAAGAGGACAGTGATACCTCAGTATGAAGGATATGTGCAATGATTTTTATTTTCATTAATATTTTCTGTAAATATAAAAGAACTCTTAGACCTTGTAGCCATGTGCTAAGGGAACATTTGATTAACTGGTTGTGTAAACAATAAAATTTCACTAAAAAAAAAACAAAAGATATAATAAAGAGCATTGGAAATTTACTTTCTAAAATGGTTTTTATAACGTAAAATAAAAGTACTAAATATATTGACAGTTTGTAATGTTTTCCATTTATAAACTTGAACAACATTGGATAATGATTAATGGAATGGAATAACAGTTTTTCAGTGAAATAACTTATTTCAATGAAATACTTATTCTTCAAGTTTAATATAATGTTACTGAAAGCTTTATTACTGTATTATGTTTATGTGTTACAGATTGGGGCTAGTATAATTTTGCTTATTTCTACATCTGTTCAGCTCTGAAGTTCAATGATTATCATAACTCTTAAGAACTCTCTATTGCTCTTAAGATGGTATACTTTACCTATTTTCATTCTGTCTTGAAATATTGAATTGTTTTCAGGGACAGCTCTGTAGACAGCAAACATATTTTTCAACTGCAGAAGAAAGCAGTGATAAATAGCAAGAGCTCATTACAGAGCATCCTGCAGGGATTACGTTTTGTTGTCTGGGAATTTTAATTCTAACATGTGAATGTATTTTTTCAGTTATGACGCTTTATACCAAAAATCCAGATGAATTTATAAGCAATTACAAGTAGGTACACAATTAAACACAACTTTGATATCAGACAAGAAACAAACTTAGCTTTCTATCAAAAGGAAAATTATAATAAGTGTATCAACATAATGCCTTACCAGACTCTATTAGGCTTTTGTCAGACATCAAGAAGAAATTCTTACCTGTTCTTAAAAACAATGTGTAAAGCCTATTCTCTGTACAGGAATGCTTTGATAACTGTGATGGTGACACTACCTAAGTGTAAATTCAGAATGTCAGAATACGTGGCTTCTGTCTAAGTGGGTTAGCTGACGGAATGTGCTGAAGCAAAGGTTAGCTTCGGAGGTTCAATCTAATACATCAAATTGTTTTGGTTCTTATTTTTTCTTTCTCCTTGTGTTTATTTTCTGTATTTTAGTATACTAATCTATTTATTTTTGTTATTGGCTCTCCTTTGGGTCAAAAACACAAGAATTATAATCAGATAATAATTGTGGATCATGTTTACCCTAATAATCTGTACCATATGTGGTGTTGAAAGTCATGTTACGTAGTTAGCTTTGATTCTTTTAGGTGCATGTTGACACTATTAAATCTAACAGTTTTTGTTTCCTGTTTAAACCTTCTGTTTTACTTCTTCTACTGACAAAGGAGTTGTAAATGTGCTAAGTTCATGGGTAAACAGAATAATAAATTGTTAAAGAGCATGGATTTCATCCATGAACTAAATGTTCAAAATAACGACCCCCTTTGTCAATGCACATTTGGGTACGTTGCTGGAGAGACCTTCTTGCACTTATGCACTGAGTTATCATCCTCCTCTATTAAGTGCTATGCAAATCAGCCATTAGAAGGCATTCAAGAAAGGCATAAGTATCATATATTGCTTAGCTCATTGCATAAATTCAAAAATAAATAGGGGCAGCTGACTTAGCTGGTATATGTCGTAGGCATAAATAATTCAGCAAATTACCACCTTAATTTTGCAAAGATTCTAGGCAGATCATGAAAAACTGCATTTAGTGTTAAGTTCACTATGTGACAGGACCTCTAAAAGCCAGCAGATAGCAAAAGGTTAGGTTAGCTTAATTTAGTTAGGTTAGAGTTCACTATATGCCTAACAAGCTCCATCGTTTCATGAAGAACCGCAGAAAAACGTACAATTTCACTTTGCTTTCAGCAGAAGCCTGCGACATATATATTAAATCTGCCTGCATGATTTATATTGTATATTTATTTATTGAATTTCCAGAAAAGATAAAAGAAAGTCTATTGTGCAGAGCATATTAGGGTTGTAGTTTGACAATTACTTACTAACAGCAAACAGATTGAAAATTATGATGAAAGCTATTAAAGATGTAATGAATGAATATTAGAAAGCGATAATAGCATTTTTTTTAATATATAAAATAACAGATTTGCCAGTTCATTGTCACAAAAGTTTAGGTGTTTATCCAGGGTATATCTTCCAAATAAAAAAAAACTCAATAAACAGGTGCTGTACAGTTTGAAAGATCCACAGAAGCATGAAAACCTCTGAGACAGTGATCTTAAGTCACTCAAAATATTGTATAAGCCAGTTATTATTTTTCACTGATAACAATGGTGGTGGATGAACATTTGTTCCTGCATGTTATTGTTGATTGAATGATTCTGATGGTTTTTCTGCAAGGGGGAAGAAATGTTAGTAATATGATTAGTGAAGGTTTTTTGCTGTATGTGACATGCACAGTATCCCAAAGCTGTATTTGCTGTAGGGATCTCATGAACAAAACAAACATATAAGGAAAATTAAGTTTCTAATAAAATTCTGGGTATGCTGTTGCTTTGTTACACAGTTCTTTTGAAACTTTGTAATATAAGTGACCATGGAATGACTAATTCACAGAATATGAGTCTTATGGATTATGTTGGCATGTATCAAAAGATGGACATTCAAATCTCAGATAAGGGAAGGTGGTTGTAATGTAGATGTGTCTAGCATCTCATAAAACTGCGATGCTTCCTGGTGTTGTCATTTGGGTAAAAATATTTTGTCACAGTTATCACAACCCAATGAGAGAGAGCTCCGATGGAATCTTACTGTCCATGGGTGGGTTGGATAATGTTCATCTTGGTCACAAGGTCAAAATGCATATCGCTGTTTCCTGAGGTACCCCAATAGCTGTCTCAGTATGAAATGTGATTACATAGTTGGGAAGTGTAAAAAGAAAAAGGAAATTGATGCAATAATTCAATTTCTATTTGTAATGAACTATATAATTTTTTATAATAAATTGTACAGGGGTTTGCAAAGAAATCTTGTGGACATATGATAAGAATAGGTAGGACTTGAATAATTAAAAATCTCTTGAGATGTATAGATGAACCAGGTTAACAAAGTAATGTGAGGGAAAATCTCGACATGCATAAAAGTAAAGTATTTTGCAAGTTATTCGTGCAATAATTATAATATACAGGGTGATTTATGAAGAACTGACACATTTCTTTCTTTAATTATTCAATTAAAAATTCACTCAATGCCCCAATTTTAGCATGAAATTAAGCAGAATGTTCTGGAGTTTCGATTGCCTATCACTAGATGCGCAGATGTTCATATTTTATTCGTTTTTGTTAGTTTTATTGTCGGCAATTGTTTTTGAGATTTTGTTCTAGTCAACATGAAAATGGAGTACACATTAAATGAATGCCTCTTCCTTGTAAAGCAATACTGATTACAAATTCAATTACAGCTACTCAAAGGGCATACCAGACAGGATTTGGTGTTCGAATCCTCTCCAAAGAAACACAATACTGGGACTTGTAAATGGTGGGCTGTGCAAAACTGTAATGAGAATGGTACCATATAATTTGAAAAATTCACATCAATTCTTCATCATATAAAAAGTGAACATAAATGGTTAGAAAACAGTCAGTGACATTTTCAACATTTTCTATAGAGGTAAATAATTTCCCAAAATTCCTCTGCATTTCAGGTATAATAAGTTGTCGCTAGCGTAACTCGTTTTGAAACAATTAAAGAAATAAATGTGTCAGTTCTTCATAAATTGCCCTGTATAATCCACAAGCTGTAAACAATAGAATGTCAATAAAATATAGATAGTTTGGAAGTAAAAATATTGAATTTTCTGGCATTATTAAAAATGGCAGATGCACTAGTTGTTTTTGCAACATATTTTCTTTTTTACACATATAATAAATCAAGCGAGTATGTTACTTCAGGGTCGCTGCAGATACAGAATATAAATTATCTCAGATATTTAGCACAACAGAAGGCTTGTGTTCTAAGAATTAATGCCAATGCTTATGGTAATGCTAAGACCAACATTTCATGCTAGCAAGATGTATCTTGCTTGCGGAAAGGTAATTTGATTTGCAAGATGCATCTCAATGGCAACTAACATCTCAAGGATCTCAAGACCTCGATCTCGTGCGATGCATCCTATAGACATCCACTCCATCAAAGGTTTCTAATGAGGATTTCCCTAATCCTAAGAAGGCAAATGTTGGATGCTCAGCTGTATGAACCTTGGGCTCATTTGAGCATTCATTTAACACATTTATTCGCCAACTTGTGCTTCCTGTGTAGCTAAAGAGTGCTAAATTAACAAAAAAAAAATTAATAAAGTTCATTATACGTTACTTATCTCCTTTACATTGGCCGATTTGGCTAGTTTTCTGTTGAATGCTGAGTTTGGTCTTCTGTGAATTCGGGTAAGGACAAACTAGCCTTGCACCTTTTGTATGTCAGTGAATTCATCCAGCACTGAAAATGTTGAAAATGTAAATTTCTGCTTTCTGAAAACGTAAAAATGATAAGTGCATTCTACATTTATCAATGATGTATATGCAATGAGAATGAATTGCATCTAGATAGGTATATTCTGTTATCAATATCACAGTTGCAGGCTGCAAATCCTTTAATGTAATTGCCATTAGCTTCGCCTTTAGGTTGTCTTGCCATAGTCACTCTTAAAGAACTCGTGGTACAAGGCAGTAAATTGGATTGGAATGGATTGTATATTAGCTGTAAGAAATTCCATGTCATTGCCAGGAGATTAAAAAAGAAAGAAAAGAAAAAAAAAAACGTTTGCATCTTGACCACTAATAGTCTTCTTGTTTCTTCAATCTGTGTAAAATAGTAAAAACAAAAAGATGGATTACATATTAGATAACAAAAAAGATAAATATAATCTTAATGTGCATATTTTGATTTTATGCATATGAGCATAAACAAGGCAATAACTGGCTTTTAACTAATTTTTTAAACACAGATGTTACATCTTTAATTTGTTTTGGAATATAATAAACTCATATCATTAAGTTTGCAGGATTATAAATATTCCTGCTAAGTTGTGGTAATTTAAATAAATATTGATAGTTAATTGTTCTTCCATATATGCTATTTGTGGGCCAAAGTTGGAAAGCTAGAATCATACTAAAAATTTCAATGTCATAACTGGGATTTCATCTAATAGTGGCTAACTATGAAGCTTTAGGCTTAAAGTACATTTTAATATTGTAAGTAGCCATTGAGGTAGGCTATCTCAAAATGAATTTGAGAATGGCTTGTGGTTTACCAGAGAAAATGCAAGTCAATTGGGGAATTTGTCTTTTTAAGACGGATTATTAAATTGGTAATATTCTCGAGTGCAGTTGTGTAGCAAGTTCAATCAAAACATTGCTTTACAAGACTAATTCTGGGGTAGTTGTTGATCTCAGTTGTTGTGTTTAGTGTTGTTAATGTTACAGATAATGGTTTGAGCTAAGCTTATAATGTACAGATGGTGTTGCCTGTGTGTAATAAATAAATCTAAGACATCTGCTGTATTTCCTGAATCCAGGTAATATATTGGCTCTTTTGGAAAGATAAAGTTCAGTGAAAGCTGATGGGCTTCATCATAGAGGATGCGTCCTCTTGGATTTGTTACACTTGCTGTTGCTGTTAATGTCTCCCTTGAGGAGAAAATGAGATGCCATTATGTGAAAAACATCCTTAAGTTTGCGGTTAGTCTGTTTTCTGGAGCTAGGTAAAAGGAGCCAAATTGATATTTTGTTTTTCCTAGATGTATTGCTATTCTAGCTATTTGAAATTTTATCTCTTTGACTCCTCACGAGTCAAAGTTGAAGAATTCACCAGTTAAAATATCATATTAAAGAATCAACTCTGCTACCATTACACCTAAGAGAGTCATATATTTTTCATTAATAAGATCGTCTGGTGTGAATGCTTGATATGGAGCTCAGCCTCAAATACACAAGTAAAGAGAATTCAAATACTACAAAACTTGTTGCTATGAATAATAGTGGATTCCTGATGATAAATCCGCAATGCCACTCATCTCTTTGTTCAGATCTTGCCACTTCAACTGCAGATGCAATGCTTCATTCTTGCTACACCCGACTTTAATAGATCCTTCACCAACCATCCTAACAGTCTTCCAAATCAAATTCCTCTTCACTTACCACCACAGTGACTACATCCAAGACTGAAAACAAAATGCTGTCTTCCATGGTGTAATGGTTACCATGCCTAGCCACTAGTTCCTGAGGTCACGGGTTCAAACCCGTAGAGGCCGATGGGTTTTTTTGGGCGTAAAAATCCTTAGCATGGCTTCCTTTGGAAGGGAAGTAAAGCCGGTGATCCCGTGTCGTAGATTTATGGCTGTAAAAGAACCTCAAGCCTGATAAAGAGGTCTCTGAGCAAAATCAGCAGTCTTTCATGCCCAATCTAGAATGGGACGCTAAGGATCACAGTAGTTAAAGAGCATCCATAAATAAAATAAATAAAGAAAGAAAGAAAGAAACTGAAAACAAAACACCATAGCTGAAAATAAACACCATAACCTTTTCAAAGTTGCTGAATAAGATACACCTGAGGACAATTAATGAACTGTAACCTCAATACATGTCTCCCATATACACAAAGTAGGTAAATAACATATTATTGTAATCCAACTGTAATACACAATTAGTGCAATAAAATTAACAATAAATTAAAAAGAAAAAAGTTGCAGAAATTCATGTTGTACCGGCATATTTCCATCGTATCTCATTTGGTTAGAGCAGCAGCACAGAAAGCCGAAGATTCATGGACTGTTGGATGTCCTGGATTGTATTCAGCATTTATTTTGAAACACTTCTTCTGTTTTTGTGAATAAAATATACTGCTGCCTGAAACATGTAAGTGCCATGGTTGATGCAACATTTTGAGTTGCTTAAGTGTAATTGTTTACTTTCAGCAGATAGGATTTTTAAGGTAGCCACAGGACTATAGTGGCCAAATACCAAGTGGTATGCATTAAGATGTCATCTACTTAGTAGCTAATTCTATGTGCAAAGGCAAATTAAAAATTATACTGTGAATGCTTGTTTCAACATTCAGTGTACTTTTTGACACATTATAACTCCCATACGGAACAATTAAGCCAATTCTTATTGAAACATGTGATAGAATATCAACTAATCTACATTTTTGTTCTCTTTGCTTTTCTCCATAAGATTATAATTTTTAGTCAGTTTTGCATTTTTTTTTGAACAAATTATTTATGCTGTAAGTTACAATATCACAACAATGGTTGAACAACTGATCACATATATGGCACATACAGTTGAGACTAACTCTTTCCACCTACTATCAGGCATTCATATCTTCAGTATAAACGTTGTCACACACAATTGTTACCAACATTACTTATTATTTTTATTTTGTTTTATTGAATGTTTAAATTTAAAAAAAGTTGTATTACCTACATTCACCTGACTCTCTACCCATTATACTTTGTTTTTATATCTCTTATACAAACTATTCTTAGAAGAGCTTATTATTTTCTCCACTATTTATAATAAGTAAAGGAAGTATTGTATTCCATTAAAAAAATCGTATACAGAGATTTCACAAGAAGTTCTCATTTTGAGGCTCCCTGTATAAAAAAAAAACTAAAACAGCCATACATTTATAAAAAGGTCTTTGCACACACGCGTGTGTGTATCTTTCTATCTCTTTCTCTTAACTCAAAAACAGATCATTGGTTAAATACCAAACCTGGTACTATTTATTTATTTGAAAAAAAAAAATTCCAACATTTGTGGGCTGCCACAGTGGATAAAATATAATATATTGTGGGAGTAACCTCTGAAGTCCCCTTTATTCTGAAGCATTTTTGTGTAACTGGTAAACTGTAAGAAGTGGACAAAATCTTATTTCATAAAAAATGTAGATCTGGTCGAACCACACAATTTATGTTGGATAAAACTTTTTGTAGTTAACTATTTCCGAGATATGCTTTGTTATTGCTTTGAATTTTCAGTTACTTTATACCTTTTTCAATTGTAAATAGTATTTTTCCCCCCCTTTCGATTTTTTTGTGCCCATGCAAAGCAAACATAATTTCAAAGCCATCACATAGTGATCTCTTCGAAAAGATTGGCTATCACTTTAGCTTATTGTGTTCTTACATGTACAGTGGAATGAGTAATGAAGGCTTATCTGAATTAACAAGAATTAGATAGAAGAATAAGCTTTAGTAAGAATAGTTTGTAGAAGAGTGAGTAGAGAAAATAATGTGAATCCAACACAATCACAATTTCTTTTTCTCTCTTCTACTTCATATTAATCAAGAAAAATGCTTGCAGAAATAGTTTCACTACACATTTCATTGTAGGTACAAGGTGCACACAAGAAACCAAAGCAATAGTCGAATGTTTAAAAGGAGTCACTACATACTAGCTTTGAGACTCTATACTCATTCCAAAATATTGTGAGAAACAACTGAATATTGACAACACTGTCAAAAGTTTTGAAAAATTCAAACCAGGGAAATGGTTGATGCCTAAATAAAGCTACTAGAAATAAATTGTGTTTTAAAGAGATATGCGTGTGCTGTGTCTATCCAGGCCCAATCTGGTATACTGATGGTTGTAGAACCAAATCAGGAACGGGGGCTGGGCTTTATGGTAATGGCACCAAGATTTCTTATAGTCTGGGTACCATAGCTACAGTTTTCCAGGCTGAGGTTTATGCAATCCTAGCCAGTGTCCTTGAAAGCATTAAAAGAAGATATAAGAATAGAAGTGTTCTTATCTTCTCAGACAGTCAAGCTGCTCTTAAAGCACTTGAATCACCATCAATAAAATCAAAGTTCGTCTCAGAATGCCGGAAACCCTTAATGACACTGGCTGAACACAATAAGGTTCAACTTATGTGGGTGCCAGGGCACGCAGGTATACCAGGCAATGAGAAAGAAGATGAAGCAGTCAAGATTGGCAGCAAAATCCCATTTTTTTGGTCCGGAGCCTGTACTGGGGGTGTCCTACAGACCAGTGAAACAGGCTATTAAGAGCTGGGCTCAAGCAGAACACAAGAACTACTGGAACGCCATTGAGGGTTGCAGACATTCCAAGTTGTTTATTACAGACCTGGATAACAGCCGGGCAAAGTACTTGCGCGGTCTTAGTAGTAGAAGAAGACTTGCATGGGCAACAGGATTCATTACAGGACATTGTGCCCTAAAGTTTAATCTATACAGAATGGGATTGTCAAACAACCCTATCTGTAGTAGATGCCTAGAAGGAGATGAGAGTGTTACTCATCTGCTATGTGATTGCCCTGCTCTTGCGAATCAAAGAGCAAGTATTTTTGGCAATCACTTTCCAAAGATAGATGAATTATCGAAAGCCTCAGTTAGCAGTTTGGTTAAGTTCATAACGAGCAACAGACTACTTAACTGATGAAAATGGGGATGCGCAATAGATCTTTAAGGTCGCAGTGCTTGGGCACAAAACCCACCCCTTTTCGAACTAGAACTAGCTGTGTCTATCCTATATGGTTTATTATTAGTTATATAAAATTATATAAAATTTCTTCTGAATGTAGAGGACTTGCAGGCTAATCCCAGATAATTCAAGATATATATATATATATATATATATATATATATATATTTCATTTGTTATGTACGAGGGTCGTTCAGTATGCGATGCCCCATATATTTTTAACAAGCCATTAATGTATATATAGACAAACTTCCTTGTAGGTGCTTCACATTTGATGTTTCTACTGCCGCCTGTGAAGTTTCGAACACTAAGGTTACGCCCCATTATGACGGCCGAGTATTTGGTTACACCGGACTTGTCACAGCAATTAATGTACAATGCCACGTTATTCATCCGAAATTGGTGCGGAGAGGAGTAAGTCATTGTTTCAATATAGCTCTCTTGACAGTTGTTTAGCTTTCGGAGATACATGGAGGAATGGCGACTATATATTTTGTGTGTTCTCTGCCTGGAGTAATGTAGGTATACAGCATCAGTTGAGAATCGTTTCCTAGTCAACGAGAAACTTAAGTTACCCATCTTATTACTATGTTTAGCATCTTGTGTTGCTCAAGATTTGGGTACAAAGTCCTACATTTTGGAACTTTTGAGTGCCATTTTTGACCAATGGTCATCTTAGCATGTCCAATCAGCCTTGAAGCTTGTCGTTCAACAATTTACTCTTGCTACTCGAAGGAGTGGTAGTGCAGCACCTTGTTAATAACATTACTTATGCTCGATGCATGGCCACGCCGCTCTTCTGGCATCACATTTTTGGGTTCTGTGCATGTTTTTGGAGGAGAGATAAGGTGAGTTATTGAAACCATCGTTCTCTCTAGCCTCAGGTTAAGTAATGTCAATAATTTTAATGCTGAAAGTTGACTTTATGCACTCTAGAGTCTATTTTCCGCTCACAGCAGATCTTTGCGGCACCGCTGTGTTTGTATTTTTCAACACTGCCCCGACTACCGAGTATTTGTGTGATTGCTCTACACCTTGTTCCCGGTTCCGACACTCTTGACGCACGACGCGGTTACAAGATGGCGCATCTGGTCTTAATTTCTGCAGCAACTAATTCGCACCTAAAATGTTATGAGTGTACCCTTGCTTGTGTATTTTAGCCGGCGACACGGCACTTATTTCCCCTTCCTTTCCTCCGAATCATATGACGCGCGTGCTCCTTATAATTTATTTCATTGGTTATTATAAATTTGCTCTAGAATATTTTTAGCTGGAGCAATTTTATCTCGATTTTAATTCCCACGGTCTTATTTTTGGTTTCGAGATAAGGCAGATACAGGCTTGTCTATAATATCCTGGCCTGTTGTTGGAATCACGTCCTGAAAATTACTGTGCTAATGTTCACTACCTAGAGTGTTCCTTTTCTTATTATTCTCAAATGCTGGGATGTCTTAAAATCGATATCCTTGACAGCAGGACTTTTAAGAAACAAAATATCTCTGATGTTCGGTGGATTTCCCCCCCTGTTCTCTGAAACTTGAAGTTGTGCTCGAAGTTTATACGTTCTATTTAATTCCTTAATATTTGTTCTAATAATTGCTTATTACCATGTTTATCATACTTTTATTTATATGTCGCTATACTTGTTTTCATTTGTTTATGATGGGCGCGGTCGGTTACAATCCCTTTAATATATACAGAAACTCACAAAAATAGTCATATACAGTTTTAAAAATTCTAGTAGCCAAATTAATGGGATAAAATTCTCATTTTTAATAGACAGAAAGAACAAATAGTATTACAGTTTACTTTTTGGCAGATTTCAATATCTTGCATATTATTAGTTTTACAATTGTTTGGAAAATATAATTTCTTGTACGTGGTTTTTACAGAATTATTTTTCTGCATTAAATAGACCGACTGTTTCTGTGCGATACTTTAGTTTGCGCTGAAAATAGATTTTCGTTTTTGGGAACAATAAAAGTCAGTCATGATTTTCCACGTTTTTCCTGAACTTCCTCATTAACGCCTCAAATTTTACAACTTTCTAAATTTATTTCTTTGCCAGTTTAAATTATACGTCAATGAGAATATCAGGCAGTATATACAAAAAATTACACTACTAAGTGCATATAAAATAATTTTTTAAACACCACAGATGAAAAAGTTGAAAAATCGATGCAATTTTCAAAATATTATAAAACTAACAAAAGTATTTTTTTTAAATTAAACAATACGTAAAATGTAATACCATTTGTTCTTTCCGTGTATTTAAAAAGAGAATTTTATTTCTATTAATTTGGCTGCTAGAATTTTTGTGAAGACGAATACTTTTGTCTGCCTCTACATATACATGCAAAGCAGAACATGTCTACAGCACCTACAAGCTAGGAGAATATGAAGGAACGAATATATGAAACTGTTATACCCATACCGTACACTTGACCTAGATTTATTTCAAAAGACCCACTTATAGTTTGCCTTTCCAGTGTAGTTATCCTATTTAGCTCTCAAGAAAAAGGTATGCCGCCTCAATTGTTGATTTCTACCCCCCCCCCTTACTTACCAAAGACTGCTTGTGTAACACGCGACAAACCGCCCAAGCTTTTGGACGGTATGTATAATATTGGCAATGTTGACTATTCTCGCTCTTCTTGCAGGTGTAATAGAAGCAAACATTGCCCTTGTTAACTCTTACTTGAGGAAGCGGCGAATTGGCAAATGGACCTAGAGAGGAGGTACAAAACAAACGAGCCAGTTGTTAGGTCATATCCGCCTGGAACTCCTTCCAACCGCACAGAGCTTAAAATCTGACTGATTTTCTTTTGAGGAATAGTCTTGCATCACGCGCCGACACGCTTATAGTGATACAAGAGCCTTTCAGAGATATATTTAACCTTTCTCAAATTTGGGCCGAATTTTCAGATTCCACAGATCTGTGGTTGTGTGCGTTTGCTTTCGAAATTGAATCTCATGCTTATTTACTTTCTGTACTACGTATAGTAAATAGGGGAAGTATTGCATTCCACCCAAAAATTCGATATCGAGATTTCACTGGAAATACAAGTCTTGAGGCCTCTTGAATACAATTTTTTTTAGAAAAAGCTCCATGTGTATGTGTGTGTGTGTGTATCTGAACAGCATAACTCAAAAACGAAAAGTCGGATAGATACCAAACTAGGTATTTAGGTTCAGTGTCTTTCAAAGATTTCCCCACCCCAGACTACCCTTTACATGGAATATTTTTACAAATTTTGATTTTCCCAAAATAGCTTAACTATTTTGATTAAAATATCATATGTTTAAGATGTTTTATGACAAATGAAATGTAGGTATATCATGAATTTTCTGGGAATGTCCTCAAAAGTCTCCTTCATTCTGAATAACGTTTGCAAAGCTGGTGAACCGTAAGAGATAAGAGATAGTTTACTACACAAAAAAATGTATTATTTATTCTATTTTATTTTGCGTCGCTTAAACTCCTTGGTCATATCGCGACGGATCTGTTGGTGGATAACTCTTAGAACGATATGTGATGGACAGTTAGCCTTCTAGGTCTCATCCCTGAAACCACCCGCTCCGTCACGTGTCACAGACCCCCCTAGCGCAAAGCTAACGAATCTTCTGCTTTAGTGCCGTCCAGTCCAACCGCCGCCCCCATATAAAGGCGGACATTTAGCCTTCTAGGTTTCATCCCTGTAACCCCACTTCATGCCGTGCAGATAGCATTAGGGTGCCGTCCAGTCCAACCGCCGCACCCACACAGAAAGGCGGCTAGCCTTCTAGGTCTCATCCCTGGAAATACCATCTTGCTTCGTCGAGTGCCCACAAAAACATAGATCTCGTTAAAACACACAATTCATGTCATACATTTTGTTGTTGTTGAGTGAGCCATTTCCGAGATATTCCTTGTTATTTGTTTGAATTTTCCAATACTTTTTCTCAAATGGGAATTCGTTAGTTTTTTTTTTTTGTATGTCCTGGATATACAAAGAAGATGGAATGCTCCACATAGCGACCAGTTCTTAAAAAAAATTACTGTCGCTTAAAGCCTACTGTATTTCCATATTCCCCTTGCACCTACAAGAAAATTAGCAATAAGATAGTTTCTGCAAAGCTTTATCTCGATTAACGTGAAGTAGATGGAGAATAAACGTTTGTAAAAATAGTTTGTACATGAGTAGAGAAAGTCATGTGAGTGTAACATATAAGATTTTTGTATGTCCTGGACATCAAAGAGAATAGAATGCTCCACATAGCAACCAGTTCTTAAAATATTTGACTATCGCTTAAAGCCTACCATATTCCCTCTTGCACCCACAATAAGATGGTTTCTGCAAATGTTTATCTCGATTAACATGAAGCAGAATAAGCGTTTGTAAAAATAGTTATTACAAAAGTAGGGAAAGTTATGTGAGTGCAACACATCCGATTTTTTTTATTTTGTACCATTACTTTAATTTCGTTTATATTTTAATTGATATTCAGGAATACATATGTATGGCAATCTGAATGGCGAGAAACAGTATAGTCACAAGTAGAAAAAGAGAAAATTTTAGAAGTACAATGAAAGGATACAGATCGCAAAATATTACCGCATACATTTTAGGTATATCTCTTTTGAATGAGTTTACATTTTTACTTTCTGTACCACCCAATAGTAGGTAGTGAAGGTATTGCATCCACTAAAAAATTCGATACCGAGATTTCGCCGGAAATACATGTTTTGAGGTCCCTTGAATAAAAAAACATTTTTAGAAAAAGGTCCGTATGTGTCTGTGAACAGCATAATTCAAAAACGAAAAATCGGATATATACAAAACTTGGTATTTGAGTTTAGTATATTCAAAGGATGCGACACAAAGATTTTTATGAAAATCTTCCCACCCAACTACCCTTTACATGGAGCATTTTTCGAAATTTTTGTTTTCTAAAAAATGGCTCTAACAATTTTGATTAAAATACTATATATGGAGGATATTTACTTGAAAAATCAAACGTATATCTTGATTTTTTCTGGGAATAGCCTAGGAAGTCCTGTTCATTGTAGAGAATTTTGTATAATCTTGCATAAACTCGTAAACATTAAGGGATAGACGAAAAGCTACTACACAAAAAATGTAGATCTCTTTAAAAAACACAGTTTACTTAAAACAGGTTTTTGTGGCAAAAGCCGTTTCTGAGATATCCCTTATTAAAGCTTCGAAATGTTCAATACTCTTTTAAAATTCCATGGATTTTCAGTTGTTTCTCGCGATTGCATGGAAACAGTGTGGAATTTTAAGATCTGTATATAGCATCCAGCCCTTAAACATTTGACAATCGCTTTTCTCTGTATCTATAACGAAATGAGTAATGTAGCTATTTGCAAAGGTTTATTTGGATTAAAATGTAGTAGGTAGAAAACAAGCTTCAATAAGAATAGTTTGTATACCCATTAATGAAGATAGAGGATAGAGAAAGTCATGTGAATGTATCACATAGGATTTTTAAAGAAAAACCTTTACAAAGTTACTAGCTGAAACAGTTACGTATATTCTAATACAGACAATTCTAAACGGAAAAGAAACCATCAATGCAGCATGGCCGTTTTGCAGTGAATTCAGGTGTCTTAATTTAATACTCGGAGAATCTATTCGGATAAGACAAGTTTTACCTCTCATCCCAAGTGATTCAGTTGCCTGGACAGATAATGGACAGCGAACTGTCGAGGTTTGGTGGTAAACAACGCGAGATAGAGACTGGTGATCAGCGATTAGATACAGAGCCAGTGGTAGAGATGGTGCCCCTTCGTCTTCGATGGATTCAGCTCGGGGACACCACTGTTATAACTTAAACTACAGCGTGACCCAGTCGTTACCGGTAGAACGAAAATTATAAGCTACTCAGGACTTTAAAAAATCTGATGTGTTACATTCACATGACTTTATACCCCCTATCGTTTATTAGTGCGTATACAAATTATTCTTACGAAGGATTATTTGTCTATCTACTTCGTTTTAATCGAGATAAACCTTTGCAGAAATAGCTAAATTATACATTTCGTAATAAATACAGAATAGCCTTAATATTTCCTACTGCGAGTGCGAAGCTACCTGCGGGCTAGCGTTAAGCGCATTCCGGCCCAGCTCCTGGGCGTGGTCCTCGATCTGCCTTCAGAACAATAGTCGTGTAACGAGTTCATTATGTGCCACTTCCCCTCAGTTTGGGTAATTACTGTTCCAGAAGTTTCCTTCGGGCTGGTTCTACTAACTTCCCTTTCTAGAACATTCTGCTTTGCATGCGGGTATTATATAAACGAGTTCAGTTCAGTTATGAAGTTACAAATTGAAAAAAGTGGACACTTCAGTTGTGAGTTGTAATTCGACGGATCAGTTGTACTGTATTACGAGTGAGTGTCAACAGTAACTCAAGTGTAACGTTTGTTACGCTTAGTATGTAAGTGATAAATAAAATGTGTTTGGCAGTAATTGTTACAATACTATTTCCATGCAATCGCGAGAAATAACTGAATGTCGACAGAACTTTAAAAAATAGCAGAGCATTGAACAATTCGAACCATTAACAACGGATACCTCGGAAATGGCTTATGACACAAAAAAGTTATTTCAAATAAATTCTGCGTTTTAAAGAGATCTACAGTTTTTTTTAGTATTAAGGTTTCGGTCGCTTGACGTTTAGCATTATATAAGATTATACAAAATTCCTTCCGAATGAAGCGGACTTCACAGGCTATTAATTAAATAAATGAATTAATTATTTAATTAATAATATGAATTAATTAAAACTTAAATATTTCTTGTTACCAATTAGGGGTTTTGAGATCTTGTCTTAATGTTAAGGCTGTACTCCTGTTTTATTTTGCACATGTTGAATCTCGGTTGGCATATGGTGTTCGTTTTTGGGGGGCAGGATCCATGATGCAGCAGGTTTTTATTGCCCCAAAACGCATAATACGTTGTATTGCAGGCACTGGTAGTAGGGTATCCTGTAAGGGTTATTTTATTCATTTTAATATTTTGACTCTATGGATTATATATTTTTAAATTAATGGAGTTGATATTTATTAACAAAGATTACTTTCTTAGAAATGTCGATTTTCATACGCATTATACACGTATAAGACATCACCCAACGAAATTTAATAGATCTCCTATGGTCTATGGTTTGAAATTGTTTAAAATTCCTTGCCTGTTAATATTTAATCTACAACTAATTTTAAGTACTTTAAAAGTAATCTTAAGAAAAATTTAATTAAAATGTGTCCTTATGATTTACATGAACCTAATTTTAAGTTGTAATTTTATGACTTATCTTATGGCTTACTAGCTCTACAAGACTAAATAAACATCTATCTATTCCCAAAAATTCGAGATATGCGTTTTATCTGTCACGTAAATATCTTTACTATATCATATTCTAAGAAAATCGTTATAGACATTTTTAAGATTAAAAATTTCCAAAAATGTTTCATGTAAAGGGTAGTTGGGAGCAGGGGGATTTTCTTGTAAACCTTGTGTCGCATCTTTGGAAGATAATGAACGTAAATACAAGTTTGCTATTTATCCGACTTTTCGTTTTTGGGTTATGCTTTTCACAGGCACACACGCGAACTTTTTGCTAAAAAATGTTTTTATTCAGGGACCTCAAAACATGTATTTCCAGTGAAATCACGATATCGAATTTTTGGGTGGAATGCAGTACCTTCTCCATCTACTATGTACGTATTAGAGAAAGTAGAAATTACCCCAACCGTATTTTCAAACCCTTACTTATAGAATGCATCCGTACAATGCCGGGCAGGATAGCACAAAAATAAATGTTTGGTGCAGCAACGTCGGAGAAAGTTGTGTTTCTTGACCTTGCATGCTCTTGCTGTTAGAGGAGGACACAAGTAAACAAATTTCCACCTTTTCATTACGGAATGTTCAGAAACAGATCTGTCCGAAAGTTTACGCTAATAAATAAGGTGCAGTGATAGCATACTGTTATATTCCCTGTCTTTTTGGTCGTGTTTTCAGTGAGCACACATTATTATATGATAAGGCAGTTTTGTTTGAAATGCTGATGGATTCAAATGACTTTTTTTTTTCAAATCTTCATTGTGCTAATATAACTTCGGGCGGTTAATTATAGCGCCGTAACATCAATCATTGTAGTTATTGTTATTTGACTGTTATTTGTAACTAATAACAAGGCATAGGGATTATTAAGTAATTAGCTTCAAGTTATGTACACTCAAACCATTATGCCATATAAAGAATGCAAACAACAGCTACCAAGAGTTTACTGACGGGCAGGTAAACACGGTCTGGTGAGTGCTGTGTGCAAACATCAACACACTGTACAGGTCGATTTTTTAGTTGTGACAAGGCAAAAACGCAAAGAGATTGTCTAGGCTGGGGGAGAACGGCTGGAATATTCCTCTTACGTGGAACAAACACTCACTCGGAACGCGTGGTGAGTCAGCTTAACTTACATTGTGTACGCGACTGCTGCTCTGTTACAATTGAACCAACACCCCTCCCAGAAGATAAATGGACTTGTGCGCATCAGATAAGCCTGTCACGATGAAAAAATCGTACTGTACAAGGAATGGACGTCACTGCGTATTGTCAAGTTAAAAATACTTAGAAATCGCTATGTCTTTTAATAACTAAGAAATATCCTCTTTTGGCCCAAATAATAAGTACTCTGCCGACACCTGTGCCTAATTGCATTTATTTCTATCTAAAACTTGCTTGGTCAAGTTCAACGCATGTATGAGCGAATTGCTCAAACTGTATTTGAGTAGAACGAAGGGCAGGTTGACCTAAGAAACAAATTGGAAAGAACTCTATCCGCTTAATCCTTGTTGATAAAAATTCTTCCTAGCAACTATGAATAAAACACTGGTCTGATCATAAAAGCGGATCATGGAGCTTTGATATCTTAATAGTCTTTTTGTTGAGAATTTGGGTCATGAAGCTGGCAAGTTGAGTATACGTGCCTGTTAATCTTCCCCGAAGTACTTACCAAAATAACTCAGTATTATGAGCCATCATCGGCGTAGGCTTCGTGACAACCAAGATTCTTTTCTTGTTCTGGTTGCAGTCCCGGGGGCGGGAAGATGGCAGTCACGAGACATTCCGTGCTTTATTTACACCACCCCTCCCATGCCTCAAGGAGGAACGTTTGATGGTCCATTGAGACTACTTGTCACTTGTCTAGTCAGTGTGCCGTGGTTCGCTCACTGTGAATGATGCATGGTAAACACGTGTGACTGTTACACGAAAATTATTTCGAGGTGCCGTCGAATTTGTCAAGATCTCTTATGCCAGTTAAATTAGCTGCTTTTAGTGCGTGTCGAGTGCATCAACTTTTGATAAGTGATACAGGGTGGCTTTTTGTCTTGAAACATCTATCATTGTCATTCATT
The DNA here is from genome assembly GCA_030765065.1 of Deroplatys truncata. Taxonomy (NCBI): domain Eukaryota; kingdom Metazoa; phylum Arthropoda; class Insecta; order Mantodea; family Mantidae; genus Deroplatys; species Deroplatys truncata. Next base: position 140,413,950 of record CM060986.1, read on the forward strand.
ACTAAACGTAGAACTTCAGTCTATTCCAGCTGTATGTACATTTTCCATTTTCATCTACTTCTGTCCACACAAGGAACAATCTTAATTAAAAGAGTTGTGCAATAAAATAAATGTTACTTTCCCTGCTACTTACTCAACGTAGAAATGTTACATTAGACCTAACATTTCTACAACTAGATTTCACTAGACCTGCATGTTTTGAATGCCCTGAATAAAACAAAGAAAGCACTTCTTTTAGGTGCGGCATTGCTAAAAAAAATCTGTGTTGAATTCATATGACTTTCTCTACCATCTATTTATTTGTGGGTATACAAACTATTCTTATGAAAGCTTTTTTTTCTATTACTTCATTTTAATCCAGATAAACCTTTGCAGAAATAGCTACGTTATACATTTCCTTGTGGATATGAGGGGAATAGCGACAGTCAAATGTTTAAGAATTGGAGTTATATGCTTGCCTTAAAATTCCACTATCTTTTTTGCAGTTACGGAAAACAACCGAATATCGACAGGACTTTATAAGATTGACAAAGTATAAAACAATTCGAACCATTAATAACGGGTATCTCGAAAATGGATTATGTCTTAAGAAGTTTGTTTGAAAAAATTGTGTGTTTTAAAGAGCTCTGTATTTTTTTCGTACTAAATTTTCGCCTATCGCTCAACGTTTACCAATTATACAAGTTTATGCAAAATTATTTCCAAATGAAGAGGACTTCACACGCTGTTACCAGCAAATTTAGAATATACATCTTGTCATGAAAATGTCTTAAACATGTGGTATTTTAATCAAAATCGTTACAGCCATTTTTGATAAAATAAAAAATAACGAAAAATTTTCCATGTAAAGAGTATGGGTTGGAGAATTTTCTTGAAATTTTCGTGTCGCATTTTTGGAAGAACTTAGCATGTTTGGTATTTGTCGGACTCTTCGTTTTTGTGTTACGCTGTTCACAGACTCACATCCGGACCTTTTTCTATTTTTTTTTTTTTAGAAAACTGAATTTTTCGGTGGGATACAATACTTCCACTACTTACTGTAAGTGCACAGTAGAGAAAGTAATAAAAGTTACTAGCCTCTAAGATAAAGTAGTTCCAAGATGATGACCAACTACAGGGGACATTTTTCTTTAATTAGTATTATTTCCTCTCCTCCATTGAGTCTGGAAGTATAAATACGAGTGTGAATGAGTGTGTGTAATCGATGTTTAAAACCTGACAGTCAGAACTGCATATAAAACGAATTAATATCAATTGCTGATGGGCATTAATTGAACACAAAATCAGAATTTAATGTGTTTTGTGCGCTGGCATGTAAACGGCACAAGAAAAAAAAATCTTGACATTTGACAGTCACATGACTTTCCCTACTCATTACTGATTCACGGTATTCCTTAAACAGTGTACAGTGCATATAAAAGCATTCTATCTGCCTTACCTTAATTACGATAAAGTTTCCCTAGAAACGCTTTCAAGTTAGATAGTTACATGTTACTTAGTTACATGGAAGGTGGAAATATAGTGCTCAGATCCATTTTGGGACGTAGTGAGCTCAAGAGGAAAAAAAAGAAGACCAGCATACTCTCAAACATGAAGTAACGTGAGTAAACTCCAGCCCGGTAAAACTTAAACGTATATCAAATATTTTGGAAACGACTAATGCAAAAGTTGATGGAAACGGTATATTTTAATGTACTCTTATTTTTCGTGTAGTAAATTTTTGTGTAAATAAATATTTTCTTTGTCAACGACACTTTTAAGCGCACATAAAAACCGCCGGCCTGTGCCAGGTTTGAACCCACGACCTTGGAATCCGAAGACCAGTGCCTAACCTACTGAGCCACTAAGACTGGCAAAAAAAAATTGTCTTGTGCTATAGTTTCTCAGTTATATAAAATTCGACGAGTGTAAAAAGAACCTGCTAAACACACAAAAGTCAAGGTATGCCTATATTTTGTCATACCAGTATACTGGGAGAGCCAATGAATTAAGAACCGGCTGCGCTGTGTTTTTCCTGTTCGGTTATCGGCGTCCGTTGCCGTCTGCGGCTATCATAGAAAGCCTTTACTTTCCAACTTTATGAAACGAGGTGCTGAAACTGACAACCGTCGTTGTCCATACATTTTTGGCACCTCTTAGGGAACTATCCGTCACTCACGTTCACAATGAGAAATGCTGGCAATTTCCTGGCGGATGTTTTGTTTTAATTCTTCCAGGGTTTGTCTTGTACACTTTGTTTTAGTTTACCCCAGAGGTGGAAATCGCAGTTAGGCAGGGGGACCGAGGGGGCCACAAATCTCTATTAATAATTCAGACCTCAAACACTTTCAATTGTTCTCATCGAAATATTGGCAGTATGAACTGTGGCAGAGTCTTGTTGAAAAAACGCAAAATCACGCTCCCTGTCTTTGAATCTCAACAACAAACAAAAAAACAAAAAAACAAAAACAAAAAAAAAAAAAAAAAAGGAGGGCGGCAAAATTGTGTTCACGTAGAGGCGTCAACTGTCTACTTGAAAAAGGTTGATCGTATAACGTTTTCTCCGTTCATGGTGCACCATACACCAATTTTTTCGTCATAGGGATACTTCATGAACAATATTAGGACATATACTGGGCTATAATATACTTTGTGGCTAAATACAGGAGAAAATAATAAATAACTCGTAATAACTAAATTACACTCTATTACTGTCAACTCAATACTGCAGAGCCAGAGCAGAGCAAAGCCGCGTCAGTAGCGTGACCTTGATTGCAGCAGCAACGCGGTATCATTGTCCACACGCCCAGTTAAAAAAAAATATGCGCAATCTGTTCAAAGTTCATTTGATCTCTTGGTACTTCGCGTATGGTAGTATAACATTTTTAGATGCTTCTTTTTTGAGGAAATAACGTTTAAAAAAAGTAAAAACGTTTCCATTAAAAGGATTGTTTAGAGGTGTGGCAATTTCACGTCTTGTATCCTTAAAAAAATGCCTGGCTTAAATATGAAGTTACACACACACACACACGCACGCACGCACGCACGCAGACACTTGCCTATAGAGGAACTACTGCATTTCATTAGACAGTTCAATATTGGGAAGACACAGATTTGAGACTGTTTTTTTTTTAAAGAAAGGGAGACCAATAAATGCCCTATGCACTGCAACTAGTAGTGATCTATTGTGCTTTCCTTAATTTAATCTCCAAAGATCTTTGCATTCTTCGCAAAAATCTGCAAGCTTCTTTCTAGACATTTCTTGAAATCCTTGCAATTGCATGATTTTCTGATTAAACTATTTAACCTTAAGAACTAGAGAGCTGCACAGTCACACAGCAAATGCATAGTGTTTCATTCGCTCCCTTGCATCCTCTACATACTTAATTGACTGCTTTGCCGATTTTATAGAGATTCCCATGATAGTATCCTTTTAATAGGACAACTGTCCGTTTTAATGCAGTTCCACTCACTTATGGCTGCTTTTAAATCATATGTAGGTATGTCAAAGATGTTATAGAATTTTATTTCAGATCTATACCTTTTTTATGGGAATAGTTAACTAGTCAAATGTTTAAGAACTGGACGCTATATGCTGACCTGAAAATTCCATACTGTTTCCATGCAATCGCGAGAAACAACTTAATGTTGAAAGGACTTTAAGAGAATGACCAAGAAATAAACAATTCCAACTTTTAATAGCGGATATCTGAGAAACGGTTTATTCCACAAAAGAACTTATTTTGAATAAATTGTGTGTTTTAAAGAGATCTACATTTTTGTGTAGTTTGTTTTTGTCTATCGCTTAACGTTTACCAGTTATACAAGTTTATACAAAATTCGTTCCGAATGAAGACTTCGTAGGCTATTCCCCAAAAATTAAAGATATGCATTTTATTTGCCATGTAAATATCGTTCATGTGTGGTCTATTAATCAAAATCGTTAGCCATTTTTAGAAGATAACAAATTTCGAAAAATGTTCCATGTAAAGGGTAGTTTGGGGTGAGGGGATTTTGTTGAAAATCTTCGTGTGGCATGTTTGGAAGATATTGAATCTAAATACCAATTTTGGTACTTATCCGACTTTTGAGTTAACGTGTTCACAGACACACACACACACACACACACACACGGACGTGTTTCCAAAAATGCTTTATTTGGATTCAGGGGGCCTCAAAGCATTATTTCCGGTGAAATCACAGTATCGAATTTTTGCGAAGAATGCAATAATTCTCCGACTTATTATACGCAGCAGAGAAAGTAAAAATCAAAGCTTTTTAATAAGTAATTGTTTTTAAACTGATTCTAATAAAACGATGTTAATAAGAGGTTACATAACACAGAAAAAAGCCTCTAGCCTAAAAGAAATGTGGAAAATAATATCATCCATGAATCTCTTTCCCTATATAGACACCTACTAAGTATCCGACTTTCCGTTTTTATTTTCTCTACCACGTACATACGTAGATAGAGAAGGTATTGCCTTGAGAGAGAGAGAGAGAGAGAGAGAGAAAAGAATTTTTGGCGAAAGGTCAGTGTGTGTGTGTGTGTGTGTGTGTGTGTGTAAACAGCGTAACTCAACAAGGAAAAGTTTGATAAATACCAAACTTGGTATTTAGGTTCATTATCATCCAAAGATGCAGCACGAAGGTTTTTAAAACATCTTCCCACCCCAAATTATCCTTTACATGGAACAATTTTCGAAATTTGTTATTTTCTAAAATACATTTTTATTAAAATGCCTTATATTAGTGATATTTACATAACAAAATGTATATCTTGAATTTTCTGGGAATAGGTTATTAAGTCCTCTTTATTCGTAAGAAATTTCCTATAATCTTGTATAACTGGTAAACGTTAACCCATAGACGAACACGTACTTCACAAAAAAATGTATATCTCTTTAAAACGCACAATTTATTATAAACAACTTTTTTTGTGACATCAGCCATTTCCAAGATATCTGTTATTAATGGTTCGAATTTTGCAATACTAACCTTTTTTTTTACAGACCTGTCGATTTTCAGCTTTTTTTCGCGATGTATTGGAAAAGAAGTATAGAATTTTAAGGCCGACGTATAGCATCCAGTTCTAAAACATTTGACTACCGATATTCCCTTTGTATCTATAACGAAATGTGCAATGCTTCTATTTCCGGTAAGGTTTACCTGAATTAAAATGAAGTAGATAGGAAAATAAACTTTCGTAAGAAAAATTTTTATACCCAATAATAAGCGATAGAGGGTAGAGGAAGTCACGTGAATGTAACACCATATTTTTTATTTGCATGCCACCAGTACACAATCCTTTGATAGATTTTTGCTTATGACCCAGGAGCCTTAAATTATACATTTCCGGTGAAATGTCGATATTGAGTGTTTGGATCGAAAGGAATACTCGTACTTCCTTTGCCTCGGGTAAGACAAACTTTAAAAGGCATGGATGACCATCGCTCAGATTTTTGTCTATTCGTATCTCTGCCTTTTAAGAATAAGTACGACCAAAGACATTTGCCGCTTAAGCCACAGGTTGCCTATGTAGATTTATTTATATGTGCAGCTTTCCGCTCTTTGAACTTCTAATGTTGCAAGTTGAACTTGCATAGCGTCGAGTGCCTTCTTCCATAAAAGGAAGCCATCATTCTGAAGATATAAGCATAATTATGAGTAAGCAATGATGAACCTGACAGTTCCAGTGCGCAGTCAAAACCAACATAAACCTCTTCTTAGTGATGCCTAAAATATCTCGGTTTTTCGCATGGCGTGTTCTTTTAACATGAAAGGAAGCTGTGAATTTTCTCAAACGTTTTGATTGCTTCATGTGCGGCAGCGAGATATATATCTTGATTACGGCACGGTGCCCACGCGTGACATAGATGCCCTTTAGACTTGAAGATTCACATTAAGTAATGTTGTGGGACGAAAATGTTGCGGAGCTTTGCCCCTTTTGCAGTAGTGGGCAGGAAAGAGGAGTGTCGATCGCGTGTCTGCGGTTTGAGCATCGTATTAAAACATGCATAGGCAAACACTTAGGTTATTTGGGCGTTGAACGTCGATCTTTCAGCAGGAAAGTAATTTTAAAATGTTCTTTTAGGAATATTATCGTTATAGGCCCTTAGCTGCAGTAAAAGCCGTTATGAAGAGTCCGGTAAAATGCCTGGTGTAATTAAATACGAGTGATCAAATCAGTGAATTTGGCATCAGAAACAATTGGTGGTGTTCTTAACTTCTATTTATTTTAGATTATTTGAATAGAAAACAAAGTTCTCTCTCTCTCTCTCTCTCTCTCTCTCTCTCTCTCTCTCTCTCACGCGAATTCGATCTTCTCTGGGGAAGAAAAGGAAATCATCCTGTTTGCACCAAATGACAGCGGAGTTCTCATTTATGTATTTGATTTAAAATAGTTTTAAATAGTTGTTTCAGATCACTAATCTAGCCTATGGGGGTTATTTTCAGAACTGGTATTTCATTTTATACATCTTCTTCGAAATGGGATAATAATATTTATAATTTAACAATGAAAGCTTATATGCATTTATCAATCAATTACTTAGTCTTTAAATAATAATAATAATATTAATAATAATAATAACAGCAAAACGATCGTGCTAGCATAGCCCATACTAACACTTAGATATGCGTGCATATCAGAAAAAAATAATTTTTCAGTTAATTAAAATTAGCAAAAGTACATTTAGTGATAAGGATTTCCCTGGAAGAGGGAAAGGGAGTTTTGAGTTCAATTTTAGACATAAGGATATTGTTTGAAAAACAAACAATACTGCTTTATTTGATTTATTTATTTTTGAAAATTAAGTTTTCGGTAAAAACTTATACCACACACTTTTATTTTTTGCGCTACAACACATATAGCGACCACGAAAAGGAGTCAGGTCCTGTTGTACATTAAATTGGTGGATTTAGTAGCGGAAAACGAGAGAGAAAACTTCTAAATCGAGACAGTCGAAAATCGAGCCGGAGTTTTGTCAATTGGGTTACGAGGATTTTGGTTTGATCGGGTACAGAATAAGTAAATAATACCCTCATCAGAAGCTTATGTAATTAATGACAAAATAGGTTCATGCACACTAGTGCATTGGAATGTGCGGAAATACACACGTTTGTTTGTTCGGATACAAATTGCTTATGGACTAGTGAAATCAGGACAGCCAACAGGTCCAGTTTGAAAATCTAATGTTAAGAAACCTTAATTAATATTTAATTAATTATATATCATAATTTAATTATATGTTTTGTCTGGCTTGCTAGAAAATGTTTGAACGCGAATATATATTCCCTTCCATGCAGTGCAAAATGGTTATGCTCATGTCTTTTTAATGCGATGAAACCGATTAAAATGTAACAATATAAAATAAACATATTTTCTCTTATTTATAAAAGCAAAAATGAATATAAAAGCACTTAGAAACATAATGACGAGGGATGTGGCGGAAATTTGTGAAAAAATGTATTTATATTTTTTTAACATAATATTGTACATGCTGGGTAGAGACCTAAAAGTTCACATGAAAATTCAATTAATTTCTAGTACCCAGCACGTACATTGAGGGGACGTATACTGACTTGGCTGCGGAGGACCGAAATGTGGTGTGGCGGTTTAAGAGGAAGGCGTGGATTTTTCACTGTACAAAATCCATAACACAAGTCTGCTTACATATTCCTAGATTTATTTCCCAACCGTTTGGGGTTTCTACATTATTAAAGGTGAGAGGAGATGTCCACCGATCCAAAAGCCGCTTGCACACGCGTTCCGCTTCTCACGCAATCCTAAGACTGACGCTATCCCCACCACTCAAGGCTAGCAAAGCGACCAGCCATGAGTGACATCCCAGTCAACATAAAAGGAAACAATATGTCTGGTAATGACAATGAAACCCCCAAATTATTAATACGCCACAATATAATAATGATAATTCTGATAATGATAATGCCAACACTTTGGGCTAAACAAAGTAGCGCTTGGTCACGTTCTATACGGACTTATGCAGTAATAGCTTAGAAAGTTATATTATGTTGTTCAGCAGGCCTTGCAGCGTTGTAACTTCTGGTTTTCCGTCTATGTTAACTTCGTAAAATTACATTAGTATGCAGGAGAGTCTTCACAAATAGTGCATCTCGAAACAGATTAAAGTTTCCATTACTCCCCCCGTCTCACTTCTAAAGCAGAATTAACCCTTGTTTATTTTGAAATCAGAATAATACTAAACGCCCCTTCTTACAGCTTACCACACCACTACTTGGACACTGATGATGCATAAAATCATAAATGGGAAAGAAATTTCCTTAAAGAAACGTTCCAGGTCTAAGTTTAGGGTATCTCCCAGAAATTCGCCATGTATGTTGACCGAGGAAAATCTAGAAAAAAATAAAGGAAAAAAAACCACAAGCCAGAGAGAACGGTTTTGCGAGATTCAAACCACCAACCTATTATGTACTTTAACGACCTCAGCTTGCATGTTGATAATTTTTACTTTCTCTACCACTTACCTATGGTAGCTAGAGGATGTATACTGCAGTATAAAAAAATCGATATGCAAATTCGCCTGAAAAGTTTTGAGGTCACGTGAACCCAAGAAAAGCATTTTACAAAGTGAGAGAGGGAACAGCACAACTCGAAAACAAAAAGTAGAATAAATACCAACGCTTGGTATTTAAATTCAACCTCTTCCAAGGATGCGATACAAAGATTTTCAAGAAATCATCCTCTCCAAATTACCCTTTATACGGACATTTTGTTCCTTACTTTTGATTTCCTCAAAAATGGCCCTAAACGATTTTAATTAACATACAATATGGTTAGGATAGTGGCGTGATTAATAAACGCATATTTTAATTGTCTGAATAGCTGAAGTCTTCATTCTGTCTTCATTTTGTGTAGCTCTAAATCATAAAGGATAGAAACAAGTTTCTACAAGGAAAATGTAAATCTCGTTAACACACAATTTATGCTACAGTGTGTTTGTAGCATTAACCATTTCCGAGAGGCTGATGTTTGTTCGAGTTTTCTTATACTTTATCGTACATTTTTTAAAGTTCTGACTCAGTATTCTTTGGTTTCTCACAATGTCACGCAAAGAATAATAAGAAATTTCAAAGCCAGCATATATCGAACCACTTTTTAAAAATCTGACTATCGTTTCAGCTTTCTGTGCAACGAAGTGTACGATAACGAAACCATTTTGGCAAACATTTATCTGGATTAACATGAAGCAGATATAAAAATCGCTTTTGTGGTAATAGTCTGTAGAAGAGGGATTTTATAAATGAGAATGGTTAGAGAAAGTGATGCGAATGAAACAGCAAATTGTTTTTTATTTCATTTGTGTATCCCCCTTTAGCTTCTACGGTCACATTAGGAGGGGACTTTGACTTGAGATATAACTGATGGTGTTCTTAACTCGTTGACTGTTGTCGTTTCTTTCTTTTTCTCCCCTTCATTTTCGCCATAAAACATGCACATTATCTTCCTTATCCATGGTTTCACTCCGCGGAGTGTAAAGAATGGTTTTCACTAAAGAAAAATTCCCCCGCCTCAGCTTGGAATCGTACACAAAACCTCTTGAATTGAGAAGCTAGAACGCTGACCACTCGACCACAGAAGTCGTGTTGATTATGTTGGTGTTTTGCAATGACAAACGAAAAGGAGGTTATGCTGTTGTCACGTTGGGCGTTCTAAAACATTTAAAGCAAATGTTTCATTTTTCAACCATGTAAAGCAATACATTTAGTCCAAACGGCTTTCCAACTTTTTGATATCCTCAGTAAAGTAAGACTTCTCCAAATATTCAAAATAAGCAAGCATCTGTCTCTGCTTCGTCTTAATTTAATGCTAGTCTTCGCCCACTCGGCCATTTCTTCAGGTTTGTGAACAGAAAGTAATCGCTGGGAGCCAAATATGGCAAATATGGTGGATGTGGAAGCACATGGACACGAAGGTAATGCTGCAGAAATCCCAGACATGTGTGAAGGCACATTATAGTGAGGAAAGAGAGGTATACATTTCGTAAGGTGTGTACGTTTAGCCTGAATAGCATCCTTCAATTGGTCCAGTCTAATACACCCTGGTGATGTTTCTGCCCTTCTGGAAGTAGTCTATAAGCCCCACACCATGATAAGCGTAGCTATAATTTTTCCTGCTGATGAAACCGTTTTTGTTGCTTTCTGTGTTGCACTGCTGCCTGTTTTCACACATAGTTGGGACTGCCCCTTCGTCTCTGGCGTGTACTGATGAATCCATGCTTAATCTACTGTTATGACACGTCGGAGAAACTCGCTGGAGTTGTGTTTAAACAAGTCTAAACACTCTTAAGAAATGCTCATTTGAATCAGCTTTTGGTCCATTATTAACAAATGCGGCACCCATCGTGCGGAAAGCTTTCTCATACACAAAACTTCCTCTAAAATGTAGTGAGCACAGGATGTTGAGGACTTTGCAGTATAAGCCAATTCTCGCATCTTCAATCGGCGATCATTGAATACCGCATTGTGAAGGTCTGTCACAATCTCGTCGGTCGCCGAGGTTTTGGGACCCCTAAGCACTTATCATTTCGAATGGATATACGATTTTGTTTAAATTCAGCAGCCCACTTTTTAACCATCTAAATCGAAAGGAAAGAATCCTCTATAATGCCTTTCAAATGGGAAAAGTTTTATTCATTCTGGAATCAGACGCTGTCATTAACTGTGCGTTGCCACTTCGTTACGCCACTCTTTTCATATTTCTCTCTCACTCACGCACTGCCTAGCGCAAGGTAGTGTAGATACCTCGCGAGACACATTTGTTTTGCCTACACCACACGCATTCGCAGTAAGTTCTCGAGTATTTTTGAAATCGAGTTGATTTCACTCTCTCTCGCATCTTTTTTTTTAAAAAAAATGTGTATACCCTAAAATAATATTTCGAGCCTGGCTTCGCAATTTCTGCCTCTTTGACTAGCCACTAAATTCACCACTTAAGGCCACTGCGCGAATTCAGGCTTGTTCTATTTTTACTTAATAGCTGATTACTGATAGCAAGTATTTGGGCAAACATAAGGTTGGTTGGTTTTGTTTAAGGGCGCTCAACTTCTAGGTCATTAGTGCCCTTCTAAAGCAGATCATGGCAAAGTCCAGAGATAACGATCAGTAGAAAGTTTCATGGCAAAAGGCAGAGATAAAGCTGAATAAAAAAAATAATAAATAAATAAAATCAAAGCAAAAGTCAGAGATAAATATCAATATAAAAATCATAGCAAAATCCAAAGATAAATATCAATATAGAAATATAGCATAAGTCACAGATAAATAGATATATAAAACTAAACCGATCAGTATAAAACACCTTTTAATAAGATGACTAAATCCGCATTTGAACATTTACTTTCGAAACAAAATAAAAATCCTATCAACCGCTTGTTTATCATCCGCTACGACCTTTGCAAGACTGTCCGGCAGTTGCAGAGTCCCGATGATGTGCTAGAGCAATACACTCTAGCAACACATGATGGACCGAAAGACCTTCGCCACAAAGCGGACAAATAGGTGCAGGGTCACCCTTAAAAAGATAACTGCGTAAAATTGCAGTGACCAATACGCAACCGAGCCAACATCACCTCCTCATGACGAGATACGCGATAGGAAGTTACCCAGTTTATCGGAATGTCCTTAACTTCCCTAAGCTTGTTTCCGCGGAGAGCTAAGCATTCCTCGCGCCAGCACAGCTCTCCGCACAAGCCTAAAGTCTTCCGACGTTACCCAAGGTATTGTAACACTGGGTTCTGTGGTTGCCGCCTTAGCTGCCAAATCCGCAAGTTCATTCCCCAGCAAGCTAACGTGACCAGGTATCAAAGCACACTCCACATTAACGCCAGAAGCGTGTAAAACACGGAGGGCATCCTGCACAATGGGCTGGTAGTTGTACAATTCATGAAGACTCTGAAGCGCACTTAGAGAATCACCCAAAATGAGACAGTCTCCCAATTTTCTTCGGCGCACACGCAAAATGGCTCGGTATATGGCATACAGCTCTGCACTAAAAATGGATGTGTTATCATGAAAACCGAATGTATAGGTTTCGGTTCCATGAACATAAGCACATCCAACACCATTGGTGCTCTTAGATCCATCGGTGTAGATCAAAATTCGGTCACTGTAACCGGACAAAAATTCTAAAAAAAACAGGTGCGGATACTAAAAGTAGGCATCGTAGACTTCCGGTATACCGTCATCCCAAGATCTACGTGAGATGTCACACATAACCAGGGGAGGAACACCCTCTCCCCTTTAGCAAACATGCTAGGCATTTCAATGGCGTGCTTTCTTAGAGGCTCCCGGAAACGAACACCTGCAGGCCTTGGATTAATGGAGCTATTTCTATAACGTTCGTCCAGCGCAGCGTGAGAAAACAAAGCGAACGATGGATGTTTAGGCATACATTTAAGCGCACAGCCATAATTTCCCAAAAGGATTTCACGCCGATAACACAGGGGAGGTTCTGCAGATTCGGCGTAAAGACTCATAACTGGGCTAGTGGCAAAAGCATCAATAGCCACTCGAATGCCCCGGTTATGGACTGCGTCCAATCTCCTCAGCACAATTGGTCGTGCTGAGGAATAAATGATACACCCATAGTCTATTTTTGATCGGTCCAGTGCGCGATACAGTTGCAGCAAAATAGTCCGATCCGCTCCACATGATTTGCCATTTAATATCCGCAAGATATTCAGAGAACGGTTACATCGCGCTTTCAACTGTGCTACATGCGATGACCAGCTAAGTTTCCTATCAAACGTCAACCGGAGGAATCTCGTCGATTCTGCAAATGGTAGTAAATCTGGACCGAATCGGAGCGAAGGCGCCAGAAGTTCACGCAGATTGACTTCTCAGTTGAGAAACGAAAGCCGTTTTTAGAACTCCAATCTTAGAGATTATCTAAGCATTGCTGCATATGGCGTTCCAAAAACGGCGTACGCAGAGAAGTACAAAAACGGCAAAGTCGTCTACGAATAAGCAGGACGATACCCCTGGAGGAACACAATTAGAGATAGAATTAATTGCTATAGCAAACAGTGGAACGCTTAGTACCGATCCCTGATGTACTCCGTTCTCCTGATCAAAAAGGTTCGAAAAAAAACGAGCCGACCCTTACTCGGAAAAAGCTGCCCTTCATAAACTCCTGAATGGACAGTGGTAAGCGTCCACGTATATTCCAGGCGTGTAGGAACGTAGTATCCCTGCTCGCCAACACGTATCATAAACCTTCTCTAGGTCAAAAAATATCGCAACGTTTGACAATTTTTCATGAATCCGTTCATGATCTGTGTCGACAATGACACAAGGTGTTCCATTGCTGAATGGCGCCTCCGAAAACCGCACTGCGTGTTGGTCAGCAGATTGTGAGTTTCCAACCACCATACCAACCGTCCATTTATCATGCGTTCCATCACCTTGCAAATGCAACTGGTGAGGAAAATAGGACGGGATTTGACAATCCTTTCCAGCTTTCAAAATGGGTATGACAGTGGCCTCCCGCCACTTTTCTGGGAAGGTGGCATGAACCCAAACACGATTATAGACCTCGAGTAGGAAAGCCTTACCTTCAGGAGAGAGCTATCGAAGCATTTGTACGTGGATACGATCAGGTCCTGGTGCTGATAGTCGCGAAGATGGAAGAGCGTGTTCTAACTCCGCCATGGTGAAGAGGCGATTGTAATCTTAAAGATTTCCTGAACGAAAAAGGAAACCTTGAGATTCGACCTGAGTCTTAACAGGAAGGAATTTGGGCGAATAGTTATCTGAGCTAGACACTTGAGCGAAAGCACGGCCAAATGTGTTAGCCACGTCAAATGCATCAACAACAGCTCTGCAGCTGTTTTAAGACCAGCAATTGGCATGTGGGCCGATTTTCCAGCCACATGCCTTAACTTATCCAAAACGACAAAGGAAGGCGTATGTCGATTAAATGAAGCTACAAACTTGCTCCATGATATCTTTTTGCTATCCTTTATAATATATCTAGACTTGGCACATATTTTTTTGTATTCAATTAGGTTATCCAGTGTGGGACGACGCTGGAAAACCCTAAGAGCACGCCTGCGAGCACGAATGGCATTTCGGTACTCTTCCGTCCACCAAGGGACTGGAAATCGACGAGGGTTGGCAGTCGACCGTGGAATAGCTTGCTCAGAAAGAATCTACTCTGTGAGATGCTGGACCAAACCATCCACACAGTCGTGCTCATTGTAATTAAACACAGCCAACTGGGAATAAAGATTCCAGTTGGCTAAATCTAAGCGACATCTAGGTAGGCGAGTGGAACATATATCCTGTGTTAAGAGACTAATAAGACAAGGAAAGTGGTCACTAGAGTGTAAATCAGAGATGACATTCCATTGCAAGGAAACTGCTAATTGTGGTGAACAAACTGCAATATCAAGATGTAAAACAGTGTTGTAGTAGTCTGAGAGAAATATAGGCTTTCCAGTGTTCAGAAGAGCTAGGTTATTATTGTCCAAAAATCAGCAATTAATTTACTTCGCACAAGCCCGAGGGGAGCCCCAAAGAGGGTGATGGCATTAACGTCTCCCACCAACAGAATAGGCGTTGGTAACTGAGAGACTAGATCTTCTAAATCCATGAACGAGAGGTCATCGGATGGAGGCAGGTAAATGTTACAGATGGTAAATCGGGTGGATGGCAGTTTAATCCTTACAGCTACTGACTGGATGTCAGGCTGTATGGATACAGATTCCACAAATATATCATCTCTGATCAGCATCATAGTGCCCCCGTGCGCAGGAATACCCTCTTCCGGTGTGAGATTACATTGTGCTAGAGTATATCGTCTAAGCTGAAAGCTGTCTTGCGGACGGAGTTAAGTCTCTTGTAAACACACGACCATAATTGTTGAGCAAAACTTCAAGCTCTAGTCGATGTGTTCTAATTCCCCGGATGTTCCATTGTAGTATAGCCATTAGAATATAACGGGATAAGTTCTTAATCGTAGAAGCTTACTACGTTGTAGAAAGCGGTGGTCGAATCAGTTTTCCCTTTTTCTTTGGTGTCGGGCTAACACCTTTAACGGGCGATTTATCCTGCCTCTTTTTCACGTCGTTCTGGCAGTTTGGGCTGAATCCTCCTGCTCCATCTTCTCCACGGGGGAAGACCCCTCTCCAATAGAAAATCTCGGTTCGAGAACGTCGAACCGATTGGAAGTTGAGATCGGCGAAGATGATGATCGCCGATCTGAGTCCTTCCCAGAAGATTCCTCAGAGGAGGATCTCCGAGGAGATACTCGTGGATCTTTTTTACCCTTAGGTGTACTGGGTGTAGGCTTATCGCTTTCCTTTAGGAAGTCGGTTCTCACATAACTGGTCCTGAATTTTACTGGTGATGCATTATATACTATAGGCTTGCTGGTCTAATTATTTGAGGTCAACGGTCTTGCTGGTGCGATCTTTCCAGTAGCGGACTTGCCAGATGTTGATGCTGTCGGTGTTGATTTTGAAGGCTTTGGCTGTGTTCTGGCAGCGAGAATCTTTTCTGAGATAGTGGCCCCGTTTATATCGATGGTCTGGGCTGCAATTTCCCGACTCGGTACCGGCTTAGCCTCAACTGAGCTGTAGGTACCGGACCTCGGGATAGAGGACTGGCGGATGCCTTCTCCCTAACCCGGATCTCTTGGATCGCTCTTTCCTCTGTAAAACGGGGGCATTCTTTGGAAATTGGAGTATGTTCTCCGCTGCAGTTAACGCACGTTGGAGTTGATGTGCATGCTCCATCGTGAGAGACGTTACCACAGTTAACGCAGGTAGATTCATTGCTACAGAAGTCACTGGTGTGCCCAAAGCGCTGACACCTATAACATCTCGGCGGATTCGGTTTGTAATATGGCCTAACCTCAGTGACTTCATACCCTGCCTTAATCCTTTGAGGGAGATCTACCCGATCAAAGGTAAGGAGCAGGGTACGAGTAGGCAACAATTCACCTCTTTCTTTCTGCTGGACACGATATACCGACGTTAGCCTTGTTCTTCCAGATTCTCTTAAATCTCATTGGACACACCGTCCAATGCACGGGTGTTTACAACTCCGCGCGAGGAGTTCAAGGTCTTGTTTATTTCGACATGGCACGGATAGTGGCTAACACATTTGCTTTTAAGATAATCGCTGCCTGGGACGCTGAATTTGCTTCAACCAGGAGCGTGACATTGCGACTTCTAATGCGTGACTTGACAGGACTAGCTATTTTATCGAGACCCTTTTGAACTACAAAAGGGTTCACCGATGTAAATTTTCTTCCTTCCTTCCTCTGTTGTATGTATAACTAAGTAGCGAGAACCACTACACTCGACTACTTTTTTCTCCAGCTTTCAGGGCTTTTTGGGTGGATTTTTTTGGATCCATAGCGATAATTTCCTCCACCATTACAAATGGCTCCGATGGCATGCTCACATCCTGGGCGCCACCCCAGCTTAGATGAGAGTCCTGGCCTGGACCTTGCTCACCTTAGGGTCTCACCTCCCAATTAACAGATAGAGGGCAAACATAAGGCCCACACGTTTACGAGTCATAAATATGTCACGGCGGACGTTCTCCATATGCAGCATTCTGCTTACCAGGCTAAGTGAACTGTTGGCTCTCGGCTTGAACAACAGAAAGGAAGCAAGGAAATCCTGCTGCTTGTTCAACGTAATTCCTTTAGCACCATCCTAGCAATAGTTTGCATTACAGACTATGCAAGTATAAATATAAATAAATATATATGTATATATTATATGTTTATGTATGTGTATACGTATACAAATGATTTCAGTGCCTATATTGCTATGATCGAATATATGGGTGTTGCATATGTGTGTTGTCTTAAGAAAACTATTTTAGCTAAAATATGTGGTTTTCGCGGTTGTGTTACAAACATTAACCTGTATGATAAATAATTTTTCTTTCACATCAGGCCGCGTGTTGGACAACGGTTGAAAGGTAAAATCAGACTGAAAAATTCAATGCCACAACAGGGATTTGAACCACGGATCTCCCGATTTCCGCCCGGTTGCTCTAACCAACTGAACTACCATGGAAGATATCGGTAGGACATTTAATTCTCCAACTGACTCGCATTTCCCGGTTAAACCACAAAGATCTCAAAGCATATTTCACATAACATATCCCAATGGCGACTTACATTGTCGAAGTCCCGGGTTTAATGAATAACCTCTAGTAGGTCAATCAATGATAATTAATTGTTCTTTCACACAAGGCCGTGTGTACGACCAGTTGAAAGGTAGAATGAAACTGAAAAATTCAATGCCATAGCCGGAATTGTTCAGTTTGATTCTACCTTTCAACCATTATCCTGTACCTTCCTTAGAATATTTGGACCTGGCATAAGAGGTATTTATTAGAGACTGATTCATTTGACGCGTGGCACTTCCTACTAGCGGGAACACAATATGATCGTCCCTTTGGTTGACAGTCTCGTTGCGCTCAAGAATAGATCTCATCTCATTTGAAAAGAAGCTTAATGTCGAATTTAACTCCTTTTGTATTTCTGTTTGGGTTAAACCGTTCAAAGGAACAGCAGCTCATATTTCAGTTTTATCCATTTTGTAGAAAAAGTTAACATGGTGTGTTTAACAATCGTCACGAACAAGTTACTACAGTTACGCATCTGAAACTTTACAGCGTGCCACCTAAAGGAAGATACTTGACAACTATCATAGTAATTTGGCCATCTTCACGACATCTCAGAATCAGGCTGAGTGCTTCTACAACGGCCCTCGTAGTTAAAGGAAAACAAATAGGAAATTAACGCATCGGCACATTTCCGTGCACTAGTGTGAACAAACGAATCTCTAGTTTAGTGTAATAGGTCGATGTAGCAAGATGTTGCATTTGCGTACCAGCAGTACCTAACAATGGGCTAGTCATGAAATTACTAGCATTATGCAACATCGCGGTATGCAGGTGTATCAGCAAATCACTAACAGTTTAGATGTCCAGTGACTTAAATAATGCCGTAAAGAACCGATAGAGTTATAGGTCGCATTTGCAGTTGCAACCTAGTCAAAGCTGTAGACGCGTTTATAGAAATCAATAGTGTTTAATGAATCAATGAATGTATTCCTTCAGCCCATCCTCTGCCTATAACTTTTGCAATAAAATCACGCTTACTTCAAACAATATGCACTTTTGAGCAATGCACTCCGTGAGATGAATGTGTTACCACTAAACGTTAAACCGGCTATGTGTGTGTTTTCTTTACTCAGCCACCGGCATTACCTGAGAACGCTGCCACCCCAGCACAGTCATGACAGAGAAGTTGCCGAATAATCAGGGGCAGGATACAGAATTCACGAAATACTCGGCATATCATCAAACAAAGAAATCAATAGGTACACCTCTCAGCAAACGCACTTCCTTATATTTATTTAAAACTACGAGGTATTTGAGTTATTATAGATGAGCTGTTTAATAATATTGATTCTTCAGTCCTGCAAGAAGGCGAGATTCTATCATTTATCAGTAGAAATTACAAGAATCTAAGAGATAACAGTCGGAGAGCAAAAGCGAGGTAGGCTAAAAGATAGTTAATGGAGCGAAACAGTATAGTGTAAACCAAGCGGATTCCTTCAACAGCTAACCAAAGTTATCAAATGATACACTTTTTATAATAAAAGAGAGATAAACAATGTTTAATCGAAACTAAGCAGCAGTTGGTTATTCCCCCCCAAGGCGGTGGATAATCCGAAATAGTGGCAGAGTTTGTCAGAGTAATTATGAATTTCAGTCCCTTTTAATTTAAATTTATTTTGAGCTAGACTTTTATAAAATTAAATTTTACACATAAAGGTAGTGATATTAACGGATTAACATAAATACAAAAGTGTAAATATAAACCATCTTAAATCTTAGCAGCAGAGATAACCATAAACTTATACATGATGTAAGCTGTATCCATTGACTTTCCTCGCTACTTGCAGAATTCCAAAGCCTATGGTGTATATCATTCTGATTGAATTAGCATCTTAAGGCATTTTCTCAGACCCCATAGCATCCTGCTACATTAAATTAAGACTTGATGCGCTAAATGGTAGGATCTCTACACAACGCAGGTTCATTTTTACAAATTCTTAAGTATGTGTTATTATAAACGCGTAAAAATAGCGTTACTACACATGCAAATTAACATCCAGCGTTATTCCTGCTTCCGACCAATTAATAAGAATATTACAAGTACTGTACCAGCAACTGTCCCACATTTCCTTTCGGCTTGTGAAATTATAAGCCTGGATATTAACGCGTAAGTATGTAAATCAATAATTAATTTGCTTATTTCTGGCCTGTAAGGCTTTCTTTGGACATTTTTGAGAGAGGTGCACGTCTCAGAGGTAACACGCTATAAAGGTGAAACTATGAGTCATAGTATGATAACATAATTTATTTCGTGCTGCAGAAGATCGTAAGGTCTTCTGTATTCTTGCCAGAGGACTTAAAAGTTAGCTGAAAATTCTATCAGAACAGTGCATGCTGGTTCAATTCGCGAAGAAGGTGTAATCGGTTCCTTCTCCAAGATAGGTCTTGGCAACAGTTTTTGAAACATAAAAGGAATTTTAGTAATTATCTTCATATACTATTATTTCAATACTTCGAAACGAAAACATTAAAGAAAATAAACTGTGAGAAAAGAAACGGTTTAGAAGAAAGAAAAGTACTGAAGAGTAAGATTCATACATTTACAATGTTAATTTCTGCAACTGGACGCTGCTCTTATAAAAAATAATAATAATCACTCCCCCTCAGCCTTAGAAGCGGCAGGTAACCAGGTGAAAAGCAAGTAAACATTGTCACCTGAACTATGGAGACACCGTCACACATAAGTTACCTGTAAGGAGGGAAGCGAGATACATGCACAATTGTATTTTCAGGTTCCAATAAACTAGAGTTGGGAGCACACACGAGGGCGGGTCGGCGCAGCCACTGCGCAGAAGGAGAGAGAGAGAGAGATAGCGCACTGCTGCCTTCATTCTCGCTCTTTGCGCTGGCAATCACATGTCTTAAGAGGAATGCTACTGCGCAAGCCGTCTTCGTGTGTGCTCCCTACTCTAACTAGAGTAAGGACTCATTCACAATGAAAAACAACCGCAAACTAGCATAAATGCAAGACTTTGCACCATATTACTTAATGGAAACATTTACATAGAATCACGTTACGCAAGAGATTGCTAACTTCAAACTTTAAGCTTGCGTTACGTTCATAGAGGAGGCATTCTGCATTTCTTTTTCCTTGCATTGCCAGCTTCTGAACAGCACACTATCGCGTTGCGAAATTTTATGTTATTTGCTGTACATCTTCCATTTGGCCGTGCCACGCAGTTTGAAAAGCTGACGCCAGATACTGCTCTATTGTTGACTTGATGGAGGAACTGTTATGTTGGATATTATTGGTTGTCATTCAACTTGAAACTTGTGGTTCGTCCGGAAGATTTCCGCTTGAAACTTACGGGCCTAGAAATCCGTGCTAAGTTATTGCGTTACGCCTACGATTGCATTGTGAAAAGTCTTACCTCACGCTTCCCTTATGCTGCGTTCTGTCAACGTTACGTCTGCCAAAAATGTTATAGCAATGGGAGCATTTGAGAGATTTGAAGTCAAATTTGGGGTATCCAAGGGAGCTGGCTCTCTCTTGACTCCCACTACTTTCCGAGCTTTAATCCTTCCTTTCTAGTCGATGTCATTCAACAAAGAGGCGGTTGCAGTTGTAAGGAATTACGTGGAGGTCTTTTGAAAAACCACTTCAGAGACGCGGATATGATGTTTGAGCATCATTCACCGTAATAAATTTATGAACCTTAATTTGTTCATTAATAAGAATTAATTTCTAGAGAAAAACCAGTTTCGTTAAACTTTTCAGACCACCCTTGTATTACGGTTTTCGCAGCTGTATTCATCTTCTAATATTCCCGAGTTTTGGTCATTTATCAAACTAAAAATTAAACTCTGTGCTGAGAGGAACTTTTAAGATAGAGGTCATGCATTTTTTATCACTGATATGTTATTCACTACAGTAGTAAGGCATAGGGTAAAATGGGTAAAGATGCCCCACTTTTTTGGACTCAATTTTTTTTCTCAATAACGACATAAGAGACATATAATAATGTATGTAACAATTCCGATGATATTCATTACATATGTAAATAAGCGTATTTTTTGTAATTTATAACATGATAATTTATTATAAACAAAATAAAAACAGTGTAAAGCACCATCTATGGCATATAATTGGTGAAAGATGCTCCATTAAATATCTTATATGAAACAAAGAATTTGAACCTAAAAAGATAGAAACAAAATTTAAATTCCTCAAAAATACAGGTTTCTTCATGTCGTCTCTAAGAATTTTTGCTATTTTTTGTGGTTTTCAAACGTTTTACCACCATTTTGTTTGAACTACTGCCATAGTCAATGCAAAATCCTTCAAAAATTGTGCAGTTTTCATGCAGCCATTTTTGCATGCAGTACACTGTATCCAGTCGCATTCTTCTTTTGTGAGATAATAGTATTCTTTACACTCCTTGCAGGTGTCATCGTCTTGTTCAGCTTCGGTGTCTGAGTCCTGAATCACTGGAAATTTCAATTTTATTTGATCTTCTTGGAACCTTCTGGGCCATTTTCTTGTCTCGAACTGCAGCTATAGCCATAGTAAGAGATTCTTCGCTCCACCTCCCTCGTTCAGAATTCACTTTTTTAAGTATTTTCCCATCTGAAAACATAATGGGCATACATTACTATTTTTATTAAGCAATTTGCTCCCGTAATAATAAGTTCAATTATCTCCATACGGCCTAATATATGCCAATTGTTTTTATTCAAATGTTTTATTACAGTTTTAGCTATGCAAATTAATGACACACCATATTATTTAATATAAAGCGTTCCTTGACATTTTAAAAATATAATTGAATGAAATTAATGCCAAAAGCATGTGGGGCTTCTTTGCCCACTCGGTGGTAGGGCATCTTCCCTGATCGTGGTGTAAAGATGCGATCACGTGATTCACACGTGCATGGTCTGAGATTTTAACACAAAGGCACAGTGTGCCAAAGAGTCTCCTTTCAATATACCAGTTGGTAATTACACACTCTGTTATTAATTTGCAATCAGTTCGTGGTCAAAAATAACTTCTGCAAAACTTCAAGACTGAAAATAATGCATGCTTACCTGCAAACAATGCCACAACATTGTAAGGGAAACAAACGACGCGACCAACACATACACTACCTCACAACAAACTGCGCTTTCACTGGAGTGGTATGCTGCTGCCATCCTGAGTCACAATTGGAAAAATCAGAGGTGGGGTAATCTATGGCACTGGGGCATCTTTGCCCATTTTACCCTATGTGTTTAATGTAACAGCGTGTTGCAGTTAATGTTTTCTCAGTTGTGTCAACGATCAATTGGTAATTTGCCACAACCGCTTTAACACATTGTTGCTTTTTTTGCAGTTTACTTAAAATAGTGAAAGTAATTCATTCAGATTTCAGTGAAAATACACATTTTGACCTCCCCTTTTTCGATAAAATTTCGTGCGGGGGCGTTTATGTCTTTCTCTCTAAAGTGCATAACTTGGAAACGAAATGTTGAATAAAAACCAGACTTCTTATCAGTCATTTCTTAAGTATGCATGGATATTGTTCGTTATTTATTTCTCAAACATGGTTCTAACTATTTCTATTAAAGTATATACGAGATATTTGCACGAATACCACTAAGTATATCTTGAATTTTCTGTGAAATCCTCGTTTTGGGTGAGTTTATATAACTGTGGACCCATAAGAGATAAATTAAAATTTATTATCGTAAAAGTATGTAACTCATTAAAGAATACAGTTGTCGTCCTCCGTGGTGTAGTGGGTACCATGCTAGCCTCTAGTTCCTGAGGTCGCGGGTTCAAACCCGGCAGAGGGCGATGGATTTTTACGGGCTTAAAAATCCTTAGCATGGTTTCCTTCGGAAGGGAAGTAAAGCCGTCGTAGATTTACAGCACGCAAAAGAACCTCAATCCAGATAAAGAGCCCTCTGAGCAAAGTTACCGGTCTTTCACGCCCAATATAGAATGGGATGCTAAGGACAAAGCAGTTAAATAGCGTCCATAAATAAAACTCAATTTAATTAAATGTTTTTAATGAATACAATTATATGAAACATCGCCCCCATTTTTTCGTGGCATAACCCATTTATAAAATACTCGCCGCCTCATATTAAAATTTTTCTAAATTAAATTTTCCTAGGTTGAATACTGCGGTGCGCTAGTCATGAACCCTTAAGAAATTAGCGGTTTTTTCTTATGCTCATAAGGGTTTGTAATCTAAACTTTCCTCATGACCATGGTGTAAACGTTGAGGGTTATCTGCCCTTCAAATTCCGCTTTACGTAATCTGTAAGCATTTCGTCATCATCATGATGGCTTGATTGACACGGGTAGTCGAGATTGTTAAGGCACGAATTCGTGACTGGGAGATGCGGAGTTCGATTAACTAAACGCTCTTCCTCACTGGAGGTTTTTCAAGATTTTCCTCAGTCCTCATAATTGGCAAATGCCGGGTAGGTAGTTCCTGGAACGCTTCCTTCCCAATTTTCCTTTTCTAATTGTCATTTCTAGGGGGATGGGAACCGGGACAGGTAGTTATGCTACTTTTGCGCTTCAAGAGCGAGGCAACGTAACAGCGGACGTTAATTATTTAAAAATATCATGGTTCCTAATGGCCCTTTCATTACCCATTGGATAAAGTTGCAGACCTTGAAAACATATCTAGGAATTATATGAGCATTTATGGCGATTAGAGTAAAGTGAATTGAATACGAGAGGCTTTATATAAATATTTTTATGAGCTTGTAAATTGTTGAGAAGTGAAAGTTCTATGCCTATTATACAAATGTTTTTGAAGTCTCGTGTTGCAATTTGCTCATGCTGATGGTTTATCAAAGCGAAGCTTATGTTCGTGGTTTACTGCCTCTTTAATAGACATAAACAAGCTTAGTTGCTCAGCTTACAGGAAGTATTTCACAGAAAACTCCGACCACGTCTTTGGAACTTTAAAATTTCACAGCAGTTTAAAAATCACTAGGCTTAATGTTTAGAACGAACTCTAACGAACTCAAGCTATATTGCAGCTTGAATTGCTCCATAACAATCTATTTCTCACTGGTAAAAATAGGTGACATTTGCTTCATAATAACCAATAACCACCAACACATTAGAGATGGCCAAAAAGCCACGTAACGTTTACTTTGTAACAGTTGTAAAAGTAATCGTTCGAAACTAGGATTTCCTTCAGGTTTCACGGGCAACTGACTGATTTGACATGCTTCACAGAAACTGAAACAGTTTTGGTCCAAACTGATATTTGGGACCATTTTCTAGTGTTGAAATTTTGAACGATCAGGAAGGAACGTAAGAGCAGGAGAGAGCGAGGGGCTAGCGCTCTGATTAGACTCCCAGCGCTGGACACAACGCCGAGCTCTCAAATAGACCTCAAAACTACTCGTCGTTATTGTTGGAATCCCTTAGCTAAACGCCTTTACGTATAATATAGAGCACTGTTTCCTAAGGTAGCCAACACTTTGGTTCTACTATACCATCTGATGACAGAAACACCAACTAGGTGCCTTGCAGCACGTAACTGTAAATGTTTAAAATTCCTTCTGGGTCATTTTTCGCCGTCCTTATAACCCAAACCACTAGTTTGGCCATACGTGTAGAGATGTTTCACTTGTGAAAATAATAATTATGCAAAATGTTACGCAGAAAGCAAATATATTTGTGTAATATAACGTCATTAGAAATATTTATAAAAACCTGTTGATCAGCTACTATTTTTAGCGGAAATTTCATTATTTTAATCGAAATTTTCGTATAAGAATGTATCCTACAAAAACAGAACTTTTCAGGAAGAACGAAAGGCATTTTGTAATCACCTTCTTTCTTTAATTAAGATACTTTCATTTCTCTCTATGGTCAAAATGACTGGCAATAAACCATATAGATAACACCCCCACATATAGCCATGGTGATGCATTCTTATTTTACCTAAAAGCATTTCCAGTAACATGATGGTTAAACCCTATTCGAGAGTTGGCTTCAGCTGTTTTGCAACCATGATCTGGCATTTTATCCAGTCCCTCATACAGTAACAGAGATGCATTAGCAGTTACTGCGGTAAAAGACTAGGGGGAGTTTTCAAATTTATCGGAGCGATGAACGCTGAATCAATTGCACCCATATCTACTCTAATGGTGCCTCAACATTTAAATGCATTTGTGTTTTACGGTGAATTGAAGAACAGCTCGGCAAATGATTTAGCAGAATAACCAACTTATGTGAATGAAGTGGGTTTATAGTGTTGACGAAATTCCCTAAGATTTGGGTGTTATTTCCAATATTCAGTTATCTATTAACAGGGTCTTGAGCTAATAAGGGTGAAATGTGTCTTGACTGGAGTAAATTGAAATTGAGTTTTATTTATGGACGCTCTATAACTGCTGTGGTTCTTAGCGTCTCATTCTATAATGGGCGTGAAAGATCGGTAATTTTGCTCAGAGGTCTCTATCAGGCTTGAGGTTCTTTTACGTGCCGTAAATCCACGACACGGGACCACCGGCTTTACTTCCCTAAGCCTTACTAAGGATTCTTACGCCCGAAAAAAATCCATCGTCCTGCGCCGGGCTAGCATGTGATGCAGTAATTTGTATCACAAATTACTTAAATGTAAATAATGATTGTAATATGAATATGCATTTTTATGTGACATTGATTTGAGATGTTTCTTGACTGTAATTATTGTTGGGAAGTAGGTTTATACTGCCTTACTGAAACTGTCAATAATAGCGCGCAATAATGCAGCGAGGGGGTGAGCTGTTTATCATTATTGGAAACGAGGAAGTTGCGTAATGTTGGCGCGTTTTTTCCGTTGAGAATATTCTGGAACGTTTCCCTAGAGCATATGTATTCATAATTTTCATTGGATATAAAAATAGACGCTAATGTTGGTGCGTTTTATTAGCCAATTGCAGTTCAGTTATAATCTTTAGGCATATCGGGGAGTGGGAGTATAAAAGCAGTAGGTTGGAGGTAAATTCAGTCAGTTCATCAAAAATCTGTGTACACTACACGTCGCATTCCCGTCAGTTCGTCGAAAGTATTAGTACGGCATACATCGGATATAGATTCACAAGTTACGCGCAGCAGAATTATGAAAGATCTAAAGTATGGTAAAGTTAATTATACAAAAGATTGAAGTACGTGGATTAAAAGAATTATCAGTAAGAAGTTGTTATAACAGTTTCAGTTTGGCGAGTGTTAAGATCAATGTATAAATGTGATAGTTAACGTGTTCGACAATAAAAGTATAAAACAAATTTCTTCATCAGTGTTCTTTTTGGATAAAAGATTCCTTTCCGTTTACACAACCCTGATCAAGAGATATGTTCGACCGAGAAATAATAGCTAGCCGAGGACAGTAAACCAAAATTAATTAAGATAACAATATCGTTCTTTCAAACGAACACGAACACTGCTGCAAATTGCTAACACCAGATGGAGCTACAAACCGAACAAATGAATGACGTCACAAGATGGCTTCACATGAAGTAAACAAACACATATACACAAACATTATAAGTAATACCGTTGCAAATTGGCTACCACAACGTGGGGCTACAATAATGTTAAAGAAATACAACATTAAATACACTCGCAAATGGTAACCACTAAACCACGGCGGACGACTTTTGACTGGAGAGCTGCGTACATCAATTCACTAGTTAACCAGAGCAACAGAATTATTCTGCGCTTTAAATACATAAAGATTAATAGAAACAAGTATACGCCCACCTCCGTAGTGTGTCTGCTTCACCTTCAAGAGGTCCCGTGAGTTAAGGTGAGTTACTTGGATAAGGTTTCTTTCAGGGTTTTCCCTTATCCTGAGAAGACGAGTGTCGGGTAACTAAGCTCTAGGAACCTCGAGGCCATTTGAGCATCATTTGAACCACTCCGTTTATTCACTGTCTGATATTACCTACTCAGTTAAATGACGTTAAACCTACTGAAAACCATATTTATACATACCGAGCGGTATGGCTCAGGCGGTAACGTCTGTGGCCTGCATTCGGGAAGTCCCGAGTTCAAATCGTGGATCGATCAATCTGACAGGTTTTTTCGTGGTTTCCGTCAGCCTCTAAGGTAAATACCGGATTTGATATTTTAATACCATGACCCAAATAGCAAATGCCGTGCCATCTATCCACAGGCAATGAAAGCAGGTAGACTGGACGGCACCCTAATGCCATTTGTACGGCACGAAGCAGAAGATCCAGTTGCTATGCACTAGGATCTCTGTGGACACGACGAAGCTAATGGTTACGGGGATGAGACCTACAAGGCTTAACTGTCCGCCTTTCTGTGTGAGGGCGGCGGTTGGACTGGACGCACCCTAATGCCATCTGCACGGCATAAAGCAGAAGATCCAGTTGCTATGCACTAGTCTGTGGACACGACGAAATTAATGGTTACAGGGATGAGACCTAAAAGGCTAACTGTTCGCCACACCTCGATCTAAGAGTTATCCACTAACAGATCCGTCGCGGTATGCCCTGCAGTTAAAGCGACGTAAAATAAATAGAGTAATAAAAATATTTATATATGTTTTCAAGAATGAGGCTGAGAATTGCACATACGCCCGCTTTTGTTTGTCTTTTGCATATCATTTCTAAAAAAGAGACTCTCCACTCTGTGATTTTAGCAGCTATGGTAACTTGCATCGTTATCTCATTTGGATGCGTCAACCATAACACTGAAAATCTACAACTATTACCGTCACTGACTCTCCTGATCCTGTCAAAATTAGTAATTTTATTTATTATGTTCCAGCTTGGAAATTCAAAATTGTATTACAGCATATAAGAAAATGTAAAATGAAAAATTTCAATCTCCATTTATTTCTTTCTTCCTGAGGACTTAGTTTAAATATTTGCCTCAACAATGTAAAGATCAGACGCTTATTGAACTTTTGGTTCCAAGCGTCTTTAACTAAACACCAACCAAACCACATTGCTTATGTCGTTTACGTAAGATTGAAGTGGAATATTTTTAGGTAGTTGGTAGATGCTTCATGTTTATCTGCACAACGTATGGGAGCCAATTTGTCGCGGTCACTTCGTGTTATCTTATTTCTGAGCGCCTGTTATTGTTTTACTACTTTGAATGTTGGGTTCATTGTCCTCCGGCTAGCTATTATTACTACTCAGTCGAGCAAATCTCTTAAACAGGGTGTGTAAACGGAAAGGAATTGTTACTCAAAGATAACACTGATAAAAGAATTTGTTTTTACACTTTTATTGTCGTCACACATTATTCAATTTCACATATTGATTCTTGATACACGCCAGACTGAAACTGTTATATTTTCTGTTACTATAATCACTTATTTGCTG
Organism: Deroplatys truncata; assembly: GCA_030765065.1. Lineage (NCBI taxonomy): Eukaryota > Metazoa > Arthropoda > Insecta > Mantodea > Mantidae > Deroplatys > Deroplatys truncata. The sequence continues at coordinate 140,442,417 of CM060986.1, forward strand.
AACATGATTAATTCGCGTATTTCACATTTATAACTAACTTTACAACGCGAGAGATTTTGTAGAATTGCGCGACGATTCTCTTAAACTTTGAGACGTATAACCCACGAATACTTATGTTGAACTGAACGACGTATTACACGCGAATGCTTCTGTTGGACTGTGCAAAACCTGTCCCCCTGCTTCATGCTTTATACTCCCTCACCCGATATGCCTAAAGATTATAACCGAGCTGCTATTGGTTAATAAAACGCGCCAACATTAGCGTCTATATTTATATCCAATCAAAATTACGAACACATATGTTCTAGGGAAAATATTCCCTCCATTTCTAAGAAAAGCGCGCCAATCTGACGTCATTTGCTTGTCTCTAATATTTGATAAACAACTCACCCCCTCGCTCATTGTTACCCGCTCTTATTGTCAGTTTCAGTGAGGCCGTGTAAACTTATTTCCTAACAATGCTTATAATTAACAAACATCTCAAATCAATGTCATACAATAATGCTTATTTACACTACAATCACTCTGGCATTTACATTATTGTGATACAAATTACTGCCACAAGATTATGAAGTTAGTGAAGACTTTTAGTCTATGTTTTTAATTTTCCGCCTCATTTCCAATAAAACACTAGTTATCACTGCCCATCATGGTAAATGTTCACTCTAGCGGAGAAAATTGGAAGCTATTCTCAATTTTAATACATGATAACAGTGTTTCGCTTAGAAAACGAAGAATTGCATACGAGTGGTACAAGCAGCGTATTTATTTCTGGACGTGTTGAATGTTACGTGTACTGTATGCCAGCTATAAGACTTAACGACAGTAAAATATGTATAAGCAAATCCTTGGAATAAAGCCAAAGAGCAGTTTAATTGATCCGATTAGTTCTTTGTGCATAATCTAATCGGCCTGTAACCTATTGTGTCCTCTAAATGGCTGCACTTTTACGCTGCTCCAGTGTGGGCAGTGGGTATCGTATCCATCTGCCCTTTAACCCGACGAATCTGATGGCAATCGTCAAAGATCCACCAGAGAATACAAAATTGGACTGATGGAACATCGATGAATTCCAGCGGTAACTTAAAAGTTCTGATGAAAGCCTAATGGCATCGATTGGTCCATCGTTGAGTTTAAAATCTTAAGTTTGGTGGGTAGCACCCTTAAGTTTGTTATCAGCGGCCGGATTTTAATGAACTGAAACTGTTTGGTAAATGACCTATAATGTGACTAAATTTTTTTAAAAATAACTTAATTACAAAAACGACCTAAAATTGAAATATGTTTAATTTATTAAAATTAGTGCACTAAATTAATTTACATAGGTATAACTGCTATACAAGCAGAATAAGTATAAGAGTAATGGCGAGATAATTTAGATATTAATTAAAAAATATATTTGTTCTATGCTCTTGTTTGAAGAATCTGAAGAGAAAATTATAAAATATTGTTTTTTAAGCAGGTCTTACAAAACTGAAGCCTTGAACTTTCGAGTTCTCAGATTATACGATATTTTAGCGAATGAAAAAGACCATATTATGACACTACATAAGGCACTCATTAACGCAGAAGGGGGGAAACTGACCTGTCTCATCCCCAGTTTGGAACCTGAATGCATAACAGACAATGGTCACCCCTCCACCTACAAGCAATCCTCTCCAGACTAACCATTAAATAAGAATGTGATTTTTTTTTCAGAAAAATACAAGTAAAGGATGTAAGTTACTCTTATTTCTCAGTTGAATAGTCAAATTAGTGGTGTTTGAAAAGTTATTTTTATGCAAAGTGTCAATAATATAAAACTCTTTGTATACTCGATGTAAATGCAAAAAAAAAAACACTAATTAAGACGCAAAGGGGAAGAAAATTTGCAAAATAATGACGTAAAATCGGAAAAAGCGATCTAAAAGTATAAAATAGCATAAAGTGACGTAATAAATGTGTGTTTTCATAATCTGGGACCCATGATAAGGGATTTTGTCAGGGATGAGAAAAAGCCGGATATTTTTTTAAGAAAACCCAACCCCGTGTGTTTTTATGGGTTTTATTGGAATTTTTTTTTCTGTATTGATAATTAAATTTTTCAATTTAAACTATCGTATGATTAATTTATTCAAAACACTAACGCATTCTTATAACTACTTCATTAGTAAAATAAAATAATTAAACAGGCAAAAACTGCTAAATTAAGTATTCTTAAGTTGGCAGCCAGAACTAGTGTTCCGCTTTATCTAGTTTGAGCTTTCATTTAGCTATAGAAAATAATACAGTTTTGCATTATGGAGATAGGGATTAAATTACGTTTAAAAGGCTTTAGCTATGTAATACCATTTTTAATGGTAACATGCTGTTTTAGCTACTTATCAGTTATGCATTAGCTATACTTCAGACGATTGTTTTTGCATCACTGGTTTGCAGCATTATCACAATACTTTGTTTCAGGACATGATTGTGAAGAGAATGTCGTTGTGAAAATTCATGCTTTGTTCCAGCATTGGATCCATATTATAATTATTCTAAGTATATATAAATTGCATATGTAACAGAGTGCTCTGAAGAAGTCCTTGCTAATATTAGCCAAATCTTGTATAATGTAATAATTTTTAAGAATGCCACCTACCTTGCCCAACAACTGTCAGAGTCTTGTAGAGTCTGCACCTGCTGTGGAACTATGCATTAATCTTTCAGAAAATCCTGATATGTTACCCTATAAGAACACAATAAAGAAACGAAAGGAACAAGCACTAGAACCCTTTCACTACCTTGCTAATATCCAAGATTGAGAGGTGTCGCGATAATCTGCCGTGTTATCTTATTTGCTGAGCGCCTGTTATTGTTTTACTATTTTGAATTTTGGGTTCTTTGTCCTCCGGCTAGCTATTATTACTTAGTCGAGCAAATATCTCTTGAACAGGGTGTGTAAACGGAAAGGAGTTGTTACTAAAATATAACACTGATAAAAGAATTAGTTTTTACACTTTTATTGCCGTCACACTTTATTAATTTCACATATTTAATCTTGATACACACCTGACTGAAACTGTTATATTTTCGAATGTAACTACAATCACTTATTTGCCGCGCACTATTAATTCGCGTATTTCACATTTTTAACTAACTTTACGACGCGAGAGATTCTGTAGAATTGCGTAATGTGTACTTCGTGAATGCTTTCTTAGAACTGCCTGACGTGTAACTCGCGAGAGAGATTTCTTAGAACTGCGCGACGTTTGCATTATGAATGATTCTGTAGAACTGCGCGATACTTGCCTATGGCTCAAGAATTTATACTCCCTCACCCCGATATGCCTAAACATTATAATCGAGCTGCTATTAGTTACTAAAGCGCGCCAACATTAGCGTCTATTTTTTTAGCCAATCATAATTACTAAAACATATGCTCTAGGGAAGATATTCCCTCCATTTCTAAAGAAAGGCACGCCACCCTGACGTCATTTGTTTGTCTCTTCTAACTGATAAACAACTCACCCCCTCGCTTCATTGTTACCCGCTCCTATTGTCAGTTTCATTGAGGCCGTGTAAACTTATTTCCTAACAATGCTTATAGCTAATAAACATACAAAATCATTGTCATACAATAATGTTAATTTAAACTACAATTACTCTGGCATTCACAGTGTTGTGATATAAAATACTGCCTCAGAGAGAGAGAGAGTTTTAACTGCAGAACAACAGGAAAGTCTAGAAAACTGGCTCATAGAGATTCATCTAGAGTGGTCTGTAAATGTTATGTCATTTAGAATTACTGATTCTGATTATTTTCCTGCCACTATATGTTCCATCCAAACAAATGGCAGAAGATAATGGAATTGAAAACACCAAAAGAATGAAACTTACCAACAGGATTTATTAGTTTTGTAAAAAAGGCATATTTCTTGCCCTGCATCCATTGAGAGAACCTTCTCCATTCATTCTCCATTCCGGGCTTATTTGGTCAAAATTAGGAAATAATTAGAAGAGAAAAGAGCTGAAAAATTAATGAAGATCTACAGATTTCTGCATGTTTGCAAAAGAGGCTAAAGTGTAATGTACAGTCATTATTATCACTCTAAAATAATAACACATCAAGTGAAAGTTTTCTCTGGGAGTGTAAAGGTTATTTAACAGCCTTTCTTATAGGTACTGCAATAAAAGTTAAAATACAATATTAATAAAAGAACTTCTGTTAAAAATAAATCCTTTCACTCAATAATACCTATGATGGTCTTTAATTAGTATAAGCCTATGTTAAATTTTTATACATAAATATATGTGATTTTATTGTAGATTTGGCGGGTTTTTTGGGTCGGGTTAGATGACAACCTTGGTTTATGTACATGTTAGCAATGCCTATGATGCAACAATTAAAAGATGAGATGTCATTAGAATTCGGGCCCTGGTTTTGTTCGAAGTTACGACGATTATATCCGTTACGCGAATAACGGTTTGCCAAACCCCTAGACGCACACCGGAGGATGGTTACATCACACCCAAGCGGTAACTGCGGCGAAGACGCAGAGCTAGTGGTAAATCTCACAAATACATATTTGGCTCTGCACCTGCTGAACGCTATTCTCGCACCCACTTCGCAGCAGGCTTCCTTAGCTCAGGAGTAAACATAGTAGATATCTTTGGTGGTCGTGTGTACACGAGTGTGGTTCCCCTTCTGTCAACAGGATGTAAACCAAGTGCTTTAATAGCAAAAAGCGCTAGTCTCCTCAAGAGTGTTTTCCCCTTCTCCCTAGCGATGTAGGAGGGCGGATGCAAATGTTTTGTTTCCTACCATGTCGTCATTCATCAGCAGTGATACGATTATCTCCTTCATCCAGCAGATGGAGCTAAGTAATTAAAACACAGGGCATCGGGAGAGGTCAATGAAACACTCGCTGGCGTGTTGAGCTCGGAGATAAAAAGTATTTATTGTTAGTGATACAGACACAGTTGCAGGCAGAAGGAATTTTAAATTGTGAGATGTTAAAGTGTTTAGCAGTGCGAAGTGTCCGAGACCGTGTGGTGAATTTCACTTTGAGTGCTGTTGAAGAGGTTATGTGGGCCACAAATAGGGATTAAAGCCTGATATGGTTCATCAAACATAACATCCGTTTCGAGTCCTTCATGTGGTTGAGAGGTCCTTCATGAAAGTCAGTTGTATGTATTTGGCAAGGGCTATATGTAGTGTTCCCGAATAGAACAAAGAAGTAATCAATATAAGCATAAATGAGAAGCATTAGCTTTCGTAACCGTTAAAGTGATGTTGCAACTTTTTCCCTGAGGTGTACGAAATAGGTTTCCTTTTGTGCTTTCCAAGAAGCAACCATATACGAATATTATTGTAGTCTTGAACATATAGTTGCAATTCATCCAAACAAAGTTTAGATGAACATAATTGGCTAAAAAATACAGATGTAAAGAAATTTAGTATTCCTCATCTTTATACCATATGGCAAAAAAATCTTGGCATTTCAGAAAAATAATTATTTTGAAAATCATTAACACAGACATAATATATCTTTATATATAATATAAATTTTAATAATTACGTTAGTTAAAAATACAGATGCAAAGAAAATTACCGATAGTACCCTCGGGGGACTCGGGTTCGATCACCGGCACTGGCGTGCACTCGGCTTCGTTAGGTCCCTGAAGGGCCAATTGAGGAGCTACGTGATGGAGACGTAGCGGCCCTGGTTGAGAAGACTGCCTTAACCGGCCGGAGGGATCCGGAGCGCTGACCACGTCCCAACCTTCAGTACTGTCCCTCACCAATGGCACCTGTAGTGGGCAGAGGTGGGGGATACAGCGGTCGGGGCGGTAGGCCTTGGTCCGATTCTGGGTTGGCGCGCCATGAGTCTGATTTCTGAAAGAAAATTACAACTCCTCGTCTTTATACCGTATGGTAAAACATCATTCAATATTTAAGGAAAGTAACTGTTTTGAAAATCATTAATACAGACATAATATATGTCTCTATATATTATAGAACTTGTAATATTTACGTTTTTTACCTTGCCAAATACAATGCAACTTTATTTAATTAATTTATTACTCCATAGAAAACAGAAATTACTTTAACACGCGTTCCTGTCAAAACTAGTTTACTTTAGCACAAGTTCACAAAATGTCCTCCAGCTACTTGATGACCGTATCTAACACGAGCTTGGCATTCCTCTTTAGTATCTAAAAGTGCTGGTGGTATGTGATGAATAACGCGTCATTCTGCGTTTTGGTTCATTCCGGAATTCCGGCTCCATCTGAAAAACATACTGTTTAACGTAATCCTAGAGAAAAAAAATCAAGAGAGGTTATGTATGCTTATAGTGGAGGCCATAACTGAGGATCATCTCTTTCAATCCATTGCTCAACAAAAATCCTATTCGATGTTTAGATAACTGAATGAGTGCATTGTACCAGGGCTCCATTTTAATGAGGACAAACATGTCGTTCTCAACCTTCTGTCGTTTATTAGTGGGTACACAAATTATTCTTATGAAAGTTTATTTCTCTTTAATTTTAATTGAGATAAACCTTAGCAGGTGTAGCATTACATATTTTGTTATAGATAGAAAGAGAATAGCACGGTCAAATGTTTAAGAACAGGATGCTATATGCTGACCTTAAAATTCCACACACTTTCCATGCAATCACGAGAAACAACTGAATGTCGACAATGCTTTAAAAGAATGACGAAGTATTGAACAAATTAAACCATTAATGGGATATCTGTAAAATGACTTATGCCACAACAAAAAAGGTATTTGAAATAAATTGTGTGTTTTAAAAGATTTACATTTTTTGTGCAGTGCGTTTTCGTCTATCACTTAATTTTGCCATTTATACAAAACTATAAAATATTCCTTCTGAATGAAGAGGACTTCACAGGCTATTCCTAGAAAATTCAAGATGTGCATTTTATTTGTCATATAAATATCTTAAATGTGTGCTATTTTAATCAAAATCGTTAGAGAGCGATTTTTGAGAAACTCAAAACTTTCGAAAAATGTTCCACGTAAAGGGTAGTTGGGATGGGGGATTTTCTTGAAAATCTTCGTGTCGTAACTTTGGAAGATGTTGAACTTAAATTACAAGTTTGGTACTTACCCGACTTTTCGTTTTTGAATTATGTTCACAGACACACACACACACGGACCTTTTTCCGAAAGTGTTTTTTTTATGCGAGAGATCTCAAAACATGTATTTTCGGTGAAATCTCGGTATCAATTTTTTGGGCGGAATGCAATACCTACCTTCTCTATTATGTGCATGTTAGAGGAAGTAAAAATAAGTAGAGGTGAAGTATGCTCATCGTGTGAGCCATAACTGTTTCAATCCATTGCACAACAAAAATCCTATTCGATTTTTTCATAACTGAATGAGTATATTGTATAGGCTACATTTTAATGAACCCACATTCTTCTCTGTTTACTCAGTGGTACACATATTATCCAATATTTTCATCCAAGTGTTCCGATTAGCTTTGTAATAAAAAAGGAAAGCTATGGTCTCACAATCACGTCGCCAACACGATACCATAACATTTGAACATTTGCATTTAATGTAATAAATAATTTAACTAAGCTATACTGTGTTTATTACAGAAGAACGTCATTGTTATAAGTTGATTTTAATAAAAACTATGTATTGTGCCTATGATCATGATTTTCAAAAGATTAGTTTTTCCATACGTCAAGCAATGTTTGTGTCCCACTCTTATATTCATATCATTTTTAAATTAGTTATACTTATAATGGATATTCAAGAATATTATAAAGATTAGCTGTAGTATCTCAGTACTGCAGGAAATCACAACTGAGGTGGGATTTAATTATACTCATCATTGAAACGAAGCATGAATTGAAATCTGGCAGATGGTATTGACATCCAAATTGTGTTATATGAAATTTATACATACTAAAGGTAGGGGAATTATAATTACAATCTGATAAATTATTACCATCGCTTGAAATTTGACATTTCTTTACTTTTTATTGATCCAAAATAGCTGACTTGCTAAAAGTGGAATAGTCATTTCAAAGAAACAAAATTACTTTTTAACGTGTAAACGCACAAATAATATTTAATTGTATAAATGAACAGAGAACATCAGAATTGGCTTTAAAATTAAAATGTATTACTTAAACATTATTCACTTCAAACTTGAAACTTCACTAAGAAGCTCCAGTTGGCAAAAGTTGCTAGAAGTTGGCGCTGTAGCCTGAAATCAAAGTAACTTTTCTATTTAACTGCGTACTGGGAACATAAATAAAATCTGCTAGCATGTGCCCCACTTAAGATGATTGCGAAACCTCTCTACTTTGTAATACTCCAACTTCTGTCAACAGAACATTCCAAGAGAGGCTTCTTGCAATCCATTATAAGTTTAATTGCCACATTCAAACGAAAGAAGTGCTGGAATAACAACTTATGCCAAAAGCTGATAATCTTGGTGATTATGCCACGAGCGCATGTTTGTCGAACGACGATGAGTGCGGTCATAAAATAATTCGGCATCCATAAAGCTTTATAGCGTATTTCCTGTAGCGACGTAATGTATTCCAAGTTACCGTGGCTTATATAGAGAAGATGAAACCATTTTGTGATATTCTTTTCTTTGAGCAACGGAGATGCAAAAAACCTCTGTACATTATTAAATATAGAATAGTTAATAAGATATGGATTTATATTTACTTACCATGCTGTGCTGCCAATAGGCTACATCACAGTCCGTAACATCTGTTCACACCTCTCCTAGGTAGGGAATGCATGCAAGTGACTGTGTTGCTTATCGGTTCAGCGTGCCAGATAATAACAAATGAAATGTAGGGAGAGATGCTAACGTCTCATTTACGGACATGTGCTGACTCTCTCACTTAATGTCAGCTGTAAATGGAAGGTTGTGTACTATCAGCGAAATCTGACTTCATGTCGGAAGTAATTTAATTTTCCCAACTCTTCAAAGTAAGCATTTCTGACAGGAACACTGAAGAAAAACTTCACTCAATGTGTAAGAGCCACCTGGTAATTTATACTGATGATTCATACATAAATAGGAAAACCGGAGCAGGTATTTATTGCGAATCAACGGGCTATAGCATAGGCCTAGGAAGATACGCTTCTATCTTTCAGGCAGAGATAGCTATACTTAAAAGTGCACGTCAATGCTGGGAAAAGAAAATCGTAGCTGCACTTAAAAGCTCTTAGTTCCCATCACTTTAAATCCTAATTAGTCTGGGAATGTTATCAATATTTATCAAACCTTTCCATCCACAATACAGTAGAATTGCGGTGGGTACCTGGACACACAGGTATCGAGAGAAATGATAAAGCGGATGCCCTAACAAAGAAAGGAGTATCTTTCCCCTTTATAGGACCAGAACCTGTCTGGGAATAACATTTTAAATATGAAAAACACAGTAAAACTTTGGGTCCGAAAAGCAGTCCAAAAGAAATGGAAAACAATACCCCCCAAAAAAATCTACAAGCGATTAATTAAACCTAGAGAAAAGTTAAGTAATTTATTTACTTAGCTTAACAAGCCTTCACTTAGAAGAGTTATAAGCTTCATAACCGAACATGGAAAGTTCAGAAAACATCTGAAGACAATGGGATTATAACCACATGGAACCCACTTGCCATCTTGTTTACAAGCCGATGAAACGGCGAAACACGTTCTATTAGAATGCGAAGCCACAGAGCGGATAAGATATCAGGTTCTTGGAACTACCGCAAAACTAGAAACAGGTTCTAATCCAGTGAGACAAATACTGCAAATAGCCAGAATGTAGGTATCGATCCTTAGATTAAAACCAGGAAGCACACAAAAAGTCGTTTTAGGATGAGGTGCTTAAAGGAAAACCTGCTTCCAAATCACTACCAATGTCATCTGTGTATGTTAAACTATTTCATGATTTATTTCTTGCAATTTATAATGCTAAGACTGCGAAACCAGCTCATGAATAATCTTATATGACACTTGTAAAAACATTATAATCGCTCCCGTTGGTTCGACAAGCATTCACTCGTGCTATAATCATCAAAATTATCCACTTGTTGCATAAATTATTATTAAGTAAAACACATCGCGTCTGAACCAACAGAGATATTATATTAGTAGTGACTGTACTGTAATAGCTTGACCAGTTCATTATTGTTCGCAAGAACGAGAATAGACGAAAAGCGTATACAGGTTGGGAATTATGAATATTAGAACCTTTTTATACTGACCAATACGACATTTATTGGAGCTCCTCAAATGCATAGAAATATATAGACTGCTTTTTCATTGCCCGACCCATAAACCGGAGCCAATAAATTATCGGACCGATGTTGGCGACACATTGAAACCCTGTTATATCGGCCTGGTATTTCGCGAGCTTCAAATACGGTGTAGTAACCAGGCGACTTATGGTTTTGAGAGTATGAAGTAACAGCTAGAGCATTAAGTATGGCCACTGCAGTGGCTTGTAACCTCACTGTTACGTTCTTTAGTCAATAAACTATGGCTGCTGGAATTTCTAATTTGTCTTGTATTTTGAATACGCTTTCAATTAGAGAATGTCTATGGTTTTGTTAATAAGATTTCCAACAAATCAACTAAACACATGAAATTAAATTCAATTGAGTTTTATTTATGGACGTTCTTTAACTGTTGTGGTCCTTAGCGTCCCATTCTTTATTGGGCGTGAAAGACCGGTAATTTTGCTCAGAGGACTCTGTCAGGCTTGAGGTTCTTTTACGTGCCTTAAATCTACAACACGGGACCACCGGCTTTACTTCCCTTCCAAAGGAAGTCATGCTAAGGATTTTTACTCCCGAAAAAACCCATCGCCGTCCGCAGGGTTTGAACCCGCAACCTCGGGAATTAGAGGCTAGCATGGTAACCACTACACCACGGAGGACGACGAAACACATGATCGTTTAGTGTACAACAAAATGCATAAGAACGTTTTTGTTTCTACAGCTATACTGCCGGTTAATTACGTCCCAAAATATAAAATTAATATTTAATATAGAACATTAAATTCCATGATAATGAATGGCTTCACATGTTTGCCAATGGTTTACTTACATCAAATCAAAATTTTGAAGATATAATGCTAAATATAGACTTTTCTTAATTTATGAATCTTTGAATTATGGTACTAGAAATTTTCTCGGAGAAATCTGAAACTATTCACACAATTTATTTTAATGTAAGCATTTTTCATTTCCACAAACAGGTATAATTAATACAACCTGTTTACATTAGGTGTAACACGACAATGAATATCGTGTCGGCCTTCGATGTCGTATCAGACAGTGTAAAAATGCTCCTGGAACAGCAATCTCGATCCAGCAGCTCACCAGAGCGCTCTGTGGATATTCGAAAAAAAGAGTTAAAGATATTTCTATCCATATTTCTGACGACCTAGGCACAGGTGCAACAAATACAACAAAGGCGTAAAACCTGCGACAATTTTATGTTTAATAAATGCTACATCCGTTCGTGACAGCAAAATACTGTACATTGCCGGATTTTAAAATCTCGTTTCATAAAAATGGGGGAAAAAATGTAAGTCGAGGGTAAAGTTTACGTTATTATTCTCAGTTGGCTCTGAAATGCTCCAGCGATAATTATCTGAAGTTTTAATTCAATGTGATTACTATCAAATTAAATTGCATGGAGGCAGCACATTTAATTGTTGCCCCAGAAAAATTATAAGGAACTCAATTCGAGACAACAAATGCGTTTTTTTTTGTTTTTTTTTGTAAATATATCTCCCAACTCAGTTATAAACCGTATTAGAAATATGGAGGAAAATTTTATAAAAAGCAGAGTCTATTGTAACCTTTTCAAGGGACTGAAAATATCTGAGAGACTCAACTTGGCAAAACCTAGTAAATTTAAAAAAAAAAATCAGCAGTTGTTTTGTGGATATTTTTCTTTCTTTTTTCAAATGGACAGTCACTGAATTTAATGACCATGATCAATTAATTCCCTAGAACAGTTCTTATTCTCATGTGCTCATTATTGACGCACAAAATATGAATTACGTTAAACAATTTTCTCTTGCGTTTAATCTGTGAAATTGTAACTTTAGTAGTGTTCGGCCGATAAGATTGAAACAGGCATTCTCAAAGGCTTGTTTTCGACTCTACAGGAGCCGTGGCTATATTAGTACAAAGACGACATTGCGGTGAAACAAGAGGTCAAACGTTTCTGTCCACAGACAGGATGCAAGCTTAAGTTAAGATTTGCATGTTTTAACATTTCCGGTGCTTAAGCTTATCATACATCCTCCTGACTTTCCGCCCGATGCTCAACTCTGTGCTGCGGACAGGTATGCGCCGGGGAAATGACATAGCCACTAGCTCGTTTGTTTTGTACGTGTGCTAGCTCCACCGATACGTGCTTCCTCGGGTAACAACTGCACGGAGCTTAGCATTGGAATGTGTGTGTCCAGTATCCTTGTAACTTTTTACTTTCTCTACTACGTATAGTAAGCAGGAGAAGTATTGTATTCCACCCAAAAATTCGATACCGAGATTTCACCGGAAATACATGTTTTAAGACTCTGAATCCAAAAAAAAGCATTTTTGGAAACATGTCCGTGTGTGTCTGTGTGTCTGTCTGTGAACAGCATAACTCAGAAACGAACCGTCGAATAAACACCAAACTTGGTATTTAGGTTCAGTATCTTCCAGAGATGCGACACGAAAGTTTTCAAGAAAATCCCCCCACCACAGAGTACCCTTTACATGGAACATTTTTCGAAAATTTTAACTTTCTCAATAATGGCTCTAACGATTTTGATTAAAATATCATACGTTTAAGATATTTTCATGACAAATAAAATGTATATCTTGAATTTTCTGGGAATGTCTCCAAAAGTATTCTTCATTGTGAACGACTTTTGGGTAAACTGGTAAACCATAAGAGATGGACAAAATTTTACTACACAAAAAATGTAGATCGCGTTAAAATACACAATTTATGTCATATACATTTTTGTTGTTGAGTGAGCCATTTTCGAGATATTGCTTGTTATTCCCTTAAATTTTTCAATACTTATACTTTTTCTCGAATTCGTTATTCATTTTTGTTATGTCCTGGACATGCAAAGAGAATGGAATGCGTCACGTAGCAACCATCGCTTAAAAGATTTGACTGTCGCTTAAAACCTACCATATTCCCCTTGCATCTACAAGAAAATTAGCAATAAGATTAACATGAAGCATATGGAGAATAAGCGTTTGTAAAAATAGTTTGTACAAGAATAGAGAAAGTCACGTGAGTGTAACACATCAGATTTTTTCAGCACCACGTAGTCCTGTATGTTTAATGAAGTTTTTGTTATACATAGAAAACTAATATTTAATTAATAAATATGTACACACAGTTTTGGAATCTGTAATAAAAAATCTGATGTGTTACACTCATATGACTTTCTCTACGCGTATACAAACTATTTTTACAAACGCTTATTCTCCATATGCTTCATGTTAATCGAGATGTTAATCTTATAGCTAATTTTCTTGTAGATGCAAGGGGAATTGGTAGGCTTTAAGCGATAGTCAAATATTTTAAGAGCTGGTTGCTATGTGGAGCATTCCATTCTCTTTGCATTACCAAAAAAAAAAAAAGAATAACGAATTCCCATTTGAGAAAAAGTATAAGTATAGGAAAATTTAAGGAAATAACAAGCAATATCTCGAAAATGGTTCACTCAACAACAAAAAACGTATATGACATACATTGTGTATTTTAACGTGATCTACATTTTTTTGTGTAGTAAAATTTTGTCTATCTCTTATGGTACACCAGTTATGCAAAAGTCGTTCGCAATGAAGAATACTTTTGGAGATATTCCTAGAAAATTCGAAATATACATTTCATTTGTCATGAAAATATCTTAAACATATGATATTTTAATCAAAATCGTTAGAGCCATTTTTGAGAAAATAAAAATTTGCGAAAAATGTTCCATGTAAAGGGTAATCTGGGGTGGGGGGATTTTCTCGAAAACTTCGTGTCGCATCTCTGGAAGATACTGAACCTAAATACCAAGTTTGGTGTTTATCCGACTGTTCGTTTCTGAGTTATGCTGTTCACACACACACACACACACACACACACACACACACACACACACACACAGACATGTTTCCAAAAATGCTTTTTTTGGATTCAGGGGGTCTCAAAACATATATTTCCTGTGAAATCTCGGTATCGAATTTTTGGGTGGAATACAATACTTCCCCTACTTACTGTACGTAGTAGAGAAAGTAAAAATTCATCGTAAAATAATTCATAGTATTAGTACTCACAATAAGTTATGGTCAGTTCGCATAGTTACGAAGTTGGGATAGATAATAATTCATAATAAGCATCATTATAAATCAGGTGAGCGAGCGCGTGTCACATCCAGGAAAGAGAGGTACTGTGGCGTAACGTAGCTACCTGTCTCTTCGAGCAGTGACCTAATGGGATTCTTAATTTTTAAAGGCTAGAAATGCCTATTTATTCAAATGCAAAGTATGCATCAAATGAGAAAGCAAAACCAAGTGCATTATTCATTATTATATATACATAAAGGCTTGAAACTGAAAATATCTCATACTTGTTATCAAATTGAACAAATAAATATAATATCGCTTATAAACTTACTAGAAAAGTGAACAAGCAATATACTCAATACTTACACTTTTTACAGTAAATAAACATCTTTCTCAAATTGAAGTTGATCTATTAATTAGAGCCAGGGGTACTATCCCCTACCTGTTAGGGAAGGTATTGTATTCCTCTCAAAAATTCGATACCGAGATTTCACCGGGAATGCAAGTTTTGAGACCCCCTGAATAAAAAAGAGGCGTTCTTAGAAAAATATCCGTGTGTCTATGAACAGCATAACTCAAGAACGAAATATCGGATAATTACTAAACTTGATATTTAAGTTCGGTACCTTTCAAAGATGCGACACGAAGATTTTCCAGAAAATACCCACTCTAAACATCCTTTATATGAAATATTTTTCAATTTTTTTTATTGTTATTTTCTGAAACATGGCTCTAACGATTGTGAATAAAATACCATATTTTTATTTTCTAAAACATGGCTCTAAAGATTTTGATTAAAATACTAGATATTAAATATATTTAAATGGAAAATAAAATGTGTATTTTGAATTTTATGGGAATGGCCTGTGAAGTCCTCTTCATTCGGAAGGAATTTTGTAAATTGTTCAAAATCATAGGTCATTTATATGCTAGCCGTAATTATTACCTATTCTTTACACGAACTCAAGAGAAACAAAAGAACAACCGCTTGAGTTTCAAGTGATCTTCTTAAAATGGGAAAAATGCAAAAGAATAATGGCAAGTATTTCCGAAAATGAACCATAAGACAAACATTTAATTTACATAAACTGTTTAAGTATCTTGAAGAGATATACATTTTCCCCGTATTTTAAAGCTTAGCAGTTATGAGTTTTTAGGTTACAGTAATCACAGATAGGCTTCTTTTTAAAAATGAAATTTTTGGCATCAGTGGGACCATGCCTTAGGGAAATAGCAGAGAAAGTATAACAATCTGATGCGTTACATTCGCATTATTTCTCTGTCTACTCTCGTTTATTTTTCTCTCTCTTTATAAACTATTCTTTAGAAAGCTTATTTTTCTCTCCACTTCTGTTAATCGAGATGAACATTTGGAGAAATGGTTTCATACCTACACGTTTTGTTGTAGCTACAAAGGGTAAACAGGAGATGAAGCTATAGCCAATGTTTAAAAATCTGATGTGTTACATTCGTGTGACTTTCTATACCATCTATCACTTATTAATGGGTATACAAATATTCTTAGGAAAGTTAATTTTATTTTACTCCATTTTAATCGAGATAGGCCTTTTCGGGAATAGATATAAAGGGAATAACAATAGTCAAATGTTTTTGGAACTGGACGCTATACGCTGGCCTTTCATACTCTTTCCATAATATCGCAAGAAGCAACTGAAAATCGACAGGACTGTAACAGGATGACGAAGTATTGAACAATTCGAGCCATTAATAACGGATATATCGGAAATGGCTGATCCTACAAAAAAGTTATTTGAAATAAATTGTGTGTTTTAAAGAGATCTAATGTTAAACAAGATTATATAAATTTCCTTCCGAATGAAGAGGACTTCACAGGATATTCCCAGAAAATTTAAGATATACATTGCGAGTATTTTGTCTTGTAAATATCATTGACCTATGTATTTTAATCAAAATCGTTAAGAGCCGTTTTTCAGAAAATAAAAAATTCGAAAAACGTTCCATTTAAATGTTAGTATTGGGTGGGGGATTTTCTTGAAAATCTTGGAAGGCACTGAAACTAAATACCAAGTTTGGTATATACCCAACATTTCGTTTTTGAGTTAATGCTGTTCACACACACCCGCGCACGTGACATTTTTCTAAAAATAGTTTTTTTATTTATTTATTCAGGGGGCCTCAAAATATGTATTTCCAATGAAATCTTGATATGAAGTTTTGGGTGAAATGTAATACCTTCTCTACCTGTATCTACGTAGGAGAGAAAATAAAAATAAGTTGGGTATATATGCGGGATTTTGATAATACAATGATAAAGCATTGGAAAACTGAAACGAATAACAACAAATTACTTGCAAACGGTTAAGGCTAAAAATATTTTCATATAAATTGTGTTTTAACAAATACATTTTTTGAGCAGTAAGTTTTGGTGTACCAATTACACAGAATCATGAAAAATGTATTCAAAATGAAGAGGATTTCATATGGTATTTGCAGAAAATTCAAGATATACACTTTTTTATTTATGCAAGTATTTTAAACGTGTTATTTTTATCGAAACCACTAGAACATTTTTGAGGAAGTCAAAACTAACAAAACATGTTTTAGTAAAGGGTAGTTTGGATAAGGAGAATTTTCTTGAAAATCTTAGTGTCCTTGAAGATGCTGCACTTAAATATCAAGCTTAATATTCATGCGACATTTCATTTTTGACTGTGACGTTCATACACGTGCGCGCAGACCTTTTTCTAAACTGCTTTTTGGTGGGCGCGTTCAGGGAAGCTTAAAACATTTTTCCGGAGAAATCTGGATGTAGATGTTTTGGGTGGAATACACAACATACTTCACCCATGAATTGTAAATGGTAGAGGAAATAAAACGGGAGAATTCTGGGGGATCAGCAGAAATTTACGGCTTGCTAATTTTCGTCCAGGTTTTGTTGTTAAACATTTCATCACACCTTTTCACTTGTATCTTTTCTTCTGGATATGTCTCATGTAGAAATGCAACGCTATTTACATTTGAATGGGTTCTGTGTTTTCTCTGAAGCTTCCTAGTCAATTTATTGAGAAATCTCTTGGTTGCAATATCTACAACAGCGAATGTTTTGAACCACCATGTGTAAACGTTTGTAGTACGGAAGCTGGACCTATGCGAAACAGGACATTAATATCTGTGCCAGTGATCTACGTCATCAGGGTGATGAAGATAAACTCTTAGAAGTGTCAACTCTTAGTATGGCTAGCGGCTACAGCAAGAAAGAACTGATGGTCGCCAAGCAATGGGAACTTCGGACCTTCCAAAGGAGACAGCTGCGACGCCTTAAAAGGACTATCAACTGGTTAGTTCCATTTCACTTGATATCAGTTTTATTATAAGAAACAGGCTAGACATTGCGTCACTCCAACGAAATACACACTTACTTTAGCTTTCTAAACAACGAATACGATCATATAGTTTTTGTTTTATAATAAATGTCTTTGAATAACGTTTCTAACGTTGAGTTATTTAAATAGGCATACTCTAACAATTGAAGAACGTAGGTTAACATGAGTAAGGGGTCCATAAGCTTTTATTGTAGGAAAAACAAAGTTGTGAATATTTATTCTTACAACTAATTAATTCTGAATTAAACTTGAACCTGCATAGACAGTAAATTAAAACATTTAAAACTTGATTATTAATGATATTTAAATACAACTAATGTGTTTAAAATTGCATTTATAAAATACAGAAATACAGGATTATTCAAAAAGAAGGAACAGATTTTAAATACTTATTTCTAATGAACGACAATAGATGGCGACACATGCGATACATCACCCAATAGAGAAAAGTTCAAAATTTTATTTTGTGTGCTCAAAAAGAGCACCATTTGTTATGCGAGGACGACCAGTGTTTTTCCGTTTGAATACGCAACCATCTTCTACGAATTTATTGTATCAATTGTAAATTTTTTATGACGAGACGACACGTTGTTGAACTTACAACGAAATGCACGCTGCAATGGATTCACTCTTTGCATAATGCAGCACACAAAACGACTTTTCCTGTGGCGTTGCCATTTTCTCGTAAACAAATCCAGCGCTGCTGTAGGCAGTGAATCGAACTAAAACTTTGAATTTTCCTCTATTCAATAACGTGTCGCTATCTGTTGTCGTTCATTAAAAATTAATATTTAAAATCTGTTCCTTCTTTTTGAATAACCCTGTATATCAAAAGTCACAATTTAGACAGAAAAAATATGTATGACAAATTAAATAAATAAATAACAACCAATAAATTAAAATTTAACAAACAAAACAAACAGTATATATTTTATAAATAACATCTAATGAGTCTCTCTGCTTTCCCAGTTCCCATGACATCCCCATGAATTAGGTCACGCGAATTAAAAAGAAAATAATAATAAAACTACCTGCGTCTCCTTGAGAGCAACAAGACTTCGTTAAGAAAAATGAAAGCTTCTTGAAAACGGTTTTTATAAAGAGTCCAACGCTGCTTGAGTTAACATTGATTAAAATGCTTAACTGACAAAGAGCATGTAATCTCTTGAGAACATTTTTCTTCTGTTCTCTTCAGTTACGAACTGCACTGCCAAAGTCTTAACGTAGAGGAATCACACGTAGCTGTTGCTGGTGTATCAGTATTAAACGAAATAAATTAAACTGCAACTTTTATACCTTTATAGGACCCTAGACGTATTAAATACCAATGATTCATCATCAACGTTTTGAAATTTTAGGTTTATCAGAATGTAGCAAGTGATTCGATACTCTCCCTCTTACATTTAAAACGCCCAAATTTGTCCTGTGTACTTTAAATGAGTATTCTGAAACTTATTTAACTGGCGGGATTTTTAGATGTTTCAAAGCATTTGGTTTCTAATGGTCCAGAAATCCCTGGTGTGTGTGTTTGGTATATTTTGCACATTTATTTTAGTTATTTGTAGTAAATAGGTTCCCATGAGTAACGCCTTGTACCGAGAGAGCCAATGAACTAAGAACCGGCTGCGCGGTTTTTTTTTTCTCCTCTCATTAGGCTGTGGACGAATGATTCCGCACTGCTGAATCAATCAAGGTCACGCTACTGACGCGGTGTTGCTCTGCTCTGGCTCTACAATATTGATTGACAGTGATATAGTGTAGTTCAGTTATTAGGAGTTATTTATTATTTTGTCCTGTACTTAATCACTAACTATATTATGGCTGAGTATATGTTTTTACTGCGCAGGATGTACTTATTTATGATCCACAACTCAACCAGCTCGTCAAGTGAAAATATGATTTGCAGAAAGATTTGCTGGTGTAAAAGTTCCAGACCACACAACAATCCATACCCTTTATAATAATTTCAGGCCACAGGAATCTTTCACTCTATAGAAACATAAAAGTCAAGCATAGGGTTCTTATCGAAGTAACATTAGAAAACATCGGTCAACGTTTGGAGACTTCCCCCCAAAAATCGTTTAGGTGTTTTTCACAACAGGCAGGCATTTCTTATGGCTCTGTGCGAAGATCTACTAAATCGTTGAGGTTAAAATCATATAAAATAACTATGGCACATGCTCTTCAACCAGGCGGTCCTGTAATTAGGCACACATTTGTGATTGGAGCCTCAATAGTGTATATATTAGCGAAATAGACCCATATTTGATACTTTTCTCGGACGAGGCTTCATGGATGGGTGTGTACACAAAATAATCGTTATTGGAGTTCTGACAAATGTAATATTGTTCATGAAACCTCCATGACGAAAGAATTGGTGTATGGTGCGCCATAAGCAGAGAAAGAGTTATAGGGCCAATTGTTTTCTAGTCAACAGTTGACGATCCTACATGTATGAATACAATTTTGTTCCTCTATTTTAGAGAATTAACAGACAGGAGGGAGTTTGCCTTTTTTCAACAAGGCCCGTCACAGCTCATAGGCCAATATTTCGATGAGAACAATTGAAAGTGTGTTTGAGGACAGAATTATTAGTAGAGATTTGTGGCCCCCTCAGTCACCCGACCTAACCCTCTGTGATTTCTATCTCTGGGGTAAATTAAAACAAAGTGTACAAGACAAGCCCACACATCCTAGAAGAATTAAAACAAAATATCCGCCAGAAAATTGCCATTATTTCAATGTGAACTACGGGAGTGATGGATAGTTTGCTGAAGAGGTGCCAAAAACATATGGACAACGACGGTGGTCGTTTCAGCAGCTCCTTTCATAAAATTGGTAAGTAAAGCCTTTAAAAGTACTTATAATTTGTTGTATGGTTGCATCCGAGCCTTTCTATGGCGATAACGCAAACAGGAAAAACACCGCGCAGCCGGTTCTTAGTCCATTGGCTATTCCGGTAGATAAACAATTAGACCCATAGCTCGCGTGTTTCGTGATATAAGGCACGAGGCAAATATTTCTCGCGACTGAAAATGACAAAGCAGTTGTGATGCCAGTAATATCAAATGGAAGTAAACATGCGGATTATAAAAAGCTTCTGTTTAAATGTCGGCTAATAACATAGAAGGAATTATAATTTCAGAACTATCGATCGGGTAGGTTAGAGTAAGTGTGTTGAATTTCAATTAATTCTATTGATCAACGAATACTAATTAAACAGAATTGTAGCTATAATCCAAAGGTCAAAGCAGTAATAGATTAAAGGTTTTTGAAAAAAAAAGTTCCCATCCAAATTATAAGCAATAAATGTTGCGATAATATGAAATAGTGTTTAAAGACATTTGTGGAAATAAAAGTTAATGAACATCCAAGCATTAAGCGATTTTGGAGTATAATAAATCCTTATGGTCCTTCTAATTAATAGCAATTAATAGCTGCTGAAGGTATTTGCACCATATATAGGCAGTATCATCATTACAAGTAACAACTAATTTGAAAATATTTCTACATTTTCCCAGAAAATACCGTAATTCCTAATAGGCCATAAAGACAACCTACTTCCTATAACTTCAAAAATGGGGATACTGCGCTTCATTTCCTATAAAAGATTTTTTTCGCTTTCTCACTCATTTTATGATGTATTGCATAATATTCAAGGTATAGTTCCTAAAAAACATAAATATGAAATTAACAGAGTGAATATGCAAACTTTTGCCCCTCATGCTGCTAGATATTATCGTAGAAAACACGCATTTTTTGAAGACTTCCGCTCAGTAATTTTGCAAACAATTTTAACGTTAACGAATTAAAATGTTCAAGCGTGTTTCCGTTGCAACCAATTGGGCTGTATAACACAGAACATCAAATAGAGGGGTGTATTTTACTCCAAGAACTAGTGAAAGTAGTGTTGGCTATTAGGCCAAATTCAGCAGCATCATGCTTTATAACTGAACGATATTACGACTGCGTCTATAAATTCCATTGTAAGTTGCAAAACAAGTAAATAATTTAAGCTGTTAAGTCAAGAGAAAGTTTTAGTGTCTTCACTGCATGTCCAGCAAGTAATACCTATCAAGTAATTACCAGTTCTTACATCAAGCTGCTTGCCTAAGACTTTTTGTCATGTATAGGGTCTTTCAACAAGAGTGTCCTATCTTTGAACTTAAATAAAACACGTTATATAAATCATAGAGGTTTATTTATTTTGGAACATAATTAGTTTCATTGCGTGTGGAAGAGAAAATCAGTTAAGTGACCGCCGCGACTTCGTTGGGTTGTGCGTATACGGTTGACCCAATTTTCAATGACAGAAGAACGTAAATTAGGTCCAACTTCACGAATAACACGCGTGATATTATTCATAAGATCATTTACTGTTTCTGGCTTGTTAACATAAACTCGAGATTTAACATAATCCCACAAGAAGTAATCCAACGGCGTTAAATCACATGACCTCGGGGCCTAGTTAACATCACCACCACGGGAAATGATGAAACCTCTGAACTTCTCCTTCAAGAGATCGATTGTTTCGAGAGCAGTATGACATGTGGCACCATCTTGCTGGAACCAGATGTTTCTGAGACCCATGCCATCCAATTTAGGCCAAAAATAGTCCCTTAGAAGAGCCCGGTATCTCTCTCCATTGACAGTTAGAGCTTCTCCATCTTCATCTTGGAAAAAAATATGGACCAATGATTCCGCCATACCAAAATTCACACCACACAGTAACTTTCTGGGGATGAAGTGGTCGTTCTTGAATCTGCATTGGATTGTGATTGCTCCAATAGCGGCAATTGTGTTTGTTGTCACAACCATCCATCCAAAAGTGGGCTTCGTCGCTGAAGATGATTTTTCGACAAAAATCCGGGTCAGCTTCCAATTGCTCCATAGCCCAGTCAGTGGCGAATACACGGCGCAACCTATGATCGTTGGGCTTTAGTTCTTGGGTTAACACCATTTTGTAAGCGTGAAACTTCAAGTCCAGATGCAGAATTCGCCAATCGCCAAGTTGTGGTTGGCAAAAGCTCCAATTCTTGCGCTCGACGAGCAATTAATTTGTTGCCGTTCTCGCGTACACTCTCATGAATGGGTCTATGTTTTCGTTGGAGCGCTTACGTCGCTTACGTACAGGCTTTCTTTGATCGCTGACTGAACCACTTCTTTCAAATTTATCGATCAAACGCCGAATCGTTCTCACGCAATACACTGAATGTTCTGCGAATAGATGATGCATTTTGATAATAATTTTCCACAATTTCTACGCGTTGCTGAATGCTGTAACGTTCCATGGCTATTTGTCAATAACAACTGTAAACACATGAAACAAATGACTGCTGTAACTCAATAACAACGGCAGCTATCACATGTTAAGGATAGGGCACTCTTGTTGAAAGACCCTATAGTTTACACCTTAGTAGGTAACTTCCAAAAGATTTCATCATTGTTGCATGTGCTGTAAGATACAAACATGTGAAGATTTTATGACAGCTATTCGAAATAGTTTATATTATATCAGCGGAAGAAACGCCGGGAACAGAAGTTATCTGAAATCTGTTATGAAGGACGAGAGAAAAAAAAATCCCTGAAAAGCCTTGAATACTGTCATCGTCGATGAACAAGGAAATTGGTTAGAGGCGTGAGGCTACTTTGTCTTATTTGAGACACTCTTGGCCATCGCTGCATTAGTTGTAACAGTGCGTCATTTCTGCCCTTATTTACTCACTGCATTTATTGCTAGCAAACAATACATAAAAATAAATACAGTAGCAGCTAATTTTTAACATCACCACTGAATGAGAAAACCTAGGTTCAGAGGAGGATTGCTCACAAATAAGCTGAAGAACATACAAGATATAAAAGTGAAATCATGAAAGATAAATGTTCATTAAAATAAAATAAGTTTTAGTTTAATTTAAATTACACAAAACTTAGGTTGCACATTTTAAAAAAAAATATTATTTTTTTCTACAAATTAACCTGATGGTTAAATGAGAAATATAATAACGTGCTAAAGTAATACGACAATAAAGAAATAACAGTAATACTATTAATTTCAAACAAAATAACTATTTTCCAAATGAATTCCTTCTTGATGCGATCTTTAAAATATAAATCTTTTGTTGGTTTTGTGAGTATAATGTTTAACAGAATAGGGCATATCAGACAGTGAATGAATAAATGAAATAAGATTATGTTTAACTCCAAATCTGATGTTCGACTTCTAAGGTTAAGGAAAAAACCTGGAAAGAAAGGTTATCCAGGTAGGTAAGTCAACCTAGAAATCTTAGATTCCAACGGCTCTGGAATATGAGGTAAATACGCTACCCCCTACCACGGAGTGGACAATATTAACTTTGTTGGAGTTGGCTGGAGTAAGTACCTATCTGATCACCAAGTTTAATATGCAATCAAGCACACATTCTTTAGTATCGCATCTGCCTTTTAAAAAAACATACTTCAACCACTTGTATTCGAATCATTGTCCTTTAAGTTAACTTAAGTACGCTTAATTGGATTGCAATTTTACAGTTTCCGCTTAGTCCGGATCGATTTCTAGGCTTTAGTAAATTATAACTAAAATCCCTCTGTCACGCAACTTAGTTTGAAGTAATGAGAAAAGTGTTACGCAAGCTAGTTAAACGGTTTTAGTTATTATGTTAGCATAAATGGCCTTTTGAGTTCGCCAATTAGTAGGCTATTACATAAGGCGTTTGAGAAACAACCACATTTAATGGCATTGCTTTTGTAACCATCAAAGCAATTGGTAACAATTATTGCGTGGATATAAGCATGACTTTCATACTTATATATTTTGTTTATTAACTTAATTTTTGTTTTATAATATTCAAATGCAAAATTATTTAAAATGCATTTGGAGCCCGCCTTTTTTTTTTTTTTTTTTTTTTTTTTTTTTTTTTTTTTTTTTTTTTTGCTTCTGCTTTTGTTTCGAAGAATTGCAACCAAACAATTTTTCTTTGGCTAGTTCTTCGTGAGAACATTTTGGCTTGTCAGTAGTTAAATAATGCTAATGCTCTCCATTTGTCGGAAGTTAACGAATCATTTCAATGGGTTAATGCAAAAACTACCATTGGTCCGTGCATGATCATCGATTCTCAAACATGTAATACGTCTTAGAGGACGGACATAGTGCCCCTGTTCCATCTCCAGTATATTGGATGTTTATTATAAGGTCATTAAAGACCGTTGTGTATTCAATACCTATTCATAACATGGAAATAGTCCTCCGACCTTTGAAGAAGAATGATTGCATATATGCAGTAGACCTCTAGGATAGGGAGAGGCCAAAGCATTCGATGATGTGGCATTTGAAAGCCTGTTTTAGAGCTTTGTGAAAAATTGATTGATTTTATTGGCTCGGTGATGCAGACCTGGTGAACCAAGGGTGTGTCATGGTCACTCCGTTATGAGTCCGCATAGGGATCACAATGATTCTCCCCTCCCTCGCGTTTTTGGGTATCCGTAGCACCCTCGAACACAACTAATAACGGACACACCCTTGGCACATATTCGCTCGCCGGGTCTGCTTCACCGAGCCAATGTAAATATAAAGCTAACATTATAGTTTCATAGCACGGGGAGGGCCAATCGGGCTCAAGGGGGCAAACGCCTATTTGTTCTCGATCTTCAATTTCACTATACCCGTCCATCTAAAGCTCGCCTTTTCAAGGCACTGATGATCTCCCTGATGCTAGATATGGGGCATGGCTATTGTGACTATTGTGATTACGGCTCATACTGGAGGACATCGGTCAACCCGTCATCGTTTTACTCCTGCAGGTAACTTCACCATCCCATACGAGGCGAACGTTATGAGGCGTCACGATCCAAAATCCAATGGCCCTCCTTGACCCACCAAGCAAGAAATTCCCCCTAAACATCACCTGATTTCACATAGCCTTAAACCTTCCAGTAGCTTTTTAACTGACATTTATGTAGATCTGTAAACGTGGCTGTTGGACCGACATTAGCTAAATAATTCATTTCTTAATCCAAAAGGTTGCAGAAGCGGAACAGCTGCTGTAGATGCTGATCGTGAAAAGGCAGTCCGCTCAGTAGCCTAAACGTAGCGATACCGTTTTCGATTTCATATCCTATAGCAAAACAACCCTCCCTACATTGTATGATACTATGCAACGATTAAACTCCACACGGAACGGGACACTTGCAAGTTAACACACAGGCTCACCATGAGCCTTCCGTATCTGGAGTAGTTACTGCCGCTTCCAAGACGCCCATAGAGCTTCGCATTACCGAAATCTAGGACGTTATGATTCAGACGCTCATCTTGAAGCCACCTTAGCTTGGTTTCATCTCCAAAGTAGTTTTCATTTTCAAGCGGCTTTATACAGGGTGCTCGGGACAAAAGTATCAGTCAAGTGTTTAATAACTGAATAATATAATATACTAATCTCAGTAACTCACTTTATAATACAAGTACGAGTGATAACACCGTTTGCAGCATGTAGTAGAGGAACTTCCACAATTTAGAATGACTATAATATTTTTGTGTGTACTCTTGTAGCACAATAGAGTTCAAGCGTTTCTTCCAGCATCTCCAGAGTGGCAGTTGTACAAAAGCAGCTACAAACCCCCGAGGCAAATCCATCACAGAGTCTCGAAGACGATGATATTTTCCCATCCACACATTAAGGAGCATAATGTCTGCTGACGACCCAGAGATATGAAAGATGTACTCATCGCCAAAAAAACCCTACCTTCTCTAGAAATTCTCGGATTTTATCCATCTTCATAAACATCGAAAGGTGTAAATGGCGTTTATATATATAATATTAAAAGGGTAGTTTTTGTCTCGCACACTCTTTGTTTAATTACTTGAAAGAGCTTAATGATTATGTTTTTCGTTGCTTGATTGCAGAGTTAGTATGCCATAGAATCACATGTTTCTATATATTAATTTACAGAAGATACAGACATTGGATATGCTTCTCATTGGTTGTCTTTGTAGCTCTTAAATAAATCTGAAACCGCTTTATACATCCTTGGGATTTCGTGCCCGGCATCAATTGCATCTGAGGATGCCCGACGGAGTGACGGCCGAATCGTGAGGCAAACTTTTTAGTTTTCTAATGCACTATGGCTTTCAAAGCCAGAATCTACATTGTACGGTGCTCATACGCGTTTTACAGTTTGCTGCAGGCTTTGAGCTGAGTTGTAGTATTTATAATAACACTAATATCAAATAAAAAATAAATACTCCGTGCATTCAGCATGTACAGAGACTGGTTTGGCTTCATGAGTCGGCGTGGTTTCGGCTTCAAATTCTGTGTATGCTAAATGTTGTAAGAGGGTCTCTCGTCATTCCCTGTTTCTTTATACATAAAGGGTTTTTCTGTGTGCGTTTTCAAATTCGACGAAAGTAAATGCATCAGGCGATAAAACAGATAATTCATATAACTTTTACCATTACATCACCGTTTTCACTCGCTCAAAAATAAGATATATAGCGTAATTTTTGGTTACTATTACAGCCAGGACTTGCTGACAGTATGCAGAGAGCTAAATCTCGAGGATTCTCTGGAAGAACTGATGCGGGAGCTGGGGGCCGACGAAACTGGTCGCATCTCATACCAGGAGTTTCTTCGAAGACGTTTGGCACTGCGGCCAGAGATCGACGCTCTCAGAGGCACAACTGCCCATCAGACTCACTGCCGTGGAACACCTGAATACTTGCCCACCAGCAGCGACAATAGCCTTGGTGAGAATATACCTTAACATACAAGTCATAATGAAGGATATTAGTATCATAATGCGAGAACATAAGCACTTGTAAATTAGATGTCACTATACAGTTGCCTGTGAATAGTGGCCTCACCAACAAACGCTGCTAAGTAAATTCATTAAACAAAATTAATATTTTTTACTTTGATTTTATAACTTACACCTTATATTTCTAAAGCTTTCAATCAGTGTAAACATCAATCATTTCAGTTTCAGGAACATAACTGCTGTTATAAAAGAACTTAATATTTTTTGTTAATAGTCCCTCTTGGCACTATTTTTCTATGACAAAAGTGCTGTATTTCACCCAAAAATTTTGATGTTGAGATTTTACCAAAGGGCATGCATGAGAAATGGATGAGAGAGAGAGAGAGAGAGAGAGAGAGAGAGAGGATAAAAAAACAGGACGTCCAAAACTCATACTCAGATTTCTTAAGTATGTAAAAGGAAGATTTAAATTAAATTTCCCTCTCCCCAAACAATTCTACATGGAAAATGTTTTGTTGCGTTTTTAGTTTCTCTAAAGTGGCTCTAATGATATTTACCAAAATTCCATATGTCTGAGCTATGGTCCTGACAAAATGCATGTCGAGTTTAGTGTAATTAGCTTGTGAAGCTTCCCTCATCTTATTGAACTTTATATAATTGTAAAATCATAAAAAGTAAAAAACTTACTACTGGAAAAATCCTAAAGAGTGCCTTAAAATATACAAATATTATTTAATTACTTTTCCTCTAGCACTAGTTGTATCCAAAATAATTGTTGTAGGTTTTAAGTTTTCCCAGGTTAAACTGTATTTTAGTGCATTAAAAAATGCTTCATTCTTCTTTTTTCATGTGAGCTCATGACTAATAGAAACTGACATGTGTTATAAACAGTTGAATGTTGCTTCTACATCTTTACTCTAATCAAATCCATATTGCTTAACTGTGAAACTATTTTAAGCAAACGTTTTTTGTGATTAATGTAAATGAAGAACTGGTTTTTACTTTCTCTACTACGTATAGTAGGTATGGGGAAGTATTGCATTCCACCCTAAAATTTGATATACCAAGATTTCACCGAAAATAGATGTTTTGAGGTGCCCTGAATCCAAATAAAGCACTTTTGGAAACATGTCCATGTGTGTGCCTGTCTGTGTGTCTGTCTGTGAACAGTACAACTCAAAAACGAAAAGCCAGATAAATACCAAACTTGGTATTTGAGTTTAGTAGCTTCCAAGGATGCAACACGAAGATTTGCGAGAACATCCCCCACCCCAGGTTACCCTTTACATGGAACTTTTTTCGAAAATTTTGATTTCCTCAAAAATGGCTCTAATAATTTTGATTAAAATATCACATGTTTAAGATATTTTCATGACAAATGAAATGTACATCTTGAATTGTTTGGAAATGTCCCCAGAAGCTCTCTTCATTCTGAATGACTTTTGCATAACTGGTAAACCATAAGAGATAGACAAAATTTTACTGCACAAAAGATGTTGATCTCGTTAAAACATAATTTATGTTATATACATATTTTTGTGGAGTGACCCATTTCCGAGATATTCCTTGTTATTTGTTTGAATTTTCCAATATTTATACTTTTTATCAAATGGATTTTTTTTTTTTTTTTTTAATGTCCTGGCAATGCAAAGAGAATGCAATGCTCTGCATAGCAACCAGCTCTTAAAAGATTTTACTATCACTTAAAGCCTACTGGCCCTACCATATTCCCCTTGCACCTACAAGAAAATTAGCGATAAGTTTCTGCAAATGTTCATTTCAATTAATATGAAGTGGATGGGGAATAAGCTTTGTAAAACTAGTTTGAACAAGAGTATAGAAAGTCATGCGAATGCAACACATCAGATTTTTATATATAATAGTGATATGAAATTTTTGGATTGAGTACAACACTTCCTCTAAACTTATGTAAACAGTTGAGAAATTAATAATAATTAGAGGTTTTCGAAGCAGATTTTTGTGGCAATGCTAGATGCTCTGTTATAAATAACATGCATAATGAAAAGCTTAAGTACAAATGGAACTAGCGAGGACAGTGATAGGTACCTCTGAAAGAAAATTGTGAAACTGCTTGTCACTTGAGTAGATAAAAGCGGACATGTTAGTAAATTGTGGGAATTTATCATGAAGGACGTGTCCTTGGGTAAAAAATTATGATTGGTTGCCCAAGGCAGTTATATTGCAAAGATATACACACATGAATGATCTCTCTCTCTCTCTCTCTCTCTCTCTCTCTCTCTTTTATTAACTTTTATACTGAAAAATGTCAAAAAATCATATGACAATAGACATTCTTAGACAAATTAATGCAAATTTCTACAGAAGATAAAGACTCTGAATACTCATGCCTGAATGTACTGACTCATTAATTAAGAGAAGAAGAATTTATTATTTAACAATTTATTCTCCAGTGCCCTAGCTCTAGGCTGGAATTGTTATGTACAGAACATTAGATGCAAATGAAAAACCATAAGAAATCATCTCACAATAGCTTATCCCTATACTAAAAATGTTGTAGCATTATTCACTTATAAACACTGTGGTTACTAGACAGTATTTGGAGGCATTTTCTCTTCTTATTTATTGCAGTAATGGTCTATCAGTTTCAGAGGCCATTTCTGCCTGTCATTTATTTACTGCTTCAAATGATTGATATTTTCTTTTATGTACACCAGAATTATCTGAATGAAGGGTTAACTTTTTTTTTAACATATCATGTCACAAAATAAAACACAGCCACAGACATTAACCTCCAAAATGATATTTTCCAAACTTGCTAACTTAATGTCGTGGATATGTAAGCATGGAGAAAGGTTAACAAAATTGCAACTTTAAATGACAGTTAAAATATTAGTTATTTATTGTAACATAAAACTGCTTTGAACATCATTTGTTTTCCCAAATCTTCATTCAGCAGTTGACAACTCGTAACCCTGTAGGAGGATAAATAATTTGTTTATAATAATTGTAGATGTTATGAAATGTTATAATAAAACACACTAATCAATTAATTGATATGTTATGTATATTTTTACATCATGATTAGGTATTTAAAGCATACAGGGTGTTAACTCATGCCTTTCATAGACTCTTTTAGACAGTCTGGAGGTATAATAACTCCAAAGACTTTGTAGGTACTCATGAGGGGGGCGCTATAGACCCTCTTTAGCTCTCATTGAATATGTCTGTGTACACCATGTAGGCCCTAGACAGAGAAGTTCATTGCAGTCATAAACCTTTAAGGGATTAGCATGGACTTTCTGCTTAGAATTGTGATGGTATTTAAAAGTTCAAAATTCTGAACAAGATTACCTCTACAGATAGTGAAATTGTAATAAAAATTTATGTGATTATTTCTATTTTGGTTGAATAATTGATGCTATACAAAACAGCCATTATATGGCCTGACCTGGATTGGGGTACGCATGTTCTGTGTGTTCCGTGTGCTTTCTACTACACTGGGGGGGTTTTCCATTCAAAACTCCTCCTTTACATACTCATTAGTCATGAGTAGATCTTTGATTTTTAGGCTAAATGCCTATTTTTTATGTGTACAGTAAACTAAAACTAGTTAAATATATTTATGTTTCATATAAAATATTTAGTTATAAAAGGGGATTTGTGGTACTTAAAATGTCTATTTTGACTATTTGCACCTATTTTATGCTTTTAGAGCCTAAAAGTGCCTATTTTTACCATCTCTGTTGCTTAATTATTTTTTTTTTGTGTAGTAATGAAAGATAAAGTGTTGATATTATGGGATTAGTTTGATTCAAAGTTTGTATAGATGATGTCTCAGAAATAATGTTTGACTTTTAAGCAAAAAATTTTATTTCAAATGTGTTGTTACAGGAAATGATTCTAATGTTCAAAGTAAAGACCATTAGATTTTAGAGTCCTGAACCACCTTTCAGTGAGATCTGCTATCCTGCAACAGTACCAGTTTCTAGTTTTTGATGCAAAGAATTCGTTGATACCCATTTCAACTGCGTTAATGGCTTCAAAATTCTTCGATAGAGATGGGCCATAGATCTAAACAGATGGTATTCTGATGGCGCAATATCAGAGCTATGTGCTGGGTGTGGTAGCAGTTCGATTCTTTCCAATTCCAGAGTTTTGTCCATTGTTCCTTGAGCTGGATGAGGTCTATACTGTCCTGCTGCAAGGGAACTCTGCTTCTATTAACTAATGCCGGTACCTCGTCTCAAAACTTGATGAACTCATTCCAGTTGTTGAGAATAAAGATCTGCATCAACTGCACATACATTTGGAACAAATTCTCAAAATCATACCCTCAAAATTCCACCAAACACATATCATTATTTTAGGACCAAACCGACTTTTTTTTAAATGACAAGTTTGTAGGCTGATGGGTATCGAGCCACTGTTTTGAGGTGTCAGGTTTGCGGTAATACACCCACTTTTCATCACATGTGAGAATTCTCCTGATAAATCTATCTTCCCAGGGATTAGCGATAAGCTGACGACAGATATCCACTCTGCTTTGAGCTTGACCAGGCATTAATTCATTTGGTAGAAATTTATGCTTCTGAACGATTTTTTAAGTGTCTTAATATGGCGATGCATGGTATCTTTTGAAGCACCAAGTTCTTCTGACAACCTCCGAGTACTTATCTGTGGGTTTTCTTCCATAACTCTGTGTGTATTCTCAATGTTCCATAACTTGGGTCTTCCAGAACATTATAAATCTTTAACGTTTTCATCTACATTATTGAAACACTGGAACCATTATTGTGCTATTGGCTCACTAATGACACCTTCACCTTCAACTTCACATATTCTTCAAGCCATGGGAACAGCTTTATAATCTTGTTTCCAGTAGTGCTTCAGAAGGACTCTAACCTCAAACTTTATTGCCTCCATTTTAAAAACTGTATTACCAACTACTGGCTGCCAACATATTAATACTATGGAACAATAACCATAGCACCCTATAAATATTATTGACAAAAATAAAAGCATGTATACATACGATATAAACCAAATTAAAAAAGTGACATTACTTATGAGACAACCTAATAATAGTTTGGTTGTAGGAATGAGAATTTCTGGGAAAAAGACTGATTTATTTTAATGCTTTAGCAGGTAGATTCATTTGTTTTGTAGAAAGAGAAACAGAATACATACCCCGTAGGCCTCTTTGTCATCCTTTGGTATTGGTCTGTGACTGCAATACTGCAGAAATCCCTTCAAATGGTGTATTTCCTATTGTTTTGTGTCTCGTGTTATTGTCCAGTGACTCATATATTTCATCCCCTTCATTAACTGTTGATATGTACACGTTTGCAAGATTTTTCTGTGTTGCTTTTTAAATGTATTTCAAACAATTCTTTTACATAGATATTCTTAACAATATATTGTGTTTTGCACCCTTTAAGGTTTGATGGACAGAATCAATATGTATGGTGTTCATGTAGGAATTCATTTCCAGAATATGTTCAATTTAGTAGTTATTTTTATTGTGCTAAGAGATTTAAAATTTGGTTGTCTACTGAACTTTGACCCTGGCCACTCATTCTGTAGATAATCACTACATTTTACAATTTCCCGTCAATAAATTATCTTACTTCAGTTTTTCATGTCCCATTTCCACTTGTCACTTGTTGATTGCTTTACCATCACACATTCACCATAGTTTTCCATTCAAGGTAAGATACACTACCTCTTACTTTTCTCTATCCACTGTCCAAAACCATTTATTTTCGACTTTACACAAAAACTGTCCAATGCTCCTAGTGTCCTTGCACATCATATCGATTATCAGTGTATTTCTAATTGTGACTAGGGATGGGCAGAAAATAGCACAACTGCTACATTGTAATCCTATCTTAATGTAACCGTTACAGAAGTCATGGAGACAGACAGTAACTAGTTACCCATTAAAGGATACAAAAATAATGAATACAAAGTAACCGGATACCCAATAATGTTACCAAAGTAACAAAGACAGTGACTAGTTATCCTGTGAACAGTTACTAAAGTAACAGATGGTTACCGAGTCTGGGTGACACATTCACTGCATGTGCATTGGTATCGCATATTGGAAACTAATTACCCCAACTCTTTACACAGTATCAATCTCCTCTGCAAGAGATAGTGAGTGGGATTGTCGATCTGATATACTATCTAGCAAGAAAAATTACCACTAATTATCGGCTTTGCTACACATATGTAACCTCCTGAGATTATCTACACCTTTTGTAATGTTAGACAATAATGGCATTTGGATGTTAATGTTTCTCTTCTCTAGCAACATTGCCTTTCAAAATGTAATTATCATTTTATCCTATGAGAATATTTAAGTTATTATAGCTTAATTTCAGTCATGTTATGTTGGAAATAGTGATGTATTTTCCTTTACTGTGTCTGCATCATGTCATGTTTATATTTAGGATCCAGTATAGTTCACTTCACCTGTACAATCAAATTGTTTAATATGATCCAAATTGCAAAATGAGTAAACCCATGAAAACCAGTTCAATGTGAATACAGCTAGAGAAAACTCTTTTTAGATTACATCAAATAACAAAGTAAGTGTGTATCAACATTATTCATGTTGAATAATCATTACTGGTAACCATTAATGAATTGTAACTGCCAACACAATAGTGAAAACAAAAGACTTAATCATTACTAGTAACAATTACATGTAACCATCAAGGCACTTTAACTGCGACAGTTATAACCAGTACCTGAAAATAACTGTTAGTCACATCCCTACTTGTGAAATAGACAAGAGTACTCCAACCTCAAACATGTGAAGGGGTCCATGGTGTGTAATTGTCATAGTTATTGGAGGTGATGGAAAACATTTTCAACACTCACAATAACTGTCCTCATATAATATATAGAAATGGTTGCAAATATACAATTTCACTAAAATAGGTTCAATACCTCAGAACTAGTTTCGAGGAATCACTTTCTCATCGTCAGCTGATTGCAACTGGTTGTCTTTCCTCTGATGGTTATAGATGTCTCGTTGTCCCTCTAGTGGAAATGGTTGCAAATATACAATTTCACTAAAATAGAGGGAAACTAGAGGGGCAACGAGACATCTATAACCATCAGAGGAAAGCCAACCAGTTGCAATCAGCTGACGATGAGGAAGTGATTCCTTGAAACTAGTTCTGAGGTATTGAACCTATTTTAGTGAAATTGTATATTTGCAACCATTTCTATATATTATACTTAATCTTTTCACTATGTCTTCCGATTTAAAATTAACTGTCCTCATATTTGAATATATTCTAATTTTCAAAGCATTTTGCATTAACGTTTGAAAATTCATAATCAAATATAAAAATTCCTAACTACCTAATAGACATGGGCTCCTACACAACAGATATTCACATTGATAGCCTATATAAACAAAAGTGAAAGCAAAGGTTGTAAATATCTCTTAGCTGTAGAACTTTATTTAAATGATCTGTTTTAATGTAAATACAGGAGCAGCATCGGGAGGTGGTGGAGGTGGTAAGCTTCATGAGAGCTGGGAGTTTGACTCTGGTGCAAGAGATTTAAGTCCAGAGCCTCATACACTTCAGAAACTGGTGGAGGCAGCTGCTGGTGGTCCACTTTTGGCAGGAACATCTGGTTCTAATATGCTGGAATTAGCCAATAAGGTAAGGAGCATGCTTTTTGCAGTGAAAACTTTTACACATGGGTAAGCCATCCAATATGGATCAATCACACACAAAATATGTTAGGCATGCACCAACCATAGCCTTGATTCAATGAAAAATTATTGTTGTTTGATTGTCATTTCCTAAGAAGTAGGAATGGGACCTTGATACCGTTGATACCTTGATATTCTTGATACTCTGTGTTATTGAATTATGCCTAATACTTTGAGATAAACATTCAATACATTTTCAATACTTTTAAAAGTTTAAATTTTGCATTATGGAAAGTTGTTACACTGAACTTTATGCTAGATAAAGAGTGAAAGGAGTCGAGACTTCACGTTATTGCCTCATATGTGTCCACTGTCGCAGTAATGTGTTCGTGTTATCTTATTTGCTGGGCGCCTGTTATTGTTTTATTATTTTTAAAATTTGGGTTCTTTGTCCTCCGGCTAGCTATTATTACTCAGTCGAGCATATATCTCTGAGCAGGGCGTGTAAATGGAAAGGAGTTGTTACTAAAAGATAACACTGATAAAAGAATTTGTTTTTACACTTTTATTGCCGTCACACTTAATTGATAGTTCACATCTTTAATCTTGATACACGGCTGACTGAAACTGTTATATTTCCGAATGTAATTACTTTCGTATTAGTTGCCGCGTACTTCACATTTTGTAACGAACTTTACGACGCGAGAGATTCTTCCAAACTGTGTGACATTCACCTCACGAGAGATTCCTCAAGACTTCGCGACGTGTATCTTGTGAGTGATTCTTTAGAACTACACGAAACATGCTTATGGCTCGAGAATTTATACTCCTTCACCTCGAAATGCCTAAATATTATAATAGAGCTACTATTGGTTACCAAATCGCACCAACATTAGCTCTGTTTTGTCAGCCAATTACAATTACTAACACATATGCTCTAGGAAAGATATTCCCTCCATTTCTAAACAAAGGCATGCTACCCTGACGTCATTTGTTTGTCTCTTCTTAGAAATAAACAACTCACCACATCGGTTTATTGTTACCCACTTCTATTGTCAGTTTCAGTGAGGCCTTGTAAACTTATTTCCTAACAATGCTTATGGCTAACAAACATCTAAAATCATTGTCGTACAATAATGTTAATTTACACTACAATCACTCTGGCATTCACAGTGTTGTGATATAAAATACTGCCTCACCACACAGACTTACTGGTCTGATAGTTCTTGAT
This sequence comes from Deroplatys truncata, assembly GCA_030765065.1. Classification (NCBI taxonomy): domain Eukaryota; kingdom Metazoa; phylum Arthropoda; class Insecta; order Mantodea; family Mantidae; genus Deroplatys; species Deroplatys truncata. Next base: position 140,478,733 of record CM060986.1, read on the forward strand.
AGACCTTGACTGCACGGGTGAATGAATACAACATTTCATGGACTCTTGTGTCTAAATGGCAAAACAATGGGGGAAGGAGTAGAGGTACTAATGTAACATGCAACATTAACCGAGTTCTGAATGAAGCTGATTTAACTGACACATTAAATCACTTTTCTGCAACAGCCTGGCTTGGTGACTCACTCTCAGCCATTACATGGTGACCAAAATTTGTGAATCCAGCAGAAACAAATCAGAACTTAAGACATGAGATATTATAGCCTATGGAAATATATTTGTTATTTTTAGTTGTTTGAGTTTCATGAAAAATATATATTAATTTATGTTTTCAAAATTGCAGAATAAAGAATTGCTAGTAGTTGTTTTTCTATGGGTATAAAATCCTTTAAAAGAAGGTTTTCAACACAAAATATAGTTGCATAAAAAGGGAAGCACAGAAATAATAATTATAATTATTATTATCATCATCATCCTTAACTAACAATAGGGGATATTATAAGCTGTGGAATTATCAAGATAAAAAGTTGCTGCCAATTGAAGGTCAAACGGGAACAATTTCAGAATTAACACAGAATACAAAATTGGTTACATGTGTTAAAACACAGAAAACTACTAATAAGAACAAGCTATGCCTTTACACTTTTTACTTTCTCTACTACGTACAGTAAGTAGGGGAAGTATTACATTCCACCCAAAAATTCGATACCGAGATTTCACCGGAAATACATGTTTTGAGACCTCCTGAATCCAAAAAAAGCATTTTTGGAAACATGTCCGTGTGTGTGTCTGTGTGTGTGTGTGTGTGTGTGTGTGTGTGTGTGTGTGTGTGTGTGTGTGTGTGTCTGTGTGTCTGTCTGTGTGTCTGTGTGTCTGTGAACAGCATAACTCAAAAACGAACAGTCGGATAAACACCAAACTTGGTATTTAGGTTCAGTATCTTCCAGAGATGCGACACAAAGGTTTTCAAGAAAATCCCCCCACCCCAGACTACCCTTTACATGGATGATTTTTCGAAAATTTTAATTTTCTCAAAAATGGCTCTAACGATTTTGATGAAAATATCATATGATTAAGATAATGCAATGAGAAATGAAATGTATATCTCGAATTTTCTGGGAATGTCTCCAAAAGTATTCTTCATTGTGAACGACTTTTGCATAACTGGTAAACCATAAGAGATAGACAAAATCTTACTACACAAAAAATGTAGATCGCGTTAAAATACACAACTTATGTCATATACATTTCTTTTGTTGAGTGAACCGTTTTCGAGATATTGCTTGTTATTTCCTTAAATTTTCCAATACTTATACTTTTTCTCAAATTCGTTATTCATTTTTTTTATGTCCTGGACATGCAAAGAGAATGGAATGCGCCACATAGCAACCAGCGTTAAAATATTTGACTATCGCTTAAAAGCTACCATATTCCCCTTGCATCTACAAGAAAATTACCAATAAGATTGACATCTCGATATCTCGATAACATGAAGCATATGGAGAATAAGCGTTTGTAAAATTAGATTGTACAAGAGTAGAGAAAGTCATGTGAGTGTAACACATCAGATTTTTTATAAAGTGAGGATCGGTGCTCAAAAATCAGTATCTATATCGAGTATTGAGAAATAGTGGTATCGTCCCATCATTACTAAGAAGTGAAAATTTTGGGAAGGTACCATAAGAATTGGTGATATTGAAATTCAGAAACACTTGTAAGTTTCAAAAACAAAATGTCACTGAACATTTACAAAGAGTTAAAATTAGAATGTGGAAGGGATAATTATGTGGAAAAAGGAGATAAAACTATAGGAAAGGAATTGCATGGGCTAAAACAAGTTAGTAAAATTGAAAGGTTTAATAGGGAGAAGAGACTTAGATGAATTTGCAATCCGTGGGATAAAAGATTATAATTACTGGCATATGTTTCTTGAATGTGAAGAAACTAAAGTAATGAGAGAAAAATTAAGATAGGAGAATGGGCTAACTTACCAATCAGTGGTGGTCCTTGAGTGATCCATACTGACAACTGCACATCCAGAATTGTTCTTGAATGTGTCTATTCCAAGATGTCCACTATGCAGACTTTCTTCTCTGTGAACTTGTGTATTTAATTTCCACTCGTGTTTTTTATGGAAACACACTTTGTTAGAGAGCTGTAGAGACACATAAGCAGTATTCTGTGAGTAACAAAGGAAGCTTCTGAGCAAAGGGACACAGGGAAATGTGCGGTATGGTAAGATGTATGAGGTAAGGTGGTTGACAGGCTCAAGAAATGCTATTCCTAGTGTGCAAGCACTGTCTTACTGGACATGTCCAGTTTCATTAATTCTCTGTTTCCCTTGCTACAGCTCACCTGCCCCTTCCTTGCTTTATTTAGAAGGAAGATTAGCCAACTTAACTTTATTAATCACAGTCAAACAATTTTCTGCATTAATATGAGCATTATGGTTATACTATGTGGCATATTGTAACTACATTTACTTCATTTGATTTAAATACCATAATTTAAAATTCAGAATTGCTATGGTTATTATAACGCTTTAGGGTAGTTACTTTCTTACTGTGGTTCAGGGTCAACTCCGGGGTAGTATCTCCATGCCATGGCACTACCTTATTAAAATGAAGAAATACGTATTTGAAATTATTTGTATACTCCATGATTACATCAAGAATATGGTCATGTTTATTATTCTTAAAGGCAAATGGAATGGTTTGTCTGACAATAAAAAACCATAGAAGCTGATGGAAGCAACTGCAAATTATGAGTTTGCAACCTTATTATATTCTATGGATCTGTGCCACTTCTGTGGGTTTCAGCTCTAGACTGGGATTGGAGAGGCAAGAGGATAGCCCATATTCATGCCAATTAGAACCTATCGCAGCTTATGCAATTCATAAGTGCCAACTTTGTTGTACACCTGCAACAAAGTGTGCTATACTGAGAAGTGAGAAATAAGGTATCAATCACTTGCAGTAGCAAAAGTTACTAGAAAATCGTCCTTTGTTATATTTTATTCATAATTTATTTTCCATTGTTTATGCTTAAAATTAATGTATTTATAGTGCTGCCTGGATTGCCAGCAGTCCAGCAGATGATTTAAAGGGAAGTGAAACTATACAGACAGCACCTGCACCTGGCCAGCTGTGAGTTTGTGTGCATGATTTGAGTGCCTCTACCATTAAGGGCCTGTATTAAAATCTCTGGTTAAGGTTCCGGTTAAAGTCGGGGCAAATTTTCATATTATGACCATCGGTTAACAGCTAACCAGGAGTTATTCTTAATGATGAACTAACCGCCACCTCAAGTAGTGGTTAGGGTACTTACTTAAAGGTAACCATACAAAAATAGCATGGTGGTGGTGGTATATTTATTGCTTCATATAAGAATTTAGCGGAGGTATTCTTGGCACTACCACTGCATTCATGCTTCAGCCGCCATTGCTGTGGTTATATCTTTATTTATGATTGCCTTTTCTGCTATCTTATGCTTGTGAGCCTGCTTTATGCTGCAGACCACCAGACCAGTAAATTTGAACCATTGGTGGAGTGAAGTGAAAATGAACTATCTTGAGAAACTAAAACAAATACACCTTTCAGGTTAATACTTAAAAAAGAAGCTACAAATTAAACAAAAAGACAGACTATCAGTTTGTTCAAGTAACTAACTGTAAAGGGAATGTTATTATGAGAAAAATCAATAAATCTATCAACAAACTTTGATAGGCCACGAGCTGTCACTGTTATCAATAGATATAGTGGGGAAAATATTGTTAAAATTAAAATCAGAGATAAGGATATTCGTAGTTATTTAGTAGAGGTTAAAAGAAAATGGCTGAAAAAAATGAATCAAGAAAGATGAAATAGATTTATATGGAAAGAGATAGTGGGCAAATATTTTCTGTATTGGGTAGGACTGGTAAGATAACCCAGGTTACAGCTTACCGGGACCAATAGTGTAGTCAGCAACTTGCAAGCATTAGTTATAATATATTCAACTAATAAGAGCTGTAGTAATCTGTAATAAGGTTATCCAATGAATATTAATATGAATGCATATCTGTATGTTGAAGAAATAAACTTATCTTATGAAGATATCAAACCTCATTTCTTTTCTTGATTAACTGGGGAATCTGTTTTTTGTAGTTACCTTTAGTTGGTTGCTCACTATACAACTTAAGGATAGACTTATATACTCTTCTTACAAAACTTTCTATTTAATTTTCTGGCTATAAAATTTAATTGTCTCTTTTGAGGTAAGGTATATTCAGATTTCTTTCTGCTGGCATTAATTTTTCATATAGTAGTTGTTTGTCTTTAAACAATGAAACTTCTTTATGAAGTTTTAAACAACTGGACTGCTGTTTAAAAGCATACATCAATTTTATTACTCTGTCAACAATACCTATTTTTTTACATAAATTATTACATTTTATTAATGGAATAGTCTTAATGGAACTTGGTTATTTTGAACTTCTGTAAATAAATTATCAGTCATTTTAAAACCACTCATTGCTTACTTAGATAATTTGTGGTATTACGTCTAGTGTCCCTTCATCTAACTGTTGAAAAGCACCCATTTAGGAGCGGGTTGGATTTCAAGATGAAGTATGTGACTACAGTTTTTGTGATCCACAGATATAGTTGAATTTCCTTGTAAAGACAAAATTTCTCTTACTTTTCCTCAACACTGTGGGAGATACAGATAAAATGTTTTTTGAGATTTATAGGTTTATGATAGGAAGATTTTTTATTTAAATATAGATTAAATTATTATTTATTTTTTTTGTCTTCTACCTACCTAAGTTTTAAATGCAGATTTTGTTTTCAGAGCAGAGTATATAAAACACCTATGGTATGTTCAAAAGCAAATAGAGTGGTTTACAATCTTGAAAGAGAATGAGGTGAACACTGCAAATCGAAATATACAATAAGAGTGGATTTCAAAGATAATTACATAGATTTTCTGTACAGTGGAATTTGCAAGATTATGTTGTGAATAAAATTCCATAAGCATTGTTAAGCCTATTTAGCATTATTTGCCCCAAATGTTTAAAAAAATATTATTAACTTTGTAATTTTGACTGTTTCTTTAAATATTGTGTATTTATGTTTGCCTTGGCTGCATCCTAATCCAATAGAATACCTTCATTTAACTAAAGCTTTTTCTGGTTGTTGATTGGCTATTTTTATAAACTGTCACTAAAAATACATTATTGCTTCCAAGAATCACAAGTAGTATTGTTAAACTTTCAAATTCATTATTGCCTCACCGTTACCTCATTGTTAGCAACTTTTAACCTATTATTCTCACGGCTCCTACATTATTAAATTACGTAATATATTCACATAACATTATTACACATGGATACAATAATACAAGCATATGCAATGACTGTTACATACATTTTAAAAATTATTACATACACATATTGCTTCAAGGTGGGCTGCTATTGAATTTACATATTATATAATTAAACTGAAATTATTTAAGTGTTAAAAATACTGCCTCATAGTTCAATGCACTTGTGCAAGTGGTTGACACATGAGAATAGCTTTTCATTCATTTTAGTTTCTTTTCCATCTACAAACAACTGACAACACATTTGGTAACTATAGAAAGTTGAGCATGAGGGGTGATAATATCATTTCAACAGTTTACTGCAATCTACAGCCATGATTAGTTGAAACTGAAGCAACTATTGAAATGGAATGATCAATACCATATACAGGGTAGGCCATTTAAGTTGAGACTGTACAGTATCTCCAAAACTAAGCGTTGTAGAAAGAAATGTCTTTCATAAAAGTTGTTTGATATTATCAAGGAAAGTAATGCTTTGTTTGGAGGATGTTTGATAGTCATTTTAGGGTCAATTTAATTTTTTAAAATGGGAACCTACAGTTAGGGTCAAATTAAATTGACCCTACAATGACCATAATAACATCCTCCAAATACAACACAGCTAACGGAATTTAATATCAAGCAACTTTCATTCAAGACATTTCTTTCTACAATGCTTAGTTTTGGAGATATTGCGCAGTCTCAACTTAAATGGTCCACCCTGTATATAAAGATATCTGTCAAGTCTCTTAACATGTTTGCATGTAATTCAATGTTTAAAACTCTGAATCACAAAAACTCTTTATCGTTAAACTACAGACACCTTGTATCTATGAAATCCAACTTGTTTTCTAAAACAAGATTTTTTAGGTATTATAATGTTTGGAATTCCTTAATAACTTTATTAAGTTTAAAATTTATTGCTTTTGAGTTTATTTATAGTTATATATATGAATTTATTTATTTATAGTAATAGGTGAATTGTATATAACAATTTTTTTGTCATTTGCAATTTGTGAGGGTGTATTGGGGTTATTTTAACCCCCCCCCCCAAAGTACCCCCTTTGATGATTTATCTCGTGTATAAAACTTATCTGAAAATTAAGCTTTCTCAAGAGTAGGGTACTTCAATATAAAGCCAAGATTTGAAACTTTATGGCGAATGCCACATATTGCATGGTTTTAAATTGTGCTAAACGTCTTTAAGATAATGACTGCTGGTTTTCTTTCCTGAAAGTCTTGTACAGTATTAACAGAAGGCACTGTAGAGCTCCTCTTCCTAACCAAACACACAAAATGAATAAGAATTAGATTCACTTTGCTAATGTATGAAATTTGGTGGATTCATAATGCGAAGTAGTGGAGCAATGTCCTAAAATGAAAGACAGCCAAGAGCATCTTTAGAAGTTTTCAGGCTGTTGCATGGTCTGCCTTAAATTAACTTAATGGTGAAACTATTGTTGTATTAAAGTTGAAAATGAATTCTTATGGAGCTGGAGGTAATTTTATAGCTTTATGTCCTGCTGCTCTCTTGGTTTTTGTTACATCTAGTTAAGACGGCCAAGAGATTTCCATTGTAGCAAGCTATGTAACTGCAAATTTGTTTGCGTGTTGTAAGTACCTACCTGTAAATTCAAGAGCTGAGTGAGATTCATAACATAATTTCAATTTTCAATTCCTTATTCACCACTATAAATCATACAAAACTTTCATTTTGTCAATTGTAAGTATACACAAATTATAATTATATCACATTACATAAACAGCATAGCTTCTAATGTAATCTGCTTGTAGTTATATACTACCTGCACTTGTGAACCATCATTAAAGGTAATTTAGCCCATTCATAGTAAGGCATGCTTCTGCCCGATGTCTTATGGAATCATGCACTCTCTGAAAGACTCCACTTGGTCATGGGCATTCTGGCAGGCATTGATGACGCCTTCCTGTAGAGTTTGTACATCATTAATGGGAGTTGCATACACCAAAGATTTAAAGATAAAACTACAATATAAAATCATTTCACAACTTATCAAAACACAAACTGATTCCATTAGAACTAATAAGAATATGCATTGCACTTACCCAGAACTGTGAATATGGGTTACAGTAACAACACTAACAGATGTTTACTGCATGCTGTATGCATGGACAATAACAGAGTAATGTTTCCTCATTCATTAACTGCCTGCCTCATTCATTTAAAACTCAATTTAATGTTATTTTATAGCACAGGTAAGTCATAGAGAAAGTAAAAGCACTTCATAATTTTAATTCAGATACTTCCTTACACATTCTTAATGAAACTGTTATCAGTGGATAAAGCAATACAAATGCTCTTAAGTTTGATTTAGTTTAGCTTTGTATGGAGACACTGTCAAAGAAGTCTTGATGGACTTGGTGGGAGCCTTGAGACCATGTTGAGATTTTCTTTAATTAAATTACATAAAAATTCCTATAAAAATTTACTGAATATGCTTATAGATTAATATAAGCTGCAAAATTACCACAAATAATACAGCTTGGAAATGTACAGAAAATGTATAATACATGTATTATATATTTTTTCCTGAAAATGCAATGGAATGAGAATAAATGTTGACTATCACTTCCACACAGCAATTAGCTGAAATGGAATAGAAGACCTTGCACTGCTACATCTAAATATGTTATTCTTAAAGCTGTAGGTGTGCACTAAATATTTTAGGATTTAATTTATGTACAACTCAGGAAAATAAATAAAATCATTTTTCAGCAGGAATTCACAACTTTGTTTGGAAAATGCCTTACTGACAGAGTCTAAAATGTTTCTTTAAGGTGCCTGTATTCAAGATCTCATTTAATTTTTCTTATTGAATCCCTGTCTGAGTGCATGGGCACTCTCTCAACCCCATTTAGAGATAATTTTCTTGCCTTAGCATTCTGTTCTAAAAGTTCACTTCAGATTTCTATAGGCAATAAAAAAAGAGAGCTGAAAGTAAACATGTGATGCTTCATTGGCAGAGGAAAAACTTCTAACATCTTAGAACTATTTTTCACCAATTCTTGGTAGAGAGGTCTTTTACTTTCTCTGCCACCTACCTATAATAGGTAAGAGGAAGTATTGTATTACAGCCAAAAATTTGATGTTGAGATTTCACCGGAAAAGACATGTTTTGAGGCCTCTGTAATCCAGAAAAGCATTTTTAGAAAAAGGTCCATGTGTGTGTCTGTGTCTCAGTGAAGAGCATAACTATAAATCAAAATGTTCAATAAATACCAGACCTTGAATTTAAATTCAGTATCTTTCAAAGATGCAACATGAAGATTTCCAAGAAAATGCCTCCCTCCCAAACTACTCTTTACTTGGAAATGTTTTCGATATTTTTTAATTTTTTTCAAAAATAGCTCTAACGATTTTGATTAAAATATTGTATGCTAAAATTTTTACATGAGAAATAAAATGTGTGTCTTAATGTTTGGGAATAACCTGTGAAAAGTCTTCTTCACTAAAAAAAATGTTTATAATGGGCAAATTATAAGATATAGACAAAAAATACTACAAAAAATTTAGATCTTTTTAAAACACACAATTTATTTCAAATACATTTTTTGAGGCCTAGTCATTTCTGAGATATTCATTATTATTGTTTTGAATTTTCCAATACTTGTTATGTTTTTAATTCTGTTGTTATTCAGTTGTTCTTGTGATGTTGTGGAAAGATTATGGAATTCTAAGGCCAGCATATAGCATTCTGCATTTAAACATCTGATTGTTGAATCAGTTTCTTCTATCACCCTTGTACCTACAACAAAATATGTAGTGAAACTATTTCTGCAAAGGATTATTTCAATTAACATGAAGTAGATAGAAAAATAAGCTTCCCTAAGAGTTGAAGGCGAATAAAAATAAATGATAATGCATAGAGAAAGGTCATATGAATGTAATATGTCAGATTTTTTTGCTTTTTGTTTAATTAAAGTAGGATACATGGCACAATTGACTTCAGCAAAATAAGAAAGTTATAATTCATCTAAAGTGAAATGTGCATTTATTCTTTAAAAAATAAATAAATAAAAGTGATAACAAATGAAATGACATTGTTTGGTTGCTGTTCTTCAATGAGATACTTATGCACTTAGCTTTTCAATTTTAAAGTATCTTCTGCAATTGCTTGACATTTTAGAAAAACCTATTGTTTTTACTGTGCTCTTAAAATAAAATTATATAGATGGAGACAGACCTACAGATGTACCACCAGAAGAACATGAGCAAGAGGAATGTGCTTTATAAACATTTTCTACCATACCCATCATGTTAATGAACACTAGTATCACATAAAATACACAGCAATGTCAGATAGCTCACTCATGGCTTCACTGTGAATAGTTTGTCCCTTCTTTCGAAATGCAGTCATATGTAAAGAATAAAAGTAACAAAATACTATATAAGTTGTACCATATACTGTAATGCGTGTTAGCAACAAGAGCAAAATAATGCATAATATTTATCACAGTAGTTATATTCAAGTATTACATTTGGCAGCATGGGTTATTCACATACACACATTTCCTATAGTATAACATTCATTCATTCATGATCTGTTTACCCTCCTCTTATGTAGGACTTACACCCCCCAGGACTTACAGGCGGGTGCCTGGGGTCAGAGACCCGTCGAGGAGCAGACACTCATGAATCAGACAGAACATCCAGGATGGGTGATCAGCCCGATGCCTGGTATGGGATGAAGGAAGTAGATGAAGCGAAATGTTGGTGAAATGGATGAAAGGAAAGGTGATGATGGAGCAGTTGGTGGAATGAATGGCGGGGGAAACCGGAGAACCCGCCCAGACGCCGCTTCGTCCACCACAAATCCCACATGCAGGTCCCTGGAATTGAACCCGGTCCGCCTCAGTGGGAGGCGAGCGGTCTAACCACTCGGCCACGGCGCCGCCCTATAGTATAACAACTTAGTAAAATCCCTCAGTCTATGGACTGCACAAATATTCAGGAGGGATAAATCACCCCCACTCTGCTTGTCTTTTGCCTTAGCTACTGAGTTATCCAATGAGGTGCCTTAAAGAAGAAGTAGGCTGATGGTGGGAAACAAGTGTCACATCACTGTTGTGAACACAACAATTTTATAGTGTAGAAACATTTAATAGAATCTTGTTTACACTGTGAAAACTCAAAAACTAAAATCCTTATTCCAGTTCTGTAAGAGATATGTTAAAGAGCACAGTTTCCAAATGGTGATGATATGTGATTGAACTCCCTGTAAAAAAAGTTAAAGTTGCTAGTTTTCTTTGTAAAACTTCAATTGAAATAATTTGTATTATGAAAATTAATCAGCAAGCAATGTTTTTCCTTAAAGAGATGGATGGGAAGTGAAGGCTATGAAATACCTACCCTAAAAAGTGTGAATTAACTTTTGGAAGATATCCCATAATAATACCATATGTATTCTTATACATATGCTATTACTAGTTATATGCAAACATTTGTTTTCACACCCGCTGCATCTTGTTCTTTGCGTGGCCTATCACAGCATACTACAAACACAGATTTCCAATGCTCTTGTGTCTTTAGTCCTGCCTCTACATTTGGATAGTTACAATAGTGGTGTGATTAAATGATAAACAATTTTGTGAGAATAAATGTGGAGTTATGGTATGTGCCACTTAAGCAGCGACTCAGAGGCAGAGTAGCAGTTAGAGAAGGGGAATACATGACCAGGTGAGTTACCTCTCCCAATGTTTTTTTTCTAAATTGCTGAACTGTAGTAACCAAATTGACTACGTGAGCAGATAAACAGTTCAAGTCCCCTCTCGCATCTCGGGCCCCTCTTGTCTTCTTCTGGTGGTCCAATGGTACAGATTACTACTTATTAGGAGTATGTAAGAGTTGATGCAAAGAAAATGTTTTTGCATACATATTTCCTTCTGCATCTGAAGGTTGCTTTGATTACACATTGCACCATATTTGGGTGCAAGATGTGTGAACTAAAGACTGAGTTTTTAATTATTTTTTCTTAACTCAGGATCTAAGGAAGAAAAAGATTATACATTTCTCATTCATCTGTGATAAATCAAAGCAATATACAACAGAACAAGATCATAATGTTTTAGAAAAGAAAGCAATAAATAAAAACATTTATAAACTGCCAGTTGAGGATGGAGGTCCATTCATGATCATTTAAATCACAAAAATGCTTTTGTAAAAATTACGTCACTCATTAGTTTTTATGTGTTTTCGCCCGAAAGCTATTGCTGTGATCTTAACGTTACTCCAACAGGATGTCCTTGTGGGTTCAGATCCTTGATTCAGAGCAAGAATTAACATTCCTTCAATTTTGTTGCATGACAAATTAAATTGCCAGAATTTCTTGAAACATTGCTTTCTATTTAATTTCTTAATGATTGAGCGCAATGCTGACATTTATAAGCTTCCATAATGGTTTATAAAATAATAGAACCTTTTAAGTTTTGCTACTGTGAAATATAATGAATATTACTAATAGAATTTCTCTTAACTGTAAAAATAATCTATGAGTATTAACTTTTAAGTTCAACTGTAATGACTGCTAGCATAGTAAATGGATAGAATGGATATTTGACTCTTACTCCATTCAGCTTCTTTATCGAGATACAGTAACTAGAAGATAGAAGCAATTAACCCCTATTTATATATTAGATAAAACACAATATTTATGAAAGCTTTTTATGCAAGCTTTAACTTCAATATGCTCTCTTTTCCTTTTGTTTAAAATTGACCTATTTGGATGTTTGAATTCGTTCGTTCGTTCTTTTTTTTTTATTATATATATAATTCCGTAAATTCCATGTTGAATTTATATCCATATCTAATTGTGTTTAGTTTTTTTTAAGAAATAAATTTGACTGTGAAAATACTGTGACGTAAGGCTGGCGACGACGCCATCGGCACCCTTATTAGTCGCCATTGCAAAGGATGGGGGAACGTAGCACAGAATGGTCTCACGAGGGTTAAGGGTGCGGTAGCTGGAAGGGTGATGCGAGGGAGTGACATCATAAGACATGTAACTTCTTTTCCCAATCTTTCTAATCTTTAATTTACATCTCCAAAAGAAAGGATGAAGTAGGCAAGTAGTGGATTTACCTGAATAGCAGAGGAGGTCCAGCAGTTCATCGCCGACTCCCTAGCGCCTACGTCGCGATTGTAAATTAACGCTAAAATGAATGTAAGAACCTGATCGGCAAAGGTTCCTGTTAAGCAGGTGATTAGTCGAGAGACCGTGCTGTCTGAAGATGTATATCTTTAAATTAATCGCACCACGTTTGGGCATCAAAGTAGTTGTAGGAAGTTGTATTGTAGTTCCATTGTTGGGGAGCCAAAACTTGAAGTTGTTGCAACCACGTACGATACAAACTTTCCGGTGGCCTTCGCCCCAACGTTTAAAAAATCAACTTTGTATTTTAATGTTTCTTTAAATATTATGTATGTATGTTTGTCTCGGCTGCGTCAGTAGTATTTTGTAGAAACACGTATCTCTTCGCAGGGAATGAAACGGCTAAAGAATGAAGACTTACACAACTTATAATGGTATTTAACTTCGTTTTATTAATCTTTCACACGATTAAATAACACTTCACAGATATATCCAACTGTAGAGCTATGAGATTTTTGTTAGTTGTACCTTTTAACATGTAAACTTCATATTATTCACGCCGTAATGAATTTTATATGCCTCACACTGAATACGTACCCAGCGAACTGCTCAGGAACGTTGCCTTCTAGCATCTGCCGTCTACCGCTTAAAACTGTAAATTTCTCTATTTCAAGTCTCTGATTGGCTAATCGTACTCCAGTAGAATACTTTTACTTAACTTACGTTTTTTCTAGTTGCTGACTGGCTATTTATAAACTGTTTTAAATATTAGATTATTGTTCCAAGAATTACTAGTAGAATTATTAAAGCTTCCAATTCATTATTGCGTCAAGTTTACCTCATTGTTAGCAACTTTCGCTTCTATTCTCACAGCTCCTACATTATTAAATTACGTAATACGTTCACATAACATTATTGTACATGTACATAATAATATAAACATAATACAATGACTGTTACATGCATTATATATATTATTTATACACATATTGCTTTAAGGCGGGCTGTTATTTTTTTTGTTACATTATATAATTAGACTAAAATCATTTAAGTGTTAAAAATACTGCCTCATGTCAAAATTCCATATATTTAAATACCCGACCAAAATGCTGATTAGTGCCTTGCTTGTAACTGACGTAAGCGTATGTCAGCAAAAATTACGCAACTTACCCACGTGTCGAACAAGAAGTGATATTTTCCCCTAAACCGCGTGTCATCTAATCTCTGCTTACTTCAACATCCGGGAAATAACTAAGAAGAAATCTAAAGACGATTTCCTGTAGTACTTAAACCAAGTTTGTCCTGCATATTTCAAACTGTATAAAATCATATGTATCAAAATCTGTTACAGTAAAGTTATAACCGCCACAATACCTATTTCGATTCTTTTTAAATCTTTGAACATAAATATAATGTAGGCAGCACATTGTTGCATAACTACAGTCAGCGTTTTATACATATCAAAGTAAAACGCAGCATTACTCTTACTATCGGAGGCGATTCGGCATACTCCAGTGAGGATTTGCACCTATGCCCCACAAAGGGGTGCTCTGGGAAGGAAGGGGGAGGAAATGAGAGAAGACACCAGGCAGCCGGAACGAGGAGTGACGGCACACCAATGACAGGGTCCATACAGTTTCCAGATTGAGACGCCCCGACAGTCGGACAGGCAGACCGGGGACCTCGCCCCGCACCGAGGGTCCTACGCCCAGCGCCGAAGTAACGGTTCGTATATCCTGGCAACTAGCCGAAAGCCAAGGGATGGAGAAAGTTCCACAGAGAGCATCCTTTTCCCCTACCACGCCGCACCGAAACACCATTGTCGACACTTCCAATTCTGAAACAGACCTAACGTGGTGAAGGAGGAATGTAATGGTGAATGGAACGAAATGGAGGGGCAGGATATTCGGGGACTGAAAGAAATCACCTCAGCATTCGCCTGACGACCCTGGGAACCAATGGGTCAGAGTGCGCGGTCGCTGGGAATCGAACCCGGGAACTCCCGAATGCGAATTGCACGCGTTATAGAGACTCCACCTCGCTGGTAAGAGACAGCATTAATCACAATAGAAGTGGCATTGGCAACAAGAAGTTTTTAGAATAAAAATCTAGAATGCATTTATTGAATGCTGAATGCCTACAATCTTCCAATTAATCTGAAGCTATAAAAAGCAAATCCAGGAGCAAGACGTAGCACGTAGAGCAGTGAGACCAAGTTATAACAGTGAAGTTGCAAAAGTCAAGAGAGCCACATTGTTGAAAACATTTGAGAGAAAATAAATATCTTAAGAAATTAAATTGGTTTGTAGACCATTTGCATTACAAAGTTAATACAATGTTTCTATTCACATTCAAGGAAACATTTTACAGAACAGTCCTAATAACACACAATGGAATTATATTTCTGTATAACATGCCTCACTAAAATAAGTGTTAGGGAAACAAAGCTTAACGTTGGAAGGAACTAAGGGAAATAAAGTTATCAAACCAGATGTCATAAAAGAAGAAGAAATACCGTACCCATTAAGGAACTGTCAGGTATGACAGGTATTCCTATCCATAACTATATTCTTATCCTCGTGAAAAGAAGATGGTTCTTTGCTTGCTTGAGTGGTATTGATTTCAGATAATCACTTACCTCTATTGTGTCATTTGATATATCATAAATGTAGAGGTCCAATACTAGACTGAAGATATGTTTATTGGTTTTACCTCTAACAGTATTGTTATGAATATAAAAGAAATAAAAGTTTATAGCTAAGAATACACATGCTATGAAAGGATATCTTAAGTATAGGGTTATTCAAAAAGAAGGAACAGAGTTTAAATATTTATTTCTAATGAACGACAATAGTTAGCGACACATACGACACATCATTGAATAGAGGAAAGTTCACAGTTTTAAGCCTCACTTATAGTTCCATTCAGTGTCTACAGCGGCGCTGTTTGTTTACGAGAAAATGGTGACGCCACAGGAAAAGTCGTTTTGTGTGCTGCAATATGCAAAGAGTGAATCCATTGTTTCATTGCAGTGTGTATTTCGTTGTAAATTCAACAACGAGCCGCCTCGTCATAAAAAAATTTACAATGGATACAATAAATTCGTAGATTGTTGCGTATACAAACGGAAAAGCACTGGTCGTCCTCGCATAACAAATGGTGCTCATTTTGAACACATAAAATAATATTTTGAACTTTCCTCTATTCAGTAATGTATCGCATGTGTCGCCATCTATTGTAGTTCTTTAGAAATAAATATTTACATCGATGAAGAATCCAGACACAAACATTTTCTAACATATATCTAACAGTTACTTATAATAAGTAGAGGAAGTATTGAAATCACTCAAAATTTCTATACTGAGATTTCACTGGAAATACGCGTTTTGAGGTCCCCTGAATCCAAACAGGTATAGTTTCTGTGTGTGTTTTATAACTCAAAATGAAACGTCGGTTAAATATCAAACTTGGTATTTAAGTCCAGCATCCCCCAGCGATGTGACACAGATTTTCAAGAAAATCCCCCTATTTCAAACTAACCTTTACATGGAAAATTATTTGTTATTTTTTATTTTATGAAAAATGGATCTAACGTTTTGAGAATTTGCATGACAAATAAAATGTATATCTTGAATTTTCTGGCAATAGCCTATGAAGTCTTCATTCTGGATGACTTTTATATAGTTGGTAAACTGTAACAGATAGAAAGAAATCTTACTGCACAAAAAATGTAGATTTTGTTAAAGCACACAAATTACATGAAATAAAAAATGTAGCATTAATCATTTTCGAGATAATCCTTGTTATTGTTCTGAATTTTCAAATATTTCTACTTTTTTCAAATGGTAAGTTGCTCATCATTTTCTTTCATTGGCATGTAAGAAGCATGGAATTATAAAACCATCACATGGCGATATAAAAATGTAACTATCTCTTTAGCATACAGTATTCCTCTTATACTTACAATGAAATGTGTAAATGCGTAATGAAAGTTTATCTCGAGTAGGAAGAAGTAGATAGAAGGGTAATATTTGGTAAAAAATTTTTTTGCAGAAGAGTTAATAGAGAAAGTCACTTGAATGCAACACTGTTTTTTTCTTTCCTTTCGTTTTACTTTCTCTACTACGTATAGTAAAAGGTGAAGTATTGCATTCCACCCAAAAAATCAATGTCGAAATTTCATCGGAAATACATGTTTCGAGGCCCCCTGAATCCAAATAAAGCATTTTTGGAAACATGTCCGTGTGTCTGTCTGTGAACAGCATACTCAAAAACAAAGTCGGCTAAGTACCAAACTTAATATTTAAGTTCAGTATCTGCCGAGGATGCTACAAGAACATTTTCAAGAAAATTCCCCAAATACCCTTTACATGAAACATTTTTCGAAAATTTGGTTTTTTAAAAAAGGCTCCAAGATTTTGATTAAACTACCATGTATTAATGATATTTACATGACAGATAAAATGTATATCTTGAATCATCTGGGAATAGTCTTTGAAGTCCTTCACATTCGGAAGGAGTTTTATACAATCTTAAGTGATAAACCTTAAGCGATAGACGAGAACGTACTACCCAAAAAATGTAGATCTCTTTAAAATACACAATGTATTTCAAATAAATTTTTTGTGGCATCAGTCATTTCTGAGATATCCGTTATTAATGGTTCGAATTGTTCATTTCTTGAACATTCTTTTAAGTCCTTTCAACATTCAGTTGTTTCTCGCGATTACCAGAAACAATATGGAATTTTAAAGTCAGCATATAGCGTCCAATTCTTAAGCATTTGACTATCGCTATTCCCTTTGTATCTGTAACGAAATGTGTAATGCAGCTATTTCCGGAAAGGTTTATCCCGATTAAAATGAAGTAGATAGAAAAATACACTTTGTAAGAATAATTTGTATACCCACTAATAAGCGATAGAGGGTAGAGAAAGTCTTGTGTATGTAACACAGAGGTTTCTTAAAACGATGATGATGAGATGATGATAAGTACCAAGAATATTACTTTATCTGAAATTTGGTCGCAGGAACATCTCGTACAGAAACTTGTTCTCCTCAATGTAACAAACACATGTAACATAAATTTCGCCAACCTTCGATAAAACAAAATGGCATATGATTCACCCTTCCCCGTAATTCTTTGTACCCCATCTTCCCCCACACTCATTCTTGATGTCCTGACACGATCTGGGCCGCAGTTCATGCACTTCAGAAACAAATCCGCGCATTTTTCAAATCCCAGCAGTAAACAAAATGTTCGGAATTCATCTTATATCTCCACAGCGCGATAGCCCTAGATGAGCCATCATCGGCTGCATTCTCTTCTAAAGGAATCCTCTGCCGCTTTTACGCTATTTTCTTTACCAGGAATTGCACTTCTCAATCAAATATGAAGGGTTGAAACATGAAAAAAGAAGAAAAAAATCTGATATGTTACACTCACATAACTTTCTCTACTCTTGTACAAACTATTTTTACATGTTAATCGAGATGTTAATCTTATTGCTAATTTTCGTGTAGGTGCAAGGGGAATATGGTAGGCTTAAAAATCTTTTAAGAGCTGGTTGCTATGTGGCCCATTCCATTCTCTTTGCATGTCCATTACGTAAAAAGAAATGAAAAATCTGATGTGTTACACTCACATGACTTTCTCTACTCTTGTACAAACTATTTTTACAGAGTTTTATTGTCCATCTATTTCATATTAATCCAGATAAAATTTGCAGAAACGTTCTTTTTACATGGAAAGAGAATTACATTTCACACGTAGCGACCAGTTCTAAAAATATTTGACTTTCGCATAAGGCGTACTATGTTCCCCTTGTTTTGTATTTCCAAGGGCAATATGGAAATCAGTAGCCTTTAAGCATAGACATAGATGCAGCACCATTCTCTTTGCCACAGATTAATGCTCTTTGCATATCCAGACAAAAAAAATCTGATGTGTTACACTCACATGACTTTCTCTACTCTTGTACAAACTATTTTTACAAACGCTTATTCTCCATATGCTTCATGTTGCTCGAGATGTTAATCTTATTGCTAATTTTCTTGTAGATGCAAGGGGAATATGGAAGGTTTTAAGCGATAGTCAAATCTTATAAGCGCTGGTTGCTATGTGGCGTATTCCATTCTCTTTGCATGTCCAGGACATCAAAAAATTAATAACGAATTTGAGAAAAAGTATAAGTATTGGAAAATTTAAGGGAATAACGAGCAATATCTCGAAAATGGTTCACTCAACAAAAAAAAAAAAATCTATATGACATAAATTGTGTATTTTAACGCAATCTACATTTTTTGTCTAGTAAAATTTTGTCTATCTCTTATGGTTTACCAGTTATGCAAAAGTCGTTCACAATGAAGAATACTTTTGGAGACATTCCCAGAAAATTCGAGATATGCATTTCATTTTTCATGAAAATATCTTAAACATATGATATTTTAATCAAAATCGTTAGAGCCATTTTTGAGAAAATTAAAATTTTCGAAAAATGTTCCATGTAAAGTGTAACCTGGGGTGGGGGTATTTTCTTGAAAACCTTCGTGTCGCATCTCTGGAAGATACTAAACCTAAATACCAAGTTTGGTGCTTATCCGACTGTTCGTTTCTGACATGCTGTTCACAGACACACAAACACACACACACACACACGGACATGTTACCAAAAATGCTTTTTTTGGATTCAGGGGGTCTCAAAACATGTATTTCCGCTGAAATCTCGGTATCGAATTTTTGGGTGGAATACAATACTTCCCCTACTTACTATACGTAGTAGAGAAAGTAAAAATGAATAACGAGTTCCCATTTGAGAAAAAGTATAAGTATTGGAAAATTTAAGGGAATAACAAGCAATATCTCGAAAATGGTTCACTCAACAACAAAAAATGTATATGACATAAATTGTGTATTTTAACATCTACGTTTTTTGTGTAGTAAAATTTTTGTCTACCTCTTACGGTTTACCAGTTACGCAAAAGTCGTTCACAATGAAGAACACTGTTGAAGACATTCTCAGAAAATTCGAGATATACTTTCCAATTGTTATGAAAATATCTTAAACACGTAATATTTTAATCAAAATCCTTAGAGCCGTTTTTGAGAAAATTAAAATTTTCGAAAAATGTTCCATGTAAAGGGTAATCTGGGGTGGAGGGATTTTCTTGAAAACCTCCGTGTCGCATCTCTGGAAGATACTGAACCTAAATACCAAGTTTGGTATCTATCCGACTGTTTGTTTCTGAGTTATGCTGTTCACAGACACACACACGGACATGTTTCCAAAAATGCTTTTATTGGATTCAGGGGGTCGCAAAACATGTATTTCCGGTGTCTCGGTATCGAATTTTTGGATGGAATGCAATACTTCTCCTACTTACTATACGTACTAGAGAAAGTAAAAACAGAAAATAATAGGCTAAGGACGATTTCGCTTCGCAACAGGAAGGGTTTCTTTAATTGCGTGTGTGACAACGTACGTGTGCGTGTAATATTTTTCTCTCTGAAATTAAATTTCTTACGCTGCGTTGATGACTAACAGAAACACGTGTGTAGCCACGCCCAGTTATTTTTCTATTTTTTTCCCCACTTACAAAAGCCATCAAGTATAAAAGCGTTAAATCCCTGGTAGACTCTCATCAGGGGAAGTGGCCTACCCATGTAAACCCGCAGTAGCACACCTACTTAGTGTGTGACCCGGTTTAAGGACGTGAGGGCAATAAACGCCCTTAAATTGGCGTCTGCGGGTAGGGGTTGTCGAACGCTTATTGCATGCATTTGTTGGCACGAAGCTAACAAAAATAGCACAACGATGGCCTCGCCCTTGTGTATTACACCTCCAAAACCATCCAATGGGACTCTTTTCGAAGTTTACGATAGAGAGTTGCGTGAAGTTTTGGCTGTGATTAAAATCGATGCATTCCATAGGGCGTGGGAGCAATTGACGGTCAGTTCCTCCTTTCTCTACCTTTCTTCCTTCCTGCTTTTCTTTATTTTTATTTTCACCCCCTCCTTCGCTCTCGTTCGTCCCTAGTTGCTGTGCTCTCTTCGGCCCTGCCTTTGTCGATACTTAAAGTCACTTCAGGTTTCGGCAGAAAGACGTTAGTTCACGTAATATCGATTTTGTTTCTTTATGGTTGCGCATGCATTAGAATATTGTTAATATACGGATTTTTCTTAAATTATTTATTTGGGAGTATATCAAAACGAATATAGGCAAAAAATAACAAAAATCAAGTAGATGTACCCATTTGCGTTTATTTCGTGGTGGGAGTGAAGCTTAAAAATTATTATTATTATTATTATTATTATTATTATTATTATTATTATTATTATTATTAAAACTAATATTAAAATTGCAGACTTTTAAGGCACTCTTCATATTAACTGTATATAATGCCTGCTGTTTACGTAGGAAAGCTTACTGACACTAATAAGAGCGTCGTACCTGAAAACTAGAAGCGCCTTTTAAGTAGCCTAGAAGTGCTACTCAGAAGAAAACTCAAGTTCACTCAGAAAAAAAAATTGTTTTACCAAATAAAGGTTTTTAGATGATGAAAAGTATGCCTTTCCTGTTCCTTAAACAATTAATTTTATTCTTATCGGACGTTTAAATATGTAAACATCCCCGGATTGTCGTCCTCCGTGGTCTAGGGGTACTATGCTGGCCTTCTAGTTCCCGAGGTCGCGGATTCAAACCCGGCGGAGGGCGATGGATTTTTTCGGTGTAAAAAATCCTTAGTATGGCTCCCTTCGGAAGGGAAGTAAAGCCGGTGGTCCCGTGTCTTAGATTTACGGCACGTAAAAGAACCTCAAGCCTGATAAAGAGACCTCTGAGCAAAATTTTCTGTCTTTCACGCCCAATATAGAATGGGACGCTAAGGACCACAGCAGTTAACGAGTGTCCATAAATAAAGCGCAGTTTAATTAAATTAATTCAATTCCCGGATTTCCACAGAACTAAATAAAATATATGCTTTTAATAACGTATAGAAACGCTATATTACTTTCCCTACCACATACCTAATAGGTATAGGAGGTATTGCATTCACCCAAATTTCGCCGAAAATACATGTTTTGAGATGCCCGAATAAAACTTTCTTGAAAAAGATCCGCGTGCCTTTGTGTGTGTGTGTGTGTGTGTGTGTGTGTGTGTGTGTGTGTGTGTGTGCGTGTGTGTGTGCGCGCGCGCGCGCAGCATAACTCGAAAATTAAAGTCGATACCATATATTTAAAATATTTATATGACAGATAGGCGGTATATCTTGAATTATCTCAGGCTATTTTATATAACTGGTAAACTATAAGAGAGAGAGAGAGAGAGAAAAGACTACTCCATTAGACTACTACTCTTTAAGGACACTTGGTAGAGATTGGGGTTCAAAAACTTGATTTTTTGTTTTTCATTGTGACGGATTATAAATGGCATAAAGAACATACCTATGTAAATTTTTATGTCGTTTGGACCTTTAAAGGGCTCTTATGGTCCAGAGATGTTATAGTGTATTGGTATGTAATAATGCACGCACCATGTTTTTCGCCATTTCGCGTAAGTTATATTTTTTTAATTTCAGGTGCACGTTTCTCAAAATCTATTTAATTTAGAAGTTTTAACATTTTTGTGGTTGTACAGAATGTTTAGCAGCATCTAGTAGGTTAAAGATTTTGATCCTAAATTACTTGATTTCCATGTAATAAAATAGAAATAAATTGTTTTAAATAATAAAAATTAGTCCCTCAGATGGACAAATAGTTAACCGTTATCTTAAGCTACT
Source organism: Deroplatys truncata (assembly GCA_030765065.1). Lineage (NCBI taxonomy): Eukaryota > Metazoa > Arthropoda > Insecta > Mantodea > Mantidae > Deroplatys > Deroplatys truncata. Next base: position 140,500,973 of record CM060986.1, read on the forward strand.
TATAAAAACCTATATAAAAATGGCGGAACTCTTACCTTTATTTTCAGAGAAAAGTGTAGCTATAAATGAAAGTAAAATTTTTGTAGAAATTATTTCACAATATTTAAATATTTTTGTAATCAAAAGATTTAAAGCCAGTTAAAAAAATCTTGATGCTAGCATACTCATAAAACCACCTTTAATAAGCAGTAAAAGGTTCATTTCCTAGATGGTAATTCCAGAGAAAAGTGACGTTTTTCAATTGCAAAAAGGCGTAAAAATACCCTGCGATCTCTAACCAAGTGTCCTTAAAACACACGATTTGTTTCAAATGTCTTTTTCGTGTGGCACCAGCCGTTTCCATACATCAGTTATTATTGATTTGAATTGTTCAGTACTTTCTCTCTCTCTCTCTCTCTCTCTCTCTCTCTCTGTGGAATTTCAAGGCTAGCATATAGCGACACGCTTTTAAACATCTGCAGTCATTTCTGCTTCCTCTAACTCTCTTGTGTCTACAACAAAATGTATGAAACTACTTGTACACAGGTTATCTCTGAAAGAACAATAATATACACTAATTGACATTATAGTTGGTTAACTAAGTACATATGTGTGCCCTAGAATTAGGTGCATACTTATTTGTAAGTCGCCATTAAGGTAATATTATCTCTGAAATGAGACGCTTGATGGTTGAGGCAGTATTTTTAACACTTAAGCAATTTCAGTCTAATTATATAAAATATAAATTCAATAACAACCCACCTTAAAGCAATATGTGTATTTAACAATATATAAAAAAGTGTATATTACAGTCATTGTATATGTTTATATTATTGTATACTATTGTATGCATGTTCAATAATGTTATGTGTTAAGCCTACATTCTTAGTTGCACCACAACCTTGCTAAGAGAAACGTGTCTCTAACAATAATGCTGACGCAGCCGAGGCAAACATAAATATTTAATATTTAAAGAAACAGTCAAATTACAAAGTTAATATTTTTAATTTTATTTTTGGCGAAGGCTACCGGAAACTGTTTACTATACGTGCAGTTGCAACTATTACAAATTCGGCTCCCCAACAGTCGAAATATAATACAACTCCTTCAATACAACCAACTTCAAATTGGCGTCCATACGTGGGGCTAATAAATTACTTTTTCATGGTCTACCTGGAAAAATTCGAATCATGTCGTACCAACATATTGCTATGGTACTTAATGGCTAGAGCAACCGCACGGAAAGCGGGAGATCCGTGTTCAAATCCCGGCTATGGCATTGAAGTTTTCAGTCTCCGGGAAGTAGTATTTCAACAAAAATTCTATATCGAAATTTCACCGAAAATGCACGTTTTGGAATATTGGCCATCCCCCCCCCAAAAAAAAAGCTTTTAGAAAAGACTCGATATTTAACTTCAGCATCTATTAAGGAACAAAACACAGGCCTTAGTATGTTGCGAAAGTTACTTAAAAGACAAGCAAAAATATTCATTTTAGAATTGAGCTATGCTGTGATTTTGCGTTCACATTGTAAATCATACTGTGAGTTGTCGATATCAGTGAAGAGAAGGGCATAGATGGAAGGAGAGAGAGAGAGAATGATGTCCGCAGTTATCGCATTAACATTTGTTCTGCTGGTTGTATTATAAAATAATGTCGGCTTACCACGTGTCGTCCTCCGTGGTGTAGTGGTTACCATGCTAGCCTCTAATTCCCAAGGTCGCGGGTTTGAACCCGCGGAGGGTGATGCATTTTTTCGGGCGTAAAAATCCTTATCATGGCTTCCTTCGGAAGGGAAGTAAAGCCGGTACCGTGTCTAGATTTACGGCACGTAAAAGAACCTCAAGCCTGAGCTTGGCACGTCATGAGTTTCATTTATTCTCAATATAACGAGGAAAAAAATCTGAAGTGTTACATTCGTATGTATCTTTACACATTATCGTTTATTTTCAAAAAAGCTTCTAAAAAACATTCTTACAAAAACATGTTTTTTTATACATTTCATGCTAATCCAGTCAACCTTTTGCACAAGTAGTTTCACTACACTTTTCCTTGTAGGTATATACATACAAGTGGAATGGAGTTATTTTTAAGAAAATGAAAACAAATCGATGATTTTTCTATGTAAAGGGTATTTTGGGGAAGGGTTTTTTAAAATCTTTGTGTCGCATCTTTGGAAGACAAATACCAAGTTTGGTATTTAGCCTACTTTTTGTTTTTGAGTTCACAGACGCGCGCAGATCTTTTTGTTTTTTTAATCAGGGGGCCTTTGATGCAGTAATCTGTATCACAAATTATTTAAATGTAAAGAGTGATTATAGTATGAATATGCATTATTATGTGACATTGATTTGAGATGTTTGTTGATTGTAATTATTGTTGAGAAGTAAGTTTATACTGCCTTACTGAAACTGACAATAATAGCGTGCAATAATGCAGCGAGGGGGTGAGCTGTTTATCATTATTAGAGACGAGGAAGTTACGCAATGTTGGCGCGTTTTTCTTTAGAATTTTCTGGAACATTTTTCCTAAAGCATATGTATTCATAATTTTCATTGGATATAAAAATAGACGCTAATGTTGGCGCGTTTTATTAGCCAATAGCAACTCAGTTATAATCTTTAGGCATATCGGGGTGTAGGAGTATAAAAAGGGCTAGATTAGAGGTATACCCCGTCAGTTCATCGAAAATCTTTGTACACTACACGTCGTCAGTCCGTCAGTTCGTCGAAAACATTTGTACGTTACACGTCGTCTTCAGTCCAGCAGAAATATTTGTACAGTACACGTCGGCTATCGATTTGCAAGTTACGCGTAGCAGAGTTATGAAAAATCTAAAGTGTTGTAAAGTTAATTATACAAAAAGTTGAAGCACGCGAATTAAGAATGATCAGTAATGGAGTTATTATAACAGTTTCAGTTTGGCGAGTGTCAAGATCAATGTGTAAATGTGATAGTGAATGTGTTCGACAATAAAAAGTGTAAAACAAATTCCTTCATCAGTGTTATCTTTGGATAAAAGACTCCTTTCCGTTTACACAACCTGTATAAAGAGAAGTGCTCGACCAAAAAGATCATAGCTAGCCGGAGGACAGTGAACCAAAATTAAATAAAATAACAGTGGCATTCTTTCAAACAAACACTAATAATGCCGCAAATTGCTAACACCAGATGGAGCTAACAAACCTAACAAAGAATCACGTCACAAAATGGCTTCACCACGTGGAGTAAACACAAATACACAAACAACATTAATAATACCGTCGCAAATTGGCTCCCAAACGTGGGGCTCAACAAATTAAATAAACTTAACAAGGATACCACCGCACCTTAAATCTCGGTATAAATAGTTGGGTGAAAACAGTTACGTGATAGAGAAATTAAAACCCTAGAAATACAGTTCTTAAGAACTATAGGCTTCATTAGAGGTCAGGTGCGGCTATGAAAAGGATCTGATTCGTATTGGTTAAAAGCAAATGCCTCGACGTTTTTAACGGTGTTTGAGATTAAGGATGAGAAACAGCTGATGAACGCGCTAGAACTTGCGTGATGGCTACTGATGCTAACATACCTCAAAGATTAATGAATGGAGAAAGGTGGAGGATCAAACAGGGTTAGCAGAATCCCTTATCAGCACCGTTGTTTGTTATCACCCCATTGGTCAATAAATCACTGTCACTAAAGTTCGCTTCCAATACCGGCACCAGCCTGCCGCCACCCCCCTCAACCCCCACACATGTGGCAACCCTCTTTCATGTCGCATAAAACCAATAAATAATAGGTACGTACCTCACATATTGCGGCAGCAGAAGGTGCTCTCCTTCCAGAGCTCCAAGAGGGAAGCAGAGGAGCAGGCAGGTTTTCAGCGTTAGGAACCATCCACGATGAAAGTTAAGCCTTAACATAACGACGTAAAACTTAAGCATAAAGTTATGTTGTCCTTCACAGTGGCAAACGGAAACACAAAACAGCAGCTAATCGCAAGAGAGCGTGAAACAGCTGAACTATATGAAATGCGACCACCGACAAAAGAGGTTATGTACATACAAGTATAGAAATGAACAAGAGCTAGCCACCCGTTTAAAGGAATGTTAATGTCACAAAAAAGCATCACGTACCATCACAGTTTCTTTTGCTGCAATTTTTACTTTCTCTACTACGAATAGTAAGTAGGGGAAGTATTGCATTCCATCCAAAAATTCGTAATCGAGATCTCACCGGAAATACATGTTTTAAGGCCCCCGGAATCCAAGCATTTTTAGAAAAAGGTCCGCGCGCGCGTGTGTGTGTCTGTGAACTGCATAACTCAAAAACGAAAATTCGGATAAATACCAAACTTGGTATTTAGGTTCAGTATCTTTCAAAGATGCGACACGAGGATTTTCAAGAATTTCCCCCGCCCCAGACTACCCTTTACATGGAACGAAAACTTTGATTTTCTCAAAAGTTGCTCTAACGATTTTGATTAAAATATCATATGTTTAAGATACTTTCATGGCAAACGAAATGTATATCTTGAATTTTCTGGGAATGTCCGCAAAAGACGTCTTCATTCTGAATTAATTTTCTATAACTGGTAAACTGTATGAAATAGACAAAATTTTACTACACAAAAAATGCATATCTCGTCAAAACACACAATTTATGTCATATATATTGTTTTTTGTCGAGTGAACCATTTCCGAGATATTCCTGGTTATTTCTTTTAATTTTCCGATAGTTATACTTTTTTCCAAATGGGAATTTGTTGTCTGGACATGCAAAGAGAATGGAATGCTCCACATAGCAACCAGCTCTTAAAAGATTTGACTATCCCTTAAAGCCTACCATATTCCCCTTAGCAATAAGCTTCTGCAAATGTTTATCTCGATTAACATGAAGTAGATAGAGAATAAGCCTTTGTAAAAATAGTTTGTACAAGAGTAGAGAAAGTCATGTGAGTGTAACACATCAGACTTTTATAGATATTCCAGTGATTCCTGTCCCTTGATCTTGCACAGAAAGGCATGAAAATCTGATGTGAGATGTATAGAGAATCGCTCTCTGATTGGCTAGTTTCTTGTGTTTGACGTAGACAAACATGAAAGCTTGGAGTTTGCAAACCTCTTATGTTTACGTTATAAGTTGTTGGTCATGTTTATGTCACTATCAGCCAATGTGCATGCATTAAGATAACATGAAACAAGTTTTTATGCTTATGCCTAAGTTTCATTGCGAATGTCCCCATAATAGATATTTTTGGCTTTGTGTGTTTTTTATCAATGTATTTGTTTTATTTGCTTGGAGGTCATTAACCACATATCTTAGAGGTCCATCTTCATGCTAGTAAAAGAGGTTTAATCGTATCAAGGTGATCAAAGATATTATATTTATTCACTTTATACGCGTGGACAAACTAAGTAGGTATACGGTAGTGACATGCGCAAAGGAATCATAATATGACATAAATTTATGAACTAGCACATGACATCAGAATACTGTCTTGTGAATATTAAAGCTACCGAGCAGGTGGCGCCGCGGTAACATATGCGACTCGCATTCGAAAGATCCCGTGTTTAAGCCCCGGGGTCGACCAACCTGACCGGATTTCCTTGGTCGCTAGGTGAATCCTGGGTTGGATAATTAGATTCCGAATTTTCCTATCATCCCTCTCATATCATTTTCTTCTTCTTCACCGCCACAACAGCATTGGGCTGATACCCATCCTTAATATGCTATGATCCAGAGTATACTTGCTCCTCGACAGGCTACTGACCCAAGGCTTGGCTTTCAAGTCCTTGGTGGTGTAAGCCCTACGATGAGGAGAGTAATGCGTTGAAGAAGAATGTTAAAGCTGTTGGTTTTCATCATTTTCATACTGCTTTAGGCAAAATTTGACAACACATTTTACTACTCAGTTGCTTATTCATATAAGTTTCTTGGCATGTCTCCCTAATAGACTGAATTGTGTCATCAACATTACGTAACCTTTTTGAATAAACCTTATCTTTAAAACATTCCAAAGAAAGAAATCCTTAAAAGTAAAATCCAAAAAATGATTTCCTTCGTCCTATTCACTTATTTGTAAATCCTTCGGCTAAATTGAAAAGGCATTGCACATTTCACGTGTAGTGAGCAGGAACGCGTCTTCCTGCCCATAATATTACAAGTATACCTGTATACCTATTTTCGCCCACTCCTGCATGCTTTTTTTTTTCTTTCTTCTTTTTTAGTTTCATTTATCCCGCCTTTAACTGCATTGGTCTTATCGGCGGTCTTTCCTTTGGAACTTATTGCCTATTAACAATGGTGTTAACTCGTGTACTTTATGTCGTTGGGTTTCTTGCACTTCTGGTTTTTAATCATTAGACCATACACGCATTCATACTTGCAGACTCTGGGGAGGACAGGGAATAATCTTGGCTGAGAAAAATTCCCACCTCCCAGCCGGGAATCGAACTGATCCGTGAATTTTCCTATCCTCCTCTCATATCACTTCCTTATTCTTCACCGTCACAACAGCCATTGGGCTGAAAAGAAGTGGTTTGGCGTGGCTAAGATTGGGCACCTGGAAAGGCAACAAAATAACTGATGACGCCGGAGTGAGAATATCTCCACTCCGTGGTGAAAGGGAAACATGGAATCGTATTCTGGCTGAGTTCAAGGAAACAGAAATGCTAAGAAAACAATATTCACTACTACAGTTTCTGGGGTTCAGTAGGGGAGCGGAGACCTGCTTGGACGCGAGCTGTCATAAAATGGGTTCTTTTTTTTTTGTCTAAGATTCGGCAAAGGAGGTTAATTACCCTGGAGAACGGAAGAGGTAGGGGGATGGTACATAAGAGCAGTTCTTAAGGGTCGGAGCACTGTATATATTTGTAATATAATTGTAATTCATCATTAATATTATTTTGTTTTTTCTTCCTTCATTATGTTAGTTCATAGACAAAATTTTATTACACAAAAAATGTATATCTCGTCAAAACACACAATTTATGTCATATACCTTTTTTTTCAAGTGAACCATTTCCGAGATATTCCTGGTTATTTATTTGAATTTTCCAATACTTATACTTTTTCCCAAATGGGAATTCGCTATTGGTTTCGTTATGTAAGTATATATTTAGTATTATACACACAGTGTTAGATTATAGGGACAGGAAAGCATGTACGGCAATGAGGCCCATGTGATTGTTGTATTGTACAAGAGTAGACTGAAACTGGTCACAATGAAAGTCCTTGTACTACTGCTGCTGCAGCCGCCCATCCTTAATATGCTATGATCCTCGACAGGCTACTGACCCAAGGCTTGGCTTGCAAGTTCTTGGGGGTGTAAGTCCTACAATGAGGAGACTAATGCATTGAAGAAGAATATTAAAACTGTTGGTTTTCATTATTTTCACATTCCTGTAATCGAGATTTGATACAACACATTTTTCTGCTCAGTAATTGCTAATGGATTGAATTGTGTCATCAACAATACGTAACCTTTTTTAATCAACCTCATCTTTAGAACATCCCAAAGAAATAAATCCTTAGGGATAAGATCCAGAGATGATTCCCTTCGTCCTTCGTTTAAATTTAAAACACTTTTCACGTTCAGTGAGCAGGAACCCCTCTTCCTGGCCACTCTTAATATTACAAGTAAACTGTATCCCATTTTTACCCACTCCTTCATTCTTAAAATATCTTCAATTGGCAAATATCTTCAATTTAGTTTCGGTGGCAGGAATCGAAGAAATAAAATACAAACATTTTTATTACTAAATAATAAATGGCAGCAACTAATTTACAAAACTCTTGTGATAAGTATCATTTATAGTGCTCAGCTGCCTTATTGTTATAACATGTAGTGTATATTACAATAATTATCTTTTATGAACGCAAGTACATCCTTCAAACGAACCAGCTCAAAGTATTCACACACCTCTCAAAGTTTCAAAACAAAGCGCTCAATGGTTATCCAGCGTCACTCAGGTGATGAAGGAAATGCTTTAGTGCTGCATAGAGGAAGTGAATAGTTGCGGTAGCGTAGCAGCCATTGGGGAGTTTTATATTACTTAACGGAGTTCCACTATGTATGTACCCTTAAGGACAGCCGTTACTAAATTTCGAGAAGGAATCGAAAAGATTGGTTTTTTTAAAATGTCCAGGGAAGAAAACCTCATACATATAACATCAATATAAACTTGTAGTTTAAATTGATGTGCGCAGGTTTAAGTCTTTATTTCCTGATATTCATGTTTTCTTTTTTCCGCTTTAAAGTTAGAATTTTTATCTCATGCGGCATTTCATCTATGACTTGAGTTTCCAGTTTTTACTTTCTCTACTGCGTATAGTAAGTAGGGGAAGTATTATATTCCACCCAAAAATTCGATACCGAGATTTCAGTGGAAATATATGTTTTGAGACTCCCTGAATCCCAGAAAAGGGATTTTAAGAAACATGTCCGTGTGTGTGTCTGTGAACAGCATAACTCAGAAACGAACAGTCGGATAAACACCAAACTTGGTATTTAGGTTCAGTATCTTCCAAAGATGCGACACGAAGGTTTTCAAGAAAATTCCCCCACCCCAGATTACCCTTTACATGAAACATTTTTCGAAAATTTTAATTTTCTCAAAAATGGCTCTCAACGATTTTGATTAAAATATCATATGTTTAAGATATTTTCATGACAAATGAAATGTATATCTCGAATTTTCTGGTAATGTCTCCAAAGGTATTCTTCATTGTGAACGACTTTTGCATAACTGGTAAAGCATAAGGTAGATAAATTTTACTACGCAAAAAATGTAGATCGCGTTAAAATACACAATCTATGTCATATACATCTTTTTTTGTTGAGTGAACCATTTTCGAGATTGCTTGTTATTCCCTTAAATTTTCCAATACTTTTTCTCAAATGGGAATTCGTTATTTATTTTTTTTGTCCTGGTAATGCAAAGAGAATGCAATACTCCACATAGCAACCAGCTCTTAAAATATTTGACTATCGCTTAAAACCTACCAATTCCCCTTACATCTACAAGAAAATTAGCAAAAAGATTAACATCTCGATTAAATTGAAGCATATGGAGAATAAGCGTTTGTAAAAATAGTTTGTACAAGAGTAGAGAAAGTCATATGAGTGTAACACATCAGATATTTTTTTTATATGTCCTGGACATGCAATATGAATGGAATGCTCCACATAGCAGCCAGCTCTTAAAATATTTGGCTATCGTGTAAAACCTACCATATTCCCCTTGCACTTACATGAACATTAGCAATAAGATAGTTTCTGCAAAGGTTTATCTCGATTATCATGAAGTAGATGGGGGAATAAGCGTTTGCAAAAATAGTTCGTACAAGAGTAGAAAAAGTCATGTGAATGCAGCACATATATTATTAATTTTTCTAGTGATAACCAATTAGTATATGCATATGCGACGACTGATTCCTTACATTTGATCTACAATCTTACACGACAGACGTTATTTACCATTCATTTAAGCCTATCTCGGTACCATGGGACTACGCCCCTTACACTGAATGGCCTTTACCACCCTTCTTTAGAAACATTTCGTTCTGAATGTCAGGAGGGATTCAGTTTAAATGCCTTTGGTGTGCTTACTTTTGCTGAGTTAAAGATGCCAGAGGCTTTTTCAGTCAACTGGGAAGCATAACACTTCAGAAATGATCTCCGAATTTCCATATGCATTATTCTAAACTCCTCTCATGGAATACAGTAAAAGCATTGTCAGTTTTAGGAGTCATAAGGAGCAACTTTGTTTTCATTAAGTATATACAGTAAAATTAATGTAAAGTGAAATAATCATAGGCTAATTTGATTTACAAGGGAAGTACCACAATTGGACAGGCCTAATTTGTTTCTAAATCGATATTGGATAGGTAAATTTTTGTTCGAGATAAAATCATGGTAAAAGTTATTTCGTTAGCTTTTGCGCGAATATTGTAATTCGAAATTTTAATTTGTTAATGCTACTCTGGTATCTCAATGGCTATATCCGATGGTCATACTAACACGATAGATCTTTTTGTAGCCTTTATGTATGGATGTTATATAGTTAAGAACATTATTGGTGATAATGTGGATATGAAGCAAAGGATATCTCTGTATACAGCATTCTGGAACAGCATTTCACGACAGCTACAGTTTCGTATTCATCTTCACCACACCAATTTGTAACACGGGGCATTGTTTCGAGAACATTTCGAAAAGTCCGCCGATATTTTTACTTTCTCTACCACGTACCTAGTAGGTAGAGAAGATATTGCATTCCGTCCAAAAATTTGATACTGAGATTTCACCGGAATACATGTTTTGAGGCCCCTTGAATAAAAGTAGAAAAAAGTCCGTGTGTGTGTGCTTGTGAACAGCATAACTCAAAAATGAAAAGTCGGATAAACACCAAACTTGGTATTTAAGTTTAGTATACCTTCCAAAAATATGACACGAAGATTTTCAAGAAACCCCCCACCTCAAATACCCTTTACATGGAACATTTTTCAAAATTTTTTATTTTCTAAAAAATGTCCAACGATTTTGATTAAAATACATTATATTACAGACATTTACATGACAAAATGTGTATCTTAAATTTTTTGGGAATAGCATGTGAAGCCCTCTTTTGGGAAGGAATATTGTATAATTTTGTATAGTTGGTAACGTTAAGCCTTAGACGGAAACGTACTGTACAAATAATGTAGATCGCCTTAAAATACACAATTTATATCATATACATTTTTTGTTTTTTTGAGTGAACCATTTTCGAGATATTGCTTGTTATTCCCTTAAATTTTCCAATACTTTTTCTCAAATGGGAATTCGTTATTCATTTTTTTATGTCCTGGACATACAAAGAGAATGAAATGCGCCACGTAGCAACCAGATCTTAAAAGATTTGACTATCGTTTAAAGCCTGACTTATTCCCCTTGTACCTACAAGAAAGTTAACAATAAGATTAACATCTCGATTAACATGTAGCATATGGAGAATAAGCGTTTGTAAAAATAGATTGTACAAGAGTAGGGAAAGTCATGTGAGAGTAACACACCAGATTTTTTTTCGTGTACATTTCTTTAATATAGGGTATTTTAATATAAAATTAGAGCCGTTTTTAGAAAATAAAACATTTGAAAATTTTTCCATCTAAAGGGTAATTTGGAGTAGATTTCTTGAAAATCTTCGTGTTGCATCTTTGGAAGGTACTGAACCTAAACCCGAAGTTTGGTATGTATCCGACTTTTCGTTTTATAATTTATGCGGTTTACAGACACAGACATACACGCGCATGCGCAGACCTTTTTTTAAAATGCTTTTTTGGGGGTTCAGGGACCTCAAGACATACTTTTCTGTTGGAATCTCGAATCTCTGGGTGGAATACAATACTTTCCCTACGTACTATACAAACTGTTTTACATCATTGTACCATTTGACTTATTAAATGTTATCAAAATGTTTATCATTAATAAAATTCATAGCTGCGTATTTTTTCATGCACATTTTAAATGCGACAGAACAGAGCCACGTTGTGCAACGTGGATTGCATAGACTTCAAAGTCTCCTGCACATGTTTTAAGCCCATTATCTCTTTAAGCTGGCTTAACAGTCCACAAGTTCCCTATCTCAAAGTGTTCAGCAGAGCATCTCTTATTTGCTGTTTACTTTTTCACTGAAACGCCTGTACACTAAGGGGTGTGTTATTCTCATTTTGAAAGTTATACCAGGTGAGCATTAGGCATGGCTGATACCCTCGCGTTGAGTGCGAAATCCCAGACGCTTTATTCGCTCTGCATGTTAAGTACATCAGGACAGTTTACGTGTTTAGTGATGTTCATTAGCACATGGTTTGTTGATGTTCTCTACGTGAATGTGTTCAGCCAGTGATACAGGTATCTGTTGTGATACAGTAACTATGGAGAATTACAACTGCCTGGGTATCTCTCGTTTTACTTTCTCTACTATGTACTTACAGCAAGTAGAGGAAGTATTGTATTTCACCCAAAAATGCGATGACGAGATTTTACATTTCGGGACTCTTGAATAAAAAAAGTTCTGTGTTACACTCACATGACTTTCTCTACTCTCGTATAAACTATTTTTACAAACGCTTATTCTCCATATGCTTCATGTTAATCGAGATAAACATTTACAGAAAGTTTCTTACTGCTAAGTTTCTTGTAGGTGCAAGGGGAATATGGTAGGCTTTAAGCGATAGTCAAATATTGGTTGGTTGCTATGTAGAGCATTCTATTCACTTTGTATGTCCAGGACATAAAAAAAAATAACAAACTCCCATTTGAGAAAAAGTATAAGTATTGGAAATTTTAAACGAATAAGAAGGAGTATCTCGGAAATGACGAGTACACTAGTTGTCTCCAGTTTTCTGACCAGCAATAAAATTGTTGCCTTTTTTGGAACATCGCGCACATTGAATTCTCTTCGAAATTCCCTTTGTGTTGTTATCAATGAATTTGTCTTCCAACGTTTTCACAATAAAAAGACTTTCTCGAAGTGAATACTGCATGTTTCTGTTACAACTTCAAATTAAAGACTGTCAACAATGCTCGTAATTGCCATCGAAATCAACAAAATAGTCAACAAATGGCAGTGGTACTGATTCTCCCAGAACTGCTTAGATCATTAAAACAAATTTCACATTTCTGCGAGTTTTTAGTGGCCCATTAAAAGTAGTTCAGGTTTAAATGGATCGCACTGTAGTGGCATAATTAAAAAATAATCTGATGTGTTACACTCACATGACTTTCTCTACTCTTGTACAAACTATTTTTACAAACGCTTATTCTCCATCTACTTCATGTTAATCGAGATAAACATTTGCAGACTCTATCTTATTGCTAATTTTCTTGTAGATGTAAGGGGAATATATATTTACAAGGGCAATATAGAAATACAGTAGCCTTTAAGCACATGCATATCTCTTAATAGCTGGTTGCTAGGTGCAGCACCATTCCCTTTGCCACAGATTAATACTCTTTGCATATCCAAGACAAAAAAATGAATAACGAATTCCCATTTGAGAAAATAAGTATTGAACAAATTAAGGGAATAACAAGCAATATCTCGAAAATGGTTCACTCAACAACAAAAAATGTATATGACATAAATTGTGTATTTTAGCGCGATCTACATCTTTTGTGTAGTAAAATTTTGTCTATCTCTTATGGTTTACCAGTTTACCAAAAGTCGTTCACAATGAACAATACTTTTGGAGACATTCCCAGAAAATTCAAGATATACATTTTATTTGTCATGTAAATATATTAAACATATGATATTTTAATCAAAATCGTTAAAGCCATTTTTGAGAAAATTAAAATTTTCGAAAAATCTTCCATATAAAGGGTAATCTGGGCTGGGGGGATTTTCTTGAAAACCTTCGTGTCGCATCCTTGGAAGATACTGAACCTAAATACTGTCACGTTATACCGGTAAGGAGCTGGGTCTTTGATTTATTATTACACACCAATTGGTGTGTAATAATAAATCTAAGACCCAGCTCCTTACCGGTATAACGTGACAATACGAAGTTTGGTGTTTATCCGACTGTTCGTTTCTAAGTTATGCTGTTCACAGACAGACAGACAGACAGACACACACACACACACACACGGACATGTTTCCAAAAATGCTTTTTATGGATTCAGGGGGTCTCAAAACATGTATTTCCGGTGAAATCTCGGTATCGAATTTTAGGGTGGAATACAATACTTCCCCTACTTACTATACGTAGTAGAGAAAGTAATAACAAATTCCCATTTGAGAAAAACTATAAGTATTGGAAATTTTAAACGAATAAAAAGGAGTATCTCGGAAATGACGAGTACACTAGTTCTCTCCAGTTTTCTGACCAGCAATAAAATTATTGCCTTTGTTGGAACATCGCGCACATTGAATTCTCTTCGAAATTCCCTTTGTGTTGTTATCAATGAATTTGTCTTCCAACGTTTTCACAATAAAAACACGCTCGAAGTGAATACTGCATTTTTCTGTTACAACTGCAAATTAAAGACTGTCAATAATGCTCATAATTGCCATCGAAATCAACAAAATAGTCAACAAATGGCAGTGGTACTGATTCTCCCAGAACCGCTTAGATCATTAAAACAAATTTCACATTTCTGCGAGTTTTTAGGGGGAAATTATGGCCCATTAAAAGTAGTTCAGGTTTAAATGGATCGCACTGTAGTGGCATAATTAAAAAGAATATCTCTACAGTTTGATATTGGTTCTATTAAAAAGTTTAATTATAAAATATTATTCTTTTCAAAAAATCATTACATCCTGTGTAGCAATTTTTCAGTACAGTAAAAACATAGTAAAAATTTACTATCTGTGAAATTAATTTTAAAATGTGTATGCTATTTGGTCTTCACATTATACATTAAGCCTTGATTGCTTGATTAATATTTCAAATGAATTGACCTCTAACGGTTGATTTTTTAAATTTCGCAGATGCGTACCTAAGTCCGAATTTGCCAGCTGATTCATAAAATGTAATAGTAAACGACCAAGGCGATCTTAGTTATTTGTGTAATATTGTGACCGCATGCGCGAAGTTGACTACGGGCCGGTGGTACTAACTGATCCCGACACGCCTACCTGGCCGGCTGGTTGCGACTAATGACCGGTCCTTTCGGATTAATAGTCGCGTGACGAGCTCATGTACCACTTCCCCGCAGTTTAGGTAAATGCTGTTCCAGAAGATTCCTTTGGGCCGGTTCCAGTAACCTCCATTTCTAGAATGTGCCTCTGTGTATGCAGGTCCTATATAAGGGGCTGCTCTTGCCCGTACTGGGGAGTTCAGGGTTAAGAAGTTGCGAAATGAAGTGAGCAGTGAAAGTCGACAGCGCCACTGCAGTTTAGTTGAGAGTTGTGACTCGGCAGTTCAGTTGTGTTTTGATTCGACGGACCAGTTGTATTGTGTTCCCAGTGTGTACCAAAAGTGATTCATGTATAACGTTTGTGCTACGCTGAGTGCCTAAGTGGTAAATAAAGTGTTTTGCAGTACCTGGTTCCTCATTAGTTACAGTATGAAGCACTTCCAAGAAGAATGAGAATAGTAAACGTTGGCAGTAATAAACATACTTTATATTATGACTTGTCCGGTAATATACACCAAGTGTGCATTAGCCATGTTTAAGAACACGTTCCCGTAAACAGTATAGAGTTTCCAGACAGAAATATGGTGCTCATTTTCCGGCTCAAAACGTACAATTTCTGCTTATTCCCCGAAACAGATCCGAATAGCTTTATTCTCTGAAATATGGCATAAGCACAGGCAAGGAATCTCTTGATTTGCTCTTCAAAATTCAGAATGTTTACTTTCTTTAAGGTTGCTGATTTGCTTAAACGTGGATTACATTTTTCACACCTATAATCATACGAGGTGCGTTACGCTCTTGAAGCGTGTTAAGTACCTGCTACGATACGCGTTGGATCTCCTCCAACGTGCCAAAACGGCGACCCTTCAGCTTCAATTTCATCTTGGGAAGCAAAAGAAGTCGCAGGCGGCCAAATCTGGTGAATACGGGGGACGAGGAAGGACGACCATGTTGTTTGAGCACAAAGCTGGCGTGTTAATGTGAGCTGGTGCGTTGTCTTGGAGCATCCAATTTTTCTATGTCCATAGTTGTGGTCGTTTCCGACGAATGTCCTCCCTGAGACGTCTCAAAACGTCACAGTAAAAAACAGCAGCCGCTGTTCAACCCGCAGGAAGAAATTCACGGTACACAATCCCGTGAATTTTGAAAAGAAAATTATCATGCCCGGTTTCTCGTCCTCCAGCGAAGGTCTGCCATTTGTGAAACGTGAATGCCACTCAAAACATCTCTTCCGACTCATTACTTCATTCCTGTAAGCTTGTTTCAACATTCCATGGGTTTCTGTTACCTATTTCCGAGTTTCACAATAGAATTTGATGTTTGCTCTTTGTTCCAGTTTCGAGTCCACCTGATTTCGCCAAGATGCTAGTACAACCTGTGTAACAAGGTGTCAATGACACTATCGCTTTGAAACTGTGTGTAGCTTGTCTTCAAGGTTATTACTCGTCTGTACTGCGCGCGCATGTCAATCATGTGATCCTTTGATCACAGCAGGCACAGTCCCAGAATTTAATGATCCTGCCTCGTAGAATTTCTTTGGCAAGTTCGTCCTGCTCGAACAGCAAAAATAAAAAAAAACTCTTTTATGGAGGCATTCAAGAAATAGGATAAAGCATTTTTAAAAATGTTGGTCGCTCTTTAAATTTAGTTTGGTCAAAATCTGATGTGTTACATTCAGACTTTATCTACACACAATCGCTTATCTCTCTTCAACATTCTTACAAAATCTTATTTTTCTCGCTACATCATGTTAATCGAGACAAACGTATGCAGAAATGGTTTCATCTCTTGTTTCCTGTAGGCATGTATACGGGAGAAAGAGAAGCCTAAAACGATAACCAAATCTTTAAAAAGCGTTGCTTTATCCTAGCTTTGAAATTTCGCTGTTTGCATGGCACCGCGAGAAACAAAACAATGCTGAGCGCGCTTTAAAAGATATCTAGATAAATTCATGCAAAATATAACAAATAAATGATTTCGCAAACAGTTAATGTTACAAATTGTTTCACACAAATGTACTGTGTTTTAACCATATCTATACTTTTGTGTAATAAGCTTACCTATCCCTTGTAGTTTACCAGTTATACAAAAGTGTATAACAATTATTTAGAACGAAGACTTCACTGGTTATTCGTGGTAAATGCTAGATGAGCATTTTTAGTTGTGCAGATATGTTAAACATATATTACTTTAATCAAGATCGTTAGATTTATTTCTGAGAAAGTAAAAAAGTAACATTTTCTATATTAAGGATAGGTCCACACAGGTTAACGCACGGACTCTTAACGGAGGGTCTGTGGTTCAAATGAGGGCCGTCCTACCTGAGCGAGGTTTGATCTAGGTTTCCCTCAGCCCATATAATTGACAGATGCTAGGGAGGTACCCTAAACTTAGGCCTGGAACGCTTTCTTCCAAGGTTTCCTTTCCCAATTATCATCTCATGTATCCACCGCCTGTGGTGCCATATGCAGCAAGAACGGTCCATAAAGCACTACTAAACAATAAAGGGTAGTTTGGATTGGAGGAAGTCTCTTGAAAATCTTCGTTTCTAACTTTCCAAGATTCATTTTCTTTCTTTAACTGACTACCTTCCTCTTCGTAGGACTTACACCCCCAAGGACTTACAAGCCAAGCCTTGCGTCAGTAGTCTGTCGAGGGGAGAAGGAAATGGAATGTGATGAAAGGGATGATAGGAAAATTCTGGGGATCAAATTATCCAGCCCAGCAACTGAGGAAAACCGCGAAAAAACCTTCGGTCGGATTGGTCGGTCCCGGGGGTTTGAACCCAGGACATCCGAATTATGAGTTCTGTTATTCACAGACAGACATACACGTTGCATGCTTTTGGATGGAACAATACTCTCTCTACCTACTTAAGGTGGATGGTGCAGAAGGTAGAACTGCAAAAGATTCCAAAGAACTTGAACAGGTCATAGCTGCAGAGTTTCAATGTAAATTCAGTTAGCGCTTTTAAAATTACATCAAACTGTTTGCACACTATTGCCGTAGCTTCCAGTCTGATTACAATTGTTTTCTTGGATAATTTGGTTTTTTTTATTCTATTTTATTTTACGTCGCTTTAACTCCTTGGTCATATCGCGACGGATTGGTTGGTGGATATCTCTTAGAACGATATATGATGGACAGTTAGCCTTCTAGGTCTCATCCCTGTAACCCCTGCTTCATGCTGTGCAGATGGCATTAGGGTGCCGTCCAGTCTAACCGCCGCCCTCACACAGAAAGGTGGACAGTTAGCCTTCAAGGTCTCATTCCTTTAACCCCTGCTTCATGCTGTGCAGATGGCATTAGGGTGCCGTCCAGTCTAACCGCCGCCTTCACACAGAAAGGTGGACAGTTAGCCTTCAAGGTCTCATTCCTGTAACCCCTGCTTCATTCTGTGCAGATGGCATTAGGGTGCCGTCCAGTCTAACCGTCGCTCTTACATAGAAAGGCGGACAGTTAGACTTCAAGGTCTCATTCCTGTAACCCCTGCTTCATGCTGTGCAGGTGGCATTAGGGTGCCGTCCAGTCTAACCGTCGCCCTTACATAGAAAGGCGGACAGTTAGGCTTCAAGGTCTCATTCCTGTAACCCCTGCTTCATGCTGTGCAGGTGGCATTAGGGTGCCGTCCAGTCTAACCGTCGCCCTTACATAGAAAGGCGGACAGTTAGGCTTCAAGGTCTCATTCCTGTAACCCCTGCTTCATGCTGTGCAGATGGCATTAGGGTGCCGTCCAGTCTAACCGTCGCTCTTACATAGAAAGGCGGACAGTTAGACTTCAAGGTCTCATTCCTGTAACCCCTGCTTCATGCTGTGCAGGTGGCATTAGGGTGACGTCCAGTCTAACCGTCGCCCTTACATAGAAAGGCGGACAGTTAGGCTTCAAGGTCTCATTCCTGTAACCCCTGCTTCATGCCATGCAGATGGCGTTAGGTTGCCGTCCAGTCTAACTGCTTACATTGTCTGTAGATACCACTTATTTTTCATTTTACTATTGTTTTAGACTTAAGATGGAACTTTGTGTCGTGGTATTAAATATCCAATCCGGTATTTACCTTGGCTACTGAGGAAAACCACGAAAACACCTCAGAAGATTGGTCGGTACACGGGATTTGAACCCGGGACCTCCCACAGACTTTACCGCCTGAGCCATCCCGCTCGGTAATTTGTTATTATTTCTGGTAGATTTGGAAACAAATTCAATATAATAGCCTGTAACAGATCGTGTTCAGATTACAATGCGACCGATACAGGGTTAAAATTATCCTGAATGAGTTATTGGTGCATCCGTATTGGAAAAGAAGCAAATCGGCTCAGTTCAGACAACCTTACTGTTACGAATTGGAAAGCTCTAATATCAGGGTCAAAGATTTCAGCTCTGGTTCATTGATAGCACTCCTCATGTAAGCATTTCCCTTTGCAATTGACAAATTGAATATGTTTTTGTAGGTAAATTGAATGTCATAAAGCAATGCATTTTGTTGGTAGAATATACATCCCCTAGGAATGGCTCTAAGAGACACGTTATAAACTGTACCGAAAAGGGAAGTACTTGAGTACTTGGAAGTGAATTCGTTTGAAAGTGCATTTCCGCGTCGCTAATTACCCTAGTGGTAGTCTGCTGTTACGTAATTGCTCCGTTTAACGTTGCAACCCTTTTAAGCATTTATGTGCGAGAATCATCAGCATTCCGGAAAAGCAAGGAGCATGTGCTTAGACCGTCATGTTGAATCAAGCCTGTGCAACACGGAAGCAAGCTTTGAAATCTTTTGGAAGGTTAGAATCTCAATTACATTTTTATTAACTTTTATTGTCCACCCTTTAGTCTTCCATTTAAACATGAGTGCAGCTCAGAGAGCCAGTGCAGTTCACAACGTCCAATATCGCTAACATGAGGAAGATCTACATAGTTCACACTTAAACATTTTATTTGATTGCACACCTTGAGCTTTGAAAATAAGTATCCAATTGAAGTGTTGTAACTTGTGATGTCATATTTAATTTGTTATTTGTTGAGCCCCACGTTTGGGAGCCAATTTGGGACGGTATTACTTATGATGTTTGTGTATTTGTGTTTACTCCACGTGGTGAAGCCATTTTGTGACGTGATTCTTTGTTAGGTTTGTTAGCTCCATCTGGTGTTAGCAATTTGCGGCAGTATTAGTGTTTGTTTGGAAGAATGCTAATGTTATTTTTATTTAATTTTTGTTCACTGTCCTCCGGCTAGCTATGATCTTTTTGGTCGAGCACTTCTCTTTATACAGGTTGTGTAAACGGAAAGGAGTCTTTTATCCAAAGATAACACTGATGAAAGAATTTGTTTTACACTTTTATTTTCGAACACATTCACTATCACATTTACACTTTGATCTTGACACTCGCCAAACTGAAACTGTTATAATAACTTCATTACTGATCACTTTTAATTCGCGTACTTCAACCTTTTGTATAATTAACTTTACAACACTTTAGATTTTTCATAACTCTGCTACGCGTAACTTGCGAATCGATAGTCAACGTGTACTTTACAAATATTTCTGCTGGACTGAAGGCGACGTGTAACGTACACATGTTTTCCACGAACTGAAGGACTGATGGCGACGTGTAGCATACAAATATTTTCGGTGAACTGACCTGAAGACGACGTGTAATGTACAAAGATTTTTGATGAACTGGCGGACTGAAGGCGACGTTTAGCATACAAATATTTTCGGTGAACTGACGGGGTCTACCTCTAATCTAGCCCTTTTTATACTCCTACACCCCGATATGCCTAAAGATTATAACTGAGCTGCTATTGGCTAATAAAACGCGCCAACATTAGCGTCTATTTTTATATCCAATGAAAATTATGAATACATATGCTCTAGGGAAAATGTTCCAGCAAATTCTAAAGAAAAAACGCGCCAACATTACGTAACTTACTCCTCTCTAATAATGATAAACAGCTCACCCCCTCGCTGCATTATTGCACGCTATTATTGACAGTTTCAGTAAGGCAGTATAAACCCACTTCTCAACAATAATTACAATCAACAAACATCTCAAATCAGTGTCACACAAAAATGCATATTCATACTATAATCATTCTTTACATTTAAATAATTTATGATACGAATTACTGCATCACAATGAAAGATTGCAGGTAGAATGTTACAAGTGCAGAAACCTTGTATTCAGTTTGCGGGTCAGAATGTTCAATTTCTGCTCAGGAAGTGTTTATACAGGATGGTCCACATAAAGTTTTACCTATTAAATGAATAGAAAATACAAACGGCAAGAATTGCAATCTTATTGGAGCAAGGGGCCCTCCAAATTGTGATATGGAAAATATTTCCATGGGGTCACATTTGGGGCACAGGAGGTCCAACGTCAAATTTTAAATGCAACCAGGATACCTTTTAATTTCTCTACTACGTATAGTAAGTAGGGGAAGTATTGTATTCCACCCAAAAATTCGATACCGATATTTCACCGGAAATATATGTTTTGAGACCCCCTGAATAAAAAAAAACATTTTTGGAAACATGTCCGTGTGTCTGTCTGTCTGTCTGTGAACAGCATTACTCAGAAACGAACAGCCGGATAAACACCAAACTTGGTATTAGGTTCAGTATCTTCCAGAGATGCGACACGAAGCTTTTCAACAAAATCCCTCCACCCCAGATTACCTTTACATGGAACATTTTTCGAAAATTTTAATTTTCTCAAAAATGCCTCTAACGACTTTGATTAAAGTATCACATGTTTAAGATATTTTCATGACAAATTAAATGTATATCTTGAATTTTCTGGGAATGTCTCCAAAAGTATTCTTCATTGTGAACGACTTTTGCATAACTGGTAAACCATAAGAGATAGACAAAATTTTACAACACAAAAAATGTAGATCTCGTTAAAATACACAATTTAAGTCGTATACATT
This sequence comes from Deroplatys truncata, assembly GCA_030765065.1. NCBI lineage: Eukaryota > Metazoa > Arthropoda > Insecta > Mantodea > Mantidae > Deroplatys > Deroplatys truncata. Next base: position 140,522,488 of record CM060986.1, read on the forward strand.
TTTTGTTGTTGAGTGAACCATTTTCGAGATATTGCTTGTTATTCCCTTAAACTTTCCAATACTTATACTTTTTCTCAAATGGGAATTCGTTATTCATTTTTTTATGTCCTGGACATACAAAGAGAATGGAATGAGCCACATAGCAACCAGCGCTTAAAATATTTGACTATCGCTTAAAGCCTACCAATTCCCCTTGCACCTACAAGAAAATTAGCAATAAGATTAACATCTCGATTAACATGAAGCATATGGAGAATAAGCGTTTGTAAAAATAGTTTGTACAAGAGTAGAGAAAGTCAAGTGAGTGTAATACATCAGATTTTTTATATTCTGGTTACCCTCAATAAACTAAAGAATACCTTTTTTGGAAAGCTGGAATCAGACGATTGAAAAATTCAATGCCATAGCCGGGATTTGAGCCACCGATCTCTCGGTCTCCGTCCGGTTGCTCTAACCACTGAGCTACCATGGCAACATGCCGGTACAACATTAAATTCCCCATGTTTTCCGGTAAACCACAAGGAGATCTCAAATTGTATTGAGACGACATACCCCAATGGCGACTTACAATGCTGTAAGTATTTTAACTCCCGGGTTTCATAGTTTCAACAATTACTAGATCAATTAATGGAATTAATTGTTCTTCCACACGAGCAGTGTGTTGGACAGGGTTGGAAAGGTAGAATCAGACGACAGAATAATTCAATGTCATAGCCGGGATTTGAACCACGGATCTCCCGGTCTCCGTCCTGTTGCTCTAACCACTGAGCTATCTGATTCCACCTTTCCAACCTCGTCTAACACACGGCTTGTGTGGAAGAACAATTAATTCAATCAATACGTTTTTCTTTCTAAAATGAATTTTTGAGCCGTTATAGGGTGTTTTCATTGAAGAGCACAGTAGTAGAAAAGAGTGCTAAACGAATAAGTAAGTCAATAAATACCTTGGTGATTACTTTAAATTACTTTATTAAATGCTCAAAGTAACCTCCATTAACATGTAAACAGTAGGTGATTCTTTTGGAAAGGTTTTTCTCTGTTAACAACATACAGGGGCTATATAATGAGTATGGAATTTCTGAATTTTTAAAAGCCACAGTAAATAATCAACATGAACTACATACAGTATTGTATTTTGAGAGTTCAGGTGGCATTGAAACCACAATACCCATGTCCATTCATTTGATACTTTATTTCCTCCCGACTTCATGAGGAAGTCAATGAAAACATCTTATAACACTTCAATTACGAAAAATGTTCCATGTAAGACTTTAGAATGGGAATTTTTTTGAAAGTCTTCTTGTTTCATCCTTGGAAAACGCTGAACTTTTTAACAAACTTTTAATTTGTTAGTTATGCTGTTCGGATACAGACAAGAGACGCATACATACAGACCTTTTTTTTAAAAATGTTTGTTCTTTATTCGGGAGTCTCAAAACGTGAAATTTCCGACGAAATCTCTCTACCAAATTTTTTGGGTGGAATGCAATACTTCCTCTTAGGCAAATAGTAGAGAAAGTAAGAATGCTAGCGGCCTAACCACAGGCAAATAATCTCTTGAATTGGAAAGCTAGAATCAGACGACTGAAAAATTCAATACCATAGCCGAGATTTGAACCACGGATCTCCCGGTCTCCGTCCGGTTGCTTTAACCACTGAGCTACCATGGCAACATGCCGACACGACATTAAATTCTCCAACTGATTCGCATTTTTCCGGTAAACCACAAGGAGATCTCGGCTATTGCATTGAATTTTTCAGTCGTCTGATTCTACCTTTCCAACCCTGTCCAACACACGGCTTGTGTGAAAGAACAATTAATTCCATTAATTGACCTAATAGTGGTTGCAACTATAAAGCCCGGGACTTGAAGTACTTACAATGAATGTAAGTCGCCATTGGGGTATGACATCTCAATACAATTTGAGATCTCCTTGTGGTTTACCGGGAAAAATGCGAATCAGTTGGAGAATTTAATGTCGTGTCGGCATGTTGCCATGGTAGCATAGTGGTTAGAGCAACCGGACGGAGACCGGGAGATCCGTGGTTCAAATCTCGGCTATGGCATTGAATTTTTCAGTCGTCTGATTCTACCTTTCCAACCCTGTCCAACACACGGCTTGTGTGAAAGGACAATTAATTCCAATCTCTTTAATTATTATTCAAATTCAGAAGAATTTTCTCTTCCCCTGAGGGTTGTTGATTTACTGAAACGTGAACTACAGTTTTCACACCTATGGCCATAGAATTTATTTTGTAGGTTCGTCATCCTGAGCAGCAATCATCGGAAAAGCTTTTCAGGATGTATTCCAACAATGGGGAAACTTTAGCGTCGTGGAAGCACGTGCAGTAGAACCAACATGCCGTCGGCATTCTTGCATTGCTTTCACTGGATGAGGTCCACCATATTCCTTCCCCTGACAGCTGCCTAGCAACCAACGAAATTTCGCGAAAAGGACATTCGGGACACTTTTCGTTTTGTAACTGTCCAAGCCTTTGAGCGCGTGCAAGTTCATTAGAGAGTATTGTGTTGTGTTCCACAAAGCTGTTGCCATACGTTTGAACTCTGCTTCCACGTGTTCCTGCATCCATGCAAATAACGTCAGCTGTGGGGTAATTGAAAGCTGGTTGCTTGCTTGAAAGGTTTGCGGAGAAAATTGTATGGTATTATCTTGCCGTAATTTACAGCGTCCGTTTTGTATTCTTACGCTTCCCCGATTTCTTTCTGCGTCTTTCTTTTCTGTAAATTCAGGAACATCAACAGAATTAAATTGCTTCATAAGTCGAACGTTTTACCTTGAACATCTCCCAAAAGAGTCTGATATTGATATTCTCCTTTCATATGAGGATAGGAGAGGCAGACTCTTATGTAGATACACAGATTTCAAAGAATAGTGTAATAGTTACGTAACTGTATAGGAAAGTGATGTTTTTTTTTTCAGGACGAGCCGGAATATTCAAACGAGCCCTGGGGAAAAAAATCTGATGTGTTATACTCACATGACTTTCTCTACTCTTGTAAAACTATTTTTACAAACGCTTATTCTCCATGTGCTTCATGTTAATCGAGATATTGCTAATTTTCTTGTAGATGCAAGGGGAATTGGTAGGCTTTAAGCGATAGTCAAATATTTTAAGTGCTGGTTGCTATGTGGAGTATTCCATTCTCTTTGCATTACCAGGACAATAAAAAAATGAATAACGAATTTGAGAAAAAGTACAAGTATTGGAAAATTTAAGGGAATAACAAGCAATATCTCGAAAATGGTTCACTCAACAGAAAAAATGTATGACATAAATTGTGTATTTTAACGTGATCTACACTTTTTGTGTAGTGAAAGTTTGTCTATCTCTTATGGTTTATCAGTTATGCAAAAGTCGTTCACAATGAAGAATACTTTTGGAGACATTCCCAGAAAATTCGAGATATACATTTCATTTGTCATGAAAATGTTTAAACATATGGTATTTTAATCAAAATCGTTAGAGCCATTTTTGAGAAAATTAAAATTTTCGAAAAATGTTCCATGTAAAGGGCGGATTTTCTTGAAAACCTTCGTGTCGCATCTCTGGAAGGTACTGAACCTAAATACCAAGTTTGGTGTTTATCCGACTGTTCGTTTCTGAATTATGCTGTTCACAGACACACACACGGACATGTTTCCAAAAATGCTTTTTTTGGATTCAGGGGGTCTCAAAACATGTATTTCCGGTGAAATCTCGATATCGAATTTTTGGGTGGAATACAATACTTCCCCTACTTACTATACGTAGTAGAGAGAGAGAGAGTAAAAATCACTTTCCTGCAGTTACTACAATATTTTGTTTCATACTATGTCAAAATAGTTTATATATTGGTTAAGTATTATACTGCATATTATGTCGGACATGGACGCAGTCATATGTTTCATATGCTCATTGCAGGGCCAATGTTGGTGTTGGAGTACGGAAAGTAACTAAACGGAAAAATTCAGTTTGACGCACTGGTTTGGAGATGGAAAAACAAAATTCCGGATAGTATGAAACAAAACGGATTCACTCTCTTATCAGAGTTTTTAATGGAGCAACTGCAAAATTAAGCAGTAGAGGTATAATATGAATGCTTCAATAAAAATCTGATGTAATACATTCACGTGACTTTCTCTACCCTCTATCATTTATTGGTGGGTGCGCAAATTATCCGTGCTCAAGCTTATTTTTCTATCTGCTACATTTTAATTCAAATAAACCTTTGCAGAAATAGCTACATTGCACATTTTGTTATAGATACACAGGGAGCAGCGATAGTCAAATATTTAAGAGCTGGATGCTATATGCTAGGTTTAAAATTCCATCCTGTTTCCATGCAACCGCGAGAAACAACTGAATTTTGAAAGGACTGTAAGAGAACAACCAAGAAATGAACAATTCGAACCTTTAATAAAGGATATCTCAGATACGGCTTATGCCACGAAAAACTGTGTATTTTAAATATATCTACATTTTTTGTGTACTACGTTTTCGTTCTATCGCCTAACGTTTAATAGTTAGACAAGATTATACAAAATTCCCTCCGAATGAAGAGGACGTCATAGGCTATTCCCCGAAAATTCAAGTTATACATTTTGTTTGTCATGTAAATATCTTTAACATGTGGTATTTTAATCAATATCGTTTGAGCCATTTTTTAGAAAATCAAAAATTTCGAAAAATGTTTGATGTAAAGACTATTTGGGGTGTGGAGATTCTGCGGTGTGGTGTCGCATCTTGGAAGACATTGAACCTAAATACCAAGTTTGGTATTTATGCGAATTTTCGTTTTTGAGTTATGCTGTTCACAGACACACACACGCACGCCTACGCACACAGATCACAGATATAACACGGACTTTTTTCTAAGAGAAAGTAAAAAGGAATGGGTGACATTTGGAAGTTATGCAGCTTATGATTTTTGCCGGATCTTTTATAGGTATTAACTCTACAATATTTTGACCAGATGGGTTAAACAGCCTTGTACCGACAGGGCTGTCCGAACTCGTTAAAACATGGACTCGTGAACGGGAGGTCTGCGGTTTTAAATCCCGCCAGGACTGTCCTTCCTGGTTTTTCTCAGTCCTCATAACTGACAAATGCCGGGGAGGTAGCTTAAACTTAGGCTTGGAACGTTTCCTTCCCAATTATCATTTCATTTCATGCAATCATCAAACCCTGATCACTCGATCGTAGAAGTAGACTATGGTAATTTTTAAATATCCTTTGAGCACTTTCTCATGTTTCTTCAGTTTAAAGAATCTGCGAAATCTTAAGAGACAGACTATGCTATATAAAAAAGTGTTACGTTCGCATGACTTTTCTACCCACTCTTCTATAAAATATTCCAACAAATGTTTATTCGTCTGTCTGCTTCATGTTAACTGAGATAAGCATTACACACACACATACAGGCGTACGTTCACACATATATACACACACATACATACAAACAAACATACGTACACATACGAACCTTTTGCTAATTTTTATTTTTGCATCCAGGGGTCTCAAAATATGAAATATGGAGATACGATTTTTGGGTGAAATGCAATACTTCCTCTGTCTAGGTACGTAGTAGAGAAAGGAAAAAGTAGTACATCTCTTCATCACGTACATTCCTCGCCACAGTTTTTTGCCTGATGAACTGTCTGCGAAATATTTGTTGTTATTTGTTTTAATTTATTATAGGTTCTGTTAAGTACCTGTTTTTGGTTTCTCATAAATTCATGCATTCTCAAGGATGTTGTTATCGCCTGTTTTTAAATAATTGAATCAGACCACTAAAATTATATTGGCATAACACTGCCTAAGTTAAACTATCTACCGAATGTTTGTTACGATTAGTAGAAGCTGGATAGAAACATTAGATTGTACATGAATATTTCATAGAATAACTATGAAAATAAGTGCTACAGGATGTAGCAAATCAAATTTTTCAGCTCAGAAGTTTAAATTTTTCCTGTAATGTGTGTTTGGTAAAGGCATAAAAATAATAGAGGACAAATGTTTTGTTTAACGATGCATACAAATATGAGCTTGCCCGGATTGCGTGTCGGAAAATAATTAAAATGACATGAAATGTTCCTTCTCTTTCGAGGTTATGAAGTCCCGCCAGATATATATCAGCTATCGATAGGGGAGATTGCTGATTTGCCATTTCATGTATTAAAATTTAAATATTGTAACATTAACAAGCTCAACAGCCATTTCTGTAATTCATGATTCTGATAAATCGGTGTGGCAACACAGTAGTACATTTTTCTCTATCTGTGTTAGCCTGCCATTGTACTACATTGAATATTGTGTTAGGGTCCTGTAACAGAATCGTTAATCAATTTGTTCCGTTTCCCATCCCCTTTGCAGCTTAAATCACAGGAAACTGTGGGGAGTGTAAAAATTAAAGCAAAATATAAAATCGCATCTGTAGAGTAGCGGATTCCAAAGGCATATTTTCCTCTTTCATGTGAATGGATACCGTGTGCGACAGAATTTGCATTTATGACGAAGGGACGGTTCTCGGAAACAAAAAAGCAAGTGTTGTTCACAAATGTTCGAATGCAGAGCTCTTGTTACGTTAGGATGAGAGAGATAAAAATGTTATTCTCTGACTAATGTGCCGAGGTAGACCAGAAACTACAATGCGGGAGGTATCGAGGGGAAGAAAATGAATGCTTGAACACCGAGTTCCATCTGCTGAGAAACATTTGTATTTATTGGTAAGTGACAAAACAATGAAGCATCAGCTTCATAAAAGCGGTAGGACGGACGTTGTTTCAGCAAAAAGGGAAATGGCAGCGCAAATGCGTGGAGGAGAATATTACTTTGAGTGAGTTTAATTCCTATCTTTTCGACTAATGCATTTTGACGGTGTCGTTCCTATACAGGGTGTTACAGACTTTTAGAAATGGCACAGAACAACAAAAACATATATTTAAAACTAAAAGCAACGATTGGGAAATACCTTGCTGATAAACATTTGGTCGAAACCATGTACCATAATCGCGTTGTCTTTGTTTTGGAAATTATCATATTGTTCCTTTTACAAATGGTGCTAAGTAGATGCACAACCATTTGTAAACTATTCTCATTGTCAAGAATAAGGATTACGTCATCCGCAAATGCCAAGTTTCCTTTTGCCCTATTTTAATTCCCTTATGCACTTAAGTTCTCTATTCTTGAATAATGTTGCTCCGATAAATATTAGATAGCATGGTGATAGACTACATCCTTGTTTTAAGCCTTGATTTGTTATTTGCTTTATTAATCTTCCGTCATTTTCAATTACTATTCTTGTTTTTTATATAAACTCTATATGACTTTCTGCAAATGTAATGGATATCCTACGTTAACTAGTATCTTCACAGTATTTGTCGATCTACCCTATCGAAAGCTTTTTCAAAGTCGATGAATGTCATATGAGCTTCCAATTGCGTTCTCTCCTTGTTTTTATTATTTGCTTAATAGAAAATACAGTGTGTCCCAAATTGATGTATACACACTTTGAAACCTTTATTTCTCAGCAACGAAATGAGACAGAAATTAATTCTTTTTTGTGTTTTCTTCCCTAAACATCCTTAAATCTGTACATGTTCAAAATGTCCACCTTCTGCCACAGTATACTCCCAACAACAACGTCGAACAAAGCGACTGGTAGTGGAATATCATTGATGGCATGTTCAATCCGATCTCTCATTTCCTCCAATGTTTGTAGTTTTGTGTTCTACATCGTGTTTTTTAAAGTTCCCCGAAGGTAGAAGTCTAGAGGGGTTAAATCGAGAGATCGAGGTGGGAACTCTGCAGCACTTGTTCTTCGTCGTATCCATCTCTTATTGAATGTGCGGTCGAGAAAATTCCTCACAACAACATGGAAGTGAGGTGGAGCCCCGTCTTGTTGGAAATAAGTCTCATCTTCATTCTCAAAGAGATCACTAAGACATGAAATCATGATTTCCAACATTTGAGGTAAGTCTAACCCGTGCCAGTCTCTTCGAAGAAGTAGGGCCCAATTACTCATCTGGAAGACAGACCACACCATACCGTTACTTCTGGAAGATTGACGGCATTTATTTCAACGATGTGTGGGATTTCCTTAGCCAAGTACACACAGTTATGTCGATTAACTGTGCCATTAAGTTTGAATGTGGCTTCATCTGACCAAACAACTGAGTTTTAAAAATCTTCCCTTTCGCCACACTTGTTCAGGAACCACTCAGAAAATTGCAGTCGCCTATTTGGGTCGTTCTCATTTAGTGCGTGAAGAAGTCTCGGAACGTAAGGCTTCAATTTTTTTACCTCGCACAGTTCGATGAACATTGGTTTTCTTGATACGAATCTCACCGGCATTTTGTTTGTTTATAAATACATGAAGAACGATGAACGCGTTGCTATGCTTTTCCAGGGCCTTCTGGATCATACACAACAAAAATTGTATTTCTGTCTCATTTCGTTGCTGAGAAATAACGTTTCGAAGTGTGAATACATCAATTTGGGACACACTGTATATTATCTACACATGCCCGCCCTGATCGGAATCCGTTCTCTTCTTCAACTGCTTCGCTCAATATTTTTACTTTTGGGGCAATAATGCTTCAGTCAGGAAAATACTACTGATACAGAAGACCATCAGTATGATGTACCCCCAGAACTTTTCGTTGACCATTATTTGTTAAGCAGGATATTTTAACGTTAACATTGTTTGTGCTTGACTGCACTTTATTTTGCCAAGAGAAGTGTTCATAAATATACATTATGATCTGAGATTCATGATCATCACACGAGCAATGGGTAGTTCTATTGTTTACATCAATAAATGCAAATATAATAGACTTCTAAATTATTTTGAGACAACTTTTAAGAGGTCAGTGAAGGTTACTTTGCTGTCAAATCCTTTTTATTGTCTTAATGAACTTTACCCTAAGGGCATATTTTTTTGATGTTTTGTATTTGAGTTACTATACACTGTTTTGGAAGATAAACTATCTATAGGCAAGGGAAAGCCTCACTTATTCTGGTTCGTCCTTAAAACGCCGTAGGTGCTGAAGGGAAGGGAGGGAGGATTCGCGGAACATCAGCAGTGACTTGTCCTAGGAATACGTATGTATTGAGTACAAGATCAATTTTATTTTAGGGAAAATATTTTAATTTTAAACTTGGACTGTTTGAGTCACATTCTTTAGTCACACGTGTCATCCAACTAACCAACGTGCACAATGGAAAATACGACAATAATAGTGCAGAATATCGATGCACGTTGTGAATACCATGATCAAAACTAATCCAGGTTCTTCTAGCAATTGCAACTTTCCTCAGAACTATAAACGAAGCATAAAGCTAAAGTTAAGGTATGTAATACGTGTTAGGTAAATGCTGTGGTTTATTGTGGAAGTTAGATAACGGAAGTGAATAAATGACGCTCGAGTAAGACCGTATTGGAAACGGATAATTACACTCCGAAGTAGCACGGTTATCTCACAGGGGAAGTAGTCTGAATTGCAGCGTGTAATGATAGAAGGAAACACTGTGGGAAAAGCAAGAAAGAGATATCCCTTTAGGTGTGCATAGAGCCAAAGCTATTAAAGACATAAAACTAAGGACTTTTTCGATAGAGGTCAAAGCTATTTTCCAGTTAATTTAAATTAATTGTAAAAGAAGCTTTTTGCTCGACCACACTATAATACGCTGATTATATGCGACGTAACTGAACTGCTATGACTTCAACTTATTATGATCTTACTTGGACGCGCGCGCAGTTTCCCTATCGCCCATACCTTTTAACACCTTCAAAGCAGTAGTCCCAAATTCAAAAATGCCACCGGGATCCATTCCCCAGATAAGTACTAAGTGTATTTAAAATAAAATAAATTATGTTCATTATAATTTTAATATTCTAATAAATTGAGTTCATTTCCTTTGCTTCAATGTGTTCTTTTCACATTACCTGCAAAAAAAATCGATAAATATGGCGTGGACTCAACAGTGCTGCCATTTGTTGCACTACTCGTAAACATAATCAAGGTTCTGCAATCCGATCAGCATTTAATTACACATAATTAACAAGGTAAGATCCTTTTGCAAAAACTCATAGTTTTGAAACTGTAGTGTGGTCGACCAAAACTCGTTATCGCTCGTTTCATAAACATACTGGCTCTTAATTCCTACCATTATAGTATTGTTGCATAATATACTGTTTTAGTTCAACATGTGAACCAACTTTAATTTGAAACTAAAACATATAATAGAGTTTAAATCCATCTTCCCAAAATTTGCGTTCTACCTCAAATATCAGTGTAATACGCTTTTGGCAAGTGTATTTTTATATCAGCTGTATAAATGAATTTGTTGTGTATTATTCGATTTTTCAATATATGGCAACCCCAAAAGAGAGACACCTAACATTCCTTCAAGCGTGATTGATCATTATCTCCCATTTAGAGCCATGAGTAAAATACCCAGATCTATAAAAATAAATACTTTTTGCCGTGTTTTATAAAAAAAATGTCTTCAATTTGGCTGATGCCTTTTTACTTTCTCTACTAGTATAGTAAGTAGGGGGAGTATTGTATCCCACCCAAAAATTTGATATCGAGATTTCACCCGAAATACATGTTTTGAGGCTCCCTGAACCCAAAAAAAGCAATTTTTAGAAAAAGATCCGTGTGTGTGTGTGTGTGTGTGTGTGAACAGCATAACTCATAAACGAAAGGTCGGATAAATAACCAAACTTGGTATTTAGGTTCAGTACCTTACAAAGATGCGACACGAAGATTTTCAAGAAAATTAAATTGAGTTTTATTTAACTGCTGTGGTCCTTAGCGTCCCATTCTATACTGGGCGTGAAAGACCGTTAATTTTGCTCAGAGGCATTCTTTATCAGGCTTGAGGTTCTTTTAGATGCCGTAAATCTACGACACGGGACCAACGGCTTTACTTCCCTTCTAAAGGAAGCCATGCTAGGGATTTTTACGGCCGAAAAAATCCATCACCCTCCGCCGGGTTTGAACCCGCGACCTCGGGAACTAGAGGCTAGCATGGTAACCACTACACCACGGAGGACGAAAATCCTCCTAACCCAGACTACCCTTTACATGGAAGAATTTTCTAAATTCTAAAAAATGATAACGATTAAATATATTTACATGAAAAATAAAATTTATATCTTGAATTTTGTGGGATTAGCCTGCGAAGTCCAGTTCATTTCGAAAAAAAAATTGTATAATCTTGTATAACTGATAAACGTTAAGCGATAGACGAAAACGTACTACGCAAACAGTATGGATCTCTTTAAAACACGCAATTTATTTCAAATAAGCTTTTTGTGGCATAAACCATTTCTGGGATATCCGTTATTAAAGACTCGATTTGTTCAATTCTTAGCCTTTTCTTAAGTCCTGTTAACACTCAGTTGTTTCCTGCGATTGGATGGAAACGGTATGGAATTTTAAGGCCAGCGTATAGCGTCCAGTTCTTAAACATTTGCCTATCGGTGTTCCCTGTGTATCTACAGGGCGATTTATGAAGAACTGTTACATTTATTTCTTTAATTGTTTCAGAACGAGTTATGTTAGCGACAACTTACTATACCTGAAATGCAGAGGAATTTTGGGAGATCATTTACCTCTATAGCAAATGTTGAAAATGCTCTCCATCCTGTATAAGGCACCACTCAACACGTTGTTCCATGTTACTGGCCACTCGGAGGACTCTGTTGTCAAAAACTTGAATCTCCTGTGTAATATTGTGCTTCAGATCTTCCAGTGTCTGGGGACGTGTGACATAATCCCTGTCTTTTAAATAGCCTCATAGAAAGAAGTCCGGCGATGTTAAATCTGGAGATCTCCGTGGCCACAGATTCTTGGAAATTATCCAGTCGTCAAAGAAATTTGCAATTAGTGCCATGGATTCATTTGATGTATGGCATGTAGCGCCGTCCTGCTGAAAATATCCTTGACTCAGCTCTACATCGTTTAGTTGCTCAGGAACCTCCATGAAAAACCGTGGGAAGCCTAGATGAACGAGTTTTTCCTTTTTCACTCACCAGAGATCCAGTTGATTCCAATTTGTTTACCAGTCCCAGTGTTGTGTTTTTTTTGGGGAGGATTACGAGCACCAAATTCTCTCTGGTATGCCCTTTGAGTAGCTGTAATTGAATTCTTAATTCAGTATTGCTTTACAAGGAAGAATCGTTCATTTAATGTGTACTCCATTTTCACGTTGACTAGGACAAAATCTCAAAAACGGTTACCGGCAATAAAACTAACAATTACAAATAAAACATGAACATCTGTGCATCTAGTGACAGGCAATCGAAACCCCAGAACATTCTACTTAATTTGGAGCTAAAATTGGGGCATTGAGTGAATTTCGAACAGAAAATTAAAGAAAGAAATGTGTTAGTTCTTCATAAATCACCCTGTATAAGAAATGTGTAATGTAGCTATTTCTGCAAAGGTTTATTTGGATTAAGATGTAGTAGACAGAAAAATAAGCTTTAGTAAGAATAGTTTGTATACCCACTAATAAACGATAGAGGGTGGAGAAAGTCATGTGAATGTATCACATCAGAATTTTTTTTACCTAAACTACACTTATGGGATTATGGTATCTGAGAAGTAATGTCGCTTAAGCGTGTAATCATTACCCTTCATTGTTCCATCGCGGTATAAGCACACACCCTGAGAACAATAATTGCTTAACGTATGCATAACGTTCCGGCTCTGAGGGAAACGACCTCTAAAGCTACTGCAGCCCTAAAGGGTAGATATTAATTTTTTATGTTCCCTTGTGCTTGGAATTTTCCTTTTTCTTCAGCTAGCAACTTTTTTCTCCTTGCAAGTCGGCTTTCATTCGGGTGTTTGTTTAAAGTCCTTCTTAACTAGCAGAAAAGGCAAGATTAGCCCGAGGACATTCTGGTGACTTACGACGGCACAAGAGCTCCTCCCAAAGCCCTTTCGTGCCGTCAGTAAAGGTGTATAATAAAGGAAACTGGATATTATTTCTTTTCTACGCAACGTACCTGAGTATAGGCATATTTAGTTTCGTCCGTACTCTTAAAAACTGTATGGATATGGATTAATGAGTACTACAATTGCTTGAGCACTAACTTTTTTACTCTTTAGCATTTCGGTCTAAGCTACTGAAACTATCAAAGACTTATTCAAGGCAAAATGTATGGCTAATCTTTAAAAACTAAAGTTTTACTGTTCTATATTTTTGTTCCTCGGAGGTAAAAAGTAATGTCCACATTTTACGAATTGATATGTTAACAATATATTTTGTATTACTTTCTTCTACCATTTACATATGGTGGATAGATGAAGTATTACCTTGTATTCAATTAGATACAAATTGGAAATACACGTTTTGAGTACCTTTGAACCTAAAAAGTATTATAGAAAAAGGCCAGGGAGAGGGAGAGAGTGTGAGCAGCATAATTCTTAAACTCCAGTCTCTTTGAAGGGTGCAACACGAAATTGCCCCTCCCCAAACTACACTTTACATAGAAAAAACTCAATTTTTTGGATTTTCTCAAAAATGGCACTAGCCATTTTCGTTATATCATATGTTTCTAAATCTTGCATTTTCTGTGAATTCCTCTTCATTATGGTTCCATTTTATATAATTTTGTATAACTAAAAGGGCTAAATACTTAACTTCAGGAAAAATCTAGAGCACATTAAAATATACAATCTTTATCAAATATTTCCATGCATTATTTTTGGCAAATAATATCAAACTGTATGATTAAATTCCTAAATATCAACCCATCCTTCGGAAGACGATTTAAAATTACCGAATTTTTTTTTACCTCCTTGAAAAGCTTCTTATTAAAATTGCTGAATAAAAATGCATAATAATGTATTCCCAGTAGTAACTTCAATGCCAGTTTTCTAAGAATGTCAGTGTATGTATTTATCCAAGGAATACACAAGATTGTTCAAAAATATTTTTTCGTATTTAAAATATTTACATTTGGAAGTGATTTATAACTTTTGAGAGCTGCCAAGGGTGTAACAAGATGGAATAGACCAATGAAGAAATAAGAGAAGATTTAAGGATTAGTTCTATAAGAGAAATTATAGAAAATCATAAATAGAAATGGAAAGACCATCTTAACCGAATGAATACAAGCAGACTACATGTGTTACATTATAAATCAAAAAGGAGAAGATTGATAGGAAGACCTATGCTGAGATGGGAGTGAGACCGTGACAGCCCAACGGCCTAAACCATGAAAGGAAGAAGAAGCAGAAATAGTAGTATAAGTTTATTGAGTAGGGATGCCCCAATAAGACAAGGATCCGTAATATTTCCTGTGGTGCTAAAGGCTTCTATCTGTCATTGCCTTTTTACTCCTGGTATTACGGAGTTCCTTTGATATTCATAATCAATGATTAGATGAAAAGCATCGTTCTCCTACAGTGGAATAAAAGCGCTTTCTATAAAAACGTCAGATAATTACTACGAACAACAATAATTAATTTAAATACGTGCTAAGGCTTTCACGCTGGAGTTAATTGTTAAATTAGTAGAATGTGATATATCTGTAAAATTATCCATACCTGACGTTTCGGACAATTCTTGGTTGCCATCTTCAAAGCTATAAATTGCGATGCTTTGCCGCTTGTTGGCAGTCATTTTTAAGCTACCGGCTTTTTAACCTTCGAAGATGACAACCCAGAAGTTAACCTAAACGTCAGGTGTGGATAATCTTACACACAGAACACGGTCTTGCAGTCCAGAAGCTTTTTATTAATTTATCAATAATGAATTTACTTGCGTGTTTATGTAAAATTGCCTTTAGGCACCAGCCTGATTTGGCAATTTTTTTGGTTGTAAGTCTGAAGTTATATTGTAGTTTCATTCACATATCTTATTGAACTTCCACTGTGAATTTCCAAATTCCTCTCGTTTATTTAATATTATTCTCAGTTTAAGTGTTTTGATAAAACACGATGTGTAGTATTTGAATGGACATGGATTATTATTTTTATTATTATTATTATCATTATTATCATTATTTTTGTTTTTATTAACAACATTAGCAACTGATAGGTTCAAATTAACGTCGCCGTGTGCCGAAATTTTCTCTCTCAAAAGTTCTTTTACATACCAGTTAACCTACTGACTTGAGGATATCGCATTTAAGAACACTTAAGCCCCATCATGCTGGACGGGGTTCGAACCCGCAACCTTGAGCATCTGTAACTAGGGGAACTGTAGAACTCTACGCGGCGGGACGTCTCTGGAAACGTTTGGGAACCCCTGGTCTAAATAAAGAAAATTCTATTGTCGCAAAAATATTAGAAACATAAACTAGCATTGGTTAGGTCGGAGACTACAACGCGCACAATTTCTTGTAGGAATTTCTAAAATGTATCTGTTTCTTCTTTTAGAAAATCTAGCAAAACATGCGTTCACAACAAAAAAGTCGTTTGTATCAACGCATGCTTTTACTTCGTTAGTAAACTTCCCTTCACAGAGGAAGCTTGTTTCTAACCTATCAGTGTAGTAATCGTCAAAATTAGATATTCTAGCCTTCGAAATGAGATTACGGTAAGCCCGCTTCATAACACAAAATGCGTTGTTGGTCCGTTTTGCTTTCGGTTTCGGGTGCAAAACGGATCGTCCAAGGATCACCCATCAATAACCTATTAGGAAATTCATTGAAAAATAAATGTATTAACATCGATCGATCACCTGTGGATTCACCAGCTTCGTATAGTGCAAGCTTTACAATGATGATGTTGGAAAAGCATTTCAAAGAGAATCAAAGAAGTTCCTCTCTCAAAAGTTAATCCCTTTCGATTTGTTTTTGTGGAATTGTACAAAAACAGTATTTATGCATGAAAAGAGCAAGTGGCGAAATTAAGAAAATGTAAGGAGTTCAGTTTTATGTATAATTTTAAAATATGTCACTTATCTGCTATTCAAACTTTTATCGCGTCTTGTATTGAATGTACTATAAAGTCTAAACTTCCAGGTTTCTAGCATTTCTACTATAGTCTATACATTTAGGAATCCCAACATACAATTACGGACTTCGATATACAGAGTGTACCATTTAAGTTGAGACTGTACAATATCTTCAAAAATAAGCGTTATGGAAAGAAATGTCTTTAATAAACGTTGCTTGACATTATGGAGGGAAATAAATGGCATTAGTCGTGTTTTGTTTGGAGGACGTTATGATGGTCATTTTAGGGTCAATTTAATTTTTTAAAATGAGAACCTACCTTTTTTTTTATGCGTTTTCTCACTCCTCATAAAAAGCTAAACAACATTTGTGTAAAAGACTTTTCAATTGTTCTTACACCAACATAAATAACAACGAAAATTCCCAATTACTGTGTACGAAGAGTGCAATGAATGGTTGGGGCCATCTATGGATGGTAATTTGAGGACCAAGTTACGTTTCGTAATATGCAACCAGCCTTTTTTATTTGGTTTGCTTATTCCTCATTACAAAATAAACAGCTTTTTATAAACCATTTTCTAATGAGAAAACAACATACAAAATGTAGGTTCCCATTTAAAAAATAATAAATTGACCCTAAAATGACCATCATAACGTCCTCCAAACAAACCACGACTACTTTCCCCCATAATATCAAGCAACGTTTATGAAATACATTTCTTTCTACAACGCTTAGTTTTGGAGATATTGTACAGTGTCAACTAAAATGGTCCACCCTGTATATAGCGTTATGATCTTTGGGGAGAATATGTTTTAACCCCTGTTGAATGTGTTAAATTTAAAATTAGTCCAAGTATTTTATATGTTTCTTCTTATGTATAAGAATTAAAATTACTTTTGATTTGTCTGTTTTTTTTGTGTTTTTTTTCATTGTATTAATTTTAATGTGTACGGCTACAAAGGTATTTCAGAGCGATTACAAAGACCATTCTGATTATATGTTAAGCATTTGATGCTGACCACCGTACTTAAGACTGCCTCAGTTTTAACCATACCACATACCGTAGAAATCTAACTCTGTATCGCATGTGATACTAAATTCTTTAAATCTTGTCTGGAGAGTAACGGTTAAAGGAGGAAGCAATATCAGTGACATTGTTGTGCAAACTTCGATAGCTATATATTATAAACCTTGGGAAATGTGAGCGGTTTGCTAAGGTACTGATATCTGACCTATACTTCCCCTTAAACCAGCAGCTTTACCCCATTTCTTATGATGCGAATGGGTTGCCTATCCGGACGGCGACTCCTATATATAGCTGCCGGTCTCCATAGCCCATTGGTGTTATGTGACGAAGGGACTCTTGGTTAAGAGAATGGGTGTTTGTGTCTGTATAAATGTGTGTGCATGTATTTTTAAGGGAAAAAAGCAAAAGGACTTGGGAAACAACCAAACAGAAAAAAAAGGATATCCTTCATTGAGAGTACTTCAGCATATTACAAATGTGAATATTCCAAGTTACATAACTGTCATATTATCTATGACCTAGTAGGTGCGTTTTCTCTGCAGAACATATACTATCATCCCATTGTCTGTGTGTCCATCTGTCACACGTAAGAAGCAGTTAACAAGCAGCTACATATACGAACAATAGCTCTGATAGCTAAGATTAGAAGAAAACTATTCGACATATTTCAAATTTTGTTGAAAACTGCTTTAGACTCTTCAAAAAATACCAAAGAAAAGATTGAGGAAGAATGAACGTGTGAAACGGAGAGACAAAATAAGTATGAAGGTGTTTTAAAAAGAGTGGGCGAATCATACAATGATGAAAAGAATCGAAAAGAGCAAAAGAAATTGGTGGAATATTGGACGAAAAGGAACAGCTTGCTAAGAAATGAAATGGAAGGAATAGGGAGGAGGAGAGAGTTCAGAAAAGAGGATACCAGATATTAGACAATATTGAAATAAGTGGTGTATATGCAGGAATAGAGGAAAGTGGAAAAGAGGGAAGACAGAAGGAAGGTGGGCTTAAGATGAAGGAATAGAAGTGTTTGGGATTGATTGAGAGCCTCCAAAAATTCACAAATTTTAGGCAAACCACTACAGGTTTGAAATTGAAATCCTAAACATTTGGGTTTGAAGAACACTTCTATATCGTTTCAAATTTGGCTAATATTGCAAAAAAAATTAAACACAGTTTATTCGGAGAAACTCTAAATTATTTGCAATTTTAGGCTATGCGTAGCACGTATAGAGTTTAAATTTTTAATGTCAGAGTTTGAGGGTCATGTAGCTATAATTTAAAATATGTCAGAAATTAGTACAAAATAAAGAACAGATTATTGGAGAACTTTCTAAAAATCTATGATTTTTACTTTCTGTACTACGTATAGTAAGTAAGGGAAGTATTGTATTCCACCCAAAAATTCGATACCGAGATTTCACCGGAAATACGTGTTTTGAGACCCCCTGAATCCAAAAAAGCATTTTTAGAAACATGTCCGTGTGTGTGTGTATGTGTGTGTGTGTGTGTGTGTGTCTATAGACGGCATAACTCAGAAACGTACAGTCGGATAAACACCAAACTTGGTATTTAGGTTCAGTATCTTCCAGAGATGCGACATGAAGGTTTTTAAGAAAATCCCCCACCCCAGATTACCCTTAACATGGAACATTTTTCGAAAATTTTAATTTTCTCAAAAATGGCTAACGATTTGATTAAAATATCATATGTTTAAGATATTTTCATGACAAATGAAATGTATATCTCGAATTTTCTGGGAATGTCTCCAAAAGTATTCTTCATTGTGAACGAGTTTTGCATAACTGGTAAACCATAAGAGATAGACAAAATTTTACTACACAAAAAATGTAGATCGCGTTAAAATACACAATTTATTCATATACATTTTTTGTTGTTGAGTGAACCGTTTTCTAGATATTGCTTTTTATTCCCTTAAATTTTCCAATACTTATGCGTTTTCTCAAATTCGTTATTCATTTTTTTTATGTCCTGGACATGCAAAGAGAATGGAATGCGCCACATAGCAACCGCGCTTAAAAGATTTGACTATCGCTTATAACCTACCATATTCCCCTTGCATCTACAAGAAAATTAGCAATAAGATTGACATCTCGATATCTCGATTAACATGAAGCATATGGAGAATAAGCGTTTGTAAAAATAGTTTGTACAAGAGTAGAGAAAGTCATGTGAGTGTAACACATCAGATTTTTTGGGGTTGTTTTCCAAAATTCTCATAATAATAACAATAATTAATAAATATTGTCAATAAATTACATCACAACACGAACGCACCTGAAATATAACACTGTGATTACATTTATGATCCGGTTTTATAACCTTGAGATGAGCTTCTTGGGCTCTAAGGTCATAATTTTCCACTACATATGTGTGTGCGAAGTGTGTTCAACGTGAGTGTTCAGATAGGAGCTGCTAGTACTGACATAACGTCTTTAATTTCACGCTAGGTTAAGTACTTATAGTTTAGATGGCGTATCACACTCTCTTAATCTGTTAGCGACACGGGCGCTGGCTGGAATATAAGAAAAACGAAACCCGTAAGACAGGCATCGCGATTTAGAATTACGGGCTACCATAGACGGTTGAAATTAATGTTTTGGGAAAATATGTCTCTAAAGCCTAGTGTCATACGTCGACCCTCTCTCCTCACAATCGTTGGATCTCATAATGTTGTAGAGTGACTGCAGGTCACAGAACTCAAACACGTGCCAGAAGTTAAAGGAGAAATAGGGTTAAGTATAACTTCTAAACCATTGCTTGGTACTGAACATCTACCGTTGGGAGGCTTTGTTATACCTATGCATTGTTAGCGAATTTAGACTTAAGATTCCATGTTGATAGATTCCTCGGTTCTTCGTACTAAATGGCGCAAAACAGATTTGATATGTAACATTCGCAGTGCTTTGTTTACGTACTACCATTGACAGAATGTCTTATATATTGCATGCACCGGCTTTCTCTTGAATGACGCGACAAGCAGCCACCACTCCCTCGGCATTGCTATGCGAATTCGTTCGTGCAGTAGCGGCCCACCGGCCCGCCGTTTCTCCCCTACATAATGCTAATGTTAAGAAACGAGATGAATATCTATATTACGCTTATCTTTGCTTATAAAAGATGTTTGAATAATGTTCCCTCTATATCTGACACCTGTTGAACACATTATTGAACACTATGAATTTGTGCAGCCGAAATGCTGGAAAAAGCACGGCAGATGCTGTCGAGAGTATCAGGATTTGTTGCATAGACTTTATCTTTAAACATTCCCCAAATATGATAATCACTGGGTTTAGATCTGGAGAGCGAACACGTAATGCGAGTCAGCGATTTTCTTCACTTCCTTCTACAATGGAAAGCCACATCTAGAAGCAAGTTACACGATGTCTACATTTCCGAGTCCAAATTTCAACACTATCATTTCAGCCGCAAAGACCAAGTTGTATTAACTCGACTACATATTGGAACCTACTTCTATAACGGACAAATATCTCAACCGTGACCTTTCTCCTGTGTGCGACCTCTGCAGATCCAAATTCACAGTTCATCATCTCGTTACAGTCTGCCGTCGTTAAGTACAACACAGAGAAAGATGTGATATCTCCAACAGCCTACCAGACGCCCTAAATTCAGCACAACAAAGAATTTTAAATGTTATGAAAGCGACAAAATTGTGTAACAATGTATAGCACACCTGTCTAGAGAATTTAGTGTTGTATGTACTGTTACTGTTTAAAATATTGTATTTTCATTGTAACCATGTTCTGTATCCTAAAGTAGTCGCGATATGACTTTAAAGTTGAAGCGACAATGAAGAATATATATATAACTCCATATTTGGTCTAATTTTTCCTCGATTAAAACTATTGACTCCCTTGCTTCCGTTTGTCTAAAATGGACACTGTGTTTAAATGTTCTACCAGCCTCTAAGTTGTTGCTTTTTAGGGACGGTGACACCAGGGATGCCTGTATAAATTCAAGCTGAATGTCCAGAGCAATACTTAACGCATTAAACACGTGTTATTTTGTAGTATTATATACCATGAAAACTACACGTAGTAAACACAATCAATAGACAGCTTCACAGAACTTTATTGCCACTATGCTCCATGCCAAACAATATTACGCTGGAATGTAAATGGCGTTACCCTCCGTGAGTGCATTAGACAGGCTACCACAGGGCGAAGTAATTCAACCCAATACTTGCTAGGAGTCAGAATCGGCGGCCCAGTAGCATCGCTCAAGATAAACTGGGTGCTTTTATACAGTAATTGATATTTCTATTCACTTGCTATCATAGTTGTTTTCCTAAGAAGGTTTCAATCAGGTCGTAGAGCTTTATTATTTATGAAGCAGCTCTCAACTGTTTATATTACAAGTCAATTTTTATTAATGATGAGCTTATGCAAAAACGTAAATCGCTTATTTTTATCATAACAGTCAGCCAGGAGAAATTCAAAACATAAAAGTATATACCAAAAACCACTAATCTTACAAAACAGAGCGAAATGGCTCCACGGTAAAGTGTGAGGCTCACATTCGGGTGCTCCCGGTTTGAATCCCGTTGGACCGGCCACTTGTTTTTTCGTGTTTTTCCCAAGTCGGTAGGAGAATGCTGGGTTGACTCCTCTTCTACCAGGAATTTCCTGTATCCATAATTTCCCTTCATATATACCAGGGGTGCAGGGCTAGGCGACGGCGATTGGTGCATGGCAGCGGGACGGTGGAATTTGCACTGTGTAAAGGATTTCTCTCTGACATTTGGATAGCCGGCTGGTGCTCCTTCCTGGAGGCGGCCTCATTCCCGGAACCCCCGGGTTGATGGTTGCACATTCAGGTTCGCGTTGGCGGGATTGGTGTAATTCTAGAATTGTTAAGGACCCAATGCATGCTAGCGTGCATCGTCGTTCTTATTTGGCCGTCCTTCGAGTCGCTCCTTCATCCCTTGCTCCCAGGGGTCACGTAAGACATAATGGGCCAACTGAAATGGTCTACGTACTATGCTGAGCTCCAGTGGCTATGACACCCCTCCGTCTAATTATCCTATCCTATTCCTGCAAAAGCTTATGGCATAAATATGCCATAAGCATATGGTATTTTAATGAGCTCTGTCTCTGCCCCCTTTGGTAAATGTCAAATAGTTCCTCAGGTGTAAAAAAAAGTAGATGAAAATGAAGAAGACTTCATATGTTGCGTACAGAAAGTTCAAGATATACCTTTTATTTGACAGCATTACTTCAATAAAGGTCATTAGAGCATTTTGAACAATCTGTTACATTCACATCACTCTCAATACCCTCTAACACTCATTAGTGGGTATAAAAATTATTCTTACGAAAATTAATTTCCTATCTACATCATTTTAAATCGAGATAAACCTTTCTGAAAATAACTACACTACACATTTCGTCACAGATACAAAGGGAATAGCGATAGTCAAATGTTTAAGAACTGGACGCTATACGCTGGCCGTAATATTCCATACTCTTTCCATGAGATCGCGAGAAAAAAATTGAAAATCACAACGCTTAAAAACAATGGCTAAATATTGAACAATAATAATTCGAGCCATTAATAACGGATATCTCGGAAATGGCTGAAGCTACAAAAAAGGTTGTTTGAAATAAATTGCTTTAAAGAGATCTAAAATTTTTGTTTAGTGTGTTATCACCTATAACCTATCCGGTTATATAAGAGTGTACAAAATTCCTTGCGAATGAAGAGGAGTTTACAGTTTACTCCCAGAAAATTCATAATATACGTTTTACTTGTCATGTAAATACATATATATAATCAAGCGACCTCAAAACATGTATTTACAGTGAAATCCCGGTACCGAAGTATTGGGTTGAATGCA
The DNA here is from genome assembly GCA_030765065.1 of Deroplatys truncata. Taxonomy (NCBI): domain Eukaryota; kingdom Metazoa; phylum Arthropoda; class Insecta; order Mantodea; family Mantidae; genus Deroplatys; species Deroplatys truncata. The sequence goes on from CM060986.1 coordinate 140,545,316, forward strand.
ATACCTTTTCTGCCTAGTATGTAGATGGAGAGAAAGTAAAAAATCTGATGTGTTACACTCGCATGACCTTCTCCACTCTTGTACAAACTATTTTTACAAACTCTTATTCTCCACCTATTTCATATTAATCGAGATAAACATTTGCAAAAACGATCTTTTGACATGGAAAGAAAATTACATTTTACACATAGCGACCAGTTCTAAAAATATTTGACTATCGCTTAAGGCGTACTATGTTCCCCTTGTTTTGTATTTGCAAGGGCAATATAGATATACAATAGCCTTTAAGCATACACATTTCTTTTAATAGCCTGTTGCTAGGTGCAGCACCATTCTTTTTGCCACAGATTAATACTCTTTGCATATCCAAGACAAAAAAAATGAATAACGAATTCCCATTTGAGAAAATAAGTATTGAAAAATTTAAGGGAATAACAAGCAATATCTCGAAAATGGTACACTCAACAAAAAAATATGACATAAATTGTGTATTTTAACGAGATCTACATTTTTGTGTAGTAAAATGTTGTCTATCTCTTATGGTTTACCAGTTAGGCAAGAGTCGTTCACAATGAAGAATACTTTTGGAGACATTCCCAGAAAATTCAAGATATACATTTTATTTGTCATGAAAGTATCTTAAACATATGATATTTTAATCAAAATCGTTAGCCATTTTTGAGAAAATTAAAAATTTCGAAAAGTGTTCCATGTAAAGGTTAATCTGATGTGGGGAGACTCTTGAAAACCTTCGTGTCGCATCTCTGGAAGATATTGAACCTAAATACCAAGTTTGGTGTTTATCCGACTGTTCGTTTCTGAGTTATACTGTTCACACACACACACACACACACACACACACACACACACACACATACACACACACACACACAGACACGGACATATTTCCAAAAATGCTTTTTTTGGATTCAGGGGGACTCAAAACATATTTCCGGTGAAATCTCAGTATCGAATTTTTGGGTGGAATATAATACTTCCCCTACTTACTATACGTAGTAGAGAAAGTAAAAAGCTAACCAACTGTTCTCTGTGTAAAGGATTGCTTATTTTTTATTTTGAGGGAATTTCATAAACAAACGTGACCGAACGCATTAGATTCGGTTGTTTTCCAACTTTACGGCTTTGAGTTTTTCAGATCTTTCACACACACTCTCTCTCTCTCTCTCTCTCTCTCTCTCTGTCTCTCTCTCTGTCGCACGCACTTTTCTTAAAGTGCTTTAGGGGTTCAGGGAATTTTAAAACCCGTAAGCATTTCCGGTGAAATCTCGATATCGAAATGATGGGTGGACTACAATACTTTCTCTCCCTAGGAAAGTAGTGCAGAATGTAAAGTAATTTGTGTTTTACCGTATTTTAATTAATCACCGAGGTGTAAAGAGCAAAAGTTAGGTAGCGGTCATAGAAATTGTTCTTTTCAATATTGTTATTATAGTCCGCTGATGTGAATTCACAGGTAAAATGTAAACAAGGAACACTGGACATTTTAAATTCTTTTATACTTATTTATTACCTCCCTCAAAATTATTTTCAAGGCTGGCAATGATGTTTTTTCCCGGCAGTGAAATATATATTTGAAATATTTAAAAACCCGAGCTATCGGCAGCCTTAGCAGTTTAAAGGTATTTTTCTTAGGATGTTTCTCTATCGAAAGCTGTTATAATGCAGAGACACTATAAGAATAGCTGAGTGGCGTGTATAGCGACTGTCGCAATGCTATACAGGGTGTTCATAAAGTCTCAGTACTCCTACAAGTAATCATTGTTCAGATACATGACGTATACCAATTCGGTTTTTCTTTTCTTTGTTTTTTTCTTTATTTATTTATTGCAAAATATTCTACATGTCTTCAAGCTTTTTTACATTCAACTATAGGTGCATTTCTACATATGTACAGCTAATTTTACCTTCGGATCTCTAGACGATATTTCATCTCCAACCATTGCGCTGCAGCATAGCAATATCAATTGTTTGGACAACTACAACGGTGCGTCTGGGAAGGGTGACAAGAACATGAACAGATTGGTAGACACAATCCTTGACATCCCCAAGGGCGGGGGGAAATCATAGGGAGCGATATCAAGAGAGAGAGGTGGCCAGGCGATTGGTCCGTTACAACTAATCCATTTACCAGGGAAATGTGTATCTAAAAGTTCTCTAACATCAGGAGACCAATAGGTACTTAGTTTTGCTGGAACAGTATGGCTGGCTGCAATTCCTCCACCTCAATGAGCAATTACTCATTAATCATGTCGTAGTAAATGTCACTAATGTTCTTTTTAGTGAAGAAAAATGGACTATCACTCTTATCGTGCATAAGGCCAAACTAAACGTTTGCTTTAGGACTACCACGAATGTATTCATGAGTGATGCGAGGATTTTCAGAACCCCTTATCTGAACGTTATGGCGGTTAACATGCCCAGACACGAAGAAGTGGCTTCATTAGAAAACATCACTCTTTGTAGGTATTCAGATATTCATTGTCTTCATCGGTTCTGTTGAGCTTGGACGCAGCAAATTCAAAGCGAAGAGGACGGTCATTTGCCTGCAAAGCTTGAGTGATTTTCACTTTAAAGGCGTGAAGATGTAGCCGCTTGTAAAAGACCTTATTGGGTACGCGCAATTGCCATGAAGAACGACGAATCGGCTTCTGAAGACTGCGTTGATTTTGCAAGTTGCACATTGTCGACGATTTATTGAGTCACACTTGGTCGTCCACTCCGAGGCAAATTCTTAACACTATCAGTCTCTTGAAACTATTGACCAATCTCATTATTCCGGATTAGATTGCAGGCTCTGTTTCATATCAACAACGGAATCATCGCTTAACGGTAACTGATGATTTCCTCTCAGCATACCACATACACATTGGGCCTTCTCCCGTGGCGTCATTGTTTTTCAATTCAAGGCTGCAACAAAAATCTAAACAAAAATCTGATGTGTTACACTCACATGACTTTCTCTACTCTTGTACAAACTATTTTTACAAACGCTTATTCCCCATATGCTTCATGTTAGTCGAGATATCGAGATGTTAATCTTATTGCTAATTTTCTTGTAGATGCAAAGGAATTGGTAGGCTTTAAGCGATAGTCAAATATTTTAAGAGCTGGTTGCTATGTGGAGCATTCCATTCTCTTTGCATTACCAGGACAAAAAAAATGAATACCAAATTTGAGAAAAAGTATAAGTATTGGAAAATTTGAGGGATTAACAAGCAATATCTCGAAAACGGTTCACTCAACAACAGAAATGAATATGACATAAATTGTGTATTTTAACGAGATCTACATTTTTTGTGTAGTACAATTTTGTCTATCTCTTTATGGATTACCAGTTATGCAAAAGTCGTTCACAATGAAGAATACTTTTGAAGACATTCCCAGAAAATTCGATATATACATTTCACTTCTCATGACAATATCTTAAACATATGATATTTTAATCAAAATCGTTAGAGTTAAAATGTTCGAAAAATTTCCCATGTAAAGGGTAGTCTGGGGTGGGGGGAGTTTTTTGCAAACCTTCGTGTCGCATCTCTGGAAGATACTGAACCTAAATACCAAGTTTGGTGTTTATCCGACTATTCGTTTCTGAGTTGTTATTCACAGACACACACACGGACGTGTTTCCAAAAATGCTTTTTTTTGGATTCAGGGGCTCTCAAAACATATATTTCCGGTGAAATCTCGGTATCGAATTTTTGGGTAGAATACAATACTTCCCCTACTTACTCAATGTAGTAGAGAAAGTGAAAATGAATACCGAATTTGAGAAAAAGTATAAGTATTGGAAAATTTAAGGGAATAACAAGCAATATCTCGAAAATAGTTCACTCAACAAAAAAATGTGTATGACAAATTGTGTATTTTAACGCGATCTACATTTCTGTGTAGTAAAATTTTGTCTATCTCTTATGGTTTACCAGTTATGCAAAAGTCGTTCACAATGAAGAATACTTTTGGAGACATTCCCAGAAAATTCGAGATATACATTTCATTTGTCATGAAAATATCTTAAACATGATATTTTAATGAAAATCGTTAGAGAGCCGTTTTTCAGAAAATTAAAATTTTTGAAAACTGTTCCATATAAAGGGTAATCTGGGGTGGGGGAATTTTCTTGAAAACCATCTCTGGAAGATACTGAACCTAAATACCAAGTTTGGTGTTTATCCGACTGTACGTTTCCGAGTTATGCTGTTCACAGACACACACGGACATGTTTCCAAAAATGCTTTTTTTTATTCAGGGGCCTCAAAACATGTATTTCCGGTGAAATCTCGGTATCGAATTTTTGGGTGGAATACAATACTTCCCCTACTTACTATACGTAGTACAGAAAGTAAAAATTGAAGAGATGTAGAACGTTTTGCAAAAACCCGCATTGCTCTTTGTCATGTGGTTTCTGTGCAATGATTAATTGTAAGTACTGCGACTACATGAACACTGTATACCTAGTACTGGGTTCTGAAGTAGGCTAGCTTATAATTACAGTTTCATCTTGATTTTCCAGTAGACTGCTGCTGTTACTATCACATTACACTCGTATGTAGCCTCAAACTCCTCCGCGGTAAGCCGTATGCAACAAATAAGTATTTACGTATATTAAGTAGGGGAAGTATTGTATTCCACCCAAAAATTCAGTATCGCGATTTCACCGGAAATACATGTTTTGAGGCCTCTTGAATCCAAAAAAAAAGATGTGTGTGTGTGTCTGTGTATCTATGAACAACATAACTCAAAAAGGAAACGTCGGATAAACACTAAACTTGGTATTTAGGTTCAGTATCTTCCAGCGATGCGACACGAAGGTTTTCAAGAAACTCCTCCCACCCCAGACTACCCTTTACATGGAACATTTTTCGAAATTTTTAATTTTCTCAAAAATGGCTCTAACTATTTTGATTAAAATATCATATATTTAAGATACTTTCATGACAAATACAATTTATATCTCAAATTTTCTGGGAATGTCTCCAAAAGTATTCTTCATTGTGAACGACTTTTGCATAACTGGTAAACCATAAGTGATATACAAAATTTTACTACTCAAAAATGTAGATCGCGTTAAAATGCACAATTTATGTCATATACATTTTTTTGAGTAAACCATTTTCGAGATATTGCTTATTATTCGCTTAAATTTTCCATTACTTATACTTTTTCTCAAATGAGAATTCGTTATTCTTTTTTTTTTTCTCCTGGTAATTCAAAGAGAATGGAATACTCCACATAGCAACCAGCTCTTAAATATTTGACTATAGCTTAAAGCCTACCAATTCCCCTTGCATCTACAAGAAAATTAGCAATAAGATTAACATCTCGATTAACATAAAGTAGATGTAGAATAAGCGTTTGTAAATATAGTTCGCACAAGAGTAGAAAAAGTCATGTGAGTGTAACACATCAGATTTTTTTATGTCCTGGTTATGCGAAGAGAATGGATTGCTCCACAAAGCAACCAGCTCTTAAACGATTTGACAATCACTTAAAGCAATAAAGTAGTTTCCGCAAAGTTTTATATCGATTAACATGAATTAGATGAAGAATAAAAGTTTGTGAAAGTAGTTTGTAAAAAGTAGAAAAAGTCGTGTGAGTGTAACACATCAGATTTTTTTCACTTCGATTTTACAAATGAATAAGTTGTTTATCTGATTTTAATGCCATAGTAATGTATAATTAAAATGAGGTGAAACTAAAGAGATTGCATTTAAATAAAATAAGCGTATCTAGGTTATTAAACTGAGGTGCCACTTTTAGAATAGTTGTTCATGGAGAGAAAAAAATAATGCACGTAACACATCACGCTTGAAACCTGTTTCCTTGCTCAGCTACGGAACCAAATATCAGGCAGTTTCCTGGAGCTTTACGAATATTTTCAATTTCTTGTCGGTAATTGCCTTTTCCCACTTCATCGCAACAATTTCCCATGAGATTAAATCGGAACTGCTTCGAGTTCATAACAAGCTCTGAGAGAACGCTCAAGACTCCATGGTTTATTCTTACTGAAAAGCAATTTTTGCTACTTTGCTTAAATTAATAAGTTATTGCAACTTTACTTCATCACTGAGGAAAATAAAATATCTGATCTGCAGCAATCACTCTACTTTGAATTTATTTTCATACCGTTTAAAAACTTATTCACGCAAAAATTTATTTTTCTATATACTTGCAGCAAATCGTGATAATTATTTGCAAGAGTGGTTTCAGTGTGTAATGGCCACACATGCGGATACAGGAGACGGGGGAGATAGTCTAATGCTGTAGAGCAGTAATACCATTTTGTGAATCACCTCATTTCTCCCTCCAACGTAATGTGTTGGAGTGGTCGGACTTTACGGCGACACATTCTAATACAGAGTTATTCTAAAAGAAGGAACATACTTGAAATATGTATTTCTAATGAACGACAATAGATGCGATACCTGCGATATATCACTGAATAGAGAAGGGTTCAAATTTTTATTTTATGTGTACAAAATAAGCACCATTTGTTTTCCGAGGACGACCAGTGCTTTTCCGTTTGCATATAAACCGTCTTCTACGAATTTATTATATCAATTGTAAAGTTTTTATGACGAGGCGGTTCGTCGAGGAACTTAAATGAAATGCACGCTCCAATGAAACAATGGATTCACGCTTCGCATAATGTAGCACACAAAACGACTCTTTCTGTGGCGTCGCCATTTTCCCATAAACAAACACAACGCCACTGTTGGCACTGAATGGAACTAATAAGTGGGGTATAAAACTTTGAACTTTCGTCTATTTAACGATGTGTCGTATGTATCGCTATCTATTGTCGTTCAATAGAAATAAGTGTTTAAAGTTTGTTCCTTCTTTTTGAATAACCCTGTAGAATAGAAGCTCTGTGGACAGTGGGCAAACCGAAGAACAAAACAGGGGAATACAAGAGGTTAACGTCTTGTACCCTCAAGTGCCAACCCTGCTGTAAAGCAAATCCGTCGATTTGGGTAGCCAGGGGGAGATGTGGCATTTGGTTGTAGAAATATATGTGTTAACATTTGGTTATGGTAATGTTTGTCTGGGTGTTTTTTGGGTTAGCAACACAGACCGGAATGACGTCATGGTAGTGGGGGTAAAAGCCAGTTCTCAGTAGTAGCGTCTGACGCTAAGTAAGAGTCTCTTGGAATACAGTGAACAGTGAAAATGGCAGGGTGGGACGCTCCGTCGAACGGAAGGTAAAAATGTATCCGACTTAATTCAATATATAATTTTGTAATGTAAATTCCTGTTATGTAAATTCCTGTTATGTAAATTATAATGTAGCTAGTTCCTTCTTTCCTTCCCCACAATGATTTAGGTATATTTTTTAGGAATTTTCAGGTATTAGGGAACTTAGTTGAGCTCGCCCATGTCGGACCTCGTGTAGTTTGTGATGTGTTTGTAAACCGGTACCTCGCTCTACGCCCCGTGAGTTAAAGTAAATGTAGAGGACACGACAGTATGCATAATCTTTTCCCGAGGCGATGAGAAAGGAAAGAATGAACATAGCATTTCGAAAGTGTGCGCCAGGAGTAGAATAATGGTTGCGCTTCCGGATCTCCGGAGGGTCCGAGGCTCGGTGGCGATTTTAAGTCGGCCCTATCCACGGCTTCACCTCTATCTTGCTCATGTGAAGTATCCCCAAGGCCCAACATGGTTCGGAATCCACAGTAAAAGCTGTAGGTCCCCTCGTTCTACCGCCATCGTCATTACCATACCATAGGAGGTAACGAACTCCGTCCTCTGGCTGGCTCCCCTCAGAAGTGGGTCCAGTCATCGCTTGGTGGAATGAGGTAACCCCCAATGGTCATTGGCCATATATGGGGAGCGTTACAGAGGACGACATTTCAAAAGTTTATTGCTTAAAATATAGGAAATACCTCGTAAACGGATAATTCGGCAAAACGTTGTTTGTTACAAATTGGAAATTTTAATGAGATCTGTGTGTATGTTCAGCCCTCTCCCCCGTAGTAACTTTACTTCTATCTCTTCGGTTCTGAGTTTAATACAACTCAATGAAAATGACGATTTCTTTAGCTATTTACAGAAAATTCAACGTATGCAAACTACGTACTTGTCACGTCATTATTTCAAATATTTAAATCAAAATCGTTAGAGCCGTTTTTATGAGAAACAAAAATATAACGAAAAATTTTCTATATAAAGTATGTTTTGGGGAGGGGAAAATTTATGTTTTGCCCAGCATCCTTGATATGTGCTGGACTTGATACAAAATTTGTTGTTCACTGGGTTTGCTACGGATGAAATTTCAATATAGAATGTTTGAGTGGAATAAAATACTTTTTTACCTGCCATAAGTAACCCGTAGAGATTTGATTCACTTGCTCCTTCACGACTTTCCCTACTCATTATTATTTTCTAGCAATTCAAACCAACACAAATATGTTAAAATAGAAGTCGCTAACAAAACTCTAAAATTGCATAATGGTCAGAATCGGTTGTATGTATTATAGAGTGCCATTGAAACATAATTTGAAAAACCATGTTCAGTACAAAAGTTATATAAAGATTATGTTTCGTAAAAGAATAAAATAGAGTAAATAATTTCTAAAGCTATTCATGCCAGGGTATGTATTACATCGGTGCTTAACAGGATCCTTTAATTATTTTGCAGATTGTTCATATAAAATTGTATTTTGCTATCCGCTTCTGTAAATCATGAAAATACCTACAAAGGAATAGTTTCAGGATCCTGGTGTACACTTTATTATGAACAGAAGACAACAGCGTCAAGCAACTTTTTGCAAAATAATTTACGTTTAAATTTCAGTGTGCAGTTTATTTTAAACAAAATTAACTTGTGACAGTTGCTGGAGGCGCATGTTTCCGTGTGGTTTCCATGGCAACCTCCCCTCCGGTACTGCTCTAACCAGCATTCCCTTAGGGATAGCATGTTGCCATATTATACGGCATCGTAGCACGTGTTTTTATATTGCTTACTAGCTTTCTAATACAACTCGGCAGCGCTGTTCTCCCACTTCTCCACTATGAGTGAACTGCCACTATACCTTTTTCACTATAAGCTGAAAGGAGAAGTAAACAAAACCACGTGACAGACAGCACCTCATTGGCTGGTGGGCAAACTACAACCTTTACCGCTTAGCATGTCGTCTCTTCCTCTACAAAAAACAGTTCGGTTCATATCATAACATTTTGTGGCTATTCTCGTGCAGAGAAATTTAAAACACTCATTATTGTAAGAGTTAAATTTATGCAACTAAATGTGCTTGTTCAGATTCACCTATAACTAAATGAACCGTTATAGCAGAGGGTTTAAGAGGCTATGCGCAGGCGCTGCAGTTCGTTTCCGGTTTCCGGCTGAGAATCTTCTGCTACTGTGGAAAACATAAACACGGGAAACGGATAGAAGACAGTTGTGTTAAATGCTTTTAACAAGTTCTGTGAAAAGTACCCACCTTTAATCGACAATGAATATGGTTGGCCTTTGTTTAGTAATAATTGAACTTCTTTGTTAGTGTCGCAAAATTGTTGCTCGGATAGCTTGGGAAAGGTTAAAGCAAAGGTGGTATACTGATATTAGTCATTAAATGAACGATTTCTAAAGCCTGAACTTAACAACAGTTTAATCCAGTACCTTTAACAACAGATGCCGAACTGTTCAGGTACAACTTTTATTTGTCTACATAGTTCCCGTCATCCTCCACGTGGTACTGCCATGTGCTCGGCGGAGTGATACATTTAGGTTTTGTTTACTTCTGCTTTCAGCTTATAGTGAAAAAGGTATAGTCGCTTCTTGTTTGAATGTTACTGTAGCTGCTTCATGTAAACGCACAACTAATATTTCGGAAATGATTAATGCTTCAGTGAAGATTCAAACTCGGCGGAGGGCGATGGATTTTTTCGGACGTAAAAATCCTTAGCATGGCTTTCTTCGGAAGGGAAGTAAAGCCGGTGGTCCCGTGTCCTAGATTTACGGCGCGTAAAAGAACCTCAAGCCTGATAAAAAGGCCTCAGCAAAATTACAGGTCTTTCACCCCAATATAGAATGGGACGCTAAGGGCCACAGCAGTTAAAGAGCGTCCATAAATAAAACTCAATTTATTTTTTCAGCGAAGATGATTTAATATAAACTGTGTGTTTTATTGAAATAAAAATTTTTGTAAACATTTTTCTATGTGTTATAGTTTCGAATTATTATTGGTTGACAAAGCTTACATGCGTGTTGAAAACATATGTGACGTCATTGTAAACATACCGTTTTCGGAGCTGCTACCGTAGGGAAAGGTTGTCAAATCTACCGTACGTAGTAAATAATTGGCTGTGTTTAATGCAGACCCAAGAAATTGAGTTTTATTTGTGGACGCTCTTTAACTGCTGTGGTCCGTAGCGTCCCATTCTATATTGGGCGTGAAAGACCGGAAATTTATGCTTAGAGGCCTTTTTATCAGGCGTCAGGTTCGTTTACGTGCCGTAAATCTATTACACGGGACCACCGGCTTTACTTCCTTTCCGAAAGAAGCCATGCTAAGGATTTTTACGCCCGAAAAAAATCCATCACCCTCCGCCGGGTTTGAACCTGCAACCTCAGGAACTAGAGACTAGCATGGTAACCACTACACCATGGAGGACGACAACGCAGACCCAGTAATATATCATGCGGACTGTAAATTATTCAGTTTTTGTAATTTCGTCTTATTTTACTAAATGTTGACATGTATGTTTTTGTGTCATGCAGTGAATACCACCTTCGTCTCTTCTGCTTCAACGCGATGCGGAGTTCGCAGTTTCTCCTGAAACGGGTAATGATATTGCGTGACATACCCATTATTTTTAGTTCTACTTTCGTTGAACCGTCCAAAGCATTTTTGTCGGTTTGACGACAGGAAGTGTGGCTCCAGATATTCTGACTCATTGAAAACTTGACATGAGTAACAGCACGCTGAGAAAGAAATTCTTCACTGTTCATCCTTTGAATAAATTACTTTCAACAGTCTGCAACTCGTGGCAAACTGTTGTATGCTTTCAATTGTTATATTTCCACTTAAATATATGTGCTTTCATAAATTCGTTATAGAAGTATGAACAACATGAGAGTGCGTGTACGCGGTATTTGGCCAAAACATAGCTCCAAAACTATGGTTTTCGGATATAAACATTTTTGCATTTAAGGGGACAAGGTAGTCTAAACACTGGAAATTACACCTTAAGTGTGTTAAATTACCACTGCTCTTAAAGTTCTCAATGGTTTTTTCCTGAAATTTTTTTGAACTATTCTATAAATCATAACAGTTATTTGACAGTGTTTGCATTGATAGCTTATGTAGTCGAACCCGTAAAAATTATCTCATTCAGCAGAAAAATAATAAAATTTACTCTTAAAACGTGAATCCATGTACCTTTTTCTCTTAAACTACTTGCAATACAGAATCACACTTTTGCATGCTTGTTCTTAGTGTAATCAGCTATCTTCTCAACCTCAATTATTTAGTTATGTATATCAGTTCACTAGAAATTGAAAAAACGTTATTTGCAAAATCAAAAAAGTAAAAATGTGGGAAATTTGCAATGTTGTTGCTTTCTTATTATCACTAATATACATTTTAAAATTATGATTGTGGTTAAGAAAGTTTAACTATGTGTTGTATACATGTACTGAAAATTTCAGCTACCTCTCATACTTTCTGAGAAAAAGGTACATAAGTATCCAAAAATGTTGTTTTGAGAAAACAAGAAAATTCTGACACACTTCAGTACATTCTAGGATCATAATCATCTGCACCTTCATTCCTGGATTGCTTCAACTTTTCTAATTGTCTTCTCTTGGTCCTGGCCTCTTTTGTTAATTGATGAACTGCTCGCTGAACATGGTATAGTCGTTCAGTGTTGAAAGATACAAAAATGTTTAAAAAAGGGGCGTTGCATGACAGCTTTAAAGGAATGCAGACTAGCATTTACATGGTATTTCAATGCCTTAAGAAATTCTTAACCCACAAAGAGTATGCATTTTCTGAAACGAGATAATAGAGATAATGTGATTTTTTTACCATTTCAGAGTACCTTGTCCCCTTAATTACAAGTCAGAAATTTGACACGTAACAACACACACAAATGAAAATAGCTACACTCATGTACCTCAACTTTTGTATAGCTTCCAAATAATGTAAATGCCTTTTCGAGATATCTTCTGACCATACTTCACAGATTTACTTTTGGCTGTCAAATCCTTTTAAGCAACGATTTAACGTTTAGGGAAAAAGTCTACAGTTTTAACAACGGGTTAAATGTTTTAATAAGAAAAATGTATACTTTGACCAAAAAAAAAACCCAAGGTTTCAAATAATATATTTTTAGTGTCGCAATAAAAACATGGGGAGTTTTTTAAAATCTGTTTCCCTGCTACAAGTTAGTATTCCCAAAAATAAAGTATGTAAATGTTTGCTGTTTGTATGTTTTATTTTTACATTCCTTGCCGCTTCCATGTGGTAGCTAATTTCAATATTGAGGTATTTATCAGAAATACAAGCTTCCCCCAAAACTCATCATTTTTTTACGCAAAAGTATGTGCCTTCACACACCATAACTCAAAAACTAAAAGTCAAATAAATTCCAAAGTTTATACTTGAGTTACATCCGTTTAAGGATGTCATGCTAAGATTTTCAAGAAAATATCTCACTTCAAATAAACTTTTATGTCGAAAAAGTTTATTTTTAGTTTTCTCAAAAAAGGTTCTAATAATCCTAATTAAAATATCATATATTTGTGGTATTGATATAACAAAATGTGTATATTTAATTTTCTATAGCCATTGAACTCCTCTTCAGTCTCATTCAGTTTTTATATAAACTAGAAAGAGCTACCAAAATCTCCCTACGGGACGAATATAGGGCTCTTTAAAATATACAGTTTGGAGAAAAAAAAATTTTTCGTAGCATCAAACGTTTCTAACTATTCGTTATTTTAAATTTTTCCGGTTTGAAGCCTAGAATGGTCACCAAGTATGACCGTTTACAACTGAGATCCTCCTTTTTATTTCCCCTTTTTAAATAAGCGCACAATAAAAGCGAGTTGTAATATAAATATCTTACCGTGTATCCGCTCTTCCATGTAATCATGGAAGAATAAGTATAATTAATATATAATTGCATAATTTTAAATAATTTCTGGGCAAACATTTTTCCCGTGATTAATGCAAGGTAGATGGAAGAATTATTTTTGTGAGTAATATAACGTATAAGTGATGCCTATGAAATGGTAATGGTTAGAGAAAGTTGAAAGAATTTTTGTTGTCGGGTTTAGTAGTTGATAACATATATTATGACGCCATATTTTGTGGTATTTTGAAAGTTTTAATGTATAAAATAGCCTGGTTTTTAATCTTCCGTAGTGTATAAATGCATGCCGTTCCCAAATATAAATAAAGGCACATTTTGCTACTTCGAAGATTTGATAAGGTAGAAATTTTCAGTTTTGAAAAATTAAACATTAAAAATCTATGTGTTTATCACGTGATTAACCATTTAGAAAGTTGAAGCTCGCATACTTTTAATTATGTAATTGACTATAGCAAGAAATTCTTGGAGAAACAGTACTAACTTGAAGGTAAGATTTTGGACGTTAAGAAAATGCTGATAAATAATCCAAATGCCACGCTCACCTATCCGAAATTGACTACATGTTTAAATCGAATTTTAGTGTACTTATATTCGGAGTACTTAAATAAAATGGTATAAACTCTACACCATTTTTAAGAGGAAAAAGTAGATTAATGTTAAAAATTTGGACCATTTGTAGCACTAATACATAGCAAATATTCCAAAGTAATTTAATTTCACGAAAATCCATTAATTTGTACACCTTTGTCTTAAGGGGATCTTTAGAATATACTGTTCTTTAATATTTAGTAAAATGCTTGAGATTCGTTAAAAAAAGAGGCCCTCTCCCCCAAAAAGAACGATTTTACTGCTTAACCAGTACTACGTTATCGTTGAATGAAAACTGACATAACATAACTTAATTTCGGTTTTATTTATAGTGTATTGAACGCATACTTACTCATGTGAGATACCAAGGAAATTCATTATTGACCTAACGAAATGGCTCAGTTAAGGCTGAGGTTAGCGCTCAGGAGAGGTCAATGATAAAATCCTCATCCCGACCAATCTACTATGGAAATTGAAATTGTGTTTTATTTATGGACGCTCTTTAACTACTGTGGTTTTTAGCGTCCCATTCTGTATTGGGCGTGAAACACCGGTAATTTTGCTTGAGGTTCTTTTACGTGCCGTAAATCTACGACACGGGACCACCGGCTTTACTTCCCTTCCGAAGGAAGCCATGCTAAGGATTTTTACGCCCGAAAAAATCCATCGCCCTGCGAACCCGCGACCTTGGGAACTAGAGGCTAGCACGGTACCTCTAGTCCACGGAGGACGACGATCTACTATGGCTTATTTTGATTTTCTGCACGGGTGATTTCTGTATTTCTATAACTTCCCAATACCTTTCATATCCACCTGGTAGTAAAAAGGCAATAAAATCAAGAGAACAGTGCAGAAGGTGACTATCAACAGAAACTAACAAATAGCAAAGAAGCCATTTGTCTGGCAGAAGGAAGCTACTTCTGGCATGTGCATGCAACAATACAAAATTTATGTTGTGGCGTAAACAAACATTCGGCGTGGAATATTTGAGATAGAACCAAGAAAAAATAACCAAAGCAATATTTTCTGGCATTTAGAATTCCGAGAGAATGTCCTAGGGACTAAGGATAATCTGTATGACATGGTGCACCATTTTCCGGATTCGAACTCTGTCCTTCTTCACCGCTACTGCAATCCTTATCGATTTTAAGTCCCATTTTCTGCACTGCAAGACATTCCCTCTGCTGGCTTTGAAATTCGCAGTCGGGGATGTCTGTAGGATAAACAGCGGTATGCCAAGTACTAATAACACCAGACATTTTGAAAAGAAACATGCTCTGCAGTGTAACCAACACATTTTTTATTTCCTCTACTAGCAGAAAGTTCAGTAAGATATCAAGGTAATTGCTAATTGTCTTGTAGATGCAAGGGGAATATGGTAGGCTTTAAGCGATAGTCAAACCTTTTAAGAGCTGTTTGCTATGTGGCGCATTCCATTCTCTTTGCTTGTACAGGGCATAAAAAAAAATGAATAACGAATTCCCATTTGAGAAAAAGTATTGGAAAATTTAAGGGAAACAAGCAATATCTCAAAAATGGTTCACTCAACAAAAAAAATGTATATGGCATAAATTGTGTATTTTAACGCGATCTACATTTTTTATGTAGTAAAATTTTGTCTATCTCTTATGGTTTACCAGTTATGCAAAAGTCGTTCACAATGAAGAATACTTTTGGAGACATTCCCAGAATATTCGAGATATACATTTCATTTGTCGTGAAAATATCTTAAACATATGATATTTTAATCAAAATCGTTAGAGCCATTTTTGAGAAAATTAAAATTTTCGAAAAATGTTCCATGTAAAGGGTAATCTGGGGTGGGGGGATTTTCTTGAAAACCTTCGTGTCGCATCTCTGGAAGTTACTGAGCCTAAATACCAAGATTGGTGTTTATCCGACTGTTCGTTTCTGAGTTATGCTGTTCACAGACTCTCAGGCACAGACACACACACGCACATGTTTCCAAAAATGCTTTTTTTTGGATTCAGAGGGTCTCAAAACATGTAGTTCCGGTGAAATCTTGGTATCGAATTTTTGGGAGGAATACAATTCTTCACCTACTTACTATACGTAGTAGAGAAAGTAAAAACATGTCGGCAATTGAAGCTACACTATCACCTATATTTAAGCATTTGCCATATCTGCCCATGAGCTTTAAAATTACCTGTTATACTCGGCTGTACCAGTCCAATAAGCCAAGATGTTCGGACAAGTTTCTCCAAGCGAAGCACAAGAAATTTTAGGGTTACTCGTCTAGGCTTACCCGTCTGTTTTGCATTATTTTATTGTTCACTTGTTCACATTTGTGGTGATGAGTGCCATGTCGAGCTTCGTCATTCACATTTTTTCGACCATTGTTGAACGTATCACATCAATTCCTCACATTTCTTTCGTTCATTACTGTATCACCATATATTTCCTTTAGTTGACGGTAAATTTCTGCAGGTTTTAACTTCTGAGCATTTAAAAATGGAATACCTCTCACCTCACAGTTAGCGGGACTTTGTACGAGTTAATTTTGAACAATCACAGAATGCACAATAACAGCTGGTTTCGACTGGCATGAAAATATGTCCAGAAAACCGTTCGACATTGGATTGCTCGATAGCAATCTCCACAGCGGGAATGCGCAAACGGTCGTTGCTCTCTGGGTCACATTTATGGTTAAGGCACAGCTACAATGGAAATAATGGAAAGTTTTCACTCTGCTCTGTTATTATGTCATTTATAGTAAATCCAAATTTTTAAACCCTAAAGCGGATAATGTAACCTTTTTTCTTTCTTGATAATTCGCGATTCACACTAGTATACTGAGATCGGTAATGTGACACTTCTATAAAATTTTAATTTTTCCTGTTCTAGTAGTTTGCAATATTTTGCGGATATTTCCCTAACATCATTTGATTCTTTGTTTTCTATGTCTATTTTGCAAACTCTGAACCAGTTGTATGTATACTGTTATTTTATTTATTTATTTATTTGTTTTTTAATTTTGTTTGGCCTTATTGAGTGCTTTCCTTAGAATGTGAAATTTGGATGCTTTATCTTCACCAGTCTAGTAGAATAAATAAACCAGCTTCTGAAGTCTGCCTTCTGAATTTTGTATAATTATGTCATCTGCATATGCTGTTAATGTCAATCTTCTGAATTCTAATTCCACCCTCTCCGTATAACTTCTTGAATATATATGGAAATGGAGCGGGTAATAAGACACAGCCTATGTTACGCCGTTTAGTAATTGCATTTGTTGTACTTGATCCCAAAACTGGTACCTTTATACGGGCTTCTTGTGTATTTTATTATTTGACAGGTAGCCGTGGGGGTACTGTCATATAAACCAAGAGAACGAAGAGACTCGGGAAATCCTACACCAGCGAGGCGTGAAAGATTTATAGGGACCCACGACAACTTACTCAAAATAAAAAAAGAACACATATCATAAATAAGAAAGTATTAGTAATACTTTATAACAATAATAACAAGTTTTCTGACATTGCAATTGTATAAAGCAGTATTAATTACTTTAGACATGCATATTAATTCAAATTACATATAAATTCATCCATGGATTACACAGAACTCTCTCTCTCCCTCCGTCCCTCTCTCTCTCTCTCTTATATAAGCATTCTCTTAAAGTGTCTCTTTGTTTGGTTCTATATCTATTAATAATTTATTAAACACACGCGCCCCAAGACATATTTCTACCGAACCGGATGGCTTAGGCAGTAACGTCTGTGGCTCGCATTCAGGAGGTCTCGGGTTCAAATCCCGTGACTAGATCAATCTAACTGGAGATTTTTCGTGGTTTTCCTCAGTCGCCAAGGTAAACACCGGATTAAATATTTAATACTGTGACCAAAATTTCCAACTTAGGTCTAAAACAACAGCAAACATGAAAGTAGATGGTAATAGCGAATGCTCTGTCATCTATCCGCAGACAATGAAAGCAGCTAGGCTGACGGCACTTGTAGAAGCAGAGATACAGTTGCCTGGCACTAAGGTCTCTGTGGATACGTTTCGAAGCTGCCGTCTCGTATAGAAACAGGTGCAGTTGCTTAGCACTAAGGCCTTGTGGACGCGATCTTAGAAGGCTAAGCGCCCGCCGTACACCGAACCACGAGGTATCTCCTAACCAATCCGTCGCGATGTAGTTAAAGCCGTAAAACAGAAAGAAACATTTTTCTTGGTGAAGACCTTACTCAAGGTACTATAGGCAAGAGTTTCAGTACATAATTGCTTTTGATAAGAATAACTTAATATATTGCCAAATTAAGGAAAACCAGTATCATAGTCCCTTTGATTTTCCTTTCTTTTGAGATTCGACTGATGTTTTACATTCACATGGTTTTCTCTAACCATTCTTCCACGAACTATTCATACAAGCTTATTCTCTATAAACTTCATTTTAATGTTTGCATAAATGATTTCATTACACATTTCGTTGTACGTACAAAGAGGAGACAATAAGCTGAAGCGATAATCAAATCTGTAAGAAGCTGGTCGCTGTATGCTGACTTTGAAAATGTACTCTTTCTATGACCACGAAAAAATAAACGAAAGGCGACTTAACACTTCAGTTATTTACGTAACGTGGCTGAAGTGGGATTTTATTTAGTGAGTGGAAAGATTTAAAATTGATGAAAAGTCACGAGTATAAAACATATATAAATAAAAGAAACATGTCCACAAGTTGCGAAATTGACTTTGTAAATAAACAAAAATTCACAATAAACAGATTTGTGAAATCAAAATGAAAATATATTGATATATATATATATATATTGCATAAACAATTGAATTGCATAATATCGGAGCTGGAAAATGTTCCGAGTTAACTGGATCATAACCACATTGTTGACAATTGAATATGTATTGAATTAAATATGACTGAGGAAATTAAAGAGGCCGCAGACGCTGCAATTTTAAGTTTGTTACCGAATAAATCGGATTTGATGTTTGAAAAAGAGTATGATAATCGTAAGGAGTGTTGTCGGGAGAGACATGTTAATACTAATTCTGAAGATGCGTTATTAGCATATTTTTGGCTATGTCCAAAGTTCTGAAACTATCAAGTCTTTGACCTAATTCCATGTTAAAATCTACGCTATAATTAAGAAAGGAGTTGATGTAAGTAAATGCATTAAATCAAGAGCTTTCTTTAAGAAGGAATCGTTTGACTATATCTCTAAGAAAGCTAAAGTGTTTTGAAACTAAGTACATTTTTAAGAGAAACGTCAGTTAAATACGGTCACAGGTTAGGTAATCATGTGCATTATATTGGATTGGATTGGCTATGGAGGGGACTCGGCACTGATCCACATAGGGGATGTTATAACTACGCCCCACAAGGGGGCGTCCCTGGAAGGAAGGATGAGGCGAGATGAGACACTGGGCAACCGGAACCAGGAGTGATGGCACAGGAATGGCAGGGTCCTTACGTTTCCAGATAGGCTCCCCAGCTCACGAACAGGCAGACGGGGACCCCACCCCGCACAGAGGGGGTACAACGCCCCTCAAGGGGAGTTCGGATACCCCCGGCAGCCAGCCGAAAGCCGGAGGGACGGAGAGAGTCACAAAGAGCATCTTTTCCCTTGTATATGAAAGTTAAAACCAATAATAAGAAATGTCTTGGAAATGGTTAATACCACGAGGTATTTTACGAGAATTGTGTGTTTTAACGAGTTCTACATTTTTGTGTAATAATTTTTGTCTAGCTCTTACGGTTTATAAGTTATAAAACATTACTAAAATTCAGTGAGAATGAAGAGGATTTTACAGGATATTCACAAAAAATTCAATATATACATTTTTCTTTTCATGTATCTAAACATTTCCTAATGTAGGTAATTAAAAAAAACGAAAAAATTCCATGAAAAGGGTATTTCGTAGCGGGGCTTTGAAATAGAAAATTTTGTACTTATCTGACACCATATAAATAAATGTGTGGAATAAAATATCGATATCGAATTATTGGTTGGGATACACTACTTCAGCAACCTACTATAGGTAAGTGACAGAGAAAACAAGCAGGCTGCTGACAAGGAATAAAAATTTGTTCTTGTGCTCCCCCCTCCTCCAATGGCAATTAACTAATGTGAATGGTAATCCGCCTTGAGCAGTTCCATAGACAGAGTGTACGATTTTCACCAGGACCTTTCTTTCTGAAATACTTAGGAAATACTTAATCAGGGTCCGATTTGTGTAAGTTTCGCTGTATTTCAGTGTACATTGTTGTTTCAACCACATTAACTCCTGTTTTTTTTAAAACTTTACTGTGTTTATTATTACCTTCTTCTAACATTGTTTCATTGTTGACTTTGTTCTTTTCTTATTGCCTTATTCAACCATTTATATATGTGTTTATTAGTAATTCTGCCGTCCTCCGTGGTCTAGGGTTACCATGCTAGCCTCTGGTTCCCGAGGTCGCGGCTTCAAACTTGGCGGATGGCGATGTATTTTTTCGGGCGTAAAAATCCTTAGCATGGCTTCTTTCGGAAGGGAAGTGAGGCCGGTGGTCCCGTGTCGTAGATTTACGGCACGTGAAAGAACCTCAAGCCTGATAAAGAGACATCTGAGCAAAATTACCGGTCTTTCACGCCTAATATAGAATGGGACGCTAAGAACTAGGGGTGGGGTCTGATTCTCTGGATACTCGGTGGTATCGAAGTAGAACTAATACTTTAAGATAAACTTTCGATATACTTTTTCGATTCTTTTAAAATTTTAAGCTTTCCGTTATTGTTAGTTGTTGTGTTTAACTTTATACTAGATAAGGAATGAAAGCAGTCTAGACTTAGAGTTATTGCCTCGCACGTATCTATCCCCAAAAGCTTGGTGGACTCTAGTTCTTAATAGACCTTGACTGCGATGAATGTAACATTCGTAGACTCTTGTGTCTAAATGAAAACAATGGGGGAGAAAGAGTAGAGGCACTCATGCAACATGCAGCGTTAACTGAGTTGTGAATGAAGCTGATTTAGCTGACGCATTAAATCACGTTTCTGCAATAGCCTGGCTTGGTGACTCACTATCAGCAACTACATTTACCTATTCCAGTGACCAAAATTTGTGAATCCAGCAGAAACAAATCAGAACTTATGACATGAGATTACAGCGCATGGAAATTGTTGTTCTTTCAGGATGCTTTTGTTCTTAAACAAAAATCATTGAATCCTTTATACGAGTATATCTGCATTTCATAAAATACTTCCTTGATTTTTCTTCAAATTTTTAATTGTGTTTAATGTACCTTTGTATTAAACATGTATATACTAATGTATGAGAGTGTGTAGTAGAAAGGTTTATTCCACACACTTACTATGTTTCAGAGTGTTATATGGCCAGTTACTCATTACCGGATGAAAAAGTGCATATGTGGCATTATCAAGAAAGGAAAAAATCTTATATGTTACACTCACATGACTTTCTCTACCCTTGTACAAACTATTTTTACAAATGCTTATTCCCCATATGCTTCATGTTAATCGAGATATCGGGATGTTAATCTTATTGCTAATTTTCTTGTAAATGCAAGGGGAATTTGTAGGCTTTAAGCGGTAATCAAATATTTTAAGAGCTGGTTGCTATGTGGAGTATTCCATTCTCTTTGTATTACCAGGTCAAAAAAAATGAATAACGAATTTTCATTTGAGAAAAAGTACAAGCATTGGAAAATTTAAGGGAATAACAAGCAATATCTCGAAAATGGTTCACCCAACAAAAAAATGTATATGACATAAATTGTGTATTTTAACGCGATCTACATTTTTTGTGTAGTAAAATTTTGTCTATCTCTTATGGTTTACCAGTTATGCAAAACTCGTTCACAATGAAGAATACTTTTAGAGACATTCCCAGAAAATTCGAGATATACATTTCATTTGTCGTAAAAAATATCTTAAAAATATGATATTTTAATCAAAATCGTTAGAGCCATTTTTGAGAAAATTAAAATTTTCGAAAAATGTTCCATCTAAAGGGTAATCTGGGGTGGGGGGATTTTCTTGAAAACCTTCGTGTCGCATCTCTGGAAGATACTGAACCTAAATACCAAGTTTGGTGTTTATCTGACCGTTCGTTTCTGAATTATGCTGTACACAGACAGACAGACACACACACGGACATGTTTCCAAAAATGCTTTTTTTTGGATTCAGGGGGTCTCAAAACATGTATTTCCGGTGAAATCTCGGTGTCGAATTTTTGGGTGGAATACAATACTTCCCCCACTTACTATACGCAGTAGAAAAAAAGGGAAAAAAAATCCTGTCAACTGGAGAATGTCAAAGAGGAACAATTTCGGAATTAGCATACAATACAAAATTGGTTACTTGCGTTTATACTCAGAAAGGTACTTCTAAGAACATAATTCAGTGACCAAGCTATCGGCTTTACAGTTTTTAAGTGAGTGTTGAGTATCGAATATCGATGCTCAAAAATCGGTATCGAGAAATAGTGGTATCGTCCCATCACTATTAAGAAACATAGTAGTTAAGGAGCGTCCACAAATACAACTCAATTTAATTTAACTAGTAATTCTGTATTTGTTAAGCTTTGTCCAAGAGGCAGCCTTTCAATAAAGGAAGCTTTAAAATAATAAAAAATATGGAATTTGAAATTCAATAATTGTACACTGTTATT
Source organism: Deroplatys truncata (assembly GCA_030765065.1). Classification (NCBI taxonomy): domain Eukaryota; kingdom Metazoa; phylum Arthropoda; class Insecta; order Mantodea; family Mantidae; genus Deroplatys; species Deroplatys truncata. The sequence continues at coordinate 140,567,667 of CM060986.1, forward strand.
AAGCAGCTTTGAGAAAGATATTTGTATACCTAACCAGAAGGAAGAAAGGGAAATGTAGACCTTACAAAAAGGTACACCGGATGGAAAAGTTTGGGAACAACTGTCCTGGACAAAGCTGGTGAGACTTTGCATAGGTCATAAGACTTGTGCAGCTCACGATGTGCTCCAGACCGAACAGTAATAAGTGTTTCGGAGTAGTTAACACACCATAGACGGAAAGTTCTGCGTCTTGCAAAACATAGTTGTATATGTAAATCACCTTTCAGCTCTGCCCCATTTCGTTTCAACTAAATATGAAGCGCTTCACCAAATGCTCATCATTTGACCTATAAAGGCCTAAGCGTGTACATAGTTGCTCATAAGTTGTTTCTTGCGTACGTAGACAGACAAACGTTCAATAACAGAGGCCCGCAGCAGCAAATTTGCTTAAAATTCTTGTACAAAACTTGTGCATAAGCCTAACGTCAACTTAGAGAGAAATAACTGGTATATATTCTGGTTTTATTTTTCACGTTAATGCAACGGTATATTAATTACCAAGATGTTTTAAAACTTAATCCTGAATTTAACGATATATATATATATATATATATATATATATATATATATATAGTGTTAAAATTTTGGCGTCGTTTTGTAGTTGTAAATATAATTATTTATTTTTGACAGCTGGCACTAAAGGTAGAACTTTTAACACGAACTACTCATACCAGAAATTGAATAAACGTTTTATAATGCTGCAGTGTTATCATCCTTGTTTCTTGCCATGGAAATTATGTGCATTAAGCGGAAGCCTTGTATCGATTAACGTAATTGTGGATTATTTGAATGACTCGGAAATGAATTCCTCAAATGAATTCAACTGTTTGCAATCCAAACAATGTAATCAAATGTAATACCAATGCGGTTTTCTCTGTGCAAGGAATTAATATAGAAAAGTGTAATACTTGCTCAATCAATATCACAATTACCTACATTAAAATAATAATAATAATAGAATTAATAATGTTAATGAAATATATATGTTAGCATTATTGTTACACTTATTGATTTAGTTTTGCCACAATATTCCATACATTATAGAATGTTGTGATTGTGTAAGTAATTATGTTGTCAGCACTGGTGCTACGAAAGTCAAACAACAACGAATGGAAACTCTATACTAGAGCTCACCATACGTCCAAATGTATACTGCTATTTCAACACAAATTTCAACTGGATACTTTTTAATTTAATATTTAGGGTTGTTTAACAATAGTATATGAACAACGCCCATCACATGTAAATTGTTCTTATTTTTCTCTTAGGACTGTTACTCTCGGCTTTCAGCAAACACTTCTCCAAAAATAACACTTGTATCATAAATACCTAATTTTCAAACAATAGTGGTTTAAAACATTTCTTCTTGCTTTCGCCTTACTTTTTAAATAGCAAGAAATCACTCCCTATGGCTGAAACTTAATTAAAAAAAGAATACAACAGTAATATTTATTGGAACTAATGCAAAAAAATTAATTTTTCTTCTGTTGCTAGTCCCGACTAAACTCGTGTCTTTTGTGAAATTAAATCGAAAATTCAGTTCTGGTTGAAAAATATCGTAGTTTGGTGTGATTATTAATTTTGAAATAAACAAAAAAGATGGAACTGGTTATTTGGCTATCGAAATTTATAAAAGAAATATTCAAATAGAAGAATGAGTAAAAGTTTTAAAATTAAAACTAAAAATGCTGTGTTAAGACTAAGAAAGTAGTATTTGAGAATTTGTCTTTCGTAGTACTAAGGGATTGTTTGCATCAAGGACGAAAGAAAAAAAATTCTTGATTAACAAATACGTATTATTTTAAGTGAGCGCTATTAACAAAACTAAAAATTGTCAATACTTGGAGGTGATGTGATTACTGATGGTTATAGTGAAGTTTTTAAAAACTGAAAATATATTTAATAAGCAATTTTCCCATTTAAGACATGTGAAACAAAAGGCATAGTTGGCAATGAAAAGTTAGAATATGTTTATAAAAAGACTAAAACCTAGTTCTATAAGAAGATGAAGGGGTAAAATAAATGAAGAAGGAAATATAATTTACACGATTAAAGTGTAATACAATTGGTGGTATTAAAAAATTGAATTAAAGAATAATATAAATATTAAAGTGTTAGACGATAAAGCAGTCCTCTCTCAGGTTGTGAAAGAAAGAAAAGCTGGTATACGGTTAAATGAACCCAGGAGCTGCTATGGGAACCGAAAGCTCGCCCTTCCGCCACGAATGCGTTGTGCACAAATAGATTAGAAAAGCTCATCAACGGTAGCGCAATAGGGAATAAAAGCCTCTGCGGGTAATTACAGGGTTCAGAAAGAAAAGTTTGATGAGTTTCCCAAAGAAACAACTTAATTCTAAGTGGTAACCGTATTAAGTACACGGTACTTAGATATCCCGAAAATGATTCGCCAGAAAAATAAAAAGAAGTGCAGAAAAAATTGCCCATTAATCGAGTTCACAAGTGGCGGGGAAGGATTTTCTTCCTCCATTTCCTCTTCGCGAGAGTGTGCAATGAAAAATTCTCGCGCTTCCTTCATTTCCCTTTCGTCCTCGTCTATCGCACGTTCATTTCCTCGGGTCGGTTCGCAGGGTTGCCAACTCGACGTGCAACTAATCCGCTAGATGCGGAGTATCTGCTGCAAACCAGCCTTCGCTGTATTTTATTAAAAACAGAAGCAACTCACTGCGCTGAAGTTTATGTTAGGCACGGCTGATACCAACCTAACAACTCAACTCTGGATAAGGCTGGATTTATAGTGAGGACAGAAGAGGCGTGGCGTACACCTAACGGTTGTTACAGCCGGTAACAGCGTAAAGATAACACAAAATGTACATTTGTAAATATAAGTAATGGAACCTTAAAATTTAAAGAGGACTGTATTTTTATTTTCTCTACCATGCATCTAGTAGGTAGAGAAGGTTGCATTCCACCCAAAAATTTGATACCGAGATTTCACCGGAAATACATGTTTCGAGACCCCCTGAATCCCCCCAAAAATAGAGAAAGGTCCGTGTGCGTGTCTGTGAACAGCACAACTCAGGAACGAAAAGTCGGTTAAATAGCAAACTTGGTATTTAAGTTCAGTACCTTCCAAGAAAATCCCCCAAATCCAGACTACCCTACAAGGGCGATTTTTCAAATATGTTGATTTTCTAAAAATGGCTGTAAGTATTTTGATTAAAATATCATATGTTTAAGATATTTTCATGACAAATAAAATGTTTATCTCGAATATTCTGGGAATGTCTCCAAAAGTATTCCTCATTGTGAACGACTTTTGCATAACTGGTGAACCATAAGAGATAGACAAAATTTTACTACACAAAAAATGTAGATCGCGTTAAAATACACAATTTATGTCATATACAGTTTTATTTGAGTGAACCGTTTTCGAGATATTGCTTGTTATTCCCTTAAATTTTTCAATACTTATTTTCTCAAATGGGAATTCGTTATTCATTTTTGTGTCTTGGATATGCAAAGAGTATTAATCTGTGGCAAAGAGAATGGTGCTGCACCTAGCAACCAGCTATTAAGATATATGTCTATGCTTAAAGGCTACTGTATTTCTATATTGCCCTTGCAAATACAAAACAAGGGGAACATAGTACGCCTTAAGCGATAGTCAAATATTTTTAGAACTGGACGCTATGTGTAAAATGTAATTCTCTTTGCATGTCAAAAGATCGTTTCTGCAAAGGTTTATCTCGATTAATATGAAATAGATGGAGAATAAGAGTTCTTAAAAATAGTTTGTACAAGAGTAGAGAAAGTCATGTGAGTGTAACACATCAGATTTTTTTTGTGTGTTTATCACTTGATTTTTCGTTGAAAATAGGATTTTATTTCACGGAGGAATAAAATGTCATAGTTGGGAATTGTCAACGTTTTTTTACCTTAATTCCTCATTTTCGGCTCACCTTTTACGATTTCATGAGTTTATTTCTCCACCAGTTTGTCACATGTCGATGAAAGTATCTGGTTGTATGCACAAAAAAGTCTCTACCCAATGCATAAAAGATAATTTTGAAAACACTACCTACAAAAAAGTTCGAAATTTTAGCATACATTTCGAAAATGTATAAAACTGATAACATGAACGATCTGAAAAATTGCCCAAAACACGTAAACCGTATTACCATTTTGATCTTTATATCCAAAGCAATTACATTTTTGCCTCCATTAATTTGGCTGCTAGAATTTTTTAAAGTGCGGCCGAATGCTTTCTTGAGGGGATATATAACTCGACCACAATAGTATTGCACTTCGCTGGCTGACTTTCGCGTGCATTCAAATGCAGGTTTCTGCAAGGAGAGGCAGTATTTTTAATACTTAAATGATTTCAGTCAAATTATATAATATGTAAATTCAATAACAGCCCGCCTTGAAGCAATATGTGTATAATAATTTGTAAAATGTATGTAACAGTCATTGTATATGCTTATATTATTGTAAACCTGTTCAATAATGCTATGTGAATGCATTACGTAATTTAATAATGTAGGAGCTGTGAGAATAATAAGTTAAACGTTGCTAACAATGAGGTAACCTTGAGGCAATAATGAGTTTGAGAGTTTAATAATACTACTTCTGATTATTGGAGTAACAATAACGTAATTTTAGTGACAGTTTATAAAATAGCCAATCAACAACCAGAAAAAACTTAGTTAAATGAAGGTATTCTATTGGACTAGGAATAGCCAATCAGAGACTTGAAATACAGAAATTTACAAGTTTAGACGGTTGAAATCAATTCAATTACTTGCAGACAGTGCTCATAACTGAATGCGTTGCTTGTGCGTCTTCGAGAGATTTAATATGTATTCGTGTGAGACGAAAAATAAGTTTACGTGTTAAAAAGTGTAATTAATTAATAAAAAGAATCTCTCTATATATATCAGTGAAGTGTTATTTAGATATCGTATCAAGCATTAATAAAAGGAGTGAAGTAAAATTATAATCTGTGTAAGCCTACATTCTTGTTGCACCACAACCCAGGAACGTATCTCTAACAATAATACTGACGCAGCCGAGGCAAACATAAATATTTAATGCTTAAAGAAACAGTCAAATTACAAATTTAATATTTTTAAATTTGGGGCGAAGGCTACCGGAAACTGTTTACCATACGTGCGGTTGTAACTACAGTTCGGCTCCCCAACAGTTGAACTACAATACAAATCAACTTTCTCATGTCAAGTGCAATAATATCGTGATTGATTTATAGATCTGTTTAAAATACACAATTTATTTCAAATAATTTTGTTTGTGGCCTAAACCATTTCCAAGATATTTGTTATTAATGATTCGCACTGTTCAATACTTGTCATTCTTTTTAAAGTGCTGTTGATATTTAGTTGTTTCTCGAGCTGTCATGAAAGAGTATGGAATTTTAAGGCAGCATACAACTGTCCAATTCTTAAACATTTAATTGCCTCTGTTCCCTCTGTATTCTGACGAAATGTGTAATTTAACTATTTCTGCAAGGTTTATCTCGATTAAAATGAAGTAGATAGAAAAATAAGCTTACGTGAGAATAATTTGTATACCCACTAATAAACGATAGAGGATAGAGGAAGTCATGTAAATGTAACACATCAGATATTTGTTTATCACCTACCTGTAGTGGGTTGAGGAAATGTACCGGCTGAAATTCCATACTCGAAATTCCACCGGAAATAGAAGCTTAGAAGTCTACTAACCCCCCTAAAAAAAACTAAAAACTAATTTTTAAAAGAAGTCAGTGTATGTGCGCGCGCACACGCCTCTCTCGAAACAACCTAACTCAACTAAAAGTGGATTAATTGTAAATTTCTCTTAAATCAGAGACTATTTAAGCATGTCAGACGAACATTTTCAAGAAATGCTCCCCACTTTAAACTATTTTTTACTGGAAATTCTTTTTTTTTCCTCAAAAAATATGCTAACGTTCCGATTTAATAGAATATATCAATGTGACTATTAAATGCATGTCTTAAATTTAATATGAATAGCCTGTGGAGTCTTTTTCATATAGATTGAATTTTGTATAATTGGGAAATCATAACAGATAGACAAAATGAAAACAAACAACAGGAAAAATTAAGAGCTCATTAAAATACACAATTTGTATCAGCATTTACTTATGTCGTTTTGAAATAGACAAACTTGCAATTACGTCATCTGACTCTTATATTTGAAAATGAGCGATTCTTGTTTTTGTTCTGTCCATCGCAAGAACTAGTTAGCACAGCTAAATATTTGAATACGTTTCTGCATTTTCTATGTAACCGAACACATCGCTTAATTTAAAATTACTCTAGGTAAAATATATCGTGAATAACGTTACATGAATAGAAAAATTATTGTATACGTATATAAATACTATTATATATACATATTTATGGATAGAGAAGTGAAGACTTAGGACGTGAAGATATCAGATTTTTCTGTATAAATATTGTCGTCGAAATGAAGAACCAGTCTGCAAGGCAGCTCCAAGAAATAAAAGAGAGAATTTTGCTTCACGTGTCCATCTAAGCGGTTACACATTCGGGGGGGGGGCATTCACACTACATCACCCCCTAAATGTTGACCCTAGCTAGAAAGAGGTCAGTGTGCCAACTACGGAAATAGTGCGCTTTACTTGCTTCTCAAGCTTGTATACCCACTAACAAACGATAGCGTAGAGAAAATCATGTGAATGTAATATAAAGATTTTTTTTAAATATTATTATGAATGTTCGATGTTTTATACTGGTTCTACCAAAAGTTTAAGGACACCCATTGAAATTTTGAAAGATTTTATTTTAAGCACACATAACATTATACGGGGTGTTAAAAAAAGAGGTATTCCATATTTTGAAAGCTGGTAGTATGGACCAAAACAAGAAAAAAATGTCCAGTAAACATGGGCTGTAAAATGCATACCTTAAGAGCTACGAGCACTTGTTCATCTTCACTACTGTGAAACATCTCTTCTACTGCAAGCTCTTTGCTATTACGTATGGCCTACAGAATGAAGTAAACAAATAAGAACTGTGAAAAACCATAGCTTCTAATGTAATCTGCTTGCTACTACACACGACCTGCACTTTTGAACCATCGCTAAAGGAGGTGCTCAATATGGTGACCGTTCATAGTAAGGCATGCTTCTGTTCATTGCTTCTGTCCGACGTCTTAGGGAATCACGCACTCTCTGAAAGACTCCAGGTTGGTAACGGATGCTCTGGCAGGCATTGATGATGCCTCTCTACATTATTTTACATCAATAATGAGGGTTCCATATACCACAGATTTGAAGATAAAACTGCATTATAAAAAGCATTTCACAAATTTATTCCATTAGAAGTAATAAAAATAAGCGTTGCATTTACCCAAAACTGTGAATACGGTTTACAGTAACAACACTAACAGATGTTTACTGCATGCTGTATCCATGGATGAGAGTAATGTGTCCTCATTTGTTTACTGCCTGCTGTAGGTCCTACGTAATAGCAAAGAACTTGCAATAGAAGAGATGCTTCAAAGTAACGAAGATAAACAAGTTATCATAGCTCTTAAGCTATGCATTTTAGAACCCATGTTTACTGGACATTTTTTTTTAAATTTTGGTCCATACCACCACCTCTCAAAATATGGAATACTTTTTTTTCAATTATCGCTGTTCCCTTTGTATCTATAACAAAATGTATAGATGTAGCTATTTCTACAAAGGTTTATTTGGATTAAAATGTAGTAGATAGTAAAATAAGTTGCAGTAAGAATATCTTGTATACCCACTAGTAAACGATAGCGGTTAGAGAAAGTCATGTGAATGTAACGCATCAGATAATTTTTTGTATAAAATGTTAATATAGATAGTATGCGTTTACTTGGGAGAGTCAGTATAATCTATGTCCGTACAAAGATTTCTCCACGAGTGACTGCTGCGCGTGATAGAAATGATTGGTATCACTATTTTCTGTAATAGACACGCTTACTTTCAACCGGGTTTCTCCCAAAAACAACCACAATTAATTAGTGAGTTAACAACAAGCATAATAAACTAACTTTAAGGTCAATGTGAAGTTTTCAATTCAAGTAATTATCTATTTGAATACTAAGGAGTTTAATGTCATGATTTTGTTGAACATACTATTGACATTCCTTTATGCAGTTGTATATTTGGAGATCTGCAAATGACGAATATATCAGGATTCTTATTTCGGTCGTTCTATTACTCTTTTAGCACTTCTATTAATGGCGTAATTTTCAGATCCATAAGTTAAAATGGTACTGCCATTGTTTTATAGAATTTTAAGCTTGACATATCACTAGTATGTACTGCTTAGATCTGAACAACTCAGATGGACCTTGTAGAATGTTTTGAAATTGATTAAGGTTGCGAAAAAGGCTATTTGATATAGGTACCTACACCGCATATTTTAAGAACTATGCATTTTCTTACGTAGTATGATTTTGTCAATGGCTAAGGTTTCATAGTTAAGAGGAATGATATTGAAGGGCTCTTTGTGTCACATGACTGTCTCTGTTCACTATCGTTTTTACTTTCTCTACTACGTATAGTAAGTATGAGCAATATTGTATTCCACCCAAAAATTCAATACAGAGATTTCACCGGAAATATATGTTTTGAAGCCCCCCGAATCCAAAAAAAGCATTTTTGGAAACATGTCCGTGTGTGTGTGTGTGTGTGTGTGTGTTTGTGAACATCACAACTCAGAAACGAACAGTCGGATAAACACCAAACTTGGTATTTAGGTTCATTATCTTCCAGACATGTGACACGAAGGTCTTCAAGAAAATCCCCCACCTCAGATTACTCTTTACATGGAAAATTTTTCGAATATTTTAATTTTCTCAAAAATGGCTCTAACAATTTTGATTAAAATATATTTAAGATATTTTCATGACAAATAAAATATATATCTTGAATTTTCTGGGAATGTCTCCAAAGGTATTCTTCATTGTAAACGACTTTTGCATAACTGATAAACCATAAGAGATAGACAAAATTTTACTCCACAAAAATGTAGATCGCGTTAAAATACAAAATTTATGTCATATACTTTTTTTTTGAGTGAATGATTTTCGAGATATTGCTTGTTATTCCCTTAAATTTTCCAATACTTATACTTTTCTCAAATGAGAACTCGTTATTTTTTTTTTTTTGTCCTGGTAATGCAAAGAGAATGGAATACTCCACATAGCAACCAGCTCTTAAAATATTTGACTATAGCTTAAAGCCTACCAATTCCCCTTGCATCTACAAGAAATTTCGCAGTAAGATTAACATCTCGATAAACTTGAAGTAGATGGAGAATAAGCGTTTGTAAAAATAGTTTGTACAAGAGTAGAGAAAGTCAAGTGAGTGTAACACATCAGATTTTTTTTACAGAAATTCTACAAACTGTTCTTACAGAAACCTATTTTTCTATCTACTTCATATTAATAGAAATAAACATTTGAAGAAAACAATTCCATACGATATTTCGTTGTAGGTACAAGTTATATACAAGAAACGGAAGCGGTAGTCAAATGTTTGGGCCTTGAAATCCCATACTCTTTATATGACATCGCATGAAACAACTGTATGTTGACTACTTCAAAAATAAAGTATTGTGCGTCATTCTTATTGTTTATTTTTACCTGGAGAATGCAGTCATACGGTAACCTCCTGATGAAGTGTTGCTCACCACCTCGTCTACTCATTGAAGATCCTGTTGTCTGGGCCCGAATACCTATTGTAATTATTTTTATGTATAAACATGTTTTCGTTGATCTCTAGGGCGTGATAGGTAAAGGCTCAGCTGACTAACAAAATAACTAGACGACACAGCATATAAAATTCAAAACACATTTTCTTTTCATTTTTCTGAGTTGTAACAGGAAACCTACAACCAACCTTTCAAGTTGTGTGTTAAACAAAGTACATTGTTACACTTCGGCTTCCACCCGTACATAACTTAATCTTTGGCCACTGTTAACACACATTACTCGCGCGATTATGTTCAAAACTATTACATTCTTACAGTAATTCCGCGGCAAAATTTTTGTTGCGAGGAGCACAGATTCCTCCTGCTTTCGAAATCCAAAACTCCGTTACATTCTTAAATTAATTCCGGCGCGAAAATCTTTTGCTAGGTCCACAGGTTCCTCCTGCTTTCGAAGTCCAATAACTCTGTGAATTTTCCACAAGCATCTCGTATATGTACAATTCTGAGAGGTGCGAATGTAAAGCTTACAAACTAATTCTATTGGTCCTCGAGCTGGCGCGAATTTACTTTACGTTTAAATACTAATAAATTTCTGTTAACTTGATTGGCCAACTCGGGGCCACATGCTAGAATACAGTAAAAAATCCCGTTTGTGAACTATTTCGGACTTTCCCTAGTGTTACTTCCTTGTGTCCTATTTGCACACCAACTAACAAAGACTTTTACGAGCATGTAACACAGTGCAATAACCTTTACTCTTGTTGTTTTCAACGCTTGTTACATTGTTGGTGTGGAAGTCTAAAATTACTAAAAATAAAATATAGGTACGGGCCTATTTCTTTACATTGCAAATGTGAATGAACCCTGCTATATAATAAAATGACAACACAAATGAAACAATAAGAATACAAACATAATTAAATCGTAGGAGAATGTGTAAATACTGCCTCGATTGAAAAAAATTGTGGCTTATGTAATAACGAAAAAGTTATTTGAAATAACTTGTGTTTTAAAACTATCTATATTTTCTGTTTAAGTATCTTTATGTCCCTTTGTTATAGTTTACAAGATAAATATTTTATTTGTCAGTATACGTCTTAAAGATGTGACATTTTAGAAAATAAGCTATTTCAAAAAAAAATTCCATGTTAATGTTAGTTTGGAAGGGGTGATTTGCATCTTTGGAAGATACTGAACTTAAATACCAAGTTTATCCAACTTTTCGTTTTTTGAGTTACACTGTTCAAACACACCCATAGGCAAACTTAAATACATATGTGGACCTTTTTCTAAAATGTTTTTATTATTCAGAGGGCCTCAAATCATGTCTTTCGGTGAAATCTCAATATCTCGGGCGGAATGCAATACTTCCATTACCTAATTGTTTGATAAGGATATAAGAAATCAAAACAGTTTTCCATATAGGTGGTTGTTTGGGATAGGAGGAATTGTTTTTAAATAAACTCCTTGCATGCATAAGAGGAGCCTGGCTTTTTAAAGGGGGTTTCAAGGGACCTTACAACATTTATTTCCGGTGAAATCTCGATATCTAATTTTTGTTGGAAACGTTGAGTAAGCTAAGTAAACTGAGTTATAAGAGACAGGTGAAATATGAAGAAAAAGGTCCCAATATATTATGGAATATATATATTTTAAAGCAAAAAATCTTATGCTTGAAGGATTTAGAACAGATTCGCTTCATTAATTAAAAAACGATTAGCCTGGTGGATTTTTGTCCCTATTTAATAATAAAAATCAAATGAAATACAATGAATGATATCCGGTTTATAGATTTTAATAATTGTGAAGCCCTTAAACTTATAAAAAAGAAAAGAAGGTTCCTGGTTGCTTTGTCCTTGCTTAATACTAAAAACCATAACAACTCCAGAATATAGGCTGTTTAATTTAGCACGTGAAGTCACATAGAGAAAATGCCCAATTTTTTTCAATTATTCACAGTAAACTACTTGAATAGAATATTTGGAGTGTCTGGTTCATTGCTGACGAATATTATTTTAATAATAAAACATCATAAATCTTGCAAAATATTAATATTTTTGTAAAAGATGTAGATTTTTCTTTAAACATGAAATTTGAAATTGGTTGCCACTGCATTGAATTTTACTCACTGCAAATCGTAAAAATACTTGTTCCTATAATGATAGCAAGCATGTATTAGAGTATGAAATTTCGTATTTTGTTTGTTTCTAGTTATAAGGGATTGTGTGTGAGTAAACTAAGTGGTAAATCTCGCTTGAAAGAAGGCAGGTTGGCAACCCTCTCGGTCCGTGCTCCGCCCCTTAGGTCGGTCGGTTCGGTCGGTACGGCAGAACCCTGCACGACTCAGTGTATTATGGGGCCTCGGCCCATGCAGCTGTGCGGCCCACGCGCGTCCAAGACGTCGAGGTCTGAAGTACGACCAGAGTGGATTAAGAGTGAATGTGTGATGAGTGTGGTGCTGCTGCTAATTGTTTGATGTGCGGTGGTGAATTCCAACACGGCGGGCGCTATATCCCTGGGGGGCGGCGGGGGCGGTAGTGCAGGGGCGGGTTCCGAGGGCGGCGGCGGAGCACTGGGTGGACTCACCCGCAGCCGATCCTGGCTCTGCTGCCCCGCCGATCGTAATAACCGTTCTGCCACACCAGCCACTGGAGGAGATGCCAATCACCCGCAGGATGCCAAACCTCAAGTGAGTTCTTGCACAGATTTCTTCTTTACGTCATTAGTAACGTCCTTGTGATGGCTTTCCTAGGTGGAATAATAATAATAATAATAATAATAATAATACTAATAATAATAATCACATTAAAATTTACCAACTTGTATGTTTTGCTTTCTCCATCACAGAGGTACCTCTATGCAAAAATTCAAGGTTCTTGAACTGTAATACAGATTTTAAGCTCTCCTGAATAAATACGTAAAAGTAGAAAATGTATTTGTATGCGTATATATGTTAAGGTTATAAATAAAAAATGACGAATGGGATGCCAACCGAAATTCGCATATAAGCCTAGCGTCTCTCAAGAATGCAAGGGAAGGGTGTTCACCAAATTTCCCACGCCCCAAACAGCACTTTTAACGGTATTCCTTATTTATTTTTTCAAAAAGATTGCTTTAACGATTTTTATTAAACATTCATATGTTTCAGCTTTTAACATGACAAATGAAACGAGTCTTAAATTTTTCGTAAATCTACAAAGTTACCTATATTCCTAATGAATGTTATATTACTCGGAAAACTCAAGAGATAAACGGTTACTACAGGAAAATACAGAGCTCGTTATAATATATAAACTGTTGTCCTAGCACTTGCCATTTCCAAAATATTCGTTGTTGAAGTTTTCCAAGTTGAAGTGTTCTCTGGTGCACAATATGTGTAACATGCAAAAAAAACGTCTTCTTTCTCCACTTAGCAATTGCTCTACGCTAACAAAAATCGACATGTGATATAAGCAGCTGAGTGATGTTTGCACATATTGTTTATAATAAAGTCTACATTTTGTTAGTTTGTAGGCAAACATTTATCGTGATTAACGTTGCGTGTAGTGAAAGAAATATGTAGTACTGGTTTTATAAATCGTTAGCCAGTGCGAAACCGGATACGTCAATACATTGATGCTATTTACAACAATATTACAGTATGCCATGATAAGGTTCATAATTTAACACATAATCAGTACAGTAACAATTTGAAATAATGGCAGCAATAATATAAATTATGAAAAATAATAGGGTAATGATAATTAAGCTAATACAATGTATTTAATAACATAAAACCGATATAATAAACAGCGATTTGATATTACAATTATAATGCCTCCATAAACTCATATACATCATAAAAGCTATCTTTAAATAGCATTTGCTTCAAAGACATCTTGAAACATCGCATGGAGTTTAAGCTTTTCAAACTGGTTGGCAATTTATTATATAAGGTAGCTGCGGTATACAGGATGGACCATTAAGTTGAGCCTGTACAATACCTCCAAAACTAAGCGTTGTAGAAAGAAATGCTTTAAATAAAAGTTGCTTGATATTATGGGGGAAAGTTAATGCCATTAATCGTGTTTTATTTGGAGGACATTGTGCTGGTCATTTTAACTTTTTTTTAAATGGGAACCTACCTTTTTTATGGAAATAATTATTCTTTCACACAAGCCGTGTGTTGGACAGGGTTGGAAAGGTAGAATCAGATGACTGAAAAATTCAATGTCATAGCCGTGGTTCTTTTTCAGTCGTCTGATTCTACCTTACCTTTTTTCTGTTATTTTATCACTTATAAAAAACTAAACAGCAATAGTAAAATTTGCAATTTTATTGCTCTTACACCAATGTAAATAATAGCGAAAACTCTGAATGACTGTGTACGAAGAGCGCAATGAATGGTTGGACCATCCATGAATGGTCATTTGAGGGTCAAGTTGCGTTTCGTAATTGGGAACCAACATTTTTTATTTTGTTTCCTTATTCCTCATCACAAAATAAACAGCTTTTTATAAACAATTTTCTAATGAGAAAATAAAATGTAAGTTCCCATTTAAAAAATTAAATTGATCCTAAAGTGACCATCATAACGTCCTCCAAAAAAAACATGGCATTTACTTTCCCCCATAGTATCAAGCAACTTTTATCAAAGACATTTCTTTCTACAACGCTTAGTTTTGAAGATATTGTACAGTCTCAATTTAAATGATCCACCCTGTTGAACTCCTTTGGAATAGAGCGTAGTTCTTTCTGATACTGGTCTTAAGCCTGTTTTATTCCTGGTGTTATGTATTTGATTATTTGTGGTGAAGTTTTAATAATTTTGTTATGTGTAGCGCATGTGTAACATGTTTGAAATGTGTGTTATATAATACGTGTATATACAATCTATATGCCAAGAAATACTGTGAATTGGTGTGATTATCACTCACCAGCTTTTTCTAACTAAAGCTGAGGCATCCAGTCATATATAAGATGATATCATGGCTTTCCCGAACTAGATTCTACATCCTGAGGGCGTTACGGTCACAACGAGTTCCCATATGTTCACATAGTTAACACTTCAATCACCTCTGGGTATGAACTGTCAAGGACTGTTTAATGGTTCCATGGGAGAACCTGATTACTAAGTTTTAATTGTTAAAACTGTTCCTCAGCTTTAATTATATTACAAGAAGTTACCACAAACTTTATGTTCCACAAAGAATAATAATTTTGGAGCATTAACAACCGTTTCAAACAACTGATAGTCTGGTATGTCTAAAAAGGTTTGTTCTGAAATTCGCCGTGATTTACAGATATATGTATCAGCTATTTATGTTTTGGAAGTTCTAGATAAAACCAAATGTTGGCGTGTCTTGAGTTATTGAGAGTTATTCAGAGACATCTACAGTAATAATTTTTAAACTCATGCCATAAATTGTATCACGCTAATACAAAGCATAGAACGCGTGTAGCGAAACTGAGGATATATGTAAAACTACTGAACAATTCCTTAATTTCACCTAATAAAAAAACTCATGTGTTACATTCTCGTGGCTCTACCCTCTATCGTTTATTGGTAGTGATATAAATTATTCTTGCAAAACTTTATTTCTCTATCTACTTCTAATCGAGAAATGGCAGAAATACCTACATTACACATTTCGTTAAAATACAAAGAGAACAGCGATAGTCAAATGTTTAAGAATTAGAGGCTATATGCTGGACTTAAAATTCCATACTGTTTCCATGCAATCGCGAGAAACAACTGAATGTCGACAACTTAAAGTAACAACGTATTGAACAATTGGAACCATTAATAACGGATATCTCAGAAATGGATTTTACCATAAAAAAGTTATTTTAAATAAATTGGGTGCTTTAAAGAGATCTACGTGTTTTGTGAGTACACTTTCGTCTATCGTTTAACATTTACCAGTTATAGGATTATACAAAATTATTTTCAAGTGAAGAGGACTTCAAAGGTTATTTCTAGAAAACTTAAGATTTCCATTTTTTAGAAAATAAAAAATGTCGAAAAAATTCCATGTAAAGGGTAGTTTAGGTTGGGGGGGTTGAAAAATTTTGTGTCACATCTTTGGAAGATACTGAACTTATTTACCAGGTTTGGAATTTATCAGAGATTTCATTGTTGAGTTATGCTGTTCACAGACACACACACACACACACAGAGAGAGAGAGAGAGAGACCTTTTTCAAAAAATGTTTTATTTATTCATGGTGCCTCAAAATGTATTTCCGGCGAAATCTCGTATCGAATTTTTGGGTGGAATGCAATACCTTCTCTACTTATTAGGTACGTAGTAGAGAAAGTAAAAATTAGCGTTCAGTTAGGTCAGTGTCTCCTACTCGTAACATATATTATCTAGACATTATAGTAATCAGCCACTTTGTAATGTTGTCTTTGTAACTTACAGATCAACTGCTTTCTTCAAACAGGGAAGAAATACACTTTAACCTATTTGTATATTCACTGAGACGATGCTATTATTTGTATAGCATCACACTGTGTTTACGCCCACAACTATTCCAAACGTTCTCATTCAGATTAAGTCAATAGCAATAAATTAGATGTCATACGAACGCGACTACGGAACTGAGGTTATTTGTCAGCAGGTTACTCGAACAGATGATACAGGAAGATGACCCCAGTGTTAAGCAATCAGATCTTATGAAGGCATTGCTGTTTTGTAGAAAAAATAATCTCGACAAAAATTACGTTGAAATCCAAAATGTTTGAACCATGGACTGCCATTCTAGCAAAACTATTATAATCCGCCCCCTTTAGTTTAAAGCTTTAGCTCCTCCAGCTTTTGAGGTTAAGTTTGTTACTTAATTGTTTTATTTATGGACACTTTAATTGCTATGGTTCTTAGCGTCTCATTCTATATTGTACGTGAAAGACCGGAAATTTTGCTCAGAGGTGTCTTTGTCAGGCTTGAGGTTCTTTTACGTGCCGTGAATCTACCACCGGCTTTACTTCCCTTCCGAAGGAAGCCATGCTAAGGATTCTTACGCCCGAAAAAATCCATCGCGGAGGGCCATGGCAGAGCTTACCGAGATACGAGGGCGGTACTGAACATTTTTAGAATGTCATGTTTTTAAGAATAAATGAAATTTGTTTATATTTGACAGCTACTTTTTAATGTTTTGCGAGTAGATTGCCGTGTAGTTTGTTCGATTTTCTGTAATAGTTTGTTAATTATCATCATTTAAAGATTTTGAGTTCATCCAAAAATGAATTTGACTGCAGAGCATTTCTGGGTTATGATTTTAAATCGTATTAATGCCTAAACGATGTAAAGATTGGCTTAGAAATGTATTTGGCGAAGAAGCCCCATCTAACAACAATTTATAATGGTACAGTGAATTCAAAAGATCTCTCTCTCTCTCTCTCTCATGAATTTCATGCAGGGCGCCCAAGAACTGCTGTTATTAATGAAAATACTGCCGCTGTTTGAGCAGTGTTTGAAGAAGATCGACGGACATCTTATGGATTTATTCGGGCGACATTGAACATTGGTATAGGTTAAATAAAAAAAATCTGATGTGTTACACTCACATGACTTTCTCTACTCTTGTACAGTCTATTTTTACAAACGCCTATTCTCCATATGCTTCATGTTAATCGAGATATCGAGATGTCAATCTTATTTGTAATTTTCTTGTAGATGCAAGGGGAATATGGTAGCTTTTAAGCGATAGTCAAATATTTTATCGCTGGTTGCTATGTGGCGCATTCCATTCTCTTTGCATGTCCAGGACATAAAAAAATGAATAACGAATTTGAGAAAAAGTATAAGTATTGGAAAATTTAAGGAAATAACAAGCAATATCTCGAAAACGGTTCACTCAACAAAAGAAATGTATATGACATAAGTTGTGTATTTTAACGCGATCTACATTTTTTGTGTAGTAAAATTTTGTCTATCTCTTATGGTTTACCAGTTATGCAAAAGTCGTTCACAATGAAGAATACTTTTGGAGACATTCCCAGAAAATTCGAGATATACATTTCATTTCTCATGACATTATCTTAAACATATGATATTTTCATCAAAATTGTTAGAGCCATTTTTGAGAAAATTAAAATTTTCGAAAACTCTTCCATGTAAAGGGTAGTCTGGGGTGAGGGGATTTTCTTGAAAACCTTCGTGTCGCATCTCTGGAAGATACTGAACGTAAATTCCAAGTTTGGTGTTTATCCGACTGTTAGTTTTTGAGTTATGCTGTTCACAGACACACACACACACACACACACACACACACACACGGACATGTTTCCAAAAATGCTTTTTTTGGATTCAGGAGGTCTCAAAACATGTATTTCCGGTGAAATCTCGGTATCGAATTTTTGGGTGGAATGCAATACTTCCCCTACTTACTATACGTAGAGAAAGTAAAAAGTTACGTACATTAACAGTTAGATGTGAGAAAACTTTGTTGTCAATGGATTCCAGATAAACTGACTCCCGATCAAAAACAACAATGCATTGATTGGTGCAGAAAAAAGTCTGGAAAAATTCCAAGACGGGACTTCAAAATTGGTTAAGAATATTGTTACTGGTAATGAATCTTGGGTTTATTGTTATGATCCTGAAAAAGAAACGTCAGTCGGCTCAATGGGTCTTTCGAACAGAACCTAAGCCTACAACGCATCGTGGCATACAGCAAAACTAACAACTGAGTTCATGTACCCTCCACCATAGAGCCCTGACCTAACACCATGTGATTTCTTTTTGTTTCCAAAAATTAAAGATAAAATGCATAGCATATCTTTTTCGTCATCAGATGAAGCAATGGAAGAGTATAAAAACCTGGTTTCTGAAGTACCTCAGGAAGAGTGGCATTGGTATTATTTGGAGCGGGTCTCAGAATAACAAAACACATGAGGTAGTACTAGATACCAATGATCCAAAAATGACAATATTCAACGGGATTTCTCCAACCCTTCCGTTGAAATGCCTTTCGGTAGTTCTAGTTTCTAGTTTGAAAAAAGGGTGGGTTTTATGCCCAAGCACTGCAACCTTAAACATCTATTGCACATCCCCCCTTTCATCAGTTAAGTAGTCTGTTGCTCGTTATGAACTTAACCAGACTGCTAACTGAGGCTTTCGATAGTTCATCTATTTTTGGAAAGTGATTGCCAAAAATACTTCCTCTTTGATTCGCAAAAGCAGGGCAATCACATAGTAACAGTCTCATCTCCTTCTAGGCATCTACTACAGATAGGGTTGTTAAAGAATCCCATTCTGTATACATTAAACTTTAGGGCACAGTGTCCTGTAATGAATCCTGTTGCCCATGCAAGTCTTCTTCTACTAAGACCGCGCAGGTACTTTGCCCGGCTGTTATCCAGCTCTGTAATAAACAACTTGGAATGTCTGCAACCCTCAATGGAGTTCCAGTAGTTCTTGTGTTCTGCTTGAGCCCAGCACTTAATAGCCTGTTTCACTGGTCTGTAGGACACCCCCAGTACAGGCTCCGGACCCAAAAATGGGATTTCGCTGCCAATCTTGGCTGCTTCGTCTGCTCTCATTGCCTGGTATACCTGTGTGTCCTGGCACCCACATAAGTTGAACCTTATTGTGTTCAGCAGTGTCATTAAGGATTTCCGGCATTCTGAGACGAACTTTGATTTTATTGATGGCGATTCAAGTGCTTTAAGAGCAGCTTGACTGTCTGAGAGGATAAGAACACTTCTATTCTTATATCTCCTTTTAATGTTTTCCATGACACTGGCTAGGATTGCATAAACCTCAGCCTGGAAAACTGTAGCTAAGGTACCCAGACTATAAGAAATCTTGGTGTCATTATCATAAGGTTTAGCCCCCGTTCCTGATTTGGTTCTAGAACCATCAGTATACCAGATTGGGCCTTTGGTATTATTTGGTTTTACTAGTCTTTCCCATTCACCCCGTTGTGGATAGGAGACCGTAAATTTCAATTCAAACTTGAATCTTGGTTCAAGAATGTCAGTCCTCATGTTGAGTATCTGTTGTACATTCTTATCCCAAGAAACCTTGAGATGATTAATATGTCCAGTATTAGACACTTTGGTTTGGCGACAAATACGGTGATACGCGATCATGGCTTCTGCCTTCATCCATATGTGGAGAGGTATGAGCCCAATCAGCATCTCCATTGCCGCAGTTGGAGTAGTTTTGAAAGCTCCCATAATTGAAATGCAGAAGGTCCTCTGTAATTTACAGAGTTCCTTTCTGCACACATTTAAATTAACTCTAGGCCACCACATCAGTGCTGCATAGGAGAATATAGGTCTCACCATGACAGTGTATATCCAATACACTATACTAGGTTTCAGACCCCATGTCTTACCAAGCATGCCTGTACATGTCCAAAAGACTGTAGGCTTAGGTAATACATAATTCCATGTGATGTTTCCAAGTTAATTTCTTGTCTAAAGCAAGCCCAAGATATTTAACTTGTGTTGAATAGGGCACTACTTCACCAAAGAGAGAGAGACTGATTAAATCAGGCCACCTTCTCCTGGTAAAGGGTACCACTACCGTTTTGCTTAGATTAACAGTTAGATTATTCATCTTGTACCAAGCTTCCACTTTCTTAAACGCCATTTGTAGCACTTGAGAAACTATGTGAGGAAATTTCCCTCTTATGATTATTGCAATATCATCTGCAAACTCAACTGTGAAGTAACCATGCCTTTCGGTAACAGTTAAGGAAATTATAAATTCAGGTTATGAATCATCCTGGTATTACAATATGTATTCGTGTAACAAACAGCAGTTAAAAGAGGAAAATTGTAATTAATTATAATAACTAAGCAAAGATTATTTTGTTTGTTGCATTTTAGTAAGCGGAGGTAGCTCAAATTAGCAGAAAGCCACATTAATGCCACTGGTGTAAAACTGACTACCTATTTCACTCTTACTACGTCATAGTACTTTGACTAATAAAGCGATTAGGAACGACGTGTTTCAACCAATCTTGGCTGCTTATGCCCGCAATTTTTGTCACCTCCCTAGCGTTTGTTTGTTTGTTTGTTTTGTTTGTTTTTATCCATCCCTTCCATTAATTTCTTTGTTTGCTCTGCGATTGTCATTTGTTTCCCGCATAGATAGTCAATTAAAAATAAATAGCGTTTATATACTAGTAAGCCAATTAATATTTTATTTTATTTATTCTAATCTTTTATATACTTTGTTCTAATTGTTAAAAGCCAATTAAATTCACGCAATGGGATTCGATTTGAACCAGTTTAGCTAAAATATTTATCACACATTTGGTCAACAAAGCATAGCATTACATTAATTTTAATGGTCCTGTAACTTTCCAAGAAAATGTTTTTAAAAATCTGATGTGTTGCACACACATGACGTTCTCTACTCTTGTGCTAACTATTTTTACACACGCTTATTCTGCATCTATTTCATATTAATCGAGATAAACATTTGCAGAAGCTGGTTGCTATGTGGAGCATTTCATTCTCTTTTGTAAGTCCAGGACATTAAAAACACACACACACACACACACACACACACACACACACACACACACACACACAAATGACGAATTCCCATTTGAGAAAAAGTATAAGCATTGCAAAATTCAAACAAACAACAAAAAATATCTCGGAAATGGTTCACTTCACAAAAAAAAATAATAAATGTATCTGACATAAATGTGTTTTAACAAGCTCTACATTTCCTGTGTAGTCAAATTTTGTCTATCTCTTACGGTTTACCAGTTATGCAAGTCTTTCAGAATGAAGAGGACTTTCGGTGACATTCCCAGAAAATTCAAGATATGCATTTCACTTGCCATGAAAATATCTTAAACATATGATATTTTAATCAAAATCGTTAGAGCCATTTCTGAGAAAATTAAAATTTTCGAAAAATGTTCCATGTAAAGGGTAGTCTAGGGTGGGAGATTTTCTTGAAAATCTTTGTGTCGCATCGTAGGAAGATACTAAACTCGGATATCAAGTTTGGTATTTATCCGACTTTTCATTTTTGAACTATGCTGTTCACAGACTGACAAGCAGACACACAGACAGACAGACAGACAGACAGATAGACACACGTGGGACATGTTTCCAAAAATGCTTTATTTGGATTCAGGAACCTCAAAACATGCATTTCTGGTGAAATCTTGGTATCGAATTTTTGGGTAGAATGGAATACTTCCCCTACTTATTATACGTAGTAGAGAAAGAAAAAATTAAAATTGAGTCTCATGTGAAATATCCCACTTTTTGAAAATTTGAAAAGATTGCACGTTTAAATGTTGTCTATTATTCCTCCAAAATAGTTGATTACAACTAAGGATTAAATTTTGTGTAACAAAAACCTTCTTTTCCTATAAAAAGATCATCATGCATTAAACTATTAAAACCTTAACTTGAAACTATATCTGATATCAAGAAACGTATCTTTGGATCTCTTCATCAACCTTCAAAGAACATATACTAAAAGTATAAAAGAAACTAAATAAAAATTGCATATTGGGAAGTGGCATTTTAACGTGGCAAAAAAAGTATGAAAACAAGATTCCGAGAAAATCAAGTTTGAAAAGTATAGCACACCTACGCATGTTGGTTGGGAATTTAAATGGCCTGTAAAGCAAAACTTTAATTGGATGGTAATTGTACAGTTGTAAGACTTTTTCGTGAAACATTTTAAAAAGTGGTTGTTTTCGAAATGTCGAAAATTCAGTATCGAGTACCTTTAATATTTAAAATACGCGAGTTTACTCAGCTCCGTATTGATATCATTTATAAAGATGTTTTTATGACTACATTATTTTGATATGTGCTACTTAGTTTTATTGCATCCTATGGTGAGCAATTACGTGACGGTAGGTATATACTAAATAAGAGCGAAATGTTGGCGCATCTTCGAGGTCACGGCTGGTAAAGACAAACTTACGACCGTCTGGAGATGCTTCGCAGTTACCCGTCATGACATATTTAGGACAGGAAGAGTCGAGGCGAAGAAAAATAAATCATCTTATCGGAAGTAGACCACGAATAACTTCTGTGTCAACCTACAGTAGTGCAAAAGGTTGGCAGTATTCCTTTTAAAGCGGTTTTAGTCACTTTTGCTATGAAATACACTCGCATTCATCGTTTCAAACTGGAAAAATTTCACGTTCCATCCGGGGTTGAAAAGCCAGGAAGCTTTTATAGGTTTTTTGTAATTACGCATTTTACATTTTAATTTGAAACTAGAGGGCATAATATTCCTATCTTGTTAATAAGAAAACACGTATAGCATATTAAATGGCGTGTTAAACGCTTCAAAATTTACTTCAACTATTTAATTGACAAACCAGTACACTTATTTGTTAATCTGAGTATTTTATCTGTTGAAACCAAATAATCAGCACTATTATGTCTCAATTACAAAAGCAAAAGTCAATAAGTTCGTGGCGTAAAAGTACAAGGAGATCAATTCCTACCGCACAGCCGCTGCACCATCTACCTCCGTCCGCACTGAATATCAAGGGCAGAGTACATTAATGGAATTCTCCCCGGCCGCTGTTTCCGAGACCGGAGTCCCTTTTACCTCAAAAACCTCCTTAATTCGTCCCAAAGGACGTCAGGTACGAGGTATCCTAAATAGGTGAAAAATTTCTATGCCAGCGTCGGTGATCAAATCGTAATGCTGGCAGCAGAGCTACCACGTCCAACACACAAGCTAAATTTCACTAGAAATACACTAAGTGGACACTGGCTTGCAATTTCTCATTTCGTTGACGGGGGAAGTCTTTGAAGATTGTGCCTCTCTTAAGTATCTTCCTTATGTGTCAGAAAAATTACAAAAATGAAACAGAATGCTCAATGCTGGCCTAGGTTTCATATGTTGTGAGGGTAATTCTTCACAACGTGTAAATTACCGCATCCTCTCCCTCTCTCTCCCTCCCTCCCTCTCTCTCTAATATAGGAAATAATACATTCTCAGAAATGCGATATTGACATTTTGCCCCCTTCCAAAAAAGTACATCGTTTGAGGTCGTTTGATTCCAACACATTATTAGAATTTGTCTCGTGTGTGTACGCATGTGTATGTCCCTCAATCAAAAGCTGAAGCTGTTTAGAAACACTAGACGAAAAAGAAATATCTGAAGCTGAGCACGAGGAGGAAAAAGAAATATTTGAAGCTGAGCAGGAGGAGGAAAAAGAAATATCTGAAGCTGAGCACGAGGAGGAAAAAGAAATATTTGAAGCTGAGCAGGAGGAGGAAAAAGAAATATCTGAAGCTGAGCACGAGGAGGAAAAAGAAATATTTGAAGCTGAGCAGGAGGAGGAAAAAGAAATATCTGAAGCTGAGCACGAGGAGGAAAAAGAAATATTTGAAGCTGAGCAGGAGGAGGAAAAAGAAATATCTGAAGCTGAGCACGAGGAGGAAAAAGAAATATTTGAAGCTGAGCAGGAGGAGGAAAAAGAAATATCTGAAACTGAGCACGAGGAGGAAAAAGAAATATCTGAAACTGAGCACGAGGAGGAAAAAGAAATATCTGAAGCTGAGCACGAGGAGGAAAAAGAAATATCTGAAGCTGAGCACGAGGAGGAAAAAGAAATATCTGAAGCTGAGCACGAGGAGGAAAAAGAAATATCTGAAGCTGAGCACGAGGAGGAAAAAGAAATATTTGAAGCTGAGCACGAGGAGGAAAAAGAAATATCTGAAGCTGAGCACGAGGAGGAAAAAGAAATATCTGAAGCTGAGCACGAGGAGGAAAAAGAAATATCTGAAGCTGAGCACGAGGAGGAAAAAGAAATATCTGAAGCTGAGCACGAGGAGGAAAAAGAAATATTTGAAGCTGAGCAGGAGGAGGAAAAAGAAATATCTGAAGCTGAGCACGAGGAGGAAAAAGAAATATCTGAAGCTGAGCACGAGGAGGAAAAAGAAATATCTGAAGCTGAGCACGAGGAGGAAAAAGAAATATCTGAAGCTGAGCACGAGGAGGAAACAGAAATTATCTGGAAATTGGATGAGATGGAATTGTGAATGGAAAAAGAGTTAGGGGAAAAACAACATGCCAGATAATATATAATATTAAGATAAATGGTTTACATGCGGTGGCGAAGAGGAAAGCGGAGAAGGAAGAATGGAGGAGGTGGCGTTTGTTGTGGAGGCCTAACTTCAGATAGCTGGCTATTATTGATCCAGACATCTCTCTAGAATGCAAAGGGAATGTTTTCAAATAATTTCCCCCACTCGACTTCGCTTGCACAAATATTCATTTTTATCTCAAAAATGACTGGAAAGATTTGGATTAAATATTATAAGTTTGCGATACTGACAGCCCGCCCCCAAAAAAAACCGAATACATTCATCTGTTCAATTGCTGCTTTGAGTCCTCATTCTTCTCAAATGTCGCACTCATAAAAGAGAAGAAATTATCTTGTTAATACATTTTGTTTCAAAAGGCATAAGTATTCATTCTTTAGTTTCTTTTGAGTCTGTTATTAGCATTGAGGCAGTATTTTTAACACTTAAATGATTTCAGTCTAATTATATAATACAAATTCAATAACAGCCCGCCTTGAAGCAATATGTGTATGTAATAATTTGTAAAATGTATGTAACAGTCATTGTATATACTTATATTATTGTAAACATGTTCAATAATGTTATGTGAATGCATTACGTAATTTAATAATGTAGGAGCTGTGAGAATAAAGGTTAAACGTTGCTAACAAAGAGATAACAATGAGGTAATCTTAAGACAATAATGAGTTTGAGAGTTTAACAATACTACTTCTGAAACTTGGAAGCAATAATGTAATTTTAGTGACAGTTTATAAAAATAGCCAATCAACAACCAGAAAAGGCTTTAATTAAATGAAGGTATTCTATTGGATTAGGATTAGCCAATCAGAAACTGAAAAGGAGAAAATTTTACAAATTTAGAGTTCAGTTGCCTGCAGACAGCGTTACTAACCAGACGCAAAAATTGTCCTCAAGTTAAAAAGTGCAAGTATTTAATAAAAACATCTCGCAGCTCTCTCTATCAGCGAAGTGTTATTTTAAATCGTGTCAAGCAGTAATAAAAGGAGTGAAGTAAAATTATAATCTGTGTAAGCCTACATTCTTGTTGCATTACAACCCTACTATGAGAATCGTGTCTCTAACAATAATACTGATGCAGCCGAGGTAAACATAAATATAATATTTAAAGAAACAGTTAAATTACAAAGTTAATATTTTTTTTAAATATGGGCCAAAGGCCACCTGAAAGTACATTTGGGGCGAAGGCTACCGGAAAGTGTTTGCCATACGTGCGATTGCAACTACTTCAAGTGTTCGGCTCCCCAACGGTTGAAATATAATACAACTGCTTCAATACAACTTACTTCAAACTGGCTTTCCATACGTAGCAGTAAGATATAACATAACAAACTATTCTTCCACAGCATATACACTATCAGTTTAAACAGTTGACTGCTGTCTGTTCCTGTAAAGAACAATAAAAATTATTTTATCATGATATTACCTAACGGAATACATTTTCTCATAACTGTTAATCGGGTTAGAATGAATCCAATAGAAAAATAAGAGCTTACATGAATGCTTTGTAAAATGCTCGGAAAAGTAATGGGTCGAGAAAGACGTGCTGCTGTTATACATCGCACTTATTTTTATTTTTTTGTACTTGACTGTTCTTTATAATTATGATTATATTGCAAGTTTGAGTCATATTCTTAGCAGAAACTTGCAGAGGAAAATAACCCCATAAGGTGAGCACATCCGGTAAATACAAAAGCAGACGCCATTATGTGTCGAGGAAATGGCTACAGTAGTCGATGCTCATTTGATAACATTGTTTACTTGTTTAAGCGTGAGAAGGTTGGCAATGCAGCCTGGCGACATAGTTGTCATTGTCTTTCCCAGTGTTTCACATTGAGCGGACGATCTATCCGGGCATCGGAAATTGCACATCGAAATGTTCTCCTGGTTTCTGGTCATATGAAAACTGTACACTGTTTCCTGCCTCGATTATGGTCACATAGAAAACGCACATGTTTACAATTTTCATTTCGTTCGAGATGGAGCGCTGTATTACTTCGCAAACCTGTCGCCCGGCAGCCGAGGTTGAACGCAGTGAAATGGCTCAGGATTGGTTTTTGGAATAATGTATTTGAATCCAGAGGAAGTCAGACATTTCTTTTCTATGGAATTGGCTACGGTAAAATCGGTAGAGTTGAGACAATTATGTGCTAGAAACGTCCATTTCCGAAGATACTAATTTTTCTCCTACTGTCAGGGCAGCCATGATAGCATCTATCTCTCGCACAACAAGCAATTTAATGAGTTTTAAACAATATAAATCCCACGTTTTAATAGGTCTATAGTTTCCGATTAGGATTAACCATTCGAATTAGTGTCAATATCCGGTTCGGATTAGTGGGACTGTCAAAAGGCGATGTACAGTTCCGGGTCAAATTTTGCACTTTCCACGCCCACGATCTGTCGAATACACGTTCCGCAATAATTTGTAAGCATTCTGGGTAAAGCAAGGAGATGGAGTATTAGAGAATAATTTTATACTCGTATGGCTCACATTATACTACAACTAACGATGAAAGAAATATACCCTTTCCACCAAATGAGACATTATGGTACAGAACTGCAAATAAAAACTAATATATACTTTTTACTTTCTCTACTACATATATTAGGGGAAGTATTGTATTCCACCCAAAAATTTGATACCGAGTTTTCACAGGAAATACATGCTTTGAGACACCCTGAATCCAAAAAAAGCATTTTTGGAAACATGTCCGTGTGTATGTCCGTGAACAGCATAACTCAGAAACGAACAGTCGGATAAACACCAAACCTGGTATTTAGGTTCAGTATCTTCCAGAGATGCGGCACGAAGGTTTTCAAGAAAATCCCCCCACCCCAGATTACCCTTTACATGGAACATTTTTCGAAAATTTTAATTTTCTCAAAAACAGCTATAACGATTTTGATTAAAATATCATATGTTTAAGATATTTTCATGACAAATGAAATGTATATCTCGAATTTTCTGGGAATGTCTCCAGAAGTATTCTTCATTGTGAAGGACTTTTGCATACTGGTAAACCATAAGAGATAGACAAAAGTTTACTACACAAAAAATGTAGATTGCGTTAAAATACACAATTTATGTTATATACATTTGTTGTTCAGTGAACCATTTTCGAGATATTGCTTGTTATTCCCTTAAATTTTCCAATACTTATACTTTTTCTCAAATTCGTTATTCATTTTCTTGTCCTGGTAATGCAAAGAGAATGGAATGCTCCACTTAGCAACCACCTCTTAAAATATTTGACTGTAGCTTAAAGCCTACCAATTCCCCTTGCATCTACAAGAAAATAAGCAATAAGGTTAACATCTCGATTAAGATGAAGCATATGGGGAATAAGCGTTTGTAAAAATAATTTGTACAAGAGTAGAGAAAGTCATGTGAGTGTAACACATCAGATTTTTTAATTAGTGGGAAACTGAAAACAGTGATAATATCAATGGCAATAAATAAAAAGATTTTAAACCCCTTCTGCTTAACACTACTACTAATAGCAATGAAGTGGTTATAAATTCTAATATTATAGTAAGCGTAATAAGCAACAAAATTCTATTGATCCCCAAACATATGTAAATAGGACATAAAATATTGATAACCATAGATAGCTCACATTAACAAACATAAATTTAGCTCTTATCAATCATAAAACGTTTTATAAAGGTTTGTACTCGAACGTATTCATTAGTAACCTTAGATGTCACCATAATATGAAATAATCTTAATATATATAAAAGCCAGTGTGTGTTCCTTATAGGTTTCTACACCGTTGTACCAATTTCTACCAAACTTGGCACAGATAACCTTTGATATAAGGCAAAAATTACTTTCTAGCTTAGAATTCAAAATTCCGCTTCATTTTACAAGATTAGTTATTTAATTTTATGTAACGCCTACAAAAGCTCGCAAGAACATCTATATCCTTCTCAATGATAATCGTAATAAGTCGAATACTGCCGACATAAGAATAATTACTTAGGTTTTCACGACCTCACAAAATAACAAAGGGACAGCGAGTCCATATATTATTCGTTGATCTCCTCTCTGACATTGATCCTGGAGTAATAACACAGTCAAATAGATAAATTACATCAGCTATGCCACCTGTGGCTATGATTGCGCAAATGTAAAGGGCTACAATCGCTTAGTAAAACATTAACGTTTAGAACTTATTATATTGGAGTGTGATAACAGCATCAAAGCAGACAAAATACCACTTGTTCTTTCTCTTTTTTATCTTCACATGATTATTGTGTATTGATATAAAATAACACCAAA
Source organism: Deroplatys truncata (assembly GCA_030765065.1). Taxonomy (NCBI): domain Eukaryota; kingdom Metazoa; phylum Arthropoda; class Insecta; order Mantodea; family Mantidae; genus Deroplatys; species Deroplatys truncata. The sequence goes on from CM060986.1 coordinate 140,596,732, forward strand.
GCATTCACATAATCGCATTGACTACAGAAGGTCTCTATGATGCTCAAACATTGCTAACATAAGAGTAATAAATAAGTCGAAGTTCATATCCATTCATTTTGCGATTATACTCCGATGTTCGGATATTCACTTACTATAATTTGTAGTTTCTGATTTTTTTCTTTCTCTGTGGGAAGTTTGTGATGCTTTTATAAGCATCAAAACAAAAACTGAGTGACATAAAATGACGGTGGGCATGGATAACAGCAACAGCATCAAACCTGTCGAAGTACTTCTTGTATTCTTATTCTTCTTGGCTTTCATTTTATTTTGCCTGTAGTGTGTTTTCTTAATAGTTTAGTGTATGTTGGTTACTGATGATTATATTGATGTCACTTAAGCTGCTATTATTTCTTCCCAACCAGATGTTTACTATAAAAACAACGATGCCTTCCGAATGTGACAACCTTGAAGTCATTCAGCTACATTCACGAGAAATCATCACTATAAACTGTGGTATTTGTGGTTGTTCAGAAGGTTTTGCATAGGTTTTTCTCAAAGTTTTTATTTATTTATAGAGCCCTGAGAGTTTTAAGTAAGTATTTGTTTAAGCATCTTGTCTAAAACTTTTAAGTAGCTACAAAGAAACGCAAGCTCCTCCCTTTTTGGGTAAGTGTAACCTAAAGTTAAAAGTTGTAAAACCATAGGCAAGGCCGGGTTAGCAACTAATAAATTTAATACTGCTAAAACGTTTCCTAATGGTGAATAAAAATATATGTAGGGGTTTATATGGCATTTGGCGAATTTTAATTTTCATAAATATTTATTGCTTCTCTATAAGCTAATTGTCGTCGGATGTATTCGTCCCATACACCTAAGTCGTCCTCTGTGGTGTAGTGGTTAACATGCTAGCCTCTAATTCCCAAGATCGCGGGTTCAAACCCGGCGGAGGGCGATGGATTTTTTTTCGGGCGTAAAACTCCTTCCGAAGGGAAATAAAGCCGGTGGTCGCGTGTCGTAGGTTTACGGCACGTAAGACAACCTCAAGCCTGATAAAGAGGTCTCTGAGCAAAATTACCGGTATTTCACTCCCAATATAGAATGGGACGCTAAGGACTACAGCAGTTAAAGTGCGTCCATAAATAAAAACTCAATTTTTCCATTCACATAAGGACCACAAGCAGCAATAAAACTGACTCTTTATATTTTTTCCTAGAAGATATAACAAAGTTGTTTTATTAGCTATAGACCTAATGAAAAAACCCACGGTATCCCTCCCAGGACCACTAGAAGGGGTGTTTCGACTCCGGGTAGACCTACAACCAACGGTGTATTTGTAAAATTCTGTGTACTGTATCATTGAAATTATAATTGCTACGATAGAAGTGTTGGCAGTGATGAGAAAAGTCTTTTCACTTTTAAGTATCGTGAATGCAGTAGCGGTATATTCTGTTTACTTTCTCTACCAGATGTACAGTAGATAGAGAATGAATTGCATTCCACCCAAAAAATTCGATTCCCAGATTTCGCCGGAAATACCTAATTTTAGATCATCTGAATCTAAAACAGAGCAGCATTTTTAGTAAAAGGTCCGTATGTGTGTGTTCTACGAACAGCATAACTCAATAACGAAAATTTGGATAAATACCAAACTTGGAATTTAAGTTCAATATCTTCCAAAAGTGCGACACGAGGATTTATAAGAAAATCCCTCACCCCAATTTTCAACAAACCTCTATCCAAACTAACCTTTAGATGGAACATTTTTCGTAGTTTTTTTATTTTCTTAAAACCGGTTCTAACGATTTTGATTAAACTAACATTTATTAAAATATTTACATGACAAATAAAATGTATAGCTTGAATTTTCTGGAAATAGCCTCAGAAGTAATTTTGTATAATCTTTTGTGACTGGTAAAACGGTAAGCGATAGGCGAAAAGGCACTACACAAAAAATGTAGATTTGTTTAAAATACACAAATTATTTAAGATAACTTTTTTATGGCATCAGTAATTTCCTAGATATCCGTTATTAATGGTTTAAATGTTCAATTCTTTTAAAAGTCCTGTCGACATTCTGTTGATTCTCTCGGTTGCATGAAAGAGTATGGAATTTTAAGGCCAGTACATATAGCCTCCAATTCTTATACATTTCACTATCGCTATTCCGTTTGCATTTAAAACAAAATGTGTAATGCGGCTTACTTCCGCAAAGCTTTGTCTGCATTAATATGAAGTAGATAGAAAAAAATCTGATGTGATATATCCACATGACTTTCTCTAGCCTGAATATTTATTGGTGGGTATAGGTACCCTTCTTACTAAAGCTTATTTTTCTATCTATTTCATTTTAATCCAAATAAACCTTTGCAGAAATAGCTACATTACATTTCGATATAGATACAGAGGGAACAGCGATAGTCAAATGTTTAAGAACTGGACGCTATACACTGCCTTAAAATTTCATACTGTTTCCATGCAATCGCGAAAAGCAGTAGAATATTGCAAGGTCTTTAAAATGACCAAGTAATGAAGAATTCACCATTAATGACGGATATCTCGGAAATGGCTGATGCCACATAAAAAGTTATTTGGAATAAATCGTGTGTTTTAAAGAGATCTACATTTCTTGTGGAATACGTTTTCGTCTATCGCTTAACGTTTCCTATTTATACAAGATTATACAAAATTCCTTCTAAACGAAGAGGGCTTCAAAGGCTATTCGTATAAAATTCAGGATATACCGTTATTTTTCATGTAAATATCTTTAATATATTCTACTTTAATGAAAATCGTTAGAGCCATTTTTTAAAGAATCCGAAATTTCTAAAAATGTTCCATGTCGAGGGTAGTTTGTGATGGGGGGAAATCTTCATGTCGCATCTTCAGAAGATACTGAACCTACCAAGTTTTGTGATTATCCGACGTTTCGTTTTTGAGTTATGCTATTCACAAACACAGACATTTTTCTAAAAATGCCTTTTTTATTCAGGCTCCTCAAAACACGTGTTTACGGTGAAATCATGGTATCTAAATTTTTGGTGGAATGCAATACCTTCTCTACCCACTATGTACGTGGTAGAGAAAGTAATAAGCTTTCGTAAAATAGTCTTTTACCCATTAATAAATTATAGAACGTAGAGAAAGTCATGTGAACGTAACACATATTCTTTTTGCCTGTCACATAAAAGAGGCACAATTAATTATTATAATTTTAAAAATGTGAAGAAAGTTACCCCACTGCACTGAACAAATCATTCTGAGAGCTGTAAGCCCGTTTCTAAAGCCCCCTTGTACAGGATCAAATTTTTGCCAAATTCAATACTTTACAAGACTTTTCAACAGTTGTCACAACTTCTCTTATCAAATTGCTTCCAATGCTTTTAAACTCTTTGAAAGTCTTGAAATCAAATAAGGAAATGCTCTAAACGATCAAAGATTTGGCAATGATTTGATGGCTTTAGCCAATGAAATGCGAGTAGTTACAGTGCGTCACGAAATCTGCAACATGGCGGAAAGCGAAAAGTAAACAAAAATGGCTACCGGACAAGATATGTTGTATGCGAACATCTTAGATTACAAGGGCGGATCGAAAAGTAACACACAATAATTTTTTTACAAAAAAGTTTAATTGTTACAAAACAACAAAATATTACAAATGAACTTACACCTTTTACCAACTTTTCGACATAGTCACCTAGTTTCTCAACACATTTCTTCCATCGTGATACCAGTTTCAGTATGCCCTGGTAGTAGAAGTCCGTTTCGTTGGAGTATAGCCATCTGCGAACTTCGCAAAGCGTTGGCCAGCCAGGAATTTCGTCATGGGACCAAACAGATGAAAGTCCGACGGTGCAAGGCCCGGACTGCATGGTGGATGCTGGAGCACCCCAACCAAATTTGATGATTTTCAGACGAACAGCAGCAGCAACATGGGGGCCAGCATTGTCATGAAGAATTTTGACATCGTCAGCATTCATGTTGTGGCGTTTGTCACGAAGGGAACGACGCAACTTCACCAAAGTTTTCATGTAGGTTGCAGCATTCACAGTGGTCCCGTGTTCAGCAAAATATACAATACAACACCATGCATATCCCAGAACGCGTCACAAGCACTTTCCTAGCAGATTGAGTCGCTTTGAATTTTTTCTTCACTGGGGAACCAGCATGTTTCCACCCCATACTTCCCTGCTTGGTTTCGGGCGTGTAGTGGTATGTCCACGACTCATCACCAGTGACGATTCCTTTCAGAACGTCATGCCTTTCTGAGGTGTACCGCGTTAGGTGATCCAAGCTCGTCATCATTCGCTGGCGTTTGTGGTTGCCTGTTAGGTTCAGGCACCCAGCGAGCACTAACTTTACGAAATTTCAACGTGCCATGAACAATATCGTACACTGCACCATAGAGGTTGTTGAACTGTTGCGATAAGGTTCGCAGTTGCACACGCCAGTCGTTCAAAATTGCCGCCTCAATGCCTCTGACATTCTGCGGGGTTGCAGCTGTTACCGGCCTCCCGGCGCGTGGCGAATCACTAAAGTTTACACGGCCCTCTAGGAAGAATGCACACCACCTGGAGACATTGCCACGGTCCACACAATCATTCCCATACGCGCCACGCTTGTCCCTTTCAGTATCACTCGGTTTATGCCCTTTGGCCCACAGATATCGAACCACACCTCTCTGCTCTTTACACGTGGACGGCAGTGACATACGCACCATCCTTGTTGCGCAGTTCACGCTTCTCTCGCTAGAGCTGCACGTGAAACAAAATACCCTCTGTAGTGAAAACTTCAAACTATATCTGTGTGGAATTGCAACATTCCAGCTGCAATACTAAGTCAGAAAAAAATTATTGTGCGTTACTTTTCGATCCGCCCTCGTACATAAGCTGGTCATGTCCGTATGTCTAGGACTCCATGGATTACCACAAGATGAAGTAGATGAAGGCATATGAAGAAATAATTGCCAGGCAGATACATCAATGCAATGTTAAATAGTGTGGTTAACCTATCAGTTGGTGTTATTCCCATTGTATTCCATAATCGTAATGTGATTTCATTGTGTATAAGACGTGAAAGTGCTACATAATATTGGTGTAGAACAGTATTTCATTGCAAACCGTTATACCGTGCGTGATAAATTATTTATTAATGTGTTATGAAGGGTTTCAGTTTCGAAAAAGACATCTTGTAAATACTCATTTATGAGATTGTCAAGTCTTGTCCAATCCTGTCACTTATTGAAAAATATTTGACAATTTTTCTTGTAAACTCTTGAATTGAAAAAAAAAAAGTTTGATCGTGTACAAGGGGCTTAAGGATGCAGCGAGAATACACAGCAATGAAACATTGATTTACCATATTATTGTATACAGTTGAAGTAAATTTGGTTTTGCCATATGTTACAAAATAACTTCACTCGCATGCGCTTAATTTCCAGGTATTAAAAATGCATCAGTTTGCATATGATGAATTTGCAGATATGCATATGGCGTAATGGAACCGCTTACGGCTATGCTAATGACGCACTGCAATTTATGTGGAGGTAGCATCCGCAGCCTCATATTCACTGCCATACGTTATTTTCATCACATTATGAATAATTTATTGTATAAACTAAATTTAATTAAATGTAATTAAAAAGAGTTACTTCTTACGTTCAAGTTTCATCAAACAGTAATATGTTATATTGCTATGTATGGACATAGGGGTGAAGAATAATGAAATATTGTTTATAACTATAATTTAAGAGTTTCTTAAAACATTTAGGCGCTGCAAACGTTGAACGTAAAATATGATTTAATATGTTGCACATAATTTGAAAAATTTACCTCCCGCAGTAAACGGAGTGTGTTAACAAAACTGATTGTCTTGAATGAATTGTCTTAAATACCTTTACATGTTAGAATCATGCTCTTAATGCTGTGTAACACGAGAATATTATCAAAAAATTCTGATGTGATACATTCACATGACTTTTTCTATCCTCTATCGTTTATTAGTGTGTACACAAATTATTCGTACTCAAACTTATTTTTGTATGTACTACATTTTAATCCAAATACATATTTGGAGTAATAGTTACATTATACATAGATACAAAGGGAACAACGTTAGTCAAATGTTTAAGAACTGGACGCTATATGCTAGCCTTAAAATTCCATACAATCGCGAGGAACAACTGAATGCTGAAACGACTTTAAGAAAATGACCAAGAAATGAACAATTCGAACCTTTAATGACGCATATCTCATGAGGCAGTATTTTTAACACTTAAGTGATTTCGGACTAATTATAATATATAAATTCAATAACAGCCCGCCTTAAAGCAATATATGTATGTAACAATATATAAAAAATGTATATTACAGTCATTGTATATGTTTATATTATTGTAACATGTTCAATAATGGTATGTGAATGTATTACGTAATTTAATAAAGTAGGAGCTGTGAGAAGTAGGTCAAAAGTTGCTAACAATGAGGTAACCTTGAGGCAATGAGTTTGAGAGTTTAATAATGTTACTTGTGATTCTTGGAGGCAATAATGTAATTATTGTGACAGTTTATAAAATAGCCAATCAACAACCAGAAAAAAACTTTTAGTTAAATGAAGGTATTCTATTGGAGTAGGATTAGCCAATAAGAAACTGAAATATAGCAAAATTTACAAATTCAGAGGTCAGTTGCTTGTAGACAGTGCTCATAACTGGATGCGTTGCTAGCAGACAGTGTTACTAATCAGACGCGAGATGTGTCCTCGAGAAATTTAATACGTATTCAGTGTGAGAAAATAATTTACGTGTTTATAAAGTGCAAGTAATTAACAAAAGAATCTCACAGCTCTCTATATCAGTGAAGTGTTATTGAAATCGTGTCAAGCATTAATAAATGCAATGAAGAAAAACTTAAAATCTGTGTAAGCGTACATTCTTGTCGCACCACAACCCTGCAAAGAGAAACTGTCTCTAATAATAATACTGACGCAGCCGAGGCAAACATAAATATATAATATTTAAAGAAACAGTCAAATTAAAAAGTTAATATTTTTAAACGTGGGGCAAATAAAATACAACTCCTACAATAAAATTAAGGTTTCTCACTCAGAAATGACTTAAGCCACAAGAAAACTTAGTGGATATAAATTGTGTGTTTTAAAGAGCTCTACGTTTTTTGTTAGTGCGTTTTCGTTTATCCCGTAATTTTATTATATCTTCGGAAGGGAAGTAAAACCGGTTGTTCCATGTCATAGATTTACGGCACGTAAAAGAATCTCAAGCCTGATGAAGAGACCTCTGAGCAAAATTACCGGTCTTTCGCGCCCAGTATAGAATAGGACGCTAAGGATCATAACGTCTTTAGAGCGTCCATAATTAAAATTCAATTTAATTTAACTTAATGTTTATCAGTTATACAAGATTATACAAAATTCCTTCCAAATGAAAAGAACTTCATAGGCTATTCCCCAAAAATTCAAGATATACATTTTATTTGTCATGTAAACATTTTAAATATATAGCATTTTAATCGATATCGTTTGAGCCATTTTTTAGAAAATCAAAAATTTAGGAAAACGTCCCACATAAAGGGTAGTTTGGTGTGGGGGAATTTTGTTCAAAACGTGAGAAAGTACTTATCAAGGATGTCACACAAAAAAGTAGTAGCAGGTCACATCTTTCAAAGATACTGAACCTAAATACCAAGTTTGGTATGTATCCGACTTTTCGTTTTTGAGTTATCTTTCCAAAAATGCTTTATTTGGTTTAAGGGCACCTAAAAATTCCGGTAAAATCTCGGTATCGAATTTTTGGGGTGGAATGCAATGCTTCACCTACTTACTATACGTAGTAGAGAAAGTAAAAATCTGATGTGTTGCATTCACATGACTTTCTCTACTCATTGTTCTATAAACAAAAGATTATTCTTTTATTTCTTGTTAATACAGATAACCTTCATTACACATTTTGTTTTAGGTATAGTAAGTAAGCTAAAGCAATAGTCAGATATTTTAAGCCGGTGGCTATGTGATGGCTTTGAAGTGCCGCTCTGTTTCTATGAACACCAAAACAGAAAGCAAAAGAAAAACAATGTGTTGCATTCTTTTTTACTTTCTTTGCTCACCATTCAAAAAGCGTTCTTACTAAAGTTTATTATTCTATCCATTCCATGCACATCCAGATGAACTTTCACTACATATTTACACATTTCGTTGCAGGATAAAGAAGGTAAAGCGATAGTCAGATTCTTAAAGAGCGATCGCTATGTGCTGCCTTTAAAATTCCATGCTCTTTGCATACCAAGAGAAAAAAATCTGATGTGTTACACTCGCATGACTTTCTCTACTTTTGTACAAACTATTTTTACAAACGCTCATTCTCCATATGCTTCATGTTAATCGAGATATCGAGATGCCAATCTTATTGCATAATTTTCTTGTAGATGCAAAGGGAATATGGTAGGTTATAAGCGATACTCAAATCTTTTAAGCGTTGGTTGCTATGTGGCGCATTCCAATCTCTTTGCATGTCCAGGACATAAAAAAAATGAATAACAAATTTGAACTAAACTAATTTAACTGGCAAATATCAGCAAAAAAAATTAAAATTAGACGTTCATTGAGAAAAAGGTCAAACAAAATAATAATAATAATAATAATAATAATAATTTGTTAGAATAAGAAATTTATTTTCACAACTTAGTAATAGCACACGTTAAAAATAAAATAAATAAATTCAGACATATTTGTGGAACCATAAATAGAAAGTTGAAAAGAAGAAAAGAAAATATACTAAAATTTTATAAAACAACTAACTATCGAGTTTGCTGTATAGGCAACAAAAATAAAAGAAAAAATCTGATTGTTACACTCACATGACTTTCTCTACTCTTGTACAAACTATTTTTACAAACGCTTATTCTCCATCTACTTCATGTTAATCGAGATAAACATTTTCAGAGTCTATCTTATTGCTAATTTTCTTGTAGATGTAAGTGGATAATGTATTTACAAGGGCAATTTGGAAATACAGTAGCCTTTAAGCACATACATATCTATTAATAGCTGGTTGCTAGGTGCAGCACCATTCTCTTTGCCACAGATTAATAATCTTTGCATATCCAAGACAAAAAAATGAATAACGAATTCCCATTTGGGAAAATAAGTATTGAAGAATTTAAGGGAATAACAAGCAATATCTCGAAAATGGTTCACTCAACAAAAAAAATGTATATGACGCAAATTGTGTATTTTAAGGCGATCTACATTTTTTGTGTAGTAAAATTTTGTCTATCTCTTATGGTTTACCAGTTATGCAAAAGTCGTTCACAATGAAGAATACTTTTGGAGACATTCCCAGAAAATTCAAGATATACATTTTATTTGTCATGAAAATATCTTAAACCTATGATATTTTAATCAAAATCGTTAGAGCCATTTTTGAGAAAATTAAATTTTTCGAAAAATCTTCCATGTAAAGGGTACTCTGGGTGGGGGGATTTTCTTGAAAACCTTCATGTCGCATCTCTGGAAGATACTGAACCTAAATACCAAGTTTGGTGTTTATCCAACTGTTCGTTTCTGAGTTATGCTGTTCACAGACAGACACATACACGGACATGTTTCCAAAAATGCTTTTTTTTGATTCAGGGGGTCTCAAAACATGTATTTCCGGTGAAATCTCGGTATCGAATTTTTGGGTGGAATACAATACTTCCCCTACTTACTATACGTAGTAGAGAAAGTAAAAAGAACGAAAAAATGGACGGATCGTTTAAAAATTATGACAGAGTGCTCAAAATAATATTAAAATACAAACCGAAAGGGAAAGGCCAAGAACCCAATGCTTAGTACAAACAATGAAGCTGATGACGGATAAACCATAATGCTCCCTTTTGCTGGACTATTTATATTAAATTAACTTTTCTTATTTATAGTAAAGAAAACTAAAAGTTTACATAAGCTAGATGAAATATATGCGCAAGCTTTTACGGCCAGTGTCCATAGACACCACCGTAAAACAGCCCGAAAATGTTAGAAGATAAAGATAAATTGACTACAGGTTTGAGAGAGCACTTCAGGGATGAAAAAGTAATCTCGGATTGTCCATGGGTAAAAGTGTATTTTCACACTTTATGCACTAATTGAAAATGCACTTTCTCCAGATTTTATGCAAAATCTTGACGGATATACGTCGAACAAATACAATATTTGGTATTTTTAAAAAACATGAACATTTTACAGTTATAATCCATAGTCCATATTTTCTTCTACGTAGTGTAAGCCTTTCTGGATCTACTGTATAACGAAAAAACGTCACTTGTATGTTCTTATTGGATTTTATATACATTTAGGTACAACAGTTTTGATAAAATCTAGCCCAGAGGTGCTAAACAGAGATTATAAAAAGTGAAACATATTCTGTCTCATTGCGAGATCAAGATTTTCACGAATTATGATGTGAGGAAGATTATCCCCATAGTGATACGGCAACGTTAAGGCTGCGGAGCGAAGGAACCGAATTCGATCTTCAATATGACACGTCTGATATGGAGCCACTCAGCCTTGTTTGCACCTTGGGAACCAACTGAAGCTCCTTGAAAAGGTGTCAAAAGAAGACTAAGATGTCAGCCGAGAAGAAATTGAATTGGAATGTAAAATTAGCCTTTTTACTTTCTCTACTACGTATAGTAAGTAGAGGAAGTATTGCATTCCACCCAAAAATTCGATACCGAGATTTCACCGGAAATACATGTTTTGAGACCTCCTGAATCCAAAAAAAGCATTTTTGGAAACATGTCCGTGTGTGTGTGTGTGTGTGTCTGTGAGTGTGTGTCTGTGAACAGCATAACTCAAAAACTAACAGTCGGATAAACACCAAACTTGGTATTTACGTTCAGTATCTTCCAGAGATGCGACACGAAGATTTTCAAGAAAATCCCCCCACCCCAGACTACCCTTTACATGGAACATTTTTCGAAAATTTTAATTTTCTCAAAAATGGCACTAACGATTTTGATGAAAATATCATATGTTTAAGATAATGTCATGAGAAATGAAATGTATATCTCGAAATTTCTGGGAATGTCTCCAAAAGTATTCTTCATTATGAACGACTTTTGCATAACTGGTAAACCATAAGAGATAGACAAAATTTTACTACACAAAAAATGTAGATCGCGTTAAAATACACAACTTATATCATATACATTTTTTTTGTTGAGTGAACCATTTTCGAGATATTGCTTGTTATTTCCTTAAATTTTCCAATACTTATACTTTTTCTCAAATTCGTTATTCATTTTTTTATGTCCTGGACATGCAAAGAGAATGGAATGCGCCACATAGCAACCAGCGATAAAATATTTGACTATCGCTTAAAAGCTACCATATTCCCCTTGCATCTACAAGAAAATTACAAATAAGATTGACATCTCGATATCTCGATTAATATGAAGCATATGGAGAATAGGCGTTTGTAAAAATAGATTGTACAAGAGTAGAGAAAGTCATGTGAGTGTAACACATCAGATTTTTTAAGCCTGCCCCCCCCAAAAATGAGTTGATGTAGGTAAAGAGGCATAGTATATATTCGTCTTAGGAAGAAGGGAAAGATCATGGGAGACTGGGGGGGCACAGAAAATGACTATCGATTCTGGGAGGAGAATCTGTTCATTTTCTGGTGGGGATGAAGACTGGTTACATATTTTGTGGTAATGGGAATGACAATTTCTCACGTTGTGAGAACCAGCAAACAATTCTTAAGTCCAGCTAGAAAAAGAGAGGCATGTTGGGATCTACTGGCTGTCCGGAGGAACTGACAAAAATGGGCAATTTGGCTGAAGTACACGAAGCCAGATCAAATTTGTTCAGTTAGTCAGAAGCAATTTATCTCTATCTTTTTACTGTCTCTACCATGTACATAGTCGGTGTAGAAGGTATTCCATTCCACCCAAAAATACATGTTTGAGGCACCCTGAATCCAAAAAAGAAGCATTTTTAGAAAAAGGTCATGTGTATGTGTGTGTATGTAAACAGCATAACAACAATGAAAAGTCGGATAAATACCAAACTGGCATTTAAGTTCAGTGTCTTTCAAAGATGCGACATTAAGATTTTCAAGGAAATCTCTCCCAACTACCCTTTACTGGAATATTTTTCGAAATCTTTGATTTTCTAAAAATTGGCTCTAAGGATTTTGATTAAAATGCCGTGTATTTAAGATAGTTATATGACAAATAAAATGTATATCTTGAATTTTCTGGAAATAGCCTGTGAAGTCGTCTTCATTCGGAAGGTAGGTAGTAAAGTAAGTAAAGTTCACTTGAGAATTCTGAGATAATTCACATATTAAGCTTTAAATTATCATTAGTGTAAGAAAAGCAGAAGACGCGTTAAAATATTTTCCAAAGATAAACTCATAAGAAACTTTGAACATTGGAAATGAATAGTTCGCATGAAAATTTGATTGCACGTGTTACACATTCAAACGAAAATTAAAATGTCTAATCTTCACGTGACGATGTCAATGGACAGTTACACCTGATTCCGCCTGAGAAACCATTCAATACCTCCCGCGCTAGTTGGGTTGTCTGCTCCTAAAGGTTCTATTCGATCCGGGCAAATGGTGTTTTTGCATTCAAGTATTTAATACACGCATGCCGTTTTATTTGAGTATAGAACATTTTCCATAGAGGAAAAGAGAACTTTTGTGGTAAATAATGTACGAGTACAAGAGAGAGATACTATTACATTTGATAGACGAAATTACAAGTATATATTATAGAAGCAAAATTTTAATAAAAAATGAAGAGTACAAGGATAGAAGACATTTTAAAACTGTAAATTTAGGGATAAGACAATTAATTAGCCAGATATAGCGTTTTACTAATGATTTGTTTAAAGAAGTCTGTACACAGACGATATGTTTTAGTGCTATCCGATGACAATATGCTGCAAAGCTGTTGATAGTCGCAGTGAAATTGCTCATGGATATAATTTCCTTATATCTATGCAAAGGATAATAACAATTTCGTTAAAGGCAAAAATGTATGTAGATCAGATATAGTAATTGGATGTAGGAAAAACGGTCAACGATTTTATATTTATTGATTATAATATATTCTCTTTAAAAGATACTTATATAGAAATAAAACTAAGCAAATGTAACTATGTCTGTGGCACTATAAAACGAACATAGAAGACGGTAACCAAAGCAGAGAATTACCATTTTATAAACATTTGGCAGTACCATTCGAAAAAACTTTGATCTGAAATGTGGACTGTAAGAAAGAAAGGCTTCAGAAATGGAATTTTGCAAGGTTGTCTGATAGAATCAATAACGACAGAGTAAGAGATTATTTGGGAAAGAATCGAAGATAATACAAATAACCTGATAACCGACATCAGAAGACAAATGACAAACGTTAATTACAGGAAATATTAATTGTAGACCATATTATTATGTAAAGACATCGAGGAACACCAAGAATGAGATGGATCGACCTATTGTAACTGAAACCGAAAGAGGTTACCATTCACTATTTTATGTTTTTGTAAATCAAGCTTCCTATTTTGCCAAAGGTATTTAATTTCTGGCAATATATTCAGCATATTAGGCCTATCTGTAATCATAATACAACATGGGCGATGACTAGAGGGATTAAAATGCACTATTTTGCCAGTATTAAATTTAACACTTGCATTACTTTGGCAGTAATGAAAATATCACATTGAAATTTTCCTTGAACATATACATTTATTTATTTAAAGGTGAGTCGAAATTGTTACACTAACATCACTTAAGTTTACTCACTTAACATGTTTCGGGAAACGGTTGTTCCCATCCTCAGAAGTTAATTCGACTGGCAGCATATACCAGCAATACATAATGGGTACAACAAAGCAACTATTGACAAAAAAATTGCAAAATTCAAACGACAGATGCACATCAGAAACACAACAAATCTCAGCCAGCAAGATAAAGAGCTAAAGTTCAAGAAATTCACATACCACCCAGGAACATTTCACAAATTTAAGAAGATTTTCATGAAACATAACATCAGCCTAGCTCCACAGAACAAATTTAACATAGAGAAATTACTTTGTAACAAGTTAAAAGACCCCATTCCACAAGACAAAAAAGCTGGAATCTATAAAATCAATTGTTCAGATTGCAATAAAGTATACATAGGTAAGACAAAAAGAAACTTAGAAACTAGGCTAAAGGAGCACATGAGATGTATTAAATACAAACAAATGGACAAATCTGCAGTTTCACACCATTTTTGGACCACTAATCACAACATCAAACCCAATATTACAGTAGTCAAACCAGCCAAATTTGCAGCCGAATTAGATGCATGGGAGAAGATCACCATTCTAAAACACAACACACATCTAATGAATTTTGATTTGCCGCCACCAAATCCTCTCTGGAAGTACATTTCTCCACCACAGGATCCAGACCAAAAAACGGAAACACCAACAACACGGGCCAGTCGAATTAACCTTCTGAGGATGGGAACAACCGTTTCCCGAAACATGTTAAGTGAGTAAACTTAAGTGATGTTAGTGTAACAATTCCGACTCACCTTTAAATAAATTCAATACACATCACTGTTTCTAGCTTCTTTTCATTACAATATCAACGTAATATACATTTATGTTTATAATCTACTTTTCCCCTTTTATTTAGATATTTCTTTTAGAAAAAGAGATTTTTAGCTTATATTGAAACGTTTTCAGCATTAAAATGAGACATCTCATCCAGTGCAGACTCATACTAGAAGATAAGTGTCTGGAGTAAGGGTAAAAGAACTTTAAAGTTATAGCATGAAAGTGTTCTGAGAAAATCAGTAATTTCCTTTGAGGGGAGATTAAAAGCCCTATTCCACCAAAGTTAAATTTGCTAATTTCATGATCGGCGCCGCCGTGGCCCAGTGGTTAGACCTCTCGCCTCCCACCGAGGCGGACCGGGTTCAATCCCAGGGACCTGCATGTGGGATTTGTGGTGGTCGAAGCGGCGTCTGGGCGGGTTTTCTCCGGGTTCTCCGGTTTCCCCCTCCACTCATTCCACCAACTGCTCCATCATCACCTTTCCTTTCATCCATTTCACCAACATTTCGCTTCATCTACTTCCTTCATCCCATACCAGGCATCGGGCTGATCACCCATCCTGGATGTTCTGTCTGATCCATGAGTGTCTGCTCCTCGACGGGCCTCTGACCCCAGGCACCCGCTTGTAAGTCCTGGGGGGTGTAAGTCCTACATAAGAGGAGGGTAAACAGATGATGAATGAATGAATGATCCATTATCTCAGAAACTTTTTAAGATACCAAGCTGAAAATCTTAATGTAGATGTATGCCTTCCAGCTTCGCTGGTCTACTTTAGCATCTTGTGATTTATTAAGAAAGATAATTTCTTTTCTTAATTATACTTTTTATTAAAATTTAACAACAATTAATTTTGTAAAAAATAATCAACCAGCTTATTAATATCAAAGTAGATCTGCAGTAGTATTAATGGTCTGTATTTGCCATCGTAAAATTAATTATTTCTGAGAAAACGGCTTATTTATATCAGAAAACATTATTCTTAGCAAATTCTTTTGAAATTACAGATGAAAAGAACTGCACATATATTTGTAATGAAAGAAGAAAGTAAAGGGATAAAGGAGAGTAAATTAATTTCTAAACCTATTCGTGCTCCTATTCATGAAACCATTAGCTTGGCAGTGGTACCAATGTATAAAACAAAACTTCCCCTAAAAGCTGAGCTAGACTACCTCTATGCTTCAAAGAGTTTAGGGATTATAATTTGGTCTCTGAAGCATAGAATTCATAATACAAAATGGCAGATAGAATTCTGAAAATACATTCAAAGTATAAGTATTGTGACTTAATGGTACAATAAACACCAAATTAAATAAGAAATTCCAATTTATAGGACTGCGCAAAAAACTGAAGATGTAATATTTTAGCAATTTCCGCCGTTTAATCGCTCGTCAAAAAAAATCTGATGTGTTACACTCACGTCACTTTCTCTACTCTTGTACAAACTATTTTTACAAACTCTTATTCTCCATCTATTTCATATTAATCGAGATAGACATTTGCAGAAACGATCTTTTGACATGCAAAGAGAATTACATTTTACACATAGCGACCAGTTCTAAATATTTGACTATCGCTTAAGGCGTACTATGTTCCCCTTGTTTTGTATTTGGAAGGGCAATATAGAAATACAGTAGCCTTTAAGCATCGACATATATCTTAATAGCTGGTTGCTAGGTGGAGCACCATTCTCTTTGCCACAAATTAATACTCTTTGCATATCCAAGACAAAAAAAAATGAATAATGAATTCCAATTTGAGAAAATAAGTATTGAAAAATTTAAGGGAATAACAAGTAATATCTCGAAAATGCTTCACTCAACAAAACAAATGTATATGACATAAATTGTGTATTTTAACGCGATCTACATTTTTTGTGCAGTAAAATTTTGTCTATCTCTTATGGTTTACCAGTTATGCAAAAGTCGTTCACAATGAAGAACACTTTTGGAGACATTCCCAAAAAATGCAAGATATACATTTTATTTGTCATGAAAATATCTTAAATATATGCTACTTTAATCAAAATCGTTAGAGCCCTTTTTGAGAAAATTAAAATTTTCGAAAAATGTTTCATGTAAAGGGTAATCTGGGATGGGGGAAAAACCTTCGTGTCGCATCCTTGGAAGATACTGAACCTAAATACCAAGTTTGGTGTTTATCCGACTGTTCGTTTCTGAGTTATGCTGTTCACAGACACACACACACACGGGCATGTTTCCAAAAATGCTTTTTTTAATTCAGGGGAGCTCAAAACATGTATTTCCGCTGAAATCTCGGTATCGAATTTTTGGGTGGAATACAATACTTCCCCTACTTACTGTACGTAGTAGAGAAAGTAATATCTTTCATAGAAATTGTTTTTTACTTTCTAAACAGAGAATCGATATCGAGATTACACGGAAATACATGTATCTGAATCCGAATAAGCTTATTTACAAAATTTTGTGATACATTCACATGAATTTCTCTACCCTCTGTCATTTATTATGGATATACAAACTATTTTTACTAAAACTTATTTTTCTATCTCCTTCATTTTAATCGAGACAAACCTTTGCAAAACTAGCTGCATTACACGTTTCGTTACATGTTCAAACGGAACAGCGATAGTCAAATGTTTAAGAACTGGACGCTATATGCTGACTTAAAATTCCAAACTGCTTCCATGCAATCGCAAGAAAGGACTAATGAATGACCACGTAATGAACAATTCGAACCTTTAATAATGGATATATCAGAAATGCCTTATGCCCCAAAAAAACTTATTTGAAGTAAATTGTGTATTTTAAAGAGACCTACATTTTTTGTATGTTTTCCTCTATCGCTTAACGTTTAGCAGCTGTACAAGATTATGCAAAATTCCTTCCAATTGAATTGGACTTCACATGCTATTATTAGAAAATTCAAGATATACGTTTTATTTGTCATGTAAATATCTGCAATATATTATATTTTAATCAAAATGGTTGGAGCCATTTTTTAGAAAACAAAAATTTTCATTTAAAGGGTAGTTGCGGTGGGGAATTTTCTTTAAAATCTTCATGCCGCATCTTTGGAAGGTCCTGAACGTAAACATTAAGTTTGGTATTTATCCCACTTTTGGTTTTTGAGTTATGCTGTTCACAAACACACACGCGCGCGCACCTCACACACACATGCGCGCACGCACCTTATTCCAAAAATGCTTTTTATGTATTCGATGACCTCAAAACATGTATTTCCGGTGAAATCTCGGTATCTAATTTTTTGGTGGAATACAATACTTCCCCTACTTATTGTACGTAGTAGAGAAGGTAAAAATGTCCGTGTGTGTATGTGTGTGTCTGTCATGCGAGAGCAACAAATTGTATATGTGTTTGTAGCACCACGTTGTGGAAGCCAATTTGTAAGAGCAAATATGTGTGTTTACTTCACGTGTGTTGCCATCTTGTGTGACGTCATTCGTTGGTCTGGTCCGTAGTTCCCTCTGTCGTAGCAATTTGTATGAATTAGTTTCTGAAATAATTTAAGGTTATGTATATTGTCCTCCGGCTAGCTATCATCTTTTCTTGGTAGAACTTGTATCTCTTGCAGGGTGTGAAGCGGAAAGGAATCTTTTGTCTAGAAATGATATTGACGAAGAAATTGGTTTTATAATCTTTATTGTCGAACACGTTCACTAACACATTTACATATTTATCTGGATACTCGCCATACTGAAACTGTTTGTAATAACTTCTTATCACTTTTAACTCACGTACTTCAACTTTGTGTATTTAACTGTATAATACTTTATAAGATTTCTCGTACTTCTGCTGCGCGTAACTTGACGAAATGAAGGACTTACTGACTGTATGTAGTGTACTGAGAATTCCGTTGAACTGGGGGACGATGTGTAATGTGTTGAGAATCTTGTTGCACACTGGGTAACGCTCTCTTGAATCTACACTATTTATAGGCTTGCCTCAAGATACGCCTAAAGATTATAAATGAAATGCTATTGGCTAATAAAACGCGCCAACATTAGCGTCTATTTTACTATCCAATGAAAACCACTAATACATATTACTTTAGGAAATGTTCTAGAAGCTTTTTTTTTACCGAAAAGGCGCGAAACATTACGTAACTTCCTGGTTCCCGGTAACGATAAACAACTCACTCCACCGCTGCATTCTTGCGCCATTACTAACAGTTTCAGTAAAGCCTTATATTATTATTTACCAATAATAATTACAATTAATAAACCTCTGAAATCAATGTCACATAAAAATACATATTTATATTACAATCGTTATTTACATCTGAGTAATTTGTGATACAAATTACCGTATCATATGCCCCACTAGAAACATAATTATAAATATTTATAACTTGTTTAGAAATTTTAAAATTGTGTTTTTAGTCTCCTAAATCTTGGAACACACGCTATTCACTTTCACTTAACACTTCACACGCATTTAGCACACGACATATGTTTTATCTCGCCACTACTTACTGGCTCTGGTTTAATTAATTTAGATATTAATCTGACATTACAAACTTTTTTATAGCAAATACTTTACCCTAAATTATTTAATCACTGCTACCAAATTGTTTACTTTAAGCTGTTGACAAAAATTTATACATTTAAGATTTTTGTAATTATTACACATATTTACCAAAATATTCACCCTCTACATCTATTTACATCTCTTAAATCTAAGCACTGTGTCACATTTTCTGTTTGCTACATAAGTATTTGTTTTATTTATTTTTACCAATTTTTTTTATTTTGTACTTTACAAATATATTTACATCTCTTAAATCTTGACAATGTTTCACCTTTTCTGTTTGCTACATAAGTATTTGTTTTATTTATTTGTACCAATTTTTGTTGTTCTGAATTTTATTTCAACAATACTCTTGGAATTGTATTTACGTACTTTTAATTTAATATCATATTAACTTTCAATCTTTGCATTTTTATTTTTCAAATGTTGTTACAGTTACTAAAAATTTATTAATTAATTTTTTTTTAAACATTTCTCTCTTTTTTTTTTATTTTATCATTTATTTCTCTTTTCAAATGATATATATATATATATATATATAAATAGTTAACCCTCTTACGTTCCAATACATTTCTCTGCAAGTCGTCTTTAACTATCCAGCATTTACTTTACATCTCATTGCTATTTACCCTCCTGGATTAAATTGTGTGTGGCTAAACATTACTCGTAGCCGTAACCTAACCTTCAAATTATTGTTCATGAATAACCTATTGTATTCATTTGACATTTCGTTCGCTGATAATATTTGAAAACAATCTACAGTTTCTTGAACTACACATCTTTTAACAACTGTCATTTTCAATTCTTCTACTATCTCCTTAATCTGAGAATACTCTGACAAATCTGTACTAAACTGTACTGGACTGGAGTTTTCATTTTGAACATCTTGGTACAATTTATTTCTTTGTATTACTGACTCATTCTGTATTTCTGATATTTCCCCTCTGAAATTAACTTGCGCCTCATTTACATCTACATTCATAACCTCTTTTATCTCTATTATCTCACTTGCAATACTACTCATTTGACTTCCTAACTCTGTACATTCTACATTAACCTCACTTTTAGTATTAACCTCACTTTCTTTGTTATCTCTATCCTTGCTCATGTCTAGCATTTTCTTTGAAATTTCTCCTATCTCACTTGCTATTACTTCCTCATTTCCATCTCTCATTTTTGGCATACTACTATCTAGCTTCATAACTTTCTTTTCAGTTTCTTCCCTGCTTTTATCTACTTTTTGCTGTAATATCTCATTACTCCTACCAATATCTTCAATTGATTTCCTATGATCCTTTTTTATATCTTCTCTGAATTCTTCAAAACTCTGATCTACTTTTTGTTCTACACTCTTAATAATATTTTCACTCAATTCCCTATAATTCCTGTCCATAGCTTCCCCTAATTTCTCAAAACTCTTTTGCATCTCTTCCCTGTTTTGATCTAATTTCTTACTAAGATCTTCCCTTATCTCCCTACTCATATTTCTCAGCATTTCCATAATCATAATAGTATCAGGATTAACATTTCCTGCTATTCTATTCTCACTTTCTACACTAACATTTTCATCTTCAAATCCTAAAAAATCTGGGCTATTTCCTGTAACTTGTATTGGATCACAGCTAACTGTTACACTATCTCCCTCCATAATTATTTCTTCTGTATTACTAGCAGCCATTGTTTTTATTATCCTACCGCTCCTAAGGTACATTTATTTACCTTTTTTTTTTAACAAAAAAATTTAAGATATTCTAACCTTACTTATGCTGTCCGTTACTGTTGCTTTGATGTCCAGCGTTCTGCCCCATTCTCCTAGATTTGATGTCGCTTCTGCGTTGTGTTGTGATGAATCTACGTCGTTTCGATGTTTTTGCGTTGAATTCCCTGTTGCCTCGTAATCTCGGAATTACGATCGAAGTCTGTCGTCCCTGTTGTTTCTTGAATCTGGGTCTTGTAGATGATTTCACCGCTGCATTCCTCCTTTGGTCCTCTCAATTCTTCTTGGTTATTTCTGATCCTTTCCTGGTTACTCGAGTTCCTTTCCTGGTCGCTTCGCCCCACGTTATGGGTGCCAATTTGCGAGAGCAACAAATTGTATATGTGTTTGTAGCACCACGTTGTGGAAGCCAATTTGTAAGAGCAAATATGTGTGTTTACTTCACGTGTGTTGCCATCTTGTGTGACGTCATTCGTTGGTCTGGTCCGTAGTTCCCTCTGTCGTAGCAATTTGTATGAATTAGTTTCTGAAATAATTTAAGGTTATGTATATTGTCCTCCGGCTAGCTATCATCTTTTCTTGGTAGAACTTGTATCTCTTGCAGGGTGTGAAGCGGAAAGGAATCTTTTGTCTAGAAATGATATTGACGAAGAAATTGGTTTTATAATCTTTATTGTCGAACACGTTCACATAACACATTTACATATTTATCTGGATACTCGCCATACTGAAACTGTTTGTAATAACTTCTTATCACTTTTAACTCACGTACTTCAACTTTGTGTATTTAACTGTATAATACTTTATAAGATTTCTCGTACTTCTACTGCGCGTAACTTGACGAAATGAAGGACTTACTGACTGTATGTAGTGTACTGAGAATTCCGTTGAACTGGGGGACGATGTGTAATGTGTTGAGAATCTTGTTGCACACTGGGTAACGCTCTCTTGAATCTACACTATTTATAGGCTTGCCTCAAGATACGCCTAAAGATTATAAATGAAATGCTATTGGCTAATAAAACGCGCCAACATTAGCGTCTATTTTACTATCCAATGAAAACCACTAATACATATTACTTTAGGAAATGTTCTAGAAGCTTTTTTTTACCGAAAAGGCGCGAAACATTACGTAACTTCCTGGTTCCCGGTAACGATAAACAACTCACTCCACCGCTGCATTCTTGCGCCATTACTAACAGTTTCAGTAAAGCCTTATATTATTATTTACCAATAATAATTACAGTTAATAAACCTCTGAAATCAATGTCACATAAAAATACATATTTATATTACAATCGTTATTTACATCTGAGTAATTTGTGATACAAATTACCGTATCAGTCAACAGCATAACTCAAAAATGGAAAGTCCGATAAATATCAAACTTGGTATATAGGTTCAGTATCTCCACACCCGAAACTTCCCTTTACTTGGGAAATTTTTGGAAATTTTTTATTTTCCAAAGAACAGCTCTACAAGTTTTGACTAAAATGCAATATATTAAAGACATTTACACGGCAAATAATATGTATATATTTGAATTTTCTGGGAATAGCCTGTGAAGTCCTCTTCATTTGGAAGGAATTCTCTATAATTTTGTATAACTGGTGGTTATATAAACCATGTATAATTTTGTGTCTATTCATGGTTCAAATTGTTCATTACTTGCTCATTCTCTTAAAGTCCTGTCAACATTCAGTTGTTTCTCGCGATTGCATGGAAAGAGTATGCAATTTTAAGGCCAGCATTTAGCGCCCAGGTCTTAAACATTTGACTATCGCTGCTCATTTTATATCTATAACGAAATGTGTAATGTACTTCTGCAAACGTTTATTTGGATATAAAAATGTAGAGATAGAAAAATAAGCTTTAGTAAGAATACTTTGTATATCCTCTAATAAAGATAGGGGTAGAGAAAGTCATGTGAATGATCACATCAGATTTTTTAAAAAGTAATCGCAAGTGTCAAACTAGTAAATTTAATAAGAAACTAAATCAAAGCGGGAAGATGATTGGAGATCACACAGAAGATACTGCTAATGTGTTTCCTCTAAAATTTTATTCAGTACCAAACTTCTGCAGTAAATATTTTCCTAGATAAATTTTAACTGAACAAAATTGTAGCATAAAGTCATTAAAACTACTTGCATGCAACTAGTATATAGGTTCTACAACAAAGGGATACACTTCGCGCAATGCGACTTACAGAAATCTGTTTTTGCTAACACCCCCAGGAGGAAGGAATGAAGTGAAGGAGCCACAGGACGCTACAGGCCGCAGGCAGTCAGGCCACAGAGGCGTGCCGAAGTCCCTAACAGTTCCAGGTTCAAAGACCCGTCGACCAAGCAGCGCTCTATTGTGTTCTCTTTCCTTTGGTCAACATTGCCGCCATCTGTCCGTAACCTCCACAAGCCACGAAACCTAGAAGCACGCCTGAAAATCGTCCTCTGTTGTCTAGGGGTACCATGCCGCCTCTGGTTCCCGAGATCGCGAATTCAAACCCAACGGAGGATAATGGATTTTTTCGGACGTAAAAAAAAACCTTAGCATGGCTTCCTTCGGAAGGGAAGTAAAACCAGTGGTTCCGTGCCTTAGATTTACGGCACGTAAAAGTACCTGAAGCCTGATAAAGAGGGCTTTTGAGCAAAATTTCCGACCTTTCACGCCCAATATAGAATGGGATGCTAAGGACCATGAAAGATAAATAGCGTCCATAAATAAATAAAAAACACCTGAAAGATGAGAAGGAAACGGAATGAAAGGGAAATGATGGAAAAATACCCCTACCGACCAGGGAAAACGTGAAAAACCCAAGGTCAGAGTAGGCAGTCGATGGTAACGGAACCTGGGACCTCCCGAATATGAGCCTCGCGCGTTACCGCGGAGCCATCTCAACTAGAAACTGTCATTCTAACTTAATAAAGAAACTCGAAATGTCAATCCAGTGTGAAATGAAAATGTGTATAGCCTGCAGTACCGGAATGCAGATTTAAATTTAGAAGCACAGCTATAATTTTCGTTAAGGAAATAAACAGACCCATTTTCACTAATCCTTTGTCTTCAAAGGTATAAAAGGTCTATAAACAAAAACTCGTAAAAAGCTCTTTGAGCTGTATGCGTGAAGCTGGCGGAAAATAAAAAAGCGTTTATAAGCGCTATAAAGTTGGTGTATTTATCTTGCATCTGCTTAAAATGAACTCGCGCCTAAAGACACCCTCATGGCAAATGTGGGTCGTTTAGTAGCGCCCTACCTCAATGATTCCGTTACCTACTCGATATATTTGCCCTCTGGCACATCTACCTCGGGCAGGGTTTGTTGCCTCCGGTTCTCTCTGGCTGGGTTCTTTTGTTATGATGTGCTGACGCTTCTTTTCACTGCTAGTGGATCGTAAAATGCCTGGCTCTCTCTTGTATGCACACGCTCAGAATGATTTTCGTGAGTGCACCTTCTTTTCCGAATGAAGGCTAAATATAGCGGTTCATTTTCTTATTGCATAACTACTACCCTGGCGAAATTTATGCTCTTGCAAGGAATCTTTCATTTTTATGAGGTCGACATAATCACTTCCTGAGATCTTGGTAGGTCGGGGATAAAGAGAGCGCGCTTTTCCTTTTAGTTTACTATCACGCAGGAGAATAAACGACACTGCATACATAAATATTAAATTATAGGGAAAATACAGAATGTTGCAGAGCTGATATGCGCTGATATAAAGGCGCAGTTTGGAAAACAAATCAACAGAAATGCTCGGTAAGCATGATACCACGTAAAAACAGGAAAAAAAGGGGGGAAAGGAAGCGTTTCGATACAAATCGAAAACGAATGGCAGCTGCTTTAGCATTTTTATCTATTTATTTATTTATTTAAGGTCGCTTCAACAATTTAGTCTTATTGTGACTATACAACATAACAGCATAGCATGTTAAAATAAAATTAAATTGAGTTTTTATTTATGGGCGTGAAAGAACAACGAAATTTTGCTCAGAGGCCTCTTTATCAGGCTTGAGGTTCTTTTACGTGCCGTAAATGTACGACACGGGACCTTTCCGAAGGAAGCCATGCTAAGAATTTTTAGCATAACATGTTGCTAGTATATGTTACATTAAGTAGTAGACTATGTGATCAAAAGTATCCGGACACCTGGCTGAAAATGACGTACAAGTTCGTGGCGCCCTCCATCTGTAATGCTGGAAGTCAATATGGTGTTGACCCACCCTTAGCCTTGATGACAGCGTTCACTCTCGCAGGCATACTTTCAATCAGGTGCTGGAAGGTTTCTTGGGGAATGGCAGCCCATTCTTCACGGAGTGCGGGAGTGAGGAGAAGTAGGTCGGTGAGGTCTGACACGAAGTCTGCGTTCCAAAACATCCCAAAGGTGTTCTATAGGATTCAAGTCAGGACTCTGTGCAGGCCAGTCCATTACAGGGATGTTATTGTGGTGTAACTACTCCGCCACAGACCGTGCAGTATGAACAGGTGCTCGATCGTCTTGAAAGATGCAATCGCCATCCCCGAATTGCTCTTCAACAAGGTGCTTAAAATACTCGTATCATGTAGGTCTGCGCTGTGATGGCGCCACGCAAAAACACGACCACACCATAACACCACCACCTCCGACTTTCACTGTTGGCACTACACACGCTGGCAGATAACGTTCACCGGGCATTCGCCATACCCACACCCTGTCATCGGATCGCCACATTGTGTACCGTGATTCGTCACTCCACACAACGTTTTGCCACTGTTCAATCGTGTAATGTTGACGCTCCTTACACCAAGCGAGGCGTCGTTTGGCATTTTCCTGCGTGATGTGTAGCTTATGAGCAGTCGCTCGACCCTCTTCAAATGTCGGCGGTCCCTGTCAGTCAACAGACGAGGTCCGCCTGTACGCTTTTGTGCTGTACATGTCCCTTCACGTTTCCACTTCACTGTCACATCAGAAACAGTGGACCTAGGGATGTTTAGAAGTGTGCAAATCTCGCGTACAGACTTCTGACACAAGTGACACCCAATCACCTGACCAGGTTCGAAGTCCGTGAGTTCCACGGAGCGTCCGATTCTGCTGTTTCACGATGTCTAATGACTACTGAGGTCGTGGATAATGAGTACCAGGCAGTAGGTGGCAGCACAATGCACCTAAGAAGAGAAACGTATGTTTGTGGGGTGTCCGGATACTTTTGATCACATAGTGTATATGTCACAGTAAGATATTGTTACATGAAAAGGAAGATTACATTGTGTTGCCAGAATTAAATCTTTGTATACGAATTTGTGAGTTTCATGTAAAGAGTGATTTTTTCTGATATTGGATAGGTTTCTTAAAGCTGTCTGGATGCAGTCCGGAACTCTGCAGTGTCTTCTCAGAATGGGCAGGCTGTAACCAGATGTTCAACTGTTAGTATAAATGACAATGGCTGCATAAAGGGGGAGTTTCTTTAGCTAGTAGGTGGCTTTGGCTCAGGACGACATATCCAGTTCTTAGGCATGTAATGGCTAATTGGTCTCTTCTAGGAAGATGCTTTATTGAGTGGCTGATGTGTGGAGTTGAAGAAATGTCGTGTAGCTTGATGTGTCACTCCAATGTTTTCTCCATTGACAGAGTATGCTTCGTTTGATGTGGATCAGTAATTCATTATATGGAGTCTTAAGATTCTGTGAACTAAATTGTTGTTTTGTGGTTTCTTTAGCGGCTGTGTCGGCTAATTCATTTCCTGGTATTCCGGTGTGGGAAGAACCCAAATGAGAATAACTTGAATTCCTGCGTTGCAATCTTATGGAATAGGATCCTGATTTCGTAGACTAGCGTATTGTCAGATTAACATTGTTCACTAAACATTGTTTGGCATCTTGAAAATCCGTATTGCAAGGAGGAATTCATCAGTACATCAACAAGAAAGCTCAAGTAAAGGAAAGAATGTGTCTCCACATTGGTGGCGCAATCAATAGCTAACCATAGGTTTCTACCCAGTGGCAAATCTATCACTGCAAATCCAGCCTTCTTCATTCCTCCCTCTTTTCTGCGTTTCTCTTCGTCTTTATTTAAGAGCAATTTATCCAAATATTGGAAAGGTAGAATCAGATGACTGAAAAATTCATCGGGCTTCATAGTTTCAACCACTATTAGGTCAATTAATGGAATTAATTGTTCTTACACATAAGCCGTGTGTTGGACAAGGTTGGAAAGGTAGAATTAATTGACCTAATAGTGGTCGACCCGGGACTTAAAGTACTTACAACAATGTAAGTCGCCATTGGGGTATGTCATCTCAATACAATCTGAGATCTTCCTGTGGTTTACCGGGAAAAATGCTAATCAGTTGGAGAATTTAATGTTGTACCGGTATGTTGCCATGGTAGCTCAGTGGTTAGACCAACCGGACGGAGGCCGACAGATCCGTGGTTCAAATCACGGCTATGGCATTGAAGTTTTCAGTCGTCTGATTCCTCCTTTCCAACCTTGTCCAACACACGACTTGTGTGGAAGAACAATTAATTCCATTATCTAAATATTGTTTTTCAGCTGATATATTCTGTCCCAAATCGCTCTCTGGCTCATCTATTAACAAGCAGTTTCTTCTCAGCCTATTCACTGCCAAGTATTTTTAAAACACTTAATTACTTATTCTGTGCATTAGCGTCCTCCATTCTTCTCCGTATTCACATTTCAAATGCTTCCAATCCTTTATCATTGCTTCGTCGCAGCGTCATATTTTCTGCAGTATACACTGACGTATCCACACAGTGACAGCTTCACTAATCTCTTCTTTATGCTCTTTTTTTTAAAGATATCCTTGCCATTGCAAGCATTTATCTGACTTCTGCAGTTTTACCACATTAACAAGAATGTTGGAGGCAGGAGCCTCCGCAACTTGCTGCTACGCCGCATTCTCCTCTATTCTCAGCGCAAAACAACTGCCTTAGAATAGGGAGAAGGAAGTGCTCTTTCTCAATTTATTGACGTCGCATACGCATATCAACTGTGTTTAAGAATGATGCATCTATAGCTACTTAGGGCACATCCCAAGTATCTAAATCTGATCACTTCCTTATATAGTGAGGCAGTATTTTTAACACTTAAATGATTTTCGTCTAATTATATAATATAAAATATAATAACAGCCCGCCTTAAAGCAATATGTGTAAGTAATAATATATAAAAAGTGTATATTACAGTCATTGTATATGTTTATATTATTGAATACATGTTCAATAATGTTATGTGAATGTATTACGTAATTTAATAATGTAGGAGCTGTGAGAAATAGGTCAAATGTTGCTAACAATGAGGTAATCTTGAGACAATGATGAATTAGAAAGTAATAATACTACTGGTAATTCTTGGAAGCAATAATGTAATTTTTGAGACAGTTTATAAGATAGCCAATCAACAACCAGAAACAGCTTTAGTTAAATGAAGGTATTCTATTGGACTAGGATTAGCCAATCAGAAACTGAAATAGGGCAAATTGTACAAATTTAGGCGGCAGAAATCAGTTCAATTGCTTCTAGACAGCGCTCATAAATGGACACGTTGGTTGTAGACAGTGTTCCTAACCGGACGCGAGATGCGTCCTGAGAAATTTAATACGTATTCGTGTGAGACGAAAATAGTTTACGTGTTAAAATTGCAAGTAATTAATAAAAGAATCTCACAGCTCTCTATATCAGTGAAGTCTTATTTAAATTGTGTCAAGGATTAATAAATGTAGTGAAGTAAAAATTATAATCTGTGTAAGCCTACATTCTTCAGCCGCACCACGCCTTGCAAAGAAATCCATGTCGCTTACAATAATACTGACGCAGCCGAGGCAAACATAAATATATATTATTTAAAGAAACAGTCAACATTACTAAGTTAATATTATTTAAACATTTGGAGCAAAGGCCACCGGAAAGTACAATTGGGGCGAAGCCTACCGGAAACGTTTTACCATACGTGCGGTTGCAAACACTTCAAGTTCGGCTCCTCAACAGTTGAACTACAATTCAACTCCTACTTCAATAGAGTTTGCAACTTGCTTTTCTTCCGATAACCATAAGCTTTCATTTTGCACATTTATCTTCATCCCGTACTACTCACTGTTATTAATTACTCTAATAGCATGTTTCTTATCATCTTTTCCTCTTCTATCAGCAGTGTTATACAACCCCTTCTTCAAAAAGAAAAACCAAGATAAACTTGGTAGTATTCAAAACAATCGCGCATCAAGATCTCCTTATATAACTGGACGAGCTTGTTGCAATTGAAAATATTCAAATCATGTTTGATACTTATCCATGTTTTTATTGGCGTTGCGCTGCCTGCCCATGATCCATTACGTATGTCACAATCCAGAGAAAATAGGTGTTATTAATAATTAAGCCGAGGCATTTAGTCAGGAAAAAATACCGTATATAACACATAACAAAAGCTGTGCTTGCCTTGCGTGTATTAACAATAATTATAAAATACAATCAGCAATCAGTTCAAACAGAGATCATTAAAATATCATTGATACAATTACAAGCTTAGTGCCAAAGTTAAATTCGGCAACACGGAAGTCGAAGCAGTTATAAGGCGTAACAAATAGGTGCTAACGCCGATAATAACTAATTTTATAACACGCAAGTAAACCAGAATGAAGTGACCAGCAAAATAAAAACGCCCAAAACGGTATGCGCAATCACAAAGGACAAAGAAAGAAGCTGTGCCCCATGGTTGTAGCGTCACACAAATGTATGTGATATACATACAACAAAAATCTGATGTGTTACACTCACATGACTATCTCTACTCTTGAACAAACTATTTATACAAACGCTTATTCTCCATCTACTTCATGTTAATCGAGATAAACATTTGCAGAGTCTAACTTATTGCTAATTTTCTTGTAGATGTAAGGGGAATATATATTTACGAGGGCAATTTGGAAATACAGTAGCCTTTAAGCACATACATATCTCTTAATAGCTGGTTGCTAGGTGCAGCACCATTCCCTTTGCCACAGATTAATACTCTTTGCGTATCCAAGACAAAAAAATCTGATGTGTTACACTCACATGACTTTCTCTACTCTTGTACACACTATTTTTACAAACGCCTATTCTCCATATGCTTCATGTTAATCGAGATATCGAGATGTCAATCTTATTGGTAATTTTCTTGTAGATGCAAGGGAAATATGGTAGCTTTTAAGCGATAGTCAAATATTTTAACGCTGGTTGCTATGTGGCGCATTCCATTCTCTTTGCATGTCCAGGACATAAAAAAAATGAATAACGAATTTGAGAAAAAGTATAAGTATTGGAAAATTTAAGGAAATAACAAGCAATATCTCGAAAACGGTTCATTCAACAAAAGAAATGTATATGACATAAGTTGTGTATTTTAACGCGATCTACATTTCTTGTGTAGTAAAATTTTGTCATCTCTTATGGTTTACCAGTTATGCAAAAGTCGTTCACAATGAAGAATACGTTTGGAGACATTCCCAGAAATTTCGAGATATGCATTTCATTTCTCATGACATTATCTTAAACATATGATATTTTCATCAAAATCGTTAGTGCCATTTTTGAGAAAATTAAAATTTTCGAAAAATGTTCCATGTAAAGGGTAGTCTGGAGTGGGGGGATTTTCTTGAAAACCTTCGTGTCGCATCTCTGGAAGATACTGAACCTAAATACCAAGTTTGGTGCTTATCCGACTGTTCGTTTTTGAGTTATGCTGTTCACAGACACACAGACAGACACACAGACAGACACACACACGGACATGTTTCCAAAAATACTTTTTTTGGATTCAGGAGGTCTCAAAACATGTATTTCCGGTGAAATCTCGGTATCGAATTTTTGGGTGGAATGCAATACTTCCCCTACTTACTATACGTAGTAGAGAAAGTAAAAATGAATAACGAATTCCCATTTGAGAAAATAAGTATTGAAAAATTTAAGGGAATAACAAGTAGGTAATATCTCGAAAATGGTTTACTCAACCAAAAAATGTATATGACATAAATTGTGTATTTTAACGCGATCTACAGTTTTTGTGTACTAAAATTTTGTCTATCTCTTATGGTTTACCAGTTATGCAAAAGTCGTTCACAATGAAGAATACTTTTGGAGACATTCCCAGAAAATTCGAGATATACATTTCATTTGCCATAAAAATATCTTAAACATATAATACTTTAATCAAAATCGTTAGAGCCATTTTTGAGAAAATTAAAATTTTCGAAAAATCTTCCATGTAAAGGGTTATCTGGGGTGGGGGGATTTTTTTGAAAACCGTGTCGCATCCTTGGAAGATACTGAACCTAAATACCAAGTTTGGTGTTTATCCGACGGCTCGTTTCTGAGATATGCTGTTCACAGACACACACACACACACGGACATGTTTCCAAAAATGCTTTTTTTGGATTGAGGGAGTCTCAAAACATGTATTTCCGGTGAAATCTCGGTATCGTATTTTTGGGTGGAATACAATACTTTCCCTACTAACTATGCGTAGTGGAGAAAGTAATTATGCAACACTCCGGTATTCCCTGAATAACAATTAATTTTGTAGCTCTTGGGACTGCAAATGCGCTACGTGATAGTAGTGATAGTACACGGTTAGTGTGATATAGGACGAAACTAACCAGAAAAGAATCCACTAAAAATTAGCCTTAAGAAGGGAGAATTACAATAACTCCCGCCGAAACAGTTATATCTCATACGATATTTTGTTGGTAGCAGCTCCGATTCAATGTTTCTGGCTCGGAGTAAAATTTCTTAGAGATTTTCACCCATATTTTCAGTCACAAGCTTGTTGTTTGGAAACGAGCGCTCAGAATAAGAACTACTATGTATGTTCGCGTCTCATGTTATTAGGAGGCGTTGGTATGGTTCATAGCGCAGGATTCAGACGGCTATGACACTAGATATAGAACAAATGACTTGACAATGCCTTTTATATTTATACGTATTCATATTCATTTATTTTATTTAATATAATTTAGAGGCACGTTACTAAAAACTATGTGTGCACGACGTATGCAAAAGCTTCAGCGGACTTAATTCGTTTTCTAAAGCCTTATTTTGCGTACTTGATACATAAATAGCTATTGTACTTCGTGTTGGAGAGTCATTCTTTGCGCATGCTCGTTATATGTTGTATGTTGCTTTATAGTAGGTAATATATTTTAAGGATATGTCCCTAGTGATTAAATTATTAAAAGACCACAATGGTATAAAGGCATATCATCTGTTTCACCGTGAAGTCCGGAGAAAAGTGAAAATAGATTCTTCGACCGCGAGTACTTCTCCGAACCTTAGCCTTAGACGAATTGCAAACAAGCCTCTTATTAAACTGCATTTACATTATTGTTTTATTAATTTATTAGGAATTAATTATAATTAATTATCAAGGTTTTATAATACTGTTTTCGTGATATATATTAGAGCTAAAAGACACGCTTTGTATGATTTTTTGTTTAGGTTTAAGGAACTACAGTGTTTCTCCTTCATACTATGGCCATCGGGCTGCTCGCGCGCCGGCCGCCGCAGTTCGGACTTCTGCCGAAAGTTATAATATCCCCGCAACCGTTTCTTATTATAATTACAATTATGACGATAAAAAGCACATACCTTATCATAAGAGATGTTGGGAATGTTATCCTTCTCTATCTACACATCTGTGGGTAGTAAATTTGTATTCACACACGAGAGTTCAGTATCCGAAACTGAGTGAGTTTCTCGCCACATTTCCAACATCTCTTATGTAAGGTATGTGCTTATTATCATTGTAATTGTTAATTATGAGAAGCGGTTGCGGGGAAGTTACACCTCTTTCGGCGGTAGACTGATCAGAGGCTGGCGGCACTCGAACCGCCGGGCGGTGGCCACAATGTGGGAGAAAAGTATTGCATAATGGTTATATTTTGTTTTACTGATGTTAGATATTTGTAGAAGAGGAAGATCATGTAGCGACAATATATTTACTGTGCGACAAATAATAGAGAAAAGAAGAGAATTTAATTTACCAATCTACCTAGCTTTCATAGATCTGAAAAAGCATTTGATAGGGTGAAAAGGGAGAAATTGTGGCAAATCATGAAAAAATGTGATTACCCAAATTACCTAATAAATTGTATTAAGAGCCTGTATAATGGAACTTATATAATACTTGACGTCCCCAATTATAAAGGGGAAAAGATTTTAATAAACCAAGGAGTAAGACAAGGGTGCACTTTATCGCCCACTCTTTTTAATATTTATACAGATGACGCTATCCGAAAATGGAGAGAAAGAGCACCAAATAACCAAGAATAAATACATTAACGTACTGTTATATGCTTACGATATTGTAATATTTGCAAATTCTGAAAATGAATTACAAAAATCAATCTATCTTTTAGATATAATTGGAAAGGATTATAATTTTAGGATATCAATAAATAAAACGAAGACAATGGTATCCCATGGGAAATACCCAGTAAGATGTAAAATGTCAATTGAAAATTGGGTCTTGGAGCAAGTTCAGCATTTCAGCTATTTAGGAAGTTATATTACTTTTAACCAGGATAAGGAACATATACATTAAATTACAGAAATATCAAAGTATCTGCGGTACTATAAGCAGAACATTAAAAATTACACGAAGGGAAACAAAAATTAAATTTTATAGAATGATGGCTCTACTTGTTCTATTATATGACAGTGAATCCTGGGTGATGAGAAAAGATTGTAGTCATGTTCAGGCTGCAGAAATGAAATTTTTACGAACAGTTAAAGGTTGCACTAAATTGGACAGGATCCCTAATGAAGTAATTAGGCAATAACTGAATATTTTTGCAGTGAAGGATAAATTAAAAGAACAAAAATGGAAAGAACATTTGGAAAGAATGGAAGAAAGAAGGATTCCAAAGATGACCTTACAAAACCTATAGCAAAGAGGGACATAGGAAGAAGATATTTGTATTTGAAGATGTTTTGCAGTTTCCATTAATAAAAAAAAATCTTTCGTTTGTGTATGTTGTACTTCCTGCTGCCAAGCATTGTTCTTTTAGTAGGGATATCGCAGAAATTCTAGACACAGAGTGTGATGATTAAATTTCATATAATTCTTTTGCGCGAAGGAATAAATGAATATGAATAGTAATATTATTTCTTATATTGAGGCCACAATCTCTTTTTTTACTTTCTCTACTACGTATAGTAAGCAGGGGAAGTATTGTATTCCACCCAAACATTCGATACCGAAATTTCACCGAAAATATATGTTTTCAGACCCCCTGAATCCAAAAAAGAAGCATTTTTGGAAACGTGTCCGTGTGTGTATGTGTGTGTGTGTGTCTGTGAACAGCATAACTCAGAAACGAACAGTCGGATAAACACCAAACTTGGTATTTAGGTTCAGTATCTTCCAGAGATGCGACACGAAGGTTTTTAAGAAAATACCCCCACCCCAGATTACCCTTTACATGGAACATTTTTCGAAAATTTTAATTTTCTCAAAAATGGCTCTAACAATTTTGATTAAAATATCACATGTTTAAGATATTTTCATGACAAATAAAATGTATATCTTGAATTTTCTGGGAAAGTCTCCAAAAGTGTTCTTCATTGTGAACGACTTTTGCATAACTGGTAAACCATAAGAGATAGACAAAATTGTACTACACAAAAAATGTAGATCGCGTTAAAATACACAATTTATGTCACATACATTTTTTCGTTGAGTGAACCATTTTCGAGATATTGCTTGTTATTCCCTTAAATTTTTCAATACTTATTTTCTCAAATGGGAATTCGTTATTCATTTTTGTTTTGTCTTGGATATGCAAAGAGTATTAATCTGTGGCAAAGAGAATGGTGCTGCACATAGCAACCGGCTATTAAGAGATATGTCTATGCTTAAAGGCTACTGTATTTCTATATTGCCCTTGGAAATACAAAACAAGGGGAACATAGTACGCCTTAAGCGATAGTCAAATATTTTTAGATCTGGTCGCTATGTGTAAAATGTAATTCTCCTTGCATGTCAAAAGATCGTTTGTAAAATAGTTTGTACAAGTGTAGAGAAAGTCATGTGAGTGTAACACATCAGATTTTTTAATATGAGCTCTCAAAAAGAATTATGCTGCATAGGATTGATTATTGGAGGCTTAATAACTTAACTATTTGATTCTTGAATGATCCTCAGCGGTGTAAATATCAACTACGTACATTAATATTGATTATGTTCTTACTTTATTGCATTAGTGCCAGTAATAGCATCGCGTTATTAATTTCCGTTCCAGCGTGGACAGTTTCCTATCGCGTACCTCCGTTATTCTGTGCAACATTAATTGCTTACTGGTTGTAATATTGTGATGCGTGTAACGAAGTTACGGAATAAGAACACGGGGCGTTTTGCTGTATTTGTTGGGGATCAGATAAAATAGAAGTAATTCACCTCGCCCACAATTCATTGCTTTACTTGCAGTATATCTCAATATATTTAGATACTCCATTATATGTTAGTAATGTTCAGTGCCGCACCTTTAATGTTTAAATTTGAAATGAACTATATGATTCGTAAACTTACCAATTTCTCAGTTTATTTGTGCCAGTTAACACTTTTAATTATTAAGACAATCTTATGGACAGACTTTGGTCGAATGTTCAACATTTCAATTTTTCGTTTTTTGATTACCATTTTCTGATAATTTAGATTATATTAACTTTGGATACTATTTTTGCCATCGCTGTTACATTGCAGAAAAAGATACTAATCTCCAATTAAGATTAGTAACACAAGATAAAAACATGTCTCTCTTTAAATTTGGTTTTCCAAGAAAAGTTTTACCACATTTTGCATACCACGTAATGTAGTTTTCACCTCTTTCTGAAATTTAAAAGCCAAGTATAGAAAACTAAACCAAAAGCCTTTTCTTATGAATGACTTTGATGTTTACAATGTTAATAATAGGGTACCAGAAAAAAAATTAAAATGTGTTTGTAGAAACAGAAGAAACACGGTTTGTTATAACACTGTAAAACATACAAGGGTATTAACAACTACACCTAAAGCATTTCAGAATTGTAGACGTGTCTGATATAAGCAATTTGAGATAGGCAATGCATGGTCCACGGCTAAACATGCCGCAGTTATATGGTGTTTAATATATTGGTATCAGATTCTGATAGGTAGGTGTTAAAGCAAAGCCCGGTTGCAAAATTGGCTTAGAATGTTTTTAAAACCGCTGCACGATTATAGAAATACTGATTTTCAGCAGCTCGTTATTAGTGTTCTCAGGATTTAATGCTACAAAAATCTCTCACATCTCGAATTAATCACTTGACAGTGCGACACTGAACATCGATTAACTGCCTTCTTGCGTTATGGGGCCTACTCTAGATGCGTTTCTTTAACTGCCCATGTGGCATAATGCGTAACTTCAAAAGCTTATGTCCCGATGGTCATGTTTTCGTTTCCTGTCATACGGTTACCTACTTTTTTATTTTAATTTAAGACAGATAATTCAAGAAATTATATGAAAGGAAATACTTAAAGATTTTTATAATTGTTCATATAGTAATTATTTTGTTTAAAGTGTAATATTAAATATGCGAATGTTCATACACTTGATCTGAATTTAAAATGTAACTAATTATTATTATTATTTTTAGAATTGAAGTCAGTGTTAAATATAAATAGAAGATTTATCAGAAAGAAATGAAGAGCGATGCTCAAATGTTTGAATTATTCGTGAAATATTCACTACCGTAAAATGCGTTGCCATGGTGAATAAACATTGGACATAGAGAGGAGAAGTCAAAATGGCTTATTTTAGCTTCGTCTAGTAAAATCGACATTGTATTTGATGGTGGTATCAAGAGCACGCATGTTGTAAAACTATAATAATAAAACTAAAAGTAAAGTATATATTCGGAGTGATATTATTTAAATATTCAACCCGATCTGCCTCCTCGCGACCACACCTGGGTTAAGAAGAGATCTCATCGCCCACGGCTGTAGCAAACCGACTCTACCAGCGGCATCATCGTCAGCAACATACAACACAGCATTATTACCCTAAATGATGACATAACGTGCGCCGAAACTTTATAATACCCCAAATTCCATACGAAGAAGTGGTGCGCTACATATAATCAGGACGGGATTCTGATTGGCCATTGCAATAAAACTACTATCATTTCCTTAATTCGGCTGAGGTTAGCTGCTGCAGCACTGTACAGGGAACGGTATCCCATAGGCATCAACCACATCACTCCACTTTCCAGTCCATCGATAGGCGTTTGTGAGAGTGTGGAAGCTGCACGAGGACTGGACACTACACTATATTCACTCTTAGGTTGATCCGCGGCAAAACAAACCCAAGTGGTCAGTGCACCGTGATGCAAGACGGTAGCAATGCGCCCAGGAAAGTAGTCCCATACTAATCTCTGAATTTTAGAATGAATTTATCCTTAAATAGTATAATATTCTATACAAATACCTAAGTTTTTATTTAACGCTGATTTATACCGTAAAACAGAGCTACAAGTCCCACGATGCAATTCGATGAGTCACCTGACATCCGGGTAGGTGCAGAATATTGTTTAGAGCCAGAAACGAGCAGTTGTGTTTAGTATCATGACGGACGGTGAATTTACTCTTGTGTTTTCGTCCAATTACGTAAAGCATTAGCCGCGCAAACCATTGACTAGTGGTGAAAAAACAATAGTGTTGAATCTTTATTATATGTTATGTGAGAAATATCCAACACTTTCCGCGAAAGAAATGGTGAAATTAACTTCTGAGTTCACCGGTGTTTCGAGTACAAGTACAAATAGTGTTTGTGCAGAAAAATCTGAAACGAGAAAAGTAGTTACACCCGGAAAAAGACAAGACAGCGTATGAAATACGCAATGTAAGAATGTAGTGATTTTAAGAAGAATGCAATTCGGGTAACAGTGCACAATTTCTTTTTTAAACTGAGCCGCCAACAGTTAATAAAGTGCCGCTTGCAGAGAGCGAATAAATTAGGTTATTGCATACCTGTTACTTTATTTTTCGCTCGTTTATTGTAGAATTAACTTTTATTATATGTGCAAACGTTTATTTTGTTGCAACTATCAATCTTATTACCTCTAACCCTTAACAGAATATGCTAGTCACCGTTTCAGTTGTCGAAATAAGGACTCTGTTCTTTTTTGCACTACGTGCTGCTTGTACTCGCCACATGGTCTGAAAGTGTGACAGTATTTCTAGTGCGAATGGCGGAAGGATGCATTATAGCGGTGCACTGGTCATCTGGGGTTTGTTTTGACGCGGATCAACCTAAGAATGAATACAGAGTAGCCATGTCAGCGGATGACAAGCCATGCACGAAGAAAAAGTTCACCCATTGCACTACCTAAAGGTGCAAGCACTATGCCCGGTAGAGTTTGGTCCTTGGATGCTGGGCTTTGCTCCAGTAGCCTTATTCTTTTCCTCGCCATTGCTGATAAGGCCTTGTTCACCAGGGTTTGGTCTAGTTTTCAACTCCAGAAACGGTCATGTGTGGGACTATGTCAATGCACATGCTGTTGGGGAAAAGAGCCATCAGCACGGTGAACATATGGGTCGGAATTATTTCAGCCCATGTAATTGGACCATATCTACTTTTCCCTCGTTTAAATTGACATGATCTTAATTTGTTCAGAGCATCTTGCTTGCAGGTTTAGAAGATGTACCTCTGCAATTCGTCGTCGAATGCGACCACAACATGATGGAGCTCCGCCCCATTTCTCCCAG
Organism: Deroplatys truncata; assembly: GCA_030765065.1. Lineage (NCBI taxonomy): Eukaryota > Metazoa > Arthropoda > Insecta > Mantodea > Mantidae > Deroplatys > Deroplatys truncata. The sequence goes on from CM060986.1 coordinate 140,635,318, forward strand.
GCTATGCGAGAGCTTTTGAACTTTTAGGTTTTGAGTTATGCTGTTCACACACAGACACATATGGACCTATTTTTAAAAATGTTTTTTTTGGTTTTTAGGGAGCCTCAAAACATGTATTTCCGTTGAAATGTCGGTATCGAACTTTTGGACGGAGTGTAATACCTTCTCTATCTACTATGTAGGGGTAGGGAAAGTAAACATGTAAATATGTCGCCAAAAAGTATAGAATAGAGGTGTATAAGCATAATGTTTCTAACAAGTTTTGTTACTTACAAAACTTGGGTTGGATAAATAATTAAATATTTAGTTGTCATTTATTCGTACACAAAATGATTACATGCATAATAAATTGTGGAGGTTTTATATTCGTTTTCTGGTTAATGGAAAACGCATAAAGGCTATTAAAAATGAAAATTAGACATCAGCAAAACCCAACCATGTAAGCTTGTTTCGTGTTATCTTAGTCCATACGTGACATTGCCTGATGTTCAGATAAACAGAACCGTAAACTTCAAACTCAAACACAGAAGTTTGCAAGCTCCAAGCTCTCATGTCAAGCATAAACTAGCCAATCAGAAAGCGATTCTCCATATACGTCATCAGGTGATCCTTTGTCATCTCAAGTTAGATTTTTCGTCGGCATTTGTCGACTCGCTAACTGCCTTTCGGTTTAAGTTCTGGAACAAAAATAAAGGGGATATCTATAAAAATCACAGCGAAATGAATTATGGTAATAAGTAGTGATTTTAGGGAGTTTAAACACCTTTAACCGGGTCGCTAGATCTTGTTCATTTTGATACATGTACGAGGGTTGTCCCAGAAGTACCCGACCTAACAAAGAAAACATAAAAATGTTAGGAAATAAACATCTTTATTTCTCTACAGTCTCCTTTCAGCTTGATACCCTTTTCCCAGCGATGTTCAATAGTTTTGATACCCTGCTTATAGTGTGAACCGTCGAGTTCTGCAAAATAGCCATCAACTGCATACTCCACCTCTTCATTGTTGGCAAATCTTTTACCACCAAGCCATTTCTACAACTTTGGAAACAGAAAATAATCAGAGGGGTTAAGTCTGCCGACTAGGGTGCATGAGGAAGCAATTCGAACTTTAACTCATTGATTCTGGCCATGGCGATAATGGATGTGTGAACTGGTGCATTGTCTTGATGAAACAAGACTTTCTTTTTCGCTAAATGCGGCCGTTTTTGCTTGATTTCATCATTCATACGCTGCAATAATTTCGCATAATACTCGCCATCGATTGCTTTTTCTTTTTGAAGATAACTAATGCAAATTATCACACACGCATCCCAAAAAACTGACGCCATGACCTTGCCTGCAGATGGAATTGTCTTTACCTTCTTTGGATCAGATTCTTCCATTTCAATCCACTGTTTTGACTGTTCCTTCGTCTCAGGTGTGAAGTGGTGGACCCATGTTTCATCCATGGTTATGGATCGACACAAAAACTCTGCTTTATTGCAGTAAAACATCGCCAAACACTCGACTGAAACATCCTCACGACGCTGATTTTGTTCCATTGTGAGTAAACGCGACACTCATCTTGCGCACAGCTTTCTCAGGTCTAAATTTTCAGTTAGTGTGCAATGTACACACTCTTTGAAATGTCTACGATGTCTGCTAGCTCGCGCACTTTCAGTCGACGGTCATTCAATACCATTTTGTGGATTTTCTTCACAATCTGGCGTGGTCACCTCATTTGGTCGATCACTGCAATTTTCGTCTTGGCAACTCGTACGGCCTCGCTTAAACTCTGCCACCCAATATTTTACTGATGTAAACGAAGGAGCAGACTCCCCCAGAGTAGGTTCTAGATCAGCTTTAATATTATTTGGGCTAAGACCTTTCGAATGAAAGTATTGTATAACATAACGATGGCCAGTTTTATCCATGTTTACAAATTTGCTGAGAGCGTTCACTATTGATGGCTGCCAAACAATTATTAAACAATGTAGCATTATCAAACTTCAAACTTAAGTCATTTGTTTGAAACAACAACTGCATATATATATATATATATATATATATATATACACGTCAGGGAGGGTACTTCTGGGACTTCACTCGTACATAACCTATTTGTCGTGTTTACTGTCGGTGTCGCTTCACAGGCGACTATATTAGTTCAGCTGTTTCACGCTCTCTTGCGATTAGCTGCTGTTTATGTTTCCGTTTGTCGTGAATGACATCATATCGCGTGAACGTTATAGTTAAGTGTTATATAGTTGTGTTAGCGCTTAATTTTCATCTTGAATGGCCCTTGAGGAACAGCCACAATAATGCATATATCATTAAACCTTTTGCTTTTTGTTTTCATGTAAATTAAGAACCCAGAGAAAACAGTTTTATTGCCGGTTTTGAAAATATTACATAACGTTAACTTTACTAAGAGAGAGGGAGAGGGAGAGAGAGACAGGTAGGAAGGTGTGGGGAAGATAGAGAGGGGAAGGAGAGAAAATCTCTGCAATTTACGCAATAACACGAGCGGAGAGAGGGTGAGTTCCTAACTTTATAAAGGAATGGAGGAAACTGGTCAGTTCGTTGTAAGCGGTGAGAAGCAGGCGACAAATTTCATTACTGTCAACAAGCGAGAAGACTAAATTTAATAATTACCCTGGGTTTCGTGATTATTCGACACATAGTGTATGCTCAACTTGTTTGCTTGAAATGTTTTATATGCAGAGAGTTGTTCGCAATCTATGATAACAAACTTAAGACCCCCATACTTTATGAAAAACCACACCTCCCCAGCAGTGATGTTCTATCTGACAGCCTTTAGCTTGAGCTATCAATCTGCAGCACAGCTTCCACTGGAGCAAACTGCTACGAAATACAGGGTTGTCCAGTTTATTCCATTCCTCCTGGCAGCTTTCCAGGAACCATCCAAAGTTCGCTGTCGTCTGCTTCCAAGGGCTCTTTTCAGTAACCCAAATGCACAAATCTGCATCAGTGGACTTAACAGGAATGTCGCTGAAAGGTATGGAATGTATTCTCATTTCTCTCTCTATGTTCTCCAAAAATTTGTAGGTTGAGGCAGACGTATGGCTTGATGCCTTATCCTGATTCAACCAGACTTTATTTACATCTGCACCATAGAGAGCAGGGATTTCTGTATGGAAAACTGGTATTAGGACGTTAGTCTGATAATATGCCGAGTTGATTTTCGCATTTTTATGTACACGACGAATGGGTAATTTGCCACTGTAACTGTACCTTGCTGTTACCATGAAACCATTGGGGAAATTTTCATTAATTTCCTTACACCAACTTTCAAAATTGTTTCTCCCCTTGGTCGGTAAAATATAGCCCAGGGTTTATTGAATCACTTACATAAACATATTCCTTATCTAAAAAGACAACAAACATCCACTTTTCACCAGCTAGGTATCTCTAGGTTCATACAACTTTCTGCTGTTAGTGGCACGTTCTGCAATGTGTTCAGGCAACAGCTTACATCCCCGGCTCTTATGGCACTTTTCTAGATTAAAATCCTGGTTGATTATGGTGTTCACAATAGTAACAGAGATCCCTAATGCAATGGCCCTGAGTTGCAGGATTTAGTCCAGAGGCATGTGCTTTCACGTTCCAAATTACTTCCGGGGTGCGACTGGCGGCCAGTCGTGGACTTCCCTGTTTCTTGCCCTTTGGAGTAAGTCCTGATGAGGCCTTATCTTTTTTGTTGAGTGCACATGAGATCAGTTTCTTGGATATGGTAAAACCACGCCTCTTGCACTGCTTAATAATCTTAGAATACAAGTATTTTGCATCGGAAAGGGCACTAATGTACCCTTATCAGAATGGTTCTATTTCTGACGACATTTGATGCAGTAAGAACAAGAGCACACAACTGAGAAAAAACAGTGATACAGTCATACTGCTGAACTTTTATTCGGTTCGATGTGTTGCAGCGCGGAGCTATTGTCTCGTCTGGTATTGTTACCATAGATCTTGAACAACCCCCCGTGGTGCATTTCCTTCACACTGCGGCTCGCAGTGGCCGGCGCGGCCACTACAAATCGGACTACCGCTGAAACAGTTATAATATCCGCGCAACCGCCTCACGTTCTCATAGTCGCGATTATAATTAAAATGATAATAATTGCATATCTTATCATAAGAGATGTTGGAAATGTTTCTTCTCTATCCACACATTTCTGGCATCTTCTCAGAAAATTTTCATTTACACTCGAGAGCTCAATATTTGTAATTGAGTGAATTTCTTGCCTGGTGTTTTCTTTTAGTTCTTCGAATATATGGGGTTGTGCTGCATGTGATCAATAGAGTTGGATACATTTCTGTAATTGGATTTTGCGAAATGTCAGTGATAGAATAATTCACCCATAGTTAATAGTCTTCTCTGACGAAGTATGGTTCCATTTACATGGTTATGTTGCGTCGTAAAATAACAGATACTGAAGCACAGAGAAACCTGATTTTACACACGAGATTTCCTTGCATGACGCAAAACTTGGTGTGCAGTAAATGCGTACAGAATAATAGGACCTACATTTTCTGTACAAACAATACATGCAGAGAGGTATAGGAATGACTTACACCATTTTTTCAACAGCTGACCGACGTTAAATGTGAGTCTGGGCATTTCCAACAAGACTTTTGCTACTGCGCGCACAGCTGATGAGTCTTTAAGTTTAATTCAGGAATATTTTTTTTAAAGATAGGGCAATTAGTAAAGGATTATAACCCTCAGATCCCCTGATTTAACTGTATGCTATTTTCATCTATGGAGGAAGTTGAAAAATAAAGTGTATGCAACAAACCTCATGCATTGGAAGAACTAAAAGAAAATACCAGGCGAGAAATTCATCAACTTTGAATATTAAACTATCGAATGTAAATGGAAAATTCCTGAGAAGAGTTCAGAAATATGAGGATAGAGAAGGACAACATTTACATCTCTTATGTTAAGGTATATACTTATTATCATTGTCACTGTAACTGTAACTATGAGAATGTGAGGCGGTTGCGCGGATATTATAACTGTTTTCGGCGATAGTTCAAGCTGCGGCGGCCGGCGCGGGAGCAGCAGGACGATGGCCGCAATGTGAAGGAAAAGCATGTGAAGAAGGTGTATTGTATATGCAGAGGGTAGTTCCACTGTTGGGGAGCCAAAACTTGAAGTAGTTGCAGCCCCACGTACGGTACAAAGTTTCCGGTGGCCTTCGTCCCACGTTCACTTTCCGGTGGCCTTCGCCCCACTTTTAAAAAAATCAACTTTGTATTGTAATGTTTATTTAAATATTAAATATTTATGTTTGCCTCGGCTGCGTCAGTATTAATTTAGCAGAAACACGCATCTCTTAGCAGGGGGTGATGCGGCTAAAAAATGAAGGGTTACACAAATTATAATAGTATATAACTTCGTTTTATTAATCTTTCACACGATTAAATAACACTTCACTAATATATCGTACACTTTTTAACACGTAAACGTTATATTATTCACGCCGTAATGAATTTTTTATGTCTCACACTGAATACGTATCGAACTTCTCAGGAACGCTCTTTTCTGCTTCCGGTTGGGTACGCTATCTTCTAGCGTCTGGCGTTTACCGTTTAAGTTTGTAAATACTTCTATTTCAAGTCTCTGATTGGCTAATCTACTCCAATAGAATACTTTTATTTAACTCAAGCTTTCTCTAGTTGTTGATTGGCTATTTATTAAAAATGTTTTAAATATTACATTATTGTTCCAAGAATTACTAGTAGCATTATTAAATTTTCAAATTCATTATTGCCTCAAGGTTACCTCATTGTTAGCAACGTTCGGCTTCTATTCTCACAGCTCCTACATTGTTAAATTACTTAATACATTCACGTAACGTTATTGTACATGTACTTAATAATATAAACATAATCAATGCCTGTTACATACACTATATATCATATTATTACATACATATATTGCTTTAAGGCTGGCTGTTATTATATTTTATGTTATATAATCAGACTGATATCATTTAAATGTTAAAAATACTGCCTCACATGTATCAATTGTACTATACGACAGTGTTTTCGGCACTGCTGTATTGAGCCCTTTGACTTCAGTAGAGAATCCTCTCACGTCTATTTATTGATGTATCATATTACCGCACGATTTTAGTATTAAAACATAATTTCGATATGTTATCCAATCTTTATGCATAGTAATAAATATACTTAGTATGAAAAATGTTGAGACAGGAAATCATATGAGAGTAAACGTGAACGAGTAGATATGCTGTAATACGGTGTTCCACAGTGATTATCAGAGTTGATTCACTTTTCTAAGAGTTGTATTAACGTATACCAATCCATACTGCAGGTTGCAAAGACATTAATACACCTCTCTACATAAAATCGCAATGTTAAGCCTAGTTTATTATTGTGTCAAGTATTTAATTGGCGCAGTTTGCGGTTTAATGTGGCGAATTAACATTTCCTGGTGGTAAAGTTTTGCGTGTATGTGACCAAGGATTTCTTTTCCTTCTTCATAAAAAAGAAATATAAGGGCATAAAATGAATAGAGTCCGCGGCTATTAAAAGAATAGAAAAAAAATGAAGACGTTAACAAAGGGCTAAAGACATTCAGCCTTAATGAGAAAATAAAAAATAACAAATCATGTATTATGAATACATTTTAAGAACGGAAGACCATCAACTCCCCCCAAAAGCTTATATACAGGGTGAACCATTTAAGTTGAGACTGTGCAGTATCTTCTACAATATCTGTAGAAAGAAATGCCTTTAATAAAATTTGCTTGATATTATGGGAGAAACTAAATGCCAATAATCGTGTTTTGTTTGAGGACGTTATAATGGTCATTTAGTGTCAATTTAGTTTCTTTTAAATTTCATATTAAATGATCCACACACACACACAAAAGCCTACGAAGAAAATCGAAGAGATGAATGGATCGGTTTGTCATAATTTGAGGTCGGAACAGGCCAACAGGCATAAACCGTGGATGATTTTGTTTTGTTTTATTTATGGACGCTCTTTAACTGCTGTGATTCTTAGCGCCCCATTCGTTATTGGACGTGAAAGACCGGTAATTTTGCTCAGAGGCCTCTTTATCAAGCTTAAGGTTCTTTTATGTGTCGTAAATCCACGACACGGGACCACCGGCTTTACTTCCCTTCCGAAGGAAGCCAAGCTAAGGATTTTTACGCCCGAAAAAATCCATCGCCCTCCGCCGGGTTTGAACCCGCGGAACCCGCGACCTCGGGAACTAGACGCTAGGATGCTAACCACTACACCACGGAGGACGACATTGCTGATGATGATGGTGATGATTTATAATATTCTACTTTAAGGAAAACCTGTCTTAAATTTCAAAACACTAACTTTGCATCTTCCTAGTTTGTGAATTTCTTTGGTTGCTGCTCTAAATCTCCTAAAATTTTTATTTCTACTATGACATTTCGTCTTGTGGAAAGGGTTAGAGGTTAAAGTGCCTTTCTGTGTAAATTTAGGTAACACAAAATACACATTTTTTTCTCCAACGTAAGTTGACTTGCAGTTTTTTAACCACATGCGGCTGTTTATCTTCCAGTGGACCTGTTAAACAGCTTTTAGTTCCATTTTGAGATGGCTACGTGATACATGGCATTTAGCTTTTAGTTCACATGAAAAAGTGCTACTTAGGGATGATTATGGTGATGATGGCAGCACCATATTTTAGCAAAATTCTCTTTTGAGCTATAGCGGAGTGACACACTTTTATTCTCGTAGTGGTTACATTTGTTATAGTTGTAATGGTTACAAGCAACGATCAGCAGAAATAGCGGTACAAGCATTGTGACTTAACAATAAGAATAATGAAATTTCAAATTAAATATGCTACCTTTTTGAAAGATTTCCTAATTACTTACTGATGTGGTATTGCTCAAGCGCATATTCTTTTCACATAAACCACACATTGCATGTGTAAATAACTCCGCGTGTCTTCTGACCTTTTCGGGCTCAAGCCAGTAAAAGAAAGTCTATCGGCTAGTTTCAACTGGTACGCTAATGTGAAAATACACTTAAGCTCGAATTAAATGCAATTTAAATAATATAAACATAAGTAAAGACAAAAGAAATACTGAAATGGTGGAGACTTAAATAAAAATCTGGTGTATTACACTCACATGACTCTCTCTACTCTTGTACAAACTATTTTTATAATCGCTTATTCTCCATCTACTTCAGGTTAATCGAGATAAACATTTGCAGAATTTGCTTATTGCTAATTTTCCTGTATATATATATATATATATATATCTTAAAGTCTACATGTTTCCCTTATATATATATATATATATATCTTAAAGTCTACATGTTTCCCTTATATATATCTTAAAGTCTACCATGTTTCCCTTATATATATATATATATATATATAAAGAATAACGATTTTTTTAGCGGCGCCGTGGCCGAGTGGTTAGACCGCTCGCCTCCCACCGAGGCGGACTGGGTTCAATCCCAGGGACCTGCATGTGGGATTTGTGGTGGACGAAGCGGCGTCTGGGCGGGTCTTCTCCGGGTTCTCCGGTTTCCCCCGCCACTCATTCCACCAACTGCTCCATCATCACCTTTCCTTTCATCCATTTCACCAACATTTCCCTTCATCTACTTCCTTCATCCCATACCAGGCATCGGGCTGATCACCCATCCTGGATGTTCTGTCTGATCCATGAGTGTCTGCTCCTCGACGGCCCTCTGACCCCAGGCACCCGCCTGTAAGTCCTGGGGGGTGTAAGTCCTACATAAGAGGAGGGTAAACAGATAATGAATGAATTCTCATTTGAGAAAAAGTATAATTTTTAGTACATTTTATGTAGAAAATTTTTCATTATCTTACGGTTTACCAGTCATGCAAAAGTCATTCAGAAAGAAGAGGACTTTTGGGAACATTCCCAGACAATTTATGATATATATTTTATTTGTCATGAAAACATCTTAAATATATTATTTTTAACCAAAGTCGTTAGAGCCATTTTTGAGAAAATCAAAATGTTCCATGTAAAGGGTAGTCTGGGGTGGGGGGACTTTCTTGAAAATCTTCGTGTCGCATCTTTGAAAAGATACTGAACCTAAATACCAAGTTTGGTATTTATCCGACTCACAGACACAGAGGCGACTTTTTTCTAAAAGTGCTTTTTTGTTCTTTACGGTATCGAATTTTTGGGTGGAATGCAGTACTTCCCCACTTACTATACGCAGTAGAGAAAGTATAAAGTATGACTGTATTCCATGTTTATAATAATAAAAATTAGCCCGCCTCTGTGGTGTCTCACATTCCTGAGGTCCTGAGTTCGAATCTGGCTAGGGTAAGTTGCCGGATAACGCCTTTTCCAGGGTTTTCCTTTATTATGAAAAGATGACTGTCAGACATCTTTAAGCTAAATGGATCTCGGGCTATGTACATATATAACATATTAAAAGCTTATGGCTGCGTGGCGCCTCTAGGTACGAAAACAGCAAAAGAATGGCTCCAACGAATGAGAGAAAAGCTGCTTCCCAGGCATGTCATGATGAATGATAAGTGCATGAAAAAGCACTCGCGCCCAAAAATGTAATTTATTACGGTAATCAGCTCCGTTATCAGTTGTAAGTTATAATAATGTATTTTTGATATTCTGTTGGTAGTTGACGCTGGTTTTAGTATATTGTATTTCATAGATTTAATCAAAGAACCGTTTGTTTTTAATAGTTGCAAACCTTGGCTTCTCTTTGAACCCCAAAAGCTCGCTTTATTGAATTGTTTTATGCAATGAATACTACAAACCAAGACACTAATGCTCAGTCTTATCAACAGCAACAGCTGTGTTCTGTAAGAAATACTGTTGCAACATCTGCAGTACAATAATATTCTCAAGTAAATACGTATTTTCTTCCCCTACCGCAATTAGCAGCTGGAAACACTGCCAATGTATCTTAGTAACAAAATAAACATAGCGTGCAGTATGTAGGTACTTCATCAGTTGCGAAAACATAACCATAAAAGTTCGCCTCACTTGCCCACAGAACCGTTAAGCGTACATTCATTGATTGGGTTATGCAATGGACTCTGTGAGTTGCTAGTGGAAATATATGCGAGCAATGTCAATGGAAATCGACAACGATGAGTATACTGTGGATAGTTTTAATTTCTGGTTTAATAAACTCGTTCTAATGTGCAGGATTTTGATCCATCAATTTTTCCCTTGCTAGCCAATATAAATTGTGTATCTTCCCATCTGGTACAGCTTTCCTCAATTCTGGGCATTCTAGTAGGTGTTCTCCATTTAACATCTTGTCAACATTGCAAATTGTACATGCTTTGTCATTCATAAAACCAAATCTATGTAATGTTCCTCCAGACAGTCATGTCTAGTAGCTAACCTGAAGTGAGCAATTTTTTACTTTCTCTACTACGTACACTAAGTAGGGGAAGTATTGTATTCCACCCAAAAATTCGATACCGAGATTTCACCGGAAATATATGTTTTGAGACCCCCTGAATCCAGAAAAAGCATTTTTGGAAACATGTCCGTCTGTGTGTCTGTCTGTCTGTCTGTCTGTCTGTGAACAGCATAACTCAGAAACGAACAGTCGGATAAACACCAAACTTGGTATTTAGGTTCAATATCTTCCAGAGATGCGACACGAATGCTTTCAAGAAAATCCCCCCACCCCAGATTACCCTTTACATGGAAGATTTTTTCGAAAATTTTAATTTTCTCAAAAATGGCTCTAACGATTTTGATTAAAATAGCATATGTTTAAGATATTTTCATGACAAATAAAATGTATATCTTGAATTTTCTGGGAATGTGTCCAAAAGTATTCTTCATTGTGAACGACTTTTGCATAACTGGTAAACCATAAGACATAGACAAAATGTTACTACACAAAAAATGTAGATCGCGTTAAAATACACAATTTATGTCATATACATTTTTTTTGTTGAGTGAACCATTTTCGAGATATTGCTTCTTCCCTTAAATTTTTCAATACTTATTTTCTCAAATGGGAATTCGTTATTCATTTTTTGTCTTGGATATGCAAAGAGTATTAATCTGTGGCAAAGGGAATGGTGCTGCACTTAGCAACCAGCTATTAAGAGATATGTATGTGCTTAAAGGCTACTGTATTTCGATACTGCCCTTGTAAATATATATTCCCTTTACATCTACAAGAAAATTAGCAATAAGATAGAGTCTACAAATGTTTATCTCGATTAACATGAAGTAGATGGAGAATAAGCGTTTGTAAAAATAGTTTGTACAAGAGTAGAGAAAATCATGTGAGTGTAACACATCAGATTTTTTTATTATTTTTTGTGCTATTGCTTTTATGTTGGAATAATTTTTGTTAGTAATTTCCTTTTGAATATTACATTGGTATTTTTGTTCTATATTAATTTTGACACTTTTTAGTTTCATATCTAGCCCACAAGACTTTATAGATTTTGAATATAACACAGCACCCTTTTTTGCCAGAAAGTCTGCTGTCTCATTACCATTCACTCCCATATGTGTTGGTATCCACAGTAATATTATCAAGGTTTAATAAACTCTACCTTAATTTTTATTTCAATAAACGATAAGTATCTACACATACGCACAACCTTTTTTTTTCTTTCTGTACTGTAGTTTCTGTAAGTAGAAGTAGTGTCGTATTCCACTCAAAAATTCGATAATGTTCAATGGAAATAAACGTTTTGAGGTCCCTGAATCCATCGAAAAACATCCTTAGAAAAAGATTCGCATCTGTCTCCGTATGTCTGTGAACAACGTAGGTAATTCGAAAACGAAAAGTTGGTGAAATACCAAACTTGATATTTAAATTCAGCATTCTCCAAAGATGCAACACAAATATTTTAAAGAAAATCTCCCCACAAATTATCCTTTGCGTCGTAAATATTTCGTTACTTTTGGTTTTCTCAAAAATGGCTAAGAATTTTTCGTTAAAATCCATACGTTTAAGATATATGCATGACAAATTATAATGCGTATCTGGAATTTTCTGGGATAGTTTGTGAAGACCTCTGCATTGTGAATACATTTTGCATAATACTTATAACTGGTAAACCGGACGGTCCCTGTAGCGCAGTGGTAGTGCGCCTGCCTCTGCCTCGGTGAGCCGGGTTCGATCTACGGTACTGACGTGGGGTTTTATCCCCCGTTTGGGAGGTCTGGTAGGGAGTGAACTCAGCTTCGTTAGGTCCCTGAGGGGCCAATTGAGGAGCTACATGATGGAAACGTATCGGCCCTGGTTGAGAAGACTGCCTTAAATGGCCGCGAGAGATCCGGGACGTGGCCAAACTGTCCCTTTCCAGCTTGTAGTGGGCAGAGGTGGGAGATACAGCGGTCAGGGCGGTAGGCCTTGGTCCGCTTCTGGGATGGCGCGCCATGGGTTTGATTTGATTTGAACTGGTAAACCATAAGGGATAGACAATGACTTACTACACAGACATGTAGATATCGTTAAAACACAAAATTTATGTCAAATTTTTGTGGCAATAATAATTTCCGACATATGTTTTGTGTGAATTTTCAAATAGTTTATACTTTTTTTCTCATGGTCATGCAAGGAACATGGATTTGAAAGGCATTATATAGCTACTAGCTTTTAAAAAGAGTGACTGTCTCTTCAGCTTAGGTATCCCTCTTGTATTTACAACGAAATGTGTAATAATGTTATTTATGATACGAGCCTACAGCCTCGTTTCGCAAACATTCCTACTCGCAAAATAATACCTTTTTTAACGTGTTTGACGTACACTAATTTTTAGACAGTGCTGAAATTTATAAAATAATACTATGTATATTGATTCCAGACCTTCCTATATGCAACTAAGAGAAATGGCGTGTAGAGTTAGATCAACAGATGTGTGCAGGAGAATTTAGATGCTTTGTTGATTCGCTAGAAGTGTTTACCTTGCACTGGTCAATGAAGCGATTATATGCCATATCATACGTGTTTCGAGATATATATATATATATATTTTTTTTTTAAGCAATTCCAATGTTTCCCTTTCGGCAGCTTCCAATATTTCGTCCGGCTCTTGAAATTCTTTCATCCATATTCGTATCTGCCGCCACTTTATCGATTATTATTCAGGTCATAGATAAAAGAATAACGATTCAAACTAAAAAAAATCGTATATACATTCACATGAACTTTCTGTACCCTTTGCAGAAATAGCTACATTACACATTTCGTTATAGATACAAAGGGAATAGTAACAGTTTAATGTTTTAGAACTGGACGCTGTACGCTGGCCTTAAAATGCCATACTGTTTCCATGCAATCGCGAGAAACAACTGAATGTTGACAGGACTTCAAGAGAATGGCCAAGTATTGAACAGCTTGAACCAGATATGGCCTATGCCACAAAAAACCTGTTTGAAGTAAATTGTGTGTTTTGAAGAGATCTAATTTTTTTGTAGCAAGCTTTCGTTTATGATTTAAAGTTTATCAGTTAAACCAGATTATTCAAAATTCCTTCCGAATGAAGAGGGCTTAAAAGACTATTTCCAGAAAATTCAAGATATACATTTTATTTGGCATATAAATATCTTTAATATGTTGTATTTTAATTAAATTCGTTAGAAACATGTTTTAAAAAATAAAAACTTTCGAAAAATGTTCCATGTAAAGGGTAGTTTGGAGTTGAAGGATTTTCTTGAAGATCTTCGTGTCGCATCTTTAGAAGGCACTGAAACTAAGTACCAAGTTTGGTATTTATCCGACTTTTCAGTTTTGAGTTATGCTGTTCACAGACACATACATATGGACATTTTTTCTGAAAAGCTTTTCTTTTATTCGGGGGACCATAAAACAAGTATTTCCGGTGAAATCTCGGTATCGAATTTTTGGGTGAAATGCAATACCTTCTCTACCTACTATGTACGTGGTAGAGAAAGCAATAAGTACAACTGCCAACACAAGGAACAGGTTAATTTGACAACGCATTTCGATAAGTTGAAGTATGACGATTTCAAATGCGAACAGATAATGCGGCCACCATGAGAAATTATTCCTGTAAAAAGGCATAATGAAATGTAAACTTTAAGCAAACCAAGTCAAATTATTAAACATGTGCAAATATAAAAGGTAATTGCCATGTGATTGGACTTGAAACCAAAGTTGATAATAATGGAGTGGCAAAAGCATTTGATTCCATTGGTGTGATAAAGTACAGCTTTTAATTCGTGTGCCTTGTGTTAAAAGTTTTAGTTTTCGTTCCAACTGTCTGAAAGGCATTTCTGCAAGCGTTTAACTTGAAGTAGATAGAAGAAGAATAGGCTTTTATTAGAGAAGAGTGGGTAGAGAAAGTGATGTAAATGTAAGACATCGATTTTTGTATCTGTATTTTAAATTCTAGGGCATATACCTTCTAACTAAAATATCATCTTAGTTATTCCAAGTTCAATTTTAAAATAGTAAAAATACCTAATATACATTTATCCATTCCCATTCCTGACCACTTCTAATGGTTTTGCGGAACGTTCTGCAGCTTATACACAACTATGACATCACCCACCAAATCACTAGATACCAGTCATACTTCTGACGGCCTATACGTCTTTCTATTTTAAGCCCCTTGCACACGATCAAACTTTTTTTTTAATTCAATAATTTACAAGAAAAATTGTCAAACATTTTTCAATATGTGACAAGATTTGACATTGTCATAAATGTCTATTTACAAGTTGCCTTTTTCCAAACTGAAACCCTTCAGAACACATTAATAAATAATTTATCACGCGCAAAGCAATTTACTATTTACGTCACGGTATAACAGTTTGCAATTAAATATTGTTCTTTACTAATATTATGTAGCACTTTCACGTATTATATCTAATGAGATCACATTACGATCATGGAATACAATGGAAATAACACCAACTGATAGGTTAACCACACTATATAACATTGCATTAATGTATACTTAGTTCGGAAATCTGCCTGGCAATTGTTTCTTCATATGCCTTCATCTTGTGGTAACACACAGTCCCAGACATACGGACATGACCGGGTAGCCATTTTTGTTTACTTTTCGCTTTCAGCCATGTTGCAGATTTCGTGACGCTCTGTAAGTACTCGCATTTCATTGGTTGAAGCCATCAAATCATTGTCAAATCTTTGATCGTTTAGAGCATGTCCTTATTGCTTTCAAGACTTTCAAAGTATGGGAAGCAATTTGGCAAGAAAGGTTGTGAATTTGTTACAGCTCTTGTAAAGTATTGAATTTGACAAAAATTTGATCGTGTACAAGTAGCTTTAATGTAGCACAAGTACATAAAAGTCCTAATTGTGCCATACACCCGACTCTTCCCGCTTCACCAGACTATGGCAGAAGCATTAAATTCTGACGTGGCATAATTGATTACGTGTTGTCTTTCCCCTAAATACTGTTAAGGAGACAGTAAACAATAAATTATGAGTTTATATTTTGTAAATTGAGGGGAGCGGAATTAGTTTTAAAGAGCTTGTTATATAAATAGCGCTTCAGCAACGGGCTTCCCTGCTAATATCTTTTCCATTAGTCTGCCACCCCGAAGCTTGTGGCATCTTGAGCTGTAGCAGCTTCTCTAATACTACAGCACTTACATAAATTGCGTCGTAACGTTTTACATGATTTCCCTTGGTTCCTTCCATACGCGGCAATTGCCCCACCCCTACCTCATCAGCCCTTAGTAATGGGCTGCTACGTGTCGAATTTGTGGCTTTCAAGTTGGCGGTGAACTCCGCTTTGTGTGTCGATAATATGGTTCATTGTCACCAGGGCGTTGGGGTCAGTGGCAGCTAAATGTGTTACAATGCAGCACTCTTGAGTTGTTCTACTGTTGATACCGAGCTTTTAAAGTACGTGACATTCTGCGCGTTTTAAATATAACTGTAGTAATAATAACTGGGATCAATAATTTCAATACCGGGGAGGCTATACAGGGTGTTCAAAAACTTTTAGATTTTTGTTAGAGTTGGTAGCCTTTATAAAACCAAATGACTAATAAATAAATCATTCAATCATATTACTTTCTCTACCACGTACCGAGCACGTAGATAAGTTATTACGTTCCACCCAATAATTCGATCCCGATATTTCACCGGAAATGCATGTTTTGAATACAAAAAAGAAAAGGCCTGTGTGTGACTGTGAACAGCATAACTCAAAAACGAAAAGTCGATAAGTAGCAAAGGTGATATTTAAGTTCAGTATATTCCAAGGATGCGACACAAGAAAATCCCCCACCTCCAACTACATTTTTGTTTGAAAATTTTGAATTTCTAAAAAAAATCTCTGTCGATTTGAATTAAAACACCATTTATTAAAGATATTTACGTGGCAAATAAAATATATATCTTGAATTTTCTGGGAATAGCCTGTAAAGTCTTCATTCGAAAGCAACTTTGTATAGTCTTGTATAACTGGTAAACGTTGAGCGATAGACGAAAATGTACCACACAAAAAAACGTAATCTCTTTAAAACACACACTTTATTTCCAATACGTTTCTTGTGGCATAAGCCATATTCGAGATATGGGTTATTAATGGTTCGAATTGCTCATTCTTGGTCAAAGTCCTATCAACATTCAGATATTTCTCGGGATTGCACGGGAACAGTATGGAATTTTTAGGCCAGCGTATAGCGTCCAGTTCTTAAACATTTGACTGTCGCTGTTCCCTTTTTATCTATAACGAAATGTGTAATGTAGCTATTTCTGCAAAAGCTTATTTGGATTAAAATGCAGTAGATAGGAAAATAAACTTTAGTAAGAATAATCTGTATACACACTAATAAATGACAGAGGGTAGAGAAAGTCATTTGAATGTATCACACCAGATTATTTTTACATTCTCTACTACGTCTTTATAGTGAATACCGAGGTTTCACTGGAAATACACGTTTTCAGATCCCCTGATTTAAAATTATTTTTAGAAAAGGTGCGTGTGTGTGTGTGCGTGCGTGTGTGTGTGTGTGTGTGTGTGTGTGTGTGAGCGTGAGCATAACTCAAACAAAAATTCGGTTAAATTAGTATATAAAGGCAGCATTTTTCCAGATGACACGAAGGTTTTCAAGAAAATTACCCTTTACATGCAAAAATATTATTTTTTATTTTCTCAAAAGTTCTTCTAACATTTTGATTAAGTTTAGGTTTAGAAGGGGTAGAAGCCATAACCACCTCGCCCATTGCTGATCCATTGTGTACCCCTTTAGCTTCCAGCCTCTCAGAATGCCTGTACCTTTTTATGAAGAAGGCTAGCTTTTTAACTGAGGCGTTATAAAGTTCGTGCAGTTGCATAAACCCTTGATTAAAGCGTTTAATTCTTTGACTTGCAAGTGGCTCGCAGTCACACAACAGATGACTTGCCTTATCATCTACCTTTTTGCACCTCATTCAAGTTGGATCAACTTCCTTACCCATCCTGTATAAGTGTCCTTGAGATAGCCTTGTCCTGTTATCATCCCAACCATCCACCAAGTTGGACTCTACTAATAGAAAGATAGAAAGCAATCACGAGTCCTGCCATTGTTTAGATCAGGAGTTGTTATTATCTTCTCCTCCACGTACATAGGTAGAGAAGGTACTGCATTCCACCAAAAAATTCGATACCGGGATTTCACCGGAAATACTTGCTTTGAGATCCCTGAATACAAAAAAGGCATTTTTATAAAAAGGTGCGCGAGTATGTGTATGTGAACATCATAACTCAAAAACCAAAAGACGGATAAACACCAAACTTGGTATTCCAAAGATGCGACGAAGATTTTTAAGAAAATCCGCCACTCCAAACTACCCTTTACGTGGAACATTTTTCGAAATTTTTTATTTTCTAAAACATGGCTCTATGGATTTAGATTAAAATACCATATATTAAAGACATTTACACTGAATTGAGTTTTATTTACGCTCTTTAACTGCTGTGGTCCTTAGCGTCACATTCTATATTGGACGTGAACGACCGGAAATTTTGCTCAGAGGCCTCTTTATCAGGCTTGAGGTTCTTTTATGTGCCGTAAATCTACAGCATGGGATCCGGCTTTACTTCCCTTCCGCAGAAAGCCATGCTAAGGATTTTTACGCCCGAAAAAGTCCATCGCCCTCCGCCGGGTTTGAACCCGCGACCTCGGGAACTAGAGGCTGCATGGTAACCACTACACCACGGAGGACAGCAATATTTACATGATAAATAAAAATGTATATCTTGAATTTTCTGCGAATAGTCTGTGAAGTCCTTTTCATTAGGAAGGAACTTTGTATGATCATTATAACTGGTAAACATTAAGCGATAGACGAAGACGTTCCATTCTTTTTAAGCCCCATCGATTTTCACCTGCTTCTCACGATTGCATGGAAACAACATGGAATCTTAAGGCAGTATATAGCGTCCATTTCTTAAGCATTTTGACTATCGTTATTCTCTTTGTATCCAAACGAAATGTGTAATGTAACTATGCAAAGGTTTATCTGGATTAAAATAAAATAGATAGAAAAATGAACTTTCTAGAGAGTATTTTGTATACTCACTAATAAAAGGACACGGAAAGTCATGTGAATGTAACACGGATTTTTTTTTTTTTTGGTTGGTGTGTCCTGCAATTGGCTCCCAGTACTTCTTATGTTTGCAAAGGTGTATACTATTTTGCCTAACAGTGGGAGGATTGTATTATGTATTGGTTGATTTTTGGAGCAGGAGAATCTTGTAAGAGAAATTAAAAGAAGGGAGCTTTATAACTTAACAATTCAGAAGTTATAATAATAATAATAATAATAATAATAATAATAATAATAATAATAATAATAATAATAATAATATGTAGATGAAAGTCATTTTCAGGCTGGTTCTTCTCATTCGCAAGATCTCGGTCGAGCTGTTTTCACGTCCGCCAGGTAAATTACTCCTGTCACTACTACTCAAGACGGCCAAAGATTAACCGCAATACCATTGCATTCGTTGCCTCAATCGAAAATCATGGGCAGAGTTTAGGTGAGGGGATGTGAGACATGGACAGCATTCCGGGTTCCTCGGCCGAAGGCACTGTTTTCTAAACCGGGATCCTCTTGATTTCTGAGTCATCTAGCTTCTCCATTGGTTCACCGGATTCAGTGCAGCTCATTTCAGATCCCTCAGCTTATGAAACATTTCAAGTTGATTCCTAGCATCGAACTTAGGTCTCGCTTCACGGGGAGTAGCGCTATCGCATCCACACAGCAAACTGTCCTAATAGTTTGACCTGATAAGCAAATTAAAAGCGGATACTGACCTAAGATTAAATTTCTCAGAAATATAAAACGAAAGACTTATTGCAGTTCTATTGATGATTTGCGTTTTTGTTAATCCTATTCATCAGAACCTGCCAATAGTGTTGCGGTGAGTCAAGAGTGTAAACCTTAACAAAACTAAAGAATCTGTGCAGCGACATCCTATATATGCCGTTCTAAACCGCAACCACATCGTGAATTGGGGGTCCTACTAACGAATTCTTCATACGGTTACACGTGACTGTATTCTTTTTATCAAATATCATACATACCCATATGTGCGTTGTACCTGTTTTTCTCCTCCTGCTTCTTTTGTCTTGGTATGAAAGTGAGCCAAGAATAATACTACGCTTTGTTGGCTGCACTTTATTAAATTCTATTCGATAAAACTTCACATATTGCTTTTGCGAGGCACCGCTACTTCAGGAATCAACGTATGAATGAAATTAATACTCTGCAGAAATGATTGACAAAGGCACTATATATATCGAGGAACTCGAATGTTATAGGACTGAAAACCCTGATTTTTGGTGTACAAGAATCGTGATCTCGTATCACAGAGCTATAAAATCTCCTTTTCTTAGTGTGCTATAAAACTAATTGCCACATCCCGCCATTTAGCGATGAATAATAATAATAATAATAATAATAATAACTTAATACATGTTGCTCAATAAAGAATCATAAAAATACATGGAAACCAAACGTGGAAAAGGAATCACACAATTTAAATACCTTGGTAAAATAATTCTGGTAAATGGAATGGAAACTAAAGCTAATAAAAGTAGGTGCCAAAAAATGGAAACAACATATCGGCTTACTCAAAACATCTATAATAAAAAGCGCATGTCTAAACATACAAAATTAAGACATTGTAACACTGTAATTAAACTAAAGTGCCTCTAGCAGCAGAAACATTAATTTTGAACAGAAAAGCAGATATCGGAAAAAAAATCTGATGTGATACATTCACATGACTTTGTCTATCCTCTATCGTGGATATGCGAGGCGTATTACAAAACTAAGGCCCGTTTGGCCATAATAACATCTCATGAGACAATGTTTTTATTAACAGTAATATGTGCCTACATAATATACTTTACCACATAATCGCCGCTCACATCTATACACTTGATCTAAGGTTGCACCAGCTTCTTTAACTCCTCGGCATAGAAGTCTGCTGCCTGGGACTTGAATCCGTTGGTAACGCTCGTCTTGAGTTTATCGTGATTTGAAATGGTTGTCCATCCAGCCACCGTTTCAAATGCAAGAAGAATAAATGGTCGCTTGGTGCCAGGTCGGGACTGTACGGAGTGTGGTCAAAGAGTTCCCAACGAAACTCTTGAATCTTCTCTTTGGTTTTGGCAGCGGTGTGCGGCGTGCGTTGTCGTGCAGGAGGATGATGACAGACACAGTTTCCCGCGGCGTCGATTTTGGATCGCACTTCCCAGTTTGGTAAGCGTTGCACAGTACACATCAGCTATAATGGTTGACTCACGGTCCATGAAATCAATCAAAAGGACGCCCTTTTCGTCCCAAAACACGGTAGCCATCATTTTGCGATTCGTGTACGCGGCGATTGTTTACACTTTTTGGGTGAACCGAAACGCCGCGACTGCATTGACTGTTGTTTCTATTCTGCGTTGGTGTATGCTATCCATGTCTCGTCGCCCGTAACAATGTGGGAAAACAAACCATCTCCATCTTGCCTATAGCGCTCCAAAAATTGTCGTGCACTACGCATTCGTTGCTCTTTGTGCTGACCGGTGAGCAGTTTTGGCATCCACTTCGTACAAAGTTTCCAATATCCAAGCTGTTCAGTGACAATTCTGTAAAGTGAGGGTCAAACAACATTGGGAATTCATCAGCCAGATCACTAATCGTCAAACGCAGATCCTTCGAAGTTTTTGGTTCACTTGCTCAACAATATCGTCGGTCCGAATACTGGGTCTACCACTCCGCTGTTCATCGTACACATTTGTGCGGCCATTTTGAAATTCTCGGCACCAGTGTCGAACCTGCTTGTCTCTCATTATATCCGGTCCATACACGAGGCATAACTCACGATAGATGTCCGCAGCTGACGGTCCTTTTGCCAACAAAAATCTAATCACGCCGCGCACTTCACAACTGGCGGGATCTACGACTGTCGCGGCCATTGCGATCTGCTCTCACCGACTAGCAAACGCCTACTGCGTCACATCAACACTGCGGTAGGTTACTCAGGAGTGTGTAGACAGCTCTGCAGGCATGAAACGACATTCAGGCCACCATCCGTTAAATATTGTTCACCGCGCCTTAGTTTTGCAATATGCCTCGTACAAACTATTCTTACTAAAGCTTATTTTCCTATCTACCACATTTTAGTCCAAATGAACCTTTGCAGAAGTACCTACACTACACATTTCGTTAGGATACAAAGAGAACAGCGATTGTCAAATGTTTAAGAACTGGACACTATATGCTAGCCTTAAAATTCCGTGCTGTTTCCATGTAATCGCCAGAAACAAATGGAAATCTATGGTACTTAAAAAGAATGACAAAACATTGAAACAAATCGAACCATTAAAACGATATCTTGGATATGGCTGATGCTACAAAAAAAAGTGTTTGAATTACGTTGTGTGTTTTAAAGAGATCTACATATTTTCTATGGTACGTTTTCATCTATCGCTTAACGTTTATGTTATACAAGATTCTACAGAATTCCTTCCAAATGAAGAGAACTTCACAGGATATTCCCAGAAAATTCAAGATACACACGGACCTTTTCTTAAAAATCTGATGTTACATTCAGATGATTTTCTCTACCCTCTATCGCTTAATAGTAGGTATAGAAATTATTCTTACGAAATTTTATTTTCCTGCCTACTTCATTTTAATGCGGTAAAACCTTTCCGGAGATAACTGCATTACACATTTCGCTATAGATATAAGGGAATAGCGATAGTCAACTGTTTTAGACGGTATATGCTGTTCTTAAATTCCCGTACTCTTTCCTATAACATCGCGAGAAACAATTGAAAATCGACAGGACTTTCAAAAGAATGGCCAAGTATTGAACAATGCGAACCATTAATAACGGATATCTGGAAACGGCTAATGCCACAGAAGACGTTATTTGAAATAATTTGTGTGTGTTAAAGAGATCGACGTTTTTGTGTGGTACGTTTTCGTCTATCCCTTAACGTTTACCGGTTATACAAGGCTATACAAAATTCATTCCGAATGAAGAGGACTTCACAGGCTATTCCCAGAAAATTTAAGATAAACAGTTTATTCGCCATATAAATATCTCTAATATATGGTATTTTAATCGAAATCATTAAAACCATTTTTTAGAAAATCAAAACTTTTGAAAAATGTTCCATGGAAAGTGTAGTTTGGGTTGGGAAGATTTTCTGGAAAATCTTCGTGTCGTATCTTTAGACGATACAGTTATGCTGTTCATAGACACACAGACACACATACGGTCAGTTTTGTTTAAGAAAAACCCTTTTTACTTGATTTAGAAGCCTCAAAACATTTATTTCCGATGAATCGAATTTTTGGGTGGAATGCAGTACCTTTCTCTACCTACTATATGCGTGGTAGAGAAAGTAATAGGCTACTAATGTATTTCAGTTACTACCCTTACTCATATTTCTAACCCCGTAGACAAATCTGATTTATTTAACTTAATGGGGATGTAACTTTAAGAGCTATTGCACTCGCCAAAAATTACAAGTTCCGTACAACTTTCAAAAGCAACCTTTTGCTGCAGATTTTACCCCTTAGTTACAACTCTGCAATGTTGAACTATATGGTCAATATGTGCTCTTGTCACATACGCTTTATGATCCGGGAAAACTTATAGACTGCCTTAAAAGTTTCAAGAACCACCCCTACCCATATTTTCAGTCCGTTAGGTACAAACATGTCCGTTTGGCTTATTGGAGCAAAACTTATGTACTGCTTTACAAATGCAAGAAGTATATCTAACAGTATTTTTACTTTCTCTACTACGTATAGTAAGTAGGGGAAGTATTGTATTCCACCCAAAAATTCGATACCGAGATTTCACCGGAAATACATGTTTTGAGATCCCCTGAATCCAAAAAAAGCATTTTTGGAAACATGTCCGTGTGTGTGTCTGTCTGTCTGTGAACAGCATAACTCAGAAACGAACAGTCGGATAAACACCAAACTTGTATTCGAAAAATGTTCCATGAAAAGGGTCGTTTGGGTTGGGGTTTTCTTGAAAACCTTCGTTTCGCTTCTTTAGAAGGTACTGGACTTTTTGAGATATACTGTTCACAGACACACCACACACGGCAGAGGAGTGTGCGACTATTAAAATACATGTGTATTTTCAAGAACAATTTGTTAAAATACCTTCATAGTATTAACATCAAACCTGAAGGTTTGTTTTCAGTTAACGCACAATGTAGGTGAAAAATGTATACACTTCTTACTCAAAAGGTTTACTCCATACAGACAGAGCACATAAAACACGCCGCTCCAAGCGATCTGAAAAGTAATGTGGCAATGTTTATTACTCTCGCTGTTCTTGAAAATGCTGCAGTAGCAAACATTGCCGCTGTTACGTGTACGTTACAATAAGCTGTTTGATTTGTGGAGTAATACTATGCATACGAGAAACAAGGATGGGTATAATTACGACACTGACCGTTACGCCAGCTCGGTTTGTCGAGTATTGTGCCCGGATTCACCAACTGTTTACTTCGTAACCTACCACAAAGAGCCTAACGTGCTTTCGCACTATGCCTGTCTGTTGCAGTGTTGTCAAATATTGCTTTTCAAATCACTTATTACTTTCTCTACCACGTACATATTACCGAGCGGGTTGGCTCAGGCGGTTGCGTCTCTGGCCCGCATTCGGGAGGTATGGGGTCGATCCCCGGCGACTGCCCACTCTGGCCTATGGGTTTTTCGTGGTTTTTCCGGATCGCCAGGCGAATTATCTTCTAACACGACTCTCCTTCCTCTCATTTCCTGTACCCATCATCTTCCTTGTCGCCTGTTTCAGGGTTATAGGACCAGGCAACATTGTTCGGCGGGTTGCGGCTGGACGGTGGCCTGCTCTCTGTAAAGGTTTCTTCCTGGCGTCGCTGCGGTACCCTCCTCAGCACCGCTCCGGGGGACACCCGTGGTTGGTGCCTTGTGGGAAGGGACCGTGCGGCGGGGGATGCGTTATATCTGGAAACGTTTGGAACCCCGTCCATGCTTGCGCCCGTCGGCATCCGGATCTGGTCGCCCTTCGGATCTCTCCCCTCATCCTTCCCTCCCAGGGGTCACGTTGGAAGAAAAAGGAGCCGACTGGCATGTTTGTGGTGCTCTACCCGGTTCCGGGGGCCCCTCCTTGATACGTACTTTTACCTTTACCACGCACATATTAGACAGAGAAAGTATTGCATTCCACTCAATACTTTGATACTAGATTTCACCGGAAATACGTGTTTTGAGACTCCTAAATCCAAATAAAGCATTTCCGAAAACGTCCCTGTCTATGTGTCTGTGAACAGCATAACTCAAAAACGAAAAGTTGGATAAATACCAAACTTGGTATTTAAGTTCAGTATCTTTCCAAGGATGCGACACGAAGATTTTCAAGAAAATCCCCGTACTCCCAACTACCCTTCACATGGAAGATTTTAGAAAAAATTTATTTTCTAATAAATGGGTCTAACGATTTTGATTAAAATATCATATATTAAAGATATTTACATGACGAATAAAAAGTATATCTTGAATTTTCTGGGAATAGCCTGCGAAGTTATCTTTATTCGAAAGGAATTTTGTATAATCTTGTATAACTGGTAAGTGTTGAACGATACACGAAAATGTATTACGCATAAAATACAGATCTCTTTAAAACACACAATTTATTTAAAATAATTTTTTTGAGGGGGCATAAGCCATTTCTGAGATATCTGTTATTAATGAAACGCAGAGGGACACCTCGCGCAGATCTATTGTAGCTACCACCCCTCCAGGAGGAAGGGATGAAGTGAAAGAACGACAGGGGGCTACAGGCCGCAGGCAGACAGACCTCAGAACCGCGCGTAAGTCTATAACTGTTCCTGACTAGAAATCTCAGTCCCACTGCTGGAGCTGCCTAGAGAGAGCGATGAACGACCCTTAACCATGCAGCCCTCTGATGTCCATAAGAAGTACTCTTTCCTTTGAGTAAGCATCCGTGATATTTTTCTGGCACCAGCATACACCACGAAACCTAGAAGCCACCTGAAAGACGAGAAGGAAACGGAATGAAAGGTAAATGACTGAATGAATTAACAGCCGATTTGTCCCTGAAGGGCTAAGGCCTTCTCTTTCGAGGGATAGCTCGATGTGACTCATGCAGAGAGCTAGTCCGCGTAAGTGGTGGTTTTCGTTGCGTTCTTTCTTCCGCACTTCGCACTTTTGTTCACTGACTTCTTTGCGATCAGCACGATCACGATCAGTCACGATCTTGTTTGGGGTTCCTCACTTCGCACACTTCTTCCCTTAATTCCCATCGGACACTAGGTGGTTGTGTTTAGCACTTCCTGCCTTCTTTGGATGTCTCTCAAGCTGCTGTGGTCTTGTGCAGCCCTTGTCCAGTGTACTCCTACTGCTTTCTTGAAGGCGTCATCCCATCTTGTTCCGGGTCTGCCTTGTCGTCTCTTGCCGATGTAGGGGTTTCACATTGTTGAAATGTATGCCCATCTGTTGTTCTAGAGCCTCGTCACGTGGCCTCCCCACTTCCATTTCAAACTGGTGGCTCGTTGGGATACATCTTTCAGTTTTGTTATTTCCCTTAAACTTGTGTTGGGAACTCTGCCTTTGAGAGATATTCCTAACATTTTCATCTCCATTTTTCTCTGACAAACTTAAATACGTTTCTTTTGGGACAGAAACACAAACATAAATGATGGAAACGAAATCGTGTAGATGAGAAACCACCCCAGCATTCGCCTACCGACCAAGGAAAACCACAAAAAAAAACCCAAGGTCAGAGTGGGCGGTCAACGATTATTGAACCCAGGACCTCCCGAATGCGAGCCTCACACGTTACCGCGGAGGTGCCTCGCTCGGTAGAGCCCGTACACTTTTATAACTTTCTCTACGAGTGTTAGAATTTGGAGATACGCCGATGAGAAAGATACTGGAGATTAAAGCAAGTTTGCACAGAGCGAATGGAACTTAGCGATCAGTTTGATATAAAACATCAATATTATAAGGTATACTTAAAAGCGGCTTTAGAAATTCTGTAATGTGGACTTTGTACGAGTCACAAATTTTATAACTTAGATGTTGCTGATCAGCAGAAGATGAAACTGAAGTTGACTATATGCTGCAGAAACTAAACGAAGAATACACGGAATTGGCCCTTAAGTTTTCAAAGGTCCAGTTTTTTACATTTAGTGGTAAGCTTGAGGATCTCCAAAGAGAAACATGTTCTGTCAAGGCTGTACATAACTTCAAGTACCTGAAACCTAGAGCAAGAAGTGAAAAAGAAGAGATTAATGGAAAAGTAGAAAAGGCAAGAACAGCAATTGCGTTTATTTTAAACAAGAATCGACTTGTGACAGTTACAGGAGGGGCATGTTTTCCGTGTGGTTTCCATGGCAACCTCCCCTTGAGGCAGTATTTTTAACACTTAAATTATATCAGTCTAATTATATAGTATAAAATATAATAAAATCCGCCTTAAAGAAATATGTGTATGTAATAATATGTAAAATGTATCTAACAGTCACTGTATTAATATTTATATTATTATGTAATGTATAATAATGTTATGTGAGTGTAATACGTAATTTAACAATGTAGGAGCTGTGAGAATAGAAGCCGAAAGTTGCTATCAATGAGGTAACCTTGAGGCAATTATGAATTAGAAAGTTTAATAAAGGCTACTAGTAATTCTTGGAACAATAATGTAATGTTTAAAACAGTTTATAAATAGCCAATCAACAACTAAAAAACGCTCAAGCTAAATAAAAGTATTCTATTGGAGTAAACTTAGCCAATCATAGACTTGAAGTAGAGACATTTACAAATTTAAGCGGTAGAAGCCAGACACTACTAGGTAGCGTTCCCGAGCACTTCGATACGGTACAGGTTAAGTGTGAGACATAAAACTTCATTACGGCGAGAATAAAAATAAAGTTTACGTGTGTTAAAAAGTGAAATTAATAAATAATCTCACAGCTCTACAGTATGATATATCAGTGAAGTGTTATTTAATCGTGTGAAAAATTAATAAAACGAAGTTAAATACCATTATAATTTGTGTAAGCCTTCATTCTTTAGCCGCATCACCCCCTGCTAAGAGATACATGTTTCTGCAAAAATACTGACGCAGGCGAGGCAAACATACATATATAATATTTAAAGAAACATAAAAAATACAAAGTTGATTTTTTAAAAGTGGGGCGAAGGCCACCGGAAAGTAAACGTTGGGGCTAAGGCCACCGGAAATTGAACGTGGGGTGAAGGCCACCGGAAACTTTGTATCGTGCGTGGGGTTGCAACTACCTCTAGTTAGATGCCTAAAGCGTGGTGCTAAAAATAATAACGTAAAGATATACTTCACCCTTTGCTATTGCTCTAACCAGCAAGGTTCTATCACTCGCCTTTTCCTTCGCCTATAACTGAACTTTGAGGGGCACTACATCGTAGCAAGCACGTGCTTTCATTATCTTACTGGCTTTCCAATACAACGCGACAACGATGTTGTCCCACTTCCCTGCTATAAGTGAACTGTCACAAGTCACTTCTTGTTTAAATGTTACTATACACAGCTGAATGGTATACTGGAGCACAGGAATAAAACTAGAATATACAAATCGGTTATTAACTTGTTGATATATGTGATGCAGAACTGTAGAAGATACCTAGGTTTAAGCAATGGAGGTTACGCTGCTGCAGACTTAAGAATAGGTAAGGTGAGGAAAGAAAGTATAAGAACGGAAATGAAAAATGATTTTTATATTACAGTAGAGGCAAAATTACTAAATATAGGCACCTAAAAGATATGCCTGTTGAGATAGGACCAAAAACGGCCTAGAATGGACTCCATCCATGAGGACTGAAACGTTCCTGTAGCACTGATATTGAAGTATTGTGAGCGAGAATGACAGACAGGAATGTGACTGACTACACTAGGATGCATGTCAGCTCTAGAAAACTCTCAACACAAATAATACTCCGTGGAAAGATTATACGAACCGCCTGCGCGGTGTTTTTCCTGTCTCCGTCCGCGGCGCTCGTTGCCCTCTGCCGCTATCATAGAAAGGCGCGGATGAAACGATACACCATTTTTAAAACTACTTTTAAAGGCTTTATTTTCCGACTTTATGAAAGGAAATGTTGAAACTGGCCACCGTCGTTGTCCATACATTTTTGACACCTCTTTAGGAAACTATCAATAAAGTTGGTAAGCAAAATCTTTAAAAGTAGTTTTAAACATTTTTTATGGTTTCATCCGCGGCAGACGGCAATGATCACCGAGGACGTGGACAGGAGAAAACACCGCGCAGGCGGTTCGTAGTTTTCTGGCTCACCCTGTAGGTTGCAAGGCATTTTCAAAATTCTTAAAAACAAGTGTTATTGTTTAATGCGGTTCAGTTTCACCCTTATTTCTGTGAAACGTGATGTCAACGGGCTTAATGGTCCTTTATAATTATTTTGCATATTACCATTTCTAAGTATAAGGAGCTCTCAATAACTTCAAAGCTCGTAGCATATGGGGTATTTAAGTAATAAGTACTTTCCTATTAAACACCTTAACGTCTCGTCTCTTTTAATAACGTATATGCCACTTTGAAACTTTTAGAACTGCTTGGATGAAAAATCTCTTGTGCACCAATTTCAATGAAGACTTTTGTGGTCTCCCCTACGAATAGAACAAAAGGTCGGCTCTAAAGAGGGTTGCATGAGAGTGATAAAATATTACAAACCCGCCCGTGTAATTCCAGTTCGAAAGCTAATTAAATTTTACCCACAGGAATAGATCAATGTGCATTGCTGGATTCAATAGTATTGATTTCGAGTTATCTGCCAAGTAAAGTTTTATAGATAAACTCTGAGCGAAACCAAGTCCCATGTTTAAGGTCACCATCTAAAATTTATGATACATTTCAGTTCATTCTCTCACCCCCTCCCTCCCTCTCTCTCTCGCTCTCTCTGGTCTAGGTCAGAAGTTGGCAAGTCGTATCGTGGCATATGCCCTTCGTAACGATGCCGAATAGTAGTCCTCATGTTCATTCATTCCTCTTGGTGATAAATATACACAAAATGCAGACAACTATAGTGAAATTAACAAGCTGTGTAATATCGAGGACTTCACATCTTGTGTTTCAAAGCTTAAGAAGGTACTAGAAAAGCTGCACTTGAGGCAGTATTTTTAACACTAAAATGATTTCAGTCTAATTATATAATATGTATAATTCAAGAATAGCCAGCCTTAAAGCAATATGTTTATGTAACAATACATAAAAAAATCTTCTTCAGCCAACGCCCGTCCTTGGCTGGTCTGCCATTCGACGCCTTGCCTCCCAGTATAGCCGTGACCTTCCTTCCATAGAATCTTCAACTATAACAGTCTGCAGGGCAGTGCAGGAGGCCAAATGGTCAGCAGTGCCTTCCTCTTGCAAGCAGAGGGGACAAATTGGGCTATCAACCACACCGATTCTATGCAGGTGTTTTTGCAAATAATCGTGCCCTGTAGTCATCCTAAAGGTGGCTACTGCCAGCTCCCGGGGCAAGTTGTTGGGGATGGGGTTTGAAGCAAGCATTTCCCATCTTTTACCAGCTGCCGCTACCTTCCGAGAGTCTACAATTGCTCCTTTGATTCGAGATGCTATGACGCTACTGATGCTTGAGTATGTCATTGGTACAGACTGGCTGCTCCATTGAGCACCCTTCCTTGGCTAAAGCGTCGGCTTTCTCATTTCCTTCAAGGTCGCAGTGGCCCGGGACCCATTGCAAACGAACTTCTGTCAATTCTTGCAGTTTATACAGTCTGTCTTGGCATTCAGTGACCAGATCGTCCTCATGTTGGTTTCCTTGCGAGCAGAGAACCTGAATGGCTGAAGTGGAGTCGGATAAAAAGACCACTTTCACTGTACATTCATTGATAATAAGGCGATAGCTGCCTCACTGATAGCGGCAACTTCGCCGTCGAAATTATTCCTCATCTTACCTACAGGAAAGGCTCTACTACCCAAAGCAGAACAGTAGCTCGAGCCTGCACAATCATTTTGGGCCGAGCCATCCGTATAAACGTGAAGCCATTCTGATGGAGGATAAATTGAAGCTATCGTCTCAAGGGCTGCAGCCTTAAGTAGGTAAGGGGGGTTGTATGCCTTTGGACTTTCAATTCCAATGATAGTTATTCTAGAGAGGATCTCTTTAAAATCAGGGCGGAAACTCCTTTTTTTAAAACACTGGCGCTCTAATAATTGAATGTTGTATTTTGCCTGCAGGGCTTCTGCCCGAGCTATTGGGGTTTCTTGTGTTTTGAGCCTGAGACTAGCTGACTTATACTGTTGCCAGAAATTATCTGAAGTCCTATAACTTCTTTCAAAAAATTTCAGCAAGGCGCTATCTCGTCTGTACTCCAGTGGTTCAGTCTGAGTTTGGCTTTCAGTGGTTCAGTCTGAGTTTGGCTTTCAAGGGCAGGATTGGTGTTGATTTTGAGGCGCCGGTACATATGCGCAATGCATTGTTTTGGCTGACGCTTAATTTATTCATTGCAGTTGTACTTGCCGTACTGTAAGCTTCACAACCATATTCTAACAAAGGTCTAATATATGTTTTATATGTAGTTGTCAATACGTGCTGAGTTGCACCCCACTCAGATCCAGCAAGTCTTCTGAGTATGCACTGCCTCTTAGTTGCCTTTGCACCTTCAATGTGGTAATTCCAATTGAGTTTTCCATCAAGCTGCATTCCAAGGTATTTTGTGGCGGGAGTATGTTCAGATTAGACCCATCATATTTAAGTTCGATCATGTGATTACGTGTGGATGTGGTGAATAGCTGGGCTGATGTTTTATCACTGCTTACGATCATATCGTTGTCTGTACACCATCGTTTAAGAATATAAAAAATGTATGTAACAGCCATTGTATATGTTTGTATTGTAGTATCCATGTGTAATAATGTTATGTGAATATATTACGTAATTTAATAATGTAGGAGCTGTGAGAATAATAGTTTAAAAGTTGCTAATAATGAGGTAACCTTGAGGCAATAATGAATTTGAAAGTTTAAATGCTACTAGTCATTATTGGAGCAACAATAATGTAAATTTTGAGACAGTTTAAAAATAGTCAATCAACAACCAGAAAAAGCTTTAGTTAAACTAGTCGCGGGCATCCTTTCCCCAACCGGCTTCAAAGCGAACGGAAAGCTTTGAAGCCTGACCATAAACCCATCAGTAAACGATTAGTAGGGTCTTCCCATCCCTTAAACACAACACGTGGTCCTTTCTCTAGCTCCACCAAAGCAAAGCGTTGTTGCCGGTTTTAGCAGCTGTGACTGTTCGCTCGTGCTTTTCTTCCATGTTCAGCTAAGCTTCTATATTACTTCTTCAGAGAAGTTATATAGTGTTTTACTTAGTGCAGTTTGTAAGTTTAGCAGTGTTTAATAGTTATTAGCGTTTAATAGTTTAATTAAGATGTGGAGACCTTGGGAAACGAACCAAGTTGATGCCCCTCCGGTCGCACCAGCAAGTGACCCTCTGCCGAATATCAGTAATGCCAAGACCACGAAGAAAAGGGCTACAAAAACTGAATAAGCAAAGCCAAATTTTTATGTGTAATGTTCAAGAACATGTAGAAAAGAACCTTTTATGTGGAAAAATGTTTGTTATTGTTTTGAATTTCTCAAAAACAGCTTAACGATTTTTAGTAAAATACCGCAAGTTTAAGATATTTGCAGGAAAAATAAAATTTGTATCATGAATTTTATATTCTGGGAATAACTTGTAAAATTTTCCTCGTTCTCAACTTGTTGTATTACTGGTAAATTCTAAGAGAGAGACAAAATCTTACTCTGCGTAAAATGCAATCTCGGTAAAGGACAAATTTTAGGTCAAATTGTGTTAACCATTTCCGAGAAATTTTTTGTTGTTGGTTTGAATTTTGAAATACAAGTTGGAAGTCTCTGTTTGTATTTTCCTCGTGGTCATGCTAAGAGCATGGAATTTCAAAGTCATCATATAGTCATCTGTATTTTAAAAATCTGACTATCGCTTTAGCCTATGTATCCTTATATTTACAACGATATGTGCAATGAAATTTTATCTTATTATTTAAGAAGTAGATAGAATAAGCTTTTGTGAAAGTAGTTTGTAGAAGAGTGAGTAGAGATAATCTTGTGAATATAATACATAAGATTTTTTTTTTATTTTCTTTCTTTTGCCTTCGTATTTTTACTTATCCTGCATTTTATAATAAAGCTATTCATTTAAGTAAACAGAAGATGTCATGCTTATAAATCTTACACCTTAAAGAATACACAACTTCTTGTATTAGCTTTATATTAATAAAACATTGTTGTGATACAAGTGATAAAAAACTTTTTACCATAGCTCCGCGCACAGCATAATCAAAAATGATGCTTTGATTTGGGAGTAAGAGTTCCTTTCAAAATAAATTAATATTTATGTATTTTAATTATTTAATGATAGTCCAACAATGTATAGTTTATTCGGAACATGTTTCTAAGTTTCTCTCGGATATGTTAACATGCATTTCTATTCTTGTAGCGCAGTATATTAGTTCAGATCATTCATTAGTTCAGTTATATTTTAAAGCGTTTGCAACTTAAATGTAATTACTATGCGATTCATAGTTATTTACATAGTTATTTAGTGTGTAAAGCAAGCAGACAAACTGCATGATTGTATTCTGTACATGTGGAAATCACCTGCAAAGTTTTGCTTTTAAATACTATTTTTAATTTTGGCAACAACGCGCATATGCACATGGATGTCACTAAGATTTTATGGTGCTTGCGGTTAGGGAGGGTAGGGAACAAGTGTTTGGCTACTGCACAAAGGTCGCCGCTTGGGGATCCGAAGGCTGCGATGACCATAAATGAAGGTATTCTATTGGAGTAGGATTAGCCATTCAGAGACTTGAAATACAGAAATTTACAAGTTTAGGCGGTTGAAATCAATTCAGTTGCCTGCAGACAGTGATTGTAATCGGATGCAAGATGAGTCCTCGAGAGATTTAATACGTATTCGTGTGAGACGAAAAATAGTTTTACGTGTTAAAAAGTACAAGTAATTAATAAAATAATCTCACAGCTCTCTCTCTATATCAGTGAAGTGTTATTTAAAATCGTGTCAAGCATTAATACAATGAGTGAAGTAAAATTATAATCTGCGTAAGCCTACATTCTTCAGTCGCACCACAACCCTGCCAAGACATCCATGTCTCTAAAATAAGTACTGACGCAGCCGAGGCAAACATAAATATTAAATATTTAAAGAAACAGTTTAATTACAATGTTAATATATTATTTTAAAACATTTTTGGGGCAAAGGCCACCGGAAAGTAAATTTGGGGCGAAGGCTACCGGAAAGCGGGTACTATACGTGCGGTTGCAACTACTTCAAGTTCGGCTCCCAACAGTTGAAATATAATACAACTCCTTCAATACAACCTACTTCAAATTGACGCCCAAAGCGTGGTGCAAATAGCGTAAAGAAAACAACCTTCTTCACACTTCAGATAAAATCCAGGAAAATTATATCGCTTGCACATAAGGTTATGTGTAATCTAGGATGATCAGATGACTAACTCAAATTGAGTACTCCTGGTCCAGTAGTTAGGTCTTTGCTCCAAAATATAGAGTGCCTTTACGAGCAAAGCAAGTTAGGTTTTCTTAATCTCGTATTATAAGCGGTAGTAAAACCGTTTAAGTTCTTCTTGATTGAGAAATGATTCTCAAATGATGCTATATGCATTACTTCAAGCCGATGTTACCCAAAATGTATAGTTGCTATTCGCAGCCCTCGTTCACCGACTACTTACAAAGCAGTTCCTCCATATACGAGGGCGGATTGATAAGTCCATGACTTTGACGAGAGATAGCGTTCTAATCACAGGTTTCTTAGAACATTGTGGAGAGCGTTTAAAATAAGTAGATGTGTGTTGCTTCGTAGAAAATGGAGAAACGTGAGTTTCGTGTTCTGATAAAGCACTACATTTTGCATGGTAAGACGGTGAAGGAAACGGAAGAAAAGCTGAACAAGTATTATGGGGACTCTGCTCCATCACATGGCATGGTTCACAAGTGGTTCACAGAATTTCGATGTGGCGTTCGAGCACAAGAGATGCCGTGCGCACAGGACGACCAGTTGAGGTCACAACAGAAGGAATGGTGAACAAAGTTGTCGCAGTTATCAATATCTTGTGTTATCTTATTTACTGGGCACCTCTTGTTTTATTATTTTAAATTTGGGTTCATTGTCCTCCGGCTAGCTATTATAACTCAGTCGAGCAAGTATCTCTAAGCAGGGCGTGTAAACGGAAAGGAGTTGTTGCTAAAAGATAACACTGATAAAAAAATTTGTTTCTACACTTTTATTACCGTCACACTTAATTAATAATTCACATATTTAATCTTTATACACGCCGACTGAAACTGTGATATTTACGAATGTAACTACAGTCGGTTTAGTTGCCGCGCACCAATTATTTCGCGTACTTTACATTTTTGTAACTAACTCTGCGACGTGCACCTCGTGAGAGATTATTCAGAACTGTGCGACGTGTACCTCATGAGAGACTCTTCCGAACTGTGTAACGTGCACCTCGTGAGAGATTCCTTAGAACTGTGCGAAACTTGCTTATGGCTCGAGAATATATACTCCTTCACCTCGAATTGCCTAAACATTATAATAGAACTGCTATTGGTTACCAAATCGCGCCCACTATTCCCTCCATTTCTAAAAAAGGCATGCTACCCTGACGTCATTTGTTTATCTCTTCTTAGTGATAAACAACTCACCTCTTCGGTTTATTGTTACTCACTTCTATTGTCAGTTTCAGTAAGGCCGTGTAAACTTATTTCCTAACAATACTTACGGCTAACAAACATCTAAAATCCTGTACATACAATAATATTAATTTACACAACAATCACTTTGGCATTCACAGCATGTCATGATATAAAATATTGCCTCAAAGTTCACGATATTGTGTTCGAAGACCGCCGAGTGAAAATCCGTGAGATATCCAAGACCAAGTGAACGGGTGTATAACATTCTGCACGAATTTTTGGGTATGAGAAAGCTGTCAGCAAGTTGGGTGCCGCGACTGCTCACAGTTGAGAACAAGCGGAATCGTGTGAGCATTTCACAGGGATGTTTGAACATGTTCCAGCGCAACTCAAATGAGTTTTTGCGGCTGATGAAACTTGGATTCATTACTATCAACCTGAAACCCAACAACAATCAAAGCAGTGGATTTCTTTTGGCGAACCTGCTCTAAAGAAAGCGAAAATCATTCCATCGGCAGCTGTCTTTTGGGATTCAAAAGCGATGATAGACATCCACTATCTGAAAAAGGGTAAAACGATCACAGGTTCATATTATGCCGCAATGCTGGATCAGTGTCACAAGGAATTGTTAACGAAACGACCCCATTTGATGAAGAAAAGGTATCTCTTTCATCAGGGTAATGCATCCGCACGCAAGTCAGCCACTGCCATCGCAAAATTGTGTAACCTCATCCACCATATTCTCCAGATTTGGCTCCGAGCGAATTTGTCCTCTTCACAAACCTGAAAATTTGGCTCGCTGGGAAGAAATTCACGTCCAGTGAACACTTCATGGCAGAAACAACCTCATATTTTGCAGACTTCCAAAAATCAATTTTTTGGAAGGGTTAAAAAAATGGAGAAACGGACACTATGTTGAAAAATAAAATTGATTTTTTTGGAAAAATTGTTATTTTCTTTAAAATGTCACCAACTTATCAATCCGCCCTCCTAGGTCTTTATTTCGTAGATATCTTAAGATGATAGAAATTTTGACATAGTATTTGAGCTATTTGCTCTTAGCGTTTGCGGAACCTTCTGATAAACCGCCGCGCTTCTTCGATCTTCCCCACCTCTTCAAGTTGAAACAGAGACCGTAGCAGCTGGCGGTAACAACGGGTGTGACAGTGCTGATATCCCTTTGTTATAACTTATAATAGTAATTAACATAGAGCAGGGTTTGCCAAACTACGACCTCGGGACCGAACCCAGCCTGCGACCTGCTTTTGCTTGGCAAGCCTACAAACTTAAAAAAATCTCACAACTTTCTCTACTGTTGTACAAACTATTTTTACAAACGCTTATTCTCCATCTACTTCATTTTAATCAAGATATTGAGACGTTAATCTTATTGCTAATATTCTTGAAGATGCAAGGGGAATTGGTAGGCTTTAAGCTATAGTTACATCTTTTAAGAGCTGGTTGCTATGTGCAGCATTCCATTCTCTTTATATCCAGGACATAAAAAAACAAACAACGAATCCCCATTTGAGTAAAAGTATAAGTATTGGAAAGTTCAAATAAATAACAAGGTATAACTTGGAAATGGTTCACTCCACAAACAAATGTATATAACATAAATTGTTTGTTTTAACGAGATTTACATTTTTTGTGTAATAAAACTTCGTCATCTCTTACGGTTTACGGTTTATGGTAATTCAGAATGAAGAGGTTTTGGAGACATTCCCAGAAA
The DNA here is from genome assembly GCA_030765065.1 of Deroplatys truncata. Taxonomy (NCBI): domain Eukaryota; kingdom Metazoa; phylum Arthropoda; class Insecta; order Mantodea; family Mantidae; genus Deroplatys; species Deroplatys truncata. Next base: position 140,672,320 of record CM060986.1, read on the forward strand.
ATTCAACATAATTTATTTGCCATGAAAATATCTTAAACATACAATATTTTAATCAAAACTGTTAGAGGCATTTTTGGGAAAATCAAAATTTTCGAAAAATGTTCCATGTAAAGGGCAGCCTGGGGTGAGGGACTTTCTTGAAAATCTTCGTGTTGCATGCTTAGAAGATAGTAAGCTCAAGTACAAATTTTGGTATTTATCTGAGTTTTTGTTTTTGAGCTATGCTGTTCTCAGACATGCAGAAACACACACACGGACATGTTTCTAAAAATGCTTTATTTTGAATCGGGCACCTCAAAACATGTGATTCCGGTGAAGTCTCGATATCGAATTTTTGGCTGGAATGTAATACCTTAAACTTCATTCTTTGACGGTTAATGTAACCCCGTTATGAAAAGTGTGGCAACCCCTGATATAGAATGCCAATACACCGCATTGTCAGTATCAGATGTGCCGCATATACACTATGTGATCAAAAGTATCCGGACACCCCCACAAACATACGTTTTTCATCTTAGGTGCATTGTGCTGCCACCTACTGCCTGGTACTCATTATCCGCGACCTCAGTAGTCATTAGACATCGTAAAACAGCAGAATGGGACGCTCCGTGGAACTCACGGGCTTCGAACGTGGTCAGGTGATTGGGTGTCACTTGTGTCAGAAGTCTGTACGCGAGATTTCCACACTCCTAAACATCCCTAGGTCCACTGTTTCTGATGTGATAGTGAAGTGTTAAAACCTGAAGGGACATGTACAGCACATAAGGGTACAGGCCGACCTCGACTGTTGACTGATAGAGACCGCCGACATTTGAAGAGGGTCTTAAAGAGTAATAGGCAGATATCTATCCAGACCATTACACAGAAATTCCAAACTGCATCAGTATCCACTAGCCAAGTACTATGACAGGCGTGAGGTGAGAAACCTTGGATTCCATGGTCGAGCGGCTGCTCATAAGCCACACATCACGAAGGAAAATGCCAAACGAGCCTCGATGGCAGGGTGTGGGTATGGCGAATGCCCGGTGAACGTCATCTGCCAGCGTGTGTAGTGCCAATAGTGAAATTCGGAGGTGGTCGTGTTGCGGTGTGGTCGTGTTTTTCCTGAAGGGGGCTTGCACCCCTTGTTGTTTTGCGTGTCACGATCACAGCGGAGACCTACATGATATTTTAAGCACCTTCTTGCTTCCCACAGTTGAAGAGCAATTCGGGGATGGCGATTGTATCTTTCAACACTATCGAGCACCTGTTCATACTGCACGGGCTGTGGCGGAGTGGTTACACGACAATAACATCCCTGTAATGGACTGGCCTGCACAGCATCCTGACTTAAATGGGATGTTTTGGAACGCCGACTTCGTGCCAGTCCTCATCGACCTACATCGATACCTCTCCTCAGTTCCGCACTCCATGAAGAATGGACTGCCATTCCCCAAGAAACCTTCCAGCACCTGATTGAAAGTATGCTTGCGAAAGTGAACGCTGTCATGAAGGCTAAGGGTGGGCCAACACCATATTGACTTCCAGCATTACCGATGGAGGGCGCCACGAACGTTTACGTCATTTTCACCCAGATGTCCGGATACTTCTGATCACGCAGTGTACTATGCAAGGAAACTAGTTTTGGTCATAAACTACATTGAAATATTTTCCGCACACTCGGACTGAGGGTTCTGGGAAATGTAGGGCGTCTGGTTATCCCTGTAGTGTATTCTCGTCTTCTAAATGTTATTGCTTCAAGCTGTAATGTGGGTATTCTTCCAGGGCGTAATAATAAAACAGCAAGTCATAATCCGATTATTAACTGCCTAATTGAATACACTTTTAGAAATGTTACGAATTATGGATGTCATGGCTGAAACATAAGGAGCAATGTGATAATTCGGTTTCGTGTTATCTTATCTATTACGGAGGGATTCGCCACCAATCCAAGGTAGATATTGTACGCACCCCCCACGAGGGGGCATTCCCAGGAAGGAGGATGAGGTGAGAGGAGACACCGGGTGGCTAGATCGAGAAGCCATGGTACAGCAATGACAGAGTCTAAGTTTCCAGATGTAGACGCCTCGGCAAACGGACAGGCAAACCGGGGACTCAACCCCACACAGAGGGGTCCAACGCTCCTCAAAGGGGTTCGAATACCCCGGCAGACAACCGAAAGCTGATGGACGGAGATAGTTATAGTGAGCATCGTTTTACCCTGCCACGCTGCACCGAAACACCATTGCCGACACTTCCGACCCGTAATGACGTGGTGCGGGCGCTGCTGACCCTGAGTACTCGTAGTACTAATGACGTTACTAGAAGTACGCTGGGTCAGAAGTTCCGAGCCCCATCCGTAAGGATGTCTTTTGGATTGGGTTGAACTCGGCTTCGGCAGTGGTTCCCGACACCCATGGGAGATTGGCTACTTCTATACTGTTTTCCTTCCAGGCGAGGTTGTGAGACGCCGCAAGGTCTCCTGGAGAGCCGGTAGACAGTATCCTAGGTTGCTGTCGTCTCCACCAAGGTCTCGGTAGTCTTCCCCTTTTTGGGGTTCACTCGCGTATCCACTTCTACCTTGTAATGGGGGCCGATTTAATTTTCAAGTGTCGGCCTACTGTATAAGCTCTCGGGTGAAAGAGAGTCATTCGGATGACGTCCTCTCTCAGTGCCGCATGGGGACATAGCCTCCTTGTGTTACTCCCGGCCCCGTAAGAGACCAACGGGATGAAGGATGAATGAAATGATGAACGAAACGAAATGGTGGGACACGAAATTCGGGGGCTGAAAGAAACCACTTCAGCATTCGCCTGACAACCCGGGAAAACATCCTATAAACTCCTTGGGTCGAGTGGCCGGTCGCCGGGGATCGAACCTGGCACCTTCAGAATGCGGGCCACAGACGTTTTCGCTGAGGCATCCCGCTCGGTTTCATGTTATCAATGAGTGCAAATAGCAACAATATGTTGTCATGACGCTCGAGGAAGTAGAGTGGCAGTATATTGTCTTCTTTTAGGACTGCCTCTTACCAAACATTGGAGGATGTAAAGCAAGTGCCCAAGCTCAAAGCAAAGTTGTAAATATCCCCTAACATGTACTCTTCGTGTCATGAATTTAACAAGTAAGTACAAGGGTAGTCCCAGAAGTACCCGACATGACGTATATATAGCGGTTGTTTCAAACAAATGACTATGCTAGAAAGTACCACTCTTATAAAGCTTAAGTTTGAAGTTTGACGATGCTATTTAGTAATTTTTGGCAATCATCAATAGTGAACTCTCTCAACGAATTTGTAAACATGGATAAAACTGGTCATCGTTATGTGATATAATACTTTCATTTGAAAGGTCTTAATCCAACTAATATTAAAGCTGAGCTAGGTTCTACTCTGGGGGAGTCTGCTCCTTCGTTTCCAACAGTAAAATTTTGCGTGGCAGAGTTTAAGCGAGGCCGTACGAGCTGTCAAGACGAACATTCAGTGGCCGACCAAATGAGGTGACCACGCCAGAAATTGTGAAGAAAATCCACAAAATGGTATTGGATGACCGTCGACTGAAAGTGCACGAGCTAGTAGATATCGTAGGCATTTCAAAAAGTGTTGTACATCGCACACTAACTGAAAATTTAGATATGAGAAAGCTGTGCGTAAGATCGGTGGCGCGTTTGCTCACAATGGAACAAAAGCAGCGTCATGAAGATGTTTTTAGTCGAGTGTTTGGTGATGTTTCGCTGCAATAAAGCCGAGGTTTTGCGTTGATTCATAACCATGGATGAAATATGGGTCCATCACTTTACACCTGAAACGAAGGAACAGTCAAAACAGTCGATTGAAAGGGGAGAATCCGCTCCAAAGAAGGCGAAGACAGTTCCATCTGCAGGCAAGGTCATGGCGTCAGTTTTTTGGGATGCGCGTGGGATAATTTTCATTGATTATCTTCAAAAAGGAAAAGCAATCAATGGCGAGTATTATACAAACTTATTTTCCACTAAATGGCCGCATTTAGTGGAAAAGAAACTTTTGTTTCATCAAGACAATGCACCAGCTCATACATCCATTATCGCCATGGCCAAAATCAATGAGTTAAAGTTCGAATTGCTTCCTCATGCACCCTATTCGCCAGACTTAGCCGCCCTCTGATTATTTTCTGTTTCTAAAGTTCAAGAAATGGTTGGTGGTAAAAGACGTACTAGCAATGAAGAGCTGGAGCTTGCAGTTGATGGCTGTTTTGTAGAACTCGACGGTTCTCACTATAAACAGGTATCGAAGCTGTTGAACATCTCTGGGAAAAGTGTATCCAGCTGAAAGGAGACTATATGGAGAAATAAATATGTTTTTTCCAGAAATTTTTGTTTTCTTTGATAGGTCGGGTACTTCTGTGACAGCCCTTGTACCTTTCACTTAAGTACTGTCATCTCAGGCTGCAGACGAACATTTCCCTACTAAGAACATAGTACTAAATAGCATGTCCCAATAGTGCAATGCTTTAATTTTCACTGACTGTTTTCGCAGAGTGTGAGATATTACAAGTATTCAACAGCTTTCTTAAATATATGAGTAATGTGGTATCCATAGAAATTGTTTATGTATATGCCCAGCGACATACCTCAGGCCGTTTAATATGCAGTCAGTAAGGAAAATGAGAAGTCAGAAACAAAACGACATCAAGTTACCTACAGATTTCATTCGTAGCTATTTCCCAGAAGATGTGGATAAATCAGTCCCCATTAACCAAAAACTTTTAGGTCCATTCTAATCGAAACTGGAAATGGAGATGCCACCTAAGACATGCACTTTCATTGTTTGAAACAATTCCAAGAAATCTGTATTGTAAATACTCAACTTTCTTTACCTATTTATTAACGGGTATACATACATCGTACATTTTCAAACATGTTCCATTAGATGATGACATGCGAACATTTTAACATTCAACAACGAATATTTCGAAAAAGGTTCACGCCACGAGACGTAATATTTGCTGTGTTTGTTTTAGGAGCCAATTCTACGTAATTATGGCTTTATGACATTCAACCAGAATGAAGAGGTGTTCAAAAATATTTCATAGCATGTACCTCAAAATATTCCAATCAACGTATTTAGCCATTTTGAGAAAGTAATAAGTTCCACAATTTTCCCAAGGAAAAGATAGTTTGATAGGGTGGAAATTTTTTGAAAGTCTTAGTCTGGTATCCTTAAACAATGTTTGTCAAGTATGAAAATTAGTATGTATCCTACTTTCCGCTTTGAATTGTTCACACAAACACAAATGCAGCAGCATTCTTAAAAAAATATCTCGGACGTTAGGACGGGTGAATTTTAAAAGGGATCTAAGTCGCTAACCTGTGCATTTTGAGCTAACTACTTTTTCATTTTCTGTGAGAGATGAAAAACATTTGGATGGAAAAACGAACCTTTGCATCATGATATGATGTTACAACCGTATAGCGAAAAGAACCTTAAGTAATTGACTTGAAACTTGGTTAGTTTTTAACATTCTCAATTCATATGATGAAAACTTGTGACCCATCAGAAAGCGTGAAGCAATTAAGAGATTTTAGCGAACTTATTGCCAATGCTTCCGAAATTCTCTAGAGCTGCCGCACCTTTAGTTGCATACACTTGTTGATTACTTTCGAGTCTAGGTGGTGGCCTACAGAAAAAAAAAGAGGTATGCAATCTCATTTGAGACAATGCACTATGCACATAATGAAGAGGAACGGTTCACTCTGCTAAGCATCATTGCTTCGAGTAGAATCAAGCTAACAAGGCAACAGTCACACTGAGTGAGTTTATGAGCAACGTTGAGTCCTGCAACCACATGGTGTTACCTACAACCAATCCATATGTTGTCACAGACCTAACGAGAATGAAGTTAGAGCAAGCTTTTCACTTACATTTTAAATTATCATCAAGACTTCTACAGAAAACCTACCAATGGCCTACCAGTTAAGATGCCAATCCAGAATATGTGAACATGAAAAAGAGGAAATTTATATACTGGAATGGCTTGTGTCGCTTTTTAAGTTCTTTTGAGTTCAAGAAAAGGAAGAACAGTTGAAAATTACGCCATTTAAACGTCAGCAAATTGCACGTGTTTTTGCAAACACCATGGAAACGTGCTTAAATATTTGCTTTGAACAAAGACAGCATACCGTAATTTATTTCCCAAGCGTAACGACTGAAATCGCTGTAATCGTTTTTCGTTACTTAAATTACGGTCACCCATTCAATCGTAAATTGACACCTCTTTCTCCTTGTGAACGCAATGGGTACACAAATTTGTTAAGACATCCAGCGGATTAAAAAGTCTTTTGACGAGGAATGACAAGACATCGCCTGCACGGTTACATAAAACTTTGTGCTTAGTGTGTATAGTGAACAGACACGGGTGTCCGAAGTAGTTAAGACACGGCCTCGTGAATGGGGGCTCCGCGGTTCAAATCCCGCCAAGACCGTCCTCCCTGTTTGAGGTTTTTCCCCAGTCCTCATAACTGGAAAACGCCGGAGAAGTACCGTAAACTTAACCTGAAACGTTTCGTTCCCCAAAATGTTCCTTTTCCAAGTATCATATCATTGCAAGTATCATGAGTGTCCAACGCCTGTGGTGCCGTATGTAATATGTAGCGATTCCCTTGGTAGGACCCCACTACGTTGATGATGGATGCTGTTATTACGTACCTGTGGGTAGTCTTGATGCCCGTACTCACGTGACGTATCTCGACGTTCTTGTTTACTGGAATCTGATGATCGTATATCTGTATTCTTGTGTGTTTTGTGTGTGTGTGTATGTGTGTGTGTGTTAGTATGTTGTAGTTATTATTTTATTACTGTGCCACGGCTGCTTTATTTGTGTCTGAGAACACTTGTGCCTTGTCATGGTTGGGTATGGAGAACGTTAACACGTTTTGCACACACGTATTCCCTTAATTATTTCACTTGTATTTTGGATAAACCACAGGTAAATATTCACAATTCACTATCACCTTTGTATGTTAAAATATGTATAACTGGTAGACTTTAAATACGTAGTTTTAGCGTCTATTCAGAGACGAGTTTATTTATACACGGCCTTCCTGCTTGAACACTGACAAGCTTCTGTTAGCGTTCCCTTCAACCGTTCTTCTTAACGTACGTATTTGAATTATAGGCATGTATCAATGTACCTGATTGGTGCTACTATCCAATAACAGTTTGTTACATATATATGTTTACAGACTTCCATCGTCTTAATTATAAATCCAAGGTTCGTTACATACTTATGTAGATACTACTACATTTCTCGTAATTTTATATTACTGGTTATATACCTAACAAGGGGTTTTCCCCCTTACATTATATTTATATCTTATAACGTTATATACTTATTATTTACCATGTGTACATCATGAATATATATGTTTTAACATCCTCTTAGTTATTATACGTACAATATTAGCAAAGCATATACAATACGCAAAACTTAGAACAAAATATTAAAGAAAGAAATTATTAAACTGTTGATGCTGAGAATCTGTGAATTAGATTTCTTATTACATTAATGACTTATCGTATTAGTTTATGCGTGGCTAGTACTGTATGTTGCTTCAAATAAAAACGGACGTTAAACTACAAAAACAAGTGTGTATAATGACTCCACGCTTTTATCTTCCGATAGATTGTTATTCGATGTGACACTTTGCCCTTCGATACCGAAGAAAGCAAAACACAGTGTCTCGACCTTGTCTGTGCCTTCAAAACAGTAACTTGGTAACGTCAAAGCATGAGACTTGTGCACTTCTGGAATGCTTTTAGCACATGTTTGTGAAAGAGCAAGTGCATTCTGGTAAACGGATGTTTTTGCCCCGTCCGTTTATGTTGCGAACTACTGTTTGTTTTATAGCACTGGAATGGTATTGATTCCTTCTCGACGAAAAGAGGAAAAGGAGAAATCTGTGAATAGCAGCTTCAACTTCAAAGCAAAGACAAGAAAGCCTCTTTCTTACAACATGCGGCGGAGGGCTGCTGCAGAGAGGGACATTTAGAGCGCTTTTCCCCCACGGCCTTTGCGCAATGGTACGAAATGACTTAAACGGGCCTGCTCTAGAGAACTGAAGGAAGCAACAAGAGGAAAATAATGTTCCTTTGTGGCCGACATTGCTTTAACCCTCTCTCCTCTAATTCACGAAAGAAGGAAGTAAAAGGAATCTGCTAGGCTAATGTAAATTCCATATGCATGTGCAGTTGTGTAGAAAAGGGTAGAGAGCGGCTGTTAAAAGACCTTCACGTGATTTTTCTTCTTTTGTTTGCGTTTTCTTGCAGTCTCTTTTACTGCAAAGCTTTTACAGCCATCAGTGACTCACATTTTTCTTCTGCATGTGTAGATGCATTGCATTTTCTAAAACTCACAATTATAACAACAGACTGCACATACTGCGCGCAATAAGTGGCTTTGTTAAGGTAAATGTTTTGAACCAAACCTTGATGCATCTAAAGCTTCCCTGCTGTAGACAGGCAGCTGGTTCCTCGATGGAATACGTTAGGGGTGTCGAGAAATAATCTGTAGTGGCTTTCGTAGAAGGGACTAATAAACCTAACAGTAGCTAGAGGGAACAAGTTGACGTTCCACTTAACCAAAGAGTACGTAGTACGATACTATAAACCTTTAACAGAAGACTAGTGTATTGTAGCAAGCTACCGTGGAATCTCCCATGCTGCTGCCACCAGTGTGCAACTTTTAACACACCTAGTTTACTCCATAAATGGGGAGAATCATTTATAACTTCACCTCCTCTTTTATTAATAATATGCTGCTTTTTAACTTGTCAATGGCTCACCCAGCTTGCATGCAAAATTTTAGGCTTAAAGGTTATACAACAGAGGGAGAATACCTTGCACACTGCGGCCTACATAGGTCTAGTATGCCTAACACCCCCAGGAGGAAGGGATGAAGTGAAGGAACCACAGAAGATTACAAACCGCAGGCAGACAGGCCACAGAGACGCGTGGAAATCCCTAACATTTCCAGGCTTGAAGACTCGTCCTACTGCTGGAGCTGGCTAGATAGAGCGAGGAACGACCCGTCGACCAAGCAGCCCTCTAGTGTCCACGGGGAGTAGTCTTTCCTTTGAGCAACCATCTGCACAATCTGTCCGGCACCGCCATACGCCACGAAACCTATAAGCACACCTGAAAGACGAAAAGGAAACGGAATGAAAGGGAAATAATGGAATGGAAATCGTGCTAAATGGGAAACCAGCATTCGTCTACTGAGCAGGGTAAACCATGAAAAACCCAAGGTCAGAGTTGCGGTAGACGGGAATCGAACCCGGAACCTCCCGATTGTGAGCCTCATACGTCACTGCGGAGCATATTGCTCGGTATTTTAGACATACAGCTCAGCGTGTTCAAAGTTCCTACAACTTAGGCAATCCAGCTTACTTCAAGGTACATATGTACAGTACGTTGTGCATATCTATAAACCAACGTAACGTTGGACGTAATAGGTATTATTTAGTCGCATAATTTACTTTAGAGCGAGGCTGGTCCCGTAGCTCAGATGGTAGAGCATCTGCTGCTGTGCGAGGGGTCCCGGGTTCGATTCCCGGCTGGGGTGCGAATTTTTCTCTAAACAAGATTATTCCGTATCCTCCCCAGAGTCTAGAAGTATGAATGGGTGTGTGATCTAATGAATAAAATCCAAAGTTACCGAAATCCAATGACAAGCGAATACGAGTTAACACCATTGTTCCAATAAGTTCCAAAGGAAAGGCTGCAGTTAAAGGCAAGGTATAAATGGAATTAAAAAAATTACTGCAGAATTAAAAATTCTAATCCTCTAAGTATAAGTAATATATTCTTCTAGAGAAATGGAAAATCAATATTTTTGTGAATAACGAAATTTTCAAAACAAACTTCGGTAATCACAACGTCTAACAAATGATGCGGTATTAATGTTTATTTGTGTAACATTAATTGTAGCCCCACGTTGTGGTAGCCAATTTGTAACAGTATTACTTACAAATGTTTGTTTACATCACGTGTGTTGAAGCCATCTTGTGACGTCATTCATTTGTTCGGTTTGTAGTTCCATCTAGTGTTAGCAATTTGTGGTACCTAGTATCAGTGTTTGAAAGAAGTTTTGTTAACTGTCCTCCGGCTAGCTATTATCTTATCTTGGGTCGAACATGTGTCTTGATCAGGGTTGTGTAAACGGAAAGGAATCTTTTATCCAAAAAGAACACTGATGAAGAAATTTGTTTTATAATTTTTATTGTCGAACACGTTCACTATCGCTTTTACATATTGATCTAGATACTCGCCAAACTGAAACTGTTATAATAACTTCTTACTGATCACTTTTAATCAACGTACTTCAACCTTTTGTATAATTAACTTTACCATATTTTGGATCTTTCATAATTCTGCTGCGCGTAACTTGTGAATCTATATCCGATGTATGACGAACTGACTGACTGAAGACGACGTGTAGTGTACACCGATTTTTTGATGCACTGAGCATGAATCTACCTCTAACCTACCCTATTTATAATCCTGCATCCAGATACGCCTAAAGATTATAACTGAACTGCTATTGGCTAATAAAACGCGCCAACATTAGCGTCTATCTTAATATCCAATGAAAATTATGAATACATATGCTTTAGGGAGAAAACATTCCAGAAGGTTCTCAACGGAAAAAACGCGCCAACATTACGTAACTTCCTCGTTTGCAATAATGATAAACAGCTCACCCCCCCTCTCTGCATTATTGCGCGCTATTATTGACAGTTTCAGTAAGGCATTATAAATTTACTTCCCAACAATATTTACAATCAATAAACATCTGAAATCAATGTCACATAAAAATGCATATTCATATTACAATCATTATTTACATTTAAGTAATTTGTGATACAAATTACTGCATCATATGCCCCACTAGAAACATAATTATAAATATTTACAACTTGTTTGGAAATTTTATAATTGGGTTTTTAGTCTCCTAAATCTTGGAACACACGCTATCACTTTCACTTTACACTTCACACGCATTTAACACACGACATATTTTTTTTTTATCTCGCCACTACTTACTGGCTCTGGTTTAATTAATTTAGATATTAATCTGACATCACAAAATTTTTTTATAGCAAATACTGTACCCTAAATTATTTAATTACTGTTTCCAAATTGTTTACTTTCTTAAGTTGTTGACAAAAATTTATACATTTAAGATTTTTGTAATTTAACATTTTTACCAAAATATTCACCCTCTACACAAAAATTTACATCTCTTAAATCTAGGCACTGTTTTACATGTTCTATTTGCTACATAAATATTTGTTTTTAATTATATTTACCAATTTTTGTTATTTTGTACTTTATCTTAACAATACTCTTGGAATAGTATTTATGTACTTTACTTTAATATAACATCATGCTTTATTTCACATGTTCAGTTACTAATAAAATGTTATTTTCCTCTTAAACATTTAGTCATGTCCAAAATTTATTTCTCCTTTCACATGACGTACATATTTATTTAACCCTCTTACGTTCCAATACATTGCTCTGCATTTCGTCTTTAACTATCCAGCATTTACTATTTATCATCTTTGTCTTTTGTTTCACCTTGATCTTCATGGTTGTATGGTTTCAGCATCTCAATATGGAACTTTCCTATGCTTTTTCGAGTTGTTGGATTACATAACTCATATGTATTAGTTCCATATACTTCAACAACTTCATATGGTCCATGGTATTTGAGAAACATTCGCCAATAAAGTTTATTTGCTTTATCCGACAATTTCTTGGTTTTGACCAAAACTAAATCTCCTATTTTGATCCTCCATTCCTTTCTCTTCTTTTTTTCATGTTTAATTTTTTTTATGGCCTTTTTCTTCATCCTCTCGAATGCTTTTCGGAGCATCTCTTCTTCTGTTTGTGGTATCGAATGCGCATCTGGAATGGCTTCTGGAATTTTTTTACACATTGTATTGATCTTCTTTCCTAACTTAAGTTCACATGGTTTGTATCCTGTCACATTGTTTACGGTTTCATTTAGTAGATTCTGAACGAAGTTCACGTATCCATACCATTGGGTGTGTTTTCGATGACACAACACCCTTAAATAATTTGAAATTTCCTTAATTTCCCTCTCCACTGGGTTGGAGTTCGGTCTGTATCTTGACGAAAAATATTGTTTAATGCCATTTTCTTTCAGTCCATCCATAAATTTTTTTCCTGTGAAGTACGAAGCATTATCGCTCAATACAGATTGAATAGGTCCTTCTTCTATCACATATGACTTGAGTAGTCTATTCAAACATGCTAAACCTGTAGGTTTTCTAAAAGGGTAAATTCTTACATATTTGCTGAATATATCATAACAGACAAATATATATTTGTTTCCAAATTGACTTGGAGGCATCGGACCATGAATATCAATACTAATTACACATCTCGGCTTATCCCTTATAACCGAATTAGTTTCAAATGCATATGCTGCATTTATTTGCTTTGCCTTCTGACACAGGTTGCAGCACGATATAAATTTTCGAACTTTCTGACGCAATTTAGATATGTATAAATTCTCTAAAATCATAGAAGTTGTCCGGTCCGTCCCTGAGTGTGCTAACCCTTCGTGAAAATTCTTAATTAGTTCCTTCTCCATGCTTTTCGGAACCATTATCTTCCAACTAGGCACTTCTTTTCCATGCTTCTTGTATAATGTCCCATCCCGAATTGCTACAATTTCTTTCTTTGCATCTTCAATTAATGGTGCCTTTTCTTTAAGTTCAAATAATTTTGAGTCCTCATTTTGAATTTCCCCCATATTTTTCAATTTTCTAATCATTTCTTTGCTTAAAGGAATTTCAATTGTCAATATTTTGACTTCATTTCTAGGCCTTTCAATATTTTCGGGAATTTGTGGGTTGTAGTTCAATCTTGATAGCAAATCACTGAAGGTATTATTTTTGCCAGGAATGTGGATAATCTCAATATCGAATGCAGATATTGCATGAATGTATCTAGCAAGTTTTCCACTACATAATCTACACCGTTGTATGAAAGTTAAGCTGATGTGGTCTGAATATACTTTCACCTTTTGCTGATAAATATAGGTTTTAAAACGAATTAATGAGAAATATAGTGCTCCAATTTCTAACTGAGTCACTGAAGAATTTCGCTCAATATTTGTAAGTCCTCTAGAAGCTGTACTAATGACGTGAAAGTCATTGTTGAAGTCTCGCTGTCCTAAAATTCCGGCGTATCCTTGCATTGATGCGTCGACATAAATCTCATATTCCAAATCTTCTCTGGGCCTCTCGAGTAATATGGACTTAGCAAAGAGTTCCTTTACTCTCTCAAAACATTTTTGATGATCCTCTGTCCATTTCCACTTATTGTTCTTTCGGAGAAGCTGCCGCAGTGGTTCTATTTCAGCCGAATATCTTGGTACGAACTTACTCTGAAAGTTCAATACCCCTAAGAGACGTCTAATTTGTTTTACGTTCCTTGGTGGTGGAATTTTCATTATTGCTTCTATTCTTTTCTGATCAGGTCTTATACCTCGTTCATCCACTACATAACCCAGAAAATTTATTTCCTTGACACAAAATTTTGATTTTAGTATGTTCACAGTCATACCATGTTGTTGTAGTTTATTTAACACATAATGGACATTATTCACGTGTTCTTCAAATGTTTGACTAATGATTAGGAAGTCGTCAATATACTTTATTAAAAAGTCATCTGCAGAATTTCCAAAGATACTGTGAATGGCTCTCAAAAATCCACTTCCTGAGTTTTTTAAACCAAAAGGATTTACACAAAAACGATACTGGATCCCTGAGTACTGAAATGAAGTGTAATCACGCACTTGTGGATCTAATTCCACTTGCCAATATGAAGCAGTGAGGTCAATGGATGTCAGAAATCTCCCTCTTGAAAGTTTCGTAATTAATTGTTCAATTCCTTCACTTTGAAAATGATCAGGCTTCATGTACTTGTTGACATATCTACCGTCTAATGTTAATCTCAAACTACCATCTCGTTTAATACTCCAACAGATTGAATTTATGTACTGAGAATTACTTTGCTCAATAATCCCATTTTCTAACATGCTATTTATTAGTTGTCTAGCTTTTTCCCGAAGACTTATAGGTAAATTGTCATACTTGTGCCTCTATGGTGGTACGTCTTCTACTTGAAATGTGTGCTGATATACATTACATCTGCCTGGGATATTACTAAATACTGAACTATTGTTCATCAAAACATCGTGAAGGATTTGTTTTTGCATTATCGTAATATTATAAGCTTCTTCACACTTGTGTATTATTTCCTCATTTATCTTCTCTTTCCAACTGTTGTCTGTCTCGCTCACATGGTCGTCTTTTGTTTGGATTGTAAATTCCTCTACTTTCTCTGGCATTTCTGCTAGCTGTTGAAAATATGGCATGGTATTCCCTTCATATTCTGTGACTACCTGCTTTATCTGACTATTTGTATCAGTTTTTGTTATTTGTACAAAAAACTCTTGGTCACAAAGATTTTTCTCATCCTTCGTCATCTCGATTACAGAAACTTTCTCTTTTATAAATGGTACCCTTATTTCTCTATCGTCTTTTGTCATTCTTAACTCTTCATGTTTAAAATCTATACATGCTTCATATTCATGTAGGAAGTCACATCCTATAATTATGTCACAAATCAGATGGTTTACAATTAGAAACATAACCTCAAAATTCTCTCCGCCGATAAGTATATTAAGTAGAGCTTGTGTTTTTATGACCTGTGTCGTTCTTCCGATTGCAACACGACAAACTAAATTACTAGTGGGAAGAGCCATAATTTTGTTACCTTCATTAATCAAATTTATGTAAAATTTCTGTGAGCAAATTGAAGCTGACGAACCAGAATCTATAGTTGCAATGATCTCTTTCTTCGCAATTTCCATCCTAACATGAGGTGACTCAAAATTTTCTCCCTTATCTTTTGTTGCTGTAATCTTATTACAGGGTGTCTGTGTAGGCATATTATTTGTATTGGTAATGGATACTGAATTATTAAAGACGTCCTGAGAACCTACTACACAGGAGTCTGTTAACAGTTTTTCTGGTTATTTCCATGTTCACGTACGGGACTGCCATTCCTAACAGGCGCTAAATCTATCTCATTGTCGCTACCATTGTTTTGAGTTCCCCTTCCTCGAGTTCGAAATCCTCGATTTCTGACATTATGTCCCCTTGGCACGTAATTTTCTTGCCGTTCCTCAGATCTTTCCCGGTTATTGTTTTCCCTCCAGTAAGTGAAATTTCCCCTTTGTCTAATATACCGCCTTCCATAATTTTGCCCTCTTTCAGGCAATCTTTCTATCCTGACATAATTTATTTGTTCCTGTCGACCTGGTCTCCCATTTGTCCTTGATCTTTCAAATTGTGGAACGTATGATTGATACCGTTGTCTGGTATTATTTTCATGACGTCTGTCTTGTCCTCTACTTTGCTGATAACTACTTTGGTAATTTCGTCTATCTCGCACATCTAAAAATCTATGCTCCCACTCCCGAGATATATCTTCTTCCTGTTGTTCCAAAGCTGTCATTAATTCTGTCATCTCATAGATGCTACGTGGTTTTGCAATTAATAAGTAATTTTGTATCCTTAAAGGATAATGCCTTGCGAGCAAACTCACAAAATCTTCCTCATTGATTGGAGGTGACAAGTTTCTAACCTGACTTGCATGTTTCAGTAAGTAATCAGTCATTGATATTCCCTCTCGTGGATTAAATTGACCATGACTAAGCATTGCTCGAATTCTGTGCTGTACCGTAACATTCCAAAATCTGTTCATGAATAACCTCTTAAAGGATTCATATGAAATTTCACCCCCTCATACCATTTGTAACCAATCTAAAGTTTTCTGGTCCAAACATCTTTTGACAACTATCATTTTCAATGCTTCAGGTATCTTTTTAATTTGAAAATACTCTGATAATTCTGCAATGAACTGTACTGGACTGGAGTTTTCGTTAAATTTTGGAAGTGGAAAATCACTTAAGATATGATTGTAATTTTGCAAATTCCCTACTCCCATATTTAAGTTCTCTAGTGTTACTTTTGCACTCTGAGTTTCAGCATTAGCTATAGATGAAGCTGCCGCATCACTCACATTATTTGTCATACCTGAGGAACTACCTCTATTATTATGTTTTACATCTGATACATTCACATCACATATATTTGCCCTTGAATTCAATTCTAACCTATTTACAGTACCTTGCAGATATTCTATTGTCTGTTCCAATTTTTACTTTCTCTACTACGTATAGTAAGTAGGGAAAGTATTGCATTCCACCCAAAAATTCGATACCGAGATTTCACCGGAAATACACGTTTTGAGACCTCCTGAATCCAAAAAAAGCATTTTTAGAAACATGTCCGTGTGTGTGTCTGTGTGTCTGTGTGTGTGTGTGTCTGTGTGTGTGTCTGTGTGTGTGTCTGTGTATGTGTGAACAGCATAACTCAAAAACGAACAATCGGATAAGCACCAAACTTGGTATTTAGGTTCAGTATCTTCCAGAGATGCGACACGAAGGTTTTCAAGAAAATCCCCCCACCCCAGACTACCCTTTACATGGAAGATTTTTCGAAAATTTTAATTTTCTCAAAAATGGCTCTAACGATTTTGATTAAAATATCATATGTTTAAGATATTTTTATGACAAATAAAATGTATATCTTGAATTTCCTGGGAATGTCTCCAAAAGTATTCTTCATTGTGAACGACTTTTGCATAACTGGTAAACCATAAGAGATAGACAAAATTTTACTACACAAAAAATGTAGATCGCGTTAAAATACACAACTTATGTCATATACATTTCTTTTGTTGAGTGAACCGTTTTCGAGATATTGCTTGTTATTTCCTTAAATTTTACAATACTTATACTTTTTCTCAAATTCGTTATTCATTTTTTTTATGTTCTGGACATGCAAAGAGAATGGAATGCGCCACATAGCAACCACCGTTAAAATATTTGACTATCGCTTAAAAGCTACCATATTTCCCTTGCATCTAAAAGAAAATTACCAATAAGATTGACATCTCGATATCTCGATTAACATGAAGCATATGGAGAATAAGCGTTTGTAAAATTAGATTGTACAAGAGTAGAGAAAGTCATGTGAGTGTAACACATCAGATTTTTTATTATTCTCATTTTGAACAGTTTGATGTTTGTTAATTTCAGAAGTTAGCTTTTGATTCAAATCTTTAGACAAATCTTTAACTTCATCAGACAATTTATTTCTCTGTGTTTCTGACTCCTTCTGAATTTCAGATATTTCCCCTCTGAAATTAACTTGCACCTGTATTAAATCTGCATTTGTAGCCTCCATCATTTCTCTTAACTCACTTGAAATGCTACTCATTCGGCTACCTAACTCTGTATAGTTTACATTAACATTTTCAAACTTAGTATTAACCTCATTTTTTTGGTTATATATTTCCCTGCTCATGTCCAACATTTTCTTTGAAACTTCACCTATTTCATTTGCTATCATTTCTTGATTTTCATTTTTCATTCTAATCATGCTACTATCTAGTTCCATGAATTTCTTTTCAATTTCTTCCCTATTTTGATCTAATTTATGCTCTAATTTCTCATTACTCTTACCAATTTCTTCCCTTAATTGATCTGTAATACTCTTATCAATATCTTCCCTCAATTTTTCATTATTCTGAGTTAGTTTTTGTTCTAAACTCCTATCAATATCTTCCCTGTTTTGATCTATTTTCTTACTAAGATCTTCCCTCATTTCCCTATTATTCTTTTCCATATTCTCATTAGTCTTTTTCATATTCTCATTCAAATTTTTCAGCATTTCCATAATCATACTAGTATCAGAATTAATATTTCCTGCTATTTTATTCTCACTTTCTGCCCTAACATTTCCACCCTCAAATCCTAAAAAGTTTGAGCTATTTTCTGTAACCTGTATTGAATTACAGCTAACTGTTACATTATCTCCCTCCATAATTATTTCTTCTGTATTATTAGTAGCCATTGTTTTCTTTATCCTACCACTACTTAAGTACATTTGAAGGTTACAATTTTGTTTTCTAAAAAAAATTACGATACTCTGACCTTTGTGATGCTGTCTGCTGCTGTTACATTGATGTCCAGCTTCCTGCCCCTCTCTCCTAGATTATATGTTGCTTCTGCGTTGTGTTATGATGAATCTACGTCGTCTTGTTGTTTTGTAGTTGAATTCCTTGTTGCCTTGTAATCTCGGAATTACGATGTCCAATCATCCGCGTAGTCTGTCGTTCCTTTTGTTGTTTCTGGAATCTGCGTCTTGTAGTTCAGTTCACTTCTCCATTCGCCCCTTCCTGGTCATCTCACTTCTTCCTGGTTAATTCTGCCCCTTCCTGGTTATTCTGATCCTTTCCTGGTCATCGTGTTCCTTTCCTGGTTACTCTGCCCCACGTTCTGGGTGCCAATTTGATGCGGTATTAATGTTTATTTGTGTAACATTAATTGTAGCCCCACGTTGTGGTAGCCAATTTGTAACGGTATTACTTACAAATGTTTGTTTACATCACGTGTGTTGAAGCCATCTTGTGACGTCATTCATTTGTTCGGTTTGTAGTTCCATCTAGTGTTAGCAATTTGTGGTACCTAGTATCAGTGTTTGAAAGAATTTTAAGTTTTGTTAACTGTCCTCCGGCTAGCTATTATCTTATCTTGGGTCGAACATGTGTCTTGATCAGGGTTGTGTAAACGGAAAGGAATCTTTTATCCAAAAAGAACACTGATGAAGAAATTTGTTTTATAATTTTTATTGTCGAACACGTTCACTATCACTTTTACATATTGATCTAGATACTCGCCAAACTGAAACTGTTATAATAACTTCTTACTGATCACTTTTAATCAACGTACTTCAACCTTTTGTATAATTAACTTTACCATATTTTGGATCTTTCATAATTCTGCTGCGCGTAACTTGTGAATCTATATCCGATATATGACGAACTGACTGACTGAAGACGACGTGTAGTGTACACCGATTTTTTGATGAACTGAGCATGAAGCTACCTCTAACCTACCCTATTTATAATCCTGCATCCAGATACGCCTAAAGATTATAACTGAACTGCTATTGGCTAATAAAACGCGCCAACATTAGCGTCTATCTTAATATCCAATGAAAATTATGAATACATATGCTTTAGGGAGAAAACATTCCAGAAGGTTCTCAACGGAAAAAACGCGCCAACATTACGTAACTTCCTCGTTTCCAATAATGATAAACAACTCACCCCCCTCTCTGCATTATTGCGCGCTATTATTGACAGTTTCAGTAAGGCATTATAAATTTACTTCCCAACAATATTTACAATCAATAAACATCTGAAATCAATGTCACATAAAAATGCATATTCATATTACAATCATTATTTACATTTAAGTAATTTGTGATACAAATTACTGCATCACAAAGTATATATTCATTGGATACGTTTTAAACAATTTTCGTTTAGACTTAATGCTCATGAGTGAAGTGTATAATATTGTTGGTTCATTGAAAAGATGACGTTCATACTTCTGATCCACAAACCGGAAGAAAATGTTGAATTTCAACCAATCATGTTTGATTGCCAATATATCGTACTGCATTTGCCATTTCCTTTCTCTCTCTCTCTCTCTCTCTCTCTCTCCATCTCCCTCTGTACGTATTTGTAGCGAAATCCATAGCATATTATTCATTATTAAAGGCTTTTTATATCAATTTGTCGTGGATAATAAGACAACATGTTTTAACAACAATCAGACTCAATCAATTAAATAGCTACTCATCCCCAAAAAACGTTTGAAATAATTGCGTTGCAGTGGCTTCTTACGGCTGTATTTTCTGAGTTTCAAATTATTACTTACTATTTTGTTATGCTGTAGTAATCATTTCTCATATTCCTTAAGACATTCATTCAATCCTGAAATAATCTAATTAAGTCTCACTCAGATTTTTTATTTTCTCTAGATAAATTTATTTGTGATTTTGTCATTCGCAAAGTATCGATAAAATCAAAACTGTTGTTTGATAATTTTTAAAAATTTTATATAAAAGGCGCAGTTAAAGCTAGTACTACTGGTTTCAGAAACATTTATAACGCTTTTTCCAAAGCTTTCCGTTGTTTGAAGACAGTTGTTATAAATGCTCATCTTCTTTATGAAACCCAGTCTCTTTGAGCATTTATAAATCTTCCGTACGTCTCCCGCACTTCGCTTGGAACCAGGTGGATTTCATCTCAGAGAGAGCGGATATAACTCTCTCGAAAAGTGTCTCGTACAAAACAGCGGTAGATACATATAATTCTCCAAGTAAGTCCTAAAAAGATGGAGTTTAGGTAAAGGAAACAATTCCATGTCGATATTTCACCGGAAATATGTGGTTTAAGATTCCAGAATAATAAAAGGACACGTTTAGAAAAAAGGTTCGTGCATCTGGGTATGTGCAATATAACTCAAAAACAAAATATCAAAACGACATAAAAATAGATAAATTTCCTATAAAACGAATATCTTGAAAAATATTTAATATGAATTATATTTAATTTCATTTTTAGCTTTTGTAGCAGAAATAACAAACAGTGCACAAATTCCTTTTGGATAAATATCAGAATTGATATTTAAGTTCAGCACCTTCAAAGGTTACCGCACGAATATTTTCAAGTAAATCCCTTTAATTTTTTTTTAGTTTTCATCTTCCCAAAACTTGGCTCTACAACGGTTTAGAATAAAATACCATGTGGAATTAATTGCTCTTCCACACAAGCCGTGTGTTGGACAAGGCTGGAAAGGTTGAAGACTGAAAATTGAGTGCCATGGCTGGGATTTGAACCACTGAGCTCGCGGTCTCCGTCCGGTTGCTCTAACCACTGAGCTATCATGGTAACATGCAGGTACGACATTAAATTCCCCAACCGATTCGCATTTTTCCCGGTAAACCACAAGGAGATCTCAAATTGTATTGAGATGACATACCAATGGCGACTTACAATGCTGTAAGTACGTACTTTAAGTCGGGTTTCATAGTTTCGACCACTATTATAGTTTGTGTAAATCGTCGTGACAGTCTCCCACTCCTGAAGCATATATGCGCAATAGCACTGATCAGACCACTTGCCTAATAAGAGAGGTGGGGGTCTTTTTGGGGGGGGGTAGTGGACGTGCGTAGGAGAGAGAATTTATGGAGAGGAGTGTTGATAGGAGAAGTCAGGAAAGGTGTTGGGGTTCCGCTGAGCACCTCCGATAGTAAGCGGGGCGTAACTGGTAGCTTATTTCGCTGGCAGAGGGTGTGGAAATACCGGGAGACAGCCATGACCGTGCCAGGGCCCTGACTGCCCCCCCCGGGGAGTGACGGGATTGGTTAAGGAACTCTTTATTTGTCTTTATTGCATTGAACCTGGGTATTGTTGAGCGCCCCTTGAGGGGTGCACTCTGTTTGGGAGTTGGTATCTGGTGCTAGCAAACGTGAAGGTGTTTGCTTGCGTGTTTGCAGTGACGTGATTGCATAGTATCTCCTGCCCACTCTTCAGGTCGGAGATAACCGCAGTCCCCTCCGCCGTCGTTGTGTCCAGGGCTCGTACCAGGTCAGCAAGACCTGATAATGTCAGCCTAAACTCCTCCAGGCTGTCTTTTAGAGCTGGCGGTGGTGACGTCTGTGGCAGGCGGGCGATGGATTCGTCCAGGCCACTGATGGAGGAGTCGGCGCTGTCAAATCGCTGCAGGCAGCTGGTGGTGAAGGTCTGGAAGGCAGATGAGAAGGCGGTGGTGATGGCGTGAAGGTCCTGGACTTGTTTACAATGCGTTGTGTATGTGGCTGCCTCTGAGTTGTGATATCACTTGCTCCCCACCACTCTCACCACTACTCCTCATTTCTCCTCTCTTGCGTATATGCACTGTCACGACATTTTACACAAGCTGTATGTCCTGGCTATGGCACCGAATTTTTCAGTCGTTTGATTCTACCTTTCCAACCTTATCCAACACACGGCTTGTGTGGAAGTACAATTAATTCCATTAATTGACCTAATAGTGGTTGAAACTATGAAGCCCGGGACTTAAAGTACTTACAGCATTGTAAGTCGCCATTGGGGTATGTCATCTCTATACAATTTGAGATCTCCTGTGGTTTACCGGGAAAAATGTGAATAATTTGGGGAATTTAATGCCCTACCGGCATGTTGCCATGGTAGCTCAGTGATTAGAGCAACCGGACGGAGTCCGAATGATTCATGGTTCAAATCCCTGCTATGACACTGAATTTTTGAATCGTCTGATTCTTTCTTTCCAAAATACCGTATGTTTGAGATATTTGTGTTAGTAATAAAATGTATGTCCTGCGCCAAGGCGCAGTTGGCTAGAATGTGGAGCTCTGGTTCCCGGCCATGGAATGCTCCGCCCATAGGGGCGCAGATTTCAAGTCCCGGGTAGAGGAAAGCGTCGTGAGGAAATTGAGGAGCTGGAGAAACAGAGATCCCGGCCACGAAAGCCGGGCCCGTCACCTCCCCGTATCATGATGATCGTCGACCTCTTCCGTGCGCAAGTGAGTCGGGTTGGTATACCTCAACGGGCTGCAGCGTCACGGGAATATTATGTTTGCTATTAAAATGTTTATTTTGATTTTCTGTAAAAAAATTGCGAAGTCCACTTAATCCTGAATTAATAATAACTGTTAAAGCCACAAGAGATAGGCAAAAGCTGACTACACAAAATTGGAATTTCAAATATAGCAGATGGCGACCTTCCTTTTAAAGATTTGATTATCGCTTTGTACCTACAACGAAATGTGTAATGAAACTATATCTGCAAACGTTTAGTTCGATTAACATGAAGTAAACAGAAAAATAAGCACTTGTAAGAATAGTTTGTAGAAGAGATTGTGGTTAGAGAAATCCATGTGACTATAGCACATCAGACACTTTAGGATTATTCTACATCGAATCAACAAGTGGTCTGAACTTTGATGTTTCAGATTCACTTTGATTTAGAATCTGTGCTTGAAAGGCATTGAAGATTCATAGTTTTCGAATTTCTATATAATCTTGAAGGTTTCCAAAAAAAAAACGCTAGATTTAGATAGGTTTTCATTCGCAAAACACTGTAATAAATCCGCAACACTTGGTAAAAAAAAATAAAAGTAAAACATTGCTTTGCTCATTTTAAAGCTCCTTTAATGACCTTTAGTGTAACATGCAACAAGTTGTTAACATGTGGTGCATCCGTGTAATAAAATCGTAATTTTACAAATTTTCAAAGCTTCCATTTGAAAATGTTGAAACTACCGTTTCAATTTCATTTTAAATATTAGATGTTAAAAATGAGGCACTTTAAAAATATGAATACAAATTTTTAACGTCTTAAATGTTGAAATCCTTCCGTCTCTTCATCCCCCCCGATTCTCCTTATCAGCTACCCTTCTCTCTTCCTCGCTATAATTTTCTGGAATTTTAATGTACATTAAAACTTAAGTAAAAGATTTAAAGTAGACACATGCTTATTATGTTTCGAAACTGAATTGTTTCTCCTGACAACTAACAAATGGCCGTAAAAGATCCAAAACTATAATGGGTCTAGCCACAACTACCGCATTTACGATTTTTTTATTTCATGTGCATTAGAAAGATCCCCTCCCCCAAGTTTTTGAAAGCTTGATTCCATTTAACCGTTTCCATAATTGAGAATATATATTATACATCAAACGAGCGGATTGTCTCCACGGTATCGTGAGAGACTCGCATTCGGGAGGTATCGGATTCAATTCATGTCAACCGCCCACTGTGATCTTGGAGTTTTTGTTTTTTTCTGGTCGGTATACGAATGCTGGGGCAATTTCTCTACTACCTCGATTTCCTTTCCCTCATTTCCCTTTCATTCGGTTTCCTCCTCGTGTTTCGGCTTCTAGGTTTTGCGGCGTGAGGCGGTGACGGACAGATGTCGCGGATGCTTACTCCTAGGAAAGAGTGTTCCCCGTGGACAGCAGAGGGCTGCCTGGTTGCAAGGGTCGTTCACCGCCCTCTCTGGACAGCTTCAGTAGTTTTCAGGAAATGTTAGGGACTTCTGCGCATCTCTGTGACCCATCTATATGCGCCTGTAGCCTCCTGTGGTTCCTTCACTTCACCCCTTCCTCTGGGGATTGTAGCCGCAATAGATCTGTGTAGGTCGCAGTACGCGAAATGTCCTCCTCCGCCTACATTATATACCAAGCTTCATGGCACTCATTGTTGTCGTTCTAAGTTGAAAAGGTTAAAAAACAAAAAGTGCGATATTACGCTTCAGGATAGTCTATTATATGCCTTATGTTAGTTATCCAAAAACTACCGTATTTTTTATTACGGTTTTATTATATGAATGCACTGTTGTCATTATTATTATTATTTACGTTCTGAATGTTTATTAATTGTATTTTCCCTTTGTTTCAGGTAAGTGTTACAGTACTAACTTTTTACTGCTACAATGTCCCTTGAAGCTGGCATCTTCATACAGGTAAGGTTACTCAAGAAGTCAGCGTGAGTCTTACACGAGAGAAATGAAATAACTTAAATGCCAAAGTAATGCAAAGAATGTAGACGTACAGTTTCCAGGCTTGTAGACCGTGGTCCATTGGAATTCCATCTACATCCGACTCCGGCATCGAAAACCATCGTGCTTTTATGTCAGGAATGTTTTGTTAACAGCAATCTTACTAGAGGTCTTGATTTATCTGGAGAAAATAAACTCACATGGGATTTAATTGAATATACCACGATTACAAGAAATCATACAAAAATTAAATAACCCCAATTAAATATTAACTAACTTTCTAAAATATTAAACGACATTTTCAGTTGATTATTATTTATTCGGGAAACAAATGAGGAAGGCAGAACTGTTTTATAGTAACTTATGGCAAGCAGAAGTAAATGCTATGGGGGTGATGAAAATTGTGGGGTTAAGCAGCCATGATTGATTGAAACACTCATTCCGTACCGTTTTATTGGTTCAAAAGTAATATCAACCGCTAAGAATGAAGTAGTCTATGTAAGACAGCTGAATCTTGCTTTTCTCCGCTCAGCTGTTTATTCATTAACTTCTTATAGAGCTGTAATCTCCTACTTTTTCTTGTTTTATTTCTCATTGTATTGCATGTTTCTGGTTTTTTAATAACAACACAGAACAAGTGGCTTAATCACGGTGTACAAAAAACACGAACGAAATCAATAAATCTGCAAATGCAGTATCCTGTCTAGAGTCGCCGTAATTTCTTTTTTATGCAGTGTGGTCAGTGCAATAATCATGTAATATAGCTAAATAAAATTAAATGCTTAAAAAGAGGAACAAAAAGATACACAACTGCTGCTGTTCTTGGCTGAAGGGGGGGAATTTTTCTTTAGATAGGGTTACTCCGTATCCTCTCTAGAGCTGGGAGGTTTGAATGAAAGAGACGGAGATCGACAGATGAGGGTTTCAGCATTTAAAAGCCAAAGCAATATATAACTCGGCGATTAACACCATAATGTAATGGTCATTCAACAGTAAATTTTTATCATAGACTCAACAGTTAATATTGCAATTTTTAACCCATACATTATGAGAAGTAAAATAAATACCACAATTTGTGCATATTTTACCTTGAATGGACAATGCCTACTTAACGTTTTCACTTTAGCGGTTCCAAAGAGGAGGAGATATTGTAACAAATGAGGACACTAATTGCTGCTAAACACACTCTATTTAGCACTTAGGTACTCAGCGTAGCACAAACGCGACACTTGTGACACACACTCAGAACTGAACACAACTAATCCGTAGAATCACAACTCATAATTAAACTGCTGAATCACAACTAACAACTGACCTGTCCAACCGGAAGCTAGTCCGCCCCTTATATAGCCCCGCATACAAAGCGGAACATTTTCCAAAGGGAAGCTTCTAGAAAGGAATCTTCTGGAGCAGAATCGCCGGAAAAGCGTCACATAATGGGTTCGTTACGCGGCTATTGTTCTGGAGGCCGGTCGAGGGCCCCGTCCAGGTGCATGTTTTATTGAAAATTTTCTGAATATGCTTATACAAAGCCAAGCAAATTATTTTATTCTGTACACAATGATTTATCTATCCAAGAAATAGAATTGCACAAATTGTTGAGATAGTTTCACATTAACCGACGAAGGGAATGCAGCCAGTGTTCAAGAAGCTAAATGACAAAAATTGTCAAAAGATGGCATATTTAATAATTTGTGCAGTCTTATTAATCGGAATTACCTCTTTAAATTTTATAAATATTTTGTTATTGTAGACACAGGACTTATAATTTTAAATATATAGTACTGTGAATTCCGCATCACTTCACAGAGAGGTAAACTTTAGTCAGCCTTTTAAGAAAATTTTTCCTTTACAAATTGAATTTACTGTTAACTATGGCAAGACACGTGGTTTCTTTCTGTGCATATATATGCGAGTTTGCGTTCTCCATTTTGCTTTGAACACCTTTTTCTGTGAATTAAGCTTTTTGACATAAATAACACATGTTCTCAAAAAAATATTGAAGATAGCTAAATTAAAATTTAAGGATGAATAAAAACAATCTCTAAATGCAGTTATAAGGCTACTTTGGTGGTAATAATACGTCTAGTCATCTATAAATTCTGATAAATTTTAATCCAATGATTATTATACAGGGTGGACATTTAAGTTGAGACTGTACAATATCTCCAAAACTAAGCGTTGTAGAAAGAAATGTCCTGGAGAAAAGTTGCTTGATATTATGAGGGAAAATAAATGCCATTAGTCGTGTTTTATTTCGAGGACGTTGTAATGGTCATTTTAGGGTCAATTTAATGTGACCCTAATTATAGGTTCACATTTCAAAAAATTCAATTGACCTAAAATGATTATCATAACGTCCTCTAAACAAAACGCGACAAATAGTAATACTTTCCCCCATAATATCACGCAAACGTTTATTAAAGACGTTTCTTTCTACAACGCACGGAGATATTGTACAGTCTCAACTTAAATGGTCCACCTGTATAACTAAGAATAATCCATCTTCCTTAATAAACAAAATTATTGTATAAAAGTAATCAATGAACTTAACAGACATTCATCTACTTCCTGTAAACATTTCAGTCTGATATCTTAAATAGTTTTTAAGATAATGGGTCATAAATTCAGCAGATCTACGTAACATTGGTGGCATAGGTTTGTTAATCTCTCCTTAACCTAAGTGTATACTGAAACAGGACAAGCATAGTGATATCGTCCGTGTATTGCTTTCTATACAACCTAATCAACAGTGACTAAAAAATTGTCTTAGAAAAATTAACTTTTTTATTTTTGTTAATTATTGATAACACAGTTGACAACTACACGCAATTTCACCTGGTATGCTATGATATCTTGAGAACCAACATTCAATACACTAATGAGAAATGTTTGTGTATTAGTCGCAGGCTTTTATTATACCTAAGATCGTAGAAAGATTGTGTAAAGCGTATGCTGAAAAGATGCTAAAATACAAGTTCTGCGTAAGTTCTTCAGAAATGACGGGGCTTGTTGGGCATGTAGTGTAACTAACCTACCTATCCTAGCCTATCCTAACTTAGCCTAACCTAACCTAACCTAGCCTAACCTAACCTAGCCTAACCTAACCTTTCGCTATCTTCGGCTTTTAGAAGCCCCGTCAAATGTTGTATAGAATGAAGTTGCAATATACGCCGGCTTTTCATAATCTGCGTAGAAAGTTTGCGAAATGAAGGATTTCAGCAAAAGCCCACGACATATTAATATTTTATATGTGATGTTCATTTACTGGGCAGCGCCGCGGCCGAGTGGTAAGAGGCGGCCCGGGTTCAATCCCAGGATGGTGGACAAAGCGGCGTCTGGGGGAGTTTTCTCCGGATTCTCCGGTTTCCCCCGCCATTCATTCCACCAACGACTCCATCACCTTTCCTTTCATCTATTTCACCGTCATTTCGTTTCATCTACTTCCTTCTTCCCATGCCAGGCATCGGGCTGATCACCCATCCTGGATATTCTGTCTGATCCATCCTCGACGGGCCTCTGACCCCAGGCACCCACCTGTAAGTCCTGGGGGGTGTAAGTCCTACATAAGAGGAGAAAGAATAAGAATAGAATGTTCATTTACTATGGAATAACTCAAGCGTGTGAACATCATTACAGAGGTGAGTAATGGTTACTTAAGTCGGATATGACCTTGGATGTAAAGTGTAACAAAAGAAAAAAATCTGATGTGACATTCACATGACTTTCTCTACTCACTTTTTACAAACTTGCTCACAAAAACGTATTCACCAGAAACAAATACTAGGTACTTCAGAAATGTATAAGGCAGGAAAATCGATAACGATTTTTTTTTTTACGGATTATGTATATACTCCATTCAGAGTGGAGAGGAATTGACAGGCTGTTCGCAGAAAATTCAAGATATACCGTTTATTTGTCATGCAAATATCTAACATACGGCATTTTAATCAAAATCTTAAAGCCATCTCTGACATAATCAAATTGACCAAAAACATTCATGTAAAGGGTAGTTTGGAGTGGGAAGGTTTTCCTTAGTGTTCCTTGGAAGATGCTGAACTTAGATATCAAGTTTGATGTTTCTCTACCACGTACGTAGAGGAAGTGTTGTATTCCACCCACAAATTCGAAATCCAAATTTCACGGGGAATATATGTTTGGAAGCCCCCTGAATCCAAAACTAGCATTTTAGAACGCGCGCGCGCGTTTGTGTTTTTTTTTCTTTTTTTTTTAACTCCTTTTATTGATCCCATGTTCCATTGCATTTATAATACTACATGTTTGGTTTGCTTTTCTAAGCTATTGTTCTTTGTAAAATACTTAGTCTTCAAACATTAATAATTATGTAAGTTAATAATTACATTAGTTTATAGAGTTCAATTATGCTTTTCTTAGATCAATTGCATTTACAAAAAGGACATATTCTTTAAAATAACTGCTGACAATTTCGGCTTTAGTCAGCGGCCATTTTCCTCCTCTTTGAAGTATTTTTCTTCTGAATGCTTTCCTTTCCTCCTCAAAATTGCTGCAATCAAACAATATGTAGTCTGTTGATTGCTCTCCTCCATTGCAGGGACAGTAGGGGTCTTCTGTAATGTGAAATCTGTAATGGTGTGTCTTTAGCCTTCCATGTCCTTCAGCATTGCTGTAAGGTTTGACGTTCGAGTAATTCTTAATTTCATTCGTTCTGAAACACTAGAAAAATATTTCTTTGTCTTCTGGCCTTTAGTTGTTTCATGCCATTGCTTTTCCCAATTTGTTAAGCTTTCTTGTTTTAATATTTTCATGATAGTGCTCTTCGGAATTCTATTATAGCAGTATTCTTATTCACTTACAGTTGCTTTCTTTGCCAGCGGTCTGCGATTCCATTGCCTTCTATTCCTGCGTGTGCATAGGCCCATTCTATTTCTATGTTTTCGAGTATTGTTAACTGGTTGGCGGCCCATGGCCGAGTGGTTAGACCGCTCGCCTCTCACCGAGGCGGCCCGAGTTCAATCCCAGGGTCCCGCATGTGGGATTTGTGGTGGACAAAGCGGCGTCTGTGCGGGTTTTCTCCGGGTTCTCCGGTTTCCCCTGCCATTCATTCCATCAACTGCTCCATTTCACCATCATTTCGTTTCATCTACTTCCTTCCTCGCATACCAGGCATCGGGCTGATCACCCATCCTGGATACTCTGTCTGATCTATGAGTGTCTGCTCCCCGACGGGCCTCTGACCCCAGATACCCGCCTGTAAGTCCTGGGGGTGTAAGTCTTACATAAGGGGAGGTTAAATAGTGAAAGAAGAAGTTAACTGTGTTCTAATTGCCTCTATTAGAGTCTGTGTGTGTGTGTATGTGTGTGTGTGTGTGTGTGTGTGTGAGAGAGAGAGAGAGAGAGAGAGAGCAGAATAATTCAGAAAAGAAATATTGGATAAATGCCAATAATAAGTTCAGTACCTTCCAAAGTTACTACTTGAAGATTTCTTTAAGCCTAAATCTTAAGAAAAATAAGTAATATTCCTTTGCAATATTTTTATTAGTACGTATGAAGGAAGTAGTTAAACTGAAGCTGAGAGCAAATGAAGAAGCAAATGGAATACGCCAAATTCATATTGCAGTGATAATAAAACCGCTCACAAACCGCTTTTTTTTTTTTTTTTATGAAGCTGCTTATTTGGCCTGCATCTCGTTTTGCCTTCGCGATAGATTTTCTTAACACATACCGAGACTGGGGAAACAAAAAAGGCGCTATCTTTTACTCATTGGTTTTTTGAGTAATGATGATGGAACTCGTCACGGCGCCGGCTTCGAATGAAGTGGAATGGCGCCACTGTTTGTAGCACTGCTTCTGTCTAGTTCAGGTCTGCATTGGCAGAAGCATCTTCCGTCCTAAGACGGAATTGCTTGGTAATATTGTCTGTACCTCCATTTACTTTCTCTATCCTTTAGCTAGGGAAGGGAAACTTTTGCATTCCATCTAACAATTCGATATATCTTCTTCGGAAATGCGTTGTTTTGTTGCCCTCTAAATGCAAGTAACCAGAGAAAAAATGTATTTTGTCGCGAAACTACCTGGATTAGTTGTTTATCTTAAACTTCGTTTTGAATTTGGCTGGATGTAATCGTCTTGATGTCCTTACAGAATTCCCTGGGTTTCAGGCATATAACCTTCAACAAAACAATGAAATTAGTTTAATTTCTAAAAAGTAAGTCAAAAAGGCACATAAAAGATTTCCTAGTATCGAAAGATATCAATTTTTGCTAAGCTTATTTGAACCATGCCTCTTTTGTAACATGGAGGTTTAACCCACTTTAAACGGTTTTGGAAACTTGAGGTACTGTTCAAAATAATTCAAAACAGGATAGAACTTCAAGCTGGCATTTACGAGTGTAGTCCGAGAAGTACCCGACCTGACGTATATATAGCAATTGTTGTTTCAAACAAATGACTATGGTAGAAAGTACCCTTATAAAGCTTAAGTTTGAAGTTTGACGATGCTACGTTGTTTAGCAATTGTTTGGCAGCCATCAATAGTGAACTCTCAGCGAATTTGTAAACATGGATAAAACTGGCCATCGCTATGTGATACAATACTTTCATTTGAAATATCTTAGTCCAACTAATATTAAAGATGAGGTAGATTCTACTCTGGGGGAGTCTGCTCCTATGTTTACAACAGTAAAATATTGGGTGGCAGAGTTTAAGCAAGGCCGTACGAGCTGCCAAGACGAACATCGCAGTGGTCGACCAAATGAAGTGACCACGCCAGAAATTGTGAAGAAAATCCACAAAATGGTACTGGATAATCCTGGACTGAGTACGCGAGCTAGCAGACATCGTATGCATTTCAAAAAGTGTTGTACATCGCATACTAACTGAAAATTTAGACATGAGAAAGCTGTGAGCAAGATGGGTGTCGCGTTTATTCACAATGGAACAAAAGCAGCGTCAGAAGATGTTTCGGTCGAGTTTTTGGCGATGTTTTGCTGCAATGAAGCCGAGTTTTTGCTTCTATTCATAACCATAGATGAAACATGGAGACGAAGGAACAGTCAAAACAGTGGATTGAAAAGGGAGAATCGGCTCCAAAGAAGGCGAAGACAGTTCCATCTTCTGGCAAGGTCATGGCGTCAGTTTTTTGGGATGCGCGTGGGATAATTATCATTGATTGTCTAAAGGAAAAGCAATCAATGACGAGTATTATGTAAACTTATTGCAGCGTTTTAATGATGAAATCAAGCAAAAACGGCCGCATTTAGCGAAAAAGAGTTCTGTTTCATCAAGACAATGCACCAGTTCACACATCCATTATCGCCATGTCCAAAATCAATGGGTTAAAAGTTCGAATTGCTTCCTCATGCACTCTGTTCGCCAGATTATTTTCTGTTTCCAAAGTTGAAGAAATGGCTTGGTGGTAAAAGATTTGCCAACAATGAAGAGGTAAAGTTTGCAGTTGATGGATATTTTGCAGAACTCGACGGTTCTCACTATAAACAGGGTATCGAAACTATTGAACATCGCTGGGAAAAGTGTATCCAACTGAAAGGAGACTATGTAGAGAAATGAAGATTTTTTTCCCCAAAATTGTTGTGTTTTCTTTCTTAGGTCGGGTACTTCTGGGACAGTCCTAGTATAAAACACACCTAAACGGCGTTTTCTATAACTCTGGTATGCAGCTTACGAATCTCTATGGCGCAGGCTACATAATAGCTTAGTAGACCGTCTAATTTGAACCACTGCTATTGAGGGTTAACATTCAAATAATTGTAGTTGTGGCGCCTAAAGAAGAAATTAATGTTGGGCATCTCGTCCAAGAATTGTCTGGTTTAACTCTGATTTCTTGGCTACGGCAACTGGCAGGTCAGCCAGTGACAGCCTAGCTCCCTCTGCACGGTGAACCGTCGCATCACTTCAATCTGACTGCTGCTGCTGCTGTCGAGTTTGAACAGTCGTGGTTTTGTGTGTTTTAATGCTTAATGGTGTTGTGCTATAGTTTTCATAATACCTATGTATGTACATAGTAGCACAAAGGACTAAGTAGAATTCATGTATTATGCAAACAGAATCTTGCAGGGAACTTAGATGCTATTTCTGATGAGGATTTCTAAGCACACTTGCTCCGCATAGAGATGCTGAAAAGTATTAGTAAAACCACAATTCTTAAACCAGTGAGGGGAAAGGTCCCTAATTTGAACCGCCCCGATATTTTCTAAACTATTCGACACAAATTTCATCATAATCCTAGCAGAAGCGTGGCGTGTACAGTGCGGCAGTCACCTCCTCCTGTCCGTTGCTCGCGGCTTACCTTGCTGCATCCTCCATGTTGGCTCCAGATGTTCGCAGTGTGCTGGTTCTCTGCATTTTTTTATCCTCGGCTACCTGCAATAATTTTCTTTAAACTATGTGGGAGCATGGACTTATCCTTGGTAAAGGAAGCGTAGATCTCGGGCGGTGGTAAAAGGAGAAATAGACGTGCTTTAGGTATGAAAAAAAACGACACTGCTGTTTCTTTTATTTTGCTACTTCTCGTAGTACACAACACTGATATTGCCGCCGTTAAAACACTGTCCACTGCTGTTGAAACACGGCGCGGATATGACGGGAAGTTTATATATGCTTATTATATCTCTTTACGCGTAGCGATTCTTATGTGTGTTGCGAAAACTGTCTTAATACACTTTTGGCGCGATATCTCTTAAACATCCTGCATCATCTCTCCCTACCTGTAGTTTAGCAATTATCACGGCGAATTATCGTATAAAGGAACAAAGACTCTACACCCTCGCTGTATGAACAATGCCCCTGCGACCAGAGAGACATCGTAAAACTAGACTTTCTGCCTTCGAAGACACTTTTCTTGTAGCTAAGACATTTTGTCGTGGCCAGTATTTTAACATAGCGCTTAAATTATTTACATTAAATAATTTATAACTCCTCTAATATTAGTAACCTAAATACATACATATCGTTAAATCACCCTTCTTAAACTACACAAGCAGTAAAAGAAAAAGATATGTACATAATATGATTTAACATTAATAAAAATTAATAAATCAAATTATCTATAATTACATTTCTCGGGCTCGGCCTAGAGTTGCCGTTTCAACAGCTATGAATGCTTGGAGTTGTTGACTTTGCATTCTGAGCTGTAGTTTCATTTCTATGAAGTGTTGTGTGTTTTTGGTGCTTCAGAAGTAATATTTGACTCATCTAGCTAAGCTTATACGACCAATTAGGCAAGTTTAAGATGCTCTATATATATTGCATGTTATGAAGTGTTTCTTTAGCAACAATATTTATGCATACGTTTTTTCAAGCCGTGTCTCTCCTAGTCACATAGATGCTAAAGCTTCCAAAATGGCGTGCCTCGTAAATTGAACCACTGTTTGAACCCTATATTGAAGTGGTCCAGTTTAGGAAACCTATTGAAGTTCTAGGATTGTTCAACTGCGAATAGTATATCTTGTGAATAAATATCGATATAATATGTTAAGTTAAAAATAATCATGTTAAAAACAGTGGCTGACATGAATATGTGAATGTGAATTGTCTGAAATTATGGACATGATCCAGTATATGAGTTGTACGATATGGCTTCACGAAAGTGTGCAAAAGTTAGTGCTAAGAAGAAAGTGTATTATTGTGAAGGCTGTGTATAATTGGACTCTTTTGTATGAAAGACTCTAGTAAAAACTCTATATTTGCAAATAATACCTATTCCAAAAACCAAGTGATTGTCATTATATGAAAATTCAAAGTTTTCAAGGAAATTGCTATTCTTATCACAATTTTGAACTCTACTTTTGTTGCTGATAGCATATTTGTTTTGAATGTACAATAAAATATGTGTATTTTGTATTCATAAAAATACTTTTAAACTTAAAAGTATGTGGTTTATTTTAAGACACGGGTGGTTCAATTTAACGACCAATTTCCTAATTTGAACCGATTTACACCATCTCACTTTTTAAATGTTATTTAATTGATAACTGTATTAATTTTAAATTGTGTTGAGGATATTGATAGCTCAAGGATTTGTCTCTTTAACACTTTTATTTCCGAAAATTTTGATTTGAAATTATAATTATTATTTACTATTTAGGCGTAAGTGGTTCAATATAGGAACCTTTCCCTACTTACCGTGTGCATGGGGATGGCCCATTCAATGTTTACTACGTGACGCTGAGTTACACCCGCAGCGCACTTGACACTTCTATATGCTTTAAGTTGAAACATGGTAAGTGGAAAGAGGTAGAATTGTACTTCAGATAGTTGATAATCCCTAACTGCCTAGTCTCAAAACCTTTACTAATGAAACTTACTATTTAAAATCTGGGTTATGTTGAAACATGAAAATTTAGAAGAGAACAACCTACACCCGCTTGTAACAATACGAAAGCCAGCGAAGCAAGACTGCCGAAGATATCAGGATATGTTCCTTGTTTCACTGCCAAAAGTGCAACCGCTAACAACTCTACAGCTGATACTGAGAGACTAGGCAGTGAAAGTTGACTGTGACAGGTTTTCTCAGAACTCGGACCGTCATTAGCTCACCCCTCCCCTCCTAGACCGGTCAGGTAGCGTCAAAATGTCGTTGTGCTTACTGAAGAGTTGAGACTAGGTGAATTTTTAGTACAATCCTTCCCTGTATTTAAAGCAACTGAAATACTTGAGCAGATGATAAATTGTATCAGCTTCGGAAAGTGCACTGAAGTGTGTGAACTGTAATTTTTAAGCGATGCCAAAAATGTGTGAATGTAGTGGGGCAATATTCCAAATCTTGTCGACACCTGCTTTTTCTTACGTAATGGAGTTGTTAACTGCGAGAAATTGAAACCGTTAAATGCACAGCACATCCGACTCGCGAGAGTTAACGGCTATGATAGCCGATCATCATCCTGCTGTGAAACGGGCGACAACTTAAGAGGACCCGTATATACAGGATTATTCAAAAAGAAGGAACAGACTTTAAATATTTATTTTTAATGAACAACAACAGATGGCGACACATGGGATACATCACTGAATAGAGAAAAGTTCAACATTTTATTTTAGGCTTTCAAAATGAGCACCATTTGTTATGCGAGGACGACCAGTGCTTTTCCGTTTGCATACGCAAGCATCTTCTAAAATTCATTGTATCAATTGTACATCTTTTATGACGATGTGGCTCTTTGTTGAACCTATAACGAAATGCACTCTTTGCATAATGCAGCACTCAAAACTACTTTTCCTGTGGCGTCGCCATTTTCTCGTAAACAAACACAGCGCCACTATAGGCACTGAATAGAACTAATAGGTGGGGCTTAAAAATTTGAACTTTCCTCTATTCAATGATGTGTCGTATGTGTTGCTATCTATTGTCGTTCATTAAAAATGAATATTTAAAATCTGTTCCTTCTTTTTGAATAACGCTGTACCTTTACAACGTCTATGATATTTCTGTAAATGAATTTTCTTAGAAGCAGAAGTTTTACACAGCTGTTGGAAAAACTAAATGATATGTGTTTCTTAGTCAACAGAGAAAAAGAAAATCAAGTCATTGAAGTTATATTCATCAACGTCTTCGTGCTGGACGAATATACGCGCATTCTCTTATCCAAGACTTTGAATTAATCTTAGGAGCTGCAAGCCTTTTGGGGTTTATATTCAAGCTAGGTGGTAATTTGAGTGCTATTTGGAGTGGCTTAAAGTGTTTCCTGCTTCTGTGACTTACAGAGCGCAAATATAACTGGTTTCTCGCAATTATAGCAACCTTCACAGTCGTCGGTAAGAATATTTCTAAAACTGCGTATGTTTCGCCTCAGGTGAGAGCGCGTTGTGTCGAGGTCAACACATCCTCTTGACCTCGGCCGACCTGCTTTGTCTTCTCTTAAAGCGTTCGTCGCAGAAAATAAAAAATGAATGCTCGTCGCGGGCACGTCCAGTCGTTAGGAATAGGATGTATGAAATATGCATGGAAATAAGTTCTCGACTGGACTTCTGAATTAATTTCCAGCCCTGCCACGTTAAGATCCCTTTAGTTTTCTGACGTGCTAACTTTACGGAACCAGAGGTCAGGGGATTACGCAGGGGATGAACTTATTGTCAGCCTGCCGAGGTCACTGGGTCTGTTTGTTTTGTGCGCAGTGTGGCCGACTAAATTTTAAAGCTGTATCTAATGAGCTTATTAGGACTAGGGTGTGTTTTAAAGGCATTGGGAAATGATTTAGGGGTCATTTCAACATAAATATGCGATATATCCTCAAAGGGGAATGAATAGCTCTGCTTGGATCAGCAAACTTTGCTTATTAAGTAAATATGAAATGCAGGGTAATTTTCCGAATAACTTTTATGAACATTGATTTAGTTTTTTTTTTCTTTTCATTTTCCCGTAACTACTACACAGAAATCAAACACCATTTTAAAAATAGCAGGTTTGTATCCTATAGAATTCTTCATATGAGACCAAACTTTTCAGGCCAAATTTAATATGAATGTAAAACGCAATATATGTTATGTATTTTTAAGAAAATGTACCTAACCGAAAGAATGCTCTTCTATTTTGGATTTTGCGTACTTAGCAGTCAAAGTTACACAATTTCATATTTAATTTACAAAGTTGCTAATCGTGTGGTAAAAATTTGTGTCTGTCTAGCTTTAAACCAAGCAGAGAAGAGATAACATATTTATGTGGAAAAGTCACGCAAAACACTTCCCAGTGCCGTTAAGAAACTATTAGAACTGAAGGAAGAACAAGAAGAGCTAGCGATTGTTATTTTCTGAAAGTATATTATGTAACGTTATTAATAGCATGGGTTATTATTACTAAGTTTGCAGATAGCCGCATTTGAGAAGTCTACTTTGTAAAGGAAATACGTATAGCCAAATTGAAATTTCGTGGCGTTTAGTCAGATAATGAAATCTTAAAAAATACTGTTTTGAAG
This sequence comes from Deroplatys truncata, assembly GCA_030765065.1. Classification (NCBI taxonomy): domain Eukaryota; kingdom Metazoa; phylum Arthropoda; class Insecta; order Mantodea; family Mantidae; genus Deroplatys; species Deroplatys truncata. The sequence goes on from CM060986.1 coordinate 140,709,785, forward strand.
TATAAGGGTCTTTGCTTTCGATTTTAAGTTTAAAAAAAATTCTGATGTGTTACACTCACATGACTTTCTCTACTCTTGTACAAACTATTTTTACAAACGCTTATTCTCCATATGCTTCATGTTAATCGAGATGTCGAGATGTTAATCTTATTGCTAGTTTTCTTGTAGATCCAAAGGGAATTGGTAGGTTTTAAGCGATAGTCAAATATTTTAAGAGCTGGTTGCTATGTGGAGTATTCTATTCTTTTTGCATTACCAGGACAAAAAAAATGAATAACGAATTTGAGAAAAAGTATAAGTATTGGAAAATTTAAGGGAATAACAAACAATATCTCGAAAATGGCTCACTCAATAAAAAAAGAATGTATATGAATAAACTGTGTATTTTACCGCGATCTAAATTCTTTGTGTAGTAAAATTTTGTCTCTCTTATGATTTACCAGTTGTGCAAAAGTCGTTCACAATGAAGAGTACTTTTGGAGACATTCCCAGAAAATTCGAGATATACATTTTATTTGTCGTGAAAGTTACTTAAATATATGATATTTTAATCAAAATCGTTAGAGCCATTTTTGAGAAAATTAAAATTTTCGAAAAATGTTCCATGTAAATGGTAATCTGGGTGGGGGGATTTTATTGAAAACCTTCGTGTCGCATCTCTGGAAGATACTGAGCCTAAATACCAAGTTTGGTGTTTATCCAACTGTTCGTTTCTGAGTTACGCTGTTCACAGACACACAGACACACACACGGACATGTTTCCAAAAAGGCTTTTTTTTAGATTCAGGTAGTCTCGAAACATATATTTCCGGTGAAATCTCAGTATCGAATTTTTGGGTGGAATACAATACTTCCCCTACTTACTATACGTAGAAGAGAAAGTAAAAATTGAAACGCGCACAAACGCAAATGAAATAAGATACATTAACATGTTGTTTAGTTACTTCATTTCCAGCTTGATATAGCTTCTAAATAGTCTTATATTAAAGTGTCATTTTGAGGATATCATCTACGGACCAAATACTATGAAATTAATCACACTATTTCTTTTGTATTTATAAATATTTTCAGAGTTGTCAGGAGGCTACTATGTGCTTATTAATGCGATGTGTATTACATGATGAGAACACCTGAAAGATTTTAACATATGTTGGATTATTATGAACACTTTTACACATTTGACGATATGCACAGCAAGTTTCGTTGAGTTTGGGAGTGTTTAATCCACTTGGAATAAGTCTCATACAGAAATATAAATGGGCTCACCCAATGTGCCAAATAGCCAGATCTATGAATAACACAGTGCTATTTTAAAATTACTCCCATCCATAACATTCGTATTAAATATATGCAAATATCCACTAACTTTCTAACCAACTACCTAAAGTTCAAGGAGTAGTTTACAAAATAAATAAATGTTGTTTAAACAGTTAAGAGAAAAGGCATGCATTATTTATTAGCTATTGACAGATATCTTTCAAAGCTTCCCCCTCCAAAAAAATGAGTCGTACTTTTTTCTGAGAGCTAAATTTCTATGAGTAACTCAATGGAATGTCCTACAGTAATTTATTTCCGAAAATTTATAGGTTATCTTTCAGGCAATATTTTTAATACTTAAATGATTTCAGTCAAATTATATAATATATAAGCTCAATAACAGCCCGCCTTAAAGCAATATGAGTATAATATAATATAAAAAATGTATGCAACAGTCATTTTTATTCATGTTTATATTATTATGTACATGTTTAATAATGCTATGTGAATGTATTACGTAATTTAATAATGTAGGAGCTATGAGAATAATATGTCAAAAGTTGCTAATACTGAGGTAACAATGAGGTAACCTTGAGGCAATAATGAATTAGAATGTTTAATAATGCTACTGGTAATTCTTGGAACAGCAATAATGTAATTTTTGAGACAGTTTATAAATAGCCAATCAACAAACAGAAAAAAACTTTTAAATAAAAGTATACTATTGGATTAGGAATAGCCAATCAGAGACCTGAAGTACAGAAATTTACAAATTTAGGCGGTAGAAATATATTCAGTTTCTTGTAGACAGCGTTCCTAACCGGACGCGAGACGCGTCCTCGAGAAGTTTAATACGTATTCAGTGTAGGACAAAAATAGTTTACGAGTTATAAAGTGCAAGTAATTAATAAATAATCTCACAGCTCTCTATATCAGTGAAGTGTTATTTAAATCGTGTCAAGGATTAATAAATGTAGTGAAGTAAAAATTATAATCTGTGTAAGCCTACATTCTTCAGCCGCATCACGCCTTGTTAAGATATTCATGTCTCTACAAATTAATACTACGCAGCGGAGGCAAACATAAATATATAGTATTTAAAGAAACAGTAAAAATACAAAGTTAATATTTTTAAACTTGGGGCGAAGACTACCGGGTACCATATGTGCGGTTGCAACTACTTCAAGTTCGGCTCCTCCTAAAATCACCCTTCCTCATCTTATCGCTAGGGAAATTATGGACACCCATTTCGTTGGTTACGAGGATAAGTCAATAACACGACATAATTTTTTTAATTTATTATAACACTAGAAACTTACAATTACTTCCTTCTTCAACGTAGTCCGTTTACGTCTCAATGCACATGGTCCATCGTTCACAAGCTTCCTGAACCTCAGAAAAAAAACTTTTTTTTTCGTCTGAGTAGCAAGCCATGTATGCAACGCTTCCTTGGTCTGTGGTGAATCGACGGCCCCTTAAAGCATTTTTAAGTGGACCAAAACAGATATGGTTTGCCACTTCATCGACAGTCAATTTTCGGTTCTCTGAATCAGGATATGAACTTGCTCAATGTTGGAGTCACTAGTGGATATGGATGGGCGTCCTGCTCTTTCCTCGTCCTTCACAGTTGTCCGAAGAAAACATGACTGGATTTCGTGCCCTGGTACACCTTCAGAAGACGAAAAACGCATAACCGCACGCTGTTCTTCTTTGGTGCAAAGGATGAGGGGTGCAGCAATGCTTATTGTGCAACAATGCAACACTCACTGGAGTGATAACGGTCAAACATTCCACAAGCGGAGACAAAGGAACAACATGTGACGTGCGCGCGCACAAACCGATACAGCCAACCTACAAAAGATTAAAAATCTGATGTGTTACACTCGCATGACTTTCTGTACTCTTGTACAGACTATTTTTACAAACGCTCATTCTCCATAAGCCTCATGTTAATCGAGATATCCAGATGTTAATCTTATTGGTAATTTTCTTGTAGATGCAAGGGGAATATGGTAGGCTTTAAGCGATAGTCAAATATTTTAAGAGGTGGTTGCTATGTGGAGTATTCCATTCTCTTTGCATTACCAGGACAAAAAAATGAATAACGAATTTGAGAAAAAGTATTGAAAAATTTAAGGGAATAACAAGCAATATATCGAAAATGGTTCACCCAACAAAAAAAAATGTATGTGACATAAATTGTGTATTTTAACGCGATCTACATTTTTTGTGTAGTAAAATGTTGTCTTATCTCTTATGGTTTACCAGTTATGCAAAAGTCGTTCAGAATGAAGAACACTTCTGGAGACATTCCCAGAAAATTCGAGATATACATTTCATTTGTCATAAAAATATCTTAAACATATGATATTTTAATCAAAATCGTTATAGCCATTTTTGAGAAAATTAAAAATCTCGAAAAATGTTCCTTGTAAAGTGTAATCTGGGGTGGGGGGATTTTCTTGAAAACCTTCGTGACGCATCTCTGGAAGATACTGAACCTAAATACCAAGTTTGGTGTTTATCCGACTGTTCGTTTCTGAGTTATTTCACAGACACACAGACACACGCACGGACATATTTTCAAAAATGCCTTTTTTGGATTCAGGGGGTCTCAAAACATATATTTCCGGTGAAATCTCGTATCGATTTTTTGGGTGGAATACAATACTTCCGCTACTTACTATACGTAGTAGAGAAAGTAAAAATATGTGCGGATACTTATTGACTTACCCTCGTATTATCAATATGGTTTGATGATTAGGAAAGCATGAGATAACGCTAATGCTTATTTTAACCCAATAGCGTGAGCTTCTGATCACCGCAGTTACTTCAATGGTTCAAAAAACATTTTACGTCTGGTAACTCTTTCTTTATACGGCTCTATACGGGCGTTTCCGAAATAAACACAGGTTTCTTCAGTGATTTGCTATAAGGGAATATGAGGTCTCCATCTTACAATTACGTATTGCAGGGTGAGCGGAATGTCCCTTTACACTGCCTTAACCCGTTCTATAAAGCAAAGAAAGAAGAAAATGTGTAATACGAATACGAGTTATGAATATGTAATCGATTATCGATAAGGCCGGTAAATCTGACAACGCCGATAGCGATACCGGAAACAATACGCAACAATACTCGCTCAAAATGGCTGGTAAAGTTTTAGCCGATACAAGTCCTTTTAGTATGGAAGAGCGTTTGGTGGCGTTTGTCTGGATCCACCGGACAAACAATGCAGGACGAGTGTGCGATTATCGCAGCTCTCGTAGCCGCAATGTGTTTTCCTGGTCGAAAGACAATCCTCTTTTAGGAAGAGATTCATTTTAATCCGCCTCATGTTATGGTTTGGGCAGGGATGACAGCGGATCCCTGTTGCGTTCCTATTTCTTCGATGAACCTGTCAATCAACACACTTATTTGAAAATGATCAAAGAGTGGTTACTTCCAGAATTGATGACACGAGGAATTGCCGTCACCGTCTTGTTTCAACATGACGGGGCAGCAGGACATTTCGCCGTCCGCGTCTTCCAACGCCTGGACGAAATTTTTCCAAATCGCTGGATTGGACGTGACTCAGAACAATCTCCGGATCCATTACCTTGGCCTTCAAGAAGTCCTGACCTCACCACACCTGATAATGCACTGTGGGGTATTGTGAAAGAAGATGTGAGAAAACGCCGACACGTAAAACGACAAGCAACTGGAAAACGCAGTTTGTGCTGCGTTTCAAAGCATCGCGCCTAATCTGCTGTTGCAAATGAACAATCGGACATGGAGGCGCATTAAATTATGCTACCAACATAGAGGAACCCACTTAGATGTTTTGGACCCATAGGAGGTAAGCTGTACATAACTATTTAGTTTCAAAGGTAGTGTAAAGGGACTTTCCGCTCAACTGTACATTGCTAACATTGCATACTCTGAAGGTTAACTGAGACCATGCGTTTAATGTCAAAGAAGCATTATTTATACGGCACATTCAATGAAATTCACACTGTAAGAAATTGTGAACGTTAAATTAATGGTATACTGCATAACATTTGACAATACTTACGTTCTAAGAAGCTCATCTTGAATAAATAACAAAATATCACCTCAAGTTCGACACCACATCACCAAACCAAATCGAATTAACAAGGTGAACACTGCGTAACGTAGCGAGCATACTGCAGCTGCCTGTCTTTTAAGAGGGCCATCCAGAAAGTGAGGCGTTTAGGGTGGATCCTAACAGTCAGTTTGTTTGGTCCCGCGTGTTTGTCGGCCATTTTAATTCTTCCGTTGTAGAGATCGTCGCCCGCTTCCGCCACCTCCCGTCCGTGCGAGATTCGCGCGGTCATCCGTTTTTGTCTTTTCAGAACAATACCATTGCGAATATCCATCGAAAGCTCGTGGAAGTTTAAGTGCTGTGATGACAAGACAATCACCTCAGTGGCGTCATTCATCTTCCCCAGCCACCAAAAAGTTCAAGACGACCCCCTCAGCCGGAAAAGTCATGGCATCTGATTTTTTGGGACCGTAAGGAGGTTCTTTTGGTGGATATTATGCCTAAAGGGACTACTATTAATGCAGAGGCTTACTACAATACCCTAAAAACTTCGAAGAGCCATTAAGAACCGCAGAAGGGGAATGCTGGCCCTCTGCATGACAACGCAAAGCCCCACACCGCGCGAGTTTCACAGGAGCTACTGACATCATTTGAATGGGATATTCTCACCCCCCCCTTACTCACCCTTCGGACTATCACCTTTTCACTAAACTAAAGGAGTTTTTGGGTGGGAAACGTTTTTCCAACGATCAGAAGGCCGAGAAAGCTGTGAAGAAGTGACTGAAAGAGCTGGCGGCGGAGATCTATGACACTGCCATACAAAAACTGATGTCCCGACTACAGAAATGTATCGATCTCGACGGCGATTATGTTGAAAAATAGTTTAATATATTTGTGAAGTATCCTCTAAATTTCAATTATATACAATATTTTTTCGATCCTACATAAATGTTGTAACTTTAGTTTATGGATGACCCTCGTATATTAGTTGGTGTCCACTTCATCATTGTATATTTAAATGTTCGGTTGGAATTAAAGCGTTCTACCTATCCTTCCTGCTTTTTATTGGAAGTACCAGTTAGTGATGAATTGTGCTGAATTTTATACCGACGATCTTTGCAGCGAACTCTGAAATTGCACTTAACACCACTTCCCCTGGATTTGACTGCAAAGGCTTTAACATCTATTTTCTAACTTTCCACTATAATAGAAAATTTAAAATGGAGCTCTGTGGATCCTTTCTTAATTAAAACACATAAACGGATTACCATTTTCACAATAAAATCAGGATATTAATACTTTTTTTATCCAAGAAAATCATTTGCATTTACAGAAAACGATCTGCTAGTTTGTGCGCGCGTGCAACAAAACTCAAAAATGAAAAGTTAGAAAAGTAACTATCAGTTTCATAGTTAAGTCAGGCAAGATTTAAGGATGAAGGAACACGTTTCCCCAGTTCTTAATTTCTCAAAAATGGCTCCAACGGTTTTTATTGAAATAAAATTGAGTTTCTGTTATCCAAATAAAATGTACATCTTGGCCTTCTGTAAACTTCCCGTGAAGCACGATTACTTCTTTCTAAATTTTCTATAACTGAAAAACCAAGAGAGACACAGAAAAAAACTTATTGTTTGAAAAATGCTCATTAAAATACATGATTTGTGTTACTTGGCTTTCTTTCGCAGGAATATCCGTTTCCGAAATATTTGTTGTTAATTTTTTAATGTTCACATCGGAAGCTGGGTGCGTCATGCATTAGCATATTTAAAAATGCATAATTCTTCTTTTTCTCCCCACCTATTAGTTTCATTCAGTGCCTACAGCGGCGCTGTGTTTATTTACAAGAAAATGGCGACGCACAGGAAAAGCCATTTTGTGTTCTGCATTATGCAAAGAGTGAATCCATTGTTTCATTGCAGCGTGCATTTCGTTTTAAGTTCAACAACGAGCAGCCTCGTCATAAAAATTTTTCCACATTTTTACTTTTTTGACTTTACAAATAATTGTTTTTCAATTTATAGTGAACTGATATACATAACTAAATAATTGAAGTTCAGAAGATAGCTGATTATACTAAGAACAAGCATGCAAAAGTGTGATTCTGTATTACAAGTAGTATCACAGAAAAAAAGGTACACGAATTCACATGTTTTAAGAGTAAATTTTATTATTTTTCTGCTGAACGAAATAATTTTATGGACTCAACTGCATAAGTTATCAATGCAAGCAACCACTTGAAATAATATTTATGATTTATAGAATACTTCCTAAAAATGTTAGGAAAAACCATTAAGAACTTTAAGAGCAGTGGTAATGTAGCACACTTAAGTGTAATTTCCGTGTGTTCAGACTACCTTGCTCCCTTAAGTGCCAAATCGTTATTCTTTTGTTTATTATAATATGCAAAAGTGGAATTTCAAAGCGACCCGGTTTTTAAAGGTTTGACTATCGCTTCAACCTCATGTATCCCCTACACAGACAAATGTGCAATGAGATTGTTTCTGCAAAGGAGCAAGAGTAGTTTGTAGAAGAGGTGAAAGAAAATTACAGTGGGTGGAGAAAGTAATGTGAATGTAACACATATTTTTTTGTTATTATATTTCATAATACTTTGTTACTTGTAAATATCTTGTATTTACTTTTCTGTGAATGCGTAACTCTTTGCGCCAAGAAGTCTAAACAGAAGACGACGCACACGCTATAGTCCCTGACCAGGCCTACTTGGTGTTTAGTATGACACATAAACAGGGCTGCGATGCAGACTCAGCCCCATTGCACCCCCCACCGCCCCCCAGGCCGGCGCCGCAGTGCGGACTTCGGGCAGCTCCCAACAAACCGTGCGAGGGGGAAAGATGCTCTCACTCCGTTCACCTTGCAATGGAACGCGTTATCTCACCGGAGCTTCTTAAATTAGCGGGGATTGTGTTACCTAATGCCGACACGTCACGCGCTGAGGACGGACGGGTTGCGAACATTCCAGGGGTCAGGAGAAATCTTAACGTTTTGCTGGAGAAGTATCGACCTGATGAAGGTGGTGATAATATATGCCGCATCCTCTTATCCCAGTCGCTGTGCATTCTTCTCCCTCGTACGCTAAGGTTTATTTCTCTTTTCTCTCATTTGCTGCTCCTTTCAACCATTAGAACCTACAGCGGTTTCATTTTAAACCCCAAGTTACAAGGTTCTATTTTACATTATCAGCAAAATCGAGATTTTTGCTGCGTTATTTACTTCACAGCTGTAAATTAGTTATAATTCAGTACCTCAATTATATTTTCGTACGCCGTGTATTAGCAATGCCTCGAATATCGACCAGTCACAATCGTTTATCTTATAATATGCTCACTAGGATGCGATTTTATAGGATAAAACGTCAGCTCTTATTGAATCATATTAGTGTTAGTATCCAGTGATTAATAGGATACGTCACCAATCGTGTTTTTAATGGATGCACATTTAAAATAGTGTCAGTTTCGAAATAAATAAAGTTCTTGAAAAAAATGTGTGCCTATTGTGTTCTGATTTTAGCTTATTTTGAGATTAACTATTTTCGCATTCCCATTGTTGGTAGCACTGATTAGTATTCTGTAACACATTCGCTTGTTCATCCATATAGTAGGTATGCGGTAATCTGACAGCTGACACAAACTGCAAAGTAAGAAAGTAGTTATTATTTATATAATCCGTGACATTTTATTTATGGAATAGTCTTAATAAATTCCATTCGAGCTCACGAGGTTAATCAGGTAAATTCGTAGCCTCTCGTGGAATTACCTGTATTAAAATTAGTTAGAGAGGGTTCCAATTACTCGCCAAGTTGTTTCATTAGAGTGACAAGATTCTACTTGAACATTTTCCTTGAAACAGGTAAACAAACATAAGCAAAATTTATTATTTTTACTTTCTCTGCCATTTACCCAAGAGACAGAGGAAGTAATTATTCCACCCAAAAGTTATATAGAGACATCTGAGGTTCACTAAATAAAATAGGCAGAGAAAGGTCCTATGTTGTTGTTGTGTGCGAGTATGTGCGAGCGAGTGCGCCTGTGACTGTGAACCGCACAACTCGAAAACGAAATGTCGGACTAATCTTGATATTTAGATTCAGCATCTTTCAATGATGCGACACGAAGATTATCAAAACAAAGCCTCCACCCCACATCAAACCACCCTTTTGAAGGACATTTTAATCTATTTTTGTTTTCTTCAAAATTGCTCTGACTTTGATTAAAATATATGTTTAAGATATTTCCATAATCAATAAAATCTAAGTACTATTAATTTTGAATAAATGGTGTTACATTTTTGTATAACTAGGTAGAGATAGATGAAAACTATACTGCAAGAAAAATGTAGATATCGTTGAAACACACAATTCATGTCAAATATTTGGTGGCATTAACCATTTCGGAGATATTCGTTGCTCTTGGTCTGAATTTTCAAATACTTTATACTTTTCTTGATGTGCTAAGGTAGGCATTATCAATACGGAGCTCTAGGGAACCGACTTTACCTGCTCCCTCCCAGGTCTGCCACAAGGAGAGCTGAGCAGTAGGCCGGTTTGTAAACTCAGTGGCGTTTCCTGTAACTGCACGGGAGTAACTTTGATACAAAAATTGATTTAGTATTATAATCATATTGTTTTACAGAACTATATTGCTCATATGATAGTATATTATTATTATTATTATTATTATTATTATTATTATTGGTGGTGGTGGTCGTGGTGGTGGGGAGGCGGTATATAACCACCACAGCTCAATATGGCGAGACATGATTAAGTTGAGCATTGCATCATAGGAGGGATTATACAAACACGAATAATTAATTGTGTAATAAAAACATGATAAATCATATGTTCAAAGGCGAATTGAACAATTTTTAAGTCTGAACCAGCATAAACAAATTCAGCAATAGATATAAATTACACAACGATTAAATGTACTGGACTTATATTCACAAACATTGTACATTTTAGTTGTTCCAATAAAGTTGATATTTCTTCCCCGTGGTATTTTTCATACTGATTTGCATGAAAAGTTGAATAATGGCGTTGTAGATTAAACTTTTTTATATGGTTTAACATCTTGTTACAAAATAAATAATTTCCACCATCATATTGTGGTAGTAAAACAAGTTTCCCCCCTAAGCAAGGTTGAAATTAGTTGGTGCTTTTGATCTACGTTTTGGCTTACTGTCTTCCATGAAAATTACCCAACAGAACCGCTGCTAAGCTAAAGGAGGGTATGAATTACGTCATTTTCCCCTTTGCTCCTCTTTCAGTTGCTCCCATCACGTTTATATACTGAGCAGGTAAGCTCCCAAACGGTATCCTCGGTACTTGACGATAGCTGTGCTAAGGCACCATTCGTTTGTTTCTGTGTGGTCATGCAAAGAGCGAAATTTCAAACCCAGCATATAAAGACCAGTTTTTTTAAAGATTTTATTATCGCTTCGCCCTTCTTAGCTACAACGAAGTGTGTAATGAAACAGGTTCAGTTATGTTTGTGCTACCTCTCTTACTAACAGACTATTCCACTTCCCTCCCCTTTGTTTAAGAACTGCCCATTTTTTACTTCCTTTCTGACGATTTCAATCAAAGCTATTTTTATTTTCTCTACTACGTATAGTAAGTAGGGGAAGTATTCCATTACACCCAAAAATTCGATATCGAGATTTCACTCGAAATACATGTTTTGAGGCCCCATGAATGCAATGAAAAGTCTTTTTAAAAAACATCCCTGTGTGTGTCTGTGAACAGCATAAATCAAAAACGAAAAGTCGGATGTATACCAAACTTGGTATTTAGGTTCAGTATCTTTCAAAGATGCGACACGAAGATTTTCAAAAGTATTCCCCCACCCCAGCCTTTTATATGGAACTTTTTCGAAAATTTTGCTTTTCTCAAAAATGGCTCTCACGATTCTGATCTAAAATATATGTTTAAGATACTTTCACGCCAAATGAAATGCATATCTTGAAGTTTCTGGGAATGTCCCCAAAAGTCTTCTTCATTCTGAATGAATTTTGCATAACTGCTAAACTGTAAGAGATAGACAAAAGGTTTACTGCACAAAAAAATGTAGACCTCGTCAAAACACACGATTTGTCATATACATTTTATTGTATGGAGTGAACCATTTCCGAAATATTCCTTGTTATTTTGTTATTTGTTTGAATTTTCCAATACACCTTTTCTCAAATGGGAATTCGTTATTCGTTTTTTGTTTGTTTGTTTTTTTAATGTCCTGGACATGCAAACAGAATGGAATGCTCCACATAGCAATCAGTTCTTAAAAGATTTGACTATCGTTTAAAGCCTACCATATTCCCCTTGCACCTACAAGAAAATTAGCAATAAGATACCTTCTATAAATTTTTATATCAATTAACATGAAGTAGATGGGGAATAAGAGTTTGTAAAAATAGATTGTACAAGAATAGAGAAGGTCATGTGAGTGTAACACATCAGATTTTTCTAATATAGACATGTAGTTTATTAAACCGTGTTGAATCCAAAGAAAATCTTTTAGCATGTATAGTCCACGCCGAGCTGAAATTGGAGAAATGCTTGGCCGCTTTGAGAGGGTGCGCCAGAATACACTATTGTCTGAATTTCACGAAAGAACGTTTCAGCACTTTCTGCAGCGATGATAGCACAGCAAAGCAGTCATAGTCAAAAAGTTTCTCACAATTACATTTAGACTCATTTCATCGCTTCTCGTCTGGCCGAACATCCGCCTGATTTCCATTTGTATTTTACGTGCTGCTAAGTGGTGTTGTGCATATTGCATATCCCTGAGAATCGGATACGAAAGCATTTGCGCCACGTCTGTAATGATACAATGATATTCAGTCCACAAGTTAGTGTAACACTCAAGCAAATGTTTTTCCTTAGGTTTGTGTTATTTATAATACAAACAAATACCTCTAACTTTACGATATGTTATTAAATTTATTAATTAATTGGCACATAACCATTACTTCATTCCCTCATTTTAAGATACCGAACGACGGGTAGCTGAGATGATTATGGTACGCTCATGAATATCTGATGTTCAAATTCCGCCAGAATCACCCTTCGTGACTCGGGCTTTTTCCTGAAAGCTGTGGAGATTGTTTTTCAAGCTTTCATTTGTAAGACGAATCAGCTGTTAACAATTTCTTACTTTTTAAATGTAAGTTTTTAGAGAAAATTACTTTTTTTCAAAAAGTATACAAGATTAATTAAAAAAACAAGCTGTTTACAATTAAGCAAATCCCATTCATAGTTTCACTTGTTATGGTAATACTAATAAACAGCAAACATTCCAGGCCTGCAGCTTCATTAGTGGTCTAATAATGTGTACCCGAATAGCAGACATTATTGAACTGAAAAAAAACTTCTGATGTGTTTCATTCATATGCTGTATCATTTATAGTGGTATACAAATTATTCTTACGAACGTTTATTTTTCTACCTACTTAATTTTAATCGAGATAAACCTTTCGGGAAATAGCTGCATTACACATTTCATTTTAGATACAAAGGGGATAGCAATAGTCAAATGTTTTAGAACTGGACACTATATGCTGGTCTTAAAATTTCATGACATCGACAGGACTTTAAAAAAATGGTTAAGTATTGAACAATTCGAACCATTAATAACAGATATCTCGGAAATGGCTCGAGAACTGGAAGCTAGCATGTTAACCCTACACCACGGAGGACGACGTTCCCGAGGTCCCGAGTTCAAATGCGGTGGAGGGCGATGGATTTTTTCGGGCGTAAAAATAGCATGGCTACCTTCGCAAAGGAAGTTAAGCCCGTGGCCCCGTGTCGCAGATTTACGGCACGTAAAATAATCTCAAGTCTGATAAAGAGGCCTGATCACAGCAATTAAAGAGCGTCCATAAATAAAACTTTTTTTTTGTTTGTAATAAGCCGTTATAACAATGTGAATACATATGAATCGAGAGTCATTTGGTGCATAAAGTCGTGCGGTACTCAGTCTAAGGGAAAATACAATTGCTTAGATCAGGGACAGAACCCGAGTTCCCCAAACAGCGGGTAGAAACGGGATAGCATTTCCATCTCCATTACATTGGTAAATATTAGCGCAAAGGGTTTCTCCGATACTTTGGTTGAAACAGAAAAGGCATAGAAAAGAACAATAATTTATCCTTGAATGTTATCCAATGTGATGTATTAAGCATGATGCATTGCTGAGCTTCAGAGGTTTATTTGCGGATGACAAACTGTAGTTATCATCCGTTTAAAGCGGAGAGCCTAATTGGCACCGAAAGTAGAATTTTAGCACTTGCGTTCCGGGCCAAGTTTCAACTATATTTTATGAAGCAACGAGCACAAGAATCTTGAGTGGACGGAAAACGCAGAATTAGCGCTAAATACTTTCTCTCTTGCTGGCCTAAAATAAATACTAAAAATTCGATATCCAGATTTCACTGGAAATGCACGTTTTGAGGTTTCCTAGTCTTTAAAGTTAATATGGGATTTGGATTTTCATCAATTAAATAAAGAAAACGAAGAGAAGGTAAAGCAATAAAAACTAAAACTGCGGTTGGAAGAACTATTCAAAGAATTTCTAGGTATTGTCCATCTATTACATGTCCTGAATCCAAAACAGGAGCGTTTCTAGAAAAGGTCCCTTGTGTATTTCTGTGAACCACATAACTCAAAAACGAAAAGTTGGAAAAATATCAAACTTGTAATTTTAAGCTCAGCATTTTTCAACGATTAGACATGAACGGTTTCAAGAATATCCCTCCACTCCAAGCTACCCTTTGCATCGAAAAAGGTTTGCTATTTATTATTTTCTCAAAAATGGTTCTAACCAATTTTATTAAAATACAATTTTCTTAGCATACGTGACAAATCAAATGTATATCATGAATTTTCTGCGAATCGCCTATGGAGTCATCTTCATTCTGAATGAATTTTGTATAATTTTCTATAACCTGTAAACCATAAGAGACAGACAAACACTAGTATACAAAAAATGCTGATCTGTTTAAAACGCAAAATTTATTTCGAATAACTTATTGTGGGATCAGCCATTTCTCAGATATTCGTTGATATTGGTTTGAATTTTACAATATTTGGCTGAATTTTATTTTACTACGTATGATACGTACGGGAAATATTGTATTCCACCCAAAAATTCATGTGGATATTTCACCTGAAAATGTGTTTTGAGGCTCCCTGAACCCAATATACATAAAGAGACCCGTGTGTGTCTGAAAGCATAAATCAAAACGAAAAGTCGGATAAATACCAAACTTTTTATTTAAGTTCATTATCTTCCATAGATGCGACACAAAGGTTTTCAAGAACCCCCCCACCTCCAACTACCCTTACATAGAACAGCTTTAAAAAAATCTGATGTGTTACACTCACATGACTTTCTCTATACTCTTGTACAAACTATTTTTACAAACGCTTATTCTCCATATGCTTCATGTTAATGGAGTTATCGAGATGTCAATCTTATTGATAATTTTCTTGTAGATGCAAGGGGAATATGGTAGGTTTTAAGCGATAGTCAAATATTTTAACGCTGGTTGCTATGTGGCGCATTCCTATCTCTTTGCATGTCCAGGACATAAAAAAAATGAAAAATCTGATGTGTTACACTCACATGACTTTCTCTACTCTTGTACAAACTATTTTTACAAACGCTTATTCTCCATATGCTTCATGTTAATGGAGATATCGAGATGTCAATCTTATTGATAATTTTCTTGTAGATGCAAGGGGAATATGGTAGGTTTTAAGCGATAGTCAAATATTTTAACGCTGGTTGCTATGTGGCGCATTCCATTCTCTTTGCATGTCCAGGACATAAAAAAAATGAATAACGAATTTGAGAAAAAGTATAAGTATTGGAAAATTTAAGGGAATAACAAGCAATATCTCGCAAACGGTTCACTCAACAAAAGAAATGTATTTGACATAAATTGTGTATTTTAACGCGATCTACATTTTTCGTGTAGTAAAATTTTGTCTATCTCTTATGGTTTACCAGTTATGAAAAAGTCGTTCATAATGAAGAATACTTTTGGAGACATTCCCAGAAAATTCGAGATATACATTTTATTTGTCATGACAATATCTTAAACATATGATATTTTAATCAAAATCGTTAGAGCCGTTTTTGAGAAAATTAAAATTTTCGAAAAATGTTCCATGTAAAGGGTAGTCTGGGGTGGGGGGATTTTCTTGAAAACCTTCGTGTCGCATCTCTGAAAGATACTGAACCTAAATACCAAGTTTGGTGTTTATCCGACTGTTCGTTTTTGAGTTATGCTGTTCACAGACACACAGACAGACACACGGACATGTTTCCAAAAATGTTTTTTTTTGGATTCAGTGAGTCTCAAAACATGTATTTCCGGTGAAATCTCGGTATCGAAATTTTGGGTGGAATACAATACTTCCCCTACTTACTATACGTAGTAGAGAAAGTAAAAATTATTTTCTAAAACATGGCTGTAACGATTTTGATTAAAATTCCATATATTACAAATATTTACATGACAAATAAAACGTATTTCTTGAATCTTCTGGGAATAGCCTGTGAAGTCCTCTTTATTAGGAAGGAATTTTGTATGATCTTGTATAACTGGTAAGCGCTTAGCGATAGATGAAAACGTACTACACAAATACTGCAAATCTCTTTAAAACACACAATTTATTTCAAATATGAGTTATTAATGGTTCGAATTGTTCAATACTTGTTATTCCTTTCAAGTCCCTTCGATTTTCAGCTATTGCATGTAAAGAATATGGTATTTTAAAGCCAGCGTATAGCGTCTAGTTCTAAAACATTTGACTATCGCTATATCCTTTGTATATAGGGTGGACCATTTATGTTAAGTCTGTACAATATCTCCAAAACTAATCGTTGTAGAAAGAAATGCCTTGAATAGAAGTTGCTTGATATTATGGGGGAAATTAAATGTCGTTAGTCGTGTTTTATTTGGAGTACGTTGTGATGGTCATTTTTTCCTTTTAAAAAAATTAAATCGACTCTAAAATGACTAGCATAATGTCCTCCAAATAAAACACGGCGTTTACTTTCCCACATAATATCAAGCAACTTTTATTCAAGACACTTCTTTCTACAACGCTTAGTTTTGGAAATATTGTACAGTCACAAGTGGTCTAGCCTGTGTAAAGGCCTCTTATATCGTCTGTTTAAGTAACTTAACAAGCGTTTATCGTTGCGTAATACTCTGCCTGCTTCATCTATTTTATTTCTATTTCTTTGATCAGTGAGGGTGGTGTTTCTCTTGCAATTGAAGCTTTTGAACCCGAAACCCCAGTGATCTTGGCGTAACAAATACTCGGATAAAAATTGTATTGGTGTTTTCCCTCAAGTTCATTGAGTTACTTTCCAACGAAGACGTTTGAACCCTGGATGCTGTTTAATTTTCGAATAGTCCCATATGACTGCCGATATTAATCATGTATAGAGTTCACGAAAATGCCAAAATTCTACCTAATCATTGGTGGCTCGAATCCTCAGCTATATATTTTATTTTCTTTCCTCTTTGGCGAAAAAGTTAGGACAGTTGATGCTTATACAAGGCGCCGTAGAACAAGTGGTGTTTGGCGGGTAGCCGCAAGACCGCAATTCTGGGGAAGAGGGGTGAAGAGAGAAAAGACCGTCTGGCCTGAAGGGATGCTGCAAGAGGCGCCTCGGCGTCGGGCGCCGCCTTGCCAATAAACTCTGATGCCGGGGTTACAAAATCCTAGCTTTTGCTGCAACTTTTATTACAAAGAACACAACAAGAGATATGCGACGAGGGTCAGAACTGTTTAGTGCCGCACCGCATGGCAGTCATTAATGCTAGTTCCAACACTTTCCTACTGCGGCCTCAAGGACGAGTGTAACACAGCTGTTTGCAGTGTAATGCGGTAGCGCTCTACGCTGCTCCAAAACATAGTCGCAACTCATTGTTGATGTTATGGGTGGGAAAATGTCCACTGACATCGTCACATGATGGTGTTAATGTCCTTTGAACATTTTATGTAAAAGTGCATTTCGAGCTTTTGTAATTATTTCTCTAGATTGCTTCTACTCGAATATCTTCGATAGATGTATGGTGACTTTGGCACAGGTTATAGTTCTGATACTGGTTTGTCTTAAAATAATGTACACATGACTTCCCCCCCCCCAAAAAGGGGAAAACAATTAAAAATCTGATGTGATAAATTTACATAACTTTTCTACCCTCTATCTTTATTAGTGGGTATACAAACTCTTCTTATTAAAGCTTATTTTTCTATCTACTACATTTTAATCCAAATAAACTTTTGCAAAAAAATAGCTACATTACACATTTCGTTATAGATACAAAGTGAACAGCGATAGTCAAATGTTTAAGAACTGGACGCAATATGCTGGCCTTAAATTCCATACTGTTTCCATGCAATCGCGAGAAACAACTGAAAATTTATTACACTTTAAAGAATAAGTGTTGAGCAATTCGAACTTTTAATAACGGATACTTCAGAAACAGCTTATGCCACAGAAAAACTTATGTTAGGTAATTTATGTGTTTTAAAGAGATCTACATTTGTTGTATGGTACGTTTTGGTCTATCGCTTGATGTTTGGCAGTTATACAAGATCATACAAAATTCCTTGCAAATGAAGAGACTTCCCAGGCTATTCCCAGAGAATTCAGTATATAGATTTAATTTGTGATGTAAATATCTGTAGTATGTGATATTTTAATAAAAATCGTTACAGCCATTTTTTAAAAAATCAAAATTTTCGGTTCCATGTAAAGGGTTGTTGGCGTGGGGAGATTTTAATGAAAATCTTGTGTTGCATTTTTAGAAGATACTGAATCTAAATAGCAAGTGTGGGATTTATCCGACCTTTTGTTTTTGAGTTATGCTGTTCAGAGACGCACACACGGACCTATTTATAATTTTTTTTGGATTCAGAGGACCTCAAAACATGTATTTCTGGTGAAATTTGGTATAGAATTTTTGGGTGGAATGCAATACCTTCTCTATCTACTATGTACATGGTAGAGAAAGTAAAAATCGGAACTTTGTTTTTATTCAGCAATTTAAATCCACTATAGGTTACTGGTTATACAACGGAGAGGGACACCTTGCGCACCGAGACCTACAAAGCCAGGAGGAAGGGATGAAGTGAAGGAACCACAGGAGCTACAGGCAGCAGACAGACAGGTCACAGAAACGCCCCGAAGTCCCTAACAGTTCCAGGCTTAAAGACCCGTCCCACTGCTGGAGCTGCCTAATGAGGCGATGAACGACTCGTCGAGGAAGCAGCCCTCTAATGTCCTTTGAGCAAAACTCCGCGCTAACTGTCGGGTACCCCACACATCACGAAACCTAGAAGCACACCTGAAGGACGAGAAAGGAAATGAGGAAAGGAAATCGTGTTAGACGAGAAACCACACCAGCATTCGTCTGCCAACCAGGGAAAATCACGAAACACCCAAGGTCAGAATGGGTTCTCGACGGGAATCGAACCCGGGAACTTCCGAATACGAGCTTCACACGTTACCGTGGAGCCATTTCGCTTGCTTAAATCCTCCCAAATGTCATTGAAAGCCCTTTTACGAGGTGGTCAGGTCAATCAGTATGGGAATTTGGCAATTTTTACGTTCAGTAATGAGTGTCTTGTATAGTGCAATTTAGGATGTGTTCAAAAGAAACGTTAATTTCTTAGAAAATCTCGAAGAGGACGCTTTTGTTGATAGGTACAAAAAGCTTCCTTTACACGATTTGTTGTCCAGTTGTAATAAATTGTACAGGAAATGCCTTCACACACACACACACACACACACACACACACACACACACACACAGGGTGGACCATTTAAATTGAGACTGTACAATATCTCCAAAACTAAGCGTATGGAAAGAAAGGTCTTGAACAAAAGTTGCTTGATATTATGAGGGGAAAGTAAATGCAATTAGTCGTGTTTTATTTGAGGACATTGTGATGGTCATTTTAGGGCCAGTTTAAATTGACCCTAATTGTAGTTCCCATTCAAAAATATAATATAAATTGTAATATTTGTACTTCACAAATTAGAGGAAATTTAGAGCAAAAACTAAAACAAAGAAAAATCTGTTTGTCCTGTCTAAATGTAATTAACATTTCCGCAATTAAATTAGAGGCACACTCTAATTAGAATTTTACTGTTAAAAACTGATAAATCTGCTTTGATCATTCTGAAAATCCCATTTGTATATTACATTAAATAATTATTTTATTGAAAACTAATAATTGTATAAGCTTGAAATTTTGTATTTAAGCAATGTATGGCTTATGCTTGTATCAGAACAACTGAACAAAAATTGCAGAATATAGAAATTTCACCTCCGATTTGCCTTAATACGTAAATTATCTCTAATTACCAAATTAATTTATTTGCTGCGTTTCATTAGGATAAGGATAAAAATAGAGAAGGACCAATTATTTTACGCAAATTTTATTTGTTTATTTCCAGATATATTTGATTATACATTTTAATATAACGAGGTAACATCAAATCTTGAAATTTGCCAAGAATATAGATAGATTATAGTCTGCCAGGGAACAATAACGACGCCATGGAGTATGACTATCATTGTCGTTGCTTAAAATTACTTTCTTGTGGTCACTGGCACATTTGGAGACATACGTACATACGTATCGTGGATACGGTACGACTCGAGTGATATAGTATTACATGTGACTCCAAACCTACGTCGGAGATCGAGGATTGTTTTGTTTTGTTTTGTCTCGTACACGTTGTTCCTCAGGTAAACCCATAGAAACAATTTCACTTTCGTCAAATTAGTGGGACATACACTATTTCTCGATGGTGTCGATAGTGATTTCTGAGCACCGATAATCGATACTTCCATTTTGTACTGTACGCTAATTCCAGAATTGTTCCTATTTGACATTCTCCAATTAGCAACATTTTTACTTTCTCTACTACGTATAGTAAGTAGGGGAAGTATTGTATTCCACCCAAAAATTCGATACCGAGATTTCACCGGAAATACATGTTTTGAGACTCACTGAATCCAAAAAAATCATTTTTGGAAACATGTCCGTGTGTGTGTCTGTCTGTGTGTCCGTGTGTCTGTGTGTCTGTGAACAGCATAACTCAGAAACGAACGGTCGTATAAACACCAAACTTGGTATTTAGGTTCAGTATCTTCCAGAGATGCAACACGAAGGTTTTCAAGAAAATCCCCCCACCCTAGACTACCCTTTACATGGAACATTTTTCGAAAATTTTAATTTTCTCAAAAATGGCTCTAACGATTTTGATTAAAATATCATATGTTTAAGATATTGTCATGAGAAATGAAATGTATATCTCGAATTTTCTGGGAATGTCTCCAAAAGTATTCTTCATTGTGAACGACTTTTGCATAACTGGTAAACCATAAAAGATAGACAAAATTTTACTACACAAAAAATGTAGATCGCGTTAAAATACACAATTTATGTCATACACATTTTTTTTTGTTGAGTGAACCGTTTTCGAGATATTGCTTGTTATTCCCTTAAATTTTCCAATACTTATACTTTTTCTCAAATTCGTTATTCGTTTTTTTTTTTTTTTTTTTTTTTTTTTTTACGTCCTGGACATGCAAAGAGAATGGAATGCGCCACATAGCAACCAGCGTTAAAATATTTGACTATCGCTTTAAACCTAGCATATTCCCCTTGCATCTACATGAAAATTACCAACAAGATTGACATCTCGATTAACATGAAGCATATGGAGAATAAGCGTTTGTAAAAATAGTTTGTACAAGAGTAGAGAAAGTCATGTGAGTGTAACACATCAGATTTTTTTATCTTGAAAATGCCCATATTGTTAGTCAATGATAATAATAATAATAATTGCTTCCCTTTTTATGTGACCATGTTTTTTAAAGATTTTTTATCCATAGAAAAATAAATAATAGTAATTCTTCCTTATTCTGCAACCTTGAAAATATAAACGAATATATATTATACATGAGTCTCAACTAAAATACATTTTATATGAAACTCAACTAAAAATAACAAACATTTCCATGCGCTCTACTATCGCACGTCTCAAGTTCTGATTTGTTTCTGCTGTATTCACAGATTTTGCTCACCGGAGTAGGTAAATATAATGGCTGAGAGTGAGTCGCCAAGTTGCAGAAACGTGATTACGTCAGCGAAATAAGCTTCATTCACAACTCAACTAACGATGCCTATTGCATGAGTACCTCTACTCCTTTCCCCATTGTTTTAATGTTTTCATTTAGACACAAGAGTCTATGGAATGTTACATTTCTTCACCCACAGGAAACGCAGTCAAGGTCTATCAAGAACTATAGTCCAGTAACTCTGGGGACACGTGCGAGGCAATAACACGAAGTCTCAACTCCTTTCATTCTTTATCTCGCTTAAAGTTAAACGCAACAACTTTCAATAATGCAAAATTTAAAAATAGCATCGAAGATTTATCTCAAAATGTTCAACACACTTCGATATCACCGAGTGTCGAGAATATCGAAGGTATCGAGGTCTCATCCTTACATCAAAGCCTGCGATCGAGCAACCACGCATAAGTTCATTAAAACCGATCCATCTCTTCGGATAAGTGTGATCCAGATACTGTATCACTCGTCTGTGGTGGTGAGGGATCCTCCAACTGAAAACAGTGATTTGTCGCCAAAGAGATAGCATATCCTCCATAACAGTTTCCTTCCGGTCAAACGATTTCGGAAGAAGTAGGACCCAACGATGTGATATCCTAGAATTCCACACGACACATTGAGACTACAGTGATATGAACCATGGAGGTCCTTAGAGGGACTATGCTCTCCCTTAATAGTGGAAAGAATATAGCATTGTTATACCTAAGGTTATGGAGTTAGTTTGCTGTAATAAAATCGAAACCAACAGTTCTACATATGCTTTACATTTACTAGTAAATATGAAGAAATAAGCTCTCAGACAGTGAGGAGGAAAACATTTTAAAGGCATGCCTATGTAATAAATATTTTTTGTAAGTTTACTCAAATTGTAAATTAATGGTTGCATCCAAAGAATGATCGGTGGATCACTTATACGATGTTTGGAAAGGTAAAATTCTCTATTATTGACTGCATTTTGCTCATTAGAAACGTATGTTTCAAAATGTATTAGCCCCCCAAAAGAAATCAGGATCCGCCTCTGACATGAATTATATTGGGATCCTCACCAAGAACCCCTAGCATCTCGGTGCAGTAGCAACTTATTTCGAAGTGATCCTCACGAAGATGGCCATCTCACCGCACAGGTGCCATCTGATATGGGTGCTAACGGTTAATCGTCACAGTGTATGCACGACGTCCCTTTGGATATCCAAGCCTACTCTAATGCTCCGTTGTAGATTGTCGCGAAAACAAGGGAATACTTCGTTTTCATTAACATGTGCCACTGGTCTTATCAGCAGACATGATCTTGCACTCACATCTTCAGTCATCTCAAGCCTGAGAGTACATCCCGGAACATTTAGGGACTCGTAAGAAAGGACCCAAAAACCGTTCCCTGTAGTGTCCGCTCCTCTTCCCAAAGGAGACGCCACCTGCGCAGAAAACGACCCTATCTACGATCGTTACTTTATGCAATATCATTCACTTGCAGAGATTCAAACCATGATTGATTAGCTAGACCAGAACTCAAACTTTTATACATTCGCAGTTTGAAGTAGTTTTACGTAACCACAATTTTCTAGATTCTTAATAGTAATCAAAAGATTAAAAAATACGTATGCAGGAACCGGAGATTGAAACAACCAAACGAACCCAAGAAGTGAGCTTGGGCTACCTTGACAGATCCTCGTAATGGATTGGATTGCATTGGATTAATATGAAGACGGAACGGATTAGTTTACCCTAACACCGAAACCATTGGTTTATTTTATTATTTCGAATCTTCATTAGTTCCACCATATAAAAGACCTATTTCATAGCCAGGAGTTTGTAAGTAGTTTCTTTTTAGGAAGTTCTCCCTCTGGGTTCGTGATCCCATAGAGTTTGTACCACCTATCACAAAGCATACGATTCTTGGGTATTATTAGAGGTTGTCTCCTCTTCACCATTACATAGACTGCAGATGGAATTTTTCTTATATGTTTCCAAAGTTTGCAGACGAGACTTTAACGGCTCGTCGAAAGACCAACTACCAGTCTCATTTTTGTGTTCTAAGTACCACAGGATTCTCAATTACTAACAGTGAATGCATATCGCCGTTTACTGTACTTATTCCCTTTCTCTCTGATCCAATACCACTGTGGCTTTGTGCAATCCACTCATTCATGTTTACATTAGAAGTAACTATTGCTGTTTATCATGTTTAAATTTACCAATATTTTATTAAATGAAACGAAAGCTCCCGGGAAAAATATTACAGCGACGAAAAATAATGTGAGACCAACCCGTTCTGGTATATAGACTGCCTAAAATGATTTATGAACAGTTTAAGTCAGATACCCTGTACCTTTACTTGATGTGATATTAATTATGTTTTTGATGATAATCTTGACTCACCTTTTCAGGCAGTTTTATTTTGGGCAGCCATGTCACATGAAATTACACCCGACTCACTCCACAAAGAAGTGATTGAACTTTTATGCAGAGTGAAGAATGTTTCTGAGAAGAAAGGTGTTGTATTTCTGATAATAATGTGATGGGAGCATGTTGGTATCGTGTTACATTTCGTAGCACCTGTATAACTTGACACACTAGAGTACCAGGATTCTTTTTCAGCATCAAATCAAACTGGGTGCGACGGCTTTTCCATGTCTCTTTGGAACCAGCTTTTTTTTTTTTTTTTTTTTTCCTTTTCCCCTCAGGCCTATATATTGAAGTACTGCATGGAGTTCTGCAAAGTTGTCTTGATTCAGTACCTGAAAAGCCCGGTACATTGTTATTGAAGATATTAATAGAAAAAGAAAAAACTCACGCAAATATTAAAATAAAACCCATTTTAAAAGCAAAAACTGTAAGCGTTATAAAATGCATTATAACATATATACTATATAGGGTGGGCCATTTAAGTTGAGACTGTACAATATCTCCAAAACTAAGCGTTGTAGAAAGAAATGTCTTGAATAAAAGTTGCTTGATATTATGGGGGAAAGTAAATGTCATTGGTCGTGTTTTGTTTGGAGGACGTTATGATAGTCATTTTAGGGTCAATTTAATATTTTTAAATTAGAATCTACAATTAGGATTAATTTAAATTGACTCTAAACGGTGAATGCTCGGTGAACGTCATCTGCCAGCGTGTTTAGTGCCAACAATGAAATTCGGAGGTGGTGGTGTTATGGTGTGGTTGTGTTTTTCCTGGAGGGGGCTTGCTCCCCTGGTTGTTTTGCGTGGCACTGTCACAGCGCAGACCTACATTGATATTTTAAGCACCTTCTTGCTTCCCACTGTTGAAAAGCAATTTCGGGATGGCGATTGCATCTTTCAACACGATAGAGACCTGTTCATACTGCACGGGCTGTGGCGGAGTGGTTACAAGACAATAACATCCCTGTAATGGACGGGCCTGCACAGAGTCCTGACTTGAATCCTATAGAAAACCTTTGGGATGTTTCGGAACACGACTTCGTACCAGGCCTCACCTACCTACATCGATACCTCTCCTCAGTTCCGCATTGAAGAGTGGGCTGCCATTCCCCAAGAAACCTTCCAGCACCTGATTGAAAGTATGCCTGCGAGAGTGAACGCTGTCATCAAGGCTAAGAGTAGGCCAACACCATATTGGCTTCCAGCATTACCGATGGAGGGCGCCACGAACTTGTACGTAATTTTCAGCCAGGTATCCGGATACTTTTGATCACGTAGTGTAGCTATTCTCAGAAAATTCAAATTATACATTTGGTCATATAACTATATTAAAAATATGGTATTTTAATCAAAATCATGTTTGAAAAATAAAAATTTCGAAAATTGCTTATATATTTCTTTAAAATCTTCGTATCGTAACTTTGGAAGGTACTGAACTTAAATACCAAGGCTTGATATTTAATCGACATTCGTTTTTTAATTATGCTGTTCAGAGACACACACCGACTTTTTTCTGATTTTTTTAAAATTCACAGGAGCTTAAAACATGCATTTCCAATGAAATCTCGACATAAACTTCATTTTGTCTAGTATCCGTAGCTGGTGGCACAAAAAATAAAAATCTGATGTGTTACACTCACATGACTTTCTCTCCTCATGTACAAACTATTTTTACAAACTCTTATTCTCCATGTATTTCATATTAATCGAGATAAACATTTGCAGAAACGATCTTTTGACATGCAAAGAGAATTACATTTTACACGTAGCGACCAGTTCTAAAAATATTTGACTATCGCTTAAGGCGTACTATGTTCCCCTTGTTTTGTATTTGCAAGGGCAGTTTAGAGATACAGTAGCCTTTAAGCATAGACATATCTCTTAATAGCTGGTTGCTATGTGCAGCACCATTCTCTTACCCACAGATTAATACTCTTTGCATAACCAAGACAAAAAAATGAATAACGAATTCCCATTTGAGAATATAAGTATTGCAAAATTTAAGGGAATAACAAGCAATATCTCGAAAATGGTTCACTCAACAACAACAACAACAAAAATGTATATGACATAAATTGTGTATTTTAATGCGATCTACATTTCTTGCGTAGTAAAATTTTGTCTATCTCTTATGGTTTACCAGTTATGCAAAAGTCGTTCACAATGAAGAATACTTTGGGAGACATTCCCAGAAAATTCGAGATGTACATTTCATTTGTCATCAAAATATCTTAAACATATGATATTTTAATAAAAATCGTTAGAGCCATTTTTGAGAAAATTAAAATTTTCGAAAAATCTTCCATGTAAAGAGTAATCTGGGGTGGGGGAGATTTTCTTGAAAACCTTCGTGTCGCATCTCTGGAAGATACTGAACCTAAATACCAAGTTTGGTGTTTATCCGACTGTTCGTTTCTGAGTTATGCTGTTCACAGACACACACACACACACAGACACACATGGACATGTTTCCAAAAATGCTTTTTTGGATTCAGGGGTCTCAAAACATATATTTCGGGTGAATTCTCGGTATCGAATTTTTGGGTGGAATACAATACTTCCCTTACTATACTAGTAGAGAAAATAAAAATGATGGCGGGAGTCCACTTTAGAATGGGAGGCGTGTATCTAAATGTAGGATTTTAAGCTATTTCAATAATAATGTTTGCCTTCCGAGAATAAGGAAAGGTGAAAAGGGAGTACGCGCAGGCAGGATACAGGCATTGTCATCCTTCCGGAATACCATGTTGATACACCTGGCCAGGAAGCGTGCGTGCAGCTGAGCAAGTTTAAATAAATGCTGTGCACGTCATTGTTTCCCCGTGCTAATCAATCTAATCCTCATGGAAACAAGCCATAGGAAACCTTGTTTTATTGCTGGGTTCCCTAAGCCAGTCGATTTCTACCATGCTCTCCAGCACTGTACGAGTACACGTGTCTCTTCAATTGCAGCGATTTTACAAACGTCTTACCTAATTGAGTATTATCGGAAGAAAATTGCATTTATTTGAGTGTGTTCCTTATCATATTCTAAAATATGCATTTTTACTTTGTCTGCCACGTACATGTAGGTAGAGAAGGTATTGCATTCCACCCAAGAAATCGATACCGAAATTTCAGTCGAAATACATGTTTTGAGGCCCTTTGAATCCATAAAAAGCATTTGTATAAAAATGCACGTGTGTGTCTGCGAACATTATAACTCAAAAACAAAAAGTCGGACAAATACCAAACTTGACATTTAGATTCAGTGCCTTCCAAAGCTGAGACACGAAGATTTTCACGAAACTCCCCGCACCCCAAACCAGCCTTTACATGTAACATTTTTCGAATGTTTTTTATTTTATAAAATAAAGGCTGTAACGATTCGGTTTAAAATACCATATATTAAAGATATTTACATGGCAAATAAAATGTATATCTTGAATTTCCTGGGAATAACCTGTGAAGTCTTCTTCATTCGGAAGCAATTTTGTACAAACGTTAAGCCATTGACGAAAACGTACTACACAAAAAATGCAGCTCTCTTTAAAACACACAATTTATTTCAAAGAACTTTTTTCGTGACATCAGCCATTTCCGAAATATCGTTATTATAATGGTTGGAATTGTGCAATACTTGGCCATTATGTCGATTTTCAATTCTTTCTCGCGATGTCATGGAAAGAGAGTATGACATTTTAAAATTAGCGTACAGCGTAGATTCTAGAACATCTGACTATCCCTATTGTCTTTGTAGCTATAACGAAATGTATAATCAAGCTATTTCCGGAAAGATTTGTCTTCATTAAAATAGATAGGAAAATAAACTTTCTTAGAATAATTTGTATACCCACTAATAACAGAGAATTGTGTGAATTTTAGTTTAAATTGTTCCTTGCTGTCATAGAAACACGATAGGAACCACTAAAAGCCTTTCTTTCAGTCTAATGCGTATCAAGCAGTCATTTTAATGCAGTATACTCGTATCTTAATAAGTTGGTGCGAAATTTCTATCTCTTTGTCCCGAAATTAGTGGCAAAGTTTCAGCTTCAGCAATAATTAAATTATAGGCATTATTTTTTTGTATGTTCTTTAAACCATGATGGTTATTTTCTTCTAAACACCTAAGTTGAGAAATAGCTTGAAAAAAGTGATTACCAGAAACCCAAAACAGTAATAATTCATTCAAAAATTCAGTTTTTCTATCTTTGAATATTTGAAAACGTAGTACAAATCTTTAGTAAAGAGTAAAGAAAATTTAATAATTTCCTTTAAAATTTTGGAATTATTGGAGTAGGTGAATAAAATACTCATAAAAAGGGCATACTGCTAAATCGTAATGCAGGTATAAAACTGCAATGAGATAACATAACTGAATATAGAATAGGGATACAAAAATATATAATACTGCGGGCTTGAATAGTACAAAAAATTGCATGTTTAAGTGTATCTGCACCTTAAACCTGAAATCTGTCACATAATTGTTAGTAAAATTCCTGCAAATTCTTTTCTACACTGCGAAAATGTTTATTATAAGTCAGACATTGGCGTTTATTTATATTGATAACAAACGTAGGGAAAGCATTATTCACAGTTTGTCCATAATTCAACAATTTTAATTGTGTCTGCACACATTTTATTGTTTTTTTTAATTTTAAAATTTCGTGATGGATTTTCTCGGCATCGAAAAGAGGACATGCAGTAATACATATTTTCAGCTTTTGCATCAAGCTTGTAGACCCTTTTAGATTTGAATGTAGTGAAAATTAAACCTGGAAAATGGATTCAAAGCTTTACATGTTAGTTTAATGTACTTTTACTTTGTAGTGCCTAATATTTTGAATGCAAATGGATGCAGATCTTATAAGAAGTGGTCAAAATTTTACTAATTGCTTCTTTTATTAAATTAATATTTGATTAAACGGTTTTAATTATAAAAAAATTTAAAATGTAAATTAATTAGATATGCGCAACTTTTTTTAAATATGCACTTATAACTGACTTAGGCTTTTTATATTATGTTTGCTCATTTCAGAGGAAAACATATAATAATTGCGTTTCAAGCCTGTTAATTAGTTTACAAGAAGTCTACAAGAACTATACAGTAAAATATATGCCGCTCTTTATTACAAAGTCGTATATCTGTAGTAAATTTCAAGTCAGTCTCTCCACTCTTTCTTTCTTTCTTTCTTTCTTTGTTTGTTTCTTTCTTTCTTCATATCAGGGGCTTTAACCGAAACATTTGATGGTGTTTTTACTCTTTGAATTTTCAGGTTAGGTTACTGTAGGTTTTCGTCGTTTTAACTTATTTTCATCCGCACAGTTATCCTCATATCCAGACTCTATGGCGTTAGGGAATAATCCTAATTAAAGAAAAATTCCCACCCCCTGGCCGGGAATCGAATATAGGACCTCCGAGAGAGCTCGCGTCCACCGAGGCAGCTTTCCACGAGTTTTGTCATTATAGTTTTTCAGTGAATGTCCAAAGTTAAGAGAAAATATCCATTTTTTCCTTCAGTACTTAGGCCTTTAAATGGCCAAGCCAATAGAGTTAAGCAGTTATACATTTAAATATTTTTTTAAAGAAAACCTAAAATTTATTTTAGAACATGAATATAATTATTCTTTTTTACGCATTTACCACTTTTTACTTTCTCTACTACGTACAGTAAGTAGGGGAAGTATTGTATTCCACCCAAAAATTCGATACCGAGATTTCACCGGAAATACATGTTTTGAGACACCCTGAATTCAAAAAAAGATTTTTGGAAACATGTCCGTGTGTGTGTCTGTCTGTGAACAGCATAACTCAGAAACGAAAAGTCGGATAAACACCAAACTTGGTATTTAGGTTCAGTATCTTCCAGAGATGCGACACGAAGGTTTTCAAGAAAATCCCCCAACCCAGATTACCCTTTAGATGGAAGATTTTTCGAAACGTTTAATTTTCTCAAAAATGGCTCTAACAATTTTGATTGAAATATATGTTTAAGATATTTTCATGACAAATAAAATGTATATCTTGAATTTTCTGGGAATGTCCCCAAAAGTATTCTTTATTATAAACGACTTTTGCATAACTGGTAAACCATAAGAGATAGACAAAATTTTACTACACAAAAAATGTAGACCGCGTTAAAATACACAATTTATGTTATATACATTTTTTTGTTGAGTGAACCATTTTCGAGATATTGCTCGTCATTCCCTTAAATTTTTCAATACTTATTTTCTCAAATGGGAGTTCGTTATTCATTTTTTTTGTCTTGGATATGCAAAGAGTATTAATCTGTGGCAAAGGGAATGGTGCTGCACCTAGCAACCAGCTATTAAGAGATATGTATGTGCTTAAAGGCTACTGTATTTGGATACTGCCCTTGTAAATATATATTCCCCTTACATCTACAAGAAAATTAGCAATAAGATGGAGTCTGCAAATGTTTATCTGATTAACATGAAGTAGATGGAGAATAAGCGTTTGTAAAGATAGTTTGTACAAGAGTAGAG
Source organism: Deroplatys truncata (assembly GCA_030765065.1). NCBI lineage: Eukaryota > Metazoa > Arthropoda > Insecta > Mantodea > Mantidae > Deroplatys > Deroplatys truncata. The sequence goes on from CM060986.1 coordinate 140,740,167, forward strand.
AAAGTCATGTGAGTGTAACACATCAGATTTTTTTCACCGCTCCCTCGCCTTTAAAAGGATTTCAACTGTCTCAAAGATTTTAATGTTCGGAGTGATTTTAAATTGTTGTGATCATTGGGACAAACGTTGTTAAAGTCTGTCGTCAAAGAGGGGGCATAAGATCAAACCCACCGTCCAAATATGGATGCCTAGGTTTACTCAAGAGAACACGTGGGCGATCTAGAGATAAGTTAACTCACGAACGCGCCATAGATGGTAGGACTTCCTGAAAGGCCAGACGTGACAGGAGGTTCCTTCTGGTTTTCAATCCCAAGTCAGATCACGTGATATAGTCGCTAGGCAACCGTGCCTGGTTCTTTACAGTTACGGGACTCAAAATTCTTGGCTGGTTTCAGAAATCGGAAAAGGCATTAGGCAGATATTGTGGATTTAAAGGATATGTTTACATATGCGGAAAGTTCAACGAAATCGTTTTGGGATATTTGCCCTTTTCTCTGACTTTATTTCATTGATTTCTGCCGAAAAAAAGTAATATTTTGTTGTTTTTTTCTAACTTTCACTAAAATCTAAGCATAATAACAAATGTTTTAGCTTTAATCTAACTTAAAATGACTGCCCGAATAAGGTCATATACAAAATGGGTTCATCAAGTCAAATATAAATGTTTGTTCTTTTACATATAACTATTAAATTCGAATATGAAACCAATATATCAGAAAAAATATGCTTTGAAGTTCAAGAGGGATTGTAAATATGCCCCGTTTTGCAGATAGGTTGAGGACGGAGTGTAATTTGAGCACTGCAGCCAATATTTAACTTATTGCTCCTATAAGACTTCCAGTAGGAAGGGATGAGGTGGATGATTATAAGGGAAGGCCTGATCTGATGGCAACAGACACGCCGTAGTAGGATGGCTAAGTTTCCAGATAGTGCATCTCGACTGAGTGCCCCTTCAGAGACTGGTTCGCGCAGAAGGTACCAGTGCCACACCGTCCGCCATACGCCGCATACCACATGTCTCCTGAAGAAGAAGGAAATGAAATGAGAGGTAGTGAAGGTTGAGAAAATATGTTATGCGTAAGATCCAGTGCAGCATTCGCCTAGCGGCCAGGAAAAACTGCAGAAAAAATAAAGACAAACACCTTATTTGGGATGGTCGATCACCTCATGAATCTAAGTATTCTAGTATGTATGTATATATCTGCGTGTGTGTGTGTGTGTGTGTGTGTGTGTGTGTGTGTGTGGAGGTGTTGTATTGTATTTCAACTGTTGGGCAGCTGAACTTGAAGTAGTTGCAACCGCAAGTATGGTACAAAGTTCCGGTAGCCTTCGCCCCAAGCTTAAAAATATTAACTTTGTAATTTTACTGTTTCTTTAAATATTATTTATATGTTTGCCTCGGCTGCGTCAGTATTATTGTTAGAGACATGAATTTCTTTGCAGAGAGTGGTGCGGCTAAGAATGTAGACTCACACAGATTATAATTTTTACTTCACTCCTTTTATTAATTCTTGACACGATTTAAATAACACTTCACTGATATAGAGAGCTGTGAGATTATTTATTAATGACTTGCACTTTTTAACACGTAAACTATTTTTGTCTCACACTGAATACATATTAAGCTTCTCGAAGACGCGTCTCGCGTCCGGTTAGCAACACTCTACAAGCAACTGACTTCTGAGTTTGTACAATTTGCCCTATTTCAGTTTCTGATTGGCTAATCTTACTCCAATAGAATACTTTTATTTAACTTAAGCTTTTTTCTGGTTGTTGATTGGCTATTTATAAACTGTCTCAAAAATTACATTATTGCTGCTCCAAGAATTACCAGTAGTACTATTAAGCTTCCTAATTCATTATTGCCTCAAGGTTACCTCATTATTAGCAAGTTGTAACCTATTATTCTCGCAGCTTCTACATTATTAAATTACGTAATACATTCGCATAACATTATTGAACATGTATATAATAATAAACATTAATACAATGACTGTTACATGCATTTTTATATATATATATGTATATTGTTAAATACATATATTGCTTTAAAGCGGGCTGTTATTATATTTTATATTATATAATTAGACTGAAATCATTTAAGTGTTAAAAATACTGCGTCAAATTGCCCCCTTTTAGAAATATTTAAAAATTGTTCTTTTTGTTTTGTTCTTTTAAATTTTTAAATATATTCTGAAAGTTTCCTGAAAGAAAGAAACATAACCTTTTTTTTTTTAGTGAAGTTTGTTCATTCACTAACACAGCCACTATTAAGCATTTTATTTGCTAGAAATTTAATACTTAATTAGGCATATTAACACTTGTTACCCTGTTTTACAACTTATTTCTAAAACATATTTATATTTCTTACAATTTCTAACAATTTCTATTTTATGCAATATAAATGCAGTTGCTATTCAAATTTATTATCTTTTTCTTACTAACAATGGATTTTCTTCTATTACATCTTTTTATCTAAATTTGTTACATTTAGTAAAGAGATTATTATACTTTTTTTAAATTACATTGCTTTCCCCTTTTATGTTCCACATACTTTATTTTCTTTTTCTTCTTATGCCACACTTGCCCTAATCTTATGTTGCACAGTTTTATTCCAAAACTTATTCATAATTAAAGCTCTAAATGTTTCAAAATTCATTTTACTATCTGCTAGCATATGTAACCATTCTAAGGTTTTGTTATCCAAGCATTTTCTAACAAGTATAATTTTTAATGCTTCAGGCACATTCTTCAGTTTAAAATATTCTATTAGATCATGAATAAATTGTACTGGACTTGAGGAAGCATTAAAATAAGGTAATGGTAATTCATTGAGCACATAATGATAGTTTGACATCTGATTTGGTACATGCACATGTGTGCCATCATTATTGTTGTGTGTTTGAGAGGCTGATGCTATGGAAAAAGCATTGTGTTATTAGTTAACAAAGGTGATGCACTTCTTTCTGCACTTGTATTATTGTCGTGCATTTGATTAGCATTTACACAGCTAGTTACATTTGTATTTAAATTTTCAAAACTATTTCTAAGTTTATCTATTTCTTTGTTACTTTCCTGTACTTTATATTTAATTTCATCTATCATTGACTTTACTTGTCCTTGGCCTGTATTTGCTTCTTTAATTACTTCTGCATTTGTTTTAGCCATTTCATGCATTTTATTTATTTCCCCTATTAAATCTGCATTTGTATTTTCTACCATTGTTTTTAATTCTTCACCCAGTTAATCTAATTTGTTACAAATACCCTGTTTAGTATTAGTAAGTTCAACTCCATTTCACTTAAATTGTTATCAATATGATTTGATAATTTCTGTTCTAGCTGCATACAACCTTTATTTACTTTTAAATCTATATCTTTTTGAAGTGCTTTAGAAGACTGTTCTATTCTTATTTCTAACCTCCTACTTTCAGCTTTGCTTTCTTTCATACAATTTTCTATTTGTTTAGCTAGATCATTTTTGATACTAGATAGCTCTGTATTAGTTTCAGTTAACTTATTATTAAATTCTTTACTTAATTCTACTCTCAGCTCTGTACTAGTTTCAGTTAGCTTATTATTTAAATCTTTTTAGCTCTGCATTACTTTCAGTTATTTCTTTTAGAAGGCACATAAATTGTTGTTGTGAGAAGTTTTCTTGCTCTTGTTGGCTAGATGTTTGAGGGATAGTATCTCTTTCTATATCTAACTGTGAATTTACAGATAACTGTTCTTCTACATTTAACCTATTTATTTCATCTTGCTCTGATTGTAAATTTACTTTGTAATCTGCAATGGCTGACCTATCCTCTCCTACTTCCATATTTTAATTGTTTTCTGTTTCCATTTTATTTTGTATGTTTTCTTTTGTTATATTTGGTTTGGAATTGCTGAATTTTAATTTACCGCTTAACAGCAAGAAATTATCTTTATAATAATATATTCGTAACTACTTTGATAATTATATAAATATTTAGTATTGGGATTTTCTGACTATTTCTCTGCCTGTTAGTAAACCTTTGAATTATAATTTTTATTCTGGTGTTCCTTCGTAGATTCTTGTTGAATGTTTAATGCAACTCAATATAAAGAATTGTTGATGTCCTTGGATGATGTAGATGATTTTGAAGTTCTCTGAAGTGAAATGACAGATATTGCTTTTGCTTGTGGGGTAAATATGAACAGAAATATTAAATATGTTTAAAAGTTTGCCTGACAATATTAAGAATCTTGCAATGAATAATATTAAAAGATGTATATGAATGGTTCTATCAGCAAGTCCTCTTCATAATGTGTCGTGGTCTAGGGGTACCATGGTAGCCTCTGGTTCCCAAGATCGCGGGTTCAAACCCGATGGAGGGCGATGGATTTTTTTCGGGCGCAAAAATCCTTAGCATGGCTTCCTTCGCAAGGGAAGTAAAGCCAGTGGTCCCGTGTCGTAGATTTACGGCAGGTAAAAGAACCTCAAGCCTGATAAGAGAGGTCTCTGAGCAAAATGCAGATCTTTCACGCCCAATACAGAATGAAACGCTAAGAACCATAGCAGTTAAAGAGCGTCCATAAATAAAAATAAATGATTTCTTTATAATGCATGCGATTACCTTGACGATTGCTATACATGAAAAATATCTGCAGCAATAAAGATTGTTCATCCACCCATCCACCATATATATTCTTGAAGTGCTAAACCGCCATTCTTTTTTTCTCCGGGTGTTGTGTAAAGAGTATGTAATTTCAAAACCTATATATATCGATCTGCTTTCAAGATTTGTCTCTTCAGGCTCCTGCACCTCGCAACTTAAACGAATTGTATAAAGGAGCTATTTCTGTAAGTGTTTATCTGTATTAACATAAAACAGAAAGGAAAATAAGTTTTTGTAAGAATAATTTGTAAAAGAGGGATCAAAATAAACGATAGTGGATAGAGAGAACCAATACGCAGGTGCACGAATGTTTAGTAAGATGCACGAAGTTGAAAATCATGGCTTCGCTAATCATGCCATCAATACATCAGTTTTTATTATTACTATCATTATTATTATTATTATTATTATTATTATTATTATTATTACAAATAAAGGTAAATAAGCAACGCATTTGTAACCAAAAATTTTCAGTAACTAACAAAGAATGTAGGAAACTTATTTTTACAAAGTTATGAAGTAAACCCATGTAATTAATAATGAATAGACAGCAGCTTGTACGTGAGGGTTGCATCATTATTGATGGTAAAGAACACGAGAGATGAGTTTGAACGTGAGAGCATAATCATTGCATCAGACTAGATTTCTCAGGTCTCCTCACATGGTGTGGGTGCATAATTTCTCGACCCACAAAATTGTGTCTACAGAGAAATAGCATAGACCATTATCTGAAAACATCAAGGAAAAACTCTTATATAGGGTTATTCAAAAAGAAGGAACAGACTTTAAATATTTATTTCTAATGAACGACAATAGATGGCAACACATGCGATACATCACTGAACAGAGAAAGGTTCCAAATTTTATTTTATGTGTTCAAAATGAGTACCATTTGTTATGTGAGGACGACCAGTGCTTTTCCATTGGCATACGCAACCAACTTCTGCAATTTATTGTATTAACTGTAAATGTTTTATGACGAGGAGACGGCTCGTTGTTGAACTTACAACGAAACGCATGCTGCAATGAAACGATGGATTCACTCGTTGCATAATGTAGCACACAAAACGACTTTTCCTGTGGTGTCGCCATTTTCTCGTAAACAAACACAGCGCCTCTGTAGGCACTGAATGGAACTAATAGATGGGACTTAAAACCTTGAAGTTTCCTCTATTCAATGATGTGTCGCTATCTATTGTTCATTAGAAATAAATATTTAAAGTCTATTCCTTCTTTTTGAATATCCCTGCATATACAACGCGTTCGTTTTATGATGAGCCCCGGTCGCGCGTAATGCTAGCTCCGCACACTGTCTATTATACTGGTGGTTTCTCGTCCCGTAACTCCGGCGTTACTTACTCGCGAGTGTAGTAGCATACAATATGAGCACTAGTAGCACGCACTTTTTGCGTAATGCTCATAATTTCTGTTTTTACATTATTCTTAAGTTCGTCTATGGTATTACAAATGTAGTGAGTCTTTACATATTAATTTCCATCACATCTGCGCTTGTTATCATCTAAGTAGTAGCGCTTTCGGCAGACTGTTTTTCACATCTTCATCTCAAGTCGACTGGCTTCTCATTTACTCCCCTGACCTCCAAGAAATAATTCAGTAGATGATTTTTCTGTCCTCTGTTGGGAAAAGTTGTAATCTAATTGTCTTGAAGTTACTGCCATCTGTAGTGAAGACTGGGAACTCATCTGTCTTCTTTCTTCTCTCTTGCAATTTGATTGGATAAGCTGCATCAAGTAGTCTGTAGGCGGTATTTCAAAACTCTAAATATTCTTGATGTTGAAATGAATGAAAATCTTTTCCCAAATTTCCTGTTGTGAAGAAATCTGTATAGGTATTAATAATTTTATCTCTCGTCCTATTTCATGGTTACAACTCCGAAAATGGTTGACCACTGCTGATTTATCTACTTGTAATTTTATATCTCGCTGATGTTCACTTAAACGTATTTTTAAAGATTGCCAAGGTTCATATATTGGTAGAACAAAAAGAAATTTGGAGGTCAGGGGAATGAATGAGAAGCTAGTCGACTTGAGCTGAAGATGAGAGAAACACGGCTCCCGAAAGCGCTACTTAGATAGAATTGAATTGAGTTTTATTTATGGACGCTCTTTAACTACTATGGTCCTTAGCGTCCCATTCTATATTGGGCGTGAAAGACCGATAATTTTACTTAGAGGCCTCTTTATCAGGCTTGAGGTTCTTTTAGGTGCCGTAAATCTACGACACGGGGCCACCGGCTTCTTCCCTTCCGAAGGAAACCATGCTAAGGATTTTTACGCCCGAAAAAAATCCATCGCCCTCTGGGTTTGAACCCAGGACCTTGGGAACTAGAGGCTAGCACGGTACCACTAGTCCACGGAAGACGACACGCTACTTGGATAACACCAATCGCAGATGTGATGGAAATTAGTATGTAACGACTGACTACAATCATAATAAGATAACATCACAACAATACTTCTGTTAATTACAACCTTCGTCTATGGTGTGTGGATTGCTCCTATAAACTTTATTTTTTTAGGATTCCCCACAAATAGATGCACCAATTTCGTCAATTGTTTTCTTCGTTAGAAGAACTCGTTTTCGCTTCTTAGGTTAACTGTTTAGCGATTCCGTTGCCTAAACTCGTTAACCACACGTCTAACAGTTTCATAACCGGTAAACGTTAAGCGATAGACGAAAACGTACTACACAAAAAATGTAGAGCTCTTTAAAACACACAATTTATTTCAAATAAGTTTTTTTGTGGCATAAGCCATTTCTGAGATATCCATTATTAAAGGTTCGAAATGTTCATTTCCAGTCCTGTCAACATTTAGTTGTTCCTCGCGTATGAAATTTTAAGGCCAGTGTATAGCGTCCAATTCTTAAACATTTGACTATCGCTGTTCCCTTTGTATCTATAACGAAATGTGTAATGTAGCTATTTCTGCAAATGTTTACTTGGATTAAAACGTAGTAGATAGAAAATCAGCTCATAGGTGTGTACTGTTTTCCTTCGCCAGAGGCTGGTTGGTATTTGATCTTTGCTTCTCAATCCAGAAACGAATAGAAATCTCTGCGCTTCATGAAGGGAACCACCCTCAGTTACGATGGTGTAATAATGTTCATTCTGCCGAATCCTTTCCACTCTTCCGAACTAAAGAGGAGTGCGCGATAATGAGGCTGAAAGTACACCAGATAAACCGCACAGAAACTGCTGAAGGACACTCTTTTGCTTGTAGTTACAAGTTGCCAGGCATAATTCGAGGTTTTTCTACAGTACCACCGTGAACGATGTATTTACAGACAATTGGAAAAACGGCATATAACGTTACTCTACCATATTAGCAATTCAGGGGTAAACGGATCATATTGCTACATTAAGATTCAAATATTCACAATTACCACGCCTAAAAGGATGAGTCAGATGAAGATGTAATTACATGGTGGAAGGTGCGGCAGGTTGGACAGATGTGGAGAATTCGCGTCATCCCAAATAAGACATTACACACTAATTGATGTCTGTATTTTCGTACCACATACTACATAGCATTTCCGCTTCAGTGATAGAAAACGCCCAATCGCTGCTTGTTATATTTCACACACACACACACACACACACACACACACACTTTAGTTCGTTTTAGTTACAACATATTAGGAATATCTGCAGCACATACAATGTTTTAAATGGAACAATGCCTAGTTACATCAACAGAATAAAGGTAGGGTAAATTAGAATGTTAGTGGCGTTTGTTGCAAGATTCTAGTGAAAATGGTTTACGAGAAATCTTATTTTGAAACTTTTACGCACCGATACTTCTACAACCTGTGGTAACGCAAACTAAAGAAAAACAAAAGGGAATTAACAATGCTTCTGTGGATTCTTAAAAGTAAAGAGAACATAGCCTTTCAAAGGTTGTGTTCAAAATGACCACCGGCAGCTTCAATATACGCTTCTAGTCTGCTATGGAAAGACTACTGCACACGTTCTAACATTTCAGCGGAAATTTCAGAGCAGGTAGCAGTAATACGTCGTTTCATATTGTCTGGTGTAGTTGGTACATCCTTGTAGAGAGTGTCTTTCAGCCTTTCCTACAGAAAATAAGTCTAAAGGTGTCAGATCCGGTGAACGGCCGGCCAAAATACAGGTCCTCTTCGTCCAATCCAACGATTTCGAAATAATCCGTTAAGACAAGCTGTAGTACTTCGTGCACTGTGGGCTGGACAGCCATCATGTTGGTACCACAGGTTCCTCCTAGTCTGCAAAGGAACGTCTTCTAGCATCTGTGGCAGATGGTCTGTCAGGAGGCTACGATACTTGTGCGAGTTCATTGTTCCTTCTATGAACAAAGAGCCTATGAGCTGATGGTTCACTATCCCAAAGCACACGTTTAAACTTCATGTACGCTGACGTTCCACCTGACGAAGCCAACGGGGATTGTCAACAGACCAATAATCATGTTTCTGCGGTTTACCTGGCCATGATTAGTAAATGTTGTCTCATCACTAAGCAAGATTCATGATGAATCTGGAGTATCATGTCTTAATGCCCATGTACAAAAGATAACACGATTCTCAAAATCGTTTCCATGCAGCTCATGATGGAGAGAGACGTGATAGGGATGGAACCTGATTTCAATTTTTTCAATTATTTTATATAACTTCATAGGACTATTCCCTATGTCAATGGAGAATGCGGAGTACACTTGTCTGACTTATGCCACTTCCACGTGCGATTGTGCGGGAACTAATTTGCGGATCTACTGCAATTGTAGCCAAAACATTAATTTCTGCCTCTTCTTCAGTCACTTGTTTGTTTCTATTAGTTTTCTAGATGTTACAGTACCACTTTCACGTAATTGGTTGAGGAGGTTGATAAATAATTGCCGAGATGGTTGACGTCTATTGGGATACGTTTCCGCATACACCGTACAGGATTGAACTGCATTCTTCCTACACTCTCCATACACCATGAGCATGTCGGCTTTTTCTGCGTTAGTAAACCCCATCTTCCACTCACGACTTACTGCTTGAACTGTCACAAACTAACTGACCAGAAAGTCGCAATGCAATCAATGAACAGAAATACAGTGCAAACAAACATAACAACATCGTACCTAGCAACTAAGCAGGTTGAATGGGACAAACAACTGTCGGGGTGGTAACTTTTCAAAATACAATTTCTCGTAAACCACTTGCACTAGAATCCTGCAACAAAGACCATTGGCATTCTAATTTACCCTACCTTTATTCTGTTGATGTAACTAGGCATTGTTCCATTTAAAATTGTATGTTTGCTCAAAAAATACACTTTCCCAGTATTATTAAAATCTGTTTATCGGCTAAATGTACGACCCCCTGACTACCAATCAATTCTGTGAAAACTGCACATTAATAGCACTTTCCATTTCCGAAATATTTGCGGTCCAAGTTTTAGGTGATTCATCCTGTATATGCAAGATAGAATACGACAATAACTGATGCATTTAAGGCTATGTAGCGTTTCCTACGTGGTAGGCCCCTACTAAGCTGATGATGATGGACCGTAGAGAGATGATGGATGCTGTATTACTTACCTGTAGGTCATCTTGATGCCCATACTCTTGTGATGTATCACGACGTTCTCGAAGACTGGAATCTGATGATCGTATATCTGTATTCTTGTACGTGTGTGCGTGTGTGTGTGTGTGTGTATGTAGTAGTAGTATGTTGTAATTATTATTTTATATTTGTGCTACAGCTGCTGTATTTTTGTGTCGGAGAACAATTGTGTCTTGTCAGGGTTAGATCTGGAGAATGTTAAAATATTTTGCATACACGTATTCTGTTAATTATTTCACTTTTATTTTAGAAAAACCACATGTAGATATTCACAAATCACTATTACCTTTGTCATGTTAAAATATGTATAATGGTAGACTTTAAATATGTAGTTTTAGTGTCTATTTAGAGACGAGCTTATACGCTACCTTCCTGCTCGAGTCTGACAAGCTTCTGTTAGCGTTCTCTTCAACCGTTTTGTTAGCGTACGTATTTGAATTATAGTTATGTGTCAATGTATTTGATTGGTGCTACTATCTAATAACATCCAATAACAGTTTATGTTACATATACATATATATACATATATATGATATAATGTTTACAGACTTCTATTGTCTTAATTATGAATCCAAAGCTCGTTACATGCTTACTTAGATACTACTGCATTTCTCGTAATTTTATATTATTGGTTATATAGCTAACAATGGCCTTTCCCTCTTATATTATATTCTATATGTTATAACGTTATATACTTGTTCTCTACAATGTGTACATTATCATCCTCTTAATTATTATGCGTACAATATTAGCAAAAAAAATATGTAACACGTAAAACTTAGAACAAAATATTAAAGAAAGAAATTATTAATGTGTTGATGCTGAGAAGCTGTGAATTAGATATCTTAATACATTAATGAGTTATCGTAATAGTTTGTCCGTGGCTAGTACTGTATGTTGATTCAGCTTTCTTATGCTCAAAGGGACGGAATAATTGTTACTTTCTCTATCACGTATACTGACGAGCATAAAATGTGGCTCATTGATGAAACGCAACTGTTTATGACAAACCTAGCCCCACCCTCTGCCTACGTGACTTAGGGGAGTAGGTGGTGGTATAAAACGGGGTTATAAAATGAAACAACATGATTTCTATCAAGTATCTGCTGCCATCTTGCGGAAACTATTCTAATTTCTATTCTGAGTTTCCCTTACAGAGAAAATACACTATTGCTATCAAGGAGAATGGGACACTTTGGCAGAGTAGGTATTGTAGGTCTCACAAAAATTTGATATCAAAATTTCACCTAAAAACATATTTTGAGGCCTTCAGAATTTAAAAAAAATAGCATTTTAGAAAAAAAAAGTGTGTGCGCGAACAACGAAACTCAAAAATGAAAACTTGTTATGTAAGTTTATATCTTACAAAGTTGCGACACCGAGATTTTCAAGAAAATCCTCCACCCCCATACCAAACTTCCGTTTACAAGGAACTTTTTTCGATATTTTTTTTCTCAAGAATGGCTCTAACGATTATTATTAAAATACATATATTTAAGATACATGACAAATAAAACATTTATCTTGAGTGGGAATAGCTTGTGAAGTTCTCTTCATTCGGAAGGAATTTTATATAATTTTGCAACTAGTAAACGTTAAGACCTAGACAGAAACTTATTACACAAAAAAGTACATCCCTTTAAAAAAAATTCCAAGTTCCATCTTAAGTCTAAAATAACAGTAAATGAAAAATAAGTGGTAATAGCGAATGCTATGCCATCTATCTATAGACAATCTAAGCAGCTAGACTGGACGGCACCCAAACGCCATCTGCACGGCACGAAACAGAAGATCCGGCTGCCATGCGCTGGGGGTCTCTGTGGGCACGTGACGACGCAATTTGGCATTTCCAGGGATGAGACAGAACAGCCTTCTAGGTCTCATCCCTGCAACCACCCGCTTCGTCGTGTCCACAGATAGCCTAGCGCATAGCAACCGGATCTTCTGCTTCGTGCCGTGCAAATGGCATTGTGGTCGAGTCTAACTGCCGCCTTCATACAGAAAGGCGGACAGTTAACCTTTAGGTCTCATCACTGTGGCCATGCCACCTTGCTTCTTCACGTGTCCACAGAGAACCTAGCACATAGCAGCCGGATCTTCTGCTTCGTGCCGTGCAGGCTTTAGGGTGCCGTCCAGTCTACCTGGCTTCATTGTCTGTGGATAGAAAGCATAGCATTGAGTATTACCACATATTTTTCATTGTTACTATTGTTTTGGACTTAAGGTGGAACTTTGGGTCGTGTATTAAATATCTAATCCGGTATTTACCTTGGGATTGAGGGAAACCACGAAAACACATCAGTTAGATTGGTTGGCCCATGGGATTTGAACCGGGAACCTCCCGAATGCGGACCTTTTGTTTGGCAAACCATATGATTAAGATGTCTATGTGGCTAATCAAATGCTATTCTTGAATTTTCAATCTATGAAGTCATCTTTATTTTAGTGAATTTTGTATAATTTTTATAACTGAAACATTCTTCTTGTACACTCCAAGGCATAGTAGGCATAGACTGTGTGTTCCTTCCTCAAGGTCTTCTAATCATCTCCTCCGATGTGAAACCTTAGAAGATAAATAAAAGCTTACTGGAGGAAGAATTAGAGCTCATCAAAATACATAATCTATGTCAATTTTTTCGTAATCTTTCCCATGCGTCATCTAACGGATATGCTGAAAAGTTTGCGGTTCATGTTTTACCTCCATTTTGTTTCCATCGCAAGAGATTGTTAACACGAATTAAAATTTTAATGGAGCTTGCGCATGTTGTAACTGCTGTAACATTTAAGTTTGTAACTAAGCATATCTGCTTTATTTCAAATCATTCCTAGGTAAAAAATATAAGGTAAGTAACGTGGATAGAAGACTCACTTTTATATTAGTGTACAATATAACACCACGTATATTGTATTATATTATATGATATAAATTTGTCATTGGTAGTGAAAGTCATGGGAATATAACACATATTTTTTTACTTACTAGCAACTCAGCACTCGTAATTTCTTTAAACGTGAACATTCTCTGTTTCTTTTCCCCTTTCTATTTATTTCTCTCCTGCCCTCTCACTCCATCTGTCTTTATTTCCCTCTGCTTCTCTTTCCTCTTCATACCTCCCTCTGTTTCCCACCTCCTCCCTCAACCATCCGTCGCCCTCCATCCTGCCTCGCCCTCTCACCGGGTAAGTTACATGTAATGTGATGCTTTTTTTCTTTTCCTTTTATTCGTCTGTATAGCCCCTAATGGTCATACGTAGCTTTGACTAGAGAAACAATGATTGTGTTAGCACTCGCTGAACTGTAGGTTTCCTTACGTTAATTTTATTAATTTTTATTATTATTAAGCACACTCACATTTACTACCATATTCTTACTTCCAGACTCTGCGGAGGATAGAGAATGGTTCTGGTTTAGGAAACATTCCTCGCCCCAGTCCAGGAATCGAACACGGCAACTCCGGGTTGGAAAGCCAGAATGCTGACCCTCGACCACAGAGGCAGCCAGTGATGTTTTGAAAACCGATAATGAACCTGCTTTTCTTCTGCGATGCTAATGAAAATTAAAACATAAGCAAAAGGCATAACACTACACAAACCTCTATGCCTCTTTCTAGTCTTGCAATTGGATTGCAACTATGTACACGAACAGCAGTAAAATATACTCGCCTCATCAACATTTTTGTAATAGCATAACTTATCAGAAATTTTATTTATATATAGCGGGTGAGTCTTCTCAGCCTGCCGATTGAGAAGTTATGCAGTCCCGATGTTGTACAGGCTATGCCGTAAACACTGTCCACTGCATCGCGTCTATCAATTTCGGCAGAAATGACTGCTTTGCACCGCTGTTCGTTCAGTGACTTGCACTCGTAGCACAACGGTGTGCGTTGGCCTTCAATGGTGAAGGTCCGAGTTCAAATACTGCCACTTGAAGGTACTTTCAATGCTTAGTAAATTTAACGAAAACTGATAGTTTGGCATGGAAGTGTCATTTTAGTTAGTTTCATTAAAACACATATTACTTGTCAGAATATGTTTAATGAACATATGAGAAGAAATTAATAAAAAACTTATTTATTCGCAGGCCTGATTTGAACTTCCGACCTTCACCATGACTTTCCGCATGTTAACCATTGCACTACTACAGCACGTTAACAGCGAACACCACCGTAGCCTTAATCAGCGGGGTTGGTGAATGCGGTGTCAGCATCGTTTGTAAAATGCAGGGTTGCCTAGTTACCAATTCGCAGGGTGAGAAGACTCACGCGGTATATATATATATATATATATATATATATATATATATATATTGTCGCAGCCCCCAATCAAACACGCTCAAGGGGCAGAGCACTCGCTAGAGAGGTATCAGGTAGTTAACAAATTTTAATAATTTAAACAAGGCGAGGCTACGACTAGGGACGCAGCTAAAGTGAAAGTGCAGAAATATTCTTAAAAACTGGCAAAAGGACACTTACATGGCTCAAAATAGGTAAAAGGAGCTTTACACTATCATAAATAAGACAATAAGGATATGGATGGCACAGTGTTTATTAGATAAAACTTACGACATACCCCATCTCCTTAATTCCATGCCTGTCGGGCGAGGCCGCCATGCATTCCTGCATGGAGAGAGCGAACACGCGTCTGGTCTGGTTGACTTCTACTCACTGACTCTCCCAGCCCCAAGCCACGCTTATCGCGTGGGGGACGCCAACTAAACTACCCCCACCTAAACTACAACCGCCACCTCGAATCTAGGTGACCAAAGAGACGTATGCGCATACGTCACAATATATATATATATATATATATATATATATATATATATTGGATATATATGCATATTCCAAAACGGAGTAATAAACGAAATATTTAAATCTTTTTTAATGTTGAGTCCCATTAAACCTCTCAGTGGGAAAATTAAACAATATGCCATATAGCCCATTTTCGAAATGGTCCCTAAGGTATATTTTACTCTGGTTTCGTAACAATTGATTTGGCTATGCTTGTTAAAAATGTAACACGCGCGCACATACACACACGCAAACAAACAAACAATTTTAAAAATACGGCAGTCTCATATAGTCAAACCTTTATAGTCTCCATCAGGTAAGAAGGCGGCGAATGACAGCTGCGGCGCAGACAGTTGAAGGGAGAGGGAAGAGAAGTGGTTACAAGCACATGACGGTTTGGCGCGAACCGGCGATTATTTGTTGTTAAACGTTAATGCAAGACGTAATACCTATCTACTATGGATTCTCCTTCAGAGTCAGAATTCCGAAGGTGTCCGCACAATGAAGCCCACTTATAGCTCGAAATCATCAAACATCGCTGTTAAACAGCAAACAAGTTCGCACAAACACAATGAAACAGACCAACTTGGGCTAGGAAGGACTGAACTATGACGCTGCAGAGGTTTTGCGCTACCACGCAACAGCTACTATCAATTATTCATCCAAAATAAAACAAAAATCTTGTGTTACATTCACATGACTTTTCTGCCTTCTATTGTTTATTAGTGGTTATACAAAATATTCTTAGGAAAGCTTATTTTTCTATCTACTTCATTTTAATCGAAATAAACCTTTGCAGAAATAGCCACATTACACATTTCGTTGTAGATACAAGGGGAATAGCGATGGTGAGTTTAACAACTGGACGATGTATGCTGGCCTTAAAATTCCACACTGTTTCCATGACATCGCGAGAAACAACTGAATGTCGAAAAGACTTAAAAAGAATGACAAAAATATTGATCAATCCGAACCATAAATAACGGATATCTCGGAAATGGCTTATGCCACAAAAATGGTTATCTGAAATAAATTGTGTGTTTTAAAGAGATCTACTTTGGGGGGGGGATACGTTTTCATCAATCGCTTAACTTATACCAACTTGTAAGAGATTATACAAAACTCCTGTCGTCCCCCGTGGTGTAGTGATTACCATGCTAGTCTCTAGTTCCCGAGGTCGCGGGTTCAAACCCGGCGTTGGGCGATGGATTTTTTCAGGCGTAAAAATCCTTAGCATGCCTTCCTTCGGAAGGGAAGTAAAGCCGGTGGCCCCGTATTGTAGATTTACGGCACGCAAAAGAACCTCAAGCTTATAAAGAGACCTCTGAGCAAACTTTCCGGTCTTTGACGCCCAATATAGAATGGGACGCTAAGGACCACAGCAGTTAAAGAGCGTCCATAAATAAAACTCAATTTAATATAATTTTACAAAATTCCTTCCGAATGAAGAAGACTTTACAGGCTATTCTTAAAAAATTCAAGACATACATTGTATTGTCATGTAAATATTTTAATACATGGCATTTTATTATTATTATTAGGTATTATTATTATTACTATTATTTTTTGTCTATGTTTTGCATTGCTTTAACTACAGGGCCATATGGCGACGGATCTGTTAGTGGATAACTCTTAGATCGAGGTGTGGCGGACAGTTAGATCTCTAGGTCTCATCCCTGTAACCACCCACTTTGTCGTGTCCACAGAGACCCTAGCGCATAGCAACCGGATCCCCTGCCCCGTGCCGTGCAGATGGCATTAGTGTGCCGTCCAGTTAATCAATATCATTAGAGCCATTTTTTTAGAAAATAAAAAAAATTCGAAAAATGTTCCATATAAGGGTAGTTGGTGTGAGGGGGGTTCTTGAAACTCTTCGTGTCGCATGTTTGGAAGATACTAAACTTACATAAAAGTTTGGTATTCATCCGGCTTTTCGTTTTTGAGTTATGCTGTTCACAGACACAGAGAGAGACAGAGTGAGAGTGAGTGAGTTTCTAAACAAGCTTTTTTTATTTAAGGCCCTCAAAACATTCATTTTGGGTGAAATCTCGGTATCGAATTCTTCGGTGGAATGCAGTACCATCTCTGCCTACTATGTACGTGGTAGAGAAAGTAAAAATTACCAGAAAAGTTTCGATTACAATTTTATTATGTGCACAGAGTTACTTTTATTGGTTCGTTGTACAAATATATCATATATATTAAATCTAGAGAGTGCTATGGCGTAATAAAGGTGGGGAAAGTGATTGCTGAAGTAAACAAGTCAATACTAATAGCATCAGTGTTTTCTTCAGCGACAACGTGCACTGAATGGTCATGTGGGCACGTAGTGGGAAGTATCGGTACCTGGAGATTGGGACGTGGCATTAGCTTCGTGACTGTCACAATGACATGAACAATTAGCGTGAGACTGTTTGCCTGGAGGAGGAGACAAGAGAACATAATGTAACATTACGGTAAGTTATGGTGACGAAAAACGCACGGGAGCTGTAATTCACTTGCCGTGAGCTTCAGGAATAAAATGAAAACATCAAGCAAAGAGAGGGGAAGGAAATTAGTAGGAAGCACGCACCACGTGACAGAGGAAACACTCTTGTGAGTCCCCTTTGATTTGATGTGGAGGAACTCTGTGCAATGTCATTACTGCAACTCCTGGAGAATAGATATAATGCGGTAAACATGTAAGCAGTAGAAGGATCGAGGAAAAGAACAAAGAATGTTGTAGATGAAAGAAGAGAAATGAAGGACAAGAGCAGATAAGGGAAAGAAATCCAAAGAGGAGAAAGAATAAAATTCCCAGGGATTCCTAAATAAGAGGCGGCAGTGAAAACATCAGGATATATATGGTGGACAATTTAAGTTGAGATTGTAAATCTGCAAAACTAAGCGTTGTGTAAAGAAATGACTTGAATAAAGTTGTTTTTATTCTATTTTATTTTACGTCGCTTTAACTCCTTGGTCATATCGCGACGGATCTGTTGGTGGATATCTCTTTGAACGATATGTGATGAATAGTCAGCCTTCTAGATCTCATGCCTGTAACCCCTGCTTCATGCCGTGCAGATGGCATTAGGGTGCCGTCCAGTCTAACTGCTTACATTGCCTGTAGATAGATGGCATAGCATTCGCTATTGGCACTTATTTTACTATTGTTTTAGACTTAAGATGGAACTTTGTGCCGTGGTGTTAAATATCCAACCCGGTATTTACCTTGGCGACTGAGGAAAACCATGAAAAAACCTCAGACAGATTGGTCGACCCACGGGATTTGAACCCGGGACCTCCCGAATGCGGGCCACAGACTTTACTGCCTGAATCATCCCGCTCGGTGAATAAAAGTTGCTTGATATTATGGGGGAAAATAAATGCTATTAGTCGTGTTTTTTTTAGCACATTATGATGGTCATTTTAAGCTCAATTTAATATTTATGGGATTGACGCTAAAATGACCATCACCACGTTTCTCCAAATAAAAGACGACTAATGGCGTTTACTTTCCCCCATAATATCAAGCAACTTTTATTCAAGACATTTCTTTCTAAAACGCTTAGTTTTGGAGATATTGTACAGTCTTAACTTAAATGATCCACCCTGTGCGTGTGTGTGTGGGTGGGGGTTTGGGTGTGTGCTTTCTTGCTTTCTTCGTTACTCATTGTTTTCATGCTCTTTCATTCTTCAACAAAATCTTCTTACAAAAGCTTATTCTTCTGTCTGCTTCATGTTAATCCAGATAAACATTTTCAGAAATGGTTTTATTATATATTTCCTTGTAAATACAATGGAAATAGGGCAATACTGTAGGATTAAGTGACATAAAGTCTTTTAAGACCTTTCGCCATGTGATAGCTTTGAAATTCCGTTCTCTTTGCATGACCAGGAGGGGAAAAAATTATGTGTTACATTCACATGACTTTCTCTACCCTCTATCGTTTATTTGTAGGTATACAGAGTATTTTTACGAAAGTTTATTTTTCAATCTCTTTCATTTTAATCCAGATAAACATTTGCAGAAATAGCTACATTACACATTTCGTTAAGTTACAAAGAGAACAGTGATAGTCAAATGTTTAAGAACTGGACGCTCTACGTTGACCGTAAAATTCCATACTTTGTTCATGTAATCGTCGGGAACAACTGAAAATCAATGGGGGCTTTAAAAGAATCACAAAGTGTTGAAAAAATCAAACCATTAATAATAGATATCTCGGAAATGGCTGATACTACGAAAGAAGTTATTTAGAAAAAATGCTGTGTTTTAAAGATATCCACATTTGTGTGTAGTATGCGTTTGTCTATCACTTAACGTTTACCAGCTATACACGATTCTATAAAATTCCTTAGAATAAAAAGGATTTCACAGGCTATACCTAGAAAATTCAAGATATACATTTTATTTATCGTGTAAATATGTGTAATGTATGGCATTTTTAACAAAATCGTTAGAGCTATTTCTTAGAAAATAAAAAATTTCTTAAAATGTCCAAAGCAAAGGGTAGTTTGGGGTGGAGATATTTGCTTAACAATCTTTGTGTCGCATCTTTGGAGGGTACCGAACCTAAATAGCAAGTTTGGTATTTATTCGACTTTTTTTATTTCGATTCAGGAATCACAAAACATGTAATTCCGATGAAATCTCGGTATAGAATTTTTGGGTGGAATTTAATACCTTCTCTACTTACTAGGTACATGGTAGAGAAAGAAAAGCGAATGACGACTTCTCTTTTCAAAAAAGTGTAAGTAGTAGAAAATTCAAACCAGTAGCAAGGAATATCTCGGAAATGGTTAACTCCACAAAAAATGTAGAACTCTTTAAGGCACACAATTTATTTAAAATAACTTTTTGTGGCATTAGCCATTTCCAAGATATACGTTGTTATTTATTTGAATTTTCAATGCTTCTTAGCCTTCTTTTTTAAGTTAAAGGGATAATAAATAAACAAATTAAAAAAGTACTGTGCTCTTCAGTTGCTTCTCACTATGCCATGGAAGGAGTATGGAATTTATAGTCCAGATTATAGCATAGTACAACATGGTTTTTAAGCACCCTTGTACGTTCAAAATAATGCGTAAATGAAGCTATTTATGCAAATTATGCAAATTAACATGAAGTAGGTAGAAAAATAAGCTTTCGTAAGAATATTTTATAGAAGCTATATACATAAATGAGAAGTCATGTGAATGTAACACATACATTTTTACTTTCTCTACTACGTATAGTAAGTAGGGGAAGTATTGTATTCCACCCAAAAATTCGATACCGAGATTTCACCGGAAATATATGTTTTGAGACCCCCTGAATCCTAAAAAAGCATTTTTGGAAACGTCCGTGTGTGTGTCTGTGAACAGCATAACTCAGAAACGAACAGTCGGATAAACACCAAACTTGGTATTTAGGTTCAGTATCTTCCAGAGATGCGACACGAAGGTTTTCAAGAAAATCCCCCACCCCAGATTACCCTTTACATGGAACATTTTTCGAAAATTTTAAATTTCTCAAAAATGGCTCTAACGATTTTCATTAAAATATCTATGTTTAAGATATTTTCATGACAAATGAAATGTATATCTCGAATTTTCTGGGAATGTCTCCAAAAGTATTGTTCATTGTGAACGACTTTTGCATAACTGGTAAACCATAAGAAATAGACAACATTTTACTACACAAAAAATGTAGATCGCGTTAAAATACACAATTTATGTCATATACATTTTTTTTGAGTGAACTATTTTCGAAATATTGCTTGTTATTCCCTTAAATTTTCCAATACTTTTTCTCAAATGGAAATTCGTTATTCATTTTTGTATGTCCTGGACATACAAAGAGAATGGAATGCACCACATAGCAACCAACTCTTAAAATATTTGACTATCGCTTGAAACCTACCATATTCCCCTTGCACCTACAAGAAAATTAGCAATAAGATTAACATCTCGATTAACATGAAGCATATGGAGAATAAGCGTTTGTAAAAATAATTTGTACAAGAGTAGAGAAAGTCATGTGAGTGTAACACATCAGACTTTTCTACTTGCCGTCAATCATAATGAATATTGTAGTAACGGTTTCAAATACATTTTCTTGTTAAGTGCATAGCAAGCTGATACGACAGTAACAGTTCTGTATATTGATATTACGTGCTCTTTGCATGTGCTCAGGAAATCAAATAAACGGTCACGTAACATTCCAATGGTATTGCTTAAAATAGTGTAAAACACAAACGAACAGCAGTGGATGTTTGGGTAATGGCTAATGTCTTATATATTTTCACATAAGTTGTACTTTTAATGGGATCTGCAATAAGCTCTATATTTTACTGTTTTCCAGTTGCACTAAGTTCAATGAGCATAGGAGGATGTCTCATAAAATTTAAGCTATGTGTTTCTCAAGGAAATATAACAAACACATGATATTGTACTCAAAGTTTTAGAGGTGTTTTTGAGAAAAAGAACATTTTTTCCATATAGAGTGTTGCTTGGATTGGGGGAGTTTTATGAATGATGGCTTTGCACCCTTGAAAGATCCTGGGCTTTAAATACAGAGTCACTGTAGTTTATAGCTAGTCCAATTATTTTTCACTTATGCTGCTGCTCTCTCTCTCTCTCTCTCTCACTCACTCACTCACTCACTCACTCATTCGCTCGCTTGCTCTTACATGCGCGCGCACTCACACGCGCGCGTTTTCTGGATTCAGTGGGCTTGAAAATATATATTTCAGGAGAAACATCTGTAAAATGCGAAGAATAACAGTGAATAAATAAGAAAAAGTAGAAATGAGGACATAATGCACAGTTGAGATTTACCTAATCTGTTACAAATTGTTTGGCGGCAGTGCAAGCATTACATTGCTTCGCGTTACACTGCATTGTCTGCCGTACGATCCGCCAACTCGTGCCTCATCTTTCTCTCCTATACAGCTGTCCCTAAATGGCATCACTCACTACAATCCAGCGTCACTTAATCGTTCATCTATGGATTGTGTTTACTTCACTGGAATATTTTCCTATAATTTATAGCTAATATCGCGCAGCGAAACTGGCGTGAATATGCGTTGTTTCACGTTTCGAAATCACATCTTCGTATTCGACTGAACTTAAAGGCTTTGAAAGCGGCTAACAAGTTAAAGTTTAGAGACAAGAACGATGTGTTAATGAGGAAAAGAAGAGATATGTGGAACAGAAAAAAATTGAGGAAATATTGGAAGTAAAAATAGAACACAAGGAAACACGAAAGACAAGAAACACACAAATAAAATTGGTAAAAGAAACGGCAAGAAGAAAGGGAGGATAAAGGATTATCTGAATAAGATAATGAAAAAAGGGAAAAGGGAGATGGCTAAAGGAAAACTTGACATGCCAAAAATGGGGAGGAAAAAAATTGTGATTGTACGAAAAAGCTTGATAATTATATAACAATGACAAAACTATGGAAACAGGAGAACAGTAAGAAAAAGAGGGGTGTAAACGAGAGAAAAGAAAGAGAGACACGCAATAAAAACGCCAAAAAAAGGGGGGCCATTGAGCTAAGCAAGCAATATACAGTTGTATGGGACATGGAAATAATTGAAAGCAGGAGTCTAAGGAAAAAATGAAAAATAAAATGTGAGGAGACGGATACCGAGCAAAAGGAAAATGGGGTGTTGAGGGCGATGTTTATGTCAATGAAAGAAACCACTAAATAAAAACTAAAGAACGAGCATTGGAAAAAGATAGCCCTTAGAGTGGCTGGGAGTTTAAATGCATTTAATTATGTTAAATTGTTGAACTAGTAAAAGAGTCTTTTGAGCATTTTCAGACTACTTGTAATCCCTTCAATAAGCACGGAAGAGGTTTATACAGCTGCTGCAAAATAAAATCTGGAATCGTTAATAAAACTAAAAGCAGCAGAAAAGAAAACGAAACAGCTGTTTCTTTACAAGCGGAAACGAGTCAAATGCGTTTGTTGTGAAGTGTCCTTTGATGTCTTTTATTTTTATGCTCATTTTCCCCCTTTCTGAGTGGGTACAAGAAGATGGAGTTAGAGGAGATATTCTACTTTCTAGGTCGGCCGCTAGAGGTTCTCGAGACACTGAGTTGCTGATGAGAGAAATATTTCTATTGCAGAAAAACCGAGGGTTTTGCCTTTCCCTCATTCAGAAAATAGGGAAAGAGGGGCGGAGGAAAGCGTTACTCCCCACTCCAGTAAACGAGGATTCGAACTAGATCCTGGTAGATTTAGCAGGAAGCGCATTTCCCCTGCAGACGATTATAAAGAGCAATGTGGAATGTAACACTTGCAGCTTCTAGTGGCTTGGTTATAAATGGCATATTATCAAAGCGGCTATCACTGTACAGTTTTAATTCAGAAATAGTTTTCTTGAAGCTTTATTTACCTAGAACTAGGTATATAATATTTAAATAACTAGAATAGTAGTGCATTAAAGATATCGCATTACATCATTAAAATTTAACGAATGGCATAAGAGTTTTTTTTATCTAAGTGAAAGATAACACTAGTCTCCATGATATCGGATGACTGAAAACTAATAAGTGATTCTGACTCACTTTTTTATGCTGATTTCAGAACTGCTTTTAGTTTTTTTTTTCTATCACGTACAGTTTTTTCACAATTTCACTTCAAAAATATAGAAATATTGCTTCCGCCACTACACATAAAATTGGGCTTGATGAAGCAATTTGTAAGGGCTCTACCACAGGATGGACCCTGCTTCAAGTACCTTTCCAAGAAATTTCCCTTCATTACACAACACAAACTAAGGTTGGAATTTTTGTTGGTCCTCAAATAAAGAAATTGATGAAGGATGAAGATTTTGAGAAGACAATGAATGAGAGAGAAATAGAAACATGGACCGCCTTCCGACCAGTTACTGAAAACTTCTTAGGCAAAACAAAGATCCTAATTTCAAGGCCATTGTCAAAACAATGTTGGAAAATTTCAAGAAGGTGGGTTGTAACATGAGTGTAAAGGTGCATTTTCTGCATTCACATATCGACTACTTTCCAGAAAATCTGGGACATTATAGTGAAGAGCAGGGTGAACGTTTTCACCAAGATATTAAGGAAATGAGAGGAGGTATCAAGGGAGATGGAATGAAACTATGATGGCCGACTACTGTTGGATGTTGAGGAGGGACAGTCATCTTCAAGGATCTGCAAGGAAGTCAAAGAAGAGAAAGTTTGAAAAAAATTAAATGAAACACTTTCCCCTCTTGTTTTGTTAAAATGTAGTCATGAAATAAATTAGGGGAGTTCTTGAGAGTATTCTTAAAATGTTTCTTGAATAAAAACTTAACCTTGTGAAATGGTATTTGAATACTTTTCTACGCTCATTAGTAAAATTCTCAAAACATTACTTCTTATTTTGTGTAAAAAACCTCACGTGATAGAAAAAACACGGAAGTTATTTTTGGCATCAGCATAAAAGCTTGATTCAAGAACACCTACTTTTAGCAAATCATCTGACAAAAAGTTTGAAAATGCAGACTAGTGTAATATGCAAAACATTTTTACTTTCTCTACTACGTATAGTAAGTAGGGGAAGTATTGTATTCCACCCAAAAATTCGATACCGAGATTTCACCGGAATATGTTTTGAGGCCCCCTGAATCCAAAAACAGCATTTTTGGAAACATATCCCCGTGTGTGTGTGTGTGTGTGTGTGGGTGGGTGTGGGTGTGTGTCTGTGTGTGTGAACAGCATAACTCAGTAACGAACAGTCGGATAAACACCAAACGTGGTATTTAGGTTCAGTATCTTCCAGAGATGCGACACTAAGGTTTTCAAGAAAATCCTCCCACCCCAAATTACCCTTTACATGGAACATTTTTCGAAAATTTTAATTTTCTCAAAAATAGCTCTAACGATTTTGATTAAAATATCATATGTTTAAGATATTTTCATGACAAATGAAATGTATATCTCGAATTTTCTGGGAATGTCTCCAAAAGTATTCTTCATTGTGAACGACTTTTGCATAACTGGTAAACCATAAGAGATAGACAAAATTTTACTACACAAAAAATGTAGATTGCGTTAAAATACACAATTTATGTCATATACATTTTTGTTGTTGTTGAGTGATCTATTTTCGAGATATTGCTTGTTATTCCCTTAAATTTTTCAATACTTATTTTCTCAAATGGGAATTCGTTATTCATTTTTTTTTTTGTCTTGGATATGCAAAAAGTATTAATCTGTGGCAAAGAGAATGGTGCTGCACATAGCAACCAGCTATTAAGAGATATGTCTATGCTTAAAGGCTACAGTATTTCTATATTGCCCTTGCAAATACAAAACAAGGGGAACATAGTACGCCTTAAGCGATAGTCAAATATTTTTAGAACTGGTCGCTATATGTAAAATGTAATTCTCTTTGCATGTCAAAAGATCGTTTCTGCAAAGGTTTATCTCGATTAATATGAAATACGAGAGTAAGAGTTTGTAAAAATAGTTTGTACAAGAGTAGAGAATGTCATGTGAGTGTAGCACATCAGATTTCTTTTTCTTTGTCCTTTACCTATGGTGACCAGAGTAAGTGTTGTTATCCATCCAAAATTTTGTTATCCAGATTTCACAAAAAAATGTACCGTCGATTTTGTTTTGTATCGACCAAATCCAAAAAAGTAGCATTACGGAAAATGGCCCGTTTTTGAAGCGGTGTTTAGCGCGCGTTCTTATTGGTACACCACCACAGGCTATGGACACTGATAAAGTGATGATACATGAAATGAAAGGAAATGGTAATTGGGAAAGGTAATTTGCAAAGGAAACGTTCCAAGCCTAAGTTTATGTTACTTCCCCATCAGCCAGTCATGAGGACTGAAAAAAAAACCTGGGAAAAACTGTTAGGGAGGAGGGTCCTGGCGGGATTTGAACCGCAGACCTCCCGTTCACGATTCCATATATTAACATCTGCTACCCGTGTCGGTGTGTATAGTCATTTTATAATTAGACTGGCATTGCACCTAAAGTGTTCACGGTAGTAAAGCGGAACCAACTGCTACCGCTTAATTTACTTCATGTAGGGAAGATATTTGATGGCTTTGATTGGCTAAAGTTAGATATGAATGGATTCCTTCTGGATAGAGTCGAGGTAGCAGCGAACTCTGCTCCAATCAATGAAGGAAGTCACATTGGCTGAAGCAGGGTTTGTTACCACTCCGACTCTATTCAGTAATGGTCTAGGAGTATCATACTAGCCTCTAGTCCCCGAGGTCGCCGGTTCAAGCCCGGCGGGGAGCGATGAATCTTTTCGGGCGTAAAATTCCTAAGGGAAGTAAAGCCGGTGGTCCCGTGTCGTAGAATTACGGCACGTAATAGAACCTCAAGTCTGATAAAGAGAGAGCGTCCGAAATAATACTCAATTTCTTTTCATTTCAGACATATTTTAAGCATCCCAGGCAGGGTTGTCAAGAAAATTCTCCCACCCCAAAATACACTTTACATCTATAAAGATCTTGAATAAAACGTCATAATATGTTAGAGATGTTAATGTATGAAACGTATACATTGAATTTTCTAGGAATAACCAATGAAGTCCAAAATTCCTCTTCATTATCGTGGAGTTTTTCTTTATCTTGGGGCATAACTGGAAATCCTTGAGAGATAGATAAAAAAGTTTTCAGCAAAAGTATGGAGCTCGTTGAAATATACAATTAGTATCACACAAGTGTTTTTCGTAATATTCATAGGTCTTTGTTTGAAATGCTCAGTACTTTTGAGCAATATTTTTTCAAGTGTCGTTCTTTTGTTTTTTTTAATGAACTTTGCAAAGAGCCTATAATACAGTATTGACGCCGGCAAATACAAAACGGCCGACGACGTATTAGCTTTGTGTATGCTCGTGTGCACCTGCATTCAAGATATTATTTATTTATTATTACTAACCAGTAGCACAAGTACAAGATGAAACACAGAAATAGTATATGTAGCTTTGACATGTTTGCTAGTTTTGTGTGTGCGCGCGCGCACTGTTAATTTAGTTCAAGAAAGACATCAAGCAATTGTAGCGTGCTGACGCATTTAGGGCTTAATTTTGGATTTGTTACCTAACGTGGATCGTATGGGTTATGATTGGAGCTTGGTTCAAAATATTTCACACAAAATGTGGTTTATAATAAAAGACCTTTATATCTGTAACAATCCAATAGAATTTAAGAAAGCTTGCAATATATTTAAACATTTAAGAAAAATCGAGGTTAATACCTTTCAAGTACACTGATCGTGTGTTCTTCTCTTTTCACCATATGTTACATTTAATTTGCTTTACAGTATTATAAGTATGTAATTTCCTGCCATTGCAAAAGCAATATAAATACAAATTACAAAAAACGAATACTTATCAAAACCATGTGATTAAATTTAGAAATAACCGAAACATCACATTTGGCAATCTTAAACCAAAATCTCGCCGAAGTCAAAGAGCCAAAAGTCCTGGCAGCTCGCTCCCTCAGATCCCTCATTGGTAACTGTCTTCTCGTCCCGCCCGGGAGCTTCATGTTCCACTCACATATAGGAGGGCGCTGTGATGAGTGGCGTGGAAAAACTAGCCAATAGCAGCGCTGGACGACCATAATGACGTTCTACCAGCTGCTACGTCAGAAATGACTACATATTTCGAGAACGCTCCTTGTGTTGATGAGCCGGCGACATGTCCGCCAACAGGGGAGGGTGGTAGAAATGGCACACAACAGATAAATCGACTAAGTACGTGAAGTTGGTGACACTCCATTTTAAGGATCCAGAACATATAAACAATCTCCAAAGGTCCGTCGAAAGTTGCCCGCAGTGCTAAACTTCCACCGCGCTCTTCCCTTGAAGTCTAAATACTGTATCGGATCCGTACCACTTAGGAAATCAGAAAGTATATAGTACACAATATGCCCAATTATCCATAGCAAGATGTTCTACCGCTTAAGAGGATGTTGAAAATCTGGACGAAGACAAGCTTCCTGGTGCAATTGGCAACACCTAACTGTTGCAGGAAATTCACAGCAATGCTATAAACAGCACACACAGTGGAGCAATGCAGCGGGTTAGTGTATCCAATTGACTACTCTGTATTCACTCTTAAGTTGATCCGCGTCAAAACAAACCCCAGGTGACCAGTGCACCGCTATAATGTATCCTTCCGCCATTCGCACTAGAAATACTGTCACACTTTCAGACCATGTGGCCAGTACAAGCGGCACGTAGTGCAAAAAAGAACAGAGTCCTTATTTCGACAACTGAAACGGTGACTGGCATATTCTGTTAAGGGTTAAAGGGATAAGATTGATAGTTGCAACAAAATAAACGTTTGCACATATAATAATAGTTAATTCTGAAATAAATGAGCTAATAATAAAGTAACAGGTACGCGATAACTTAATTTATTCGCTCTCTGGAACCGGCACTTTATTAACTGTTGGCGGCTCAATTTAAAAAAATTGTGCATTGTTACGCGAATTGCATTCTTCTTAAAATCACTACATTGTTGCATTCCGTATTTCATATGCTTTCTTTTTTTTCGGGTGTAACCACTTTTCTCGTTAAGATTTTTCTGCACAAGCACTGTTTATACTTGTACTTGAAACACCGGTGAACTCAGAAGTTAATTTCACCATTTCATTCGCGGAAAGTGTTGGATATTTCTCACATAACTTATAATAAAGATTCAACACTATTGTTTTTTCACCACTAGTCAATGGGTTGCGCGGCTAATGCTTTACGTAATTCGACGAAAACACAAAAGCAAATTCACCGTCCGCCAAGATACTAAATACAACTGCTGGTTTCTGGCTGTAAACAATATTCTGAGCCTACCCGGATGTCAGGTGATTCATACGAATTGTGTCATGGGACTTGTAGCTCTGTTTTACGGTATGAATCAGCGTTAAATAAAACCTTAGGTATTTGTATAGAATATTATACTATCTAATGATAAATTCATTCTAAAATTCAGAGATTAACAAGGGACTACTTTCCTGGGTGCATTGCTATCGTGTTGCAACACGGTACACTGACCACGTGGGTTTGTTTTGCCGCAGATCAACCTAAAAGTCAATATAGTTTACAATGAAGACACGCCGAGGAATCACTCAGGCGAATAGCTGCGAGTCGCTGACGTGTCGGTAGGATGTTATAAACTGCTTGGTACCAAAAAGAGTCGATTGCGTACGGAAAAACAGCCCTGTTGATGTTCTTCCAGAATTGTTGGTTGTTAAGATTGGTGGCGCAACATGTCAGTGCGCATTGACAGGACTTCGCAGACTTGAACAAGCTCCTGATAGATTCGTCGTGCAAGTCGGCTTTCAGATTGTTAACAATCTGGAACACCATTCCAAGAAATACGTTTGTAAATATCGCAATAATGCCGGAATGGACCGAAGGTCCACGGGATTACGCAGGTCAAATATGAGAGGAGCAAGAGTTTAGTGAAAACATTTCTATCGACATTTATAATAATTAGCAGGAAACGGATAGCAAACCAAGTTTTTGTGTGAATAATTTGTAGAGCAGATATAAAAATGAATGTTAGCGGTTAGAGAAAGCCTTATGATTGTATCGTACCAGAACTTTTCTCCTGGCAATGCTCATAGTGTTCAAAATAATACAGGTTAGATATTTTTGAGAAGAGGAAAGAAAAGTTTTCTGACGTAGATATCAGGCTTAAAATTCAGTCTTCTGGACAAATACTTTGATTTCACCGGAAGATTAGAAATTCTACAAACCTGCGTCACTCTAGTCCTTCTCTATGGTAGCTAGACATGAATTCTCAAAAAGCATTATTCAAAAGATTTAGGCATATATCTGAAGGACAGAGAAGCTAGGAATTGAGAATAAAAGGCGCTATGGAAGTTGTAAGCACCAAGTGAAGTTACTCAGATTAAACTGCGGAGTACAGTCCAGGATGCATTAAAATAAATGAGCAGATACTGCAGCACCATAGGAATCAAATAGCAGAGGATGCTCTTGACGAGGATGGTTCTAAGAATTCAGGAAAGCGGTTGACTCAGTAGACTGAAATGGCAAGATATAGAATGATGTGTCTCAGTTCTCATGGCTCGTGCTATCTTATTTACTGGGCGCCTCTTGTTTTATTATTTTAAATTTGGGTTTATTCTCCTCCGGCTAGCTATTATAACTCAGTCGAGCAAGTATCTCTACGCAGGGAGTGTAAACGGAAAGGAGTTGTTGCTAAAAGATAACACTGATAAAAAAATTTGTTTCTACACTTTTATTGCCGTCACACTTAATTAATAATTGATATATTTAATCTTTATACACGCCTGACTGAAACTGTGATATTTCTGAATGTAACTACAGTCGTTATAGTTGCCGCGCACCAATTACTTCGCGTACTTTACATTTATGTAACTAATTCTGCGACGTGCACCTCATGAGAGATTCTTCGGAACTGTGCGACGTGTACCTCGTGAAAGATTCTTCAAAACTGCGCGACACTTGCTTATGGCTCGAGAATTTATACTCCTTCACCCCGAATTGCCTAAACATTATAATAGAGCTGCTATTGGTTACCAAATCGCGCCCACTTTAGCGTCTGTTTTGTCAGCCAATCACTGCTACCAACATATATACTCTGGGGAAGATATTCCCTGCATTTCTAAAAACAAGAACGCTACCCTGACGTCATTTGTTTGTCTCTTCCTAGTGATAAACAACTCACCCCCTCGGTTTATTGTTACCCACTTCGATTGTCAGTTTCAGTGAGGCCGTGTAAACTTATTTCCTAACAATACTTATGGCTAACAAACATCTAAAATTCTATGCATACAATAATATTAATTTACACTACAATCACTTTGACATTCACAGCATGTTATGATATAAAATACTGCCTCAGATGTGGAAAGAAAGTCTCTAAGTTGAAGGCAGCTGGAAATAAGACACAGTGTATGTGAATATTTATGATTAGGTGTCAGTAGATGGACATTAAAGCTCTATAAGAAATAAAGAAATAAAAAAGAAGCTCACATGGACACATCGCCGTACGAATTTCTTGAAGGTAACCCTACCTGAGGCTGCCTCTGGGGTCATCTATTTAGAATTATTTATTGGATTTTAAAGTGCAGTAATCTTAAAGCTAAACATTGGATTCGCAAATTTCAATCAAGTAATGGAAGAGTAATTTAGAAAAATGTTAATTTCGCGTATGCAGACTGCATCAACAAAAGCGTACGAAGATTACATTCAGATGTAATTATTGGTATGAATGTTGACACAATATGTGCCTGTTAATCAATGACACTCTTTTGTAATTTAAACATCTCACAAAATTAATATCTTTTGTGCAATATCAACAACCAAATGCCTAGGGGACGTTTGTTTATGATACAGAAAATCAAGCGCCCATTACTGGAGTCATATACAGGTTCAAACATATCAAAGAGTAGGTATTTCGACTCTTAGGGGTCTTGCGTATTACCTTACTGCGTACTTGAATTTTCTGAAATGCAGGAGATTGGTTATGACTGCCATGCTACATTCAGTGCTTGTTTCCATAACCGCAGGAGAATATTTAGAATTTCATATTCCAGTATAAGGGAACTCCAAAGCATTGGCATATAGGAGAGCGTTGCTACCCAAAAGAATTCCTGTATCACTGGATTAGGCAGTGTTGAGGAAGATTTCTTTCCTGGTCAGGCTTTATGATTTGTGATTTCCTCCTTTGGGAATATTTAAAAGGCGTTTACTGTCCGCCACTGTCGTGACACTAACTTGAACTCTAGGGATGTATTATGTCTGGTTTGTGATCATCGACAGAGAAATTTCGCAAAACTCGAACAGAGATGCAGAAGTGAAAAGAAGACGCCAAAAGAAGACATGAGCTCTCCTTCAACATTCCACCCGCAGACTATGAGTATTTATCTAGCATAATTAGCGAGCGACAAATCGCTACTCTCTCAATAACACTGCCCTAACCGTGACGTTGGGGAAGGACGTCAGATAGCTTTTGGTAATAGCTTACAATTGTGTTCCAGTTCTTCATGCCTAAAGTATCATCTCGATGTGCATTGTGTGCAGAAAGGAACATTGATCATAATTAAAACTTGTCTGTTCTGTTTTTCTTGTCTGGCATTAATAATTATTATTCCCAGTACAATGCATCAATTACATATTTTAAATAAGACGAGCCTTTTAAAGTAATCTGCAGTATACTGTCTTAATGATTAGTATATTACACCGAGTAATTAATCTTCAGGGCTATTACATTAGTCTGCATTTTCAAACTTCTTGTCAGATGATTTCTTAAAAGTAGGTGTTCTTGAATCAAGTTTTTATGCTGATTCAAGAAATAGCTTCGGTTTTTTTCTATCACGTCAGGTTTTTACACAAAATAAGTAACATTTTGACAATTTTACTAATGAGCGTAGAAAAGTATTAAAATACCATTTCACACAAGGTAAGTTTTTATTCAAGAAACATTTTAACAAAACAGGAAGCAAAAATGTTTCATTTAATTGTTTTCAAACTTTCTCTTATTTGACTTCCTTGCAGATCCTTGAAGATGACTGTCCCTCCTCAACATCCAACAGTAGTCGGACATCATAGTTTCATTTCATCTCCCCTGGTACCTCCTCTCCATTTCCTTAATATTTTGGTGAAAACGCTCACCATGCTTTTCACTATAATGTCCCAGATTTTCTGGAAAGTAGTCGATATATGAATGCAGTAAATGCACCTTTACACTCTTGAAATTTTCCAACATTGTTTCGACAATGGCCTTGCAATTAGGATCTTTGTTATTGCCTAAGAAGTTTTCAGTAACTGATCGGAAGGTAACTGAACCAACAAAAATTCCAGCCTTTAATATGTCTTGTGTAATGAAGGGAAATTTCTTGGAAAGGTACTTTAAGCAGGGTCCATCCTGTGGTGGAGACCTTACAAATGGCTTCATTAAGCCCAATTTTATGTGTAGTGGCGGAAGCAATATCTTTATATCTCTATATTTTTGAAGTGAAATTGTGAAAAAAACTGTACGTGATAGAAACAAAAACTAAAAGCAGTTCTGAAAACAGTATAAAAAGTGAATCAGAATCACTTATTAGTTTTCAGTCATCCGATATCATGCAGACTTATAGGTATTGGTTTATTCATTATAATTTAGCCAAACTGGCACATCACATTTGTGTTGAAAGCAAGATCCTCCTGATGATGTCCTGGTCACATATTACTTGAGAAATTTCTCTGCTTCCTCGAATACTTTCAGAGTTGTTGCAGAATATGTGAATTCCCTCATTTGCTTAATGGATTTGTATATATCACGTTGACTAAAACCGTAAAAGCAACGCTGTAGGCGAGGCATGGCCAGGGTTGGATCCCAGGGGCTGCAAGTATATTTATATGTGACGCACGAAGCGGCGCTTGGACAGCCATTCTCTGAGTGCTCTAATTTTCCCTGCCATTCATGCTACCATTTGCTCCATCATCACTCTCATCCTCATCACCATAATCATCCTATCATTCACATAACGTAGTTCCCCGAATTAAGGTGCAGTGATTGAAACGGTCCACAGTGGTGCGTTTGACTTGCTTATTGGGGAACAGCAGTCCATAACAGGCGTGGTTAATCTTCATACAGAAGTTAGCAACTGCGATAAAAATGTCTGACCAACAGTCAGTTAACTGAAATACTTACGGGAACCTAAGTATTTAATGAATAATCCACGATTCAGAAGCTATTTGTTTAACTAAAGCGACTGCAAGAGAAAATATAAAATGAACTAGCACTGATGCATTTATAGGATGTTGACGAAGTGAATTGTAGGAGCAGCTCACGAGCTTCCTTGTGCATTTCTGAGGTCTTAAAAGCTTTACGCTAGCGCGTTGGAATAAGAATCTTCCAAATATTTTAGCCAGAAGGGCAGGAGACAGAACCTCCTTGATAGCTTCAAGTTGCTTGATTAGCACCTATTGTCCATTTAGGTTTGTTTTTCTTTTCTTTATTATGGACGCTCTTTAACTACCATGGTCCTTAGCGACCCATTCTATACTGGGCGTAAAGGACCAGTAATTTTGCTCAGAGATCTCTTTATCAGGCTTGAGGTTTTTTTACGTGCCGTAAATCTACGTCACAGATCACCGGCTTTACTTCCCTTCCGAAGGAGGCTATGCTAAGGATTTTTACGCCCGAAAACATCCATCGCCCTCCGCCGGATTTGAACCCGCGACTTCGGGAACTAGAGGCTAGCACAGTAAACACTACACCATGGAGGACGACCGCTATAGTCCATTCTCGAGCGACATAGTTCCGTGCTAACGTGTGAGGCTTGCATCCGGGAAATCCCAGTTCATATCTCGCATTTTTTTTCAGGTTTTCCCAGTCCTCATAACTGGCAAATGCCGGGCAAATACTCTAAACTTGGCTTGGAACCTTTCCTTCCCAAATGTCCGTTCTCAAAATATAATTTCATTACATGTATCATCAGTGTCCACCGCCTGTGGTGCTGTATGTAGTAAGAACGGGCGTTAAACACTACTAAAAAAACCTGATGTGTTACACTCACATGACTTTCTCTACTCTTGTACAAACTATTTTTACAAACGCTTATTCTCCATCTACTTCATGTTAATCGAGATAAACATTTGCAGAGTCTATCTTATTGCTAATTTTCTTGTAGATGTAAGGGGAATATATATTTACAATATATACATATATTTATATATACAATAGGGCAATATAGAAAAACAGTAGCCTTTAAGCACATACATATCTCTTAATAGCTGGTTGCTAGGTGCAGCACCATTCCCTTTGCCACAGATTATAACTCTTTGCATATCCAAGACAAAAAAATGAATAACGAATTCCCATTTTAAAAAATAAGTATTGAAAAATTTAAGGGAATAACAAGCAATATCTCGAAAATGGTTCACTCAACAAAAAAAATGTATATGACATAAATTGTGTATTTTAACGCGATCTACATTTTTTGTGTAGTAAAATTTTGTCTATCTTTTATGGTTTACCAGTTATGCAAAAGTCGTTCGCAATGGAAAATACTTTTGGAGACATTCCCAGTAAATTTAAGATATACATTTTATTTGTCATGAAAATATCTTAAACCTGTGATATTTTAATAAAAATCGTTAGAGCCATTTTTGAGAAAATTAACTTTTTGAAAAATGTTCCATGTAAAGGGTAATCTGGGTGGGGGGATTTTCTTGAAAACCTTTGTGTCGCATCTCCGGAAGATACTGAACCTAAATACCAAGTATGGTGTTTATCCGACTGTTCGTTTCTGAGTTATGTTGTTCAAAGACACACACACGGCCATGTTTCCAAAAAATGTTTTTTTTTTTTTTTGGATTTAGGGGGTCTGAAAACATGTATTTCCGGTGAAATCTCGGTATAGAATTTTTTGGTGGAATACAATACTTCCCCTACTTACTATACGTAGTAGAGAAAGTAAAAATTATAGTTGACATAGCGTTAGAATCGGACTTAATGTAAACAAAACATGCCGTATCCTTCCGCGTTAGCTTCGTGTTCATCAGTTGTGAGGAAAAAAACTGCTCATTATTATCGTATGAATGCGGAAGAGAGGTGAATGACATCACAAAGAATTAAACTAAAATCTTCTTGAGTTTTACTATTCATATTATTTACTATTTCATTTTAGTCCAACGTTTCGAACTATGTTTGGTTAACATGCTTCTTGAAAACCCATAGATAATCGCCCACTTTCTTTGGGTTCTGAGAGTGGCACGATTATAGTGTTAACTGAAATATGGCTTCTGCGGGACACCCAAGAGACAATACCATTATATAGGTAGTTGGTGCAAAATTTAGAAAGGGTTCAAACGATATGCCGCTTTAACGAAGTGATAAAAGTTGCCATTATTTCTTGACCATCCAGACTTACGAGGGCTATTTTGACTGCATATCCCATGTAACAAGGACACATCGGCACTTATAGCCTCCTACAAAGAAGCGGCATATCGTTTGGTTTGTACCTTTTCTAA
Source organism: Deroplatys truncata (assembly GCA_030765065.1). Classification (NCBI taxonomy): domain Eukaryota; kingdom Metazoa; phylum Arthropoda; class Insecta; order Mantodea; family Mantidae; genus Deroplatys; species Deroplatys truncata. The sequence goes on from CM060986.1 coordinate 140,776,163, forward strand.
ATTTAGCGTGAAGTACATAAGATTGTCCAGATCGTTTTGTTGCTCCTCTGGGAAGGAACCACCATCTAACGTTTTTCCCTGAATGTGTTCACAGTTTATTTCTCCAAGCTTTTCCGTTAGATATTAGAGGACTGTTGCAGTTATTATTATGATTATTATTTATCATAATTCATCATCACTCCACGCAGCGCTGCGATGAGTTCAGGGTTCGATTTCCAGTACCGGTATGGAGTTTTGTCGCCTGCTGGGTGCCCTGGTAAGGAATGCACTTAGGTCTTAGGGACCAATTGACAACCACTTTGGCGGCTGAGGTCTTCTAATCCCTATGTAGTAAGTGGCATGTTGATGGTATACTGCTTTATTGTCCACATGTCACTTCTACTATTGCATTCTGCCCAGGATTATCTGGGTGTGAGTGGATGGAAGAAGGTTGTGTTTGCAGCTGCCATGCTAACCTTATTCGCAATGGCCCGAAGTGAGCATTTATTATTACTACTGCGATGGATGTATGCTTTTTGCGATATTTGTGCTATTTCGGGCATCTCAACATCGCAGACTAAAAAGTGTGATAATCTATTTCCTCTTTACATAAAGGTTCTCGTTATTCTTGGTTTTCTCAAATATGTTGCTAAGGGTTTTAATTGAAATACCATGTGTTTAAGATACGAGGGCAGTCCCAGAAGTACCCGAACTGATGTATAGATAGTTGTTGTTTCGAACAAATGACTGTGGTAAAAAGTACCACCCTTATAAAGCTTAAGTCTGAAGTTTGACGATGCTACTTTGTTTAGTAATGGTTTGCAGTCATCAATAGTGAACGCTCTCAACAAATTTGTAAACATGGATAAAACTGGTCATTGTTATGTGATACAATACTTTCATTTGAAAGGTCTTATCCAACTAATATTAAAGCTGAGCTAGATTCTACTCTGGGGGAGTCTGCTCCTTCGTTTACAACAGTAAAATGTTGGGTGGCAGAGTTTAAGCGAGGCCGTACGAGCTGCCAAGGCGAACATAGCAATAGTAGACCAAATGAGGGGACCACGCCAGAAATTGTGAAGAAAATCCACAAAATGGTATTGGATGACCGTCGACTGAAAGTGCGCGAGCTAGCAGACATCGTAAGCATTTCAAAAAGTGCTGCACATTGCATACTAACTGAAAGTTTGGACATGAGAAAGCTGTGCGCAAGATGGGTGCCGCGTTTATTCACAATGGAACAAAAACAGTGTCTTGAGGATGTTTCAGTCGAGCGTTTGGCGATGTTTCGCTTCATTAAAGCCGAGTTTTTGCGTCGATTCATAACCATGGATGAAACATAGGTCCATCACTTCACACCTGAGACGAAGGAACAGTCAAAACAGTGGATTGAAAGGGAAGAATCGGTTTCAAAGAAGGCGAAGACAGTTCCATCTACAGGCAAGGTCATGACGTCAGTTTTTTGGGATGCGCGTGGAATAGTTTTCATTAGCTTCAAAAAGGAAAATCAATTGCGAGTATTATGCGAACTTATTGAGGCGTTTGAGTGATGAAAAGCAAAAACAGCCGCATTTAGTTAAAAATAAAGTTTTGTTTCATCAAGACAATGCACCAGTTGACGCATCCATTATCGCCATGGACAAAATCAATGAGTTAAAGTTCGAATTACTTCCCCATGCTCCCTATTCGCCAGAGTTAGACTCCTCTGATCATTTTCTGTTTCCAAAGTTGAAGAAATGGCTTGATGGTAAAAGATTTGCCAACAATGAAGAGGTGGAGTTTGCAGTTGATGGCTATTTTACAGAACTCGACGGTTCTCGCTATAAACAGGGTATTGAAGCTATTGAACATCGCTAGGAAAGTGTAACGAGCTGAAAGGAGCCTATGTAGAGAAATAAAGATGTTTTTTCCCATATTTTTTTTTATTTTCTTTGTTAGGTCGGGTACTTCTGGGACAGCCCTCGTATATACATGATAAAATGTTATGTTGAACGTGATAAACTCATTTCTCTACATCTTTGTTTTCAAGCCAGTGCCCGACAAATATTTCTCAAATTAAGCTGGGCTAGGTCCGAGCCTGTGATATAAGGTTTGGAACTTCCAGTGTATTGCTCCAGATAAAGACAAGCTCCGAACTCAGGAAACTATAGAAGGAGAAAAAAAGGGGGTAGTACTTTAACTAAAGAGAAATGGAAGTCTGCCACACAATGTGAAGTAAAAGCACTTTGGAAGGATTTCATTTGCCACAGTCCACCTTTGAAACTCATTGAGCGTAATAACATTCCCACATAAATGTTAATGGTGGGGAAGAAAAATTAAATGATTGAGGAAGTGAATTGCGTCAGAGGATTGTGCGGGAAAAGGGTTGGGTGCTCATTACATGCGGTGCTTGTTTCATGACGGATTGTTGGGGGAGGGGTTGACGAGAGCAGTCGACACTTGGTCCTGCCGCACCAAGCGAGGTTCCTGTCTAATTTCATTCCTCGCACAGGCGGCACTCTCGATATATCTCGCTCTCTCCCGCCGGCTTGGATCGATACACGCACGCACACATGCACACATTTAAAGGGGAGCGCGTAACAATGCCCCCTCCCCATTATATCATTGGGTGTTTACACATGTCCCGGTTGTTATTGCGACATTCACGGGACACGTGCAACCGCCAAGATGCAACGAGCACCGATCTCGAGAACTCATGATGTTAGGTATTAACAGTTTTTGAGACTGCACGTCAGCGGATATCCTCCGTTTGAAAAAAAAATTTTCTATCTCCGGTTTTAAATGTATACTATGCTTGCAAAGGCGTGTTATCTGATTTCTTCAATCGTGGAATGATTCAAGGTAGGGTATTGTCAGTGCATCCAACAGAAAATGCAAATATTTTTCAAAGTGACAACCCGATTGTACTTTTTACTTTCTCTACTACGTATAAGTAGGGGAAGTATTGCATTCCACCCAAAAATTCGATACCGAGATTTCACCGGAAATAAATGTTTTGAGGCCACCTGAATCCAAAAAAAGCATTTTTGGAAACATGTCCGTGTGTGTGTGTCTGTGTGTCTGTGAACAGCATAACTCAGAAACGAACAGTCGGATAAACACCAAACTTGATTTTTAGGTTCAGTATCTTCCAGAGATGACACGAATGTTTTCAAGAAAATGGCTCTAACGATTTTGATTAAAATATCATATGTTTTAAGATATTTTCATGACAAATGAAATGTATATCTTGAATTTTCTGGGAATGTCTCCAAAAGTATTCTTCATTGTGAACGACTTTTGCATAACTGCTAAACCATGAGATAGACAAAATTTTACTACACAAAGAATGTAGATCGCGTTAAAATACACAATTTATGTCATATATATACATTTTTGTTGTTGCGTGAACCATTTTCGAAATATTGCTTGTTATTCCCTTAAATTTTCCAATACTTATACTTTTTCTCAAATTCGTTATTCATTTTTTTTTTTGTCCAGGTAATGCAAAGAGAATGGAATACTCCACATAGCAACCAGCTCTTAAAATATTTGACTATAGCTTAAAGCCTAGCAATTCTCCTTGCATCTACAAGAAAATTAGCAACAAGGTTAACATCTCGATATCTCGATTAACGTGAAGCATATGGAGAATAAGCGTTTGTAAAAATAGTTTGTACAAGAGTAGGGAAAGTCATGTGAGTGTAACACATCAGATATTTTCATTTAAAACATTTTTATAAAATATTTAAAAACAATTAACTATATTTGAGCATTAAACTACTGAATATCTTTGCACTTTTTAAACAATTGAAATTGTAGGTAGTCGTGAATGTCTGCTATGGGGATTGTAAGAATCATGGTTGCTGAGATACCGCTGATGTGTTTGTGTACTTCATTTGTGACAGCAATTATTAAATAATACTGATAACATAGTATTCAAACCACTTCCTATCTTCGATTTCAAAACATTCATTTGATTACACAACCGTTTCACCACCGAGGTTTACTAAGAATCGAGTCTACAGACTACAATTCTGATGTCTCTAGTATTGAAACTTCATTCCAAAAACTAACAAGAATCTGGAGAGTTTTGCCTTCCCTGTTCGGAATTTATTTCAAGTAATTTCAATTATAAAATGATTCTGTTTCAAAATTAGGAAAACATAATGTTTGCTATAACACACAAGCTTAATAATATGTAGGTTTTATTTTAAAACCCATGAAATAGATTATCAGCATACATTGTCGACAAGGACGTACACAGAACGCTACATTTCAACGAAATAGTTTGAAAAGAAACAGATGACATTCATTTTCCAACTATTAATAGATCATCTTTCAAAACACGAACACATTTATTTGATATCCTTACACACACCAGTAGAGGTGTATATTGGGCGGATATATGCTGAATTACATACATTTTATATCACAGCACTCGTTATGAAAGATATGAGTTGTCCCAGGTAATGCATAGTTGTAATGCCTATACGCATGGCGAAAAGATGACTCGTGATCGCATTTGGATTCGCTATGATGCTTCCTCTCTGGCCGACATTAGGCCTGATCCCCATTTATATTTTGTATGCTACACATTGCACATTTCAGTGACTTGAATGAACGTTTACATTTTCCCCCCCACTCATGGCTTAAATGAAGCCAGTAGTTTGTGAGAAATATATGTAATGTACAGGTCTCATAGAGCAAGAATCGGGTTACTGCTATACAGACACGGTAAAATCAGTTTTCCAAAAACAATGACATCTCGAAAGACACGAAAATATCAGTTGACGTATTTCTTCACACCACTATGCAGAAATCAGGCATGTTCACCTGGGACAGTTCCCTTTTAGAGTAGAAAATTAATCACCTATGCTCTCGAAAAAAAAAATTACAATTACTACACGGATTTGGGCAAGTTTCAAGAACTACACGTAGACATAATTTAACCAAGCAACAGATAAGCAATACTTGTTATTAAGTTAAACAAATAAGCATTTTATGACTGAGCTTGAAGTATTCAAGTCAGAGTGGCGATAGCTGCGCCTGAAGACAGCTTCTATTTTACGTTCGGAAATATTCTGTTTGATGGGGTGTGGCTGGGCACGCTGAGTGCTCTATCTCGCCTGCGGATTAGGATGGGATGGGTCCAGATTAAATAATCGGTGAAACGGCAAGCTTGGATGATGACAGGACAGGTAGAAGCGCCCAGTATGAGATCTGTTTTGTAAAATTTCGAAACATTTTATTGCACTCATTCTTTAAAACTATTCTTGCAACCTAAACAGTGGTTTTTGGTTACACTTGTAATAATTAAAAGGATTTACAATTGAACAGAATTTAAGGGCAGTAACTGGTATTTTTTGATAACGTAAGTTATACATTGTTTCTCATATTTCCGGCGTAGCCCCATAATGAAAGGAACTAACAATGGCAGCTGCGTAAGACGAGAAAAATCTATAGTGGGCATGAAAGATCGATAATTTTGCTCAGAGGCCTCTTTATCAGACTTGAGGTTCTTTTCGTGCCGTAAATCTAGAACTACTTCCCTACCGAAGGAAGCCATGCTAAGGATTTTTACGCCCGAAAAAATCCTTCGCCCTCCGCCGGGTTTGAACCCGCGACCTTGGGAACTGGAGGCTAGCATGGTAACCACTACACCACGGAGGACGACGCATAAGAGTGTAGACCAGCCATTCTTTAGAGTTGGTGAAGAAAGTAACTAACTGTTGCATTTGGTGCGGTTCGATTCTAAACATTGCCAGTGGGTGATGAAAAGCCGGCATTTTATGCAAGAAAATGGCCTACCACAAATGTCTACATGATGATATTATGTCTGATCTGTGTAGCATTTGTTAACTTAAGTTTTCAAAGTTGCAGCCATACTATAATATAAAATGCCAATTTATTGTCACAAACTCTCAAATAGAATTGAAAGGCACTTTGTACAATGCATCCATTTACTGTTCTATGTTAAAATACAAAATGACTAACACAACTTTAATTTCCATACTCAATGACCCATTCTGTACCACTACTGGGAAAAATTAAATAAAGGTAAACTATAAAAATCTAACACTCAGATACATTTTTTTGAATTTCCCAAAAACATACAAAGTGTAGCTACTTCGTTTCACGATTCACCGATACCATTTTAGTAGAATAAATAACAATATAACTCACAAAACAAAAACAGCTGTACTTGATCTGAAAAAGGGGCGTGGCACAGTGGCACTGCCAAGGTTTTTAAATCTTTAAATGAACTTAGAAGTAATAAACAAACAAAATTTAATGGCAACATGTTTTCAAATGTATAATCTATCAAATAAAAATGAATTTTGTGACACAATTTGCCTGCATCACACCTTAAAGTGTTCAAGTCTAAGTGAAGTTCGCATAACGGCCAAATTTTTTTTTCAGGGAATGTACAAACATGTGCTCTGTGGTGTGCTCTAACACAAGAAAATCCTTTTGAAAATGTGAACCATTTTTAGGTCACCAGTGCACATTAGGTTGTGGGGAAAATTAGTAAGAGCAACTGAACAAAGAAATCAAGAAATCGGGATTTTGTAGATCCGTTAATGACCATATATGAACACAGCAATTCCTACTTCACAATTTTTTTTTCCATTTTCTGTTAAGAGCCGTCTTGCTGGCGGAGATGAGGGTGAGGGGGGAGTAACACACCCAAGTACGTGAAATAACGAGGTTCTTTTCTTCAAAGAAAAAGGAACTCCAGCTAACACCATACCACACGTTAATCTTGGACACGCCCAGAAACGCGTGGGTTTTCTTTCCCCATATACGCAGTTCCATTGCTGACTTTAAAAGTGAAGAACCATTTCCTTTAAAAGCCGTCTGCTTTTTCACTTGTAGACTACCATGTTGCCAAATTCGAAAATCTCTCTCAGGTGCCCGAGGCTTTATTTTCGACTGACAAACTAACGCCGCTTACAGAAAGCACGGTTTATTGAAACTCTCTGGGCTTTCAATTGTACTTAAATTAAGCTCCTTAATAAGTGCGCTAAACATAGGTAATGCTTAATTCTTCTTTGTATTAATTTTCAAATTATTTTCGAATTTTTGTATAATTTTCGCTCTATAAAATGCTCTGCATAAAAATGTAAACGTTTAAGATTGCTTCAGAAAGAGTCATTCTAAAAATTGACATCGATTTAATGACAAACATATTTATGTTATGTATCCCAAAAATTTGTTTGCCTTACTTTTTCACTTTAAATAATTTGGATATTACTTACATGCATAGAGAATCAGAAATCGTTTTACGCAGTGCATTTTGTATATTGAAAAATCTTGTATGTTACATTCCCATGACTTTTACCCTCTATCGCTTATTAGTGGGTATACAAATTATTTTTACCAAAGTTTATTTTCCTATCTACTTTATTTTAATGAGATAAACCTTTCCGGAAATAGCTACATTACATATTTCGTTATAGATACAAAGAGAACAGCGATAGTCAAATGTTTTAAGATCTGCACGCTATATGCTGGCCTTAAAATTCCATACTCTTTCCATGCAATCACGAGAAACAGCTGAAAATCAGCAGGATTTTAAAAGAAATGCTAAGTATTGAACAATCCGAACCAGTAATAACGGATATCTCGAAAATGGCAGATGCCACAAAAAGGGTATTTGAAATAAATTGTGTGTTTTAAAGAAATGTACATTTCTTGCGTAGTACGTTTTCGTCTATCACTTAAAGATTGCCCTTTATGCTAGATTATGTAAATTTCTTTCCGAATGAAGAGGACTTCGCAGGTTATTCCCAGAAAATTCAAGATATGCATTATATATCCCATGTAGGTATCTTTAATATTGGGTATTGTAATCAAAGTCATTTTAACCATTTTAAGAAAATCATCAAAAATTCGAAAAATATCCCATGTAAAGGGTAGTTTGGGGTGGCGTTAAAAAAAATCTTCACGTCGCATCTTTGGAAGGTATTGAAGTTAAATTCCAAGTTTGTTATTTATCCTTAATTTTTCTAAAGCGCTCTTTTTATATTCGGGGTCCTCAAGTATGTATTTTCGGTGAAATCTCGGTATCGAATTTTTGGATGGAATGCAATACCTTTTCTACCTACTATATACGTGGTAAGGAAAGCAAAAATGATGAGGAAAATTAACAAGAGAAAACAAATACTTGTTGGCCATATAATTCAGATCAGATTGTTCTGATGCTAATAACCATTTCAGGAAAAACACTTTTAAGGGAGGACCGAAATGCGATTTTAGTCGCCTTGATCCAAAAAACACCTGTTTTCAATTTTGTGTTCAAAAAGCATCTTAAGTATTGTTCTGCAAAGGCGGAAACAACTCGTGTTTTGAACGTTATTCTTAAAGCGCCGCGCCAATTAAATACCATTTTTTGAAAACCCAGTGGTCAGTTTTTACATGTTTAGCTTTCTGCTGTTTTTCCAAATTCAGAATATATTTTCTCCAACAAAAATATAGGTCCGACATATTTCCATGCTTCATTTGAAAATGACTGTAATAAAATGTCAAATTTAAATGTTGATATAAATAATGGTTTGTTTTGAAAAATAATTTGCTTAATCTACACCGTTTTGTTGAATCTTTTCCCATTTTGCAGAGTAAAAGATTACTTTCTCTACTACTTGCCTATAGTAAGCAGAGGAATCATTGTATCCCACCCAAAAATTGAATACCGAGTTTCCACCGGAAAAAAATTACGTTTTGAGACTCCCTGAATTAATAAAACGGTATTTTTAGAAAAAGATCCGCTTGTTCGCACTAGTGTCTGTAAACAGCATAACTCAAAAACGATTTAAGTTCAGCATCTTCCAAGAATGCGGCATGAATATTTTCAAGAAACTTCCCCCAGCCCCAAACTATCCCTTGCATGAAAAATGTTTCGAAAATGTCTCTAACAATTGTTATTTAAGTACCATATGTTTAGCAGATCAACTGAAACTGTCCTTTTTCAGGTCGCTTATAAACTGGAAGAGACAATCCAAGAAAAGGAGTTGGCATTTGATGTTTTTATTGATATTGGGGAGGCATTTCATAACACCTCCTTTAATACAATAACTACTACTGCAAGGATACATGGAATTGATTAAACCTGTTATCCGCGGATTCAAACCATGCTGAGAGGCAGAATAGTTCATACAAGTCTCATGAATAGTAGCCTAGTTACAGAGGTCATGAGTTGTTGTCCACAGGGTGCGGTGTTATCACCCCTACTATGGAACCTGGTGGCTACTTGTTCAAGCAAGTAACCTAGACTGAGATCATGGGCTATGCTGATGATATCGTTATCGTAGTTCGAGGTAAATACACAGGAACAGTCAGGAACTCATTCAGTTGGCCCTGAATACTGTGGCAAAATGGGCTGCGAATGAGGGCTTAACCATTAGTCCTCATAAACAGCCATAGTACTATTTACCAAAAGAAGAGACACAAAGGGATTAGGACCTCTATATTTTCAAGATAAAGAACTTAAAACGTCTGAGGAGGTTAAATACTTGGGAATCACTTTGACTCCAAAATGGACTAGAAACAGCATTTCAAGAAAACAACAAAACGTACGAAAACAACCTTGGGAGTAGTTAGACACACGAGTGGTAAAAGATGGGGACTAAGACCTGCTGTGATCCATTGGATATATACCAAAGTAACCATACCAACTATAACTATGGAGCAGTGATTTGGTGGCCTAAGGTCCTTCAAACAGGCTCTAAAAATCAACTAAATAAAGTTAAAATAACAGCATGAATGGCTGTTACAGGAGTCATGAAAAGAACTCCTATTGCAGCAATGGAGACACTCTTGAACCTGACTTCATTGCATTTAGTTGTAATGAAGAAGGCAAGAATGACACTCTAGACTGCAACACGCTAAGCAAATGAGAATTCCTGAAATAGCCTCAGGTTTGCTAAGAATTAGGAAGCACATAGGACTTGCATCTTTAGAAATGCCGTCAGATTATATATTCCAATTAAACGCTTTATAAATAACTGCAGGATCATTATTGTTCCTGAACGTTGGACGCATAAAACTCTGGAAGCTTCGAGAAAACTTTGGTGTGGTTTACAGACGGCTCAAAGATTGGTTCAGTAACAGCATCTGGAGTATATGCCATAAGACCAAATGCAAAAAAAGCTTTTTCCCTTGGGTGAATATGCTACCGTTTTCTAAACAAAAATTGATGCTATTATTCAATGCATACATGAAAACATAAGGAGAGCTTACACTGATAAACAGATCCGTATTTCTGAGAGAGAAAGGCTGCACTTAAGGCTCAAAAGCTTGGCAGATTAGAATGAAGTTCAACTCATTTAGGTGCCGGGTCATAGTGGCATAGAGGGACATGAAAAACTGATGAGCTTGCAAGACAAGGAGCAGCTTCACAATATATTGCACCAGAGTCGGCTCTAAGAACACCTCGATGTCGGGTAAGAGAAGCCATTAAGAACTGGCCCAAAGTAGAACATCATAAAACCTGGCTTAAAACTCCAGAAAACAAACCTGGTAAGCTATTTATTAGAAAACTTGAAAAAAAAAAAAAGCTGAAAGCTCACTTAAATGTAACAGACTTCGGCTGAGAGCAATTATTGTATTTCTTACAGGACATGCTCCTGTGAAAAATTATCTTACCATGATGGTAGTGTTTCGGGGTAACTTAGGCTCCAGATTGTGTAAGAAATAAACTGAAACAGCCCAGCACATTATATACTCCTATGAGGCCTTGGCTAACAAGAGATTTATTGCTTTTGGGTAAATGTTGTTAGAACCAGAAGAATTTGAAACCATATCTGTTATGAGACTGTATTCCTTGATAAAGGGAGCAGGCATAATGAATCGGCTTTAAAACGATACAGATAGCACAATAAGCCCAAGGCTGAAGTGCGTCCGTAGCAATAACGGAAATAAGTATCGAACAAGACAAAACAAGACCCTGTGTTTAAGATATTTTCATGACAACTGAAATGTATATCTCGAATTTTCTGGCAATAACCTGTGAAGTCCTCTTCATTTTGAATGATTTCTGCATAACTGGTAAGCCATAAGAAGAATACGAACTCGTACTACACAAAAAAGTCTGATGTGTTACACTCACATGACTTTCTCTACTCTTGTACAAACTATTTTTACAAACGCTTATTCTCCATATGCTTCATGTTAATTGAGATGTTAATCTTATTGCTAATTTTCTTGTAGGTGCAAGGGGAATATGGTAGGCTTTAAGCGATAGTCAAATATTTTAAGAGCTGGTTGCTGTGTGGAGCATTCCATTCTCTTTGCATTACCAGGACAAAAAAATGAATAACGAATTTGAGAAAAAGTATTGGAAAGTTTAAGGGAATAACAAGCAATATCTCGAAAATGGTTCACCCAACAAAAAAATGTATATGTCATAAATTGTGTATTTTAACGCGATCTACATTTTTTGTGTAGTAAAATTTTGTCTATCTCTTATGGTTTACCAGTTATGCGAAAGTCGTTCACAATGAAGAATACTTTTAGAGACATTTACAAAAAATTCGAGATATACGTTTCATTTGTCATCAAAATATCTTAAACATATGATATTTTAATCAAAGTCTTTAGAGCCATTTTAGAGAAAATTAAAATTTTCGAAAAATGTTCCATGTAAAAGGTAATCTGGGGTGGGGGATTTTCTTGAAAACCTTTGTGTCGCATCTCTGGAAGATACTGAACCTAAATACCAAGTTTGGTGTTTATCCGACTGTTCGTTTCTGAGTTATGCTGAGTTATGCTGAGTTGACATGTTTCCATGGATTCAGGGGGTCTCAAAACATGTATTTCCAGTGAAATCTCGGTGGAATTTTTTTTGGGTGGAATACAATACTTCCCCTACTTACTATACGTAGTAGAGAAAGTAAAAATCAGATGTAGATAAAGCACACAGTTTAATCCTCTAATGATGTTTAGCCAAAGTTTTAGAATAATTTAAGAGTGTTTTTGTTAATTTCATCGCATACTAAACTTTAGCAATAAAATTAAGCTATTTATAGCTTTTTGTATTGGAATTTTTTTCAGTAAAGCCATACTGTTTTTTTTTAATATGAGGGCTGTCCAATAAGTAAGTTTCCCTATTTTATAAAAAACATTACACACAATTGATCATGTTGAATTCATTTTATTTATATTGTACAATCCTTCTGTTACTTTTCTACATAGTCAACATGTTTTTCCAAGCATTTTTGGGGACGTGATGCAAGTTTTTCCAAGCCAGTGTTGTACCAGGTCGGGTCCTGTGCTCGCAACCAGTTGTTTACTGATTTGAATTCATCATTGGTGTTAAAAGTGTTTACCTTTGAGTTGGAGGAACATGTGAAAATCACTTGGGGCAAGCTCCGGTGAATACGAAGGATACGAGAAAACATCCAAGTTGAATCTTGACCCAGGCGAGCTCAGAAGATTTTTTTCGCATACAGCAAAACTAACAACTCAGTATAGATGGATGCTCTGAAGGTCAGCACCATAGACCCTCCACCTTACAGCCCTGGCCTAGCACCTTGTGATTTCTTTTTGTTTCCAAAATTGAAGATAAAATGCGTGGAATGACTTTTTCATCATCGGATGCAGTAGTGGAAAATATAAAAACCTGACCGAATGCAAAAATGTATTGATATTAAAGAGGAATACTTTGAAAAACAGTAAAACCATTTAAATTTTTTCAACTAATCCTTGTTTGATGTTCTAAACATTTTCAGTGTGGCCCTCGTATCATGATAGATGCACGTGCTTTTGTCATCCTGAGAGGCAGGTTTAAACCGCAGCATCCTCCTACCTATTAGTTGATAAGAATTTGCATGCATTCCAGATACATTAACTCTGTTATGTAATATATTTTGTTCATGCGGTTATGAAAAGTAAATTTGACAATTTTCTTAGAAAATTACTTACGATAAATGATGTTAAATTGAGGCAGTGTTTTTATCACTTACATGATATCAGTCTAATTATATAATACAAAATTTAATAACAGTCCGCCTGAAAGCAATATGTAATAATATATAAAGTGTATGTTACAGTCATTGTATTATGTTTATATTATGTATATGTATAATAATGTTATGTGAATGTATTACGTAATTTAATAATGTAGGAACTGTGAGAATAGAAGCAAGCTGCAAACATAATTACAATTCCGTAGCAAACAGAATTACAAAATAGAAGCCGAAATTTGCTAACAATGAGGTAACCTTGAGGCAACAATAAATTAAAAGTTAAAATGGGCTACTAATAATTCTTGGAACAATAATAATGTAATATTTAAAACAGTTTATAAATAGCCAATCAAAAACTAGAAAAGGCTTAAGTTAGATAAAAGTATTCTATTGGAGTAGGCTTAGCCAATCAGAGACTTGAAATAGTGGAAATATACAGATTCAGGTGGGAGACACTACAAGATAGCGTAACCAAGCAGTTCGATTTGGTAGGGGTTCAGTGTGAGACATGAAAATTCATTGCAGAGAGAATAATATAAAGTTTAGGTACGTGTTTAAAAGTGCAGTTAAAAATAATCTCGCAGCTCTACAGTAGGATACATCAGTGAAGTGTCATTTAATCGTGTGAAGTATTAATAAAGGGAGTGGAATACAATTACAATTTGTGTAAGCCTTCATTCTTTAGCCGCACCAGCTCTGCTAAGAGATACGTGCTTTACAAATTACTAATAACGCAGCCGAGGCATACATATATAATATTTAAATAAACATTAAAATAAAAAGTTGATTCCTATACGTGGGGCAAGGCCACCGGAAAAGTAAACGTGGGGCGAGGGCCACCGGAAAGTTTGTAACGTACGTGGGGCGAACACTCCAAGAAACAATCTCCAATACGTGGTGAAACCGCAGCAACTATTAAACCCCTTTCAATTTTGGCTCCCATACGTGGGGCTACAACGACTGCAACGTATTCCACGAGAGTCGCCAATGGGAGATGACTAGTGTACGTGACAGTTAACAGTTACGAGCAAAGTTATATGGAACAGGGTATAGTTTAAGGCACTGGATAGAGAGAACTTTGGGATGGAAGGTATTAATAAATAAAATCGCAAACTTCTGCGTTTGCATTTCCTTGCAATCCGATACTAGAGTTATAGACCCCAATATCAGCAGCAGAGACAGGGTATTTCTGACAGTTTCACTGTTTAGCTTTCGCTCCACGGACAGAAATGACAAGAGAACGTCGGAATTGATGATTGTGGCTGTAGGATTCCCATAGAGCGATACACTGCACTGTTTATACCGTTAATAATGCATGGGCCGTCGCTACTGCGATCGTCGTTACTGAGGTCAAAATGTCGCGACCTTTCCACTCCTGTCGTTGTCACAGTGACCTTTCCTACTCGAGCCCCTACCCAGCCTTACGATATTAAGGACAGGCCACATAACTTCTCAAGCTTCGGCTTAACTTCATCAGCTTCCTGGGAAAAGTTGTTAGGGCCAATTTTGGGTCATAGTCGTTTGAATTTTTGCATAAATTTTGCGAAATTCCATTCCCCGTATTACTTCAGCGAGAGTTGGAAATTGCGAGATGTTTCGATTTTAAAATACGTAAAGAAATGGAGTCTTGCTGCGAGATTTATTATCGGAATACTTTGTTTATTGTTTCATACGAGGGCTATTTGCTAAGTAATGTCAACATTTATTACTCTCCCTACCACATACCTGGTAGGTAGAGAAGGTACTGCATTTCACACAAAAATTTGATACCGAGATTTTACCAGAAATACAACGTTTTGAGGCCCCATAAATAAAAAAACGTATTTTTAGAAAAAGGACGGTATATGTGTATCTGTGAACATAACTCAAAAAAGAAAAGCAGAATAAATACCAAACTTGGTGTTTAAGTACCTTCCAAAGTTGCGACATGAAGATTTTCAAGAATTTTTTTCATTTTCTAAAAAGTGGCTAACGATTTTGATTAAAATACCATATATTAAAGAAGTTTACATGACAAATAAAATGTATATCTTGAATTTACTGGAAATATCCTGTAAAGTCCTTTTCATTCAAAATTTTGTATAATTTTGTATAACATTAACGTTAAGGGGCATAGGAAAACGTGCTACACAAGAAATTAGATCCGTTTAAAACGCAGTAATTTCCGAGACATCCGTCATTAATGGTTTGTTCAATACTTGAGTATGCTTTTAAAGTCCTGTCGATTTTCGGTTACTTCTTGGGATTGCATGGGAAGAGTAGGCCAGCGTCGAGTTCTAAAACGTTTATCTATTTTCATTGCCTTTCTATCTATAACGAATGTGTAATGTAGCTATTTCCGGAAACATTTATTTCGATTAAAATGAAGTAGTGAAATAAAATTTCGTAAAAATAATTTCTATATACACTAATAAGCGATTGTAGGTGCATTTTTGCAATACTCTCTCCCCTGCCCTTTTTTATACATAAACGCAGGAATATACACCACTATAATACTTTAAAGTATCAAAGATATTTTTAAATCCTATTATATTTATCCAAATGTTTGGAGATTTATACTGTATATTAAGCTTACAGCAAGTAAACCTCGAGCAAACGTTAATGTTTGTGGCCAAAGCTCTTTTTCTTTTCTTTTTTTTTCTAGACAGCCTTTTAAACATGCAGTACTTTATTCCCTTAGGTATGCCTTTTGAATAGTTCATAATATGTACACACACACACACATATATATATACACACACACACACACACAAAGTTATTCAAAAAGAAGGAACAGACTTTACATATTTATTCCTAGTGAACGACAATAGATGGCGACACACATACGACACATCATTGAATAGAGGAAAGTTCAAAGTTTTAAACCGCACCTATTATTTCCGTTCAGTGCCTACAGGGGCGCTGTGTTTGTTTACGAGAAAATGGCGACGCCACAGGAAAAGTCGTTTTGTGTGTTGCATTATGAAAAGAGTGAATCCATTGTTTCATTGCAGCGTGCATTTCATTATAAGTTCAGCAAAGAGCCACCTCGTCATAAAAAATTTACAATTGTACAATAAATTCCTAGAAGATGGTTGCGTTATGCAAACGGAAAAGCATTATCGTCCTCGCATAACCAATGGTGCCTATTTTGAACACATAAAATAAAACTTTGTACTCCCCTATATTCAGTGATGTATCGCATGTGTCGCCATCTATTGTCGTTCATTAGAAATAAATATGTAAAGTATGTTCCTTCTTTTTGAATAACCCTGTGTGTGTGTGTATATATATATATATTTTTTTTTTCTTCCGGTTATACAATGTACAAACTACAGTTTTTAACATATTCTTATCACTTTACTCCATTCTTGCTTTTTGGAACATAAATCTTCCTCAATTTCCCAATCCATCATTGCTCCTCTAATTCCTTGAATCCACATGCTATGCAGTCTTCCTTTTCTCCTCCTTCCTGGTGGCGTCCACTCCATTATCCTTTTGGCTAATCTTTCATCTTCCATTCTTTTAGCATGCCCATGCCATTCTAATTTTTTCTGTTAAATAAATCTGAAATTGAATTTCGGACATTCATTATTTTCTTTTATCATCTCATTTCTAATTTCTAAGGAGTTTTGAAATGCTTCTGTTTAAATGACTACTAATAACATTAATTAGAATTAAAACGAGAGTCATACGTAAATTACAGCAAGTAAAATTAGACAATACATATCTAAACAGAATCTAAAGGATACATCACAGTTCACACTTGTGAAATAAATATTGCTTTATTATATATGCAATCAACGTCGTTGTTTGAATTTTATCTTTGTGTTGTCTTAATATTTCAATGCCAGTCCGTTTACAGAACCAACGTTATTATTATTATCATTATTATTATTATTATTATTATTATTATTATTATTATGGTCATTATTATCATCAAAATGTGCTATCCAGATTTGCCTTGCGTGAATGTTGGTCGTTACTTGAGTTGCCAGGCTGCTGAAGTAAGCTTGCTGTAAAGAAGAGAGTGCCACATCTTCCATATCCCACTTGAAAGTGATTCTTGTCAAGGAGCTACTTTGCTTCTCAGGTTTCCTTGCATTCCTCCTTTCTTTGCTTCTTCATCCTCCTCTTCCTCGGCGCTTCTGATCTAGGATTAGATGCCTTCCAACTCAAGCGTCGCGGATTCCCACGCAAAATCGATCGTTTAAGAACAAATCTAGGGAACGTCTTCTTTTAGTAAAGAAATCAAACGTCGCCCTCTGCCAATGGTCTATGAAATCTCTATACGTCGGCTTCTCTTTCTGCCTTTGTTTCAATCTGCAAAAGCGGTTCGGAAGAGAGTGTATTTAAAGGCCAAGCGAGTACACAACAGAATCACCTTGCTTCGCTAATTGACCGTTATTGTTTTGAACAAAGCGCAATTTGTACCGAAGTTACGACGCAACAACAGCTGAATAACTGACCACTCACATGGCTGTGGTTATTTCTTACCCTATATCACACGTTCATATCGTCAGGATATAGATAGTCACTAACATTTTTATTTTCTTTATTGCAAGTTTAAATAAGAACACAGATAGATTAGTTGTTAGTTTCACTTATTAAATATTTAAATAATATAATTCGCATGGTTTTATTGCATTGTTTTTAAACCGCTAAGTAAAAATATCTATTTTATTTTAATTGTTCTCACTGAATACCTTGATAGACACACTTTTTATGTAGCAGTTACAAAGAACTGCATCGACTTGATTTTTACGTTAAGTGCTTAATAAATAAACGTTTTAATTACAACATATGTATTGCGCCATTCAACTTAAACACATGTGTTTATGTTTAGTTGCTTTCATTAAACACTAAGCATTTCGCTGAAAATACACGGAAGAACTAACTTGGAGAATAAATACCACTAGCAAAGCTAAAATCGTCAACGTAATGCAGCAACCACTTCGCAGCGACATCGGAAAGGGAACGCGCAGTTCACTCTGGCGGGCCTGAGCTTGGCCGTCAACTGTGGCTTTTCCACCCACTTGCAAGGGAAAGTGCGCTGTTGCCAAGGGTCCCTGTGCTGCAAAGCATATTATACATATCTGTGTGTGTGTGTGTGTGTGTGTGTGTGTGAGAGAGAGAGAGAGAGAGAGAGAGAGAGAGAGAGAGAAAAGCTGGTCATAAATTTCTTAGTTATATTTATAAGCGTCGACATCATCGGTACGTTGATTATATGATTTACACGGACGGTTCCAAAACAGAACATCATACTGGGACTGGCATGGTAGTCGAAAAAATCTCAAACGAAATGCGCATAGCAGCACAAAGACTACATATACAATACTCCATGTTTCAGGCCGAACTTTTTGCCATAGGCATGGTCATAGAATGGATCCAACGCAAAGAACCGAAATTGAAATGAGTTTTATTTGTGGACGCTCTTTAACTGCTGTGGTCCTTAGCATCCCATTCTATATTGGGTGTGAAAGACCGGTAATTTTGCTCAGAGGCATCCTTTCGACTTGAGATTCTTTTATGTGCCGTAAATCTACGACATGGGACCTCCGGTTTTACTTCCCTTACGAAGGAAGCCATGCTAAGGATTTTTACGCCCGAAAAAACCATCGCCCTCCGCTGGGTTTGAACTCGCGACCTCGGGGACTGGAGGCTAGCATGGTAACCACTACAGCACGGAGGACAACTGCAAAGAACAGAAAGGTTGTTCCCACGCCATCAACGTAGACTCTCATACAGCCCTTCTTGCAGTAGCCAACAGACATACAACTCATCCGTTAGCTATTTCAATAAGGAGAAAATTGTCAAACTGCAAAAACAACTCGCATCACATTGCACTGAATCAAAAGGCACAACGGACTCTCGAGGCAATTATCCGGCCAAGATCGTTGCCAGGAATAATTATACCCACCATTACCTACAACAGTTCACAAGTGATGAAACATCACATAAACTCTGTTCACGTCTCGAGTTTCATAAGGATATCTTCCTCAAGCTACAGATTATATGGAACAGTAAACTATAGTAAAATTGTAAAATAAACACTGTAAATATCCCGTTATTAACGTAACGCTGAAACATGGGTTGTAAATTATTCATTGTATTGCTTTTCCTTCACACGGTGGCCCGCTCTCTGGCCGCTAAAGCTCGGACATTGACGAAACAGTTATAATATCCACGCAACCGCCTCACGTTCCCATATTTACAATTATAATGATAATATAGGGTCATTATATTATTTGGTAACCCATTCGCGGCCTCTGTCTCTCCTTCGCTATCCCCTTGTCATTTGCCGGGAACACGAACTGCCGATTCCCGCTGGAAAGTTGAGGCAGTATTTTTAACACTTAAATGATTTCAGTCGAATTATATAATATGTAAATTCAATAACAGCCCGCCTTGAAGTAATATGTGTATGTAATAAATTGTAAAATATATGTAATAGTCATTGCATATGCTTATATTATTGTAAACATGTTCAATAATGTTATGTTAATGCATTACGTAATTTAATAATGTAGGAGCTGTGAGAATAATAAGTTAAACGTTGCTAACAATGAGGTAACCTTGAGGCAATAATGAATTTTAAAGTTTAAATGTTACCTACTTGTCGTTATTGGAGCAACAATAATGTAAATTTTGAGACAGTTTTAAAATAGCCAATCAACAACCAGAAAAAGCTTTAGTTAAATGAAGGTATTCTATTGGAGTAGGTTTAGCCAATCAGAGACTTGAAATACAGAAATTTACAAGTTTAGACGGTTGAAATTAATTCAGTTTCCTCCAAACATGGCTCATAACCAGACGTGTTGCTTCTAAACAGAGCTCATAACCAGACGCGAGATGTGTCCTCGAGAAATTAATTATGTATTCGTGTGAGACGAAAAAAGTTTACATGTTAAAAAAAATTGCAATAAATTAATTAAAGAATCTCACAGCTCCCTATATCAGTGAAGTGTTATTTAAATCGTGTTAAGCAGTAATAAAAGGAGTGAAGTAAAATTATAATATGTGTAAGCCTACATTCTTGTCGCACCAAAACCCTGCCAAGATATCCATGTCTCTAAAATAATACTGACGCAGCCGAGGCAAACATAAATATTAAATATGTAAAGAAACAGTTTAATTACAAAGTTAATATTTTTTTAAACTTGGGGCAAAGGTCACTTGAAAGTACATTTTTGGCGAAGGCTACTGAAAACTGTTTGCTATACGTGCGGTTGCAACTACTACAAGTTCGGCTCCCCAACAGTTGAACTATAATACATCATAAAACTGACTTTCCATACGTGCAGCAACAAACATTTCTGAAATTGGCGCCCATACGTGGGGCAAACAACGTAAAGACGATAACATTTTCACAAAGTGCACTGGCGCCATGCTCACATGTGTTGCTGCGTGAAGTGGTAAACTTGTTAAGTTATATTTTTTTGTTGAGCCCCACGTTTGGGAGCCAATTTGCGACGGTATTATTAATGTTTGTGTATGTGTGTTTACTCCACGTGGTGAAGCCATTTTGTGACGTGATTCTTTGTTAGGTTTGTTAGCTCCATCTGGTGTTATCAATTTGCGGCAGTATTAGTGTTTGTTTAAAAGAATGCTACTGTTATTTTATTTAATATTGGTTCACTGTCCTCCGGCTAGCTATGATCTTTTTGGTCGAGCACTTCTCTTTATACAGGTAGTGTAAACGGAAAGGAATCTTTTATCCAAAGATAACACTGATGAAGGAATTTGTTTTACACTTTTATTGTCGAACACATTCACTATCACATTTACATGTTGATCTTGACACTCGCCAAACTGAAACTGTTATAATAACTTCATTACTGATCACTTTTAATTCGCGTACTTCAACCTTTTGTGTGATTAACTTTACAACACTTGAGATTTTTAATAACTCTGCTACGCGTAACCTGCGAATCGATAGCCGACGTGTACTGTACAAATATTTCTGCTGGACTGAAGGCGACGTGAAACGTACAAATATTTTCGACGAACTGGCATGAAGACGACGTGTAGTGTACAAAGATTTTTGATGAACTGACGGACTGAAGGACTTTACCTCTAACCTAGCCCTTTTTATACTCCTACACCCCGATATGCCTAAAGATTATAACCGAGCTGCTATTGGCTAATAAAACGCGCCAACATTAGCGTCAATTTTTATATCCAATGAAAATTATGAATACATATGCTCTAGGGAAAATGTTCCAGCAAATTCTAAAGAAAAACGCGCCAACATTACGTAACTTCCTCGTCTCTAATAATGATAAACAGCTCACCCCCTCGCTGCATTATTGCACGCTATTATTGTCAGTTTCAGTAAGGCAGTATAAACTTACTTCTCAACAATAGTTACAATCAACAAACATCTCAAATCAATGTCACACAAAAATGCATATTCATACTATAATCATTCTTTACATCATAAATAATTTATGATACAAATTACTGCATCATGCGTCAGGTCCATTGTGAGATGCCTCTGTCTATACGGTAAACATGGTACCTCACTTTTCTGTAGAAAAACGCGTGCTTATTTGCAAAGCGTATTTTAAACATGAATCTGTTCGCCGTGTGCGCAGGGAATTTGTTGAAAAGTTTCCATAACTCTGTATCAACTGTTCCAGCAAGGTTCTGCAACAGCACATAGGACTACCGAATCATTAAATGCAATCAGAGATCTGTTTGAAGATAGAATTATTAGTGTTGATTTGTAGACTCATCGCTCTCCTGATCTAACGAATTGTGATTTATATTTATGGAAAGATAGTATGTATCCTCGCAAACTACAAGAACTTAGAGATAACATCGTGCAAGAAATCATAAGAATTCCTGTTGGTCAGTTTAGGCGAGTCAGTGACAACATTTTTACGAATGTGATGCTTGTCTGAGAGCAGAAGGTTAACATCTCCAGCTTCTATTATAAGGTAAGGATTTTTAGTGCTATCTGCCAGCACTCATCTATCAGCA
Organism: Deroplatys truncata; assembly: GCA_030765065.1. Classification (NCBI taxonomy): domain Eukaryota; kingdom Metazoa; phylum Arthropoda; class Insecta; order Mantodea; family Mantidae; genus Deroplatys; species Deroplatys truncata. Next base: position 140,798,053 of record CM060986.1, read on the forward strand.
CCAGCAACTCCCGGCTCATTTGCGCAGTAGGGAGAGCCCGCTAGTGGATTACCAATTAATATAATGACCCTATAATTACATACCTTATCATAAGAGATGTTCAATATCTGAAATTGAGTGAATTTCTCGCCTGGTGTTTTATTTTAGTTCTTCCAATGTATGGGTTTGCGGCATACACTTCATTTTTCACGTTCCCAGAGTCGGGTAAGCATGCTTCCATTTACATAGTTATGTTCCGTCGTAAAATAACATATACTGAATCACAGAGAACCCGATTTTACACGATATTCCTTTGCATGACATGAAAATTTGTGTGTAGTGTGCAGTAAATATATACAGAATAAAAGAACGTATATTTTCTGAATAAACAATAAATGCAGAGATGACTTGCACCATTTTTGAACAGCTGACCGACGTTAAAATGTCAGTCTGGGTATTTGCAACATGACTTTTGCTACCCGCATACAGCTGATGCGACATTAACTCAGGCAGCTTTTTAAGAGAGTGTAATTAGTAAAGGACTATGGCCCTCAAGATCCCATTATTTAACTATATTCTATTTTGATATATGGGAGAATTTAAAAAAATCAAGTGTATGCAAAACAACCCCATATATTGGAGGAACTAAAAGAAAAATCAGGCGAGAAATTCACTCAATTTCGGATACTGAACTCTCGAATGTGAATGAAAATTTCCGGAGAAGATGTCAAAAATGAGTGGATAGAGAAGAACAATTTCTCCAACATCTCTTATGATAAGACATGTGCTTGTTACCATTGTAGTTTTAACTGTAACTAGGAGAATGTGAAGCGGATATTATAACAGCTTCGGCGGGAGTCCGAGCTGTGGCGGCCGGTGCGAGAGCCACCGTACGTGGCCCAGTGTGAAAGAGATAGCTTTATATTCCACAGGACAGTTGGTAATCCTTAACTGCCTAATCTCAAAGCCTTTACTATTGAAGCTGAAGTTGATGATTTTTACGTTGTTAATTGCCCCAAGCTTTGGGAGCGAATTTGAAGTAGATTGTATTGAAGGGGTTGTATTATATTTTAACTGTTGGGAGCCGAACTTGAAGTTCGTTGCAACCTCACGTATAGTACCCGGTTTCCGGTAGCCTTCGCCCCAAATGTACTTTCCGGTGGCCTTTGCCCCAAATGTTTAAAAAAATATTAACTTTGTAATTTGACTGTTTCTTTAAATATTATATATTTATGTTTGCCTCGGCTGCGTCAGTATTTTTGTTAGAGACATGAATGTCTTAGCAGGGCGTAGTGCGGCTGAAGAATGTAGACTTACACAGATTATAATTTTTAATTCACTCCTTTTTATTAATTCTTGATACAATTTAAATAACACTTCACTGATATAGAGAGCTGTAAGATTCTTTTATTAATTAATTACTTGCACTTTTTAACACTTAAAACTATTTTCGTCTCACACGAATACGTATTAAATTTCTCGAGGACGTGTCTCGCGTCCGATTAGTAACACTGTCAACAACCAACGCGTCCAGTTATGAGCACTGACAAGCAACTGACTTGATTCCAACCGCCTAAATTTGTAAATTTCTGTATTTCAAGTCTCTGATTGGTTATTCCTAATCCAATAGAATACTTTTATTTAACTAAAGCTTTTTCTGGTTGTTGATTGGCTATTTTTATAAACTGTCACAAAAATTACATTGTTGTTGCTTCAAGAATGACTAGTAGCATTATTAAACATTCTTACTCATTATTGCCTCAAGGTTACCTCATTGTTACCTCATTGTTAGCAACTTTTAACCTATTATTCCCACAGCTCCTACATTATCAAATTACGTAATACATTCACATAACATTATTGAACATGTACATAATAATATAAACATTAATGCAATGACTGTAACATACCCTTTTTGTATATTGTTACATACACATATTGCTTTAAGGCGGGCTGTTATTATATTTATATTACATAATTTGACTGAAATCATTTAAGTGTTAAAAAGATTGCCTCAAAGCTTACTGTTTAAAATCTGGGTTAGATTGAAACATGAAATTTAGAAGAGAACAACCTTGTAACAATACGAAAGCCAGCGAAGCAAGGACGGCTGAAGATATCAGGATATTTTCCATATTTCACTGCCAAAAGTGCAACTGCCAACATCAAGTACAACTGTACTGAAAGACTAGGCAGTGAAGGTTGATTATGACAGGGTTTCTCAGCATTGGGCCGTCATTAGCGCATCCCCTCTCCTAGACCGGTCAGGTAGCCTCAAAATGGTCATCAACTTAAACCTCATGTACTGTATGTATTCATGGAGATCTGTCTCTGGTTTAAGGAGGTCATTTATAACCTTTCCAACCGGTATAGGTGTGACATACTGCACATTTTCAAATTAATATTACATAAATAAAATAAAAAGCATTTGAAAGAGACAGATTAATTACTGTGCACTCATAATGAGTAACAAAAGCTGGTATTGGATAAAATATCCGGAGAATGTGCCGATAGTTGGGGGGAGGCGATATTCAGTACACGCGACAAATTCTATCATTGGAATGTAGTGATATTTTCTAAATGATGAATGGGATTCCTGGCACATAACACACTCAGACAAAGGCTTACAGCAGTATCTCTAAACAGAATGTTCAAAGTTCAAATGTCATGTGATAAGTTAAAAGTAAAAATGATACACGAATAAACGGTATTGTAAGTGCCTGTTGAAACTGTCGTCTTACAAATAATGTTTTTTGTGTGTATTTTGCATGCATTGTGCAAGGAAAAACATGACTTATTTTAATGAAACTTGAATTTATGATATTTGACAAATAAAGCATAAATATATGCTTCATATAGCCATAAATTGAACTTTGTTCATTGTGATTTTTAACGTATATGTAATGGGCTTATATAGGCTCATACCCAAAGTGATATACTATGTCTGAAATAAGAATTTGATATTAGAAAGTAATATTTTTAATGTAGGCTGAGTGGTAAACAAGTAGTGGTTGGGGCTAATTGTGGTCAAGTATAGGGCATATGTGTTAGAAAATGTATTATTGAAAGTAAAGCTAAAAGAAAACCCAGGAACATGACGTAGCGCCTGATTCTTATTTGTGAGGTCCCGGGTTCAAATCCCGTATCCAGGACAATTTAAGATTTTTCATTTTTTTTAGTTTCCTCACTCGCCAGAAGAAAGAACATCGGCTGGCCACTTAGCTCAGCCGGTAGGGCAACTGCCTCCTGTGCGAGGGGTCCCGGGTTCGATTCTTGGCTGTGGGTGAGAATTTTTCTCTAGCCAAGATTAATCGCTATCCTCCGCAGAGACTGGAAGTGTGAATCTAATGATTAAAAAACCAAAAGTTCAAGAAACGCAACGACAAGGGAATACGAGTTAACACCGAGCCTTGGCAACCCTGAATGTTGTAGGTGCCATCTGACGTTTCCAATGGAAAGTTTGACTTTTTTACCATAATCTACATCAAACTTTTTGTCAATAGAGCGTCATTTTTTTTACACTAACTTGAAAATTGTGTGTCAACAAAAACATGGAATTAACTCGTGAAAATGTTCGTGCAATGATTTATTACGCATTTCGACGTGAATTATCAAGACAAGAGTGCATCGATCAACTAACTTCCACATTTGGCGACGAAGCTCCATCCTTTGCCACTGTGAAACCCTGGTATAACGAATGTAATCGTGGCTCCGTTCGCTCAATGATGAAGTTTGTGAAGGTCGTCCAAAATCAGTTGTTGTGCCAGAAAACATTGATGCTGTGCAAAAACTAATAATGAAAGATCGTCATGCGACATATTGTGAAATTGAGGCAACCCTAGGCATTAGTTCCACTAACATATATAAAATATTGCATGATTATTTAGCCATGAAAAAGGTTTGCTCTCGTTGGATCCCACATAATGTGACGCAATTTCAAAAAGATGCTCGTCTCGATTGGTGTACAAAATTGCTCAAAAATACAATGGCGGTGCCTCAAAAGACGTATATTAGATTGTATCAGGTGACGAATCATGGATCTATGCGTAAGAGCCGGAGCGTAAACAGCAGTCGACTGTATGGGTGTTTCAAGATGAAGCAAATCCAACAAAAGTTGTTCGCACTCGAAGCACTTGGAAGCAAATGGGCGCCTGCTATTTCAGCACAACCGGCCATGTGGTAACAGAGGAACGTAAAACGGTCAATGCCGAATGGTACACAACCATTTGTTTGTCGGAAGTCTTCGGTGAAGTAAGGAAAACCAACAAGAAACCGTAGGATCGTTCTTCATCAAGACAATGCGAGCGCACACACATCTCGTCTAACAACAGAGTATTTGAAGGCTCAGAAAATCGAATTGATGGGTCATCCACCATACAGTCCTGATTTGGCACCCAATGACTTCTTTTTGTTCCCGAACATCAAGAATAAATTGCTTGGACAACGATTTTCGTTGGCAGAAGAAACCGTTGATGCCTTCAAAAACCATGTTTTGGAGGTGTCTCAAGAAGACTGGAATAAATGCTTAGACAAATGGTTCAAACTGATGCAAAAGTGTATTGATCGTAAAGGAGAATATTTTGAAAAACAATAAAGCAGTTTTCAATCAGAAATTACTTTGTTTTAATTATTAGGCCCAAAATATAGTGTCCTTCGTAGTACTGCGACCTAAAGTTCCACTCATAGGATGAGACAAATAGAAATAAACTAGATGGTACAGAAAGGCAACTGCACAACTAAAGCCAGCCTTTCGGTATCTCTCTGAGTGCGTATAAAAATTCCTAGAATAGCAGTTCCATGACCCACTTAAATCATTAGCAATAGAATAATGTCACTGAAAGGCAACTACACAACTAAAATCATTTACCATCACAGAGCCGTATACTAAAGAACGAAAAGCCATCCAGATGTGAGAAAATTAAAACTAAAAAAAAAAAAAAAAAAAATTAGAACTATGTCCTACAATAACTATTATCGATTGAATAATTTTGGAGGTTACACTGGATTTACTTCTCTGTCCCTCTCGTTTACAATATTCTACGTGTTCAATAAATTTTAAATGGTTCCCTAATAATATACAGTTCTATCTTTCTTAGTTAACGTCTAAAATGGATTCAGGAACTAATTTCCTTCTTTTGGCTGTGCTTGCCACTGTACACGTTTCGTTGCCATATAATCCGCCACCATCGTTATATAAAATCCATTATAATCCTGTTTATATAATCTGGGCGACTTCTTTCTTGAACAGAAACATTGTTAAATGAATCCCTGGTCGCGTTACGAGCGCTGCGCGGGAAACTTCATGTGGCTACTAACTTATTGTCTCACGAAGAATTATTTAACTTAAACTATGCATTTTATTGAGTTAAAGAAGAGAAGCATCGGATTTATCTTGAGCGATGCGATTGGCAGCCCGCTGCTCCCACGGCACTGCGATACGAATCCGTTGATGCAATAGTAGCAGACCAGCTAGCTGTTTTTTTTTTCTTTATAATCTTGACAGTGAGATAGAATGTGAATATGATAGGTTAAATTAGGAATACAGCGGAGGGGAATACCTCGCGCACTACGACCTACATACATCAGTTGTGGCTAACATCCTCCCAAGAGGAAGGGATGAAGTGAAGGAACCAAAGGAGGCTACAGACAGACAGGTCACAGAGACGCGCGGAAGTCCATAACAGTTCCAGATTCGGAGACCCCTCCCATTGCAGGCAACCCTCTAGTGTCCACACGGAGTGCTCTTTCCTTTGAGCAAGCTTCCGCGTCATCAATCCGGCACCGCCACACGCCAGGAAACCTGGAAGTACAACTGAAAGATGAGAAGGAAACGGAATGAAAGGGAAATGATGGAAAGGAAATCCCGGTGGATGAGAAACCACGCCAGCATTCACTTATCGAACAGGGAAAACCACGAAAAACCAAGGTCAGAGTGGGTGGTTGACGGGAATCGAACCCGGGACCTTCCCTATGCGAGCCTCGCACGTTACCGCGAACCATCTTGCTCAGTAAGTGAATATGTTACGCTTATCTTCGTAATAAAAGGCTTTGGAAATGTACCTGTACAAACCTGGCACCTGTTGAACGCATGTTGAACATTCGATGAGTTTTTATAGCCGAAGTATTGGAAAACGCACACGGGTACTTCCTTCTAATTCGCTGAGCGTGTATTTGTTGCATACACTTTTTCTCCCCACAGATAATGATCATATGACTATAGATCTGAAGAACCAATAGACCACTCACGTGACAGCGACTTTGAGTTCTTTTTCTACAGGCACTACATCATCTAAATTTTCTTATTTATTTTGTCTAACACATACCCAGTTTGCTGAATATTTCTAACTAAATTGTGGATTTGTTAGATTACGGTGACAACAGCGAATTTCTGTATAATTTCAAACTGGCATTCCACGTGTGACTCCGATAGAGCAGAACCACACGCTGTTCTGTAGTATACTCCATGATAACCACACACATTAAACGTGGTCTACAGACAGCTTTACCTAACGTTATTTCCACTATGCACCACGTCAAATAACGTCACCCTCGCTCTGCATGAGCTAGCCCAAGGGTGGCGAAAACGACTTCCTTCGGCGAGTCACCAAATATGCAACACGCACTGCATCACTCAGTAGCATGTGAAAAACAAAGGGACGGTTGCAGAGAGGGATTTTTTTTTTTTTTTATTGGTGTGGCCCCTCCGCCGCCACACCAGGTGACGATCATCCGAAAGGGATCTACATCGCCTCCCCTACCATGCACTAACTACAGCTAATGGATGGGAGAGGGAGTGGTGCTAGTGGTGCCAGGTACCGCTTGCGCAACCTGGGGTTAGTGGGTAACTCTACGAAAGACGCCGGCCTACCAGGGGGTAGACAGGCAGAGGTGGATCCAGGGCCATCACTTGGCTCGTGGCCCAGTGCTGGTGCCTGGTGTATGTTAGTGAGGTATTCATGCTCATGCAGGTGGAATTTTGTGTTAGGTGTCGTGCTTAGTGATAGAGTAGAAGTGACCATGCTTACTTACGTGTCGGGTCTCTGTTGGTGTGGGTTCGTCCTGAAAGGAAACATAGAATGTGAGTTTCAGTTACCTATTCGTGTTCCATATTAGCGCGGTGGTCGTCATAGGGGCGTTCAGTCCTCATGGCGGGATAAGATGCATTAGGTACTGTGTGACAGGGTCGGGGCCAGTTTGCTTGGTGTTGGGAAGAGATCTGTCAAAAAGAGACAGGGGTCGTTTGTGCTTGTCTGCTTCTGTAGTGTACTGGCCTAGGCCTTGTATCAGAGGGTTATGGTGGGTTTTGGATCGTCTGTATAGATCGTAGGCGAGTTTCTTAATAAATTCCTCTATTGTGTGTAATTTGAGTTCGTCGTGCAGTATGTCTGCGGGTGTGCTCTTTGGTACTCTTGAGGCCATTCTGATTATTTTGTTTTGTATCGTCTGCAGCGTGCGTATGTGCGAGGGGGCACAGTGTCCCCAGACCGGTGCCGCGTATGTCATTATCGGTCTGATTAGGCTCTTGTACAGTGTGATGCTAAGGGCCGTGCTTAGTTCCGTCTTTCGGTTAATTAATGGGTAAATGCGCGTCAGTTGTGCGTATGCTAGTCTCTTAACTTGTTTGACGTGTGGTCCAAAGGTTAGTCCGGTGTCCAGTGTCACGCCTAGATATTTCACCTTGTTGGTCCAGTGGATATCGCTTTGTTGAAGTTTCAGCGGAGTTAAGGGTTTCTTGTGGGAGGTTCTTTTTGTGAAGAGCATTAGTTGTGATTTTGTGGGATTGACTTTAATGCGCCATTGCCGGAGCCAGGGTTCCAGGTCTTGAAGTGCCGTTTGTAGCCTGGAGTGGATTAGCCTCGGTTGAACGGATCGTGCTGATATGGCAGTGTCGTCGGCATACATGTGTAGTGTTGTGTTGGGTGTTTTTGGGATGTCATTTACGTATATCGTGAATAGAACCGGCGAGAGTATACTTCCTTGTGGGACCCCAGCATGGAGTTGCCTGGGCTCCGACGTTGCTGTTGACGTTTTGACCGCAAAGGTGCGGCCGCTGAGGTAGTGCGCAGCTAGTTTAACAAAGGTGTCCGTGAGATTCAATTGCTTTAGTTTGTATAGTAAGCTCGGGTGGTGGACGGAGTCAAATGCGCGCTGTATGTCCAGAAAGAGTATTCCTGTACTTTGTTTTTGATTGAATCCTTGAGTTATGCTCTCTGTGCAGCGAAGTAATTGGTGAGTGGTGGAGTGTTTTGCTCTAAAGCCGAATTGCTCCGGTATTATCGTGGAGTGTCGTATGAGATAGGCGTTCAGTCTCTTTAATATTATTTTTTCTGCTAGTTTGCTCATCGTGTTTAAAAGGCTAATCGGCCTGTAGTTATTTGGGTCGTGCCTGTCTTTTCCGGGTTTGGGGAACATTAATACTAGTGCATGTTTCCACTGTTTTGGAAAGTATCCATGCTGCAGGCAGTAATTGCATATTTCCGTAAAGTGGTGTATTGCTGTGGGTGTCCAGTGTTTGAGTACCAAGTTTGGTATCTGGTCTGGTCCTGGGGCTTTGTGGTCTCTCAGATGGGCTATTAGCCATTTAACTTCGGACGGGTGTGTTTTTCTGAGTTTGTTGTGCGTGGGCGTGGTTGTTAAATTTCTAGTGCAATCGTCGATCATGGTGGAGAAGCCACCGGGGGGTGGCGGCTCGTTTGGTGAGCAGGCTCTTTCAAAGGTGACCGCTAGGGTGTTCGCCTGTCCCTCCGGCGTTTCTGCCATCTGTCCTGGGTTGTCGGTGTTACGGAGGGGTGGTATATTGATTGTTTCTCTTATGAGGCGTTTAGTGAGTTGCCACGGCGCCTACGAGTCAAAATAGCTCGCAAGTCACGTTTTCGCCACCTCTGAGCTAGCCTATCGAGAGCGAGGTCACTCAGCTCGATACCTGCTAAACGTCAAACCCTTCTGCCGCTAGACTTTCATTCAAGATAAACCAGGTATTTGCTTGTGTTTTAAGGATCGCAGGTTATGTAGGTTTCAATAAGGATGAAGAGCAATTCACATGTTATTTATAGAAAATTAACATATGCAGAGTTATGTCATGGCAGTATTTCAAAGACCATGTTATGTTAAAGTATTTCGAGAAAATAAAATAACGAAAGGTTTTCCAGGTGAAAGTTCATTTTGGGTTATGTTGCTCTCTCTCTCTCTCTCTCTCTCTCTCTCACACACACACACACACACACACACACACAAACGCGCGACGCGTCGACGCATGGACGTTTTGTTTTGTGTGTGTTGTGGAGGCAGATTTCCAGAACCTCAAAGTATGTAATTCCGCTGAAATCGCGCTATTCAGTTTTTGGATCGAATATTCCCCTTATTTTGAGGCAGTATTTTATATCACAACACTGTGAATGCCAGAGTGATTGTAGTGTAAATTAACATTATTGTATGACAATGATTTGAGATGTTTGTTAATTATAAACATTGTTAGGAAATAAGTTTACACGGCCTCACTGAAACTGACAATAGGAGCGGGTAACAATGAGCGAGGGGGTGAGTTGTTTATCAATTAGAAGAGACAAACAAATGACGTCAGAGTAGCGCGCTTTTCTTTAGAAATAGAGGGAATATCTTCCCTAGAGCATATGTGTTCGTATTTTGATTGGATAAAAAAATAGACGCTAATGTTGGCGCGCTTTATTAACCAATAGCAGCTCTGTTATAATGTTTAGGCATATCGGGGTGAGGGAGTATAAATTCTGAAACCAGAGACAAGCAACGCGCAGTTCAACAGAATCATTCACGGGTTACACGTCGCGCAGTTCAACAGAATCATTCACGGGTTACACGTCGCGCATTTCAACAGAATCATTCACGGGTTACACGTCGCGTAGTTTTAAGGAATCATTCACGAGTTACACGTCGCGCAGTTCTACAGAATCATTCACTAGTTACACGTCGCGCAGTTCAACAGAATAATTCACGAAGTACACGTTACGCAATTCTACAGAATCTCTCGCGTCGTAAAGTTAGCAAAACAAATGTGAAATACGCGAATTAATAATGTGCGGCAAATAAGTGATAATAGTTACATTCGAAAATATAACAGTTTCAGTCAGGCGTGTATCAAGAGTAAATATGTGAAATTAATTAAGTGTGACGTTAATAAAAGTGTAAAAAACAAATTCTTTTATGAGTGTTATCTTTTAGTAACAACTCCTTTCCGTTTACACACCCTGTTCAAGAGATTTGCTCGACTGAGTAATAATAGCTAGGCGGAGGACACAGAACCCAAAATTCAAAATAGTAAAACAATAACAGGCGCCAAGTAAAAAAAAGATAACACGAACGATACAGCGACAATTTGTAAGCGGTAGGAAAAATAAAAATAAATTTAAATTATGCAATGTATATTTTCTAAAGACAAGAAATTTAAAGCTTAGATGCAGTAAAAATAGAGATAAAGGATATAAGAAGAAAAGGTCGGAAGTTGTCGCAGTAATCTGTTCGTGTTATCTTATTTGCTGAGCGCCTGTTATTGTTTTATTATTTTGAATTTTGGGTTCTTTGTCCTCCGGCTAGCTATTATTACTCAGTCGAGCAAATATCTCTAAGCAGGGCGTGTAAACAGAAAGGAGTTCTTACTAAAAGATAACACTGATAAAAGAATTTATTTTCACACTTTTATTGCCGTCACGCTTAATTAATTTCACATCTTTAATCTTGATACACGCCTGACTGAAACTGTTATATTTCCGAATAATTACTGTCGTAATAGATGTCGCGTACCTACTTCACATTTTGTAACTAACTTTACGACGCGAGAGATTCTGTAGAACTGCGTGATGCGTACCTCGCGAGATATTGCTGAGAATTGCGTGATGTGTACCTCGTGAATGATTCTGTAGAACTGCGTAATGCATACCTCGCGAGAGATTGCTGAGAACTGCGCGATGTTTACCTCGTGTATGATTCTGTAGAACTGCGTAATGTGTACCTCGCGAGATATTGCTGAGAATTGCGTGATGTGTAACTCGCGAATGATTCTTTAGAACTGCCTGACGTGTACCTCGCGAGAGAGATTTCTTAGAACTGCGGGATACTTGCTTTTGGCTCAAGAATTTATACTCCCTCACCCCGATATGCCTAAACATTAGCGTCTGTTTTGTAAGCCAATCACAATTACTAATACATATGCTCTAGGGAAGATATTCCCTCCATTTCTAAAGAAAGGTACGCTACCCTGACATCATTTGTTTGTCTCTTCTAAGTGATAAACAACTCGCCCCATCGCTTCATTGTTACCCAATCCTATTGTCAGTTTCAGTGAGGCCGTGTAAACTTATTTCCTAACAATGCTTATAGCTAACAAACATCTAAAATCATTGTCATACAATAATGTTAATTTACACTACAATCACTTTGGCATTCACAGTGTTGTGATATAAAATACTGCCTTAAAATGTTGCATTCACATGGCTTTCTCTACTCAATCTTCTACCAGCTATTCTTACAAAAGCTTATTCTTCTATCTACTTCTTGTTAATAGAGATAAACTTTCATTAAACATTTACACATCCGTTGTAAGGTATAAGAAGGATACAGTAGGCTAAAACAATAGCCAGATTTTTAAAAACCGGATCCTTATGTGATGGTTTTGAAATTCCATTCTCTTAGCATGACCACGAGAAAAAACGAATGACGACCGACAACTTGAAAAAAAAAGTATAAGCATTTGAAAATTCATACAAATAACAGAAAATGTCTCTGAAATGGTTAACGCCACACATAAATTGTGTGTTTTGTAGTAAGATTACGACTTACCAGTTTCACAAAAGTAATTCACAATGAAGTCGGCTTCACAGGTTATTCCCAGAAAATTCAAAATATCTTAAACATCTCGTATTTTAATCAAAATCGTTTCAACATTTTTGGAAAAATCAAAAATAACGAAAACTTCTCCAAGCTAAGGGTAATTTGGCATGGAGGGGCGTTTTCTTAAAAATCTTCCTGTCGCATCCTTGGAAGACGCTAAAATTGAAATATCAAGTTTGGTATTAACCTGCTTTTCGTTTTTACTTTCTCTACCATGTACGAGAAGGTAGTATTATATTCCACCCAAAAAATCGATATCCAGGTTTCCGTTGAAATACAAAAAAGCACTTTAAAATATCTGATATGATACATTCATATGGCTTTCTTTACCCTCTAGCGTTTATTAGTGGATATACAAACTATTCTTACTAAAGCTTATTTTTCTATCTACTTCATTTTAGTCCAAATAAGCCTTTACAGAAATAGCTACATTACACATTTCGTTAGGATACAAAGGGAATGGATAGTCAAATGTTTAAGAACTGGACGATAATGCTGCCTAAAATCGCATACTGTTTCCATGTAATCGCGAGAAACAACTGAATGTTGAAAAGATTTTAAGAGAATATTCATGAAATGTACAATTCGAACCTTTAATAACGGATATCTCAGAAATGACATGCCCCAAAAGATTTATGTGAAATAGTGTGTTTTGAATATGTTACTTTTTTTGCGTAGTACGTTTTCGTCTATCACTTAACATTTAGCAGTAATACAAGATTATACAAAATTCTTTCCATATGAATAGGACTTCACGGGGTATTTCCAGAAAATTCAAGTTATACATTTTATTTGCCATGTATGTGGTCTTTCGTATGTGACATTTTGTAAAAAGTTACAGCCATTTTTTTAGAAAATTAAAAAATTTCGAAAAATATACCATGTAAGGGTAGTGTGGGGTGGGGTGGTAGGATTTTCTTCAAAATCTTCGTGTCGTATCTTTGGAAGATACTGAACCTAAATACCAAGTTTGGTAATTATCTGACTTTTCGTTTTTGAGTTATGAACACACATACACGCACACACGAGCTTTTCTAAATTTTTCTTTTATTCAGGGACCTCAAAACATGTATTTTCTGTGAAATCTCGGTACCTAATTTTTGGGTGGAATGTAAACCTTCTCTACCTAGTAAAATAAATCTTTTTGGTTCAGGGGACCTCAAAACACATTGCCCTTACTTACTATACGTAGTAGAGAAAGGTAAAAAGGTTCGTGGTGTGTGTGTGTGTGTGTGTGAGAGAGAGAGAGAGAGAGAGAGAGAGAGAGAGAGAGAGAGAACAACAAAACTGAAAAACGAAAAGTCAGGTAAATGCCAAACTTTATATTTAGGTTCAGTATGTTCTCAGAAGGCCTTTTTTTTATTTATTCAGGGTGCCTGAAAACGTGTATTTCCAATTACATCTAGGTATTAAATTTTTGGGTGGAATGCCATACTTCCTCTACCTTCTGTAGGTACGTAGCAGAGAAAGTAAGAAGAAAACTCGCGCAGAGAAAAATAGCGTTAGTACTTTACAAGGGTTAAATTAATACCTCGTTTGCCTTTGAGGAAGAAGGTTAGAGAAGTGAAACGCCAAGTGTTATCGAACTACAAGTGGGGCTGAGAGTGTAACCAGCTGTGAATCACGGTGTCGGTGTCGTGTGAGAGGGCTTATAAAGGAAACCAACTGCCTTATTAACACATCCATGAGTGTGCTGTGCAGCCAAATAGGGCGTGTGTGAGATGACGATATTTGGGCAGGTGAAGCGGAAACACACCTGCTTTTCATGTAGTACTTACTTCCTGCACAATCACGGTACAACAAGAGAAATTATTGTTACACGACAGTGTTTTATTATCCATTTTCCGTTCGTGCTATCATGTGTGGGAAGTTGAAATTCCTGCACTTCGTGCATTTTGTATTTATTTACTTCTCCAAATATTGATATGTTTATTTATTGTTGCAGACATGAAATTAATCATGTTTGATAGTTGAATTTGACCATTTAAATGCTACCGTCTTTACTCACCTTTATTTTTTAACATTTACTTACGATTTAATCCAAGTAGTATTTAAATATAACTCTTCACCGCAAACAGCCACTTTATCTTCAGTTGTTGACTGGCTGGTCAATGCTACCAAGCGTGGCTAATCGATCCAGAGACTAGCGTAGTCGACTGCTTTTGAACAGTTGACAGTGATTAATTTTATTTTCGCATAAGTATTTATATTATTTACTGTCGTCGAAAGATATAGTATGCAATATACATGCATTAAGTGCTTTGCAGAAACTAGGAAGTGAAAATACTCCACTTCGTCACGTATTTTCAAACTTCTCATTCTGCAAAATTGCACTTACCGCACTTTTATCGCATTATCTGTTGTTACCGAGCGAGATGGCTCCGAGGTAGCACGTGAGGCTCGCATTCGGGTTCGATTCCCATCTAACTGGAGTTTTTTAGTGGTTTTCCTTAGTCACCAAGGTAAATACCGGATTGGATATTTAATACCACGGCCCAACGTTCCACCTTAAGTGTAAAAGAATAGTAAAATGGAAAATGAATGGTTATAGCGAATGCTCAGGCATCTATCTAAAGATAATTAAAGCAGATAGACTCGACGGCAACCTAATGCCAACTGCATGTGCAGAAGCAGAGGCACAGTTGCTGTACACGTGCTTCTGTGGACAGTATCGAAGCTGCCATCTGTTCATCACAGAAGCAGAGGCACAGTAGCTATGCACATGCCTCTGTGGATATGTGACGAAGTAAAGATTGTATGGTACAGGGATGAGATCTAGTAGGCTAGCTGTCCGCCACAAGGCATCTCCTAACAGATCCGTCGCAATGTGACCATCTATTTAAAGCGACGTAAAAAAATCTGATGTGTTACACTCACATGACTTTCTCTACTCTTGTGCAAACTATTTTTACAAACGCTTATTCTCCATATGCTTCATGTTAATCGAAATATCGAGATGTTAATCTTATTGCTAATTTTCTTGTAGATGCAAGGGGAATGTGGTAGGCTTTAAGCGATAGTCAAATATTTTAAGAGTTGGTTGCTATGTGGAGTATTCCATTCTCTTTGCATTACCAGGACAAAAAATGAATAACGAATTCCCATTTGAGAAAAAGTATAAGTATTGGAAAATTTAAGGGAATAACAAGCAATGTCTCGAAAATGGTTCACTCAAGAAAAAAAATGTATATGACATAAATTGTGTATTTTAACGCGATCTACATTTTTGTGTAGTAAACTTTTGTCTATCTCTTGTGGTTTACCAGTTATGCAAAAGTCGTTCACAATGAATACTTTTGGAGACATTCCCAGAAAATTCGAGATTTATATTTCATTTGTCATGAAAATATCTTAAACATATGATATTTTAATAAAAATCCTTAAGAGCCATTTTTGAGAAATGCTCCATGTAAAAGGTAGTCTTGGGTGGGAGGATTTTCGTGAACACCTTCGTATCGCATCTCTGGAAGATACTGAACCTAAATACCAAGTTTGGTGTTTATCCGACTGTTCGTTTCTGAGTTATGCTGTTCACAGACACACACACGGACATGTTTCCAAAAATGCTTTTTTCGGATTCAGGGGGTCTCAAAACATGTATTTCCGGTGAAATCTCGGTATCGAATTTTTGGGTGGAATACAATACTTCCCTACTTACTATACGTAGTAGAGAAAGTAAAAAGAATGGACAGAGAATATCGATAGGCTAATGATATTTTAATTTGAATAAACCAAGATTTCGTGTAAATTATTAGATTTAATAAGACAATGTATGAGTTGCAGATTCACTTTCACTACAGCCATTAATGTCCCGCCCACAATTTTAATAACGCCAGAGACGCAATACTTCTAAACCTCCAATGACCTTTCTTGCCGATGTTTTATTTAATGTTTATAATGATGCATAAAAGCATAGTACCTGGTGTTGATACCAGGGAATCACATTTGCACAGCGCAGATTCTTGAATATTTGTGTATTTTCATAGTTTTTGTATAAAAGCTTTATTGGATACAACAGAAAATATAGGATCATAAATTTACCCATAGAGTTAAATATCAGGTGTGTTCGTTTCGTTTCGCCAATAAAAGGGTAACATACAATATTAATGTAGATTATTATCATGACCCGGATTTTGATGGCCTAAAATGTTTCAAAAATGACCTTTAAAATTGCAAACCTCCCGGAATAAGGGTCTAACCATCAAAAGCATAATTGCTCAGTAAAGACAAAAATTGATTAATGGATTATAACTATGATTTATTTGCAAAGAACAATCTAAATATTGATTTAGGTATCTAAATATCTAAATAAATATACCTAAATATTCTAATGTTTGGAATTGTTATCGAGCGGATGATTCAGACGGTTACGTCTGTGGCCTGCATTCGGGAGCTCCCGGTATCGATACCCGGCGACCGCCCACTCTGGCCAATGTTTTTTTTTTGTGGCTTCCCCGGGACGCTAGGCGAATGCTGGGGTGGTTCATCTTCTACCACAACTCTCCTTTTCCTCATTTCCTGTATCCATCATCTTCCTTGTCGCCTGTTTTAGGAATTTAGGACCGGCGACGGTGTTCTGCAAGTTGCGGTTGGGCGGTGGCTTGCGTTCTGTAAAGGTTTCTTCCCTGGTGTCGCTGCGGTACCACTCAGGTCTCTCCTCAGTGTGGGGCTCCGCTCCGAAGGAACCTGGAGGTTAGTAGCTTGTGGGCAGAGACCGTGTGGCATCGGATGCGTTCTATCTGGAAACATTAGGGACCCGTCCTGCTTGCGCCCGTCGCCATCCGTATCTGGTCGCCCTTAGGGTCTCTTACTTCATCCTTCCCTCCCAGAGGTCAGCTGGAAGCATAATTGGCCTGCGTAGGTGCTCTGCCCCGGTTCGGGGGGCCCCTCGGTGATACGCACCAATTATATTCAATTGTTAAAATTAAAATATTATTGGTACATATTAATATTTCAGAATTATTGTATGACATTTAATTGTGACAGTGGAATAAGGATGCATCATCAGAATTTAACATTAAGTACTACAGCTTCTTATTCTTATATTTCTGGTAAAATAAACTAATTTATTCGGTAAAACTATACCTATTCTGTTATAAAAGAGAATATTTACGTTGTTACACCCTTATTCCACTTACCTCAACACAGGCTATTTTCATGCTTTTGCAATGCCTTTTCTTGTTGTATACTCCTTCCCATTCTAGTTTAGATGTTTCCCTTTTATATCTCTCTACCCATTTACAGTTACTTTATGTCTACGGCCTTTATTTAACATCTTAAAGACGTCTGGTGAAAATCCAGCACAAGTATTGTCAGCCATTGTGAATTATGTTACTCCCTTTCTCCAAAAGCGTAATTTCATGGTGGCTCTAGTGTTCCACTTAGTTCAGCAATACCTCATAAGATGATGCTTGAGGCAGTATTTTTAACACTTAAATGATTTCAGTCTAATTATACAATATATAATTTCAATAAGAGCCCGCATTAAAGCAATGTGTGTATGTAACAGTATATAAAAAGTGTATATTACTGTCATTGTATATGCTTGTATTATTGTATTCATGTGTAGTAATGTTGTGTGAATGTGTTACGTAATTTAATAATGTAGGAGCTGTGAGAATAATAGGTTAAAAGTTGCTAACAATGAGGTAACCTTGAGGCAATAATGAGTTTGAAAGCTTGAAAATGTTACTTGTGATTCTTGGAAGCAATAATGTAATTTTAGTGACAGTTTATAAATATAGCGAATCAACAACCAGAAAAGCTTTAGTTAAATGAAGGTATTCTATTGGATTAGGAATAGCCAATCAGAGACTTGAAATACAGAAATTTACAAGTTTAGGCTGTTGAAATAAATTCAGTTGCCTGCAGACAGTGTTTGTAACCGGATGCGAGATGCGTCCTCGAGAGATTTTATACGTATTCGTGTGAGATGAAAATAGTTTACGTGTTAAACAGTGCAAGTAATTAATAAAATAATCTCACAGCTCTCTCTATATCAGTGAAGTGTTATTTAAAATCGTATCAAGGATTAATAAAAGGAGTGAAGTAAAATTATAATCTGTGTAAGCCTACATTCTTCAGTCGCACCACAACCCTGCCAAGACATCCATGTCTCTAAAATAAATACTGACGCAGCCGACGAGGCAAACATAAATATATAATATTTAAAGAAACAGTCAAATTAAAAAGATAATATTTTTTAAAAATTGGGGCAAATAATAACAATACAAATAAATAATCTTCTTCATGCTACGGTGCAGAATAGTGATCATACATCTAATTTTCACCAACATATCATTTTCTACAAATGTGTCGGTTACACCCTTACTTTAAAAGTTTTAAAAATTACGTAATAAGCACAAAAATTAATAAAATTGAGATTTATTTGATTTCTTAAAATTAATGTGCATAAAGTTATAAATCAATTTAGATATACATGGATATAACTGCTAACAAGTAGAAAAAGTATACATGGCAATAATTATGAGATAATTTAAATCATCAATTTAAAATATGTTTGTTCCCTGTTTTGTTTAAGAATCTTAAAAAAAGTAAAAATTGTTTTTGAAGTAGGCCTCACAAAACTATTGGGAATAAAGCTATGGGAATAAGCATTAACGCTTCTGAGTTCTCAGATTATCTATACAAAATGCATTGTGAATGAAAAGGACTTCACAGCCTATGATATGACACAGTGATAAGGGCAGCGACTGATTTTACGCACTTACTAACGGAAAAGGAAAACTAATCTGTCTCATCCTTAGTTTGAAACATGAATACATAACTAATAATTACTACCCTCGCACCTACAAGCAATCCTTTCCAGACTAACCATTAAATAGGAATGTGAGTTTTACCAAGAATGCGAGTAAAAGACATACAAAGTTACTCTTATTTCTCAGTTGAATAGTAAAATTTCTGATGTTTTAAAAGTTACCCTTATGTAAAATGTCTTCTTTCTCTGTTTAACCCCTCTATGTAGGACTTACAGGCGGGTGCCTGGGGTCAGAGGCCCGTCGAGGACTCATGGATCAGACAGAATATCCAGTATGGGTGATCAGCCCGATGCTTGGTATGGGAGGAAGGAAGTAGATGAAACGAAATGATGGTGAAATGAATGAAAGGAAAGGTGATGATGGAGCAGTTGGTGGAATGAATGGCAGGGGAAACCGGAGAACCCGGAGAAAACCCGCCCAGTCGCCGCTTTGTCCACCACAAATGTAAAATGTCGATAATATAAAAATATTTATTTACCTACTCTAGGTAAAAGCAGGAAAAATTACTAAATAAAACGCACAGGGCAAAAAAAATGATAAAATAATGGCCTAAAATCGAAAAAGCCCTAAAATAGGTAATAAAGTAAAATTACCAAAAAGACTTGCGTTTTCATAATCTGATACCCATGATAACACTTGTTAATTGATAACTATGCTGCAACAATTAAAATATGAAGTGTCATCACATCAGAATTCAGGCCCTGATCGTCATGAATGTCTTGGGAAACAATCCTAAAACTTTAATTTTATTGCATTCTCGTATTAAGCTGTCCTTAAGTTTGTTCACATTTCAAACAAATGTTAAAGTGTTCACAGATCTTTCAAATCTTGCAATATTTGCTTCGTGCGTAATGATAGACGGGCAAAACCACGCAAACGGATGCTCTGTATTAGCAAACGCACGTGAGCATTACATATGGAGGTGATAGAGACGAAAACAAATCTTGATATGTTACATTCACATGACTTTCTCTACCCTCTATCCCTTATTAGTGAGGGTACAAATTATTCTTACGAGAACTATTTTCCTATCTACAATATATGTAGATTTTATATATTGACATATGTCTATTGTAAGAGAAATTACTTTAGTAGAAGCAATGCTTTGAGAAAAACTTTGAATCGAATTGGGCAGAATTCCTACTCCTTAGGAGGAAACTGTTTTTGAAAAGTTTTACATTGATACAATGGTTAACTTATGTTTTAAAAATGTATGTACATTAATTATTAAATATTTTATGTTTTCCATTATATTGTTTGAAGTTTTTTACTTACTTCCTCCAACAGCTCCAATAAGCGAATCAGGCATTTTACTTTTATCATTTAAAGAAATTTTAAATTCACTGGGTAAATATTGATTTTATACGGATCAATTAGATATGAGTATATAATTGAGTAAAGTTCTTGTTTAAAGTATAATAAGAACTTAATTGAATATATAACCTTTTAAATATATAAAATCTTATCAAGGAACATTTATTTACATTATTCGTAATAATTAACATCGATATTTATATAAGGTATAACAACCTATAGGGGGAAAAATTAAAAAGGTCATAATATATATATATATGTGTGTGTATTAAATTTCTTAATATATACTAAAGTATTTTCTTACAAGTAGACAAATTGCATTTATAAGGTAAGAAAAAATGGAATCTGTCTACTTGTAAGAGAAATTACTTTAGTAGAACCAATGCTAATGTTGGTGAAATGGATGAAAGGAAAGGTGATGATGGAGCAGTTGGTGGAATGAATGGCGGGGGAAACCGGAGAACCAGACGCCGCTTCGTCCACCACAAATCCCACATGCACGTCCCTGGGATTGAACCCGGGCCGCCTCGGTGGGAGGCGAGCGGTCTAACCACTCGGCCACGGCGCCGCCTTTATCGAATTTTCTTAATTAGCTTATAATAAAGACACGCATATAGATTTGTTTTCAAGAAATGGGTTTTACTTAACCATTTCAGTCCTATTCTGTTCCCAAATTCTTCTCGGATGCTATCTTGCATGCGATGTTAGCTCCGGTACAGAGAGATTCTTTTAATTACTGTTAAATGACAGAGAAACTCCACAAATAATCTTTATCATGCAAGAGGCAGATCTCATTTTGGGAAACAACACGGTGGCTAATGTTCGCGAAGCCACAGATATAACGGTCTGCAGCAATACCCTGGAGGCCCTCTTGCTATGTAAAGAGGGGGGCGAGTTCTGAACAAGGAAAGGACCATTCTGCGTTGTAATAACTACGGGAGGCAGAAGGGCAAAACATGACCCTGCCGTATTTCAACAGGAGAGCGCCGACATTTGGGAGGATTCGCCCGATGATCATACCAACTGCCGCTGCGTACTACATTTTCCATGAAATAAGCATTTACTTCTATTATTCTCTTCCTGTGTTTCTTTTTAGTTTCTCTACCAGTACATAGTAGGTAGACAAGGTATTGCATTCCACCCAAAAATTCGATACAGAGATTTCACCGGAAATACATGTTTTGAGACCCGTTGAGTCCAAAAAAGCAAGTATTTTAAAGAAATGTCTATGTGTGAGTGTCTATCTTCCTCCAAAAATATGAAACGAAGATTTTCAAGAAAATACCCTACCCCAAACTACCTTTTACGTGGAAGATGTTTCAAAATTTTAGATTTTCTAAAAAATGAGTAACGATTTTGATTAAAATACCATACATTAAAACCATTTACATGACAAACGAAATGTATATCTTGAATTCTCTGGGAATAGCCTGTGAAGTCCACTTCATTTGGAAGGAATTTTGTTTAATCTTGTATAACTGGTAAACTTAAAGCGATAGACAAATATGTACTACACAAAAAATGTAGATCTCTTTAAAACACACGATTTATTTCAAATGATTTTTTTTTCTATGGCATCAGCCATTTCCTAGACATCCGTTATTAATGATTGGAATTGTTCAATACTTAGCCATTCTTTAAAGTTCTGTCGATTTTCAGCTGTTTCTCGCGATACCATGAATAGAAAGTGGGATTTTAAGGTCAGCATATAGCGTCCAGTTTTAAAACATTTGACTATCGCTATTCCCTTTATATCTATAACGAAATGTGAGATGCAGCTATTTCTGAAAAGGTTTATGTCAAACAATATAACGGAACACACAGAATATTTAATAATTAATGTACAAAACATTTTAAAACATAAGTTAACCATTGTATCAATATAAAACTCCCCCCCCAAAAAAAAAAATCAAATGATAAAAAAAAAGTAAAACTTTTCAAAAACCGTTTCCTCCTAAGGAGTAGGAATTCTGACCAATTCGACTTAAAGTTTTTCTCAAAGCATTGGTTCTACTAAAGTAATTTTTCTTACAAGTAGACAGATTCCATTTTTTCTTACCTTATATAAATATCGATGTTAATTAATACGAATAATGTAAATAAATGTTCCTTGATAAGATTTTATATATTTAAAAGGTTATATATTCAATTAAGTTCTTATTATACTTTAAACAAGAACTTTACTCAATTATATACTCATATCTAATTGATCCATATAAAATCAATATTTATCCAATGAATTTAAAATTTCTTTAAATGATAAAAGTAAAATGCCTGATTCGCTTATTGGAGCTGTTGGAGGAAGTAAGTAAAAAACTTCAAACAATATAATGGAAAACATAAAATATTTAATAATTAATGTACATACATTTTTAAAACATAAGTTAACCATTGTATCAATGTAAAACTTTTCAAAAACAGTTTCCTCCTAAGGAGTAGGAATTCTGCCCAATTCGATTCAAAGTTTTTCTCAAAGCATTGCTTCTACTAAAGTAATTTCTCTTACAATAGACATATGTCAATATATAAAATCTACATATATTGTAGATAGGAAAATAGTTCTCGTAAGAATAATTTGTACCCTCACTAATAAGGGATAGAGGGTAGAGAAAGTCATGTGAATGTAACATATCAAGATTTGTTTTCGTCTCTATCACCTCCATATGTAATGCTCACGTGCGTTTGCTAATACAGAGCATCCGTTTGCGTGGTTTTGCCCGTCTATCATTACGCACGAAGCAAATATTGCAAGATTTGAAAGATCTGTGAACACTTTAACATTTGTTTGAAATGTGAACAAACTTAAGGACAGCTTAATACGAGAATGCAATAAAATTAAAGTTTTAGGATTGTTTCGTTTCATCTACTTGCTTCATCCCATACCAGGCATCGGGCTGATCACCCATCCTGGATGTTCTGTCTGATTCATGAGTGTCTGCTCCTCGACGGGTCTCCGCAGGCATCCTCTTGTAAGTCCTGGGGGGTGTAAGTCCTACATAAGAGGAGGGTAAACAGATAATGAATGAATGAATGAACGATAAGCTGCAGGAGGAACCAGACATTTGTTTGCTTATATACTTACTTAAAGACTTAATGCAGTCTGAATTCTGTACTCTGCTAAGATAACTCAGCAGCTGCAGTTGGCTGTGATGATTAATTCCATTGACGTTGCTAGGGAATAAAAAAACCTGTATTGATATTTCCCTAATTTCTTTGCTTTGAGTTATGCTGTTTACACACAAACGACATATTTTTCCCTATTTTTTGGGCGTTCAGAATACCTCAAAACTTGCAAATTTCCGGTAAAATCTCGTTATGGAATTTGTAGGCCTTTGGGATGACTTTAGGTCGGATCATACCAAGCTTTGTGACTCGTGGAGACCTTTTCAAAATTAAGAGAATGCACCACTGAAATTTGATAAAAATATCGACAAGATAGACATTAGAATTTCACATCCAATAAAACTATCATTTCAAAATTCATTTTCACTTTGTATTGTAGATCCTTACATTTATATCCAACAGTGTAACATTATTGAAATTAAAATTATTTTCATTTCAAAATTTGAGTTGAAGTTTTTTTCCCAGCACGTTTACTTGTTCAAAATATTTTTGTCCAATTCTTCTAAAATGTCTCATACATATTCCGTAAATTCAAATAATTCACACTGTCATCTGAATTTGTTCTGTTGCGTTTTTAAAGCAAAAAATATAGAAATTTACAACGATAATTCTTTAAGAATTATTTTCTTTTGAGCTAGGATTAATATAAATAATTTTGACAGTTTTGTGCGCTATAATCAGGTATTTTACACAAATATTTAAAATAAAGGTTATTTTTTAACTGTCTTCTTGTAAAACATTTGGAGTAGGAGAATAAAATTTATTTTTAGAAGTTCAATAATTAAACAAAGGAAAAAAACAACAATCTCGAAAGGAAAGTTCAAACTTTTTTAAAGGCAACATGACTGAAAACTTCAGAAAATAGCATTTTTAATGGTGCATTCTCTTAATTTGTAAGGCGCAGCCTATTAGGCTTAACTTATGTTCAGTAATGTGGTTTTGAGTAGGCGTAAAGTTTAACTTGAGAATTTCCCTTCAAAACGTAATATTTAGTTTTATAATTTTGATTCAACTTTTAAATTCTTATTCTTTAATGCCATTCAGTTTGTTTTTGCTTTATTGCTTTTCCTGGAGCGAATACGGGACCCCCGGGAAGTGCTTGAGGATCCCTTTGGTCTCTGCAGAGCACACGAGGGAATCCTTGTTCAAGGTAAAAGCTAGAGAATATAAATAAGAGAGCGCTTTACAGGACTGAATACGGCGGAAACTTTTTTTTTTACATCCGTATGGTTCTCTGTGTTGGTGTTCGATTTATTTCTATTCTGAACCTAAACGGGAGCAGATTTCGTATAGTGCATGAATTTTCGCCTGCGCACGAAAATTGCGTCATTTCTATAAAGAACGAGCGAAAGGTAGCCCTCGTATGCAAAATGCAAGAGCATTTTTAAGCATTACAATTTTTGAAATGCTGAAACCCAATCGTTATTCTCTCTCTCTCCCTCCCTCAAGCAACTAGGTAACAGTTTCAAATAGTTATGTGTGTGTTCTTATTTTTTAAGGTTTAACTAGTCGTCCTCTCCGGTCTAGTGTTTACCGAGGTCGCGGAGAGCAAAGACTGCGGAGGGCGATGGATTTTTTCGGGCGTAAAACCTCTTATCGTGTTTCCTTCGGAAGAGAGTAAAGCCGTTGGTCCAGTGTAATGTTATTTACTCGTAAAAGAACCTCATACCTTGAAAGTGAAGGTCCCTTAGCAAAATTGTAGGTCATTTCACTCCTGCAGTGTCCTGCTTCTCTCCCTGGGCGCGCCTGGTGACGGAATCAGTGACTGTATAAATCCACCTGATTATAGAAAACAGCTCTAGAATATCCGTACACGCCAATGCCATGACAAGAATCTAACTAACTTGGTAAGTGATATCAACAGACAGTGAATGAGTAAAATAATGCTCAAATGAACCAGGGGTCTATAGAACTTAAGGCTTAGCTTAGGGAAAACACCGATCTAATCCTTATAACTCTTTCAGCTTCAAGAACCTCTTTGATCATGTTATTTTATGTAATGAAGATTCACTAACACAAACGAATTTCAGTCGTAATTCAGTTCCTCCAAACCATAGGATTTAAAAACAGCTGTTTGAATGGAATAATTAAATCGGCCCCCACACATACGTGCACAGAGTATAATAATTAGGTCAGATAAACTAAGAATAGTTTCTTTCGTTGAATAATTTTTACACTAAACAAGAAGTGATAACATTTTCTGTAATCAAGTCAGCGTGATCAGTAATTAAAATTTAGTGATTCATATAAAATGCAGCACAATAATTGCATGATACTGTTGCAGACTATTGTCTGTTAGTCTGAGATGACTGCATAAATTCGTTGTAATAAAGTATTCTTTTTATTCTTCATGTTTCCTCAGAAATTAATGTTAAAATTTGGAATAATTTCGACTTGTTCCGTTCCTCGTAGCATTTTGTGAAGTGGAGGAATCTATGTTTGCTACAGGTAGTGTCGCGGTAATCTGTTCGTATTATCTTTTTTACTTGACGCCTGTTATTGTTTTACTATTTTGAATTTTGGGTTCTTTATCCTCCGGCTAGCTATTATTACTCAGTCGAGCAAATATCTCTGAGCAGGGCGTGTAAACGGAAAGGGGTTGTTAATGACACTGATAAAAGAATTTGTTTTCACACTTTTATTACCGTCACACTTAATTAATAGTTCACATCTGTAATCTTTATACACGCCTGACTGAAACTGTTATATTTCCGAATGGAATTACTGTCGTAATAGTTGTCGCGTACTTCACATTTTGTAACTAACTTTACGACGCGAGAGATTCTGTAGAACTGCGTAATGTGTACCTCGCGAGAGATTCTGTAGAACTGCGCGACGTTTACCTCGTGAATGATTCTGTAGAACTGCGCGATACTTGCCTTTGGCTCAAGAATTTATACTCCCTCACCCCGATATGCCTAAACATTATAATAGAGCTACTATTGGTTACTAAATCGCGCCAACATTAGCGACTGTTTTGTCAGCCAATCATAATTAATAAAACATATGCTCTAGGGAAGATATTCCCTCCATTTCTAAAGAAAGGCACGCTACCCTGACGTCATTTGTTTGTCTCTTTTAAGTGATAAATAACTCACCCCATCGCTTCATTGTTACCCACTCCTATTGTCAGTTTCAGTGAGGCCGTGTAAACTTATTTCCTAACAATGGTTATAGCTAACAAACATATAAAATCATTCTCATACAATAATGTTAATTTACACTACAATCACTATGGCATTCACAGTGTTGTAATATAAAATACTGCCTCAGTAGATGTGTTGCAGGTCGCAAGTTCCGAATTTTCAGACACGCGACTTAAATTGCGCGACCTTGCAACTTGGTTCTATAAAATAATATTAAACTCATGAAGCTAAGAGGCATACAACAAGCTGATGATAACAAAATTGATCCTCCTCTAACTGTTCCTACTTGGTCTTTAAAGGAATGAAATATGTTGCGCTATTTGTTTCAGAAAAAAAAAAAAATACTTAAAACGTTTGTACTGTCGTTTTCGAAGGAAAGTTATAAACAAGTTTACACCATTGAAAACAAAAAGCTGAAAGATCATGTTTCCCCTGTGTATTAGAATTTTTTTAGAAATAAGAAGTTGACACTAGAACTTTTATGATCCCTATCAGAGAGTAATGACATTTATTGAAAGAAAGTTAAATTGAAAGGTCAACATTTGATGTTCTGTTATGCATAAGTATATTCACGTATTTTTTTTCTAAAACTTGTACCTCTTTATTTGTTCTAAAAATACACCGAGAGAGCAAAGGAAAAACAATCCGTACGTATACGTAGTAATTATTTTCAGCTATCGGGATCTTCCCATCAAATGCCTTCCGCATCTTTTACCCTCTTTCTTTTCTTCATTTTCATCACAACGGAACTGCAGATATGTGCCGCTGACTCCAGCATTTTCCGGATAATGAAAAGAGTTGCAGAAGCTCTGCTGCAAGTTGATACAAAACAGTTTAATTATTGCTAAAAGCAATCCTTCTCGCCCAGAATTTTTGTCTGCAGTTTTCAACTCTCTCAGTGTTTTGCTAAGATTCCTGTTCTTAACTTTGTGAAACTAGTTATAAAACTAAAAGAGGACATTTGTTATTGTTTCAAAGAGAAGTGGTATTGTTTAAGAAACTTGCACTTGGCTTTCATTCTCTGTGTTTGCGTTTAATTTAGCACGTTTCCTGCAAGGAAAGGAAGGGGAAAAAAATAACACTCACAAAGAAAAGTGACACTTCTTTTCAAGGAAAGGTTTTAAATACCCCTAAGTAAAACCCTGTGTATATTAACATGACTTTCCGTACCCACACCACTTATTTTCAATTCTACAAATCATTCATATAAAACGTATCCTATTAATCAGAAAAATATTAATCGCAAATAATTTCACTTAGCACTATGGTTGTGTATATTTCTTAAGCTGGGATTACAATCAATTGTTAGTCGGTAATTATAATAATCGAGAAATTATATTACGTAATTTTTGCGCGAACTCACGAGAAAGAAATGAATGGCCACTTAATATTTCGAAGTGACTTGTTAAAATGAGGAAACGTTAAAAAGAAACTAAGTAAAGAGTGAATATAGTTTCACAGACTGTTTACAAAATCTTCAAGTTATACATTTTATTTGTTACGATAATATCTCAACTGATAATTTAATCAAAGTGAGACATTTAAGAGAGTAGGAAACATACCGAAAACCTTTGGAGTTGGTAATTCCATGGAATTTACTAGCGCGCTCGCTCTAACCTTATTCTTAAAATTACTTTTCAGATTCATAGTGTATTTGCGGTGAAATCTCGATATCGAATTGTTAGATAAATTGCGTTACGTCTTCTGCCTTAGGCATTGAGTGGTAGACAAAGTAAAAATAAATAAACAAACAAAGAAATAGTTAATACCGTATATAAGTCGGCCACGATATAAGTTGTTTTGTAGGAGGGCGCCACTGTTTTGTTGACAATGGTAACGTCGTCAAGGCTTGATATCCGAGAGTGAGGGACAAGGTGTTAGTGAGAATGTACAATTGCACAATGAAAACAGTGCTAACCTGCTGAAGTATTCACGTTTACTCTCGGAAGCAGAATGCGGGTGTTTTCCTTGTCTGACTGCACTTCCGAAATTGCATGCGCAATTAAGCTTACTCATAGCGCCTGGAAAATATCACCATTATAGCAGCTTATAAACCTCCATCGAAAGGGTTGCATGATCAAGACTTCAAGTCCTGCTCTCTACGTCTGATCCTATCCTGCTGCTCGGAGATCTTAATAGCAAGATTGAAGCTTGGGTTGTCGAGTTACTACTCCCAATGGTAGTTGCCTCCAACAGACTGCGGATGACTATTGTTTTCATGTTTTGGCTTCAAACGACCCCACCCATTACTCCTAAACCCTATAATCTTGCCAGCTATTCTCGACATTGCGTTGTTGAAGAATTTCACTCATCCGCTTACAATGACCGCTTTATTAATCTGTAACTGTTCAGTTCCTCTTCCTACCGAACGCAATCATATCGTGATCGACTTAACTTAATCTTTCAAAAAATACAAAAATTACAGCTTTAGCAGCGAATGTGTTAGGATAACCGTCTTTGGGTCAGCAAGCTGACAGCAATAATAATAATAATAATAATAATAATAATAATAATAATAATAAATCTTTATTCGTCCGGCTCAAAATTAGATACGAAGGAACTTCATCAAATGGAATACAATATCACAAGCATTACAACCACAATTACAATGTCGTCCTCCGTGGACTAGTGGTACCGTGCTAGCCTCTAGTTCCCAAGGTCGCGGGTTCAAACCCGGCGGAGGGCGATGGATTTTTTCGGGCGTAAAAATCGTTAGCACGGCTTCCTTCGGAAGGGAAGTAAAGCCGGTGGTCCCGTGTCGTAGATTTACGGCACGTAAAAGAACCTCAAGCCTGATAAAGAGGCCTCTGAGCAAAATTACAGGTGTTTCACGCCCAATATAGAACGGGACGCTAAGAACCATAGTAGTTAAAGAGCGTCCATAAATAAAAAAAAATAAAAAAAACCAAAAAAAAACAATTACAATATACAAAAATGTAACAAAATTAAATGAAAATTCTATAGTTACATTAGTTGCAGTAAGGAACTCGTCAACGAAATAACATGGTTTCAATAAGTAACAATTATACATTTTGGTTTTAAAAGTGTTTAAATGAGCGATCCTGGCTGAAGCAGGAAGCTTGTTATGAAAATGTATACCTTGATGAAATTTTATATCTTTAATCATCTACAATCTACATCTGGGTAGATCCAATTTAAGATTATTTCTTGCGTTAATCTATGTATATGTGATCTCAGCTCTAAACTGTAAACATTCTTATGTATATTAACTACTAATATAAATGAAAAGTGTATAAATACTTCTTATTTTCAGTTGAATACATAAAGATCTGCAATGTTTATTAAATTTCTTATTAAATATGATTCTTATAGCCCTTTCTAACATTTCAATATATCAGACAACCAGAAGAGTGATCCCACAAATGAATACCATAAGAATATGAGTGTATAATAGTACAAAATAAAAATTTCTCAAAGTAGACACAAGTTCATGGTTTACGAAGAAATGTAGCGTTAGGCATTTTAGTAGGACATGCCTACAGATTCAATTACACGTTTTGATCTAACAGCAAGACAAAGAATTTGACAGATGAATGACTCATTGGTAATTTCTCTCAAACTAAAATTCATGCTTTTGGTCGTAGTATCATTAAGCAAAACTCTATTAACAGAAAAACAGTGTTTGGTAATTTCAATACTCTATATAGTTAACAATTCCAACGGATCACTGTCACAATACCTAATTATCAGAGTGGTGCGGGAAGATTTCTTTAATTAGAATCATTTCCTACTCTCCGCAGAGCCTGAAAGTATGAATGTGGAAAACAATGTGAGTGTGCCCCACTCATAATGACCTGAAACCTAATCTTAAACACCCAACTTCAACGAGTCAATAAGCCCAAAGAATCCAGTGAAATGACACAGGCGGTTGTGTCTATGTCTGATATTCGGGAGGTTATGGGTTCAAACTCCATATATATGTCAACTTAAGGGGTTATGGGGTCGCCAATTTAATGCCGGATTGTATATTTAGTACCTCGAATCAAAGTGTGACCCACAGAAAAATAAAATAAAATAGATGTTACGTCAAGGCGACTACGCAACCAAGGTCATACGTCCGGGGCCACACTGAGTCAAATAATTTACTGGTAAAGTTGCAATATGACCTAAGATGTTAAAATTACGTTATAAGCCCCGTAAGAAATTGATATGTTAAATTCACAAGGACTGCTCTGCATTTATTTTTCTTTCTCCTGTACAAACTATTCTTGCAAAAGCATATTTATCCCGTCTATTTTATATAAATAAGTTTTTTTTATAAATAGTTCCATTGTATATACATTTCGTTGTAGGCACAAGGGGATACAGGAGACTGATGCGATAGTCAAATGTTTAAAAAAAGCGAGTCGCTAAACTATGCTAGCTTTGAAATTCAACTCTCTGCATGGCATCGTGAGAAACAAAAGAACAGGAACTTGGCCTTACAAAAATCTTATGATAAAGTATTGTAAAATTCAAATCTAGGAAACTGTTTATGGCACACATAAATTCTATATTTTAAGTGGAAATTTCTTATGGTTTATCAGATTTATAAAGTTACACAAAATTCATTCAGAAAGAAGAGGACTGCATAGGCTATTAACAGAAATTTCTAGATATAAAGTTTTTTAGTCAGATAAATATCTAAAACAATATTATTTTAATCAAAATCCCTTAGAGCCAATTTTGAGAGAATCAAAAGCGTTGCAAAAGGTTCCATTTAAGGGTTGTTTGGGGTTGGAGGATTTTCTTGAAAAGCTTCGCGTTATATGCTGATAAGATACTGAAATTTAATACCAAAGTTGTGATTTCTTTTTGAGTTATACTGTTCACACACTCACGTAAAATTATTGAACTATCAATCTACCTTAATACTCGTCTATTGTAATCATTTTTGACCTGAGTTAAGACTTAAGAATTTAAACTGAATTAAATGCCCTGTATATATTCATGAATAAGCAATTATTTACAGATATGCGGCAATCTGAAACCACTGTAACCTCTTTAAATATTGTATTTATGATGGTACTAGGAGCGTATCATAAATCTGATCATGATAAAATGACTCAACAATACATAAGACTGTCCTTTACTACGTTCATTTAGTAGTTTCGCTGTTTTATTAGAAGATGAGGTGAACAAACGGTGACAATAAATAAAACAGATAATGGATGGATTGCGATCAAAGCCGTGAGTTAGAAACTTAAGAAAGACGTGCTGCAGACGAAACTGAGGGGAGGAGTTTAATATTCCTGGAAATTGCCTGATACACTAAAGGTCACGGTTGTTAAGGATTCTCCAGAAATGTCAACACTAGCTTTTCTTCGAGGAGGTAGTTAATTTTCATTTGTGTGAAACATCATCTCACAGATCGATGACAATAGAGGGGTCCGCACTGATGACTGCGTGTGTTCCGTAGCTCAAAACTTTATTTAGTGGTATTCATTTTTCTCTGTGATAAAGCAGGTTTTATTCGCGACCTTAGAATGTAAAGTAGCAGGCTGCCAAAAGCAAATTATTAAAAAGAAATTCTGATGCGTTACACTCACATGACTTTCTCTACTCTTGTACAACTATTTTTACAAAAGCTTATTCTCCATATGCTTCATGTTAATCGAGATGTTAATCTTATTGCTAATTTTCTTGTAGGTGCAAGGGGAATATGATAGTATTTAAGTGATAGTCAAATCTTTTAAGAGCTGGTTGCTATGTGGCGCATTCCATTCTCTTTGTATGTCCAGGACATAAAAAATGAATAACGAATTCCCATTTGAGAAAAAGTATTGGAAAATTTAAGGGAATAACAAGCAATACCTCGAAAATGGTTCATTCAACAAAAAGAAATGTATATGACATAAATCATGTATTTTAACGCGATCTACATTTTTTGTGTAGTAAAATTTTGTCTATCTCTTATGGTTTACCAGTTATGCAGAAGTCGTTCACAATGAAGAATACTTTTGGAGACATTCCCAGAAAATTCAAGGTGTACATTTCATTTGTCATGAAAATATCTTAAACATGTGATATTTTAATCAAAATCGTTAGAGCCATTTTTGAGAAAATTAAAATTTTCGAAAAATGTTCCATGTAAAGGGTAATCTGGGGTGGGGGGATTTTTTTGAAAACCTTCGTGTCGCATCTCTGGAAGATACTGAACCTAAATATCAAGTTTTGTGTTTATCCGACTGTTCGTTTCTGAGTTATGCTGTTCACAGACACACACGACATGTTTCCAAAAATGCTTTATTTGGATTCTGGGGGTCTCAAAACATATATTTCCGGTGAAATCTCGGTATCGAATTTTTGGGAGGAATACAATACTTCCCTTACTTACTATACGTAGTAGAGAAAGTAATAATGACTGAAGGAGCGTCAGTCAACTGTATTGCGTGTAACGTAGCAGAGCATGTGTGACGTAAGATCACAGCAATGGAGCGGTTCCGGAAAATAGCTGGTGCGATTATGGAGGAAGGGATGGATGGCTACTTCGTGTTTTACAATCCTGCATATTCAAAGTAAATATGCGTTCCTCTTACCCGTTAACCATTTATGTTTCAATAAATACGTCTTCTCCTTGTGTCAGTTGCCCTATTTCAGTGTGTTACTCTTTGTGGCAGGAGCAAGAGAGACATGTTCTCTTACATCACAGAGCATTCAGATGACTGACATAACGCCTGTAGAAATGTTGTATGGACCATTAATCACAGATGGCAGAATTAATTCCTCTACGGAAGAAAAACTCGTACAAAGCCCAACCCATTTAGGTGGTTATGGTAGTGGGAGGACTATAATGTGAATGGCTTCTTTGGCACTGAATATAAGTTCTTCTGTTAAGACTGTTTAAGGCTGGGCGGCAATACCGTTTATCTTGTAAAATATTAAGTAATTATGCGTCACTACTCTTGTTTTGTTTTTTCTTTCTTTTGTTCTCCAGGACTACATTTATAACTCCTGAGGTCCCTGTTTGTTGAGGCTAATACTGCTCAATGAACTCCTACACAGCTTGAATGGTATAGACTAAAAGGGTCGGATTCTTGAGCGTTTAGCGAGGAGACGAAGAAAATGAAGAAAGTTGCGCCCGGGCGTTGCGACCCGACCCATACCGGATATCGATCCTGAGATGCCGGTGTGTGTGTGAAGCTGCTGCAAACTTGCTCTACCTCCTTCCATCCTTTCTATCACTTCTTCGATTATTCCTTCTATTGAGAACAAGCGACCCTTTAACTGTTTTTCTTCCTTTCTTTTTTTTTCTTCTTCCGATCTTCCATTGTGTTTTCACACACAAGTGTCGAAGTTCACTTCTCGAATCAATGCATCCTACTAAATCTTGCCGCTTTTGGAGTTGCATAACACATTCGTGCCGTGTAACGGTGCAAGAGGCCGTTTATCTGCATCACACCTGTGACCGAGGCCTGTATTCCCCACTAGGGATTCTGTGACATCCACATCAAGCTGTGTCCCATAAATAACGCTTTGTACTACTCTGGGTGACCAAAGTTCTGAGCTGTCACAAGAAAAGAAAACGCCCTTAGAAGCAGCTTCTTAAGACATCCTATCAAAAGACGTAAATCAGTTCTGTGGTTAGTAGTCCAAAAGACGTTTCAATACGATAGTTGTTTTGCGGAAGTATACTAGAATTCGCAGCGATGCAATGATGCATAAGAATGCAAAACTTAGGTATATGTGGTCCAATCCATCTTCCATTGTAGACCCTCCCTTAACCCCTTAAACGCGAATTCGCTCATACCAATTTAATGTAATGTATGCTCTTTGGGATCCCGATGACGCTGATGCACGTTTCGCATAAACAAGAAGGAATTTAGACCCTCTACCGGTCTATTGGTGGCCTCTATAGGCAAAAGAAGGTTGCATTCAAATAGGACAGAGACAACTGGGTATAAAATGGTAATGTAGAGAGGTCCAACACAATCTGTAACCCCTGTGCGCCCAAAAATGCTGAAGGGATCGTTATATAAACGAAAAGATAAACTTCAAGGTATCGAAAAGGAAAACAATTCAGGTTTGTATATTGATTAGTACCACCAATTCCACCAATGAAGTAAAAAATTTCTTACTTCTGACAGTATGCCTGACCAAACTTCTTAATGTTAAATTCATAACATGAGTTGTAGCTTGCTCCTTTAAGTTGAACTTAATTCAGGCACTAAGGATTAAATGTTCTGTGTTAAGATGTCCTTCCAAAGTGGCTCAAAATTCAATAACATTTCGACATAAGCTTTTCTTCTGACAATACGAAACTGAGTTTTTTTGTACATTCAAAGGAGATTTTGGTTTACAATTCAACCAAAGTACTGAAGAGAAAAACTTATTGGAGGTTAAAGAAAATGCCATGCTTGGAGTTGCTGAAGAAACATATAATTGCAAATTCAATCAATCTTACGTGCAGTTTATGTGCTGAATTACTTAAGACTATGACTGAAGAAGAAGCTTTTCCAGTGTTGACACTGCGGGTAAGAGCAAGTTCATAATACTCATTTTGATCAGGTTTGCCATCCACAGTCAACCGCAGTGTCCGATTTCTTTGTCCGTGAGTTGGTTTTACTTGTGAAATACTACTGAAACATTTGTTTGAAGCTACATGCAGTGAATTAATAGAGGGATAATGACTGTAAGTGGAATATTTTCTGCTTACCAAATGCTGACACTTCTTCGACCAAAGCCCATGAAGAACTTGATTAGATTTTCATTAAATCAAGAGAAGTAATCATCAAGACCTCCAAATATTTTGGAATAATTTTCAGGGATCAAGTGGCCCTCACATTTTTACTTTCTCTACTGCTTACTAGAAAAGTAGAGGAAGTATTGCATTCCACTAAAAAAATCTATACGGAGATTTCATTGAAAATACACGTTTTGAAGTCCTCTGAAGAAATCATTTTTAGAAAAAGATTCGTGTGTGTGTGTGTGTGTGTGTGTGTATCTGTCTCTGAACAGCATTACCAAAATCGAAAAGTCGGTTACCAAACTTGGTATTTACGTTGAGCTATCCCCCAACCCAAACTACCCTTTACATGAAAACATAGTCTTAATTTTTATTTTCTCAAACATGGCTCTAAAGATTTTCATTAAAATACTATACGTTTAAGATATTTGCATAACAAATAAAATGTATATCTTCAATTTTCTGGGAATAGCCAGTGAACTTGTAAACTGTAAGAGATTGACAAAAACTTACTACACAAAAGGATGGAGATCTCGTTAAATCACAGAATTTATTTCAAATAACCTTTTTATGACGTAAGCCATTTCCGAAATATCCGTTATTAATGGTTCGAACTGTTATTCTTTTAAAGCCCTTTCGATTTGGTTTGCAGTTGTTTCTTGCGATTTCATGGAAAGAATATGAAATTTTAAGGCCAGCATGTAGCGTTCAGTTCTTAAACATTTGACTATCGCTGTTCCCTTTGTATCTACAGGGTGTCCGACAAGTCCCGCATCATAGGAGATATCTTTTCTTTGTCTTTTATCATAATTAAATTATAATATGTGCTTTATATGAGTGTACCTAATATCCAAACATGTCTGAGAGACAAAACTGCATGTTATTCAGAACACGGTGTAACATACTAGTAGTGGTTTCATCACATTTTTCCTCGATCCGCGTTCGTAGATGTTGTAGATCACGAGTCTTCATTTGGTACACTTTTTCTCTAAGATAGCTCCAGAATTCAAAGTCAAGCGGGTTTAAATCTGGCAACCGTGAAGACCATTCTCTAGCTCCTCTGCGTCCTATCCACCTACCAGGGAAGTTGTCGTCTAGCCAGTGCCGAACACTTGTATAATGTGCTGGAGCACATCCTGCTAAATCATTCTGGTCTTTTCACCAAGCAGATCCAATTCAGGCATAAGCTTATCTGCTAGCAGCTGGAGATATCCCTGTCCATCCAATGTTCCAGAAATAAGAATGGTCCAATGATGTGGCCATTCCAAATTCTACACCATACGATGCTGCGCTGTGCTCCTTGCTCCTTACTTCCGTCGCACCAATGAGGGTTAGTGGTGGACCAGTACCGGAGATTTTGTTTATTTACCTCCCCATTGACGTAAAAGTTTGCTTCGTTAGAGAAGAACACTTTCGTGAGGAACCTGTCGTCTCGCTCACCAAGGAACCATAGACACATTTCTATCCTACGATCCGGGCCATCATCAGATAGATGATGCATAACTTGAAGCTTGTATGGATGGCATTTTTCTTTTTTAAGGATATCATGGTTAGTGCTCTTTAGGTATGTTTAGTTCCATACTTGTCCGTCGTAGGGACATTTTTGGCCTGGCCATGAACTTTGCCATAACTCTTCACGAACTTCAGTGGAGGATGGTGGATGTCCCGAAATGGGCAAATTATTGACAGACCCCGTTCTCTTGAACTTTTCAAGCAGCTGAGATACCGTACTTTGCCTCAAGCTTCTGTCCGGATGTTGTCTGTTAAATTCATCTGCCACCATTCTCTGTGGCTAATCCACACATCCGCACAGCAAAATGATCTCAATGCGTTCTTCCTGGTCAGCATGATTCGCCTAAAAGAAAGATTCACCTACGATGTGGGACTTGTCGGACACACTGTATACCGAAATGTTTAATGTCGCTATTTCTGCAAGGGTTTATCACGGTTAAAATGAAGTAGAAAAATAAACTTTCGTAAGAATAGTTTGTA
The DNA here is from genome assembly GCA_030765065.1 of Deroplatys truncata. Classification (NCBI taxonomy): domain Eukaryota; kingdom Metazoa; phylum Arthropoda; class Insecta; order Mantodea; family Mantidae; genus Deroplatys; species Deroplatys truncata. The sequence goes on from CM060986.1 coordinate 140,834,931, forward strand.
CACTCACTAATAAAAGATATAGGGTAGGGAAAGTCGTAATTTTTTAAAATTTAGATATCTCCAAAAGAATTCCAACTGTAGTTTCTCTAGGAACATAGTTCTTCCATCTGCTGCAGTTCTTTTACTTTCTCTACTACGTAGAGATTTCACCGGAAATATATGTTTTGAGACCCCCTGAATCAAAAAAAAAACATTTTTAGAAATATGTCCATGTGTATGTCTGTGAACAGCATAACTCAAAAACGAACAGTCGGATAAACACCAAGCTTGGTATTTAGATTCAGTATTTTCCAGAGATGCGACACGAAGGTTTTCAAGAAAATCTCCCCCACCCCAGATTACCCTTTACATGGAACATTTTTCGATAATTTTACTTTTCTCAAAAATGGCTCTAACGATTTTGATTAAAATATCATATGTTTAAATTATTTTCCTGACAAATGAAATGTATGTCTCGAATTTTCTGGAATATCTCCAAAAGTATTCTTTATTGTCAACGACTTTTGCATAACTGGTAAACCATAACAGATAGACAAAATTTTACTACACAAAAATGTAGATGCGTTAAAATACACAATTTATGTCATATACATTTTTTTGTTGGGTGAACCATTTTCGAGATATTGCTTGTTATTCCCTTAAATTTTACAATACTTTTTCTCAAATGGGAATTCGTTATTCATTTTTTTTTATGCCCTGGACATAAATGGAATGCGCCACATAGCAAACAGCTCTTAAAGATTTGACTATCACTTAAATACTACCATATTTCCCTTGCACCTACAAGAAAATTAGCAATAAGATTAACATCTCGATAAACATGAAGCATATGGAGAGTAAGCGTTTGTAAAAATAGTTTGTACCAGAGTAGAGAAAGTCATGTGAGTGTAACACATAAGATTTTTTGGTATCATTTCCGTTTTACAGTTTCCATCTTTTTCACCCATTTCATTCCTAGCCGCTTCTATACATGGTGATACATTAAGTAAATATAAACATTTTGATTGTTTCTAAAGTGTATTTACCTCACAAATGGACGCAAACACGGAAGAAAATTGGAAAACAATATTGTTGCGGCTACTCACCTGGCGAGTTCCCAGGCCAGGCCACGTGTTTCCCGCCCCAGACCCGGTGAGGGGCGAGACTTGTGTAAATTGCTGGCATTCCACGCAGTGACGAGACGGACGTAAATACACATGCAACATTAACAGACCCAGCGCTGAGGAATGCCGGGCTCTGTTTCATCTAGATGTGTGTTGCGAACTCCTGCACAATAGTGATGATTGTTTCGCACACGTGCCGTACCCTTTTCTGAGGACCACACTCTGACGAGTATGTTAGAGGACTGTAACCTGTTACTTTTCTATATAGCTCACAAGAAGGTTCACTGGAGTTGCTGGTTAGCTGGTATTTAACAGAGCCAAGTAAGTCAAGAATAATTAGTTCAGTGAGGTGAATCTGTAATACAGATCGTGCTTGAACAGTGAAATTATCAAAGCAGTGAAAACGTTGATCTTTATGCCTCATTGAGATCGTAAGAGGACTTAGGCCCCACTCAAAATGAAAATTAAGCATACGCACAACGTAAACTTAAAAACTATAAATGTAATGGACCGTTCACAACAAATCACGTAAACAAACGTAAACTTAGAAACTTGCAAGGTCCAAGCTTTCAAGTTTATGTCTACGTCAAGCAAAGGGAAATTAACCAATCAGAGAGCGAGACATGTGATTTTTCTGACATCTCACATCAGAATTTCCGTCAATTGCCTTTTTACTTTCTCTACTTACATGGAACATTTTTCGAAAATTTTAATTTTTTAAAAAATGGCTCTAACGATTTTGACTAAAATTCATATGTTTAAGATATTTTCATGACAAATGAAATCTATATCTCGAATTTTCTGGGAATGTCTCCAAAAGTATTCTTCATTGTGAACGACTTTTGCATAACTGGTAAACCAAAAGAGATAGACAAAATTTTACTACACAAAAATATAGATCGCGTTAAAACACACAATTTATATCATATACATTTTTTTGTTGTTGAGTAAACCATTTTCGAGATATTGTTTATTCCCTTAAATTTTCCAATACTTATACTTTTTCTCAAATTCGTTATTCATTTTTTTTATCTTCTGGATATGCAAAGAGAATGGAATGCGCCACATAGCAACCAGCTCTTAAAATATTTGATTATCACTTAAAGCCTACCAATTCCCCTTGCATCTACAAGAAAATTAGCAATAAGATTAACATCTCGATTAACATGAAGCATATGGAGAATAAGCGTTTGTAAAAATAGTTTGTACAAGAGTAGAGAAAGTCATGTGAGTGTAAGACATCAGATTTTTGTATAAGTTCGGGGGCCGGAAATGCTGAGATATCCATAATACAGAGGGGTCGTTTAGATAAACATATGCCTCATCTAAACTGACAACAAACATCCACTTTACACCAGCCAGTTATCGTTCATACAGCTTTCTGCTGTTAGTGGCACGTTCTGCAATGTGTTTAGGCAATAGCTTATATCCCCGGCTCTTATGGCATTTTTCTAGGTTCAAATCCTGGTTGATTATGGTGTTCACAAGAGTAACAGATATACCTAATTGCAGCGCAATGGCCCTCTGAGTTGCAGGATTTGGTCCAGAGGCACGGACCTTCACCTTCCAAATTATCTCCGGGGTGCGACTGGCGGCCGGTCGTGGACTTCCCTGTTTCTGGACCTTTGGAATAAGTCCTGATGTGGCCTTATCTTTTTTGTTGAGTGCACATGAGATCACTTTCTTGGATATGGCAAAACCACGCCTCTTGCACTGCTTAATAGTCTTAGAATACAAGTATTTTGCATCGGAAAGGTGAATAATGTATCCTTATCGGAATGGTTCTAGTGTTGTCGCCATTTGATGCAGCAAGAACAAGAGCACACAACTGAACAAACACAGTGATACACTCATACTGCTGAATTTTCATTCGGCTCCATATGTTTCAGCGCGGAGCTATTATGCGCGGCTGGTATTGTTACCATAGATCGTGAACAACCTTCCGTAATAGCAGCAAAACAAATTGTGGTGGTAGATGGTGTTTTTTTTTTGTGAATTTAACGTCCTTTAACCGGTAATGTATAGTCGAGTGCACGGAAACTTGGTGATATTTCTGGTTTCCTATAATGTTTTTTACTTTCTCTACTACGTATAGTAAGTAGGGGAAGTATTGCATTCCACCCAAAAATTCGATACCGAGATTTCACCGGAAATACATGTTTTGAGACCTCCTGAATCCAAAAAAGCATTTTTGGAAACATGTCCGTGTGTGTGTCTGTGTGTGTGTGTGTGTGTCTGCGTGTGTGTGTGTGTGTGTGTGTGTGTGTGAACAGCATAACTCAAAAACTAACAGTCGGATAAACACCAAACTTGGTATTTACGTTCAGTATCTTCCAGAGATGCGACACGAAGATTTTCAAGAAAATCCCCCCACCCCAGACTACCCTTTACATGGAACATTTTTCGAAAATTTTAATTTTCTCAAAAATGGCTCTAACGATTTTGATGAAAATATCATATGTTTAAGATAATGTCATGAGAAATGAAATGTATATCTCGAAATTTCTGGGAATGTCTCCAAAAGTATTCTTCATTATGAACGACTTTTGCATAACTGGTAAACCATAAGAAATAGACAAAATTTTACTACACAAAAAATGTAGATCGCGTTAAAATCTACTACTTATATCATATACATTTTTTTTGTTGAGTGAACCGTTTTCGAGATATTGCTTGTTATTTCCTTAAATTTTCCAATACTTATACTTTTTCTCAAATTCGTTATTCATTTTTTTGTCCTGGACATGCAAAGAGAATGGAATGCGCCACATAGCAACCAGCGATAAAATATTTGACTATCGCTTAAAAGCTACCATATTCCCCTTGCATCTACAAGAAAATTACAAATAATATTGACATCTCGATATCTCGATTAATATGAAGCATATGGAGAATAGGCGTTTGTAAAAATAAATTGTACAAGAGTAGAGAAAGTCATGTGAGTGTAACACATCAGATTTTTTTATTATTTAATGTTGAAAGAATCTCCTTATATGTGTTCCACACCAGTCCTGGGTGAGGCAATCCAGTGGCGTAGCCAGAAAAATATTAAAGGGAGGTTGTGTATACGGATCCAGTTTTTAAACAACTTGTATCAATTCAAATGACAAACATGAATTAATCCTGAGTCGAAATATTTAAATAAATCGATTCTGTATTCACAGATTAAGGTGCAGCAGTTGGAATTAAAATTAGAATAGGGTTTTTCGCGTATTCTAAAGGGCAAATGTGAATTTATTACCATTGTTAAGTATTTTATAATACCGCTGTAGGCCATTTTATTTCACTACAAAATAGGGTTTCTAGTTATTTTCTAAACGGGAGATATTGCACTGATTTGGAAACTACTGAAATCTGCACAGAAACAAAAAGGTATCTTAACGTAGTTGTACCGACACAATCTAAAGTACAGTTTTTGTTGCTGTCACCTTTGGTGATATTGTCTAAGACATGCGACGTAATTAATAGCACTACCAGTGATACGATTAGGAAATATCTCGTTCTCCCCAACCTAGAAAGATGCTATTATTTTAATGTAGCGATTTTTTCTATTGATTTTTACATATTTTAGCCACGGGGGCGTTTCGACTCCAAAACCCCTCCCTAGCTACGCCTCTGATCTAATCTCTTATTATTTGAGTTCAAATATTGGCAACGACAGTCCACACCAGCCCCTGGATGAGTTCATCTCGTATTGGTTTGATGTCAAAAGTCAAGCATTAACCAATAAATACAAGTCAATTTCAGGCTCAGGAGCGAAGGAAACGGCAGTAAGAAAAATGGGCTACTAAAACCAGGGTGGAGATTGGGCGTGGCAAAGGTGGTTGGTATTTCCTTATCAGCATAACCACTGCGCATTAATACAACACGATTCCTTGCACTCGACTGAATGTAATCTCTTTTGTCGCTTCGCAGACCGCCATATTAGCTCAGCTATATCACGCTCTCTTGCGATTGGCTGATAGTATAGGCGAAACAATTTGATGGCAGTTCCCAAGAATTCAAAACGAGCAACGTTAAACTAAACTGAAGTACTGCCGACTTTACAATGGGAGTTACTAGTTTCAAGCCAGTCAGTAAACACTTTTAGCGATATTTAGCGCCGGGAAGCGGTTTAAACCAGAATGTTTTAGGTGTTCATGTACCCGTGTGCTCATATACAGGAACTGCCCATGAGCGAAATGTTTCGTAAACAAGTCTGCAAAATAGTCTTGTTTTGAAAAAACTCTTCCCAGCGCCGAAAGTGGTTGCCTATTTACCGCAAAATTACCGAGCGGGATGGCTAAGGCGGTAACGTTCTATGGCCCACATTCAGGAGGTCGTGGGTTCGATTCCTGTGGCCGACCTTCCTGACCCATCGGGTTTTCCCGGGTTGCTTGGCGAATGCTGGGAAGGTTCATTACATCCCCGAATTTCCTGTCTCTCCATTTTACCTACATTCTCATTTCATATCTCATCTGAGGTGATATGAAATGTTTCAGGGTTGAAAGTGTCGGCGAGAGTCTTGGCGTTGCATGGAAGGGGAAAAGGATGCTCTCTGTAAAACTCCATCCCCCGAACCCTCCAGGGGATGTGTAAGGAGGGAGGGGAGGGGAGCCGGTTACACCAGCTGCTATCCCAGGAGTTTCAATCTGTAAATGTTTAGGCACCCTGCCCTCTGCCCTGTCTCGCCTCCTAGTCCATCCGCCCTCCGTCTCCTCTCACCTCAACTCTCCCTTCCGGGGCCACCCCGACAGGGGCTTGGGACATAAAAGATCTTCTAGGTCGAGGTGCTAATCCCCCTCCGCAGTTAGTCCTAGTCCTACTGCAAAATTGTGTTGTATAAGCAACAATTAAAGTATGTAGCACTTATATAAGCACTACCTAACACAATTCCAAATGAACGTTCCACGAGGAACACAAAGGGGCCCACGCAACCAAGGATAATTTTCTTTAAATTCAACGGTTTACGTACCTGAAAGATAATACATATGTCGCCAACCAAACAGCTGCAATTAACACCAACTATGGCCATATCTTTAATAAGCGGAGAAATTTATAAAGAGTTGTTGGATTGATTCAACTATACAGATAGAATCTCACTAAATATAACCTTACAGTTATCGCGTTAAGTTTATGCTTAAGTTTTACTACATTCGTTATGTTAATATATAATTTTCATCGTGAATTGCCCCTTGGATTGGATTGGCGACGGAGGGCGCTGAACCACATAGGGAATATTGTACTACGCCTCATAAGGGGGCGTCCCCGGGAGGAAGGATGAGGCGAGAGGAGACACCGGGCGGCCGGAACCACGAGTGACGGCACAGGAATGGTAGGGTGCCTAAGTTTCCAGATATAGACTCCCTGGCAGATGGACAGACAGAATGAGAACCCCACCAAGCACAGAGTGGTCCAACGCCGCTCAAGGGAGTTCAGATACCCCGGCCAGTTGAAAGCCGAGGGACGGAGAGAGTCACAAAGAGCATCCTTTTTCCCTGCCACATTGCACTGACACACCATCGCCGACTCTTCTGACCCTGAAAGAGACCAACGGATGAAAGATGAAGTGAAATGAGAGTGGAGGGACAGGAAATTCGGGGGATGAAAAAATTCATGTGTCAGGAAGGCCGGCCACGGGAATCGAACTCACGACCTCCCGAATTCGGGCCACAGACGAAACTGCCTGAGCCATGCCGGTAGGTGAATTGCCCCTTGAAACCTTATATTTGTTTGGAGGAAGAACTTAGCCATATGTAAGCTAACTTTAAAAAGTTGAATCAGACTTGAAACTAAGTACATAATATCTCACTTACGTGACAATATTACGAGTAAGTAAAATATTCTATAACTGCAGCAAGAGGAACAATATGACTTCAGAAGAAGCCGATCAAGCTTTGTTTGTGTGTTTATTATAGAACAATTCAGAAAAAGGTGGTAAAAGAAGAATTAGAAAGCTTAGGAAAATATGGAAAAATGGGATTAGAGGTGATGCTGTGAAAATATTGAAAGTGAAAGCCTGCAAAACCAAGAGAACATAATAGACTTCGGTAAGAGGCGATTTGAGGAGGTGAAGGCCCAATATTGACTGTAGAGCCATAGTGTATACAATGCGTCCAGAAGGTATCCGTTCCACTTTAAAAACATTCTAGCAGCTAAATTGTTATCGGAGAGAAGAGTCTGGTTTTCAATAAGCAGAAAGTAAAAAGGATATCGCAGTTTCGTCCATCTCTCAGAAATACTTACCTTACGAATTAAAATATCATTACTTAGTTAAATTAGTATAACTTATCGTTCGGGAACCCCTTATGATCAACCTCAGAAAATAAAGTATGTTGCGAATTCTTTATGAACAGAGATCTGTAAACCATTACAATGCTGTTCGATCATAAGTGAAAATTAAAAAGAAAGAAAGAAAAACAATCAACGTGTTTTGGGTTTTCGGAATTTTTTATACTGTTTTATCGTTTTTACTTTCCCTACTACGTATAGTAAGTAGGGGAAGTATTATATTCCACCCAAAAATTCGATACCGAGATTTCACCGGAAATATGTTTTGAGACCCCCTGAATCCCAAAAAAGCATTTTTGGAAACATGTCCTTGTGTGTCTGTCTGTGAACAGCATAAATCAGAAACGAACAGTCGGATAAACACCCAACTTGGTATTTAGATTCAGTATCTTCCAGAGATGCGACACGAAGGTTTTCAAGAAAATTCCCCCATCCCAGATTACTCTTTACATGGAACATTTTTCGAAAATTTTAATTTTTTCAAAAATGGCTCTAACTATTTTGATTAAAATATCATATGTTTTCTGGGAATGTCTCCAAAAGTATTCTTCATTGTGAACGACTTTTGCAAAACTGGTAAACCATAAGAGATAGACAAAATTTTCTACACAAAAAGGGTAGATCGCGTTAAAATACACAATTTATGTCATACATTCTTTTGTTGAGTTAACCATTTTCGAGATATTGCTTACATTTTCCAGTACTTATACTTTTTCTCAAATGGGAATTCGTTATTCATTTTTGTTTGTCCTAGTAATGCAAAGAGAATGGAATACTGCAAATAGCAACCAGCTCTTAAAATATTTGACTATCGCTTAAAGCCTACCAATTCCCCTTGCATCTACAACAAAATTAGCAATAAGATTAACATCTCGACATCTCGATTAACATGAAGCATATGGAGAATAAGCGTTTGTAAAAATAGTTTGTGCAAGAGTAGAGAAAGTCGTGTGAGTGTAACACATCAGATTGTTTTAAAAATTTCGCTATGTTTCTGGTTTTTCGTGTGTGTTGTTACAAATTATTTTAAAATCATTTAGTGTACCAACATTTTTTGCATAAAATGTGAGATTGTGGTGAAGATGCGTTTTGATCTCACGGAGAAAATATATGTTTTTTCTTTCTTTCTTTTAGTCCCCTTTAACTTCTATAGTCATATCGGGAAACAGCTTACAGAATGGTGTTTTTACTAACGTTTTCTTTTTAATTATTACATATATAATTACTATAAATGAATTATACTTTTTAGAGACCTTAGCCTGGTCTTGTTTAACCTTGTTTTGTTGTTGTTGTTTTTCATTAAAGTTTTAGCCTCCTTTAACTTTTATGGTCATATCGGAGAAACAGCTTATATGTTTTTACTCTCAGAAGAGTAGAATTTAACGTTATTATTTTTTCCATTAACTTTTAGCCCCATTTAACTTCTGGTCATATCGGAGGTTTTGACTTGAGAAATAGCTTACAGAATGCTGTTTTTACTCTCAGAAGTATAGGGTTGTTTAACGTTGTTGTCTTTTTTTTTTTTTTTTCATTAACTTTACACTGAACATTCACTCCCGCAGTCTTACTACCAGACTCTACGGGGGATAGAGTCTGTATAAAGATGAATTCCTCGCCCCACCCAAGATTTCTGAGTTGAGAAGCCAGTACACTGACCACTCGGCCACAAAGTAGTCAGTAAGAAATTACGAGTTTTTACGAGTTCATAAACTTCGTTCTCTGTGGGTTCAATTCTCGTGTTGTTGACTTTTTCAAGTAACATATCAACCCATTGTTCAACTAAATACATAATATAAAATAATGTAAACACTGCACAGGAAAAAATTGAAAACTAGGTGCAATTTCAAACTAATAACGTGAGAAATATTTAAAAACGGCAGAATACCTAAACTGTAATATCGTTTGTCGTTTCTGCCTATCAAAAGTTAGAAATTTCTCCCCTTTAATTTGACTACTAGACTTATTTAAAGTGGAGACAAATACTTCCTGGAGTCATTTTATTTATGATTCTGAAGAAAAGAGAGCTTAATGTACCAACGTTTATAATGTTTGTGGGCTATTAAGTAGGATCTGATGGTGTCATACGCAGTAAAATACTTAGGGAAATTTTTCCTAGCAGAGGCTGCCCAAACCATCTTATTATAAACATTTAAGGTCTGCATTGCAATAAACATTACAATACAGTGCTTTTCCTTTACACTGTGGCCACCGCACGACTACTCGCGCGCCAGCCGCCGCTCCTCGGATTCCCGCCTAGTTTTACTACCCCCGCAACCGACTCGCATTCTCATATTTACAGTTACAATTACAATGATAAGCACATATCCTATCATAAGAGATATGAGATGATACAGATAGCCGCATACAAGCTACAAATGATGAAGAATTATTGTTTAATAAGATCAACGACAAAAATCTAATAAATTGCTTTTAAAGAAATGGAATAATTACATCAAAGATGTAATGCAGTATCACAACGAAACAATGAACAGGTGTCATCAATGTTTATTATTGACAAAAAGAATGTGTATATTAGAAAATAAATTACCAAAGATCTGTGGTACAATATATGGAATATTAAGAAACACAGCCGTAAAAGACACACAGTTAAAACTTTATAGCGTCAGCCGAACCACAGCCGAGATAGTGGTAAAATAAATTTTCAAGAAAGGTAACAGGACTTGCATGCAAACTAGAAATTGACTAGGTGGAGGAAGACCGAGAACACGCTGAATATGAGACAGTATTTTTAACACTTAAATAATTTCGGTCTAATTATATAATATGTAAATTCAATAACAGCCCGCCTTGAAGCAATATGTGTAAGTAATAATTTGTGAAATGTATGTAACAGTCATTGCATATGCTTATATTATTGTATCCATGTGTAATAATGCTATGTTAATATATTACGTAATTTAATAACGTAAGAGCTGTGAGAATAATAAGTTAAAAGTTGCTAACAATGAGGTAACCTTGAGTCAATAATGAGTAAGAAAGTTTAACAGTACTACTTGTGATTCTTGGAGTAACAATAATGTAATTTTAGTGACAGTTTATAAAATAGCCAATCAACAACCAGAAAAAGCTTTAGTTAAATAAAGGTATTCTATTGGAGTAGGATTAGTCAATCAGAAACTGAAATATAGCAAAATTTACAGTTGCCTGCAAACAGTGTTACTAATCAGACGCGAGACACATCCCCGAGAGATTTAATACATATTCGTGTGAGACGAAAATAGTTTACGTATTAAAAAAGTGTAATTAATTAATAAAAAGAATCTCACAGCTCTCTATATCAGTGAAGTGTTATTTTAATCGTATCAAGTATTAATAAAATGAGTGAAGTAAAAATTATTATCTTTGTAAGCCTACATTCTTGTTGCACCACAACCCTGCTAAGAGAAACGTGACTCTAAAATAAATACTGACGCAACCGAGGCAAACATAAATATATAATATTTAAAGAAACAGTTTAAATTACAAAGTTAATATTTTTAAACTTGGGGCGAAGGCTACCGGAAACTGTTTACTATACTTACGTGCGGTTGCAACTACTGGAAGTTCGGCTCCCCAACAGTTGAAATACAATACAACTCATTCATTACTCCTTCAAATTGGCTTTCCATATGTGGGGCAAATAATATACAACAAAACAACCTATTTCAAATTAATGTCATTATTATTATTATTATTATTATTATTATTATTATTATTATTATTATTATTATTATTATATTCTTTATTGTCGCTTCAACTTTAAAGCCATATTGCGACTACTTTGGAATACAGAACATGATTACAGTGAAAATACAATATTTTAAACATCAATAGTACATACAACATTAAATTCTCTGGATAGATGTGCTATACATTGTTATACAATTTTGTCGCTTTCATAGTTCTTTGTTGTGCTGAATTTAGGACGTCTGGTAGGTTGTAGGGGATGTCACATCTTTCTCTGTGTTGTACATAGCGACGGCAGGCTGTAAGGAGATGAACTGTGAGGTTGGATCTGCAGAGGTCGCATATGGGAGAAGGGTCACGGTTGAGGAGACGTTTGTGAGTTAGAGAAGTATGTCCAATACGTAGTCAAGTTAATTCAACTTGATCTTTGCGGTTGAAATGATAGTGTTGAAGTTTGGACTCGGAAATGTAGACATCGTGTAACTTGCTTCTAGACGTGGCTTTCCATGTTTATCTCCATTGATTAATGCAAGTCTTTTTGATGAAGTTTGTGTATGGGATCTTGATGTCCTGAGGGGGATGTTTGATGGATTTTTTGGCTGCCTAATCAGCTGATGCATTTCCCAGAATTCCGACGTGAGATGGAGTTTAGGCGAATTATACTGATTTACCAGAGATTAGTATTTGGTTGTACAGTTTTAATGTCGTTCTAAACTCCTAAAAATTGGAGAAAAAAAATCTTCTAGTCCATGTAGTTGAAGTTCTTCCATATTGGTCGTGTGTAGACTAAAATTTAAAGTTGAATCAGGTTTGAAAAACATTTATTATTAGACTTAAATACTAAATTTAACTTCTGCATTATTCAGAGACAATCTACATTACAGCATCGCTTCCTTGAATCCCGGTGAACGTCCAAGACAATCCCAATTAATCCGAGATACCATATGTTAAGGGGAATTGCACGTGCTTCATACAATGCTGTTTCCATACTTTGCGTTCACGTAGCATAACTTCAAATGTTTATTGACTGGCCCCATAGCTCAGTCGGTAGAACACCTGCCTGCTGAATGAGGGGTCCCGGGTTCGATTCCCCGTTGGGGTGGGAATTTTTCTGTAGCCAAGATTGTTCACTATCCTCCCCAGTGTCTGAGAGAGAGAGAGAGTGTGTGTGTGTGTTTGTGATCTAGTGTACAAAAGCCAGCAATCCAATGACAGCTGTATACGATTTAACATCATTGCCGACAGCCAATATGTTCCATAATTAAAAAAAAATTTATCCACATAATATAAGCGTTTCACTCCATTGCGAACCTGTTTCGTGAATTTTAATCTTTAAAATTTAACCTGTGTCTTCCACATGTTCATTTAAGTTACATGTAAAGTTAGGTAGTTTGTTTTTAATAATAGAACCTAAATATTAAAATAATATAAATTGAAAATAATCGAAATTAACTTCGTAGAAATTGGACTAGTGACACAGTTAACTGCTTAAGTGAGTAAACATTTCAAGGTAATACAGTTAGTAGTTTTGAGAAAAGTGTATCTATATGTACGTATGTATTTTCACACACACACACACACACATATATATATATATATATATATATATATATATATGTGTGTGAAAATTGTTACATGTCAAAAGTTTATACACGTAATATTTTGACAAGCTTTGTTATGTACAAATTTATTGGATGAGTACTTAAAGAAATTACACAAAATTATTTTTTCGACTAGGTAGCTTTTTTACCAACTTCCCGCTCATGCTGCCATGTGTAACTATTGATTGCGAAATATGTATATTTATTTTTGCAGACATACAATGTAATCATATTTGATAGTTGAGTTTTACCATTTAAATCTTGCCCTCTTTACTTCCCTTTATTTGTTGACATTTACTTAGGATTTATTTTATGCAGCATTAATATAAGTCTTTCGTTGCAAGGAACCATATCACCTTCAATTGTTGACTGGCTTGGTCAACAAGGCGTCACTAATAGATCACCAGCTCGCTGAGACTATTGTAGTCGACCTTCATACTGCTTTTCAACAGCCGACAGTGATTAATTTTATTTTAATAATATTTTAGCGTAAATATTTGTATTATACTTATCGTCGAACAAATAGTATGTAATATACATGCGTTAAGTGCTTTCCAGAAATTCGGAAGTGACTCGACTTGATCTCGTATTTTCAAATTTCTTCCTCATTCTGCAAAGATTCACTTATCGCAATTTACTATTTACTGTTATTCGTGTACCTACGTTTATTTGTGTGCCTCCGTAAAACAGCTTACTGCAAGTAACTGTATAGTCCAATCATACTACAAGTAGAAGTAAGGGGCATAACTTTGTGTATGTTAAGTCTTGAGCTTACGTTTTAATTTTTATTAACGCGCCAGAAAAAAAGTTTTATTGCCAGTTTTCAAAACATCACATTATGTCTACATTGCACTGAGAGATGGAGGTAGAAATGCAGAGAAAGCAACGGGAAGACTGAGAAAATGAAAGGGTAGATAGGAGTGAGTGTGTAAGAAGAAGAGATAGACGGTTTGAAGGATTGAAAGAGGGAGTGACACAGATTAAAATCACCGCATTTAATGCAACAACACAAGCAGAGCTGCGGGTTGTGCTGATATAATCAGTAATACACCACAAAAAAGGAGACTCGCAATACCTTCCTTATCCTTCCTGAAAAAGCTTGTGTTTAAGGTTCTTGCAAAATCTAGTAGGAAATGAAAATATTTTGACGTTTCAAAACATGTTCCATGGATGGTACAAGTATTCTTATTGGCTTAGGAATTTCTAAGCATTAAAACCAGGACGACAGGAAATAAAGTTGAAACGTTACCGGACTTTAGACAGGAACGCCGCGTGTAACAAACAACCTCCCATCCCTCGTTTGCAGAACTGCACTCGCCAGACCGTGTTTCCCTGCTGTCAGTGACCATTGGCCGCTGTTGTTTACGTTCTTTGTATTTACATGTGGTTTGAGTTGAGATAACTCGAAGCCAACTGCTTAAGAATTCCTATGCCTGGTTATAATAAGCAGGGTAATGTTTACTAGTCTTTCCTTTTTTTTTTAGCTTTATACTTTCATCTGTCCATAGAGCCTGATTGCTTTATGCGGGATAATGCAACAAAACATACAGTAAATCAGTCTCTAGAAGCACCACAATAATTGACTGGATTGTTCACTGTCCAAATCTAAATCTATGTGATTATTTTCTTTGGGGAACGCTTAAAGGTAAAGCTTATGCAACAAGCCTTTGTACGCTCGCGAATCAGAAGACGGTATCTGGCGGGCATGTTCCATATTTCAGCTTCAGAAGTTCGTCCATTGTTCAATAATGTGCTCAGCAATTCACATTGTTTCGCATCGTTAACATTATCTTGGGGAGAAACAGCAGACCAGTCCGCCGCTATTGCACGATCGGATTCGTATAGCAGTGTCGTGGAAGCTGCGGGTTGCCATTCGCGCCATTCAGGAGAAACATTGTTGTTGTTCACCAATGACACTGGGGATTAATTGATCTGCATCATTTTCCCTCTGGTTTCCCAATATAAAGTCTGTAATTATCACTTCACATCTTTGCATTTGGAGAGATGCTGTTTGTTCAGGATGACATCTTCACAGAGAGTGCACTTGGGTGTAGGTAGGCATCGTAGAGGTGTTCTGCGAGGCAATTGTGGCCAGTTGCCATCCTAAATAAGGTCACTGCAGTTTTCCTTGACATTTTTTGTATATCAACTCTATCTTAAATATTCTTATAATCTTTATCTTTTAATTTATCTTCATCAAGTCACTGCTGTCTTTTGAAATGTTGTTTAATGTTATTTAATTGTTTGTTTATTTCTATTTGTCCTACAGGTTTTATTTGTTGTATTGCACTTTTCTTTACTAATTGATCCGCATGTTCATTGCCCAAAAGTCCATCATGAGCTGGGATCCATTGTAGAGTGACATGATTTCTAGTTTCAACTGCTTTAGTTAGGCTTCTTATTTAATATTTCTTGTTGTTTTATTATTGTAATTTACTATTCCGTCTATGGCTGATTTTTTAGCCTGATAAGATGACTATTTTTTGTTTTATGTATGGTCTGTATAGAATGTTCTGTAATGCTGCTTTTATAGCTGTTAATTCTCCATCATAGTGGTTTGACGTGGTTTGGCTCCGAATATATACATATGGATCCCTCATCAATAAAAAACGCAATAAAAAGAATAAACGGTGCAGGAGTATACCGTAAACACTTCAGTAGAAACGTTATATACCATGTTTCGTAGTACGTTCAGCTGTTCTTGAGTGAAAAACTACGAATGATTTGCGGCTTCGGGGTACCCCATTACACACGTTAAAATTGGTCATCTGTATAAAATCTAAAATTGTCAGAAAACTTTTGGTTACTGTTGTTGTGGTATTATTATTATTATTATTATTATTATTATTATTATTCCATGGTCACCACATAGACGTTTTATTGTTCCCTCAGAGGATTAACTTGTCCTAACTGGTATCGTGGTGTTTCACGAATTCCTCTAAAGCTGCAAATATTCACCTCTTTTCAAATTTACAAGCTGGGACGTCATATCTACCGGAGCATTTCATTGCCACTCACCTGCGTATCTTCACTCTTAGTCTAGTGTCTCTTACACTGTAGTAAATTTTTCAAGTGGCTCCGTACACATTACCACTCGAGTAATTTTCTAGAAATGTCTTGTGTAAGTTATACATAAAAGAAAGAAGGTGGAATATTCACGCATCTCTGTTTGTATTTAAATTATGCCTGCTTGTTGTTACTTAAAGTTGATATTACCATTCGTTATGCGTATATTGAGCTGTAAAATCCATAGTTACCTCATAATTGAAAATATATTAAATATTCTAAAGAGCTGCCAATGTTAATAATTTCATAACACGAAGAATTACCTACAACATGACTTTCGATACCGCAATTATTAACAGGAAGATACAAATAATTAAATAAAGAAATAATAATAAGATAGAAATAATTCAATAAATAATTTCCGTATATTAAATCAAAGTATAATGTAATACGCTTACGTTGAAAAGATTTGTCAAGGAAAAGGTCATTAGCGAGTCATGTTAGGCAAAGTCATTAGCAACAGCAGTAGCGAACGCGTTAATATAAAAGTTCTTGAAATTCAGTTAGATTATAAGCTAAGCACGTTTGAGCAGTCACGTATATCAGAAGAGAAGGGGAATAAAAATCTTAGAATCAGGGAGGCACCCCATAGTAACAACGTAACAGACGCACACGTAGGATTTTTAAGTATTGGCCAGCGCGAGAAGGGACGTTGGTGGGGTAGTTCTAAAGTAGGAGGAGCTTAAGTCAAAAATAGGCGTGCAATAATTCTAATCAGACACACATTCGTTCGTGCATACATCCGTCACTCTGGCTCGTTTGCTATTTTAAGCGCCCAATGATGCGCTTGTGTGAGTAAGATTTAACGGCCGTCGCGAGGGTTTCGCTGGTAACCATTTTAGCAACTCACGGCAAGTTACGCTTCTAGTTTCTTTTATTGCAGAAAATTATTTCAAACCGTAAAATTGATACTGCAGAAGTATGCAGGTGTAATAATTCAATTGTTATAGCTTCGAGTGCTATGTTTCATCACCAGTTTCTTTCTTTATCTTAAAAAGGTTGACAACTCGCTTCACTAGCTCAAGATTACATTAAATTTCCCAGTCAATTTAAACTGGTGTTATCCTTTCAACTACGCCCACGCATACCCTGAGGGAAAGATCTCATAGCCAACCACTGTAGCAGCCGGCAGCAGAATCAACAGCAGATTTTGAAGCAAAGGATACGGCTTCAAAAATTGGCGCCTCGTTGTGGTGCTATTGGGCTTCACATTCTATCTGTATGCGTGTAATAAAGTTGTAATGGAGCCGTTTCTGATAAATTTAGTTTTTGGATAAATAACTGATGGATAAGTAGCATTTTTACTTCTACCGCTCATCTGTAAAATTCCGAATCGAAATACTGAAAATGCATGTTTTGAGATCTCCTCAACACTAAAAAAAATCTGATGTGTTACACTCACATGGCTTTCTCTACTCTTGTAAAACCTATTTTTACAAACGCTTATTCTCCATGTGCTTCATGTTAATCGAGATGTTAATCTTATTGCTAATTTTCTTGTACGTGCAAGGGGAATATGGTAGGCTTTAAGCGATAGTAAAATGTTATAAGAGCTGGTCGCTATGTGGAGTATTCCATTCTCTTTGCATTACCAGGACAAAACAAAATGAATAGCGAATTTGAGAAAAAGTATAAGTATTGGAAAATTTAAGGGAATAACAAGCAATATCTCGAAAATGGTTCACTCAACAACAAAAAATGTATATGACATAAATTGTGTATTTTAACGCGATCTACATTTTTTGTGTAGTAAAATTTTGTCTCTCTCTTATGGTTTACCAGTTATGCAAAATTCGTTCACAATGAAGAATACTTTTGGAGACATTCCCAGAAAATTCGAGATATACATTTCATTTATCATGAAAATATCTTAAACATATGATATTTTAATCAAAATCTTTAGAGCCATTTTTGAGAAAATTAAACTTTTCGAAAAATGTTCCATGTAAAGGGTAATCTGGGGTGGGGGGATTTTCTTGAAAACCTTCGTGTTGCATCTCTGGAAGACACTGAACCTAAATACCAATTTTGGTGTTTATCCGACTCTTCGTTTCTGAGTTATGCTGTTCACAGACACACACACGGACATGTTTCTAAAAATGCTTTTTTTGGATTCAGGGGGTCTCAAAACATGTATTTCCGGCGAAACCTTGGTATCGAATTTTTGGGTGGAATACAATACTTCCCCTACTTATACGTAGTAGAGAAAGTAAATTAATCGGTGTGTGTGTGTGTGTGTGTGTGTGTGCGTGCGCGCATAACTCAAAAGCAAAAAGCGTGATAAATAGCGTACTTGCTTTTAGAATCCAACATTTTCCAAGGATGTGACACGAAGATTTTAAGAATTTTCCTCCATCTCAAGCAACACTTTACATGTAAAATGTTCGTTATTTTATTTTCTCAAAAACAGCTCAAATGATTTTGATTAAAACATCGTATAATTGACGTATTAATATGAGAAATAAAATATATCTGGATTTTTCTGTAAATAGCCTGAGAAGTCTACATCATTTGATTGACTTTTTCAGGGTTCTCACAAATGACCTTTGGGGTTTCGAACACGTGTAATTTGCGTTTAATAACATGATACTAGTATCAATGGAAACCGAGACTCAAAAATTTTTGTTACATACCTTACAGATGTTTTGAAGTAAGTTTTGTCTTTACGTTATTTGCACCACGCTTTGGGCGCCAATTTAAAGTGGGTTGTTGCTTCACGTATGGAAAACCAATTTGAGATGGTTGTTTATTTTAGGAGGAGTTGTATTTTATTTTGACTGTTGGGGAGCCGAACTTGAAGTAGTTGCAACCGCACGTATGGTAAAAAGTTTCCGGTAGCCTTCGCCCCAAGTTTACTTTCCGATGGCCTTTGCTCAGATGTTTAAGAATCCACTTTGTATTTTAATGTTTTCTTTAAATATATATATATATATATTTATGTTTGCCTCGGCTGCGTCAGTATTATTGTTAGAGACATGAATTTCTTTGCAGAGAGTGGTGCGGCTAAGAATGTAGACTTACACAGATTACAATTGTTACCTCCATTTATTAACACTTAAATAACACTTCACTAATATAGAGAGCTGCGAGATTATTTATTAATTACTTGCACTTTTTAAACACGTAAACTATTTTTGCCTCACACTGAATACGTATTAAACTTCTCGAGGACGCGTCTCGCGTCCGGTTAGGAACGCTGTTTGCTAGCAACTGACTTCTGAATTTGTACAATTTGCCCTATTTCAGTTTCTGATTGGCTAATCCTACTCCAATAGTACACTTTTATTTAACTTAAGCTTTTTTCTGGTTGTTGATTGGCCATTTTATAAACTGTCTCAAAAATTACATTATTGTTGCTCCAAGAATTACCAGTAGCATTATTAAACTTTCTAATTCATTATTGCCTCAAGGCTACCTCATTGTTAGCAACTTTTGACTTATTATTCTCACATCTCCTACATTATTAAATTACGCAATACATTCACATAACATTATTGAACATGTACATAATAATATAAACATTAATACAATGACTTACATGCATTTATATATTATATTATACACATTTTTCTTTAAGGCGAGCTGTTATTATATTTTATATTATATAATTTGATTGAAATCATTTAAGTGTTAAAAATACTGCCTCAGTTTGTAAGATCCTTTGGTAAGTAGGTACACCAGCCCTTAGTCCATTTCCGCCCAGGTACGTTAGTAGTATTAGTCCCGGATGAGCCAATTGTTTTAACGATAATCCTGCCGCTAGGGGCGCTGGTGTCGCTAGTGTCGGTGCGTGCGACGGCGGCGGCGGTAAGTTTGAAAAGCGCCCTGAGCGGTAGGATTATCGTTAAATCGATTGGCTCATCCGGGACGAGTTGTAAGAATTGAGGAAGTGACGTGGAGTGTTTTGATTGGTTCGTTAATTTGGGGTGGGAGATGAAGGAAGGAAGATGGAGGAGTATGGAGGTCGCGTGATGGAGAGGAATTGGGTGGCGAGGTGTTGTCTGTGCGGAGGTCGGTACTGAAATGGGGGAAAAGATGGTGAGCGAGGGATAAAAAGTGTAAAGGAAAGTGACGTGTGAAGTTGTGATTGGTGGGAATAAGAAGTGATTTTATTGGTGGAAAGGAACAAATGAGAGTTGTTGATTGGTAAGAATAAGAGGGATTATGATTGGTGGAAAGAAAAAGGTGTGGGAGTGGGGTATGTTGGAGGTGATGGGAAAGGTGAGTTTTGCTAGCAGCAAGATTTGCAAAAGCCTGTCTTGAACTGATCAGCAATTTTTGAACGTCGGATGGTAGTTTTCTTGAGTGGATAGAGAGATGGGGGCGATATGAGATGCGGTGGCGAAAATGGGAACTAGACAAGGTTGTTGAGACAAGAGGTTTAAGGACGAGGAAATTTGGAGGTTAGTGGTGAACACGGCGGTCGCAAGAGGTGGGGGTAAGGAGACGCAGTGGTGAGAATGGGAACTAAAAGAAGATGGGGGTAGCAAGAGTTTTAGAAGAGTAGATTTTGAGGTTAAAATAGTGGGAACTAAAAATGGCGGAGGGTCTGCGACAAGGAGATGCGGTGAGAACTAAACAAGATGGCGGTCGCAAGAGGAGGGTAAGGAGATTTGAGGTTACAGTACGAAAACACGAAATGATATATTCCTACGCCAAGCAGGTGCGAAAAATAATTATGCGTGTGGTACTTACCTGTTACCGGTGTGGATGCGTCACCAAAAGCGCGGCACGCGAGGCGGAAAAATAAAAGCAAACTGTTTTTGAAAATGCTTAACCAGCTTTAAGATCAACCAACATCACTACGCACTGATATACCTAGGTTTTTAAAGCGGTACAGACACCCTTTGCAGAGGCGTAATTTAACTATACCAAAAACCTGGTACTGGACCATCGTGATGGTCGCTAGCGTACGTAGGAGCAGGGTTCTCATAGCCGGTCGAAAGCGGTCAAAAACGTGTACGACGTAGGTGTTGACAGTAGCTGCTGTCGAGTCAACGGTCGAGGTGTGAATAAACAAGATCTGTTCTCGCCGGCAATTTGGTTCGGAGATGTGAGCAGCGGCGAGGTGTTGTCTGTGCGGAGGTCGGGACTGAAAGAGGGAAAAGATGGGGAGCGAGGGATAAAAAGTGTAACAGAAAGTGACGTGTGAAGTTGTGATTGGTGGGAATAAGAAGTGATTTTATTGGTGGAAAGGAGCAAATGAAAGTTGTTGATTGGTAAGAATAAGAGAGGTTATGATTGGTGGAAAGAAAAAGGAGTGGGGTATGTTGGAGGTGATGGGAAAGGTAAGTTTTGCTAGCAACAAGATTTGCAAAAGCCTGTCGTGAACTGATCAGCAATTTTTTGAACGTTGGATGGTAGTTTTCTTGAGTGGATAGAGAGATGGGGCGATATGAGATGCGGTGGCGAAAATGGGAACTAAACAAGGTGGTTGAGACAAGAGGTTTAAGGACGAGGAAATTTGGAGGTTAGTGGTGAACATGGCGGTCGCAAGAGGTGGGGGTAAGGAGACGCGGTGGTGAGAATGGGAACTAAAAGAAGATGGCGGTAGCAAGAGGTTAGAAGAGTAGATTTTGAGGTTAAAATAGCGGGAACTAAAAATGGCGGAGGGTCTGCGACAAGGAGATGCGGTGAGAACTAAACAAGATGGCGGACGCAAGAGGTGGGTAAGGAGGTTTGAGGTTACAGTACCAAAACACGAAAGGATATATTCCTACGCCAAGCAGGTCCGAAAAATAATTATGCGTGTGTTACTTACCTGTTACCGGTGTGGATGCGTCACCAAAAGCGCGGCACGCGAGACGGAAAAATAAAAGCAAACTGTTTTTGAAAATGCTTAACCAGCTTTAAGATCAACCAACATCACTACGCACTGATATACCTAGGTTTTTAAAGCGGTACAGACACCCTTTGCAGAGGCGTAATTTAACTATACCAAAAACCTGGTACTGGACCATCGTGATGGTCGCTAGCGTACGTAGGAGCAGGGTTCTCATAGCCGGTCGAAAGCGGTCAAAAACGTGTACGACGTAGGTGTTGGCAGTAGCTGCTGCCGAGGCAACCGTCGAGGTGCGAATGAACGAGATCTGTTCTTGCAGGCAATCTGGTTGAGAGATGAGAGGCGCGGTGGTAAAAATGTGAACTAAATAAGATGGCGGAGGCACGAAGTTGAGGTTAAGGAGCGGCGAGGTGTTGACTGTGCGGCGGTTGGGGTCTGAAAGAGGGGGAAAGATGGCGAACGAGGGATAAAAAGTATAACAGAAAGTGACGTGTGAAGTTGTCATTGGTGGGAATAAGAAGTGATGTTTTGGTGGAAAGGAACAAATGAAAGTTGCTGATTGGCGAGAATAAGAGAGATTATGATTGGTGGAAAGAAAAAAAGGTGTGGGAGTGGGGTATGTTGGAGGTGATGGAAAAGGCAAGTTTTGCTACCAACAACATTTGCAAAAGCCTATCCAGAACTCATCAGCAATTTTAAATAACTAGTGTTTCGGGGGTTTTCTCTGGTTGGTAGACGAATGCAAGCTGTTTCTACCATACTTATATTATTCGTCTTTTTCCTTTTTTTTTTTAAAATGACTAGTTTTTTTTTTTTTTTTTTTTGGGAGTTTTCTGCGGATGGTAAACAAATGCAAGCTCTTTCTGCTTTTTCATAGGTTTTCCCTGGTTGGTAGGCGTTTTCTGTACTGGTTGACGAAGGCGTTTCTAATTTTGGAGGTTTTCTCAGGTTTTTAGCGGTTGTCCCTGCCCGGTAGGCAAATG
Source organism: Deroplatys truncata (assembly GCA_030765065.1). NCBI lineage: Eukaryota > Metazoa > Arthropoda > Insecta > Mantodea > Mantidae > Deroplatys > Deroplatys truncata. Next base: position 140,857,423 of record CM060986.1, read on the forward strand.
ATGAAGTTTTACCTTGTCGGCGCACGGATACTAGGCACGTACTGGCGCGTACACACACACACACACACACTCAGAGAGACAGACAGACACACAGACAGGCACACACACACGGACATGTTTCCAAAAATGCTTTTTTTTTTTTTTTGATTCAGGAGGTCTCAAAACGTGTATTTCCGGTGAAATCTCGGTATCGAATTTTTGGGCGGAATGCAATACTTCCCCTACTTACTATACGTAGTAGAGAAAGTAAAAAAGTATTGAAAAATTTAAGGAAATAACAAGCAATACCTCAAAAGTGTACTATCTTGTTTTCACGGGTTTTCCAGATCGGTAAGCGTTAGAATACTCTTAGAGCTTTTTTCAGGTTTTTTAGCGGTTGTCCCTGGCCGGTAGGCAAATGATAAAGTTTTTCTATAACGTCGTCGTTTTGGCTTGTGGCGCACGGATACTAGGCACGTACTCGCGCGCGCGCGCACACACACACACACACACACACACTAAAATAGTAGCGTATAAAAAAAACTGATGTGTTACACTCACATGACTTTCTCTACTCTTGTACAATCTAATTGGTAGCTTTTAAGCGATAGTCAAATATTTTAACGCTGGTTGCTATGTGGCGAATTCCATTCTGTTTGCATGTTCAGGACATAAAAAAAATGAATAAACGAATTTGAGAAAAAGTATAAGTATTGGAAAATTTAAGGAAATAACAAGCAATATCTCGAAAACGGTTCACTCAACAAAAGAAACGTATATGACATAAGTTGTGTATTTTAACGCGATCTACATTTTTTGTGTAGTAAAATTTTGTCTATCTCTTATGGTTTACCAGTTATGCAAAAAAGTCGTTCACAATGAAGAATATTTTTGGAGACATTCCCAGAAAATTCGAGATATACATTTTATTTGACATGACAATATCTTAAACATATGATGTTTTAATCAAAATCGTTAGAGCCGTTTTTGAGAAAATTAAAATTTTCGAAAAATGTTCCATGTAAAGGGTAGTCTGGGGTGGGGGGATTTTCTTGAAAACCTTCGTGTCGCATCTCTGGAAGATACTGAACCTAAATACCAAGTTTGGTGTTTATCCGACTGTTCGTTTTTGAGTTATGCTGTTCACAGACACACAGACACACAGACACACAGACAGACACACACACGGACATGTTTCCAAAAATGCTTTTTTTTTTTTGGATTCAGAGATTCTCAAAACATGTATTTCCAGTGAAATCTCGGTAACGAATTTTTGGGTGGAATGCAATACTTCCCCTACTTACTATACGTAGTAGAGAAAGTAAAAATGAATAACGCATTTGAGAAAAAGTATAAGTATTGGAAAATTTAAGGAAATAACAAGCAATATCTCGAAAATGGTTCACTCAACTAAAACAAAATGTATATGACATAAATTGTGTATTTTAACGCGATCTACATTTTTTGTGTAGTAAAATTTTGGCTATCTCTTATGGTTTACCAGTTATGCATACTGAACCTAAATACCAAGTTTGGTGTTTATCCGACTGTTCGTTTTTGAGTTATGCTGTTCACAGACACACAGACGCACAGACAGACAGACACACAGACACACAGACACACAGACAGACACACACACGGACATGTTTCCAAAAATGCTTTTTTTTTTCTGGATTCAGTGATTCTCAAAACATGTATTTCCAGTGAAATCTCGGTATCGAATTTTTGGGTGGAATGCAATACTTCCCCTACTTACTATACGTAGTAGAGAAAGTAAAAATGAATAACGCATTTGAGAAAAAGTATAAGTATTGGAAAATTTAAAGGAAATAACAAGCAATATCTCGAAAAACGGTTCACTCAACAAAATAAATGTATATGGCATAAGTTGTGTATTTTAACGCGATCTACATTTTTTGTGTAGCAAACTTTTGTCTATCTCTTACGGTTTATCAGTTATGAAAAAGTCGTTCACAATGAAGAATTCTTTTGGAGACATTCCCAGAAAATTCGAGATATACATTTCATTTCTCTCGACATTATCTTAAATATATGATATTTTCATCAAAATCGTTAGAGCCATTTTTTAATACAAAGAGAACGGGATTTCACAAGTGAAACAGTACTGTGATAACGATACCACTGAAACAAAAAAAAAAATCTGATGTGTAACACTCACATGACTTTCTCAACTCTTGTACAAAGTATTTTTACAAACGCTTATTCCCCATCTAGTTCATGTTAATCGAGATAAACATTTGCAAAATCTATTTTATTGCTAATTTTCTTGTATAAAAAAAAAATCTGATGTGTAACACTCACATGACGTTCTCTACTCTTGTACAAAGTATTTTTACAAACGCTTATGCTCCATCTAGTTCATGTTAATCGAGATAAACATTTGCAAACTCTATTTTATTGCTAATTTTCTTGTAGATGTAGGGGAAAATATATTTACAAGGGGAATATAGAAAAACAGTAGCCTTTAAGCACATACATATCTCTTAATAGCTGGTTGCTATGTGCAGCACCATTCTTTTTGCCACAGATTAATACTGTTTGCATATCAAAGACAAAAAAAAATGAATAACGAAGTCCCATTTGAGAAAATAAATATTGGAAAATTAACAAACAATATCTCGAAAACGGTTCACTCAACAACAAAAATGTATATTACATAAGATGTGTATTTTAACGCGATCTACATTTTTTGTGTAGTAAAATTTTGTCTATCTCTTACGGTTTTTCAGTTATGAAAAAGACGTTCACAATGAAGAATACTTTTGGAGACATTCCCAGAAAATTCGAGATATACATTTCATTTCTCACGACATTATATTAAACATACGATATTTTTCATCAAAATCGTTAGAGCCATTTTTTTTAATACAAAGAGAGCGGGATTTCACAAGTGAAACAGTACTGTGATAACGATACCAACAAAACTAATTATTATTCACCCACTGAAACACATAAAAAAAATCTGATGTGTAACACTCACATGACTTTTCTCATCTCTTGTACAAAGTATTTTTACAAACGCTTATTCCCCATCTAGTTCATGTTAATCGAGATAAACATTTGCAAACTCTATTTTATTGCTAATTTTGTTGTAGATGTAGGGAAAATATATTTACAAGGGGAATATAGAAAAACAGTAGCCTTTAAGCACATACATATCTCTTAATAGCTGGTTGCTATGTGCAGTACCATTCTTTTTGCCACAGATTAATACTCTTTGCATATCAAAGACAAAAAAAAATGAATAACGAATTCCCATTTGAGAAAATAACTATTGGAAAATTTAAGTAAATAACAAGCAATATCTCGAAAACGGTTCACTCAACAATAAAGATGTATATGACATAAGTTGTGTATTTTAACGCGATCTACATACTTTCGTGCTCACCTATAAGATATAGAGGGTAGAGGTCGTACGAACGTAGCACTTTGTGAATTTATATTCAACAGTTGGTGTTACTCCTTAGAAAGGAAGTATCTGCTGATTTTTATTTAATTCTTTACATTTTACATAACACGTATGCACTGGCACAACACAAAAGCACTACACACGATACTCAGTTTTAATATTTGCACTAATAACATCAGGAATAACTGAAGTCTGCAAACAGTCATTTCCCATGTGCAGCCTTACGTACAGAGAACGTGTGTGGCTGATCTATGTGTAAAAAGAGCCTGAGAGCGGATGTACGTCAGCGGTAAAATCTTTTAAATGCATTTTTATTGGCGATGGTAGAAATCGTGCAGTGGTGGATCGTGAAAATTCATATAAATGGATGTATCACCTCATAATAAGCCTCTATATACCAAGAATATTGAGTTTTTAAAAAGTCAGCAACTGTACCTGTGTTTCTATACGTGAACGTCAGATGGCAGCTTCGATACGTGTCCACGGAGACCTTAGTGCTAGGCAACTGTACCTCTGTTTCTATACGTGAACGGCAGATTGCAGCTTCGATACGTGTCCACGGAGACCTTAGTGCTAGGCAACTGTACCTCTGTTTCTATACGTGAACGGCAGATTGCAGCTTCGATACGTGTCCACGGAGACCTTAGTGCTAGGCAACTGCACCTCTGTTTCTATACGTGAACGGCAGATTGCAGCTTCGATACGTGTCCACGGAGACCTTAGCGCTAGGCAACTGCACCTCTGTTTCTATACGTGAACGGCAGATTGCAGCTTCGATACGTGTCCACGGAGACCTTAGTGCTAGGCAACTGTACCTCTGTTTCTATACGTGAACGGCAGATTGCAGCTTCGATACGTGTCCACGGAGACCTTAGTGCTAGGCAACTGTACCTCTGTTTCTATACGTGAACGGCAGATTGCAGCTTCGATACGTGTCCACGGAGACCTTAGTGCTAGGCAACTGCACCTCTGTTTCTATACGTGAACGGCAGATTGCAGCTTCGATACGTATCCACGGAGACCTTAGTGCTAGGCAACTGCACCTCTGTTTCTATACGTGAACGGCAGATTGCAGCTTCAATACGTGTCCACGGAGACCTTAGTGCTAGGCAACTGTACCTCTGTTTCTATACGTGAACGGGAGATTGCAGCTTCGATACGTGTCCACGGAGACCTTAGTGCTAGGCAACTGCACCTCTGTTTCTATACGTGAACGTCAGATTGCAGCTTCGATACGTGTCCACGGAGACCTTAGTGCTAGGCAACTGCACCTCTGTTTCTATACGTGAACGGCAGATTGCAGCTTCGATACGTATCCACGGGGACCTTAGTGCTAGGGAACTGCACCTCTGTTTCTATACGTGAACGGCAGATTGCAGCTTCAATACGTGTCCACGGAGACCTTAGTGCTAGGCAGCTGTACCTCTGTTTCTATACGTGAACGGCAGATTGCAGCTTCGATACGGGTCCACGGAGATCTTAGTGCTAGGCAGCTATACCTGTTTCTATACGTCAACGGCAGATTGCAGCTTCGATACGTGTTCACGGAGACCTTAGTGCTAGGCAACTGTACCTGTGTTTCTATACGTGTCCACGGAGACCTTAGTGCTAGACAACTGTACCTCTGTTTCTATACGTGAACGGCAGATTGCAGCTTCAATACGTGTCCACGGAGACCTTAGTGCTAGTGCTAGGCAACTATACCTCTGTTTCTATACGTGAACGGCAGATTGCAGGTTCGATACGTGTCCACGGAGATCTTAGTGCTAGGCAACTATACCTGTTTCTATACGTGAACGGCAGATTGCAGCTTCGATACGTGTCCACGGAGACCTTAGTGCTAGGCAACTGTACCTGTGTTTCTATACGTGAACGTCAGATGGCAGCTTCGATACGTGTCCACGGAGACCTTAGTGTTAGGCAACTGTACCTCTGTTTCTATACGTGAACGGCAGATTGCAGCTTCGATACGTGTCCACGGAGACCTTTCGCTTCAGGTGACAAAATAACACTAGGCACTTGTGTGCCGTGGTGTAAGCCGCAATCACGGTATTGGTAGCGTGGATCTCCTTGGGGCTCTCCTCGGAGTTACCTCAACACCACGTACATGACCTGGTTCGTCACGGGTACGCAGGTCTGCACTACCACTTCCTCGGCGTTGAGCAGGCCCAGGAGGCGATCGTACCGGTACACCAGCTAGCACGTGGACATGTTATCGCGCTGTGGTGTTGCGTGTGCGAGGTATGGAAACTCAAGGACGCAAAACATGCACGACCGAGGGTTAAAAAGCAGAACAAGTAGTGACGTGGAGCGTTGTGATTGGTGTAAATAAGACGATCTCTGATAGGTGGACAAATTGAAATAACGTGATGTGATAGGCGAAAATAAAATCAAAGGTGATTGGATGAAAAATGACGAGAAGGAATTAGCGGTGAATTTGTGAACTAAGATGGCGAAGATTTTTTTTTTTAAAAAAAAGGATAATATAAGTACGGCAACTGTAACGGTTTACGGCAAACGCGCGCCGCGCAATGCGTCACGCCGGGCATCTTGCTCAATATGATTTTTGTTTTATTGCCCGGCGTGACGCATTGCGCGGCGCGCGTTTGCCGTAAACCGTTACAGTTGCCGTACTTATATTATCCTTTTTTTTAAAAAAAAAAATCTTCGCCATCTTAGTTCACAAATTCACCGCTAATTCCTTCTCGTCATTTTTCATCCAATCACCTTTGATTTTATTTTCGCCTATCACATCACGTTATTTCAATTTGTCCACCTATCAGAGATCGTCTTATTTACACCAATCACAACGCTCCACGTCACTACTTGTTCTGCTTTTTAACCCTCGGTCGTGCATGTTTTGCGTCCTTGAGTTTCCATACCTCGCACACGCAACACCACAGCGCGATAACATGTCCACGTGCTAGCTGGTGTACCGGTACGATCGCCTCCTGGGCCTGCTCAACGCCGAGGAAGTGGTAGTGCAGACCTGCGTACCCGTGACGAACCAGGTCATGTACGTGGTGTTGAGGTAACTCCGAGGAGAGCCCCAAGGAGATCCACGCTACCAATACCGTGATTGCGGCTTACACCACGGCACACAAGTGCCTAGTGTTATTTTGTCACCTGAAGCGAAAGGTCTCCGTGGACACGTATCGAAGCTGCAATCTGCCGTTCACGTATAGAAACAGAGGTACAGTTGCCTAACACTAAGGTCTCCGTGGACACGTATCGAAGCTGCCATCTGACGTTCACGTATAGAAACACAGGTACAGTTGCCTAGCACTAAGGTCTCCGTGGACACGTATCGAAGCTGCAATCTGCCGTTCACGTATAGAAACAGGTATAGTTGCCTAGCACTAAGATCTCCGTGGACACGTATCGAACCTGCAATCTGCCGTTCACGTATAGAAACAGAGGTATAGTTGCCTAGCACTAGCACTAAGGTCTCCGTGGACACGTATTGAAGCTGCAATCTGCCGTTCACGTATAGAAACAGAGGTACAGTTGTCTAGCACTAAGGTCTCCGTGGACACGTATAGAAACACAGGTACAGTTGCCTAGCACTAAGGTCTCCGTGAACACGTATCGAAGCTGCAATCTGCCGTTGACGTATAGAAACAGGTATAGCTGCCTAGCACTAAGATCTCCGTGGACCCGTATCGAAGCTGCAATCTGCCGTTCACGTATAGAAAGAGGTACAGCTGCCTAGCACTAAGGTCTCCGTGGACACGTATTGAAGCTGCAATCTGCCGTTCACGTATAGAAACAGAGGTGCAGTTCCCTAGCACTAAGGTCCCCGTGGATACGTATCGAAGCTGCAATCTGCCGTTCACGTATAGAAACAGAGGTGCAGTTGCCTAGCACTAAGGTCTCCGTGGACACGTATCGAAGCTGCAATCTGACGTTCACGTATAGAAACAGAGGTGCAGTTGCCTAGCACTAAGGTCTCCGTGGACACGTATCGAAGCTGCAATCTCCCGTTCACGTATAGAAACAGAGGTACAGTTGCCTAGCACTAAGGTCTCCGTGGACACGTATTGAAGCTGCAATCTGCCGTTCACGTATAGAAACAGAGGTGCAGTTGCCTAGCACTAAGGTCTCCGTGGATACGTATCGAAGCTGCAATCTGCCGTTCACGTATAGAAACAGAGGTGCAGTTGCCTAGCACTAAGGTCTCCGTGGACACGTATCGAAGCTGCAATCTGCCGTTCACGTATAGAAACAGAGGTGCAGTTGCCTAGCACTAAGGTCTCCGTGGACACGTATCGAAGCTGCAATCTGCCGTTCACGTATAGAAACAGAGGTACAGTTGCCTAGCACTAAGGTCTCCGTGGACACGTATCGAAGCTGCAATCTGCCGTTCACGTATAGAAACAGAGGTGCAGTTGCCTAGCGCTAAGGTCTCCGTGGACACGTATCGAAGCTGCAATCTGCCGTTCACGTATAGAAACAGAGGTGCAGTTGCCTAGCACTAAGGTCTCCGTGGACACGTATCGAAGCTGCAATCTGCCGTTCACGTATAGAAACAGAGGTACAGTTGCCTAGCACTAAGGTCTCCGTGGACACGTATCGAAGCTGCAATCTGCCGTTCACGTATAGAAACAGAGGTACAGTTGCCTAGCACTAAGGTCTCCGTGGACACGTATCGAAGCTGCCATCTGACGTTCACGTATAGAAACACAGGTACAGTTGCTGACTTTTTAAAAACTCAATATTCTTGGTATATAGAGGCTTATTATGAGGTGATACATCCATTTATATGAATTTTCACGATCCACCACTGCACGATTTCTACCATCGCCAATAAAAATGCATTTAAAAGATTTTACCGCTGACGTACATCCGCTCTCAGGCTCTTTTTACACATAGATCAGCCACACATAGATCTCTGTACGTAAGGCTGCACATGGGAAATGACTGTTTGCAGACTTCAGTTATTCCTGATGTTATTAGTGCAAATATTAAAACTGAGTATCGTGTGTAGTGCTTTTGTGTTGTGCCAGTGCATACGTGTTATGTAAAATGTAAAGAATTAAATAAAAATCAGCAGATACTTCCTTTCTAAGGAGTAACACCAACTGTTGAATATAAATTCTCAAAGTGCTACGTTCGTACGACCTCTACCCTCTATATCTTATAGGTGAGTACGAAAGTATGTAGATCGCGTTAAAATACACAACTTATGTCATATACATCTTTATTGTTGAGTGAACCGTTTTCGAGATATTGCTTGTTATTTACTTAAATTTTCCAATAGTTATTTTCTCAAATGGGAATTCGTTATTCATTTTTTTTTGTCTTTGATATGCAAAGAGTATTAATCTGTGGCAAAAAGAATGGTACTGCACATAGCAACCAGCTATTAAGAGATATGTATGTGCTTAAAGGCTACTGTTTTTCTATATTCCCCTTGTAAATATATTTTCCCTACATCTACAACAAAATTAGCAATAAAATAGAGTTTGCAAATGTTTATCTCGATTAACATGAACTAGATGGGGAATAAGCGTTTGTAAAAATACTTTGTACAAGAGATGAGAAAAGTCATGTGAGTGTTACACATCAGATTTTTTTTATGTGTTTCAGTGGGTGAATAATAATTAGTTTTGTTGGTATCGTTATCACAGTACTGTTTCACTTGTGAAATCCCGTTCTCTTTGTATTAAAAAAAATGGCTCTAACGATTTTGATGAAAAATATCGTATGTTTAATATAATGTCGTGAGAAATGAAATGTATATCTCGAATTTTCTGGGAATGTCTCCAAAAGTATTCTTCATTGTGAACGTCTTTTTCATAACTGAAAAACCGTAAGAGATAGACAAAATTTTACTACACAAAAAATGTAGATCGCGTTAAAATACACATCTTATGTAATATACATTTTTGTTGTTGAGTGAACCGTTTTCGAGATATTGTTTGTTAATTTTCCAATATTTATTTTCTCAAATGGGACTTCGTTATTCATTTTTTTTTGTCTTTGATATGCAAACAGTATTAATCTGTGGCAAAAAGAATGGTGCTGCACATAGCAACCAGCTATTAAGAGATATGTATGTGCTTAAAGGCTACTGTTTTTCTATATTCCCCTTGTAAATATATTTTCCCCTACATCTACAAGAAAATTAGCAATAAAATAGAGTTTGCAAATGTTTATCTCGATTAACATGAACTAGATGGAGCATAAGCGTTTGTAAAAATACTTTGTACAAGAGTAGAGAACGTCATGTGAGTGTTACACATCAGATTTTTTTTTATACAAGAAAATTAGCAATAAAATAGATTTTGCAAATGTTTATCTCGATTAACATGAACTAGATGGGGAATAAGCGTTTGTAAAAATACTTTGTACAAGAGTTGAGAAAGTCATGTGAGTGTTACACATCAGATTTTTTTTTTTTTGTTTCAGTGGTATCGTTATCACAGTACTGTTTCACTTGTGAAATCCCGTTCTCTTTGTATTAAAAAATGGCTCTAACGATTTTGATGAAAATATCATATATTTAAGATAATGTCGAGAGAAATGAAATGTATATCTCGAATTTTCTGGGAATGTCTCCAAAAGAATTCTTCATTGTGAACGACTTTTTCATAACTGATAAACCGTAAGAGATAGACAAAAGTTTGCTACACAAAAAATGTAGATCGCGTTAAAATACACAACTTATGCCATATACATTTATTTTGTTGAGTGAACCGTTTTTCGAGATATTGCTTGTTATTTCCTTTAAATTTTCCAATACTTATACTTTTTCTCAAATGCGTTATTCATTTTTACTTTCTCTACTACGTATAGTAAGTAGGGGAAGTATTGCATTCCACCCAAAAATTCGATACCGAGATTTCACTGGAAATACATGTTTTGAGAATCACTGAATCCAGAAAAAAAAAAGCATTTTTGGAAACATGTCCGTGTGTGTGTCTGTCTGTGTGTCTGTGAACAGCATAACTCAAAAACGAACAGTCGGATAAACACCAAACTTGGTATTTAGGTTCAGTATGCATAACTGGTAAACCATAAGAGATAGCCAAAATTTTACTACACAAAAAATGTAGATCGCGTTAAAATACACAATTTATGTCATATACATTTTGTTTTAGTTGAGTGAACCATTTTCGAGATATTGCTTGTTATTTCCTTAAATTTTCCAATACTTATACTTTTTCTCAAATGCGTTATTCATTTTTACTTTCTCTACTACGTATAGTAAGTAGGGGAAGTATTGCATTCCACCCAAAAATTCGTTACCGAGATTTCACTGGAAATACATGTTTTGAGAATCTCTGAATCCAAAAAAAAAAAAGCATTTTTGGAAACATGTCCGTGTGTGTGTCTGTCTGTGTGTCTGTGTGTCTGTGTGTCTGTGAACAGCATAACTCAAAAACGAACAGTCGGATAAACACCAAACTTGGTATTTAGGTTCAGTATCTTCCAGAGATGCGACACGAAGGTTTTCAAGAAAATCCCCCCACCCCAGACTACCCTTTACATGGAACATTTTTCGAAAATTTTAATTTTCTCAAAAACGGCTCTAACGATTTTGATTAAAACATCATATGTTTAAGATATTGTCATGTCAAATAAAATGTATATCTCGAATTTTCTGGGAATGTCTCCAAAAATATTCTTCATTGTGAACGACTTTTTTGCATAACTGGTAAACCATAAGAGATAGACAAAATTTTACTACACAAAAAATGTAGATCGCGTTAAAATACACAACTTATGTCATATACGTTTCTTTTGTTGAGTGAACCGTTTTCGAGATATTGCTTGTTATTTCCTTAAATTTTCCAATACTTATACTTTTTCTCAAATTCGTTTATTCATTTTTTTTATGTCCTGAACATGCAAACAGAATGGAATTCGCCACATAGCAACCAGCGTTAAAATATTTGACTATCGCTTAAAAGCTACCAATTAGATTGTACAAGAGTAGAGAAAGTCATGTGAGTGTAACACATCAGTTTTTTTTATACGCTACTATTTTAGTGTGTGTGTGTGTGTGTGTGTGTGTGTGTGTGCGCGCGCGCGCGAGTACGTGCCTAGTATCCGTGCGCCACAAGCCAAAACGACGACGTTATAGAAAAACTTTATCATTTGCCTACCGGCCAGGGACAACCGCTAAAAAACCTGAAAAAAGCTCTAAGAGTATTCTAACGCTTACCGATCTGGAAAACCCGTGAAAACAAGATAGTACACTTTTGAGGTATTGCTTGTTATTTCCTTAAATTTTTCAATACTTTTTTACTTTCTCTACTACGTATAGTAAGTAGGGGAAGTATTGCATTCCGCCCAAAAATTCGATACCGAGATTTCACCGGAAATACACGTTTTGAGACCTCCTGAATCAAAAAAAAAAAAAAAAGCATTTTTGGAAACATGTCCGTGTGTGTGTGCCTGTCTGTGTGTCTGTCTGTCTCTGTGTGTGTGTGTGTGTGTGTGTGTGTGTGTACGCGCCAGTACGTGCCTAGTATCCGTGCGCCGACAAGGTAAAACTTCATCATTTGCCTACCGGGCAGGGACAACCGCTAAAAACCTGAGAAAACCTCCAAAATTAGAAACGCCTTCGTCAACCAGTACAGAAAACGCCTACCAACCAGGGAAAACCTATGAAAAAGCAGAAAGAGCTTGCATTTGTTTACCATCCGCAGAAAACTCCCAAAAAAAAAAAAAAAAAAAAACTAGTCATTTTAAAAAAAAAAAGGAAAAAGACGAATAATATAAGTATGGTAGAAACAGCTTGCATTCGTCTACCAACCAGAGAAAACCCCCGAAACACTAGTTATTTAAAATTGCTGATGAGTTCTGGATAGGCTTTTGCAAATGTTGTTGGTAGCAAAACTTGCCTTTTCCATCACCTCCAACATACCCCACTCCCACACCTTTTTTTCTTTCCACCAATCATAATCTCTCTTATTCTCGCCAATCAGCAACTTTCATTTGTTCCTTTCCACCAAAACATCACTTCTTATTCCCACCAATGACAACTTCACACGTCACTTTCTGTTATACTTTTTATCCCTCGTTCGCCATCTTTCCCCCTCTTTCAGACCCCAACCGCCGCACAGTCAACACCTCGCCGCTCCTTAACCTCAACTTCGTGCCTCCGCCATCTTATTTAGTTCACATTTTTACCACCGCGCCTCTCATCTCTCAACCAGATTGCCTGCAAGAACAGATCTCGTTCATTCGCACCTCGACGGTTGCCTCGGCAGCAGCTACTGCCAACACCTACGTCGTACACGTTTTTGACCGCTTTCGACCGGCTATGAGAACCCTGCTCCTACGTACGCTAGCGACCATCACGATGGTCCAGTACCAGGTTTTTGGTATAGTTAAATTACGCCTCTGCAAAGGGTGTCTGTACCGCTTTAAAAACCTAGGTATATCAGTGCGTAGTGATGTTGGTTGATCTTAAAGCTGGTTAAGCATTTTCAAAAACAGTTTGCTTTTATTTTTCCGTCTCGCGTGCCGCGCTTTTGGTGACGCATCCACACCGGTAACAGGTAAGTAACACACGCATAATTATTTTTCGGACCTGCTTGGCGTAGGAATATATCCTTTCGTGTTTTGGTACTGTAACCTCAAACCTCCTTACCCACCTCTTGCGTCCGCCATCTTGTTTAGTTCTCACCGCATCTCCTTGTCGCAGACCCTCCGCCATTTTTAGTTCCCGCTATTTTAACCTCAAAATCTACTCTTCTAACCTCTTGCTACCGCCATCTTCTTTTAGTTCCCATTCTCACCACCGCGTCTCCTTACCCCCACCTCTTGCGACCGCCATGTTCACCACTAACCTCCAAATTTCCTCGTCCTTAAACCTCTTGTCTCAACCACCTTGTTTAGTTCCCATTTTCGCCACCGCATCTCATATCGCCCCATCTCTCTATCCACTCAAGAAAACTACCATCCAACGTTCAAAAAATTGCTGATCAGTTCACGACAGGCTTTTGCAAATCTTGTTGCTAGCAAAACTTACCTTTCCCATCACCTCCAACATACCCCACTCCTTTTTCTTTCCACCAATCATAACCTCTCTTATTCTTACCAATCAACAACTTTCATTTGCTCCTTTCCACCAATAAAATCACTTCTTATTCCCACCAATCACAACTTCACACGTCACTTTCTGTTACACTTTTTATCCCTCGCTCCCCATCTTTTCCCTCTTTCAGTCCCGACCTCCGCACAGACAACACCTCGCCGCTGCTCACATCTCCGAACCAAATTGCCGGCGAGAACAGATCTTGTTTATTCACACCTCGACCGTTGACTCGACAGCAGCTACTGTCAACACCTACGTCGTACACGTTTTTGACCGCTTTCGACCGGCTATGAGAACCCTGCTCCTACGTACGCTAGCGACCATCACGATGGTCCAGTACCAGGTTTTTGGTATAGTTAAATTACGCCTCTGCAAAGGGTGTCTGTACCGCTTTAAAAACCTAGGTATATCAGTGCGTAGTGATGTTGGTTGATCTTAAAGCTGGTTAAGCATTTTCAAAAACAGTTTGCTTTTATTTTTCCGCCTCGCGTGCCGCGCTTTTGGTGACGCATCCACACCGGTAACAGGTAAGTACCACACGCATAATTATTTTTCGCACCTGCTTGGCGTAGGAATATATCATTTCGTGTTTTCGTACTGTAACCTCAAATCTCCTTACCCTCCTCTTGCGACCGCCATCTTGTTTAGTTCTCACCGCATCTCCTTGTCGCAGACCCTCCGCCATTTTTAGTTCCCACTATTTTAACCTCAAAATCTACTCTTCTAAAACTCTTGCTACCCCCATCTTCTTTTAGTTCCCATTCTCACCACTGCGTCTCCTTACCCCCACCTCTTGCGACCGCCGTGTTCACCACTAACCTCCAAATTTCCTCGTCCTTAAACCTCTTGTCTCAACAACCTTGTCTAGTTCCCATTTTCGCCACCGCATCTCATATCGCCCCCATCTCTCTATCCACTCAAGAAAACTACCATCCGACGTTCAAAAATTGCTGATCAGTTCAAGACAGGCTTTTGCAAATCTTGCTGCTAGCAAAACTCACCTTTCCCATCACCTCCAACATACCCCACTCCCACACCTTTTTCTTTCCACCAATCATAATCCCTCTTATTCTTACCAATCAACAACTCTCATTTGTTCCTTTCCACCAATAAAATCACTTCTTATTCCCACCAATCACAACTTCACACGTCACTTTCCTTTACACTTTTTATCCCTCGCTCACCATCTTTTCCCCCATTTCAGTACCGACCTCCGCACAGACAACACCTCGCCACCCAATTCCTCTCCATCACGCGACCTCCATACTCCTCCATCTTCCTTCCTTCATCTCCCACCCCAAATTAACGAACCAATCAAAACACTCCACGTCACTTCCTCAATTCTTACAACTCGTCCCGGATGAGCCAATCGATTTAACGATAATCCTACCGCTCAGGGCGCTTTTCAAACTTACCGCCGCCGCCGTCGCACGCACCGACACTAGCGACACCAGCGCCCCTAGCGGCAGGATTATCGTTAAAACAATTGGCTCATCCGGGACTAATACTACTTACGTTCTACATTTATAATGGTCAAGCATAAGATGAAAGGTGCACTAGTCACTAAGCAGTATGGATTCGCAGAAAGAACAACTCAACGCTTTTAACTTCTTTGTTTAGCAACTGCAGCATCTGCAATCGGTAAGGATGAACACAAACGTTTGCACAGAATCGGTCTGCAGTTTCCTAGCTTACTGACGTGCGTCCATGAGATTTCCTCTTACAATTGTACCCTCTTGTCATAAAATCAGAGTACCACTTACGAAATGAAGGCCCACGGGTGGATCTACACCAAAACTTGTTAGAAAATATCGTTGAACAACAATTACAGATTAACATGGTAATCGAGAACACAGAACGCTCGCCTATCCTCTATACCAGCCATTTTGTAACTTTCAACAATGCGCAATGTTGTGCGTGATTATGCGTCATTGTTGCCAACTGTGATACTATACCCAAAACTTTTTGAGTTCCTATTTCCATTGGTAATTGGTACTAGTTTCATGTTTCTAAGTTTTATGAAACGCAAGTTACACGTGTTCGAAACCCGAAAAGTCATTTGTGGAAACCCTGTGTATAATTTTTTGTAACTAGTAAACCATAAAGGGGAGACAAAAATGTTACTACAGGAAAAAAAAGGTAGAGCTTATTAATACACACTATTTGTGTACATTTTTGTCGTAGCCTCTGTTTTCCGATGTATTCCGTATACAGTGCCTTCGTTTTATGCCAAGGCCACAAACGGTTTATATGCGTATCGGCCGAGACGTCAGTAACCTCGTATTATGACATTTTTCAGAGGCGGAGCAGGACGTGTCAAGGGTACGTTTATTAGTTGTGAGCTGTCTCAGTCGTTGTTTTGGCTTCGTGCTGTGAAGTGTTTCGACAATACGTGTGTTGTGTGTGATTTCCTTAGGAATGTTATTCTCTTATTAGTCCACGGAAATGTCTGTCAACAAATTCACGATTCAACAGCGTATTTTTATGTGCGATACATGCGTGTAAACTGAATCATGTAGACCATTTCAGCAGCAATGTCCTAGTTATCCTTTTCCGGTTAGGCACTGAGATATTTCGTCAATAAATTTAGAACAACAGGATCGCTAAACGCTAAAAAAATTAAACAAAAACGTTTATAGGAACAATTCCCACAGCATAGAAGAACTTATGCGTGTGAATGGTAATTTTATCCGGCGATGTCAAGAATGCCTTCGGCTTATAACAATTAGTACTAATTACATATATGTTACTAACACTCGTGAGTAAGTAATGCGGGAGTTACAGAACGGAAAACCCGCAGTGTAGTAGACTGTGCGCGGAGCACCGTTCGCGCGATCCGCGGCATTAGTATAAAACGAAGGCACTATAGCAGATATACAAATTTCCCAAATGTGAGTGCATGTTTAGCGATTTTTATTTTTTCTTTGCATTTCAAAAGCTGGTTTCCACGCCTAAACGTTTGAGTGCTGCTTCCGCATGTTGTATCATAGATAACCAACAATGAAATACCACTTCTTGCTTAAATTGAAATCATTCCTAGACAGAAATATATCGTGAATAACGTAACGTGGATAGAAGAATCGTTTTATATGAGTACTTCAATATATTGTACCAAATGACAACTGCAATTGCTACCTAACAATTTTATTCTCGTTTAGACGCTCAGCTGCACTCGGTTGTCTCTAATACTGAACTCAGTAGCAACTACGACATGACTTAGGCTGAGGGCAGCCCGAAGGTGTTAGTCGTATATCTGCCCTTGAATAGTGCTTAACCACGTTTAGACGGGATGTGGGGTTTACAGGATGGCGCGTATAATTTAGATGGCGGGGGGGGGGTTAAAGGAGGTAGCAAGATTTGCTCTCAACGGTTGACAGTCAAGGTGCAACGCCCTTGTGTAATGTAGCTGCAAAAAGTTTAATTTAATGGGGTTGTTGTTTAAAAATGTTAAAGTCCAGGCATCTCTTGGGTGGATTGTATAGGAGCTTAGCCTTAGCTCTGGAAACTGCTCCGTTGTTTTATCGGATGTGCCCGAATGGCTTGCGTGAAAAGCAACTTCGCGCAAGCAGCTCCGCAGCAAAGCGGAGTTCTCTATGGGGCGGCTTCTCAAAACTGCCGCCAGGAAACTTCCAGAAAGGCGGAGAACGCGCATAAAGGGTTTGTTGCTTGGGCCATTATTGCGAGGGCATTTTGTTTCAAAGGGCCGGCCGAAGGCGCTAACAAACCAGGCGGCTAGGTAAAGGGGCGAACATGCTCTCACTCTGGCGCGGTCCGGCTGTCGCGCACGTGATTCACAATGTATAAGGTATATGTGATTTTGTTGTTGGTAGAGAAAGTCTTGAGAATGAATCACATCAGAATTTTAAAGTTTTTATTTGCGTGTGGTTTACGTTTTCACGCAAGAATGACTGAACCGAGAACTGTGTACTAAGACACTAATATATATTATGTAGCGGCTTTCAAAAGAACTTCAAACGTTGAAATATTGAAAATGTAATATTTAAGATAGAAAAAAGTGGAAATAACAAAAAGCATCTTTGTGTTGGCGAACATTGAGCTCTGGTTTTTATACGTGGAATATGCACACCGTTCTTTGTTTAACATACGCGGCTCTTTCTTTGACACAATTTCACAAATAATGTCTTAGTGTCGGTAGTGAGATTGTTGGATGTGCCAGGAAAACTCATTAAGGTAACTTCACAGCCCAAGGTAGGCCGGATTGAGGTCTGGAGATAGTAAAGGTCATATTGGAAGGTGCCTCTTGATGACACGACCTCCAAAGATCTGTGTAGATCTTTGCGGGGGTGTAGATGTGGGTCGACGCGCTATCGTGCATGAACATTATGTGTTCCATGTTGTGGTTCCTCAGTCTAGCAATGACATGCTGTAGTAGGGCTCCTCGTTTACTATAACAGTCCCTCTTATTCAATTACGCATTCTTCGAAGACATATAAGCAAAAGTTGAAGTGGTAACTGAAGCCACATCGTAGAGTAGCTTCAAAATTATGAAGACCTTGTTGAATTAATGACCGTGATGTCATTTTCTGAATAAAATCCTGCAATTACTTAAGTCAACTCCGCCATTTGTTGTCCTCCGTGGTGTGGTGGTTACCATGATAGCTTCTAGTTCCGGAGGTCGCGGGCATAAAAATCCTTAGCATGGCTTCCTTCGGAAGAGAAGTAAAGCCAGTGGCCCCGTGTCGTAGAGTTATGGAACGCAAAAGAACCTCAAGCCGGATAAAGAGGCCTCTGAGCAAAATTATCGGCCTTTCACGCCCAATATAGAATGGGACGCTAAGGACCATAGTGGTTGTCGCGGTAACTTTCGTGTTATCTTATTGCTGAGCGCCTGTTATTGTTTTACTATTTTTGAATTTTTGGGTTCTTTGTCCTCCGGCTAGCTATTATTACTCAGTCGAGCAAATCTCTTGAACAGGGTGTGTAAACGGAAAGGAGTTGTTACTAAAAGATAACACTGATAAAAGAATTTGTTTTTACACTTTTATAGCCGTCACAATTAATTAATTTCACATAATTACTCTTGATACACGCCTGACTGAAACTGTTATATTTTCGAATGTAACTATAATCACTTATTTGTCGCACATTATTAATTCGGTATTTCACATTTTATAACTAGCTTTACAACGCGAGAGATTCTGTAGAATTGCGCGACGTGTAACCCGTGAATGATTCTGTTGGACTGCGCGACGTGTAACCCGTGAATAATTCTATTAAACTGCGCGACGTGTAACCCGTGGATGATTCTGTTGAACTGGGTGATACTTGTCTCTGGCTTCATAATTTATACTCCCTCACCCCGATATGCCTAAACATTATAACAGAGCTGCCATTGGTTAATAAAGCGCGCCAACATTAGCGTCTATTTTTATATCCAATCAAAATTACGAACACATATGCTCTAGGGAAGATATTCCCTCCATTTCTAAAGAAAAGTGCGCTACTCTGACGTCATTTGTTTGTCTCTTCTAATTAATAAACAACTCACCCCCTCGTTTCATTGTTATCCGCTCCTATTGTCAGTTTCAGTGAGGCCGTGTAAACTTATTTCCTAACAATGCTTATAATTAACAAACATCTCAAATCATTGTCATATAATAATGTTAATTTACACTACACTCCCTCTGGCATTTACAGTGTAGTGATATAAAATACTGACTCATAGTTAAAGAGCGTCCATAAATAAAACTCAATTAAATTTAATACTTATAAATTTTTAAAGTTTAAAGTGACTTTTGAAAGATACTGAGGCAGTATTTTACATCACAACACTGTGAATGCCAGAGTGATTGTAGTGTAAATTAACATTATTGTATGACAATGATTTGAGATGTTTCTTAACTATAAGCATTGTTAGGAAATAAGTTTACACGGCCTCACTGAAACTGGCAATAGGAGCGGGTAACAATGAAGCGAGGGGGTGAGTTGTTTATCAATTAGAAGAGACAAACAAATTACGTCACGGTAGCGTGCCTTTCTTTAGAAATGGAGGGAATATCTTCCCTAGAGCATATGTGTTTGTAATTTTTATTGGCTTATAAAACAGACGCTAATGTTGGCGCGATTTATTAACCAATAGCAGCTCTATTATAATGTTTAGGCATATCGGGGTGAGGGAGTCGGAGTCGAAGTATCGCGCAGTTCTAAGAAATCTCTTTCGCGAGTTACACGGAAGCATTCATGAAGTACACATTACGCAATTCTACAGAATCTCTCGCGTCGTAAAGTTAGTTACAAAATATGAAATACGCGAATTAATAGTGCGCGCAAATATGTGATTGTAGTTACATTCGAAAATATAACAGTTTCAGTCAGGCGTGTATCAAGATTAAATATGTGAAATTAATTAAGTGTGACGGCAATAAAAGTGTAAAAACAAATTCTTTTATCAGTGTTATCTTTTAGTAACAACTCCTTTCCGTTTACACACCCTGTTCAAGAGATATTTGCTCGAATGAGTAATAATAGCTAGCCGGAGGACAAAGAACCCAAAATTCAAAATTGTAAAATAATAACAGGCGCCAAGTAAAAAAAAGATAACACGAGAGATTACTGCGACAATACTATACTTGCAAGCTATATGGTAACTTGATTCTTCCGTCAGGGGGAGGTAATGGGGCACTAAATCAAATCTGTATATCGCGCTATTGAGCTAATCAAAAATGTTACACAAAATGTTTTTAAGTGCAAGGTATCTGATGTTTTGTTATGTAAACTTTCGATAAAGTGGATATTTTAGAAGTTACACTAATTTTCCTTACTATTATTCGTGTTTGTAAACCATTCACCACGGGAAGGATTAAAGTGCCGATCTATAACAAGTATAAGAAACAGGCACAAGTTTGTGCACAAAAAGTGAATACTCTTGGTTATAACACGAGTGCGCAACTGTCATATTAAGATTATCCATAAGTTGGATACCACATTTAATGCAATCTTCGCATTATGAATTGTGGGAAATAAATTATGAAATAATTCGGCATCCATGACGTTAGCTGTGTCCCTTCATTTAATTTGTAATTACTGGCGTGATGAACCGATAACCAAGACAGCCACAAGATTCCCTTCCTGGGAGAGAAGTGAGCAGTTGTTACGGACTATACTCTACTGATAATAGGCTACATAAACTATGATGTAGGGATTATCAGCACGGCATACTAGATAATTGTAAGTTATTCAGATCTTAATTATTCTGCGCGTACATTTAATAATGCACAGAGGTTTTTCATCTTCGTTGATCAGAGAAAATAATATCACAACATGATTTCGTCTTCTTTCTATAAGCAGCTGCAAGTGGAGTACCAGTAATACGTTATTGCTATTATTGACATGCGTGCCATAATGTGCCAATTTTGCACGATATTAAATACAGTAACAATCTGTTTATAATGATAAGGTTATATAAATAGTTTTATTTGTTTAGAATTGCTTTCTCCGTCTTATATAGATACGTTAAAGAAAGTATTGCATTCGACCAAGAGCTATATATCGAGATTTTAACATCAATGCAATTATTTGTGTCCCTTGAAGGACACAAATAAAGGAAGAAAGAAAAGAATGAAAAAATCTGTGATACATTCACATGACTTTCTCTACTATCTATAATTTATTAGTGGGTGTACAAACTATTATTACTGAAGCCTGTTATTCTGTTTACTACATTTTAATCCAAATAAACCTTTGCAGAAATAGCTAGATTACACATTTCGCTATAGATACAAAGAGAACAGCGATAGTCAAATTTTTAAGAAATGGACGCTATATGCTGGCTTTAAAATTCCATACTGTTTCCATGCAATTGCGAGAAACAACTGAATGCTGAAAAGAATGAACAATTCGAAGCTTTAATAACGGATATCTCAGAAATGACTCATACCATAAAAAGACGTATTTGAAGGAGATTGTGTGTTTTAAAGAGATCTACATTTTTTGTGCAGTACGTTTTCGTCTTTCGCTTAACGTTTAGCAGTTGTACAAGATTATACATTTTTTCCAGCTTAAGTGGACTGGAAAGGCTATTTCCAGAAAATTTAAGATATACATTTTATTTGTCATGTAAATATCTTTAATATATTGTACTTTAATCAAAATCTTAGATCCGTTGTTTAGAAATAAAAAATTACGAAAAATGCTCCATGTAAAGAGTAGTTTGGGGTAGGGGGATTTTCTTGAAAATTTTCATGTCGCATCCATGGAAGTACTGAACCTAAATACCAGGTTTGGTATTTATCCGACTTTTGGTTTTTGAGTTATACTGTTCACACACACACACACACACACACACACACACACACACACACACACACGTCATGCCCCGTGATGTAGCGGTTACCATGCTAGCCTCTAGTTCCCGAAGTCACGGATTCAAACCATGCAGAGGGCGATGGATTTTTTTCGGGCGTAAAAATATTTAGCATGGCTTCCTTCGGAAGGGAAGTAAAGCCGGTGGTCCCGTGTCGTAGATTTACGTAAAAGAACCTCAAGCTGATAAAGAGGCCTCTGAGCAAAATTACCAGCCTTTCACGCCAAATATAGAATGGGACGCTAAGGACCACAGCAGTTAAAGAGAACTCATTTTACACACACACACACACACACACACACAGAGAGAGAGAGAGAGAGAGAGAGAGAGAGAGAGAGACTTTTTCTAAAAATACTTTGTTTTATTCAGGGGCCTCAAAACATGTATTTCCGGTGAAATCTCGATGTCGAATTTTTTGGCTGGAATACAATACTTCCCCATGTTATATACGTAGTAGAGAAAGTAAAAATGGCAACACTTCTTACGGGCAGACACCGTTTAAGTAAGCCAAGTGGAGGTTTCCAAGAAAATATTTTAACAACTCTAAATTACAAATTTTTCGCTATTATTTATTTTCTCAAAAACGGCTCTAACAATTTTGATTAAAATAACATATGAATATGTTTAATTCCCTTTAAATAGTCTATGAAATCCTCTTCCATCTCACTATACTTCATATAATTTGAAAACCTTAAGAAATAGAAACCTTGAAAAATGTAGAGCTCATTAGAACTATGCAGTGTATGTCATAAAACCTGTCATAAAAACTGCAATGACCAGTGTATGCCATGCCCCTAGAATCTGTTGTATGTGTTGCAGAGTTTCACTAGATATTTTCAGTTGAGAGAAGATACAGATACTCAAAAAACAAAAAATATCACAAATTCGATGCGTGCCTTGATACCAGTCGTGTTCCCCAACTTGCCCCAAGCACTGGTTGTCACAATCGAATATCTCTCCCTGGTGGGTTAGGCCCAGAGGAAATATTGCATTCGGGGAGGGATCCCTGATACACTACCGGTCCAAATAAATATAACCACAAAGCCAACTTTATCTCTTAAAGCTACAGGAGAGAGATGTATGGCACTCTGCCTGAATTTTATAGCGCCATTCTTTCTAAAACCCGCACGCGGTTTGTTTGTTTGTATGCGGAAACGTCACACTCGCCTTGCAAATGCAACGCGCTTTTCTGTTGATAAGTGCAGGGAGTGGAAGCAGGGAAATAGAATTGCGTGCACGTATTGTTCTCTTCCGTCGTGGAATTAGCTCATCAGTGCGACAAAGTTTATAAAGTCTTGGTTACAATTTTTCCCACTCGGCTGGAAGACAAAAGTCGATAGACAAGTGCATTTATTTGTTTTGAAGAGAGTACATCATGCCGGCATTGCTTTGAAATGTTCCTTTTCGGTAGTTACGAAAATAGGAAATGAGCTTGCTGTAAAACATGCCATTGGCTTAATGAACTATTTTAACGTCTATCTCCATGAGGCTAGGAGTGGATAATAAATATGCTAATATGACCACCGTCTATGTTATTCATAATGCATACCTCCTCCTCCTTTTCTGGTTTTCTCTGCTTCTCCTGAACCATCTGTCAATATTGTCTATAGTCTGGAGTTTTCTTTGTGCCCCAAATCGCTTTCCCATTCACCATTCCTTCCAATACACCTCCTAAGAAATAGTTTCTTCTCATCCAATTTCATTCTCTCTTCCTGGTTAACTTTACTCACTCTAAGAGAACTTCATTCGTTATTTTGTCTGTTTTACACGTTCCATTCTTCTTTAGATTCGCATTTCAAATGCTTCCAGTCGTCCTTACTTCAGCGCAGCGTCAAAGTTTTCGTACTATACGTCACACTCCAAACGAAGTATTTCATTGCTCTCTTCATTTCTTCAGCATCCCGGCAAGTTTCTTGTAATCTACTCTGTAAAATGTTTTTTTCTAGATCTACAAATGCCACATACCTACGCTTTTTTTATTTAAGGTTGCCTAATCAGCATTCCTAATTGTAAGTTTTCCTTTCCAGAAAACGAGCTTTTCTTTTTGTGATGCACTTTGCAGCTTAGAACTTAGATATCGATTCATTGTATTCTCAGGAGAATTTTTGCCTAATTTCCTACAGTCATTGTATTTTTATATTGCTACTCTTCGGTGTAGGCAGCACCACTGATTGCAATGTCTTCAGACTATTCACCGTTCTCATATACGAGGTGTGATCAAAAAGTTTCGGGAATCGCTTCACAACAATGCTGAAGCTGAGATTTCTGTAATTCTTACCCAGACTGTACATGCAGCGTTCCTTCTGATAAAAATGAGAGGTCACGTGACTTCCTGTGACAATGCAGTGACGAGGTAGACGCTCTGAAGTGAACACGTGTTTTGCATGTGCTGCAATTTTTCCGCGTAGCAAAAATGTCAGATTACGAAGAACAAAGAACGAACATCAAATTTTGCTTCAAACTCGGTAAAACTGCAACAGAAGCCTATGAAATGTTAAGAACAGCTTATGGGGAGGAAGTTATGGGCAAAACTCAAGCATTTGAGTGGTTTTCGAAATTTAAAAGTAGTGTGACATCAGTTAAAGATGCAGATCGTTCGGGGCGACCCTGTTCCAGCAAAACTGACAAAAATATCAACCAGGTGAGGGAAATGGTCTTAAATGATAGGTGCATTACAAGAGAACTTTCTGACTCATTAGGACTCTCCTTTGGAAGTGTTCAAAGCATTTTGAAAGACAATTTGGACATGAGAAGAATTGCCGCCAAGTTCGTGCCCCGCTGCTTTCAAATGACCAAAAGGAAAGCCGTGTGATTGCCAACACAGATCTTAAAGAACAGCTACAAAAGGACCCGCAGTTTATGGAGAAAATTATTACTGGTGATGAAACGGATTTATGGGTACTATCCGGAAACGAAGCAACAATCTTCACAATGGAGGAGTCCATCTCCATGCTCAGAAAAGCCAGACAAGTTCGATCCAAAGTGAAGTTAATGGTGATTGTGTTTTTTTGACATTAAAGACATTGTAGATAAGGAATTTGTGCCACAGGGTCAAACAGTAAATCAAGTGTTCTACAAACAAGTGCTGCAAGATTAAGGGAGAATGTGCGACGCAAACGGCCGGAGAAATGGAGGAGTGGTGACTGGTTCCTGCATCATGACAATGCGTCCGCGCACAAAGCCCTTTCTGTTCCCCAATTTTTGCATAAAAATAGAATACTGCTCCCCATCCCCCTATTCTCCAGAATTGGCATCAGCGGACTTTTTTCGTTTTCCGCGACTTAAAATGCGGCTCCGAGGACACCGTGTTGAGGACATTGATGTCATCCATCGCGAATCGCAGAAGGCTCTGAACATGTTGAAAGAAGAGGACTTCCAGAGGTGCTTCCAGCTGTGGTAGAAGCGCTGGGACAAGTGTATCAACTCCCAAGGAGACAGCTTCGAGGGTGACATTGCAGATTAGACAAAACAAACTGCTGTGTAGTATTTATGACGTCATTCCGTAAACTTTTTGATCACACCTCGTATGTCATTGCATAAAGAAAGAATTTCCATTTGCACGGCATGAAGCAGGTGGTTACAGGGATGAGACCTAGAAGGTTAACTGTCCGCCCTTGTGTGTGAGGGCGGCGGTTAGACTGAACGGCACCCTAATGCCATCTGCACGGCATGAAGCAGGTGGTTACAGGAATGAGACCTAGAAGACTACTGTCCGCCTTTCTGTGTGAGGGCGGCAGTTAGACTGGACGGCACCCTAATAGCATCTGCACGGCATGAAGTGGGTGGTTACAGAGATGAGACCTAGAAGACTAACTGGCTCAAAGGGAATTGCATCAGCTCCTGTTGCTTTTTCTTTCTCCATTTCCAAAGTGTTAACTCTACCTCTTCTATAAGACCTTAACTAATCTGTGGTGTTCTAAGAATCAGGCCGATCGGTACTCATTAATGTAAATATAATGTCCTTCCACATACAATATTCTTCTGTTAACATACAGAATGGAAGTTAGATACACCCCCTCAAGAAAGTATTTCTGTACACTTTAAAAAATTCTAGCAACCAAATTAATGGAGGGAAAAATCTAATTCTTTTGTACATAAAGATCAAATGGTAATACAGTTTACCTGTTTTGGCGATTTTTTAGATCTTTCATTTTATCAGTTTTATAATTTTTTGAAAAATATGCCAAAATTGCAACGTTTTTGTACATGGCATTTTCAGAATTATCTTTCATGCATTAAGTAGAGCAATTATTTTGTGTATTACTTGATTTTGCAGTGAAAATAGGATTTTATTTGACAGAGGAATAAAATGCCAAAGTTGGGAATTTTCAACAATTTTTCCTTAATTCCTCATTTTCGGCTTACTTTTTAGGACTTCACGAATTTACTTCTTCGCCAGTTTAAGTCACATGTCGATGAAAGTGTGTGGATGAATGCACAAATAACATGATCTATTCAGTGTATGAAAGATAATTTTGAAAACACCACGTACAAAAGAGTTACACTTTTGACATATTTTTCAAAATTTTATAAAACTGATAAAATAAACTATATGAAAACCGCCAAAACACGTAAACTGTAGTACCATTTGATCTTTATGTCCAAAAAAATGAGATTTCTCCGTCCATTAATTTGGTTGCTAGAATTTTTTAAAGTGCAGACGAATACTTTCTTGAGGGGGTATATATGCCCATGGCTTAACTAGAGATTATGCCCAATCCACTGCAAGAAATAGAACTTGAAATATTAACATTTAATGTTATGGACCGTAGGACCAATCCAATCAGCATTCAATTTAATGCAATGCATTATGTGTAGATCTCTCCACGAAATTGTAACATACAGAGTGGAAGAGCTATAGATGTTCATGATTGTGCATGATACATTGAATTAAATATCAGATTACTAGATTCGTCGTAAAAATGGTTTGTTTTGTGTAAAAATCATTTTTACATATGCTTTATACAATCAATATGTTTCGCACAATTCGCCATTGAAGTTTTCTCAGAATATTTATATTAGTGGTGCACTACATCTGAACAGCGCAGCAGAGAAACTTATTCACGTCGTGCAGCTTGGGTTTTGGGGTTCCAATAAATAACAACAGTTGCACTTTGCACTGAGGTGAAACTAGGTCAGAGAGGGTGGCTTAAAATGTCAGTTATGAAGTATTTCGCATATTCGTAATATTTGGATAAAAAACGTGTTACGTTCATGTGGCTTTCTCTACCCACAATTTTTATTTTTATATAGCTTCTTCAAACTATTCTTGCAAAAGCGAAAATGCTTATAAATAGTAAAGTAAAGGGTGATTATATGCATTGAGATATCATTTGCTTGTAACTGATTAATGGCAGTTTTTTTCATCTGCTTGCAATTTAACGAACATAATGCAGGTTAACCAACTACGAAATTCGATAAGGTAAACATTTTATAAAAGCCACATCATTAAAGTTTTGACTTCTCTAGCCTTAGCAAATTAAATATTTCCAGCCAGTTCAAGAATAAAATGAGCAAAACGATGCAGACTGTTAAGGACGGAAAGCAGTATTCTTTCCTAAACATGTAGATCATAAAATGATCTTGTTCTGATCGTGGGAAAACAAGTTAAACAGTGATCAAAGCAAACCTAAGCAAGGATTGCCTCCGTGCTCGGGTAATCAACACTTTTTTTCGACCCAGAAGCTCAGAGTTCATTTTTTCTTTCCCTAGATGCATTCTTTACCCTCTGCAGATTTGGAAGTATGAATGTGAGAGTGAACGTCATTGTGTTTCATTGCAAAATAAATAAAAACCCAAAGATAACCTATAGTTCAGGAAATTACTAACATCATTAATGGTAATAGTCAAAGCCCCCGTTATGAATATGGAAGTTAAAGGGGCCTGTACAAATTAGGAAACATATACTATCCACTTTCAGCAAGATGGAACCTTAGTTTCATGGTTGAGGAAGCGGCTAATCATTCAATAAATCACGGGAGGAATCTTTCATTTTAGTATAAAGTTTAATTATAGAGAGCGATTATAGGTTTGTATAAGCATGTGAACTGCCAATATGATTTATACTAACATTATGACGGAATGTTCAGAAAATTTTTGAGATTCGATACGTTTCACTCGCCGTCTCTGCAGAATAGAGCTTTTAAAAGGGGAAAACATAAATAAAAAAACCTGATGTGTTACATTCACATGACTTTCTCTACTCTCCATTGTTTATTAGTGGGTATGTACTTCGTTTTAATTAAGGTAAACCTTTACAGAAATAGCTACATTGCACATTTCGTTAGATACAAACGGAATAGCGATACTCAAATGTTTAAGAATTGAATACTATGTACTGACCTTAAAATTCCATGCTCTTTGCATGCAGTCGCCAGAAGCAACTGAATACCGAAGGAACTTCAAAAGAATGACATAGTATTGAACAATTCGAACCATTCGCTGGCCTCGTAGCTCAGTCGGTAAAGCACCTGCCGGCTATGCGAGGGGTCTTGGGTTCGTTTCCCGGATTGGGGTGGGAATTTTTCTCTAGCCAAAATTATTCCCTACCCTGCCCAAAGTGTGGAAGTATAAATGTGTTTGGGACCTAATGTATAAAACCCAAAATTTACCAGAAATCTAACGACAAGCGAATACGAGGTAACACTATTGCCTATGGCTGCAATAGTATGTTCCAAAGGAAAGGCTACCAATAAGATCATTGTAGTTAAAGGCGGGGTATAAATAGAACTTTAAAAAATTCGAACAATTAATAACGGATATCTTGATATGGCTTACGGCACAAAAAGGGATTTAAAATAAATTATGTGTTAAAGAAATCTGCATTTTTTTATTATAATAAAAATTTTATTGTATAAGAATACATTATAGTGTTGCTAACAGAGTAGGTACTAAGCAATTCACACGATACGTGTATTCGGGACATTATCCATTGATAAGCCCTAGAGTGCAGTGGTCAAATGCCTTTAGTTGTCTTTAGGTCTGTGTGCCTTTTCCTCTTCAATCTTCTTAGATGCCGGTCAGGTGGCTCGTGAGGTATTCTCTGCAGTAGAGGATTCATATTATGTTGGAGTAAGCGTCGGTGGAAAAATTAAATTGAGTTTTATTTATGGACGCTCTTTAACTGATGTGGTCCTTAGCGTTCCATTCTATATTGTGCGTGAAAGACCGGAAATTTTGCTCAGAAGCCTCTTTATCAGGCTTGAGGTTCTTTTACGTGCCATAAATCTACGCCACGGAACCACCGGCTTTACTTCCCTTCCGAAGAAAGCCATGCTAAGGATTTTTACGCCCGAAAAAAATCCATCGCCCTTCGCCGGGCTTGAACCCGCAACCTCGGGAAGCGTCAGTAGAGCCTGGTGTAGCTGATGTGAAGGACAGAAGTCACTTCAAAAATGCCTATCGCTTTGCAGAGAGGTGTTTTGTATGTACCATGGAGCATCAGTTATGAGTCTAATTCTGTTTTGTTGAACCTGGATTCCTTTGACTTGTGAGAATCAAGCAGCACCCCATATATCACAACCATATTGCCAGATTGGGTTTATTAGCGAAAGTAGACGTTTATGTATAGTATACGTTCTCGGGTATCCTTAACGTTATATATTTTCTGGCTATTCCAGAAAATTCAAGATATACATTTTATTTTCCATATAAAATAACTTTGATATATAGTCTTTTAATCAAAATTGTTAGAGCCATTTTTGAGAAAATCCAAAATTTCAAAAAAATCTTCCAAGTAAAGGTGGTTTGAGGTGGAAGGATATTGTTGAAAATCTTCGTGTCACATCTTTAGAAGATACTAGATTTAAATATCAAGTTTGGTATTTAACCGACTTTTCGTTTTTGAGTTATGAGACACCACACACAAACACTCAACCCCACTCATGAAACTTTTCCTAAACTTGTAAAAATGTTGTTTTTAATTCAGAGAGTCTCAAAAGTGTACTTCCGGTGAAATCTTGGTATAGAATTTTTGGGTGGAATGTAATAGTTCCTCTACTTACTATAGTAAGCAGTAAAGAAAGTAATAATAAACAATCGACATGTGTCTGTTATCCTGATTCAAAACTTGCCTAACTTTGTCATTATAAGGTCCTATGAAGTGTGAATTCAAGTTAAAACAATTGTGGTGTAGCGGTTACCATGCTAGCCTCTAGTTCCCGAGGTCGCGGTTTCAAACCCGGTGGAGGACGATGGATGTTTTCGGGCGTAAAAATCCTTAGCATGGCTTCCTTCCGAAGGGAAGTAAAGCCGGTGGTCCCGTGTCGTAGATTTACAACACGTAAAAGAACCTCAAGCCTGATAAAGAGGCCTCTGAGCAAAATTACCGGTCTTTCACGCCAAATATTATTGGGACGCTTAAGACTACAGCAGCTAAAGAGCATCAATAAATAAAACTCAATTTAGTTTTAATTTAAGTTAAAACAATTTATCAAAGTAACATAGTATTCATTCTGGGATATAATAACCTACCTATAATTTCTGTTAGAAACATATGTCCCTCATAAATATTATGCCACTGTAACAACAAAAACAAAGGAATGAAAGTTAGCCATACTTCTGCTTGGGTGATTTTTCTTCAATAGTACACTACCCAGGTATTGTGAGGTGCAAAGTGAAATAGCTTAGAAATGAAACAAGGCCGCAGGGCCAAATAATGAGTAGTAAAGAGAGAGCTTTGCGCCCCTAGCATTGCAAAATATTGTTTCCACCATTGCTTATAGAAAAACAAATGAACGCTACTGTCGTGTCCATCCTGACATGTTGCAACGCTGTTTCCGTAAGGCCTGTACTATTTTCTCAACGTTAGCCACGTTGACAGTTACTACTGGAAAGTTGACTGATTACAGAAAACCTCCCTAGTCCCTAGAGGTCCTTATATGTCCTAGTTGTTGGGCAGACAGGTTTGATTGATGGTTAGGCGTTAAGGCGCTCAAATACAAACAAGGAAATGCAAAGAAAATATAAATGACTCGGCATTAAATAACGTTACGAACATTCCTGTGGAAATTAAATCAATGCACATAAACAGTAGTCTTCCTGCGTAAAGAGGAAGCACAGCAACCTGGATCAGCTTTAGAAGTAAATATTTGGAAGCAAGACAGATCAATTGAATGATATCGATGACTGAGGATGTTGCATCTCAGAATCGTCAACGTAATTTAATTGCCAGCGCCTTAGATAAGCTGCCTTCCAAAAGTAAACTAATTAGGCCAAAAAAATTTACAACTCAAAATAAGATTTCTTTCTAATAAAACTCTTTATTATTAGATTGACAGGAGTTATAACTCAAAATATAATGTACTCTTTCACACTGATTAAACGTTCTAACATCAGTACATTGAAAACAGAACCGTTAGGTGTGCTTCCTTACGAGTTTGTTTACAATATTTTCAGAGATTGTAGAGTTCGAAATATTCTATACTTTGATGACGATATCTCAAAACTTCATTTTTACTTTCTCTACTACGTATAGTAAGTAGGGGAAGTATTGTATTCCACCCAAAAATTCGATACCGAGATTTCACCGGGTATATATGTTTTGAGACCCCTGCATTTTTGGAAACATGTCCGTGTGTGTGTGTGTCTGTCTGTGAACAGCATAATTCAAAAACAAAAAGTCGGATAAATATCAAACTTAATTTGAGTTTAGTATCTTCCAAGAATGCGACACGAAGATTACCAAGAAAATCCCTCCACCCCGGACTACCCTTTACATGTAACATTTTTCGAAAATTTTGATTTTCTCAAAAAGTCTCTAATGATTTTGATTAAAATAACCTATGTTTAAGACATTTTCATGGCAAATTAAGTGTACATATATCCTGAATTTTCTGGAAATGCCCCTTAAAGCCCTCTTCTGAATGATTTTCGTACATTGGTAAACCGTAAGAGAGAGACAGTTTTACTGCACAGAAATGTAGATCTCGTTAAAACACAACTTATGTTATATAGGTTTTTTTTTTCGAATGACCCATTTCTGAGATATTCCTTGTTATTTGTTTCAATTTTCCAATTCTTATAGTTTTTCTCAAATGAGAATTCGTTATCCCTTTTTTCTTCTTTCTTTCTAATGTCCTGGACATGCAAAGAGAATGGAATGCTCCACGTAGCAACCAGCTCTTAAAAGTCGTCCTCCGTGGTGTAGTGGTTACCATGCTAGCCTCTAGTTCCCGAGGTTATGGGTTCAAATCCGGCGGAGGGCGATGGATTTTTTTCGGGTGTAGATTTACGGCGCGTTAAAGAACCTCATGCCCGATAAAGAGGCCTCTGAGCAAAATTACAAGTCTTTCACGCCCAATATAGAATGGGACGCTAAGGACCATGGCAGTTAAAGAGCGTCCATAAATAAAACTCAATTTAATTTTAGTTTAGCTCTTAAAAGATTTGACTATCGCTCAAATTCTACCATATTCTCCTTGTGCCTACAGAAAAATTAGCAATAGGATGGTTTCTGCATATGTTTATCTCGATTGATATGAAGAAGGTGGAGAATAAGCGTCTGTAAAAATAGTTTGTATAAGAGTAGAGGAAGTCATGTGAGTGCAACACAGATTTTTTTTTACTTGTAACCCTTTTCATTCGCAGCCATCTATACATCATATGGCTTGAAATGTTTCCTTCAATACTAAAGTCTCATATGAAATGGACATTACGCATGTAATGGAGTTTAAGTTGAGTAGTCTTTTGTGGTGGCCGTAACGTTTTAGTGCCTAAACGTAAAAATAATACTACACTGATGTATGACGAAAACGGTGTTGACGCTATGCAACCATCATCTGTGCTTGGACATCTGTTAAAATTTTTCAATCCAATCAGAAATCTTTTAAAGTATTATACTTCGTGAAAGTATGCTTATGATTTTGTGTGTGTGTGTGTGTGTGTGTGTGTGTGTGTGTAATCATCATATTTTTCAATTTTTTTCTGAGTTCCTGAAACATTTTGCTTGTCTCCTACCATTATTTATAGCCGAATCCTTCATTTAATACCGCTGTGTGTAGGTCTTGGAATGTCTAGATGTTTGTATGCGACAGTCTGTGAATTCCTTTCTTACACCACAGAGTAATAAACTAATAGTATGAAAACAATAATGCTCATTTTCGTTGCATTCTGCTTATAGCTAAGGCTTGACAGCTGCGAGGGAATGAAAAGCTTCTGGTAGACGCTTAATTTTAAAAATCAAGAGTATAATTTCATAAGGATGTGTTATACAATGTAGAAACCATTTGGGAATAGCAATATATATATATATATATATATATATATATATATATATATATATATAAAGTTTTTTGGAAGTGCTTTTATACTGGTTTTTATAACACAAATTTTAGGAACTAATTGTAATAATTAAAATCAAAAAATGTACTAGTTAATCTGTCAGAATTCCTATTAGAAACTCACCTTTTCGATCGTTGTTTCCAGGAATCCTTTAGAAGGGATAATTTTAGAAGATCTGCTTGCTTCGGAACATTCTAAAGAACTCATGGGTAAATATGCGGACTTATCGTGCTTTATCCTAAAGCCCACGTAAGATGGACAATTTTTGACATTTTCTTCTTCTCTGTGTGTCTTGCTGTTGCACGTATATAACAAAATTACCATTTTAAAACAAAGGAGGCCATGAAACGCAACAAAGAGAAGTGTACATAGGAGAATAAGTATGTGTATGTAGAGTTGTGTTAATGGAACATTAGCTTTGTTAGCACTGTAGAATGCTAAGTGCAGTTAAAGGTAGCGGTTTATGAAACAGGCCACTGTTTTTGTTTCATAATATATAACATACCTTCAACATTGTGGAATTCGTCTGTTCTTTCATTTGCTTTTTTAGCGTTTTCCATTAAAGTGTTTGAATCATATCTTAGCAATAGAAAACGTCTAACTGAAATCGAATCTTAGATAAGAAATTAAAAAGAAATTAAAGCTTCACGTTTTGGTTTGGAAAATGTTAAATATGCAGTACCTCAGAGCTCGATACTGGGCCCCTTACTATTTTTACTGACCTGGCCATAAACAATTACTTCCCTAACGCTAAATATACTCTTTTTGCAGATAACACAAGCCTTTTAATTTCTGATAAAGATAAACAAGAACTTAAAGCAAACATCGATATGGCAACAGTTTATGTAGTATATTGGTTTAGCAACAACAAACTTGTTATTAATAAAAGTAAAAGTGTTGCTTTAGGATTCTATCATAAGGTTAATAAAAACTTAAATTTTGCCGAAGGTTATTTAGAAAATGAATTAATAACAATGTATAATAAAATTAAATTTCTTGGAATCTGGCTTGATAGTAACCTTGACTGGGGAATCCACATTGATGTACTAAATAAAACAATTATCCCAAAAATGTTTTGCATTATATACCCTTAAAACTTCAGTTAATCTTGATGTACTTACAATGGCCTACTTTGCACATTTCCATTGTCATTTATCATATGGTATAATATTCTGGGGAAAGTCCTATTATAAAAATAGAATCTTTATAATACAAAAAATGGCAATCAGAATAATGTTAAACCTTTGCAGCAACACAAGCTGCAAGCCTTACTTCATACTGTTAAATATCTTGACTGTTCCTTCGCTATACATTTTTTAACTCTGGGAACAATGTATAAGCAACACAAATGTTGATATTCATGACTATAATACAAGAAATAAATCTAAACTGCACATTAAAGGTCATAAAACAATCCTATATGAAAAAAGTTTATATTATGACATTCAATTGTTTAATAAACTCCCCACATAATTAAAAAGAATTAAAACCCTAACAGTCTTCAAAAAAGATTTGAAAAAAATCTTAATACACGGTTGTTTTTATTCAGTGGAAGAATATCCAGAAATGGATTAGTTTATAAGCTTTCTTATGGAATATACTATGTTTACAATTCCAAAAGTTAGTTTAGGTA
Source organism: Deroplatys truncata (assembly GCA_030765065.1). NCBI lineage: Eukaryota > Metazoa > Arthropoda > Insecta > Mantodea > Mantidae > Deroplatys > Deroplatys truncata. The sequence continues at coordinate 140,892,119 of CM060986.1, forward strand.
CCTACTCATGTAATAAATTAGGATTTCTGTATTTGTGTGTTACATCTAATTAGACCTGTTCTTTTTGTATTAATAATAATTGTTTTGTTGATGAAGCCAATATTTCTGTATTGAAATCAAATGGTGGATAAATTTGAGAGAAAGCGTCGGATTGTATAATCGGTGGAATTTGTTCTATTGGCAGCATTGAAGCACAACAAATGAGGATAGTGACGATTTAAACATAAATAAGAAGCATTACAAAATGTCGACGATTGCGAGTCCTTTAACCGTAGATGGTACGCGATTTCGTGGTTCAGGAGTAAGAACCGAAAACATAACTGCAGCATGTGCTATTGCAAATATAATTAAAACCTCTTTTGGTCCGGTAGGGATGGATAAGATGATAGTGGACGATATTGGAGATGTGGTAGTGACAAACGATGGGGCAACTATTTTGCGTATGTTGGACGTTGAACACCCAGCTGCACGCATCCTGGTGGATTTGGCGCAACTGCAGGACCAAGAGATCGGCGATGGAACAACTAGCGTCGTGATACTTGCTGCTGAATTGCTAAAGAATGCTGACAATCTCGCTTCAATGAACGTACATCCGACCTCGATTATCAGCGGTTATCGCCTCGCCTGTAAGGAGGCTTGTCGTTACATCCAAGAACATTTAGTTATGAATGTGGAGACTCTTGGCCGAGAAAGCGTTGTGAATGCAGCTAAGACAGCCATGTCCAGCAAGATAGTGTCAGCAGATGCTGATTTCTTTGCTGATATGGTGGTACGTGCAGCGGAAACATTGAAGGTTCCAACGGCAAATACTGGTCTACTGTATGCTGTAAAGAGCATTAATATTCTAAAAGCTCATGGAGCTAGCGTCAAGGAAAGCGTGCTCATCCCAGGATATGCTCTGAGTTGTACTGTTGCTTCTCAAGCCTTACCTAAGAAGATCACTGATGCTAAGATTGCTTGCTTGAATTTTTCTTTGCAAAAACACAGAATGAAGATGGGTGTTCAGGTTGTGATAACGGACCCAGAGAAGCTTAGAGAAGTGAGGCAGAGGGAATCGGATATCACCAAAGAGAAAATACAGAAGATTTTGAACGCAGGAGCTAACGTCATCTTAAGCACTGGAGGTATAGATGATCTTTCATTGAAATACTTGGTCAAAGCTGGAGTCATGGCGGTACGAAGATGTAAGAAACGGGATTTACAGAGAATTGCAAAAGCTACAGGTGCGACGTTCCTTAGTTCGTTTGTTAACATGGAAGGAGAGGAAACTTTTGATGCTAGCTTCTTGGGTGAGGCAAGCGAAGTTTTTGAGGAACGTGTGTGCGATGATGAAATGATAGTACTGAGAGGCCCGAAATCTCGAAAATGGAGCTCAATTGTGCTTCGTGGTCCTAACGATTGTTACTGTGACGAAATAGAGCGATCCTTACAAGATGCTCTGCTAGTCGCGAAAAGAGTGCTGGAGAGTCAGAAGGTTGTGGCTGGAGGCGGCTCCATAGAGGCGGCGCTATCTATTTACCTTGAAAACTTCGCCACTTCCTTGAGCTCCCGCGAGCAGTTGGCTATCGCAGAGTACGCTAGGGCACTGCTGGTGATACCCAAGACGCTGGCAGCGAACGCAGGACTGGATGCTACAGACTTGATATCAAAACTACGAGCCTACCATAACTCCAGTCAAACTAAACAAGACCTTTCCCATCTCAAGTGGTATGGATTGAACGTCGTCGATGACGACATCTGTGATAACATGAAGGCTGGAGTCATGGAACCAGCAACGATGAAGATCCAGGCTCTCAAATTCGCTACAGAGGCTGCGATTACCATTCTTCGCGTCGATGATACTATTCGTCTAAACCCCGAGAAGAAAAACGTTAACGAGGATGGAGATAATTGATGTTAAATGTTGAAATTTTAGTAGTTTTCATTGCTTTATGAAAGGACAGTCATATTGTGGAGATTTAAATGTTGATAAATATTGTTCAGAGCTGGAAAAGCACACCTAATTTCTTGATGTCTTAAAATCTTCATGTTTTTGTTATAATTAAAACTACAGTGGCTTAATGAGCTTGCACTTTTGGCTGTACGACGCTGTGAAATATAAACCTTGTTACTAGCATATCTAAAAGTATTTCTGAAATAAATCTGTTACTTCTATTGCCCTTCAGTGTTTTACTGAAGTAGTTCTTATGATTGATTTACGGTAGTAAGAGCGAATCAAGGTCAAAAAATTATTTTTAAAATAACGCAAAGTAGGGTAAACCATCCATTTATTGGCACTTTAGGCACACTGTTTATGAAAAATTCAAATTTCTTCCACTTATTCATATTTAATTTTATACAAAAAAATCCCACACTTTTAGGAAGAGTGAAGGAATACATTTTTGATAAAAGTACAGGTTTAAAACACGCATAGGTAATTAGGAAAAAATATTAAAAATTGCATAACAGAATCCCAGTTATTGGCACCTCTTGCCCATAATTGGAATACACACATAATTTGATTCCAATAATTGGCACACCTCAAACAATGCTTACATTGAGGTTAGGAGCCTCATATTTTACTAAACAACTCTACAAAGCATGCTGATAGCCAGTGTTTATATATCAGTGTTTTAGATAATGTATACACATGACAAATAATAATAATATAGTGAAACTGTATCCTTAACTTATCTCTAAGAAAAGGTGCAAAAATTCAACAACATGCACACAACTTTACAATCTGGGAGATAGTCATGAAACAAATGCTAATTTATGGCGGGAACCAATCAACATCCTCTAAGAAGGAATTTAGGCACAACATATGCATCGAACAGTATTGCCAACTTGATACAATGCTTAATACCCATGCCTTAATAAAATAGTGCCAATAATAGGGCTCTCTACCCTATGTCAGCCATTTGTTATATCCATGCGATTATCAGAGCATAATGCGGGTGTCCAAAGTTTGGGAAGCAAGAGGTCAGGCAGAGAGCAGTGAACCAATGTTACTCCAAAATTAAATTGAGTTTTATTTATGGACGCTCTTTAACTGCTGTGGTCCTTAGCGTCCCATTCTATATTGGACGTGAAAGACCGGTAATTTTGCTCAGAGGACTCTTTATCAGGCTTGAGGTTCTTTTGCGTGACGTAAGTCTACGACACGGGACCGCCGGCTTTACTTCCCTTCTGAAGGAAGCCATGCTAAGGATTTTTACGCCCGAAAAAAATCCATCGCCCTCCGCCGGGTTTGAACCCGCGAACTCGGGAACTAGAGGCTAGCATGGTAACCACTACACAATGTTATCAGCCGCCTCATGATAATTTTGAAGTGCTTACGTTCCTTAGTTCGTCTTCCATCAAAAGCACATTATGTATGTATGTTAGGTAAAAGAAGGGTGATCACTTAGTGTCGAAGCGCTTGCACAAGATCGGAGGTTTTGTTTCTTCACTTTTTCCATTGTGTGACCTTCAATACGAAATGGACCGGTATCATCTTTAGTGGTGCTCTTTTTCCAAATATTCTCTGTGTGAAAGTTATTATCTAGTGCCAAACACAAGATATTAGATAACAACTTGGTGAAAAAGCTATTTAAAGGACACAAGATGCTCTGAATGGAACTGTTTCAAAAAACACCCTTATATTGAGAGCTGTACCACTTGAGCCGATTTTCTAAACTATTTACCTGCTATACTGAGGCAGTATTTTTAACACTTAAATGATTTCAGTCTAATTATATAAAACATAAATTCAATAGCAGCCCGCCTTAAAGTAATATGTGTATTTAACAATATATAAAAAGTGTATATTACAGTCATTGTATATGTTTGTATTATTGTATCCATGTGTAATAATGTTATGTGAATATATTACATAATTTAATAATGTAGGAGCTGTGAGAATAATAAGTTAAAAGTTGCTAACAATGAGGTAACCTTGAGGCAATAATGAATTTGAAAGTTTAAATGCTACTAGTCATTATTGGAGCTACAATAATGTAAATTTTGAGACAGTTTAAAAAAATAGCCAATGAACAACCAGAAAAGCTTTAGTTAAATGAAGGTATTCTATTGGATTAGGAATAGCCAATCAGAGACTTGAAATACATAAATTTACAAGTTTAGGCGGTTGAAATCAGTTCAATTGGTTGCAGACAGCGTTACTAACCAGACGCAAAAAGTGTCCTCGAGAGATTTAATACTCGTATGAGACGAAAAATAGTTTACGTGTTAAAAAGTGCAAATAATTAATAAAAGAATCTCACAGCTCTCTATCAGTGAGGTGTTATATAAATCGTATCAAGGATTAATAAAAGGAGTGAAGTAAAATTATAATCTGTGTAAGCCTACATTCTTAGTCGCATCACAACCCTGCTAAGAGAAACGTGTCTCTAACAATAATACTGACGCAGCCGAGGCAAACATAAATATATAATATTTAAAGAAACGGCTAAATTACAAAGTTAATATTTTTAAACTTTGGGCGAAGGCTACCAGAAAGCGGATACTATACGTGTGGTTGCAACGAATTTCAAGTTCGGTTCCCCAACAGTTGAAATATAATACAACTCCTTCAATACGACCTACTTCAAATTGACGCCCATGCGTGGAGCAAACAACGTAAAGACAATACACTTTCTCAATACAGAATCCATTTATATACACTGAAAGCACTATCATATGGGTTCCCTTTCAGAATCAGTCCAAAATAAAATTGTGAGACATACCTACAATTAGAAAGGTTATTGACAACCTTCCACCAGTTAAGGGCAAAAATATCTCCAAAAATCTGATGGGATACATTCGCATGGCTTTCTCCACCCTCTATCGTTTATTAGTGGGTATACACATTATTCTTACTAAAGCTTGTTTTTCTCTCTACTAATCAAATAAACCATCACAGAAACAGCTGCATTATATATTTCGTTATAGATACAAAGGGGACAACAATAGTCAAATGTTTTAGAATGGACACTATGCGCTTGCCTTAAAATTACACACTATTCCCTTACAAGCGCGAGAAACAACTGAAGGTTGACTGGACTTGAAAAGAATGACCAAGTAATGAACAATTCGAACTATTAATAACGGATACCACAGAAATGCTGTCGCCCTCCGTGGTGTAATGGTTACCCTGCTAGCCTCTAGTTCCCGAGGTCGCGGGTTCAAACCCGGCGGAGGGCGATGGATTTTTTCGGGCGTAAAACTTCTTAGCATGGCTTCCTTCGGAAGGGAAGTAAAGCCGGTGGTCGCGTGTTGTAGATTTACGGCACGTAAAAGAACCTCAAGCCTGATAAAGAGGCATCTGAGCAAAATTACCTCTCTTTCACGCCCAATTTAGAATGGGACGCTAAGGACCATAGTAGTTAAAGAGCGTCTATAAATAAAACTAAAAAAAAACAGAAATGGCTTATGCTACAAAAAGTTAAATTGTGTGTTTTAAAGATATCGACATTTCTTGTGAAGTACGTTTTCGTCCATCGCTTAAGGTTTACCAATTATAGAAGATTGTACAATCTTCTTCATAGGCTATTCCCAGAAAATTCAAGATATACATTTTATTTGTATGTAAATATCTTTATTATATAGTATTTTAAACAAAATTGTTAGAGCCATTTTTAGGAAATAAAAATAATTCGAAAAATGTTCCATGTATTTTTTATAAAAGGCAGTTTCGGGTGGGGGATTCTCTTCAAAATCTTCGTGTCGCATCTTTGGAAGGTACTGAACCTAACCTAAATACCAAGTTTGGATATTTATTCGCTTTTCGTTTTTTAGTTATGCCGTTCACACACACACACACACACACACACACACACACACACACACACACACACTACACTACATACACACGAGCCTTTTTCTAAAAATGTTTTTTTTGGGTGGAATACCATAGTGTATGTAGAAGAGAAAGTAAAAAATTGATGTGTTACATTTACATGCTTTCCCTACCCAGTATCGTTTATGTTTATATAGCTTCTACAAACAATTCTTAGGAAAGCTCACTTCATACAAACCTAAATCTTTGCGGAAATAGTTTTAATTGCACATTTTGTTGCAGGTACAACGGAATAGAGAAAATCGAATCGATAGTCAGATGTTTAGAAGCGATTGGTTATATGCTGACGTTGAATCCCATATTCTATCCGTGATTCGCGAGAAACAGCTGAATAGCGAACAACACTTTAAAAATGATATAGCATTGAACAACGCAAAGGAATAATAAGTGATATTCCGAAATAATTTGTGTCATAAAAACGTAATTCAAAACAAATTGCTTGTTTTAAATACATCTAAATGTTTTGTGTAGTACGTTTTTGTCATTTCTTAACATTTACCAGTTATACAAAATTATGCAAAATGCCTTCCAACGAAGAGGACTTCACAGGTTATTTTCAGAAAATTCAAGGAAAGCATCTTATTTATGATGTAAATTTCATAAATTTGTGGTACTTTAATCAACATTGTTAGAACCATTTTGAGAAAATAAAAGTATGTTGAAAATTGTTGCATGTGTAAGGAAGTGGGTATTTTGAGCTTAAATGCTAAGTTTGGTGTTTATCTGAGTTTTCGTTTTTGAGTTATTGCTATTCACACACACACACACACACACAGAGGACATTTTTCTAGAAATGGTTTCTTTATTCGGGGGTCTCCAAACATGTATTTACAGTGAAATTTCGAAATCGAATTTTTGGATGATACCTGCTGTACCTACTAGGTACGTGACATAAAAATAAAAAATGTATGTTGGTGGTCGTGTTACTAGGAAAATGTGAAGTTAATATCTGATTTCTGTCGTGAGTGGTATAGGAACATTTTATATAGCGTATTTAATAGCCTGCTCCAACTAATTACGTTAATAGAGGCTTAAAAGCGTGTTATTTGGCTATATTAAGATAATGCAAAGTTTTGAGGTGATGACCCACATAGTGTTAAGTGTGCAGCCAGATTTGAAATCCAAAAACACGGAGGGGGCTGCGGTAATTTACTATTAAAAAGAAAGTCGAATAAGTAAGAATTTATATCGCTTGGGTAGACCTTTGCATGGGCTGGTGAAAAACACAAGAATGGACAAACATTTCAAAAGGATGTCGCTTAAAAGAGTGGTCAGTTTAGACAGAGTGGCATGACTCAGGCGGTAACGTCTGTGGTCCGCATTCAGGGATCCTGGGTTCAAATCTCGTGGGCCGACCAATCTTTCTTACTTTCCGGTAAATACCGAATTAGATATTTAATGCCACGACCCAAAGTTCCAAAGTCTAAAACAGTAGTCAAAATTAAAATAGATAGTAATAGAGAATGATCTGTCATCTATGCATTGAAAGCAGGTTGACAGGATGGCACCCTAATGCCATTTGCTCTGCACGTGTAGAAGCAGTCGCTTAGCACTAAAGTCTCTGTGGACAAGTGTTGAAGCATCCATCTGCCCGTCACAGAAGCAGATGTATAGTTGCCTAGCACTAAGGCATCTGTGAACACGTGACGAAGCAAGATGGCGTGGTATAGGAATGAGACCTAGAAGGCTAACTGTCCGCCACACTCCGATCCACAAGCTGTCTCCTGACAGATTCGTCGCGATATAACCACGTAATTAACACGACTTAAAATAAAGAAACAAACAAAAATTCAGACCAATAACAAAAAATCTCTGAAACGCCTCGTGCAGAAAAAAGTGATTGACACAAAATGAGTATTTTTACGACTTCTGCAGTTTTTTCTGAAGAAGATATTGTCAAAATATCATGGTTCTCCAATAAACAAAATTGAACTTTATATCTTGAATTTTCTATGAATAGTAGATAGAAATTCGTCTTTATTTGAATACATTTTGTATAATCTTGTATAACTGATATAGGCAAGAACTACACAACACACACACACACACACACACACACACACACACACACGTGGGTCTCGTTAAAAAACACAACATACACTATGTGATCAAATGTATCCGGACACCCCCCACAAACATACGTTTTCATCTTAGGTGGATTGTGCTACCACCTACTGCCTGGTACTCATTATTTGCGACCTCAGTAGTCATTAGACATCGTGAAACAGCAGAATGGGACGCTCCGTGGAACTCAGGACTTCGAACATGGTCAGGTGATTGGGTATCACTTGTGTCAGAAGTCTGTACGCGAGATTTCCACACTCCTAAACATCCCTAGGTCCACTGTTTCTGATGTGATAGCGAAGTGGAAACGTGAAGGGACATGTACAGCACAAAAGCGTACAGGCCGACCTCATCTGTTGACTGACAGAGACCGCCGACATTTGAAGAGGGTCGTAAAGAGTAATAGGCAAACTTTATCCAGACTATCACACAGGAATTCCAAACTGCATCAGGATCCACTCCAAGTACTATGACAGTTAGGTGTGAGGTGAGAATCCTTGGATTCCATGGTCGAGCGGGTGCTCATAAGCCACACATCACGCAGGAAAATGCCAAACGACGCTTCGCTTGGTGTAAGGAGCGACAACATTACACGATTGAACAGTGGCAAAACGTTGTGTGGAGTGACGAATCACGGAACACAATGTGGCGATCCGATGGCAGGGTGTGGGTATGGCGAATGCCCGGTGGACGTCATCTGCCAGCGTGTGTAGTGCCAACAGTGAAATTCCGAGGTAGTGGTGTGTGGTCGTGTTTTTCCTGGAGGGGGCTTGCACCCCTTGTTGTTTTGCGTGGCACGATCACAGCGCATACCTACATTGATATTTTAAGCACCTTCTTGCTTCCCACTGTTGATGAGCAATTCGGGGATGGTGATTGCATCTTTCAACACGATCGAGTACCTGTTCATTCTGCACGGGCTGTGGCGGAGTGGTTACACGATAATAACATCCCTGCAATGGACTGGCCTGCACAGAGTCCTGACTTGAATCCTATAGAGCACCTTTGGGATGTTTTGGAACGCCGACTTCGTGCCAGGCCTCACCGACCTACATCGATACCTCTCCTCAGTTCCGCACTCCGTGAAGAATGGGCTGCCATTCCCCAAGAAACCTTCCAACACCTGATTGAAAGTTTGCCTGCGAGAGTGAACACTATCATCAAGGCTAAGGGTGGGCCAACACCATATTGACTTCCAGCATTACCGATGGAGGGCGCCACGAACTTGTAAGTCATTTTCAGCCAGGTATCCGGATACTTTTGATCACGTAGTGTATGTCAAATAAATTTTTGCGCCATTAACCGTTTCCGAGATGTTGATTGCTCTTGGTTTGGATTTTTCAATACTGCATACTTTTTAAGTGCTTGGTCACATTCTTTTGTTTCTCATGATGTGCAAAACGCATGAAATTTCCAAGCCTGCATATAGCGACCCGCTTTTTGAAAGATTTGACTCACTTCAGCCCCGTGTACCATCAACAAAGTGCGTAATTAAACCAGTTCTGCAAACCTTTATCTCGATTAACATGAAGTAGACAGAAGAATAAGCTTTTATAAGAGTAGTTTGCAGAGAAGCGGATAGAGAAAGTAATGTGAATGTAGTATGTCAAATTGTTTCTTAAATATGAGCCAAAGACCATAATCCTCGGTCACGTATTTGCTTACCTTTCCGAAATATGAGTGAAATCAATGACCCAAAGCTGTGACCTCCTCTTGTGAGTCCTATACACGGCCCTCAACTGAAATTGCTGAGAAATGTACTAAAATCTGATAGAACCCTCTAGTATTCTCCTCACGATTTGTACTTCAAATTTTGCAATGACAGACCAACTCCATGGTCTTCCACAGGTTGTTATTTACTCCAAATTAGGTAAGTTTCGGTTATATACACGAAAAACGAAACTGTTGCCTCTGTAAACGCTCAGTTGAAATTTTAAATGCAGATACGAGTAATTTGCACGCGAATTGTTGGGCAGCGTGTAAAAGCGCCTTAAGCGATTCATTGTTTGGTATGCGCCTCTAAAATTCACAACTAACTGGTTTGCGTTTTCAAAGCCACTGAAACTAAAGTTTCTAGCAACGCCGCGTGACCCTCCCCATTGGGAAAGGTAAAATATTACTCACGCTACCCAGCGCCGTGACTTGAGTGCATTTTAAAGCAAACATTTTAATTAAACGCTTGTCGGCGGTTTTCATTTATAAAGCGAGCTTCGTTTGTTTAGTTAGCCTTTAATTTAACCTGGTCGTATTCGAAGGGCACCAAACGGGAAAACTTTATGAGATGATGTTAGTGAAACGTTTTCCCAAAGCGCCGAAAATGAAATATTTGAACTACTTCGTTGTAACAGAACAAAAAGCAATCTGACCACTTTACAAGAAAAGTGAAATAAAGGAAATATAACCACACCTATACTATGATAACGTGAAAAGTACAAGCTGCATAAATGGCTCTCTCTGGCAGCGCTTTCGCAAGGAGGAAAGGGTAGATAAGTCTCTGAATAGTTACGTAGACACCAGGGCCGTATTTAGAGGGGGGGTTGCTAGGGTTCAACCCCCCCCGAAACTTCTTTATTTAAATTCATAGCAAACCAATATGGGAAAATGTCGTTAGATACTTAAGTCTATTGCTAGTAGCACATTTACAAGAAAAAGGGAAACTTAATATCGTCGCCTTACATAGGTAAGGTGACCATACATCCCGGTTTTTGAAGCATCTCCATGTTTTGTGCTGTAAGGTGGAATATCTTCATTCTGGTGAGTTTTTCTTGTCCATATGTCTCCAAGAAATTTTCTTATCCACGTAACGTCTATATACTACGGAGTAGGTACATGGTAACTGTGTGGGGTACTGTTAAGTTTAGATCTACTTGTGGAAACCCCCCCCCCGAAATTGTTTTCTGGGTACGGGCATGGTAGACCCGTTTCAGGACTGCTGCGGTGTCTCTGGACGTCGAGAAGGCCATCTCCACGACCTGACGTGCATGTCTCCTACACAAGCTCATTCAGCTGAAACTACCATCACTATATAACCTATTACACTCTTACCTAAAACACAGATCGTTCATTGTATCAGTTGCGAGGAACAAATCTACACGCGAGGCGGAGTCCCCGAAGGTTCTGTACTATCTCCCACGCTTTTTAGTGTGTATGTGGCCGACATACCTGCAGAGTAGCACGTCAATATAGCTCAGTATGCTGATGACGCGCTGTTATACTCCACAAACAAAAACTCACGCAGAGCCTTCAATCTCATACAGCGACACCTCCGCCTCATCCAGGAATGGTGCAGGCGTTGGCGATTTCATCAGCACGGAGAAAAGCCACGCTATTCTTTCCACAAAGCGCCGCTTCTCCACCAGCCTCCCCTCATTCACTTACCTCCGACGTAGGATAGAGTGGACGAATACCATCAGTTAGGTGACTAACTTTCGAGTGTCACATCGTGGACCTCTCGCGTCGGCCATGAGGGCTACAGCCTTCTCCCCCACGCTGGGGTCAGAGATGCCGACACCTCTTAAGTTGCGTCTATTCAGAGCACTAATAATCCCCGTCCTACTGTACGCCTGCGAGATCTGGGGCATGGCCGCAGACTCCAGTCTGCTCCGACTTCAGCGGGTGCAGAATAGGGGCCTTCAGGCCATCTATTCTGTATGCCGCGCTTTCCCCGTGATACTACTTTACGAAGCCCCATCTCTTCTATACGTGGAGGATGAAATTAGGTGCCGAGCCGCAAAATTCTACGATCAGTTGCCATTCCATCGGAGTACCCTCGTTCGGTCTCTAGGGGACTATAACCCCAGAGAACGCCGCTTGAGGCGTCACCGGGTTCCCCGCATGGCTTGCGGGCACCTCCGGTAACCCAGGAGCTACTCCAGCTAGCAGCAAAACCTGAGCTCATGTATAGTCGTACCATGGGTTGCTTGGTAAATTCAAAATTAATCCAAATGCAAACTTTAAACATCTTCAACCAGCGGTGCACTTGGGTCGTTGCACCCTGACCTGCAGTCGTCGAGGAGCCTCACTGCTACCACCTTTCACGCCCACAACCTTATTCTCAACCGCCATCCTGCAATAACCTTTTCCTACCTACAAGTGGTTAAGTCCTAACAAGGGCAGGTACACTTTACAACACTCCTTCGGGCTGCCCTCAGCCTGCAAACTTGCTTGGTGCTTCGTTGCCACGTGGGGATGCATGCTCGACATACTTGCCCATCTCGTGCTGGCTCGAATTCCTATCAGCGAAGCCCAATCTCGTTTCTTATGAGCTGAGTCACATTGTCGCTTCACCCCACCTCCTTTGTTTTGTGTTATGAAGCATTTCCCCTTCAGTCACTCTGACGGCTAGACGGAATGGCATGTTCCAAGGTAACTAAACATTAGAGTTGCACTGCAATGAGCACATGAATGCGCCATAGCTCCGCGAACAATGCTTGGGGGTAAATTCGGCCTACCCTGTTTTACTTAAGGTTTGGCATCACTGTTCTAGAGAATATTAAAATAATATATTGAGGATTTTATTTCTAGTTTCCTCTTAGTTCTGAGATACGGTAAAGGTATACACCTCGCGCACTGCGACTTACGTCAGATCTATTGCAGTTACCACTCTCCTGGAAGAAGGGATGAAGCGAAGAAACCACATGAAGCTACAGGTTGAAGGCAGAAAGACACGGAGACCCGGGAAGGCCCCTCCAGCTGCTGAAGCTACCCAGAGAGGACGATGAATGACCAATCGAATCAGACAGCCCTCTAATGGCCAAGGGGAATATCATTTCCGAGGAGCAAACATCCGTGCCAACTGTAAGACACCACTACACACCACGAAACCTAGATAGTCCTGAGATAATAGGTAGATTTACATCTTGAACTTGTTAGTGCATTCCTCCTTTTATTTATTCAGTCATTCTCTCATTCGCCTTTCGATATGACCCTGCCGTTAAATAATTTGATAAAGAAGAAAATAAAAAATAAGACGTCAAAAAAATCTGATGTGTTACACTCACATGACTTTCTCTACTCTTGTACAAATTATTTTTACAAGCTCTTATACTCCATCTATTTCATATTAATCGAGATAAACATTTGCAGAAACGACCTTTTGACATGCAAAGAGAATTACATTTTACACATAGCGACCAGTTCTAAAAATATTTGACTATCGCTTAAGGCGTACTATATTCCCCTTGTTTTGTATTTGCAAGGGCAATATAGAGATACAGTAGCCTTTAAGCATAGACATATCTCTTAATAGCTGGTTGCTATGTGCAGCACCATTCTCTTTGCCTCAGATTAATACTCTTTGCATATACAAGACAAAAAATAATGTATAACGAATTCCCATTTGAGAAAATAAGTATTGAAAAATTTAAGGGAATAACAAGCAATATCTCGAAAATGGTTCACTCAACAACGAAAATGTATATGACATAAATTGTGTATTTTAACGCGATCTACATTTTTTGTGTAGTAAAATTTTGTCTGTCTCTTATGGTTTACCAGTTATGCAAAAGTCGTTCACAATGAAGAATACTTTTGCAGACATTCCTAGAAAATTCAAGATATACATTTCATTTGTCATGAAAATATCTTAAACATATGATATTTTAATCAAAACGTTAGAGCCATTTTTGAGAAAATTAAAATTTTCGAAACATGTTCCATGTAAAGGGTAATCTGGGGTGGGGTGATTTTCTTGAAAACCTTCGTGTCGCATCTCTGGAAGATACTGAACCTAAATACCAAGTTTGGTGTTTATCCGACAGTTCGTTTTTTGAGTTATGCTGTTCACAGACGCACAGACACACACACGGACGTTTCCAAAAGTGCTTTTTTTTGGATTCAGGGGTCTCAAAACATACATTTCCGGTGAAATCTCGGTATCGAATTTTTGGGTGGAATACAATACTTCCCCTACTTACTATACGTAGTAGAGAAAGTAAAAAAAAAGACGTTTCTGTTAAGTTAATTTACGTATGATCCGGTATGCATTTCTTGGTTTGGTCACTGTGTTCGTTTGTACAAATCCTTTGAAGAGGAATATAAACGAATGAATTACTTTGCTAGTTTTTAATTATGTGTTTGATAAACATATTGTACTTCAAATGCAGAACGCTATTGAATGTTATATTATAAAAAGGTCCGTGTGTGTGTGTGTGAACACCATAACTCAAAAACGAAATGTCCCATAAATACCAAACTTGATATTTAGGTTTAGTCTCTTCTGAAGATGTGACACGAAGAGTTTAAAGAAAATTCCCCATCCCAAACTACCCTTTACATATATTTCGAAAATTTCCATTTTTACTTTCTCTACTACGTATAGTAAGTAGGGGAAGTATTGTATTCCACCCAAAAATTCGATACCGAGATTTCACCGGAAATACATGTTTTGAGATCCCCTGAATCAAAAAAAAGCATTTTTGGAAACATGTCCGTGTGTCTGTGTGTCTGCCTGTGTGTCTGTCTGTCTGTCTGTCTGTGTGTCTGTCTGTGAACAGCATAACTCAGAAACGAACAGTCGGATAAACACCAAACTTGGTATTTAGGTTCAGTATCTTCCAGAGATGCGACACGAAGGTTTTCAAGAAAATCCCCCACCACAGAGTACCCTTTACATGGAACATTTTTCGAAAATTTTAATTTTCTCAAAAATGGCTCTTAACGATTTTGATTAAAATATCATATGTTTAAGATATTTTCACGACATATGAAATGTATATCTCGAATTTTCTGGGAATGTCTCTAAAAGTATTCTCCATTGTGAACGACATTTGCATAACTGGTAAACCATAAGAGATAGACAAACTTTTACTACACAAAAAATGTAGATCGCGTTAAAATACACAATTTATGACATATACATTTCTTTTTTGTTGAGTGAAGCATTTTCGAGATATTGCTTGTTATTCCCTTAAATTTTTCAATACTTATTTTCTAAAATGGGAATTCGTTATTCATTTTTTTGTCTTGGATATGCAAAGAGTATTAATCTGTGGGAAAGGGAATGGTGCTGCACCTAGCAACCAGCTATTAAGAGATATGTATGTGCTTAAATGCTACTGTATTTCTATATTGCCCTTGCAATTACAAAACAAGGGGAACATAGTAGGCCTTAAGCGTTAGTCAAATATTTTTAGAACTGGTCCCTATGTGTAAAATGTAATTCTCTTGGCATGTCAAAAGATCGTTTCTGCAAATGTTTATCTCGATTAATATGAAATATATGGAGAATAAGAGTTTGTAAAAATAGTTTGTACAAGAGTAGAGAAAGTCATGTGAGTGTAACACATTAGATTTTTTAATTATATGTTTGCTAAACATATTGTACTTCAAATGCAGAACGCTATTAAATGTTATATTATAAAAAGGTCCGTGTGTGTGTCTGTGAACACCATAGCTCAAAAACGAAATGTCCCATAAATACCAAACTTGATATTTAGGTTTAGCCTCTTCAGAAGATGTGACACGAAGATTTTAAAGAAAATTCCCCATCCCAAACTACCCCTTACATATATTTCGAAAATTTCGACTTTTTTTAAATGGCTCTAACGATTTCGATTAAAGTGCTATACATATAGAGTATTTACATGAAAAATAATTGAATTTTCTGGAATTGGCTTGTGAAATCCTCTTCATTCGGAAGGAATTTTGTATAGCTGGTAGGCCATAAGACACAGAGAAAAACATACTAAAAATGTAGATCTCTTTAAAACACGCAATTTATTTTAAATGACTTTCTTGTGGCATTAGCCATTTCTGAGATATCCGTTACTATTGGTTTTAATTGTTCAGAACTTTGTCATTTTTAAAGTGCGGTCGCTATTCATGTTTCCCGCGATGTCATGGAAAGAGTATACATTTTTAGGTCGATTAACAAGAAGTAGATAGAAAAATAAGCTGTGGTAGGAATATTTTGTAGAAGTTATATAAAAATAATTTTTAATAGGTAGAGAAAGTCATGTGATGTAACACATCTAATTTCACCTTGAAAAATGGTTTCCAATGCTCTGTGGTGTATTGGCAATGCAAGTGTATGAATAATAACAATAATATAAAAATGGGTAGGAAAATCCACATATTCAAATGTCATTGTAGCCCAAAAGCATAAGAAAGGGGAGAAAATGAGGATCACCATTTCGATTACAGTAAGTAGTCAACATCTGCTGCAATATTTTTCAGAATTTACAATCGATGCCGTATAAGCAGCTAAAATTCTTAAAATATGCATGCCAATGTGCACTAGCAGACTTTAAAAAATGCACTTAAATTTGCACTAAATTGTGCACTTGATTATACATCAAACATCAAAACTGAGCAATAATTTACGAAACGGCTTATCACAATTTTAAATAACCGAAAATTAATGTACAATATGGGAATAGAGAACAAGAGATAGGGGATAGAAAACAAGATATTCAAATATCCCAACGAAACTTTCGCTATGAAAAGATAGCTGTTTTGATCACAAGTATATTTTAACAATTTGCTGTGGTTCAGACAAATTTCAAGTCTTCCGACATTTCTGTTGTGAATTAATGCCGTTTTCAGTAAATAGAAGGCTATAAGCTGAAAACGAATGTTTAACATCGCAGCTTAAAATTGGGCAGACTTAAAAGGAGGAACGCCTCAAGCACTTGACTCGAGTTCTCAATGCAAGATATAGATACTACTTAATAAACACCGCTTTTTGCATAGGCACTGTTTTAGCCCAACTTCAACATGGACAACTATTGGAAGTTTCGCAGTCGCAGATAGACCCTAAGATGAATTTAAAACTTCTATGAATTCTAAGCAATTAAGGTGACAATTTTTTATAGTAGATGAAAATATTATATGTCATATGGTATTCTATATCCTAATAACACTGACAGCAGGTATTAACACTAGTACATTACGAGATTGTATTACTTCATGGTTGTGCTGTACTTCTTCGACAAGTTATACAAGCACATTTTCATAAACCCTTCGATCCAAAGATCATCACACCTGCCAACTATCTGTTTAACAAGCCAGTGAAAGTATTTATTAGAAACTGCACTGGTGTGCAAAGCCTAAGGACGAGATGGGTAAAGTAACATAACAAATTAACTACTTTGTAGAAGTAGATGAATGTGCGGGAGCATGTTGCCACAGGTATCTCACACGTACATGCTTTCACTCACATTTCTTAAACATGTTCCTTAATATGATCCATCAATAATGAATACCACTATTTATTTGGACAGCTGATGAGCGTGCCAAATGCAACAGGAATGCAATTACTCTATTGCAGAGTCAAATTAGACGATATATTATAGGAAAAGAAATGCATTATTCAGCTTTTGAGCGCATTGATGCTAACATATTCTTTGTCATTTTGAACATGTCAGTTTAGCTAGGTTATATGTGCGGATCTCCGTAATAAAAAGAAAATTATTTGTAGACCTTTTACTTTCTCTACTACGTATAGTAAATAAGGGAAGATTATATTCCACCCAAAAATTCGATATCGAGCATTCACCGGAAGTACATGTTTTGAGACCCTCTGAATCAAAAAAAAAAGTTTTTGGAAACATGCCCGTGTGTGTGTCTGTGTACAGCATAACTCAGAAACGAACAGTCGGATAAACACCAAACTTGGTATTTAGGTTCAGTATCTTCCAGAGATGCGACACGAAGGTTTTCAAGAAAATCTCTCCAGCCCAGATTACCCTTTACATGGAACATTTTTCGAAAATTTTAATTTTCTCAAAAATGGCTAACGATTTTGATTAAAATATCATATGTTTAAGATATTTTCATGACAAATGAAATGTATATCTCGCGTTTTCTGGGAATGTCTCCAAAAGTATTCTTCATTGTGAACGACTTTTGCATAACTGGTAAACCATAAGAGATAGACAAAATTTTACTACAGAAAAAATGTAGATCGCGTTAAAATACACAATTTATGTCATGTACATTTTTTTTTAGTTGAGTCAACCATTTTCGAGATATTGCTTGTTATTCCCTTAAATTTTCCAATACTTACACTTTTTGTCAAATGGAAATTCGTTATTCATTTTTTTTTGTCCTGGTAATGCAAAGAGAATGGAATACTCCACATAGCAACCAGCTCTTAAAATATTTGACTATCGCTTAAAGCCTCGATTAACATGAAGTAGATGGAGAATAAGCGTTTGTAAAAATAGTTTGTACAAGAGTAGAGAAAGTCATGTGAGTGTAACACATAAGATTTTTTAATTTACGACTTCGCATTATAAAGGCCCAGGAACTTCTGGAACTGTGGATGTGTCAGCATTGTCACTTTCTATGGAGGCATTTCCTCCAACAAATCGAGTCATAAAAATCGAATATCCTTCTCTTAGAATGAAAGCAAACATAGAAATACATCTACTGCAGTAGCGAACCGATTAAATATTTGAACTATTGTCTGCGGATTTCTTTGACAGATGCTGAGTTTTATGTGTGCTGAAAGTAACTGCAGGATGCTGCTGACACTTTGTGACGCGGTACCCGTATGACATTTTGAGCAACGCACACAAACGAAACTTCGTCACAGAGTAGATACCCGACTTGTCAAGTCTCTCCGCCTCTGGCAATTACGACAGCGAACACGGATTTGCCCTGGCCCGAAATGTTTTAGAGAGGCGCGCTGCTCACAACTTAAAAGGTGAATCATTTAAATGAACATTTAGGGTCAAGGAATTTTTGCTCTTGCTGGTCCCATAATATACTACATCATACCTTTTTTAACATACTATCGAGTCCCGCGGTTAATGTATAAACTGAAAAGCTGTATTCAGTGGCATTTTACCCCATAGTGCTGTTATAGGTACTTGTTCTTTTTGTCGCTACAGTTTCAAAGCAGAAGATTGACGAGGAAAGATGGCCGATACATTTTGAGGCAGTATTTTTAACACTTAAATGATTTCAGTCAAATTATATAATATAATTTGATAACAGCCCGCCTTAAAGCAATATGTTTGTGTAACAATATATAAAAAGTGTGTATTACAGTCATTGTATATGTTTATATTATTGTATACATGTTCAATAATGTTATGTGAATGTATTACGTAATTTAATAATGTAGGAGCTGTGAGAATAATAGGTCAAAAGTTGCTAACAATGAGGTAACAATGAGGTAACCTTGAGGCAATAATGAATTTTAAAGTTTAATAAAGCTACTAGTCATTCTTGGAGCAACAATAATGTAATTTTTGTGACAGTTCATAAAATAGCCAATCAGCAACCAGAAAAAGTTCTAGTTAAATGAAGGTATTCTATTGGACTAGGATTAGCCAATCAGAAACTGAAATATAGCAACATTTTCAAATTCAGAGTTCAGTTGCTTGTAGACAGTGTTCCTAACCGGATGCTAGATGCGTCCTCGAGAAATTTAATACGTATTCGTGTGAGACAAATATAGTTTTACGTGTTAAAAAGTGCAAGTAATTAATAAAAAAAAATCTCACAGCTCTTTATATTAGTGAAGTGTTATTTAAATCGTATCAAGCATTAATAAAAGGAGTGAAGTAAAATTATAATTTGTGTAAGCCTACATTCTTCAGTCGCACCACTCCCTGCTAAGACATTCATGTCTCTAAAAATAAATACTGATGCAGCCGGGGCAAACATAAATATATAATATTTAAAGAAACAGTAAAAATTACAAAGTTAATATTTTTTTTAAACTTGGGGCAAAGGCCACCGAGTTCGGCTCTCCAAAAGTCGAAATATAATACATCTTCAAACTGGCTTTCCATACGTAGCGCAACAAACCTCCTTCAAATTGGCTCCCAAAGCGTGGGGCAAATAACAACGTAAATACAACAACCCTCTACTTCAATTTTGGGCAACCAAGTAAACAAATATTTCAATGAATTACAGTAATCGATAAACAAAGCATGAATGTATCCAATGATAACGATTAGGTCGTAAACCTTGGAGCTACTTTCGCCACGCCCACTACACGCATTGTGGAGAAAATGCATGTCTATCCGAAGGCATATTATGGTTAAATCTTGTTTAACCGACAATAAAATCCATAGATTTTCCTGTGGAATAAATACCTGGGGAAGACGTTTATGGCCTTATTGAAGGTAGGGCTGTTTAAAGAAATGGGTTCTACAACATTTTCGCGGTTGTCAAGTTATTCATAAAGGTTAGTCTTTTGTTTTAAGTGCTGGGATATGGTTCATTTACAGCTTACTCCCTGATCGGCTAATAGTGCAGGGGGCGTGACCAGACTACACGCCACTATCCTCTCCTTCCGTTTCATAGTACGCTTCCCCTCGGTGCAAGTTATGTTCTCACCATATCTTTCTCCCTTCACAATTAAGTTGGCACAGGTCTTCTGGTTCCAGATCATTGAAGTAATGTGTTTTGCGTATTTAGGCAATAGGTAAGTACTGCTGACCCCAAGAACGCTAGCGGAAGTCGAGCAGCTCAGTGGAAAGCAACATAAACAAACAGCACCCATTGCTTCCTTCTCCGAGTCTCTGGATGCGCGAACTTGCTCCCAAGACCCCAGCTTTGTATAACAGCGATACGCGGGATAGATGACGCAGGAGTTGGTGGTGGTCATGCGACAGCCCTGTCTATGTAAATCAGGAATGTGAAGCGATTGGGCATTTACAATGTCAAACAATTCGTAAGGAACCAGCTTGCAATATCTTGTATTTTCTGTGACAGAGGAGACTCGGCACCGATCCAGAGTGGATATTGTACTTACGCCCCACGAGAGGCGTCCCCGGGAGAAAAGAATGATGCGAGAGAAGACACCGAGCGGCCGGATCCAGGAATGATGGTACAGCAATGACAGGATCCCTAAGTTTTCAGATGTAGACACCCCGGCAGACGAACAGGCAGACCGGGACCCCGCCCCACGCAGAAGGGGTCCAACACCCTCAAGGGGGTCCGAATACTCGGCGCCAACCGAAAGCCGAGGGACGGAGAGAATTACTAAGATCATCCTTTTCCCCAGTCACGCTGCGCCGAAATACCATCGCCGACACTTCCGACCTTGAAACAGATCAACGGGATGCAGGATAAATGGAACGAAATGAAGGGACAGGAAATTCGGGGGCTGAAAGAAACCACTCCAGCATCGCCTGACGACCCGGAAACCCCCCGAAAAAACCCATGGTCCAGAGTGAGCGGCCACCGGGGATCGATCCTGGGATCTCGCGAATGCGGACTACATCCCTCTCGGTAGCCTGCAACACCATTTGAGCAACATCAGCAGTCGACAAATTGTATTGCTTCTCATATCATTGGCATTTATAAATAAACTGATACATGACGACAAAAATTGTAAGCATTACTTCATTCTTTTATATTACATGTATATTACTCCAATATACATAGTGTATTATGTTTTCAAGCTGCTGTTTTATGAGCAGGGCAGTGTCAGCCAACTGGACAGAGTGACGTTTATGAGCTTATCTCCCCTTGCTCCCAGCTCTCATCCATGAACTCAGAAGTGTGAGACAAGGGGAAAGGCAGCTACTGTCAGTGAAGCATTAGCTGGACAAGCAGAATGTGTGTTGTACTTTGTATCTAAGCAATGTAAGACACAAAGCCTTCACTTCCCTCCTTCCGCACCCCTAAAATGGTGATACATTTCACATAATGGAGCTGGCTGTATCTGCTGTAGGGCAAATCCTTATGCTCAAAAGTGCACTTGTAGATTCAGAAAATATAAGTGAAAATAGCTGTGGGTTTGAAAATAAATGAGAAGCTGCAGACAGTTATTTAAGGGACTTAATGTTTTCATTGCTGTATATACTTATGAGCAGTAAACTCACAAGATATTTTTATTTTATTGATAAATTTACAAGTGATAAAGTCATGAGTAAGTTCATCAAGATTTGGCTATTTCATGAATAAAATAAAGGATATAAATAATAACCATCATTATCAAGTAAAGTAATAAAATAGTTTATACTAATTTTCAGGCAGCAGTCTGGCTGTTTAAAAGAAAACAACTGAAAACCAGTTGATAAAAATAGTACAATTTAAAGCATGCTTAACATCAATGTAAGAAAATAAAAACACCTTAAAAGTCTATATGTTGTGAAGCATGTTCCTCATTTGTGTGTGTGTGTGTGTGCTTGCACGCATTCATGCGTTCGTGCGTGCATGCTCATTTTACTATACCATTAATTAAATTAATGGGATAAATATATATAACACTTGGGTAAATTAGACAGTAGACTGATCAGTTGAACAAATTTTGTATGATCCAAAAAGTGATGGAATCACACACAGTGAAGCAATTGATAAAATACACTTGATGAAAGTGGAGTCAAACTTATATGACATAATTATCTGGATAGAGTAATTATGGACCAATTGTATTGCATGGTTAATTGATAAATTCACTATTATATTAACAGAATTTGAAGACTTTAATTCAAATTAATTAAAATAAATAAATTAGAACACGGAGTGTAGCATTTATATTTATAATGTTTACATAAGGTTTGCAAATAAAGGAAAGATCGACTGGCTGAAGGTATTAAGTAGATTCAGCACTTTTAAGTCCCTTAACATATTTATGCATTCATTTCATACATACGTTCATCATTTCATATGACCTTTCTGGTTGAAGGACATTAAACCTTGATGATGATGATTTCTTTACTTATGTCTTCACATCTTGAATTACATGCTACAATCTTTCCCTTTTTCCTGATGATATTCAAGCCAGTATTTTCTTTTATTCTGTTGATATTCCTTTTCCAGTATTATCTTTTCCCTATATATGTAATGAAGTTAATACTTAATATAAAAATGCATTTAGAACTGCAAGTAGACACATGGCACCAAATAAAATAGCTTGCATTTTGAAGGTTGTGGGTTCAAATACCAAGTACTGCCCAGATTGAGTTGGATTTTATTGTGGTTTCCATCAGTCACCAGGGACCAGTGCATATCACTACCCAAACTTCCATTCACAGAATAAAATAAATAGAAATAAAATTAATTGTACAGGAAGGTGACTGCCCCAAACGGTCATCTGCCCACCATCACACTTACTGTGTGCATGTATCCACAAAACAGCAATCATACAATTCCCAAAAGGCTCAACAAGATGGCATAGCAGGACAACTACTTAACTGAGGCAAACTATTAGCAAGCTACCCCAGATGTTACAGAAAGCAAGTGCACTTTCTGGAACAAAGAATCAAGCAAATCAAATACCCACAGACAACTATCATCAGCTGACCTAGATGTTGAAGTAATGATAAACAAGCAAAATAGTAATAAAAATAAATATAAAAGCTAAAAGTAAAAAAAAAAAAAAACAACTTATTATGCATGTACATTGATCAAGAACATTATTTTATGATAACATTGTTACTTATTAGAAAGCTGCTTCTTTTGCAAAATCTCATAAGAAGTTAATCAGATAGGTCTCATAAATTTCATTAGTTGTTATTGTATCTTTCTTTTGTTGCAGTTGCACCTAGCAGCACTGGCATCTCTGAAAGGGGAGATACTAGATCTTTCAAGCCGCCTACATACTGTTACACAGGAGAGGGATCTGCTTGAGAAGACCCTGAGTAAAACACAGGTGTGTTTAAATTGATAATTTGACTTTGATTACAATATATTTATTCCTCTTTATCTTATGAAAACCTGACATCTTTTCATATTACTAGACAATAATTGTGCTGGATTTCTATGTTACTGAAGCAATCTCATCAGATCCCTTTAATTTTCTTTAAAGCTGTGTTGATTGCAATTTTTAATGTTTTTCTAGAAATAAGGTTAAGTTTGCTGAAAATGGTAGAATCTCAAATTCAGAGTGTGTATATGCAACCATTAAGAAAATTTTAACTTTGTGACTTTACCATTATGATAAATGCGATAATTCTATGTTCTAGAAGATAATATATATTATTCTGAAACATTTGCATTAAAGCATTAATAGTAGTTGTGATAGTGCTACATCCTATGGTAATCTATTCCACAGAATAGAAGGCAGTTTGTTGCTGCCTGTAAGTTAATTCGTTTTTAATTTTTATAATTTTTTCATTTGTATAACCCCCTTCAACTTTTATGGTCATATCAAGAGCTTTGACTTCAAAAACAACTGAACTGTAGTTTTAACATTCATTTTATTAGCTTTTTCCATGAAACTCACATTCATTCTCAGGTTCTGCGGAGGGCAGGTAATGGTTCTTGTTAAAAAAACATTGCCCGCTGCAGCCGGAAATCAAACCTGAGAAGCCAGATTGCTAACCACTCAACCTCAGAGGCAGTCAAGTTAATTTATTCTGTGATGACAGTTTGTGAAATATCCACCACCACCACTGTCGCCACTATCATCACTACCATATATTTTGTTTAGTTGATCTACAAAACATACAGAATTTGCAGCAGAAGTTTTTTTGCTTATACTTATTATTTAGCAAGTATGTTTACAAAAATATTATAGTTATTTTATTCTGTGTAATATAATGATCTTCTGGAAAAAAAACTTTTTATTAACTTACAAAATCAATATTACAATGCTGAGAAAATATTACAAGAGATACACACAGTAACATTCATTATTTTTCTACGTGTAACATGCAACATTAGCTGTACAATGTTCTGTGCTTTGTTACTAATTCTTTTACTATTGTTTTCCCTTTTCCATTTTAACTTATTTTATTTTGCACCACAAAACACTAGCAAACACTATGGAAAGTCCTATACAGCGCGGGTGTTCAGCTTGGCAGCACTGTCATGCTGTTCTATCTGATGTGCTGGGTACATTATGTTTTAAGAAGAAAGTACAATTCCCTTATTACCCATAGGCATGTTTCTGACTATCAGATAAAACCTCAAATTAAATTCAAAGTTGCATACATACAGTAAAAGGTATGCCCCATGAGCAGCTCAGCACTGTTTTCTCAATGTTAGTCACACCATGGCAGTGCTGTATTACATAAATGAGAGATTTTCTTTGAGATAAACAATAAACTAATTTTCATTACAGATTTGCTCCTATGTTAAAACTGTGCTATATAAAATACATGTTTACAGTAATTGAACTGTTATTCAGAAGTTACAGACAGTGAAACAAAACAATAATTTAATTGAATCTTGAGCCGGTGGATACACTAAAAGTTCACTTACTTGAAATTAATCAAAGTTTTAGTGTATTCACCAACTCAAGATTCAATTAAATTACATATTTACAGTGTTTGATATAGAAAATTAGAAGTTTGTGGTTAAATACCATCCCAAAAACAATACCATTCTTCAAAAACAAATGTGAATAATTGAAAATTATTAAAAAAACATCATTGTGAACAAAAGCTGGAAAAATCAATTCATCTACATGGTAGACTACTTTTAAAACAATGCCATCTCATAAATAACAGAGACATTTAAAATCTTGGATTAGAAAACAAGCTTAAATGAGCAAATTTTCTAAGTGTTTTAATAATGGGCTGTATTGTATTTTAAAGTTTACAAAGCACTGAACCCTTCACATAGTCTGTTTTCGTTTTTCACATGTTTGGTTGGTATTCCAAGGTCTCAATTCTTAAATATCTTTATTTCTTACATACTCTGGAACTTTCAAAAGTATGTATTTCATTCTGGCAACTCCACTATCTTAGGAAATCTGTTCTCTGATATTTTCAGTCCACACTCTCTGGTAGATCTCCAAAACTCATTCCGTGTAACAACACCGCACTGTCTTCATTTTATAAACTGTAACTGGTTTCCCCTTGTTTGAAAAAGTTATAGCATATTTCATAGTGAAAATTACTTAATTTTTGGCACAAAGCAACAAAGATGTAACAATTAAGGAATGTTAACATGAGACTTTCATGAGACAGAAGTTGATAGTATATACATTTTGGAAAAGAATAATATTTTCAGTGGATTATTTAATAGATACAGTTAGATATGCATTAAGCTTTAAAGAAACAAGGAATGCACAAAAATATGTTGCAAGCCAAAAAGTTGAATGTAAATGCATTACATCATATGTCCACTACCGGAATAGATGTCCTTCTAAATATACAAGAACAGATGTGGCTGTGGGCTTCGAGGAAGCATGTTAAATGTTTTACTTTCTGTCTCTGAAGCTGTTTGTCAGTTTTACTGAGTGGCAGCTTGCCAGAGGGTTTTCCTGGAACTAGCATGGAATCCAGAACATACACAATTGTTCCTTTGTTCCAGAATAGGTTGAGACACTTACTGTGTAAATAGCTATGAAAGTGTCTTCCAATTAGGCAGGTAGTCTACATCTTTGTTTTCATGAAGGATTGTAGAAGGATAAGATGTATTACCGCATTAAGTAAATTTATTGGTTTATTTTTCCTTTCTCTACCATGTACATAGTAGGTAGAGAAGGCATATTGCATTCCATCCAAAAATTTTATATCAAACTTTTACTGGAAATGCATGTTTTGAGGTCTCCTGAATCCAAAAAATTTATTTTAGACAAAGTCTGTGTGTGTATTTGTCCGTGTCTGTGAACAGCATAACTCAAAATTGAAAATTCAGATAAATACTAAATTTAGTATACAAGTTCAGTATTTTCCAAAGATGCAACATGAAGATTTTCAAGAGAATCCCCCAACCGCAAACTACCCTGTACATGGAACATTTTTCGAAATTTGTTATTTTCTCAAAAGTGGCTCTAACAGTTTGCATTAAAATACCATATATTAAAGATATTTACATGGCAAATAAAACATATATCTTGAATTTTCTGGGATTAGCCTGTGAAGTCCTCTTCATTCTGAAGGAATTTTAAACATTTGGCTATTGCTATTCCCTTTGCATTTATAACAAAATGTGTAATGTAGCTATTTCTGCAAAGGTTTATCTCAACTAAAATGAAGTAGATGGAAAAATAATTCCTATTTTGTAGGATAGTTTGCATACCCACTAATAAATGAGAGAAGGTACAATAAATGAGGTGAATATAACACATCAGAGTTTTGTATAGGCATTTAACATCCCTTATAACAGCTCAGGTCTGCAGAAAAGAGAACAAAGTGGGTGGAATGATGTTCAAATGAGTTGGAGATTTGAGCGGAGAGTTACTCTTAACTTTTGCCTCATGAGGATAAAGGAAAACCATGGCAAAACCTTATTCAGGGAAGCTGCTCCAACAGAGATTTAACTCAGGCCCTGCAGGTTTAAAGCAGACTAGGCTACCCCTACTCCATGGAGGTGGGCCAAAATTTACCAGTAGTGATAAACTAGTATGTATTTTCTTAAAAGCACATCTTTAGTTATTGTTTATGTTTGTAAATCAAGACCTCGTTCAGAGTTATGAAATAAATCGTATAAACTGTGCATTGTAAGAATACAGTACTGCACTCTGTGTTATTTCATCTCTTCTTCCTTTGAATTCAGTATATATGTATATATAAAATTCATGTTGCTTTTGTTGCAGAAGCTTTGATGATAATGTCCTGAATTTGTCTATAAGCACACTGAAGACTGCTGCAGAAGAAGTTTAAAAAGTGGCCAAGTTATAGTGTTAGGGCTTTCACTTTTTGAGTTTTTAATTTCTCAATGGTTACCTAAAAGAGGGGGAGCATTGCATTCAATCCACAAATTTGATAGTATATATTTTGAGATCTTCTATATCCAGATGAGGATAATGATTCCAATGATGACAATGAATCATTTTTTTTTTAGAAAAAACTGCATGCACCATAGAATCCTCTCCAACCAAAACATTTTGCATGGAAAAATTTACTTTTATTTTTTCAAAAACAATTGTAACAATTTGATTGAAATATATTTTAAGATACTGGCATGGAAAATATAGTCTTTATCATGAATTTTCTGCAAATAGCTGTGAATTGCTCTTCATTCTTATTGACCTTTATATAGCTGGGAAATCATAAGACAGAGCCAAAAACGTAGTAAAGGAAAGCTATGCATTCATTAAAATATCAATTTACATATGTCAAATAGTTTTTTTTTTCATAATTTTTGTCAGTTGCAAAAAAATTCTTTATGTATGTTTAAAGATTGGCATTCTGAAGTTTATTTTACAGTGCCATCTGCATAAAATATTTCTGCTGCTGTTTACTTTTTCTACCATGTACCCAGCTTGTAGAGGAAGTAGTGCATTCCACCCAAAAATTTGATAAAAAGATTTTTACCAAAATGCATGTTTTGAAGTCCCCTGAATAAAACCCTTTTTAGAAAAAGATATGAGAAAGAGAAATAAATTTGCTCTCCTCCTCTTTCTTTTTCTAAAAATGCTTCTTTTGGGTTCAGAAAACCTCAAAACATATATTGTGGTAAATAATTTTTCATTAATTTTTTGGGGGAATACAATACTTCCTCTACCTGCCATAGGTATGTGGTGGAGAAAGTAAAAATGTTATATATATATATATACTATCACCTCTGCATTCATTTCTGAATTATCTCAGTGTTTATTTTGCGTGACATTGACTATGCTGAAACTCATATTTATCTTAAATGTTCAACAAAATTTTAAGCATACTTTTAAAAAATCAAGGCTTTTAAATATTTCATATCCAATTTGTAAATAATTGGTTTTGTAATTTAGTATGGCTGCTTGACTTGAGTATTAAAGAAACATCTGATTAAAAAATATGCATTCGCCTATATGGGCGAATCATATTACTTTCTCTGCTACGTATAGTAAGTAGGGGAAGTATTGTATTCCACCCAAAAATTCGATATTGAGATTTCACCGGAAATACTATTTTGAGGCACCTGAATACAAAAAAAAGTGTGATGTGTTACACTCACATGACTTTCTCTACTCTGGTACAAATTATTTTTACAAACTCTTATTCTCCATCTATTTCATATTAATCGAGATAAACATTTGCAGAAACCATCTTTTGACATGCAAAGAGAATTACATTTTACACATAGCGACCAGTTCTAAAAATATTGGAGTATCGCTTAAGGCGTACTATGTTCTCCTTGTTTTGTATTTGCAAGGGCAATATAGAAATACAGTAGCCTTTAAGCATAGACATATCTCTTAATAGCTGGTTGCTAGGTGCAGCACCATTCTCTTTGCCACAGATTAATACTCTTTGCATATCCAAGACAAAAAAATGAATAACGAATTCCCATTTGAGAAAATAAGTATTGAAAAATTTAAGGGAGTAACAAGCAATATCTCGAAAATGGTTCACTCAACAAAAAAATTTATATGACATAAATTGTTTATTTTAATGTGATGTACATTTTTTGTGTAATAAAACTTTGTCTATTTCTTATGGTTTACCAGTTATGCAAAAGTCGTTCACAATGAAGAATACTTTTGGAGACATTCCCAGAAAATTCAAGATATACATTTTATTGGTCATTAAAATATCTTAAACATATGATATTTTAATCAAAATCGTTAGAGCCATTTTTGAGAAAATTAAAATTTTCGAAAAATGTTCCATGTAAAGGGTAATCTGGGGTGGGGGGATTTTCTTGAAAACCTTTGTGTCGCATCTCTGAAAGATACTGAACCTAAATACCAAGTTTGGTGTTT
The DNA here is from genome assembly GCA_030765065.1 of Deroplatys truncata. Classification (NCBI taxonomy): domain Eukaryota; kingdom Metazoa; phylum Arthropoda; class Insecta; order Mantodea; family Mantidae; genus Deroplatys; species Deroplatys truncata. The sequence goes on from CM060986.1 coordinate 140,921,488, forward strand.
ATCCGACTGTTCGTTTCTGAGTTATGCTGTTCACACACGCACGCACACACACATGCACGCATGCTTTTCTTGGATTCAGGGGGTCTCAAAACATACATTTCCGGTGAAATCTCAGTATTGAATTTTTGGGTGGAATATAATACTTACTCTACTTACTATACGTAATAGAGAAAGTAAAAATGTCCTATTTTTCAAAGCTTCTAGGATAACCAATACAACCAAATATTGAATAATTCTTTCTGTAGTCCTGTTTCAATAATGCATTTACCTAAGCACTGCAATCAGTCCAAAAACCTGATATCATTATTTGACCAGAAACACGTGTTTTAAACCCCTATAAATCCAGGAAAATGCAGATTAGATACAAGGTCCATGTGTGTATCTGTCAGCCAGTTCTTCTTTCTGGCAGACTGAATCAAGACTCAAAAGTTAAGATAAATACCAAAAGTCATTCTAAAATCAGACACCTTTTAAGGTTGCAAGATTTAAGATTTTCAAGCAATTCACACCACCCCAAATAACACTTTATATAGAAAAATCTGATGTTTACATTCACATAACTCTCTCTGCCCTCTATCGTTTATTAGTGGGTATACAAACTATTCTTACAAAAACTTATTTTTCTATCTATTTCATTTTGATCAAGATAAATATTTGCAGAAATAGCTATATTACACATTTCATTATAGATACAAAGGAATAGTGGTAGCCAAATGTTTGAGAACTGTACACTATTACTCTTCCCATGTAATTGCGTGAATTTACTGAATATCAACAGGACTTTTAAAGAATGACAAAGTATTGAACAATTTAAACCATTAATAATGGATATCTTGGAAACAGCTTATAGCACAAAAAAAGTTTTTTCAAATAAATTGTGTGTTTTAAAGACAGCTACATTTTTGTGTAGTACATTTTCACCTTATCGCTTAACCTTTACCAGTTATACAAGATTATACTAAATCTTCCTTCCAAATAAAGTTGATTCACAGGTTATTCCCAGAAAATTCAAGATATACGTTTCATTTGTCATGTAAATGTCTGAAATATGTGGTATTTTAATCAAAATTATTAGTCATTTTTTTGAGAAAACCAAAAACTTTTAAAAATGTTTTAATGAAAGGATAGTTTAGGGTGGAGGGATTTACCGAAAATCTTTGTGTTGCATCTTTGGAAGATACTGAACTGAAATATCAAGTTTGGTATTTATCCAACTTTCTGTTTTTGAGTTATGCTGTTCACACACACACACACATGCATACACATACATCTTTTTCTAAAAATGCTTTTTTTAGATTCAGAAGGCCTCAGTTCTGGTGAAACCTTGATATTGAATTTTTGGGTGGAATCAATACCTTCTCTATCTACTAGTACATGGTAGAGAAAGTAAAGGTTGTTCTTAAATATTATTTTCATAGAAGTAGTTCTATGCTTCTAACTATTTTGAGTTGTCAATGTCCCATTCATTCATTCTTAATGAATTTTATAAAACCAGCACACCAATAGTAAGAGTTAAACACAAGCTAGTGTCTCCAGGAAATTGTAGCTATTCTTAAAAAAGCAATTTGTGTTAAAAAGCTTTTATTACACAATTAATTATTTTTTAAAATGTTTGCTCTTTATATTTCTGCATGTAAACAAGACCATGTTCCTGAACTTGAAACCATTTTGACACATTTATTGTGATAAAGCTGATAAAGCATGAATTTGTATATGAATAGTCAGGATGTGGAATACAGTAACCTGTAAGGTAAAAGCAGAAAAATGGGATGTTCAGTAATTGAACTCATGCCTATTATGTCTGGTGTTGACATTCCAGAACCAGTTCTGAAGGGAAGGATGGAATGTGGTGAGAAAAATTAATGTCTGTTGTGAAGATCACTAATGAACACACAAATTCAGTATGTGGACATCGGGCAAAAGAGGCTACACATATTTTTCCGCTGAACACCTTATTTTTTGCTTGTAGCTTTTGTGGTCACTGTATGTATGAATTATCAATGGTTCTTATAATGTAACACATCAAGACTCTTCATAAATATTAAGAAATGAGTCATACTTAACATTCATACTTCACATAGTCTAGCCGTTCGCTTAGGAACAAGGTTTTGCTGGCTATTGCCAGCATCATCACTGTATAGTGTGAGAGTATTAAGTGCAACTCATTTCATAATATTTGGAAACTGCTTCACTGTGACCAATCCCTAGTTTTTATATTAATATTTTCTCTGTTTATTTATTACTTTCTCTACCATGTACATAGTAGGTAGAGAAGATATTGCATTCCACCCTGAAATTCGATACTGAGCTTTTACCAGAAATATGTGTTTTGAGGCTCCCTGAATCCAGAAAAAAGCACTTATAGAAAAAGGTCTGTGCGTGCGTGCGTGCGTGCATGCGTGGGTGTGCGTGCGTGCGTGGGTGGGTGCGTGTGTGCGTGTGTGTGTGTGTGTAAAAACGAAAAGTCAGATAAATACCAAATTTAGTATTTACATTTGGTACTTTCCAAAGATGCGACACAAATATTTTCAAGAAAATCCCTCCACCCCAGACTACCCTTTACATGGAAGATTTTACGAATTTTTGATAGCCTATGAAGTCCCCCCTTCATTCAGAAGGAATTTTGTGTAATCTTATATAACTAGTAAACGCAAAGTGATAGATGAAAACGTACTATGCAAAAAATGTAGATCTCTTTAAAACACACAATTTATTTCAATTAAGTTTCCTTGTGGCATAAGCCATTAATTGGATAATCATTACTAAAGATTCAAATTGTTCATTTCTTGGTCATTCTCTTCAAGTGCTGTCAATATTCAGTTGTTTCTTGCAATTGCATGGAAAGAGTATGTAATCTTAAGGCCAGCATATAGAGTCCAGTTCTTAAACATTTGACTATCGCAGTTCCCTTTGTATCTATAATGAAATGTGTAATTATTTCTGCAAAGGTTTATTTGGATTAAAAAAATGTAGTAGATAGAAAAATAACCTTTAGTAAGAATAGTTTGTATACTCACTAATAAGCTAAGAGGGTAGACAAAGTAATGTGAATGATCACTTTTTTTTTTTTTTTTTTTTTTAAGTATTCCAGTATATGATTATATAAGATTATGAAACATAAAATACCATGGCTGCGGATTTAAGGTTATGATTTAGCATGACTTTCTTCAGAAGGGAAGTAAAGCCAGGTTCCATGTTTATTCATGTGTTAAAAGTTTCACACTCTGAGCAAAATTTATAGTTCATTTGTTTTATATTCAACAAGTGCTTACTTCTCTCCAATGTCATCTATGACCTTTGAACCAAACAATCACCATGTGGTTCTAGTAGTATACATTATGAAAGTTGACTGATAACAGCAAACCTCACTAGTAGTCCCTATATGCCTCAGCTGGGATAATAACATTTTATTTTATTTTTGTACCTTCCTCAAATAGCAGAATACAGAATTTGCTTGGTCAGGAGAATTATGAAAATTAGTGTTAATCATAAAACTTTTCCCAAGATTTGGTAAGACACCTGCTGTTTTAACCTCTCTTAATGACAGAAGTTAATTTGAAAACACTGTTGTAGCATCTGATTTGACTTGTTAATTTCTCTACTACGTATAGCAAGTAGGGTAGTATTGTATTCCACCCAAAAATTCGATACCGAGATTTCACCAGAAATATATGTTTTGGGACCCCCTGAATCCAAAAAAGCATTTTTGGAAACATGTCCATGTCCGTGTGTGTGTATGTATGTGTGGGTGTGGGTGTGGGGGCCGGGGCGGGGGCGCGGGCGTGGGCGTGCGTGCGCATGCGAACAGTCGGATAAACACCAAACTTGGTATTTAGGTTTAGTATCTTCCAGAGACACGAAGGTTTTTAAGAAAATCCCCACCCCAGACTACCCTTTACATGGAACATTTTTTGAAAATTTTAATTTTCTCAAAAATGGCTCTAATGATTTTGGTTAAAATATCATATGTTTAAGATATTTTCATGGCAAATAAAATGTATAACTTGAATTTTCTGAGAATGTCTCCAAAAGTATTCTTCATTGTGAACGACTTTTGCATAACTGGTAAACCATAAGAGATAGATAAAATTTTACTACACAAAAAATGTAGATCGCGTTAAAATACACAATTTATGTCATATACATTTTTTTTTGTTGAGCAAACCATTTTCGAGATATTGCTTATTATTCCCTTAAATTTTTCAATACTTATTTTCTCAAATGGGAATTCATTATTCATTTTTTTATCTTGGATATGCAAAGAGTATTAATCTGTGCCAAAGAGAATGGTGCTGCATATAGCAACCAGCTATTAAGAGATATGTCTATGCTTAAAGGTTACTGTATTTCTATATTGCCCTTGTAAATATATATTCCCCTTACATCTACAAGAAAATTAGCAATAAGATAGAGTCTGCAAATTTTATCTCGATTAACATGAAGTAGATGGAGAATAAGCGTTTGTAAAAATAGTTTGTACAAGAGTAGAGAAAGTCATGTGAGTGTAACACATCAGATTGTTTATGTTTCTTTTGTAATTTTTGAACAAGAAGCAATCATGTAAAATATCAATTCATGTGACAATGTTCTAGTATTTTACAATGTTTCAATAATTTCTCCACTGCTCATGTTTAACAAATGATTTGTGCTTGTTTTCTACCTGCAGTTGGAAAAGCTACGTCTGGTAGCTGAAACTGAAGAGAGGGCTGAATTGCAGGCACAGCGCTATGAGGAACGCTTGACAGAACTCCATTCTGTCATAGCAGAGCTTACACGCAAGATTGAGAGACAAAGGGCACTAGTTATTAGGGAAGAGGATGATGTTTCTGGTAAGGGCAAGTTCAGCATTATCACACATTTTTAAGTTATAGCTGGTGGAATGAAAGTGTGTACACAATGATTAATGTTAGTGTTAAAATTAGTCTATTCATAGAATCATTTCCTTTCTCACTTTTGTTGGCCACATTACATCCATGAAGCATCTATGTGTGTATGAAATAGAGCCAGCTGAAAAATTCAGTACCATAGCCGGGATTTAAACACGGTTCTCCCGCTTTCTGTCTGGTTTCTCTAACCACTAGCTACTATACAATATGCCAGTAGGACATTGAATTTCCCACTTAGTTTTTCCCAGGTAGACCAACCAAGGCATCTCACATTAGAGATAGCATTTTTGATGGTGACTTGCAATTTACAAGTACTTTGTTCCTGGGAAGGGTGTAAGTTAGCACTCTTAGAGACTAAAGTCCTATATTGTTATTATAATGTACACTTAATGAAATTACTTGTACATTATAATAATATATCATTATGTGTGTGTGCTTTTTATGTGCCAATTTTCAGCATTTACTTTTGAAAGGCTGTTGATCTTATAACTGTCCTATCTAAATTGCAACCTTTGCAGAGCTGTCAATTATTGTGACAGTGCACAGTTAAAATTCAATGCTGGCATTCACTGAATGCCATGTGACTGAAATTGTCCATTATTTTAAATGGGGTGGAATTTGTTTTGAGTACAAAATCTTAGAGACTTATAATTAAGCTGTCCTTTCAGGGCATGATGACTCCAAAGATCTATGTAAAACGATTTCAAGAGAATAGCAATATGTTGGTGATATTGATACAAATGATTTTCAACACTGTCAATCCTATTGTATCCAGAAAGTACCAGAGCTTGTTTGCATCACTTCCATAACCAGTAACTTCCTGATTGGCAGTATTTGTTTGCCATTTGAGAATAGATTAGTCTTTATTCAATATTAATTGCAGAAATATCTGCAGTACCATTGTGTAACTAACTGTATCGAGATTTGAATGCAACCAATGAAGAGTTAACACTCATAAAAGTGATAGTCTGAGAAAACATAAATTCAAAGTGTGATTATTCTGTGTATTCTTGTTTTGTGTTGTGCAAATATTTCTTTTAAGCTTAATAAGAAAAAAATCCACTGTTAATCCAGACACACTCAAGTAATGGTATTTTTGTTTGAAGTTTCATAGAATCAAGAAATTTGCTAAATTAAAAGCCTCAAAGCCTTATTTTATTGATATGATGGCTGAAGTACTACCATAGAAGCTTTTGGCTATTTGCTATGCATCAGTTTAAGGTAATTAAATGCAAATAAATATTTTTATGATGATAATGTATATTCTGCTTCAGAAAATGAGGATCCAGAAGTTAGCCGGTGCGAGGCAGAAGGCTCTACGGCCAATCTGGCAGATGATTCTGAATTGCAAGATGGAGATCGAACAATTGGTGATGCAGACTCCAGCAGTGCTGATTGCTGTGAGAATGCACCAAATCAGGAGGTATGGTTAAAAGATAAACTTGACTTTAGGTACATAGGTATATTGCAATTTAAAAAAAAATTAAGTTGTTGCTTGTATTTAATTTATTGCCACATTAAAACTAATGAAAATGCATGTTTAGGTTTTATGACTTAGTATTGGTGTCATTCGGAATGGAGTTAATGTATAATTGCTGTAAAATTTAGAAAAGCCTTAAACAATATGGTGTTTGAAAGAAGTGATATAAGTTTGCCATTCTTTCCTGACCATGCTGATTGATAAAGTACATAGATCGTTCTGTAAATGTATGTTAGGTTTATCTATTTCATCACCTAATGGACCAGCAATGTTGGAGTTGGGAAGAGTAGGTAGCAATGACATGATAGTAGAAAGGATACTTAAATATTGGCATAGATTGAAATCATTGGACGAGTATAATATCTTAAGGCAATGTTTAATAATACGCGAAAAATCCAGTGCTGGGGTGAACTGGGCTCAAGGAATAAGGAGAATTTTACAGGAAATAGGAATGGGTAACTTATGGGAGGAGAGAGAGGGGTTAGTTAAAGGTTTCTGGAAAGAAGTGAGGAACAGAGTAGAAGATATAGAAAAACAAGAATTATTTCAAAGTCTGGAAGGAAAGAAAAGTTTGGAACTAAATAGACAATTAAAGGTGGACTGGGGAAGGGAGAAGTATGTGGATGTAGGTAATAGGTTAGTGAGAGAAGGGTGGGCCTGGTCTAGATTAAGTGCATATAGGCTAAGGGGAAATAGGAAGGGAGCGAATTTGAATAGGTGTCCTCTTTGTGTAGAGGCAGATAATGATTTGCATTATATAATTGAATGTGAAGAAACTAAGTTGTGGAGAGATCAGTTTTTACCTAAAGAATGGGAGAATGTTAACAAAGAAGTATTAATAGTTAGGATAATGAAAATACAAAAGGAGAGGGATATAAAAAGAATAGGAGAATATATGGGGAGAGTAAGAGAAAAAAGGTTTAGAAAAATAAGGCAATATGAATTTGTTATGACCCACCATGCATAAATAACCACGGTGTTAAAATGCATGATGGACCAAAGAAAGAAAAAATAGCAATTCAAAGTAATGTATTAAAAAATTGTAAGAATTTTGTATAGCATTATGGAAATAAATATACATACATACAGATTTATGAGGGTTATTTTGTCTGCAGATACCATCCCTTGCAACAAAGAAATATCTGCATTTATAGCCTCTGATAAAGAAATGGAATGACACTTGGCTTGTTAAAAGTTGGCGTTTGTAGCCTCTTACAAAGAACTGGATATCTTGGAAATATATATGAGCTGACACATCACTCTAAGCTTCACGTATGTTAAAATTATGTAGAACTAGTTTCCCATGCATTGTCAACTACTTTTGTACTGTGGTGATGCAAGTGATGGCCTGGGAAACTAGTTCCACATTATTTTAACGTAAGTGAAGCTTAGAGTGATGTGTTGGCTAGTACATAATTTCAGTACCTATATTAGTTTGCTTCACTGTGGTTGTTCCAATCACTGGTTTTTAATTTTAAGCAGCATATGGTTTGTATCTTTTCTAAATTTTGCAAGAAGTATATCAGTTATATCATATGTTACTGTAGTTGCCATAAAATAGTTTAAATGCATTACCTAGAAGGAAGAATATAATTCAGCATTAATTGAAGCAAAAGTAGCTGAAGAGCAACAACTTATTGCAGCTATTTTCTGATTTAAAACATTTTAGGGTGACAGCCCAACGGAAGGAGCGCCACAGGTTGCAAATGATACTCAACCCCTCAACAAAGAAACAGCAACTTCCTGCCATAGTTTACAAATGGCAGCATTGGCTGAAGAGCTAGCTCAGACACGAGCAGAAAATGCTGCTCTTCAAGAGCAGTTGGCAAGACAAGAAGAAGAGCTGAGCAGGGCGCGAGGTGCTTTGGGAGGTTTGCGTGGTGATCGAGATCGCCTCAGAAAGAAAGTAAGATATTTTCTGATTGTGGCAATGCCTAATTTGAAACTGAAAAAAAGGAGTGCATACTTTACTTTCATAAAGTATAAAAAAATGTTGGAACAAACCCTCTGGGAAAAATTAAATTAAGTTTTATTAATGGACGCTCTTTAACTGCTATGGTTCTTAGCATCCCATTCTATATTGAACATGAAAGACCAGACATTTTGCTTAAAGACCTCTTTATCAGGCTTTAGGTTCTTTTACGTGCTGTAAATCTATGTGACACGGTACCACTGGCTTTACTTCCCATCCGAAGGAAGCCATGCTAAGGATTTTATGCGAGAAAATTTATTGCCCTTCGCTGGGTTTGAACCCACACCCTCGGTAACTAGAGGCTAGCATGGTACCCCTAGACCATGGAGGATGACAACTTTCTGGGAGCAAGCTTCTTCCAACAAAATAAGAAGAAAAGAAAAAGTGGTAAAACTTGTTGTAAGATTAAGATTTGTGTGCTTTAGCTGTTGTGTCATGTCGTAATGCTTTTTTTCTGCTTTTGTTGTTTTTTTTAAAGTAGCGTTTAATGTCCATTCTTGCTACATATGGCAGCACAGGTGTTGGATACTGACAATACACGCAATAACTTGATATTTGGCAAAGGAATGTTAATTTGGAAAGGAAACATTCCAGGCCTAAATTTGGGGTACCTCCCTAGTATTAACCAGTTATGAGGACTGAGGAAAACTTGGAAAAAAACCTCAATCAGGGAGGACGTTCTTGGCACTTTGCTGTGAAGCCACCTCACTCAGTAGGTTCTTAGGCACATTTTAGTCAATGTGCGATAGATGGCTTTAGCTGTATAGTCAGCTTTCTGTTCAATCTTTATTATTTCTATTTCTTTAATTCTGTTGGTGGAATTTTCGGTGCAGTATCATTACAGTATTTACCTGCTGATTGAGGAAAACCATGAAAAATACCCCAACCAAATGTATTGTTCGATTAAATAATATAGAGTTAATAAATGCTTTTATTTGTAGATTCTTTTTACAAAATGTTGTCTTAGTGTGTACTTATTTTATTTCCATATTGAAACAATAACAGCATTCAAAAGAGAAAGCCTTCAACAAGACATAAAAACAGTTATATAGTGTATTTAATATCAGTTCTGAATTCAACAGTCTAATAAGAACAACAGAGAAAACTTGAAAATGTAACATGACAACAGGGTGCAGTACTCTTGCATCCATGGTATGCTTACCAGTTCAATTTAGAAAATTAAGTTAACATGCCGTAAATTATAAAATGTCATTATGCTCCTTTTACCTCCCCTCTCTCTTAGATTCTTCCAAAGTAACACTTTTTACCAATAGAAATGCATTTCTAACCCTTTATGTGCCCTTTTTTAGGTATGTTTGCTGCTGTGGAACATCTGTTAGAATATTTTTGTCCATCTGTCCTTCTATAGGCATGGAGCAACTTGCAAACAGTGCATATAAAGTTGGAAGTTTATACTTAAGTAGTAAGGGGTCCTTTGTCAATCAATAGATCACTACAAAGCGAAACCATAACTATGTGCCATTTTAAGGAAAGAGATCATCTTTAAAGTTTCTGTAACTGTACACTGTAAACTCATTTTCTCTCAGTGTCATCTTAATTACCTCACTATGCACTGTTTTAAGATGATTATTAAAAATCTTAATGAAGATATAACCATAAACTATAAAAATACATGCTATAAGGACGTTGATATTCATACCTTCTTACAGTTAGGTTACCAAAATTATGTATCTCGTTTAGTTATCTGCATTTTCCTTCCAGGGTACTTCTGAAACCTAAAGCACGATAACACTGTGGGATAATCAATTTCCAAAAAAAAATAAAATGGCTTAGAAATTAGTTGTAATTATCCATGCATGTGCAGGTAACCAACTTTCATCATTTACAGGCTGTCAATATGAAAAAGAATATCAAGCATTATGCTCTTAAGCTTAACTCATTAGATGGCAGTATTTCTGGACACACAACTTTTTTCATAATTAATACCATTTAAAGTCAGTTTTTAAACATTTTGTACATCATGCCGCCCTCGGTTGGCAGTTTCTTTCAAATTGCCAGAACTGATACGTTACAGGAAACTAGGACTTGCAATTCTAGGTAACACTTGAAGTTAAGTATTTCCATAAATTTTATCATCTTAGGAGAACTTTTGTAAATTTGAACAGTTTACATAACAGCAAATTTTTAAAAACACCACATGTGTGTATTTCCTTTAAGCCTTTAGCTGCCATATAGTATCACCTATCTAAATGTTTACTTTGGCTTTTGTATATATGATATTTTAAAAAACCTCTGTCAACACTTTCTAAATTTAGATGTAATCAGTACAAAATCAAGGATAGTATTATATGGAGAGTATCCTAAAAATGTATGATTTTTAGACAAACCACAGCGTACATAACATACTTTTTGTGGGGGGGGGGTGTCTGAGGGTAGGAAGAAAATTTGTCAACTCATTCCAAATGTGGTGAAAGTCAGTAAAAATTAAGTGTAGTAGCCTACTAAACATATTCAGTTTTTTAAATGAATTGCTGCATGTACAGAGTTGAAATTTATATATACTTTTGAGTTTTAAAAAATATTGTTACACATTTCACATTTGACTGAAATTGATATAAAATAAGGGGAGTGGATGTGTGTGGAGGAAGCTCCTGGAATGGAAGAAAGAAGGGCTTAAGGTAACCATGGGAATTGGTATTGAGGTGCACAGAGCAAGGATTGGAGTATTTAATAAATTAAAATGGAAGGATTTCAAAACAAACAAAGGCGTAGAAGAGATGGTAAACATGTTTCTTCTCACATGTGTAATAGGTATACTATTGGTAATGGGTGGAGTTGAAATTAACCCTGGGCCAAATGGGGATCGAAACGTCACGGAACAAACATTTGCATACATTAAAGATATGGATGAGAGATTAGGAAATAAACTCAATGGAATGGAAAAGGAACTAATAGACATTAAGGGAGAGATTAAAAATGAAATGCAAGATATACGAAATGAGGTACAGAAAGTTAAAAGAAGAGTTGAGCTGCTGGAAGAGAGACACCGAAGATTTAATTTGGTTATAGCAGGAGTGAAAGAAAGGAATGGAGTATGGCCTGTAGATGAGGTCAGAGAGATTATAGAAGGAAAGCTTGGTTTGAAGGTACAGGGCTGGGAGATTAGAGAAGCATTTAGAGTGGGGAGATCAAGAGGAGCTAGAATGATAGTTGCAAGATTTACGTCAGTGCAGTTTGTTTATGAAGTATTGAAGAAATCAAAGCTACTAAAAGGAACAAATATCTTTATAAATAGAGATTTATCGGTGGAACAACGGGCCTTGAAGAAGGATCTAATACAACAAATGAGGCTGGCAAGAATGGAAGGGAAACGGGCCTTCATAAAGAACCTACGATTATGGGTCGATGGGCGTATGGTGATGGCATACGAAAGTGACACAAGGAACAGCAGATCGCAGGGGCAGGATATGATTCAGCGATATTCATCGGCGACTAGAGAAAAGGAATGCAGAGGAAGTCCAAAGAGCAATCGGAGACCAGAGGATAAGGTTAGACATATGGAAGTTACGTCACCGGCACGTGGGGCTGGCGGAAAGAAGATGACAGTGTTAGAGGGTAGGCGTGGCCAAGATGCAGGTAGAACGTCAGATCAGAGTGACGTAAGGGTATCAGCTGGCGAAATAAGGAAAATGGAAGTTATGTCACTGCTAAGTGGGGCTGGTGGGAAGAAGATAGCTGAGTCAGAGAAGAGACCAGGAGCCGAAGCAGTGATGTCAGATCAGAGTGATGTATGGACAACAGCTGGCAAAGTTTGGAAAGTGGCATCATCGAGGAGGGAGGGAGTTCAATCGTCACGTGATATGATTGCGGGCAGGGCAGAGGCGGGGTTTCAGAGTGGTGAATTGGTGGAAGAAGAAACTATTGTGTTAACACCCAATGGGAGTCTACGGATTTTGGACAGAAACAATGCGGGACTGTTAAAGGAGCCACCAGAAATAGATTTATGGAGTAGGAAAGTGTGCCATACATATAAAAAATAGTGCAGGTTCTGTGAGAAATATGGGAAAACAGAAGCAGTAATAATGAGGAAGTATATAGAATAGGAAGGGAGAGTGGCTATAGAATGTATAGAAAGCTACAAAGTAGACAAAGTAAAGACAAGGTTTTGATAGGCAAGTGATAGATTTTATGAAATCGTGAAGTGAATGATTTAGATATAAAGGACGGTAAATACGAGAGGGTTAGGAGGGAGAGGTACATTTCTTAGTATGAACGAGCAAGTGTTGTTATGGACGATTAGTGCGGGGAACAAGTAAACATTCTCTAAATTGCATCTAATAGTTCCCATTTCCCGCTGATAGGGAGTATTAAAGACGGCGGAGGAAGCAAGGGAAGGAGATGGGAAGGGGACAAGAACAGTAAGCAGTATAGTGAATTTAAATGAGAAACGTTAGCGATATGAAGCTAACTCAACACACATGCCTTGTAAATGCGGAAGCTTGGGTACGATCGGCAAAAGGAGCTAGGGCTCGACGCTGATCATGCCCAAATGATTGTATTAGCTCAACACTCAATAAAGATATCATATCATATCATATCATAAAATAAGGGTAGTTTATACAGAGAGCCTGCAGAAGTTTTACAATGTTTAGATTGGTTTCCAAAGTATTCATAATAAATTTTACCAGGGCTAAACCATTACTTTTATTGTAAAACAAATGCATACTAAGTTTGACACAAAGTGACATTTACACTTATTTCGTTTAAATGTTGCAACTATGCTTTACTTTGTGCAGAAGCTTAAGGGTAGTATTTACCAAAAATCTGTTTTGAAGGTATCATTTTTAAGGTTTCACTTTAAAAATGAAATAGGGTGGGAAGTATACTTAGCAACATGCCCGTACCCAGAAAAAATTTGGGGGGGGTTCCACAAGTAGATCTAAACTTAACAGTACCCTACACAGTTACCATATAGATGTTATATAGTATATAGACGTTACATGGATAAGAAAATTGCTTGGAGATATTATATAGACAAGAAAAGGATATTCCACCTTACAGCACAAAACATGGAAACTGCTTCAAAAACCGTGATGTATGGTCACCTTACCTATGTAAGGCGATGATATTAAGTTTTCCTTTTTCTTGTAAATGTGCTACTAGCAATAGACTTACTGTTATCTAACGACATTTTCCCATATTGGTTTGCTATGAATTTAAATAAATAAAACTGTCAGAAGTTTCGGGGGTGGGGGGGGTTTGAACCCTAGAAACCCCCCTGTAAATGCGGCCCTGCATAGCAATGCTTCTTCATATGTCATCTGATTTTATTTTTGATTATTACCTGATAGTGCCTATTGATCTTGTGATGCATTTAGGTTGTTTTCTTAATTTGATGAAATTTCCACAAGATGTCAGTGCAAATGATAGATGGTAACCTGGCTTCCTACAGTTACTATCATAATGCAAGTGCAAAGCATACTCCCCCAGTCCATATAAACTGTTAAATAATGTCATGTATTAATTGAACCAGTACATTTAATCAGAAAAGCGGCAAAATCATGAATATAAATTTGTACAAAGTAGTAATAAGTGCCTGAGTTATTGTAGTTAATTTAAAAGTTGTCTGTTAGCATACTGTATGTATTGAGGCTGAAAATGAGATGTTGGTGGTTTCAGATAAGGGAGGTGGAAGGAAAGTTACAACAGGAAAGTCCTCGATGTACATCACCAGCTACTGCACCTGCACCATGTCCCCCTGCACCTCCTCCTGCTACAATGGCTGTTGTGCCACAAGATGACATGCCAGTCTGCAAAGTTGCAGAACGCGTTGTTCTTCGTAAGATGGACAACAACAGACAAATCACAGGCTCACAGCTCACAAACTTAGGGGTAACTGGCAATTTCTTTTTTATTTAGGCTCACAATATAACATAATAAATAAATAAAACTCTCACACATACATACAATAAATATCTCTCATATTTATCAGAGAAGTCCCTTCTGGTTTGCAAAGCAAACTTAGGTAATGATAGTCTTTAAAGTGAAGTATAAAATATGAGCAGCATTCAAATGAAAATGGACCAAGTGCCAAAAGTGTATTGAATGCTTATGATATCTGAAATAATTCCCAAAACTGCTAATACACTAACAGTAGTATTAGTTTCATTCTTATAGAGGCTTTTAGTCTGTTAGTAAATCCACATTGTTTCCCAGTCCCAAATGAGTTGATCCTATTTGTATTGTGATGTAAGGTCACTTTGCCCAAACTGGCACCTGTACCAGATGTGGAAACGGTGCCTCACCAATGTGACAGAGACCTGGCAGCTCCTTCAGATGTGACAACACCGCATCATCTTCCTAAATGGGATGTGTGCGCCCTAGCCAGGGTGATGGGAAGGAATGGAAGAGAGGCGTAGCTCAGGAATGTCTTAGAGGGTTCTGGGTAGCTGGAAGGGTGACACTATTAGACATGTAATTCTGATTCCAAGAGAGCCTTTAATCTTTTTCAATAAATAATCTAAACTACATTGCAAGAGGTAGAGAGTTAGACAGCTTTGAGTTTACCTGGTTATGGAAGAAGTCCAATATTCCATCTTCATGTTGTCTCAGAGAGCAGTGCAAAAATTGCAGTTTAACAGAATACATTTAAAGCAAAAATGGACATAGAATCTGGCTAAGATGTGACAATGGCTGCCCAAGACCATAAAAACAGTCACTTTAAATACTGCAGTCCCAGTGGTAACCTCAGTGTTACATAAACGTTATCAGCATAAATTGCATAATTTCTCCACATGTCAAACTTCCATGAACCTGGGGTGACCATTTCCCCTAAAAAAATCATACCACCAAACCTTTTCTTACATAAGCATCCGCAAAATGACTCACATGAATTCTAAAGCCAATTTCATGGATTTACTTAAATTTTGTCATGAATACTTGAACTTTATAAAATTAGATTTATCACATTCTTGTAAAATAAAGCTATAAGAATCATAATGTCAAACCCATGTCTACGTGTAAAAAATCATAAAAACAGAGCTAACAATTGAGAGAGGTATAGCTTACGTATTCTGTTTTACGTAAATTATTATATCTTGAAGATCTTATAGTTAGCTCCACGTTGTGGAAGCCAATTTACGAGAGCAAATATGTGTTTACTTCACGCGAAACCATCTTGTGTGACGTCATACGTTGGTTGGTTCATTTGTTCTGTTTGTAGATTCTTCTGACGTAGCAATTTATATCAGTTTTAAATGTCCACCGGCTAGCTATTATCTTATCTAGGTAGGCATGTTTTTCTTACAGGTTGTGAAGCGGAAAAGGAATCTTTTATCCAAAAATTACTAGTGAAGAAATGTATTTTATAATGTTTTATTGTCTCACACGTGCACTAACACTTTCACAGATTTATCTAGATAATCGCCATATTGAAACTGTTTATAATAACTTCTTATCACTTTTAACTCACGTACTTCAACTTTGTATTTTTAACTTTAGAATATTTTATAAGATTTCTCGTGTAACTTATCGAAATGAAGGACTGATTGGCGACATCTTGTTGAACTGCGGAATCGACGTGGAGTGTACGGAGAATTTTGTATAACTGCGGGGACGATGTATAATGTTTTGAGAATCTTGCCGAACTGGGGGACCCGCTACCTCAACCTGGCTTATTTATAGGCTTGCCTCAAGATACACCTAAAGATTATAAATGAACTGCTATTGGCTAATAAAACGCGCCAACATTAGCGTCTATTTTACTATCCAATGAAAACCGCTAATACATATTACTTTTATAGAACATTCTGGAAGCTTTTTTTACTGAAAAGGCGCGAAACATTACGTAACTTCCTGGTTCCCGGTAACGATAAACAACTAATCCCTTGCTGCATTATTGTGTTATTGTTAACAGTTTCAGTAGAGCCGTATATTATTATTTACCAATAATAATGACAATTCATAAACCTCTGAAATCAATGTCACATAAAAATACATATTCATATTAAAATAATTATTTACATTAAAGTAATTTGTGATACAAATTACCGTATCATAATGGAAGGACATGAATTATCCTCCATGGTATGATTTGAAAAAGACAAGGAAATATGCTACTGGAAAAGATAGTAAATCCGTTAGCAGCCTTGAAGTTTCTACTGTCTATCTTATCTTCCAGTTTGTGTATTTATGTAAATTAATGTAACATAATAGTACATTACTCAGATTACTTTTAAGGTAACAAAGGTTCAGTGACACTTTTTGGTAACTGACCCATTTTTACTTTCTCTGCTACGTATAGTAAGTAGGGGAAGTATTGTATTCCACCCAAAAATTCGATACCGAGATTTCACCGGAAATACATGTTTTGAGGCCCCCTGAATCCAAAAAATGCATTTTTGGAAACATGTCTGTCTGTGAATGCATAATTCAGAAATGAACAGTCAGATAAACACTAAACTTGGTATTTAGGTTCAGTATCTTCCAGAGATGCGACACAAAAGGTTTTCAAGAAAATCCTCCCACCCCAGACTACCCTTTACATGGAACATTTTTCGAAAATTTTAATTTTCTCAAAAATGGCTATAACGATTTTGATTAAAATATCATATGTTTAAGATATTTTCATGACAAATGAAATGTATATCTCGAATTTTCTGGGAACGTCTCCAAAAGTATTCTTCATTGTGAATGACTTTTGCATAACTGGTAAACCATAAGAGATAGACAAAATTTTACTGCACAAAAAAAATGTAGATCGTGTTAAAATACACAATTTATGTCATATGCATTTTGTTTGTTGAGTGAACCATTTTCGAGATATTGCTTGTTATTCCCTTAAATTTTCCAATACTTATACTTTTTCTCAAATTCGTTATTCATTTTTGTTGTCCTGGTAATGCAAAGAGAATGGAATACTTCACATAGCAACCACTCTTAAAATATTTGACTATAACTTAAAGCCTACCAATTCCCCTTGCATCTACAAGAAAATTAGCAATAAGATTAACATCTTGATAATTAGATTAACATGAAGCATATGGAGAATATGCATTTGTAAAAATAGTTTGTACAAGAGTAGAGAAAGTCATGTGAGTGTAACACATCAGATTTTTGCCCTAGTGATGAGTTGCTTCTTGTACTGTCAGCTTTTCCATCTCACTCTGTGTTTTCAAATCCAAGTATGTAGTAATACTGTTGTTCTAAGCCTTCATTTTGACACTAGCCTTATGTTTTATTTTTTATTTCACCTGATTGATGACACCTGACAAATTGTTGTGTAAAATTTTGAACTTTGAGCTGCTTAAGGCATATTCCACATTTTCACTGCACATTTAATGAAGGGAAAATCCCTCAATATTACTATTAGTATAATACTTATGTTTAGATATTGTGCCTATCTCTAATGATTAGAATTATGCCAAAAACTACAAAGCAACCACTGCCATTCTTGCATAAATATAACTGTTTGCTTCAAGTCAAGTCAAATCAGTAACTGACCACAAATCACATTCTGCCAACTGAAACGCTGGGGAAAAAAATCAGATAAGAAGTAAGCCAACAGAGTTACACTGATAAGCCACCAGGGGAGTTATGCAGTTATACTGCTATTCCAAAAGACAAGACAGCAGCTTTTACAATACCTATCTCTTTCTTTCCTTTTTTGTAAAATGTTATAAAAACACAGGACACTAATATGTTCAAGACAGTTCCGGAAAAAATCAAACAAATGGGAACATTATACATACACTTTTCACAAAGAAACTGTTGGTGTTTGGTGTACTGGTTCAACCATTTTGCAGTTGTTCCTATTTAAAGAAGTAATAATTAAGTATCATTAATGCTAGCAACAGCCTGTAATTTAAAGATGGAATAGGCTAATATGAGGGTTGTTTGGAAAGTTCTTAGCCTGAGAAATAAAACACACAACTTTTAAGCCACCTCTTTTTTTATTTTTCAACATAGTGATCATTCAAGTCTATACACTTGGACCAAAATACTCTTAACTTCTTTATGCATTCAGTATAAAATGATTTGTCCAGTTCTGTAAAGTAAGAGTTTATGTGATTTATAATCTCTGCATCCGAGGCAAATCTGTCCAGCAAGCCATTTCTTTAGATTGGGGAAGAAGAAAAAGTTACTGGGAGCCAAAACTGGTGAATATTGTATATGTGGCAGCAGTTCACAGAGCAAGTTTATGCAACTTTGCAATCACAGTTGAAGAAATGTGGATTGGTGCACTGTTGTGGTGGAAAAGAACTTTCTTCCCTAACAAATGTGGACTTTCAGTATCCTTCAAATGCTCCAGCAGAGTTGCATTTCTCCATTGATGGTTTTGCACTTTTCCAAGTAGTGTAACACTACACCCCCATTTCAGAAAAAACAGTGGCCTTCAACTTTCCTGCTAAAGGACCATACTTGGCCTTCTTTGGAGCACTTTCATGCATGTATTGTTTAGACTACTGCTTCATCTCTGCATGTGGTGGTGAATCCATGTTTTGTCAACAGTGATGTAATGTTGCAAAGTTGGTCAAGTTGGGTGTGAGCATGTCTAAGCACTCTTGTGAGATGTTCACTTAGATGTGCCTCTGATCCATGGCTAACAAACATGGTATCCATTGTGGTGCAAGCTTGTTCACGTGCAAAATGTTCCAGATGTGATCTAATATCTCGGCAATGTCAGCAAGCTCATATACCTTGATTTGTCTGTCATTTAACATAGCATGAAATTGAGCTTTATTTATGGATGCTCTTTAACTACTATGGTCCTTAGCATTTCATTCTACTTAATTGGGCATGAAAGACCAAATTTTGCTCAAAGGTTCTTTTACATGCTGTAAATCTATGATATGGGAGCACTGGCTTTACTTTCCTTCCAAAGGAAGCCATGCTAAGGATCTTTATGCCCAAAATAATCCATCACCCTCTGCCAGGTTTGAACCCACAACCTTGGGAAACATAGCATGATGGACTTTCTCAATGTTTTCTTCAGTTTGAGTGGTAATTAGATGTCCTGGATGTTTATAAAGTGGAAGAATGGTTGTATTTTAACTCCACAGCCCATTTCTTCACCATAAAAAATGATGGTGAAAAATTTTCCAAAGTGGAATTCAATTTCTTTTTTTATTTTGGTTCAGTTAATAATTTTAATACAAAGTATTTAATCACTACATTGCATTTGATTTTATTCATTTTCAGTAGCAATTTCAACTTGTTTATTTTGCAACACTATAACAACCAAACAAATGAAAGCACATGTATGAAATTGCACTGCGTCATCTAGAGGATTGTAGATACATGAGAGCTACCCTTGCTATTTGTTACTGCCAGTACCATCTCTGTGTCTAGCCAAGAATCTTTTGTGCCACCCTTATAAATCTGTTTACTGAGCAGTAGAATAGCAATTTATAGAGCAGTTCTCTTGCAACCCAGTAATAGTGCATTTTTGATAATTTCTGTTGATGGAAACATAAGATTAACAAGCAATTAACAAACAGGTGTGCAACACAGTACTAGCAGAGAGCTTAGTCAGTGAACTACAAGAGGCTGATCTGCAGGAACTGAGCCGCAGTGAGGCTGTAAGGCGTCAGTATGAGGTAGAGACTGAAAGGCTCACAAGCAGGTTGGAGCATGCTCGTGCCCAAAATGCTGTACTAGCTCTTACACTGGAAGAAAGCAAGACACAGTGTGACCGGCTGAGTCTGCTGGTGGGCAAATATGAGTCCAATGCAACAGCATTGAGGTAATTGCATAATTAGTATTTTGCAGATCATAGCTGTATGGCATGGAAAATATCAGAATGCATTAACATTACAAAAGGGCAAATATTATATTTATTTGTTTTAGTAATACTATATAAATAAATTTACATATTTTAAACATTATGTTTAATGCATATACTGCTGAATATTATATTATAGGGTAATACCTTCTCAACAAATAAAATTTCTTGTGCTAGGTTGGCACTAGGATATAGTGATCGAGCTATTGAAGCATATGATGTACTGGTGGCTTTGCTGGAAAGTGAGTTAGGCCTTCTGTTGGCAAATTGTAGAGCAGCTGGCATAGGAAATCATAACAACTCGAAAGGTATGCTTTCAAAAATAAGATAGATGTAAAATATCCATTTAGTCTAGAAGAAATGTATTTATTTTTTAAATAATGGATTCCTTTTTTTTTTGTTTAGTTTATGATCCTTGGTCATATCAGATACTGAGTAGTCAATAAAATGAGTGAATGGTGTTGAAATGAGCTTACAATTACCTGAATAAGGGAAAACCCCAGAAAAACCTTAACTCAATCAGAATTCATACTCAGGACCTATTGAATGAGAGCTACACTGAATGCAGCTTTATATAAATAAGCAACCAGTCCATATGATGTATAAAATTTGCAAACCCCCCCCCCCAAAAAAAAAGTCCTTGGTTTTTAAAATTAGTTATGGGCAGCTTTAACAGATTTAAGATCTTCCAGAAAGGTTCAGAAAAAAATGCATTCAAACAAACATACAGTCCCTTTCCGTCATATAAGTAAAACACGATAACTAAAATATAATGATTTCTACATAATTCTCCATACATATTAATACAGGAGGAGCCAAAAAGCTATGAACCAGCTGCGCTGTGTTTTTCCTGTCCGCGTCCTCGGTGCGCTTGCATTCTGCCACTATCATAGAAAGGCGCGGATGAAACCATACACCATTTTTAAAACTTTTAAAGGCTTTACTTAACAACTTTATGAAAGTGTGTTTGAGGACAGAATTATTAGTAGAGATTTGTGGCCCCCTCGGTCCCCCGACTTAGCCCCCTGCGATTTCTATCTCTGGGGTAACTTAAAACAAAGTGTACAAGACAAACCCACACACCCTGGAAGAATTAAAACAAAATATCTGCCAGGGAATTTCCAGCATTTCTCAACGTGAGCTATGGCGAGTAATGGTTAGTTTCCTAAAGAGGTGCCAAAAATGTATGGACAATGACGGTGACCAGTTTCAGCATCTCCTTTCATAAAAGTCGTTTTTATGGTTTCATCCGCACCTTTCTATGATAGCGGCAGAGGATGTGGACAGGAAAAATACTGAACAGTCGGTTCATAGATTTTTGGCTCTCTCTGTATTGTATTAATACTTTATATATGGCTATTATTATTTGATATGATGAGACAGCACATTTGTATAGTTTTTGGAGCTGTTTTAACTCAGAGGGAACTTCCTTTTTGTTCATGTCCCATACCATCACAGGAAGATTACTTCATATTTTTACTTCAATTAATAACATATTTTCCCTTTTATGCATTTTGTGTTAACCTTAGGATTGAAATTCTCTGTTATGAATAAAATAAACATTCATAATTTGCAACAAATCAAATGAACAAATACCTCAGAACAAAAAATCGGAAGTCTATCAAATTAATTGCCCAGGATGTGACCAAATATACATAGGTAAAACAAAAAGAAATTTAGAGACCAGATTAAAAGAACATATGAGACACATCAAATAAAAACAGATGGACAAATCTGCAGTTACACATAACTTTTGGAGGACAAATCACATCACATCAAATATAACACTCTTAAAACCAACAAAACACACTGCAGAGTTGGATACTTGGGAAAGTTATTAATCACAAAACATAAACACCATGTGATGAATTTTGAATTGCTGCCACCGAACCCACTATGGAGTCTCATCATTATACTAGATTCCACCACATACAGATGCATACAGGACAACACCACTAGGAACCAGTTACTCACTTCCTATGATGGGAGCAATTAGCTCCCAAAACTGGTCAAGTTGTAAAATATGTAAGTGATGTTAAGTGTTTCAACTCCAACTCAAATTTTCTATATAATTTCAAATTCACATCACTGTTACTAGCTTATCCATATTTTATACTAATTCACAATTTGTTTTAAGAGTTATTTTTGGAACAATGCAGAGGAACAAAAACCTTCCAATTATCCCATTCCGTCATTATACTGGCCCTACAGTATAAACTACTTTTCCAAATAAAAATAAATGAATGAATAATCTGTATATATAATAAAATGTCTAACCACAATTTTACTTGTAATTCTCAATTTTGGTGAAATAGTTGATAGGATATGTAAATGGATTACACTATGGCAAGAAAGCACATTTTTAAACTTTGTTTGTAAGCATGAATGTTATCTTTTCACACACAAAATGGGTAACCAATTTTTATGAAATGTGATAAATAACATATCTTAGTTTTCATCTAGAAATGGGCTATATGACATCTTAATTATTCTCCTCAAAGGGGGAAAGGGCTCCATAGGGTGCAAAATAAAAATCTTCAAATATCTTGGTTGTTATTAATTTTTTGGAAAATGGTACGTGGCAAAGGTTTTTAAGCACAATGTTTCTAATTAGTTTCAGAAAAAGACCAAGTTTGTGCACTGTTAAACCCTTTTACTTATATTTATAACACTCCAGGAAAAACAGTTTTGTATTTGATTTTCAAAACATCACTTGCCATATAAATTGCACAGAGAGGAGAGGGATGAGGACAATGGAGGAGAATAGTGAAAGAGAGTGGAAAGGGAGGGAAGGATGAGAAACAGGAAGGCATAGTGAGGGGAAAGAGCTGTAGGGAGAGTGAGGGAAGGTCAAAGGAGAGAGAGAAAAATCTGTATTCAGCACAATAATATGATGCAGAGATTCTGTTAACAATAAATAAGAGTACAGAAAAACATGGATATAAAATATAGGTACCAAGTTTGTGTAAATACATTTATAAGTAAGAAACATGCAAGATTTTGACAATTCTATAAAATAAAAAGATTAAGAAACATAAGATGATTGTACAAAATACTGATGAGCTTTAACACTACTAAGGATAATTTGTTCCAGTGTTCTGTAAGGGAAGTGGAGTTCTTTAATAGTGTTACAAATATATTTAGTAACGTCCTCTTGGCTCCCTCTCTCAGTTTTCCAGTTTTTTCAGAATTGATGTCTGTCTCACCAAAATATGGTGTACATGGTTTATGTAGAGATTTTTTTCTTTGCTTTAGGATCTGATTAGTACCTTATTCATTTCTAATGCCGGGATCAAAGCTTTCTATCAAATTTCTTAGTTATAGGCATTTGTACATTCTGTATAACTGCCATACTTAAATATTTTTTATGCCCTATGGTAAAGCAGCAGTCAGCAGGAGTGCTGCATGTTGTATCAGTTGTAATAAAAAATAGTAACGTTTAAATCTTCTTATCCAAAGATAAACCAACAAGAATTATCCTTTTTTTACTCAATCTTTTGCAGTAAGATTCAAATTAATGTTCATTTACTGCATTGTTTCTGCTAGATAATGATGGAGATGGAGAAACAGACTGTAGCATCGATGTGGCAGCTCTCTTAAGGAGAGCTGGTGAAAACCGCAGAGCTGCAGAAACTGTTGCTAGACATCTTCTTGCCAGACTGGATAATGCAAGCACAACTGGAGGCATGGGACCCTGGGATGACTATAGTCACACAACAAGGTATGTATGGAGATGGAGATGATGGGGATATTGTTCATTCTGAGTAGAGTGTCATATAAAGAAGTTTGACATACACTATGTGATCAAAAGTATCCGGACACCCCCACAAACATACGTTTTTCATCTTAGGTGCATTGTGTTGCCACTTACTGCCTGATATTCATTATCCGTGACCTCAGTAGTCATTAGACATCGTGAAACAGCAGAATGGGACGCTCCGTGGAGCTCACGGACTTCGAAGGTGGTCAGGTGATTGGGTGTCACTTGTGTCAGAAGTCTGTACACAAGATTTCCACACTCCTAACATCCCTAGGTTCACTGTTTCTGATGTGATAGTGAAGTGCAAATGTGAAGGGACATGTACAGCACAAAAGGGACATGTACAGGCCGACCTCGTCTGTTGACTGACAGAGACCGCCGACATTTGAAGAGGGTCGTAAAGAGTAATAGGCAGACATCTATCTAGACCATCACACAGGAATTCCAAACTGCATCAGGATCCACTCCAAGTACTATGACAGTTAGGCGTGAGGTGAGAAACCTTAGATTCCATGGTCGAGCGGCTGCTCATAAACCACACATCATGCAGGAAAATACCAAACGATGCCTCGCTTGGTTTAGGGCGCATCAACATTACACAATTGAACAGTGGCAAAATGTTGTGTGGAGTGACGAATCATGGTACACAATGTGGCAATCTGATGGCAGGGTGTGGGTATGGCAAATGCCCGGTGAACGTCATCTGCCAGCGTGTGTAGTGCCAACAGTGAAATTTGAAGGTGGTGGTGTTATGGTGTGGTGTGTTTTTCCTGGAGGGGGCTTGCACCTCTTGTTGTTTTGTGTGGCACGATCACAGCGCAGACCTACATTGATATTTTAAGCACCTTCTTGCTTCCCACTGTTGAAGAGCAATTCGGGGATGTCAATTGCATCTTTCAACACGATCGAGCACCTGTTCATATTGCATGAGCTGTGGCAGAGTGGTTACACGACAATAACATCCCTGTAATGGACTGGCATGCACAGAGTCCTGACTTGAATCCTACAGAACACCTTTGGGATGTTTTGGAACGCCAACTTCGTGCCAGGCCTCACCGACCTACATCGATAGCTCTCCTCAGTTCCACACTCCATGAAGAATGTGCTGCTATTCCCCAAGAAACCTTCCAGCACCTGATTGAAAGTATGCCTGTGAGAGTGAACGCTGCCATCAAGGCTAAGGGTGGGCCAACACCTTATTGACTTCCAGCATTACCGATGGAGGGCGCCACAAACTTGTACGTAATTTTCAGCCAGGTGTCTGGATACTTTTGATCACATAGTGTATGTAATACAATTTAGAAATTTGTAAATTTTGCCCCCAAGTTAGAAGCTTAATTTATTATTATCTGCAACTTTTGTTTAAACTCAAAATAAATTGTAGATTATCTTAACATTTCATTGCTCTGGGAATTATGTAAGAAGTGTTTCATCATTCAATTCTAGTAATACCTTAGAATTTTACATATTTAATTAAATGGATTATTCCTAGACTCTTATCTTCAGTTAGCGAGAGAACTATTAATTAGAAATAATTACATCAATAGTCTGTCTTGTTTGTTTTATTGACCCACTGAACTAATATTTATATTATCATTTTATTTAATGTATGTAATGAGTAAATAGTACAAAACCATAAGATATAATGAATATTTGAATTTTCAGTAAACTGAAGCTGGAATCCTTTGCATCCACATTAAATTTTATATAAGTGGGAAACTGTAAAAGCTAGACAGAAATTTCCAATTGTAAAAATATAGATCTCATTAATATGCACAATTACATTGTCAAATACTTTAATGTATTAAGCGGTTTTTAAATATTCTTTGCAGTTCATTAAAATTTTCTCACATTTTAAGCAGTAAATTTTTAAATGTGCCATGAATTTGTTGTAGTATATATCAATTTAAATTTTCTGTGGTTGACTGTTGTGTCAACTTAAAATATGAGGTAAAGTCTGTGGAGTGCATTTGGGAGGTCCTGGGTTCAAATCCCATGGACCGACCAATCTGTCTGAGGTTTTTTTGTGGTTTTCCTCAGTCGCCAAGGTAAATACCAGATTGGATATTTAATACCATGACCAAAGTCCCACCTTCAGTCTAAAACAATAGTAAAATGAAAAATAGGTGGTAATAGTGAATGATATACCATCTATCTGCAGACAATATAAGCAGTTAGACTGGATGACACCCTAACGCCATCTGCACGACACGAAACAGAAGATACAGCTGCCATGCGCTCGGGGTCTCTGTGGGCACGTGAGAAGCAAGATGGCATTTTCAGGGATGAGACCTAGAAGGCTAACTGTCCGCCTTTATATGGGGGCGGCGGTTGGCCTGGACGGCACCCTAATGCCATCTGCACGGCACGAAAGCAGAAGATTCGGCAGCTATGCGCTGGGGTCTCTGTGACATGTGACGGAGCGGGTGGTTACAGGGATGAGACCAGAAGGCTACTGTCCATCACATATCGTTCTAAGAGTTATCCACCAACAGATCTGTCGTGATATGACCAGGGAGTTAAAGCGACGTAAAATAAAATAGAAAAAAAACTTAAAATATGTGTATTACCATAATATCACCAATTGAAACTATTTCTTGTGAATGTTTATCATGATTAACAGATAGAGAAATAAATTAAAATGGTGAAGAAAGTTGTGCAATGTTACATATAAGATGTTTTATAAATAGCTGTTGCTGATTTCCTTGTGTTTTGAAATTCAAAAGCTGAGTGGTTAATAGATATCTCATACATTTTAGGCAAGATAAACTGAATCATAAATATTAAACTCCTGATGAAAAATATTAATTGCATCTTGAGTTGCTTCCTAGGGTTTTTACTTACATGCAGTGGGAATTGCCATAAAAATCTGTTATAGGAATGATAAAGGTTTGGTTACAAGTACTGTGACTTTGTTTATGTTAAAAGCATTGGCTCCGATCTCCATGCTAACATGCAAGTTATATCAACATTACTCTGGGTATGACATAGGTTTCACTGTCCCTGATGTATACAGTTAGGAAGTATGACATGGTAATTCAAGAAAACTGGCACAACAAGCCAAAGAATCATATCAGAAGTACTGCTGGTGACCCAAATTTTTCAAAGTTAGCTAATTCTTTCCATTGTGTAGTATCATAATAGCCTTAAAATGCTACATTGTGATGCTGTTTCTTTTAGCTCCAACTCATCAAGTGAATGCTGCAATGAATGGGGCCAGGGAGAAGAGCGAAGACTGAGGGATCACATTGGTAAACTCAAGACAGAGCGAAATTCTGTCCGAGCTACTGTGGTTGAGCTGGAGAGTTGTCATGCTGAACCATTAATCAATAGGCAACCGATCTCGCTGGCCGAGGCACGGAAGTTAGATTTGGAAACTGCTGTCCTTATGCAGGTACATTTCATATTTATACATACACCAGTAAGAAATCTAAGTTTTTGTAATGGGTTGCATAAATAATGCAAAAATTGTATATTGTTAATGAGAATGGTAGGCTCCATATGATCCACATTAAATCATGTAACTTTGTGACCTTCCTCTAGAAATTACTGAATGGGCTTTAATGAAATTTACACTGTTTATTATTGCTAGATAACCATTGAAAATAATTTGCATAACCTTGTAGATTGTCATTCACACATGCTTAAATACTGGACTTGCCTGGCTCACAGGAGTGACATAGAGTATAATTTGGAACAGTTGTGGTATGGCCCAGCCTGAATCATATGTATGTATAATCCACATGCTGTCTACTACATTGGGGGATTTTCCATGTCCATTCTAAAACTCCTATATTACATACTCATGAGTACTAAACCTTGTTATAAGTGGTGCCATCTCCATTGAGATATTCCTGGAATTCCTTGTCTTTATAAGTTGTAATTCATAAACAATAGTCACTCTATATGGTTTCAATTTTAAAAGTTTAGCAGCTGCATAAAGAGAGATTTTTAAAACACTCGCCAGCTGTGCAACTCATCTTAGAGACTTCTTTGGAGAGTGTTTGGATGATGCACCAATTTTGTCAATTTTTCCTGCTATTAGAACATGTCTTTTTTGCTTCTTAGGTTTAGTGTTTAATGATCCTGCTGTCCTAAACTTATTAATCAGACATTTGACAGTGTCTCTTTTTGGAATTGAAATACCTAGAAATGTCTCCTGAAATTGCTGTATACTTGTCTGCATGATTCAGTTTTTACATGTATATCATACATAAAAATTCTTTGTTCAAGCGTGAATTTTTCAGTAAACGTTTCAGTGGACTAAGATAAGAACAGCAACAATAATAAAAATACTAAAAAGTATACACACAACACAAATGTTTGAATAAGAGAGAATTACAATTTGATTGTCTACTGAACCTTGACCCTGGTCACTCATTCTGTAGACAATCGCTACTGTTTGTTAACATTTTACAATTTCTCATCAATAAATTATCTTGTTTCAGTTTTTCATGTCCTATTTCCACTTGTTTTTCACTGATTACTTTACCATCACACATTCACCATAGTTTTCCATTCAAGGTAAGGTACACTACCTCTTACTTTTGTCTATCCACTGTCCAAAGCCATTTATGTTTTACTTTACACAAAAACTGTCCAATGCTCCTAGCATCCTTGCACATCATTTCGATTATAAGTGTATTTCTATCCCCCTTCAACCACTTCTTTTTAATAAATTCTCTTCTCCAAATTTCAGTTCCTTGGCACTTAAATACTATGTGCTCAATGTCTTCATTACCACCACATATCGGACATTGGTTTTGAGGAATACCCTGTCTTAACCCTCTTAGCCTCCATGCTCCAGTTCTTACCCATGCAATAGATTCTCTCTCTTCTTTATTTACTATGTCTATATATTTTTCCCTACCCCATGTATTTTTCATTGGCCTGTAACAAACCAATGAGCTCTTTTCGGCAATGTCACTGAACATGTTTTGTATTTCTATATCTTTATATCTTCCAGTCTTTTCCTTGCCTTTTCCCAAAAATTTTTTCACGTTATTTTCTCTCCTAACCCATTTTTCTCCAAAATGTTCCGTAAATTACTTACCCACCCATCATTCATTAAACTATTCTCTTGGTATTCTATACACTGTCTTAACACATTACTTTTTTCTAGATTTAAAAACTTTTGGGATGCACAATGAACAAACTCTAGTCTTTACAGTACAAACAGAAACTAGCAACTGACAATCGAGTTTAGGGGCTCACAATTCTGAAGTTCCACATATTGTAGAGCGATTTTTTCCAGTAAATGGTGCTAAGTCAAAAATTATTAGCATCCTGACAATGCAGCAAGGGCTTTTTCAGCTGTTTTTGAATTGCCTTTTAAGAATACATACAAGAGACATTGGATGTTATTCTAAATTGTGCCATTGTTTCCATTATTCTGTCAATCACAACATTTAGTTGGGAATTATATAATTAAAGTAAATTAGTGATGCACCTCTAAAAATCTTCCTTTTTTCCTTTCTTTCTTTGCAGGAACTAATGGCAATGCGAGAGGATAAGGCTGAATTGCGAGCTCGAGTATATTTGTTAGAGAAAGAGAGATCAGCATTAGAGCTTAAACTTAGTTCACAAGAGGCCCACCAGGCTGCACAGCAAGCAACAGTACAACATTTGCAAGCACAATTACAGGATGCTGAAAGAAGATTGCAGGTCCAGCAGGTTTGGAATTCTCATTTTTCTCAGATTTGGTTCATCATGCATTACATTACAGCTCAGTACACCAATACACAACAGTTCAAAATAGTATAATTCCTTTCAGTTCAACAGATAAAGCATAAGAGAGGAATTAATATTGCATTTAGGCTTTTTTAATTTGTTTATATAATTTATTATTTCAGGATCTATCAGGGCGGGGTGAGGCAGCCGAAGATTCTGAGCTAGCAGAAGCTCTAAGAAGAGAAGCAAGGCTGAAAGAACGTCTTCAAGAACTGGTGGCAACATTAGAAAAAGTAGGGAAGAACTCAGAATTGCGGCATCAGCAGTCAGCAGATCTAGTTAATGACTTAAAACGTGCTAATAGGTAAAACTCATGATTTTATAAATAGCATTTTCTGTAAAGTTTTTATCTCTTTTGTGGAATAAATTTTAACGGTGCTGTTTTAGAATAACAAGATATTGAAGAAACATTACTATATCATTATAAAAACTGTAACCTGGAGAATCGTTTCACATATTTAGAATTCTTGTTGGTTTGGACTGTGTAATTAAAACTTTATACTGGATTTTCTTTACACTTAGATAATGCAATATAATAGAAAAATTGTTGCAGTGTAATAGATATTTAAGGTGCTGCATTTGTAAAACAACACCATAGGATTAACTCACTTTTTTTGTTTTTCAGTGCTCTTGTTCAAACATTGGAGCGTTCTAAGAAAAAGTACCAGTCAAGGTTAAAGAAATTGGAGCAACAGATGCTGGGAATGGTAGAACGTCATTCTGCACAGGTGAGTATAATTATAATGTTCTGCAATATACTCCTTGTAAATTCAGCCTTTTCATCCTTTTGCAAATTTTAACATTATGCGAACAAAAGCCACAATATGCCTGTTAATTATTTATTTTAAAGGTATGAATTATATATGCCCAAATTGTTCTTTAAGCAAATAAAGAAGAAATGAGTGAAGAACATATTCAAACCTGTGAACTACTACCATCACAGAGAGATATTGGAGAGCAAGAATGCTAATGCTTTCATTGCCAGAGCCCAGCATTACATAACAACAACAATAACAATACTAAATAGTAGTAGTGGTAGTAATCCCAACTTATTGTGTTATATCATACCTGATCACTTAATATTCTTTCACATAGAACCATTATACCATCTTCGCATTAACAACAAAATCATTATTGTCTTATGGCCAAGTGCATCAATCTCGGTAAATATAGGCTGTTACGATACCGCAATTAAACTATTACCATGGTAAAGTTATAAAACCTGTGTACCATTGCTAACCCTTCGTTTGAATACCACATTTTCATAGTGCCTGGTTTTCTCACTATTTTTCTCCTTCGAAGCAATTCATAGTAGTATTCAGAAGGCGGTGACTAATTTCTAGGCACTTGCTTGTTATGTTTATGCGTAGAGTTTAGGGAATAGCTGGTGTTTGTAGTCTATCTTTAACCTGCATTTCATCCATTTGCAGACAATTTTGCCTCAAAATACATTTGCAATGGCCCCAATGAAGAATATAGTCAATAAACCTTCAAGAGCGCATCAAATTTTAGCGCTATGAGACTTTCATGTTATCGGATTCATTAGTAGATAAATACAAATCCACAATTAAAAACAAAAAGATAATTTACATTGCCATTCAAGACATAGTGAAGACTTAGCAAAAATTCTGAGTGTTACATACACATTACTTTTTTACCTACTATTGCTTATTTTTATATAACCTCTACACGCCGTTCTTACTAAAGATTATTTTTTTTTATTTACTTCAAGTTGAGAAACCTTTGCAAAAATAGTTACACAATACAATTCAATGTAGGTACAATGGGGATAGAGGAAATCGAATCGGTAGTCAGGTGTTTAAAAGTAGGTGGCTACATGTTGACCTCGAAATTTCTTGATGACAGTGTTCACTCTCGCAGGCATACTTTCAATCAGGTGCTGGAAGGTTTCTTGGGGAATAGCAGCCCATTCTTCATGGAGTGCAGAGCTAAGGAGAGGTATTGATGTAGATCGGTGAGGCCTGGCACGAAGTCGGCGTTCCAAAACATCCCAAAGGTGTTCTATGGGATTCAAGTCAGGACTCTGTGCAGGCCAGTACATTACAGGGAAGTTATTGTCATGTAACCACTCCACCACAGCCTGTGCAGTATGAACAGGTGCTCGATCGTGTTGAAAGATGCAATCGCCATCCTCGAATTGCTCTTCAACAGTGGGAAGCAAGAAGATGCTTAAAATATTAATGTAGGTCTGCGCTGTGATCATGCCATGCAAAACAACAAGGGGTGCAAGCTCCCTCCAGGAAAAACATGACCACACCATAACACCACCACCTCCGAATTTCACTGTTGGCACTACGCACACTGGCAGATGACGTACACCGGGCATTCACCATACCCACACCCTGCCATCGGATCGCCACATTGTGTACCGTGATTCATCACTCCACACAACGTTTTGCCACTGTTCAATCGTGTTATGTTGACGCTCCTTATACCAAGGGAGGCATCATTTGGCATTTTCCTGCATGATGTGTGGCTTATGAGCAGCCGCTTGACCATGGAATCCAAGGTTTCTCGCCTCACGCTTAACTGTCATAGTACTTGGAGTGGATCCTGATGCAGTTTGGAATTCCTATGTGATGGTCTGGATAGATGTCTGCCTATTACACTTTACGACTGTCTTCAAATGTCGGCGGTCTCTGTCAGTCAATAGACGAGGTCGGTCTGTATGCTTTTGTGCTGTACATGTCCCTTCACGTTTCCACTTCACTATCGCATCAGAAACAGTGGACCTAGGGATGTTTAGGAGTGTGGAAATCTCGCATACAGGCTTCTGACACAAGTGACACCCAATCACCTGACCACGTTCAAAGTCTGTGAGTTCCATGAAGCGTCCCATTCTGCTGTTTCACGATGTCTAATGACCACTGAGGTCGGGGATAATGAGTACCAGGCAGTAGGTGGCAGCACAACACACCTAAGATGAAAAACATATGTTTATGGGGGTGTCCGGATACTTTTAATCACATAGTGTATATGATGCATAATGGGATATGTTTTGAAAGCACATGCATTCTGCTTTTATCATCAAACATGTGCAGATTGCTGTAGTAAGGAATTGTGATGCTGCTGCTCTCCTCTGGTGTATTTCAATGAATCATGTGGTAAAGTTGTCTCCAATAAGTATTTCAAAAGTGTAAATAGCATCCCTTCTCTTAGTTCTGTGCATCAGAGATACCGCATTTACTCATGTAATTTATGCATGTTTTGGATGGAATTCTGGATTTAAAATAGGGATGCATAAATTATGTGAGGAACGAAGATTGCAGTTCCAAGTTCCAGTACATGAGACGTAATTTCCTTTACCTTTAGCCATCCTTGCCACTGCTGACATGGTCAAAGTCACGGATCACCCAAGTCAGCAAGCCAATTGTTAAGACAGGCATCATCTTTCAATCCATCAACCATTTGAGATTCATGTCTTCTTAAAACTTCTTTCCAGATGTCTGATGAAATAGATCTCCATGAAGAAGGCATCCATTCACACTTTGTGGAAAGCACAGGCTTCTTGATTTTAGCACCTGTTGTATATGCTCACTATTAAACAATATAATTCTTTTATCCTTAGGTTGAAGTGAACCAAAGCAAATCTAAGCGTGCACTCTACCATCAGGGTTCTTGTCTGTTGCACACATATGCAATTATAGGAATTAGATAGATATAGCAGGTGAAATATTAGAATAATGTTAACATAACACTTAAGAATAAGAACTAGGATTGAAGAAAAGTGACATTAACAGAAAGGAATTACAGTTAGTGACTCCCTGCA
This sequence comes from Deroplatys truncata, assembly GCA_030765065.1. Taxonomy (NCBI): domain Eukaryota; kingdom Metazoa; phylum Arthropoda; class Insecta; order Mantodea; family Mantidae; genus Deroplatys; species Deroplatys truncata. The sequence continues at coordinate 140,954,849 of CM060986.1, forward strand.
CAAGACATCTGTTTTTGTGCCTTATGGCCAATGTTGCACTGAACCATCGCTCGTCAGAATAGGTTATCATAAACATGTGCATGGTGGGGCGATACATTACTTAATAGTAACATTAAAACCAGGGTCACCTATGTCCACAAGTCAGTCAGCAAAACAGGCATTGTTTTCCAATCCATTGAGGGCATTTGAGGTTCCTGTCTGCTTAACACACCTTTCCACGATGTCTAATGAAATGTATCTCCATGAGGAAAGAACTCAGTCATATATAGCAGGGAGCTCAGGCTTCTTGATTTTCACCCAAACATGGGGCTTAAAATTAATAAAGAAATAGGATATAGGAATATTTTTACTTTCTCTATTACATATAGTAAGAAGCAGAAGCATTGCATTCCACCCAAAAATTTGATATTAAGATTTCACTGGAAATACACGTTTTTGAGGTGCCTGAATCCAAATAAAGCATTTTTGGAAAGAGTGTGTGTGTGTGTGTGTGTGTGTGTGTGTGTGTGTGTGTGTGTGTGTGTGTGTGTGTGTGTGTGTGTGTGCGCGTGCGTGCATGTGAGAGAACAGCATAACTCAAAAATGAAAATACCAAACTTGTTACTTGAGTTTCCTATCTTCCAAGGATATGACACGAAGATTTTCAAGAAAATCCCCTAACTCCAAACTACTCATTACATGGAACATTTTTTTGAAAATTTTGATTTTCTCAAAAATTGCTCTTAACGATTTTGATTAAAATATATTATGTTTACTATATTTTTATGGCAAATGAAATGTATATCTTGAATTTTCTGGGAATGTCCCCAAAAGCCTTCTTCATTCTGAATGACTTTCGCATAACTAGTAAACCACGAGAGATAGACAAAATTTTACTACACAAAAAATGTAGATCTCGTTAAAACACACAATTTATGTCATACACATTTTTTTTTAGTGGAGTGAACCATTTCCGAGATATTCCTTGTTATTTGTTTGAATTTTCCAATACTTATACTTTTTCTCAAGTAGGAATTCTTTATTCACTTTTTTTATGTGTTGGACATGCAAAGAGAATGGAATGCTCCACATAGCAACAAGCTCTTAAAAGATTTGACTATCGTTTAAAGCCTACCATGTTCCCCTTGGACCTACAAGAAAATTAGCAATAAAATTAACATCTCGATATCTTGATTAACATGAAGTAGATGGAGAATAAGCATTTGTAAAAATAGTTTGTACAAGATAGAGAAAGTCATGTGAGTGCAACACATCAGATTTTTATAGATAGGTCACAAATTCAACCATTAGGAGAATACATATTTATGCAAAGTTAAAAATAAATGGACAAGAACTCATAAATTGTAGGAACTGTATATCATATTTATTATTTTTCTGTAGTTATGGCTTGTTGAATAACAAATGTTGGTTCCAAGCCATAACCTAGTTTGGTTCTACTTCAGTATTGGATTATGGTCAAAATAGAAGCTTTTAATTTACGAAATCAGGGTTTTTTGCTGTCTACAGTAATTCTTGGTTAATGAGGAATTTTTGGTGTAGTAGATGTTGCTCCGGGGGTAATATATTGCCCACCCTCCCTCCCTTTTATGCAGCCATTCTTATATAGTCGTTTTTGGCGACTTTTGGAAGGAATTGCTGCCAATGTGAATCATTCAAGTGTTAGACATGCAGATCCCTTGGCTACACTTGTCGTTGTCTTGCAGTTGCGGCCAAAGGCTGTAACTGCTACACCCCTCTCTTTCTAAAAAACATCCCTTGGCTATACTTTGAGGCTGAGGGCCCTCAATCGTGTTTTCAGCTATGTTGGGATTTCAGATGTTGGCAGTGGAAAGACAATGCAACCAACATTCCCATGATGCCACAGATGAGATGCATGCGATGAGACTTCTAAAGACTTGATAGTGACTAATATGGAACAAAAGTGACAAAATATGTAATATATTCGTGAATATAAGTAAAGCACCATGTTATTTGTTGTTTATTATGTGTAATAATGTGTTGAAGTCAATAAAAGTAATGCAGTGTATGCATGTGTTGTGTGTGTATAGTGATACCGGCCATAATCCATATCAAAGTTTATCCCCTAGTTTTAGCTTGGCACAAAAAATAATAAAAAAATTAAATAAAATTAAAAACAGCATGGTTTCATAAATATTATGTTTTCTTTAAAAGCAATTATGTTGCTTTCAGGAAGTAAGATCTACTTGTTTTTATTTTTTAGGGGAAAGAGAAAAATATATCAGATCATTTTTCTCCATGCCATTATATAAAGAATTAAAACATGCTAATTTTCTTGCATTTATGTTTAGGTGCGTACTTTGAAGCAAAGGATAGCAACTCTTGAAGAAGAAATTGCAGCTCAGAAATCTAATAATGTCCATCCAATGCAACAGCAGCAGTCTGGAAACCATTCACAAAGCTCTGGTGCCAGCGAGACTTCCTTGTGACAGACAGTGACACTGTCATTGAAGCAGTAGTTAGTTAACACATCATATGAGGGACAAGGATTCAGTTTAGCCAGATATCAATACCACTAACGTTAAACAATTAACCATTACAATGTCCACTATCTGAAAATATTTTATAAGCTGGGACATTGGTTTTCTCTTCATTTTTATATGCACTCTCATAAATGGAATTTCTTTTATTATAAGCTAATGGAGTAATTTTGTAAAGCTAGCTTTTATAATTTGCTCCAAAAGGCACCAGCATCACTTTAATACCAAAGGCTTAAAGAATACTTGTGAAATATAAACAAATCAATAATCAGCAGTGGCTGATTTTTAGTCCTTTTAAAAGCCATTTAGAAACCAGTTGAACTCTTTGTTTGCAAAAAAACAGAAAAGTAGCATATGAGGGCTGTCCCAGAAGTACCTGACCTAACAAAGAAAACAAAAATGTTGAAAAAACATCATTATTTCTCTACATAGTCTCCTTACTGCTTGATACACTTTTCTCAGCAATGTTCAATAGCTTCAATACCCTGTTTATACTGAGAACCATTGAGTTCTGCAAAATAGCCTCAACTGCAGACTCCAGCTCTTCACTGTTGGCAAATCGTTTATCTCCAAACCATTTTTTCAACTTTGGGAACAGAAAATGTGACAAGTAGGGTGCATGAGGAAGCAATTCTAACTTTAACTTATTGAATTTTGGCGATGGCTATAATGGATGTGTGAACTGGTGCATTGTTTTGATGAAACAGAACCTTCTTTTTCACTAAATGCGGCTGTTTTTGCTTGATTTCATCATTCAAATGCTGCAATAGGTTTGCATTGCATCACCATTGATTGCTTTTCCTTTTTGAAGATAATCAATGAAAATTATTCCACACACATTCTAAAAACTGACGCCATGACCATGCCTGCAAATAGAACTGTCTCACCTTCTTTGGAGCCGATTCTCCCCTTTCAGTCCACTGTTTTGACTGTTCCTTCAACTCAGGTGGATCCATGTTTCATCCATGGTTATGAATTGACACAAAAACTCAGCTTTATTGCAGCAAAACATCACCAAACACTTGACTGAACCATCTTCACGATGCTGCTTTTGTTTCATTGTGAGTAAACGAGGCATCCATCTTGCGCATAGCTTTCTCATGTCTAAATTTTCAGTCAGCATGTGATATACAGCACTTTTTGAAATGCCTACGATGTCTGCTAGCTCGTGCACTCAGTTGATGGTCATCCAATACTATTTTGTGGGTTTTCCTCACAATTTCTGGTGTGGTCACCTCATTTGATCGACCACTGCAATGTTCATCTTGGCAGCTCGTATGGCCTCGCTTAAATTCTGCCACTCAATATTTTACTGTTGTAAATGAAGGAGCAGACTCCCCCAGAGTAGAATCTAGCTCAGCTTTAATATTAGTTGGACTAAGACCTTGCAAATGAAAGTATTATATCACATAACGATGACCAATTTTATCCATGTTTAGAAAAATTTGCTGAGAGCGTTCACTATCGATGGCTGCTAAACAATTACTAAATGACATAGCATCATCAAACTTCAGACTTAAGCTTTATAAGTTGGTACTTTGCACCACAGTCATTTGTTTGAAACAAAACCACTATCTACTCATCAGGTTGGGTACTTCGGGTCTGCCCTTGTACATAGCAATAAGCATAATTTGTTAAACGTTGATATCCCATATGAAAATGATCTCATTGTGCAGTATGTTCAGCCAAGAAGTGCCATTTACATGTCACAGGAGGATGTGCATCAATGGATCTAGGCTGATGGAGACAATAGTCTCTAAAACATGTTTTCTAAGTTCTTGGTAAAAAAGTATAGCTAGAATGATTAAAAATTAATTTCAAAGTATTTATATGTGAAAAGCATATCTGTTTATATCTGTATATAACTTATGGGAGTTATAATTAGCATTTTGCAGCTTATCCTAGATGAGGCCTACAATGTGTATTGCCTAAATTCAGAGAGTGGGCATTGTAAAATCATGTTAACTCCAGTTTTGTAAAATTATGCAAAACAGATCAGATTTTGGAAACAAATTTTGAAAACTTAGCTCTGCAGAAATGAAAGAAAGGATGCATAATGTAAACCAAAATACTGATCTCTTGTATTTAATGGCTCTATATAAAGAACAATTATTCACACATTTCTACAAGCTGTGATCTCATTTTAGCAGACAAGTACAGAAGAGTGGAAGACATTTACAAAGGTCTCTCGCTTAAACTAATAAATTATTAGCACAATGAAACAATTGAGGGCCTAATAAAGATTGTTATATGTATCACTGTTTTATGGCTTGTTCAGCTCTTTTGATTAATTGCTTTGTATTTAATGCTTCTTTTTATATTCCATTCATGGGTATTCAGTGATTGTATATAAATGTACAGACTCATAAATGTAAGTGTTGTTGGTACCATTAATGACAAGAATATTTCAAATTACTTGCATTTAATGATGAAAATAGTGTGCCACAGATTCCCAATTGATATTTGTTTGGATTACCCTTATTATTCATTATTTTTAAACAATGGCCTTATATTAATTCTTATTTACATTAGAAACCAGAGATAAGAAGCTGTGAGGATATCCTGTAAAAACTAATTTGGTAACATTTTGGAAAAATTAATAACATAAATAATTTAACTAACAAAACAAAGAAAAATATTTGGATGATACCATAATAGCCTTGCAAACATAAATAATTATATGCATATGTGATATACCTCTTAAGATTAGATTAGGAGATTAGCTTCCATGTAATAATGTGAAAAGAATATTTTATAGATAACTAATCTCAACTATTAAAAAGGAAAGGGAGAATGCCCTTAAGACCAGCATAATGATGAATACAGAGCTAAATATACATTTAGCTCATCTAACATTCCTACTGTCTAGGTAAAAATTCTTATTTTGGTGTTCAAGGGAGTGTCTATTTGACTTCAGTCTGTTAAAATGAGATTTATTTACCGGAGTAATGAGGAACTTTTAATTTAAAGCTGCTGCAGCACCTCAAGCTTGAAATTTATGGTTGCGCTGATTAAAAAGGAATAAATCACCAGCCATTTATACATATCCAGGTGATGAAACCAAAATAATAATAGTAATTATTATTATTATTATTTATTTTGAAACTTGTTAAATGTAAAATAATTTATCAAGGAATTGTGTAACAAAAGAAAATAGATGGGAGAAATTACTTTAGTCCTGTATAGAACAAACAAGACATTTGCCTCCAGAGACTAAGATTTCTGCTAGAACCAATCAATCTCTTTAGGAGAAAAGATTTTGTGAGAAACAGATATTGTTTTCAGTGCAGTTGACTTAAGAAAAAACTGATTTTCTTCAAGAAGGCAAAATGCACAAATGAGATAAGGAATAGGTAATTCTTATTATATGCACTAACAAAAGAGGTTTAAATAAGCTGTCAGAAAGGAGAGATTAATCTTTCTGTGAAGATTCTGTAATTACCAAATACTATAAAAATACAGTTTGTATAACTCTTTTTCTGTTGGATTAATTTGCAAGTTGATCCAGCATTTCTCATTTTGTTTAGTTCTTAACTGAAAACAGGATAAATGAAAATACTTTAGAGGGGACATAATTAAATTAATTTATACTTGGAAAGTGGCATTACTGCCAGTATCATATTTTCATGTCAATTACCCCAGAAGCTATATATATCTGTAGACATCAACTAACATATGGGAAGTACACAAGAAAATTTGTTTTCTTTGTTTCTTTTAAATTTATTTGTAAAGTTTAACATCTTTTAACTGGATAGGTTGTACAGTCAGTAAATAAATGAAATGTGCAAAATTATGCTCAAAGGAGCATATAGGTTAGTTTCCTGAGATTTTTCTTCTGAAGATAAGGGAAAATTCCATAAAAAGCCCTTATCCAGGTACCCCACCCTAACTGAGATTCATACTCTGAACCTCGAGAATATGAGGCAGACATGCTATGCACACATCACGGAAGGGAGGGACTAAGATATCTTTTTAGAGCAGTGGTTCTCAATGGGTAAGCTACTTTGTGATATTACTGATGAAAGTAATTAGAATGAATGCCTGAAACTTTTACTTTGAGGAGAAAACAAGATAAATATATTCTAGAGCTTAAACACATTCATTTCACAGGAGATTTGACTTTTATTTTACTATAAAAGACGTGGATTATGAACAAGGAACCTTGCTAGTCATTTCTTACACCAAGCTAAGGTTGTTCTGAAATCGGACATTTCCTCTTCAGTTGAGATTTTTCTTTTCCATTTATAATTTCCATACCCTAAGTTTCCTTCATTATCTATCAAGTTCATCACTTTGTCAGCACATTTTTTTTGTTTTTCTTGCATAAATGCTTATGAAGAAAGTTTAACAAGTGTGTTATTAATAATCCACCATGCCAGAACATATCTATAAAAACCTGACTCCTGAAGACAAGGTTTATGCGGGTAAACTCAAGCCACTCATTCACATTGTTGCCGACTCCTACATTAATGATCAGGAATCTGCTACAAAGAATATGTCCATAAACAAAAGAGAGGTTAAAAACCATTGCTGTAGGTCAGGCATGCCATTTTGTGATGGTGTCATTCTCCTCCTTTCTCCCTCCAAATTTGTATTTTGGGGGTGGTTGGACTTTATGGCAACACAGTAATATGTAATGTAATATTTATTTCATCATTATTACAATAATACAAATAAAGCTTACATCTAAAACTTATGTCTAGTGCACCAGTTTTCTAGCTCCCCCATATTTAGCCCCTAGGCTGTATATATGGGATAAAGCTACTATACCATCTCTCCACTTTCCAAACTATGCCCGTGCTGTGTTGTTTAAAAATGTCCCCATCATTTTAATTGTTTCTACTTTTGTGCTTCCCAACATTCTTAATGCTACTGCTTCTTTGTTTAGCTTGTCCCATTTTTTATTCCATATAACCTCTCTCCACCTTTTAACGTTATCACATTCTATTAGACAATGAAAAGTACTACCCGATTCATCACACATAATACATCTCCCCGAACAATTATATCCATTCCTTTTTAAAAATATTACTCCTGTGCGCATCCATGCAAGACCTATTCTACCAAATTGATTGCATATATCTACATACTTCTCCCTTCCCCAATTTCTTTTAACTGATTTATACAAGATCAATGATCTTTTATCCTTAAAACTAGCCCATATCTCTTGTTTCTCAATATCTTCCACCCTCAATCTCACTTCTTTCCAAAACCCACTGTTATTATATTTATCTAATAGGAAAATATTCCTCAGCCAATTTGTTTTAGCACATTTCCCATTTCCACAATCTAACACTCTTCTTCTAAGACAGCTTTTTGGAACTGTATACATTCTTTTAATATATTACTATCTTCTAAATTTAAACATCTATACCAATACTTCAAAATTCTTTCCACTTTATACCTTTTCTCCCTACCCTTCCTAGCTCTGCCAGTGCCACGCCCCTTGGTGAACTCTTGGGTAAACCCAGAACTTCTCTACAAAACATTCTGTGGACTGTATCAATCAGTGCTAATATAAGCTCCTTGGATTGTAGGCAAACCAAAGAACAAAGCAGGATGGGTTAAACCTTGTGTCCCCTTCAGTGGCAACCCTGCTCTAGGCTTTACAAATGTCATATTTCCTTTGCGATGCCAACTTATTCCAAGAATATCTATAGACATTAGTTGTCCCAATATCTAACCACTTAATGCTTAGCAGAAACCTGTAGTTTTATTTACAAAAGACATGCCCTACTTGACCATCATAAGCATTAAAGTAATTTCAATGTTTTGCACCAAAAGAAAAGTAATATTCTGCTACTGCATAAGAAACTATAATAAAGAAACAATTGTATGAACTTTAGTTGCATGCTATGATCTGGAGCACTTGAGTTATCCAGATTTAATAAAGTACCCTTCCAGAGTTTACCTTTTACCCTCAGTTTTATACTCAGTGTGTCCTTTTTACACCTCTAATTGTATACTGTAACTTAGTTCAGTTTTCACTGTCACTTCACTTTTCCTTGTGCATGGTGGTGTAATGAAGCATGTGTGATGCAACCTCTTCTTCCTTTTGCTTCACTCACTGTCCATCACAACAAGCAGTAGACACTGTATGTCACGTCAACAACTACTACTCACTACTGTCATGAGCACACACCAATATATAATCGCAGAAGTTTCAAGAGAGTTTGCAGGAGGTAAGGTAAAGAAACTTCCAGAATAATTGTGTTATCTCTCAATAGCACTTCTGAGATTTGCATGGGTGATAGCACTGCACCCTTTATCTCTCCAAACAAATGGGCAGTCGCCATCCACAGAATAAGCTCGGCCCATAGCTACATCTCAATACTTTTTAAAATAAGCTTCAGTTGCTTTAAACTAATTAAAACAAACAGGTATTAATCAAATATCAACAGAAGCTCCTCTTGTATTTTATATGTCTTTTCTTTCTTTTTTCTTCCTTGAAAAATTCAACTAAAGATGAGAAAAGCTTTTTTTTTATAAAAAAAAACCACATATCTTATTCAAAGATACTTAGGTAAGGTTTTTATCATCATCATTGATCATCGTCCTTCGTGGTGTAGTGGCTACCATGCTAGCCTCTAGTTCCCGAGGTTGCAGGTTCAAACCCAGCGGAGGGCAATGGATTTTTTCGGGCGTAAACATCTTTAGCATGGCTTCCTTTGGAAGAGAAGTAAAGCCGGTGGTCCTCTGTTGTAGATTTATGGCACGTAAAAGAACCTCAAGCCTGATAAAGGTCTCTGAGCAAAATTACCAGTCTTTCACTCCCAATATAGAATGGGACGTTAAAGGCCACAGCAGTTAAAAAGCATCCATAAATAAAACTCAATTTAATTTTATCATCATCGATCACTACCACCACCAATAAGAATATGTGAGTTAAACTGCATTAATGCCATTCTTTCTCATCCCATTTTGCCATCCTTAACATGAAGAAAATTTAGAGCAGAGCATTTCTGCATTTCTTGTGTATATCACAACATATAAGTAAAAGCAAAATACACCAGTTGTTCAACGTAATATGCCCACTGTGAAGCCTGGTAGCTTAAAATGGTAAGTTAGGAGGGGAGAGCATTAATACAACTGACTGTGCAACTAATTCAGTTTTATTTTCTTTAGTGATTGCTTAAAATCAGCAATAATTTGACCCCACATCACAGAACTCACAGATAACTTCATTATTTCAGCCTTATATTTTCTTGTTTTATTATTTAAATAAAAGGTCACAATGCTTGTGCTAATGTGATATAGATATAATGTGTTAGTTACACTATAACGCAAATACAGTTATTAAATAAATGCCATTACATTATGTTTAGCAAAATAATAAACTTCCTTGTTAAAGATATTGTATCAGGTGACATATTTTATTAAAGAGAAGTAATAAAGGGTAAGACAAATAAAGTGGTAGGTATAAGTAGCATTCTTTGTTATATAGGTTTTTCAACTCTTTTGATAGTGCATATAAAATGTGAAGTAATCTGTGTATAAAATGTATTTAATGTATATAATAAACCAAAAGCTTCAACATTATAGTCATAAGCACATTATTATTGCAAGAAGCCATTAATGAATAGCAAAGAGCTGAAATAAAGAAAGAACTTTTGTTTATCAGGTTTTAATGACTTTTACATGTGTCAACTAGCTGTTTACTATAATTTCATATTTTGGCCACAATTATTTTCATATTATCATTGTTGCAGGCTGTACATTTTTTCAAAGAAATATAAATTGATAAAAAATTAAAACCTAGGTATTTTTTGAAAACTAGTTTTAATCCTTTACAAACTACTGACCATTTTGCTGCTCTTAACACATTCACTGCTGGCTATTTAAATACCCATGCATGTTCACTGCCATGGTCTTTGAGTAATAGCACACGTTTTAATTAAAAACTAATTTTCTAGAAAATCATATTGTATAACATATGAATGAATGAATTGGATTTGGATTACAATATATATTAATATATCATTCGTACCCCTACATCTTATGTACAGTTTGTCTGGTCTTATTTTCTTATTGAGCCACTTAGATTGCTTGGCTCTCAGGCCTTATCGCTCACTGAGCGGCCCTTGCCTCTCTTACTTTTCTAGACCATTTTTCCTTTACCTTCCTTAAAAATTCTCCCATGCCCTTGATTTTCTTTTCTTCTTACCCTCTCAGCATCTTTATAACTACTATTTTTCTATCCATATTTTCCCATTTCTTCTCTCACACCTTTTTCCTCCAGCTCCTTATTTCCTTACATTCTGTCATACAGTGTTATGTACTTTCTCTTCCTCCACACAACTCATATATCCCTCTTAAATACATTGATCCCATTCTCATCCATGCTAAACCTTACCTTTCTTGTCTATTGCAGCAATCAATGTACCTCTCTCTTCCTCATTCCTTCTTTATCAATTTATAAAAGCTTGATGATTTTTTATCTCCAAGGCTTCCCCATATCTCTTGTTGTTCTATATCTTCCACTCTGTTTCTTACTACTTTCCAAAAGCTGTTTGTATTTCTTTCCTCCAGCCCACATATATCCCCCATTCCAATTGACTCCATTATTTTTTCGGTTTCTTTCCACCAGAAACATTGAACATTCTGGATACATATAACCCCACTTTATCCACAATGAGATGTCATGTTCTTACTGATATTGTTTTATACACATACTTAGCATTTCTGGATAGGTGTCTTGCATACGCACCTTTGTTGAAACAATGGGTACAAGCTTATATTTCTGAATTTTCTTATGAAGCTTGACATATGGATCAGTTTTGGGGAATGGTGTTTTTATGTTGATATTGTAATGAAAAGAAGCTAGAAACAGTGATGTGTATTGAATTTATTTAAAGGTGAGTCGGAATTGTTACACTAACATCACTTAAGTTTACTCACTTAACATGTTTCGGAAAACGGTTGTTCCCATCCTCAGAAGTTAATTCGACTGGCCCCTGTTGTTGGTGTTTCCGTTTTTTGGACTGGATCCTGTGGTGGCATCTTGTGGTGGAGAAATGTACTTCCAGAGAGGATTTGGTGGCGGCAAATCAAAATTCATTAGATGTGTGTTGTGTTTTAGAATGGTGATCTTCTCCCATGCATCTAATCCGGCTGCAAATTTGGCTGGTTTCACTAATGTAATATTGGGTTTGATGTTGTGATTAGTGATCCAAAAATGGTGTGAAACTGCAGATTTGTCCATTTGTTTGTATTTAATACATCTCATGTGCTCCTTTAGCCTAGTTTCTAAGTTTCTTTTTGTCTTACCTATGTATACTTTATTGCAATCTGAACAATTGATTTTATAGATTCCAGCTTTTTTGTCTTGTGGAATGGGGTCTTTTAACTTGTTACAAAGTAATTTCTCTATGTTAAATTTGTTCTGTGGAGCTAGGCTGATGTTATGTTTCATGAAAATCTTCTTAAATTTGTGAAATGTTCCTGGGTGGTATGTGAATTTCTTGAACTTTAGCTCTTTATCTTGCTGGCTGAGATTTGTTGTGTTTCTGATGTGCATCTGTCGTTTGAATTTTGCAATTTTTTTGTCAATAGTTGTTTTGTTGTACCCATTATGTATTGCTGTGTCTACTATATGTTGGTATTCTAACTGGTATTCTTTTTTATTTAAGGGGGTATATACCAGTCTATGTGTTAGGCTGTTTAGTACTGCATGTTTGTGTGTGGTTGGATTGAAACTCTTATTTTTTATGTAATTAGTAGAGTGTGTTGGCTTCCTGTATATGCCAAAGGTTAGTTCTTTTGTTCTCTGATGATTTTTAGGTCTAAAAATGGTAGCATGCCTTCTTTTTCTATTTCTATGGTGAATTTTATTGATTGGTTCTGTAGGTTTAGTAAGGCTAAGGAGTCTTGTATGAACCTATTAGGGACAACAGCGAAGATGTCGTCAACATATCTGTGCCAAACTTTAAACATGTATGGAAAGGAAGTTGTTATGTGTGTTTCTAAGTAGCTCATAAATAAATCTGCCAAGAAGGGTGAAAGTGGGTTGCCCATGGTTAGACCAGTTGGTTGTTGATAGAACTTCTTATTGAAACTAAAACAATTTTGTGCAATGCATAAATTGGTAAGTTGTATGAGGTCTTCTATTTCTTCTTCAAGTAGGTTAGTCTGCTGTAGCCATTTCTTTAATTGACGCAGGAGTTGATCTGTAGGGACACTTGGAAATAGTGCAGTGACATCAAAGGAAACTAATCTGTCTTCTGGTTCGAGTTCCAGGGATTTTATCTTCTGTATTAAATCTTCTGAATTCATTATGTTTTTGCTATTGAATTTTGGTAGTGAAGAGAATCTCTGTACTAACCATTTTGCCAGTTTGTAGGTAGGAGAATCAATATTGCTGACGATTGGTCTCATCTTATTACCCGGTTTGTGTATTTATTGGTGTTTTTATGTTCAATGATACTCAACATTTTCATAGATGACTTCACCAAAGAATTATGTTAGTAAAGGGACCCAAGCCATGTAAAAAAATTAATGATAACCGCAAAAGAAAGAGTCTAAATTAAAAATTTCAGAATCCTTCATCTTACTAGAAACATTGTTTAAACAACATTAAGACAAAACCTAAAAAAATTAATGCTGAAATTAATCACACAATTTTGTTTACATTCCTAGTGAAATTTGAGCTTAAATATTAGAAATTATTCCTTCCATTCTTGATGGTACTCTTATGTTATCATCTTCAATTTCCAGTTGATATCAATCATTATGAGAGCAAAATTTGCAGATTTGGCTAAGTATGCTGACAAAAGAGGCAAATATTTCAATGCTTAAACTTGACAGCTGATGATGGAAGTGAAGGCTTTTGAAACATGTCCTATGTAATAACAGAGTAAGCGAAGCCCTGTGTGTCCCAAATTTGACTCCTAATGCTCAAGTACATACCTTATTCTTCACTGTTAAAAAACTTCTAAATAAATTAACTTTAATACTTTATTAACCAATAAAGCAGGTGTTGATTCTGTACAGGTTTTCAGAATTCAATAATGCTGACTTTCTAAAGTTTAGAAAATACTTTGTAAGCATTCCATATGCACCTGCATTCATAGCATATGAACATTATGATGTGATATTTTTGACTTGCAAACATGCCTTATTTTGCTTTTACATTTGTGTTATTCATTATTATAATAATACCAGAATTAACCATTTATGGCTACAATCAGCCAATATGAATTCTATTTTCCACAAAGTAAAAAAAGAGAAATAATTGGTGACCTCTTTTAAATTCTTACAGCCCCTGAAAGGATTGTATACCACACTTCTAGATGATGATATTGCTGACGCACCCTGCATGTTACATACAATTTTCACTGACATCCAGGCGTAATTTAAGAATTAGGATTTGATTTTGAATAAACACAACTGTTTTAAAAAATGCACGTTGTAGTAGAAAGAAGCATTTCATTGGTCAGTTATGCTTTTATGAATATATAGAACGAAAGAATGGCTGAGGTGTGAACCATAATATATACTGAAAGGAACTAATGCCACAACTGGAACAACTGCATACAGCTCAGATTTGAACATGCAGTCTCCATGATGCATTTACCACCATTATATGCAAATAAAAACTTTGATCATCCATACTGCATTCTTTCACATTTCTAAAAATAAACAAACATAATAGAGTAAAACTCTTAAAAATTTTCGCTTAGATGGCCTGATAAAGGTAAGAAAAGAAGGACAAATTTAGAAGTGGTTGTCACTGGCAATTTAAATAATATTCTGTTAAATTGACAAGGTATCCTTTCGCAGTCAAAGTGTTAAGAGCATGAGATACAGTTTTTATTACTTCCATTTCTTTTGCTAATAAGGAATATAATAATTGTTTAAACTCAAATATCAGCTTAAGACTTATGGCATGTTTTATTTGTAAAAAAAGAGGTATATTAAGGTAGAGTTTGAGTACTTATATATACTTTTTACATTTTAATATTTCTGAAACTGTTTGTGTTCTCATTAAAGTAAAAATATCTGCAGTAGCGCTAATATTTGGAAGATCAATGTTCAATAATCCTGTATATGGATCTTGGTAGTTCTGAAATGAGATCTACCTGTTGAATTATTTTGTCAAGTGTTTCAATTATCTTAAGCAACACTTTGTAGTGTAAATTTTTTCTTATGAAAGTTTTTATAGATATCATCTTCATCATCTTAGTTGATGTTTCTCCAGTATTAATATATTTTCTCAGACCTCAAAAGGTTTGCAGATGTCTTTAAAAAAAAAAAAAAAAAAAAAGAAGGGGTTGCTATATGTCCGAAAAATCATGGTTGTCCCACATTTCAGTAACAGAAAGACTATTCCAGCTGGCTAAGGAAAGCATCCAGAATTCAAACTAGAAGTCCCCAATATCAGAATAATATTTGTGATAGTCCAAAACAAATGACGCGAAGATCTATCTCTTGATTGGGGGTTGGAGTTTACAGCAAACTACTTTGTACTTGTTGTTTTGGAGTAAAGTAAAATTTGAGTTATATGCAGTATTTTTATCATAACAATTTCAAAATTAAATTTGAGAGCTTATGCAACAAAACTGGTGATGAAATTAATGGATAGCAGACAGAGGAAAACTAGGCCTAAAATAAACAAGGATGTAGACCGCCTCCATCCTTTTTAACGTATAGTAATATGTAGGCAATACTCTTAAGGAATATATTTAGGCAAATAATTTGTTAAATATATTGTAATTTGCAGATGACATAGTTTTAATATTTGATAAAGAGGTATGCCTACACAAAACAGTATATGAACTAGAGAGGACCATATTAAGAAAAAAAAAATAATAATAGAAGAACTAGGAGTTGGATTGCATTTACCAGTTCAAAAACCAAGAGTGAAGCAGCTAATTGGTAGGCCAAAGAAAAGGTGAAGAGAAGAAATGTGAGACTTAAATAGGCAAGATCCTAAACTTTGAAGGAAGTAGTTTCAAAATTAATATATAGTGAAAGAAAGACTGAAGTGACTTACTTATGAGCTCCCGAAAAATACATTGTATGAAATTATTTCTTTTCTAAGATTTAGCTAGACAAATTACATAAGTCAACGAATTTGCAAAAGACTTCAGTTACTAAAGCTTTATATAACTTAGTCATTTGCTTTAGTCATCTTAAAGACTAAAGCAAAACCCCAAATAAGAGGGCCTTGGCCAGAGGTTCCAACTGGAATTGTTAGAAAAAAAACTGGCAGGTTGAGAGGCAAGAAAGTTACCCCACCATTGTGCTTCCTTAAACCTTTGCCTGGCAGATGGGGAATGGAGGGGAGTTAAGATTCTATAATAGCCAGGCAGGTGATAACGTTCAGATGTCTAAAATACGTACGATAAAACACAAATATGCTATGGACATAAACTCATTTTTCTACTATTTGCACAATTTCACAGAGAAACAAATCCATTGGTTGTTTAGTATTGTATGTTTTTTACATGGCCTACATTGATCAACCAGGCTTTAGCGGTATGACTACAATGCATTTAGCTCACAGCTGCTGTACATACAGCTTCAAGTCAGAGTCAAACATTCCTGCAGTTGCTGATAAGCTTTCAAGTTCATGCATTTAAGACTGCAGCAGAGGTGTCCTGAACATAGGCACCTATCAGAATATCACAACAGTCTGATGCCAAGCAACATTTGGATTTACCTTTTATGATAATATGCCAACAGTGAAAAAGTAACTGAAATGCATAAAAATCTGATATGATACATTCACATGACTTTCTATATCCTCTATCTTTATTAATGGGTATACAAACTATTCTTAATAAAGCTTATTTTTCTATATACTACATCTTAATCCAAATAAACCTTTGCAAAAATAGCTACATTACACTTTCATTACAGATACAAAGAGAACAGCGATAGTCAAATATTTAAGAACTGGATGCTATATGCTGGCCTTAAATTCCATACTGTTTCCATGCAATCGCAAGAAACAACTGAAAATCTATGAGACTTTATGACAAGTATTGAACAATTCAAACCTTTAATAATGGATATTTCAAAAACATAAAAAATACTTATTTGAAGTAAATTGTGTGTTTTAAAGAGATCTACATTTTTTGTATGGTACGTTTTCGTCTATTGCTTAACACATACAAGATTATACAAAATTCCTTCCAAATGAAGAGGAGTTCACAGGCTATTCCCAGAAAATTCAAGATAAACTTTTTATTTGTCAGTAAATATCTTTAACATATATTTTAATCAAAATCATTAGTGTCATCTTTTAAAAAGTCAAATTTTTTTAAAAATGTTCTATTTAAAGGGTAGTTGGGGTGGGGGGAATTTTCTTGAAAATTGGTCGCATCTTTGGAAGGTATTGAACCTGTGTGGTATTTATTCGACTACTCGGCCTTTTCTAAAAATGCTTTTTTTTTTATTCAGGTCCTCAAAACATGAATTTCCGGTAAAATCTTGGTATCAAATTTTTGAGTGGAATGCAATACCTTTTCTACCTATTATGTACATGTTAGAGAAAGTAATAAAAGATTAATACATGCAATTTTTCATCCCAATCTGAAGAAGAATTTTGTGCACCTGAAATGCTTTGTTAATTTATGTGCTATATATAAATTATATTTATTAATAAAAATAGTTTTATATTTTGTTAATTTAAATTCTCATCTACTGCTATGCAAACTGCGTAAATGTATGAAGTTTCAAATTTTGACACATAAGATCTGTTATGTCCATAATCCATCCTACAGCCCATGCATTTGCTCTTATTTTCCGGATGAGGAATATGGCAACCCTAAGATGAAAGAATGAAGGTTTAGCTTCCACTGTGGTTTCTTTTGACACTTCACAAATGATAGCATTTCTTAAAAATGTTTTCCTAACATAGGAGCTTTGGTGGAATATTAAGTTGCTCTGGAAGTGTTTATACTTTTGATACTAAAATTAATTATCTATATTGTATTAAAAATGGCATTTTATTACAATGAGACTACCAATATTGTTACTATTATTTTATAAAGGCGTTTTAGCTAAACTAAACTTTACTTGAGACCATTGCATCATGATAAAAATATTCAATATTCTAAAAATTAAATATGGTGAGTTACAAAGAATGCATATAAAGAGCTTTAACAATTGTATTTTATCAGTCGCTGGAAGTTTTATTATTGAGAAGTGCCAAACTTAAACACGATTCCATCCAGTATGTACTCTAGTTGAGATAGTTTAGTTATGTACTTATGACGTTCCTAGGTTTCAGTGCAGATGTTATGATAAATGGCCTCAAGTAAACCATAACATTGCTTAGGGTTTGAGTCTATTTCATCCCAAGATGAGTAATGGTGTTACATTTTTAGAACTCAATAACGGCAGTAAGATGTATCTCTTTCTAGAGAATAATCTGTTAACTTGTCACAATATTATTTTACAAGGAAAAAGCAAAACGGTTTCAAAACATTATGTAATGAAATATAAGAATCTAAATGCAGAGAGGCACTACATGTATTTTATTAGATGTTAGATTATTTCATTTGGATTT
Organism: Deroplatys truncata; assembly: GCA_030765065.1. Lineage (NCBI taxonomy): Eukaryota > Metazoa > Arthropoda > Insecta > Mantodea > Mantidae > Deroplatys > Deroplatys truncata. The sequence goes on from CM060986.1 coordinate 140,972,861, forward strand.
ATCTGAATAAACTTTTTGTGTTGCTTAACTTAAGAGCATTTTTGTGAATTAACAATGTTTTACTTATCTCTGATATAATGGCAATGAATTCTTGCCCAAGAGAACTTATTTCATCAAAGATTTAAAATGACAGCCATTGTTTTAAAACCTGTGAAGAAAAATAAAATGCAGTGTAGAACATGGAATGTCATACCATTCCCTTTACAGTAACTATTTAATTGTATTAATGCAGTATAAAAATAGTATAAAATTAATTAAGCTGGAAAAACATCTTCCTAAGGAATAGCTTGCAAATGAACCTTTATTGTTCAGTTTCTTTTCCTTACCTCTCTCAAAAAATGTATGTACTATGGTTATTTTGTAAGGAACGAGATAAATTTCTGAATGCATATTTCTTGAGTTGACTGATACAAGATTCCCAATTCATTAGAGCCCTCCTTTTTGATTTAGGGAGCCGTGGAGTTAAAGCCATGTGAATGTCTTTTATGTTTTCAGACAGATGTACATTGGAAGGGACAGTCACTTTTTCTCTAACACAGATCTCTTAGAATTCTTCTCTTTTGGTAAAACAGTGTTTTTTTTTTCTTTCTTTTTTTTTACATTACTCAAATTGAATTTTTAATCACTAGCTTCACTTCTATATCAAAACTTCCAGAGACTGCTGTTTTCATTGTCAGCCATGCTTCCTCCTACAGCTTGTGGGTGGTATTTCCTGGCTGGATGTGCACATTATGTGATGCTGCTATCTACAGGGCACAGGAGGAAGTTTGGCAGAGAGTCTAGGATCACCATGGAGACAATTTCTAAAAGATGTTCCAGAAGTTTTTTTATATAAAAGTGAAGTTATAGCGAAGACGGCACCGTGGCCAAGTGGTTAGACCGCTTGCCTCTTACCGAGGGACCCACGTGTAGAATTTGTGGTGGACAAAGTGGCGTCTGGGTGGGTTTTCTCCAGTTTTCCCCGCCATTTATTCCACCAATTGCTCCATCATCGCCTTTCCTTTCATCCATTTCACCATCATTTCGTTTCATCTACTTCCTTCCTCCCTCCCATACCAGGCATCGGGCTGATCACCCATCCTGGATATACTGTCTGATCCATGAGTGTCTGCTCCTCGACAGGCCTCTGACCCCAGGCACCCGCATGTAAGTCCTACATAAGAGGAGGTTAAACAGAGAAAGAAGTTACAGTGATTAAAAATTCAACTTGAGTATTAAATACGGATTGTTGGGAAGGTCCATAGATTGTCTATATGCAAATACCCTACCTTGTAACGCGGGTAAAGTTGTATCTAAGTCTCTATGGCTCACTTTGGTTCGCCCTCCCTCCAAAAAAAACTTTTTCTCATTGTTGACCAGTGAACTAACTGCCTGTGGCTTAGCACTTCACAAGCTAGTTTGAATGTTGTTTGAACAATGTGGAATTGTGATGCCCTCTAGTGTATTTTCCACAAACCACAGCATTACTGTGCCATGTTAATAAGCCTACAGGGTAATCCATGAGCTCAGGCTCAACAAAAATATCTAATTACAATATTAACTTTAATGAGATAATTAAATGGTATGACATTCAATGTACGTTTCTGTATGTATTCCTTTGATGAGAGTTTACCTTGCTCTTTAAATATTTTTTAACTACCAGCTAAGGATAGAATAATTTGCTGACCAATTTTTCCTTCATCCTTTAGAATATATCTACTTAAAATTATACTACCTAAGTGGTAGCTGTGAGGTTTATCTACAGCACCAGAAATTTAAAAGAATAAAGTTTAAAATTGATAAACTCCCAATATGGTACCACTGTGAGTACAGAACAAGATGATTTGTATTCATCATCATTTTAGAACAAAATAGAATTCCTTAAAGACAAGTTAAATAGTGACTATAATTTAATAAAAATTGCTGAAAGTAATATCTGATTGTGTTACATTTAGGAACCAGAATGTTAAGTCTCTGAGGAGCAAAGGTGAGGAACAGAACAAAAAGATGTCATCCAACATAGACTTTATTGTTGATACATTTTAAAGTAGTGTACATATTGTATGATAAGTATGAATTTAAAAAGTAAAATAAAACCATAGTTGTGATAAAGGCAAAAGTGTATAACTCATAAGCAGGTATAGGAATTCTTAAGCAGTTGTGTTCAAGTTATCTACACTCAAACCATACAGCAATGCAAAGAAGTAAACAGCGGTGGCCAAGGGTTATTGACTGCAGGTACTGCTCATTTGGAATGACATGACACATTGGCTGCACAGAATCAACACATAAGGGGTGATAGGAAGGGAGGGAGAGTAAGGTTTAAGAGGGACAGCAGACCATAAGTAACTGTGAAGATAGCGAGTGTTGTTCACCCCATGCTGCTCCTCTAGGAGCTGGAAGAATTCCTTTCCATTTTGTCTACTGTGCATTATAAACACGTGTCTCATGTCATTCCGAATGACCAATAAACATGGTCTAGCGAGTGCTGTCTGCAAATGTCAACAGACTGTACGAGGAATTTTCAGCTTTATTTCCTTTTCCTGGCTCTAATGCTTAGAAATTCTTATGCCTGCTGATAAGCATTTAAGACCCTTTTATCCTTCTAGATATTACCTCTTAGAGAATTATACCAGTGTAAGACATTTAGTATAGTTCACTAGATGGTAATGGCGTACATATTTCTGGAATATTGAGTAGCCTTACAATATCATAATTTCTATGTTTGGCTGATCCTGAAAGTTGGGAGGTTCTCTGCATATTGTCATATATCAGATATGGAATATTTTATTTATTTCCTTTATTGCTCCTTACATTATGAAGCTGGTAGTAAGAGAGATGAAAGCTTCCAAAATAAAAAGAAACTGAAATGTGGAACCCTTGTAGCGATGACATTGAACTGGCCAGCTCATTCTAATCCTGGGATAATGACCCATTACAGAGATGTAGATTTTGAAGGAATTTCCCCCAGTTCTAAAATGAAAAATTCAGCATATAAGGACTGAATGTTTTCAGCTGCTGCATATGGTTGGTAGATATAGGCATCTCCATTTAGATGTATTTCATAAATAGATAGCAGCGTAACAAGAAAAAGTGAACTGTAAAATTATATATAACAATTTAAACTCTCAGTTATGTGTATATATATTTTCCATAATGCTATACAAAAATGTTGCAAGTTTTCATACATTACTTTGAGTTGCTATTTTATTTAGCTCACCATGCATTTTAACACTGTGGTTATTTACACATGGTGGGTCATAACAGATTCATATCACTTTATTTTTCTAAGCCATTTTTCTCTTACTCTCCCCATATATTCTATCCTTTTTATATCCTCCTTTTGTATTTTCATTATCCTAACTTTTAATACTTCTTTGTTAAGATTCTCCCATTCTTTAGGTGAAAACTGATCTCTCCACAAAGAGGACATCTATCCAAATTCGCTCCCTTCCTATCTTCCCTTAGCCTATTTGCACTTAATCTAGACAGGCCCAGCCTTCTCTCACTAACCTATTACCTACATTCACGTACTTCTCCCTTCCCCAGTCCACCTTTAATTGTCTATATAGTTCTAAACTTTTCTTTCCTTCCAGACTTTGAAATAATTGTCTCTCTATGTCTTCCACTCTGTTCCTCACTTCTTTCCAGAAACCTTTAACTACCCCCCCTCTCTCTCTCATATATCCCATAAGTTACCCATTCCTATTTCCTGTAGGATTCTCCTTATTCCTTGAGCCCAACTCCCAGTTATATTAACTTAAATTTAAACTCTACCCAAAATATGACCGTAATATTCTTCTGAAGGTGTCCTTTCTGTACCAAGAATCTTGAGCCTAAAGATTAACAATGATGTAGCAGAGCTGAGGCGACTATATCATCACGGGCAGTATTTAAAATCACCAGTTGACAACATAGTCAGATTCTCAACCAGATGGCAGTACAGTCTTCTCAACAGCACTATCCTCTCTAGACATAAGTCAATGAATTGCTGATGAGAACAAGGCCCTCAAAACATGTTCAGGGTTTAAATTTAAGTAAGTGGAACCAAAGTGTCTATATTTGACTCAGTAATATTCCAATTTAGTATTATAAAAGTTCCACTGTGTACAATACTTCTATAATACAGAACATGTGTTGAATAGATTAGTATTACATTGTTAACACTGTTGACTCAGCAGATAATATAGGCAAGAGCCTGCGAAGCATATACTGTATAAAAGTGTGACGAGTGAAAACTGTATGTGTGCTTAATTGACTGCATCCCTGCTTAATTAAAATTGGTTTCACTGCATAAGCTCCTTTTCATTTTAAGTAACCTGGCAGTATCACAGTAGGTAATGTTCACTAAATATGACATAGATACATGATACAACTTGTTGGGGGGGGAGGCAAAAGAAAAAAAGAAAGAGCATTAAAAACATGAAACATTTATGAAGTACAATGTCTTTCTTTCTCTTGTGCATGTTTAAACATATTTACAATTAATGAATCTGCATAGGTAATACTGTGTTTGCACCGAAAGATTTTCATACACAATGGCATCAATCAATAAAAAAAAAAAAACACGCACGCACACACACACACACACACACACACACACACACACACACACACACACACTATATAGTTATTAATCCTGGTCCTTTTTCTCAGACTTCAGTCTTTCTATTTCCTTTTCAAGCTGCACACAGGCCTGTTCAATTTCATAGTTCTTACTCACAAGCCCTACCCACTGTGCTTCCAACTGTCGCAGCTTTTCTCCACCTTGGGTTTGCATATTCTTACGTTGCCAATTTATTTCTTGAATTTGTTTTCTGGAACAAAATATTAACACAATTAATGCAGCCTTATACTTGGTGTACCAGTGTTGTTCAATTTGATAACATTATCATAAACTCTTGTGCAATTAAGAATTGCTTTTAAAACCTGAGTTGTAATAATTAATGCTTACTTTTAATCACGCAATTGTACCGATTAAATAATTCTGTACAGTCATACCTCATGCCCTGAAGCTGCTTCTGAGCCTGCGTAACTAGTTGAACCAAGACCTCCAAATAGCACTTCCAGGCTTCGCAGCCATATTCAACCATCAACTCCAAGTTACATATCCTATTAAGGAAGAGCATACATTACATGAGTTACCTAATTACTATATATGTATAATGAAAGGCATTATTAACGAGCTCATACAATAACTTGTCTTCAGATTTTACTGAGACCATCTAACCATAAAGATCTGTAAAAGAAACCAGCTACTCTTTTAACTGAGGTATCCAAGACTGACATCAGAATGTTTTATGAAATAGAATGCAATTTACATCCGAGTTTATACAACCATAATAATTATCAGCTACGAGGAAGAGCTGTGATGTGCTAGATGGTACATATCTCCCCAAAACCTGCAGCACTCTTGTATTATTAACTACAGGTATGAAATACAGCAGAATTATTGTTCCGTTAGCTGCTTTCCAAAATCTTAACATTTCTCTCATCCCACACCGAGCAATGAGATAGCTCCATGGTTTAGCTCATAGCTACTGCAGATCCATAGTTCAGTTTCTGGGTACTGGCTAGCAATTTTAAGTTGCCCTATCCAGTCATTCACTTCTGACTCGCTCATGTGAAATATCCCAAATATGGTTTGGAATCCATGGTAAAAGCTGTGGGTCCCCTCTTCCCATCACCATGCCATTGTCATCCTACTATTGGAGATAAAAAACACTGCTTGCTAATAAATAGATGCAGCCATTGCTTGTTGGAATGTTTACCCAAAGACTAGTAAATCACATGGGGAGCATTGAAAACACAAGTCTTACCCTACATGTAGGTATAGATATAAACCATGTCCTTCTGTGATCCCTTCTCCTGAACATTTATGGAAAGGACAGCAGAAGGCATAACAATAAAACTTAATAAAGCAAGCCAATGCATCCAAATGAAATGTTTGAAGGATCAAATGGTGCAAAATTAATAAAGCGCATTCAACTCACATGTTTGGAACTTCCATAATGGAAGACTCCCTCCCATATCCATATAATATGCATTAAAACGTACAATAAATTTTACTATTTACTTTACATTCAAAAGAATTAAACTATATCTTAAAATATCAAAAATAATTTTATTTTCTACCATTTTGTTCGAGGTGTTTTGTTTTTATCATGGTTCAGGAAAACGTCATTTTCATGCAGTTCTTTGAAAATATGAGTGCAAATTATAATTTTAAACAGGTATAGAACTAATACATATAGTTCTGTATCCAGCCACTAGTACGAGATAAGTAAGAGCACATGTTTATATGTGCAGTATTAAGTAACTTAAAATTAGGTGATTAGGAATATCTTTCAAAATCAGTTTGAGTAAGCAAAGCTTCCAGTTATTTTCCAGTACCCTAAGCTTTTCAGTTATGATGACTGAGGAAAACCTGGAAAGCATCTCAATCAGGGAGGATGGTCCCAGCGGGATTTGAACTGCAGACCTCCTGTTCCCAACAACTTCACCATACATATCAGTAATATATGGGTGAAGTGGATTATAAATAGGAACTGAAAATGTTAGGCATTGTAATTATGGACAGAGAGACAATTTCTTTAGGTTTAACAGTATTTTCCATGAAGTTTTTAGACTTGGCCCAATGTACCAATATAAATGAGACAAATAGGTTATTAATGAACAGATTATACAGTCAGATTCTCTGAGTGACAGAGAAAGGAAGGCATTTATTTTTATATCTAAGATGAGTACACACCTAGTTGCCTGATGCTCCAACTGAGCCATAGAGTTCTCTACACACTCAGTCCATGCTGCAATATCAGTCATCTTTCCAGCAGGAGGAGGAGGGAGCTCATATCTCTTCATGCTTAGGACATCCATTGGCTGACGCTGTTGCATACGCTCAAATTCAGTGCGCATTATCTCTGTCTAACAAAAGAGCACTGTTAGGAAAATATGTATACACACACCTCATAAAACAATGCAAACATTTTTTGAAAAAAATTTAGACTGGGCATCTGATACATTAAAATAAATTGAGCTTTGTTTATGGACGCTCTTTAACTGCTAGGGTCCTTAGTGTCCCATTCTATATTGGGCGTGAAAGACTGGTAATTTTGATCAGAGGCCCCTTTATCAGGCTTGAGGTTCTTTTATGTGCTGCAAATCTACAACACGGGTCCACCAGCTTCACTTCCCTTCCAAAGGAAGCTATGCTAAGGATATTTATGCCCAAAAAAATCCATTGCCCTCCGCCAGGTTTAAACCCGCGACCTCAGGAACTAGATGGTAGCATGGTAACCGTTTCACCATGGAGGATGACAGGGCTGTCTGATGGACCACATCTGTAATGTGATGACAGCATCATAAAGTTGTTGGGAGCAGATTAAAGGGAGGGTTTTGCACAATATAATATATTAACAATAATTTAGGAGAGTCTGGTGTCAGTAGCAGTAGATTGCGGACATGTTAATTATGGTGCTCGGCAAAAGTAAGAAGATGGGAGTGGAGCTACAAGTTTATGGTGCAAGAATAGGGAGCTTTAGGAAGATAAAGATGTGGAAAAAGAAAGGCACACTGATGGTAACAACAGAAATTTAGCTAGCATTGGTGGTGGCTGTCTATTAACAATTGCAGGAGTGGAGTTGAACCTGGGACCAACAGAACTGGACCAAGCATTATTGATAACAAAACAAATTATCTGAGATAAACGCAATGGAGAAAAAGCTAGGCACAAAAATGGACAATAATATGGGGCATTAAAAAGTTAAAAGAGAAATTAAAAGAAAGCAAGGAGAGAATGGATATAAAGAGAAATTGTGAAGCAGGACAACACAGATTAAACATGGTTATATTTGGAGTCAAGGAGGATAGAGACAAAAATCTTGGAAAAATTGTAGGTGAAATTATAGAGAAGCAGCTGGGAATTAAACTACATGGATGGGATATTGTGGATGCATTCAGATTTGGCAGAAAGTAGAAAAGAGACCTAGGCCAATATTAGTAAAAGTGGCAACAATGGATATGAAATGGCAGATAGTGAGAAATGCAAAAAATTTAAAAGATACACAAATTTTCATTGAGCAGGATTTCGGCAAAAAAGAACAAAATGTAAGAAAAGCACTCCTTGTAAAAATGAAAGAAGCTAAATCAGAAGGAAAAAAGCATATTGCAAAGGACTTCATTTATATGTGGAGGGAGAGAAATGGAGTTTGAATGTAAAGAGAAACAACTGCCCAGGAATGTATAGACATCAGCAGTTTCAAAAAGGTGAATGGCATGAAGAGCGAGGGAGTCAATGTACCGCCTGGCAAAAGGAAATGCCAGCTGAACGGATCCATGTCACAGTATTGTCAACGGCCATGGGAGGGGAAGGAGAGGCAGTAGAGAATGTGCTAGAAGTGGAACATGAAGGGGTAGTAGGGGAAGAGTCGCAAGCGACAGCAGCACCAAGACCAAGGTGGAGGAAGGAAAGAGAAGAAAGAAGTGGGGGAGCAGAGGCAGGAACAACGAAGTGCATTCCAGATTTCATGAAAAGTGTCAGTGGGGCAAAATCAGATTAAATTATAGGGGAGAGAAGTTTACAAATAAGATATTTAAAGGAGGTGCAAAATTGGGTAAAAAGAAAAGGCTTAAAAATAGTTTCTGTGGAAGGGTGCAGCGAGTACAAATAAGGGGAGAAAGCAAGGAAGAAGGGGTGGCAACCCCAAAAGAAATGAGATATACAAAGAAGCTGGAGAAATATAAGTTGTGGAAAGATTAAATTTAAGATAGGGGAATTAAAAGTGATTGTTTTGGAATGTGGAAAGTAACCAGTGGAGAAATGCAAATGGGATAAGTGCATGGCTATTATAGGAGTGGCAGAGACATGGATGGAAGGAAAGGAGGCAATAGAGCTAAAAGACTTTATGGAGTAAGAAAAAATGCAAGCAAAATACATGATAAAGGTAGAGCGCAAGAGGGATAACTATATTTGTTAAAAAGGGCTAACTGCCATAAGGCCAAAGAGCCAAGCATAAAATAGCCCTTAAAATAGAAGGAACACTGATGAAATTTGTCCTAGAATGTAAGGAGTTTTTAAGATTGAAATAAATGCAATTAAAACTCTTTGTATATGTTCGGTACAAATAAATATTCTAAAAAAACATAATTTCAAACAATAATTTAAAAATTTTAATAATTGTCCTTTCACTCCAGCCTGTGTATATAAGAAAGAGAGCATCAGCACAGGGGGTTAAAGGCACATAGTTCCAATCTTAGCCCTGATATTGAACTTTTAAAAAAATAATTTGATATATCAGTTTTAACCTACACACCTGAAAGGGTACCAAACAAAACACCCCCTCCCAAAAAAGGCTGGAGTGGAGGTTTTAAGGGATACCTCTATGAAATAAATGAGGGAGGTTTAGGGGTTTAGCTTATTGTAGAGGTCTGCATGTGCTGAAATTCTTATGCCCGACCTGTCTGAACCAAGCCTGAGAATAAGTTATATTATACTACCTGGCCTGGGCCCAATTGTTTAATTTGGTGTTGAATAAAATTATTTTGCAATTATTATTTTTATTATTATTCCATAACATGCTGCTGCTTGCGGTCTGAAGGGACTTGGGTTCGATTTCCGGTGCTGACATGAAAATCTTTTTACCCTGCTGGGGCCCCTAGCAAGGATTCACTGAGGTCCTTAGGATCTATTGAGGATCCACTTTACAGACACAGTGGAGGCTGAGACTTTGGAATCATCATGTAGTATGTGGCATGTTGACAACTTACTGCCTTATTGTCTGCATGCTGCCCCTATTATTGCACCCTGCCCAGAATGTCCTGGATGTGGGTGGATGGAGGGAGGCAGAGTTTGCAGCTGTCGTGCTGTTGTAATGTTATTTGCAATTGGTCGAAGCAAGCATTTATTTATTATTACTACTGCTATAGATGTGTGCATATTGAGATAATTGTGTTATTCCGAGGATCTCAACATCGCAGACCAAAAAATGCCATAAATTAATTTTGTTCACCTTTATTTTCCCTTTACATTTCTCAAAAATTGCCCTAATTATTGATTAAAATACCATATGTTTAAATATTTACATGAGAAATAAAATGCTATATTGAATGTGATAAATTAATTTTTCTTTGTCTTTATTTTAAAGCCTGAGCCCAGCCTGAAACTGACAAACATTTTTTAAATTAAGGCTGAACCTGGCCTGCAGGCTGGGTCAGGCCTAGGCCCAAGCCTGTAAAGACTGCATTGTCACAGCAGCCTAGCAGTAGAATGTCAGTAATGAAAGTCAAAGATTTGCTGCACAAATCTTGAACATGTCAGACTTTTTAAATCCGGTTCCACTTTTCAATAATTTTATGTATTATTCGCTACTGAATTCATACTAGAGCAAAGCATACGGGAACGAGAAAGAAAATTTTCAATAAGGAAACTCAGTACAAAATCTGGTAAAAATTCATGGCAATATTTTACTGGAAATTAAATTGAATTTTATTTATGGACGCTCTTTACTATGGTCCTTAGCGGCCCATTCTATATTGGGCGTGAAAGACCGGAAATTTTGCTTAGAGGCCTCTTATCAGGCTTGAGGTTCTTTTACGTGCCGTAAATATACGACACGAGACCACCAGCTTTACTTCCCTTCGAAGGAAGCCATGCTAAGGATTTTTATGCCTGAAAAAAATTCATCACCCTCCGCCGGGTTTGAAACCATGACCTAGGCAACTAGAGGCTAGCATGGTACTACTAGACCACAGAAAATGACAATATTTCACTGGCAAAGAATGAAAACCTCATATGGTTTTTAATACAAAGTTGTTTGACTTAATCACTAGAGAATTTGACTTGAGATCATTTTGAAAATAAATATATTGTGCCCCCATTTTGGTTTTAATTCTTAACTGTTATACTAAAGATTATTTGGGAGCAAAAAGCATACAAACAAATACTTCATCTACAGAACAAGGAATGAAAAATGTGCTCAGATATTAATAATAATAATTAAAAAAAAAAACTGATCTGGCCTTACCTAACTTAATGAACCTAAATTAATATCTATTGTAAACAAAACTGAAATGAATTTTGCCTTCTATGCAGTTATACACCCAGTATCAAACAAATATTTTTGCAGAATAAACCCTCTAATAGTGGTATTGTACACTGAGATCATTTTCAATTTTTAAGATATCAAACTCATGATAGCAGTAGGCTATTCCTTTCTTTAAATTAATAATGATTAAATGGAAAGGTAAATACACAAAAGCTCTTTTCAATCAGGAAACAAATGTTAGATATAAATTAATTATGGTAATTTATTCTGCAGTTACTAAATAACAGCGCTAAAACAGTGACAATAAAACTCTTTTCTTTCAGAAATTCTTGAGATGCTGCACCTCCAGTATCAGACGAGGGCAACCGCTTATCTGCTTCCAAGGATATTAGTAAATTAATGTTTCAGTATATTCATTTTAGGTAATTTTTTAATATTAAAATAGGAATTTCATCAAATGCTTCTGCACAGAGTCCTTTACCACATCTAAAGAAGTGCTTTCTCAAACACAAACTAGCCAAGATTAATTAAAATATTGTGGCGGAAACCTCACCAGCCATAGGTAATAGCATGCTCTCCAATGTCTGCCAGCATATAATTAGTTGGAGAGAGATTGAGTGTTAGGCACTCTCAACTAATGAATGGTCTGGAACTCATATCAGGAGTCTGTAGAAGCTTCTAGAACTCCCCATACCTAGCCTGTACCAAAGTTCCTACAGGATCTGCATGAATATAAAAGGAAACTTGGTTGCCGCGAGAGAAGTATGGTTATTGTGAAAAGTTCTGTGTTTGACGCGTTAGTGAGTGAGAGATGAGTCCTATGTTCCATACTTTAGTGAGCGGCAGGAAGAAAGAAAGGGCTGATTTGTAAGTCATTAATTACACATTATGTGCAAGGAAAAGTTGAAGAGTGACTGGGAGAATAAAAGGCAAAGTTACAATATTTGCACCCATAATTGGAAATGTAATCGATACTTGTGATAAATCAAAATATTTATCAAGTGGTTGTAATGTTTTCCAAGCATTTTTAACAATAATGAATATAAAAGCTGTTTGATCATGTGGTGGAGCAAATAGTGATGAATATGAGAGATGTATAAGCTGTTTCATAACATATGTTTTGAGCAGCGTAGTACTTTCATTTGACTGCATGCATGTTCATTAATTATTTAGTGCTATAAATGAATTTCCTTTTCACTTTCGCTATTGCTTATCAATGGTAGAGGATGTATTGTATTCTGCACAAAATGGTATTGAGATTTCACCAAAATTACATGCTTTGAAGCCCCTTGAACCCAAAAAGTCATTTTTAGAAGAGCTCATGTGTATGAGAGAGAGACAGAGAGATTGCATCATAACACAGAAACAAAGTCAGATATACATGATACCTTTAATTAAGCCCAGCATATCTCAAGGATGTAACACAAAGCTTTTCATGGAATTCTCCTGCATCCCAAAGTATCCTTTATATTTTATATTGTAAACAATCATTTAATTTCTTTTTTAAATATTGCTTGTTTGAGATGCTGACATGACGAATAGTCTGCACAGTATGTTGAATTTCTAGTAGCCCTAAAGGCTGGTTCACAACCGCCCGAGAACGGTAACCACAACGGAAACGAGAACGGGAAGCAATGCACCATGCAAGATATTGGTTCACAACAGCCCGGTAACGAGAACGGGAATGCATATTGATCACAAAGTGAAAGTCGATTTTGCGCATTGGGATTTCATTTGTTTTTAACTGACCAATGACATTTTTTCACCTACTTCCAATTTAGCCAAGCCAACGTCAAAATTCGATAGAGTAAACATTATCTAAATGTATATCCATTACATTTCCGATCCCTCTAGTTATGCCAAGCTTTCATTCCTTTATTTAATGCCATACATTAAAAGTGTTTATTGTTCTTTTTTCATTTCCATCGGTTTTAGCTGTTCTTTGTAGCTTTTGCCATTGTTTTTAGGTAATAGCCAGTTTTGAGTTGCATATAAACAAACTACAAATGTCCCCTTCACCAGAGGAAGCGACGCTGATTAGATTTGCGGGTGTCGGGATAAGGTTAGGAAGCACATTTACTACTAATTCCTTCCACTTTCATGTTTCCAGCTTGCAACTATAGAGAGCACTAGTGGCTGTTTCATGTCATGGCCGCCTAAAACAACATCTAGAGTGAAGAGTCTAATATGCACAATAGGGATCTAATATCCCGTGCCGGGGAATGAGAACGAGAAAGTTAAAAGTTAGGCAACTCTTCTTTCCCGTTCCCGGGGTCCGGGAAGGCTTCCTGTCGGTTGTGAACATTCCCATTTGAATATACGTATTTCAACTTTCTCGTTCTCATTCTGGTTACTGTTCTTGTTGCTTGTGAACCAGCCTTAAGAATCAATTTTGTACATTTGGTCAATTTAAAACTGGCCAGTGTCTGAGAAATGGAGCTCGAATCAAGTACTTCCTTGAGTACTTGGGACAGCCAGGCTTTGCATATATTCTTGTAGTAGTTATAATGGGGAATGCAACTATCATCACAAAAGTCTTCCAAGCAAATAATTCATATAGAAGATTTCAAACAGACAGATGTTTCTGAGTGTTTCAACACTGAATATTTGTAACCAAAATACACTTTACTGATTTATGGTTCTCAAATGGAGTATGACTAAAGCTTGTTGCATTATCACGCTTACTGCAGCACTCTTAGCTCAGTGGTAGAGAGTTAGCTTACTGTTCCTGAATTTGCAAGTTCAAATCTTTGTGGCGCTACTCAACTTTTCATTTACTTTTAAATACACGAGTAAAAATATGACAGGTTTTCTTAATTTTTATGTATGTGGTATTTATTTAGCCCTCTGTCATACTAGTAGGTGGCAACGATGACATTAATTTATCAGTCAGAAGGACGTTTCATACTCTGTCCATTTAATTTTATAACCACAAATCTCACCATTATTGTAATTATATTACAGTAAAATGAGTTTTAAAAAATAAAAGATACCAATCCACCACAGAGAATCATAAGTGAGCTACTTGTGTACAAGTTAAGTAGCTTAACCACTGCTTCACAACAAGCACAGTATGGAGGTACCCCAGATCAAAGCCTTGTGACTTGTATTATAGAGTTAGCCAAAGTTGTACACAAAAAATGATGATTCTGAACCACACACTCAAGAGACCGGCCACTTTTAGTTTGACCAAGTGTACAATTTTGTATAACTACGAAATTATAAGCGATAGATAAAAAACTTATTTCAGAAAAAATGTATAGCCCGATAGAACATTCAATTTATGTCAAATATTTGTTTCATAGCTTTAACCATTTTTTAAATATTCTATGCTGAATGTTTATATTTTTCCAAATGTGTGTCATCTGACAGAACATGCTTTCCAATTCTTCTTTTCGCTTACAGGAGCTCACTATCATCACTTATAAACATATATAAACATTTTGAAGTTGATTCCACATTTGTATGTAATAAATAAGTTATTGTGATCTCCATTACTAAACTGATCCTAAGGCGGAAACGCAACAAACAGATTTCCTTTCATGCAATGAAAAGCCAAGGAAATAAAACAATTCTACAATATAAAATTAATTAAGCTATAACATACAGGGTGGAAATCAAATCATGGGCATTGAAATTTTACATGGAAAATCAATTCCTCTCAGATAAATTTTTATAAATATAGTTTTAACAACATTAAAAATGTAATAGAATCCAAAAGCAGCAGCAAATTTATTTATTTTTAGTGAAAATAATGAATAATATGGCACTTTTATTAATTCTTTACATCATTAATGTTGCTTTATTATCATTGGCCAAGACTCACTACACGTTTGTAACAAAGGAGAATCATGATATGAAAAACAGCTTATGGAGTTTTCTGCAAATAATGTTTTGGTTAGAAATTGTTCAAGGCAGCCATCTCCTAAAACAGCTGTTACAACTCTCTCTAGTCACAAGCTGTAAAATAAAACTGGAAGGAATTCTGACAAATGTGTGTTCAGACTTCCTTAGATTCATCAAAGATTGAAGAACAACAAATAACTATGTAAGCTATTAAAAAGGGAATGATGCTTTCGCTAGAGGAACCATTCAACTCTACATATAGAAAACATTTACTTTTGAATTTTGACATTGGTTAGCTGAATTGGAGGGAGATTGGTCAAACCAATGACATCTCAATACGCAAAATGGACATTCCAATTTTCTATCAAGATGATCATTGATAAACATTCCTGTTCTTGTTTCTGGTAAATTGTGAACCAGCCTTTATTGCCAAATGCATCCAGCATCTGAATTTTCAGTGTCAACTGATGCTTTACACACTTGTGAATGGCAATGTCAAGGTGAGTCAAAGTCTGCATTTGAGCCACATTGACAATTAATTCATGGATAAAATACTACTTATTTACTTCTTTCCATCAGAAGTTTTACTTTTATGAACAAATATAAGAGCATCAACAAAGGGTTCCAAAAGAACACAGTATATTGCATACAATCCTATTCTGGCGGAATAAAAATTTTTTCAAGTTCAGCACCAACACGCATTATAGCCTACTTACTTCAAAGGCACTCAAGTTAAGTGGTGGTAGATGTTCCAGATAATTTTTTGTAGGCCTGTACCTTCTCGTTTCCTCTTCCACCATTGCCAAAGCCTGCAAATAAAACAAAAATGGGATGCATTATGACTATGAGCCAATAAATTAACAGAAAAAATAGAAATGTACAGAAAAAATGCAGAACAATTTGTATAAATCCACTAGCAGCATCATATGATTATGCTGTAATTAGTACACATGCAAACATTGGAAGTGTTATAAGGAACAACAAAAGCTGATAAGCTAATGACATAATAAAAACCTAATATATAAAAAGTGCAGAATATCTATGCCATTTCTACAAAGATACAGTGGAAGCAAAAAGGAGTAGGAAAATCTATAAACTGTTGAAACCCGGATTGCATAAATTTCATAAAATATCATACGTCATACCCGCATACGGAATAATGTCCGCAAGGGGTCCTAAGCCTGCTACTTCAAACCAACAGAGATCACTTCTGCTCATTGTAAGCTCTACGATATCTTGAATCATTAATATGTTTGAAGACTGTGAACATAAGTTTGACATATATCTCTGTATCTAGACAATTAAAACTTCAAGTAATAAGAAAAAAACTCAAGGAGCGATACACTAACCTAACCTTTGCCGCGTGCTGTGTAAAGGAAAACTATAAATATTAAGATAATACATCATCCCTCACTACGATGGCATTTCCACTTAGAACTGAGTTGGTTTTACTTACGGCTTCTCGTACTCCTGGTTCATCGTAACCTTGATCTATATATGGAAGAGCATCAACCACAACTTCTCCAGCCATTTTTAAAATCTGACACAAAATTTGTAAACAGATGACATACGCGCGCGCCGCGCGTGGAACTCAGAAAATCATGGGAAATGTTCGAAGTAACCCGAAAACGTGCCGAAAACTCCCGAGATCTTCCGCGTGTCCGTTCTTACAAGGAAATCCGCCAACTTCCCGATTCATCGAGTTCATATTTATCCAAAATAACTACTATTAAAATTATAAAGTAGGCATTATTATCATAAAAAGCATTTTATAATACAGTCTGCTCTAATGGGGACTGTATACTCATAACGCGGAGCTTATACCACAGAACACCAAAGTATATACTGTGCGGCTTTTGCGGGTTATTGCTCCGTAAGTTGTGTTGGTAGTACAAGAACTATAGTTCGATTCGATATCTCACCGATCGAAGAAACTTCAGTTTCAATCGTTTCAATCGAGTCGAGCTATTCGAGCTTAAAAATGGAAGTCATTATTGTGTTGCATGCAAACAAATGGCAGTAAGAATTTGTAAGGACACGTGTCCATCACTGATTAAGTGGGTGATAGTTTCTAAAAGCAGTTACGTTATGTACGTGTTGGAGAACATTGTACTAGGGTTTTGAACTAAGATTACAACGTAATTTGAGGTTTTTCGGCATCAGTAAGGTAAATATGGAACAACTTTACATATTGCAGCCAGGGTAAGTAAGCGATAGCCATTGTATTACAAAAGAATGTGTTTGTTTACAGTTTTTGCCAAGATGACAGATATCTCGGATTGGTATAATAGACTGCCATTCTTCACTAAATGGTGGCTCACGCTCACAGCAGGATTTTCTATCCTTGGAAGGTTTGGAGTGTTCAAAGCTTATCAGTTGGTTCTTCTCTATGACCAGTTCATAAAACAGTTTCAGGTAAATGATTGCTTTCTGTATCTTTAAGGCATTATGGTAATCAGCCATGGGTAGAATTAAAACCTATTCCAGTGGTTTCTAAGTATCAGAACTGCGGACCTGGGAGAGACGAACTCGAAAAGGGCGGATGACACAACTTTTAACACTCCATGCGATCACAACATAATCTGTCGTAAACAACTGAATATTGAAACATGAATGACACTATGAACTTTACGAATGACACACCCCTTTTTGATGCATGCAAAAAGGAGGATATAATCTGGCGCAGCATACAATTGCGTTACGGTTCTACATGCTGTATGCATAAGCTCAGACTTCACAGATGAATGATGTAACGCAATTTCGGTTTTAATGGTGTATAAGTTTGATACACTTTGATATAACACAATGTTTACATAAATAGGTAATCTGATAGCAGTTCTACTGGCCTTTATTAGTGCCCTAATGCCTCCTTGATTAAATTTGTCTTATTTTGCATTTAAAAAATTATAACTAATGCATCTCTAAGTGTGTTTATAATGTCTTTAAGGCCTTTGGACATTTTATTATGAAGCTAAATCATTTAACAGTGCTAGAAAACAATATGGCATATTTTGGTCAAGAAATCTTGTATTTAGAGCTCATTGAAGAAGAATTCCAGCACATAAATTATGCAAAATAATTTTAGAAACAAATGACTCAAGATACATCTGAAAAGTATGGTCTCAAAGGATATTGGTCTAATCCTTATTTGACCTGTAGATTTTGGTTTGGTTATACACTAGTTAAGGCTGGTTCACAACTGCCCAAGAATGGTAACCAGAATGGCAAGCAATACATCATGCAAGATATTGGTTCACAACAGCCTGGTAACAAGAACGGGAATGCATGTCGATTTTGCGCATTGGGATTTCATTTGTTTTTAACTGACCAATGATATTGTTTTTTTACCTACTTCCAATTTAGCCAACATAACGCGGGTTAGCCAGATTCAATAGAGTAAGTGTTATCCAAATGCATATCCATTACATTTCCGATCCCTCTAGTTGTGCCAAGCTTTCATTCCTTTATTTAATGGCATACATTAAAGTTGTTTATTCTTCTTTTTTAATTTCCACGGGTTTTTGCTGTTCTTTGTAGCTTTTGCCATTGTTTTTGAGGTAATAGCCAGTTTTGAGTTGCATATAAACAAACTACAAATGATCCTTTCACCAGAGGAACTAATGCTCATTGGATTTGCAGGTGTCAGGATGAGGTTAGGAAGCACATTTACTACTAATTTCTTCCAATTTCATGTTTCCAGCTTGCGACTATAGAGTGAACTAGCGGCTGTTTCATGTCACAGCCGCCTAGAATAATCTCTAGAGTGAAGAGTCTAATATGTCGTGCCTGGGAACGAGAACAAGAAAGTTAAAAGTTGGGCAACTCTTCTTTTCCATTCCCGGGGCTCAGGAAGGCTTCCCGTTGATTGTGAATGCTCCCATTTGAATACATGTATTTCAACTTTCTCGCTCTCGTTGGTTGTGAGCCTTTACTCTCATACTTTTTTAATACATTAAATATTTCATAATATGTTCAGAACTTGATACTTGACTGTCAGTGTATTTGTGTTTTATCAAATTTTCAGTAACACAGGCCTGCGAACTTAAAAAAAAAATTCTGCTGCACAGGGTTAAACAGGTCTGTAAACCTAATTTTGGTATGCTGAATTCAAATCTGCTTTCCATTTTGTTTTTGTATCATGCACCATATTTTTGGCATGCAGAAAGGAAATATGTAATATTTGAGTTTATTTCTAGTTTTTTTTTTTGTACAATTTAAAATGCGTGAAATCAGCAAACTAAGAAACAATCTTATTTCTACAAATGCAACAGTTTACATTGAACTAGGAAATTTCAAACATACCTTATGATTTTATTTTCTCCTCTGCTTTGTTGAAAACGAACGCTGAGTTGACTTGCATTTGTGGTCTGATGAGGGTTGTCACTAATTAAACACCAATAGTAGTCGGCCATCATGAGACATCCCATCGACCCTGGTACATTGTTTCCATCTCCTTTATATCCTGGTGGAATCTCTCTCCCTGTTCTTTACTTAGGGTACCCAAGTTTTCAGGAAAAAATTCAAGATGCAAATGCAGAAAATGCAATTTTAAGCTCATATTGCATCCGAGTGCCTTTTAACTTTTTGAGCATGGTTTTAACAATATGCCCATATTGGTCATCTTTAACATTACCCAAAAACGTGTTTATAACTTCATTGAATGAGTCCCAAGCTTGAAGCTCTATGTCTGTCATGATGTTTCTAAAATGAACGTCCTTCATGAGTTTGCGAATCTGTTGAGCGTCAAAAATGCCTTTTGATTCAGAATAACATTGGAATTTTCTGGATAAGATGTTGGAACGGACCACGTTTGTCCAAAGCTTTGACAAATTGCTTCATTATCCCTAATTTGATATGTAACGGGGTAGTAAATCCTTTAGTGAGCCAATCAGCAGGCGATTTTATCACTTTTTTTGTCTCTGGCAAATATTTGGCCAATTGTTTCACTCCAATGTCTTTCTCTGGCGCTAGTGTCACATTCACACAAAAAGCACGAGAATTTCATGTACCCTGCTTGTTGGCCCAATAAAATAACTCACATTTTAAGATCACAGCACATGTACCACTTGTGTTCATTATATTTAATTTTTTCTAGGACAGTATACAAATTTTGGTACGTTTCTTTAAGCGATGTAGAGTGAACCATTGGAACTGAAGCAAACATTGCCATTGTGCAGAAGAACACCTTTCAGACTTCTCTTACTTGAGTGAATAAATAGACGCCAATCTTTTGCTTTGAAAGCTGTTCCAAAATGACCTATCAAGTTAGGGATATCACAAAATACACTAGTTCCTCTTCCTTTACACAATATTTCTGGAACTCTTCTTCTCGATGTCTGTACCAGTAGAAAGTTGTTCCAGATCCTAAAAGATTGTTTTCTTTCAGCCTTGAACCTAAAAGTTCACTTTTTTCTTTGGTATGACCCAAATTACGTACCAAATCATTTAATTCTGACTGGCTCGGATTTGGAATGTCATCTTGTAAGCCTGGGAACCAATTTAAACCATTTTCTACACTTGAAGTATCAGTACTACTCTCTGGTAATACCGTAGGTGATGATGGAACAGGAACATCAAATCCATGAAGCATACATAGCCTAATTGCTGAAGGCAAGTTTGGATGTATAATCCCACCTTGTTTTTCCTATTGAATCCAGATATATTACACAGACAAAAATAACAGTCATTAAAATGATTTTGTTGTTTATGCCATATCATAGGATGAATGAACTCCCTTGTACCACTTTCTTAGATTTTCTACACAACTATTACACACAATATGAGGAGCCAAGTTCTTGTCTTGATCTCGTAATTTAATTTTAAAATAGGCCAGATACAAGCTCTTGATAAGTGTGGTAATGTTTCTTTTCTGCTGCTTTATCACATAACACCCACAGACATAACAAAAGTTCACACAATCCCTCTTAGATATACCACTTGAACTTGCCATTTTTTTTTTTTTTTTTTGTTTTTGTTTTTGTTTTTGTTTTGTTTTACAAATAAAATTTACAACACAATACGGCTTGAAAAGAGACCCACTGAGAAGAAGTTTAAAACTCTATTGAGGATTCTAAGATAGGTTCCTATTGATATTTTAGGCAATAAATTGTTTATGAGATAGGTTCAACATTACCTGTAAATAGAGATAGATAATGGTACAACATGATGTTATGTGATTTAGCATGTTTACCTATTCTAATCAACCATGCTGTAAGTTGGATATACAGTGATGTTAATACTATACTCTCTGCAAAAGAAGAAAGGAATTGACATTTTGTGAAGAGAGAGGCGACGTTGCTGCTTATCGCCATCACATGGAGAGCACGTTAGAATTATGTGCATGAAGGTGATTGGGTTGCGCCTGCATTGCATTGTAGGGCGGGTATTATTTATATTCGTAAATTAAGATAATTATAAAATAATGAATCTACATACACGGGATAGAACATGAAATGGTATATCACTGTAAAGATCTGTGTTGACAAAGAGACATACCTGTGAAATATAGATACTTATTCTAATGGGAAAATGCCGCTGATTCTCTCACAGAGCATATTATTTCCCGTGCTTGTCCTTTAATTGGGATACCTTTACCAAATACAGTTTTATTCGGTTACAGAGTATGCTCAGTTTTTCATTTGGCTTGCTGTCTTTCTTACTATTTTTGGATATCGTTAAATATCCATTAAAAGTTTTAACACAATTGCAAATGCTCACAACACAAACACAGATACATGGACTCAAACACACATAAACACAAAGCAAATAACAGTACAAATAGGATGATGCAAAATAACTTGTCAGTACAAGGTAATCTCTAAACTGGTGCAAATACACTATAAGCTGTGGCAAAAGGAAGGCACGATTTATAACTGCAGCGACAGCAGAAGATAAGACATGCAGTTCATGTTATTGCAATGGTCACTCGCCAGGCACGTCATGCTAATCACATGTTACAATATTGGCAAGAAGGCTTTTGCGTCTATCGTTGCTATGGAAACGTCTTAGTTCTAATTGGTCTTTTTAATCATTGCTATGACAGCTGCTATAACGTATACATCCCCTGCCATTCATTTAAAGCTTTCCGCCACATGGTTAGTAACTGTCAATTCCTTTCTTAATTGGTGCCAACTATAGCGTACTGAACTTTCAGTTTTGTGTTGAAACAGATTGTTCAAAATCGTTATGTGATACACAAAAACTATTATTATTTTCAAAATTAGAGGATCCAATTTGACCATTATGATGTAAAATATTCTGTGCCATAAAATCTTTGCGGGCTTGTGTAATTAGTTTTCCAGGACTTTAACTAGACAGGTGCTTAATAACAAATTTCATGTTTCTGTGTGGCACATCTTAATGAACACTACTGAATGGTGCTAATAATGCATTTTAAAATGAATTCATATTGAAGTGCTAGGCGTTTATTGACATATTATGCTGCATGGTGTGTTCAGTATCCCTAAACATTGCTTACTGTGAGATCCTACAAACAAACTAAACAAACAATAATAAAAGCTTTTAGTTTCTAATCTTGCTGCTCTATGTCCACAATATAGGCATATATTTTGGTATTGACATTAATTAAAAGTTGTTACAAGTGCTATTATTGGTGCTAATGGTATTAAATTGTACTTATATTTGTATAGATTTTCTGCATACTATTCGATTAACATACTTTGGAAGTTTGTTAACAGATATAGCCCCTTTGCTGATGAGATTACTTCATCTTGTTCTGTGGGTTTCCACTTTTGCATACACATGCACAGGTGACATCGGTAGTTAGTATGTGCCAGCTATATACAAGTGAAATGCTTTGTTAAAAAACATTTCTATAACTAATGAAAAAATATCTGATACATTTACTGACTTTCTCTAACATCTATCTTTCATTAGTGGGTATACAAATTCTTACTAAAGTTTATTTTTCTCTGTACTATATTTCAATCCAAATAAGCCTTGGCAGAAATAGCTACATTACACATTTTGTTAGTCAAATGTTTAAGAACTGGACACTACCATGCTGGCCTTAAAATTCCATACTGCTTCCACACAGTTGTGAGATACAACTGAATGTTGACAGGACTTACGAAAATGACAAAGAAATGAACAATTGGAACCTTTAATAATGGATATCTGAAAAATGATATATACCATAAAAAGACTTATTTGAAATAAATTGTGTTTTAAGGAGTTCTTCATTTTTTGTATAGTATGTTTTTGTCTGTCACATAATGTTTACCAGTTAACAAGATTATACAAAATTTCTTCCAAATGAAGTGGACTTCACAGGCTGTTCCCATAAAATTCAAGATATACATTTTATTTGTAATGTAAATGTCTTTATGCTCTTGTAACCAAAATTGTTAGAGCCATTTTTTAGAAAATCAAAATTTTGAAAAATCTTCTATGTAAAGGGTAGTATGTGGTAGGGGGATTTTCTTGAAAGTCTTAATGTTGCATCTTTGGAAGGTACTGAACCTAAATGCCAAGTTTGGTATTTATTTAATTTTTTGTTTTTGAGTTATACTGTTCACAGGCACACACGCGTGTTGACCTTTTTCTTAAAATGCTTTTTTTTTTAGATTCAGGGGGCCTCAAAACCTGTATTTGTGGTGAAATCTTGATATTGGATTTTTGGGTGGAATACAATATTCCCTTACTTACTATACATAGTAGAGAAAATAAACGTGGTTAAATTGCTGTATCCACCCCCCCCCAAAAAAAAAAAGTTGTATAAAATGGAGATGAAAGCAATGAAAATATCTAAATTAGAAGGTTTAGGAGAAGATGTGAACACTTGGAAAGCCTTAACCCACCTGTCCACCTTTTTAAAGACTTTCTTTTATCGCTAAACCTTGGCGGAGTGTTAACAAAGGATTCCATCTTTTTACTACTGCGCATGCATAGAAGAAATTGTCAATCCAAGTGTAATTTTTGAGAACAGGTAATTTGAATCCTGTACATATACATACATCAACCAAGGCATCGTAACCTAACCTTGGGTGGAATTTGAAGCCACAGGACCCTGTTATTCTACTATGTGTTTTTCGCTCAAATGTTGGCAGTTCTTCAACTCTGAAGTGCATCAACAATTACAGGCACTTTCAATGAGAGGCATAAAGTGCCCCCTACTCGTGAAAACAAACTAATATGAGGGGTCAGATAAGGAAGGTTGTCTAAAAAGTGTCTTGGTGAAACACAAATTTTAAAGGCACCTTTGTTATTTAAAGATGTGTTGGTTAACACAGTGTTAGCCCATATTTGAAGAAACCATTAATATTGTAACTTTGAAGGTTGTTTCTTCATTGTAAGTATATAATTCCTGACTGTTTGGACATAATCAACTAAGTCCAAAAACTCATTTTCAAGAAATATAGCTGAAAAATTTACTTACATTTTATTTGGGTTAAAATTATCAATACTTTACTTAAACATTTATTGTAACCATGGAAGAATTATATATATTAGCAACAGGAATGTAAGATACAATTCAACCCATTGAATTAACATTTCAAAGGAGATAAATATAATATAGTATTGACGCACGTATTACATAATCAGTTGATGTATCCAAATTAACATGGTGTATGTGTGCATGCATGCGCGCACAAGATCATTGCTGTTTATAGATACCAAAGCCAGTGTAATAAGTTTATTGAATGTATGTATACACTGTTAAGGTAGTCGTCCTCCGTGGACTAGCGGTACCGTGCTAGCCTCTAGTTCCCAAGGTCGTGGGTTCAAACCTGGCGGAGGGCAATGGATTTTTTCGGGCGTAAAAATCCTTAGCACGGCTTCCTTCGGAAGGGAAGTAAAGCCAGTGCTCCCGTGTCGTAGAACCTCAAGCCTGATAAAGAGGCCTCTGAGAAAAGTTACCGGTCTTTCACGCCCAATATAGAATGGTATGCTAAGGACCATAGTAGTTATAGAGCGTCCATAAATAAAACTCAATTCAATTCACTGTTAAGGTATTGTTTAAAATACAGTAGCAAAATAATAACAATGGGTGACTTTAATAGTCATGTGGACTATGACAACAGCGGCTTCAAAGTGCTACAGGACATGCTTTACTCATTTAATGTAAAAAATGTAAAACTGGATGTAACTAGGAAAACTATAAATTAATTCAGTTATAGACTATATAGTCAGTAAACTGAGAGGGGGGGGTAAATATGTTGTTGGTAACATGACTACTGTCCTTTCCAAACCAGAGTGCCTTTCACTGAAAACAAACTCTTTGTATTATCCGCGCGAAAGTAGTTTGCAATCCCCGCCCATAATGTCTACTTGTTCCCTCCCTCGTGTTTGTTGAACACTATTTAATCTATAAAAAGGCGCCCTGCGTGAGAATCATAGTTCAAAATGCAACCGAGGTAACAATCGATTTTATAAGTATGCGGCAATGAACATTTTACTTACGTTAATCACAATCCTCGGGAAAAAGTGCAACACCCAAATCCAAATCCTCCGAAGATGACTCAGCTGCCGTATCAGAATCAGAACTACTCTCCAAAATAATGACAAGCTTATCCACAATTCCACAGTACTGTCGCACTTAAAACAAGTTCCCACATGTTATCCTCTTCTATGTGGTATTATGTCTGTTTATATTCCGTGCTCGCTTTCGTTACACTTCTCACTGAAATGCCTGTAAAATCCGATATTAGTTTCATAATGTGCAATAATGCAAGTGTCAGGTATTTTTGTAATAGTGAGTTGAATATATGAAGTATTGTTTGTTTTAGCCACTTTTTAACTGTTTCCTGCTTCTGTGTTTGAATAGTTTATTTGCACTACACGCACCTTCCTCTGCCATGTGAGCTCAAATACCAACTGACTAAATCACAAGATTTGACCTGAGCTGAGCTGAGCAAATGTGTGTTACTGTATTATGAGTGACTGTTCGCTTATCATATATCCTGTGTTACGCAAAGTGTTTATTCAGTACTCAGATAGCACCTCTGGGAATTCATTGCTGCATTTCTTGTGTATGTAAGAGATTGGCAGTCGTGCATTTGGTTGGTATTAACAAGCAAGATGCTCTCTGCGTTAGTGCAATAGCAGGCGAAAATCGTATTTTGTAATCTCTTAGCAGCTAGTATATATCCATTACCTTTAACGATGAGTTCTTATGATAACCGCAATAAAATGTGTAGTTCTAGACCTTTCCCGCTCTAATATTTCATAATACAATACATGAATTAAGGAACTACTTATGTTGGCGTAAGAATATATTCTTGGGTTCGTGACAAGCCGAAGCACGTGCTTCTGTTTACATCAGAGGGAACTCTGGTTTGGAATGGACAATAATTACCTATCTGATCCTCATTCTCAATATTTAGGTATAATTAATTGCACATTAGTGAAACCAGATTCTACTGAGAAAAGAGTCTCTAGGGAATATACGGAACCTAATATTCTAAAATTGCAAAATTTTCTGTCTAAGGAAACAACGGAGATATTGCATAGCATTGAAAATATAATTGATAAATTGAATAATTTCTACTATATTCTAAACCGTAACATTGAGACATACTGTCCTATGGTAAATAAAATTTGGAAACATTTGGATAAATGCAAAGTAAGGATCTCTAGCAATATTATGATGTTAAGAAACAAAATGAAAGACATGTATGTGCTAGCCAAATCAACAAAATCTGAGCACTATAAATATAAACAATATATATAAACATATTAAGTTGAACTGATAAACATTAAATTGCAGAAGGTTATGAGCAAGCTCTTGGAAACAAGCAATTATTCAAAAATGGCATGGACGATAATTAACAGCATGAAAAAAGAAAATTTAAAGCAAGAAAATATCAGTCTTCTTATCAATAGCAGGATAGAACAAAATCCACTGCTTATTTATAATCACTTTAATGATTATTTCACAAATGTTGCTAGTACACAAAATAGTACCCAAAATATTCCTCTACTTCAGGTTATAAAACTAAAGAAGGTCTTGTAAACTCTCTTTATTTACAGATGAAGTGTCGGATGAGGTCCTAGGTTTAATTAAGGGGTTTAAGAGCAAAAATTCTTTTGGATGGCTTGGCATTAGTTCTAAGCTGTTGAAAAAATGTACCCCTTGATCTATCTGATAAATGAATCACTAAGGCAGGCTTATTTCCAGACTGGTTTAAAAATCAGTTTTGTTACTGTGATACAAGGTGATGAAAGAATTATGCAAAACTATAAACTGATCTCTCTCAGTCCTTAATTGCAAAGTTGTATGAAAAAATCTGATATGTTGAACTCACATGACTTTCTCTACTTTTGTACAAACTATTTTTACAAACTCTTATTCTCCATCTACTTCATGTTAATTGATAAACATTTGCAGAAGTTATGTTTTTGCTAAATTTCTTGTAGCTGCAAGGGGAATATGGAAATACAGTAGGCTTTAAGCGAAGTAAATCTTTTAAGAGCTGGTTGCTATGTGCAGCATGCCATTCTCTTTGCATGTCCAGGACATTAAAAAAAATGAATTCCCATTGAGAAAAAGTATAAGTATTGGGAAATTCAAACATATAACAAGGGATATCTTGGAAATGGTTCACTCTACAAAAAGAATATATGTGATATAAATTGTGTGTTTTAACAAGATCTACATTTTTTGTATAGTAAAGTTTTGTCTATCTCTTACAGTTTACCAGTTATGCAAACGTCATTCAGAATGAAGAGGGCTTTTGGGGACTTCCCAGAAAATTCAACATATACATTTCATTTGCTGTGAAAATATTTTAATCATATGTTACTTTAATCAAAATCATTAAGAGCCACTGAGAAAATAAAAATTTTAGAAAAAGTTCCATGTAAAGAGAGTCTGGGGTGGTTGATTTTCTTGAAAATCTTTTTGTCGTATCCTTGGAACGTATTAAACATAAATGCCAAGTTTGGTATTTATCCGACTTTTCGTTTTTGAGTTATGCTGTTCACACACACACACACACATCTTTTTCTAAAGATGCTTTTTTTAATTCAGAGGGCCTCAAAACATGTATTTCTGGTGAAATCTCGACAGTGAATTTTTGGGTGGAATACAATACTTCCCCTACTTACTGTACATAGTAGAGAAGGTAAAAAAAAACAATGTTCTCAGTCATTTTCAACATGACTTTCGTGCTAAAAGATCAACTGTCACTGCACTGGTAGATTTTGTTCACAATATCTTAAGCAATTTGGATGACAAAAAGAAAGATGCTAGCATATTCCATTACTTATCTAAGGCTTTTGACTGTGTCCAACAATATATATTGTTATTACTCTTAGAAAATTATGGAATTAGGTGTTTCCTAACCGATTAATCTCATCTAACTAAAAGGGCGAATACAATACACAGAAATAAGTTTTAAATAAGGAATTAACACAGCAAAAGTTAAATCTGCTGCAGAAATTGTTAAACAAGGTGTACCACATGGCTCAGTGCTTGGCCCTTTACTCTTTACACTTTGCATAAATTACATGTATCCTTTAGCAAACTGTAAAATTATAAGTTATGCTGATGACACCGCTACTATCTGTAACACAAATAATGATCATGACCTTCAGTCACTAGCTACCAAGGAATTGCTTAGGATAGATAGCTTTTCAAATCCTTAAGCCTTACTAATAACTTTGAAACGACTGATATAATTAAATTTGAACTGAGAAATAATAAAAAAGATGCTTTGTTTCATATTAACCTTGCAGGTACAGTAAGCTAGGAATCCCCCTTACTAATTTTTAGGTATATACCTAGATAAATACTTATGGACTAACCATACTGATAACCTATGTAAAAAAACTTAAAGGTTCTGTACCTGTTGAACAAGTTTGCAAAAACATGTAACATAAATGTTCTCAAAACTACATATTATAGCTTAATTTACTCACACATCCAATATGGTATAGGAGTATGGGGTGGCTGTAGTAATACTCTCAAACAGAGGGTTCAGTGCTCCAAAAGAGAGAAGCAATGTTTACTTTAGTGTCTTTGTATATAAATAGAGTAATCTGTCTGACTGAACTGCACTAAAACAAATAGTGAAATACAATTGATTTGTATATGCACAATCAACTTCCAATTACAATAAAAATTGAAAGCAACAGCATTAGTATTGTGCAATACTACTCATATATGCGAATAGTGTCAACTACAGGGAAACAAAGAAGGAAAGAAAAATACAATAAAAGAAGAGCAGAAGTGAATATTGTTATTGCTGCTTCATTTTATTTTGTGTAATGTAAAACTGTATATGTTCTAAACAAACTGTATACAGAAATTCAGCCTACAAACAACTTAACCAATTTTATACCACTAGTTCCGTGATGTAAAGTAAGCCACATATTACAGATTTTTCTATTGTTTCATAATACCAAATTTGTCTTATAATGCACATCATTTAACTACCACCTACAACTATTAGGCACAAACTTGAAGCGATTTAACCTTGCCCAACTTTTTTTTGTATTTTCTGATAACCTGTTGTCAAGAATAACCAGGCTTTACCCAAATTACTGTGATTAATTTATAAATGAAAATTGTTCATTCATGCTATAGTGTGTAGGCTGGAGGTTGAATGAACAATTTCTACAAATATTTATTGATTTCTCTGACTCAAATATTTAAGTATGCTTTCATTTCCTTAAATTTTCAGATATGGAGACCAATTACTGCAGTGTTTTACTATCCTCTAACTCCCAGAACAGGGTTCCACTTCTTAATAAACTGCTACTTTTTGTACAACTACTCCTTGAGGCTAGAGACAGGTAAGAAATATTTAGGTGGTCTGATCAGAATGACAAAATATGTTTTAGATTTATGGCTTTAACACTTCAAGAAACAGCACTTCTTCAGATTGGTTCCCAGTATTTATTTTCTTTTCTATCCTTTTTACACTTTTCACGCTGAACCTCTGTTCCTGTTTTCTCTCTGCAGACCATATTTCTAAAATTATTGTGATATCTTTTTTTAAAACTAAGTATTTCTGCGTGCTTTATGCTTATGACTTTGTAGCAACATTATAGATAGCTCATCACCATTGTCAAGTCATTCTGCAACTCTTCTCACAAATGTAATTGTAAGTAAAACATTTTGTTTCATTGTTCTATAAAACAAGTGAAGCAGTTTATCATACAAAAACAGCTCTGATGTGAAATTTTGTACTTAAATGAAATACAAGCCTATATAAGAATAATGCACTAAAATAAGTCACACGAGGGGCATTCTGAAAGTTGAACAAGAAAACACAAGATTTAAGAGAAATGTGTATGTTTTGTTTTAAATTTATTTTTCAACATGACACCTTATAGATCAGTACATTTAGTCCGATGACTTTCCAGTAAAATAAGATTTGTCCAACTGTGCAAAATAAGCATTTTCATCATTTGATGTGAATCTTTGTCCACACAATATGTTTAATGGTCCAGTAGTTTTTTTTTTAAAAAAAGAATGGTTTAGAGGTTGTTTCATCTTTATCTTTTCATCCCTCTGCTTATCACAGTGTCCAACATGGCTACAGCGGCAAATACATAATGTTTTGACAGAATAGTAGTAGTCTGCACCATATCTTCATCTTGTGTGGCATCAATTGCAGCTGCATCGCCCTCCGTCATCACTTGATCACAGGTGATCAACATGGCAGGATCTTGCTCCTCTGAAGTAGTCTCCGCATTGTTGATGGATATACACTACGTGATCAAAAGTATGGACGCCTGAACTGAAAATGACGTACAAGTTCGTGGTGTCCTCCATCGGTAATGCTGGAAGACAATATGGTGTTGGCCCACCCTTAGCTTTGATGACAGCGTTCACTCTCGCAGGCATACTTTCAATCAGGTGCTGGAAGGTTTCTTGGGGAATGGCAGCCCATTTTTCATGGAGTGCGGAACTGAGGAGAGGTATCGATGTAGGTCGGTGAGGCCTGGCATGAAGTCAGCGTTCCAAAACATCCCAAAGGTATTCTACAGGATTCAAGTCAGGGTTCTGTGCAGGCCAGTCCATTACAGGGATGTTATTGTCATGTAACCACTCCGCCACAGCCCGTGCAGTATGAACAGGTGCTCGATCGTGTTGAAAAATGCAATCGCCATCCCCAAATTGCTCTTCAACAGTGGGAAGCAAGAAGGTGCTTAAAATATTAATGTAGGTCTGCGCTATGATCATGCCATGCAAAAGAACAAGGGATGCAAGCCCCCTCCAGGAAAAACACCGCATCTCCGAATTTCACTGTTGGCAATACACACGCTGGCAGATGACATTCACCGGGCATTCACCATACCCACACCCTGCCATCAGATCACCACATTGTGTACTGTGATTCGTCACTCCACACAACGTTTTGCCACTGTTCAATTGTGTAATGTTGGCGCTCCTTGCACCAAGCGAGGTGTCATTTGGCATTTTCCTGCATGATGTGTGGCTTATGAGCAGCCGCTTGACCATGGAATCCAAGGTTTCTCATCTCACGCCTAACTGTCATAGTACTTGGAGTGGATCCTGATGCAGTTTGGAATTCTTGTGTGATGGTCTGGATAGATATCTGCCTATTACTCTTTACGATCCTCTTCAAATGTCGGCGGTCTCTGTCAGTCAACAGACAAGGTCGGCCTGTATGCTTTTCTGCTGTACATGTCCCTTCATGTTTCCACTTCACTATCACATCAGAAACAGTAGACCTAGGGATGTTTAGGATTGTGGAAATCTTGCGTACAGACTTCTTACACAAGTGACACCCAATCACCTGACCACGTTCGAAGTCTGTGAGTTCCATGGAGTGTCCCATTCTGCTGTTTCATGATGTCTAATGACTGCTGAGGTCGCGGATAATGAGTACTAGGCAATAGGTGGCAGCACAATGCACCTAAACATATGTTTGTGGCGGTGTCCGGATGCTTTTGATCACTTATTGTATATAGTAGTGATAGACTGTTGCCAGAACTTCTCCCATTCACCTTGCTGTTCACCTAATTCCTTTTCTTTATTTAAGGAATGAAATCCACACTGCATAGCCTCCATCATGTTCCATATGTGTATTTCACCTGCTGGAACATTTGTAGCAATTTGAGGAAGAAAGTAATGAACCAGTTGCTTCTTGTAGGCACGTTTCAGAGATGAGATGATACCTTGATCTTTGAGTCGTTAAGTAGCGCATGTTGTTGGCTCAGGAGAAAAAGAAGGCAAAGTTTTTTAACATTAAATAAAAGAAGGGTTTTTGTGTCATGGCATGCCATTCTGTGGTCAAGGTATACCAACCATTCCTCAAAACATTTTCCTGTCATCCAGGCATTGTAGATGTCTTGTACTTACAGGAAAAGCATCTAATGTCCTTGAAACATTGTGGCTTCTCAAATTTTCGTATGATAAGGGGAGGAAGTCTCTCATATCCATCTGCACAAAATGGAGAAGGACAGTGATCCCCTTCTTGTACAATTTTCTGCCATGGCACTTATCTTGTTTAAAATGTTAGTCTATTTGGACTCGACAATAAAAATATTGTTAGGTGCATAAGATTAGGTGATATGAGCCAAGCCTTCTTGCAATCAACATCATTACCTTTCACGGATTCTGCTTCTAAAATGCTGAAGCCACCTGCTTGAACACTGAAACTCCAGTCCCATCTTTAGCACCAGCTCATTCATGTCCTCTTTAATAAGCTTGCTATATTGCTTGTTCAAACATGTTGAAACCACTTGATCATTTCCACTTCCAAATTGGAGTGTTAGTTGAATACACATGGACTTTGCAGTATTTGCATTCTGCATTTCATGAACTTCTGTGCTCTCGAGATTTTTTAGAAATGTAAAAAGGACGCAGGAATCCCAAATTCTTTAACAATTTCAGTGTTTTTTGTTTTTTTCTCCTTTGTTGACCTCCCTTTTAATGTTCATCTTTTTGTTCAGTGTCTTGGAAGAATACTCACACTTAGGCATCTCACAACACAAAAGCAAACACGCATATAGTTAAAATACTATAACTAACTGTACACTAAAGGTTAAATAAAATAACTAACTGCAAGAATAACTTATTGAAAAGCAATTCATACATAACTGCAAGAACACAATACTAAGATTTCATTCAAACTTGGCAATTATGAAGCATGCTGTAGATACAACAAATGAAAGTGAACAAAGCTACCCCTGCATGCTCTGGAAGGTGCATTCTATTGCAATGTACATCCAAAGACAAAAAAATCAGCAGACTCTTGAAGTGTATATTTGTTTAGTCCAAATCATTTCCACAGCCAATTCACAGTGGTGTCTCAGGATGCATGCCTTTAGCTTCATCCTATTGTTACCTTTCATATTGAGTTTCAACTACTGAATATGTGCTGACAGATGAGCAATTATAAGCAGGTATGTAGCAATGAAGCCTACAAAACATATCCTGAGCATAATTTCTTTCTTGTTTTTGTGCAGAAAAGCGCAATGTTTATTATGCATATTATAATATAATTTTTAATCAAAGGCTTATTTAATTTCAAAGCATTTGTGCTCATACATAAAAACTGAAACACATTCCTTTTTTCAAACAAAATATGAAATAAGTAAATATTACATTCCTAAATGTAAAAAGCAAATAAAAATAGAAATTAACTTAATATCTGGTGTGTAAACTCCCTGCTTCATTTACTGCCCTCATTCTACAGGGCATGGATTATACGAGGTACGTCCAGAAAGTAAGTTCCGTTTCAATTTCTCTCCGCTGCTATCGCAGTTCCGCACATGCACGGTAGACGCTCTGTATCAAGCAGAAGAAACGTGCACCATTTTGAGATCGCTGTCAGTCACGTACGCTTTGTTGTGCTTGTTTACAATGTCGGTGTTGATTGAAAATCCCGCCGCTTGTGAAATCAGATCTGTGATTCATTTTCTGAATGCTAGGAAAGTGAAAGCAATTGAAATTTATCGGCAAATTTGCAAAGTTTACGGACAAAATGCGATGAGTTATTTAATGGTGAGAAGATGGGTCCGACAGTTCAATGAAGGACGTAGTGAAGTGCACGATGAAAAACGAAGTGGGCATCCATCTTTGGTTACAGAAGAACTGGTTCACGCGATTGACGACAAGATCCAGGAAAAACACAAGTTTACAATTAGTGCTCTCGCTATGGAATTTCCCCAAATCTCACGATCACTAATTCATGAAATTGTTACCGAAAAACTGAAATTTCATAAACTTTGCTCTCATTGGGTACCAAAGATTCTTACTGAGCAACACAAAACAAACCTGATGGGTAGTGCACTTCAGTTTTTGACCCGTTATGATGAAGGCGGCAAAGAATTTCTGACACAGATAGTCACAGGAGATGAAACTTGGGTTTCTTACGACATCCCTGAAAGTAAGTGGCAATCAATGGAATGGAGGCACACTTCATCCCCAGCAAAGGTTAAGCCGAAACAAATCTTGACACCTCGAAAAATGATGTGCACAGTGTTCTGGGACTGGAAAGACATCTTACTCATTGATTTCTTACCGCGTGGTCAAACAATCAAAGCGGATGTTTATTGCGAGATACTTAGGAAATTGCGCCGCGCAATACAGAATAAGCGCCGAGGATTGCTGTCAAAAGGTGTTGTATTTCTTCACGACAACGCACGACCACACACTGCAAATGTGACGCAAAACCTCCTACAGGGATTTGGCTGGGATATGTTTGACCATCCTCCGTACAGCCCTGACCTCGCTCCTAGTGACTTTCATCTGTTCTTACATCTCAAGTCTTTCCTTGGCGATCAACACTTCAACAATGACGAAGAGCTGAAAGAAAATGTTTCCAACTGGTTGAAGACACAGGTGGCAAACTTCTATGAAGAAGGTATACAAAAACTTGTGCCACGCTATGACAAATGCCTGCAAAATGTCGGCAGTTATGTGGAAAAGTAGTTTAAGAGTTGTAGAATTTTGTGCAATAAATAATTTTTCTGTATCTGTACACAATTTAATTTTATTACCAAACGGAACTTACTTTCTGGACGTGCCTCGTACTACATTCCTATTCAAATTTTCATGAGAGGATGCTTCTTCCCAAGCACAAAACATCTTGATCCCACAAAACATCTTTTGTCTTGCAGACCACCTTAATTCCAAAGCTTTGTTCACCTATATCCACACATTTTCAATAGGATTCTAATCTGTTGAGTAATGAGACCAATCACTGTGATAACTTGCCTTTGCAAGAATTAGTTTGAAACCTGCTGACTGTGTGGATAGGGTAGTTATCCTGCTGGAGTTCAATCATTCCATCGGGATATATACTCTTACAGAAGGAAGCATGATGTTTTTGAGGATGTCTTTATACTGCTGCCTATTTAGTGTGCCATCAAACTGCCACAACATACCTAGACCATCTTGTGACATCCAATCTCAACATGACACAGAGACGTGACCTTGCAATCCATTTGTGCCGTGTATTTTGCATTGTAATGCTTTCCTCTGGGACGGTAAACTATTTGTGAATGAAAACATCACCTCATCTATGAGTATTGACCATTCCAGTTATGGTTGACATTTTCTTCTGCAAATGCTAGGTGACATAATCTGTGATCATCTGTAAGATGCTGCTGATGGAGCAAAGCTGGTATAGTCAAACGACACAAGGCTGAGTGGTTTGAACCAGGGAAATTAGAATTACTTCTAATTGTAGACATATGCCGGAAGGGATTGCTGTCTGCCTCTTCCAGAAGTGTAGTGTCATGCTGAGGAGTGGACAAACATTTTTAACCTGAACCAGGTCAACCACGACAATCCCTTCTCTGGATAACCACACCTACCTCATGCCGTAGATATAGGGACTTCAAGTGTTCTTGCAGCCTGAGACACAGAGTATCCAGCAATGTTCATCAACGTAAGGAGAGATCTCCTTGTAGCTTCGTCTTTATGTGTGCGCTCAGCCATAGCAAAAGTCATGATTGCTAATATATCATGAACTCCAAGGCTGTGAGATGCATGTGCATGATTATGCCAGCAGCATTCATAACTGAAGAATGAGATAGAGAATTTGCACATCCAATATTGAGTCAATTAAATATGGTTTAGTTTTTCACTTTAGAATTCTTACTAATAGAACATTTATTCTGAAAACGAAAAGAGTAATTTGTTCGTGTTTTTATGCATGGATGTCTTAAAATTAAATTAAAAATATCTTATGCATGAAAAATATGGCATTGCCACATATTTAACAAATTAAAAAAAAAATAAATCAACAATTCAATTAAAGTCTGAATTTCGATGAGACCAATATTGTTCTTCAAATAATGGATTATCCATAATATTTTGAATGAAACAATATAAATAACATCAAATTTCTAGAAACAAGAGATTCTTCAAATTTGTAGGGACTTTGACTTGACCGATTTGAATCAAGGTTCTATTGTAAATGATGATGCTTGATCAAAAGTTAAGGCTGGCAATTTTGTTTTGAATATCCAGTAATCTGGATGTATGTATTTAAATATATGAGAAGCATTGGTATCTGATTTATAATCTTTTTGGATGCAGTACTTAACTGTTCCGTAAGAAAGCTAGTGCTTATTTCAATTAGAAAATAGTCAGAAACTGCTAGAAATGCATGCTCTTGAACTGACTGTTCCTGCTGCTTCTGAAGGCTATGAAGGATTGTCTTCAATTTTATTATAATTCTAAGAACATAATATAGTGTTAATTGGTGCAAGTAAACCTCCAAGCTTTTACCAGCCATTTCATTAAACATTACAAAGGTTACTACAGCTTTTATTTTAAAATCAATAAAGTATGTATTTGTGTATCAGAATGAAGCAATATATGCATGAAGAGAAATAACTCAAAATTATATCTGAGCAAATAAAAATACAAGCAGCATACATTGTGTTACATTAGGAAAACCTACAATAATAACAATGTAAGGATATCGGGCTGACACACATTGTACATAATGTATGACCTTCATGAGAATTTTACCCTCTTCATTTTTGTTATCTATTGTCCATAGTAACCTTTTACTTTGCACACATATTGCTCTAATTTATTGCAATCCCTACAGAACACCTCCATTAAGCTCAGATACTGTTCTGCATCTTCTTTTCCCCAAATTATGGACACACACACCTTGTCCAGTATTTTAGTCCTTTCAGTTTTCATACACCTTACCTAATTCATACAAGCTGCTCTGTTCTATCTGTATCTTCCGCTCACAGTTTGTGATTCTATATTCTGTGACACAGGCTTTCGAAAATATTTATGAGAACTGTGCTCTCTCATATTTGGCAGATAAAATATGTTTAGCATGACATATGAAACAACCCTAAAATGTGGCATTAAGGTTTGAATCGATGCAAAAGAATGAAAAGCCACAAAGAGTTTTTTGCCGTTTTGATTTTATCTTTTGCTGATGCATTGTATACTTTTACAGGATTGTTTGATGGCCGACCTGCAGACTATCTGTTCTTGCTGTTATTTAATTGGATATGCTGTGTAATAATTGGGCTCATTGCAGATATTCCAGTAAGTCTCTCTTTATAAGTAAAATGTAGTAACTTCAAAATACAGGCAGCTATGCTTTACCTTTTTAACTAGGAAGAATTTTAATTTAGGTTCACTTAAAGTAGTTCTTCCACTTCATTTTGTGATGCATGCTCTCAGTAAATTCAAATATGCATAGTTTGAATACTCAGGATTTTAGAACTTAATGGTAATACTCATGCTAAATAAAATTTGCCCTTCTATGACCATAGTCGAATGTCGGATAGAATATCAGGTAGCATTTTGATATTACATTCAGGATTGAAATTTAGAAAAAGAGTTTAATCCCTGTTTATGCAGGAGTGATCCTATAAAAATAATACGTTGTATTTGTGTATTTCACCTTGATCTGGTTTTTCTCAGCACAAAGTTACACTGATCTAATAACATACAAGCTTAATGCATTCAGAGACATTGAAGAGAGACAGAGACACACAATATGCCATTACCTAGTTAAGAAACTGAATCATCTCTGAAATGTTGTTACAGTAGAGCACGTGTAGGTCACAGTGTCACTGTCTCTTGCTTATTTTAACAGTACATAGGTTGGCTAGAGCTAAATGGATTGCCAAGTAGACCACAGAGAATAGCAGATGTAAAATTGTTCTGTACTCTCTGGATAAAATGACCACTGAAATGCTCATTATAGTTGATTGGAGGAAGAAATGTAAATTGCTCTTTTAATTTAAAAAATAAAAGGGGAAACAACAAGTTATAAAAATATATATAACACTAGAGGCATGGAAAAAGAATAAACAATGTTATACATGCAAATTTTTATGCTCTTATGCTTCTGTTTCCCATCTTAGGAAAAATTTAGTTAGGAACAGTATAACGCTTTCCCCTAAATTTTCAATTTTCTTCACTCTCTTATCCCTTAGGTAAACTAAAGGCAAGGGTATAAGCCTTATTCTTGCTTTTTTAGATGCATTATCTCGGAAATTATGAAATCTGATTTTATACAACTTTGAATATTTCTAGTTTTAATATTACAGAATCTACTGCAGTTTTTATAAGTGAGTTTATAATAAAATTATCCATTTTCAGTGTAACTAATAAATGCTTCATTTTTCTAACTGATTAGTATTTCACTTACAGGTACCAAAAAACTAATTTTTGTTAGTAGATGGCAAAAGAATACATGGTTAAAGTTTCATTTATGTGGAGTATTTCTAAAGGAAGTGTACTCGAGTATGCTAAAAAATAAAATTGCAGAAAATGACGAACATTACACAGTTCCATTATACACTTTAGGGTGAGACTCTGCCTAAAGGGCATTTTCCTTATGTTACTTCGACCTCCGATTTCTTTGAATCCATGTACTTTTCTGGCACTCACTGTCTGTCTTTATCCTTGCCTTTATTATACACTTATTTCAAATTTCTTTGAACATTTTCAGACAGTAACACCAGGAGTACTTATCACCTGAAGCAGAATTTATTATGCCCAAGCCATTTGAAGTTTTGTATATCATTTATAGAATATTTTCCAAATGTGTTAATTTGCCACAGAGTTAGTTTTACCTCATAATGATAACCTGAAAAATTTTATATTTTTATATATATATTTGTTCATTTAACTAATATGCGGTTTTATACTATAGCCATATTTAATGTTTGGATTATACATAGTGTCATTACCACCACAATCATGCAGCAGGTTGTTTGAATATGATTGGGTGTTGGTAGAGGATCAGAAATGGGAAGCCAATGACCAGCCAAAGTACTGCTGCTAGTGTGCCCGTGCTATTCACAAGCATCTTGCATCTCAAGGAGGATGGACATGCAGTTGTGTCACTCCCATAGTTAAATTATCACTCATATCACGTGTACAATGTCTTGGAACATCTTTAATGACACCAATCGTCAGTGTGAACTCAGCTACCACTACTAATGGCAAAGTGATCAAATGTTCCTTTATGAAGAAGAATTCTCTATCAGTTAAGGCAATATTTGTTAAGTCTGGGAAAAGTTCAACTGCATAGTTGCACATCACCAGCTCAGGGCAACACGGAACTGCCTCTGACTTAAGTTCAAAGTAGATGAGGGCAGGAAATTCCTGCCTTTGACATCGTTGGAGTACCAAGGAGCAACCCACCAGAGCAGAGAACCCTCAGGAGGCATCCACCCCAGCAGCGAGTACCTTTTTTACCATAATATTACCACCCAGCTTTACGGCATCCGTGCACATAGTTCCTCCAGTACCATACTTTAACACAGTGTGAATTTTATTATTAGAAGTTTTAATGCATCATACACTAAAGTAATTTTTAGCTGCCCTAAACCATAACATGTTATTAAAAGACTTACTTGGATTTTCGTTTTTGTCATTCACAACTTACAACTTGTAAAGGAAACAATAACTGGTACCCCCATGCTTAAAAATGAATTTTTGATTATTATGAAATTTAATATTATGTATAAACATCTATTCTTGTACACACAAGAAAGAAAAGCAAAATCCTAAGTCAAAAGTATATAACCCCTCCGTATAAGTTATTAAAGGACTGAACTAAGTTTTTAAAGACTTCTAAAAATAAAATATAAACTTCTGAGCACTGTGTTAAAAACTGTGTCATTCTACGAGCTCTCGTTTTCATTCTGTAGGCACTTTTATGTTTAATTCACAGCTCGCAGTGACATGAGACTGATCGTGCCACAGTACTGAATATCACTTGCATTAGTTAGCCTTGCATTGCATTTAATTCCTGTTGTTGTTATGTTGTGATTATAGGACAGTTTTTCTTTCCTAGTGTTCTGTGAGGTGTTCAGTCAAGAATGCCTGCGTGCAGTGTTTATGGTTATGCAAATAATTCTGGCTTAAACAGAAATGTTGGTTATTACTCATTCCCTGATAGAGATAAGAATCAACATGTGTACAAGAAATGGGTTGCTGAAACGCAAACATTTTGTTCTAACCAAAAATGCTAGAGTATGTGGAATTCATTTCAGAGAAAGTGATTTTAATGAGTTGGGATGTTATAAAAAGAAAAATAATGAACAAGAAATTCAAAAGCCCTAGACTTAAAGATAATGTGGTGCCTTCAAAATATTTAGGAGGACTAGAAGAAAAACCTCCCACAAAAAGAAACTCAAACTTTCATAAAAGAAAGTAAGTGCTACAGCTAGTCGATAATTCAGTAAGTAATTCTCAGCAAGAAAGTGAAGCTATACTAGTTTTTGAGTCTTTACATATGGAGTTGAAGATTAATGCTGAAATACAGTCTGAGTTGGAAACAAACTTTTAGTGTTATAAATGACGCTAAGTGAACCAAGGTTTAACTGAAGAGGAAGACAAACCTTCAGCTGTAAATGATGAAGATTGTAAACCAAGTGAATATTTGAGAGAATTAGGTGAAGATGAGATGTATGTCCAGAAAATATTCTTTTGTGTTTGTATGTGTAAATGCTCTTCTTGCGCTTGTCAATATTTGCCACGCATGTCGTGCACCTGTCACTGAAAAAAAAAAATCTAACACACGAGGGGCATTAATGTGAATTCATAACTCATTGTGTGAACAGGTACACTTATGAGTAGGCGAAAGTGGAAATCTGAAAAGTAATGTGCATAGCTTCACGCATGTATCTTTGCAGAATGACATTTAATTGTTTCTTGGCATTCTCAAAAACAATAAAACTTATTTTTTTTCTCAATCATATTTTTATAGGCTTATTAAACAATTTGTTTTCCTTCTGTACACAAAGCCTAGTTAAGAGAAAAAGAAAGAAATTTTGCAGTTGCCATGATTGATTCAAATTTATGTTTATATGGGGATGGACAGTATGACTCCCTGCAATTTTCTGCTAAATATGTGACATATTCTGTAATGAATTTGGCAACAAATAAAATATTAAGACTTCATAATTGTACAGAGAAGAACTGTAAGTATTGAGAAAGCTTCTTGTGAAAATATACTGACTTCTATGAATGAAAACCTGCCCATAAAATTGTTCATACAATGCACAAGGTTATTAAAAACGAAGGAACAGATTTTAAATACTATTTTTAATGAACAACAATAGATAGCGACACGTACGGCACATCATTGAACAGAGGAAAGTTCAAAGTTTTAAGCCCCACCTATTAGTTCCATTCAGTGCCTACAGAGGCGCTGTGTTTGTTTACCAGAAAATGGCAATGCCACAGGAAAAGTCATTTTGTGTGCTGCGTTATGTAAAGGGTGAATCCATTGTTTCATTGCAGCATGCATTTTGTTATAAGATCAACAACAGCCTCATCATAAAAAATTTACAATTGATACAATAAATTTGTAGAAGACGTTGCATATGCAAACGGAAAGGTCGTCCTCGCATAACAAATGGTGCTCATTTTAAACATACAAAATAAAATTTTGAACTTTTCTATATTCAGTGATGTATCGCATGTGTCACCATCTATTGTTGTTCATTAGAAATAAATATTTAAAGTCTGTTCCTTCTTTTTGAATAACCCAGTATTAGGGCTTTGATAAAAAAGAAATTTCCATATATACACCATGGATTTGATATATGGCATCTTGCTAAATTGCTTACGAAAATGTTTAATAAGATTCCAAAATCATCTGTCCTTCATGAATGGAAGCATTCTATTTATAATCATGTGATGGGCATCTACTACCTGTGAAAGTGACAGTGTACTCCTAAAGGAAAAGTTCATATCAATTCTACATCACATTACTAATTTGATTCATGTGCTCATGATGTGTTGAGTGAAGAAAAAGTTAAAAACACAAACTAGCTACATAAGAACTCCATAGAATATGATGACTTGGAAGATTTTTAAGTAACATTGCACATTAAATCATTTTCAGCATACAGGAAGCCTTGAATCCTAGCACATTGAGCACTTGAAGTATGTTTCTAGGCGTGTCAGATCAATGATAGCTGCTTTAGATCATAATTTTCACCAAGGGAAAAAGGTAGTGGGCAGTTCCGTGGAATATTCTGAATCCGCTGGAGACTGGGTGTATAAAAAGAAGTATGAGGAAGAAAACTGAAGAGCAGAGACAAAAACTTTTAAAACAAATAGTGAGTGAAGTAAATGAACACATGTTTCAATGTGAATATTTTGTACCAGGAGTTACTGACCATAGTAACATTCCTTGTAATGTTGGCTCACTCCAGAAAATTAAACCTAATAAGCAGGAAATGGAAAACCAGTACTTTTCTCGATTTGGATTACCTTTGTGAGAAAATGGCAAAAAACAATAATAAAATACATAAATAATGGGACAGTTCAAAGAATGTGACATTTTAAAGCATGGATATTCAAGGCATTACCAGTGGCTACACATTTCTGTTGAAACATAATGCTATGACTAATCAGTTGCTCCAACAGGAGATATTTGCTTCAAGAATGCTGGCTGGCCATATGACATCACCGCAGTGCACTATCTGTGTAGAAAATAACCCTGTAGGTCCTGAGCAGTAAGTCATAGAATGTTCCGGTTTTTAACATAATGATGCACTACCCAAGATCTTGTAGAATATTAAATAAAATAGACATGTGAAATTTTAATTCAGTCCTCCTTTAACATTCATTTGATTTGACCAACTTCAGTGCAGCAGGAAACATTTCTGTGGAAACTACTGAGTTTGAAAGTTCAGGGTGTAACTCGTGAAGAAAAGAAGGTGTGTACCAAGTGGCATAGGGTATTTAAATGACATTTATGACCACTCTAGGTGGGATGTGTGCAACAATGTATGAATTCTTGTACTGCGCTTATTGTATATTTTATTTTAAAACTGAGTGTGTATATCTTGTTACAAACTGACTTACACCATCCCTTAAATCACTGCAGTATTGTGGAAAATGATGCATATATCAAACCAAGAATATGGATAAATTCATGTTTCTTGCCTTGCCACTGCTATTCCTCCCAATACAAAAACAGAACAAAGTACCTTCAGCAGTTGTATGTTCTTGTTTTTGCTATATAGCTTACTAGTGTACATTACAATAAATAATACACTTACGAGGGCTGATCAACAAAGACTGAGACTGAGTTATCCTGTAGCTTCCGTGATAGTTTCATATCTGTAACATAAATATTTGAAAAGAGCAGGTTTTTATGTATAATGTTGGTAGGCGGCAGCACTCTCGTATTGGTAGGTTGGTAGTAATGCTGTATTTTGTAGAACCTACGTGCATTTCGCATACCAGACAATAGAGGTGATGCATGTTTTAAATCGATTATCACCGGTGATGAGTCATGGCTGCATCATTATGATCCTGAAGGAAAACAAGCCAGCACAGTGTGGAAATCGCCAAGTTCTCCAACACCAAAAAAGGCAAAAGTTGTTCCATCTGCAGGGAAAGTGATGGTGATCACAATTTTTGACTGTAATGGAATGATTTACCAACATGCAGTTCCCCCTCACACTACTGTTATAGCAGCATACTACACGTCAGTATTGGCTACACTGAGGAAGCACATTGCAAAGAAACGACCAGAGCTTTCTCGGACTTCTAGCGACTTCATCATGACAATGCACGGCCTCGCGTCGCAAATCAAGTCATGCAGTTTCTGGCTTGATTCAACGTT
The DNA here is from genome assembly GCA_030765065.1 of Deroplatys truncata. NCBI lineage: Eukaryota > Metazoa > Arthropoda > Insecta > Mantodea > Mantidae > Deroplatys > Deroplatys truncata. Next base: position 141,016,758 of record CM060986.1, read on the forward strand.
ACCTGTGTACCACATCCACCTTATAGCCCCGATCTTGCACCCTGTGACTTTTTTTTGTTCCCATCACTAAAGGCAAAGCTTAGGGTATTCGATTTGAGAACTCTAAAGCAGTGCTCAAGAAAAGTGAGGCGATTCTCAAGGACCTGACAAAGAATGGTCTGCAGCACGTGTTCAAGGACTGGCAGAGACGCTATAAAAAGTGCATTGAAGTAGGAGGGGACTACTTTGAAAAAGATCATGTAAACATTGAATTGGAGTAATAAACATCTGTGAAAAAAATCAGTCTCAGTCTTTGTTGATCAGCCCTCGTATGTGTAAGTCAGTGATGTATGCAGTAGAAATCTGGAGAACGTTAAAGGGTTGGTTAAAGAGAGGATGTTTTGTAGAGAGGTTCTGGGCTTATCAAAATGTTCACCAAGAGGAGAGATTTTGACAGAACTAGGAATGTTAGAAAGGAGATAAAGTAGTGGAAAGAATTTTGAAACATTGGCACAGATGTCTTAGAACTACAGGAAGCAATATAATAAAAGAATGCCTGAAATAGAGATGGAATGGGAAGAAAAAGTTGGTATGGTTAACCAGCTTTATTGGTAATGCATAAAAATACAAATGGAGTGCCTTATTCTTCTACATAGTTTCCTACAACAGAAATACATTTTCTCCATCGGATAGAAGCTTTCTGATCCCTTTGTAAAAAAGAACACACATACAGTTCGACTGCAGTGTTGCTTCAAATTTTTTTCCTAATGCCTCCTTCAGTGGACCAAAATATGATAGTCACAGGGGAAGACAATCTGGACTGTAGAGGCATGTTCAAGAGGTAGCCAGTGTAATTAAGCGAGTTTATCACTAGAGAGCTGCTGCTTGCAGATGTTTGGTGAGAAGACTTGGAACCCACCTTGATGATATTTTTCTATATCCAAGTGTGTCCGATACAATGGTATGGACACTTCCAACACTTATATCCAGCTCTAATGAAATCTTGGCACAGCCTGAATATTGTCTTCATTGACATTGGTTGCAAGATGCTGTTTATGGCTTTGGTTTTCCACTTTATCACGACCATTTTAAAATTTGTGGCCAAATAGAACACGAGTTTTACTCAGAATAGTGTCATCGAACTGTGCTTAGAGTCTCTTTAAAATTTTCCTTGATTTTTCACACCTTGTTTGGCAAGAAAGTGAATAAGAGCACGTTATACTACAGATGCTGGTGCTTTCTATCACTCATAGGTGATACTGAAATGGCACCGCGAGTGTAAAGGGCCATGGGCATGGCTATCCCCTCTCCATTCTCCCACCACTGGTTCCCTAGAGTGCCACGCTGTTCATGTCACTATGTGCGCCAAACAAATTCCAATTTATATTTGAATGACCTTCATAACAGTGATCATTTTGGAAGAAGAGGACTTGCATGGATGCATATGGGCCATTATTCCTAAAATGATAAAGGAAAAACTTTGCAGAAAGATGTATTTTGTATGGAAAATTAGATGTCACTTTCCATTGCTTAATAGAGTGTGAAAGAGTAAAAATGTGGAGAATAGTGTCTGGGTTGAAAAATGGGATAAATTACCACATGTCTACAGCAAAAATGTTGGCAGACATGAGGGAAGGGAACATTAATAAGATAGAGGATTTTCTAGGAAAAGTAAGGGTTAAGTGGATGGGAAGTTTAAAGAAGGAGCATGGGAGTATACATAGTTGTGATGACTAATAATGATTTTAAAGGCTGTTTAACGTACACACAACCTGGGGTTTAAGATAGGAGATAACCTTGGTACAGTAGTGCTAAATTTTCTTTTAAATATATGGTTTATTTTGTGTGTACTTTGTTGGAGTTACAAATAAAATACTATACTCTGTGTAAGTCAGTAAGTTGCTTAATATTGAACTACTGTGAAGATGTGACTTTGAAACTGGGACAGTGTTCATTCATAATAGATCAGAATCCAATTGTTTTGATTGTCTTTTGTGAGTGTGTACATATATGCCTCTGAAATTTGTGTAGCCAAACTTCATTTCCAATTTTGATACATCTGCCTCTTCTATGGTTTATTTCAGGCATTTGGTACTATCTTTCAAGACAGTAAATGTACACTTTTCGCGGGTCAGTATCATTCAGGCGTTCCGTGAGTAGGGGGTATGAAAACTAAATCAACTGTGGTCGCCATTTTAACCTGTCACTCACTTCAAAAATGTTTATGGCTATATTAACCCAGTATGGCGAAACATGGACTAAATATCACAAAACAAGTTATAATTCTCTCGCTGCTGAGCTATTAACTACATGGCATTGGCAAGAAAACGGAAAACACGTGGAATGATGATTTTAATAGAACCAACATCTATGTTATATATAACCCACTACTAGCATCTACTGCCATAGCTCACTGGTAAAACTCATGCTGTTTCAAGTGTGCCGAGGGTTCACAGTTTAAATCCCAGCATGTGGTCATTCTTTTTATTCCAACTTTTTCACCTAGTAAGATGCAGTAATAAACAAATTTAAAGTTTTCTTGCAGCTAAGTTATTACTACATGATTTCAAAGAAAATCCGAGGAGATAGAATGATAATTTTAATGGAATCAACTTCTAAATGCTGTATACAATGCATCTGATCACAACAATAAGCTAATACATAAAATAACACGAAACTTAAATTTTCATCTTGAGAAAAGCAAACTTGCAGCTGCAAATATAATTGTGTATAATTCGATGGAGTATAATACATAAAACTGAAAAGGTATATTCTGTGTAACTGGTAGTTACAATATAGTTACTCCGCTTATTATAAGTATCAAAAAGAAGGTGATAGCTAAGGATAATGGTGTTTAAAAAGCAAACTAAACAACTGCTATTTCATAGCTGAGGCCACACCATATATGAAGAAATAAATTAATTTATGAAACATTTCAGATTTATAGATAATGTAGTTCTCCTGGAACAAGTAACTTGTCGAAACAATGGATGGAAAACAAAACTGAAATCTTGATTTTGTCATTTTATCATGTAGTAATACCTTAACTGAAAGAGAACTGTAAATTTGTTTATTACTGCATCTTACATAGTGAAAACTTGGAATAAAAAGTATGACCACATGCTGGGTTTGAACCATGAACCCTCCACACACTTAAAACAGCGTGCATTTTACCAATGATCTACGGGAGCATAGTTTATTATGTGGGTTATATATAACATAGATGTTGGTTCTATTAAATCTTCATTCCATGTGTTTTCCGTTTTCTTGCCAATACTTGCTCAGCAGCAAGAGAATTGCAACTTCTTTTGTGATATTTGGTCCATGTTTCGCCATACTGAGTTAATATAGCCATAGAAATCCTTGAAGTGAGTGATAGGCTAAAATGGCAACCACGACAGTATACATCTACAACCACAGTTGATTTAGTTTTCAAACCCCCTACTCATGGAATGTCAGAATGATACTGACCTGCGAAAAATGTACGTTTACTTTCTTGAAAGATAGTACATGGAAGTTGCATGCCAGAACAACTTGAAAACTAGCCATTTTGGAACCTTTAAACTAACTTATCTAGTAGCAATACATTTAAACCTGCTCTTTTAGTATTTAAACCTTGAAACTGGCATCACTCAAGATTTATGAACATGAAAACCCTTCAGGTTGCCAGATGTGGCTAATTGTCACCAGTCCAGTACCTTTTCTTTTTTTCTTTCAAAATTATCATTCAGCAACTTGTCAATATTTGGCAATATATATTCTGGTAATATATGCGTGATTTTCAACTTGTATTTACATCCTACCTTTTTTTGTGTAAATGATGATAAACTCCTCATTGGATTGAACATAATTCACTTTTTCCATGAAGAATGCTATTATCATTAGATTTTGTTTGTTATCTGTCCTACATTGTAACAGGTAAAAGAAAACCAGTGATTAAAAGTGGAGGAAACAAAAATTAATTTCTTGGTGATTGTAGATTCCTGCATAGAGGTACAAAAAGTACGAGGGCAGTCCCAGAAGTACCTGGCCTGATGTATATATAGTGGTTGTTGTTTCAAAAGATGACTGTGGTAGAAAGTATCAACCTTATAAAGATTAAGTTTGAAGTTGGACAGTGCTACATTAGTTGAGTAATTGTTTGGCAGCCATTAATAGTGAACTCTCTCAGCGAATTTATAAACATGGATAAAACTGGCCATCGTTATGCGATACAATACTTTCATTTGAAAGGTCTTAGTCCAACTAATATTAAAGCTGAGCTAGATCCTACTCTGGGGGAGTCTGCTCCTTTGTTTACAACAGTAAAATATTGGGTGGCAGAGTTCAAGCGAGGCCATATGAGCTGCCAAGATGAATTGCAATGGTCGACCAAATGAGGTGACCATGCCAGAAATCATGAAGAAAATCCACAAAATGGTATTGGATGACTGTCGACTGAAAGTGCGTGAGCTAGCAGACATCATAGGCATTTCAAAAGGTGCTGTACATCACATACTGACTGAAAATTTAGAACATGAGAAAGCTATGTGCAAGATGGGTGCCGTGTTTACTCACAAAGGAACAAAAGCAATGTCATGAGGATGTTTCAGTCAAGTGTTTGGCGATGTTTCGCTGCAATAAAGCTGAGATTTTGCATCGATTCATAACCATGGATGAAACATCAGTCCATCACTTCACACCTGAGGCGAAGGAACAGCCAAAACAGTGGATTAAAACGGGAGAATCGGCTCCAAAGAAGGCGAAGACAGTTCCATTTACAGCCAAGGTCATGGCGTCAGTTTTTTGGGATGCATGTGGGATAATTTTCATTGATTATCTTCAAAAAGGAAAAGCAATCATTGGTGAGTATTATGCAAACTTATTGCAGCATTTGAATGATGAAATCAAGCAAAAATGGCGACGTTTAGCGGAAAAGAAAGTTCTGTTGCATCAAGACAATATACCAGTTCACACATCCATTATCGCCTTGGCCAAAATCAGTGAGTTAAAGTTCGAATTACTTCCTCATGCACCCTATTCGCCAGACTTAGCCCCCTCCCCCTCTGATTATTTTCTGTTTCCAAAGTTGAAGAAATGGCTTGGTGGTGAAAGATTTGCCAACAATGAAGAGATGGCTGTTTTGCAGAACTTAACAGTTCTGACTATAAACAGTGTATCGAAGCTATTGAACATCGCTGCGTAAAGGGTATCGAGCTGAAAGGAGACTATGTAGAGAAATAAAGATGTGTTTTCTTTGTTAGGTCAGGTACTTCTGGAACAGCCCTCATAACTGGAATTATGTTTTTTCATTGTAATGTACCTGAACTAGAGTTTGGTTTCGGGAGCCCTGGAAACATCTGACCTTGAGTGACGAAATGACATGCATAGCATTCGCCTGGCTGTCCTCAGTTGGAGGGAAGCAGGTGAAGTAGAAGAGTGTGTTAACTGTACCCACCGTGGATCTTAAGTTGCAGCAGTATGCATCAATTAGATTTTGCATTCTTCTTGATAAACCTTCATCACAACACTAGAAATGTTGCTGCAATCCTACAGAGAGTAAGCCATGGGAAAAACGCAGGTTTTCAAATGGCATAAGCTATTTCGGGAGGGTAAAAATAACCTTGAGGATGCTCCATGTCCCAGAAGATCCTAAACTTCGAAGACTGATATCAGCGTTAACACAGCTAATGTCATGTTGCGTGAAACCATTGATTATCATTACTAAAGATTGCAGAGATAACTTCTATTGATCAGTTGAAGACACTACAAAATGTTCTAGTCTATAGGAAAGTTGCAGCAAAGGGGGTGTCTCTTATTTTCAGTGATGAACAGAAGGCTTACTGCGTGTCATGTCAACAATGGAAAAGAAGGCTGCAGCGAGAACCAGATTTTTTGGACAGTTATATCACATGCAATGAAGCCTGATTTCATCATTATGACCAGAGACAAAACAGGAAAGTACCCAATGGAAACATCTTCAAATCCATGACCCAAAAAGGGCAAAGTTCAACAAGTGCAGGAAAAATCATGCACCTTTGTCTTTCGATAAGTAAGGCATTGTGCACGATCACGTGGTGGATAAACAACACACTGTTACTGCTGATTATTATTGTTGAAGTATTGACAGGATCATTAAGGAGGAAAATTGCCAAGAAAAGACCAAACGTTGCTCAAATGGATCCTTAATTAGGATAATGCTCCCACTCATTGTGCCATGAAGACTCAAGAGACAATCACGGGATTAGGCATTGAGATGATGTCACATCCACCGTATTCACCGGACCTAGCGCTGTGCGAGTTCCACCTATTTCCTACAGCGAAAAAAGAGTTTTGGGATTGTCATTTTCATAATGATTGTGAGTTAAACCATACAACAGACTATCCAAAAGGGGCTTTAGGGAGCATTTTGAACAGTGAACAGACTGCTGGAACCATTGCATTGTGTCCGGCGGAGAATAATTTGAAGGGTTTTAATTATTTTTTTGTTGTTATTGTATAAATTAATTATACTTTTAATAGACCTTAGCCTGGTCTAGGCAAGTTTTTTTATAGTGTTATTGTATAAATTAATTATACTTTTAATAGACCTTATCCTGGTCTAGCAAGTTTTTATAATATAGACCCACCGGCATGTTGTCACAGTAGCTCAATGGTTAGAGCAACCGCATGGAGAGCAGGAGAACTGTGTTCAAATCCCGGCTGTGGTGTTGAATTTTTCAGTTGACTCTATATTAAAAAAATAATTTGAAGGTTTGTAAAAGAAATTAAATAAAGGTGAGCAGTATTTTCCAGCAAAAAAATAATTTCAGTTATTTTTTGACACCCCCTTGTATGTATGCTGGCCATCCAGTTTAAAAATACTTATGTGGCTACAATGACCAAGTCCTACAATAAACTTTCTGTATGAGTACTTGTGTTTTCTGCAGAAATTTAGAGTTTCAAATGACACCAGTTTGGACTTTGAAAAATTAGGTTTTATTAACAATTACCTTTAATTGATATCATTGGCCCATTAAGGATGAGGGAAATCAATCTACCAAATTTACTGCACTTTTTCTCTTCCTGAGAAGAACAGCTACATGCTGAAGTACAATGGACATTTGAGAAAATCTAGAAAGAAATGGAAGAATGATCCATTGATTATTATTATTGTTGTTGTTGGCAATAGTTTTGTAATAATTATTAGTGCCAAACACAATATCATAATTGTTTTAATGTATCACATTTCCAATTCTATTGTGCCTCTACAGGCTTATTGTCCAAGCAATTTTGCCAACATTAAAATCTTATTGGAATGACAACTTCTGGATAATTCCAAGAGCAGAACCATCTGGTAAACCTGCTTAGACTACTGTTAATAAAGCAAAACTCGCTATTTAGATCACTTAGAGAGTCTGAGAATGTTACCCATTACATTTAATAAGTCTAGATAAGAAACCAAAAAAAAATTTAGAAGGAAAATTAGTTAATAAGTTTATTCATTACCCTTTCTTTTTTGTTTGTTATAGCTGCTAATGGATCCTATGGTGCTAAGCGTGTTGTACGTGTGGTGCCAACTCAATAAAGATGTGATAGTGAGCTTCTGGTTTGGCACCCAGTTCAAGGCCATGTATCTTCCATGGGTTTTATTTGCCTTCAACCTCATCATATCAGGAGGGTACGTTTTAAACTTACAGATTCTTAAAGTGGTCTGAAATTGGCTTCTCTGACCTTATTTGAGTTTGGTTTGTTAATTTAAGCACAGTTGGCTACCTCAAGCTTGACATAAACATCAGCTGCTGCATTTAAAGAGAGAAGTAATCTTTGAAATGGCTTTTGACTTACTCATGAAGTTATAAAGATTATGCTGGGGTTGTGGTATGTTAAATTGTCAATTTCACTGTTTCGTAAGTTATTCGTTTATTGCAGGATAGCATTTAGAGTGCATATTTGAGGTAAATCTTTTTTTTTTCTTTAGAGAAGAGAATGTTGTAAAACACATTCTTTATTCATCCCTTATAATGTCTTATGTCTGCAGAAATGAGTGGAGTTATTTGATAATTAATGAATGCTCAAATGAGCAGTGTGTTACCTGTTATGTATCCTTTCAGAAGAAGGAGGAAACTCCTTAAAAGACCTTCTCCAGGTAAACCACTCCAACTAGGGATCAGATTCAAACACATGCTGGAGAGATATAACAACTGCACCACAGAATGTGTGCCAAGTTTCCAAAAATAGTCATGATTGCAGAAATTAATACTGCTTAATGGAATGATAAACTTTTGCTAGTGGCATGTAATTCCAAAATAGTTCTTTTATGTATTTACAACAGAAGTTGTAATGAAAACAATTAAAACCAAAAAATATTGTGATAAGTTTAATTTTGAATAACAGAAAATAAGTACGTATATATTGTAATGAAAAGAAGCTAGAAACAGTGATGTGTATTGAATTTATTTAAAGGTGAGTCAGAATTGTTACACTAACATCACTTAAGTTTACTCACTTAACATGTTTCGGGAAACAGTTGTTCCCATCCTCAGAAGGTTAATTCGGAATTGTTACACTAACATCACTTAAGTTTACTCACTTAACATGTTTCGGGAAACAGTTGTTCCCATCCTCAGAAGGTTAATTCAGTCGAATTAACCTTCTGAGGATGGGAACAACTGTTTCCCGAAACATGTTAAGTGAGTAAACTTAAGTGATGTTAGTGTAACAATTCTGACTCACCTTTAAATAAAAGAAAATAAGTAATTTATTTAAATGTTTATTTATACTGGAAGTGTATTCTTTAATTAAAATATGGCAGATATTACCCTGAGGATGAGGATAAATGTGTTAAGTGTTTCCTAGGGTTTTACAAGGTTAGTAATATTTGTATTCCCTAGTTATAACTACACTTCTAAAAACTACCTGTGTAGATATGGCACCAAACCATGTTAAATGAACAACCTCAAAATGCCCTTATAGATGTGCCCAACAACCAGTAGAACAGCCTACCTAAGGACAGCTTTAACAGTTTGCACTATAGGAAATAGTTTGCTGGAAATGCTTTGCTAGTTGCAGCAATCACATGGGATGCAAGGAACTTTTGACGCCCCTGTGTTAAACTCTCTAGAAATGCTAAGTAATGCAGATGCTGTATAGCTTTTAACATATAATTTGTGTTTGCCTCTTTTCTCATTAAAATATGGGAGTATACACTACATAGCTATGTCCCAGAATGGCAAAGTAGCAATGCAGGTGCTCTCACATTAAACAGAGAGAACAGAAAATAAAATGTGTGTACACATATTAAGGTCTCTAAGTCACGTTAACATTTCAGTGTACTTACAGAATTTTGAAGAGACCAAACTTGAATTTTCATGCAATTCACTTCTAATTTGCTTCTTATTCGAAGACAATGAAGTTTATGTAATTAATTGTTCTTTCACACAAGTCGTGTGTTGGACAAGGTTGGGAAGGTAGAATCAGAGGACTGAAAAATTCAATGCCACAGCTGGGATTTGAACCACGGATCTCCCGGTCTCCGTCCAGTTGCTTTAACCACTGAGCTACCATGTCAACATGCCGGTACAATATTAAATTCTCCAACTGATTCACATTTATCCCGGTAAACCACAAGGAGATCTCAAATTGAATTGAGATGATATACCCCAATGGCGACTTACTATCTTACTATGCTGTAGGTACTTTATGGCATTGAATTTTTCAGTCGTCTGATTCTACCTTCCCAATGAAGCTTAAACTGCAGGGAACATATAGCAAATATCCCTTTGTGTTATGTATATTTTAATGCAGAAGTTGCAATGTTATGAAAAGACAAGAGTTAACCTATAGAAACACATGAAACTTGATTATATATAATTTTTCTATCACAATAGCAATAACTGTAAGTCCTTTGTCAGGTTAGTCATGAAAAGTATTGAGGTCTCGTAACATAAATATGTCATAATTATTCCCTTGCAGAATGAAAAAGAAAATAAAAATTAATACAAATATGGCCTGAACTCATATTTACGTAACTTTGGCTTGCTTTAATATTAATGATTTACATGGTTTACACTTAACTGGAAAGTCAGGGAAATTCAGGAAAACTGTTTCAAATGCATTGTAAGGTCAGGGAAATAGTAGTTTTCAGAAAAATAACAGGGAAATTTTCACACAGATTGTCGTATTATGGGTTTTACAAAAAGGAAAGAAACACAGATACTGATTCTTTGTAAGTATTGACATTGAATTACTTTTACTGATTTGTTTGCATTTTGAGTTTACATACATTTTATCTAGCTAGGACACACTGAAAACAGTTCTTTGTATCGTTCTTAATTTATTATGCCGATATGTAATGTTTTGTCAAATATAACACGAGTAACATAAGGAGAGTGTTGAATGGCTAATGGGTATGGTGGAGGCTGATTAATAATATCAATGAAACAAACTTGCATAGTTTCAATTAGTTGTTTCCTTTAAACCTCAAGAGTTATCACTTTCTGATTTCAGTATACCGCATTTACGCGAATCTAATGTGCACCTTTTTTGACCAAATGTAGTACTCAAAATCGTGGTGTGCATTAGATTTGCTGGCACATTAGATTCGAGTGCAAATCCATTCCTCAGAATGCCAGTAACTTCATTCAAATTTTTCGTTTATTACATCACATTGAATTGCTGGAGTTAACATGCATCAAGAAACTTGCAACAAGCTAGCCACTCATTTATCATTGGCCTATTATTGAGCGTTTTTAGTTACGATATGGAGGGCAAGGGCAAATAGAGAAGTACGTCTTATGATGCTTCTTTAAACTGTAAAGTAATCCTTTATGCTGAAAAAAATGACAATAGAAAGGCAGGAAGGAAGTTCAATGCATCAGAGAGGAATGTTTGCTTGTGCTGTAAACCGAAATTGGCATTATTTGCTACTAAAGCTAGTAGGAAGAAATTTACGGGTCCTTGCAAAGGAAGACATCCTGAAGTTGAAGAGAAAGTGTTGGAATTTGTGCGTGAAAGAAGGAAGAATGGCCAACCTGTGATTAGTGACACTATACAAAAGAAAGCTAGAGAGGAGGCTGAAGTTCTTGGTATTCCGAAACAAGAGTTTAAGGCTAGCCATGGATAGGTGGATCATTTCATGCAGCAGACGGATTTATCTTTAAGATGCCGTACAACAATGTGCCAGAAGCTTCCTGGAGATTTTGAGAACAAACTACAAACGTTTCAGCAGTATATCATTTCACTTTGGAAGAAAAAAAATGTTCCATGAGGCAAATAGGCAATGCTGATGAGACGGCAATTTGGTTTGACATGCCGTGGAACTACAGTATTACTGAGAAGGGGACAAAGGAATTATAAATACAACAGGGTACGAAAAACAGCGCGTAACACTAATTTTGTTCTTTAACAATGTGTCACCTTCAGTTCTATAATCCTATGGCTTGTATATACGATAAATCCATTGTTGTATTAAATAAATTGAAATAAAGTACCTATTGCCTATTTTCTGTCATTGATGTGCTTTACATTCGATACAAATCCTTTTTTTTTTTTTTTCATAATTTTAAATTCTAAATATGAGGTGCGCATTAGATTCGCATAAATACGGTACTTAATCATATTTGGAAAAGGGGAAATATATATATACCATATTAAAAAATCTTGATTGTTACGGAAAATGTCTTACTAAAGTAATGGAAGGTCAGGGAAATTTTTACATGAGAAATAGCGTGAACCATGATTTAGTTATAAGAAAAGCTAGCAAGGCAGTTTTCAATAAATGTTAGGCCTCTATGGAGCTTTTTATTATCGCATTACTTTCCATATTTTAATTGTTTTTTTTTTTTTAATTTCAGTGGCATCCTAGAACTAGTAGGAATAATGGTTGGACACCTCTACTTCTTTTTGATGTTCAAATATCCACAAGAACTAGGAGGTCCAACATTGTTAACCACACCAGGATTTCTGTGAGTAGCTACTGATAATTGCAGTATTTATGCTCAACTTCCTTATAGTCTCTATTGTAGTAAATAAATAAAAATTTAATATCAAAAAGTGTAGTATTACTTTTTGGTTGAAGAGAAATGAAACAGTGCTGCATACATTAACCTGGAGAGCAATTTCTCGTTTATCAAGATGTGGTGTAATATTAAAGCATTTTTGACTACTTCATATTACATACTGTTCCCGCACTCTCCTCAATAGGTTACTTTAATAACCTTATCTATTTTGATATAATGCATTCATGTTGTAAGCGGGTCATAATCCAATAACATGGATGTTTAATTGAAAGCATTTATGTTGGAAAAATTAAGTTGTAAGCGCAAGACCCTAGACAGCTGCTTATTTTGCCTTGCAGTAATGCTGCCCCTGTGTGCAAGTTGTACACAAGGTGGCCCGAAAGTCATTGCACATTTGGATACCCTGTTTTTGATTGGGAATGATAGGTTTTATAGAGTTGATAATCACTTGAAAAACATAACTGTACTGTGATGGTGATGGAAATGTAATTGACCAATAAACAAGTATTTCCTTTGTGTAGTACATAACTTGGGGAGCCAAGAAAACAATACTGGTTTTCTTTGTTACAAATGAAGAAGTATGATAGGTAGATGTTTTATGTTTAACTGTCCCACGCATGGGAGCCAATTTGAAGAAGGAATGTTCTTCAACACTGGTTATTTGGTTCACGTAATAAATTACGTAAATTACATTATCTGCCCCGCAATTGGAAGCCAACTTGTAGTAGTTGTTTTCTTCTACTGTTGAAGTTTTACTGTTGTTGTTAGCCACACGCTTGGAAGCCAACTTGAAGAAGTGTGATGTTACGTAATATATGTTTACATAAACTTGAAAAATTGTTTTATATAATAATAGTTGCTTTGTAGTTTGTAACACGCTTTGGGCGTCGGTTTGAATTTTATGCTTACGTAATATTTCTTATGTTTGAATTTGCCTCGGCTGTGTCAGTCTTACTTTAGAGTCATGTATCTTGGGTAGGGCGTGGTATGACAATTATTGTAGACATCACAGAATTAAACTTTTAAATTAACTTCTTTATTTATTCTTGCACATATTTATAGATCACTACACTTTTAAAGAACTGTGAGAAACTTTTATGCATTCACTTAGCGTGTATATCTGTTTTTACTAATCACTTGTAGAGAACACATTTTCCCATCTGTACTCTATCAAGTCTCGCCAGCAACTGAGTAACCTCAACGGTCAAAACCCATAAGCTTCGGTATTGCAAGTCTCTGATTGGCTAATTCTAATCCAATAGAGTATCTGCATTTAACTTAAAACTTTTCTTTGCTGTTGATTGGCTAATTTTAAAACTGTTACAGAATTTACGTCATTGTCACTCTAATCATGACCAGTACATTTCAAATTCTAAACACATTATTGCCATAAGGTTACCTTATTATTACTCATTGTTAGCAACTTAAAACTTATTATTCTCACAGCTCTTGCATTATTAGACTATGTAAAGTATTCATATAACATTAATAAAATATGTTTACAATAAAAATAAGCATTTGAAATGACTGTTGCATACTATTTAAATAATTATTACATACATATTGTTTCAAGGCGGGCTGTTATTGAATTTACTTATTATAAATAACAATTGAAATTATTCAGGTATTAAAATACTGCCTCACAACTGTGGATGGTAACAATAATTATCGAAGCATGTTATGAAACATAGTTGGGCCACAATTTGTGACAGTGCTTGTTTTCCTGAATTGTGCTTCCAGCAGGATAAGGCCCATCTCATTTTGCTATGATGGCAAGAAATTACCTTGACATCATTTTCCACAACACTGAATGTCCGCAACGTTCACCCGATGTAATTCCTATGGACCTTTTTTTTGTGTTGTGTATTGAGGAGTAAGTCTTTGAGAGGACACCCCTTACTGCAGAGACATTTTTAATGTCACTGAAACTGCTAGTGTTTAATTTCTTACTGTGTGTCAGTATGTCCTGAATAGGTTAGCTGTTATGACAAGAAACAGTATCATTACCTGTTAAAAGGAAATAGTCTATACTGCATACCTACTTTTGGGGCACTGTGTATTAACTGAACCAGATATACATTTAAAAGTAATATAAGTCAGCCACAATATGAGTGTGTTCAGAGGAGGGCACCACTGTTTTGTTGACAATGCATAATGTTGTCAAGGCTTGATATCCGAGATGAGTGAGGGGCAAGGCAATAGTGGCAACATACAGTTGCACGGTGAAAACAGAACTAACCTGCTGATGTCTTCACATTAGTCCTCAGAAGCAACATTTTTGCGGATGTTTTCTTTACCTGACTGTCTTCGGATGCCCTGCCCACTTGTTCTGTAGCTGTTGGCTCCTCTTCCCACTGAAAACACTCATATTGTAGCCCACTTATACATACTACAGTGGAATCTCGTTAGCACGTTCCTCATTAACACGTTTTCCCATGTATTATGTTGAATTATAAAAGTCCTGGTAGCAAATCACCAAATATAATAAATAATGTTTGCTTAGTGCATTTTCCCGGTCCCGCTTACTACGTTTGAAGTTTGATGTCCTCATTTGCTTCTTTGGTCAATCCTCGTCACAGGGTGGATACTGGCAACCAATCACATGCATGTATGTAAATATTTGTGTGACACGATTTGTGTGGGCAGGAAAGAGAATGCTTTACCTTGGCGTGGTAAATGCCAACAATAGTTTTTACTGTTGAGTATTGACCAAACATATGTAGATTGTATTTTAGCTTTTCATTTGCAATGAAAAAAAAGAAAGTGTAGTAAATAACCAACAGTGAAAAACTGAAAATCCTTGAAGTAGATCACAATCCAAATATGAAACATGTGGATATATTGCGGAAGTTAAACATTCCTCCGTCCACCCTAAACACAATTGTTAGCAAACATAAACTGATTGAAACTGCTTTTGAAGAAGGGAAAATAGAATCGTGTGAGGATCGGATTGAAATTTGTTGCATGCAACACCTACCATATTCAAATCGTATTGAAGACACCAAAGATACTATCTTCTACTGTACTCGTAACACGATGCAAGCTTGTCATTTTGTTTTTTTAGTGGAAATTATTATCACATGTGTAATAGAACACACAGCAAAGCCACTTTTATTGCTTCCAAAATTTGCAATTTATTTTCTCGAAAACATTCACTAACCTCAAAAATGCAAGTTGACCAACATAAAAGCTTGAATAATTTATTCTTTGATTTTGTGCATCCAAATCCATCGGAATACGTATTGAATTTAACATGGAAACAGGGATCGCATTCAGTATGGAATTGGACTCAAATCGATTTCAATTCCCCATGGAAACGTAGTAATTATTATATTTTATTACATAATTATGTGCTTAAATTGCAAATTTTGTATTTTTGTTAACATGTTTTCCCGTCTATGACGTCCAAATCTGCAGGTCCCTGCAAAAACGTACTAATGGGATTCTACTGTATACATTTAAAAGTAATATAAGTCAGCTACAATATGAGTGCATTTGGAGGAGGGCACATAATGTTGTCAAGGTTTGATATCCGAGATAAGGGCAAGGCAATAGTGGCAACGTACAGTTGCACAGTGAAAACAGAACTAACCTGCTGATGTCTTCGCATTAATTCTCAGCAGCAACATTTTTGCAGATGTTTCCTTTACCTGACTGCCTTTGGATGCCCTGTCCACTTGTTCTGTAGCTGTTGATTCCTCTTCCCACTGAAAACCTCATATGGTGGCCAACTTATACATGCTATTTCCATTATTGTAAATGCTTTGAATAAAACGAGCTTCCTATTTATCCGATTCCATATTTATAGTAGTTACAAGGGCTGATCAATAAAGACTGAGACTGATTTTTTTTTTCATAGTATTTATTACTCCATTTCAATGTTGACATGATATTTTTCAAAGTAGTCCCCTCCTACTTGAATGCACTTTTTATAGCGCCTCTGCCAGTCCTCGAACACATGGTGCAGGCCATTCTTTGTCAGGTCTTTGAGAATCGCCTGACTTTTCCTCAGCACGCTTCAGTGCTCTCAAATCGAATGTCCCGGAGCTTTGCCTTTAGTGATGGGAATAAAAAAGAAATCACAGGGGGCAAGGTTGGGGTTATAAGGCGGATGCAGTATGCAGGTGATGTTGAATTCCTGGACTTGATTTGCGATGTGAGGCCATGTGTTCTTGTGATGAAGTTCTGGATGTTTCCTTGCAATGTGCTCCCTCAGTGTAGCCAATACTGGCGTGTTTTACGCTGCTGTAGCAGTAGTGTGAGGAAGAACAACAATCACAGCAGCTGTGTTGATGTTGACTTCAGTCATAGCAGAAGCTGAAGCACCAGGCCCATCTTGCTTAGCACAGAGGACTCGCCCTTCTTTGAAGTCCTTGAACCACCTAAACACTGTTGCACGAGATAGTGCATCTTCACCATATGCTTGCTTCAGCTTTTCCAAAGTTGCAGAGGCTGTATGATTTAAACGAAAACAAAATTTTATTGCTCCTCTCGTGTTGAGTGGTATGCGAAATTCAAGTAGGGTCAACAATATACAGCATTACTACCAACCTACTGATACAAGAGGCTGCCGTCTATGGGCATTATACATGAAACCCCGCTCTTTTCAAATATTCATGGTAGAGACAGGAAACTCTCAAGAAAGCTACAGGAAAAAATCAGTCTGTCTTTATTGATCAGTCCTCGTATAAATACAATTTTTGAAAGGAAAAACCATTTTGTAACATTGCATTTCATTTTTACTGCAGGTACTATTACTTTCCCAACCAAAGAGTTGTGCATGGGTTTGGACAACCTCCAGCATATCGTCGACCAACTGCCGATGGTGGGGGTGCGGCAGGTGGAGGTGGCGGTGGAGTTAGGCACAATTGGGGACGTGGTCATGTTCTTGGTGACAACTGACTAAACTGAGTGCCAAGACATATGCTGTTAGAAGCAAGTCTGAACTTGAATTTCATACTGTGTGAATATTTCTAAAAACTGTTTATGCTTTACAAAGTAAATGCAGAAAATATATAAATATTTCATGAATGTTTTTATTGTTGAACATATGTGTCATCTGTGTGAAATAAGCTTTTTAAAGTGAATGTTGTGCAGAATGCACAAGATATGGACATGAAATAAGAATTTGATTCTTTGGTGTTCATCATGTGTATGTATGTTAGTGAAACAAAAACCTCAGAAATAATTTTTGAAGCAATTTACATGTTGTAAAAAATCAGGAAAGTATTATTTTCACAGGGTGTTTCAATGCAACAGTAATTTCATTGTTGGGAAATCAAAGAGCATGTTCCATATATCACTGTAGAAACACTGCAAGGTTAACAACTATTGTCTAAACCATTTAATGTTTACTTTGCAAATATTGTGAGCACATTCATATTTCTAATGAATAAATGTTGAAGAACGTTGACATTAATGACAACTTATAAGACTTTTGAGAGTATTGCTGTCCTATCTTTTAAGGAATACAACTGTAAAAAATAAGTGTGGGCAAATCTCAGGTGATAATTTAACACCAAACCATTTATTTCATGTAATGAATTTAAAGGACCATTTTAAGATGTAAATAAATTTCATTTTTAAACACTATCCATTGAATATTTTTGAGAAAGTAGATCACAAAATATTTTTGAACCGTACACATTAATCAGAAGAAATTGTTGCCACATTGGCAATCAAACATTTTGAGACTGAAAATTTTCTCAAGCAAGAATCTTAAAACGATATGAGCTGGCATTAGACCTTGAGATATCTGTCTTTCTTGTGCTCTATAAATTATTGGAATCTTAATGCGCTGTATACTTAGTGTTCATTTTAAACTGGTCCTGCCTTAGTTCATTCTTACTCTAAATTATATCACTATTTCAATGCCAGTTGTACTTCCTCAGAGGTTGCAAAAGTGGAGTAGGTTTGTGTTGAAGTTGCCTAGTTCCCATGGCATAAAGTCCTATAGTAGCAGTGATACCTATGGCACTCATGTCGATCAACTGACCTCAATCTCCACAACAATTACCAGTACTAACGGAGGGGTTGGGGTACTATTAATGTTTAAACTGTCCCTTTCGATTCCTTATTGTAGCAAACTGTTTGTTTATGAGTGCCTGCTTTAGGATGCCTTTAACATAAGAACAGAAAGTCTTCATTACTGGATCCTTTTCATTGAAGGGGAATATCAATATGATATCAATCAATGTGTAATTGATATTGCAAACAAATATCCCCAGTTTTACTGGATGTCTCAAAGGAGCCTAAAGAGGACAGTGAATAGGTGAGGTAGCTTCTCTTTTATATCACTGTGTAGGTAAAAAAAAATTTGCTGTGCAACATGTAAGTTATAAGTAATCTATCATATTTCTACTTATGGTATTTTCTCTGTTTTGTTTACGACAGGTACATTGTTTACTTATGGTAAACAGGATCCATGTGATGGAAATAGTGTGTGACATGACAAGAGTAACTGACAGACGCTGTTTTGTAAGTGATGCAGACTATTAGCTTATGATGTGAAAATTTATCTTAACATAATGTTGTAATCAGTAGAACTATCAGCAACCCTCCATGGCCTCCAAGATCCCCAGATTTGACACCACCTGATTTTTTTCTCTGGCATTATCTGAAAGACCGAGTCTTTGCTAGATGCCCTGAAAATCTGAACTTCATACTGCAGGAGATAATGATATGTCACGCCCACAATCCTTGAGGCTGTCTTCCATAACTTGATCAAGAGAGTGAGAGCATGCTTACAACAGAATGATGGACATGTTGAATCATTTGTTTAAATTTTTATTACGTTAAAGCTCTGAAGATTTTTTTAGAAGGGTATTATTATGTTTTTCACAAAGAAAGTTAAATTTACTATTCTAAATATGTAAAGCAATTTATTTTATCTTCTTCTTCATCTGTCAGTCTGCAATTAAAGAAAAGCAATGCTTCAGAAAACCCAAAGATATTATTTAATGAACGCCAAGTTTTGATCTCTTTTCCTTCCACTCTATAACCTATTCATGCAGCAGTAGCTGCCATCTGGCATATAGATTCATTAACATTTTAAGACGAGAATTGTCAGTCAGCACTTATGTCATATCTTGTCTATGCTGGACAATGGAACAGAATAAAATGAACACTCGGTAGTTTTTAACTGCAACATATTTTGATTTTCAAGCATGCTCCTATAATTTATAACTCCTTTAAGCTCTTTATCCACAAGTCTGTACATCAGTTGGAAAGAGTACATACAGCAAGTAAGTGTGTATGGATTTCTTACATTAAGTTTGCCTTGCTTAAAGTAAAATAAATTTTTGCTGCCTAAAGTATTTTTTTTTTTTTTTTTGTTTTTTGTGAGGTTAATTTTAAATATTTTTATGCTCAACCATGCCAAAATGTAGTATTTATACGACTGGTAGCAGTACTTTAATGGGTCTCATTAAAGTACACCTGTTCATTAAAGTATTGATATTCGACCAATCAGAAGTGGCCATGTAACATTGTAAAAGCGCAAGTATCGATTATTCTGCGTAGTACGTCTCACAATGCTAGCAACTTTGTTTGGCACAGGTGCTACAAGGTTATTGTATTGTAATCATAGATAAAGGAATAACGATTGTAACACATCACACAAATTAGAAATGAATACTTATGAAACCTTTAATTTAGATACATAGTCGAACATAAACAGTCGTATGAAACTTGACTATAATGGTGATTAAAATGCTCGTATGATGATTATTAACCTGGCTTCACTCGCTCGGTTAATAATACTCACGTTTTAATTACTACCATTATAGTCTCGTTGCATAATATACTATTAATGCACCTAGACGGCAATATGGTTTAATCCCTTCATTTATATGAACATTAACATTTCTGTTTCACTTTCATAATCTCTGAGAGTATAATTTTGTTGTTGAGCCTGCTAAATGTTTAAAGGACAGGGAAACTTTATTTATCTGTTTTTCTTTGAGACATAAGAGTTAGATTTATCCATTGGAGGTCTAATGAATTATCACATATCATTCTTAAATATTTTAACTGGGTAGGTCATATCGGATGATGAATGAATGAAATGGTTGAAATTATGCTCAAATGGTCCTGGGGTCCCTTGAGCTTTGAGTTACCCAACATTTGTCTCTCAGGATAAGAGAAAACCTGGAAAATACATCCAGGTTTGAACTCGAGACCTCTTGAATGTGAGGCAGACACAGTACCCCCTCACAATGAGAATCTTGTTTGATCTTGTATAGCCAAATGGAACAAGAATTCTGTTACCAACTATCTTCAGGGAGCATTGGCTGATTTAGATAGACATTTAAAGCATTCCTTATTTGGTATCCAGTATCAATAAGCACAGGCTGCATGCTCAAAAAGATGATGCATTTCTATTGTTTGTAGCTGATATACTGAGGCTATTTGGTTTCCTACTTCTGGCATATTCTTTTCATAAAAAATATAAAGCATTGTTTTTTGTTAAATGTCCTTATAAAGCTCTAATGTTGTATCATATGCAGCCCTGTATTTAGGTAATGTTACACCCATGAGCCCAACAATTTTTCTACCCCTCAACAACTAACTTCTGCAAATCTGAAAAGTGTTTACCAAAGAAATGTGTGAAGAAGGAAAATATAAACAAGCACCCTGAAATACGGTAACTAACCTTGAGTTCAGAGTAGAAAGATTGGTCGCAATGTTCAAAATTCAGGATCGAAGCACTAATCAGAATTAACCACAAAAAAGATGACTCTTAGAAG
This sequence comes from Deroplatys truncata, assembly GCA_030765065.1. NCBI lineage: Eukaryota > Metazoa > Arthropoda > Insecta > Mantodea > Mantidae > Deroplatys > Deroplatys truncata. The sequence goes on from CM060986.1 coordinate 141,037,462, forward strand.
CAACAAAATTAATGAATGATGCAACAAAGAATGTCAGTAGTCGAATAGCTTTCTTCTTGCCTTATTATTAGCAAACTCATTTAACACATTCTCAAAGTCCAGTTTTAGAGTCAGATCATTTTCTATTGCTACGAGGGGCACTATTTATATTTTGAGCCTTGGCAACCCTGAATGTTGTAGGTGCCATGTGATGTTTCCAATGGAAAGTTTGACATTTTTGACCATAATCTACTTCAAACATTTTGTCAATGAGTGTCATTTGTTTTGTTTACACTAATTTGAAAATTGTGTCAACAAAAACATGGCATTAACTCGTTAAAATGTTCGTGCAATGAGTTATTTCGACTTTCGACGTGGATTATCAAGACAAGAGTGCTTCGATCAACTAACTTCCACATTTGGCAACAAAGCTCCATCCTTTGCCACTGTGAAATGCTGGTATAATGAATTTAATCGTGTTCGCCGTTCACTCATTGATGAAGTTCGTGAAGGTCCAAAATCAGTTGTGCCAGAAAACATTGATGCTGTGCAAGAACTAATAATGAAAGATCGTCATGCGACATATTGTAAGATTGAGGCAACCCTATACATTAGTTCCACCAGCATATATAAAATATTGCATGATTATTTAGCTGTGAAAAAGGTTTCCTCTCGTTGGATCCCACATAATTTGATGCAATCTCAAAAAGATGCTCATTTCGATTGGTGTACAAAAATGCTCAAGAAATTACAATGGGGTGCCTCAAAAGACGTATATAAGATTGTAACAGGTGACAAATCACCAGAACATAAACACAGTCGACTGTATGGGTGTTTCAAGATGAAGCAAATCAAACAAAAGTTGTTCGCACTCAAAGCACTTCAAAGCAAATGGTCGCCTGCTTTTTCAGCAAAACTGGCCATGTGGCAACAGGCCTTTAGAGGAACGTAAAACAGTCAATGCTGAATGGTATACAACCATTTGTTTGCCGGAAGTCTTCAGTGAAGTAAGGAAAACCAACAAGAACCGTAGGATCGTTCTTCATCAAGATAATGCGAGCACACACACATCTCGTCTAACAACAGAGTATTTGAAGGCTCAAAAAATTGGATTGATGGATCATCCGCCATACGGTCCTGATTTGGCACCCAATGATTTTTTTTTTGTTCCCGAACATCAAGAATAAATTGCGTGGACAACGATTTTCGTTGGCAGAAGAACCATTGATGCCTTCAAAAACCATGTTTTGGAGGTGTCTCAAGAAGACTGGAATAAATGCTTTGACAAATGGTTCAAACGGATGCAAAAGTACATTGATCATAAAGGAGAATATTTTGAAAAACAATAAAGCAGTTTTCAATCAGAAATTACTTTGTTTTAATTATTAGGCTCAAAGTATAAATAGTATCCCTCGTAGTACAGCCAGATGATTCAAACACTCCTGAGTCTGAGAAGCACAGTACAGAGTAGTTCTTAACTCTACCAAGAACTGAGATAGATCATTCAGCAGAGCAGTTTGTTGCTGGTGTACTCTGATAAATCTGAAGAGTGATAATGATATTTGGATAAATATCGAGGAGAGATTTATCTCTTAGCATTTTATTCAACAGAGGTAAAGGGGTACATTTCTCATATCCAGAACTCAAAAGGAAGCTTTTAAGATTGACACATTCTGTCCAAAGAAAAACTAAATCCTGGGTAAACATGCTACAGCTGTTTCACAAAGTTGTAGACTTCACCAGTGTCCATTTCTGTCAAACTAGATAAGAATGAGAACTTCTCAGAAAACTCTTTGTAGATGCCAAGATACCTCTTGAGCTCTGTGGATAATCTGTCCAATATTATAATAATAATAATAATAATAATAATAATAATAATAATAATAATAATAATAATAATAATAATAATAATAATAATAATTGGTTTTCAATATGTCGCCACCAGATTCACAAACCACAGTTTCATTTTGTGACTCAAAATCCAAGTCGTCAAAGAACTTCTTTCATTTCTTCACACATTTTGCTGTAGTTCCTTTGACTTGTACAAGTCGTGTGGTCTCCAGTTTTCTCTCTCCCATCTTTTACATCCAAAAGAGTTTATCGTCTCATCGATGTAAATTTGAAGTGAAGTATAAATTTTCACTACCACAGATATATCAACTTCTTTTGACGGTAGTGTTGTACTCACTACATTGAAACGTTCCAAAACACTCCCCCACATTGTAGCCATGAATGCTATTTCTCGAGAGTTAGCTTTTGTCGTATCGCTGCTGCTTCTGATTTATTCACAACCTTCTCACTTTTCTCTTCACAAGTATATTTAAGAACTTTATTGACTGCATCCCAATTAGCATTTATGCTTTTGCAGGCATCTTTGACCATCTGTAATGCAGAGACACTTTAAACTCAAATTTCCATTTTTGAAAAAAGAATTTTCTAGGCCAAAATAAAATTGTAAGTTGTTTGTAATAGGTCAAAAAAAGTTGTAGCTGTTTTACAGCATGTGGCTGCACTTGATCCTCTCAGATTCAGGGAATTAATGGAGCAAGGAATGAAAAACACCAAGGGATCGAAGACCTGATTCGGGCTTGTAGGCCAGAGGAGATTCCTGCCATATTTGCAGCATTATCATAACTTTGGCCACAGCAATTGTTTTCTAAACCGTGAGAGTGAGGAACTTAAACACAGTGTCAACTCTGGTCCAATATGCCCAGCATTTCTCATAAAGTCTACAAATCGCTCTTGTGACACACCATCTCGGTTCAATGTATCGTATAATGAAACTTAATCGATCACAGTGTGAAATATCAGGGATTGAATCCACAATAATATAGAAGTACTTTGAATCATCTTCTCCTATATTATCTCTTCTGTGAGAGTCTTTCGCATTATGTTTATAATTTCTTAAGTGCTAAAAGATAAATATGAGGTGTATCATTTACCTTTGGCTTTATGACCTGCTAAGAATGGGTCAAATTCAGCAGTCAGCTCTAAACACATCATAAAATTACCATTTGTTAAGAAACCAAACTGTTCTTCATCGCCATAAAATGGCAATCTCCTAGAAGAAAGCCTTTTTGCTACAGCCACTACCCTCTGGAGAACATTTTTCCAATATTTCACTACTTCTTCTGATTGATAACTTGTTTATCAATTCTACACAGGATATTCCCCCTTTCTTTAAAATTTGCAACACAATCATGATGTATACCTGGAATTTTCATGTTGTTACCCTTTGATTAACATGTTTCCAGTCACTAAAACCACTTATACCAAAGTGGGATGAACTTCTGAACAGTTTACATGGTGCACAGTGAAGAGAACCCTGACGTGGAGAATAAATCAAGTAATTGCATTGCACAGTGTCTCCATTAAGCAATTTCCTTTCAAACAAATACTTTGAAAGAAATTTTCGTTTATCAGAATATACTTGCTCTGACTTTACAAAATCACAGTTTCTATTCTGGTTAATACCATTTCTTAGCAGGTAATCTTGTGTTTTTTTCCATTGTTTTCTCAAAAGAAGGGATCTTCATCTACTGTAAAATCTGACTAAGCTTCACCTAAGCCTAAATTTGGTTCACTTGCTATTGATTTGTTCACATGTGGGTTATCAATTTTGGATTCACTAATTTCATTCTTTCTACAACAATCACTACTGCACTGACTCAGTTGTAGGTTTTTAAGTTTTCAGATGAAAAGAACCTGCAGCTGCAATATCTATTACTTTGTTAATGAAAAACGTGTGTAACTTTGGTGTTTGATATAACACTTCCTTTTCCCTGCTCTTTTGTTCAACCAATTTCCTGTAGCCCGCACGGCTCAGATGTTTCCTACTGTCCATATTGACATTCACTTTGCGCTAAAACTTCACCGCATTAATAGAACAGGGAAATTGCAAACATAATAATATGTTACAAAACTGACACCATGCTACACAAAAGCTTCTGCTTCTATATCTGATGCATCCGCACAATGCCACTCAAAAACAGTGAGGGCAGTGTTGCCAGTTGCACCATATGTATAAGATCTCCATCCTCTACTTACAATTTCTCTCTCACTAATAAGAATTCCTGCTACCATCACCGCTCTTTTCTACCACAGGTGAAAATTTATTTCCAGCATATATATATTTTTCTCAATATATATGTATTATTTTCTCATTGTTGCCGCCCTGGGCCCAGGCATATATATGAGGTTGATCATATGCTCAGGTACTTAATTATTTTATTCACATGTTAATTTAAAAGCATTGCCAATGAAGTTGCATCTAATTCTTAAAGAACAGGCCTTTAAATCCATTGTTATTTTTAAATTAAATTGCAATGTGAAACATCCTATACACTTTAAAATGCTTTGTTGTTTATGTACTAGTGGAACCAAAAAGAAATCTTATGGTGTGTAGAAGCTTCTATTGCAATGGAAATGTTTCATTGATTAAAATTTTAAAATAATCACCATTATGTGTTGTAACACACTTAAGCCAATATTGCAGAATTTTATTAAATAGTTATGCAGTCCATTTTTTATGTCACTTCTCACAGATCATGCATCAATGGCTGAAACAAAGTGCATCCTTGACCACATTCTTTACTTTTGGAAATAGATAGTACCATATTGGCCCAAATATAAGAGCCTCACATATAAGATGACCCTGAATTTTTAGGTTTTCACAAGAAAAAATCACGTAAATAATGGATTTAATTAGAGATATTCACAATACATGGCTTTGAGCGACAAGCATATCAACATTGTAAAATTTTCCTGTCTGGTCCTCTTGAATTTTCCTTGATATGCCAGCATTCATAAACTATCTTTCTGTGAGTGTCTTACATTATATGTACTTGGAAATACTGAGCTTCAACCAGACTGCATGATATTAGCAATTCTTAAGCAGTTGGCCTCAACTTAATTACACTCAAACTATATGTCAGTACAAAGAAAATGTAAACAACGGTGGTCAAAGGTCTGCAGATAAACAAGGTCTGGTGAGTGCTGTGTGCAAATGCCAACAGAACTGTATGAGGGATTAGGTAGTTTGTTACCTGTGATGTCCCTGCCTCAAGTCCAGTAACAGTTCAAGTTTATTTTCTTGTCCTGGCTTTAATGCTTAGAAATTTCTGTGCATTGTTTTGCCCTATTGCAAAACCCATAGCTTCATGTTCATATCATAGCTTATTCTCTCCTTTATTCTATTGATGTGAGAAGGCACTCATTTCTACAGTGTCTGCCATGACTGGAACACTGACCAGAACTGAATTATTAATGTAACAGCACCAAGCCAAGCAGCAATACCAATAGATCAATCAAAAGTAATTGTCAAAGCTTGAGAAATTGTAATTCTTTAATGACCTTGAGTTCACTCAATCCAACACAGTAGTTCACAGTGTCTTTAAATTTAGGTTGCATAACTATCATTTTAAAAGCACATTTTAAGGTAAAAATATCTTATATTTGAGTCAGTGCAGCAGAAATGCAGGAGAATACAGAAAATGAGGGAGGACAATAATGCTTTGCAATGAATTCACCACTTGGAGAAATCAGTGCGCTTGGGTATTGTGATTTAAAACACAAATCCTTCCTTGCCACAAATGAGATTTTTTCATTGCACTGCATCACAAAGATGCCTGAGAGTGGCAGTATAAATCTCTTATTGGCATTTCAGCCTTCAGGAATGATTTTGAAATATTGCAATCTTGATTTCAAGTAGTCATAACAGTGATGTGTCATAATTTAAAATAAAGGGAGTTGAAGGTTTTTACGCTACATCACTAAAATGTTACATGTGACACAACCTTCATCTGTCTTTATTTTAAATTCATGAAATTATTTTTTATATAATGAGATGTGTCATTATATGACATATGAGGTGTCCACTAACAAGCATTTGCTATTCCTGCCGCTGATCAGTCAGTCTTCTTGGAACAGTCTTCATATACACACACACACACACACACACTTGTTGCATTTTTAAATTGCTGTCAAGGCTATTCTGAACAGAACTATGTGAAGTTCCTAACAAAATGACAAACATCTATTGACCATTTATCAATACATGATTGATCACAGGAACGAAATATAGGTTTGCTTGAAATTCCCTGCATCAGTAATGCTCCCTCATTTTACACGTTTTTGGATACCCTGAATTCGTCTCTAGAATACTTTTAAGTTTCTTTGTCTTTTTTTTTTTTTCCAACAGTTCCAGCTTTTTACCATACATAGTGTTTCTGAAACCTACTGCCTAAAGAGCTTCTGGTATTTTTAGGGTAAATCCTTGCAAATATCTATGTTATTGTAGTTGCAATAATACTAAAATTATTCTGAATATATGAAGGCTCTAAAAACAAAGCTTCAAAATTATTTCCTTCACTGCATGTATAGTGCAATTTTTCTCTCGTCAAAGACATTAATTACATTAACAACTTTGTCTTAATATTGTGCATAGTATACTGCAGCCTGGCGCTATGTCTTCCACTGAGTTACAATTTGTTGTGAGCCAAGGGAAATCCAGGTTCGATCCCCTTAAATATTTTGATTCCAGACGGCTTCACCATTTGTGCTGAAGTTTTTTGCTGTCAAATTCAACCACAAATGATGCTAATTGTGATGATGGTTTTGGTATGCAATTCTTTTTTTACTTAAGGCATTACCACAGTTCTCCACTGGTTTGTATGCAGCAAATAAATGGAACAGTTGCAACTATTTCTGTTATGTTATTTATGAAGTAAATTATGGGTTTAAAACGACAAGAACATCACTCAAGTTTTGTCTCCGCAAACAATATTTTGAAACTTTGCATACAAACCACATATGTGTTTGTATTATAAATTAAAGCTGTAAGTGTACTATCTGACATGCATTACAAAAATTCAAGAAAGTTGATGAATTTTTCCTTTAGTGTAGCTGAAAGCAACTGCCTTTGAAAGGCTAGTTTTTTGCATTACTACTTAATACTTAAATGTTGCCATTGCATATCTGGTTTTAGTATTTAAAGTGATACCATGCATGATACTTTGCCAGACATTTTTATAAGTTTAAAAAAAAAAAATATATATATATATATATATATATATATGAGATATTTCCCTTAGCTAAACTTGAAGAATCTTTTATTTCCATGAATCCAACAGAAATTGCCTTCTGAAGACTATTATTCTCAATTGATCCATCTCCAATCATTTTCCTGAAAATATCCATCTTTGCAAAAATAACACTCTTTGTAACCAAAAGAGCGGAATTTAATCACTCAATCCATTTAAAAGGCTCTGATCAAGTTGCTCATTCATTTCAACAGCATAATTAATATTTTAATTTTTGTGATTATAAGATGTGTACATGTACATTTAGTAGTATACAAAAAGGCATGTAAAACACATGTAGAAAAGCTCACTGTAATTCTCATGTGATTATGCAACACCCAGTAAAGGCTGTCCACAATAACAGAATGGAAACAAGAACAAAGTTAAAATAGGTACATGTATATAAGAGCATTCACAATTATTGGGAAGGGAAAATGATGCAGATCAGTTAATCACAACAATTATTGGGAAGTTTTTCCAAGAACAAGAAAGATGTCAAAATTTTCTCATTCACAGGCATGGCATTTTGATCCATATTATGCATATCCAACTCTTCACTGTAGAAATTATTCAAGGCAACCATGAAATGAGACAGCTGCTACAACTCTCTCTAGTCACAAGCTGGGAAAATGAAATCAGAAGAAATTCCAGCAAATGTACATCCTGACCACAGAACCTGACTCCCTTAGATACATTGGGAATTGGCTCTTCTAGCTAAAACATCATCTGTAGTTTGTTTATATGCATGCAGCTCAAAAGTGGCTTTTGCCAAAAAAAAAGAAAAAAAATGCTAGAAATTAACAAAGAACAAAAATAACTTTCATGTATGCTATTAATAAAGTAATCAGAAATAGTGACGGATCTGCATTTAAAAAAGGTTTACTCTCAGATTTTGGCATTGGTTAACCTGCATTATTTTGACTGAATTAGAAGCAGGTGAAAATATACAAACAAATGACAATTCTAATGTGCAAAATTGACTTTCCACTTTGTTATTGGTATGTGTTCTCATTCAGAGAGTATTGTGAACCAAAATGTTTTATACTGTGTTGCTTCCATTGTTGTTGTTCACCAATGGCACTGGGGATTAATTGATCTGCATCATTTTCCCTCTGGCTTCCCAATATAAAGCCTGTAAGTTATAACTTTTAAGGCCTTTGTGTTTGGTGAGATGCTGTTTGTTCTGGATGACATCTTCTTCACAGAGCGTGCACTTGGGTGTATGTAGGCATCGTATCTTGTAGAGGTGTTCTGCGAGGCAATCGTAGCCAGTTGCTATCCTTAATAAGGCCACTGCAGTTTTCCTTGGCATTTTTTGTATATCAACTCTATCTTTAATATTCTTATAATCTTTATCTTTTAATTTACCTTCTTCATCAAGTCTCTGCTGTCTTTTGAAATGTTGTATAATGTTATTTAATTGTTTATTTGTTCTACATGTTTTATTTGTTGTATTGCACCTTTCTTTGCTAATTGATTCACATGTTCATTGTCCAAAAGTCTGACATTCTGGTTGCTTCCATTCTTGGGTTCATTGTGAACCAGCCTTGAACATCATGTTGCAACAGATCACTGTTGTATGCAATGAATGCTTTCTCCACTTGTGTATGATAATTACTACAGCAGTCAAGTTTGCTGTTTTCAAAACAGGAAGCATTTCATGGTTGCAATGTAACCAAATGCAAATAATTGGCAGCATTATCTTTATAAAAGAGACCCTATTGTATAAAATATATAATACTTCTTAAGAATGTCCAGGTGAAATGCTTTTTCCTTCAATTTTATACATGTTGTAAGGATGAAAGTATGTAGTAGGTATATTATCCAGATCAAAGTGCACACAGTCTGCTACCACAGTATATTTTCCAGCTGAAATGTTATCTGTGGAACCATTGCTTCATTTTGGAATGTGTGCTCAATTTCATTACAAAATGTAACCAAACCATAGGAAAAAAATTTGTCAAAGATGTACAACTGTTTTCAACAGCACTTCTCGTTGTCCTCGGTAGACTAGTGGTACCATGCTAGCCTCTAGTTCCCAAGGTCGCGGGTTCAAACCTGGCGGAGGGCAATGGATTTTTTCGGGCGTAAAAATCCTTAGCATGGCTTCCTTTGGAAGGGAAGTAAAATTGGTGGTTCGTGTCATAGATTTATGGCACGTAAAAGAACCTCAAGCCTGATAAAGAGGCGTCTGAGCAAAATTACCAATCTTTCACGCCCAATATAGAATGGGACACTAAGGACCATAGTAGTTAAAGAGCGTCCATAGAAGGAAGAAGGGGAAAAAAAAAAAAAAAACTTCTGTTCTTTATAATCTCATGTTCTCTAAAAATATGATCTTGTGTTTTAAATAATGGTTTCACTTACGTAGTTTGAACTCAGTTAATGTACTGTATTTGGCCCAGCTGCTTGTTATAGACTTTTGTGTCAACTTTCTAAAGGACTTATTTTAATGGTTTCTATAATTTTAATTAATTTATCAGTTTCTTTTGCAAGTTGAAACTGCAAATTTTCACATTTTGATTTTTAACTCATTTCAATGGTGTAATGCAAGGGTGGCAAAAATGCCTTTCTCTCTCAAGTCATCAAATACACAACACTCACTACACCAAATGAATAGGATGGCAACAAATGATTAGACTGCTAGAAAAGGAGTTGCGCCTGTGAGTCACACTGCCTCGCAAGTTGCGTTTTCGCCACCACTGGTGTAATGAAACAAAACATTCAGCTAGAAAACTCGCTCAAGATTACCATTGCATTTAGAAAGACTTGTGATCCTAGGTGCACTATTAACTTTTATTTTAAAACAATCTGAGTTACATTCACATGACTTTCTCCACCTCATTTATTAGATACTATAGATATAAAGGTAATAGCAATAGTCAAATGTTTTAAGAACTGGGCATTATATGCTGGCCTGAAAATTCCATACTCTTTCCATGCAGTCGCGAGAAATAACTGAATATCAATAATACTTTAAAAAAAAGGACAAAGTAATGAACAAATCAATAATAATGGATATCTTGAAAATGGTTTATGCCAAATAAGTTTTTTGAAACAAATTGTGTGTTTTAAAGAGATCAATATATTTTGTATAGTACATTTTCATCTATCGCGTAATGTTTACCAATTATACAAAATTCCTTCCAAATGAAGAAGGCTTCACAGGCTACTCCCAGAAAATTCAAGATAAACATTTTATTTATCATGTAAACATCTTTAATGTATGGTAATTTAATCAAAATTGTTAAGAGCCATTTTTAAGAAAATAAAAGGTTTTGAAAAAATTTCCAAGTAAAGAATAGTTTGGGTTGGGGGATTTTTTTTTTTTTTTAATGTATTTAAACCAATCAGCGCCATTGACACTATACAGATTTGGTTGAAAATATGAAAAAAAAACCAATGCAAGAAAATTGCAACAAACAAACAAACAAAAGAAAGTCGATAATGGCATTAACTGGATTGGAAGTCAATGCCTTCAAGTCCCTGGCTGGTGACATCAGACTGGTGGTATGCTGGCATTTGGATAAACATTCATTCGAAGCTAAACTGTACATGGGGATTTTCTTGAAAATCTTTATGTTGTATCTTTGAAAGGTACTGAACTTAACTTTCAAAACAATTTTTTTTTTATTTAGGGGCCCCAAAACACTTATTTCTGGTGAATTCATGATATCAAATTTTTGGGTGGAATGCAATACTTACCTTCTCTACCTACTTTTTACAAGTAAAAATGCACATGTTAGCAAAACGCATGAAAAATACATTGGATGTACCATAAGATTTATTTCATCAACATAGTCTTCAAACTCTACTGTCAGCAGAAGCGTAGCTAGGGAGGGGTTTTGGGGGTTGGAACCCCCTCCTTACTAAGAAAATTTAAAAATTAATAGCAAAAATAACTTTTTTAAAATAATAGTACCTTTCTAGGTTGGTGGTAACAAGATACTTCCTAATTGTATCAATGGTAGTGTTATACTTACACCATGTGTTTGGACAATAATTACGAAAGGTGACAGCAACAGAAACTGCACTTTAGATGACATATCTGGGGCATGTTTTCATTCCATTGCTAAATTTGAGTGGTTTCCAAATGAGTGCAACATCTCCTAGTTTAAAACATAACTAGAAACCCTATTTTGTAGTGAAATGAAATGGGCCGCAGTGGTAATATAAAATACTTCACAATGGTCATTAATTCTCATGTTACAATGCATTTGCCATTTAGAATATGCAAACCATCCTACCCTAATTTTAATTCAATTGCTGCACCTTAATTTGTGAATATAAAATCAATTTATTTAAATATTTAAACTCATAATTAATTTATATTTATCATTTGAATTGATATAAATTGTTTCAAAAATGTATCCCTACACATAATCCCCCCCCCCTTAATAATTTTCTGGCTATGCTACTGACTTTCAGTAATGAATAGTTGTTGAAGTGTTACAGAGAGTATAGTATATAGATTCTTTCTTGTGCTACAGTATAAAACATTTGAATGCATACTTGGATTGGTCAGTAATGGATGTTGACAAGGTTTCAAGGAAGAAGTATTATTGTAAAACAGTTAAGAGGTAGTAATGTATTGTTGGGAGCTGAAGAGATTGAGAGTTTAGGAATGCATTCCATACCTCAATGTAAAACAAGTTTCTTCTTCTGTCACTGCTTCCCTCACCCACAGCATACAGCTTCCTTCCATACTTCTCTTCATCGCCTACTAGCCAACTCTTCTTGCAACAGCATTGAAGAATTTAAATGTATTGTTTATTAAATAAGGAAATTCTTTGGCATTAGTTTGCATTTTGCTTTTATCTAATTGGCATTTAAATAAGCTTTGTCTTAAAATAATGTAGATACGATTTATTTTGTTCTCTTGAACCCAATAATTGGTTTGTGTACTTCAGATGTTATACATGTATATTTAGCAACTTATTTCTAGAATTTATAGGATGCACAGCAATGTGTTTTGTACCTTCTCTTTGATAAGAGTCCTTGCCAACTGAAATTTCAAAGCATGCATTCCACAATGAAGATGTTTAGATCCATATTATGACTGTAAAGAAAGCTTTGATGCTTCTAAGTATAATTTGCACTTGATGATATTCATCTTGCTGATTTTATAATCAAATAGTTCAGTCAGTAGTAAATTGACTTTCTGTTGTTACAAATTTTAATATTACATTTATGTAAAACTTAAATTCATTAGCCAGTAACAAAATATACTTAAATGTTGTTTTATATATTGTATGGTTGAGTACAATTCTGTGTTCCTTCATTGACGAGTAAAAGGAAATAAACACATATAATAATTTGATAACACACCAAGAAAGCCTATAAATAAATATTTTTTTCTTAATGATGGTGTCAGTTGCCAGGATCATATCAACACCACCTGTGTGCCTTAATTTCATCGAGCAGGAGTATCTTTACATGCGGCTATCACTTTTAAACACAATTAATTATTGGTCTGGATTTGGTTTGAACCCGTAACCTTGGGATCAGAGAGCCAGTGCCCAACAAGCTGAGAGACCCAGACGGACAAAAGAAGAAATTCCATGAAGTGAAGAACTTTGTATAGGGGAACAACAGAGCCAGAAGCAGAAGTGCAATCAGATTTGAAAAATTCATTGCCATGGTCAGAATTTGCATCATGGGCCTTCAGCTTACCAGGTTGACAATCTACCAATTGAGCTATATGTCCATGAACAAACATTGAAAATTGGCTATTTTATTCATATTACTCCAGCAGACCTTAACCCTCTGCTGCATAGTGCTGCCCTCTGGCAACAAAGATGTTTAGTAAAGCTTTAGAAAATGGTAATAGTTTTTTGTTATTTTCGTATTATGCTGTCTTGAGCAACACAATATTTGCAGCTATTTTATATCATAAATATATTAATTTATTTCAATACTGTTAGTGGTTTTTAGAACAAAAAGCAAAATCTATATAAAACTGCAGTCAATTGTAATCCAGATATCATTCACCTATGCCATCACACCAGTTATTTTACATGAACACTCCCCATCCTTTACCAGAGATACATTGACTGCACTCACTGGGAGGTTTAGGGATTAGAAGAAGAATGGCATATGTAGCAAAATAATTTGTGCAATAGAGGGTTAAGGTATCTCAATTGTCCTTGACTAATAGCCTTAAAGGTGAATTGCTTTAGGAGATACTTAATTACAAGGTTTAGCCAAATTACAAGGGTTTGTGATTGCTTGGGGAACTGTTAGAATTCTGTCTCTTTGAAAACTTATGTTAAACAGTCTTTTTACAGAATAAACACAATTCATTGCTTCAATTGGAGTGGAGATCTTTTGTTGATCTAACTAGTTTTTATACAGAAATGACAAGATAAACATGTTGGCGCAAGCATTCTAAGAAAATCTGTTAACCAAAGCAAATGAAGAATGTGCAGGTTCACTCCTTAGTAATTCTATTAAATACATTTAGTTCGCTGCATTACATTCCGTTTTAATTGAAATGGTAGTTGAGATTTGCTTCCTACTGGCTGAGTAACCAACTTTGGAAGCAGAGCATTCCTAAAATGTCAGTAATCACATGGAGGGAATCATCTAACATAAGTCTTATTAAGTTTGGACAAACACAATGATCTCTCTAACATTGCTAAGGAAACAGTTCATGGCACAACATACTGCATTAGCATCATATGATGCCAATCATCTGACATTAAATAAGCAGCTACAGTCAATGAAATAATTGGTAGTACCTGTGGTACTTTTGTTCTGTCCTACTTGATATCAATATGATCCAACTCACAGCCTCCTGGATCATGTTTCCGATACTTATAAAATTTGACAGTACAGCAAGTAATTATTTATGATTCAAATGCTAAAAGTCAAGTTTTATTTTGCAAGTAGGAATGTTTGTGGAATGAGACTGAAAGTTGAATGTAACAATACTGCAAGAAAAATAAAATCGCTTTTAACATGTGTTGTCACATCCATTTTTAGACAGCCCTAAATATTAAATTATAAAGGTACTCAGCTGCAATTGTGTGGAAATGGCAATATACATTCATACATGCATAAGTGAGCTCTATTATGTTGCTTGCCTTTCATTTTTGTGTGATGTTCATAGCACCATTGCTGACAATATTATCACTTACACACTCATTACAAAGTTTACTTTCTACCATTAGAGAAATCTGTTGTACACAATGTTGTAATGTTTCCTTGACTTCTTTGGTAACAATTTCAATATTATTATTCTTTCCGTTGGTTGCAAAATTTCTTCTGGTTCTACTAAATCCATTTCCGAGTCATTAAAATAAACTGCCATTACATTAATGAATATAAGGCTTTTGTTAAAATATATGTACAATTTCTATTGCAAGAAGCAAGGGTGCTAACAATGGAATGTTATAAAAATTTTATTAAATTTCTAGTATGAGTGGCTCATGTTAAAAGCTGTGCTTATAGTACCAACTCTATATAAAAGATCTTATTCATTGCAGGCCTGAGTAACTTAAACATATTCTTTGGCATAAAGATTTCCTGTTCACTAATGGACTTCATACTTTGTGCAAGGCTGTACAATCAGTCACAGCAGAGAATCACTCTCTCAGTGGTATAACGTGTAGTGGAAGTGAAATGCAACTATATTTGTATAGCTTGGGCAAAAAGTAAAATTGAGGAGTTAGTTGGAAGAACACTTAATCCAGGTTAATATGTTTTGTTTCATATTATCTGCAATTTTATATTTTTTGTCTCCAAACTAGTACATCAAATTGAACTTTTCTGTTGAGTTATTTTTTATGCTCCAACACCAACACATGATTACATAATGATAAATCTAAAAATGAAATTGAGTTTTATTTATGGACGCTCTTTAACTACTATGGTTCTTAGCATCCCATTCCATATTGGGCGTGAAAGACTGGTAATTTTGCTCAGAGGCCTCTCTTTCAGGCTTGAGGTTCTTTTACGTGCCGTAAATCTATGACACGGGACCACCGACTTTACTTCCCTTCCGAAGGAAGCCATGCTAAGGATTTTTACGCCCGAAAAAATCCATCGCTCTCTGCTGGGTTTGAACCCGCGACCTTGGGAACTAGAGGCTAGCATGGTACCACTAGTCCACGGAGGACGATCTATGAGAATAACTTTTCATAAGCATTTTTCTTCCATATTGCATTATTTTATGTTTCTATATTAATTTTAAAATTTGAATATTACTTAATAACCTCACCTTAATTTTTTTACCTACAGAGATATTTCTTTTGAAGTGCCCTCCATGATATTTTTAGTATTCCTTTCAGCTGTTTAATCAATAACTTAACTGTTGGCCCTGCAATGCATATGAAGCATACGAGTGTATCCATGTCCAACATAATATGCAGTTCAATATTTAACCAATAAATAAAGTATTTTGATACAGCATGAAACAAAATATTGTACATAACTGAGGAAAGTATTTTTTTTTTCAAGACTTGTTTCGATATTTGGCCAAATCGAAGCTGAGAAAACCCACATTCCTAAACAGGTATGGAAATAACTATTTCTATTTATTGGCTTATGTACATTATTAGCCAAGGATGTGAATTAATTACTTCAGTTCAAAGAAATAGCTCTAAAACATAGGATGGCGCAGAGGAGTAGGAGGTTGTGAGAAGCGTTCCATTGAAGCACTTATGACATCTTAGTTTGGCACTAATTGACAGTTTGCTGTACTGTTATGTTCACTTGATGTTTTTTTACTAAGATGTTAATATCAGTTGTTTCAAGTTTGAAAAATTCTTAGTCTTTTGAGCCATTTATGGCTGATTAATCTGACTTAAAACTGGTTTTGTGCCTAAAAGCCTTTATAGTAAGAAACCTAACCAAACAGAAACACTTTTGGTATTTGGAATAACAATCTTGTCATGCAGATTGAGGTCTCTTGCTGCGTCAGAAAAATTACTCAGAATCATTTGAGACCTGATATACCGGATAAACTTTTAATTAAAGCAGCAAAGGAGAAGGATGTGGATGTCTGTTTAGAGTGATTAAAAACACATTCTGCAATACGATCCTGTCTTGAATGGTGGAAATAATGATAATGATATTGTGGGGTATCAGTAAGCACTGTCATACCACATGCATTATTGTGTTGAAATGTCGATAGCATTATTGGGTTACTTTGATTATTTTTCTGCTTAACAATCCCACCTTGGCGCGGAATGCCAGAGAAAAGGCTTTGTTTGAATTCCGGTCTGGTATGATGCCATCCCTGGCTGGCTTGGCTAGCCATGTTTGGAGGGGGGAAATATAGTTAGCGTCACTTCAGTAAGAGTTGAACAAGTCATGTGTGTGGTTAGTCCTCAAATTCGGGGCATCTCCCCTGATCCTGTTTTCCTAAGTGTAATGTAGACTCGCCAAACATTTGTCAATAAATTACAGGTAATCTTATTATGTAATATTTTTGTATAATGTCAAAACCTCAAACCTTCATCTAATTTTAAACACCAAGGTCCCAGTCCTCTTGCTGTTAGTGAGCTACACTCCCCCATGTCCATGTTGGGGTGATTGAAATTTAATAATTTGCTGGAAACCTTTTGGCCCTCACCCCAGCATGTAACAATATACTCCTAAAGAAGGTGTTGATTACTTTTGGTGACCTTTTTTAACACATGTTAGTAATGGACATTTGGTAATAGTTCTGGGAATATTTCTAAGCATACTTAAGCTTTTATTTTATCTTTTTAACATTTTGATCTAACAATCTGATCAATGTTAATACTGCCATTTGCTAATGTAGAAGTACACAAAGAATATTTTCCTCCATTTTTAAAAGTTTCTGAACCAAATGTGATGATGTGTCTCAAATAATAAATATAAACTGTGTCCAGATCAAAAAGAATAGAAAATTAAATGTATGGAAGAGTAACTCAAGACCTACCATTTATTATTTAATTTTATTTGCATCAGGGATTAATTTCTATTAAACCTAATAAATGTAACATGTGCTAAAAATAAACAAAACATGTATACTTTATATCAGATTATCTATTAATTCAGGAATATGATAAAATCATATTGAAAAGTTTCAAATTCAGTTTTCTCAAGACTCTCCTTTTATGGTTAAGTCTGTCTTCCAATTAACACTTAAGTCTGTAGGTACATGCAAGAATATAAGCTGATAAAAAGTTAAAATGCATTTTTAAGATATTTCATAAAAAATGCCCATTTATTTAAAGTTGTTTCATCACTCTAGGATGAGGAAATCAAAGATCATTAGAGTGCAGGTGGAATCACATATTTTCTATTCTAAAATAAATTAAGCACAGTATTGAACTAAATGCTCTGGGACTTCCAAGAAGGGTTCTCTCTTTCTCCCAGTACAAAGAGAGGAGGGAATATTAGGCAAAGAGAAAGGCAAAGTTAGTCAAGGGAAAGTCCTCTTGTTCTTTGTATGTACCTGAATCTAAAAACCAATTCAGCCAACCTACCTTGCCCTTCCCTTCACATCCCTTCTCCTTTGTCACACAGGTTTTACTACCTCACAAACAATTGTGTTTCCTAACCCTGAATTAGCTGCTCAGAGCAAAATATAAAAATTAGAATCAGTGACATAAAAAATATCCAGGTCAAAAATGGATCCAAAATATACTAAGCTAAAGGAATGATGGTCAGTGGGAGAATAATATGGAGCAATGGAGAAATAAATACACCAGGAAATAAATAAGGGAATACAGTTTTGAGCTTTTGTTTCAACAAAACAAGAGTTTAGAACAATTAAATGTTACAGAATGATACAATTTATAAAATCACTGGTGAATTGTAACTATGTGCTACTGAATTTGCCAGTGATAAATCCAATTTACAGTGGGCAATATCTTTAAATAGTAATCTCCAGGACATGTTAATTTTTTGCATCTCAAGGGTCCATAAACCATCATATGTGAAACACTCAGGGTATGAGACTTGTAAAATAGACATAAAGTAAACTGCCCACAGTGAGTTCCACAAACATACTCCTTGTATATGACAAAGTGCACTTTGGAGAGACATATCTGTGCATAGGGAAATGCACTCCATCAATTATTACAAACATCACAACTCAGTCTGTATATCTTAGAAAACAATAACGGAAATTTTGTTTCTTGATAATTTTATTTGATGTAAGGTTGCAGTGAGCACACTTCATATTTAGTGATAGGAATATCAGTAGATGACAACTGTTGAGCTTCAAAAGAAGAAGAAGTGCTTAAGAATATGGCACAAAATGTATTGCGTTGAGCTCGATTAAAAATTGTTGTTTGTTTATCTTTTTTATAATTTCAGTTAGCAAATGATATTAGGTTCCTTTTATATTTTCTGTAATAACATAAGAAATAGTACATTTTCTTAGAATAACCATTTGAGCCTGATCATAGTACAACTTAATATGTTTTATACTAGACATAGTTCATCACAGATTGGAAATGCAAATTAACAAATAAAATAAATACAATGCAAAATATTCTAGTTTGTACTAATTTGTGTTAAGTATTTTCAAAAGCAAGTGCAGTGGCAAACAAAAACAAGAATAACAAGAGTGAATTAAATGTTCGCCTTTGTCAATATTCTTGCTCAGTTTTGTTGGATAACACAAATTTTAATCAAGGACAGCTCATGAGTCTAAAAACAGACAAAAAGCTAACAGAAAAAAAAAATACTAATAGGCATGTTATTCGCCAAGTATTTGGAGCCAAATATACTGAATTTACTAACAACTTGATTAAAAGTATACTACAGACATGTTCATTATAATTATAAATTGTTGTTCTATGTATGTACTTTTATAAGAAATTAATGTCATGCTCCACATGATGAAAATGTGCAAGGTTTAAAAGTAAAAATTTTCAAATTATTTCTTGAATATATAGCTCTTTACAATCAAAATATAAATTTTTTGCAATATTAACATTTGTTTCATGGAAAGAAAATCTGTAAACTTTTAATTTTCTAAAAATCATCAGATGTTAAATTATTGAAACCTAAATAAAAAACCATACTTGAATGTCAAGAAAGATCTTTAGATTTCTTCATCTCCTTCAAAGAAAACACATGGAAATCGGAAAGAAACTGAACAAAAATTCCATAATCAGGAACATGACTTTAAGTACCTGTTGCATTTGAACATTTAAATGGCAAGAAGGGCAAAACTCCAATTGGATTCTGATTCTATAGTGTACAAGTATTTTTACTCTGAAAATTTTAAAACATGTTTTCAAAATGTTGTCAGTAATTCAATGCTGAGTACCCCATAACCTCTCCTGCAAATGTAGTAAGCTATGAGCTGTAATCCTTTTGCATCAGTGGTGTAATTTAAAGTGTGTTTGTTAGACTTAAGGAAAAGGCCAACTGCCAAGTGACAACATGAAAACTGAAGAGAGGTGTTTCATTGTAATGAGGCACATTTATGTAAATCCTGAGTATTACTGCTACACCCAGCCCTCTGGTTCTAATACTTCACTTAATGCTTCTCATACTCTACCCTTTTCCTTCACTCCTGAGCCCGTACTGACCTGTGTTCATAGGTTACTGTCTGAATGTCAGACTTGTGAGATCAAACCAATATCAGGGGCTGGTGTGGACTGTCATTGTGAAGCATGCCTTCCAGCCATTCAAGTAAAATGTTTCCATACTCCTCCCTTTTGCCACTCACCTAGGCCTGACCGTTCATAGGCTAAAACAATAAAGTTTGAACTTCCACAAAGTGTTTTACATTTTTATGAAAATGGATGCCAGAGAAAGTGGCCCTCCTGCCTCATGTAGTATATATGTATGTAAAAGTACTTAAAATGGCAACTGTTACTCTAGTAGAATGTATTTATGTGTGCAGGTGGACTTTAATGAAAAATTTCATAATCAAATTGCCTCCTTTTAAAACCACAATTCACATTGTTGTGCAAAAAATTGAAACTGTGAGATCAATGAGTTGGTTTTTTTTCTGCATACATGACAATTAAAACTTTCACCATATAAATTTTAAGGACCTCTTGCTTATAACATGGTGATACAGCAACTTTGACACATTGTTAGTGGTTGAATGAAGTTTAAATGGCTGACAGATTATGTTCTTTTCTGATGCCTCATGATTCCACTCAAAAGTTCTTTAACATTGGTGTCCCTAAACCTTGGGTTCGATTCCTGGTGACTGCCCACTGTGACCATGGGTTTTTCGTGGTTTCCCTGGATCAGTAGGCAAATACTGCTGTGGTTTCTCATCTATCACAATTTTCTTTCTGCAATTTCCCCTTCATTCCATTTCCTTCTCATCTTTCAGGTGTACTTCAAGGTTTCATAGTGTATGACAGTGCCAGACAGGTGGCATGAATGTTTGTTCAAAGGAAAGAGTACTTCCTATGGACACAAAATGCTGCTTGGTCAATGGGTTGTTGATTGCCATTTATAGGCAACTCCAGCAATAGAATGGGTCTTTGAGCCTGGCATTGACTAGGATGTCTGCACATCTCTGTGGCCTGTAGCCTCCTGTGGTTCCCTCACTTCATCCCTTTCTCTTGGGAGATAGTAGCTACAATGGATCTATGTAGGTCTAAGTGACAAGGTCTCCTCCTGCATTGCATAACCCTAACCCAAAATCATACTTTGTGATTAGTCTAAAGAAGAACTGTATAAACCAATCTTACACATTCGAACAGCTAAAGTCAAGCATTAGAAGTGAAATCACGAACATTATGTGGTCAAGCTTAATTGTGTTAACCAGAATGTCTTTCCCAGATAAAGCACGTGCTGAATGGAAGAAGGACAACAATTTCAGTATCCCATGTTAAGGTAAGAGTGTAGACAGCAGAGCTGAAAAATTAAATTAAATTGTGTTTTATTTATAGACGTTAACTGCTGTGGTCCTTAGCATCCCATTCTATATTGGGCATGAAAAACCAGTAATTTTGCTCAGAGGTCTCTTTATTGAGCTTGAAGTTCTTTTACATGCCGTAAATCTACGACACAGGACCACTGGCTTTACTTCTCTTCCAAAGGAAGCCATGCTAAGTAGTTTTATGCCCAAAACAATCCATCGCCCTCTGTTGGGTTTGAACCCACAAAGCAGAGCTGAAGTACAAGTATCACTAGCTCAACACATTTAGCAGACAAGATATAAAACACTGCATGAATGGTGAGTGTTTATTGCCATAAGTTCTGCTAGTGGTCCTTAAAAGCAAATATCAAGATAACTTTGAAACCTTTTTGATCAATGCATCTTTGGTCCATCTTGATGCTAGTGATAAAAATATACAGCTATCAAAGTACTACTTTGGCACCCAAGAAAGCAATCAGGCCAAATGGTAAAGTATCATATGCAAAGATCCTGCTTTCTACACTGAGACATTATTTTCTTCATAGGTATACTTTGTACAAAAGTTTTGGGCCTTCCAACTTTTCAGCATGTATCAGAATTATACATTTAATGCACAGTGTAGCTGATGTATTGTATATCATACTGAGGTAAGAACTACCACATACCATAATCTAGAATACTTAGATTATGGGAGTAATTTGATTGGAAATTTTGAAAATTACACAGTTCTTACTCTTTTTTACTTGCAAATAGTTCTGTTAGTTACTGCATACAGCTTTGGTAATTCCGCTATTTCTTTGTTTTGCAGTTGGTAAATCTAATTACAACATAAATATTTCAATGGACATAATGTGCACCTGGAAAAAAATTATCTTTAATAGATCTAAAAAGGAAGTTATTAAAATACTTATGAAAACCAGAACTAAGCAGCGTCTGGGCGGGTTTTCTCCGGTTTCCCCTGCCATTCATTCCACCAACTGCTCCATCATCACCTTTCCTTTCATCCATTTCACCAACATTTCGTTTCATCTACTTCCTTCATCCCATACCAGGCATCAGGCTGATCACCCATCCTGGATGCTCTGTCTGACCCATGAGTGTCTGCTCCTCGACGGGCCTCTGACCCCAGGCACCTGCTTGTAAGTCCTGGGGGGTGTATGTCCTACATAAGAGGAGGGTAAACAGATAATGAATGAAGAATGAAAACCAGAGCATCTCATTATGCTTGCTCCATTTTATAAATGGGAATACTATGACCAAGCAGTCAGCTTCCAAACTGTTCATAGCAGCCACTTATAGGTTTACCTATATCGTAACTTTAGATAATAAAGTACAAAATGAAACCAGGATGAAGGCAAAAGGATCTTATAGCATGTTCAACAACACCTTAGAACCAGGAAGTTATTAATGATGGAATCAGCAAAATCCTGCATCACTAGTAAAGTAATGCTCTTCAATAGGATTATTGGCAAAGTAATGGTATTTGCTGTTAAAGAGGAATAAGCATTTAAGCCACAGAAAAAAAAAATGAGATTGAATGCTTTAAATGGAATTATTTTGTTCAGACTCCTTTTCAATGATTGTAAACAAAGAGTTAATTTCATTAATAAGCAGTACACAGTGAAGCACAAATTATCATATTATTAAATTACAATGCAAATCAAATGAATACTTGAATTGCTTCATTAAAGACTTATTTACAGAGCTGAAATCTTCTGATGAAGTAGTCAACATTACTTATGAAATATATTCTGTAAATTTTTAGTGAGGCAAGTGTGCATCCCACTTGCATTATGATACAGTAGTAATTAATTTCATGTGTGGGTTCAGTTACTAACATTTATATATATAGCAAATATTTTTTAATGTATTTTAGAAAGTAATGCAATATTTATGATGTATATGTTTGCTCAGTAAAGCTTAACATTTAGTGTACACAGTGTTCTGAATGTCTGTCCACTTCTTGAAATTATTCTCTGGTTATGCATGGGGCACTGGTAATGTTGGTTTATATTGCAGGGGTTACAGAAGTGGTACAATTTTAATCAGTTACAAATTGTGGCTCTGCACATACATGTATGGATGGCTGGAGATTACGGATGGGCCCTAGAAATGAGTTATGCATGTAGTCGGAAGACCCATTGTGCCCTGTGCATACATGGAATGGCGGCTGCTACAAAGAGCACAAGAGCACGTGAACACACTATTTTGACACCTTGAGGATTTATTGTTTTTTTTTTATGCTATTAAACATAACGTATATGTGGCATTTAAAATCTACAGCATTTAAATCTACTGTGCTACTCCTCTAAACTCGATGAGACATGGCAGCACAGTCATCAGCACATCTTGATTTGTGCACGTTTTAAGGAGCTTCTGCACATGCACAACTGATATGACATAATTACCTTATGGGACCAAATACATACAGGTTGTGCACGCATGAAGAAGTGCACTAATGCGTGAAGCATTCCCACACTCTGTTTCCATACTGTTACTAAATTTATGTCAATGTCACTAGGTGGTAGCACACTACGACAGAAGTTGAGTCACTGTAGCAGAAGTAGGTAACATACACAAGTTTGGAAACTTCTCACAGTTTCTCCATAAACTACATACATTTTAGACTATAATAATAATATTTGAAAATATTAGGCTATTTATGCTATAAATTCACTTCTTGGTTGCTTGCCTGTGCTAATCTATGGCCTCAATTCACATAACTCTTGGTTTTCCATGTGTTGATGACCCACTGTCTACTTGCTTACATGAATACCTTTAGCCCCATCTTCTTTATAGTATCTTCTTAACCATTTATATTTGATCTTTGAAAATAGTAACCCACAGCTTTTATGTTTGTATGTCCGCTTTTACAGTTAGAATCTTCCTTATTAATACTTCCTCATCCAAGTTTTTCAATTTTTGTTGCCAAAATCATTCTCTCCATGTTTTTGTTTGATTACAATATAATATATAGTGGAAATTTGTATTCACTTCACCACACATTGGACATTTTCCTATATCCTCGTCATGCCTTATGCATTTCAAGTTTCTCACCCATGCAAATCCTTCTCATCCTAGTTTATTGCATGTCTCTATGTACTTTTCGCTCTACCATATTGTTTTTATTTTCCTATATATCCTCAAGGAGCTTTTCTCTCTTGTATTACCAAAAACATCTGGTCTGTCAATATCTTCTAGCCTTAATTCTACTTCTTTCTAAAAGCCTCTAATGTGATATTTTGCATATATCCACACATCTCCATACCTATCTGTTCCATAACTTCTAGAATTTTTAATAACTTTGGCCCTTTCCACTTATTTTTCTTTTGTATTTGAAAACATTCTTTGATAATATCACTATCTCAGATTGGAAATTCTGCATAAATATTTCATAGTTCTTGTGAAAATTTTGATCGTGGTGGAGCACCTACCAACTTCTAGCTGTGCTTCTCCATTTGGCAATGCTATTGGTAGACCTAATACATATTGTATGTTGACATTTGTCAACCTCTCTCCAAGCATCATCTACTCCCCATACCTCTGCCCCATGCAATATCTTGTTTTCTACTGTGCCAGTATAAATTCTTTCAAGCATTTGACATTTATGTCTGGCAACTTTTTTAAACATAATCTAATAACACTCATGGCCATTTTACCTTTTGCTAAAGGCATTTTTTTTTTTATTCACTCCAACTTCTGTTCAAACTTAAGTCTTACCCGCAGGTAGTCAAATCTCCTGAGCACTTGTGCTTCTCTGCCATTTATCTGCTATTCCACATCCTTACATAGTCAATAACTTTCTTTAAAAATCATGATCTTCATTTTCTTTTCATTTTCCTTCACTCTCCATTTTCCATGAAAATTCCTTACTGCCTCAATTGCCCTCTTCAGCCCTCTGCAAATTATGAACCCAACTACGAAATAATCTGCAAACAATAGCCCTGGAATTCCTTTATTATTAATAACTGGCAACTGGACATTATATTTCAAGATCTCTTCTAGGATGTCATCAATATAAAGGTTAAGTATCACTGGACTAAGTTTATATTCCTGTTTTACCCCTGCCTTACTCTGAACACATTCAGTTACTTTGTTATGTGGTATTTCTAATTATGTAAAGTTTACCCCTTTACTTTTTAATTTTTCCATAATGCTTCTCTGTTTATGGTATCAAACGCCTTCTCAATATCAATAAATACAATATATAACCTTCCCTTTTGTTGCTGAAATATTTGTTGACAATTGTCTTAATTATGAATGTGTCCATAAAAATACTGTCATACTTTGAACTGGTATTGCGTTGCTTTGGATAATCATATTTGGGTGAAGTTGGTGACATTTGAAAGAAAAACTCAAATATTTTTCACTATACCTCATAGGCATTGAATGTGGCCCCCATAAGTAACATTGCAGACATCAAGGCGGTAATTCCCATTCGCGCCACACATGCTGCAACATATCTGATGAAATGGACTGGTTGGCAGCAGTCATACAAAGTTGCAATTCTTGCAGGTGTTGAGGCAATAAGGGTACATACACACAATCCTTTATGTAACCCCATAAAAAGAAGTCGCAGAATGTCAAGCCAGGCGACCTTGGTGGCCACTTGTAGAAGCCATTATCATTTCTGGCATGTCCAATCCATCTTCCTGGAAGCCGCTCATTCAGATGTTCCCAAAAATGTAAATGCAGTGAGGAGGTGCTCCATCTTGTTGGAAAATAAATTCGTTGGCTTCTTGTTATTCCAATTATGGAAATAATCATTCAGTGAGTATGTTAAGATAAGTTAGATCCTTGACAGTGGCCTCTCGAAAAAAAAAATGGGCCATAGACTTGATGTTTCAATATGGCACAAAAGACATTCACTTTAGGAGTCTCTTTCAACTTCCAAAATGGCATGTGGATTCTGGCTCCCCCAAATCCTAACATTATGCCTGTTCACTTTTTCATTAACGTGGAATGTTGCCTCATCATTGAAAATTATTTTTTCTGACAGATTTTCATTATCCTCTATTAGTACCAATAAATGTTCAGAGAAATCTAATTATTTTGCAGGGTCATTAGTTTCAACTTGTGCAGTAATTGCAGTTTGTAAGGGTGGAACTTAAATTGCACACACAGGATCTTGAATATGGTGGATTTAGGGATGTTTAACTGCCGACTAGCTCTACGGACAGACTTCTTAGGACTACATACAAATGCCTCCTGCACTTGTTTCACAATTCCCGCATTGACATATGGTCTTCCCGAATGACCTTTCCTTTGATGAACATATGCAGCCATGATCCACAAAATTATGATACCACTTCAAAATTTACATGTGTGTAGGAGCTTGATGTTGAAACCTTCGCCTAAAAGCACGCTGAAGCTGAACCAGAATCTGCATGCTATGATGTTCCAAAACACACCAACTATGTTCTTGTGGGTTCACCATAACTCCTTAAAACTTCTTTAATAATAACACAATTTAAAAGCAAACATTCACATGTAACCTGCGTGCTAAATATCCAACAATGAACCCATAGTGACTAATCACAAATGTGAGTGGATTTAGTTTCTGTGTTTGATTCCCGCAATCCTGTCCATTGTTGTCCTTCATTGACATGCACAAAAATATTTGAGTTTTCTTTCAAATGTCACCAATTTCATTTAAATACGATTATCCAAGGAGACGTGGTGTCATTTTGGAGCATGACAGTATTTTTATGGGCACACAGTAGTATCTGATGTTCTCCTAAATGCTCTAAATTCTACTTGGAATTCTTAACAACTTCTCCTTCTCTACCCAATACTGTAAGCTATTAGCTAGAATGCCTGTAAAGAACTTACCTAGGATAGAAAGTAAACTTATCCCCCTTTAATTAGCTCAGTTGTTTTTATCCCCCTTTCCTTTATATATTGGCACTATCATACTTGTGCTCCTCTCTTGGGAATCTCTCGTCTCCAGTGCTTTATTGAACGATTTTATCACTATTTTTCTGCTATTTTCATCTATAAATAAAGTCTTCCAAAATTCCCCTGGGATACCATCAGTATCACTTGCTTTGTTGGCTTTTAACCTCTTCATTTTTTTCTCACAAAAGAGATCCTGTAAATTCTGCCAGGCTCGTCTATATCTTCTCTCATCTACTCCAAAAATTATCTGATTTAGCTTCTTATTTCCTTCCTCCAAGTCTTTCAGTTGAATTAATCTTCTTTTACACTCCTTTACCTCTTCCTTTACCTCACTTAGAAATTGCCCTAGCATTGTTTTGATCACTTCAAACTTGTCACCGATTTTCTTGTCAATTCTATTTTCCACATTCTTTATTTCATTTATCTCTTCAGTGATAGTTTTTAGCATCTCACCTATTTGATCCATTGTTGGTCTGTGATTCATTTCCACTCCACCAATTACTAATAAAGTCCATATCACAAAAATATACCAGAAGCTTATCCCTATCCATTCTTGTTCTTTCCTCTGGTTGATTCTTTTGGTGTTAAAAGCACCGATTCTGATTCCGTATGTTTGCATGTCAATACCCATCTTTTTCTACCATGAGCACATATGCTGACATATCTGTCTCCATTTGCAACTGGCAAGCAACTCCCAATTTCTCCATACCATCCATTATCTCAACTATAATTTAATTTGCGCACTGCTCCATTCTTGCCTAACATGCTGTGCTCAATTATAAACACAACAACAAACGTTAAAGAAAAATTTCTTTCATCAGACAAGTTATGCATTATTTATTATTATTATTATTATTATTATTATTATTATTATTATTATTATTATTGTTATTGTTCTTAATTGTTTCAACTTGTCCATAATCATAACTATTTTGCAGCAGATGGTATTTTACACTTTTAGGGCTGTCTGACTAACATTTTGTGAACACTTAAAATATATACTCACGAGTCGCTACTGTACACATGTATACATATAGTATGCATGAAAGATATAAAGCTCTGCAGATAGGAAGGGGATCAAACACAGAACATTTTCATTAGAAATCTGCTATCCTAACCACTCATACACAAAGCACAGCTTTGGATATGTAGGTCAAAGCAGCTGCCTAATGGGTAATCTGCAGTTGTCTGATTCGTGACAGATGGGTCATTTGTTATAATTCTCCAATGTATTGTGAAATATTACATTAGTATTTGTATTATAAACATTAAAGTACTAGACAAAGTATATATTTGCCTTGTATGTGGTGACAGTGTTAGCAATACCTAAATGCTTTTAAATAAAAAATTAAAACAAGAAGCAAGTAGTACTACATAAAGTAATGATAAAAATAGGGATATTTTATTCTCTCTGATGTCATTTGCATTGTCATTTGTGTATTCAAAGTGGACAGTGATTTCGTATCACTGTGTATATGCACTTAATAAAAAATTAGTGCTGTTATCAAAACATTTCAAACATTATGTAACACTAACCACAGCTCCTACTTCCATCTACCAAATATTCTGTGTATGTGATCATCTACATTTAAATTTCATTTTAGCCAAATCCTATAAAACAGTATATATTGCCACTTATGCATTAAAACAAACTTAACTAATTACATGCTGACAATGCTGATAGCATAGCATATGAATGCGTTGTTGTGCCCAACTGTAGGCTGTCAATTTGGTTTGGTCTGAAAGTCCATTTTGTATATGTAAATAAACTGTGTTTCTTCTAGGTCTTATCTTATTGTGAAAAAGTGGTTCTGAATCTTCACTAAAGCTTTCTGTGTTCATTTAGCACCTATTGTTTCTGATCATCATTGTTAAGTTGTGCTAACATGAATTATTACTGCACCTGATATTCCCTGATAAAGTTTAAGAACCTATAAATTTGCTCATCTATAATTTGTATCTTTTGAAAAATATTTTAGCTGTCTTAATGTAGCTTCACTGCACCCTTAAACCATGCACAGTTATTTATTTTCTGAAGCATCATCTTTACATCAATATTTAACATCAAACAAAAATACAAATGCTACAAATTTTCTGCTGGGCTTGGCCCTTGACACCGGGGTCAGCTGGACAAAATGTGTGTGTTTGATTCAGTAACAGTGTCCCAGTACACAGCACGATTGGTGCTTTGGGCCTCATGCTACCTATCAGGAGTCATGTGAACTTCTGTGGTGGACATTTCTTGTTCCGGGTCAGAACGCTCCTCTATTACAGTATCCAGTTCTAGTGAAGGGTAACCTTGACTCATGGCTCGTTCACTCCGCAGACTGACAGCTCTTGCTGTTCTCCCACCAACAACTGAAAATAATATCAATACGTTCATTACTTAGGTTATAATAATTATGAAAAATAGAATCTTTCAACAGCAATTCCAGAAATAATGAATGATGCACATGCACTCTCATCTCTATTAATATTGCATTGTTAATATGAGTTACTCTATATAAATCCGGACAGGTAAAAGTCAGTTTCATAAAACTTATTTGTCTATAAGGTTTAAAATAGACCATGCAAACCAGCTAGGTACTGTTATTGTCCAAGATTATACATCTTTGAATAAAGTTGAAACTTTATGTGGAAGTATGCCAATGAGATGTTTAAATTGCTTTGAGAAGCATTTGGTAATTCTACAGTAAACCGGGATCCAATAATCTAAGTATTTTTGTGAAGTTTGTATTACAGTAAAGGACAAAGCAATCCCTGGAAGACAGGAATCAGCTTTAGATTTCTGTGCAGTGATCTTTTGACTGAAGAGATAGTCTGCAAATGCAGTTTGTGCATATCAGTACACTGCATCTTGATATATCATCCTTGAAAAAGAAAAATTAGTTTCTTGTTCACAATAATGCAGGACTGCATACCAACAAGCCAGTGAGGGATCTTTTGATTGTTCACAATTAGGAAACTCCCCATTGAACGTATGCCCAGACATGAGTCCACATAAGCATTGACCATTAAGCAAACTGAAAAATCACCCTTTAGTTTTACAGCACTAAAAGATCTGAATACATTGCAGACCAATTGCATATGAAGGTAAACTTTAAAAAAGAATTAAAGAGCATCTGCCTGTTACCATAACTTTGAAAAGTAATTAACTCCAAGGAAACTAATTTGAATGATGTATGCACAAGTAGGCTGAAAAGTAAAATACAAGGTGTGATCAAAAAGTTTCCGGAATGACGTCATAAATACTACACAATAGTTTGTTTTGTCTAATCTGCACTGTCACCCTCGAAGTAGTCTCCTTCGGAGTTGATACACTTGTCCCAGCGCTTCTGCCACTGCTGAAAGCACCTCTGGAAGTTCTCTTCTTTCCACATGTTCAGAGCCTTCTGCGATTCGCGATGGATGACATCATTGTCCTCAAAACGGTGTCTCAGAGCCGCATTTTAAGTCGGGGGAAAAGAAAAAAGTCCGCTGGTGCCAAATCTGGAGAATAGGCTGGATGGGGAACAGTATTCATCCTATTTTTATCCAAAAATTGGCGAATAGAAAGGGCTTTGTGCGCAGGCGCATTGTCATGATGCAGGAACCAGTCACCACTCCTCCATTTCACCGGCCGTTTGCATCGCACATCCTCCCTTAATCTTTGAAGCACTTGTTTGTGGAACACTTGATTCACTCTTTGACCCTGTGGCACAAATTCCTTATGTACAATGCCTTTAATGTCAAAAAACGCAATCATCATTGACTTCACTTTGGATCGAACTTGTCTGGCCTTTTTCGGGCGTGGAGATGAAGGACTCTTCCATTATGAAGATTGTTGCTTCGTTTCTAGATCGTACCCATAAATCCATGTTTCATCACCAGTAATAATTTTCTCCATACACTATGGGTCATTTTGTAGCTGTTCTTTAAGATCTGTGAAAGCAATCACACGGCTTTCCTTTTGGTTATTTGAAAGCAGGCGGGACACGAACTTGGCGGCAATTCTTCTCATGTACAAATTATCTTTCAAAATGCTTTGAACACTTCTAAAGGAGAGTCCTAATAAGTCAGAAAGTTCTTCTATTGTAATGCGCCTATCATTTAAGACCGTTTCCTTCACCTGATTGATATTTCATCAGTTTTGCTGGAACAGAGTCGCCCCGAACGATCTGCTTCTTTAACTGATGTCACACCACTTTTAAATTTCGAAAACTACTCAAATGCTTGAGTTTTGCTCATAACTTCCTCCCCATAAGCTGTTCTTAGCATTTCATAGGCTTCTGTGCAGTTTTACCGAGTTTAAAGCAAAATTTGATGTTCGTTCTTTGTTCTTCGTAATCTGACATTTTTGCTACGGGGAAAAATCGCAGCATACTCAAAACACATGTTCACTTCAGAGCGTCTACCTCGTCACTGCATGGTCACAGGAAGTCACGTGACCTCTCATTTTATCGGGAAGGAACGCTGCATGTACAGTCTGTGTAAGAATTAAAGAGATCTCAGCGTCACCATTGTTGTGAAGCCATTCCGGAAACTTTTTGATCACACCTCGTATGTGTGTATTTAAACTGTTGTCATGCAAGTGCTAGTGTAAATTAAATTGAAAGAAGTAGTGTTGTAGAAAATATGGTTATCTGTAGTTCAGAATAGCAAAATATAAATAATACAATAGTAAATATGAGAACAAATGTTTGAAGTGGATTGAAATGAACCAAAAGGTCCTCAGTCTGCCGGCAGGCAGTGTAGCGAGTGGATGTGTCTGTGTATACTCACCTTGCCGCGTTTATATCGACAGTGCATTATTGTGACAACAGAACTCTCAACAATGGAGTATGTCTAGCGTGTGTGAAGTGTGTGTCCTCAGCAGACTCGAGCTAATTGGAAACCTCAAGTTCAACTTCTAACCTCAGGTAACTACAATTAATACTAACACTAATGCACTTAGCTATTCGGCAATTGCACAATGTGGACCTAGCAAAGATTAGGCAATCGTTATTGCAGCTCATGATGATATTCCCATTAAAGATTATGTTTACACCATAGCAAAACTCACTGAACCAACTAACATACAGTTTGTTTCACAAATTTCCAATAACTGTGTATTCATGTACCTGCAGTTTGTGAAGGTGTATTGGGATTATCAATTATTCGAACTCATGGAAATGATCTAACAAATGAACAGCTGAGGTAACAGCAACAATACATCCCCAGGTTACATCAATGTGTTGTTCTTGATTTGCGTCACTTATTGACTAAACAGAAGAGAGTCATATTGTCGAATGTCTGTCCAATACCCTAGAAAACTACCTGACATTTCAAGGTATACAGCCAACTTCTAAAATTATACACATTATGGTTGGAATCAGTGCTACAGGTTTCACTCACATTTTGAGTTTTTGGCGACAGTTTTACGTTAAACCAAAGGAAATCGACCGAATACCTGACAGTTTTCAAAACTATCATGACGATACAAACTACTAGGTCTATGTGTTAACTGACATGCCTACTTGCTTTATTTGCAAACAGGAAGGTCGCTTGGCTAGCCAATGCAAAGTAACATAAACACAACAGTCCACCGTAATAATGCCCTCTAATTCCATTTCAAAGGAATTTCTCCCCGGTCTGCTACAGCTATCTGGTTCAGCTACCTCAAAAATGGACACTTGCCATACTAACGATGGTCAAGTATCCTCATTAAACGCTAAAATCAAGCAAACCTCTTCTTCTCACCCAATATATAATACAATGCTAGACACTGCTTCTAGTGATACTACTACTGTTATTTAACTGATGTAGCCACTCCTGTAGTCAGTCTACCACACCATATGAAGCACCCTATTTTCTCAACCAATAGCGATTCAGACCATTCACTTGATTCAAGATTTGAGCAGGATTACTCTGAACGCTTATCCGAATCACAGGTTTAATTGTCTTGAGGATGGCAATATTGGGAAGACCAATGTTAAACCAGTGCCTAAAAAAATCCAAATTGCCAGCAGCAACAACACAATCCCTATGCGAATTGCTTCTACCTCTTAAAAACCACATGGAAGCCAATCTGGACGACTACCTGTTGAATTTTACACTTGACAGTTTTTTTTTGAAAATTCAGTGGGGTCTACCAATGTCGCCCACTTAACTACTTCTTACACAAGAGATCTCCAAGCATTAGCAAAAAGGCTTTGAAAGGTACGTTATCAAACAACAGAATAAAAATAGAGCCACCGACTGGAAAAGACAGTACACCAGTGCACACCAGTACACAGACTCCCCCAGATGTCTCTGTGGATAAAACTTACGCTCTCAGCCATGAATTCTGATACCTTGGTGCTACAGTGGAACACTAACAGCTACAGATCCCAACTAGGATACTCGCAATTACTTCTGTCTACCCATGCTCCTGGTATTATTTGCCTACAGGAAACTAACTTCCGCTGACTGCATAGCTTCCATACGTCATTACATTGGACACCACAAAAATCACCTGTGCTTCAGAACATTCCACAAAAAGAAATTGTCCTTCAGACCCATCTGGAAGCAGTGGCTGTCTGCTTTTCTCACTACTGAGAGAATCTATCTACCCAAAAGCACCGACTTTCACCTCCAAATGCTCACAGATTTGATCCAACAATTACCCCAGCCTTTCATTTTATTGAGATTTTTAATGCCCATAATATTCTGCGGGGAAGCCAAAGAACTGATCAGCTTGGAAAACTATTTGATTCAATTCTAAATATGTTTCCCCTGGTGGTACTCAACTCTCATCACCTACCTATAACTCCACCCGCAGTACTGATATTACCCTTTACTCTTCGAACATTGTTGCTCTGTTCCACGGTGCATTGAACGTGCTCTCTATGGCAGTTACAATTACCCTAAAGTCTGCCTTCAATCTGCCAAGATGTGCTCGACGTCCCATTTGGAATCTCCATAAAGCTAACTGGCTCCTGTTCAAGGTTCTTGTGCAGAACGCCATTGCAGATCTTCCACAACGCCATCTTAACTATGGATATGTTGGCACAACTGGCCATAGACCACTTTAATGCTTTCTCTTAAACTATACTCCAACAAGGACACCTCAGCATTCCTTAACGCAAAGTGCTCCGGGTAAACGCCATGCACAGTGGTGGAATATTCAGTGTGCCGAAGCCATTCCGAACAAAAACCATTCATACCACAGATACAAACGTCAACCTACACTTGAAGATAAATGTGCTTTCAAGCGCCTCCGTGGTGCAACCCGTCGAGAAGTGAAAGAAAGCAAATAACAGTCTTGGCTCTATGCTAACGCTCCTCAATCTCAAGTGCGGCACAAATTTCAGACTCTCTGTGACAATTTTCTATCCTAGGTTATATCTCATTTTCGCATCCCTACTTCAAGAGCGCCTATTACTGACTCTCTGATTATAGCCAATACCTTAACAAACACGACCTCTGAGGCTTCCAGCGACTCCCACTATGATCCTGAGTTTTTCCGCATTAAACATAACTTTCCAGCATTAGATCTACAAGCAATATTTACAAAGTCATCAAGTATTCAACGAAGCACTCACGATGAACGAATTACAACATAAGTTAAACCTTTGTACCAGTAAGAGTCCAGGACCGGACAGTATCCCATGTGTTCCTCCAACATCTGGCCCAAAACTGGTCTTTCCTACATTCTAAGTATCTATAACTGCTTATGGATTAACTATGTTTTTCCTAGCCAACGTGGCACCTATTCCTAAATCCAATAAGGGGTTCACTCTCTTCCCTTCAATTACGTCCCATCTCGCTTGCCTGTACCATATGTAAATTGCTGGAGAATATTATTAATTGACGTTTACGCTGGATTTAAAGTGCAGCCTGTTTTTGCAGATACCCAATATAGTTTCCGAGTACGTCGTTCTACTACTGATACCTTCCTGCTGCTAGAATTCTACATTGGTGAAGCTTTCTTGAACAAACACATACCATTCTTGCCGGCTTCGATATCGAAAAGACGTCTGGCGTGACCACATCATTCGTACCTTAATGAAACATAATGTCACAGCAGACATGCTTGGTTCATCTATAATTTTCTCCAAAACCGACAAATTAGTGTACGTGCTGACGATGTTCTCCCCCAAAGCGTGAGCATTGATAACGGAATACCACAAGGATCGGTTCTTAATGTTACTCTCTTAGTAGCCATCAATGACGTGGATTCTGACCTCCTGTTAGATCTAGTCTCTTTGCGGACGACTTAACTATATTTTGCAGTGGAAAGAACCTACACACCATGCAGGAACTATTACAGAACTCACTCGACAAATTACAGCAATGGAGTCATAACACCGATTCAGATTCTCTGCCCCTAAGAGCCAATGCATTCTGTTTACTCGCTCTCGTGGACGCTCACAGTCAGCCCTCCTTCTAGGGAACCAACAGATTCCTGTAGTCCCCATGTGCGCATATTAGGGCTACACTTTGGCCACAGTTTAAAATGGATCACGAACCTAAAGCTTTTAAGAGCAGAAAGCTATCGTCGTTTAAACATCATGAAAATAGTGGCAGCCAAAACTTGGGGAGCTGACTTTACAACTGCTACTTCACACGTATAAAACAATTATACGTCCCAAGTTGGATTACGGCTGCATTATCATCATTCAGCGAATCCAACAAGCCTAAAAATGCTTCATAGTGTTCAATCTTTGGCACTGAGGATCTCCTTGGGTGCCTTTCTCACTACTCCCGAAAGTAGTCTGCAGATTGAAGGAAATGAACCTTCATTGAATACGAGGAGGAAAGCCGTAAGCCTCACATACGCTGCACGAACTGCATCCAGTAGTCCATCAAATGATTTCAGCCATGTTTTTTCTGTCAAGCCTCATAATGTGGTTGCCCATATCCACCGTCGTTTGGTACCGTTCTCCCGGAGAATTCTGCTCTTCGTGCAAGAATTTCATTTGAATATTCTACCAACACTCTTGTGCTCCTTTCCTCGACATTGCTCCTTTGAAGCCACAAATACCTCATAGACACCTCCATGACCGTTTACAACAAAGACCACACAGATACTTCCATCTATCTCAATTTATTCACTGTCCCTTATACCTCACATTCTGCATCACAACAAATTTACATCGACGGTTCGAAATGTGAAAATCACTGTGGCTGTGTGGTTGTATTACCCCACAAGACCTTGCTCTACAGTCTACCATACTTTCTATCCATTTAGAAGAAGTTTATTTTTAGGAGGAGTTGTATTGCAGTTCAAATGTTGGGTAGCCAAACTTGAATTAGTAACTGCCCCATATATGGTACAAAGTTTCCGGTGGCCTTCGCCCCAATGTTCACTTTCCGGTGGCCTTCGCCCCAACTTTACTTTCAACTTTGTATTTTAATGTTTCTTTAAATATTATATATTTATGTTTGCCTCAGCTGCGTCAGTATTAATTTTTAGAAACATGTTTCTCTTAACAGGGTGTGATACGGTTAAAGAATGTAGGCTTACACAGATTATAATTTTTACTTCACTCCTCTTATTAATCCTTCACACGATTAAATAACACTTCACTTATATAGAGAGATGCGAGATTATTTATTAAATACTTGTACTTTTTAAATACGTAAACTTTATAATATCCTCGCCGTAATGAATTTTTGTCTCACACTGGATACGTATTAAACTTCTCGAGGAAGCGTCTCGCGTTCAGTTAGGAACGCTGTCTACAAGCAACTGACTTCTACCGCCTGAATTTGTAAACTTATGTATTTCAAGTCTCTGATTGGCTAATCCTACTCCAATAGAATACTTTTATTTAACCTTTTAGTCTTTCTAGTTGTTGATTGGCTATTTATAAACTGTTTTAAAAAATATTACATTATTGTATCCAAGAATTACTAGTAGCATTATTAAACTTTCTAATTCATTATTGCCTCAAGGTTACCTCATTGTTAGCAACTTTTGACCTATATTCTCACAGCTCCAACATTATTAAATTACGTAATACATTCACATAATATTTTTATACATGTACACAATAATATAAACATTAATATAATGACTGTTACATACATTTTATATATTATTTATACACACATTGCTTAAGGCGGGCTGTTATTGAATTTTATATTATATAATTAGACTAAAGTCATTTAAGTGTTAAAAATACTGCCTCAATCTTCTCTTATAAAGGATAGCCTTCTCCTCGCCTTGGAATACCATCTTGAGAGTGTTACTCTCTCCTACATTGTCTTCACGGACGATATCAGTGATCTCCTGTCTTCAGCAGCGAACTCCAGCCAACAACCTGGTGTTGTACATCCAACTACTTTATCACAGAATATCAACCTCAGATAAATACTTCTACTAGTATGGGTACCTTCTCATGCTGGCATACCACACAATAAGAATGTCAATGCTGTAGCTAATGAAGCAACGCCACATCCTCCAAATTTGTTGAGCCTCAAGATTACCCACCAAGATTTCAACTGCTTTTTACATAATACTATTCTTCGGCAATGGAAACAATGGTTCGCCTCATCCAGAAACAAACTACATGATTCCTACCCCCTTCCCATTTCTGTCTATCCTCTCACACATTTTAAGCATCACCATCAAGTTCTCCTATCTCACCTATACCTCGGACATACTGTTCTTACCCATTCCTACCACATGTCCGGTGATCATGTGCAACTATTGTAATTCTCTACTTACAGTCACTCATATTCTCACCAGCTGCTGTTTAGACAATGATGCAAGGACTAGATGCAAAATGCCAACAACCATCTTAACTACCATTGGTAATCCAGCTTTCTCCAAGAGATGTAGAATTTTCTTAATGTAACACAATTATGTAAAAAAGAATTGTAAAGCTTATTGTAGTCATGGTTGACCTTGTTAAAGCAACATTAAATAAATACAAATGGTCAGTTATTTAAAACATTTTTGAATTTTGTTTACTTTTTTTTAAAAACAAGCGGGGAACATTATGCTTAATAAGTGCATCAAAATTAATATTCAAAACGAAACTGTTGAAAGTATGTGATAATACAGGTGAGCCAAAAGACTCTGAACCGCCTGCGCGGTTAGCGTCTGCTGCTATCATAGAAAGGCGCGGATGAAACCATACAACATTTTTAAAACTACTTTTAAAGGCTTTACTTATCAACTTTATGAAAGGAAATGCTGAAACTGGCCACCGTCGTTATCTATACATTTTTGGCACCTCTTTAGGAAACTATCCATCATGGAATTTTAGGGGGGAATTTTCCAAACGATGACCGATGTCGTCTGTTTCTTCGGTAAGAACCGAACGCCGTCTTTTAGATTTCTTACCCTGAACACTTCCTGTGGCCTGAAATCTACTGTAAAGTTCATGGATTGTTGTATGGCCTGGAACTTTTACACCTGGAAATCTTTCTGCAAATCGTACTTTCACTTGGCGAACTGACCGAGTTAACATATACGGATCATAAATAAATACACGCTGTGCAGTTGAAAACATGCTGAGCCATAATATACTTTGTGGCTAAGTACAGGACAAAATAATAAATAACTCGTAATAACTGAACTACATCACATCACCGTCAACTCAAAACTGCATTTCATACTGCACAGCAAAACCACAACAGCGTGACTTTGGTTATAGCAGCAGTGCGTTATCATGTTTTTATCATATTTCCACACGCCCAGAGGAAAGACACCACGCAGCCGGTAATACTGTTCATAAAATACCCCTCTGGGGTAACTTAAAACATAACGTGTACAAGACAAACCCACACAATCTGGAAGAATTAAAACAAAATATCCGCCAGGAAATTTCTCAACGCGAACTACGGCGAGTGATGGATAGTTTCCTAAAGAGGTATCAAAAATGTATGGACAACGGACAGGAAAAACACCGCGTAGCCGGTTCGGAGTCTTTTGGCTCACTCTGTAGAAGCCAAAATATGTGCAGTATATATAGTGTTTGGAGGTTAGTTGTAAATGTGTGTTTACAAGCATTATGATCAATTGTACACTCAATAAATATTAAAACAAAGTGTTTACAGTGGAGTAGCACAATTTTAACAAATATTACCACAGGATATTTATACAAATATTACTCAGGAATAGTCCCCTAGGAGAGCTGCTACAAATAAAGCGTCACGACAATGTAAGCAACAGCTTGCCAATGCATTACATAACAGAACTGAAAGTCCATAAGGAACTACACTATGAGGTTGACTGTGGCAGCAACTATCGTATTGATATAATTACTGTCAACACGAAGAAAGGCTACAATTAGGTTTGAGACGTCCATAAGTCACCCAGCGGAAGTGGATAAAGAAAAGAAGACCACATATGAATCGACAATTCCATTCTTCAGTGCCTCATACAACATCTGCAACATAGTGGTCACAGCCTATTTTCCAGAGCCAGAAGCACAATACCAAAATCATTTTTATAATGGAGACAACAATACAAGACCTCTAAACAGCTACAGGATGACATTGTCCTAACTATAATAAAATACTCCAGGGCTATTTATTGAAATCATTTTAAGGTAAACATTGTATAGCATAAATAAGTTCAATCTACAACACATTTGTTATCTTTAATATTCAACAGTACAGCTTTTAGAGCAACTGCATGGAAAGTAAGAAATCGTGTTCAGATCCTGGCTATGATACTGAATTATTCAGTTGGATCTATATCGTATTCCTAACCAGGCAGGCCATTAAAAGTATAATTAATTAATTTCATTAACTGTACACAACGTTTGCCTCACAGGAATAAACTATTTGCGAATTGCAAGTCACCGTCAAGATTGCTAGCTCTGTAATGAGATGCCTTGGTTGATCTAACTAGGAAAAGCCAGTCGGTTGGGGAATTTAGTGTCCTACCAGTATGTTGTCATAGTAGCTTAATGGCAGAGGAACTGCATGGGAAACAGAAGAACTTTGTTCAAACCCTGGCTATGACTTTGAATTTTTCAGCTGTCTCTATATCAAATTCCCTAGCCAAGTGGGCCATTAAAAGTATAATTAATTAATTGTACACAATAAAATAATAATAGCTTTTATTTTCAAAATTCATAACTATTTATCAAACATTTACTTATTTATACTTTGTTAACATTTATTTATTTTTGTAATTTAAAAAGATCAATCTGTGAGTTATTTTGTGTCACATGGCAAACCTTTACTACAAGGTCAGATTTCTAAATACGTAAAATTACCAACTTGTACATATTTTTTCTCCACTTATATCTGTAAATTGATAAAAAAAATTCCGGGAAGCTCCTCCTCAATATAAGTTGACTCAATTAGTCATTACCAGTCCACTGTCTGATGATGGGGAGGAGCTCCCCTACTTCATATTACACATTTTATCAATTCACCTTGTATAGGGTCTTTCAACAAGAGTGTGTCCTATCTTTGAACTTAAATAAAACACGCTCTATAAATGATAGAGGTTTATTTATTTATTTTTGTTTTTTGGAACATAATTAATGTCATTACGTGTGGAAGAGAACATCAGCTAAGTGACCGCCGCGACTTCGTTGGGTTGCGCGTATACGGTTGACCCAATTTTCAATGACAGAAGGACGTAAATAGGTCCACTTCACGAATTACACGCGTGATGTTATTCATAAGATCATTTACTGTTTCTGGCTTGTTGACATAAACTCGAGATTTAGCATAACCCCACAAGAAGTAATCCAACGGCGTTAAATCACATGACCTCGGGGGCCAGTTAACATCACCACGGGAAATGATGAAACCTCTGAACTTCTCCTTCAAAATATCGATTATTTCGAGAGTAGTATGGCATGTGGTACCATCTTGCTGGAACCAGATGTTTCTGAGATCCATACCATCCAATTATAAGAGCCCGGTATCTTTCTCCATTGACAGAGCTTCTCCATCTTCATCTTGGAAAAAATATGGACCAATGACTCCACCATACCAAAATCCACACCACACAGTAACCTTTTGGGTATGAAGTGGTCCTTCTTGAATCTACATTGGATTGTGATTGCTCCAATAGTGGCAATTTTGTTTGTTAACACAACCATCCATATAAAAGTGGGCTTCGTCGCTGAAGATGATTTTTCGACAAAAATTCGGGTCAGCTTCCAATTGCTTCATAGCCCAGTTAGCGAATACACGGCGCAACCTATGGTCGTTGGGCTTTAGTTCTTGAGTAAACACCATTTTGAAAGCGTGAAACTTTAAGTCCAGATGCAGAATTCGCCAAGTTGTGGTCGGCGAAAGCCCCAATCCTTGCGGTCGAAGAGCAATTGATTTGTTTCCGTTCTCGCGTACACTCTCACGAACGGCGCCTGTGTTTTCGTTGGAGCGCTTACGTCGCTTACGTACAGGCGTTCTTTGATCGCTGACAGAACCACTTCTTTCAAATTTATCGATCAAACGCTTAATCGTTCTCTCGCAGGGACGATTATGCACACCATAAACTTCACGCAACACACGGAAGGTTTGGCGAACAGATGATCCATTTTGATAATAAATTTTCACAATTTCTACGCGTTGCTGAATGCTGTAACGTTCCATGGCTATTTGTTAATAACAACTGTAACCACATGAAAAAAATGACTGCTGTAACTCAATAACAACGGCAGCTATCACATGTTAAAGATAGGACACTCTTGTTGAAAGAACCTATACATATCTTGACAGTATCATGTATGGATAAACAGTGGAAGATTCACTTCATTCAATTGGAGTAAAAGTGTGAGTACATTGGTAATATATTTGTTAAACTGTACACTGTTTTCCTAGTGTACTATAAAAGATCCAAGGATTGCTCTTTGTTTACAAAACACTGTCAAGAAATAGAGCTGGAGTCAAACCAAGCATGCTACAGTACAGGATGAGTATAATTCATGGTCTGAAAATGTATAGTAGATATATCAGTTTTCTTAGGTTTGTCATTTGTACCTCCTAAAATCAGTATGGAACAATCTTAGAGCAACAAAGATTATGTGAATGTGTTCAGGTCTACGGCTAATGAACCAGTGGTGGCTCATGACCATACCTTCATAACTACCTCACAAATGGCTTAGTTGTAGTCCCATGCTTATTAGACGTTTTTGCTTCAATTAGCAGGGCTTCAGTTGGGTCAGTAATCACTCAGCAACAAGAGGCACAAAGTCCCCCCTACTGACGGAAGCATAACCTAGTTGTGAGATTATAGATAAGGAGGTTTGTGGCATATAATTTACTGTTTGTAACTCTGTTTGATGCATTTACAAGATTGTGCTTCTCTAGAGTGGAATTTGGTAATGCTTGACATTTCTCTTACTTCCCTTGCCTTCTTACTGAGGGATTCATTCCTCCCTGGCTCCTAATTGTGAACATCTTAATCTGAGATACCAATACATTTAACACAATATGATATATATATATATATATATATATATATATATATCATGCATCATAATCTGAAGTTAAGAAACTATGCTTAGGTGTAGGTTAACTTAAAGGTATACAAATATATCTTATTTTAATTCTAATGCTTGGCAAACATGATTGACTTAATCTGCTTGGCTCTAACAGCTCTAACTGAAAAGCTATTATCAATTTTACTGCTTTAGGTTTGATTTATATCTTGATATTTTAAAAACAAAAGAAGTGAAGAACCATGGCAGGAAATAGAAAATAATTTCATAAAGTAACACAATTTATTACTCCATGTGTCTCTACTGTGGTGATTTATTTGAATTAATCATGTGACAGTATACTAAACATAATGGAAAGAAAAGAACTGATATTAACAAGCTTTTAAGTTATGTTAAATTAAGTCACCTTAAATTCAAACACAAATGTGTTACACTTATACATTATGTTGTGCTACTTTACAACACATTATAAAAATTTCACCATAATCTAGGCTTTAGTTGTAAAAGAAATTGCAATTAATGAACTTTTCCAGTAGAGCAATAATATGATAGAGCAGGTAAGCAGCATTTATGTTTAACACTTCATATCTTTTATATGAATATACTTACCTAACCTGTGTATAGGACTGAAGCGTACAAGAGACAATGCACCATGTTCTGTATCATACATTCTGAAAACACAAAATAAAAGATTTATACACACTAAAAACTACTAACTGAAATGTTCTCCTTGATGGCGAGTAGGACCAAACTTAAATACCCATTTATTTAAAGAAAAATAACAACCAGCATAATCCAGGAACAATAGGACTTAAGTTTAAAGCTCCTTTCCAGGTTGGTTGATGATCAAAGAGTTCTGCACATGCTGAACTATTAATGTAATTAAGTGTATTATAGCATTATAATTCAGCTTATAGCAATAAAAATGGGGCATGGTTAATAATTTGATCTAAAAATACAGATAGCACAAATGTGCAGCGAAAGCAGTATTTAATTAGCAGTGGCTTTCAATTGGATGCTGTTAATTATGATTTAAGAGCACTATGCAGCTTTTGTGAGTGAAGTACCAGAATTATTTAAAATTTTTGAAAGCAATAAGTGAAAATCTTTGATATTAGACATTATTCCTGTACCAGCTTTACTTTTGTGAAATTAATTTCAGAACACCGAAAGCTATTTATTCTCCATTTTGACAGTTTTCATTAATGCAATGAAGATATCTGTAGTTATACTCAGCATTACAACAGGAAAATGGAACAGAAAGGGCAAATAGATTTCACACTCAGGAGACCAAGAGGCAAGCCTAGTTTTATTTAGACTTTGTGTAGACAGCGTGCATTCCTATTGGGCACCTTATAACCAGTATGCATTTGAGACAGGTTTGTCATTGTTATCACCCATACCATTCAACTTCTGCTTAGAAAATTTGGAGAAAGATTGTATCTAGAACAAGGGAGGAATGGTAGTAGGAACAAGATGAATAAAATGTATAAGATTTGCTGATGCAATGACGCTGCTTTAGTAAAGAAGGAAACAGTCCTAAGGAGCATGCTAATGGAGCTAAATAAGTGAAAAAAAAATACAGGATGAAGGCAAGTGGTCCCATAGCTCAGTTGGTAGAGTACCTGC
The DNA here is from genome assembly GCA_030765065.1 of Deroplatys truncata. NCBI lineage: Eukaryota > Metazoa > Arthropoda > Insecta > Mantodea > Mantidae > Deroplatys > Deroplatys truncata. Next base: position 141,081,225 of record CM060986.1, read on the forward strand.
CTACTGTGTAAGGAGTTATAGGTTTAATTCCTGGCTGTGCTTGAGAAAGTTTTCTTTAAACAAGGTTTTTCAGTGTGATGTGTGAATATGCGTGTGTGTGTGTGTGGTTTTGGTTATTTAATAACCAATTCACCCATTATAAAGGCATTTCAGGATTGCTGCTGGACGTAACTGGGAGCACACATGCCAATTCATATACGCAAGTATATATCTACTTATATAACAACTAGCAATCAGCACAACTATATGGGATCAATAAGTGCTAAAACGTTAACAAGATTAAAATAAAAAGAAATAATAGTACCTAATCAAAAAAGGATGAATATAAAAACTAGAATTATCAGAAGAAAAGCAGAGTAGATGCTGTAGATTTACAAACCCAAAACGAGATAGTAGAATAACTGAACAACTTCAAATGCATAGCTTATACCATTGGCAGTAATCTGAAAGCTTGTAAGAAAGTTAAGCGAGGATAACAATGGCAAAGAAAGCTTTTCATAGAAATATGTTTTGTGTAGATCCATGAGGAAAGAACTAAAGAGGGGGTTAGGGAAATGCTTCTATAGAGTATGACACTGTATAGTGCAAAAATCTAATGTTACCACTAGGTGAGGAAAACTGATTGAAAGATTTGAAATGAGAATATGGGGAGAATTTAGCATATAAAATGGACAAAACAAATAATGAAGAAGCTCTTCTAAAGAGAGTAGGTGGAGGAAGAACACTGAAACTGATCAAGAAGAGAAAACTAAATTTGCTGGGACATTGGATACAAAGAAACTGTTTATATAAAAAAGAATAGTATATGGGAAAAATTGTGGTGAAGAAGTAGGTATCAGATGATAGTATTAAAATGGTTCATATGGAAGATGATGAAGAAAGCAGAAGAGAGAGACGAATGAAAGAGGGTTGGGTTTGTACTAAAGAAACATCCCTTGAAAAGAGAATTAGGATTGATTGCCATTGAAAGACTATCAGTATAGTAATGCTTCTCTTACTACTTCAGGCCATATTTTCATAGATTGTATTGATTCAAGAAACATGTGAACTCATTTTCATTTTCTTAGCATTCATACATGCAGCGTATTGTATAACAACTCCTCAACTGCATTATGCACAAGCTGGCTAGAAAATTCTAATGCAACTGGAGTAGCAACAAAGAATACAAAAATAGGAACTTCTAGCAGTATATAGATTTTAAACTAAATTTACACTATTTGCAGTTGCTTTTAAAATATATATATATATGTTGTTTTACTCCTTACCTTGAAATAATAATACAAATTTGTAGAAATATTAAAACTCAATAAAACCTATGACGAAGAGTTCTTCTTCAAAACACTACACCTTCTTCCTGCCAGCATATCTGCTGGTCATAGTTTATAGCCTAGAAAACATCACAGATGCCGATCATTTCAGGACATGGTCAACATCGTGTTTTTGGTAGTTGATGGTCAATACTATGAAATGATAAATGGAATATCAAGAAGTACTGTCATAAGGGGATTTTCAAGCTCTCATAATGGGTGCAAAATGAATCAAAAAATGGAGACTAAATAAAAATAAATAACGATCTAAAATTAAGGTGGTGTATTTTTCCAAAAATAAATCTGTATGATTTATAAAGATTTTTAGTATGGACTAAATATATATATATATATATATATATATATATGATGTGGCATGTGCACAGATTATGTTAATGGTAATACGCCCTCTGGTTACCGAGTCGAAGGTTGGCAGTTTATCTGAGAGTAGGGGCGAATGAGGGGAAAGTGTTTCATTGGTAGGGATATGGCGTTAGTGACGCCAAGCTTAGCGTGGGTTTTTCTTAGCTTTCTGCGACTAGTGTCCGCGAGAGTTAGACGGATAACTGCGACATGGCGTCCTCGCCCGGCAGACACATGGGGTAAGAGAACATTTTATAATAAATCTACCAGCTATCCATTTCCTTGCCGTTTTAATTATGGTAGAATAGAATCCTTGCCTCTCCCTTCAGCCAGGAATTATGTTAGTGTAATTATGTTGTGAATCTAACTTTAGCTGCGTCCCTCGTCGTTGCCTCTTAAATTAACATTCTTTGTTTGATTAACGATCCCTCTCATAAGCGAGTAGCTCTCCTCTGAAGTTAAATAATAAATAAATGTGAGGCATACGACAAATTGGTGGAGGCGCCGAGTAATTGGTTTGATTTGTTTTGAGATTTTAAGTGCAAATTTTTTTTCCCCTCCAAATTTAACGGTTTGTGCTCCACGTGGTCGTGAAAAATGTAAAGTTCTTTCTGGCTAAAGGGTAAGGATTTTTATACTTTAATTTGTGATTCTCTTCTTCTAAATTTTGTTTCCATCATTTCTGAAAGTCTGGTGTCGAAATTTCAATTTTGAGTTCATTTTTGCATTTTTTCCCATTGTCTGCCGGGTGACGCTAAAACTTCTGACTCCATTTTCCCCTTGTGTTGGCTTCATTTCCTTTAAATTATATCACTATGTTCCGTTCTTCGTGCTGGTTATTTTCAAAAAAAAATGTTTTTCTGAAAGTTGAGTTGTGAAACGAGCGAGATAGTTGTAGTTTCAAAATGTGCTCGTCACGTGTTGGCTATCTGTTTGCAAATCTTGTTTTTTGTGCTTATTAGCAGTGGTTTGGAAATGTATAACTTTATATTCCAGTGATTGTGATTTCTAGGTATTTACTGCACTTTTCTGGGTCATTTTTCGTGTAACTTTTATGTACGCACGTGTGTTGTGTAATTCCCGCGTGGTCATGCATTTCAGCAATAATTTTAGCTTGTGAAACCAGTCTTCCTCAGCACGTGTTTTGGCGCGTTTATTTGCGTGTGCATATCAGATTACATACATTTGATTTAAGAAAAAAAAGAGAAGTTTAGTGTGCTAGTATAAATTACACGTCTGTATTCTGCTCCTTTTGAGAATATTAGCGGTGGTCACAGTAAGTGTGACGTAGTTTTTTTAACTTCCAGTTCGAGGTTTCTCACTGAAGCTATCATTTTGTTTTCTTCCATGTGTTCATTCTGATTCAAAAATCTTGGTATTGTGTCCAAGTGGCTTGTGTAGCCGTGTGTTAGTTTAATTTTCTGATATTTCGCCGCGGGCGCCTTAATTGTATTCTTTCTGCAACTGTTTTATTTGGCTCTGTTCTGATCTTGCTACTTACATTCATGTGATGTTATAAGTGTTTAGTTTGGTGTAATCTGTATTGCTTGGTCCTACTGTTTGTTTATTGGTTGCGTTATCTTTTGTGCTGCAATCATGCCTAAGCGACGTACTGCACAGAAATCTGATATAGTAATTGCTCCAGTTAGCGAGCTCAGTGAAGTAGAATCTGTCCAGTGTTGGTACGCCTGTTGCAAAGCAATCAGCTGTCTGCCGCCCGGTCATTGACCCCTCTCACGTGAAGAATCCCAGTAGGATGTCGGCGTATGAGTTACTTTAGAATTTTGAAATGTTCGCTACTACTGCTAATGGCCGCTCTGAGAAAATCATAATGATGATAATTTGCTTTATCGTTGCCAAGTTTGGTTTATTTAATTCCGCAATGCATATTTTTAGGGGAAAATCTTTCGCAGTTACTCATGTAAGTAAAAGTTTCAGGAGCTACCAACCTTGCCAGTATCTGCACCTAATTAGGTTTGATGTGCTTCTAATATGGACCAGTACGATGTGGATGTTGATGAACCAGCTGTACGTGTGTTACCAGATTTTGGACAATTTGCACGGGAATTTTGTGGTAAACGAGTAAGAGAAAAGAAAAAATCACCTGTAAGTATGTAATCATTGTGAGTGCTAAAGTTTGGATGAATGAAACAGTTTTACGACTCACACAGGTATGCTAAATTTATTGTTTCACTGACTGATGCTTAATTAAGCTTTGTTTTTCAGGAATACTGTGCTATGAATGTCTCTGCTAAATTACGAGTGTATTATTATTGTGGGTGTAATTTAAATTTTGAATTATGTTTTGGTAACTGCAAATCATTTGTTTTGTTGTTGTGTTATGCTGCAGGAATGTGTTTCAGGTGTACTATATGCTTAATTGAGCTTTCATTTTCAGGAATGTTATGTGACAATATTGTTTTGAGTAATGATGTGATGTTGTTTTGTTGCATTCGATTTGATTTGACTTGACTCGATTTGACTTTGGGTTTCATAATGATGCTGTGATCTTTATTTGCAGAAAATTGTTGCATGAATAGTGTTTGTATGTATGTGTGTATTTGAGGTTATGTGATATAGGTGAGATTTGCCTCGGTGGGAGTGCCAAAGTGTAACCCCGATGGCGTAGTGTGAGGTTATGTGAGGAATAAGAGTTGAGATTTGCCTCGGTGGGAGTGCCAAAGAGTAACCCCAACGGTGTTAGTGAGATGAGAAGAGACGAGATGATGTCAGCTTCGGTGGAAGTGCCACAGTGTAACCCCGACAGTTGTTGTCTGATTTCAGAGATTTTGCTTATTGGTGTTGCTGTAACGTGCCCAGTATAGCGTGTGTGATGAATTCACACGAGAGATTATATAGATGGAAGTGAATGTAATGAAAATATTTTTTTTCTCTGTTTATGCAACAAGTTTATTACCATCTTAGATAGCAAATGTTAATACCACCTGTTTTCCAGCTTAAATTTTCATTTTGAGGATGTAGATGCAACATTATAGTGTCATGTTATTTGTGTAATTCCTGAATTGTTAATGTGATTTCTTGAAGGTTATGCCTATGTCAGATGTTTTGAATTTACAGCATGCTAAATGAGACACGTAAGTGCAGATGTTTTGTTTTGGAGAGAAAATTGAAAGATGATGATGCTTGAAGTAATGATCGAGATTGCACTATTACTGCTGATGATGTTGATGATGATTATGATTGCGTTGATGCTAATACTGCGATGAGAAAGATAGTGATGTGGACGAAAAATTGCATTGGTGACAAGAGTAGGACACTAGTAGTTGAAAGCATGTCACGTGGCGTAGTTTAGAAATGTATTGTGGATGTAGCTTGTAGTGATGCATACACTAGTTTGAGTAGATAGTTAAGTCAGTGTTGTGTGTAATTTGGGGCCATGGTCAGTGTGAATGAGTTCATTTCATCGTCATGTGTGATTGTCTTGTAAGTGCACTTACTTTCTTTTGTTAGTGATACCAGCTGGTTATTGAGATGTAATATTGGGATCCCAAAACAAGGTTATGTTTCATTTCTGTCATGTTCATGTATTTTGAGTCTGTTTTACTGTTATTTGGATTGTGCAGTATTGTAAGTTAACTTTTGGATGGCAACTCTGTAAAATTTTGTTCTTATGCCAATTTGTACTAATTTTTTTTTCTCTTTCTTTGCCCCATGTCATAAGAATTTTTTTTTTAGTGTACACTTTTCATACTTTAAAATCTTTAATTGTACATGACATACCCTTCTTTTATGTGTGATTCTTTGTGGGAGCAGCCTGTTTATTGTGTGGTGGTTTTGTTTTAGTCTTTCGCTGTGGCAGAGAGCGAGAAAGTGCATCAGCATCCCCAGGGCACACCAGAAGTCAAGAAACACCACAGGGAAGCTGTCGGGCAGCCACTACACTGCCGTGGCATAAGGAGCCACCATGTCGGGGGGCAGTCCAAGCCAGCGACTGCCCACCCTGTTGTCATCACCAGAGACCTGCGGTGATAATTCTACGCAAAGGACAAATCGTCGTTGTGGGCACTGTCTAAACCCACCCACAAACAGTTACGGCAGACCATCACCATTTTGCGCAGTGTAGTGTGCCTGTGAACTAAGGCAGCGTGGTGTGTGCGTGTGCGGGATGCTAAAGATCAGTGCATTAACAATACTAAGTCGACAGCACTTACGTCTCTCGCCTCTCCACATCACCCAGCGCCATTGTTTTGTCGGCTGGGTGCTTACTACACACATGTCTATTGTTATATTTTACTTCATCACACATTTGTATGTCATTTTTGGTATGTCTTTGTTTTGTTTTTTCATGTTTATTGTATTTATTTTCTTTCTGTCGACGAGGACGTCGACTTCGGTAGCCAGGGGGGAGATGTGGCATGTGCACAGATTATATTAATGGTAATACGCCCTCTGGTTACCGAGTCGAAGGTTGGCAGTTTATCTGAGAGTAGGGGCGAATGAGGGGAAAGTGTTTCATTGGTAGGGATATGGCGTTAGTGACGCCAAGCTTAGCGTGGGTTTTTCTTAGCTTTCTGCGACTAGTGTCCGCGAGAGTTAGACGGATAACTGCGACATGGCATCCTCGCCCGGCAGACACATGGGGTAAGAGAACATTTTATAATAAATCTACCAGCTATCCATTTCCTTGCCGTTTTAATTATGGTAGAATAGAATCCTTGCCTCTCCCTTCAGCCAGGAATTATGTTAGTGTAATTATGTTGTGAATCTAACTTTAGCTGCGTCCCTCGTCGTTGCCTCTTAAATTAACATTCTTTGTTTGATTAACGATCCCTCTCATAAGCGAGTAGCTCTCCTCTCAAGTTAAATAATAAATAAATGTGAGGCATACGACAATATATATATGAATGAATACTAAATGCTATCTTGAAATATAAATAAAGTATAAACATTTTGTTTTGACGAGCCTTGAAACTTGCAAAAAAGGTCTTTAAGCTAATAAAGATTATTATTATTATTATTATTATTTAAAGGTCAGGACTTAATAGACCATATCCAATATACTTAAATAAGCTAGTAACTAATTCTCTTATCTTACAATTTTCCCCAGATAGAGCAAGTATTGTTTTTATGAGAAACACATCTGTGTACATGGATTTAAGCTCAACCTGTAAATTCTACATGTCCTTTTAGAATATATCACACTCCCAAATTTCTGTTTTATTACCCTAAGCAATGTGCACAGTTTGCTAGATTGCAAATAACTGTTGGACAATGGATGGATTGCACAGCATACTTTGAAAACCGGTACCTGCTTAAAGGACGCTGATGTGTTAAACATTCATATGCTAACTTTATATTATTCTTATATGGATATAATACTAATTTTATGTAGTTCTAAGATTATAAGCAAATTATTATGATTGTTAACAATGTGCATCATTGCCTTTATGGTACACGTGTCATTAAGGTTGTCTAGAAACAAGAGATAATAAATCTCCTGAAAGTGCATATTCATACTTGATACTATCTAGTTTCGTCTTAACCTGCAAAATTCAAAACCTTCTGTAACAATGCCTATATAATTCCTTTTAATTTCAGTTGATCAAATAATCTGGATGACCAACACTTTTTCTTGACAACAAATTTTTCCATGCATCCTAATGTGGGTGCATTACACTTTACTACAATTTAAACACTCAATCCAAATATTAGTTTTGCTTATTTACAGTTCCCTCTAGAGCGGGGTTCCCAAACTTTTTGATTCACAGAGCCCTTTTTAGAGTAATTTTATTTTGGCGGAGTCTTTCATAGGCCTACATTAACTTGTAATGTATTGAGTAAACCCTATCCTATGCCTTACTTAGGAGTTAATGTTATGTCTGGTTTTGTGGGATGAAAGGGAACAGCCATTGGAATGGGAGGGGAAGGGGCATCAACCCCTTTAAAATCAAGAGGAATAGCAAATAAAACATATTCGTTTTATTTTAATGCATACATTGTATGGATTGTTTGAGTATTATGTTAGATATTGACAACAGAACCACAAAAGGTCACAATCCTATCTCACATTTCCAAAATAATAAAAATGTTTGATTGCACTGTGCATGGTTAGTAAATGTATAGGCCTATAACTCTTACAATTGCAATCTTAATAATGCATGTAAATGCTGACCAAGAATAAAAGAATGTTCACCACTGTTGAGTGGGGGTAGTGTGTTTGCCTCACATTCAAGAGGTCCCAAGTTCGATAAGGTTTTTCCAGGGTTTTTCCTTATCCTGAGAAGAAGAATGTCAGGTAACTCTAAGCTCTAGGGGCTTCGGATACATTTGAGGATCATTTCAACCACCGTGCAATATAACCTACCGGGTTAAAGGGGATGTTAATCTTCAAACAAAAATAAATAAATAAAAAAGTAAATAGAAGAATGCTGCTGTTACCTGGCAGTTTCACTCATACTTTCATAGCCACAGAATCTTAAATGTGATTATATGAAGTTAACCGCTGATAGAAGTTTATCATAACAGGATTACAGGGCAGTAAAATAAAAATAAATGTTGGTATAGACATTGTCCTGCACCATGGTGCAGTGGGCTGGAGTGTGGTACTCTGGTTCCCGGCCACGGAGTCCGTTCGGGTTCGATCTCACCCACAGGGGGTGCGGATTTTAGGTCATGAGTATAGGACTGGTGCCCACTCAGCATTCTGAGGAAAGTGAGGAGCTGCGAAAGGCAGCGGTCCTGGCCTCATGAGCCAACTTTTTGACTGAGGGATACATTATGCTCCCCGTATGGGTTGGGTGATCGCCCTCCTCTGCCGTGCGCACGTAGGCGTGAGGCCGGCAGTCGGGTTGGCAGGCCCAGGATTTATTTATTTTTATGGTACAGACATTCGACTCAAAAACCAGATATGTGTAATTGCCAATCTAATTTAACGTAATTATGCTGTTTCAAAAAAATGTAGTATGCAGCTCATGTAATATTTGTAATGTCACTCATGCCATAAGCAGGGGCAGCGAAAACGGGACTCACGAGTCATTTGGACCCCCAGTGCCTGTTTCTCTTGGGTAGACTGGCTGGCCGTTTCCTTCCTACGTGCTGCTAGGGGATGTTATATTTGTATGCATGTATGTATATTATGTTATATGTTTATATATGTATATTATGTATTATATATAATCTATTTTACGTCGCTTGAACTACATGGTCATATCGCGACGGCTCTGTTAGTGGATAACACTTAGATCGAGGTGTGGAGGACAGTTAGCCTTCTAGGTCCCATCCCTGTAACCACCCCTTCGTCGTGTCCACAGAGACCCTAGTGTAAAGCAACCGGATATTCTGCTTCATGCCTGCAGATGGCATTTGGGTGCCGTTCAGTCTAACTGCCGCTTTCGTAAGGAAAGGCGGACAGTTAGCCTTCTAAGTCTCATCCCTGTGACCACCCGCTCTATTACGTGTCCACAGAGACCCTAGCGCATAGCAGCCTGATCTTCTGATTCGTGCCGTGCAGATGGCATTAAGATGCCGTCCATCTATCTCCTTTCAGTGTGGATAGATAGCACAGCGGTTGCAATTACCACCTATTTTTCATTGTTACTATTGTTTTAGACTTAAGGTGGAACTTTGGGTCGTATTATTAAATATCCAATCCGGTATTTACCTTAGCGGCTGAGGGAAATCACGAAAAAACCTGTCAGATTGGTCGGCCCACGGGATTTGAACCCTGGACGTTACAGCCTGAGCCATCCCGCTCGGTGTGTTTATATTGTGATTCCGCGAGTGGAGGTTTTCTTGCCACCGCTGATTACATAAATGACTATAATTTTTAAGTTAGTCCTTTTCTCATTCTACGTACTTAGCCTCCTGGAAAACTACAATGCATGTTCATGTTCATGCTGCGGTTACTTTGCACCTTATACAAACAAACAATCTTCTAAGCATGTACCTTCCTTTTGCTAAATAGGAAAGAAAGTAGAGTCACAGGCTTTATATTTTTCCGTGTAATTTTTGCAGTATTATTTCAGTTGCTGTTCTGACTCCTGTAAAACTCATCTGTTGAAAATCTTACAGTGAAGCATTTCGCAGCGATTTTAATTCACATGGAGGACAGGAGGAATGAAAAGGGACAAGAATAAAACCATCAGCCTGTGTTAACAAACGGGGCAATATTACAGAGCATCGATTTCCCAAACTTACGTTCAGTTCAGAAGGAACGTTTTGTTACGTTTGTTTACGGCGGTTTAGTGTCGGCAACGCTTGTTTAACATGGGCTAACGGGTTTATAGAGCTGTTCACACCTGAGAATGTGTAAAATACAAGCACACCAAAAAGCATGTCTCCACTTAACAAATTCTAGCAGAGAAAATTCTAAATTTCAATATTAAAAATAATTAACTATATTACAGCTTACGCGATCTGGTGTTTTTAGAAATTCTTTAATTCGTTTGTATAATTTTTCTTTAAATTTAATCAAATGTTTATTTTTTTGGTGTGTGATTTTTACCAAATCATTTTATATGAAATTAGTAAAGCTAATGTTTTGGTGTAATGCTTGAAATTGCTTTGAAAACTGGTTTTGATCTGAAGAAGGAGGAATATGTTAAAGTCAGAAATTATCAACGTTTTCACTGAACTTCCACACTAACGCTTCAATTTTTACAGTTTCACAAATCTATTTCTCCCTCAGTTTAAAACATACACTATGTGACCAAAAATATTCGGACACCCCACAAACATACGTTATTCATCTTAGGTGCATTGTGCTGCCACCTACTGCCTGGTAGTCATTATCCGCAACCTCAGTAGCCATTAGACGTGAAACAGCAGTATGGGACGCTCCGTGGGACTCACGGACTTCGAACGCGGTCAGGTGATTGGGTGTCACTTGTGTCAAGTCTGTACGCGAGATTTCCACACTCCTAAACATCCCTAGGTCCACTGTTTCTGATGCGATAGTGAAGTGGAAACGTGAAGGGACTGCAGCACAAAAGCGTACAGGCCGACCTCGACTGTTGACTTGTTGACTGACACAGACTGCCGACATTTGAAGAGGGTCGTAAAGAGTAATGGGCAGACATCTATCCAGACCATCGCGCAGGAATTCCAAACTGCATCAGGATCCACTCCAAGTACTATGACAATTAGGCGTGAGGTGAGAAACCTTGGATTCCATGTTTGAGCGGCTGCTCATAAGCCACACATCACGCAAGAAAATGCCAAACGACGCCTCGCTTGGTGTAAAGAGCGTCAACATTACACGATTGAACAGTGGCAAAACGTTGTGTGAAGTGACGAATCACGGTACACAATGTGGCGATCCGATGGAAGGTGTGGGTATGGCGAATGCCTGGTGAACGCCATCTGCCGTCATCTGCCAGCGTGTGTAGTGCCAACAGCGAAATTCGGAGGTGGTGTTATGGTGTGGTCGTGTTTTTCCTGGAAGGGGCTTGCACCCCTTGTTGTTTTGCGTGCCACGATCACAGCGCAGACATACATTGATATTTTAAGCACCTTCTTGCTTCCCACTGTTGAAGAGCAATTCGGGGATGGCGATTGCATTTTTCAACACGATCGAGCACCTGTTCATACTGCACGGGCTGTGGCGGAGTGGTTACACGACAATAGCATCACTGTAATGGACTGGCCTGTACAGAGTCCTGACTTGAATCCTATAGAACACCTTTGGGATGTTTTGGAACGCCGACTTCGTGCCAGGCCTCACCGACCTACATCGATACCTCTCCTCAGTTACGCACTCCGTGAAGAATGGGCTGCCATTCCCCAAGAAACCTTCCAGCACCTGATTGAAAGTATGCCTCCGAGAGTGAACGCTGTCAGGAAGGTTAAGGGTGGGCCAACACCATATTGAGTTCCAGAATCACCGATGGGGGACGCCACGAACTTGTACGTCATTTTTATCCAGGTGTCCGGTTACTTTTGATCACGTAGTGTATGTATGTTTGATATTATCAGGTATGATATAACAAATCTATGCAGTTTTCAAAACTTATACATTTAACCAAATGAAAAAAAGGAAGGAAAAGAAAACGTCAGAACGTATAAACTGTAACAACCCGTGTTATTTCTGCATATTAAAAATGAGAATTTCTCTTCGTTTACCATATGTGGGCCTATATGGATAAATAAAAAGGAGGTGCAAACTAGAGGATTGTTATATTCTTCATTTTCTATTCAAAAGCCGTACCCTCTACTTCGTGTATTCATTCGGAAATTCAGCTTTATTTCTTTTGACTTCCCTGAATCTTCCAGAGTGGGAAATGGCATACTCACAGTGATGCCCAACCTTAAGCGAAACAGGAGAGGGAGGATTTGCTCCCGGCATTGTTCGCGGAGCTATGACGCATTTATGTGGTCATGGGTTGTCCAAACTCCAATGTTTGGTCACCTTGTAATATGCCATTGCGAGCAGTCATCAGTGAACGAATGAAGGGTAAATGCTTCATAACACAAAACGAAAGAGGTGGCCTAAGGCGACAATGTGACTCATAACAGACAAGCTTGGGCTTCAGTGCGCAAGACTGTCGGCTGGGTAGCGCAGTTGGATGAGCGCGGCTTTCCACACCCAGGTTTGCGAATTCGATCCTTACCCAAAATTATGATTTTAGTTTTTTGTGCACTTTTATTAATTGGAATTTCCTCTTTAATTTGATATATATTTTGTCCTTGTAGGTAGGCATTGCATTCCACCCAAAAATTAGATACCAACATTTCACCAGAAATACGTTTTGAGGCCCCTGAATAAGTAAAACGCATTTTAAGAAAAAGGTCCGTGCATGTGTTGTCTATGAGCAACATAACTCAAAAATACTTCCCCTACTTACTATACGTAGTAGAGAAAGTAAAAAGAAAAGTCGAATAAACACCAAACTTAGTACCTTCCAAAAATACGACACGAAGATTTCAAGGACATTCCCCCCCGTACCAAACTACCCTTTACAGGAAGATTTTTCGAAATTTTCATTTTGATTAAAATACCACAAATAAAGATATTTACATAACAAATAAAATGTATATCTAGAATTTTCTGGAAATACTCTCTGAATTTCTCTTCATTCGGAAGGAATTTTGTATAATCTTGTATAAATTGAAAACGTTAAACGATAAACGAAAACATACTACATAAGAAATGTAGATTTCTTTAAGAGACACAATTTATTGCTAATAAGTCTTTTTGTGGCATCAGTCAATTCCGAGATATCCGTTATTAAAGGCTCGAATTGTTCCATACTTAGCCTTTCTTTTTAAGTCCTGTCGATTTTCAGTTGTTTCTTGTGATAAATAAATAAAAAAATAAAATAAAATTTTAAAGTATAAAAAAATAGAGGAGGGGAAGAAGAGTTTTCAGTTATTTTCAAACACAACGACTAACACGCATACAACCAACATAAGGATTAATACACTTTATTACGGGACATGGTCTATACAAGACATATCGGAAGAAAATTAGCAGAACAAATGACGACATATGTGATAGTTGTGAAATTAGGGATACATCGAAACATGCAGTTTTTTAATGTAATAGATACAATCAACATGCACTAGAAGAAAGGAAACATTTAGGAGGATACGCCCTGTATACAATTTTAAGACATCCTGATTTAATTAAATATCTACAACAATTAACAAATTATGTGAGTAGAACAGTGTGGGAAAAAATGTATTACCAAAAGTAAGATGAGAACAATTATCGAGAGGGAGAGAGGAAATTACAAGATCTGAGAGGATTAGAATAATAAACCAAAATTTAGATACGGGAGAAGATAAAAGCAAAAGTGAAGAAATGGCCAGTCTACAAATGTTGACATTGATGGAGAATGAAGAGGAGGAGGAATGGGAGAGAGAAGATTTTAATTAAGACGACGGGAAGGAGAGAAATGTGGTGATTATAGAACGAGGATGAAGGAAGAAGAGGAAAGGAGAGAAGATGATGATGGTGTTTGGGGTGCAAGTTTACCATTATTGGAGGAGTAGCCAGCAGTTTCGCCATCTTTGGAGGAGGAGTTCGCAGGTTTGCCATTGGAGGAGTAGTTTAATATGGTTTGAGAGGGATAGTGAATGGAGTTATAGTAATGTTTAGATGCATGGAGATGTGCATTTGTTATTGTTATTAATAGGAGGGGATTTTGAGTTTATGCAGGTTGGAGGTGGAGCTGGTGTTAGAATAAAATGGAGGATGTGAGGGTAGTGAAATTTTGTAGGGTAAAGTGAGTAGATATTTAGTGATAGAAGATTTAGTGTTTAGTTAAAAGAAGTAAAGGTTTAATATACAATGATAAAATTTAAAACATTGATATAAAAAATTAAAAGGAAGATGATAGAAAATTAATATTGAGATTAAATAAAATGTTATAAGGTAAATAAACAAATAAACACAATTGTATAAATAAAGACATAAATGAATTATATAACACGTTGAATTATTATAAATTAAATAATTACTATGAGAATAATGGAATATTATAAATAGATAACTTTAACTTTATAAACCATTTTAATTTAGGAAAATTTTAAATAAAATATAAATATAAATAAACCTATTAAAATGATTAGTAGTTTAGTAGATGGTTTTGTGTTGGCTACCAGTGCATTTTCGCTGGTTTTCAGTGAATATAGTTACATAGGAGTAGATAGTAGCCGGTTACCAGCAAGTGTAGATAAATATAGAATTTAGATTTGTAATTAATTTTTTTTACGCCTTTACTCTAATCCAATAATTTATATTTTTCTCTCTTTCTTTTATCTATTTTTTAGTATTTATTATTATTATTATTATTATTATTATTATTATTATTATTATTTTGTAGACATTGTGTAGTTGTAGTTATTTTATCTGACAAAATTTGATGTAATGTAAAATGTAAAGGTGTTTATGAGAATAAATGAAAAGTTTGAATGTATGTCTCGGTGTAGTAACCAAGGTGCCGGGATAGTATATTCAGATTTTATTTATTTATTTATTTGTTTCTTGCGATGTTATGGAAAGAGTTTTAAGGGCAGCGTATAGCGTTCCAGTTCTAAAACATTTGACTATAGCTGTTCCCTTTGTATCTATAATGAAATTTGTAATGCAGGTATTTCCGGAAACGCTTACCTGGATTAAAATGAAGTAGATAGGAAGATAGGCTTTTGTAAGAATAATTTGTGTATCCACTAATAAGACATAGAGGGTAGAGAAAGTCATGTGAATGCAACACATCAGATGCTGCTGCACCTGCCATTTTGTACTGATAATTCTGCAGCACTTCATTCCTACACACTTTGGAGTAGAGTGGTAAACTTAAGCCCATCTTTTTGGGAAAGTTTTCTCTATAAATTGCTACTACTTTTAAGTATGATAGCTTCTGTATGTTCAAACCATGGGGTTTCTTTTCCTGCAAACATCTACGAATTTGTTTTCTCCAATTTTGTTTTAAATACCTTTTCTGGTCTAAATGGTCCGTTTTCTCAGAAACTATTGAAGATAGCTGGATTAAATTTTAGGGTGATTAAAACAATCTTTCAGTGTTGTTGATTTGCTGTGGTGTTAATATATTCGATTTTTTTAAAAATAATTGCTAATAAATTTTAATCAAAAGTTGGTATAATTAAGAAAATAATTCTATCTTCTTTAATACACGAACTTGTTCGAGGAAAGTAGATCAGTGTAGTTAGAAGGCATGTATCTATGTCCTGTAAAACATTCTATGATATCTTGTAGCTCCTGAGACAATGGGTAATAAATTTAGCGGATTTAGCATTGGCGGGATAAAGCTTTTAATCTCTCTTTAGGTGTGCCTTAACGCGACATTCTCATGTTAGTAGACTTACTGGTATGAAAATAACTCTTCTTGGACTATCGGACAGGTGAATGCTGGTGAAGCTCACAAGTTTTCAAGAACTAACATCGTATTTATTCGGTAAAGATTACTCCACCATGAAAGCTTTAAGATTTACTGATGTGTAAAATCAATGCGGGGCAAAATTTTAGCATAATGGTGGCACTGATAAGACACTAATAGTTGCTAGCGTCGTCATAAGATTAAAGAGACCGCTTTCTGGAGGTTGGTCAGCATTCTGGCTTTGCAATCCAGATTTGGCATTCGATTCATGCCAGGAGAGGGGGATTTTTCTTTAATTAAAATCATTCCCTAACCTCCACAGAGTCTGAAAATGGAAATTAAATTGAAAACTGAAGAAAACCCCAATTATTAATGTACAATTCGGAGAGTTACTTACAATTGCAGTTAAATCACAACCCTCTTCTATGAAATAAAAAATCCAATGTTTTACACTAACATGACTTTCTCTACTCTTGCACAAACTATTTTTACAAACGCTTATTCTCCATCTACTTCATGTTAATCGAGATAAATCTTATTGCTAATGTTGTTGTAGGTGCAACGGGAGAGCCATGAAAATGGGTGCAAGGGGAGATTTTATCAAAATCGGGAGAGCCATGTTTTAGAAAATAAAAATTCTCGAAAAAAATTCCATGTAAAGGATAGTCTGGAGTGGGGGGATTTTCTTGAAAATCTTTGTGTCGTATTTTTGAAAGATACTGAAGCTAATTACCAAGTTTGACATATATTTGACTTTTCGTTTTTGAGTTGTGTTGTTCACAGACACATGCACCTTTTTTTTAAAAAGGCTTTTTTATTCAGCACTCTCAAAACGTGTGTTTCCGGTGAAATCTCGATATAGAATTTTTGGGTGCCTGTGAACAGCGTAACTCAAAAAGAAAAGTCGGATAAATACCGAACTTGGTATTTAGGTTCAGTATCTTTCAAAAATGCGACCCGAAGAGCTTCAAGAAAATCCTCTACCCCAGACTACCCTTTACATGTAACATTTTTCGAAAATTTTGATTTTTTTCAAAAATGGTTGTAACGATTTTGATTAAAATATCATATATTTAAGATATTTTCAGACAAATAGAATGTATATCTTGAATTTTCTGGTTATGTTCTCAAAAGTCCCTTTCTTTCTGAATGACTTTTGCAAAATTTATCTACACAATAAGTGTAGAGCTCGTTAAAACACACAATCTATGTCATATACATATCTTTTGTGGAGTGAACCATTTCCGAAATATTCCTTGTTATTTGTTTGAATTTTCCAATACTTATTCTTTTTCTCAAATGGGAATTCGTTATTCGTTTTTTTATGTGCTGAACGTGCAAAGAGAATGGAATGTTCCACATAGCGACCAGCTCTTAGATTGGACTATCGCTTAAAGCCTACCATATTCCCCTTGTACCTACAAGAAAATTAACAATAATTTAGTTTCTGCACATATTTATCTCGATTAACATGAAGTAGATGGAGAATAAGCGTTTGTAAAAATAGTTTGTAAAAGAGTCGAGAAAGTCATGCGAGTGTGACACATCAGAATTGTTTTACTATTTTACTTCGGTGCCACTATAACATCCAATTTTGACAGAACAGAATAAATTTCAACTCATCTGGGTACCGGATCATAATGGCATAGAGGGAAATGAAAAAGCTGATGAACTTGCAAAACAACTTCACAATTTATTGGACCACAGCCGTTCTAGGAACATCTCATTGTTTAGTAAGAGGCTATTAAGAACTGACCCAAAGTAGAACATCATAAAATCTGGCTTAAAACTCCAGGAAACAAACATGGTAAACCATTTATTAGAAAACTATGTAAGAAGAGCTGAAAGCTTACTTAAATGTAAGAGACTTCACCTGAGAACAAATATGGCATTTCTGACAGGACATGCTCCTGTGAAAAAGCATCTTAACAAGGTGGGAGTGTCTCAGGGTAACTTAGATTCCAGATTGTGTAAGAAAGTAATTTAAACAGCCCAGATATATTGCTTTTGGGAAAATGTTTTTAGAATCAAAAGAATTTTAAATCATCAAATCATATCTATTATGAGACTATATTCCTTGGTAATGGATGCAGCATAATGAATTGGCTTTAAAACGATACAGGTAGTACAAGCCCAAGACTGAAGTGCGCCCGGAGAAATACAAGACAAGATAACATCAAATTTAGAAAAGGTAATTCGGTTTTCATAGTGAAACTCTTATTCTAACAAGGAATATGCCACTTATTCGAAACTAGGATTTCGTTCGTTGCTGGCTAAGTGTACATCAGTTGCGTGCGAAAGGATTAAAAATTAACCAGTTGCGCGCGAACTACTTCGACGTAAACAAATCAGTTGCTCGCGAAGACTTATTAATAAAGCAGTTACACTTGGGTGGCAAAATTCAACAGTTTGAAAGTTTGCATAGAATAATCTGGGGCAAGTTGCCTTTCTTGGGCCCACCTAAAAACTACTGAAGGAAGTGAGAAATAATGGAATAAATTACCTTAGGAGCGAATATAGAAGTAGATGTGAACTGGTCAATATCTGGTGCCCACCTACCCACCCTTTTTAGGTGTCTTACTTATATAGGTGAACTGCGATACGAACACGAAAAAACGCGGCCATCTTCACGGTAATACTGACACTCATTCGGAAGTGCCAACTGAAGTAAGAAATTGGGGAATTCGCTAAATATGCGATGTGTTTTTACTTCTTCTTATTCATGTAATATAGCCGCAGAAAAAGGCACCACGCATTCAGAGCAAGCTGTGCAGAAGAGGCGGAACAAGTCTAGAATACCGCGGCATGAACTTGTGCCATTCTTCCCCTAAACCGGGATAACGTGGAACGTTGGGGTTTTGAAGGTAATCACAACCATCGTTTATGAACGCACGCGAGCGAAGCGAGCGTGCTTTGATGTAGCTATTGACTGCTAATTAACCTAAGTTTTTATAAAAAAAATTAAACCTAACCTAACCTCCCGAAAACCGCAAACCTTAGGTTTTATAAATAGGTAATCATAACCATTATTAAGGAACGCACGCGAGCAAAGCGAGCGTGCTTTGAGGTAGCTAAGCCTAACCTTGTGTGAATTCAGAAACGTAAGCTTATAAAGAAACCTAACGTAAGGCTAACCTTGCGTGAATTCTGAAACCTAAGCTTATATATATAAATAAAAAAAACAGAAACCGACAGAGTTGGGGGATATATCTCCGCCTTTGGTGCTAGCCTCTAGTTCCTGAGGTCGCGGGGTCAAACCCGGCGGAGGGTGATGGATTTTTTCGGGCGTAAAAATCCTTAGCATGGCTTCCTTCGGAAGGGAAGTAAAACCGGTGGTCCCTTGTCATAGATTTACGGCGCGTAAAAGAACCTCAAGCCTGATAAAGAGGCCTCTGAGCAAAATTACCGTCTTTCACGCCCAATATAGAATGGGACGCTAAGGGCATAGCAGTTTGATGCAGTAATTTGTATCACAAATTACTTAAATGTAAATAATGATTGTAATATGAATATGCATTTGTATGTGACATTGATTTGAGATGTTTCTTGACTGTAATTATTGTTGATAAGTAAGTTTCTACGACCTTACTGAAAATGTCAATAATAGCGCGCAATAATGCAGAGAGGGGGGTGAGCTGTTTATCATTATTGGAAACGAGGAAGTTACGTAATGTTGGCGCGTTTTTCCGTTTAGAACCTTCTGGAATATTTTCTCCCTAAAGCATATGTATTCATAATTTTCATTGGATATTAAAATAGACACTAATGTTGGCGCGTTTTATTAGCCAATAGTAGTTCAGTTATAATCTTTAGGCGTATCTGGATGAAGGAGTATAAATAGGGTAGGTTAGAGGTAGCTTCATGCTCAGTTCATCAAAATTCTTTGTGCACTACACGTCGTCTTCAGTTCGTCAGTTTGTCAAAATATTTGTATGAGATACGTCGGCTATAGATTCACAAGTTACGAAAATCTAAAGTATTATAAAGTTAATTATACACAAAGTTGAAGTACGTGAATTAAGAGTGATTAGTAATGAAGTTATTATAACAGTTTCAGTTTGGCGAGTGTTAAGATCAATGTATAAATGTGATAGTTAACGTGTTTGACAATAAATGTGTAAAACAAATTTCTTCATCAGTGTTATATTTGGATAAAAGATTCCTTTCCGTTTACACAACCCTGATCAAGAGATATGTTCGACTGAAATAATAGCTAGCCGGAGGACAGTAAACAAAACTTAAAATTCTTTCAAACACTAATACTACCACAAATTGCTAACACTAGATGGAGCTACGAACCTAACAAAGAATGACGTCACTAGATGGCAACACGTGATGTAAACAAACATCACAAGCATCAACATTATAAGTAAATACCGCATCAAATTGGCTCCCATACGTGGGGCTCAACAAACAAATAAAATATAACACAAGTATGTTACCGCATCAAATTGGCTCCCAAACGTGGGGCAGTTAAAATTATGTAACCAAACAAAACAAAAGCAGCACAATCTTCAAGTTCTAATAATTTACGTAAAAAAATACAATGAATACCACCGCAAATTGGCTACCACAACGTGGGGCTACAATAATGTTAAATAATATAACATTAAATACCGCATCAAATTGGCACCCAGAACGTGGGGCAGAGTAACCAGGAAAGGAACACGATGACCAGGAAAGGGGCAGAGTGACCAGGAAAGTAGCAGAATTAACCAGGATGTGGGGCGAATGGAGAAGTGAACTGAACTACAAGACGCAGATTCCAGAAACAACAAAAGGGACGACAGACTACGCGGATGATTGGACATCGTAATTCCGAGATTACAAGGCAACAGGGAAATTCAAATTACAGGACAACAAAACAACGCAGATTCATCAAACACAACGCAGAAACGACATACAAATCTAGGAGAGAGGGGCAGGAAGCTGGACATCAATGTAACAGCAACAGACAGCATCACAAAGGTCAGAGTATCGTAATTTTTTTTAGAAAACAAAATTGTAACCTTCAAATGTACTTAAGGAGTGGTAGGATAAAGAAAATAATGGCTACTAATAATATTGAAGAAATAATTATGGAGGGAGATAATGTAACAGTTAGCTGTAATTCAATACAGGTTACAGATAATAGCCCAAACAATGTAGGATTTGAGGGTGAAAATGTTAGTGCAGAAAGTCAGAATAGAATAGCAGGAAATGTTAATTTTGATGCTAGTACGATGATGGAAATGATAAGAAATTTTGGTGAAATACTAAATAAGAGTGTAGAACAAAACAGGGAAGATATGCAAAAGAGTCATAGGGAATTAAGGGAAGATCTTAGTGAGAAAATAGATCAAAACAGGGAAGATATTGATAGGAGTTTAGAACAAAAACTAACTCAGAATAATGAGAAATTGAGGGAAGATATTGATAGGAGTTTAGAACAAAAACTAACTCAGAATAATGAGAAATTGAGGGAAGATATTGATAAGAGTATTACAGATCAATTAAGGGAAGAAATTGGTAAGAGTAATGAGAAATTAGAGCATAAATTAGATCAAAATAGGGAAGAAATTGAAAAGAAATTCATGGAACTAGATAGTAGCATGATTAGAATGAAAAATGAAAATCAAGAAATGATAGCAAATGAAATAGGTGAAGTTTCAAAGGAAATGGTATACATGAACAGGGAAATAGGTAACAAAGAAAATGAGGTTAATACTAAAGGTGAACATGTTGATGTAGAATGTACAGAGTTAGGAAGTAGAATGAGTAACATTTCAAGTGAGATAAGAGAGATGAAAGAGGTTATGAATGTAGATGTGAATCAGGCGCAAGTTAATTTCAGAGGGGAGATATCAGAAATACAGAAGGAGTCAGTAATGCAAAGAAATAAATTGACCGAAGAAGTTAAAGTTTTGCCTACAAATAATCAAAAGCTAACTTCTGAAGTTAACGAGTACCAAGATGTTCAAATTGAAAACTCCAATCCAGTACAGTTTAGTACAGATTTGTCAGAGTACTCTCAAATTAAAGAGATAGTAGAAGAATTGAAAATGACAGTTGTTAAAAGATGTGTTGTTCAGGAAACTTTAGATTGCTTTCAAATGGTATCATGGGATGAAATTTCATATGAATACAAGAGGTTATTCATGAACAAATTTTTGAAGGTTAGGATACGGCTACGAGTAATGTTTAGCCACACACAATTTGATCCAGGAGGGTAAATAGCAATGAGATGTAAAGTAAATGTTGGATAGTTAAAGATGACTTGCAGAGAAATGTATTGGAACGTAAGAGGGTTAATTATTTATATGTCATTTGAAAAGAGAAATAAATTACAAAAAAAAGAGAGAAATGTTTAAAAAAAATTAAATTTTTAGTAACTGTAACAACATTTGAAAATTAAGAATGCAAAGATTGAAACTTAATAAGATATTAAATTAAAAGTACATAAACATAATTCCAAGGGTATTGTTAAAATAAAGTACAAAATAACAAAAATGGGTAAAAATAATTAAAAAAAACAAAAACAAAACAAATACTTATGTAGCAAACAGAAAAGGTGAAACATTGTCTAGATTTAAGAGATATCAATATATTTGTGTAGAGGGTGAATATTTTAGTAAAAATGTATAGTAATTACAAAAATTCTTAAATGTATAAATTTTTGTCAATAACTTAAAGAAAGTAAACAATTTTGTAACAGTAATTAAATAATTCAGGGTACAGTATTTGCTATAAAAAAATTGTAATGTCAGATTAATGTCTAAACACATTAAACCAGAGCCAGTAAGTAGTGGCGAGATAAGAAAAAATTATATATGTCGTGTGTTAAATACGTGTGAAGTGTTAAGTGAAAGTGATAGCGTGTGTTCCAAGATTTAGGAGACTAAAAACCCAATTATAAAATTTCCAAACAAGTTGTAAATATTTATAATTATGTTTCTAGTGGGGCATATGATGCAGTAATTTGTATCACAAATTACTTAAATGTAAATAATGATTGTAATATGAATATGCATTTGTATGTGACATTGATTTGAGATGTTTCTTGACTGTAATTATTGTTGATAAGTAAGTTTCTACGACCTTACTGAAACTGTCAATAATAGCGCGCAATAATGCAGAGAGGGGGGTGAGCTGTTTATCATTATTGGAAACGAGGAAGTTACGTAATGTTGGCGCGTTTTTCCGTTTAGAACCTTCTGGAATATTTTCTCCCTAAAGCATATGTATTCATAATTTTCATTGGATATTAAAATAGACGCTAATGTTGGCGCGTTTTATTAGCCAATAGTAGTTCAGTTATAATCTTTAGGCGTATCTGGATGAAGGAGTATAAATAGGGTAGGTTAGAGGTAGCTTCATGCTCAGTTCATCAAAATTCTTTGTGCACTACACGTCGTCTTCAGTTCGTCAGTTTGTCAAAATATTTGTATGAGATACGTCGGCTATAGATTCACAAGTTACGAAAATCTAAAGTATTATAAAGTTAATTATACACAAAGTTGAAGTACGTGAATTAAGAGTGATTAGTAATGAAGTTATTATAACAGTTTCAGTTTGGCGAGTGTTAAGATCAATGTATAAATGTGATAGTTAACGTGTTTGACAATAAATGTGTAAAACAAATTTCTTCATCAGTGTTATATTTGGATAAAAGATTCCTTTCCGTTTACACAACCCTGATCAAGAGATATGTTCGACTGAAATAATAGCTAGCCGGAGGACAGTAAACAAAACTTAAAATTCTTTCAAACACTAATACTACCACAAATTGCTAACACTAGATGGAGCTACGAACCTAACAAAGAATGACGTCACAAGATGGCTTCAACACTGATGTAAACAAACTTTATAAGTAATACACTTACAAATTGGCTACCACAACGTGGGGCTACAATTAATGTTAAATAAATACAACATTAATACCGCATCAAGTTCAAGAGCGTCCATAAATAAAACTCAATTTAATTTTAATTTTTCCGCCTTTGGTGGCATTACTTGTTCATATGTTGCCAGCATTGCGTTACAGCCAGAGAATGACACAGTGTCATCTGTTGCCATCTGTATGACATACAGTGACATCTGTTGGACATGTAAGACATCACTTCCGTCGCTAATGTGGGCCCAAGAAAGGCAACTTATCTGGTTACTTATAGTGTAATCTGGTTACACCAATCATATCGAAACTGGAGCTGTAATATCAACAAGTTTCAGACGCTAAATCAATTACATAAAGTCTTTTATTGAGTATAAGATTAGTATTCAACCAAACTGTGGACATCTGAAAGAGTTTCCTGCTTATTTAGTAAATCATTGCATTGCTTCTGATTTATTATTTCCTCCCGAGATTTGGGCTTCGGATACAACATTTGGTTTTAACAGAAACAAAAGTGCATGCGAAGCTTTTCATAAGGCATTTTCTCTTAATTTTAACATTGCACATTCAGATATTTATAAATTCTTTGACGCTATCATTCAGACATAAACAAGTACATTATAAAATAAATAATTTCCCAAGGATTGAATCCTACATATGTAATAGAGAAGGAGTATTTTAGAGAACTCATCAATAAATGCGGACATTAGTTGAATTCATTTTTAAAGAGCGTTTCGCACTACTATAAGAAAACGTGAATACAAAATGAGTAGATACTTCATGGTACGATCAGTTTAATTCCTTTGACGAGTATCAGCTTCATGGTACGATCAATTTTACTTCTGGTAAGATTAAAACCAGCATTTTTAACCTTGCCTGCCATTAAGAATTGTTGTACTGTCTGTATAAAATGGGAAGAGAAATACTGCGAAAATGACTGCGCGCAACTGATGAGTAGGGGAGAGTAGGGGGTAGGCACAGGGGGGCAAGTTGGCATAAATTTTAAGTTTTATTTTTTTTATTTTTATTACAGTAACATTTCAGCTAATCCTAACATTGTACTGTTCTATAAATTTCTTTAATGTTATCTATTAATAATGTGGCATATTAATGTTACCAGACGCACTACTATGTTTAATTGTTGCTACCAGACGTAGCATTATTGGGTCTCCTTGGTTATATTTCGGCTTGGCGGTCTTTCCTTTTGGCGCGGACCACGCCAAAGAGAGAGATCTGTTTGAAATTGTCTGATGTGACATCAGCCCTGTCTGGCTTTGGCTAACACGGTTGCTGGGGGGGGGGAAAGGTAGCGTCACTCGAGAGTAAGTGGTCTTTGGGACCAGATGGGTGTGTGGCCGGTCTTTGTCTGTAGCATCTCCCTTCATCCTGTTTCCTTTGTTGACTATGTAGAGAAGCCAAACGTTTTTGTGAATAAATCCCAGGGAATGTGTGTTATGTAATATTTCAATGTAATATAAACCCCGCGCCTTCCCCCTTAATTTTACACACCAAGTTGCTCCTCCCCCATGCGCGTGCTGGGGTGACCTAAATTAATCATTTTCTGGTAACCTTTTCGGCCTTCATCCCAATATGCTCCAACATGTAACAATAATTGTGTCATTATTTATGGCCACTTATATTATATTTTTCAACTTTTCAAACCACTGCTTAGTGAGTCAACTTGTCTCACCTAGAAGGCAGGTTGGCACAGGATGTGGGATAAGTTGGCTACATGTTATTTAAATGGGAAATGTGGGTTTGAAATAATTTATTAAAAACAAATATCATGATCAAGCTATTAAGAACATCCCAAGTGTATAATTACAGAGTCATCATAGTAAAAATACCTAACACAGGGTTACGCTTTTTAAACATATCAACACGTCCTTAAAGTAAGATATAATGTCCAAAGTTAATTAACCACTTAAATGGCAATAATAATATGAAACACTGTGCACAAATTAATGGAAATGTTCGAAAAACAATTTAAATACATAAACTGCCTGTTGCTATCTTGTGCCAACCTGCCCTCTTTTTGTTGGTCAACTTGCCCTTGGGCTAATTGTTTTAATGGAAGCTCGATATTGCGATCAAGAATAAGGAATTCAAGGAATATAGTAATTTAAAAGCACTTCAAACAAAATATTTAGAAGTCATTTAATGTTGGATGTGTACCCATGAAAAAAAAATTGCCCATGAAGTGAATATTTACTAACCTTGCGGGAAAAACAACTTCATGGCTTCCTTCCTCTACAACTTGTCACAAAGGATTGTCGCTTCCGCGAGACGTGTATTTGGAGACAAGGAACAGCCTGTCTGCATTCTACTGCAATGTGTTGACTAAGGGCTGAAATAAGAGCCATGTGCCAACCTGCCCCCCTCACCCCTACTCACTAGCAACCACCCGCGATACTAATGTTCAAAAATCAAGAAAACATTTTCCGTGCACGCAACCGCTGAAACTCCAGCTGACTGAAGTGATGCATTTCTTAGACATAATTTAAAGTGATATTTAGGATCGTTTGATTTTCTCATTATAAGATTTTTGGCTTTTCTTACTTTTGAGCTCAAACATATTTCATTTCCTTCCGTCATTAACTCTTTGGACTGGCCTCGTGACTCAGTTGCGTCTGGCTGCTTTTCTAGTGGTTAGGGTTCGGTTCCTGACTGGGCTGAAGAAACATTTCTTTGATAAAGAAGGTTCCTAAAATGCACTATGTGATCAAAAGTATCCGGACACCCCACAAACATCTTAGGTGCATTGTGCTGCCACCTACTGCCTGGTACTCATTATCCGCGACCTCAGTAGTCATTAGATATCGTGAAACAGCAGGATAGGACGCTCCGTGGAACTCACGGACTTCGAACGTGGTCAGGTAATTGGGTGTCACTTGTGTCAGAAGTCTGTACGCGAGATTTCCACACTCCTAAACATCTCTAGGTCCACTGTTTCTGATTTGATAGTGAAGTGGAAACGTGAAGGAACATGTGCAGCAAAAAAACGTACAGGCCGACCTCGTCTGTTGACTGACAGAGATCGCCGAAATTTGAAGAGGGTCGTAAAGAGTAATAATCAGATATCTATCCAGACCATCACACAGGAATTTAAAAAACTGCATCAGGATCCACTCCAAGTACTATGACAATTAGGCGTGAGGTGAGAAACCTTGTATTCCATGGTCGAGCGGCTGCTCATAAGCCACACATCACGCAGGAAGGTGCTAAACGACGCCTAGCTTGGTGTAAGGAGCGTCAACATTACACGATTGAACAGTGGCGAAACGTTATGTGGAGTGACGAATCACGGTACACAATGTGGCGATCCGATGGCAGGGTGTGCGTATGGCGAATGTCCGGTGAAAACGTCATCTGCCAGCGTGTGTAGTGCCAACAGTGAAATTCGGAGGTGATGGTGTTATGGTGTGGTCGTGTTTTTCCTGGAGGGGGCTTGTACCCTTGGTTGTTTTTCCTGGCACGATCACAGCGCAGACATACATTGATATTTTAAGCACCTTCTTGCTGTTGAAGAGCAATTCGGGGATGGCGATTGCATCTTTCAACACGATCGAGCATCTGTTCATACTGCACGGGCTGTGGCGGAGTGGTTACACGACAATAACATCCCTGTAATGGACTGGCCTGCACAGAGTCCTGACTTGAATCCTATAGAACACCTTTGGGATGTTTTGGAACGCCGACTTCGTGCCAGGTCTCACCGACCTACATCGATACCTCTCCTCAGTTCCGCACTCCGTGAAGAATGGGCTGCCATTCCCCAAGAAACCTTCCAGCACCTGATTGAAAGTATGCCTCCGAGAGTGAACGCTGTCATGAAGGTTAAGCGTGGGCCAACACCATATTGACTTCCAGCATTACCGATGGAGGGTGCCACGAATTTTTACGTCATTTTCAGCCAGGTGTCCGGATACTTTTGATCACGTAGTGTATGTCCAGAGTAAGTATGGTATGCGAGTATGATTATGTGTATGCTCCGGTTATTTAATAACCACTTAGCCTGTATTAGGGCTGTCGCTGGATAGATGCCACTATCATTCAGTACATCTCATACGCCATCATAATGTGCACAACTACATGACACTAGCGTTGTGTGCAGCGAAGTTAGCTGAAATTTAAAAATGTAAATATTTGCAAGGAATACGAATGATAAGTTTTTGTTTTAAACAACAGAATTTCTCTGTAAAATTTTAAATAACAGAGCTGGTATTTAAAACTGAGTATTTAATTTAATAATGTATTTAACACTATATGTATTACTTGAGTAATAGTTTTAATAAGTGTAAATTGTTATAATCAATGTTATTTTGTTTAAGGAACATATTTTGTTTGGACTAGAAGACAGTACAGTTTTTCAGGGATTGGTGAGAAAGATCTCCAAGCCTTCGACACATTTTTCTGAAATTTGTAACACTTGGAAAATGAAAGCATTAAAAGCCCATTCTTAGCAAAATCTATGCCCTATTTAAATACTGCAGTAGTGATACATTTCTATACATTTCTACTCTTCTCTGTAACCTACACATGCAACCGTAGTCTGCGAAAAAAAGCTCTGGAATAAAATTATATGCGAAAATAGTACATGCATTATAGCCATCCGACATGCATTTTATCATTTTCATTTCTGGAATAATCCTATTAACGCGATTGACAATTAGAGGATCATTCATAATTAAATGTACCTGTCAACACACTCATAAATCCCTGATTTAAGCAAACAATCATTCACAATGAAAGATATCGCGAATAATGTAAATTTAAGCTCTTACGGTCGGTTATATCCAGTATGTAATAGAATTTTTTTCTGTTTCTGTTATAATTTTTTTCTGTAAATTTAACTGTTTTTGCTGCTTTCATTTTTAAAATGATATTGGCGCTTGACGCTCGCGAAAAGGCTGAAGTTTGCAAGCTTCTGTGAGCTTGTTTGTGTTAATATACAGGATGGACCATTTAAGTTGAGGCTGTACAATATCTCAAACTAAGCGTTGTAGAAAGAAATGTCTTTAATAAAAGTTGCTTGATATTGTGGGGGAAAGTAAATGCCATTAGTCTTGTTTTGTTTGGAGGACATTATGATGGTCATTTTAGGGTCAATTTAATTTCTTTTAAATGGGAACCTACAGTTAGGGTAAATGACCCTAAAATGACCATCATAACGTTCTTCCAAACAAAACACGAGTAACGGCATTTACTTTCCCCCATAATATCAAGCAACTTTTATTCCAGACATTTCTTTCTACATCGCTTAGTTTTCGAGATATTGTACAGTCTCAACTTAAATGATCCACCCTGTATAATGCTGGTCATTGTGAGTGGTTGCATTAGATAGCACATCTATCATTAGTAAAAAACTTCCTGAACTAAATCTCACTCAATGAACATGGGATGACAAATTAATCAGAAACACGCCTACCCTACTATCCAATGAAAACATTAATCATTAAGAACAGTTTACGGTTGAATAAATAATACTATTCACTGCGAATGCTAATTAGTACTTTCTACAGCAGTGCTCAGATTAGCGATAACAAAAGACAGCGAGGAACATTCAAATGGATTGAGTACAGATGTTATGGCGTGACTAACGTTATGTTACACGCATTAAAAGTATGAAAAACGTAGTCTTAAACATGGTTAACACTTAATCCCTCCGCCGGGTTTGAACCCACGAACTCGGGAACTAGAGGCTAGCATGGTAACCTCTACACCACGGAGGAGGACGACTTAATTGTGATGTCTTATATGAAATTAATATATATATATATATATATATATATATATATATATATATATAGTAAAGATGTTACGTATTTACACATTTTGAAGGCTAAACTTAGTGAGTGTTAAAAAATTCCACTCCTAATTATGCGTTTATTGTATTTTAATGTAATTTCGTTTGATTGGCCAAGATTCCTAAACCATTATACTTTTATGCAACACGCACTCTGTAAACGCTAATCCTATAAAACTATTGAAGGACATAGATGTATAATGTATTCTGCATGGTTTTGAACGAATAATACGTCTTTTGCCTTTAATGTTACACTGTCTTCAAAACCCACAGTTTTCTATATTGCCTGTCCACCACTGAGCTTGAAATGTCAATGTAAGCCACCTCAAACCATCTGTTTACGCTTCCAATCTGGGCACTAGAAGGCTAAGCCAATCTCTTGTTTTATTTACATCGAGACACCAATGCTGACGATGACTGTGCAACACAAAGCATAAAACAAAACTCTGAAGCAGCTAGAGTCGAGAGTATACTTGAAGGCGGGTCGGGGAAGCCACTGCGCAGAAAAAGAGGGAGACAGAGAATACACTGCCTCTTTCTTTCATTATGGATCTATGGGATGGAAGTTCACGTGACTCAGATGAATGATACTGCGCAACCTGCCCTCGTGTGTGCTCCCGACTCTAGTAGTTTCATAATTCAACTGTGCTTGTTCTATGAAATTCACATAGAAATTTCTTTGTTGTTTACAATTTAGTTTTAGGCAATTGAAATGTACTCCAGATGGCCGTGACTGGGCTATGACCACCAGCTAATTTCAATTTGTGCCGCAACGGCTTTTTCTCTTTAGCCATGTATTATGGCGTAAGAACTGTGTTTGAACTACCAGTTCATTAAAAGAGCGAAGTAGACGTTTAGAACGACTCATAGACAAACTGTCTATTAATGTATTCCTGCATTATTGTACTTCTAAAATGTTATATAGAGGATCTAAGACAAACTCTTGCATTCTCCTAATACTGCACTGCGCGCGCAGTTCAGTACATGCAGATAAGCACGTAGCGTATCTGAAATTTGCATGCGTATTCGATGAAATACAAAGAAAGCTAGAGCTAAAAGCTACGAAGCGGCTGCATACATCTTACAGATGCTTTAAACTCAGGCGAAATTATTTCCAGCTCCGAATATCGCAGAAAGTAAATTATTGCTGTAATAAAATGGCCGAATGAAAAAATAAATAAGAACAGTAAGTTTTACCTCAGTATTCGGATCTTTCCAGAATATCCAGCTGAAGGGAAAGCCTGAAAAAGGAGAAGAGGAGAAGAGAAGTAAGCAGAAAAAAGAAGTGTACAGCGACTTAGCAGTAATTCCTTTAGAAATAAGAGAGAAAAAGTTTAAATCCTCTCTTGATTCCGTCTTTTGTGTCGCGTTTCTTCGTCAGAAGTTTACGTTTCGCTCACACAGTTGCTGATCTAGACCAGGGGTGTCTAAATTGACATAGTATGTGGGCCATTTTATTTAACCTAGAGAGAAGAGCGAGATATCGAAATATACCAGGCGAGTCAGCCGCGCATATTTATTTTTGAATTTATGCAACGTGCTAAGCCTCATATGTGACTTAAGACTTTCTTGAATGCCATCTAATGGCTGATTTGCATAACACTTTATAGAGGAGGGATACATAATTCAGTGCATAAGTATTTTACGGGACAGAATGCAATACTATGTATGTCGATGCAAAAAACATCCCACCCTGACACTGGGAGTTAGAGTAGCATTTTTAGCCAATTTTACAAACTTTTATTCGTTAGCATACATCCATGCACCCCTTTGAAAACGCTCCTGAAGGAACAACCTATCACATGCATCGGTTGACAAAACCATTTGAAAACAAAATGGCAGATCTACGCAGTGCGGTCAATTAGATTCAAGCCGTTAGTCAATGTACAGCATTGTCAAAAAATGCTAAGTTTAGGTAGATAATTTCTCTTATTTCACAAACTATGACTATTTCAGAACATACAGTAATTGCAACGACTGATGCAGTTTATTTATTTGAATTAAAACTACCAAACCGAGCTCAAAACACTGTATGACGCTGCAAAAAGTGTGTAAAGATTCGAGGTGGGGGTCTAGCTCTGCGATTACTAATTCGTATAGGAACCACAGCTCGCAACGTAGCATTGGCCGAGTGGTATTATCATGGTTGCTTTAACACTGTGCCACTTTAATTCGGGTTCAAATCCTTCGGGTGAATTTCAAACTTTTTATTACCTTTTGTTTTCTCTCTTTGGACTTAAAATGTGATATTATGATATAAATACAATTTTTGATAACATTATAAGTGTGTACAAAATAGAATAATCGTCATGTTTTGCACCGCAAAAAAGAAGAACCACAAAGCCCAAAACATATAAGGGCACACTCATACGTGTAGCATGCAGGTAGATTACACCGCGCATGTTACAGCATGCAAGAAGGTCTCTCCGACAACGTACACAAATGTGCATTGATGAAGCGGGTCGTCATTTTGAACATTTACTTCCTTGATTAAATCCACGCTCTTTAACAATTTATTATTCTGTTAACCCGTGAACTTAGCACATTTACAACTCCTTTGTCAATAGAAGAAGTAAAACATAAGGTTTAAACATGAAACAAAAACTGTTATATTTAATATCGTCGATATGCGTCCAAGAGAACGAAAGCTAACTACGTAACACGGTTTACAACACCAGATATGGTACAGATTATTAGGGTAAACATGATACACAATTATCTTATTATAATTCTTATTTGTTTGGTTCACAGGAGAGCCAGGAACAAAAAAAAATAAATTAGTACACTGAAAACCAGAAAATAAACATAAGGAGAGAGAGAGAGAGAGAGAGAGAGAAAGAAGAACCAAAGCAATTTGATGTTTGTATCAGATACGAATCTCTTCACCACATTCCGGCAGCTAAACCACTCGACCAGAACCGACGTAATTTATTCCGCTCTTCGGGGAAACATTTCTGTATCTCCTTGCAATCATTATATCCATGAAACGCCGTCTTTTTTATGGATTTCGCAGCTCTTTGGTTCTCATTCAGGCCTTTAATCATTAATGCCAGTTGCGTATAGTACCGAATAGAAGGTCAGAGCTACAATAACAGTTTGTTTGCTAAAAGGGTCAATGATTTCACATTAGACTATAAACCGCGTGTTGCATAGATACGAATACCTAGCGACAGCTGACTCACCTGGTATAATAAATTCTATTAGGGCTAAATATTATATTGAAGAGATGCCATATAAACACTGCTTAATTAGTACTTTGAATAACTGAACGAGTGTAAAAATAATGCACTATTAGAGCCGCAGTACTAGGCACTCAACGTGTTAAGTGTTTACAACTCCCCTAATAAATATGCATACTTCTCGTTAACTAATGCGATGAAGTTTTGCAAGAAAGCTACTCATTGCGTTTTCACAAGCATGAAAATAGCTACGCCTGTAAACTGCACATGGCGCTATAGAACGCCACTGGTTTACTTTGGACTCCGGCAGCTTCTACTGACTGAAGAAAATGAAAGTGTAGGGATGGGAGGAGCGAGTGAAGGACAGTTTACACCTGAGAGGTACCCATGTCCTAAACGAATAAGTTGAAGGAATAAACATGCACTTTGTGAGAATGTCATTCAAATGTTCTGTGTTGGGACAGAGGGTAAACGTTTTATTTTTTTTGGAAAACCTGACATTGTCTTTTCAAATGTAAACGGCTCAAAATATGATATAAGCTTGATACATCTCTCATACATTTTTACTTTCTCTACCATGTACATAGGGAAGACATTGCACTCCACCCGCCGGAAATACATGTTTTGAGGCCTTCTGGATCCAAAAACATTCTTACAAAAGGTTTATGTGTGTGTCTAAGAACAGCATAACTCAAAAACGAAAAGTCGGATAAAGTCGACACGAAGATTTTCATGAAAATTCCCCCCATCACACTACTCTTTGCACGGAACATTTTTTTGAAACTTTTGATTTTCTCCAACATTTTGATTAAAATACCATACATTAAAAATATTTATATGATACATAAAATGTAAGTACTTCTTGAATTTTCTGGGAATAGTCTGTGAAGTCCTCTTCATTCAGAAGGAATTTTGTATAATCTTCTATAGTTAGTAAACGTTAAGCGATAGACGAAATCGTCTACCCAAAAAATGCAGATCTCTTTAAAACACACAATTTATTTCAAATAGCTTTTTGTGGCATCAGCCATTTCCGAAATATCCGTTAATGTTTTGAATTGTTCAATATTCTGTAATTAAGTCCTGTCGACATTCAGTTGTTTCTCGCGGTTGCATAGAGAGACTATGAAATGTTAAGGCCAGCATATAACGTCCAGTTTTTAAGCATTTGACTATCGCTGTTCCCTTTGTATCTTTAACGAAATGTGTAATGTAGCTATTTCTACAAAGGTTTATCTCGATTAAAATTAAGTGGATAGAAAAATAAGCTTTCGTAGGAACAATTTTTATACTCATTAATAAATTATATAGTGTAGAGAAAGTCACGCGAATGTAACACATCAGATTGTTTTAAGTGTTCGTCCATGAGCTGACTTCCTTATATGGATTCACCTTTAACAGATTGAAAAACTGTTCGAAAAAAATCTGATGTGTTGCACTCACATGACTTTCTCTACTCTTGTACAAACTATTTTTACAAACGCTTATTCTCCATCTACTTCATGTTAATCGAGATAAACATTTGCAGACTCTATCTTATTGCTAAGTTTCTTGTAGATGTAAGGGGAATATATATTTACAAGGGCAATATAGAAATACAGTAGCCTTTAAGCACATACTTATCTCTTAATAGCTGGTTGCTAGGTGCAGCACCATTCCCTTTCCCACAGATTAATACTCTTTGCATATCCAAGACAAAAAAATGAATAACGAATTTCCATTTGAGAAAATAAGTATTGAAAAGTTTAAGGGAATAACAAGCAATATCTCGAAAATGGTTCACTCAACAACAAAAATGTATATGACATAAATTGTGTATTTTAACGCGATGTACATATTTTGTGTAGTAAACTTTTGTCTATCTCTTATGGTTTACCAATTATGCAAAAGTCGTCCACAATGAAGAATATTTTTGGAGACTTTCCCAGAAAATTCAAGATATACATATTATTTGTCATGAAATTATCTTAAACATATAATATTTTAATCAAAATCGTTGGAGCCATTTTTGAGTAAATTAAAATTTTCGAAAAATCTTCCATGTAAAGGGTAATTTGGGATGGGGGGATTTTCTTGAAAACCTTCGTGTCGCATCTCTGGAAGATACTGAAACTAAATACCAAGTTTGGTGTTTATTTGACTGTTCGTTTCTGAGTTATGCTGTTCACAGACAGACACACACACACACGGACATGTTTCCAAAAATGCTTCTTTTTGGATTCAGGGGATCTCAAAACATGTATTTCCGGTGAAATCTCGGTATCGAATTTTTGGGTGGAATACAATACTTCCCCTACTTACTATACGTAGTAGAGAAAGTAAAAACTTCTGCTGAATATTGAAAATATTTTAGAGACACTCAGTTTTACTTTCTCTAGTACCTTCTAATAGTAAACAGAGGAAGTGCTATTCGCCACTAAAATACAATGCCAAAATCTTACTGTAATACATGTTTTGAGTTCTCCTGAATAACAAAAAGGATTCTAAGATTGCGACACAAAGCTTTTCAGAAAAACCGCACCCTAAATTACCCTTTATATGGAACATTTTTCGCCATTTTTGATTTTGTCAAAATGGCTTTAATGATTTTAATTAAAAAGACATATGTTGAATATATTTGCATGATGATATTTTGAATTTTCTGCGAATAGCCTCAGAAGCTCCCTTCATTTTTAAAGAATTTTGTATACCTCTGCTAAACTAGTAAAGCGTAAGGGACAGACAAAAACTAATTTACTACCCAAAACTGTAGATCTCACTATAACTCACAATTTATATTAAAATATTTTTTGTAGTATTAATCACTTCCAAGACATTCGTTGTTATTGACTTAAATTTTCAAATTCAATTTTTTAAGTACTAAGTCAAAAATAAATCAAAACGGATGTATTATAAACACATGACTCTCTTTAGCAATGTCAAAACTCAGGTATGTCTGTTATAATAAGTAATTGCTCGTACATTCACAATATGTTTTTTTCGTGGTAACGAGCTCTTGCAATGAAAAAAAAACAAAAATAACCGGACTACTATAGAATGTACAATATACAATACAATGGAGTTGCTTATTATTTCTCTTCCCCTTATATTTAACATTCTGTTATATACATATATATAATGGGAAAGTATAATTTTCCCTGTTTACTTTTTACTTTCTCTACTACGTATAGTAAGTAGGTGAAGTATAGCATTCCACTCAAAAATTGAATACCGAGATTTCACGGGAAACACATGTTTTGAGGCCTTCTGAATCCACAAAAAAGAGAATTTTTGGAAATATGTGCCTGTGTGTGTGTCTGTGAACAGCATAACTCAGAAACGAACAGTCGGATAAACACCAAACTTGGTATTTAGGTTCAGTATCTTCCAGAGATGCGACACAAAGGTTTTCAAGAAAATCCCCCACCCCATATTACCCTTTACATGGAACAGTTTTCGAAAATTTTAATTTTCTAAAAAATGGCTAACGATTTTGATTAAAATATCATATGTTTAAGATGTTTCCATGACAAATGAAATGTATATCTCGAATTTAATGGGAATGTCTCTAAAAGTATTCTTCATTGTGAACGATTTTTGCTTAACTGGTAAACTATAAGAGACACAGACAAAATTTTGCAACACAAAAAATGTAGATCGCATTAAAATACACAATTTCTGCCATACATTTTCTGTTGTTGAGTGAACCATTTTCGAGATATTGCTTGTTATTCCCTTAAAATTTTCAATACTTATACTTTTTCTCAAATGGGAATTCCTTATTCATTTTTTTGTCCTGGTAATGCAAAGAGAATGGAATACTCCACATAGCAACCAGTTCTTGAAATATTTGACTATCGCTTAAAGCCTACCAATTCCCCTTGAATGTACAAGAAAATTAGGAATAAGATTAACATCTCGATATCTCGATTAACATGAAGCATATGGAGAATAAGCGTTTGCAAAAATAGTTTGTACAAGAGTAGAGAAAGCCATGTGAGTGTAACACATCAGAATTTTTTGGATTCAGGGGGCCTCGAAACATATATTTCCGGTGAAATCTCGGTATCGAATTTTTGGGTGGAATACAATATTTCCCCTGCTACGTAGTAGAGAAAGTAAAAATTATTTTTGGAAACATGTCCGTGTGTGTGTGTGTGTGTGTGTGTGTGTGTGTGTGAACAGCATAACTCAGAAACGAACAGTCGGATAAACACCAAACTTGGATTTAGGTTCAGTATCTTCCAGAGATGTGACACGTAGGTTTTCAAGAAAATCCCCGTTACCCCAGATTACCCTTTACATGGAACGTTTCTCGAAAATTTTAATTTTCTCAAAAATGGCTCTAACGATGGCTCTGGTAAACCATAAGAGATAGACAAAATGTTACTACATAAAAATGTAGATCGCGTTAAAATACACAATTTATGTCATATATATTTTTTGTTTTTGAGTGAACCATTTTCGAGATATTGCTTGTTATTCCCTTAAATTTTCCAATACTTATACTTTTTCTCAAATGGGAATTCGTTATTCATTTTTTTGTCTTGGATATGCAAAGAGAATGGTGCTGCACATAGCAACCAGCTATTAAGAGCTATGTCTCTGCTTAAAAGCTACTGTATTTCTATACTGCCCTTGCAACTACAAAACAAGGGGAACATAGTAGGCCTTAAGCGATAGTCAAGTATTTTTAGAACTGGTCGCTATGTGTAAAATGTAATTCTCTTTGCATGTCAAAAGATCGTTTCTGCAAATGTTTATCTCGATTAATATGAAATAGATGGAGAATAAGAGTTTGTAAAAGTAGTTTCTACAAGAGTAGGGAAAGTCATTTAAGTGTAACTCATCAGAATTTTTTCTTGTTGCCCTTTTTGGGTATCTTCCACTATTTGCTTCACGTATCTTTTAACCACTTTAACCTAATTTTTCCTAAATCTTTTCCTGCTTTCTCCATACATTCATTTGATCTTGTATTAAAAATCTTCCTAACGTTTAATTCTGTTGGGATTTTTTCCAGTTGAATAGTATTAAATTCTCTCTTCCTTTAACCGTGTCCTCGCATTCAGAATATAATGCCAATTGTGTAATCCATTACATTTAGTACATCTCTCCCCCCTTCTTCTCCCTGTTAAACCACTTAAATTTATTACTCGCCCATGCATACCCCATTCTGGCCTCTTTGTGGTATACTTCGATGTATGTTTCTTTTCCCCCTATCCATTTTAAAATATTTGTAATCTATTAATGACATTTTTCCTTGAAACTGCTTATAATTTCTTGTTTTTCAATATCCTCCACTCTTGTTCTAATTTCTTTCCAGAAACCCTTAGTTTTGTTGTTTCTTCCTGCCCATGTTTCCCCATTTCTATTTGTTCCAATGTTGTAAGTACTAAGTCGTAACACATTTGTTTCCCGTGATCAAACAAAGAATGGAACCCAAAGCTAGCACATAGCAACCCGTTTTTAAAGGATTTGACTATCGCTACGGCGTCCTATATTCTCTTGTACATTCAATGAAATGTATAATGAAATTATTTCTGTAAACGTTTATCTCGATTAACATGAAGTAGATAGAAGAATATGCTTTTGAAGGAATAGTTTATAGCAGTAGAGAAGGTCACGCGAATGTAACATCAGCGGTATTGTTTACCTAAGTATTTATAGTAATATTTTAATAGTGGTAACTTTTTAAATGTCCCTAGAAGGACTGAGTCCTACTGGTAATTAGCAACTTGATAAATGCATTTCTACTTTAGCCCTTGAAGAGAGAAGAGAACAACCAAAATGAAATTATAAAATGTTAATATCCTTAAGTCTTTACTCTGTTCCTATATCTTGTGCTTCTTGTTTCTTTCTCTACTACTCATAGTAAGTAGAGGAAATATTGCATTCCACCCAAAAATTCGATACGAAAATTTCACCAGAAATACATGTTTTGAGACCCCCCGAATCCAAATAAAGCAGTTTTTAAAAACATGTTCATGTGCGTGTCTGTATGTCTGTGAACACCATTACTCGAAAACGAAAAGTCGGATATATACCAAACTTGGTATTTAGATTAATATCTTTCAAAGATGTGGCATGAAGATTTTTCAACAAAATCACCCACTCCAAACTACCTATTACGTGCAACCTTTTGCGAAATTTTTTATTTTCTAAAAGATAGCGCTAAAGATTTTGATTAAACGCGTATATGAAAAATATTTACATGACAAATAAAAGTATACCTAACTTCAATTTTCTGGGGATAGTCTATGAAGTCATTTTCATTTGGAAGGGATTTTTTATAAGCTTGTATAACTGGTAAACGCTAAGTGATAAACGAAAACGTACTACACAAAAAATGTATATCTCTTTAAAACACACAATTTGTTTAAAATAAGTTTTCTTGTGGGATAGGCCATTTCTGAGATGTTGTTATTAATGGTTCGAATTGTTCATTTCCTGATCATTCTTATAAGCCTTGTCAACATTCAGTTGTTTCTCGCTATTGTATGGAAATAGCATGGAATTTTAAGATCAGTATATAGAGTCTGTTCTTAAACATTTGACTATCAAAGTTCTCTTTGTATCTATAACGAAATGTAATGTAGCTACTTTTGCAAAGGTTATTTGGATTAAAATGTAGTAGATAGAAAAATAAACTTGAATAAGAATAATTTGTATAGCCACTAATAAACGATAAAAGATAGAGAAGGTCACGTGAATGCACCACATTCAGATTTGTTTTTCTAGGAACGAACATGCTGCCTCTGGTAACAGAATGGGAAATCAAATAGTTTTATTTAGTTATTTGAAACAAATATTGCTTTGTATCAAAATAATTCATCAATGGTATCTACAAAATAAGGTATACGTTTCTGTGATTTATTTATATGTGTACATTTGGCTTTCTTGTAATCCGTTAAGCAAAAACTTCATAGATTAGAACCAAACACTTGGAATGATATCGCGAGCCGTTATTTTGACACCCCTGCACTAAATAGTTAATGTGTCTTAAAATAAAACAGCTGTTGTTTAAGTGATCCTTAGAGTTTCCATTTAACGGACGTGCTTATATCTTTGAAGCGAATTATGTGCGGTGCTAAGTTTAGCATTTGAAGGCGTGCTCTTTGTAATGTGTTTACGAGTGTTTAAACTTGTATCACGCTGAGCTTGTATCACATCTAAAAGCGAAACTTTACAAGAAAGAGCGTTACTTCAGTTGGATACTGCTGCTCTCATGTAACTAACAATCGATTGTACCATCCGATCTTCTGCAACGCTAGAGTGTTCGTCCAAATCGACTAATGTGAAACTGATAGCTTTACAGAGGATCGGTTTCTATTAATAACTGTAGCTTCCGTTTTTACCCCTCGCCCCTAAACTTTTGGTTTATAACTCCTAAAGATGAAGGTTTAGTTTTCCATTCGTTCTTTTTTGTACAGGGTGATTTATGAAGATCTGACACATTTGTTTCTCTAATGTTTCAAAACGAGTTACGCTAGCGACAACTTATTATACCTGAAATGCAGAGGAATTTTGGGAGATTATTTACCTCTATAGCAAATGTTGAAAATGTCCTCCATACTGCATAAGGCACAACTCAACACGTCGTTCCATGTTACTGGCCACTCGTTGGAGGATTCTGTTGTCAATAGCTTGAATTACCTGTGTATTGTTGTGCTCCAGATCGTCCAATGTCTGGGGACGTGTGGCATAAACCCTGTCTTTTAAGTAACCGCATAGAAAGAAGTCTGGCGATGTCAAATCCGAAGATCTCGGTGGCCACAGGTTCTTGGAAATTCTCCGGTCGTCAAAGAAACTTGCAATTAGTGCCATGGATTCATTTGATGTATGACATGTAGCGCCGTCCTGCTGAAAATATCCTTGACTCAGCTCTAAATCGTGTAGTTGCTCAGAAAGCTAATGAAAATCCGTCGGTATTCTGCAGTGTTCATATTGTTTTAAAAAAATTGGTCCCACTATTCTCTGTGCGGATATTGCGCACCAAACTCCGATTTTAACCGGGTGCATAGGTGCTTCATGAATAACATGTGGATTTTGGCTGGCCCAATAGCGCGAGTTATTCGAGTTCACATAGCCGGATAAATGGAACCATCTTCATCTGTGAACCATGTGATGGACAATATGACAGGATTTTGCACAATGAACGCCTGATACCAACGAAAATAATTCAGTAGTCTATCCTTATCTGGTTCCTGCAACTGATGGACAACCGTAATCCTATACGGCTTTAGGTCTGCACTTTTCACAGCTTTCTGACACATTGACGAACGTCTTAATGATAATTTTGGGTGACTGACCCAGTCGTGCTCTTACGTCAACAACAACCGTGGGAAACCTAGATGAACGAGTTTTGCCTTTTTCACTCACCGGAGTTCCAGTTGATTCCAATTTGTTTACCAGTCCCAATATTGTGTTTCTTTGGGGAGGGCATACCCAGTTCTCTCTGGTATGCCCTTTGAGTAGCTGTAATTAAATTCGTAATCCAGTATTGCTTTACAAGGAAGAGTCGTTCATTTAATGTGTACTCCATTTTCATGTTGATTGGAACCAAATCTCCAATACAGTTGCCGACAATAAAATAACAATTACGAATAAAACATTAACATCTGCGCATCTAGTGACAAGCAATCGAAACTCCAAATCATTCTGCTTAATTTGGCGCTAAAATTGGGGCAATGAGTGAATTTCGAACAGGATAATTAAAGAAAGAGATGTGCCAGTTCTTCATAAAGCACCCTGTATTTTAAAACTTAGAAGTGATTGCTCAGAATGGCGATTTTTATATGTCGCTATTACATATTATTAGCATTTTTCTCGATACACTTGTAATTATCTTTAATAAACTCACTAGGCGTTCCTATTTTCTCGAAAGATTTATGAAAGACGATGTCACGAGAATATTATAATTCGAATGAGATTTGCTTAGGCTTTTAAAGAATGAAATTTAACAAATTATAGAAATAATAGTCATAATTTCATTAAGCAAAATAATAAAATCGGAAGCTAAGCAAGCAGACTTGCGAACAATCATTGTAGATCAATGGTTTTCTCCAAATATATTTTTAAAACAGTAGCTAGGGAACTGATAATCACAACTTTAATAACTGAAGCACGAAGAGAGTCACGATTAGCTGAAATTCATTTTCTTCCATTTTTTGATCGAAAGTAGAATAAATACTGAATTAAAACTTTAACAACATTATAACAATACTCCTACAATATGTAACGTTGTTTCATTCTTAAAAACATCTTATGTGAACCCTTACACGACCTTCTTTGTCCATGATAAATGCACATATTTATATTGTAGTATTCGTATAAAATTTGATTCCTATATCCAGGTTACGTTATTCAGGACACATTTTTTCTATGCATAAGTGCTTAATTACCCAAAACAGATGGAAACAGCATTCAAATGCTAGCAGTGGTAACGAGATGGGCTCTTGTGAGGGGGAGAGAAAAGAATCGCGAACTTTCGAGCATGTTCCTCGGGTGACTTTTATATGGGAAAGTGTAAGCATGCAACATCGAATATTTCGAAAACAGCTACTAACAAAATGCATCTCCGATTAAAACACTCGCAGCGTACAAGTAACTATGCAACAGTTTAATCCCATTATCAATTCACAGCTTATTTAGGACAATGAACCTATCTGCTTTAGGATGATCTTAATTGTAAACACGAGACTTGGAACTGTCCTCAGACTACTCACAATAGTTTTCTGCTCCGGCCTTCAGGCAATAATAGACGCTGTAGTTCACGTGTTTGCTTTCCAAATGAGCCCACGTATTATTCCTATAATCTAGAAGTGCAACCAGAGATTCTGGGCACAGGTTTATTTAAACATTTCACTCTCTGTCTGAAACTGATTTCGATCATTGTCCAGTAGTTATTAAGTTCTGCCTTGATCCAATGTTAGCATCGATACATGAGAGGCTCATGACTGGACATGTCAACTGGGAAGCATTTCAGAGGTATGCGGATATTCTTCTGCATATACCACGGACCATTGATCATCCTCATGGTATTGATTCAGCAGTTGGTCATCTTCGAAATGTACTTCACACCTCCGTACAAGTCGCTACTGAACAAAAGCCTTCAACTGGCCGGTCACTGCGTTGAGCGCAGTTACAGAATACCTCCTAGAACATATTCGTGCTAAACACCAAAATACGTTGCCTATGGCAACGCCAGCGGCAGGGATGGCAACTCAACGGCTTAATTAACTCATCCACCAGGCCAAGCATGCTTCGAACGAGCGTCGCTATAGTAACTATCAACACTTTACATACTGATACTTTGTTGTGGAGGGTGACGAGACAGATACTTCGCCAAATCTCCCACATACCGCCGCTTATGGTAAAAAATCTGTTCACAACAGTGCTATGGTAAAGTGTTAGCTACCTATTCTGAATTCACATTTACATGAATCCGTCAATTGATTATAACTTCATGGCACAGGTTCAACAGAGTTTATGTTTTTCAGCTTCAGTTTGCAGTTAAGTGGGTATCTTCTAGAGAGATTCTATCCCTAATACGATTCATAACAATTAAAAAGGCCCCTGAGAAATATCTTAATCTACTTATACAGGCTGTATCTTTATTTGTGTCATATATTTGGGGGACGTGTTCCTGACATCAAAACAGTAAAATAAGGTTCATATGTACTTGGTTTTGAAAATCAACCGTTTCGTTGTTATAGGTCAAGGAAGATGTATTCCATGAGTGAACAGACGGATATGCACTACATGTATGGCAGTACAGACGGCAATGCAGCACGAGCACGTGAACTTTATGCAGAAAGGTACTCTGACAGGCCGTTACCGTGTGCAAGAACATTCGCACGAATTCACCAACGCTTGAGGGAGAATGGCGCATTTGAGAGGAGTACTAGGGCTGTTGAGAGACCAAGAGCGGTACGAGGCATTGAGCTTGAAGAAAGAGTTCTTCGTGCTGTGGATGCAGACTCATCACAAAGCATAAGATGTATGGCTGTAAGGGAAAAGAGTTAGTCATATAACTATCTGGAGAATTCTGCATGAAAATCTTCTGTACCCGTATCATCTTCAACGTGTGCAAGCATTAAATGAGGCGAATTTTGAGCCAAGAAGACGTTTATGTCAACGCATGTTACAACAGTGCGCTATGTTCATAAATTTCCAGCCTGTATCTTATTCACGGATGAGGCTGGTTTTACTCGCGACGACATCTTCAGTTTTCATAACACTCATAACACTATTTGAAAATCCTAATGAACTACGACAGGACAACCATCAACAGAGGTTCTCTCTCAACGTCCCGAGGTCGCATGTTCAAACCCGGCGGAGGGCGATGGACTTTTTTCGGGCGTAAAACTCCTTAGCATGGCTTCCTTCGGAAGGGAAGTAAAGTCGGTGGTCCCGTGTCGTAGATTTACGGCACATAAAGGAACCTTAAGCCTGATAAAGAGGCCTCTGAGCAAAATTATCGGTCTTTCACGCCCAATATAGAATGGGACGCTAAGGACCATAGTAGTAAAAGAGCGTCCATAAATAAAACTCAATAAAAAAGAAGACCATAGGCTTGCTTACCTCCGTGTACAATGGAATTTCACACATTGGTTATTTCCCGAAAGCCTGGAAATATGCTGAAGTCATTGCAATGCATATGCCAAATAAATCTCCTAGCTCCACATAGAGCTATTGGCCTATTAGGCATTTGCTACTTCTCTGTTCATTAAATTTACAATAACTCAGTTATATTCCCCATCACTTTGGATTCCGACAACGCCTTTTGAATACTCATCAAGTATTCGTCTAATCGAATACATCTGGAAAAAATATGAGGCAAAAGAGCATACTTAAACAACAGTTTTGGATTCCATTCAGGCGT
Source organism: Deroplatys truncata (assembly GCA_030765065.1). Classification (NCBI taxonomy): domain Eukaryota; kingdom Metazoa; phylum Arthropoda; class Insecta; order Mantodea; family Mantidae; genus Deroplatys; species Deroplatys truncata. Next base: position 141,125,412 of record CM060986.1, read on the forward strand.
TTGACATGGTTTCCTTTATAAGCTCCATGGAAATACCCTCTCATTTTATTTGATTAACCTAATTATTAGTTATCTGCATAACCGCAATTTTTCTATGAGTATTGATACCTATGAAGAGTTCAGCACTGTACCATATTCTAGCTGGTGTATCCCAAGATGGCATCCTTGGCTCAGTATCCTACAACATATATACTGTCAATGTGCCTGAACTTCCTACAGCGAGACTGCAATATTTGCGGACTATACAACGATCGTTACCTACATTTTCACATTGATACGGCGGCAGAAGTAGCTTTACAATCTTCCTCGTATATTTTTCTCCATTGCTTGTCTAGGTGGCGCATTACCCTCAATCTCAGCAAGTGCCAGTTAAGATCTTCACCTTACATGGACCTCTTGCTCCCGCCAATATGAGACTACTACACGGAAGTGCCTTGTTGGCTTTCTAATCAAGCTGTCAAATATCTGACATCACTTTGATCGTCGTTAACATGGCACAAATACGTCAATACTAAGTTAAAGCAAGTATATTTCGTTATCATGAAGCGATATCCTATTGTTAATCGTAAATCATCGCTACGAATTGACCATACATTGTTGCTGTGCAATAGTATTCTGCGGCACTTCTGCTGTATGCCAGTATAGGGGTTGCGCTTCCTCCGGCAAGATTCAGCCCCTGAGAGGGAGGAATGAGGGTAGAACCTCGAATTGGGACTAGATCCGGACGATGACGGGCGCAAGCATGGACGGAGTCCCTAACGTTTCCAGATCGAAAGTATCCCACGCCGCCTGGGTCAACGTAAAAGTCTCCAGACCTCCGACGGTCATCCCTGGTAGGACCCACTCGGAGGTGCGTCTAATTGAGCAGTTCTGCAACGACGCCAGTGAAGAAACCTCTACAAAGCGCAAATTCACCGCCCAGCCGCAACCGCCAAACACTGTCACCTGGTCCTACTACCCTGAAATAGATAACAATGAAGGAGATCATGGGTACACGAAATGAGAGGCAGAGAAGTCGTGGTAGAAGAGGACCCGTCCCAACATTCGCCTACCGGCCCGAAGAAACCATGAAAAACCCGGTTACAGTGGGTAGTCACTGGGTATCGAACCTCGGACCTCCCGAATACGAATCACAAACCTTACCGCGGCACCACTTCGCTCGGTTCTTCATGTGTGTAATCACGAGTCAATTTCCTTGCCTTTTGTTTAGCCCATTTTAAAGATCTTTTTAAAAAGCTGGGATTTTTCATTCTGACAGTATGATTGCTATATTTATAAACATGTAAATTATATTATTGTAAATTATACTATTTTTAGGCTCAAAATAATGCTTACTAACATGTTCCTAAATGTGTAAATTAACTGGGATACATAAGCCATTCCATTGTTAGTATTAAAATAGTAAACTGACCATTGAAATGAGAAATACATCAAAGAAGTTCGTTTACTCCGCAGATCCTATTCCCAGTATATGAAGTACTCAGGTTTGCTGCAGTTCTGTAGGTATGGACTATAATCTATTAATAAGAATACCACACACAGGAGTTTGATTTAAGAACACCATAAAATAAAATAAAAAAATAGCAATCAGGTAGAAGCATCTTCAGTTACAAAACATATGAGACGGTACACGCTCCGCATTGTTCATTCTTTGTTTTTTCTTTATTTTTTGTGGAGGTCTATGAATATAATATGCTGTAAAATGTTTCAAGACTTGCTTTATCCATTTCTTGATGTTCGATATAAGGAGGGTTTATAGCAAATGTATTGGCAATTCTTTAAACTGTAGTGTTTTTTTTAAAGTATGAAACGCCCTGTAGTAGCAGGCAAAATATACTGTGATCAGAAAGGAAGTAACACAGTGTGCCCAAATGTAATCAAGTGTCACCATTTTGCGATCCCTGAAGTAAGTCTCTAAACGTGAAATATACACGGCTGTTTGTGACAATTGCAACACCAAGAAGGAAACCATGAATTCAATGAATTTAATACCACAGGTTAGGTACATGACAAGTTATAAACTTTTCAAATCTATACATGACCTTTGAGCCCTAATATTCAGTATTTGGTGTGGACTCCATGCGCTGCAATTAGAGCTGCTACACGCCGTGGCATTTATTAAAAATGTTCTGAATAAGTTCCTGAGGGCTTCCTTCCACGCAGTTTGTATTCGAGCCCACAAATCTGTGACACTGGTTACTGGAAGATCGTGACGCACCAGGTGCCGACCAACCATATCGCAGACATGTTCGATGGGCGACATGTCAGACAAACGTGCAGGCCAGGGAAGCAATGGTACCCGTCGCTCTTCGAAGAAGGCTTTTCTCGCAATATGTGGCTGGGCGTTGTCCTGTTGAAATGTGGCCTGTGGAGATGCCTGAAGCAGGGGGGGGGTATCACAGGCTCTACAACCACCGTTAGGTAGCGGTTGCTGTTCAAAGTGTCCTCAATTCGTGGGAGGCGAGATTTGTTGTTGTAACCAATGGCGCCCCAAACCATCCCACCTAGTGTTTGTCCACTATGCCATTCAACAATGCAGCCCTCCAGGTTGCGCTCACCACGGTACCGCCGGATACGTATGCGGCCATCACTGTAGGACACGTTGAAGCGGGACTCGTCCGAAAAGACTACATTTTGCCATTCAGCACCGCACTGACGATGTTCACTCGCCCATTGCAGTCGGAGGAGCTTGTGGTTTCTGGACAATGGAAGCCGACGTAATGGCATGCATGCAACTAGACCAACCTGCAGCAGACGGTGACGAACCGTTGATGCAGACAAGTTCACACCTGTTGCAGTGCTCCAGCGTCGAGCCAACACTGTGGATGATGCTGTACGGTCCGTTATGGCCATGCGAACAAGATGACGGCCATCCCGTGCTGTGGTCATATTCCGTGGTCCAGTACCCGCTCTTCGCTGCATAAGACCTTCATCTATCCACTGCTTCCACACACTCATCACTGTCGTAGCAGCATGCCCTGTACAAGCCGAAATGTTACGGTATGACAAACCCGCTTCCCGGAGACCGATCATTATGCCCCGTTCGAACTCGCATGCCGATATGGCTCTGACGTTGACGAGGCATACTTACACTCTCTTTATTGTTTCCACCTTGTTTGGCAGCTCTGCACTGACTACACTGGGCGCAACACTGACCTTGTCGGACCGACACGAGAGTGCTCTGCTCGGCCTACGTGTACCCCATCTCTCTGTAAACCTAATCACTCTTCTACACTTCCACTAAGTTTGGAGTTATTCGGGAAATTCTTTCTTGGTATTTCAATTTTCACAAGGACAGTGTATATGCCAGGTAACCCACACAAGCCGTTCTTCGTTGAAATTAGTTTATCCCGGAAAGCGCGGGTGACAAAAGACTTGCCTAAGTGCCTAAGCAGGATGTAAAGGGGACTCCATACCGACAGAGAGCTTGATACATAAAATACCAATGTTTGAAAACAAACGCTAACTGCCATGACTGGTCCAGCAGCTTAGCCGGTAGAGCATCTGCCTGCTCTGTGAGGGGTCCCGGATTCGATTCCTGGCTGGTCTTCGAGAAAGTTTTCTTTAATCAAGAACGTTTCGCGATATGCCCTGGATCTGTATTTGAATGTGAGTGTGCATATGTTTTATCGGCTTTTTAATAACCATTTTGCCCATAAAAAGAATTCAGAATTGTCACTGGAGAAAAAACCTGAATACACCTGTTAAGTCATATAATAATTATATTATAGTTAATCAAAAATTATTACAACTATATGACATTAATTGGTACTACAAAGTTGACAAGATTAAACAAAACGCTATATTTTATATATTTATGTTCCCTTTGAGGCAGTATTTTTAACACTTAAATGATTTCAGGCTAATTATATAATATATAAATTCAATAACAACCCGCCTTAAAGCAATATACGTATGTAACAAGATATAAAAGGTGTATATTACAGTCATGGTATATGTTGTATTATTGTATACATGTGTAATAATGTTATGTGAATGTATTATGTAATTTCATAATGTAGGAGCTGTGAGAATATAGGTTAAAATTGCTAACAATGAGGTAACGATGAGGTAACCTTGAGGCAATAATGAATTTGAAAGTTTAATGTTACTTGATTCTTGGAAGCAATAATGTAATTTTTGAGACAGTTTATAAAATAGCCAATCAACAACCAGAAAAAAGCTTAAGTTAAATGAAAGTATTCTATTGGACTAGGATTAGCCAATCAGAAACTGAAATATAGCAAAATTTACAAATTTAGAAGTCAGTTGCTTGTAGACAGTGCTCATAACTGGACGTGTTGGTTGTAGACAATGTTCCTAACCGGACGCGAGATGCGTCCTCGAGAAATTTAATACGTATTCGTGTGAGACGAAAATAGTTTACGTGTTAAAAAGTGCAAGCAATTAATAAAAGAATCTCATAGCTCTCTATATCAGTGAAGTGTTATTTAAATTGTGTCTAGAATTAATAAATTTAGTAAAGTAAAAACTATAATCTGTGTCAGTAATCTGTGTCAGCCTACATTCTTAGCCGCACTACTTCCTGCAAAGAAATCCACGTCTCTTAACAATAATACTGACGCAGCCGAGGCAAACATAAATATATAATATTTAAAGAAACAGTCAAATTACAAAGTTAATATTTTTAAATTTGGGATGAAGACTACCGGAAACTTTCTACCATACGTGCGGTTGCAACTACTTCAAGTTCGGCTCCCCAACAGTTGAACTACAATACAATTCCTGCTTCAAATTGGCTTTCCATACGTGAAGCAACAACCTACTTCACCCTAATGTTACGCTAGAATTAAATTATATTCTATTAGTGCATCATTCATAATAAAGAATGTTCAAATACATATCCGCCTTGGTGGATGCATTGATGTAAGCGCCTTTCGTATCAGCACGGACACATCTTAATGTTTCTGTTGATATATTCTCACAAGAAGAAAATCCAGGGGGCCATCTCGCCTGCCATCAAATGCAACCTTCATGACCGTCTGGGGTACCCATTGTTTACGATTTTCTTTAACTCCTCTAGAATAAAGGAATGGTGCATCATTGTGCTGAAACCAGTGATTTAGCTAACTAAAGTGGAACGTCTTCTAAAGGATTCTCAGTATTCAGTCCATTCTGAAGAAATTGCGAATAATGCTGCCTAATATCCCTAGGGGTCAAATAAACTGGCCAATGTTGTTGTCTCCTAGAATGCCGTACTATATGTTAACACACCACTGAAACTGTGTGTGACATGGTCGTAACCAGTGAGGACTCTTAGAAGTCCAGTAATGGAGATTATGTTTGTTTGCATTGGAATCATTGACGAAATAATATTCATCTCCCATAAAAGCCTGGAACTCATCCATCTGCCTGATGAAATTCGGATTTTTATTTATTTTATTTAACAGACTTCAGCAAACAGGGGCGCGATTCTGGATATCGTTCCATAGCTGTCGGTATACGTGCGGTTTATAGGGATACTATCTTCGCTCCTTCCAAATCCATTGTGTTGAAGTCCTTGAAGGCCCAGGTCAACTGCACCTCTCCTTTGTCCTAATTACGATGATAAAATTAATGCTGAAGAAATAATAATGATTCCGGTTCTTAATTGCATCTTTGTCGAAAACGTGCGCAAAAGGTAGGCGTCACATCAAAAAACGTTCAGGATACAGCCTTGGAGCCTCAACCACAAGTCGATGCGTCTTCCCATAGATCTTAACTACATGTTGCTGAACATGTTACCTTTACTTCATCGCCTGAATGACCTCGCTCGAACCACGCGACACTCATCAGTACGAAACCACGAAGTAAACAAACATTTGCAGAGAGCAAGCACTACTCAGCGACCTTTCGCTTCGTACCCGCACTGTCCCTTTGAAAATCGTGACTCGGCAACTTCTTTTGGTTTATGTATACGAGAAACATCAAACTGCATTGCGCCACCTGGTATATTTTTATCCTAAATACCGCATTTTTATATTTATTTTAATGACTGGCAGAAGTTTGCTGCAATAAATTTGCATGAACAATACCAGAAAATATACTAGCGCTTGGTGGTAGGTTAACCGCTATTTTTACTTTCTCTACCACGTATAGTAAGTAGGGGAAGTATTGTATTCCACCCAAAAATTCGATACCGAGATTTCACCGGAAATACATGTTATGAGACCTCCTGAATAAAAAAAAACTGATGTGTTACGCTTACATGACTTTCTCTACTCTTGTACAAACTATTTTATAAACGCTTCTTCTACATATGCTTCATGTTAATCGAGATGTTAAGCTTATTGCTAATTTTCTTGTAGATGCAAGGGGAATATGGTAGGTTTTAAGCGATAGTCAAATATTTTAACCCTGGTTAGTATGTGACGCATTCCAATTTCTTTGCATGTGCAGGACATAAAAAAATCTGATGTGTTACACTCACATGACTTTCTCTACTCTTGTACAAACTATTTTTACAAACGCTTATTCTCCATATGCTTCATGTTAATCGAGATGTCAATATTATTGGTAATTTTCATGTAGATGCAAGGAGAATATGGTAGGTTTTAAGCGATAGTCAAATTTTTAACGCTGGTTGCTATGTGGCGCATTCCATTCTCTTTGCATGTCTAGGACATAAAAAATCTGGTGTTACACTCACATGAGTTTCTCTACTCTTGTACAATCTAATTTTACAAACGCCTATTCTCCATATGCTTCATGTTAATCGAGATATGGAGATGTCAATCTTATTGGTAATTTTCTTGTAGATGCAAGGGAAATATGGTAGCTTTTAAGCGATAGTCAAATATTTTAACGCTGGTTGCTATGTGGCGCATTCCATTCTCTTTGCATGTCCAGGACATAAAAAAATGAATAACGAATTTGAGAAAAAGTATAAGTATTGGAAAATTTAAGGAAATAACAAGTAATATCTCGAAAACGGTTCACTCAACAAAAGAAATGTATATGACATAAGTTGTGTATTTTAACGCGATCTACATTTTTTGTGTAGTAAAATTTTGTCTATCTCTTATGGTTTACCAGTTATGCAAAAGTCGTTCACAATGAAGAATACTTTTGGAGACATTCCCAGAAAATTCGAGATATACATTTCATTTCTCATGACATTATCTTAAATATATGATATTTTCATCAAAATCGTTAGAGCCATTTTTGAGAAAATTAAAATTTTCGAAAAATCTTCCATGTAAAGGGTAGTCTGGGGTGGGGGGATTTTCTTGAAAACCTTCGTGTCGCATCTCTGGAAGATACTGAACCTAAATACCAAGTTTGGCGCTTATCCGACTGTTCGTTTTTGAGTTATGCTGTTCACAGACACACAGACACACAGACACACACACAGACACACACACACACGGACATGTTTCCAAAAATGCTTTTTTTGGATTCAGGAGGTCTCAAAACATGTATTTCCAGTGAAATCTCGGTATCGAATTTTTGGGTGGAATGCAATACTTCCCCTACTTACTATACGTAGTAGAGAAAGTAAAAAGCAGTTTTGCAAACATGTCTATGTCCACAGAGGCATATACATGACAACTGTACCTCTGCTTCTATGATGAGCAAATGGCAGATTCGACACATGTCTACAGCAACTATACCTCTGCTCCTATACGTCCCGGACACATGCTATTAGGGTGCCATCTAGTCTACCTGATTTCATTACCTGTGGCTAGAATGCAGAGTATTCGCTATTATCACCTATTTTTTTATTTTATTATTGTTTTACACTTGAGGTGAAACTTTGGGTCGTGGTATTAAATATTAAATCCGGTATTTACCCTAGTGATTGAAGAAAACGCGAAAAAACACTAGTCAGTTTGGTTCGACAATGGGATTTGATCCGGAGACCTTCCGTATGTGGGCCACAGACGTTACAGCCTAAGCTATTCCGCTCGGTATCTTTTATTTTATATCTTTGTTTCCAAAACAAATATATACATGTTTTTCAACAACGCTGTCAATTGCCAGGATCATATCAGCGCAGCCGGTATGCCGGAATTTCTGCCACAGGAGTTCTTTTACATGATAGTAAATCTACTGACATGGGGCTGTTGCTTCTAAGCACACTTCAAAACCATATATGGGCCGTGTTTGAAACCGTGACCTTGGGATCAGAAGGCAGCACCTAACCAGTTGAGCTACCTAGACCGACTTCTTTGTTTCCGTTTAATATTCTTAAATGTTTGTACTCTTATCCAATGAGCGTTTTGTAACCACAAAGACTCGTTTATATTTCCCTTTTGAACAGAGATACCTAATACTAGAGTAATTATAAGGTGTCTTATAGTTCCCAATGCTTTGGTAAACAAACATTTTCTTCTGTTTACTCTTCCCTTGCGTGTAATTTGCTGCCCCAAGAAATGTTCAGAATAACGCAAAATAAACGCCTAAAGGAATTAAAACGAATACGTGTTGATTTTTAGTTTCTGGTATAAAATCCATTAAAACAAATTAAAACAAATTGCAATTTAAATGCGGCCATGTGATCATTTTTATGAGCAGCTTTGCTTCATTGCCCAGAAGCAAGGAAACATTTCATAGATGCGTAGAAAGTAAAATTGACACAAGCACTGATCTTAAAAATATTTCCTGAAACCAGGATGGATGGAATGGTGGGTGGGTGGGTGGATGGGTATGTAGATGGATGTGTAGAGGGTGGGTGTGTGGATGGATGGGTATGTAGAAGGATGTGTAGAGAGTGGGTAGGTGGATGGATGGGTATGTAGATGGATGTGTAGAGAGTGGGTAGGTGGATGGATGGGTATGTAGATGGATGTGTAGAGAGTGGGTAGGTGGATGGATGGGTATGTAGAAGGATGTGTAGAGAGTGGGTAGGTGGATGGATGGGTATGTAGATGGATGTGTAGAGGGTGGGTGTGTGGATGGATGGGTATGTAGAAGGATGTGTAGAGAGTGGGTAGGTGGATGCATGGGTATGTAGATGGATGTGTAGAGAGTGGGTAGGTGGATGGATGGGTATGTAGAAGGATGTGTAGAGAGTGGGTAGGTGGATGGATGGGTATGTAGATGGATGTGTAGATGGTGGGTGGGTGGGTGGGTGGGTGGGTGGGTGGGTGGATGGGTGGATGGATGGATGGATAGATGAGTGGATGGAGGATGGATGGATGGATAGATGAGTGGATGGATGGGTGGATGGTTGGGTGTTTGGTTGGATTGATGGGTGGATATCTATCTACCCATCCATACACCCACAGATAGATAGATATATAGATAGATAAATAGATAGATAGAAACTCAGTATACCAAAACTCTAAGCTTATTCAAATACACAATTTAGGTTGAATAACCTATTTGCAGCATTACTCATTTTTGAAACACTCGTTATTAAACCTTTAAACTTTCCCAGGTTAACCACCATGTGACGTTTATAAATAGATTTTACGTGAAGCTTCATTTTTTCGCAGCATATGCCCATTGCCAATAACAACTGACTTACGATATGGAAACATTTGTTTTTTGCTTTCCGCATAACCCAAGCAACCAAGTCCATGTTTAGTTTGATATTATTTGTAGCCCATGTTTTATCGTGAGTAATGTAATGTGAGCAGAAATACTTGGATATACAGAATATATGGTTGCCATAATACATAAGGAATTATGTGAGGTTGCAATGGTTACAGAAACCCATGCGAGCGTGACCAGAAGACGGATTGCATCGATAAATATTGATTCTGATCAATGTGTTCTACCAAAGATAAAAAGATACTGGATGTGTTACCCATTTGATTTGAGGTGATTTTGAAAGTTAAACAATAATTTTACTTATTTAAAGAGTTTAATTTGAGATGTGTTTCTGAGAAATTCAGCAATTTCTACGAATTTACAGTTTCCTCCCTTTTTTAATAGGAGTATGGTTTAACATCTCTTTTAAGGACTCAGTACAACGACGCTGAATGAAACAGTTGACATTAATGCTCAAATAAGTCAGGAGTACACGGAGGTATAGTTACCGGAAATCTTGGAAGAAAAAAGAACTTATACGGGCAACTCAAACCAATCGAGATTCAAACTGGCCTCCGGTTAGGAAGCGGACACGCTATCCCTACATCATGCAAGTGGGATATTATGTTTGGAGGTATTTTTTTTTCAGCTTAAGCTACTGCACATTCATCTTCTCAGGATAAGGGAAAACCCAGTAACTCGCCCTAACCGAGATTCGAACTCGGAAGGTAGTTTCTTCAGAATAATACAGCGTATGTAATATACATTATACTCATATGTATAATCACGTTGGTATTAACTCGTAGCGATGATTTCAAATTCACGAGAAAACAGATTTTAAGAATACGTTTCAGTTTGATTCATCTGTTTAAACTTACCGAGCGGAATAGCTCAGGCGGTAACGTCTGAAGCCCGCATTCGGGAGGCCCGGGATCGATCCTCGCCACTGCCCACTTTAACCTATTGTTTTTTCGGGGTTTTCCCAGGTCGTCAGGCGAAAGTTGGAGTGGTTTCCTTCAATCCCCCTGAATTTCCTGTCCCACCACTTCGTTCTATTAATCATTTCATTTGCCCTTCACTCCGTTTTGTTCGTTTCAGAGTTGGAAGTGTCTGCGATGGTGTTTCGGTGCAGCGTAGTAGGGAGAAAGGAACTTTCTCCGTCTCTCGGCCTTCAGTTGGTTGCCGAGGTATAAGGACCGCCCCTTGCGAGCGTTGGACCCTGTATGGGATAGGATTCTCGGTCTGCCTGTCCGGCTGCCGGGACGTCTCAATCTGGAAACTGTAGGGACACTTATCATTACTGTGCCGTCACTCCTGGTTCCGGCCGCCCGGTGTCTGCCTTCAACTGATTCCTCCCTCCCGGGGAGACTCTCGTCGGGCGTCGGTACAATATCCTCTTTCCTGGATCGGTGCCGAATCCCCTCCGATTCACAATCCAATCCAATTGAAAGAACAGTTATCACTGATTGGCCTAATAGTGATTAACTGTGAAGTCTGGGACTTAGAATACTTACGAGCCATTGTTATATCAAAACAAAGTTGAGGCCACTTTGTTATTTACTGGGAAAAAATGTAAGCCAGCTAGTTAAGTTAATATCGTACCGGCATATTGTCATGGTAGCTCAGTTCAAATCCCGGCTACAGCGTTGCATTTTTCAGTCTGATTCTACCTGTTCAACTTTGGCCTACACACACAGTGAGAAAAAAGACTAATTATCATCGATCATCGCCGTTTACAATTGTTTCTCGCAGCGATAGACTCTCGACTCGAACGAGAGATATACATTATTCCTCTGCTCACGTTCTGCGCAGTGAGGGATGCGGGGGATTGGCAACACCAGGTGAACAAACCGCCCCTTGGTATTTGTATCTATGCAACTCGGTGGTAATTGTCTTGCTAATAATAACCACAGGGCATGTGTCCAATCTGTTGAGATAATGAAGATGGCGTCCATATTTTAATGGAATGTGGGGAAACTGATGAGTGGAGGAGAAAATTGCTTAGAGAAAAATCTGATGTGTTACACTCTCATAACCTTCTCTACTCTTGTACAAACTATTTTTACAAACTCTTATTCTCCATCTATTTCATATTAATCGAGATAAACATTTGCAGAAACGATCTTTTGACATGCAAAGAGAATTACATTTTACACATAGCGACCAGTTCTAAACATATTTGACTATCGCTTAAGGCGTACTATGTTCCCCTTGTTTTGTATTTGCAAGGACAGTATAGAAATACAGTAGCCTTTAAGCATAGACATATCTCTTAATAGCTGGTTGCTACGTGCAGCACCATTCTCTTTGCCTCAGATTAATACTCTTTGCATATCCAAGACGAAAAAATGAATAACGAATTCCCATTTGAGAAAATAAGTATTGAAAAATTTAAAAGAATAACAAGCAATATCTCGAAAATGGTTCACTTAACAAAAACAATGTATATCACATAAATTGTGTATTTTAACGCGATCTACATTTTTTGTGTAGAAAAATTTTGTCTATCTCTTATGGTTTACCAGTTATGCAAAATTGTTCAGAGTGAAGAATACTTTTGGAGACATTCCCAGAAAATTCGAGATATACATTTCATTTGTCATGAAAATATCTGAAACATATGATATTTTAATGAAAATCGTTACACCATTTTAGAGAAAATTAAAATTTTCGAAAAATGTTCCATGTAAAGGGTAATCTGGAGTGGGGGGATTTTCTTGAAAACGTTCGTGTCGCATCTCTGGAAGATACTGAACCTAAATACCAAGTTACCGAGTTACCAAAAATGATTTTTTTGGATTCAGGGGGTCTCAAAACATGTATTTCCGGTGAAATTCCGGTATCGAATTTTAGGGTGGAATACAACACTTCCTATGCTTACTATACGTAGTAGAGAAAGTAAAAATGCCTTACGAGTAGTAGAAGTGTAGTGATTAAGTAAATGTTTTGTGATTAGCAGAGTCCGGATGCTGTTAACATGTCATCTGTGAATTGTTGCATCATAAGTATTAACGCCAGGACGAAAAGAAGTTCAACGTTACTGGACTTTAGGCAGTGACGTCGGAGGTATCAAACACTCCCCATCTCTTGTACAGCACTCACCAGACCGTGTTTATCTGCTGTTTGTAACCCTTGGCCTCCGTTGTTTACGTACTTTGTACTGATATATGGTTTGGCTGTCGGTAACTCCAAGCCAAATGCTTAAAAATTCCTATGTTTTCTCATGATAAATAATGTTCGAAATGGTTTCAACATACATTCTGTCGTCTATCGTAGCATACAGGAGACTAGGACGACAGTTAAATGTTTAAAAAAAAACAGTTCACTATGTGCTGCTTTGATATAGCACACTCTTTGAATGGATTTATCAGAAACAATAAAGTTTATAGCTTGAAATACTGGAAAGTGCAAATCAACAGCAGGAAATATCTCGTAAACGGATAAATCTACAAAAAAGCTGCTTAACAAATGTATATTTTAATTATTTCCTCAACTTTTTCGTAGTAAATACGAGGGTCGTCCAATAAGTAAGTTTCCCTATTTTATAAAAAAACATTACACACAATTTATCTCGTTGAATTAATTTTATTTATCTTGTACAATCCTTCTGTTGCTTTTCTACACCATCAAAATATTTTTCTAAGCATTTTTGGGGACGTGACAAGTTTTTCCAAGCCAGTGTTATACTAGGTCGGGTCCTGTGCTCACAACCAGCTGTTCATTGATTTGACTTCATCATCGGTATTAAAAGTGCTTACCTTTGAGTTGGAGGAACATGCGAAAACCAGGAGTCGGGTCCTGTGCTCGTAACCAGCTGCTCACTTCTGATTGATCTTCGTCACGGCGTTAAAGTGCTTACCTCCATGATGACCTTTGAGTCAGGGGGGAACATGTGAAAATCACTTGGGAAAAGATCTGGTGAATATGGAGGATGCGAGAAAACTTCCCAGTTGAATCTTGACCCAAACGGAGCTGAGAAGATTCAACTTGGAAGTTTTCTCGTATCCTCCGTATTCACCGGAGCTTGCCCCAAGTGATTTTCACATGTTCCTCCAACTCAAAGGTAGGCACTTTTAACACCGATGATGAAGTCAAATCAGTGGTACAACACGGAAAAAAGTGTGTCACGTCCCCAAAAATGCTTGGAAAAACATGTTGACTATGTAGAAAAGTAACAGAAGGATGGTACAATATCAATAAAATTAATTCAGCATGATCAATTGTGTGTAATGTTTTTTTATAAAATACGGTAACTTATTGGCTGCCCCTCACCGAGGTATATAAAATTTAAAATTCAACGAGAATGAAGAGGGCTTCATAGGCTATTCATACATAATTTAATCTAATTATTTAATTCTTCACGTCAATGCTATTTTGATATAAATCATTAGAGCCACTTTTTTGAAAATAAAACACAACGAAAAATTTTTCAATGAAAGGGAATTTTGAGAGGGGATAATTTCGTGAAAAACTTAGTTCTGAATTCTTGAAAGAAACTGAACTTAAATACCGAATTGGGTATCCATCCGACTTTTCGTTTCATACATACATACATACATACATACATACATACATACATAATACATACATTCATACATAACATTACATTACATACATACATACATACACACACAAGGCCTTTTTCTAAAAATACTTTGTTTTTTCTTGGCTTCGGGTGATTTCAAAGCATGTATTTTCAGTTAAATTTAGATATGAACTTCCCCTATTGCTTAGCTACCTCAGGTAAACAGTAGAGGAAGTAATAAAAACACAGTAACATGAGAATTGGTCCTATTTATTTTTAGGTAACTTATAAATGCAGTCTAGAAGGTGAAGTAGGTTGAATTAGCCCCACGATGGGCGCCAATTTGAGAAGATGGTTTGTATTGTAACTTGTTTGCAACACGCTTTGGGCGTAAATTTGAAGAAGTTGAATTAGCCCCACGTTTTGGGCGCCAATTTGAAGTAGATTGTATTGAAGGAGTTATTTTATTGTTGTAGGAGTTGTATTATATTTCAACTGTTGGGGAGCCAAACTTGAAGTGTGTTTGCAACCGCACGTATTGTACCCGGTTTCCGGCCTTCGCCCAAATGTGCTTTCAGGTGGCCTTTGCCCCAATTCAAAAAATATTAACTTTGTAATTTGACTGTTTCTTTAAGTATTAAATTTTTATGTTTGCCTCGGCTGCGTCAGTATTATTGTTAGAGACACGTTTCTCTTAGCAGGGTGTGATGCGACAAGAATGTAGGCTTACACAGATTATAGTTTTACTTCACTCCTTTTATTAATGCTTGACACGATTTAAATAACACTTCACTGATATAGAGAGCTGTGAGATTCTTTTTATTAATTAATTGCACTTTTTAACACGTAAAACTATTTTTCGTCTCACACAAATACATATTAAATCTCTCGAGGACGCATCTTGCATCCGATTACAATCACTGTCTACAGGCAACTGAATAGATTTCAACCGCCTAAACTTGTAGGTCAGTCCATTACAGGGATGTTATTGTCGTGTAACCACTCCGCGACACCCCGTGCAGTATGAACAGGTGCCCGATCGTGTTGAAAGATGCAATCGCCATCCCCGAATTGCTCTTCAACAGTGGGAAGCAAGAAGGTGCTTAAAATATCAATGTAGGTGTGCGCCGTGATCATGCCATGCAAAACAACCAGAGGTGCAAGCCCCCTCCAGGAAAAACACGACCACACCATAACACCACCACCTCCGAATTTCACTGTTGTCACTACACACGCTGGCAGATGACGTTCACCGGGCATTCGCCATACCCACAACCTGCCATCGGATCGCCACATTGAGTACCGTGATTCGTCACTCAACACAACGTTTTGCCACTGTTCAATCATGTAATGTTGACGCTCCTTACACCAAGCGAGGCGTCGTTTGGCATTTTCCTGCGTGATGTGTGGCTTATGAACAGCCGCTCGACCATGGAATCCAAGGTTTCTCACCTCACACCTAACTGTCATAGTACTTGGAATGGATCCTGATGAAGTTTGGAATCTGTGTGATGGTCTGGATAGCTGTCTGCCTATTACCCTTTACGACCCTCTTCAAATGTCGGCGGTCTCTGTCAGTCAACAGACGAGGTCGGCCTGTACGCTTTTGTCTGTACATGTCCCTTCACGTTTCCACTTCACTGTCATATCAGAAACAGTGGACCTAGGGATATTTAGGAGTGTAGAAATCTCGCATACAGACTTCTGACACAAGTGACACCCAATCCCCTGGCCACGTTCGAAGTCCGTGATTTCCACGGAGCGTCCCATTCTGCTGTTTCACGATGTCTAATGACTACTGAGTTCGCAGATAATGAGTACCAGGCAGTAGGTGGCAGCACAATGCACATAAGATGAAAAAATATGTTTGTGGGGTGTCCGGATACTTTTGATCACATAGTGTATGATCTCAGAGTAAATGTGATTTTCAAAGCGTTGGCACACGGTAAGCGAGCCCGGGTTTAGTTGACACAGATTTAAAACTTTTAATTTTATAAACTTTAATATAGTTAACATATTATGGAAATCCATATATGTGAAAGTTTAATTACTTAGTGGGTTTAGAGAATAAAATATAACAATACTTCATAAAGGTAATTAAGAAACTGTAATTTATTCGAACCTCCACATATGTGCCAATTTACCCCAACATCGGTGTATGTTGGCACAAGTTGAACAAAACATTGTTGTAACGAAAATAACACAAAATCTAAATTAAGTGTATCAATAATTCAAACATATGAAGAAATAATGTGATTTGTGTACATGCAACAAAGTAAAAGGCGTCACAAACATCACTTAAACGTCTTCATCTGACATTAGGATTACAGCTCAGAAAACTAAAGTTCCATTTGACACCGCATGTTCATTTTAAATGGGCTAAAATGTTTGAAATGTAAGATCCGATCTTCTTCTTCATCATCCGTGCTCATCGAGAACTTATTCACGCAACCAAGCAGCATTTTTTATCATTGCTTTCAGTGTCGTCATGTGTATTTTGAAGGCAATTTCCTACGAAACTTTCTTAATTTAGATCTCTTTTGTGGTTTCACAGAAAGTCGTCTTCTGGTTCCCGTTTTATTTTGAACTTATTTAAATATTTGGTTTTCGTTTTCAACTTTAAGGTGGAATTTATATTATATTAGATTGTCTCATAAGTAATGTAACGTAAGTCGGTTTGTAAGTTTGGTGGTTTATAAGATAGTATTAGTTTTCTTTGCTTCGTCAATACTATTTACAGGATGCCATGCCTGGTATTGCGTATATTTGGAGAATGCGAGAGTCCTCACTTGTTAATACACAATCACAAAATGGAAGTTGCAAAGTTTGAGATTTGAGTCCTTCTAAAACACCACTGGAAACAAAATTATAAAGCTGCTGTCGCGGCTCGAAAAATATGTCGTTAGTGAGCGTGTGGCACAACGATGGTTCCAACGTTTCAACACTGGAGAAGAAAGCACTAAAGATTTGCCACGTTCTGGAAGATCTAAATTATGGTATATTGAGAATACACGCAGAGGTTTAGAAGACAATCCGCAAAAAAGTACTCGTAGGCGTTCAGAAGAATAAAAATTGATCCATCAAAGGATACCATACATCTCCAGATTAAGAAACTTGGAAAATCAAACAGAAGCTGAAGATCTATATCACATGAACTGACACCTCAACAAGTTCAACGTAGAGTGAATATCTGTCGTCAGCTTATCGGTAATCCCATTGATTATAGAATTGTCACATGTGACGAAAAATGGATCTATTACCTCAAACCTGACGCTTTTAAACAGTGGCTCAGTCCCCATCAACCTGACTAAGTCATCGTTAAAAAAAAATCACTGTGTGATTCACTGGGTTTTTGTTTTAAACGGGTATGTAGTCAATGCGGATCTTTATTCTCAACAACTGGAACGAGTTCATGAAATTTTGAGCCGGAAATACCCAGCACTAGTTAACCGAAATGGAGTTCTGTTGCAGCAAAACTATGCAACACCCCACAATGCACGAACAACCATGACAAAAATTCAGGAATTGGAAAGATTCGAACTGATACCACGCCCAGCATACAGCCCTGATCTTGCACCTTCAGATTGCCATCTGTTTTGATCCATGGCCCATTTCTTGCGTGGAAGAAATTTCGAAAACATTGAAGCTGTAGAAGTGGGTCTCACCGAATTCTTCGCATCATCCAGAGGCTGGTACCGTCGCGGGATAATAAACCTCGCTGAAAGATGGCTGAAGACCATAGAATCTGTGGTCTCTACTTTGAAGATAGTTTAATTTCTTGTTAGAAAACGTTCCAAATAAAGTTTTGCTTAAAAACTGACATTACTTATGACACACCATCTATATCATCTTCAGCTACGGGAGATATATTTGAACATGACTCTTGTGCTCTGGAGGAGCCAGACCTGTCATTGACAACTGATGAGTTACGTCTATCAGTGACATTAGACGGTAGAAAAATCTTATTCAATTAATCTATGTTATGTTCTTGGCATATTTGCGGCCCCTATAATACGAACACACAAAATTAACCAAAACTTTTGTTGGAAAATGTTAGAAATATTACCGGCAAGGCTATTTGGCTCAGTGAGTCAACTTACCCCGATGTATGTTGCTGAAAAGATGGTTCTGTTTTATGTCAGAAAACACCAGTATAAAACTTAAATTGCTCAGACGTGTGGTTATGTCTTCACTCCACGCAGACACCGCAAAAGCAACTATTTCTTAAGACCGGCTATTGTAAACTTTTGTTTTCCAGAAGGATGAATATTTCTTGCAGGTACTCTGGGAGTATAAAAAGCACCGTAAGAAGAGGAAGTTTCCAAATGCAATAAACACTTGTAACAAACGATAACGATAGACGACCAAAGTTGTACAAAGTCGTAGGGTTGTCGAGTTAATAACAGTGTGCCAACTAGACCTTGTTCCTCTATACATGTAGCTGGTATAAAGGAGGGAGACACCTCATGGACTACAGAGATCTATTGTGACTACCACCTTCCAAGAGGAAGGGGTGAAGTGAAGGAACCACAGGAGACTATAGGCTGCAGGTGGAGAGGCCACAGAGACGCGCAGAGGTCCCTAACAGTTCCAGACAAGAAGGCACGCCCACTACTAGAACTACCTAGAGAGGGTGATGAACGACCCGTCGACCAGGCAGCCCTCTAGTGTCAACGGAAGTACTCTTCCCTTTGAACAAGCATCCGGCACTGCCATAAGCCACGAAACCTAGCACACCTGAAATATGAGGAAACGGAATTAAGGGGTATGATGGAAAGGAAATTGTGGTAGATGAGAAATCATCCCAGAATTCGCCTACCGACCAGGGAAAACCACGAAAATCCCAAGTTACTGAAATTGAACAGGAGTACCTTTCATTTCTCAGCGTTTTTACTTTTTTTATTTTTCCTAACGGATAAATCTGCACTATACTGCATTTTACTATTCTGGTTCTGTAAGATAATATTTACGAATTAAATGTAAATATTTTCTATAGTGCACCGAGAAAAATACCACAAATTTTAGTTTAAATTCCTTCCGACCGGCCTTAAAACTTTCATAAAATTATATTTTATGCAGAAACCCTTAATGTAAGCCCCCCAAAAAACACGAAAGGAAAGCTAAAAGAAGCTAGGGTTATTATTCAAGGTTGAAACCTGTGCTGCTTTCATAGCATTGTTAGAATAAACATGTCATTTAGCTGTTTTAAAGTTTGAATACTTGTGCGTTTTAAATTGCTTATCGTCTAGAAACTCTTAGGATTGTTTTTAAGTCGTTTTTGCATGCTTCAATGCTGTTAATCAAATGACACAGGCCATAACATACACTGTGTGCGCCGTAGTTCACTCCAGAAAGGAAATATTAATATTTATTAATGACATGCCTGTACAAAATGTACGAGGCGTATTCCAAAACTAAGGTCCGTTTGGTCATTAAAACAACAGCGCTCATGAGAGAAGGTTTATATTCACAATAATATGTGCCTACATATATACTTTACTTTTCCACATAATCTCGTTCACATCTATACACTTGCTGTAACGCTGCACCAGCTTCTTTAACTCCTCGGCATAGAAGTCTGCCGCCTGGGACTCGAACCAGTTGGTAACGCTCGTCTTGAGTTCATCGTCGATTTGAAATCGTTGCCCACCCAGCCACCGTTTCAAATGCAAGAAGAGGAAATAGTCGCTTGGTGCCAGATCGGGACTGAGCGGAGGGCGGACAAAGAGTTCCCAATGAAACTCTTGAATCTTCTCTTTGGTTTTGGCAACGGTGTGCAAGCGTGCGTTGTCGTGAGGAGGAGGATGCACGACACAGTTTCCCGCGGTATCGCTTTTGGACCGCACGTCTCAGTTTGGTAAGCGTTGCACAGTACACGTCAGTTGTAATTGTTGACCCACGGTCCACGAAATCAATCAAAAGTGCGCCCTTTTCGCCCCAAAACACGGTAGCCATCATTTTGCGACTTGTGTACGGCGATCATTTACACTTTTTTGGTTTGGATGAACCTGAAACGGCGCCACTGCATTGATTGTTGTTTCGATTCTGCGTTGGTGTACGCTATCCATGTCTCGTCGCCCGTAACAATATGGGAAAACAAACCATCTCCATCTTGTCTATAGCGCTCCAAAAACTGTTGTGCACTACGCATTCATTGCTCTTTGTGCTGACCGATGAGCAGTTTTGGCACCCACCTCGCACAAAGTTTCCGATATCCAAGCTGTTCAGTGACAATCCTGTAAGGTGAGGTTCAAGCAACATTTGGGAATTCGTCAGCCAGACCACCAATCGTCAAACGCCGATCACTTTGAAGTTTTTGGTTCACTTGCTCAGCGATATCGTCGGTCCGAATACTGGGTCTACCACTCCGCTGTTCACCGTGTACATTTGTGCGGCCATTTCGAAATTCTCGAGTGTCGAACCTGTCGGTCACTCATTATGTCCGGTCCATACACGAGGCATAACTCACGATGGATGTCCGCAGCTGATGATACTTTTGCCAGCAAACATCTAATCACATCACGCACTTCACAATTGTCTACAATTATTGCGGCCATTGCAATCTGTTCTCACCGACTGGCACCCCTACTGCATCTCACCAACACTGCGGTATGTTCCTCAGGAATGCGTGAAACGGCATTCAGGCCTACCATTCGTTAAATATTGTTCACCGGACCTTAGTTTTGGAATCGCCTCGTATTTTAGTTGTAGGCGTATCTCTAAATTGATCGTAACCTATCACTTTTTACTTTCTCTACTATACGCTAAGTAGAGAAGGTATTGTATTCCACCCAAAAAATTCGATGCCGAGATTTCAATGAAAATACCTGTTTTGAGACCCCTGAATAAAAAAAGCATTTTTAGAAAAAGGTCCATGTGTGTGCGTGCGCGTGTGCGCGTGCGCACCTGTGAACAGCATAACTCAAAACGAAAAGTGAGTATGTTCTGAGAAAGGTGTTTTGTTGTAATTGTTATTTGCAACACGTATGGAAGCCAATTTAAATTAGGAGTTGTATTATATTTCAACTGTTGGGGAGCTGAACTTGTAGTAGTTGCAACCGCACGTATAGTAAACAGTTTCCGGTAGTCTTTTGGGGGTACTTTCAGGTGGCCTTTGCCCCAAGTTTAAAAATATTAACTTTGTAATTAAACTGTTTCTTTAAATATTTAATATTTATTTTTGCCTCGGCTGCGTCAGTATTATTTTAGAGACATGGATATCTTGGCGGGGCGTGATGCCACAAGAATGTAGGCTTACACAGACTATTATTTTACTTCACTCCTTTTATTAATACTTGACACGATTTAAATAACACTTCACTGATAGATTCTTTTATTAATTACTTGTACTTTTTAACACGCAAAAATATTTTTCGTCTCACACGAATACATATTAAATCTCTCGAAGACGTATTTTGCATCCGATTACAATCACTCTCTGCAGGCACATGAATAGATTTCAACCGTCTAAACGTGTAAATCTCCGTACTTCAAGTCTCTGATTGGCTAATCCTACTCCAATAGAATACCTGCATTTAACTTAGGCTTTTTATGGTTCTTGATTGGCTATTTTTAAACTGTCTCAAAATTACATTATTGCTTCTCCAATAATGACTAGTAGCATTATTAAACATTCTTACTCATTATTGCCTCACGGTTACCTCATTGTTACCTCTTTGTTAGCAACTTTTAACTTATTAATCTCACAGCTCCTACATTATTAAATTACGTAATGCATTCACATAACATTATTGGACATGTTCACAATAATATAAGCATATGCAATGACTGTTACATACATTTTACAAATTATTACATACACATATTGCTTCAAGGCGGACTGTTATTTAATTTACATATTATATAATTAGACTGAAAATATCTAAGTGTTAAAAATACTGCTCAGTTCACTACTTCCAAAGATGCGACACGAACATTTTCAAGAATGTCCCCCACCCCAAACTACCCTTTACATGGAACATTTTCAAAACTTTTATTTTCTAAAAATAACTAACGATTTTGATTAAAATAACATATATTAATATATTTACATAACATATAAAATGTATATCTTGTATTTTCTGAGAAGAGCTTGTAAAGACCTCTTATTCGGAAGGAATTCTGTATAATTTTGTACTCGTATAACTGGTAAACTTTAAACGAAAGATGTAAACGTACTACACAAAAAATGTAGATCTGTTTATAACACAATTTATTTTCAATAACTTTTTTTTTGTGGAATCAGCGATTTCATCGAATTGTTCAATGCTTAAGATTCTTTTTAAATTCTGTCGATTTTAGTTGTTTCTGGCGATGCCATGGAATTGTTAAAGAAACGACCCCATTTGGTGAAGAAAAAAGTTCTCTTTTACCAGGATAATGCACTCGCACACAAGTCAGCCATTGCCATCGCAAAATTTGTGGAATTAGGCTACGAACTGCTACCTCACCCACCATATTCTCCAGATTTGGCTCCGAGCGACGTCTTCCTCTTTGAAAATCTGAAAAATTGGCTCGCTGGGAAGGAATTCACGACCAATGAACACACAATGGCAGGAACAGCCTCATATTTTGCACATTTGATAAATAATATTTTTAAAAGGCTTAAAAAATCTAATGTGTTACACTCACATGCCTTTCTCTACTCTTGTACAAACTATTTTTACAAACTCTTATTCTCCACCTATTTCATATTAATCGAGATAAACATTTGCAGAAACGATCTTTTGACATACAAAGAGAATTACATTTTACACATAGCGTACAGCTCTGAAATATTTTACTATCGCTTAAGGGGTACTATGTTCCCCTTGTTTTGTATTTACAAGGGCAATATAGAAATACAGTAGCCTTTAAGCATAGACATATCTCTTAATACCTGGTTGCTAGGTGCAGCACCATTCTCTTTGCCACAGATTAATGCTCTTTGTATATCCAAGACCAAAAAACGAGTAACGAGCTCCCATTTGAGAAAATAAGTATTTAAAATTTAAGGGAATAACAAGCAATATCTCGAAAATGGTTCACCGAACAAAAAAAATGTATATGACATAAATTGTGTATTTTGACGCGATCTACATTTTTGTGTAGTAAAATTTCGTCTATCTCTTATGGTTTACCAGTTATGCAAAAGTCGTTCACAATGAAGAATACTTTTGGAGACATTCCCAGAAAATTCAAGATATACATTTTATTTGTCATAAAAATATCTTATACATATGATATTTTAATCAAAATCGTTTGAGCCATTTTTGAGAAAATTAAAATTTTCGAAGAATGTTCCATGCAAAGGGTTATCTGGGGTGGGAGGATTTTCTTGAAAACCTTCGTGTCGCATCTCTGGAAGATACTGATCCTAAAAATCAAGTTTGGTGTTTATCCGACGGTTCGTTTCTGAGTTATGCTGTTCACAGACAACACGGACATGTTTCCAAAAATGCTTTTTTGGATTCAGGGGATCTCAAAACATATATTTCCGTTGAAATCTCGGTATCGAATTTTTGGGTGGAATACAATAATTCCCCTGCTTACTATACGTAGTAGAGAAAGTAAAAATTGGAGAAACGTTGGACAACCTGTATTAAATTGAAAGGAGATTATGCTGAGAAATAGAATTGATTTTTTGGAAAAAATTGTTATTTTCTTTAAAAAGTCACTGACTTATCAATCCTCCCTCGTATGTGACTGATGTCTGCAAATAGGTAGATGCGAACAAAAATGTCAGAATGTTGCCACAAAGGTATTAAGAATTTGCAAACAAAGGAATGTCTGTATCACAGCTTTTGTGTTCATATTACGGTCTTCATTATTGGAATATTTTATCGACTCTATGTTGTTTAGAAGCCATTAGCTGGTTTCGCTCATAAATGCATTAATTTCGATTATCATCATTTTATCATTTCTGTTGACATCAGGCGAGATCTCGCCATTTGAGCGAATAATTGCAATAATAACAATCGCAGCTAATTAGAGCGTAATGAATTAACGTTTTATAAACCTCGCTGATGCTCTTTGCACCTGTATATTACGTGATGTCTATGCATCCTCTATGTTTGCACTATAGCTTTCATGTAATGTACCCTTGGAATTGAGAGATCTAAAACACACACACACACACACACACACACACACACACACACACACACACACACACACACACAGCCTGTCACGCCAGCCTTGTCTTTTGTATTCTCTGCGCCACTGCATTAATGGGTATAACTAATTAACTGTCTCATTGATACGTTCACATGACTTTATCTTTATTAGTGGGTATACAAACTCTTCTTACTAAAGCTTGTTTTTTTATATCTACTATACTTCAATCCAAATAAAACTTTACAGAAATAGCTACATTACATATTTCGGTATAGATACAAAGAGAATAGCGTAGTAAAATATTTAAGAACTGGGCGGTACATAATGGCCTTAAAATTCCATACTGTTTCCATGCAATTCCGAGAAATAACGGAATTTTGAAAGAATTAAAAGAATGACCAAGAAATGAACAATTTGTAACATTAATAACATACCTCAGAAATGGCTTATGACACAAAAAGCTGATTTGAAATAAATTCTGTGTTTTAAGGAGATCTATATTTCTTGTATAGTATGCTTTCGTCTATCGTTTAACGTTTACCAATTATACAGGATTATATAGAATTCCATGCAAATGAAGAAGACTTCAAAAGCTGTTCCCAGAAAATTCAGGATATACATTTTATTTGTCATGTAACTATCTTTATGTATGGCATTTTAAACAAAATTGTTTGAGCCATTTTATAGGAAACAAAAATTCTCGAAAATGTTCCATGTAAAAGGTAGTTGGAGGTTGGGGGATTTTCTTGAAAATCTTCGCGTTGTATCTTTGTAAGATATTGAATTTAAATATCAATTTTAGTATTTATCCGACTTTACGTTTTTGAGTTATTTTGTTCACAGACACACACACACACACACACACACACACACACGGATCTTTTCTAAAAATTTGATGGGTTGCACTCACATGACTTTCTCTACTCTTGTCCAAACTAGTTTTAGAAACGCTTATTCTCTATCTACTTCATGTTAATCGAGATAAACGTTTGCTAATTTTCTTGTTGGTGCAAGGGGAATGTGGTAGGCTTTAAGCGATAGTCAAATCTTTTAAGAGCTGGTTGCTATGTGGAGCATTGCATTCTCTTTGCATGTCCAGGATATAAAAAGTGAATAACGAACTCCCACTTGAGAAAAAGTAAACCAGAAACAAATAACCAGAAATATCTTGGAAATTGTACGTTCCATAAATAATGGATATATCATAAATTGTGTGTTTTAACGAGATCTACATTTTTTGTGTAGAAACGTTTCGTCTATCTCTTACGGTATACCAGCTATGCAAAAGCCATTCAGAATGAAGAGGTCTTTTGGAGACATTCCCAGAAAATTCAAATATACATTTCATTTGTCATGAAAATATTTTAAACATATGACTTTTCATAAGAATGTTTACATCCATTTTTGAGAAAATCAAAATTTTTGGTAAATGTTCCATGTATAGGGAACTCTGGGGTTGGAGGATTTTCTTGAAAATCATCGTGTCGCATCTTTGAAGAATAGTAAACATAAATATCAAGTTTGGTATTTATCCGACTTTAAGTTTTTGAGTTATGCTGTTCGCAGACACACAGACAGACACACACACACACACACACACACACACACACGGACCTTTTACTAAAAATGCTTTCTTTTTAATTAAGGGTGCTTTAAAGCATGTATTTCCGGTGAAATCTCGGTATCGAATTTTTGGGTGGAAAGCAGTGCTTCCCCTACTTACTATACGTAGTAGAGAAGGTAAAAATACTTTCTTGCAAAAAAATCGTTCATAGCTATTACTGCTTCATACTCATTGCCATACTTTGCTTCCTTACTTTTGTTAATTCGTGCATTTGTAATTGTTCCATCATTACTGAATATAATGATTTAAATAATCTACTTACTCACAGAGAATGTACTAATTATTTGAAAGAAAGAAACATTTTCTTGGTAGTCTCAAACAAAGTCATCCTAATCCAAACAGCAGTTTCAAACGCTTGCTTTGGACATGTTTACAGACTCCCAAGGGATGATCATTCAGTGAGCCACACAAGCTTATACCTGTCTAAACAAAAACGTTTATTCAATACCCATTTGCACCGAAGGGGGTGACACGTTAACGTGTATGATTCGCATTCGGGAGATCCGGGTTCGATCTCCGGCGACCACCCACTCTGATCCATGGGTTTTTCGTGGTTTCCTTCGGGTCGGCATTTCGTTTCCTCCTCGTCTTTCAGTTGTGGCAGTTGTGGCAGTACCGGAAAGAGTATTCTCCATTGACACCAGAGGGGGTTGCTCTTCGCCCTTTTCGGCGGCTCCAGCAATGGGACGGGTCTACAAGCATGAAAATGTTGGAATGTGTCTGTCTGCCTACGATTGTAGCCTCCTGTGGTTCCTTCACCTCATCCCTTCCTCCTGGGAGGTGATAACCACAATAGATCTGTGCAGGTCGCAGAGCGCGAGGTGTACCCCCTCCGTTGAATCACCTCTATCTATACCTATTTGTGTACATTTTAATAATAATATCCCTATTGCTTTAAATCTGTATTCATTATTATCTGTATGTGCACACTAAGAGAATAAATTAATGAGGCGATTCTTGGAGTTGCCTTTAGAGCGCCCTACACACGTTAACTGTTCTCCTTTATATTTTGACTCTAAATAGCGTTTCTATACGTTAATCTTAGAAAACCTCTTGTAGATGAATGGTTTTTTTGTTTTGTTTTCGGAAATAGGAAGGATTTGGCGTGGAGTAGAAAGGAGAAGTAAGGTAAGGTATTGGGGTTCCGCTGCTGCACCCCCGTTAGTACGCGGAAGGATGACTGCCAGCTTTATTGCATCAGTTATTAATTTTGGCGCCGTCTTCGAAAGGAGCCCTCTGGTGGGCGATAGTGGCTTGAGAAGAAGCGAGCGACTTCTAGTTGCATCAAGTAGCCGTTTGTGCGTTCCTGTTCACTCTTCATGCCCGAGAGGACGGATGTCCACTCGGCAATCGTTGTAAGCAGGGTTCATGTCGTGTGTCTAACCTCCTTTAGGCATTCTGTCGGAGGTGGCGGTGCTGATGGTGGTGGCAGGCTGGCAATGGATTCCCCCAGGCCTCGGATGACTGTGTCGGCTCTTTCGAACCGCCGCAGGCAGCGTGCGGTGAAGCTCTGGAAGGCGGTTGTGAAGTCTGTGACGATGGTGTGAAGGTCCTGGATGGCGGCTTCCAATGCGTCAAGGCGGCTGAGTTGTGGTTCCAGGTTGGTGGATTGAGCGGCGGTGGCAAGTGAAGCGAGTGTTTCGTCCTGTTGCGACTAAAGCGTTTATAGTTTGAAAAGGTTTGCCGTTTTCTAAATATTGGTTGTTAAAACTTTACTTTTTCTTAGGTTCAGCTCTCATACGGAATCTATAAATCATCTTGTGAATGTGGTAGATCAGAATTGTTTCCGTTTTGCCGTTTTAGGTATTTTTTGCTTTGTTTAACACAGGCACACACGTATAAACACACACAAACGCCTAATGATCGAGGTGGGATTGGAACCCTCAGTCCCCCACGTCACGAAGCATTACAGCTTTAGCGACTGTGGTCCGAGAACGGGCATATTGCATCGTTAAAGAGTGATTTTTGACTGGCCTTCTTCGTAGATAAACAAGTAGAGTAAAATAATGCTACCTATTTGATGCGAGGTCAGCCTTACTTTTTGAAGCCTGGAATTGTCTTTCTTTTCCCTTTAATAATATTACAGTTGATTGTTTCATAGCACTAGGATCGATGCAGAAATAAGTAAAAAAGGTGCAGTTATTAACACACGTCTTGTAGACTTTTATTAGACTTCATCCCGCCTTAAAACATACCTACATGTTTTAACTCAAAGAATATTGTGGCATTTGGTTGTGGTAATAAATTTATAAGAACACACGTGGTTTTGGCAACATTTGTTTGGGTGGCTCTTGCGTTGGTGACACGGACCGGAATGACGTAATAGGAGTGGGGGTAATCCGGTTGTATATTGTGGTAGCGTCTAGGACGCTCATTTTGTCTCTTGTAACTTAACTAGCTAACAGTGCATATGTTAGGATAGCACGCTCCGTCAAGCAGAAGGTAACATGTATCAAATACAATCTCCATGAAATCCTTCAATCTAAATTTCCGGCATGTAGATTATTTATGTAGACAGATCCTTCTTTCCCTACGATAATGACCTAGCATATTTTAAGAGTTTTCAGGTGTTTTAGGAACTTTTATTAGCTCGTGTAGATTGCTGTTAGTTAGATCCTGGTACCATGCTCTACCCCTCGTGATATGTGAGAATATAAGAGGTTACGACAATATATTACGTCTTTCTCCAACAAATAAACAAAACCAAGAAAAAATCAATGAAGTGGATATAGTATCTTGCCCGTTTTTATCAGATTTCATCTAAAGTGACACTATTCTCTTTTTGCTACTATTGATTTATTGTTAGAGGACCGCAGTGTTCATTTTCACGACTCTATGCTGTTCTCCAATGTCTTAGCTATTTTTAGTGGTAGGTTTTATGTTGTTTTAGCCAACATAAAGAAAGCAAGGCATCTTAATCTTTGCATAAAACGTAAAATAAAGTTGAACTGATCATCAATCAAGTATTAGACGTTTAGGAATATGCTCGACACATTTAGAATGGATAAAAATGATAACTTTCTGGTAGTGAACCGATCTCCACGAAGCCGAGCGAGGGTCATTACGTTTTTGAAGACGTATCCTTTGCTTCGATATCTGCTGTCGGCTGCTACAGTGGTTGGCTACGAGATCTTTCTCTCAGGGTATGCGTGGGCGTATTTTGAAAGGATAGCACCAGTTTAAATTGACTGAGAAATTTAATGCCATCTAATACTTGAGGTACTGAAGCGAGTTGCCGACCGTTTGAAGATAAAGAATGAAACTGATTATAAATCGTAGCACTCAAAACCATAACAATTGAATTATTATACCTGCTAACTTCTGCAGTATCAATTTTACAGTTTAAAATAACTGTTTCCGCAATAAAAGAAACTAAAAGCGTAACTTGCCGTGAGTCACTAAAATGCTTGCCGGCAAAACCCCTCGCGGCTTCCGCTAAATAACTGATAACTCTTAGGCGCTACGAACTGCCGATTGCCGTTAAAGACTGTTAGCCCCTAAGGCTGCATACGAAGAAAAGAAAGGACGACAAGAGCTAATTTTATCAACACACGCTCTTTTATTAATTTGAGCTCCGTCTACCTATACTACCCCTTCAACATTACTTCATATGCGCTCCAATCTCCAAATATGCGTATGTGACGTTGTTACTAGGTGGTACCACCCCTAGTCTCAGTATTGCATCCTCTTTCTCTTTTACAGAATTTCTGTCTACGTGAACTTTGGAAACGTATTGAACCAAAACCTTAACCGCATTCCAAGAATCTTTATGCCTAACACGTTCGCTACTCAGGATATTACTAATGACTTTGCTTAACATAACCTTTTTCTCTGAACAAATCTTTTCAACTTAAGCTTGTTACATATAATATAAGGAACTTCTTTATTGCAATTATTTCTTTATTTATTATTTATACCTTCTCACAAATAAATACCGTATCATCTACCATCCGTGACAAAAGGGTCTTCATGTTCTACCAATACTACTTAAACAGATTACAATCCACTGTATCAGCCCAGTCTTTGTGTCATCATATTCCGCTTCTAATGTTAATAAAAGGAACGTATTTAGTTCCTCCTGCAGTGAATTCCTTTAGAATACGTTGCAATGGCGCTTGTAAGAGGGGAGACTTCGATGATTGAGCTGTATGATCGTTAGGGGATAATCGATATCTGAGCATGCATAGTTCCTGCAAGTGGCCCGTTGTCTTCTTCTTGGCGTATACAGTCAAGTGCATGAAAATGTGCCGATATAAGAAATTATTATTTATGTTGGAATGGAGTTTTAAAATGCCTCTACTCGTCCCTTATGTTGATTGTCTTACCTTTCGCTCGGGTTTGGGAATACAAATTACATTATAGACTAATGAGATCAAGGTAGCCAGGCTGAAGAACCTGAAGAAAGACAAACCCGATTCCCCTAAATCACCGAAGTAAGCTCCACATGCTTCTCTTTGCAACGCTAATGTTATGCGGGGGTTATAATACTATGTTTTCTGAGGCGTTAATAAAAATTAATTAATAAGTTAAAAGTTTAATAGTACACATACTACTGCTGTTCCTCATGATTGTTATACGATAGGAGGTAACTGGTTTTTCCACAGAAATAATAGTAACAAAAATTGTTTATAGTTGTAATCTATCGAAAACTTTTAAGTAATCAAAACTTATCAGAAACATTAGACTTGGTTTTTTTATATAAGATTTTTCGATAACATTGTGACCACCCGAATATTTTTGTGTTAGAGTCCTAGACTCTTTGTCTTTTCCGACACGAGTAGTTTATTTTTTCGAAGTAGTTCTCGGTCTTAGGTCAGGTATCACGTGACGACATGCTGTTACCGGTGTTTGGGATGTGAATATGTTTTCAGGTTCCCAGTTTATCTTTTAGACTTTTATTATTAGGTTGTCTTCATAAGTAATGTCGGTTTTTAAGTTTGGTGTTTTATAAGGTAGAATACTATTCACAGCATTCACTGGCTAGTATTGCATATATTGCGAGAATGTGTCAGTCTTCAGTGACTAATACACAATCACAAAATGGAATTTACAAAGTTTGAGATTAGAGTCCTAAAGCGCTACTGGAAACAAGATTATAAAGCTGCTGCTGCCGCGGCTCGAAAATATGTGAAATGAAGGAGGTGTCGTAAGTGGACGCGTGGCACAAGGATGGCTCCAACGTTTCAACATTGTAGAAGAAAACAAAAGCTTCACCACGTTCTGGAAGATGGGATATTGAAAATATACAGAGTTTTGGAATAAAATCCGCAAAAATGTACTCGTAGGCTTTCAGAAGAATAAAAATATGATGTTACACTCACATGACTTTCTCTACTCTTGTACAAACTATTTTTACAAAGGCTTATTCTCAATATACTTCATGTTAATCGAGATAAACATTTGCAGACTCTATCTTATTGCTAATTTTCTTGTAGATGTAAGGGGAAAATATATTTACAAGGGCAATATAGAAATACAGTAGCCTTTAAGCATAGACATTACTCTTAATAGCTGGTTGCTAGGTGCAGCACCATTCCCTTTGCACAGATTAATACTCTTTGCATACCCAAGACAAAAAAATGAATAACGAATTCCCGTTTGAGAAAAAGTATAAGTATTGGAAAATTTAAGGGAATAACAAGCAATATCTCGAAAATGGTTCACTCAACAAAAATTGTATGACAAATTGTGTATTTTAACGCGATCTACATTTTTTTGTGTAGTAAAATTTTGTCTATCTCTTATGGTTTACCAGTTATGCAAAAGTCGTTCACAATGAAGAATACTTTTGGAGACATTCCCAGAAAATTCAAGATATACATTTTATTTGTCATGAAAATATCTTAAACATATATATTTTAATCGAAATCGTTAGAGCCATTTTTGAGAAAATTAAAATTTTCGAAAATGTTCCATGTAAAGAGTAACCTGGGGTGGGGGGATTTTTTTGAAAACCTTTGTGTCGCATCTCTGGAAGTTACTGAACTTAAATACCAAGTTTGGTATTTATCCGACTGTTCGTTTCTGAATTATGCTGTTCACAGACATGTTTCCAAAAATGCTTTTTTTTTGGATTCAGGGGGTCTCAAAACACATATTTCTGGTGAAATCTCGGTATCGAATTTTTGGGTGGAATACAATACTTCCCCTACTTACTATACGTAGTAGAGAAAGTAAAAATTGATCCATCAGAAGATACCATACGTCGCCAGATTAAGAAACTTGTAAAATCAAACAGAAGCTGTAGATCTGTACCTCATGAACTGACACCTCAACAGGCTCCACGTGGAGTGGATATCTGCCGTCAGCTTATCGGCATGGATAATATTTATGGAAGATAGATTTATTAGAAGAATTGTCACATATGATGAATAATGAACCTATTACCGCAACCCAAGCGCCTCCAAACAGCGGCAGTCAACCTGCCAAAGTCATCGTTAAAAAAATCCGTTCGGCCCCAAAATAGTGTGTGTCTGGTGGAATTTTGAAAGAGTGATTCACTGGGAGTTTGTTCCAAACGGACGTGCAGTCAATGCGGATCTTTATTCTCAACAACTGGAACGAGTTCATGAACTTTTGAGACTGAGATATCTAACATTAGTTAACCGAAATAGAATTCTGTTGCAGCAGGACACTGCATCACTCCATACTGCACGAACCACCATGACAAAAATTCAGGAATTGGAAACAGTCGAACTGCTACCACACCCAGCATACAGCCCTGATCTTGCACCTTTAGATCGCCATCTGTTTCGAGCCATGCCCGTTTCTTGCATAGAAGAAATTTCGAAAACAGTGAAGCTGTGGAAATGGGTCTCACCGAATTCTTCGCACCAATATCCAGAGTCTGGTACCGTCGCGGGATAATAACCTCGCTGAAAGATGGCTAAATGCCTTAGAATCTGATGTTCTCTACTTTGAAGAGTAGTTTAATTTCTTGTCAGAAAACGTTCCAAATAAAGTTTTGCTTAAAAACCGACATTACTTATGAGACACCGTCTATAACATTTTCACAGGCTTTACGTTTTCCTTTCAGCACACTCCCAAGATAAATTTTCACCCGGTTCCGTTTTACAGCTTTTTGTTTTAATATTTTTTATAATAATGGGGGAACTTCCCTTAGTTTGTATGCCACGTTTTTAATATACGTGCTCATGATATTGATTTGGGCATTTACTGTAAATGATTATTCCTTTCCCTTCCTGCATAAGGTGGCACATATGTATAAGACGTCGATTTAAAGTCCATGTTGTAACACAGCTCTGGGTAGATGAGGCGTTCAGTGGCACATTTATCTTCATACCCCACTGAAACACCCCATCCCCTTTGGAAACATTCACTAACAAGCAAACATTCGGGAGAGACAGATAAAAGAGTTGGATTTTCTGGTGCTGTACGACGCAGCATTGTTAAATCTATAATTATGGAGAATTGTACAACTCACAGAGAATTAGAGTACGTGTCACGGCCATTTACAAATCGTTATTCTGGGATATCATAGTAGCCGTACATGATGCGTGATTGGCCGTTACGCCAAGCTTCTGAAGGGCTATCCAGTCAGTCATAATACACGCGTGTTTTATCTGCTGTATGATTGTGAGTAAAAATGAATTTTCTTCATGTGACAAAAATGCCTGTTACGATATTTGTAACCAGGTGTTAAAAAGAAAGTATTCCACATTTTGAGAGGTGGTAGTATGGACCTAAACAATAAAAAAATGTCCAGTAAACACGAGCTTACCTTAAGAGCTATGAGCTTTTGTTCATCTTCGCCACTGTGAAACATCTCTTCTGCTGCAAGCTCTTTACTACTACCTATGTGCGACCTACAGCAGGCAGTGAACAAATGAAGACACACTACTCCGTTACTATCCTTGGATACAGCATGCAATAAACATATATTAGTGTTGTTATTGTAAACCGTGTTCACAGTTCTGGGTAAGTGCAACGCATACTCTTATTAGTTCTAATGGAATCAGATTGTGTTTTGATAAGTTTGTGAAATGTTTTTACATTGCAGGTTTATCTTTAAGTCGTTGGTGTATGCAACCCGCATTAATGATGTACAGACACTACAGGAAGGCGTCATCAATGCCTGCCAGAGATCCGTGACCAACCTGGAGTGTTGAGAGTGCATGATTCCCTAAGACGTCGTACAAAAGCATGTCTTACTATAAATGATCACCATATTGAGCACCTGCTTTAGCAATGGTGCAATTACAGGTCGTATGTAATTGCAAGTAGATTACTATACTGTTTCACAGCAACACAGTGATGTGTGCTTATTTGTTTACTGCATTCTTAGGCCATACGTAATAGCAAAGAGCTTGCAGTAGAAGAGGTGTTTCACAGTAGTGAAGATGAACAAGTGCTCAAAACTCTTAACGTATGCATTTTAGAGCCCATGTTTACTCGAGCCATGTTTTCTTGTTTTGGTCCATACTACCATCTCTCAAAATATGGAATACTTTTTCTTGAACAGCCTGTATATGCATATACTTCCATTAAGAATTAACAAATAGAACTAGCAAAACAAGTGTGTAAAATAATAAAACAGCATGCTTCGGAGAGCGTTGACATGTTTACATTTACAACTGTCTCATTATTCACACTAAGAATCCGAAGATTCTCTACGAAAAACAATGTATTTGTCTTTTGGAACTGGTTGTAAATTTGGGACCGCTATTGGGATCTATATATGAACCATATCTGGGAAAGAAACCAAGAGCAATTTCATTTTGCAGAGAAGGTTAAAGTAGTTAATTATTGGTTACTTCCTGATGCTCCTCAACATCACAAAACAATGTTTAATAATACGTTTCGGTGTAAAGTTACTGTATATACGATGTAATTGCAATAGCATTTTTCATCCAAAGTGAAAACAATGCTCCTGTTATGATATTCTCATTACAGTATCCAAATGATCGGTCAAAATCCCACTAAATGGAGGCCCTCTGGTGCAAAGTAAGGAATTTAAGTATTTATTTTGGCGCTATAAACACATTTTATAACAGATATGTGAACCTTTTATCTGTCCCTCATTAATGTTTGTTTGTCAGATGCCATTTATATTGTTTTGTAACTGGGGTTAAGATACATTATACTACTAATTTCATAGTTATCGGTTTCGACATTCTTGAGTGGAAAGGCAACATTTACTTCAATCGGAAAATTATCAGAAACGTTTCGGTTATAATTTTATTAAGGTATCGATAATGTTGCTTGGGGGCACTTAATATTGGTCCTTAGTACTCATAGACTAATTGCCTTTCATTTGGACAAACTCTTAGAAACTTTTTATCTGAACTGTCAACATAAATTATACGACGCGAATAATTTCATTTTTCGTCCTGTCGCGTCACGAGTTTTGTGTGGCCGCCACTGCTACACTTGTAAGAATTTATTTTGTACATGGACATGGATCACACTGATAAATTATGCGTGCAGGGGATCAGCATGCCCTTTCCTAAGAACCTATACCAATGCAAAGTTCAGAAGCTGCGCTAAGGGAAAAGAGTGCTTTCAACTATCGAGGGAGAAAAAAATGAACGCCTTACTCACCCAGCACGACGCCTGGCGCGCTCCCTGGCGAGTTTGGCGCGACGTCTGAGGCAGCAGATGACCAGCAGCGCCAACAGCGGGAATCCCAGGATACACGACACTATCGGGATTACCACAGACTCTGGCGATACTGCAAAAGAAGTAAGGATTACATTATGTACTAGAAGGTCATAGTTATACGTCTCTGCATTCACAGGAAAAGGATCTCAAGGGAGTTCGTTTCTGCACTGGAGTTTGCTTAACTGGAAACAGCCCCGTGCTTTTTACTTTCTCTACTACGTACGTAGTAGGTAGAGAAGGTATTGCATTCCTCCCAAAAGTTCGATACCGGAAGTATATGCTTTGAGACCCTCTGTATCTAATAAAAACATTTTTAGAAAAAAAACTGATGTGTTACACTCACATGACTTTCTCTACTCTTGTACAAACTATTTTTACAAACGCTTATTCTCCATCTACTTCATGTTAATCGAGATAAACATTTGCAGACTCTATCTTATTGCTAAGTTTCTTGTAGATGTAAGGGGAATATATATTTACAAGGGAAATATAGAAATACAGTAGCCTTTAAGCACATACATATCTCTTAATAGCTGGTTGCTAGGTGCAGCACTATTCCCTTTGCCACAGTTTAATATTCTTTGCATATCAAAGACAAAAAAATCTGATGTGCTACAGTCACATGAGTTTCTCTAAACTTGTACAAACTATTTTTACAAACGTTTATTCTCCATATGCTTCATGTTAATCGAGATATCGAGATGTCAATCTTATTGGTAATTTTCTTGTAGATGCAAGGGAAATATGGTAGCTTTTAAGCGATAGTCAAATATGTTAACGCTGGTTGCTATGTGGCGCATTCCATTCTCTTTGCATGTCCAGGACATAAAATAAATGAATAACGAATTTGAGAAAAAGTATAAGTATTGGAAAATTTAAGGAAATAACAAGCAATATCTCGAAAACGGTTCACTCAACAAAAGAAATGTATATGACATAAGTTTTGTATTTTAACGCGATCTACATTTTTTGTGTAATAAAATTTTGTCTAACTCTTATGGTTTACCAGTTATGCAAAAGTCGTTCACAATGAAGAATACGTTTGGAGACACTCCCAGAAAATTCCAGATATACATTTCATTTCTCATGACATTATCTTAAACATATGATATTTTCATCAAAATCGTTAGAGCCATTTTTGAGAAAATTAAAATTTTCGAAAAATGTTCCATGTAAAGGGGTAGGGGGATTTTCTTGAAAACCTTCGTGTCGCATCGCTGGAAGATACTGAACCTAAATACCAAGTTTGGTGCTTATCCAACTGTTCGTTTTTGAGTTATGCTGTTCACAGACACACAGACACACACACACAGACACACACACACATAGACACACACACATAGACACACACACGGACATGTTTCCAAAAATGCTTTTTTTTGGATTCAGGAGCTCTCAAAACATGTATTTCCGGTGAAATCTCGGTATAGAATTTTTGGGTGGAATGCAATACTTCCCCTACTTACTATAGTAGTAGAGAAAGTAAAAAGACCTCTGTGTGTATGTGTGTCAGTGTGTGTGTCTGTCTGTCTGCCTATGAACTGCATAATTAAAAAATCTGATGTGTTACACTCACATGCCTTTCTCTACTCTTGTACAAACTATTTTTACAAACGCTTATTCTCCATATGCTTCAAGTTAATCGAGATATCGAGATGTTAATCTTATTGCTAATTTTCTTGTAGATGCAAGGGGAATTGCTAGGCTTTAAGCTATAGACAAATATTTTAAGAGCTGGTTGCTAAGTGGAGTATTCCATTCTTTTTGCATTACCAGGACAAAAAAATTCTGATGTGTTACACTCACATGACTTTCTCTACTCTTGTACAAACTATTTTTACAAACTCTTATTCTCCATCTATTTCATATTAATCGAGATAAACATTTGCATAAACGATCTTTTGACATGCAAAGAGAATTACATTTTACACATAGCGACCAGTTCTAAAAATATTTGACTATCGCTTAAGGTGTACTATGTTCCCTTGTTTTGTATTTGCAAGGGCAATATAAGCACAGACATCTCTCTTAATAGCTGATTGCTATGTGCAGCAACATTCTGTTTGCCACAGATTAATACTATTTGCATATCCAAGACAAAAAAATGAAAAACGAATTCCCATTTGAGAAAATAAGTATTGAAAAATTGAAGGGAATAACAAACAATATCTCGAAAATGGTTCAGTCAACAAAAAAATGTACACGACATAAATTTTGTATTTTAACGCGATCTACATTTTGTGTGTAGTAAAAGTTTGTCTATCTCTTATGGTTTATCAGTTATGCAAAAGTCGTTCACAATGAAGAATACTATAGGAGACATTCCCAGAAAATTCAAGATATACATTTTATTTGCCATGAAAATATCTTAAACATATGATATTTTAATCAAAATCGTTAGCCATTTTTGAGAAAATTAAAATTTTCGAAAAATGTTCCCTGTAAAGGGGTAGGGGGATTTTCTTGAAAACCTTCGTGTCGCATCTCTGGAAGATACTGAACCTAAATACCAAGTTTGGTGTTTGTCCGACTGTTCGTTTCTGAGTTATGCTGTTCACAGACACACACACAGGCATACACACACACGGACATGTTTCGAAAAAGTTTTTTTTTGGATTCAGGGGGTCTCAAAACATATATTTCCAGTGAAATCTCGGTATCGAATTTTTGGGTGGAATACAATACTTCCCCTACTTACTATACGTGGTAGGGAAAGTAAAAACGAAAAGTCGTACAGATACTAAAGTTGGTATTTAAGTTCAGTATCTTCCAAAGATGTGCCACAAAGATTTTCGGAAAATCCTCCCATGAGCTTTACTGGAACATTTTTGAATTTTTATTATTTTCGTAAACATAACTGTAACGATTTTGATTAAAATATCATATATTAAAGATATTTACATGACAAATAAATTGTAAATCTTGAATTTTCTGGGAATAACCTGTGAAGTCCTCTTTATTCAGAAGAAATTTTGTATAATTTTGTAGAAGATTATAAACTGATAAAAGTTAAGCGATAGATGAAAATATACTACACAAAAAAACTTAGATCTCTTTAAAACACACTATTTAAAATACTTTTTTTGCAGTATAAGCCATTTCTGAGCTATCCGTTAATTAATGGTTCGAATAATTTCTTTTGAAGTCCTGTCTATTTTCAGTTGTTTCTCGCGATGTCATGGAAACAGTATGGAATTTTAAGGCCAGCGTAAGTCGTCCAGTATCCTAAACATTTGACTATAGCTACTCCCTGTGTATCTATAACGAAATGTGTAATGTAGCTATTTATAAAAAGGTTTATATAGATTAAAATGAAGTAAATAGAAAAACAAGATGTAGTAACAATAGTTTTTACACACACTAAAAGCTATATAGGGCAAAGAAGGTCATATGAATCACACCAGCTTTTTTAATTTCCTCCGTAATGCTACACTGCACAGGAACAGATCTGAAAAGTGTGATGTGTAACAATCACGTTGCGTTCTCCAATCAGTATCAATTATTTCTCGAGGTATTCTGCAAATGACTCATCCCAAAGCATGTTGTTCCTTCTAGTTTGTCTTAAAACTTGAAGCTTCAAATGTTTCCAATATATATTTATTGTAGAGCATACAAAAAGAATGAAATTGTAGTCAAACATTAAATTATACATACAATTATAACTTGACACTACACACTATGCATGAGTGCATAAGAAAATATCCAGATAAGTTTACATTTCAAACAAGAGAGAATATTTAGAAAATTATTAATAACTGATAGGAAATACAAAAGCGATGTACAGTTACGTAAGTTGAAAGCCCTACGTTTGAATCAGCACAAAATTTCCTGTGGAAAACTTTGGAGCTTTTGTTTCATTTTATTAATTTTTATTTTACTGGAGGAGTCCTCATTACATAGCGATAAGGGAAGGAGAGATGTAATAAAAGAAATTTATTTGAAGTCGTACTCACATTAATTAGACAGTATCACAACAATACCAATAGAAATAATACAGTCAAATACTTATATGTCGTGCGAATCCTTTTCTTGAGCCCACTCTCGGTTATAAGGTAAACTGAAACAATGTTTTGTTTCTTATATGAATGTTAAAATATCACTCATCTTCCCTTATCTGTTGCTAGCTATCCCGTGAGTGCAGTCCACGTTTGATCGCCATGGGTGGATACGTGGATTAGTGAGATCAAGACAGCTAAACGATACAACTGAAAATCTGGCAGACTGATTAATCTTCATCAAAGTACAGAATTAACTATTTTCATGCTCTCTGGTTTGTCAGGAAACAAAAGACCAAATATAGATGATGTCTCATAAGTAATTTATTTCAAATGTGTTGCTACAGAAAATTATTCTAATCTTCAAAGCAAGGTCCATTGGATTCTATAATCTTTTCTGGTTTTTGATGCAAATAATTCATTGATGCCCATTTCAGCTGCTTCAATGTTTTCGACATTTCTTCCACGTAGGAAATAGGCCATTGATTTAAATAGATGGTAATCTGATGGCACAAGGGGCTATATTTTGGATGTGGTAGCAGTTTGATTCCTTCCATTTCCTGAATTTTGTCCATTGTTCTTTGTGCTGTGCAAGATCTCGCATTGTCCTGCTGCAAGATAACTCTGTTTCTATTAACTAATGCTGGGTACCTCTGCCTCAAAACTTGATGAACTCGTTCCAGTTGTTGATAATAAAGATCCGCATCGATTGCACGTTCATTTGGAACAAATTCCCAGTGATTCACATCTTCAAAATTCCACCAGACACACATAATTTTGAGGCCGAACTGATTTTATTTAACGACATTTGCAGGCTGCCGGGTATCGAAACGCTGTTTCTAGGTGTCAGGATTGCGATAATACACCCACTTTTCATGACATGTGACAATACTCCTGATAAATCTATCTCCCCAGGGATTGGCGATAAGTTGACGACAGATATCCACTCTATTATCCACTCTACATCTACTTGATCAGGTGTCAATTCATGTGGTACAAATTTACAGCTTTTGAACGATTTTCTAAGTGTCTTAATATGGCAGTGTATGGTTCTTTCGAAACACCAAGCTCTTCTGATAACCTCCGAGTACTTGTCTGTGGTTTTTCTTTCAAAACCCTACGTGTACTCTCAATATTCCGTAACTTAGGTCTTCCAGAATGTTGTAAATTTTAATGTTTTCGTCTCCATTATTGAATCGCTGGAATCATCTTTGTGCTACTCTCTCACAAACGACACCTTCACCTTTTGACTTCTCAAATTCTTCGAGCCGCAGCAGAAGCTTTATAATCTTGTTTCCACTGGTAATTCAGAAGGATTCTAACCTCAAACTTTATTGCCTCCATTTTAAAATCTTGTATTACCAACTGCTGGTTGCCAACGTGTTAACAGTACGGAACAATAACCATAGCACCCTATAAATAGCATTGACAAAAAATAAAAGCATAAATTACGTACGATATAAACCCAATTAAAAACCGACATTACTTATAAGGCAACCTAATATTTCAGTCCCTTCCATATAGCATGTAATGCATATATACGAGGGCTGTCCAGAAAGTAACCTCCGCTTTGAAATAAACATGAAACCTGTATACTTACACAAGTTTTATTATAAACATCTGAAAACTTCTCTATTTTTCTACATATTCTCCAAACAGATTCAAGTTCTTGTCATATCTTTTCACAGTCTTTGAAGTACCCTCTGCATAAAATTCTACCACCTGTGAACTAAGCCACCCTATCACGACGTTTTGAAGCTCTTCGTCATTACCAAAGCGCCGAGCTGCAAAACACTTTTTCATGTACGGGAACAGATGGAAGTCGCTAGGGGCCAAGTCCGAGCTGTACGGAGGATGGTCAAAAACGTTCCATTTGAAATTGGCCAAAAGTTTATTTGTTTTGTTTGCTGTGTGAGGGCGAGCGTTGTCATGCAAAAACACAACACCAGATGTCAGAAGACCACGACGCTTGTTTTGGATTGCTATTCTTAGCCTTTTCACACTTAGCAGGATTGCTATTTCGGCGCTCATATTGCTGGCAAACACTTGACAGTACGACGCCCCACCTTGCATAGCTAGAAGCGCATTGCTCACGCTGATGTCGAAATGGCGGTGCTACCCCCACTACTTCTCATGCTATGCATGAATGGAGGTTACTTTCTGGACAAACCTCGTATAATATATATTATTAGGATGAAACTAATCGAGTATTAGGTTATAAAATTAAACATAACCATGCTTGTTGGGACATTTGTATTATTTTAAAAAATTCTAAAGTATAGCCTACATTATAAAAAGTATTTGTGAAATTATGTTATGTCAAAACAATTTTCATGAAATACATAAACTTAATAACAGAGAGGTATTGCAGAAAATATAGGTTTTCCATAACAAATATCGCATTTTTGCTTTTGTAAATTTCACACGTATAAATTGCTTTAGTATTGAAACAAAAATTATCTGATGTGTTCCTTAAGTGACTTTCTCTACTCATTCTTCTACAAAATATTCTTTCAAAGGCTTATTATTCTATATACTTCTTGTTAATATACATAAACCTTCATTAATCATTTATACTTTTTTGGCCTTATGAGTATTTTATTTTTTCCTGGCCGGATAACCAGCCCGGTGCACAACCTCCAACCTGAAGGGCCGGCCTTTATTGGAGTACGTTCTTGCCACAGCTAAGGAGGACCTCTGCCGCTGATTTTCATCCGCTCCAAGTATTTCATTTCCCAAGTACCATTATCCGGGAGGAAGTCCCCTACTAATACTCGTAAGGGAAGAAGACTCATTTATACACTTCCTTATAATATAAGAATACAGTAAACAATAGCGACAGTCAAATGTTTTCAGAGCCGGGCATAGCCTTTTTTTGGGGGGGGGCTTTTGGTCGTCAAGGATCAATTAGCCATCAGGGTGTCATATTTATCGGTTGCTTTTGATAATCAATTAACGTCATTTAACCGGGTAGGTCATATCGGATGGTGAATGCTCGAAATTGTTAAAATGATAATAATCAAATGGATTCGAGTCCCTGACATTCGTCTTCTTAGGATAACGGAAAACACTGGAAAAAACCTTATCCGGGTAACTCACTCGGAACTTCTTGAACGTGAGGCAAACACGCTACCCTTACACCACAGAGATGTGCTTTGAGGGGGTGTCTTTGAAATTCTGCTCTCTTTGCATGAACAGGGAAAATAGGTGATTAGCGATTTGCAGTTCAGAAAAGTATAAAGTATTTGAAAATTCAAATCAATAACATATAACATCTCAAAATGGTTAAAGCCACCACAAATTTGATTTGGTATACATTGTGTGCTTCAACAAGATCTACAGTTTTTATTCAGTAAGATTTTGTCTATTCCTTACGGTTTACCAGTTATGCACGTCATTCAAAATGAAGAAGCTATTCCAAAAACTGCAAGATATACATTTCATTTGCCATGAAA
Source organism: Deroplatys truncata (assembly GCA_030765065.1). Classification (NCBI taxonomy): domain Eukaryota; kingdom Metazoa; phylum Arthropoda; class Insecta; order Mantodea; family Mantidae; genus Deroplatys; species Deroplatys truncata. The sequence goes on from CM060986.1 coordinate 141,168,204, forward strand.
ATACCTTAATATATGGTATTTTAATACAAATTGTTAGTCATTTTTTAAAAAATAAAAATGTTAAAAAACTATTCTATGTAAACGGTGGGAGGATTTTCTTGAAATGTGTTCGTTTCGCATTCTTGGAAGATGTTGAACTTAAATGCCAAGTTTGGTATTTAACTGACTTTTCGTTTTTGAATTACACTGTTCAGAAGCACACAACTTTTTTCTGAAATACTTTTTTTGTTCAGGGGGCCTCAAAACAGGAATTTCCGGTGAAACCTTGGTATAGAATTTTTAGTGGGATACAGTACTTCCTCTAATTACTGTAAAAGTACGTAGCAGGGAAAGTAATTTAAATAAACATATAGAAGGAATTCAAACTTCTTTGAATTATAGCAGGATCAAATGTAATAGAGGACTTAATAACAAAAGTCTCATTAATAATGCCATGCAATTTAAACTTGATCAAGTAGCGTTTGGTCATGCTCAGTGCTATGCATGCTCTATATTATACTTATTCATAAATATTTTAACTACAATTATAAAATACACTATATTTCTCAGCAGTCCTTGCAGTGCTGTAACCATTTTCAGTAAATACAATAACATTTATTTTGCTATTTCGTAAACTGACACGCATTAGTAAAGAAGACAGACTTTATAAAGTAGCGCCATTCAACAACTCAGGTTAATGTTTTTGTTACTTCTCACCCTTCAACAACTGGTATTTGTTCATAAATTAACGTCCGCGTGCCGGACTTTACTTCAAATCGGTATTGTGGTATAAGTGTTTTTTCTCTGTTATTTCACTTTATTTGTCTTTGCGAGTAACGTTGCAAAAAGCCAATAGTCTCTTCTCTCCCCTGATGACTCACTAGAGTGTCGAACACAGGAGTCTCTTGCGGATGCTCGCTTCAGTGTTAAACGCAGGACGCCTCTCTTCCGGTCACTCCTGTAGTGTCGAACACATGACTCCTCTTTTCTCGCTCTATTGCACGCTCGTAGAACAGTACTGTGCATCACAACAATAGCAACAACCACCTCGCTAATTGTCCCGAGCACGCTCGCTTGTATATACCGGAGAATTCGAGAATGTTCCCGCCGAGGAAAATTGAGATTAGCTCTAGAAACTCCCATCCAGGGTGGGAAGAGGGAGGAAATCTCTCTTTGCGTCTTTATTACATTTCTGGAACCTCCGTTGCACGAGAGCGCCTACTTCTTTATCTCTCCAACCAATAATGCGCCGGCTAGTGCTGAAGAGCCGCTCGCTGTTCACGAAGCGAGAGGTCCGGCTTCTTCACAATATTAAACTGGTTCATATAGGAGCTAGATTGGATTAAAACTGGTAAGGAAGTATTACCAGAAATTAGATGCATTGACACGTTTCTGTGCTTTCGAGTGTGCATCGAAGTTACAAAGTGTAGCAGAGAACAATAGCCTTTGAGCTAGTGAGCTTATTATTATATTTAGCAGCCTATGGCTCCTCAAGGCAGCATAATATGCTATAGATAAATCCTTAATGAACATCATGTTTATCATAGTCATATGGAATGCCAAGTATTTTACTATGTGGACTAAATCTTCTGGTTTTTCGCATGTTTATCTTAAAATGCTGATTTTACAGTGATACATAGAAATGAATTTCAAATTAATAACAAATAGTGACTAAACTTGATCATGAATTTTTTGATAAGGTAAAAAAAGGTATTTTCTACCCCGAATGTTCATTTCACCATTTTTCTGAGAAGGTAAATCTTATATAGGTGTTTCTTTTTCTCTCTCAACTTTATGGACTACATTTAAACACACATTAACTTCCTCAATTTCTCGTCTTTGTAGACCTTAAATCTTTAACCGACTCTTAGCTTCAGTGAAAGTAAATAATAAAATAGGCACAGAAAAATGTAGTTGAATGCGTAGACACCAAGGAGGATGGTTTGCCTACTTTATTAGTAGTTTTCTGCATACTAAAAAAAAAAAAAAAAAAAAACGCTCCGGATATAAACGGATCAAGTAACTCCAATAAATAAAAGATAGAAAAGCGTGAATTCTTTTCTTTAAGAAAGTCGTCGTAAAAGATTATATTTTAAATTAACTTGTTTACTTCCTGAACATTTCTAATGACCGAATCTCTATATGCAGCCTAAGTGTATGAAGCTATCCGCTACCACATATCGAATTCGCGTTTTCCTGCGCTTCCAATAAGCACAGTACTTAGCCATTTTTATTTTCATCATATACCCCTAATAATTGCCATTTAACACCATTAGTATGTTGCTTATGAGATTTTCCTCCTGCTAACTGTATCATATCATCACCAAATTCAATCCACTTTGTTCTTCTTCCTTCTTCTGCTACTTCTTCTCTTTTGGAAACTGTTCATCAAATTCTGCCTGTGTAATTGAACAGGACGGACGATAAGCACCATATCTGTAGTAATCTTGTATTCCTTCCATCTGACATAATATGTTCCCCTAAGCTAAGCTGGTTAGGGGCTTCATATTTTGATTACTTTAGAGCAGTCGTGCCATTTTGTAACACTCGGTGTTATTCTCCTCCTTTCTCTCTCCAACTTCTTATGTTGGGGATCCGACTTCACACCGGTACAGTGTGGTACCGTGCTAGCCTCTAGATCCCAAGGTCGGGGTTCAAATCCGACGGAGGGCGATGGAGTTTTTCGGGCGTAAAAATCCTTGGCAGGGCTTCCTTTGGAAGGGAAGTAAAGCCGATGGTCCCGTGTCGTAGATTTACGGCACGTAAAAGAATCTCAAGCCTGATAAAGAGCATGTGAGTAAAATTCACGGTCTTTCACGCCCAATATAGAATGGGACGCTAAGGACCATAGTAGTTAAAGAGCATCCACAAATAAAACTCAATTTAATTTAACACCGGTACAGTGCTAATTGAATAAAATTTTGTACGGTAGGCAATCCGAAGAAAAAACAGAGGGTTGGGTTAAACCTCGTGTCCCTCTAGCGGCAAACCTGCTTTAGAGTCTTCTCTCTTCCCAGTTCTCCATAGGTTTCTTCCAATCTACTCTACCAAATACTTTTCCAGATTCATAAATGCCACAATCGGAATAAATTTGAAAAAAAAGATTGTCGCGTAAATTTTCTTATTGAAGCTGCAACAGCTACTAAGTGCAGCTTCCTTCCTGTTCTCGACGTTTCAAAACGGCCAATATAAATAACAATGCAAGGAATACAGATATACGTCGTTGGCTATTCTAGCTTCGACGCGAATTACGAAGGGAAAAGATGAATAGCGTTACACGACACTCCTCCTCAAAGTTGGTCGTCGGGACCAGCATCATAGTAGCGGGTCAAATAGTCCATCACCAGCATCTTCCCTCGGGTAGCTTCTGCATGCGATAGGTTACGGCAGTGATCCCTTTGAAGACTGGCTAGGATCTTGTAATGGTTGTAGCTTGGGGCGTGTGATACCAGATCTCCTTCTGGAAACCTCGTTTATTGGCTTGGATCTTTATGCAGATTCGCTCGCAATTTGTAGGTGCTGACGGGCCACCATTGCGAGCATTGAAAATTTTCCAAGAAACGTTCACCGATTGTTTTTAGCGGTCCAGTTACACCCTTTGTGCCATTCCCCTTCCTGAGGCGAACAGTTTTTCTAATCCGTTTCCTAACTGGTATACAGCCGTTTAATATTTATAATACAAGCTGATATATTTACATTTTTGCTCTCTACTACTTAAATATGGTAGATAAATGAAGTATTACATTCCATCCACATTTCAATACAAACATGTTTTGAGATCCGCTTAATCAAGAACTGGAATAAAAAATCAAGGTTATATATGCATTTGTGTTTAAAGCATAATTCAAAAACGAAAAATCGAAAAAGCATCAATTTTTACTTTCTCTACTACTATAGTAAATAGGGGAAGTATTGCATTCCACAAAAAAATTCGATATCGAGATTTCATCGGAAATACATGTTTTAAGGTGCCCTGAATCCATAAAGCATTTTTGGAAACATGTCCGTGTGTGTCTGTCTGTCAGCCTGTGAACAGCATAACTCAAAAACGAAAAGTTGGATAAATACCAAACTTGGTACTTGAGTTTACCATCTTCCAAGGATACGACACGAAGATTTTCAGGAAAACCCCCACCCCAGACTGCCCTTTACATAGAGCCATTTTTGAGAAAATCAAAAGTTTCGAAAATATTCCAACAATTTTTATTAAAATATCATATGCTTAAGATATTTTTATGGCAAATGAAATGTATATCTTGAATTTTCTGGGAATGTCGCCAAAAGCCCTCTTCATTCTGAATGGCTTTCGCATAACTGGTAAACTGTAAGAGATAGACAAAATTGTACTACACAAACAATGTAGATCTCGTTAAAATACACAATTTATGTCCAATACATTTTTTGTGGAGTGAACCATTTCCGAGATATTCCTTGATATTTGTTTTAATTTTCCAATACTTATACTTTTTCTCAAATGGGAATTCGTTATTCGCTTTTTTATATCCTGGACATGCAAAGAGAATGAAATGCTCCACATAGCAACCAGCTCTTAAAACATTTGACTATCGCTTACAACCTACCATATTCTCCTTGCACCTACAAGAAAATTAGCTATGTTATCTCGATTAATATGAAGTAGATGGGGATCGTTATAAAGTTTTTGAGGAAATACACTTTTATTGCTACTTTTCTTGTAGGTGCAAGAGGAACACGGTAGGCTTTAAGCGATAGCGTTTTTAAAAATAGTTTGTATAAGAGTAGAGAAAGTCACGTGAGTGCAACATATTACATTTTTTTACTTAAGTCAGACACACATTAAGGATACCAGAAGAAGATTTCAATAAAGTCTCCTTCCCCAAGTAACCTTTTACGTAGAGAAAAGCTCGGTACTTTTATTTCCTCAAAAACTTTCTAATGATTTTTACTAAAATATCGCGTAGTATTTGGGATATTGGTAAGCTAGAAATTTCTGTGTATACTATATGAAGTCCTTTTCATTCGGTGGAGCTTTATATAACTGGAAAAGTCCAAGATGTTGAAGAAATCTTAGGTGAAGGAAAATATAGAAATCGTAGTTTGTGTGAAAACCCTTTTTTCTTCTTTTTAACTGTTTCCTAAATATTTTTTGCTTTAAACGTTTTTCCTGGGTTGAAGCCAAGATTGTTCGTTGCCACCTATGATCGCCGGCAAACATATGATCGTTTGAACCTGAGCGATTCTTTGTTTTCCTCGGTGAATTCACGACAAACAAAAAATTACTTGTAATATAAACACTGTTGTCTTCATTTCTTATATGTAAACCATAGATTAATCAATGTGAATAAAACAATATTCCTTAATTTGAAATCATTTTTAGGAATATATTTTTATCGTAATGTACACTCTCATGCATAAAAAGCGACTCCCCCAATCGCTATAGTGTTTTTCTCTCTGTAAGGTTTCCACTTTCAGGTAACCAACTTTTGACTCCACCCAGCCAGTATCAGTTCTCTATGTGACTGGCCTAAAACAATTCAGGGACATACAAACCAACCAATGAACGACGTTTATATTTTATGCGAAATAGTGGGGGAGCCTCTATCAAAGAGGTTCGCTACGATTGGCACAAAAGGAAAGGCTAAACCTAGTACAAATAATTCGGCCTTCTAGAGCAAGGGGTGAAGGATCATTTGCATATCTGGTTAAAACTACATTTACATATATGAGAGTTTTCATCTGCGACATGGGGACGAAGGTTAAGTTATTGCTGCTACTAAACGGCAATAAGAAATCCGGCATTAAGAAAACTTAGTGTAGCATGAAAATATAAGGTTGAAGTTCCATTGTTATCCTTCGCAATTCGGCCATATCTACTTTTGGGGAGGTAAAGCATCCTGCCAATCCAATGGATATAATTATACATAGATATACAGTGCCTTCGTTTTATGCCAAGGCCGAGGATCGCGCGAATGCGTGCTCCGCACAGAGTCTACTACACTGCGGGGTTTTCGTTCTGTAACTCCCTCGTTACTTACTTACAAGTGTTAGTAACACACACACACACACATATATATAAATAATGAGTACTAATCTTGTTATAAGTGTTGTTGAAAGGGGTGTCCTGCACGAAGGCATTCGTGACATCGTCGGATGAAATTACCATTCACAGGCATAAGTTCTTCTTGCTTAATGTCCATAATTTCTGCTTTTATACTGTCCTTAATTTCGTCTATGGTGTGGGGATTGTTCCTATAAACTTTATTTTTTAGCGTTTAGCGATCCCGTTGTTCTAAATTTATTGACCAAACATTTCACAGTGCCCCTATCCGGAAATTGATATCCAAGAAATTGCTGCTGAAATTGTCTACACACCTGGCTACATTATTCAGTTTTCACGCATGTATCGTACATAAGGATACGCCGTTCAAGCGTGAATTTGTTGGCAGGGATTTACGTGAACTAATAAGAGAACAGCATTCCTAGAAATCACACGCAACACACGCATTGTCGAAACACTTCACAACACGAAGACAAAGCGACGACTGAGATAGCTCACAGCTGCTAAACGTATCCTTGACACGTCCTGCGCCGCTGCTGCGTAGTGCATAAAAGCGAGGTCACTGCCGTCTCAGCTGATATGCATATAAGCCGGTTGTGGCCTTGGCATAAAACGAAGGCACTGTAGTGGATAGAAGAATAACATATTATATGAGCAGTAGTATAAATTATCAACTTTCAGTTTGGAATACTAAATTCACTTTATTCACCTGCCATAGTGATAATTTAGAACACTCATTTTTGTATCTCGCGTATCTGCAAATGAAAGGTTAGACAATTTGGATATTTTCCCATCGAGCGTCATAACCGAGGCCCTCTTTGATGTTGATAAGGCTATTAAACGTCGCCTTTATATAGATGGAATTAGCTTTTTGGTTTCTAAACATGCCAGAAACTCTAGCGAGGAAGTTAAAGAGTAATTTGATAGCGACAGTATGAAACATAGAAGTTTGAAATAAAATTACAAACCTTTTTGATGATAGGATGAGTTCAGGAAAATTTTATTTCCCTTCACTAATTAGGAAATTTTGCAAAAGTATCTGAATACGTAGGCAAACTTTTATAATGACAGGATTCAATCCGATTAAATCTTTATGTAAGCAGCTATGTCTATATTGACTGGAAGAAACTTTTAGCCCACCGATTTGTTTTTATCAAGTAGCCTTCATCTTGCAGACCCTTGAAGTTAAAAAAGCTATACTTAAAATTATTTACTTTCTTCAGTAATAGCACGAGCGCTGATAGCTTTGCGATAATTCAATTGAGGTTAATGAATGCCTGTTATGATAATTATCTCAAGATCGAAGGTAATTATCTAATGACAGGAAGGATGTTTTTGTAAGCTCAATTAAATTACCTGACAAAATTTATAAGCCAGAGGGGGATCCAGTAAGATAATTACAATGCAAGAAGGAATACATTTTTTGTGCTTTTACTATAATAACTGAAGTGGCTTAACTGTTTCATCTTTCTGAAAACAGAAACTATTCTATTAGCTTTTATTCGAAGCATAATCAAAAGGACTAAATTAAATAAAATGCTTCTGAACAATACGTACTGTAATGAGAACGTCCTATGGGAGACAGGGAGATAATTGCATAGAAGCAGATATTATAGGAATAATGAAATGAATGTAGGAGAAAAAACCATCAGTTATTAGTTTTTGAGCACCATGCTTTGAATTTAACGATTAAGTTCGATTCTGATCGTTGAATAGGGCATCAACGAGACCGTGCTTTGATTAAAAGAGTCGCGTATAATTATCATAAGAGGATTTAAAATTGCTCATTTGGATAATTGATATCTTTGTATACGATATATCACAGCCTGAAACATTTAGTGTATTATGTGGCGTATTAGTAATTTTATTGTCATACCAGATGCAATGTTGTGCTGTATTGTTACTACCAGACGTAGCATTATTGTCTCTTTAGTTATATTTCGGCTTAACGGTCTTTCCATTCGGTGCGGACCACGCCAAAGGGAAAGATCTGTTTGAAACTGTCTGGTATGACGTCAACCCTGTCTGGTTTTGGCTAGACGTGGTTGGTGAGAGGAAAAGAAGCGTTACTCCAGTGGAAGTGGTCGTTGGAGCCAGACGTGTGTGTGGCCGATCTAGGCTTAGTGATATCTCCCTCCATCCTGTTTTCTTTGTTAATTATGTATAGTCGCCAAACGTTTTGTGAATAAATCCCAGGTATGTGAACGTAATGTGTGTTATGAAATTTTTCAGTGTAATATAAAAACCACGCCTTCCCCTTAATTCCACACACCAAGGTCCCGGACTTTTTGAGCGAGTTGCGCTACCCCCATGTGCGTGTTGGGGTGAGCTAAATTAATCATTTTCTGGTAACCTTTCTATCCTTCACTCCAACATGTAACATATATCATAGCCTGAAACATTTAGTGTATTATTCAGAATACGTCGTTTTTCTAGCCAGCTCAGATCTCAATAAAGCGATGCTAGAAGTTCTTTTCTGGGATTTAATATAACTTTAAGAGTCGTTTCTCGCATCCCAGTTGTCATTTCCGGTGGTCTTGACAGTCTTCCTTATTCAGGTCTCTTTCTGACATTATTTCCTTTCTACGTTATTCTTGGCCGTTATCGTTTTCATCTTTGAAGTAAAATCCCTTGTAGCATTTTCCAGGTAATCTTGGTTTTTTAGCTTTAGTAATGGTGCTGGTTATGTCGATACCATTGTCTTTTTATTCTTAGTTACTTAATTTTTCACATCTCCACTATTCCGGCTACAGAACGTTTAATTGTCATTGCCTTATTTTGGTTAAACGTTTGATTGTGTATTCTGTAAGTAATTAATTTATTTTTCCCTTGTTCGCCTAGGACAATTCAATTACTGCTGTCTTGATAGAAACATCATTCGTAATGGTACCTCCTAAGTATTTATATGTATATTAACTCCTTCTATCTATCAGAAAATCTTTTTTTTATTCTATTTTATTTTACGTTGCTTTAACTCCTTGGTCATATCGCGACGGATCTGTTGGTGGATATCTCTTAGAACGATATGTGCTGGATAGTTAGCCTTCTAGGTCTCATTCCTGTAGCCCCTGCTTCATGCTGTGCAGATGGCATTAGGGTGCCGTCCAGTCTAACCGCCGCCCTCACACAGAAAGGCGGCCAGTTAGCCTTCAAGGTCTCATCCCCGTAACCGTTGCTTCATGCCGTGCAGATGGCATTAGAGTGCCGTCCAGTCTAACTGTTTACATTGTCTGTGGATAGATGGCATAGTATTCGCTATTACCACTTATTTTTCATTTTACTATTGTTTTAGACTTAAGATGGAGCTTTAGGTCGTAGTATTAAACATCCAATCCTGTATTTACCTTGACGACTGAGGAAAACCAAAAAAATATCTCAGACAGATTAGTCGGCCCACGGGATTTGAACCCGGGACCTCCCGAATGCGGGCCACAGACTTTACCGCCTGAGATATCCCGCTCGGTTAAAATCTTTTTTGTTTCTCCTCCTCCAACAGATTTTAAAATGGCTGGCCTCGTAGTTCAGTCGGTAGAGCACCTGTCTGCTCTGCGAGGTGACCCGGGTTCGATTTCCGGCTGGGGTGGCAATTTTTCTGTAGCCGAGGTTATTTCCTATCCTCCACAGAGTCTGGAATTGTGAATGTGTGCGTGTGTGATCTAAATCCAAGGAAAAACACATGATGTACATTCACATGCCTTTCTCTACCCCTCGCTTATTAGTAGGTATACAAACTATTGTTACTAAAGCTTATTTTTCTGTCTACTACATTATAATCCAAATAAGCCTTTACAGAACTAGCTACATTACACATTTCGTTATAGATACAAAGGGAGCAGCGATAATCAAATGGTTTAGAACTGGACGCCATACTGCTTCATGTAATCGCAAGAAACAACTGAATGTCGACAGACCTTTAAAAAGAATGACCAAGAAATGAACAATTGAAACTTTTAATAACATATATCTCAGAAATGAGTTATGCCACAAAAGACTTGTTTGAAATAAATTGTGTGTTTTAAAGAGATCTAATTTTTTGTGTAGTACGTTTTCGTCTATCGCTTAACATTTACGAGTTATGCAAGGTTATGTAACATTTCTTCCAAATGTTATTCCCAGAAAATTCAAGATATACATTTTATTTGTAATGTAAAATGTATTTAATATACGGTATTTTAATCAAAATAATTAAGAACCAGTTTTTAAAAAATAAATTTTTTTACAAATCCTCTATGTTAAGGGTAGTCCGCGGTGAGGGAATCCTTGTGTCGCATTTTTGGAAGGTACTGAACCTAAGTACCAAGTTTAGTATTTAGTTTTTGAGTTATGCTGTTCACAGACATACAGACTGACACAAAAACACACACGCGGATATGGTCAATGCAATTTAGACAAGGTATAAATGAAAAAAAAAACAGGAAAAAACTTCTAAAATTTAATTATCAGCCCATAATCTTTATATTTCTCATCCACCTTCTTCAGCGCATACTGAACAATACTTTCATTTTCAGCCATAATAACTACTGCCAACAAAATTAAATAAATAATTTATCGTCTCCAATTCCAGCTCCCATAGTTTTTACAATTAATCTACATCTTCATCAGACGAATATAACCTATATTGACCCTATAAAGCATCCCTTTGCAATACCTTGGTTATAGAAAACACTTCTAATAGTTAATGCTCCACTTTTACAGTACTTTTTTTAAATTTAACGTCCTTTAACAGATAGGGTCATATTGCACGATGAATTAAATAATGCTCAAATGAGCCCGGGGTCCAAAGAGCCTAGAGTTACTCAATATTCATACTTTCAGGATAAGGGAAAACCGCGAATAAAACCTTATCTGGCTAACTCCATCTAACCGAGATTAGAACTCAGGACCCTTGAGTCCTATAAAAGAATTTTATTGCTTGAACATTGTTTATCTCTAACGTCACTTTCTGCCATTTCTAGAGATCATGACCGGTATTTTTTGGTGAAAGTGCAATGAAAACGATATACATTTTCTTCAAAGTTTTCGTTCATTCACATAGAAAATGTGATTGGTGCCCACAGGTACCACTCAGGCTGTCTAAGCACCATTGTATACACGAAGCGCCTCTTAGCTTTTATTACTCACTGCTGATTCTCCAGTAGAACCAGTTAGATCTTTCTTTGAAACTTATTTCCCCATAAACGGCCATATTTTGTCCATTCTGTGATGTTTTAAATACAGGAGATTCAATATACATGTTTTATTTATCAATTAATCATACATATGGATTTTAATCAGAATCATTTAAGCCATTTTTGGGGGGAATAAAAAATAACGAGTTTCTTCATGTAACGCTTCTCCATGTATACTGTTTCTATGCAATCGCGAGAAGCAACTGAATATTGAAAGGACTTTAAAGAATGAGCAAGAAATGAACAATTCAAACCATTAATAACGGCTATCTTAGAAACGGCTTATGCCACAAAAAACTTATATGAAATAAATTGTGTGTTTTAAAGAGATCTACATTTCTTGTGCAGTACGCTTTCGTCTATCGTTTGATGTTTACCAGTTTTATAAGATTATACAGAATTCCTTCCGAATGAAGGGGACTTCAAAGGCTATTCTCAGAAAATTGAAGATATACATTTTATTTGTCAAGATATACATTTGTAAATATCTTGAATGTATGGCATTTTAATCAAATTCGTTACAGCCATGTTTTAGAAAATAAAACTTTTCGAAAAATGTTCCATATAAAGGATAGTTGGGGTTGGGGGATTCTCTTGAAAATATTCTTGTCGCATCCTTGGAGGATACTGAACTAAATACCAAGTTTGATACTTAGCCGACCTTTCGGTTTTGAGTTATGCTGTTCACAGACACACACTCGGACCTTTTCCTAAAAATGCTCTTTTTGGATTCAGGAGGGTTCAAAACATATATTTCCGGTGAAATCTTGACATAGAATTTTTGGGTAGAATACAATACTTACGTTACTTACTATACGTAGTAGAGAAAGTAAAAAGTTCTGACGTCTTGTATTCACCACTTTGTCTACTTACCCTTCTACAATCTATTCTTGCAAAATCTTATTATGCTATCTAGTTTTGTTTATCCAGATAAACTTGCAATGCACATTTTTGTTGTAGGATACAGTAGGTAATCGATATTGTGGCGTGTATGTATGTGTATTGTCACGCCAGATACATTATTGCGTCGTTGGCGACAGTATTGTTGGGGTAATTCTTTCGGCTGGGGTTTTGAAGTTCATCTGGCGTGGCGACTCGCCACCGTCTAGCTGGCGATCCTGGCCAGCGGTGGAGAGTGGGGGAAGTGAACGTTACTTCTTTGTGTTGTGTGTTAGGGTCACTTTTGGTCGAGTGTTGGGTCTGAAAGGCTGTATGTGATATCGTGTGAATGTAGCCTCGTGTGTGTAGTATCTCCCTTGAATTTCTTCCTTTTTATCTTTTGTGTGTGATATAGGGGCAAGTGTTTATACTAAATAAACCTCATGTAATGAGATTAATGTGAAATGCTGTGTATTTTGTTATGACTATAGCTATCCCACGCCTACTCTGGAATGCGTAGTTTAAGATTCTGGTCCTCTTGCTACCTCCACAGCTATGCCTCCCTATGTATATGTTTGGGTAACTAAAATTAATATCTAGCTGCAAATATTTTGGCCTCATCCCAGTATATAACAATATTCAGATTTTTAAAGAGCGTGTCGCTATGTGGTGGCTCTGAAATTCCTTGATCTTTGCATAACCCGAGAAAAGTGAACAACGAACTGGCAAAAAGTTTGAATTTCAAAATGCAATTCAGGTTTCCTGTGAAATCTGTGTATTGATGTTTTAGTGGAATACAATACTTACTCTGTTTACTATAGATAAGTAGTGGAGAAAGTAAAAATGAAGTAATGAAAAATTACTACAAATATCTTGGAAGTGGCTGATTCCACAGGAATTTATATGAAACAAGTTGTGTGTTTTGAAAAGATCTACTTTTTTGTGCATTAAGTATTTGTCTATGTAAATCACATGGATTATCAGTTATACAAAATTATTCAAAATTCATTCAGAATGAAGAGGACCTCACATGCTATTCGCAGAATATTCAAGATATAGATTTTGTGATACAAATATCTTAATGGTATTTAAATCAAAATCGATAGAGACATTTTGAGAAAATATAAGATAATATAGTTTTTTCTATGTGAGGATAGTTTGGGGTGAGCACATTTTTAATTATTTTTTTATTTGTGGAAACTTAGAACGTGTATTTCCGGTGAAATATGGTTATCAAATTTTGGATAGAAAATAGTATTTCTCTACTCGAGGCAAGTGGTAGAGATATAAAAATAAAGGAAAAGAAAAAAAATCTGATGTGATACATTCACATTCTATCCTCTATCTTTATTAGTGGGTATACACTTCTTACTAAAGCTTATTTTTCTATCTACTACATTTTTATCCAAATAAACTTTTGCAAAAATAGTTACATTACACATTTCGTTATAGATACAAAGGGAGTCGCGATAGTCAAAAGTTTAAGAACTGGACGCTATACGCCGACCTAGAATTCCATACTGTTTCCATGCAATCGCGAGAAACAACTGAAAATCGATGAAACTTTAAAAGAATGACAAATATTGAACAATAATTCGAACCTTTAATAATGGATATCTCTAAACGGCTTATGCCACAGAAAAACTTATTTTAAGTAAATTGTGTGTTTTAAACAAATATACATTTTTGTATGTTACGTTTTCGTCTATCGCTTAACGTTTACCAGTTATACACGATTCCTTTCGAATGAAGAGGACTTCACAGACTATTCCCAGAACGTGGTGTAGTGGTTACAATGCTAGCCTCTAGTTCCCAAAGTCGCGGGTTCAAACCCGGCGGAGGGCGATGTATTTTTTTCGGGCGTAAAAATCCTTAGCAATGCTTCCTTCGGAAGAGAAGTAAAGAGGGTGGTCCCGTGTCGTAGATTTACGGTACGTAAAAGAACCTCAAACCTGATAAAGAGTCCTCTGAGAAAAATTACCGGTCTTTCACGTCCAATATAGAATGGGACGTTAAGAACCACAGCAGTTAAAGAGTGTCCATAAATAAAAAATTCAATTTAATTTATCTATTCGCAGAATATTCAAGATATACATTTTCTTTGTCATGTAACTGTCGTTAATATATGATATTTTAAACAAAATCGTTAGAGCCATTTTTAAAAAATAAAAAATTTTCAAAAATGTTGCATATAAAGGGTAGTTAGGGGTGGGGGATTTCTTTGAACATCTTCGTGTCGCACCTTTGGATGGTACTGAGCCTAAATATCAAGTTTGGTATTTATCCCATTTTTGTTTTTGAGTGATACTGTTCATAGACAGACACACACGCGCGCTCGAACCTATTTTAAAAATTCTTTTTTTTGGATTCAGGGGGTCTCAAAGCATGAATTCCCGGCGAAATTTCGGTATCAATTTTTGGGTGGAATGCAATACCTTCTCTTTCTACTATGTACGTGGCAGAGAAAGCAAAAGGGAAAGAAAGCAAGGAAGAAAGAAAATAAAGGGAGAGAAATTAATATCCTTCTGAACCGTTATCATATTTCTTAAAAGGCTTATATGCGGATTTTCATAATAATAGATCCCTCCTTTTGGGCAATGTTTCCGTGCGAGATAACCAAGGAGGTCACGGAGTAAACTCTTGAATCTGGCTGTCCCTGTAGCGATTGCCAGAGATAGAGCGGCAAGTAAGACACTCGGAAGTAGGGAAAGGATTTGGAGAGAGAGAGAGTGAATTTCAAATAAAGCGAATCCGAGAGGTGCAAAGGATAGGAAAATGGAGAGCAACACGAACTTCATATTGAGCCTCATGAGGTGGGATATCCAGCAGAATGAGAAAACTGTGAGGTCAGGTGGCTAAGATGGTCAACAAATCCATATAAACAAGAGCGAAGAAAAAAGCACAAAGTCGACAAGTAAGAAGAGATAAGAATCTGATGCGCAATATTCACGCGACATTCTCTACCAACTGCCATTTATAACATCCCTTATATACATATTAGTGCTAAAGATAGCTTTCTACCCACTTTAAATTACTCGTAATGAACCTGCTTGCCCAGATAAAATTCCAAGTAGGGTTACGTGGAAGATGGGGAAACAACATTCAAAATTTTTAAAACTAAAGTAAGCAGTTGCAAAATTGAATGTCATAGCTGGAATTTGAACATAAATCTGCGCATTCCGTGCTGTTGCTCTTAGCCATTGAATCCCAACCTTGTCTCTTACGCTAATGACGTCTTTTGTTTTGCGTTATGAAGTATTTCCCCTTCACTCGCTCACTAATTGCTGGTCGCAATGGCATGTTACAAAGTAACCAAACATTGGAGTTTGAACAACCCATGACCATATGAATACGTCATAGCAGCGCGAATAATGCGTGGGGGTAAATTCGCCCTCCCTGTTTCACTTAAGGTTGGGCATCACTACTCTTAAGTATAGAGCCACCATGAAAATTGCTCAATTAAATTCCCCAACTGGCCCAGTTTTTCCCCAGGTGGACCACCAAGCATCTCACTTCAGAGATAACAACTCCCAATGGCAACTTACAATTAGTAAGTACGTTATTCTTGGGAACAAACATAGTTCAAACCAATTATAAGGTAATTGTTTAATATCTGTTAATTATTATATTGTAGGTTTTATTGCTTTTTAAGAACAACCACACGGAAGATTGAAAATCCATGTTAAGGTCGCGACTATGAAATTCAATTTTTCATTTGACTCTAATTAAAAAAAATCTGATGTGTTACACTCACATGACTTTCTCTACTCTTGTACAAACTATTTTTACAAACGCTTATTCTCCATATGCTTCATATTAATCGAGATGTTAATCTTATTGCTAATTTTCTTGTAGATGCAAGGGGAATATGGTAGGGTTTAAGCGATAGTAAAATATTTTAAGAGCTGGTTGCTATGTGGAGTATTCTATTCTCTTTGCATTACCAGGACAAAAAAATGAATAACGAATTTCCATTTGAGAAAAAGTATAATTATTGAAAAATTTAAGGGAATAACAAGCAATATCTCGAAAATGGTTCACTCAACAACAAAAATGTATATGACATAAATTGTGTATTTTAACGCAATCTACATTTTTGTGTAGTAAAATTTTGTCTATCTCTTATGGTTTACCAGTTGTGCAAAAGTCGTTCACAATGAAGAATACTTTTGGAGACATTCCCAGAAAATGCGAGATATATACACTTCATTTGTCATGAAAATATCTTAAACATCTGGAAGATACTGAACCTAAATACCAAGTTTGGTGTTTATCCGACTGTTCGTTTCTAGTTATGCTGTTCACAGACACACACTGACACACACACACACACACACACACACACACACGGACATGTTTTCAAAAATGATTTTTTTTGGTTTCAGGAGTTTTAAAACATGTATTTCAGGTGAAATCTCGGTATCGAATTTTTGGGTGGAATACAATACTTCCCCTACTTACTATACGTAGTAGAGAAAGTAAAAATGAAAACATTCAAGAGAATAATTAACATATACCTACAGGGTGGACCATTTAATTTGAGACACTACAATATCTCCAAAACTAGAAAGAAATTTATTTAACAAAAGGTGCTTCATACTATGGGGGAAAGTAAATACCATCAGTCGTGTTTTGTTTGGAGGAGTTATGATGGTCATTTTAGGGTCAATTTAATGTTTTTAAATGGGAACTTATATTTTGTATGTTGTTTTCTCATTAGAAAATGGTTTATAAAAAGCTGTTTATTTTGTGATGAGGAATAAGGAAACAAAATAAAAAAATCTGATGTGTTACACTCACATGACCTTCTCTACTCTTGTGCAACCTATTTTTACAAACGCTTATTCTCCATATGCTTCATGTTAATCGAGATATCGAGTTGTTAATCTTATTGCTCATTTTCTTGTAGATGCAAGGGGAATTGCTAGGTTTTAAGCGATAGTCAAATATTTTAAGAGCTGGTTGCTATGTGGAGTATTCCATTCACTTTGTATTACCAGGAAAAAAAATGAATAACGATTTTCCATTTGAGAAAAAGTATACGTATTGGAAAATTTAAGGAAATAACAAGCAATATCTCTAAAACGGTTCACTCAAAAAATGTATATGACATAAGTTGTGTATTTTAACCGTTGATCTACATTTTTTGTGTAGTAAAATTTTGTCTACCTCTTATGGTTTACCAGTTATGCAAAAGTCGTTCACAATGAAGAATACTTTTGGAGACATTCCCAGAAAATTCGAGATATACATTTCATTTGTCATGAAAATATCTTAAACATATGATATTTTAATCAAAATCGTTAGAGCCATTTTTGAGAAAATTAAAATTTCGAAAAATGTTCCATGTAAAGCGTAATCTGGCGTTTCATATCTCTGGAAGATATTGAACCTAAATACCAAGTTTGGTGTTTATCCGACTGTTCGTTTCTGAGTTATGCTGTTCACAGACACACACACAGTCACACACACGGACATGTTTCCAAAAATGCTTTTTTTGGATTCAGGGGGTCTCAAAACATATATTTCCGGTGAAATCTCGGTATCGAAAGTTGGTTCCCAATTACGAAATGTAACTTGACTCTCAAATGGTCATCCATGGATGTTCCAACCATTCATTGCGTTTTTCGTATAAAGCCATTCAGAATTTTCGTTGTTATTCACGTTGGTGTAAGAACAATTGCAAAGTGCTTTATACAAATGATGTTTAGTTTTTTATGAGGAGAGAGAAAACAACATAGAAAGGTAGGTTCTCATTTAAAAAAAATTAAATTGATCCTAAAATGACCATCATAACGTCCTCGAAATAAAACACGACTAATGGGATTTACTTCCCCCATAATATCAAGCAACTTTTATTCAAGACATTTCTTTCTACAACGCTTAGTTTTGGAGATATTGTACAGTCTCAAATTAAATGGTCCACCCTATATATAAAAACATTCAACTGCTTATATCACAAGTAAGTTTAGTTTGTTGTGAGCTAATTAAGCATGGCTCATTTTCAGATGTTCAACTTGGGGAAACTTAGACAGATAACGAATAATTCGTAAACGGTTAATGCTATGAAAACACTATTATTGCATATAAATTGTATATTTATGTATTTCCCAGCTATATTAAACTGACTCAAAACAAAGATAATTTCACATAAACATTTATGTACACTTCTCGTTATACATTCAATCTGGTAAGGTAGTATTTCAAACTTACTACATTTTAATAGAAATCGTCAGAGCCATTTTTGAGAAAATACAAATAAGATATATTTTATTATTTATTTTCACTACCACCTACATATCGTAGGTAGAGGAAGTACTGTATTATAACCGAAAATTTGATACCGAGATTCCATTGGAAATGCACGTTTTAAGGTCTGCCAACCACTAAGAAGCATTAAAGTGTGTCTGTGTGAACAGCATAACTCAACAATGAAAAGTACCAGACAAATATTATCAAGATATTTCACCCTAAACTATCGTTTATTTTGAAAGGTCTTGCTGTTTTATTTTTTCAAGCAAGGTTCGAAACATTTTGATTATTACGATATTATACGATTATATATTAGATATTAAAGTGACAAATTAAATACGCAGTTTGATTTTTCTATGAATAACCAGCAAAGTCCTTTTCAAACTCATTGTAGAATTTTTAATTGCTGTTAAATTGTAAAACGGAAAAAAAGGATAGCTCATTAAAATACAGGATTTGTATCAAATAAATTTCTTTTGTATCATTAACCGTTTGCAAATTATACTATATATACACTTTTTCAAGTATGCTTGATAGTTTCTTCTGTTTTCTTTCCATCGCAAGAGCTCTTTACCACATATAGACATTTGAACGTTGCTTCCGCATGCTGTATGTAATCAGTGTTTATTGTTTTAACTGGAAATTATTCCTAGATAAAAATATATCATGACTAACACGTAGAAAAACTTTTTGTATGAACACTATAATATAGAACGAATATTTGTGACTTCTCATGACTTGTGAAAGGCATGTGAGTGTACATATCAGATTTTTCTACGTAAGATGTTGCTTGGAATGCAAGAATTCCATGAATATCTTCTTGCATTCTTAACTAAGACGTACCTGATTTAATTACGAAGTTTGGTATTTATTCGAGGTTCGTTTATGAGCTATGTCGTTCCCTTCCCTTTACCCCTCTCTTTCACACATAACACAAGCGCGGTTGGGTGCATCTTTTCCATGCAAAAGCTGTTTGAAGCGAGAGAAATTTCATGAAAATCTTCGCCTTGTATCCTGAAAGTTGCTGGACTTAAATGCGATGTTTGATAATTATCCGGCTCCTCTCTCTCTCTCTCTCTCTCTCTCTCTCTCTCTCTCTCTCATATACACACATACACATACAAACAAACGCACGCGCTCACGCGATTACCCATGCTCACCCCTGTTACTTTTATCTGAGGGGAAAGTTAAAATAAGGCGCACATATGAAACTCGTATACCGAAGATGCATGAAGTAATTCGTTAAATTCGTTAAATTTCATTAATTTCTGAAGACAAACTGCATAAAATCAATGGAATATTTATCCGTAGATATCGTGCAACCGCACACAAGCCGAGAGAGAGCCTTTTCAGCACCTTCTGTACGTTTTATAACATACGAGGGCTGTCCCAGAAGTACCCGACCTAACAAAGAAAACACAAAAAATTGGGGAAAAAAATCTTTATTCCTCTACATAGTCTCCTTTCAGCTCAATACACTTTTCCCAGCGATGTTCAACAGCTTAGATACCCTGTTTATATTGGGAATCGTCGAGTTCTGCAAAATAGCCATCAACTGCAGACTCCAGCTCTTCACTGTTGGCAAATCTGTTAGCACCAAGCTATTTCTTCAACTTTGGAAATAGAAAATAATCAGAGGGGGCTAAATCTGGCGAATAGGGTGCATGAGGAAGCAATTCGAACTTAAACTCATTGATTTTGGCCATGGCGATAATGGACGTGTGAACTGGTGCATTGTCTTGAAACAAAAGTTTCTTTACCACTAAATGCGGCCGTTTTTGCTCGATTTCATCATTTAAACGCTGCAATAAGTTTGCATAATACTTGCCATTGATTTCATTTCCTTTTTTAAGATACTCAATGAAAATTATACGAAGCACATTCCAAAAAAACTGACGCCATGTCCTTGCTTGCAAATGGAACTGTCCCACTTCTTTGGAGCCGATTCTGCCCTTTCAATTTACTGTCCTGATTGTTTCTTCGTCTCAGATGTGAAGTGATGGACCCATGTTTCATCTACGGTTATGAATCGATACAAAAACTCGGCTTTGTTGCAACAAAGCATCGGCGAACACACGACTGAAAAATCTTCATGATGCTACTTTTGTTCCATTGTGAGTAAACGCGGCACTCATCTTGCGTACAGCTTTCTCATGTCCAAATTTTCAGCCAGTATGTGATGTATAGCACTTTTTGAAATGACTACGATGTCTGCTAGCTCGCGCACTCAGTCGACGGTCATCCAATACCATTTTGTAGATTTTCCTCACAATTTCTGGCGTGGTCACCTCATTTGGTCGAACCACTGCGATGTTCATTTTCACAGCTCCTACGGCCTCGCTTAAACTCTGACACCCAATATTTTACTATTGTAAACGAAGGAGCAGACTCCCCCCGAGTAGAATCTAGCTCAGCTTTAATATTAGTTAGACTAAGATCTTTCAAATGAAAGTATTGTATCACAAAACGATGAACAGTTTTATTCACGTTTACAAATTCGCTGAGAGTTCACTATTGATGGTTGCCAAACAATTACTAAACAACGTAGCATCGTCAAACTTCAAACTTAAGCTTTATAAGGGTGGTACTTTCTACCACAGTCATGTGTTTGAAACAGCCACTATCTATACATCAGGTCGGGGACTTCTGGGACTGCCCTCGTACTTTCACGTCGATACACCAGCCCTGTGCCTGGCATGCTTGGCGACCAGCTGGGCTACTGTGGTGCATGTGGTAGCTAGTCGCACTACAGGGTCAAGTGCAGTTCCCTCAACATCCACGAAACAGACACATAGCATCTCGGAATCACCTAACACAGTCTGCAGCGACCTCTCCAGTGGGGAAGCCGCGCAACAATCCGGTCGTCACTGTGCTCCTGAAAGATTCAACCGGATTCTTCCAGATCTTAGGGAAGCAAATTCGACAAGCACTCAGAGATGCTAAACATAGAAACCCGACTGGCCAGCATGGAAGAGAGACTTTTCAGCATCTTCACCGACCGGATGCAGGAGCTGAACAGTACTCTCAACGCCGCTAATACGCAGCTCAGCGTTAATACAGCTTGACACAAATCACAGCGCACCTGCACAGCATGGACAACCTTCACTAGAACATCTTCAGCTTTATGCACAGGCACACTCACTGTGCGCCTGTGCCGTCATACCGGACATCATCATTATCAGAACAGCACATACCAACCAGCCAACAATCACAGCCAATAATCCATTGGAGGGCAGTATTGCATCTTGCGCGAGACTAACGCGGATGCTATGCGGAACGCGCCATCCTCAACATCGATTTCCTTTCTTTACCCTTCTGCTTCCTTCCGGTGGAGTGTTTTTGGTGGGTAGAGCCACCTACTGGCGAGTCCCACACTCTCAGTCAGCTTAGGCTGGGGTTAGTGCGTAAATAGCATTTTCCCTCCACTAGAGAAGAAAAAAGAAGGAAAAAACAGCTGGGCAACAGCAGAATGGCTGCTGGATTACGGACTCTTAATTTTTCGTGGTGCAGACCAAAATTGATCCCGTTATTTCTAGTATAGTTTTACATTTTCCTATGTGTTAAATGGTTAGAAATGTTACATCCGTTTTTTCTTTCTCGTAATTTTATGCAAAGGGTATGAAATTTCAAATCTTGCTTTTAAACAGTGGACTCCGCATCAAACTCCTCCAGTGCTTGCATATCTATAACATCGTATTAAAAGCTCTTCTGGAGAGTATTTATTAAGATTAGCAGGAAGTGAATAGAAAAATAAGCTTTTGTGCGCTTTATTTGCAGGACAGCGATAAAATTGAGTCATAATTTGTACAAGAAGTGTGCTGATTTGTGCATGTACACTATGTGATCAAAAGTATCCGGATACCCCACAAACATACGTTTTCCATCTTAGGTGATTGTGCTGCCACCTACTGCCTGATACTCATTATCCGCGACCTCAGTGGTCATTAGACATCCTGGAACAGCAGAATAGGACTCCGTGGAAATCACGGACTTCGAACTTGGTCAGGTGATTGGGGTCACTTGTGTCAGAAGTCTGTACGAGAGATTTCCACACTCCTAAATATCCCTAGGTCCACTGTTTCTGATGTGATAGTGAAGGGACATGGACAGCACAAAAGCGTGCAGGTCGACCTCGTCTGTTGACTGACAGAGACCGCCGACATTTGAAGAGGGTCGTAAAGAGTAATAGGCAGACATCTATCCAGACCATCACGCAGGAATTCCAAACTGCATCAGATCCACTCCAAGTACTATAAAAGTTAGGCGTGAGGTGAGAAACCTTGGATTCCATGGTCGAGCGGCTACTCATAAGCCACACATCACGCAGGAAAACGCCAAACGACGCCTCTCTTTGTGTAAGGAGCGTCAACATTACACGATTGAACAGTGGAAAAACGTTGTGTGGAGTGACAAAACACGGTACATAATGTGGCGATCCGATAGCAGGGTGTGGGTATGGTGAATACCCGGTGAACGTCATCTGCCAACAGTGAAATTCGGAGGTGGTGGTGTTATGGTGTGGTCGTGTTTTTCCTGGAGGAGGCTTGCACCCCTTGTTGTTTTGCGTGGCACGATCACAGCGCAGACCTACATTGATATTTTAATCACCGTCTTGCTTCCCACTGTTGAAGAGCAATTCGGGAATGGCAATTGCATCTTTCAACACGATCGAGCACCTGTTCATACTGCACGTGCTGTGGTGGAGTGGTTACACGACAATAACATCCCTGTAATGGACTGGCCTGCACAGAGTCCTGACTTAAATCCTATAGAACACCTTTGGATGTTTTGGAACGCCGACTTCGTGCCAAGCCTCACCGACCTACATCGATACCTCTCCTCAGTTCCGCACTCCGTGAAGAATCCAGCACCTGATTGAAAGTATGCCTGCGAGTTGAACGCTGTCATCAAGGCTAAGGGTGGGCAAACACTATATTAACTTCCAGCATTACCGATTGAGGGCGCCACGAACTTGTACGTCATTTTCAACCAGGTGTCCGGATACTTTGAATCCCGTAGTGTAAGTTTCTTTCTCATTAAGTATGAAAAAACTTCATAGTCTGCTTATAGAAAATTCAAGATGTGCACTTCATTTATGGAAAAATGTCAGTTATAGTATTTTAGTCAAAATCGTTAGAGCCATTGCTTACAAAATAAAAACTTTTGAAAAAATCGACCTTTTCAGAAGAGTCAATAACTTACACAGTTCAGTACCCTAAAGAGAGATAAGGATATTTCGGTTACTTAAGGTGTGAATGTAAGGCTTTATGCCTTCTTAAAACTTCGTCTGTTAGCATTTAGCTTATACGGAGTGGTTTAACATGAGAATATTGTAATTCGACATTGTTAAATATTCTCTGATGCTCCTCAGAGAAATGATATATGAGATTTCTAAGAAATAGTGGATGCAGTGTTTTAACTATTCGTTTCATAAAAGGGACAAACGTGTAAAATTAAAGAGGAAGTATTTCAAGAGGCACTAAATTGTGAGGAAGAAAATATAGTTTTAATACGGATTAGCTTACTTACACTTAAAACTACTGTTCTTAAAGTAAGATTCCTTCATTGTGTTAAAAGAAGCCTATACCGAAAAAAACTGTTAATTTTCTAAAAATTCATATTTCTTTTACTTCTGTTAAAACAAATTAGTATGGTTTGATTTACATTCATGGTAACTTTCAAGTCCATATAACCCTCTCAGCAGGTGTAATTGGTTAGTCATTTAAATAGACTCGTCTGTAGATATTTAAATGTCAGGTCTTTCTACGATTTTGGTTCATATCTACTTCGACATCATATCAGCTAGAAGTACGAAATTGTTTGTACTTGGATTTAAATTGTGATAAATAAATATATGGAAATACTGTGTTTCTATTTTATTTTAATTTCCCTGCCGTTTATTTATGGCAGTACAAAATATATTGTATCCCACACAAAAGTTTGATGATGAGATTTCACCGAAATATATCCTTTGGGTCCCCTGAAACTAAAAACATCGAAAAATATAGGCGTACACGTGTGTTTAAACACCATAAGCCGAAAATTTAAAGTGTGATAAATAAAAAACTTCAAACATGAGTCGGACAACATTAATGGGTGTCAGGAATTTTTTCAAGGAAATCCT
This sequence comes from Deroplatys truncata, assembly GCA_030765065.1. NCBI lineage: Eukaryota > Metazoa > Arthropoda > Insecta > Mantodea > Mantidae > Deroplatys > Deroplatys truncata. The sequence goes on from CM060986.1 coordinate 141,192,643, forward strand.
CCTACCTCAAGCAACCCTTTACATGGAAACATTTTCGTTATCTATTCCTCAAAAATGCCCTTGCAATTCTGATTAAATGATCACATGTTTCACTTTTACTTGACGAATAAAACGTATTTTCTTGCAATTAACCTGTAAAGTTTAGTGCAGAAAAAACGTGGAGCTTGTTATAATACCTATATAAGTATCCAAGATTTTTTCTTAGCATCGTCCGTTTCCAAAATATTTGTAATTACTTCCTTTAAAGCTCTCAGGTTCAATCGTGAAGTGGTCTTTGAAAACATAAGATTCGTTTTTATTTACACATGGGAGCGTTAGTAACAAAAACTGTCTTGTGATATAAACAGTTTTGTTTTGTTTACATTTTAAATGTAATTTTATAATCCGAAATAATTTCCGGGCAAGAGTTTATCATCATTAACTTAAAGTGTTTAGAAGAAGTTTTATATTGTAGCGCAGCAGCTATGGCTCAGGTTTATGGGAGGCCGGCGCCAGACAGTCAGAGATAAACAAAGATAAGTAGCGCTCGACAGCGTAAACACCGGCAACGCTATCGTCAGATAAGCAGAATCTCCTGGAAGTTTCCTTCCTCCGCCTCCAGAAAGTTCTAGAATGATCACTGGAAGATTCCATTGACTATATAAGCGAGTGTTCTTGCTAGTGAAAGTCAGTTGGCAAGCCAGTTAGCGAGTACGTTTTCTGGTGAGAGAAAAAATGCGGTTTTCCTAGCGAGATTCGGACGACTGCTGTGGCGTGCAAGATATTGGAGAAGTCTTGTGTTCGACTCCCAGCGAGTGAACCCTCTGAAAGAAGAGGTTACGTCGTGTGTATTTGATACGCCGCTAGGTCACGAAGAAGATGAAGTGAGTGAAAACTAAGTGAAGTGACAAGTTAAAATTAAACTGAGTTTTATTTATGGACGCTCTTAACTACTATGGTTCTTAGCGTCCCATTCTATATTCGGCGTGAAAGCAATTTTGCTCAGAGGCCTCATTATCAGGCTTGAGGTTCTTTTACGTGCCGTAAATCTACGACACGAGACCACCGGCTTTACTTCCCTTCCGAAGGAAGCCATGCTAAGGATTTTTACGCCAGAAAAAATCCATCACCCTCCGCCGGGTTTGAACCTACTTGAACTTCACTTTACATAAGTGAAGTGATAGTGGGAACTAAGTGAAGTCCCACTGAATTTGAACTAGATAAAAACAGTGAAGTGATATTGAGAACTTAGGGAAGTGAAAGCTGATAAAAACTGGACAAACTCACAATATGAATAATACAATCATAAGGGATACTGGCGAAATGGTAATAGATGGAAAAATCGTGTGAGTGTATTACATTAGACGTTTTAATTTTATATACATTATTTTAAAACTTTTTTCTCTTGCATGTTAATCATTATATTTTTCTCAAGTTTTAAATAATTTTATTTATAGTCCTAGAGATCGCTGTTATAATTTTAGATCTATTATTTGTGAGTTCAATTATATGTCTAAGAAATTATCTAACAATTCTATATCGCATATATATACGACGATTGTTTTTAAAGTAATTACCGATAAATTAAAGAAAAACATTATTTTCCAAATACTTTATTATCATTTATTACATTACAACTTATACTAATTATCCACATAGTCACTGCTATTATTCAGGCGCTTGTAGTAACGGGAAACAAAGTTTTGTATGTCTTCGTCAAAGAATGATGCCGCCCGTGATGAAAGCCAGGTCTGCACTTCTTGTTTCACATAATCGTCGTTGACATGTTTTCCACCAAGGAATTTCTTCAGATGAAGGAACAGATGAAAATCGCTTGGTGCCAAATCCGGACTGTAGGGAGGGTGGTCGAATTGTTCCCAACTAAATAATGCGATCAGATTTCCAGTTCGTTTGGCGGGGCATTGTCACCCATTGTTTCCCCATAAACCTCACAAGATTGGCGACCTCACGCAATATTTCTCGCATTCAAAAAATGAATCACTGATCTGGCTTCACAGTCAGCGAGCCGTCTGATTATTTTGAACATTTCGAAATGCTCCAACAACAGGAAAACACAGTGTGAAGATCGCTCACAGCTGCGTCTGACTGCCTAATGAGTGGAGTCTGATTCAGTGTAATTCACTTATTTGTTATTTTAATACTTTGCATCTTGGTAATCTTTGTGTACAGCAATTTTCAGTTGAAGGGAGCAGAATTTTTTAATACATTCTTTCCCTAACGGAAAACATGTTTTTAAGGCTTTGAATGAAAGTATAAAATTTTTATCCGTACACCTTATATAAAAATTCAGTTAAATTTTTAAGTGAAAATACATATTGATATTTGAAATGTACCTTTTACAATAAAAATCATTTATGAGCAGATTAAACATTTTAAAGGATTTTATACAGTATAATATGAACATAGATGCAACATTTAAACATTTTATCTTTAACATTTTGGAAAGTACGATTTTCAGTAATGCCTAGCCTTAAAGTTTATATCAGCTAAACAGCACTGTTAGTTTTTCGCAGGGCTGATTTAAATAATTAATCAAATAGCCTGAGTTGAAGTTATTAAATTTTTATTGCCGCACTAAAACATGGATGTAGCAGAAATTGGATGTTTCTGCGGGGTAAAATAGTTTTCTGATTGGGGAAAACCAATTGTAAACAGTGCCAAACTGGTTTATGCCGAAGGCCGGAGTAATTTAATTTCGTGCCACGCTTATTGAGGGAAACATGTAAATTATTTTGCCGTTTCTAAATGCCTCTACACCGACCGTCCCATAGGTGAAGAGCAAAGACAGTTATTGATTTTTGCGGAACATCCCCCCCACGTGACCAACGCAAAATCACGGATTGGATTCTCAGATTCCTCAACTTCCAAATGTTCACTTCCACAGCGTGAAAAGTAGCTTCGATTCTGCTCGAAATGGGTTGCGTTATAACAGAAAATATATCTGATGTAACCAGTTATCATTTCACAGCAATCGTTTGTACCTAATACTGCTGATATACAACGTTTGTTCTATCTACTTTTCGCAAATCAAATTACGCAATATGCACATGGCTGCAATCATAGTGAGAAAAACAGTTAACCGTTTATTTAATCAGTCCACTCATATCAGTAATGAACTCAATTGAAAAAATCCGATGTGATAGATTCACATGACCTTCTCTACCCTCTATCTTTATTAGTGGGTATACAAACTATTCTTACTAAAGCTTGTTTTTCTATCGACTACATTTTAATCCAATAAACCTTTGCAAAAATAGCTACATTGCACATTTCGTTATAGATACAAAGACAACTGCGATAGTCAAATGTTTAAAAACTGGACGCTATATACCGGCCTTAAATTCCATAATGTTTCTATGCAATCGCGAGAAACAACTGAAAGTCGATGAGACTTTAAAGGTATAAGTATTGAACAATTCCAACCTTTAATAAAGCTTAATAATCTCAGAAACGGATTACGCCCTAGAAAAACTTATTTTAAGTTAATTGTGTGTTTTAAATAGATCTACAGTTTTGTATCTTACGTTTTCGTCCATCGCTTAACGTTTACCAGTTACACAAGATTATATAAAATTCCTTCCGAATGTAGAGGACTTCACAGGCTGTAGCTGGAAAACGTTGTTCCTCTGGTTGATGCCCTCTGCTGCAGTGTTCTTCTCTTCGGCTATTGCTGCTCGTCGACTGCTGTATTCTCCATTCCTAATCAATTACCTATCTAATTTCACAGGTCTCAGGGTTTTCGTAGGTGAGGCAAATTAAAGTACACTGCATTTCCCTTAAAAATGTGGTTTATTATAAAATAAACACTTATGGGCGGCTAGCTTTTCCCATTATAACAATTCCCAACATTATAATAAATTAGGAGCCTAGTCTAACTGCACACGCTTCCCACCCAATGCTCACACGTACATCTATCGCCCAGAGAGTATCACTGTGTGTCGACGAGGTTCTATAAGAAAGTGAAAATCTGAGGCTTTCTTCCCCCTTTTTATACCTAAGCCTAATGACGCTCACCTCAGTGAGAATATTCTACTCCAAAAGATTTCGCATACGCGAACTAGTGAAGCAGATTCAATATCTCTGTCTCTTTCCTTTCTCTATCTGTCTCTTTCTATTTCTCCTTACTGCTACCAGCTTCCCTGCTCATTAGCTTGGTGAAAGGTGGGCTCTACCTAGAATTAGCTAGCTCGCCTGTCCCTTACTTATGTAAGTTACAAACTGCTTTTGTACAATTCTTGGTTGTTAAATATTCTAACATATTTCTTTGGTGAATGATATTATTATGTACAATCCTTGTTTAATATTGATTTATATGTCTATGTGAATATGTATGTATATATGTGTGTTTGTGTGTGTGTGAGGATATCACCTTTCAAGGCTATTCCCAGAAAATTGAAGATATACATTTTATTTGTTAGCTAATATTTTTAAAATGGGACAGTTTAATCAAAATCGTTAGAGCGATTTTTAAATAAATACAAATTTTCGAAAAATTTTCCATGTAAAGGATAGTTGGGATGGGGAGATTTCTTGAAAATCTTCGTATGACATCTTTAGAAGGTACTGAACTTAAACACTAAGTGTGGTACTCATCCCACTTTTCGTTTTTGAGTTATGCTGCTCACAGACACACACACGGACCTTTTTCTGAACATGATTTATTTGGATTCAGACGGTCCCAAAACATGTATTTCCGATGAAATCTCGGTATCGAATTTTTGGGTGGAATGCCATACTTCTCGTACTTACTATACGTAGTAGAGAAAGTAAAACAAAGAAACAATCTTTTTAAAGTTAATATATGGAGCACGGAGTAATTTTACTGAGTAGTATTGAAAATTGCATTTTGTTTTAGTAAATGCTTGTAGTTCCTTATTTACATAAAATTCAATGACATTATTAAAAGTTAACTTCTCTGCGCCTTTATAGAACTTTTGAAAAATTACATTTTATCCATTACTAGAGACAGGCAGAACATGAATAAAAATCTGATATGTTAAAATCACATGACTTTCTCTACTCTTGTACAAACTATTTTTACAAACGCTTATTCTCCATATGCTTCATGATAATCGATATGATAATCTTATTGCTAATTTTCTTGTAGATGCAGGGGAATATGGTAGTCTTTAAGCGATAGTCAAATATTTTAAGAGCTGCTTGTTATGTGGAGCATTCCATTCTCTTTGCATATCCAGGACATAAAAAAAGTGAATAACGAATTCCCATTTGAGAAAACATATAAGTATTGGAAAATTTAAGGAAATAACAAGCAATATCTCGAAAATGGTTGACTCAACAAACAAATTTATATGACATAAATTGTGTATTTTAACGCGATCTACATTTTTTGTGTAGTAAAAGTTTTTTCTATCTCTTATGGTTTCCAGTTATACAAAGGTCGTTCACAATGAAGAGTACTTTTGGAGACATTCCCAGAAAATTCGAGATATACATTTCATTTGTCATGAACGTATCTTAAATATATGATATTTTAATCAAAATTGTTAGAGCCATTTTTGAGAAAATTAAAGTTTTCGAAAAATGTCCCATGTAAAGGGTAATCTGGGGTGGGGGATTTTCTTGAAAACCTTCGTGTCGCATCTCCGGAAGATACTGAACGTAAATACCAAGTTTGGTGTTTATCCTACTGTTCGTTTCCGAGTTATGCTGTTCACAGACAGACAGACAGACATACGGACATGTTTCCAAAAATGCTCTTTTTGGATTCAAGGGGTCTCAAAATATATATTTCCGGTGAAATCTCGGTATCGAATTTTTGGGTGGAATACAATACTTCCCCTTCTTACTATACGTAGTAGAGAAAGTAAAACGTTATTTGAAATAAATTGTGTTTTAAAGAGATCTTCGTGTGTTTGTGTAATACTTTTTCATATATCCCTCTTTATACAAGATGATACAAAATCCCTTGCAAATGAAGAGGACTGACAGATAATGCCCAGAAAATTGTAAATATCTTTAATATATGGTATTTTAATCAAACTTGTTAAGAGTCATTTTTAGAAAATATAAATTTTCCAAAAAATGTTCCATGTAAAGCGTAGTTGGGGTGGAAGGATTTTCTTTAAAATCTTCGTGTCGTATCCTTAGAAGATACTAAACTCAAATACCAAGTTTGATATTTATCCAGCTTTTCGTTTTTGAGCTATGCTTTTCGCAGATAGACCACAGACGGATAGGTTTCCAAAAATGCCTTTTTTGGGTTCAGGGAGCCTCAAAACATGTATTTCCGGTGATATATAGGTATCGAATTTTGGGTGGAATGTAATATTTTCACTACTTAGTATACGTAATAAAGAAGGTAATAAGGAAAAATTGTGCTTGTAAAGGGTGGTTTGGTGTGGGAGAATGTTCTTAAAAATCTTTGTGTGGCATCCCTGGAGAATGCTAAACTTATATAGCAATTTTAGTATTTAACCAACTTCTTGTATTTTGAGTTATGCTATTCACAGATAAACACATATACAACACACATACAGGAGGCGTTTCTTTGAAGTATACTTTATTCAGGGGCCTTTAAACGTGTATTTTAATTTTGGGTGGAATGTACGACTTCCTGTACCTATTAGGTGTGTGGTAGAAAAAGCAAAACTGTGATCTCGGTATTGGAATATGACACGTACTTACATCGAGTTGAACATAAATCATACATCGTACCGTTACCCCGTGCAATTTGTATGCCGAGCAGCGGAAATGTTATGGAAGGAACTGTGTGTGAAATCCCGCACGATGTGATATTACAATCACTTAACATTTGGTTTGTGATGAATGGATGGGGAAATTGAATCTGTGTGCGCCTATAGGGTTACACGGCGTGGATTTTGACGTAGTAAATTTCATTTGTTATGATATTATCCGGATGCAGGCTTCGCGAAGTGAAGAAGGCTGACTAAATTCTGGTACTAACGTGGTTCTTTAAGGGTATGCGCAACTAAAATTTCTAATTTCCACATTTTTTATCAGATTTTAAAACTGTGTAAACTAGATAGATAATCTATCTTTATTGGTTTAAAATTGTCGAAGTTATTACACAAGTATTTAGTTGAAGTAGGTTGTTGCTTCACGTATGGAAAGCCAATTTGTAGTAGAAGTTGTATTGTAGTTCAACTGTTGGGGAGCCAAACTTGAAGTAGTTGCAACCGCACGTATGGTACCCGGTAGCCTTTGCCCCAAATTTTAAAATATTAGCTTTGTAATTTGACTGTTTCTTTAAATATTATATATTTATGTTTGCCTCGGCTGCGTCAGTATTATTGTTAGAGACATGGATTTCTTTGCAGGGAGTAGTGCGGCTAAGAATGTAGGCTTACACAGATTATAATTTTTACTTCACTACATTTATTAATCCTTGACACTATTTAAATAACGCTTCATGATATAGTGCTGTGAGATTCTTTTATTAATTACTTGCATTTTTTAACACGTAAACTATTTTCGTCTCACACGAATACGAATTAAATTTCTCGAGGACGCATCTCGCGTTCGGTTAGGAACACAGTCTATAACCAACTGACTTCTGAATTTGTAAATTTTGTTATATTTCTGTTTTTGATTGGCTAATCCTACTCCAATAGAACACCTTCATTTAACTAAAGCTTTTTGTGGTCGTTGATTGGCTATTTATAAACTGTCTCAAAATTTACATCATTGTTGCTCCAATAATGGCTAGTAGCATTATTAAACTTTCTTACTCATTATTGCCTCATTATTACCTCATTGTTAGCAACTTTTAACCTATTATTCTCACAGTTACATTATTAAATTACGTAATACATTCAGATAACACTATTACATGTATACAATAATATAAACATATACAATGACTGTAATATACACTTTTATATATTGTTACATACACATATTGCTTTAAGGCGGACTATTATTATATTTTTTATTATATAATTTGAGCGAAATTATTTAAGTGTTAAAAATACTGCCTCATAGTGCATGCATGGGTCATTAAGCGTATATGCATATTTAAGATACAAGTATGGTGACAAAATAAACAACAGAAAAACAGCATTCGTGGTACTTCTGACGTTACTAGAAATACGCTGGGCCAAACGCCCGTGCGCCACCCTTAGGGGAGTCGTTTGGATTGAGTTGGACTCGGCGGGACAGTGATTCTCGATACCTATGGGAGATTGGGGACGTCTGGGTGGTTCTCCGTCCAGTCGGGGTTCTGAGACGCTTCAAGGTCCTCCGGTATCGCCCTGGGTAGCCGGTAGACAGTTGCTAGCGACTATCGGCCCCACCGAGGTACTCAGTAGTCTTCCCTTTACGGGGTTGACGCACGTAGATGGCGTATCCACTTCCACCCTGTAATGGGGAATGCCGGATTAGGCAACCAGATGCCGGCCCTAAGGAAAAGCTCTTGGGGGTGGGAGTGTCACTCGGATGACGCCTGCCTCCCAGGGTCACGTGGGGGGTATAGTTCCCGGTTGTCTTATGATCTCACTATTATCAGCGCCTACAACTCTCCTGACCGGAAGCTTAAATCTTAAATCTTCCAGTTTACAGCAGCACTCTTTTACCGCAAGCACCCCTCGTGGTATTATCACTCTACTAAACTCAATTGACGTCTCAACAATTTATTTAATACATGCCGATTATCCGTCTTAGCTCCTACGGATCCTACTTAATATCCATCAATCCGTTGTCCGCATCATGTATTCTGATATTGGGATTCACAGAAATTTACCCTTTCAGCATTTGTAGCCATTTAGCAGAACTTGATTCCGATCATTGCCCAGTCCAGATTATTTTTCAGCCTACTCCCAACATAGCTCCACGACTTATTAATGGTTATGTACAATGGGATCTATTTCATAGTCATCTAGATTCAACATTACATGCAGCTATTCCTTTACCACTACGGCCGATACTTATGCTGCTGTTCAGCACTGTATCGATACTATAAGTCACCGTGTGCGCATTTCTACTAGTTATTCAAAACGGCGTCCTTTAGCCCGTTTTTTCCAGCTGCCACCCTATATTTTATTCGTGAAAAGAGCAGTGTTCGTCGGCAATGCCAACAGGAAAGACACCCTTTCCTGCGTCGAGAATTTAATGGATTAACATGTCTCATGAAAGCTAAACTCGAGCGCCATCGCCTTGACACCTATCAACGTCAGCATTTCACCCCATGGTCACAGTATATGGGATGCTACAAACGACTCCTTCGTGAGTCAACTCTCATACCGGCACTTGATGGTCTTATTATAGAAGTTAAAGATAAATGTGACATTCTTGCTTCCCACTACGAACAGACATTCACTCCAAATCCGTCCTTATTTCATACTACTATTCGAGATGTTCAACAAGAACTCTTCGACATCAACCAACTGCTCCACACATAAACTCCTTCACGACCTCCAGTGAACTACGGTATTTGATTCGGTGTCTTCCTCTTAAAAAATTTGCAGCACACGATCTACTACCTAATGTAGTCCTAAAAACTTGCTTACTTATCATTCATCTGAGTGCCTGTCTCCGACTGGTTACCTTCCACACAATTGGAATTTTGCTCACATCATAGTATTCCATAAACCAAACAAGCCAAAATATCTTTCTGGCAGTTATCGTCAAATTAGTTTATTACAATGTTATTCAAACGCCTTGAAAAGGTAATACTTCGACGTCTCCTTAAATATGTGTCTCAGAACAACATAATCTTCCAGTTCGGCTTCCGTTCTAAGCATTCTACTTTGCATTAGCTGTTACGTTTAACTCTAACAATTATACATGGTTTTGAAAATCGTCATCACACAACGGTCCTGTTCCTAGACGTAGCACAGGCCTTCAATAAAGTATGGCACGACGGCTTAATCCTCAAGCTCTATCGAATCGGCCTTCCTCAGTATCTACTCATTACTATCTGAAGTTTTCTATCAGAACGTACCTTGTAGTTCGTATTGATGGTATTCAATCGTCTTGGCGATCTGTTAAACAGGAGTGCCACGGGGTCGATAATCGTTCCAAGCTTGTTCAGCATCTGCACCTACTATTTGCCTGATTTGGTCCCCACTTCCATAACTTTATACGCCGATACTGTTTTATTCCTCCACGCGGATCTTTTTGAGGCTATTTGCACAATTCAGACTTCTCTTAATCGTCTCGCAGAGTGGTTGTACGTTTGGAGAATACTTCTAAACACCTAAAAACTGAAGCTAAGATTTTTACTTTCTTTACTACGTATAGTAAGTAAGGGAAGTATTGTATTCTACCCAAAAATTCTATACCGAGATTTCACCGGAAATATATGTTTTGAGGCCCCCTGAATCCAAAAAAAGCATTTTTGGAAACATGTCCGTGTTTGTGTCTGTGAACAGCATAACTCAGAAACGAACAGTGGGATAAACATCAAACTTGGTATTTAGGTTCAGTATCTTCCAGAGATGCGACACGAAAGTGTTCAAGAAAATCCCCCCACCCCAGATTACCCTTTACATGGAACATTTTTCGAAAATCTAACGATTTTGATTAAAATATCATATATTTAAGATATTTTCATGACAAATGAAATGTATATTTCGAATTTTCTGGGAATGTCTTCAAAAGCATTCTTCAATGTGAACGACTATTGCATAACTGGTAAACCATAAGAGATAGACAAACTTTTACTACAAAAAATATGTAGATCGCGTTAAAATACACAATTTATGTTAAATACATTTTTTTGTTGAGTGAACCATTTTCGAGATATTGCTTGTTATTCCCTTAAATTTTCCAATACTTATACTTTTTCTCAAATGGGAATTCGTTATTCATTTTTTTTCCTGGTAATACAAAGAGAATGGAATACATAGCGACATAGCAACCAGCTCTTAAAATATTTAACTATCGCTTAAAACCTACCATATTTCCCTTGCATCTACAAGAAAATTAGCAATTAGATTAACATCTCGATTAACATGAAGCATATGGAGAATAAGCGTTTGTAAAAATAGTTTGTACAAGAGTAGAGAAAGTCATGTGAGTGTAACACATCAGATTGTTTTCCTTACAACGCATCACTAACCCCTCTGCCTTGCACATTCATAATAAACAATCCTCTGGCTACCTTCTGCAACTCCTATCAAATATCTTGGAGTAATGCTGGACATCAAACTCAATTGGCATGCCCTTGTCGATCGCCTTATTTCATTATCATACGTAAGACTTTCTAAACTCCATCCACTGTTTCATAAACACACACCTCTCGGCCTTGAATGCTTTCTTCTACTTTACAAATCTCTTGTTCGACCCATCCACACATATTCTTCCCAGGTCTGGGGCACTGATAGGAGCTCTCACCTCCGCCGTCTACAAATGCTCCAAAATAGATTCCTGAGGATCACTACTAATACTCCTTGGTTTGTCAGGAACCAGCAGCTGTATCAAGAGTTTGGTCTCCTTCTTGTTCACCAGTTTATACACAAGATCGCCTCTCGCTTTTTCTTACACTTGTCAGATGTTCCAGGAGCTGTGACGTATAACATCGGCGTACGACCCACCATGCCCTCATGCCTTTGGCCCTAGAGGGGTGGCGCGGGGTATTTTCTGACCCCAGTCGGTTTTATTTGCAAGTTATATATAATGATTTCGCGTACCTGAACCCTCCATTTCCCTTACCTTTCGCTGTATTCCTTGGCTTTTGTTAGAGGTCATTAAGCATTGAAATACAGGTTATACATTCCTAGAATATAGGTTATTTGTGTTCTTCGACTGAAATGAGGGCAGGAAATACCCCACGCCACCTCTTCCGTTGCCTGTTATGTGTCTCGTCTGCATATTGTTTCTGTAGTTAGTGTGTTTTCAGCTGAACCTTCGAGAAGTATTTTTTAGTCTTAAACGTAGTGCTGTTTTTATATCAATATGTGTTATGAGGAACATCAGGCAAGGTTATTAGCCCTAATAAGGGAAGTGGAAGAAAAGGAAGCATTAGGTGGTGAAGGCAGCGAAACGAAGATGAACTTGAAATACTGAGTTCAAATAGTGTAAGTGAGCAAAGTGCAGAAAAGGATCGAGTTACGGCATGGAAAATGGTTTAGTCTCCTCAAAATTAACGTACTCGCTCCCACAAGATAGTGACTCACTTACCAGGTGTAAAATCTGCAGCTAAAAATGCAAAATTTCCTATAGAATTATTGCTTGAGAAAATACGCCATTTTATAAATGCAGCACAACCAGAAAATCAAGAACAGGAATTGCCAGTGAAGAAAAGAATGAGGTGTAATGTGTGTCCGAGAATGCAGACAGAAAGACAAAACTTTCGTGTTTAAAATGCAAGCAGCAGGTGTGTAAAGACCATAGTGTAGTCGTGTGTAGGAGCTGTGTGTGAATGAGCATCAACATATGTTCTTACTGTCGAGATGAAAAAAACACATTAACTGTGATACTTTGTGATTATGAGTGAAGTGAACATTTAAATATTTTTTTGTGTTGCGCAACAGTCCAAATTGCAAGCAATTGTCAATTCAAAGTTTTTGTTTTATTTTTTAAAGTATATTTCTACAACCAACAGTTATTTTAATACATAATGTATTACTCGGTATATGTAAGCAATAATTAGATAAATTTATTAATTCGGTCCATTTACAACAATCGTTTTATTCCTGGGGTCGCAAGTGACCCCGCGCCACCACTAATATAAGACGTACATGCGCCACCTGTCTAGGGTTAGGGACGACTACCAGAGGATCACCTACTCAGAACTTCAATGACTCCGATAACTGTGCTAATTTTCTCTCTGTGTATCACTTTTAATCACTATGTAATATTTTACGCGTATTCCATTGTTAAAAGAAGCCACTTTGGTCTTCCTTTAATGTTAATAATCATTTATTGTATTCTATTCTTCACAAAGATCTGCAAAGCATGTATGTTGATCGATCATAATAAACTTAAAAAAGTTCTTAAACATTTAACTATCGCTGTTCTTTTTGTATCTATAACGAAATGTGTAATGTAATTATTTCCTCATAGGTTTATTTAATTAAAATGTAGATAGAAAAATAAACTTTAGTAAGAATAGCTTTTATACCCTCTAATAAAGATAGAGGGTATAAATGCAACACATCATATTTTTAAAAGTATGCCATTGCTTTCACCTACTTAAAGAAATAAAGGTGAAATTAAAGTATATCTCGATTAACAAGAAATAGATAGATAGAAGAAGGTTTTGTTTGAATAGTTTAAGAAGAGAAAATGCAACACATCAGATTTTTAGCAACACTACAATGTTTTTGCTTATAAATCCATATCTGTACTAATGTACAGAAATTTCCAATACAAACTTTAGGACTTATAGGCGAGATTGAATGATGTTGGAAATAGGAACCCATGTTCGAAAATATTCCAGTTCTATGTTACTGGAACAACCATTTCAAATCGCGTGTCTAAGTCTGCCACTTCTGTTGGGTGAAACCGCAAAAGCAGTTGAATTAGTTGTGACAAACAAGGAATGCTTCCGGGTCAGAAAGTTCGCCTGTCCCCCTGGTCGCTAGAGAGTTTGACTTTCACGTTTCGTCGCTCAGGGAATGCATGTTCGGATCCGGTTACGAGGCATGGGTGTTTGTCCGTGTAAAGTGAAAATATAAAAACGCCAAAAGAACAGAAAAAACAGGAAAATGCGGCTCAACTTGCTAAACCGAGAGCGCTGAGTCTCGCAGTAAGGGTATTTCGCATGTGTAGTGAATTATTTAGGTTGTAAAGTTCATAAATGTAATCAAAACTTTTAATTTGGATTGTTTGTAATGCTGCATGTGTTAAATTAGGTATCAAAACAGTATCAAGTGAGCAATGGCAAGGCATCACTTGCAAAGTTAGTACATTCTCTATCATCAGTGTCTTTGCATTGGCATTCCAACAATGCAACTACTGAATGAATTTTGAATTTCATTACTAGTTAAGTTTCATATATATGGAATCATACAACGATGTAATAGTGCACATACTTGATTATAACTGAAGGAATACAGTCTATGTGAGAGGCCTGTCTTAGAGCTTTTGCCTATACTCATCTATCTGACGTCTAGGACTATGAATAGGGACGGGGGGACTTAACACCTCGACTTATGAAGCTCTTTTGTGCCTAAGCCCCTGACGGGTCGCCCCCGGGAGGGAGAGTGGTGTAAGGTGAGAAGAGACAGAGGGCGGAGTCTGTACACGAAGTGTTACATAGAGCATACTTTTCCCCTGCCATGTAACGCCGAGACTCCCGCCGACACTTAGAACCCTGAAACAACCAAGAAGATGAAAGGCGGAGTGAAATGAGAATAGAGGTGAAATGGATGGTCAGGAAATTCGGGGGATGTAATGAACCTTCCCAGCATTCGTCTAGCGACGCGGGGAACCCCCTGAAAAACCTCATAGATCAGGAAAGTCGGCCGCGGGAATAGAATCCATGATCTCCCGGATGCGAGCCACAGACCTTACCGCTTGAGCTATCCCGCTCGGAATTCGACATCTAAAACTAACTCCAACAATCTTCTGAAGTAAGTTTTATACTGATAGAAAATAGTATACTTTAGAAAGTGTACAATGGGCATAAATCAACACAGTTACTTACGTATGGCTTGTTTGCCCCTAGCCAATGGAGAGTGGAGTCTGAACACTTGCAATTCCTTAAAAATATGTGTTAAAATCATACGGCTTTCACGGGAGATTTCACGGGAAATGCATAATTTGTGGTACTCTAAATACAAGAAATGCAGTTTTGAAAAAAGCTTCGTGTGTGTGTGAACTGTATAACTCAAAAACTTTATGTCGGATAAATACCGAATTTAATACTTAAGTTCAGCATCTTTCAAAGATGCAATAAGAATATTTTCAAGGAAATTTCCCCATGCCAAACTACCCTCTGTATCAAATACTTGTCGCCATTGTTGATTTATTAAAAATAGCTCTGACTATTTTGATTAAAATACCACGTTTAACACATTTCCATAACTGATAAAATTTCTCTTGAATTTTCTGCGACAATTAATGTGTAATTTTATATAACCAGTAAGAGAGAAACAAAATATTATAACTAAAAGAATGTAGATCTCACACGATTTATGTTATATAGTTTCGTGACATTAAAAATTCCGAAATATGTGTTGCTATTAGTATGAATTTTCCAATACTTTTACATCTTCTTTAAGTGTCTTGTCACCATTCCTTTGTTTCTCGGTTGCAGTGCAGAGAGTATGCATAACAACACGGCAAGTGTGTGTGTTTTCCACTGTTTAATGAAAATAAACCCAAAGTTCAGCGCCGCCCAAATAAATTTTAGCTCCCTGACATGTCCTTGGCAACGGCCTTTCCTCTCCATATACTTAATTTGGTCACAAAGCCCACATAATTTTTGCTGTAATGTGGAAGCAGTGGCACAATTGTGGGTAGCAGAAAATAGCATGTAACAAAACAACATTATGAAGTGAAACATCCAATGATTTTATATTTTATAAAACCATCTTTCGCCTAAATTGCTATATCTCGCGGGGCTATCAAATTCGACCAGAATTAGCTGTTTGCCAATCAATTTCTTTTTAAAAAAAATTCGTCAAATTATAAATAGTTAAAATAACAGTAAGCCTTCTTAATTTATTACTTTCGTTCTATATTCTATTTTATGTGAAATGCATTCCTTTTTGTCATAAGTTTTCTTCATGTCTGTTAATTCTAGTTCTCATTGAAATGTACGTATCATTGAATCTGTTTAAAAATTCTACTAACTCAATTACATGTAGATGTGGAGAGCGAAATAAACCATTGAGTTTAGAATGAAAACTTTTGCAGTTATTTTGCAGTTAAATCGACTCACATAACAGGAGGAAAACAACTGCTTTCTTTGAAGTAATTTTCTACCACACAGTCATAAAACATCAACGTGTTTATCATTTACCATTTTTGAAATAAAGCCCTCAGCAAAACCTTTACCCACTTCTTCTGTGTTTAACATTGGTTAAAAAAACTCTTCAAGATGTTGCTGTTGGTATAGCTTACTTAAAACCAGCTGTCGAGTTTTCTTCCATGAGAAAGATAATATCTTTAGCTCCACGTATGGAAGCCAATTGGAGAAGATGGTTTTGTTGCTGCTACGTATGGAAAGTCAGTTTGAAGATGATGTATTATATTTCAACTGTTGGGGAGCCGAACTTGAAGTAGTTGCAACCGCACGTATAGTAAACAGTTTCCGGTAGCCTTCGCCCCAAATGTACTTTCAGGTGGCCTTTGCCCCAAGTTAAAAAAAAATATTAACTTTGTAATTTGACTGTTTCTTTAAATATTATATATTTATGTTTGCCTCGGCTGCGTCAGTATTAGTGTTTTAGAGACATGGATGGCTTGGCAGGGCTGTGGTGCGACAAGAATGTAGGCTTACAAAGATTATAATTTTACTTCACTCCTTTTATTACTGCTTGACACGATTTAAATAACACTTCACTGATGGAGAGAGAGCTGTGAGATGTTATTAAATACTTGCACTTTTTAACACGGAAACTTATTTTTCGTTTCACACGAATACGTATTAAATCTCTCGAGGGCATCTTGTATCCGGTTAAAGTCATTGTCTGCAGGCAACTGAACTCTAAATTTGTAAATTTTTCTCCTTTTCAGTTTCTGATTGGCTAATCCTAATCCAATAGAATACCTGAATTTAACTAAAGCTTTTTCTGGTTGTTGATTGGCTATTTTATAAACTGTCATTAAAATTACATTATTGCTTCCAAGGATCAGAAGTAGTATTGTTAAACTCTCAAACTCATTATTGCCTCAAGGTTACCAACTTTTAATCTATTATTTTCACAATTCCTACATTATTAAATTATGTAATACGAGAAATTGAAGTATGAATTTTTTGTTGGTAATTGGAAGATGATTCATGTTTATCTGCACCACGTATGGAAGCCAATTTGTCGCAGTCACTTCGTGTTATCTTATTGCTGGGCGCGTGTTATTGTATTACTACTTTGAATGTTGGATTCATTGTCCTCCGGCTAGCTATTATTATTATTATTATTATTATTATTATTATTATTAAGTCGAGCATATCTCTTGATCAAGGTGTGTAAACGGAAAGGATTTGTTACTCAAAGATAACACTGATAAAAGAATTTGTTTTTACACTTTTATTACCGTCACAATTAATTAAGTTCACATATTGATTGTTGATACACGCAAGACTGAAACTGTTATGTTTTCTAATGTTATTATAATCACTTATTTGCCGCACTTTATTAATTCGGGGTTTCACGTTTATAACAAACTTTACGACGCGAGAGATTCTGTAGAATTGCGTAACGTGTACTTTATGTATGCTTCCGTTGAACTACGCGACGTGTAACCCGCGAACGATTCTGATGAACTAAGCGACGTTTAACGCGTGGATGATTTTGTTAAACTGGAAAATACTTGCCTCTGGCTTTAGCTTTTTATACTCCCACACCCTAATATGCCTAAAGATTATAACCGAGCTGCTATTGGTTAATAAAACGCGCCAACATTAGCGTCTATTTTTATATCCAATCAAAATTACGAAAACATATGCTCTAGGGAAAATATTCCCGCCATTTCTAAGAAAAGCGCGCCAATCTGACGTCATTTGCTTGTCTCTAATAATTGATAAACAACTCACCCCCTCGCTCATTGTTACCTGCTATTATTGTCAGTTTCAGTGAGGCCGTGTAAACTTATTTCCTAACAATGCTTATAATTAACAAACATCTCAAATCAATGTCATACAATAATGCTTATTTACACTACAATCACTCTGGCATTTACATTATTGTGATACAAATTACTGCCACAAAATACTGCCTCATCCACCAGCTCTGTGCTAGATGTAAACGACTTCCCTTAATTAAAGCTCTGATGATATGGATAGCTTTTTCACAGTCACAAAATACAACATTAGGTGATAACTTTAATCCATGTTTTTAAGTGCTCATCTACCAAATGTTGAAATTATTGAACACAATACGTTGTGTCTTTTTTTGTCGGGAAGAGTAAGAAAAGCAATGGTTAGTAATGAATGATTGTGCTTCATTTGTTCATGGACTATGAAAGTCTGATAAAATAATGTGGACAACTTTTAAAGTTCCTTTGAAAATGCTGTTTCATTTGTCACAACATTCCAAATTAATTGTTGTGAAACCTTTGATATTATTCTCTGCATTATTAACACACATATAATTTTCATCCTTATTAGTCACAATATTCAGTGAATATAGTGTATTATGCAGCTCAGATACATGATAGAAGATTTTTATCAACATTACTTCACATGATATCAATGCAGGTACATCTGCTTTCACCAACTCCCAGTGTAATTTCTTGATGGACCCCTCAATGGTTTTTCAAAAACTTTTCTTTTTAAAGAGTACCGAGCGAGGTGGCGCAGTGGTAACATGTGCGAATCGCATTCAGTAGGACCCGGGTTTGATCCCCAGCGACTGCCCACTCTGACCCATAGGTTTTTCGTGGTTTCCCCGTGGTTTCTGTAATTTCCTGTACCCATAATTTCCTGTATCCATAATTTCCTTCATTGTCATCTGTTTTACGGTTGTAGGACCCGACGACGGTGGATGTGCGCTTTGTAGAGGTTCCTTCCTGGCGTGGGTCCGGACTGTCCATTGGAACACACCTCTGAAGTGGGCCCCATCAGGGGAGGATCCTCGTAGCTTAGGTGCTCATGGCTGAAGTTGGGCGGCGTCGAGGTGTTCGAACTGGAAGCGTTAGGGACCGTTCATGCTTGCGCTCTTCGTCATCCGGATCTCTCCCCTCATCCTTCTCTCCCAGGGGTTAAGAGCACAAAGGCCCACATAGCCTGCATGCGATGCCCTGCCTCGTTGCAATGGCCCCTCCGCAAATAGGTATCTACCTTTCTTAAAGAGTCATTCAACTTCTGCCTACACGATATATTTTCGTTGACTGACTGTATTCTGTAAAACTATCTTTCACTTGCTGGTTTTTATTCATTTTTACAGCACCTTTGTACTTTTCCTTTGAACGCCTCCGTCTTTCAGTTCGGTCAGATGAAGTTTTATGAAGGTTGAATTTATATTAAGATATATCTAACGCTTTTCCGCGTTCGCCTAACATAACGCTCTCTGTCAAGCAGGAGTTTATTATACAGCAGCGAGCGAGCAACCTCGAATCACTGTTATTACTTGTTCCTGACCACTCCTCCTTTGAATATGTAAACAGCTTCCTGTCATGGCCGAAATTATTCATCTTTTCTTCCTAACCACCTTTGAAAGTGTCAAATTGATTATATGTAAACAAGTGCCTGTCACGGCCGAATCCCTTCATCCCTTCTTTCTAGTTATCTCTGAGTGGGCCGAATTCGTTGGTGCCCTCAACCTGTACCCAACTGCCCTCTTATGGCCTTAAAATTGTGTATTTTGTTATAGTTTTAATTAGTATTACAATTATTGTAAGGCACTATTAGCGGATATGTAGTAAGTAAATTCCTATGTGCACACTGCATTTTTGGTTCATCATTTCATACTTGTTCTACAAACGATTCATACAAAAACATTATATTTATAACCATTTTATATTAATTGCGCAATGCTTTCAGCTGATAATATCTGGATAGTCAAAACGTTCAGTAAAGCTTCGGCGGTAGGAGTCGGCAACCTCGTAAAAGGAGTCTTATTCTAAAATCAGGATTTTAAATCTAAGTAGCTATTATATAAGGATTAATTTTCTGGAAAATGCTTTTAAAAATATTGTTACATTTTTTGTAGCGCATAGTAAGCCGAGGCAATGTTAATATAAGAACAAAAATCTTATGTGTTACATTCACATAACGTTCTGTATTATCATTTATTAGTCGATATACACATAATTCTTACGAAAGTTCATTTTATACTTCATTTTGATTAAGATAATCATCTTAGACATGTCGTTATACTATAAAGAGAATAGCGATAGTCAAATGTTTAAGAACTGGACGCCCTATGCTGGCCTTAAAATTCCATACTGTTTCCAGGCAATCGCGAGAAACAACTGAAAATCGACGGGGCTTTAAAAGAATGACAAAAATATTGAACAAATTGAAGCATTAATAACGATATCTCGGAAATGGCTGATGCCACAAAAGGAATTATTTGAAATTAATTGTGTTTTCTAAAGATATCTAGATTTTTTATGTAGTAAGTTTTCATCTATCACTTAACATTGATCAGAATGTACAAGATGATACAGAATTCCTCCCGAATGTAAAGAACTTCACAGGCTTATCCAGAAAATTCAAGACATACATTTATTTGCCATATAAATATGTTTAATATGTGGTATTTTAATCCAAATCGTCAGAGCCATTTTTTTTAGAAAGTATAACATTCGAAAAAGTTCCATATAAAGAGTAGCTGGAGAGGGGGGAATTTCTTGAAAATCTTCGTCGCATCTTTGGAAGATACTGAAATTAAATACCAAGTTAGGTATTTATCCAACTTTTCATTTTTGAGTTTTATCATTCACTCACACACACACATACATACATACATACAAATCTTTTCCTAAAAATGATGTTTTGGGGTTCGGAGATCTCAAAACATATATTTCCGAAGAATTCTTACATAACATTTTTGAGTGGAATACAATGCTTCCTCTCCTCACTATACGTAGTAGAGAAAGTAAAAATACATATGTGGATTTTGTGCAATTCCTGGCAGCGCTGAGGGCATTATTATGTGAATTAAACCATTCCTTACTATTATGGTGTACTTCAAAGCTACAAAAACTATTGATTCGAAAGTTAAGTGATAATCACAGCTTGTTAAAGGCTTTAAAACACAAACATTTCGGAAAGTGGCTACATAAAAAGGTTACATAAATTATATTTTAAAAAGAGCTGTTTTTCCTGTAATAAACGTTTGCTTATCCTTTGCAATATTTAAATCTCATATTTTTAAAATTAAAAATGAATGAATAGGAATTTAATCTATTAAATAAAGTCCTCCCAAAATATTTTATTCCTCATTCATTACCAAATATATGATTTGTTCATCAACAGTTCAGAAGATCAAATATTTTAAATATATGTAAAAGGTTGTTCCACCTTAAAGGATGCCCGACTTCTACTCATACATAATTATTTGATAAAATATAATCTATTGTCTATTCCTAAGACAAACAGTAGAGAAAAGAACTGTGTGCTAAAGTGTGCATAAATTTCTGTTTGTGTTATTAAATGAAGCAAATGTAATGACTCTAATAGATATTAATTTCTTAGGCTCAGAAAGAATACGTTCTTATGAAATTATTATCAGTATTATTATTACTACTATAGTAGTAGTACAGTACATATAGTAATA
This sequence comes from Deroplatys truncata, assembly GCA_030765065.1. Classification (NCBI taxonomy): domain Eukaryota; kingdom Metazoa; phylum Arthropoda; class Insecta; order Mantodea; family Mantidae; genus Deroplatys; species Deroplatys truncata. The sequence continues at coordinate 141,213,957 of CM060986.1, forward strand.
ATATTCAGCTGTACTTTATAGATTACCTACAGGACGCAACATTTAAGTTTACTGTAAAATATCTCCAAAACTAAGCGTTGTGGAAAGAAATGCCTTGAATAAAAGTTGCTTGATACTATGGGAGGAAGTAAATGTCATTAGTCGTGTTTTATTTTGAGACATTGTGATGGTCACTTTGGGGTCAATTTAATATGACCCTAATTGTAGATTCCCATTTAAAAAATTAAATTGACCCTAAAATGACTATCATAACGTCTTCCAAACAAAACACGACTAGTGACATTTACATTCCCCATAATATCAAGCAACTTTTATTAAAGACATTTCTTTCTACAACGCTTAGTTTTGGAGATATTATACAGTCTCAACTTAAATGATCCAACCTATATAACTGAATTAACAAAATAAAAGGGTATAGAGACAGTTCACCTAGATCGAATGAATACTCTAAGCTATTCACTTTGCTGAATATTATCAGCCTCAAGGTAGAAGAGATGGCAATAGAACTGGAAGTCGGAACAGACAAGAGTGCCTAATTCTTGCAAGGATGATGATGATTAAATATCCGCGGCATTTGTCTTATTTCAGTTGCATATTCTGTGGAGTAACAACTATTGTTTTCTACTCCTTTGCATTCTCAACTAAAAGTCCAGACTCCTTCCCAAACATGCTCTGTTATAACTCTAATATGTTCGTATTCAAGGGCTTTGTAAAACAGTCTTAATCCTGTAGTAATTTATGAAATGAAATTAAATGGTATTTTACAACCTTATACCCATTAAAACACATAGGTATTTCATAGTGAAAGAATTATCAAAACGATTGAGTGGTTTTTAACATTACCTTCCACACACACACACACACACACACACACACACACACACACACACACACACACATGTATACACACACATATATATATACATTTTCTCTCATTAGAATATTAGTACAGATTATTTGGAAATGTCATTCTGCTTCTTATCGTTTTACCCATTTCTGTATTGGTTTTCCCGAATTTCGCTTTCCTTTAGGTTGATATTGCAGTTTTATATTAGGAAGCCACTATCTGTCGTTTTATTTACATATTTTCAATTTTCTCTATGCACTCGCCTTCAAAGGCATCTAGTGGACATACAAGGCTCAGCTAGTCGATATACATTCTTTATCCTTTCAGAAGGATAAAGGTCAATGGAAGTGGGTGACACATAACACGTTGCGCTGGAAAAGGACAGCTATTACCTTCAGTACTGGCTAGGGATGAATTGGGTGCGTAATCGTAAATACCTTCTGTTCTGTGATATATTTTACCACAGAGCTTAAGTTAAGAAAAAGTGTGCATTCTAAATCAGACTCACTTTTTACTTAATCGAGTGACTTACTCGTGCGACGACTCTTGTGATTATTCGTGTGCTATTTAGTTTAACTTTAAGTTGTGTGGCGCCTAGGGACACGCTTGAATTACATTTACCGGCTATTGCGAAGGATCTTTCCGAGTAACATTTCTGCGACTAACGCCAGCTGACGCTTCCCAACATTATTATTCCAGAAATAATTTAATTATTTAACGTTATGTGTTATAGCATAGAGTGCTCTATAAATATGACAATGTATTTCCTTTATCATATTCGTTAGAATGTACATGGATCATTTAATTTGAGACTGTACAATATCTCCAAAACTAAGCGATGTAGAAAGAAATGTCTTGAATAAAAGTTGCTTGATATTATGGGGGAAAGTAAATGCCATTAGTATTTTACATGGAGAACGTTGTGATGGTAATTTTAGGGTCAATTTAATTTGACTCTAATGGTAAATTCCCATTTTTAAAAATTAAATTTACCCTAAAATGACTATCATAACGTCTTTCAAACAAAACACGACTAATGGCAACTTTTTTTAAAGAAATTTCTTTTTACAATGCTTAGTTCTGGAGATATTATACACTCTAGACTTAAATGATCATGCTGTATATACTTAATTCTTCTCGTATAGTTTCATATTGTATCAAATTCATTCTTGTGCATCCTTTCACTCTACGGAGATATTTAATTTATGTTGACTGAGTCTTGCATTTATCTCTTTCATATATTATCCAAGCTTCACTTCCAAACATTAATACTGTTACAGCCGTTGCCTTATTAAATTTTAATTTTGTATCTTTACGGGTTTTATTTTGAAGTATTGTCTTTATTGTTCCACAAATTGTTTGAAATTTATTATAATTTACTTTCAATATCCCTGTCTCTATTATAGCTTATATCCCAGATAATAATCAAAATAAGTTACTTATTCCAGTATTTCATTTTTCATTATTATTTTTTAACCCTTAAGAGATTTACCGTGATTAGCCACAACTTTCGCTTTGCTTGTAGACATTTTCAACTTGTATTCGTTTCTAATTCGACTTATCTGATATACTAAATGCTGTAAACTATATTTCAATGCAATTAATATATTATACAGAATGGATGGTGATCTACGATCATCCTTGAACCGGATGACTCTTTGTTATGAAGATAACAAAATCTGAGAGCAGTTTTGCTTATTTTAAATAATTTTGAGAAAAAAGTGAACATCGATTAATATTAACTCTATTTTAAATGAAGACTTTACGAAACGTAAATATTGTTTCAAATATTTCTTAGATGAGATTGAAGGATAAATATTTTCTGCATGTTTAAATACATTTTGAATTAAAACAATTTGCCCTCTTGCTATCATAAGCTTTCGAAATTTGTCTCAGTTGAATGTATATCGTTAGCCACGACACTACACAACATGACAACACGTAAGATGAAACAAAAGCACCTAAGCTGTTTGTTTATAAATAAACACACTGCAACTGTTGTTTATTGCGCTTGTGGCTTGTTTCAGAAGCAGCGGATTATAGTTGCTAATGCTGAGTGTCTTGAAATGCTACTCATTTACGGTGAAACACATCGTAATGCGGCAAGAATTTATCTAAAAAGGATTTCCAAATAGATCATCTCCACATCATAGGTCATTTTTAATCTGACAGAATTCTAGATATAGGAAGTGTATCTGCTCATGTTGAAGGAGTTGGTCAAATAAATGTTGCACAAGAAGAAGTAATCCTTCACTTGGTTGAAGAAGATCCTGGAAACAGCCGCCGTGGTTTAGCTCACACTATCGGTGTATCTCATTGGACTGTTTTGAGAACATTGAAAGAAGAATTACTACACCCTTGTCATACTCAGAGCGTCCAGTATCTCTCCGAGGCAGATTATGCGCCAAAGGCAGCATTTTCCGAATGGTTTCTTCAACAAGGAGGGGACGTTCTCTATAAAATTCTTCCAATGGATGAAGTCACGTTTACCAGAAATGGAGTAACTAATTACCATAATGCAGACACCTGGGCTTATTACAGTCCACACACAATAAGACAAAACAGCTTTTAGCACAGATTTTCTGTAAATGTTTGGGTAGAAATCATAGGAAACACAATCGCTCCTGGATTCTTCCTTGGGTTTTAACAGGAGTCATCTATCTCCAGTTTCTTCAAGAAACGTTACCAGTTCTGCTTGAGGATGTTCCCCTGGCAGTAAGAAATTATATATGGCTATTACATGACGACTAGAGCCGTGTGTGGCCAACTACGCAACATTCACGTAGAACGCTGTATCGCTCGGAATGAACCAATAAGATGGCCACCAGGACCGCCAGCTCAAATCCAATCGATTTTTGTCTTTGGAACAATATGAAAACTCGTGTATACAGTACAGAAGTGTTTGATGAGGAAACGTTTCAGGAAAAAATACTTCGAGAAGCAGAAGAAATAAAAAAACAACCCGGGCGCACTCCTTAGAGTGCAGCAGAATTAGAGAAAACGTTGTGAAACATGTGTGATGGCGAGGGGAGACACTTTAAACAATTTTTCTAAACATTAAAAATAAGTTATCATTGATTTTCTGTACTTGCCTTGTTTTGATTATTCATAGAGTTTTATAATTCACAAAGAAAATAAACATAATCTTTGAGGCAGTATTTTTAACACTTAATGATTTCAGTTAAATTATATAATATATAAATTCAATAACAGCCCGCCTTTAAGCAATATGTGTATGTAATAATTTGTAAAATGTATTTAACAGTCATTTCATATACTTATAATATTGCATCCATGTGTAATAACGTTATGTGAATATATTACGTAATTTAACAATGTAGGAGCTGTGAGAATAATGAGTTAAAAGTTGCTAACAATGAGGTAACAATGAGGTAACCTTGAGTCAATAATGAGTAAGAAAGTTTAACAGCACTACTTGCGATTCTTGGAGTAACAATAATGTAATTTTGAGACAGTTTAAAAATAGCCAATCAACAACCAGAAAAAAACTTTAGTTAAATGTAGGTATTCTATTGGAGTAGAATTAGCCAATCAGAGACTTGAAATACAGAAATTTACAAGTTTAGACGCTTGAAATCAGTTCAGTTGCCTGCAGACAGAGTTACTAACCAGACGGGTGATCTGTCCTCGAGAAATTAATTACGTATTCGTGTGAGACGAAAATAGTATACGTATCAAAAAAGTGCAAGTATTAAATAAAAGAATCTCACAGCTCTCGATATCGGTGAAGTGCTATTTAATTTGTGTCAAGGATTAATAAAAAGGAGTGAATTAAAACTTAAAATCTGTGTAAGCCTACATTCTTGTCGCATCACGCCCTGCCAAGATATCCATGTCTCTAACAATAATACTGACGCAGCCGAGTCAAATATAAAATATATATAATATCTAAAGAAACAGTCAAATTACAAAAGTTAATATTATTTTTAAACATAGGGCGAAGGCTACCGAAAACTGTTTACTATACGCGCGGTTGCAACTACTACAAGTTCAGCTCTTCAACAGTTGAAATATAAACAACTCCAAAAAAACATCTTCATCTTGTAACTTTCACCCCAATTACCTTTATATATAAGTGTTCCTATTAATAACTTACAAATCCTATTGTAAATGCTTCCTCAGTTCCATATTACATATGATATTTAGGTTACGTTACATCATTGCGCAGTTTTCTGTTTATTTGTTCATTGCCATTGCAAGAGAAGCTGAAGAAGTTAAAATTAACCTGTTGATTTGCTGTGTTGCAATATTGTACAAAATAAATTAGTAATTATCTCAAGAACTGAAAGCTTTATGGAAAAAAATATTAAAGAACAATCACAAACAATGTGCTCCTTCATAGTTTAAAACGATGATCATAGGTCATCTTCCATCCTGTATATGTAGGTGGTCACGACTTAGCAATTAACATACAGCAAAACAAAAGAGAATCTAATATGTTTATAATGCTACGACACACATGCGATACTAATTCAAAATATTTTAATAACCCTCATGTAACAAAGTTTTGTTTTATTTCCTTTGTACTTATAGTGCAATCAACTTCGTTATCAGTAGTACATGCTAAATAATTGTATAAAAAGAGGAAATGAAATCAATAAACCGATATTTTTAAATTAACAACCGAGAATTTTTTTATCTATGATCGCAGACTATACGTCTTTTCCAAAGAGGTTAACTTGGTGGCCTCTAAGTGCAGAATTTGCATATTCACCAGCTTCACATATATTTGGTTGTATATGTTAGGGTTTTTGTATTATGTGAAAACTGTGTACCTTTTATGTTATTCAATAACTACACGATCAAAAATAAGGTACAAAAGGTTAAAAATGTCACCACGTAATCATCTATCTAGCAACTCGATGATTTTGACCATAATATCGTACCATTGCCAAAAGGTTCATCTAGGCTATGCAGCACTTCCAAAACTTGTAACATTGTCGGGGGGAGGTTAGGGAAGTCAGACGCTCCGCCTATGCTTCACATCCTATTACTGAGCATCAAGGAATTCTTCATCCGTTATTAGGAACAGCCAGGTATGTACGACCTTACAATTGTAAGAGGTAAATGGGAGATTTCACCATAAAGGTCTTATAGATCATTGTACACTAGTTTCATGAAGGATGGGGTAATTGAAATTAATTCATCATTTGAGTTTAAAAGACTACGTCATTCAGACAGTTGAGAAACAAGAGAAGCTACAGATTATATAAGGTGAACCATTTAAGTTGAGACTGTACAATATCTCCAAACCTAAGCGTTGTAGAAAGAAATGTCTTGAATAAAAGTATTATAGGAGTATTGATATTATGGGAGAAAGTAAATGCCGTTAGTTGTGTTTTGTTTGGAGCACGTTATGATGGTCACTTCAGGGTCAATTTCATTTGACGCTAATTGTAGGTTCCCAATTAAAAAATTAAATTGACCCTAAAATGACCAAACAAAACACGACTAATTCCATTTACTCTTCCCCATAATATGAAGTAACTTTACGGTTTCAATTTAAATGATTCACTTTGAATAATTATCCCTATCTACAAGTTAGAGCTTGTAATGTAAACTCGAGTACAAAGAGAGAAAATGTATTTGCGTGTTTGCGTGACCTAGGTAATCCAGAAACCTAAAACGGGTTTTTGGAAATATTATTTCTTTCTGGAGATTACGAGCTAGATATTTCCGAAGTCTTTGAAATGGTGTGTTTATGAGCTTATGTGCTTTTCACAATTATTAATTCGCTCCTATTTCATTGAATATTAATGTAAGAAGTTCGTCTTTTTGGACACGATTTATGACCACATTTTATGGTTTAAGTTGCACTACTAATAAATTATTAATTTTCTCTGAACTAAAATTAGTGTAAATATTTTACTCTTCGCTGTTTTTAAATGTAAAAGCTGCCGATTATGTGTTAATCATGCTTGTACTTCCAGAAACCATTTAGGTGATATTAAGGTAAATAAATGCGGTAGACTCAGCCAACACTTAACTGTGTATGTGTGTGTGTGTGTAGCTTGAAATACTGGGAAATTTCGACTAACAAACAGGAAATATCTAGCGATAAAGCTAGAAAAAGTTTTAATCAGAAAGAAGGGGTTTTCACAGGCTACTTACTGAGAATTCAGGATATAAATTTTATTCCTCATGTCAGTATGTGAATCGTGATATTTTAATGAAAATCGTTAAAGAGTCATTTTCGAGAAACACAAAGAAAGCATTTACCAGGTAAAGGATATTTTGTGATGGTATTTTCTTGAAAATGTCTTATTGTATCCTTAGAAGATGCTGTACTTGGGTGCTTTTCTTACATATAAAACTGAAAATTTAATTTGAAAATAACAATAGTTACCAAGCTTGGTATGTATCTCACATTCTTTTACCTGTTATATGCGCACATACTCAGACGTATGGATCTTAAAAAGTATATTTCCGGTGAAATATCATTATCGAAAATTTCGGTGGATTGTATTACTTCCTATACCATAAATAAATTGTTGAAATAATAAAAATTAGAAATAGTATTAATAGGTTATTGTATATTAAATTTGGTATTACGAATGTTTTTGTACGAGCTTGAAAACAAAAATGAAGCTTATCATTTCAGATTATACTACTTAAAATGTGGGAATATATGTCAAAATCACGTCATCATTATTTTACATGAATTCAATATTTCATCGCAACTAAATTTTTTCTGAAGTAAATTTTTCCTGCTATCTATTTTAAGATACATAGATATAAACACTTAGTGTAAGAACGGCGAGTATAGCGATTTACAAAAGATTAAATTATCCAATATCTAAAACATGTGTTTTAATAAAAGCGTTAAGCAGGTGGCTGAGAAACTAAAGGTAATCAAAGCGTTTCCGACGTAAAACCTAATTTGGGTTGGGGTTGATTTCATTAAGCTTTTGGCCCTGCACCTCTAAATAGTGGCTGACTTGATTATGAAATTTTGTATCATAGACACACAGATAATGACTGAGACAGGCAGATAGAAGGCGGACAAAGCGCATAAATATGTTATTCTGCAATATATTTTTTATTTAGTGGGGCTCAAATTGTGTACTACTGTTAAAATCTAAATACCGAATACAATACTTACTCCGCACAGGGTAAGCGACAGTTAGAAAAATTAAATCACCAAAATATTTTTAGAATTTTCTATGTTTCTTTCCGCTTGATAAACATGACATATAAATCACGAAGCGCCAAACGCCGTGTCAACCTTTCACTTTTGTCCACATATTGCAGCAGAAGTTGAAACTTGCCTTCGTTGAAATGGAGATAAGAATAAAAACATGAATAGGGTTCTGTATCACGCGAAAGGAAACGGAGATGACAGCGCCTTATTCCATAGGCATTAAGCAGCACGTAGATGTATAACACGCAATCTCACGTGCCCGAAGTTGTTGAATTTTATTTGCTGAAATAAAAGACCGAGTTCGTGGCAAGTTACACAGTTTATCTAATGGACAACCTTAGTGATGGCTTACAAAGATACAGTTATAAAGGTTAGGTATATAAGAACGCTGTCTTTTATGACGGAAATAATGCAGTAACTTTGGTAAAATTATTATGAATTTTTTGGCAATATTCGTAAAACTATACATCTTTACGAGTATCTCCTATAAACCAATCGTAATTTGATAATGTGTGGACAAGTTTTCTTCAAAGTCACTCATTTAAAATGTCAGAGCGGTCTTGAAATCACAGACAGGAGCGCAAAATGACCCCAACAGATGAATTCGTTACAAACACTGGCGGAAAAAGCATTTAAGTAATGCATTATGCAAATTAACAGTTGCAGAGATGATGATTTTTACTTCCTGTAACACCTATCTAAGGTAGACAAAGTGATACATTCGATTCATAAATAGAAAGCTTTCATTTCGACGCGTGGTTGTATTGCAGGGAATTGCTTATCCTGCACTACGCTGTTTCCAACGAGTTCTGTCCCTCTCTGTGTGCAGGCTAATCATTTGACGCGAAGCGTTTGCACATAGGTTGATACCTTGTGCACCACTGGGGTTTTCCCATAGCTAAAGGTGTTAAATATTGTGGAAAGGACAATTGCGTAGGCGCTAGGAATTTAAAAGAATCATCGGCATATATGTTAACAATTTATTATAAAGATTTGCATTTGTTAACAATTCCATCATCAGCTTGCCTTAACATTTTAAAAGTTATGTAATTTACAAATAATGTGCTTGGAGACGACAATATAATGTACTCTTTCACCTTTTTACAATTTAAGTTGCCCTACAAAGCGAGAATTTTTCTGAAACAGCGACTAATACAATGCAATATTACACGAAGTGAAAAATATAAATGCTTCTCCCGTAAATGTGAATTTAGAAACACAAGAGTAAAAAGGTTAAATTTTGTAGCTTACCAAACAGTTTAGAAAAAGCCAAACAGGTTACTCTTGGTGGTTTACACCAAATCTCGCCGTCACAAAACCAGAACACAAGTCTGGATGCTATTCACTCGGTCTCTGGCCGAAGAGTGGCTCTGCTGCCTGCCCAGGAGTTGCTAAAGTTGACCACGAGCGTGATAGCGTAACCGCCAATAGCGTGAAGTAAACCTGCCAATTGTAACTCTGCACGACAATTTGAGTTGTGGAATGATGAATTACGTCATGTATGACGACATGTTTCTCTCGATGAGCCACGTCATTATTTCCGAAGCATTGGGCTATTCTTGAGCTGGTCGCTAAGTCATGACCAAGGGGGAGGGGGTAAACGGCACACTTGTGAGACCACGGTTTCAGTGCTATAGTGTGTTAGTGCTCTTATAATGCCAAAAAATTCCCTATACTTTAACACACAGAATCTTATATGTAATTCCTATGCGATAAACTCTTAAAGAGAAGTGAGACGGCGATTTATAGGCATATTTCCTACTGTTCGAGCGTCTCACAGAGAAACAGTTCGAAATCTTGTGAATAAATATAGAATAGTAGATCCCACCATGTTCTTATAGAGTAAAAACACGCTCCAAACGCAGGTTCTGTAATCTGTTAAAATCCTGAGATTTTACTGGAAGCAGACGTTTTATCCGCTAAAAATCAAAATGAAAACTTAATTGCAAAATTGTGAAGATTAGTACTCGCCAAATTTCTTATATAAGCTATTTTTAAGGATCCAAGGCAAGTATTTTTCGAACATTGCTCTCAGCCGTACAAAACTTACATTGATTTTTGTTTTCTCGGTAATGCTTGTGACATTTTATTTAATAATATTTAACTCGCATTATTACTATATACGGCACCACAAGTGGTGGACACTGATGATATAGGAGATGCAATAATAATTGGAAAAGGAAACCTCGGAATAAAATGTCCCAGGCCTAAGTTTAGGATACCTCCCCGTCATTTGCCAATTATGAGAACTACGAAAAGCCTGGCAAAGGTCTGTCAGGGAGGATGGCCCTGGCGTTCACAATTCCGCGTCTTAACATCCTCAGCTACGCGTGTCGGTGATATCTGTAACGCGTTTTATTAAAATACATTCAGAGACAAAGGCAATTATGTACAAAATTCATATCTTGAGTTTTCTGTGTATAGCCGGAACTTATCTTCATTCTCATTGAGGTTTATATGTCTGAGAAATCATAAAGAACGGAAGACTTTGTACACGAAAATTTTACAGGCCATGTAAGCTTTTATATCGCGTCTCGCGCTTAAAAGACAGTGTGGGTTAAATAGGGCGCACTCTTGCCACATGTACTATACATATGCTCAGAATTTTGGCGCCCAGCTGCGATCGGTCTAGCAATTTAATTCATCTTATGAATGATACATCACCAAATAGTGAAATATCTGCATTGCTATTTAAGGCAATTGTAAGACATTTAATTTTCACCTGCACTTTATATCTCCTCTTTGTATTTTTAGTATTTTGAAGTACGATTTTACAGGCATAAAATATATATTATCAAAGAAACATGGAGATATAAAATGATAAAAACTATAATTTGGTAGGATATCATCTTTTTCACCCTTGACAACATAACATTTAGCGCGGGGAGCGTTTTCAAACAGCAAAGAATTAACAATGAGCCACACTCCGCTTTGCGCTTCCATAACATAGCATTAACCTAGCGTGTTTTTGTTTCCCCCATCCTTTTTTGCATTCTTTTTGATGGGTCCGTCCTTTCATTATTTCCTTTTTTACTTTCTCTACTACGTATAGTAAGTAGGGGAAATATTTTATTCCACCCAAAAATTCGATACCGAGATTTCACCGGAAATATATGTTTTGAGGCCCCCTGAACCCCAAAAAAGGATTTTTGGAAACATGTTCGTGTGTGTCTGTGAACAGTATAACTCAGAAACGAACAGTGGATAAACACCAGTATCAGTATCTTCCAGAGATGTGACACGAAGGTTTTCAAGAAAATCCCCACACCCCAGACTACCCTTTACATGGAACATTTTTCGAAAATTTTAATTTTCTCAAAAATGGCTCTAAGGATTTTGGTTAAAATATCATATGTTTAAGATATTTTCATAACAAATGAAATGTATATTTCGAATTTTCTGGGAATGTCTCCAAAAGTATTCTTCATTGTGAACGACTTTTGCATAACTGTCAAACCATAAGAGATAGACAAAATTTTACTACACAAAAGATGATCGCGTTAAAATACACAATTGATGTCATATATATTCTTTTATTGTTGTTGAGTGAACCATTTTCGAGATATTGCTTGTTATTCCCTTAAATTTTCCAATACTTACACTTTTTCTCAAAAGGGAATTCGTTATTCTTTTTTTTTGTCCTGGTAATGCAAAGAGAATGGAACACTCCACATAGCAACCAGGTCTTAAAATATCGCTTAAATCCTACTAATTCCCCTTGCACCTACAAGAAAATTAGCAATGAGATTAACATCTCGATATCTCGATTAACATGAAGCATATGGAGAATAAGCGTTTGTAAAAATAGTTTGTACAAGAGTAGAGAAAATCATGTGAGTGTAACACACTAGATTTTTATCCTATACAATATTGTTTCTGAACAATAGCCTTAGCTGTTTCTTTTACTGCCTTACTAACAGTCATTTTATTTGAAAAAAGAATCTAACACATTTATTATTACTTTTCATTTCCTAGTTTACCAACATTTCGTCTTCTCATAGCTTCTCCCACCATAACCACAAATATTTACGTAAAATGTTAAATAACCTTTGCCACTTTCCTCGCACCTGGCGCCTGTTAGCTGAATAAGTGGATAACTTTTGTTTGTCACGCACTATGAATGCAAGAAGTTACAGGATTCCGGCTTCTTTTAAAAACTGTCACCAACCCTCCTGAACATTTCTCTCGCTTGGTCCCAGGTGTAAACCCAAGTAAAGAAACGTTTCTCGCTGGCTGAATTTTCTACTGCATAGGTATAGAATTTTCCGAAAATATTTAATTAAAAATTATGACGCTCATTTTATTATGGATAGAGGATAGATAGATAGATATATAGATAGATAGATAGATAGATAGATAGATAGATAGATAGATAGATAGATAGATAGATAGATAGATAGCTCTAGTTTACACTTGCTAAAAATATTGTTGCGTTCTACCCTTTAGTTTATTAATTACTGCGTGATAAACATAGAAACATGAAATATCAGGCTTTTACTGAAAAGGTCGTTTTCTTCAGAAATTTGTGCCTCCGAATCTATAAGGGCTCTAAAATACTATAATCTGATAGAGAAAAGTGTTCTGAATACGATAATGTATTCAAAGCAGAAATGCATAACAAATGAACATTTACACCCTGTGATAGTGACTTGGTGACAGCGTGCGTGTAGTAAAGGACGAAGATAATTGCAACAAAGATGCGTTAGATAGAGACAGAGATGCCCCATTTACCTCCATACTGTCTTTTAAGGTTGAGACAAGCTATAGTTCATGTGAAATAAAAACAAGTTTCAAAATATTTTCTGCTCTTCTGTTAAAATTTTCCAGATTTTAAACAGTAAATGTTGAAATACTAATTGGCCGTTTTTGTTTCTCGTCATCTTTTAAATATTACTATACAGGATGAAACAATAACGTAAGTTAAAGCTTTCAGGATACATTCCTCACATGTTGTAAAAGAAGAAGAAAACATGCTGTATGCATTTGGGTTCGAAAACGCTTTGTTTACATGTTAGTACTCATTTTCTAAAACTCTTTATAATGCATTAATTATGGGAAACATAGAGAAACAGAACGTACCAGCATACCACATGAAACTCTTTCTTGCATGAAATTCTCTAAATGCTCTCGAGTACGTTGGGTTAGGTTCACCGCCACTGTGGGGGCATTTAAAAGCTCTTGTGTATCTTACCGCGGTAAAAGATGCAGAGAGACTTCGTGCTCGTATTGTGGAAGACAGCGAAACAATGCATAATTCTCCAGGGATACATCAGCGCATCCGGGATTCAATGCAACGGCGGGTTCCTAGAGTAATAATACCTACGCAGATTAAACCGTCTAGCATGCAAATAACTGTTGCTGATATGTAGCTCATTTATTCCTAAATTGCAGAGCCATCCAATAACTCAACAAAGACATTATTCGAGCATTTATTTCCTTGTTCACCAGGAAGCAAAGAAAGAACATGTTTATGCCCTTTATCGTCCAATTATTTTGCAATGTCATGTAACTTTTGGCCTGTTAATATTAACGGCTTCTCAGCAAAACTTAGGATAAAATAATATATCCAAATCTTGAATCTGCAATACAACCTTACCCAGTTCTGAATTCTCCCTAGAGAGAAATGGGATGTTTCAGGGAAGTGAGTGTGATGAAGAAGCTGCCCATGATGAATTCAAAACTGTTTGGGATGACTGATTTTATTTTTAAAGTACAGTTCTGAACGACATGGTTTAACAAATGTGAATTGAACGATCTGATTCTCTTTCGGTTTTGGCTTCCAAGCTTAAATAGAAACATCTTCTTGAGTATGATACCAGAATCTTTAGAAAACTTATTTTCTTTAAATGTTGGAAATGTCTTTTGTAGTGACATTCATGCTCTCCTTCTGAAGAACTTAAACAACTAAATGCGCTACGAAAAGTAGAATTTTTTATATCCTTCCAAGAAAAACCTAAAAGTGGTCGTTATTCACAGTGGTAATGTGAAGCCATCCGTATCCATTGTCTATTCTGTGCATTTAAAATCAAGCTACTTAAATAAGGAATATGCGGTGATTTGAAGCGAACTGGTATGGTAATGGACTTGCAAGGAGGATTTACAAAATTCCCTTTCTTCGTATGATTTAGAGACAGTGAAATACTGAACATATAATAGACGCGATTATAAAACAAAGAAGAAACGGTAATGTTGAATGTTCCCCATTTGTTAACTCATTGCTCCCATCTCTCTACAGAAAGCTGGGTTGACAAAACCCAGGAAGGTTCTTAAACCTAACCGCAAAGTTCTCAAACACTTCATCTGAAAATTAAAAGAAGGTGTGTTAGTAGGGCCACAGATAAAGGGTTGTTAAAGGATGGAGAATTTCAGTGAAATGAAACTGAAGGCTTGCAAAAGTTTTAAGTGGATCGTATGAACTTTTCGGGCCAAAGAAGTCTCCTCGCTACGGGCAAGGAGTTCAGAAATTGCTGAATGCCTAGAGAAAAACGGGTTTCTAATCTAATCCCCCATAAGCCTTGTTGTCGTTAGCGATGAGAAATCCTGCATCAGGAAACTGTGATGGATAAACGTTGCTACGCCTCATGAAACCTGTCGATAATGTCGAACTAGTGTTGGATGGTTTGAGGTTATGATTTGGCAAAAATATGCAGAACACAATCATCTGCAAAGCATCTCTAGCTTCTGTATACAATGGAATTATTGTATACTTTTATTACGAATAGGAGTCTACAATACGGAATGTTAAATGCTATTTTATTATGAATACGCTTTGGGATTTTTAGGGCTTTATATTGTTATGCCTTTTTAAAATTACAAATATATGTTTCAATATTTATAATACAAAAATAAAACTCCGACGTATTATATTCAATGACTGTTTTTACCTTCTACCATTTATTAATGGGTATAAAAGCTCTTTTACGTAAGCTTATTTTTCTATCTACCTCATTTTAATCGAAATAAATCTTTATATAAGTAGCTACATTATATGTTTCGTTATATACACAAAGGGAACAGTGATAGTCAAATGTTTAAGAGCTGGTTGCTATATAACTGGTCTTAAAATTTTTTACTCTTTCCATGCAACCTCAAGGAACGACTGAATGTCGACAGGAATTTATAAGAAAGACAAAGAATTGAATTCAAACTCTTAACAACGGATACTTCAGAAATGACTGATGCCACAAAAGAGTTATTTAAAATCAATTGTGTGTTTTAAATAGTTTTGCAGTTTTTTGTGTAGTAGTTTTATTCTATCGCTTAACGTTTACCAGTTATATAAGATAATACAAAATTCCTTCTGAAAAGGACTTAGACTATTTTCATAAAATTCAAAATATGCATTGCCATGTATATATCTTTATTATATGGTATTTTAATAAAATCGTTAGTCATTTTTTTACAAAATAAAACATTTCGAAAAGGGTTCCATGTCAAGAATGGATGGCTTTTTGTTTTTAAATTATGCTGTCACACACACACACACACACACACGGGCATTTCTCTAAAAATCTTCTTTTTTGGATTCAAGGGGCCTGGAAACATGTATTCCCGGTGAAATATCAGTATTGAATTTTGGGGGGGGATGCAATACCTTCTCTACCTACTATGTACGTGGTAAAGAAAGTAAAGACCAAAATGATTTTTTTAACCTGCATGGAAAGTTGGTATAGAAAAATATGCAATCATCTCTGGGGATTGAATTAATTGTATTTTGTAGACCTGTATAGTCACATACAACATGTAAAAAATTAACTCAAAAATAAATATATTCAAATGGAAGTGAACTGAAAATAAATTATAAAATTAAGCATAGGTATTATTGCGCAGGAGCATTTATTTGCACTACAATATGTTCTGTATTTATTATAATACTGTATATATTATATGTATAGGTATAATTCTATATGGTCATGGTCAATTTAATTTGACCCTAATTGTAAATTCTCATTTAAAAAAATTAAATTGACTCTAAAATGACTTACCATAACGTCCTCCAAATAAAACATGACTAATGGCATTTACTTTCCTGGATAATGTCAAGCAACTTTTATTAGACATTTCTTTCTGCACCGCTTAGTTTTGGAGATACTGAGTTTCAACCTCAATGGTCCACCCTATATATATATATATATATATATATATATATATATATATATATATATATATATGTGTGTGTGTGTGTGTATTTACTCGTCATTGTAACTTATCAATGTGCACAATAATGTATTCATTGTTAAATATACTGTGATTTATTTGAATATACACCAAGCTAAAAATAATTTTGAAGTAAATGTTTTTAATTATTATTACATACTTATAATAATTCAAAGATTCATTTAAAACCTTTCAGGTTTGCGTGGTTTTAATATTATGTCATATGCGCAAATAGGAAACTGTTTCCTCTCACCTGTTTGGCTAAAACTGTTTGCACTGCAGAGTATGCCTTGTTTGCGGTGTGCAATAGGCGATGCATTCTTCACTTGCAAATGACCCGACACATGCAGGTAACGTTGTTTAACGACTAAATAATATGGCACCAACAATGATAATTCAACTCACGATTATGAAATTCTGTTAACGGAAAAATCTGCTGTGTTAAATTCGCATGACTTCCTCTAGCCACTGTTGTTTATGCTTGTATAGCTTCTAAAACCATTCTTGCAAAATATTATTTTCTATCTACGCAAGGTTAATCGAGTCTTTACACATTCATTGCAGGTACAAGGGAGGATACAACAGGCTGAAATGATAGCCAAATCTTTTAAACAGCGGTCGCTATATACTGATCTTAAACTTTCAAACTCTTTCCACGACAGTACGAGAAACAAGAATGGTGACAGCACTTAAAAATGACAAAAATATCGACAAAGTCAAACTAATAATAACGAATATTTCGAAAATGGCTGATGCCACAAACAATATATTAGAAATGAATTGTGTGTTTTAAAGATAGCTACATGTTTTGGTCAATATCGTATGGTTTATCTAATTTAAAATTATACAAACTTTATTCTGAATGAAGGGGACTTCACGATATTCCCAGAAAATTAAAATTTGTAAAACATTTTCCATGCAAAGAATATTTTGGAATGGGCAATTTTTTTTGAAATCTGTGTGTCGCATCCTCAGAAAATGTTTTGTGGTGCCGTGAATCCAAATAAAGCATTCTCGGAAACATGTCCATGTGTGTGTGTGTGTGTGTGTGTGTGTGTGTGTGTGTGTGTGTGTGTGTGTCAGTTTGTCTGTGTGTCTGTGAACAGCATAACTCAAAAATGAAACGTCGGATAAATACCAAACTTGGTACTTAAGTTCAGTATCTGCAAAGGATGTGATACGAAGATTTTCAAGAAAATCCTCCCACCCAGACTATCCTTTACATGGAACATTTTCCGAAATTTTTTTATTTTCTCAAAAATTCTCTAACGATTTTGATTAAAATATCATATGTTTAAGATATTTTTATGGTAAATAAAATGTATATTTTGAATTTTCTGGGAATGTCACCAAAAGTCTTCATTCTCAATGACTTTCGCATAACTGGTAAACCGTAAGAGATACACAAAATTTCACTACACAAAAAATGTAGATCTCATTAAAACACACAATTTATGTCATGTACATTTTTTTTATCCAGTGAACTATTTCCGAGATATTCCTTGTTATTTGTTTCAATTTTTGAACACTCATATTTTTCCCCAAAGGGGAATTCGTTATTCGTTTTTTATGTCCTGGACATACAAAGAGAATGGAATGCTCCACATAGCAACCAGCTCTTAAAAGATTTGACTATCGCTTAAAGCCTACCATATTCCCCTTGCACCTATAAGAAAATTAACAATAAGTTTCTCCAAATGTTTATCTCGATTAACATGAAGTAGATGGAGAATAAGCGTTTATAAAAACAGTTTGTACAAGAGTAGATACGGTCATGTGTGTATAAAACATCAGATTTTTTTATTCAGAGACCTCAAAACATATATTTTAAATAAAATGTCTATATAGAATTTTTGGGTAGTACTCTAAGTAGGTACTAGAGAAAGTAAAACTACGTCCCATATTGAGATGTGAGTGTTGAATTAAAACATTAATTGGATTTTTGTTTACTCTTTAATAAAGGTTTTCTCTTGTGGTGTATCAGAATCCAGTAATCTTGTATGAATTATATCTCTGTAGAGTACATTCGTATTCTCTGAATATTATTCTGCGTTAGGAAATTGTAGCCTTTCGCATAAGCCAGTTAAGTTTCGCAATAAGCGAACGCAGGTGCCCTTGTAGGATGTAATTACCGGAGGGGACACCTCGCCACTACGACCAGCTATTTCTACTGTGGCATGGCGACACCCCCGGGGAGGCAGGGATGAAGTGAAGGAGCCGCCGGAGGTTGCAATTCCACAGGTAGACGGGATCACAGAGACTCACTGGAAGTACCTATTATTTCTAGTACGAAACACCCGCTCTCGCCAGTAGAGGCGAAGTATCCCGCAAGAGAGCGACGAAACGGAACCCGGAGACACTACCTGAAAGATGAAATTACAGGAAATGAGGGAAAGGAGAAATCGTGGTAGAATACACCACCCCAGCATTCGCCTAGGCGACCAGGGAAAACCACGAAGAACCCCACGGTTAGAGTGGGAGGCCACCGGCAATATCCAGGCCACAGACGTTACCGACTAAGCCATCCCTCTCAGTCAGGTGTTCTTGTTGTAATGTGTAAGGAAAAAAAACCATACCTAGGTTCACATAGTGTAGTATATACTTACTTGTTTGTTTTACATATTAAACAAACCTCACCGCTTATAGCGGATTGCTATATTCGATAAACTTAACGAAGTTATCTAATAGTTGACCTATTAATTTTAAACACACAAGAAAATATAAACATTTCAGATAGATAGAACAAGATGGTACTAGGAGTAGTTAAAACGCAGTGACGTTAATTAAACATTTCGGAACCGCGTATATCAGCTAGTTCTGTGCTAGTTGTGGTGTTTGTTTTTAAGTCTGCTTCAGATTTCGACAAGGAAGGATTGAATTTTACGAGCTCCACCCATTAAGCCAACGACTTTATTATGAGAAAGTCTGAAATCTTTTCACAAAATTCTTACTTTGAATAAAGTACTAAATAATATGAAATAGGCGGTTCTCTGTCCGAAAGCAATAAAGAT
The DNA here is from genome assembly GCA_030765065.1 of Deroplatys truncata. NCBI lineage: Eukaryota > Metazoa > Arthropoda > Insecta > Mantodea > Mantidae > Deroplatys > Deroplatys truncata. The sequence goes on from CM060986.1 coordinate 141,233,134, forward strand.
AACTGAGTACATAACAGTATTGATGTGCAAGATACAGTAAGAGAAAACTGGGTCGAGTTTACAATATTAGTGGCTTAATTGCAATTTAGAGGGTAGCCAGCAGCATTGTCGGGCCCTTAAACGCGGACTTAACACAGAAAATGACGTCAGTTACTATTGAAGCTTCTAGAACTGAAATCGGAACTGAATATTTTACCTCAGTCCTTTTGAACGTCAGAATTGTCCACTAATTTAAAGAGGGCAAAGAAAAAAGAGAGTTCAGTCCAGTCTTTTTATAAGTACAGGTTAGTGCCAAACAGAGGGAAGAAGAGGAGGCGTTGCAACGTGATAATGAGTTCGAGCCTGGTAAAAGGACACGAGAGACGGACTGGGGCTAGAATAACCAGACAAGACAGAATTTCACGGAATTGGTAACAGTAATTCGGTTACGTTTTACCCGGCTTGGAAACTGTGTTTACTTTATTCATTCGCTGTAAAATTTAATTTTTATTGTCAGGACAAAAATATAAACTGGGCTCTCCATAATAGAACATCTATTTTCATTCTCAAGTGCCGTAACTGTGAGTAGCGAGTCCTGAATATATCAATGCAAAGTTATATTACCGTAAAAAATATTTTACAATAGTAATATTTTAGTTTCATAATACAGAATTCTTTTTGAATTCCATAGATTATGAATGAATATTAATCCTCAATAATCCTTCTTTTTTTCTTTAACGGATTACCCTCTTCTTTGTAGGAATTACATCCGCAAGGACTTACAAGCCAATGTCTTGGCATAGTAGCTGTCGAGGAGAAAGTAAACTCTGGGTCCAAGATGGGTGATCAGCCCAATGCCTGGTATGGCGGTGAAGAAGAAGGAAATGAAATGTAGTATTGAAAGGGATGATAGGAAAATTCGCGGATCAAATTACCCAACCCAGCATTTACCTATCGACTGAGGAATTCGCTAAAAAACCTTCGATGAAATTGGTCGGGCCCGGGGGTTTGAACTCGGAATCTCTCAAATGTGAGCCACAAACTTTACCGCCTGCGCCACCCCGCTCAGTCTCATTATTCCTATATACAGGGTGGACCATGTAGGTTGAGCCTATAAATATCTCCAAAACTAAGAGTTGTAGAAAGAATTGTCTTTAATAAACGTTACTTGATATTATGGGGGACAGTAAATGTCATCAGTCGTGTTTTATTTGGAGAATATTATGACAGTTATTTTAGGGTCAATTTAACTTTTTAAATGGGAACCTACATTTTGTATGCGGTTTTCTCATTAGAAAATGGTTTATAAAAAACTCTTTATCTTGTGATGAGGAATAAGGAAACAAAATAAAAAATCTGATGTGTTACACTCACATAACTTTCTCTACTCTTGTACAATCTAATTTTACAAACGCCTATTCTCCATATGCTTCATGTTAATCGAGATATCGAGATGTCAATCTTATTGGTAATTTTCTTGTAGATGCAAGGGGAATATGGTAGCTTTTAAGCGATAGTCAAATATTTTAACGCTGGTTGCTATGTGGCGAATTCCATTCTCTTTGCATGTTCAGGACATAAAAAAATGAATAACGAATTTGAGAAAAAGTATAAGTATTGGAAAATTTAAGGAAATAACAAGCAATATCTCGAAAACGGTTCACTCAACAAAAGAAACGTATATGACATAAGTTGTGTATTTTAACGCGATCTACATTTTTTGTGTAGTAAAATTTTGTCTATCTCTTATGGTTTACCAGTTATGCAAAAGTCGTTCACAATGAAGAATATTTTTGGAGACATTCCCAGAAAATTCGAGATATACATTTTATTTGTCATGACAATATCTTAAACATATGATATTTTAATCAAAATCGTTAGAGCCGTTTTTGAGAAAATTAAAATTTTCGAAAAATGTTCCATGTAAAGGGTAGTCTGGGGTGGGGGGATTTTCTTGAAAACCTTCGTGTCGCATCTCTGGAAGATACTGAACCTAAATACCAAGTTTGGTGTTTATCCGACTGTTCGTTTTTGAGTTATGCTGTTCACAGACACACAGACACACACACAGACACACACACAGACACACACACACACAGACACACACACAGACACACACACGGACATGTTTCCAAAAATGCTTTTTTTGGATTCAGTGATTCTCAAAACATGTATTTCCGGTGAAATCTCGGTATCGAATTTTTGGGTGGAATGCAATACTTCCCCTACTTACTATACGTAGTAGAGAAAGTAAAAATGCTGGTTCCCAATTACGAAACATAACTTAACCCTCCAATGACCATCCATGTATGGTCCAACCATTCATTGAGCTCTTCGTACACAGCCATTCAGAGTATTCGTTGTTATTTACTTTAGTTTAAGAACAATTGCAAAGAGTTTTATACAAATGTTAATTTTTACTTTCTCTACTACGTATAGTAAGTAGGGGAAGTATTGCATTCCACCCAAAAATTCGATACCGAGATTTCACCGGAAATACATGTTTTGAGACCTCCTGAATCCAAAAAAAGCATTTCTGGAAACATGTCCGTGTGTGTGTCTGTGTGTGTGTGTGTGTCTGTGTGTGTGTGTGTGTCTGTGTGTGTGTGTCTGTGTGTCTGTGAACAGCATAACTCAAAAACGAACAGTCGGATAAGCACCAAACTTGGTATTTAGGTTCAGTATCTTCCAGAGATGCGACACGAAGGTTTTCAAGAAAATCCCCCCACCCCAGACTACCCTTTACAAGGAAGATTTTTCGAAAATTTTAATTTTCTCAAAAATGGCTCTAACGATTTTGATGAAAATATCATATGTTTAAAATCTCTCGAATTTTCTGGGAATGTCTCCAAAAGTATTCTTCATTGTGAACGACTTTTGCATAACTGGTAAACCATAAGAGATAGACAAAATTTTACTACACAAAAAATGTAGATCGCGTTAAAATACACAACTTATGTCATATACATTTCTTTTGTTGAGTGAACCGTTTTCGAGATATTGCTTGTTATTTCCTTAAATTTTACAATACTTATACTTTTTCTCAAATTCGTTATTCATTTTTTTATGTCCTGGACATGCAAAGAGAATGGAATGCGCCACATAGCAACCAGCGTTAAAATATTTGACCATCGCTTAAAAGCTACTATATTCCCCTTGCATCTACAAGAAAATTACAAATAAGATTGACATCTCGATATCTCGATTAACATGAAGCATATGGAGAATAAGCGTTTGTAAAATTAGATTGTACAAGAGTAGAGAAAGTCATGTGAGTGTAACACATCAGATTTTTTTAAGAGGAGTGAGAAAGCAACACAAAAAGGGTAGGTTCCCATTTAAAAAAATCTGATGTGTTACACTCACATGACTTTCTCTACTCTTGTACAAACGATTTTTACAAACACTTATTCTCCATATGCTTCATATTAATTGAGATATCGAGATGTCAATCCTATTGCTAATTTTCTTGTAGATGCAAGGGGAATATGGTAGGTTATAAACGATAGTCAAATCTTTTAAGCGCTGGTTGCTATGTGGAGTATTCCATTCTCTTTGCATGTTCAGGACATAAACAAAATGAATAACGAATTTGAGAAAAAGTATAAGTGTTGGAAAATTTAAGGGAATAACAAGCAATATCTTGAAAATGGTTCAATCAACAAAAACAATGAATATGACATAAATTGTGTATTTTAACGCGATCTACATTTTGTGTGTAGTAACCTTTTGTCTATCTCTTATGGTTACCAATTATGCAAAAGTCGATCACAATGAAGAACACTTTTGGAGACATTCCCAGAAAATACGAGATATACATTTCATTTGTCATGAAAATATCTTAAACATATGACATTTTAATCAAAATCGTTAGAGGCATTTTTGAGAAAATTACAATTTTCGAAAAATGTTCCATGTAAAGGGTAATCTGGGGTGGGGGGATTTTCTTGAAAACCTTCGTCTCGCATCTCTGGAAGATACTGAACATAAATACCAAGTTTGGTGTTTATCCGACTGTTCTGAGTTATGCTTTTCACAGGCACACACACACACAGACACACACACACACAGACACACACACGGACATGTTCCCAAAAATGCTTTTTTTTGGATTCAGAGGGTCTCAAAACATGTATTTCCAGTGAAATCTCAGTATCGAATTTTTGGGTGGAATATAATACTTCCCCTACTTACTATACGTAGTAGAGAAAGTAGAAAATTAAATTGACCCTACAATGATCATCACAACATCCTCCAAACAAATCACGAATAATGGCATTTACTTTACCTTCCCCCATAGTATCAAGCAACTTATTCAAGGCATTTCTTTCTGCAACGCTTAGTTTTGGAGATATTGCACAGTCTCAACTTAAATGGTCGACTCTGTACAAAATGTTACAACAAATGCCTGCTATGACTTGCTTGCTACAAAGTCGTTTATTCAAAATACAGGGCGGAAGGTACTTAAACTGAAACATAAGTTAAGGGAAATTCAGAGAATATGTCTACCCAGGTAATACGGCATTGTTGAAGGTGGTGCTTGTACGGAACGGAGTAGAAAAATATGGTGAATTATTTTATAGGCAATAGATTCCTAACACTGGTTTCCTTAATTGTTTGATTTAAGTATGTCATTTTAGTAGCAATGGATTCCTGAGCAATGTGATTTATTTTCAGTTGAAAAGTATTGTTAAAAAATTCTGATGCATTTCATTAACATGACTTTCTCTACCCGCTCTTCTACAAACTATTCGTACAAAGCTGATTATTCTCTAAGATGGATGCAGTAGCCTAAAACGATAATCAGATTTTTAAAAAGAGATTTATATGATGGCTTTGATTTAAAAAGCGAATCATTATATGATGGCTTTTTGCATTACCTTGAGAAAAGACGAACAGCGACTTACCACGCTGAAAAAAATGTATTTGAAAATTCAAACGAATAACGACAAATATCTCGGAAATGGTTGTTGCTAGAAAAAAATTTATTTGAACATAAATTTTGTCCTTTAACGAGATCTGCACATTTTGTGTAGTAATATTTTTTCTCTGTCTTACGGTTTATCAATTACATCGATTTTTTCCTTTGGGGACATGTGAAAATGCTTGTTATGAAACGCCGGTTAATAGTGAAGAGGAAATCTTAGCCAGGATCATTGTAGCATTTGATGATATTCGTGATATTCCAGATATTTTTTTATAGAACTTGACAATCATTACAATGACACTATCAAATGCTCCGCAGCCAACGGTCGGCATTTTGAATACTTTTATAAACACTTATACACTTGTTCAATTCTTGTTTTGTTCTTAGTTTATGTTTGAAGTCTTTTAAAACACGTCTGCATCGTTTAAAATTTTCTCAGGTAATATAATGTTGGAGCACATTTGACCAACAATATAATTATTTACGTATTTTATTGACACAACCTGTATTCGCATCTGTAGATGGGTTAAAATAATTTTCACCTGCATGGATTTAATACCATGTAATTAAATAAAGATTCAAAGTTTCTAAGTCAATTTAATAGAGTTTTGTATTGTTTGAAATTAAAGATATACGACTACTCTTATTTCAAAACTTTTCAATGCCTTGTAGCAAAAGTTGCATAGCGACCTGTTCGGCGGAATTTCATGTAACCCGACTTGGCGTTTGAAAAACGTTAATGTCCTCTAGCTCAGTAGCAAGACTTTTAGAGGCATACATTCCCTGAAATAAAATACTCAAATAGAACCCCTGAATCACACCTTAAAATTATTGGGTGTTATTCTGACGCATCCTGTATATTTATAAATAAATATTCCTTCACGCGCATGTAACAATTCACACAATCACACAATGCAAAACACAATTATAAGGTAACTTACAGAGTGTTGGCTTTAAGTTAGCTCTCTCTATATATAAGAGGTTTTCTGAAAATTAGGCTTTATTTTCATCATTCAAAATGAGAGATGAGAAAACCTGCAGAAGTATGATGGGCCAATACACTGATCTGGATATTTTTCTACTATTTCGTTGAACGTCTGCTTATTAAGCCTCTTGTGTTTATTTGATTCGGAATTATTCGCAGAAGCACACAAATGTATTTTTACTGACTGTATCTCCTGCAAGAAATTCCTATTTAGTGGTAGTTTCCAAAATTTTAGGTATTGTAAATTCAAGTCTTGCACAGTTTGCTGAATCCTAATCTGAAAAGGTACAAACTGGAAATGGTTTCTGTTCCTGTTCAGTGCTGTGTTATATTATTTTAAGTACTTTTTCCGGAAATTAATAACGTTTTAAGAAGTCTCGTAGAGCAAAAAGTGCCTGATGCCGTATTTATTGACGGGAAGATATAAACAATTAAATAAAGAAACAACAGTAAGATAGAGAAATAATTGCAATAAATAATTTCCGTATACTAAATCAATTTATATGTAACAAGCTTGAGTTTAAAGATTTGTCCGAGATAGAGGTCATGTTATGTTAAGCAAAGTCATTAGCAACAGCCACAGTAGCGAACGCGTGAGTATAAAGATTCATAGAATGCACTTAAGGGCTGAATTCAGTACATTTGAACGATCACGTAGACAGAATTCTATACAAGAGAAAGGTGAATGAAATTCTTAGATTCGGGATGTACGGCTTAGCAACAAGGTAAGCATTTTAAGATTGGCCCCGCGCGAGGAGTAACGTTCGTAGGGGTAGTTTTAAAGTAAGCTGAGATTAAGTAATAAAAGAACGTGTATTGCTAAACTTAGCGTCTTGTCTTTCTTAGGAGTTTACAGCCTTTTACGGCGATCGGCAGTTCGTAGCGCCTAAGACCGCGCTGGATTATCAGTTACTTAGCGGTAGCCGCGAAGGGCTTTGCCGGTAAGGTTTTAGTGACTCATGGAAAGTTACGCTTTCAGTTTCATTTATTGCTGAAACAGTTATTTCAAACCGTAAAATTGATATTGCAGAAATTAGGAGGTAAAATAATTCAGTTGTTATATTTCGAGTACCACGATTCATAATCAGTTTCATTCTTTATCTTCAAACAGTTGACAAATCACTTCAATACCTCAGGTATTACATCACATCAAATTTCTCAGTCAATTTAAACTGGTGTTATCCTTTTAAAATATATGCACGCATACCCAAAGAAAACGACCTCATAGCCAACCACTGTAGCAGCCAGCAGAAGAATCAATAGTAGACATTGAAGACATCAAAAGGTGACACCGGGCATTCGTTGTCAAAAGTGACGACCATTGACCGGCTTTTTGCCGCAGCACAACCTTTAAGAACCACTAGTATAGAGTTTACTATACATGACGCTAGCGACAACTGCTTAAGAGTAAAAGATAGGTGTATTCCACTAGCATCTATAAGAAATATCCAAACAATTCTATAACATCTGCTACGATTCAAATCTCACTGATTTACCAAAGCTTAAAGTTACTTAATTCAGGTTTTAATTCTTCCTGCCACTGTAAAGTGCAGCGTGCTTCAGGGAAAGGTAGCTAAAAGCAACATGCTCTCAGGACATACGCGCTACTCTGGGTAGTTAACTACATTAGCTAACTCTTTCTACACCTGTGACTTTTTATGCTGAAGTAATAAAATTAGCGTCAACTCAATTTCACGAGTAACTTCCACATTTCCAGCTTTTCCGAAGTGCACAACCAAGAAGTGGCAATGAGAGGCGGATCAGGTTAAACGACAAATTGTAGATAATCTTTCCCTTTCTTGTATTTGTTACCTTATCTTTACAACAAGTTTTGTGGTTACAGAGACCCATACCATAGTTCGCATACGAGACAAGAAAACCGCTTATGTATTACATTAACATGAATACTTCTACCCATTCTTCTGCAAATTATCATCATAAAACTTATTTATTATCTATTCCGTGTTAATAGCGAATAAATGCTTCCAGAAATGGTTTCATTACATATTTCTTGTAGATCAAGAGAGACATAGTTACGTATAAACTAAACGTTGTCACGTACTAAAAAGCAGATTGTATTGGCTTTGAGATTCCACTCTTTGTACGACCACGAGAAACAAACAAGTGGTGACTTAGCAGCTCAAATAGGTGTACGATATTTGAAAATTAAAATCATAACAACGTCTATCTCGGAAATGATTAATGATACAAAAATATTATTTGCTATAAATTGTGTGTTTTAACGAGAACTACATTTTATGGAGTATATTTTGTCTATCTCTTTATGATTTACCTGTCACACAAAAATATACACAATTAATTAAGCATCATGAGGACTTCACAGGCAATTTGTAGAAAGTTCAAGACATGCAAATATTAGTGATATGCAGATATCTTACAGATATCTTAAACAATAGTTATTTTAGTCAAAATCGTTAAGGGCGAACTTTAAGAAAATAAAAAGTAACGAAAAGCTTTCCATTTCAAGGAAAGCTTTGGATGGAATAATTTTCTTGAAAACCTTTGTGTTGCATCCTTGAAAGGTGCTGAACATAAATGCCAAGTTTTTCGTTTATATAACATTTCGTTTTTGAGCTTTGCTTCTCTCTCTCTCTCTCTCACACACACACTCATACACACACGAGGACCTTTTTCTAAAAGAACTTTTTGCAGAGCGTTTCAGGTGAAAGTAAGAAGTGGGATTTAAAAGTTGTAGCTTGTAACAAAGTCCATCACAGGTTTTACCGAGATGAATTAAGCTAAAATGTCTCTTCTTTCCTGCCACGTCAGGAGTATACTAATATAATATTCTTTCGTTTAGAAAAAACCTGTAGATCCAGTTCTATTTGTACATTATAATACATAGGGGGTCCATTCTAGTGAGCAAATGTTCGGTTGTAACGGTACATTGCATTTTATATATTGGTATTATTATTATGTTTATTATTAGTATTAGGGTTTAAAAGTGTATGATAATATGTAGATATACCAGGCGGCCCACACAAGCCGCCTTTAGTTGATGTTAGTTTATACCGGATAGCACGGATGCCAAAAGGTTTGCCTAAGCAAAACTGCAAAGGGGACTCCATACCGACAGAGAGGAGACGGCTAAATGAAAGACCAATGCTTGAAAACGAACACTTTAACTGCTATCACTGGTCCCAGAGCTCATTCGGTAGAGAAACTGCCTGCTATATGAGGTGTTCAAGGTTCGATTTCCGGCTGGGCTGGAAAGTTGTCTTTAAACAAAGCATTTCATGGCATGCCCAGGGTGTGGTGTTTGAATGTGAGAGTACCTACGTGTGTGTGGGGGGTTGCTATTGGTTATTTAATAATTCATTTGCCTTTAACAAGAATTCAGGATTGTCGCTTGATGCAAATCTGAGCACATGTGTAAAGCCATTGAGTTCTATGTCAGTTAATCTACACTCATTGTCAGTAAAATTATATGCCAACAATTGGTGCCGCAAACTTAGCAAGATTAAACGAAATTATATTTTTATTATATTTATGTATCTGTAAAGAAAATTTAGAATTATATTATTTTTATTAGTGCATTATTCATAATAAGCATGTACAAAAACATGCCCGCCCCTTGGTGAACGAATTCATGTACTACCTGAAATGATACATCATTTCTTACTATCATCTCTGTACGTTAAAAAAATAATAAAAAATAAATCTAAAAAATGCACAGAAGCCAGAACACAGCCTTTGAGCCTCAACTGCATTTTGGTGCGTCTCCGCACACATCGTAACCACATCCGTGTGTTCGTTATTGGTGAACGTTACGTTTTTGTCTGAATGAACTTGCTCGAACTGCAAGCAGGCGACCACGTGACTGCCAAGTAGACACATGCAGTCAGCAGCACTACTTCAATGATCTTTCGCTTTGTACCTGCACTGCCCCTATGAACATCGTAATGTGGCAACTTCTTTTGCACCTATAATCTAATAGTGCTGTACATTTGTGTAAAGAGTACATTGGGAAGTTTTAATGTTGAAAGAAAAGGTTCAGTGTAGTTGCCCTGTCTTTAGGGGAATGTCTCGAAGAAGCTGTTGGAAAAAGCAAGAGATATGTTTAGAAAAAAGATAGAGGTAGGAGATGATTCCATTAGAATTCCTGAATGTGTCACGTTTCAAAACGTTAGTCTGAGAGACATATCTTCTCATAGAAGCTCTTTGAGTGAACCAAATGATAGTAGTTGTTACAAACTTAAAAATAATGGGGAGCCACTTGGAAGAAGATATTGAAAAGTGACGGTTACAAAGTGTCTAAGTTAGCGTCGTGTTTTTTACTTTCTCTACTACGTATAGTAAGTAGGGGAAGTATTGTATTCCACCCAAAAATTCGATACCGAGATTTCACCGGAAATTCATGTTTTGAGACCCCTGAATCCAAAAAAAGCATTTTTGGAAACATGTCCGTGTGTGTATGTGTGTGTGTGTCTGTGCACAGCATAACTCAGAAACGAACAGTCCCATAAACACCAAACTTGGTATTTAGGTTCATCATCTTCCAGAGATGCGACACGAAGGTTTTCAAGAAAATCCCCCCACCCCAGATTACCCTTTACATGGAACATTTTAATTTTCTCAAAAATGGCTCTAACGATTTTGATTAAAATATCATATGTTTAAGATATTTTCATGGCAAATAAAATGTATATCTCGAATTTTCTGGGAATGTCTCCAAAAGTATTCTTCATTGTGAACGACTTTTGCATAACTGGTAAACCATAAGAGATGGACAAAATTTTACTGCACAAAAAATATAGATCGCGTTAAAATACACAATTTATGTCATATATTTTTTTGTTGAGTGAACCATTTTGGAGATATTGCTTGTTATTCCCTTAAGTTCTGCAATACTTATTTTCGCAAATGGGAATTCTTTATTCATTTTTTTGTCTTGGATATGCAAAGAGTATTAATCTGTGGCAAAGAGAATGGTGCTGCACCTAGCAACCAGCTATTAAGAGATATGTCTATGCTTAAAGGCCACTGTATTTCTATATTGCCCTTGCAAATACAAAACAAGGGGAACATAGTACGCCTTATGCGATAGTCAAATATTTTTAGAACTGGTTACTATGTGTAAAATGTAATGCTCTTGTTATATCAAAAGATCGTTTCTGCAAAAGTTTATCTCGATTAATATGAAATAGATGGAGAATAAGAGTTTGTGAAAATAGTTAGTACAAGAGTAGAGAAAGTCATGTGAGTGTAACACATCATATTTTTTTAAATAAAAAGACGGCCACAAGATGATACAGGGCTCATTTGTTTGTAATTCATTCATTCACTAAGTGCTTCATTGCTGTTTTGCTAATGACTCAGACATCTTTGTGTTGTGACGATTCATGGTCGTAAACGTGAGGAAATGCGGAGTCGTTTCCGGGAAGTAACACAGGGAAAACGGGTTCTTCGGGAGTAAAACTGGTGCATGTTTTGTTCAATTAGCAATAAATTAAATGCGTATTTAGACAATTACCGGTATAATTCAGCTGTGTACCACGCTGAGAGAAAGAGATCGTGTCGGCTAGCCGGATGAAGAGGAGGACGTCGTCACCACGAGAGCATCAACAATTTGTAGCTTTACTATGCTTAGAAAATTTCCATCACCAATTCCAAGAATCAATATGACCACGAGACCGTCACAAAGTGTCTCTTAGTGTATTGCTGTCATAAAGAAGGTATGGTCATAAATTCAAATTCATATACTTATGCTGAGACTGTCAAAACGCGATGCTATTAAACTATATAATTGTTGTACCTTTTACTTAACGATGGATATAACAAATTATTTTGCAGAATTTTCTGATGGCTTTCTTATTTTCACAGAAATTAATGACCAGTGGAGTAATTTTGGAGTGCTGTATGGTAATACTGTGAGCGCGACTATATGAAATCTAGTCCTTAGGCCGGTAAATTTGTTAAAATCACGTTCCACCCTTTTCAGTGGGTAGCACTAAAAGTGAGCTGGTGCTTACCATGCGACGCAGTTACCTAGATAAAGTTTAACTCAGTGCAGGCAACTGAGTGCTGTGTTACGTCAGCGAGCAAGTCTTCTCTTCTTCTTCCCGGCTCTCAGCTAGGAATTCAAATAAGAAGTTTACGGCAGGTGAGGCAAGGGCAAAGACGAATTAATGTTAGAGAAGGACTAGCGGGGTAAGGGGAATGTATGTTGTGCCTACATGGTTGAAAGCACTAAGCAATATCATCTCTCCCCTCTGTAACCTTTGCCTACGAATCCCCGAAATGGTATTACGTCTCGTGACTGTGATATATAACAGATAATTAAGTTAGCTGACTCTGATTTCACTCTACAGAGAGCGCCATCGTAACACCAATGATGCCGCTCGATAATATGAATTTTCTCAGCAGAAGAGCGCTTAATCTTTACATCAAAACAAATATGTTTCAGGCGATTAGCCAAAGCGGTTACAATGCGCTTATTTATTTTTCAGTGATTCAGTGAATGGAGAGGTGGGAAAAGTGAAAAGAATTTTGACATTTCTTTCTTTGTGTGTGATTGCATACCAAAGGTTTTATACAGAGATCAATGATCATACAACTGCAGCGGTTATACATAAGCACAATGTTACAATCAGTAAACATAATACGGCAATAGAAATAAAGCCTATAATTTTCCACTTTGCCCTCAGGAGGTCAAAGTGGACTTTATAATAGCATATATTACTGAATAAAATAATATTGAAATTAAGTTAATAATAATCTTAATAACAAAGGTATTAATAGAGTGTTCATATTTAAATCATCTTCATACACTGCAGCTGTCACAATAGAGTTCGGAATATCAACACCAGCACAAAGTTCATGTGTGCAGTCATTGCATTTGTAGCATATGTTTCTGTCTTCCACTGTTGGGCTAAAATATTGCTCCCATATACCAAACAAAAAATATCCTACTCCTTTGAATATTCCATTTTGATGGCATCATCCTTCCTGCATTTGTTTTGCCTCCTACATCTCCAAATTTTTCTATCTGCTTCTCACGGATTGCTTTTTCTAAAAGATGATGTTATTGTTTCAGATTTACGAGTACGCCGTTTTTGTTTGGAACACCAGACTAAATAGAACTACCGGTGTCAAGTAAGGCTTTTCATTCGATGTTCCGCACTTGAAAGGCATGCAGTATGCTTCATAACCCTAATGGGAGACAGTGCTTCCAAACTTTCTACCATTGGCAAGTGTCTTATCGATGTAAGTATTTGGTTACTAGGGATTGTCAACCATTGCTTGCTCCCTAGAGTGGACAAAAAATGGGAAAAAATTATCATCTGTGAACATATTGCGGTCATACGGAAACATTCCTACAATATTCTGAAGCACGAATAATTACTCAAAGACATTACGAATCAGATCTGCCACATCATATTGATCAATGCGTCCAAATTGACCAATTGGAATTCGTCTGTCGCAGCTTCAAAATATGCCTTGAATGACTTTTAAACTGCAACATCAACGGATTGTAGCTGATACGTAATGTTAGAGGAATTAGAACATTATAATTCCCTTTTCTGAAGTAAATTCGACAGCTTTCAACGACGGATGAGTATCGTAATTATCTAGAACCAGCAATACAGGATTTTCTTTGTTTGGTCTGGCAATAAAATCTTAATCAACTGCAGAAAATATCGACGCTGGTCCAGCCGGACTCCGAACACCATTATCATGATCCAGCAGGTCCTCCATCCAGGAGACGTTTTTTAGAAAGGCAGAGACGACGTTACCATCCGATTAAAGTAGTGAGTTGTTCTTTCCCTTAAGAGAAAAAATGGCTTCAGTAATAACGTTGTCAGTCCATTTTTCATCGGCAGTATAGCTATCATTGAACCTCTGATCAATTTATGTTTCTCGAGAGATTTGATGCTAGGTTATCAAAGAAGATTCGAACTTGAAACGGACTGAAATAACCACATCTTGAACTACTAGTTGATTGGTTTGCTGTAACTAAGCATTAGACTTTTTGGGATGAACCATTTGACCCATTCTTTCCCAGGTTTTCCATTCCTGAATGGATATTCAAGTTTATTTATTTATCTATGCAAAACAGTAAGCCAGTCGCATCATGGCTTCCTCAGTCAATCCAAAACACTTCTAATTCATTATCGGTACGTAAACAACGTGTTTCCTTTTCATTGCAGGTGGAAAAACACAAGTAAACCACCCTAGCTTGTTGCCTGGATCACTTTTTTTCAAATAACGATGCAATATGCGGATTGGTCCCATACACCCGTGAAGCCGCATAAATTGAAGTGCTCTTCGCCTCATTCATAGCTTTTCCCATGTTCGCTTCAGACCAGGATGATTGATTAATTTTTCTTTCGTAATTTTCAACCAACTGTACAAAGAGAAAAAGCAGGACATTAAACATCGGGGTCACACTAATATTCTGCTCTATACGTACTATTCTGTTTTATGTGCAACTCATCTTCTCATTTTGCCATTATATCGTATTTATACCAAAGAGATATGACCTCAAATTTTGGAGAGGGGTGAAATATTAAAAAAGGTGTAAATAGTGTTACGTATAGGCATAGTGTTAAAGAAAATGATTATTATAAATGATAATACTGTTTATGGCTTACGAAAAACAGTGAACTATTGAATGGGGAAACCAGGGACAACTTTACAGCTGTTTTAAGTTGGTCAGCTGCAGGATTCGAACTCTACCACTTAGGTCATTTATTGATTAATGTAAACCAAAATAAATGTACATGAAATATAAGCAGGAAATCACACATATGAGAGTGGAGTCCAAACTGCATGGACAAAGCGGAAAGTGGTCTTTCCGATTCCACTTTGTTCTCTTCCTCTTCTTCATCATCATCATTCCACCAGGACCGACCTCCGTGATTGAGCTTTCTTTTTCCAGGTTTTCTTCAGTTTGGCAAACGCCGGAAATATACCCTAAACCAGGAACGGCTCGTGATTTGAAAGTTTGGAAGGGCGGCAGGTAATGTTTTCGTATTAAGCACCTTTACACAACAGGTTTTATTCTACAATTTACCAAAAGAATATGTAAATAATACAACCATGTAAACCAAAATATTCTGCATATAATTTCTCGTTCAGTTTACTGTATGTATTTTTCAACTCGTACCAAATCATATGTATTAGTGCAATTCAGAAATAAAAAGTGCAATAAAACACATCTATCACAGTGAGAGTGAATTAAACTATATTAATAATTACACTAGTCTACATTTTCAAACTTTTGGTCAGATGATTTCTTAAACGTAGGTGTTCTTGAATCACGTTTTTATGCTGATTCCAGAAATAACTTCAGTATTTTTCTATCACGTCAGGTTTTTACACAAAATAAGTAATGTTTTGACAATTTTACTAATGAGCGTAGAAAAGTATTCAAATACCATTTCACACAAGGTAATTTTTTATTCAAGAAACATTTTAGGAATACTCTCAAGAACTTCCCTAATTTATTTCATGATTACATTTTAACAAAACAAGAAGCCAAGTGTTGCATTTAATTTTTTTCAAACTTTCTCTTCTTTGACTTCCTTGCAGATCCTTGAAGATGACTGTCCCTCCTCAACATCCAACAGTAGTCGGCCATCATAGTTTCATTCCATCTCCCCTGGTACCTCCTCTCCATTTCCTTAATATCTTGGTGAAAACGTTCACCCTGCTATTCACTATACTGTCTCAGATTTTCTGGAAAGTAGTCGATATGTGAATTCAGAAAATGCACCTTTACACTCGTGTTAAAACCCATCTTCTTGACATTTTCCAACATTGTTTCGATAATGGCCGTGTAATTAGGATCTTTGTTATTGACTAAGAAGTTTTCAGTATCTGATCGGAAGGCGGTCCATACTTCTATTTCTTTCTCATTCATTGTCTTCTCAAAATCTTCATCCTTCATCAATTTCTTTATTTGAGGACCCACAAAAATTCCAGTCTTTAATTTGTCTTATGTAATGAAGGGAAATTTCTCGGAAAGGTACTTGAAGCATACTCCATCTTGTGGTAGAGCCCTTATAAATTGCTTCATCAAGCCCAGTGTTGTGTAGTGGCGGAAGCAATATCTTTATATCTCTATATTTTTGAAGTGAAATTGTGTAAAAACTGTACGTGATAGAAATAAAAACTCAAAGCAGTTCTGAAATCAGCATAAAAAGTGAGTCACTTATTAGTTTTCAGTCATTCGATATCATGCAGACTAGTGTTATAGTATTATTCCCTTCAGTAACAGGAACCCTTATGCCATTTATATTATATGGTGCATCTGATGAATATGGGTTAAAATTTCAGTGGAGAACACACGGTTTTATAGCAAACTCTGCTTTGTTTTCATAAAATAAATTATTTACAAATCTTAATCACACATACTTATATCTCGATAAGTCTGTGTTTCGTGAAAACACTTCTTCTAAGTTCCAACCTTCTATAATAATATTTATTCAGACGGCAGAGTAAGAACATAAATGCTTAAGGAGGAATACGTGGAGTTCATGCTTGCTGGTTGCCCAAATTTATTTCGTATCTAAACGTGTATGTGATGCAAGGAATCCACAACACGCGTTGGAAAAATGTTGAGGGGTATAAATGAACTGTAGGAAATTTATTATGCATCTTGCATCTACTTGCTTTCAAATAAAATAATATAAACTTTGGCTATAACTAAACTAACATGATTAATATCCTTGTAGATGAAATCCATTCTCTTCTCCTTTTGTTCAGCAAAATTGTTGAAATCAGGGCCTTCTCAATATAACATGTGGCTAAAGCATTAAGACTGTATTTTTGCTATTTACACTATTCATTACGATTTCTTAACTGATTAATTTAACTTCACTTGCATTGAATTGAGCAGGTATTTTACACAACACATGCTTCCGAACCCTTTACGCAATTAACCTGTGCGTGTGTGAATCACAGCAGTGTGTGAAAGCGCGTGCACTGTGATTATGTGACGTGTAAACAAAAGCCACCAATATAGATTGTAGTAACTTATTTTTGTGCTGCTCTGAATTGCTTTCACTCTATAATGTTATACTTTAAATCGCAGTATAACTTTAAGAATTTAACTATATATTAAATCCATTAATATAACAGATTTAAATTTTAGACAGTACTGAGTAATTTTTTTCGTATGGTGCCGGCAGTGAAACTGAATGACTACACATGGAAAAGACCGCGCGGAGAAAGAACCAATAGCGAAGCGTCTCGGACTCCGCGGAGCTGTTATTACCTCTCTGTACCCCTCGCCCTCATTCGAAGCATTCCCCTCCTCGCGTCTCGCCTCTAGCAGTATCCAACAACGCAGTGTTTCTCAGACGGAATTGGTGTAGTCCGAAATACACTCCGTAATGAAAACATTCGCGCTACTCACTGTATAAGCGTTCCAAAAATATTTCAAACGAAATTAAATCTATGAAACTAAATCGGGGAGTGCAGAAATTAATACTGGAATTTGTAATTACGAATTCGTATATTTGATGTTAAGCTTACTTTCCTGTTTTTATTTTTTATTTTATGGCGCGTTTATTTATGGGGAGGGCCTTCCTAGAGTCCTCCATCGCTAGCCGCCACTGCCTCAAACCTAGGTCCGGAAGGTTTCCTTCCAAAATTTCTTTTCCCAATTATAATTTCATTTCATATATCAGCAGTTTTACCGTCTGTGGTGCCTTATGAAGTAAGAACGGATGTAAAACATTATTAAACTCGGCATCCAGACCCGCTATATCTCATAGCCCATCTATCAAGGTTGTTTAATATTCTGAAATCCATTTGGGGTATATCGTACTGCCTGGTGTGCTATTCTTGTCGGGTTATTTCTCAAAACGTGTTCATGCCATTCTATCTTTTTTAGAGTTATTCTTTGGTTTAAATTAAAAATGTTGAATTCTTGTTTTATTGTTTCATTTCTTATGTGGTCTTTATGATACATCCAACAACTGTTCTCAGAAATGTCATTTCTGCCGTTTCTATCTTTTTTCTATCTGACATGACTTTTCCCAGTTTTCTGACTCGTACATCAGTGTGGATACAATCATAATGTCTTTTCTAGCTTTACTATTTTATTTACTTGCTGCTGCCCCACACATTTTTTGAAATGTACTTTATTTCTCCATCAGAATAAAAGAACAATCAAATCCTAATTAATTAAATGTACGTATTCAACATTTATCTTATGAAATTATTATTCATCTCCATTTGACGCTTACCTCAGAAATCCATTAAATGAATACACAGTCTCCACATGGCATTCCCCTTTAAAATCCATAGTTAGTCTTTTAATTGCATTTCGGAAATCATATTTTATGTTCTTGTTATGATTTTTAATATACTCTATACGGCGTGTTCAATAAACTAACTCCCTTATAGTTGTTGCAGTTTAATCCGCTTTCTTTTTTTAAATATGGCTGTAACCAGTGCCATTTTCCATTCATTTAGAATTTGACATGTTGACCAGTAAATATTAAAAGTGCTTTAAATATTTTCTTAGCTTTACACAACAAATATTTTAAAGTCGAAATACTCTTAAACTATTAATAGTGGAGCTGTGTATACCGGATATCTAAAGATTTATTACCTTCAATAAACAATTTCTCCCGACCAATTTCGTTTCACTAACAACTGTCACCACTTGCAGCGATACTAGAGCTGTGCGACTAAGCGGAAAAATACATGTTACCATACGCTGAAAGTACTGTACAAGAATTGCATGAGGACTGTTGTTTTAAGGGATAACAGCAACTTTCCACCTTGTCCACTCTTCTGCTAAATAACGAATAAAACAGATTTGTTGTAATACCTAGTAGAAAAATTCTTGTGCATCAAAGATGTGAAAATCTGAAGCAATCACTTAGTGGTACTCGCCAACCTATTGCATCATCAAGAGTATGCTTATCATAATTATGCTTTTTCGTGCGGTTATCTCGAAGTGAAGCTTAATCAACCAAAAGATACATTAACTGCTGAAACTTACCGTCATTTCAAGAAGAAACAGAAGTGCCAAAATTTATATATAAAAGCTATACACTTAATTTTATGCAAATATTAAAGAAGTACGTGTACAATGCTTTACTTTAGTATGTGCTTGTGTTTTATGTTTTCGATATAATAATTAATTAATATAGACCTTATTAATTAAAACAAAATGCAACTTCTCCCTCAGACATTAATTTAAGGGGGAAGTATTAAATATAAATACTGTATCTTGCAAAGTAAAAAAAATGCAGCAAAGTAGCTTATGATTAAGCAATATATTGTTTGAAAAGTAAACCAAGACTTCTATAAAAATTCAGGCCGGATATTTTGTTACAGAACTTTTGAAATTCCATGTGGAAAGAGTTCGAACCTTTGTCTTTATTTTTATTAGAGAAGATCGATTTTGAAAACGGGAAACTGAACATGAGAGAAATGGCCATAAATGTATTTAAACGGCACAGAATTTTCAAATGTTGTCAAAAACCTGGAGTTAGTACATCCAGTCTAAGGGAACAAAACTTTACAGAAATTTACTTTAAGAGTAAGGTGCAATTTTGCGTCCAAATTTAAAAAACTATAATTTATTATTCTAAAATGGCAAGAATATAAATTTTTCTTCCCTAATATTTCGCGCCTTTGGAATACAGCATTATAAAAGAATATTAATAACTCCAAAACTACGAAAGATATAATATAAATTTTATTACACATTTGTCCTCTATCTGGTTCCTACACAGTCTTGACAGAAGCGCACTCTATATGAAGTTAAAATATTTCGGGAGTGATTAAGTGCTTAAGCTTTGAGTTTCAAATGTCTGTGTTTTGAATTTGTATCTTTGTTAATATGGTTAAAGATTTTGCTTGTTAAAGTGAGAATACATTTTTCTATTCCGTTTATCCTTAGTGCAAAGTCTTAAGGCGCATGGTGATCAAATCGACAGAAATTTCATATAAAGCGTATACGGGCGTTATAAATACATTGAAGTCTGAAACAGAAAGTAATTTGAGAAAGTCCATAACAGTTGTAAATAGTATGACAAAAACGGCTAAATTAGTTTGTTTTATTGTTGTTGAATCATATTTAATTAAGATTAAATTAAGGTACCAACACTACATTAAGGCAGTATTTTATATCACAACATTGTGAATGCCAGAGTGATTGTAGTGTAAATTAACATTATTGTATGACAATGATTTGAGATGTTTGTTAATTATAAGCATTGTTAGGAAATAAGTTTACACGGCCTCACTGAAACTGACAATAGGAGCGGGTAACAATGAAGCGATGGGGTGAGTTGTTCATCAATTAGAAGAGACAAACAAATGACGTCAGAATAGCGCGCCTTTCTTTAGAAATGGAGGGAATATCTTCCCTAGAGCATATGTATTAGTAATTTTGATTGGCTGACAGAACAGACGCTAATGTTGGCGGGATTTATTAACCAATAGCAGCTCTATTATAATGTTTAGGCATATCGGGGTGAGGGAGTATAATTTCTTAAGCCGGGGGCAGGTATCGCGCAGTTCTACAGAATCATTCACAAGGCAAACGTCCTGCAGTTCTAAGAAATCTCTCTCGCGAGTTACACGGAAGCATTCATGAAGTACACATTACGCAATTCTACAGAATCTCCCGCGTCGTAAAGTTGGCTACAAAATGTGAAATACGCGAATTAATAGTGCGCGGCAAATAAGTGATTGTAGTTACATTCGAAAATATAACAGTTTCAGTCAGGCGTGTATCAAGATTAAATATATGAAATTAATTCAGTGTGACGGCAATAAAAGTGTAAAAACAGATTCTTTTATCAGTGCTATGTTTTAGTAACAACTCCTTTCCGTTTACACACCCTGTTCAAGAGATATTTGCTCGACTGAGTAATAATAGCTAGCCGGAGGACAAAGAGCCCAAAATTCAAAATAGTAAAACAATAACAGGTGCTAAGCAAGTAAGATAACACGACAGAATACCGCGACAATATTCAGAAAACTAGAATCAGAATAAACGAATGAAGAAGCTCAAGTTTCTTACCTTGCCCCTGCGTAAACCAAGATATTTTACATACTCTGTTTACTTTCTCTACTACGTATAGTAAGTAGGGGAAGTATTGTACCAAAAAATCCGATACCGAAAATTTTCCGGAAATACATGTTTTGGCCTCCTTAAACTAAATAAAACAGATTTGGAAACATGCCCGTGTGTGTGTGTGTGTGTGTGTGTGTATGTGTGTGTGTCTGTGAACACGTTAGCTCAAAAACGAAAAGTCGGATAGATGCCAAACGTGGTATTTAGGTTCAGTATCTGTCAAAGATCGACACGAAGATTTTCAACAAAATCTCCCTACCCCAAACTACCCTTTACATGGAACTTTTGTTCGAAAATTTTGATTTTCTAAAAATTCGCACACGATTTTGATTAAAACACCATATATTAGTGATATTTACATGGCAAACAAAACTTATATCTTGAATTTTCGGAGAATAGCCTATGAAGTCCTCTTCATTGGGAAGGACTTTTGTGTAATCTGGTATAACTGGTAAACGTTAAGTGATAGACGAAAACGTGCTACATAAAAAATGTAGATCTCTTTAAGATTTATTTAAAATAAGATTTTTGTGGCATAGGCCGTTTCTAAGTTATCCATTATGGTTCTAATCGCTCATTTCCTGGTCATTCTTTTAAAGTCCTTTCAATATTCAGTTGTTTCTCGCGATTGCATGAAAATAGTATAGAATTTTAAGGTCAGCATATAGAGCCCAGTTCTTAAACAGCTGACTGTCGCTGTTCTTTTTTTATCTATAACGAAATGTGTAATGTAGAGCTATTTCTGCAAAATAGATTAAAATTAGTAGGCAGAAAAATAAGCTTAAGTACGAATAATTTGTATATCCACTAATAAACAATAGAGGGTAGAGAAAGTCATCTCAATGTATCACATCAGATTTTTTTATAGTTCCATTTATATCCCGCCCCATTTATACCCCGTTGGTCTTATCGGTGGCCTTTCCTTTGGAACTTATTGCCTATTGGCAATGGTGTTAACTCGTATTTTCTTGTCGTTGGGTTTCTTGCCCTTTTGGGGTTTTAATGATCACTCACATATTCACACTCTCATTAATACTTCCAGATTCTGGGGAGGGTAGAGAATAATCTTGGCTAGAGAAAAACTCTCGCCCTCAGACCGGAATCGAACTCGGGACTCCTTGCACAGAAGGCAGGTGCTCTACCCACTGAGCTACGGGGCCAGCGTGTGCATACGTTTATATGTGAGAATATTCAGTTAAAAACACACATTAGCTAGAATTCCAGAGGTTTACAGAAGGCATGTATGCTTTAAAAAGAGAAAAGCTGAAGTGAATAAGAGACATTAAAAGAAAAGATCTAGAATATTCAATATAATCACTAATTTTGCACATATAACAAGAACTGTCGCTACATATCTTAAGTAACTAACAAGGAACTACATACCAAGATAAGAAAACCAAGCTATTTCACTTCGTATCGGGACATGCAACAGATAAGTCGCATGTAACACGGACCGCGAATTGTAATAATCCTAAAATATCCGGCGAGAAATAAAGAATAGTTGGTAACGGCTAACAAAATAATTATTAAACAAGTTAGAGAAAAGTAATTTATAACAATTTAAATCAAGAAATTTAATGTATTATGTTGGATTCGGTGACAAAGTTTCAATCGTTCAAACTAAACGCACAAGGAAGTTGTGTATATCAGAAATTTAATAAATAACACGAACTGTGTTAAAACAAAAAAATGCTTTTATTAACAACTTCCTATCTTCGAGTCGCAAGCTCGAGATAAAATAAGAGAGTCATAACAGAGCAACTTGAAATAATTAGTTCACTACAGAAGTAATTATATTATACAAAATAAGTCACCACAAAGGCAGTAATAGTTGTTATTATTATTATTCCAAATGATACATAACATTTATCATTACTTTTCAACTCTCAAGAGTCATACTTTGTGTTAAGTTAGTAAAACGAGCAGTCGCAGTAATCAAAATGGGGCATCCGAGGATTCGTATTTATACTTTTAACCGTTGTTAGAAAATCATTCCTAAACTTTAATAGATAGTTATCTAAAATACCTTTTTACAATTACGTACCCGTATACTTTGTACGGAAATTCCAATTTAAGTTTTGGTACATGTAGGCTCCCAAGATTTTTCACCGTGTTATGAAACAGAATTTTAGACTTATTTACGAGGAATGTTTTTATAGTATGGTCCGTTATGCAATAAAATAAGAGCTATTGAATATTTTGGTTAACTAATTTTTTATTTCATTGCATACAGGGTGGACCATTTAAGTTGAGGCTGTAAAATATCTCCAAAACTAATTGTTGTAGAAAAAAATGTCTTGAATAAAAGTTGCGTGATATTATGGGGGAAAGTAAATGCCGCTAGTCGTGTTTTTTTTAGAGGACACTGTGAAGGTCATTTTAGGGTCAATTTAATTTTTACTTTCTCTACTACGTATAGTAAGTAGGGGAAGTATTGCATTCCACCCAAAAATTCGATACCGAGATTTCACCGGAAATACATGTTTTGAGACCTCCTGAATCCAAAAAAAGCATTTTTGGAAACATGTCCGTGTGTGTGTCTGTGTGTGTGTGTATGTGTCTGTGTGTGTGTGTCTGTGAACAGCATAACTCAAAAACTAACAGTCGGATAAACACCAAACTTGGTATTTACGTTCAGTATCTTCCAGAGATGCGACACGAAGATTTTCAAGAAAATCCCCCCACCCCAGACTACCCTTTACATGGAACATTTTTCGAAAACTTTAATTTTCTCAAAAACGGCTCTAACGATTTTGATGAAAATATCATATGTTTAAGATAATGTCATGAGAAATGAAATGTATATCTCGAAATTTCTGGGAATGTCTCCAAAAGTATTCTTCATTATGAACGACTTTTGCATAACTGGTAAACCATAAGAGATAGACAAAATTTTACTACACACAAAATGTAGATCGCGTTAAAATACACAACTTATGTCATATACATTTTTTTTGTTGAGTGAACCGTTTTCGAGATATTGCTTGTTATTTCCTTAAATTTTCCATACTTATACTTTTTCTCAAATTCGTTATTCATTTTTTTATGTCCTGGACATGCAAAGAGAATGGAATGCGCCACATAGCAACCAGCGCTTAAATATTTGAGTATCGCTTAAAACCTACCATATTTTCCTTGCATCTACAAGAAAATTAGCAATAATATTGACATCTCGATATCTCGATTAACATGAAGCATATGGAGAATAAGCGTTTGTAAAAATAGTTTGTACAAGAGTAGAGAAAGTCATGTGAGTGTAACACATCAGATTTTTTTAAATGGGAACCTACATTTTATGTTGTTTTCTCATTAGAAAATGGTTTATAAAAAGCTGTTTATTTTGTAATGAGGAATAAGGAAACACAGTAAAAATGTTGGTTACCAATTACGAAACGTAACTTGACCCCCAAATGACCATCCATGGATGGTTCAGCCATTCCTTGCGCTCTTCGTATACACAGCCATTCAGAATTCCCGTTGTTATTTACGTTGGTGTAAGAACAATTTCAAATGTTTTTTAGTGTTCTATGAGAAGTGAGAAAACAACATAAAAAGTTAGGTTTCCATTTAAAAAAATTAAATTGACTCCAAAATGACTATCATAACGTCCTCCAAACAAAACACGACTAATGTCATTTACTTTCCTCCATAAATCAAGCAACTTCTTTCCACAACGCTTAGTTTTGGAGATATTATGCAGTCTAGACTTAAATGTTCCACCCAGTATACC
The DNA here is from genome assembly GCA_030765065.1 of Deroplatys truncata. NCBI lineage: Eukaryota > Metazoa > Arthropoda > Insecta > Mantodea > Mantidae > Deroplatys > Deroplatys truncata. Next base: position 141,257,825 of record CM060986.1, read on the forward strand.
TTAGGCCTTCTTTTCACATAGATTTTACATTTAATTAAATTCTCATTCTGGTGCAGAATAAATTTTAGTGACTCTTCCTAATAGAAGTTCGCCGCCAATCCATAAAACAATTGTGCAGTTTCTGAGATGCGTTTTTTATGTCTAAGATTCCATGGCAGAAGAAATTGCGTTATTAATATCGTTGGTTTCAGGAGAGGGATTCAAATAGGCCGGAAGTCAGAGCTGGAAGAAAACAATTGTGAATCTGAAAGTTAATGTGATGTTAGCAAAAACAGACGACACATTATTTGTCTTTCAAGAGGCTTTCGTACATGTACCGCAAAACGCTTAATTTTCATTTTGAATACAAAAAATGATGTGTTACATTCACATGATTTTCTCTACTCTTGTACAATCTAATTTTACAAACGGCTATTCTCCATATGCTTCATGTTAATCGAGATATCCAGATGTCAATCTTATTGGTAATTTTCTCGTAGATGCAAGGGAAATATGGTAGCTTTTAAGCGATAGTCAAATATTTTAACGCTGGTTGCTATGTGGCGCATTCCATTCTCTTTGCATGTCCAGGACATAAAAAATGAATAACGAGTTTGAGAAAAAGTAGAAGTATTGGAAAATTTAAGGAAATAACAAGCAATATCTCGAAAATGGTCCATTCAACAAAAAAGTGTATATGACATAAGTTGTATATTTTAACGCGATCTACATTTTTTGTGTAGTAAAATTTTGTCTATCTCTTATGGTTTACCAGTTATGCAAAAGTCGTTCACAATGAAGAATACTTTTGGAGACATTCCCAGAAACTTCGAGATATACATTTCATTTCTCATGACATTATCTTAAACATATGATATTTTAATCAAAATCGTTAGAGCCATTTTTGAGAAAATTAAAATTTTCGAAAAATGTTCCATGTAAAGGGTAGTCTGGGGTGGGGGGATTTTCTTGAAAACCTTCGTGTCGCATCTCTGGAAGATACTGAACCTAAATACCAAGTTTGGTGCTTATCCGACTGTTCGTTTTTGAGTTATGCTGTTCACAGACACACAGACACACACACACACACACACACACAGACACACACACGGACATGTTTCCAAAAATGCTTTTTTTGGATTCAGGAGGTCTCAAAACATGTATTTCCGGTGAAATCTCGGTATCGAATTTTTGGGTGGAATGCAATACTTCCCCTACTTACTATACGTAGTAGAGAAAGTAAAAATTTAACTCCAAAAACAGCTATGTATTTCTTAGATGAACTGGCGGCGGAAGTCTGTGACAAGATTCTAAAAATCTTATGCTACGATAAAACAAATTTCAAAATACATTAATAACTGGTAGAAAAGCAAAGGTAAAGACTTGGGTAAAACAAACTATCAAAGATATGAAGTAGTTCGTACTTTATTGCAATTAAATGTACACACTTTAAAAGTAAATTCTTATTTCAAAATACCCCTCGTAATTCAAAGTGCCCTATACCAAATACGGCACCTGCAAATGCTATAATGATTTCTTGCCACTTTACAGGGTTCAGTTATAGTACATAGTTTACTGATCATGTCGATAGTTAAGTTAACTCTCATTACAATCTTAATTGAGTCAATTAGATTACTGGAATGAGCGGAAGAGTATAGTTGTAAATCGTGAGATAAAAAGGGTCGTAAGCAGAGGTACACAAGGTTACTCACCTGTGGGATATATTAGAATAGTGGGTCGCTTGTTGTGTGGGGACGATGGGACTGTGTGGCCCTTGGTCGCCATTACCTGCAACAAACAACGTTTAAATCACTCCGACTGTTGGAGCACATTCAACAAACGGCAATAACTATCGTAATGCTTTATGTTCTGTCAGTTGCTATCATCGAATGTCAATCACAAGTGATTCCGTGCCTCGTGCATTTATTAATCAAATACAAAAGAAATGTGCTTTGGTAAACAGCATTAGACCGTATATTTTGTTCTGAGCTTGAAAAAACTAGTAAATCTAATTAATAGTAGCTGTAGACTATTTTACTAGTCACCGCGGTAATGTGTGCGACTCGCATTCGGTTCGATCGACCGCCCACTCTGAACCATAGATTTTTGGTGGTTTCCCCGGGGCAGGCAAATACTGTGTGGTTTCTTCTCTATTACAATTTCCTTGTTATTGTTTCCCTTTCATTCCGATTCCTTCGCATCTTTCGGATGCGATTCTAGGTTTCGTGGTGTATGGCGGTGGCGGACAGATGGCGTAGATGCATGCTCAATGGAAAGTGCCCCGTGGACACTAGCGGACTGCTTGATTAGTGGGTCGTTCTTCACCCTCTCTCCGGTTCTAGCAGTGGGACGGATTTGCGAACTTGGAAATGTTAGACACTTCCGCGCGTCTGCGACGCCTGTCTGCCTATCCCTTAGCCTACTATGGTTCCTTCACCTCATCCGTTCTTCCTAGGGGTGGTAAGGTTAAAGGTAAAGAAGGTACGTATCACAGAGGGGTCCCTGCAACCGGGGCAAATCAAGTAACACAGTTGGCCCTTTTTGTTTCCAACCCCTGGGAGGGAAGGATGAGAGGAGAGATCCAAAGGGCGACCAGATCCAGATTCCGACGGGTGAAAGCCTGGACGGGGTCCCTAACGTTTCCAGATAGAATGCATCCGCCGCCGCACATAAGCGCTGAACGCTACCGCAGCAACGCCAGGGAAGAAATCCTTACAGAGAGCAAACCACCGCCCAGCCACAATCCGCCGATTACCGTCACCTGGTCCTATAATCCTGAAATAGATGACAAGGAAGATGATGGGTACAGAGGGACAGGAGATTCGTGAACCACCCCAGCACTCACAAGACGACCCATGAAACCATGGAAATCATGTAAAGCCCATGGGCCAGAGTGCGTAGTCACCGAGGATCGATCCCGGGACCTCCCGAATGCCTGCCACAGACGAAACCCCCTGAGCCATCCAGCTCGGTTCCTGAGGTGGTAGATGGAATAGGTCGCGAGGTCTCCCCCTGCTTTGAATCATCTACACCTACGTATAAATAATTTGACTTCTGTTATTATTATTATTACTATTATTAATTATTATTATATGATGGAAGGCAGTTATATAGAAATTGCATGTGACTGTTACGACACGGTATTGTGAGCGGAAGATCCGCGGTCCAAAACCCGCTAGGACCGTCCTCTGCGATAGAGGTATTTTCCAGATTTTTTCCCCAGACCTCTTAACCAGGCACAGGGGTTTTAGTAAGTAAACCAAGATAGGAACGTACCGAGGGTTCTTGGTGCAGGCAAGTGTAAGCGTTTGTGATCATGTAGAGTTCTCTGTAAACAAATAAGTGCAGTTTGAAGGCTGTACACCCTACTTCGGTAGCAGATATACACCCTATCTCTTACCAGTCGGCCAGTCGACGCCGGCCAATAGTTCGGCACGTAGCTGATTCACAATATGAATAAGTATTATGTGAAGTTGTAATTTTTAGAGAAAGTCGTGTGAGTGTGACAACATTTTTGTGTTTAGTATAAGGATAACAAACAACTACAACACAGTTAAGAACTTCAATTATCATGAGAGGTCACGTAGACCATGTAAATTCTTTAAGATAAAAGTATTGGCAACCAGCAATCTATGAACAACTTTTTTTTTAAGGAAAGTAGAGGATAGGGGGGAAAGGAAAGAAAAGGAAGGTAAAGGAAAGGACATTCAGCATTCGCCTATGTAACTAAGGAATCCACCAAAAAGTATTAATCAGCTTAACCAGGTCTCGACTGAGGACGTCCCCAAATTTTAATTTCATTCAGCAGACAGTAAGAAGTAATTCCCTCGTTGCTTTAGAAAAACAGACATCCGTTTTCGTTAGAATTATGAGGTGGCAGTAGCAGATAGGCTCGGATTTCCCTTCTAATTTAATGGATTCCTTCATTTGCTGTATCGAATGATTTATTCCTTGTCATTAATTTCAAAGAGGCCACTTTAAACAAAGATAAGGAACAAGATGGATGGCTTGGAAGGATAACTGTGTGGTAGACAAAAACGGTTAATATAACTTAACGAGCAATTAGAGCAATCCATTTGTGTCTTCGAAAGAAAAGATAACTGATTGAAAAACCAGAAGTATCGCGATAAGAGCAGCGCAGACGAATCAATAGGTAATGGATAAATGAGGAAAGGAAGGGAAGAGGGCTCGTTACTGCAAGACTAAGCGCAAACTCGCCAGAAAATTGCTTTTCTGATGTGTTTAATATCGGGAAAACATGACTTGCCACTTACTACCACAAAAGTGCTACGTAGTGGTAAAACAATTTGAAAGCAATATTTCTCTTCTTTATATTTCCTGACGTCTCAATTATTTTTAAATTCTCTACAGTTAACTTAACGTAGCGAAAGGTTTGTACTCGACTAAAAATGCCATATCTAGACTTCACTGCGCATATCTGGAGACCTGAAAACTGAAAAGTCGAACAAATACCACACGTTCGTATTTGATTCAAGTATCCTTCAAGACGAATGTCTTCAGAAATTTCACCACTATCTCAAGCAACCTTTTGTACGGGGGAAAATGCTGTTATTTTGATTTTCTAAAAAAATATGATGTGAGATTTGTTTAAAATATCATAAGCGACATATTTGCATAGCAAATAAAGTATATAATTTTACTTTACTTTAAATTTCTAGTGAAGTCCCCTTCATTCTTAATGGGTTCATTTAACTTGAAGAGCCAAATAAGATACATATGTGATACATTCACATAGCTTTCTGTATCCTCTATCGCATATTAGTGGGTATACAAACTATTCTTACTAAGGCTTATTTTTGTATCTACTTCATTTTAATCCAAATAAACCTTTGCCGAAGCACCTATATTACACATTTCGTTATAGATACAAAGGAAACAGCGATAGTCAAATGTTTAAGAACAGGATGCTATACGCTGGTCTTAATATTCCCTACTGTTTCCACGCAATCGCGAGAAGCAATTGAAAGTTGAAAGGACTTTAAGGGAATGACGATAATGAACAATTCGAACCTTTAATAACGGATATCTCAAAAATGGCTTATGCCACACAAAAACTTATTTGAAATAAATTGTATGCAGTAGTTTTGTCTATCGCTTAACGTTTACCAGTTATACAAGATTATACAAAATTCTTTTCGAATGAAGTGGACTTCAAAGGTATTCCTAAAAAATTCAAGATATACAGTTTGTTTGTCATATAAAGGTATTTTAATCAAAAGCGTTGGAGTCACTTTTTAGAAAATCAAAAATTTTGAAAAATGTTCCATGAAGAGGGTAGTTGAGTGGGGGATTTTCTTGAAAATCTTCGTGTCGCATCCTTGGAAGATACTGAACTTTAATACAAGTTTGATAGTTAACCAACTTCGTTTATGAATTATGCTGTTCACCACACACACACCCACACACACCCGGACTATTTCCTAAAAATTCTTTTTCTGGAGTTGGGCCTCAAAACATGCGTTTCCGGTGAAATCTCAGTATGAAATTTTTGGTGAAATGCAAGACCTTCTCTATGTACTTGGTAGAGAAAGTAAACATATTACTGTTGAAAAATGCATATTTTATTATGATTTATGTCAACTATATTTACGGCATCAACGATTTACAAGATATTCACGTAGTTTTTTTTTAATTCTTCCACATTTTAAGCAGTAAACTAGTAAAGGATCATTTTTAAATTTCTCATGATTCAAATATATGGATTTGTCTTTTAAAAATTAGACTTACCTTCTTAGTCTTCTGTATTAAATAAATTGAATATCACAATAATATTATCACTAAGTGAAACACGTTTCTTTAAGAGTAAGACTTATGATTAATAAAACCAGATAGAAACATAAGCGTTTATGTTAATAATTTGTAGAATAGCTATAAACGTGAGTGAAGTAAGTTTGCTAGGATGATATAAGCTCATCTATTTGATTTTCGGGACCGCATCCAAATAGTTTGTAACGAAACCGTGATTGTATTTAAAACATAACAGACACTCTCCTGAAACTACTAGTCGACCACGATATGAATGCGCTTGGAGGAGCGCGCCACTGTTTTTATCGACAACTAAGACCGTGAATCAGAGGAGAGTTGGGGGCGAGGGGAAAGGGAAATGTGCAGCCGCACAATGAAAACAGTACTATATTTGCAGGTCTCAGCCTCCCTAGTAAACTTAACTCGAAGCTGCGGATGATTTCTTTACTTCACTGTCCTTCCGATGCTCGCCCACTTGTTTCGTAACCGTTTAGTTCCTCTTCCCAGACCACGCACTCATATCGTGGCCGACTAGTACAAAGGTTATTTGTGTTGATATAACATTACGTCAGGAAACAATTACGAAAACATATTAAATGAATAACATTTTTACTTTCTATGTCACGTTAAGTAATAGAGAAGACATTGTACTCCATCCTAAAATTTGGTATAAAAATTTCTCCAAAAATGTATATTTTGAGATATGTTTGTGTGTGGGTGTCTGTGATTAGCATAACTAAAAACCGAAAAGTCGGATAAATACCAAGCTTAGCATTTAATTTCAGCGTTTTTCAAAGATGCTACGCGAACATTTTTCAAAAAAATTCCCCACACAAACAACCCTATATATGGAAATTTATTTGAAGTTTTTGATGTTTACATGGCAATTAAACTGTATATATTGAACTATCTGTGAATAGCCTGTGAGTGTTCCTCATTCGGAAGGAATTTTGTATATTTTTACTTTCTCTACTACGTATAGTAAGTAGGGGAAGTATTGTATTCCACCCAAAAATTCGATACCGAGATTTCACCGGAAATACATGTTTTGAGACTCCCTGAATCCAAAAAATAGCATTTTTGGATGCATGTCCGTGTGTGTGTCTGTGAACAGCATAACTCAGAAACGAACAGTCGGATAAACACCAAACTTGGTATTTTGGTTCAGTATCTTCCAGAGATGCGACACGAAGGTTTGCAAGAAAATCCCCCCACCCCAGAGTACCCTTTACATGGAAGATTTTTCGAAAATTTTAATTTTCTCAAAATGGCTCTAACGATTTTTATTAAAATATCATATGTTTAAGGTATTTTCATGACAAACGAAATGTATATCTCGAATTTTCTGGAAATGTCTCCAAAAGTGTTCTTCATTCTGAACGACTTTTGCATAACTGGTAAACCATAAGAGATAGACACAATTTTACTACACAAACAATGTAGATCGCGTTAAAATACACAGTTTATGTTATATACATATTTTTTGTTGAGTGAACCGTTTTCGAGATATTGCTTGTTATTCCCTTAAATTTTCCAATATACTTTTTCTCAAATTCATTATTCATTTTTTTATGTCCTGGACATGCAAAGAGAATGGAATGCGCCACATAGCAACCAACGCTTAAAATATTTGACTATCGCTTAAAGTCTACCAATTCCCCTTGCATCTACAAGAAAATTAGCAATAAGATTAACATCTCGATATCTCGATTAACATGAAGCATATGGAGAATAAGCGTTTGTAAAAATAGTTTGTACAAGAGTAGAGAAAGTCATGTGAGTGTAAAACATCAGATTTTTATAACTATAAAACGTTAAGATATGGACAAAAATGTACTACACAAAAGCTTAGATCTCGTTAAAACACAGAATTTATTTCGGACTTCCTTGTGGCCCTCCGTCATTTCCGAGATATCCATTATTATTGCTTTGAGCGTTTCAACATTTGTCACTTTTTAAAGTTCTGTCAGTTTTTCTTCCGACGTCACGGAAAAGTATCTAATTTTAAGGCCATTATACACTGCCGTTTGTGAAAATTGCAACACCATGAAAGAATTTCCCGAAAAACTCCAAACTTGGTGGAAGTGTAGAAGACTGTGCCAGCAATAACTGTTTAGGCTTGCAGTGAGATGGGTTCACGTAGACCGAGGAGCCCTCTCGTGTTGGTCCGACAAGGTCAGTGTTGCACCCAGTGTATAGCCCTTAACATATTCAACGAAATAGAGATGCAGCTGGTGAATGTGTAGATTCCGCATTCCCAGGCCACCAAGTTAACCACTTTGGGAAATACGTTTAGTCTGAGACTACTGAGAAGAATCATTTTCTTGGTTTTTAATTATAAGATACCGGTTGACTGATTTCGTATGTAAACTGGACACAATTTTCTCTCTTCTCACAATAATTTAGCATGCAGCATAAGTACAAAGGAAATAAAGCAAAACTTTGTTTACATGAGCGCTGTCAAATTATTTTGGCATTAGTATTGCTTGTGTATCCTAGCGTTATAAACAGATTCGATTATCCTTTGTCATGCTGTATTGAATTGCTAAACCGTGACCATATATATCTTGGAATGAAATATCCGCGGTATTTGTCTTGTTATATGCATATTCTTTGGAGCAACAACAACCATTTTCTATTCTATGATATTCGCGGCTGAAAGTCAAGGCGTTCTTCTCAAGTTGCTATTTTATAATTCCAGTGTATTCGTTGAACGCAGTTGTATTCAAGTGCCAGAGCTTTGTAATAGTAGATTACGATACGAATATCGTAGAGTATCATATTACAATATGAGATTGGAATATTGACCAACGAGGCCGCAGGGCGATTTTGATAACCAATCGAGTGTTGTAATATGTAGTTACGATGTGTGTATCTACAACGTTTTATCTACTTTAGTTACGTAATATCGATTTTTATTTACTTCAGTAAATTACATTTTAAATTTCAGATGTAGTATAAGGAATCACTGAAACAGTACACTACATCGATATATAGTTGATATGTGTGTGTAATGGACTATGCATGGTTTGATGACGATTTGTTTGTTAGGTTTTTGTTTAAAACAGAAGAATGTGAGTACTAGGTGAATTAAATAAATTTTAAAAATGAGTTCTGACGAAGATATTGCAAACGCAGCTAATTCTGTTATAGATAGCTAAATTCCTAGCAAATCCCTACTTTGCTATGAAGGGGAATACAAGAAATCTGAATATTGGTGTTTGAAGAAAAATGTTCAAAGTATAACGGAAAATGTTTTCTTTATTATTTATGTATGGTTTACAATACCAACCAGCTACGTGATAAGAGTTCATTTAAGAAAATCGTTGCGTAATAGAAGCTTCATTACGAAACTAGTTGCGTAATGAGGTACCATTACGAAACTGGTTGTTGTGAATAGGTTTAAAACCTTTTATTAGTGTTGTAAAATCGATATTACGCAACTAAACATGTACGTCAGAACGAATTGGGCTTTTTAATGGTGAAAAATTATTAAAGAGGTTGATTGGTACACACAATTTTTCTCTCTTTATAATATAGATATAGATAGATTAGGATTAATGACAGCATACTAAGGCATTGATAGTCAAACTGTACTCGTATCAGTTCTGAGACAGTTATAAACGTCACGTGAAATTAATGGTTTGTCACGCCCCACTTATATCATGACACGTTGGTTTATTTGAATTGAAACTGCAAATTATTTTCAATTTCGTTGTTGCTTTAATCATTACATCCCCAGGTGAATGGTGCAAACACATCCAGCGGTGTGTAATAACAAGTTCGTAAATGTACACACAATGTTAAATTTCCGTTAAAATCGTACATTTTAGCCGGCTCTCCATATAAACTACTCTTACATTTTGTCTACTTCATACAAATTGTATTCATAAATATTCACATAGCATTTTTTAAAATGCTGGCTACCTATTTCCTCCTCATTTAAATACTACCAATATGATCCATATGCCATTTCATCAAATACATCAGCATTTTGGAAGCCTACCTACATGAATGAGGTTTTACTGTTACGTTGTGTAATAGCATGTTCTGTAAGACTCTGAGCCTCTAGAATATTTAATTTACTTTTAATGGTAGCTTTAGTATTGCTTTAATTTGTTAAGATATCTTAAAGGTTGTCCAGGACGTTTGGCGCTTCTGTATGTATGTCAATTAGCCTTGAGATGTTTTAAAAGGTCTCAATTAATGGTGATAAATTTAAAAGAAAATGCATAGCTATGTTCTACAGCAGATTTTCAGATAACTAAAAGTATATTTAACCTATTTAAGTCTTAGTAGGGCATATTAAAACTTTTATATTGTTGCAGACTCAGAATCCGGCCTCACGCATGTCAAATACAAGCACAAACCATTACATCATGCAGAAACTCCTTGTATTGGGATACTATAAATATGTTTACAAGGTTTCGGCCACTGTCTTGTTTTACATAATGGGTATATTCCACTCTTAGTGGTTATAAAAATTAATTAAAAATAAAAAGAGCATGTGTATTCGCTCCCAACCGTTTGCAGTCAAGTGTAAATCCTGTAGCCTCAGGATTTGTGTCTCTCTGAAATGTGTCGAAAAATGTTGTTAAAACTCCTGTAATATACAATTTCAATGTATACATACAGTAGTTTACCTTAAAGTTGAAAGTGTTTTGGAGGTTTTAATTTTGTACCGATTAAAACAACAATTGACATATCTCGATATGTTGTGTTCAAACTTTTATATGTAAAATTTCAACTTCCTGAGTGCAGTGAATCGTTTAAAAACTGAAAATTTGTAAGAGGCTCTCCATCTAAACTACTCTTAATTTTGTACCGATTTCAAACACATTTGGCATGTATTCATAAATCTTCAAATCCACAATTGATGCAAATGAAACGTTGTTTCATGCGTACAGACGGACAGATGGACAAAACGACGCTAATAGATGCTCCACAGTAGCGTAGCTACCTAAAACGTTGTTCGAGAAACCGTAAAGTTTCATTATAGTTCAACATTATAGTAAACTGTTTCATGTTATTGCGACATCTAAAGATTATTTTAAACCTTCTAAAACCTCTTGTTTACTTGCTTTGACTGTATTTGTATTAGCACAATAATTATTTATATTTAATAGGAACTACCTATGCTTATACATATTTTCGATCATGTTTGAATATCGAGAATTCAGTGATGAATAGAATTAACTAATGTCCATATTACGTGCTATATCCTCCATAAGACTCATAACTGTAAATCTCTAATTCCCTTAGTGGCGAAGAGTCCACGCTTGTATTGTTGATACTGTAACCACATTAGAATCAGGAATTACAGCATTTCGGTCAATTGCATTATCCAACAAACTATCTGTTTTTACTTTACAAATTAAACAATCGCCCCTTACATTTCACTACTCAATAATTCTGTCATTTCGTCACTGGTCTGTTACGATGATTACCAGTATTTACAAGGAGTTCTTGTACGTTTTAGCTATGGGGAGAGGTTATTGCTACCTGCCCAAACGACATTCGTTGAAGCCTAAGTTCCTATACAGAAAAACTCTTTTGTCGACAAGGAAATTGTTTTTTACGGCAGGCTGTACGCACCCCTCGCTTGACTAAAACACTAGTGAATAGACATTATAAAAATGGACTGCTACAGGAGGTTCAGGGAACCGGACACAGGTGGATTGTGCTTCTAATTTAGTTGCTATTTGGAAAACAGCCGAAACGTTTGTTATATAGGAGTAAATACACTCCAATGGCATTTTTTGTCTAATCATAAAAATAATTTTGTGAACGGATGAGGATTTTTTAATCACTGCTTCTTGAAAACAGATCTCCCTCTGTCCAGTATAGTTAAAGGAAAACTTAAGCATTAATCAGATGAAAATTGCTGAGACAAACGTTGAGGATTATGATCGTGATAGGCTGAAACGTTAATACTCAGAGCTTTCTACCTTGTGCTCACATCTAGTGAGTACTGATAATAATGTCCGAGCGGGGTGGCTCAGGCGGTAACGTCTCTGACCCACATTCGGGAGGTCCCGGGTTCGATTCCCGGTGACCATGGGGTGTTTCGTGGCATTCCCTGGCGAATGCCGGGTGGAGTATTCCACCACGATCTCCCATTTCACGTTTCAGGTGTGATTACGGGTTCTGTGGTGCTGGCGGTCTGGCAGATGGCGTGGATGCATGTGCATTCTCCCCGTGAATGCCAGAGTGAGCTGTCCCGCCAGTCAGGGTCACTGCGTCGCCCTTTTGCGGCTTTATCGCTCACCGGTGCGCGGGTGGAAATATTAGGGACTTCTGCGCATCTCTATGGGCTGTCTGTCTACGGACCTGGGATCTCCCCCGGCTTCTGTCTCCCGGGGGTTGGATGTAGTCCCAATAGATAAAGATGGTCGCAATGTGCGGGGTGTCCCTCTCCGATAAACACATCCTTCTTCCTACTGATAATAATGTATTAAAACACTTACCTGCGCTTCAAAAATGTGGCTCATCAAGAAGTAGCAGGATTTGTAGATTTGATTTTAATTTTTCTAATAAGGGCGTCAATAGAGAAGAGCTTTATTTGAGTAAAGATATATAACATAAAGACAGATAATAAATATACCTGACTAATACTGATTAATACTCAAAAAGAAGGATCAGATTTTAAATATTCATTTTTAATGAACGATAATAGATAGTAACACAGATACATCACTGATTAGAGTAAAGTTCAAAGTTTCAAGCACTCGCCTATTAGTTCCATTCAGTGCCTACAGCGGCGCTGTGTTTGTTTACGAGAAAATGGTGAGGCCACAGGAAAAGTCGTTTTGTGTGCTGCAGTATGCAAAGAGTGAATCCATTGTTTCATTGCAGCGTGCATTTCCTTGTAAGTTCAACAAAGACCCACCTCTATCATAAAAGATTTACAATTGATACAATAAATTCGTATAAGATGGTTGCGTATGCAAACGAAAAGCACTGGTCGTCCTCGCATAACAAATGGTGCTAATTTGGAGCACATAAAATAGAATTTTAAACTTTTCTCTATTCAGTGATGTATCGCATGGGTTGCCATTTATTTCGTTCATTGGAAATAAACATATAAAGCCTATTCCTTCTTTTTGAATAACCCTGTATTTCTTTTTAACACTACTTTTTAAAACGGAGTAATACACATTAAACACGTCTCAACGCAGTCTGCACAAACGGGGTTGTTTTTAAGAGATGGCGATATAAATATTCGAAGGACTGGTTGCTCAGCTCAGCTGATAAAGTGGAAAAACAAAGGGAGAGGGAGAGAGAGTGGGGATGAGAGAAAAACACAAAGAAACATTAGAAGCTTGTCTACCTTTGTGTCTGGCAGTTTGCAGCTTGTGCATATTGCAGGGACAACTGCCTTAACAAGTCTCATAAAAACATTTTATGTATTAACGTGTACTCGTTCTTTAAAAAATAAAGGTTTTCTAGGTGTTAAGCTTCCAATATGCTAATTTGATAAACGGTCATAATAATAGCGGTGCTAGTGGTGATAAATTAAATCAAATTGAGTTTTATTTATGGACACTCTTTAACTGCTGTGGTGCTTAGAGTCCCATTCTATATTGGGCGTGAAAGACCAGAAATTTTGCTCAGAGGCCTCTTATCAGACTTGAGGTTCTTTTACGTGCCATAAATCTACGTCGCGGACCACCAGCTTTACTTCCCTTCCGAAGGAAGCCATGTTAAGGATTTTTAAGCCTGAAAAATATTCATCGCCCTCCGCCGGGAACTAGAAGCTAGCACGGTAGCACTAGTCCACGGAGGACGACACTAGTGGTAGTGATAAACCCAGCTCAAGCACCAAAATGACAGTAGTAAATTCCCGGAAATCTAAGTACTACGTGTTACCATTTTTATTCCCACATGTTACAGTTGTCATTTAAACAGAAAATTTACTTAAAATCCGTTAATCTATTTTGAGAATATCTGTTTTAAAGAATAAAAACTTTCTCGGTGTTGATAATAATCAATTCATGGGTGATCAGCTGAGTAATACATGGGCTGGACGAAAAGTAATGAGAACTATTTTTACTTTCTCTACTACGTATAGTAAGTAGGGAAGTATTGTATTCCACCCAAAAATTCGATACCGAGATTTCACCGGAAATACATGTTTTGAGACACACTGAATCCAAAAAAAGCATTTTTGGAAATATGTCCGTGTGTGTCTGTGTGTGTGTGTGTTTGTGTTTGTGTTTGTGTGTCTGTCTGTGAACAGCATAACTCAGAAACGAACAGTCGGATAAACATCAAACTTGGTATTTAGGTTCAGCATCTTCCAGAGATGCGACACGAAGGTTTTCAAGAAAATCCCCCCACCCCCAAATTACCCTTTACATGGAAGATTTTTCGAAAATTTTAATTTTCTCAAAAATGGCTCTAACAATTTTGATTAAAATTGACGCAGTAATTTGTATCACAAAAATGTAAATGTCAGAGTGATTGTAGTGTGAATATGCATTGTTGTGTGACATTGATTTGAGATATTTGTTGATTGTAATCATTGTTGAGAAGTGGGTTTATACGGCCTTACTTAAACTGACAATAATAGCGTGTAACAATGTAGCGAGGGGGTGAGCTGTTTATCATTATTAGAGACGAGCAAATGACGTCAGAGTGGCGTGTTTTTCTTAGAATTTGCGGGAACATTTTCCCTAGAGCATATGTTTTCGTAATTTTCATTGGATATAAATATAGACGCTAATGTTGGCGCGTTTTATTAACCAATAGTAGCTCGGTTATAAATCTTTAGGCATATTGGGCGAAGGAGTATAAATTCGTATCAGAGTCAAGTTTCACAGAGCCCAACAGAAGCATTCGCGTATAAGATATCGATGAGTTCAACAGAAGCAGTCATGGTGAATACATCGCACAGTTTATCGATTTGCAGGTTACGCGTAGCAAATTTATGAAAAATCTCTCGTGTCGTAAAGTTAATTACACAAAAAGTTGAAGTACGCGAATTAATAATGGGCAGTAAAGAAGTTATTATAACAGTTTCAGTTTGGCGAGTGTCCAGATTAATAGGTGAAAATGAAGAATGTGTTACGACAATAAAAGTGTAAAACAAATTCTTTCATCAGTGTTATCTTTGGATAAAAAACTCCTTTCCGTTTACACACCCTGTACAAGAGAAGTGATGACCGAGAAATCATAGCTAGCCGGAGGACAGTGAACCCAAAATTAAATACAATAACAGGCGCTCAGTAAAAGATAACACGAAGTTACCGCGACAAATTGTATTCCATACGTGCGGCAGATAAACAGTAGCATCTTTCAACTAACAAACATTAATACCGCCGCAAATTGGCTCCCAAACGTGGGGCTAACAAACAAATATATCTCACTCCGAATTGGCGCCCAACGTGGGGCTAACAAACAAATATATACCCGCTGCAAAATATCATATGTTTAAGATATTTTCATGGCAAATAAAATGTTTATCTTGAATTTTCTGGGAATGTCTCCAAAAGTATTCTTTATTGTGAACGACTTTTGCATAACTGGTAAACCATAATAGATAGAAAAAATTTTACTACACAAACAATGTAGATCGCGTTAAAATACACAATTTATGTCATATACATTTTTTTTGTTGAGTGAACCATTTTCGAGATATTGCTTGTTATTCCCTTAAATTTTTCAATACTTATTTTCTGAAATGGGAATTCGTTATTAATTTTTTTGTCTTGGGTATGCAAAGAGTATTAATCTGTGGCAAAGGGAATGGTACTGCACCTAGCAACCAGCTATTAAGAGATATGTATGTGCTTAAAGGCTACTGTTTTTCTATATTGCCCTTGTAAATATATATTCCCCTTACATCTACAAGAAACTTAGCAATAAGATAGAGTCTGCAAACGTTTATCTCGATTAACATGAAGCATATGGAGAATAAGGTTTGTAAAAATAGTTGGTACAAGAGTACAGAAAGTCATGTGAATGTAACACATCAGATTTTTTTCTCTGAAATGACCTTATTGACAGAGGTACTTATAGTTACACACCTTCAATATAATCGCTCTCGTTATTTATGACCTTCTGCCGAAAGTTCGGAAGGCGTTGAATACCGTCTGGCGTTTATTTCTGTTGATGTTCCGTATTGACCTACCTATAGCATGGATAATGTCAACTCTGGTGTTGTACCGGATCCCTCGCAGTGGTTCTTTTACTTTGGCAAAGAGATAGTAGTCACAGGGACTCATGTAGGGTGAGTACGGCGGCTGTTCTGGAATCTCGCATTGCCAACGCCGCAAGAGGTCCTGGACGGCAGCAGCTGCGTGGCATCTTGAATTGTCATCAGAATGATGGGGTGCTGTTCCATGAAATATCGTCGCTTTCGCCTGAGCGCTGGCGAAGGTAGTGTTGCAAGAACGTGCAGTAGTAGGCAGCGTCTATCGTCAGCGTGAAGCAGTATTACCCCATCAATGCTATACGCGATAATGAACATCACTTTCACAGCACGCACTTTCTTTGGACGAGGAGACCGGGAAGCCTCCATTCATTGGGTTAGCGTTACAAGTTTGGTTCGTACGAGCACGCCCACGTTTCGTCCATAGTCACAATTATAGAAGAAAGTCTTATCTTCCATTTGGCACTGGCCCAACAAACCCTATGCGACTATATAGCAGTGCCATTGTTACACTTCAGAAATTTCATGGAGTATCCAACGTGCTGCAATTTTACGGTAACCCAAAATGTCGTGCAGAATGTGGAGCACAGTTTTGTGGCATACTCCGACTTCTGCTGCTAACTCACGCGCAGTCCAGCGGCGTTCAATGTCAACAATGAAGCAAGGAGTTCAACAGTTCAACAGCGACGACATTTCATGGAACAGCGCCCCATCATTCTGCATGAAAATACGCTGCTGTTGTCCAGGACCTCTTGCGGCGCTGGCAATCGGAGATTCTGGACCATCCACCGTACTCACCCAACATGAGTCACTGTGATTGCGATCTCTTTGCCAAAATGAAAGAACCACTGCAAGGGATCCGGTACAATACCAGATATGACATTTATGCTATAGGGTGGTCAATACGGGACATCAACAGTAATAGACGCGCAGATAGTATACGACGCCTTCCGAGCAATTGGGCAAAAGGTCTTAAATATCGGGGGGCGATTATATTGAAGGTGTGTAACTATAAGTACCTCGGTCGTCGTCCTCCGTGGACTAGTGGTACCGTGCTAGCCTCTAGTTCCCAAGGTCGCGGATTCAAACCCGGCTGAGGGTGATGGATCTTTTCGGGCGTAAAAATCCTTGGCATGGCATCCTTCGGAAGGGAAGTAAGTACGGTGGTCCCGTGTCATATATTTACGCCACGTAAAAGAATCTCAAGCCTGATAAAGAGCCCTCTGATAAAAATGTCCGGTCTTACACGCCCAATATAGAATGAGACGCTAAGGACCATAGTAGCTAAATAGCGTCCACAAATAAAAACTCAATTTAATATTTAATTTCTGTCAATAATACCATTTCATAGAAAAAGGTAGTTCTCATTACTTTATCCAGCCCTTGTATATTCAGGGACTTTCGATCATAACTAGTCTTTTCAGGTGAAGAGACATTAAGTCTACGAAGTTACACCAGCTAATCCCCCATAAACACATGTGGACAATTTTGTCACTTGCAAGAAGTTGCACTGTTGCACATTCCGTATTTACTTACAAATTGTATCGTAAGTGAAATCGATTTAGATTCCCTTGGAGAAGAAAGATCGATTTACAGCTAAAATGTTCGCCAACTTGAATTTACGTTTACTATATTGTCCAAATATTTCTTGTGATGTTTAATATTTTCAAAATCTAAGTTTACAATTTCCTAGCTTACATTTACAATCCAGTTTGCTACAAAGAAAGAGAACACATCTGATAAACGGATGCAAAAAACAGCTTCCAGAGCAAATGAGAATGTATATCACTATGCGTTTTCGACCCAGTTTCTGTATGTTCCACATTTATGTGCACAAAGTTTGATACGAAACTCGATCGATCCCCTATCTCGGCTTGGATGCTGCATTAGCACCATACTTTCTCTATTTCGTATAGTAAGTAGGGAAAGTATTGCATTCCACCCAAGAATTCGATATCGAGATTTCACCGCAAATACATGTTTTGAGGCCCCTGAATTCAAAAAAGCATTTTTAGAAAAAGTTCCGTGTGTCTCTCTATTGTGTGTGTCTGTGAACACCATAACTCAAAAACGACAAGTCGGATAAATTCCAACTTGGTATTTAGATTCAGTATCTTCCAAGATGCGACACGAAGGTGTTCAAGAAAATCCCCACCCAAGACCACCCTTTATACGGAACATTGTCGTCCTCCGTGGTGTAGTGGCTACCATGATAGCCTCTAGTTCCGGAGATCGCGGTTTCAAACCCGGCGGAGGGCGATGGATGTTTTTCGTACGTAAAAATCCTTAGCATGTCTTCCTTTGGAAGGGAAGTAAAGCCGATGGTCCCGTGTCGTAGATTTACGGCGCGTTAAAGAACTTCAATCCTGATAAAGAGGCCTCTAAGCAAAATTGCCGATCTTTCACACCTAATGTTGAATGGGATGCTAAACACCATAGCAGTTAAAGAGCGTCCACAACTCAATTTAATTGGCTCTAACGACTTTTATTAAAATATTATAGTTTAAGATACTTTCATGGCAAATGAAAAGAACATGATGAATCTTCTGGGAATGTCCTCAAAAGTGCTCTTCATTCTGAATGACTTTTGCATAAACGGTAAACCAATAGAGATAGCTAAATTTTACTACACAAAAAATGTAGATATCTTTAAAATACACAATTTATGTCATATACATTTTTTTCGAGTGAATCATTTTGAGATATTATTTGCTATTTGTTTATTTTTTTGAATTTTACAATACTTATACTTTTTCTCAAATGGGAATTCGTTATTCCTTTTTACTTTCTCTACTACGTATAGCAAGTAGGGGAAGTATTGTATTCCACCCAAAAATTCAATACCGAGATTTCACAGGAAATACATGTTTTGAGACACCCTGAATCCAAAAAAAAGCATTTTTGGAAACATGTCCGTGTGTGTGTCTGTGTGTCTGGTCTGTGAACAGCATAACTCAGAAACGAACAGTCAGATAAACACCAAACTTGGTATTTAGGTTCAGTATCTTCCAGAGATGCGACACGAAGGTTTTTAAGAAAATCCCCCCACCCCCAGATAATCCTTTACATGGAACATCTTTCGAAAATTTTAATTTTCTCAAAAATGGCTCTAACGATTTTGATTAAAGTATCATATTTTTAAGATATTTTCATGACAAATAAAATGTATATCTTGAATTTTCTGGGAATGTCTCCAAAAGTATTCTTCATTGTGAACGACTTTTGCATAACTGGTAAACCATAAGAGATAGACAAAAGGTTACTAAAAAAAATGTAGATCACGTTTAAAATACACAATTTATGTCATATACATTTTTTTGTTGAGTGAACCAATTTCGAGATATTGCTTGTTATTCCGTTAAATTTTCCAATACTTATGCTTTTTCTCAAATGGGAATTCGTTATTCTTTTTTTTCTGTTGCCTGGCAAAGCAAAGAGAATGGAATACTCCACATAGCAACCAGCTCTTAAAATATTTGTCTATCGCTTAAAGCCTACCAATTCCCCTTGCATCTACAAGAAAATTAGCAATAAGATCAACATCTCGATTAACATGAAGCATATAAAGAATAAGCGTTTTTAAAAATAGCTTGTACAAGAGCAGAGAAAGTCATGTGAGTGTAACACATCAGAGTTTTTTACTTTTGCATCATTTTACCGCTCTTTTAGGTTTTTGCTAAAAAAAAAGGCAGAATAAACACACCTTCGCTTGAAGAAAAGCGAAGTTGTAGCACTGGGTATTTTTAATTTAAGAGGAGGTTATTACGCTCATTTTAAACAAACATATTCTTTAAACATGTACTATATTGTTTTTTCAGTTTCTGATTCTGCGTTCAAAATGCTTCGAGCAAAAAATTGTCTGAAATATATTATAATCATATCCTTACTGTCATACAATATTTTAAACAGTTAATAAGCTGTACTATTACGCGATAATGCTTTGAAATATTCAAGCTTTATCTTGACACATGCCGTTTTCGCGGGATGGAATTTAATTTCCTTTCCATCAGTTACTTCATAGCTATGGGCAGCTGGGGGTGTCACGACCGCCCCAGAACGTACGTTAACTTCACTCCTAATATTGTGTATAAAATCTTACCGAATAGAAGATGCTGGGCACATTTAATTTCGGCCCTTGTAATGTTTCTGATTGCATATGTGATATTTTCCTTTAGTTCCTCCAGTGTGTGAGAGTTTGCTTTATTAACTTGAGGCAGTATTTTTAACACTTAAATTATTTAAAATTAAATTATATAATATGTAAATTCAATAACAGCCCGCCTTGAAGCAAGATGTATGTAATAATTTGTAAAAAGTGTATGTAACAGTCATTGCAAATGTTTATGTTATTGTAAACATGTTTAGTAATGTTATGTGAATGCATTGTGCAGTTTAATAATGCAAGAACTGTGAGAATAAGTTTAATGTTGCTAATAATGAGGTAACTATGAAGTAACCTTGAGGTAATAATGAGTTTGAGAGTTTAAATGCTACTAGTCATGATTAGGGCAGCAATAACGTAAATTTTGTGACAGTTTAAAAATAGCCAATCAACAGCCAGAAAAGCTTTAGCAAAATGCAGGTATTCTATTGGACTAGGATTAGCCAATCAGAGACTTGAAATACAAATAGTTAAAAGTTTATACGGTTGAAATATGTTCATTTGCCTGTAGACCTTGGAAGTGACCGGATGGAAGATATGTTCTCTAAAGAAATATTACGTATTCGTGTGAATCGTAAAATTAAATATATGCGTTAACAAAGTACAAGTTGTAAATTAAAGAATCTCACAGCTCTTAATATAACTGTAGCGCTATTTAATTTGTGCCAAGGATTAATATAAAGAAGTGAATTTAAACTTAATATCTGTGTAAGCCTACATTCTTGTCGTACCACGCCCTGTCTCAGAGATACGTGACTCTAAAACAGTACTGAAGCAGCCGAGGCAAACATAAACATAAATAATATCTATAGAAGCAATTTAATAACAAAGTTAATTAATATTTTTTAAACTTGAAGAGTAAGAACAAAAAAATACATCTTCAAATCGGCTTCACATACGTAGTAGAATATTACGTAACAAATAACCCACTTCAAATTGACGTCCATACGTGGAGCTAAATAAACAAAGCTCCAACATAAACAATTCTTCTCAAGTTGCTACCCAAGCGTGTGGTTTACATCAAAACAATAACTATCTATTTCAAAATTGCCTTCCCAAGCGTGAGGCTAATAACTTACGTAACAATAAATTACGTGAATAAATAAACTCCTAAAGACAATAACTTCTTCAAACTCTGTCCTTCAGACAACTCCGCAGGAAAACCCCACTGTTAAATCTGATAAGCAAGAAGGTTAAACACCAGCATAATCTATATTCTAACATCTCCTTAGTTTTGTTCCTGGACTCATCTGTTATATGAGCAGTTGTAGAACCTATTGAAACCACACGTATAATTTCTCTTCTTCTGTAACCTGTAAAATGCGGTTAAAATGTCCCTTCTGTACGTTTATGCATCCATTTTTGTCTCGTAAAAAAATCGCACCGATAATAATTCGCCTTGCGCTAAAAGATCAACAAACTCCAACTTTCAATCTTAAAGATGGGTTTCCTGTACACGATAAAAAAGTTAAGTTGAGTTTTATTTATGGACACTCTTTAACTGCTGTGGTCCTAAGTGTCCCATTCTATACTGGGCGTGAAAGACCGAAAACTTTGCTGAGAACCCTCTTTATCAGGCTTGAGGTTCTTGTACGTGCCATAAATCTACGACACGGGACCACCCGCTTTACTCCCCTTTCAAATTAGCTATGCTAAGGATTTTTACGCCCGGAAAAATCCATCTCCCTCTGCCGGGTTTGAACCCGCGACCTCGGGAACTAGAGCTAGCATGGTAACCACTACACTACGGAGGAAGACCCTGTACACGATATTTCGGTACGCCAGTAGCACATGTTTTGACAATTTTTTTAAAAGTTCTCTTGTTTTACCAGTTTATAATTACTGTGCTTTTACTGTTTTTCGTTACCGCTTATTACCGCAATTACACAACACAGATACACACAAACACCCATTCCCATGGCAGGACTCGAACCCGCGACCGTCAGCTTGGCGGAGCGCCGGAGCTATACACTCCAGCGACCACGGCTACGAGGGCCGGCTATTCTTCAGACGGCGGTTCAACTGAAACCAGGCCTCGTCCGAAAAGAACAGTAGCGTTTGGTCCATTAAACCTTCATTAAATAAAAAAGTCACTCACAATAACGCACTCTTACCACTAAAGGATCCCTTGTTTTAAACATTGGACACCTGTTCTTACACTTTTACGGTTTGAGGTTTAATCATTTTTTGCTTTATGAGCAGAACATACTGAAGCCCCACTTCTGCTAATTTCAGGAGTATTTTGTTGGCAAACATTATGCATCCACCTTTTTTTTTCTTGTGTACTGATCCAGCACAATTAAATTTCCCAATATCGTGAATTGTTTTCTTGAAGGGGTCAATTAACCAGGAAAACCAAACGAAATTCTGTACGTACACGACGAGCTGACACTTTTGGTAACATTTACACACGAAAATACGATGCTCTAGTGTAAACGTCTCATATCGAAGGAGGTCAGCTACTGCAATGCTTTGAAGCGACATTTAAGGAAAACAGGGGAGACTTGTAGGGAAAGATTAGAGAGTGTCGCTGTCAGCCACCGAGGAACAAAATATCGCGTGTGCGGGGTAGTTTTTACGTGAATGTTCTGTATTATTGGGTAGTGATCGTATGAAATAGTGCTCAAATGATTCACAGAGCTTTGAGTTACCCATTTTCTTTTGGGAACAAGGAAAAGAAAAGCATTATACAGGTCATTCACCCCGGTCCTGCGCCGTGGCGTTGTGGCCTAGAGGGTGGAGCTGTGACTCCCTGCTACGGAATACGCCCGGGTTCGATCCCACCCCGGTCCTATACTCGGCCTTTTAGTGCCTGGCCTCGTGAGACAACTTTCCAAGGATGCTGGCCACATAATCCCTCGTATCAGTTGGATGAATACCCACCTCTGCCGTGCGTAAGGGAGCGTGAGGCCGGTAGTCGTGCTCGCAGCTCCAGGCCCTTCATGGGTTGTAGCGTTACAGGAGTTGTATTTTAATTCACCCCGAGTAGGATCCAAGCTCGGGGCGTCTTGAGTAAGAGACAGATACGATGCCCTCATAAGACAGCAGTGGGAAATATTTATACCTAAATTTCGGACAAGCTTTTCTTTTTTATTAGGCTGGGAAAATTATGAAGTTTTCATCATGATGTACAGTTTACAAAAATTACTTGAAATTATTTTAATTTATGGATCTACAGAGCCGACATCTATTACTACTAAAAATTTGGATAATCATAATTTATTACTAATAACGGAAAAAGGTGTTACTCGAATACTCTATGAACTCGCTCAAACTGGAAGAACTCTACCTTGAATTTAAATGAGTTCAGCGATTAAACACAAGAAATCCCCTTACATACATCTTTCTATTATCGATTGTAACAGAAGTAGACCTAAGTATTACGCTATTTTACTATTACAATAGCTTATAAATATATAAACATAAACGTAACCATAACCGTGACAACCGTGTGGAAACAGAATGAGGCATATAGTGCGATTAAACATGACTTTTTTAAAAGTGGTGGCTTAATTAGTTTTTCTTTTAATTTTATTAAATAATTTACTTCCGGCTCTACAACCACCGTTAGATACCGGTTACTGTTCAGAGTGCCCTCAATTGGTAGGAGGTGAGATCGGTTGTTGTAACCAATGGCGCCCCAAACCATCACACCTGGTGTTTGTCCGCTAAGCCGCTCAACAATGCAGCCCTGCAGGTTGCGCTCACCACGGTACCGCTGGACACGTATGCGGCCATCACTGTAGAACACTCTGAAGCGAGACTCGTCCGGAAAGACTACATTTTGCCACTCAGCACCCCAGTGACGGTGTTCACGTGCCCTGTGGTTTCTGGACAATGGAAGCCGACGTAATGGAATGCATGCAGCTAGTCCAACCTGCAGCAGATCACGACGAACCGTTGATGCAGACAAGTTCACACCTGTTGCAGTACTCCAGCGTCGAACCAACACTGTGATGATGATGAGATGCGGTTTAAGTGCGCTAAACTGCTAAGATCATCAGCGCCCATACAATGTATAAAATATAAAGTCAAGAAATATAAAATACGGGTAAAAAAACCGCATAATTAAAAAACGGGACACAAACCTGCGATGTCCAAAAAGCTAAAAACAATAATACACCAATAAACCAACACACTAAAATCATAGGCAATAAGAGTAAAACGTGTCAAGAACTGTTGAATGCGAGGGACATGAGCGCCATATGTCCACTGGGGAGAAGAGTCCCCATTAAAACAGGCAGAATAAAATTACAAAGCTAAAGGACGCTCAACGCATCAAATGCGCAGATTAAAATCACTGTCACGAATAAAACGTAAAACACATTCTACAGCACGCGCGTCGTCTGCCAAAACGTTGGCTAGGCCAACAGGCAGACCAACACGAACGCGCAATGGAGATAAAACTTGACACTCTGTTAAAATGTGAAGCACCGTTAAGGGCGCATCACACTGCTCACACAGTGGTGCGGGGTCACCACTGAGCAGGTATATATGACTAAAAAGACAATGTCCGATTCATAAACGAGCTAAAAGTGCCTCTTCCTGACGAGAAGAACGAGAAGAGGTACCCACCCCAGAGTAACGGAAGAGGTTTAACCTCCCGCAACTTGTTCCCCCTAAGAGCCGCCCACTCATCGCGCCAGCGCGAGAGGATACGGTAACGTAAAATAACAAAAATCTGAGGAAGGAACAACACAGGTAAAACATCTGGGTGATAAAATGGCCGATTTGGCAGCGGCGTCGGCAGACTCGTTGCCTGAGATGTCCACATGACCTGGAATCCACACGAAGGAGACGCTGATGCCAGATGCACCAAGCGAGTGGAGCAGGTCATGAATGCGCTGTACGAGCGGGTGGTAACTATACAGCGCGTGAATACTCTGAAGGGCACTCAGGGAGTCCGTACAAACAACACAGCGCCGTAAGACGTGCCGCTGAATGTATAAAACATATTGATATATGCTAAAAAGTTTGACGGTATAAATCGAACATTGTCCAGGTAAACGAAAAGTAAAACTCTGTGCACCAAAAACAAAGGCACATCCTACTCCAACATCAGTCTTAGACCCATCGGTATATATAAAATGACAGTCCCCGAACTGCGCCTGTAGTTCTAAAAAAGCGGATCTAAGGACGGAAGCAGGGGTCGCATTTTACGGCATCGACGTTAACCCAAGGTGACAGGGCCTCAGCGCGCTACCATGGAGGGAAAAGCATTTCCCCCTGTGGAAGGGCCGGCGCTGACGTAACGTCCAAATGCCGAAGTAGCAGTCGAAATCGAACCCCTGGAGGGAGCAATGCAGAGGAGCTAACTAAATATTACCGATCAAGCGAATCCTAATAAAATATCGCGAAGGACGGGTGGTCAGGCAAGCTGGAGAGTCGACAGGCATAGCTGCACAAGAGCATCTCACGCCTGAAGGACAGCGGAGGTTCTGCAGCTTCAGCATATAGGCTAGGTACAGGGCTGGTTGGAAAGGCCCCTGTAGCGACTCTTATGCCACGATGGTGAATGGCATTCAATCGACGTAATACAGATGGACTCGCCGACGAATAGACAATCCAGTCGGTCGTTAATAGAGCGAAAGCCGGCGGAATAATGGTCTGAACTGGAAACCGCCTCAAAGGCAGCACCCAGAGTGGTAACAATGGCAGCCGGATCCACTATGGTGGCATTGAAAAGCTGAAGGCCAGACACAGTACAATGCGACAATTTACCTGAGAAGCGACGAAGTTTATCCCAAACAACAGATGAAGGCGTAAAGCGATTAAAAGACTCGGCAAAACGAGTCCAAGACGCCTTCTTGCTATCCTGAATAATGAGACGAGCTCTGGCGCGCGATTGTTTAAAAGTAACCAAATTATCAAGTGTAGGGTGTCGTCGAAACACCCTAAGCGTAGTTCTACGAGCACGAACGGCGTCCCGACAATCCTCGTTCCACCACGGAACAGGGATACGCCGAGGGTGAGAGGACGAACGGGGAATGGCCCGCTCGGCGGCAGATAGCAACGTAGACGTAAGGTGCTGCACCATTTGGTTAACGTCGGTGAAGGGCTGGTCGGCAAAATGCACGAGACTAGAATACAATGTCCAGTCGGCTTTTCAGGTATGTACTCTGGAATGCTGAACGCGGTTAGACAACAGAGAAACGATGCAGGGGCAATGGTCGCTGGAGTAGGTGTCAGCGACGACGTTCCACTGCAGACGACTAGCAAGCTGGAGTGAGCAAAAGGCAAGATCCAAGTGAGAGAAACTACCAGAAGAGTCAGAAATAAAAGTAGGTTCACCTGTATTGAGTATGTAGAGGTTGAACTGATCAAAAATGTCGGAAAGAAGAGTTCCCCTCTCACAAGCCCTTGGCGAACCCCACAAGGGGTCATGTGCAATAAAATTTCCCAACAGGAGAAATGGTGTTGGGAGAGCGGACAAGAGATCTCGAATGTCCGCGTTAGCGAGGGGAGACGATGGAGGTGAATATACATAGCAAACAGAAAAGAAAAAACCGGGTAAGTGAAGTCTAATGGCAACAGCTTGCAAGTCGGACGTAAGAGCGAGATTAGAAAATGAACGTCGTTGCGCACTAATAACATGACACCTCCATGAGCAGGAGAACCCTCCTCCGGTTCAAGATCGAAGCGAACCGGAGTATACCCTCGGTGATCAAAAGGATCTTGAGGGCGAAGCTTAGTCTCCTGCAAACACACGACCATAGGTGAATGGGAACGCAATAAAAGTTGCAGTTCCGCCCTATGCGATCGGACACCACGTAAATTCAGGTCAGGATAGCCATGAGTAAAAGGGATAAACTTCTTACTTAGAAGGGCGGCTCAAAATAACTTTGTGCTTAACCTTCGGGCTCGGGATTTTTGTATGGAGTTGGTCAGACTCCATAAGCTCCACGAAGGGAGGGCCCACGCGCTCAATGCCAGAAACCGATTCAAGCGCCGAGAATCTGTTCTGGGTGGCAACGGGTGAAGGGACCGCTGAGCGACCTTCGAGGAGGAGGAGGAGAAGGTGAACTTTTCTTCCCGCGTGCACGCGGAGGGTCTTTTAAAAAAATCTTCCCTACGAAATTTCTGCTTCGATTTCTTCTCTGTGGCTTGTGACTTCTGAACCTTTGGACCAGCTTTAGATGACCTTATAACAGTGGACGGCCGGATGGTAGTGGCGGTCAGTGCAGTCATGGACCAGGTTTGAGTCTCTGCATCCTTTGTGGGTACTGGCGAGGCAACAACAGAACTAAATGTTCCTGATCGCAGGAGCGAAGGTTGGCGCGCATGGTAACGCCTCCGGGCTTCGGCGAAGGAGAGTTTCTCTTTTACCCGGATCTCGTGGATGCCTTCTCGTCCAAATACTGCGGACAGTCGGCAAACGAAGCAGAACGTGACCCTTTGCAATTAACGCAGACGGGGGCTGTTGAACAGGTACCTTTATGTGAGGGCTGGCTACATGTTGCACAGATGTTAACGGCACTCTTACAGGAGACTTGCGTATGCCCAAAACGTTGGCATTTGAAACAACGCAGAGGTCTAGGAATATAGGGCCTCACAGCAATACGTTCGTACCCTGCTGTACTGCTCGTGGGTAGATCGACGCCATCAAATGTGATAAAAAGGGTACGAGTGGGTACCAATACTCCGTCGCGTTTGGCCTGCACCCGATGCACTGCTGTCACCTTTTGATCTGATAGATATTCTACTAGATCCTCGTCCGATATAACGTCAAGACTATGGGTGATAACGACGCCTCGACAGGAATTCAAGGTGCGGTGCTTCTCAACACGGATGGGATAACCGAGAAGCGTAGCGCTCAACAAGGTCTTAGTTTGTTGATCGGACTTGCTGTGTACTAATAATGACCCATTTCGAAGGCGAGTGCAGGACTGAACCGAACCAGCAATAGAGTCAATGCCCTTCTGTACTATAGAAGGGTTCACCTTCTCAAACGATTGTCCTTCCTCTGTTCGTGTAATAACTAAGTAACAACCAGATGTTGGCCGTGCTACTTCTGTTGCAAATACTTTTCGGCGCTTGTTAGTAATAATGGAGAAAGGGTGCTCCATAGCAAAATAAATCCTCCACCATTGCAACCGTCTCTGACTTCGGGCTCTGACTTACCGGGCGTTACCCCGGCTTGGGTGAGTGGCCTATCTATATCTAGCTCACCCCAGGGTCACACCTCCCAGAACATAGACAGAGGACCCAATGGCCGTCGAAAGTTAGTAGCTCATGCAATGGCCCCCCGCGGGACTGCAGTTGAACAGCGGATACGAACACATACCCTACATGACGACCCCGGGTGGTGGGGATGACGCCATTACCCACTTACCCAGCTGCGCACCCAGTGCGCGGGTATCCGTCAGGCTGTGTCCACGGAGGATTAAAATAAAATGTAAAAAAAATAAAACTGTGTGGGCGTTTCGCACGCAAGGTAGGCCGGCGAGGAAGAAAAAGAGAGGCGTAAATGAATGGACGTGGGGCGAAATGTGCAGAAGTAGAAGAGAAGAAAGAAAAGATGGAGAGGGGCGACATGGAATGCAATGCACAGAACGCACGAGAGCCTACCTTGAGTCTCCCGGTTACGAGAACGAACCCACCTCGACCGGATGAGCGTGGAAGGATGATGATGGCGATGATTAGCTCGGGAACCCCCGGGTATGCTAACACCCGTACTCACATAACCCAACACTGTGGATTAAGCTATATCTCCATTATGGCCATGCGGTCAAGATGACGGCCATTCCGTGCTGTGGTTATGTTCTGTGGTTCAGTACCCGCTCTTCGCTGCGTACGACCTTTATCTATCCACTGCGTCCACACACGCATCACTGTCGTAGCAGCATGCCCTGTACAAGCCGAAATATCACGGTATGACAAACCCGCTTCCCAGAGACCGATCATTCTGCCCCGTTCGAACTCACTCACATGCGATATGGCTCCTTTTGACATTGACGAGGCATACTGGCACTCTTTATTGTTTCCACCTTGTTTGACAACTCTGCACTGACTACACTTGGCGCAACACTGACCTTGTCGGAGCGATACGATAGGGCTGTGCTCGGCCTACGTGTACTCCAACTCTCTGCAAACCTAATCACTTATTGCTTGCACACTTTTCTACATTTCCACCATGTTTGGAGTTATTCTGGAAATTCTTTCTTGTGTTGCATTTTTCACAAACGGCAGTATATTACTTGATTTCTTTTAGAATAGTCGGTGAACTCTTCATTTGAAAGGCATTTTTATAATTTTGTATATCTGGTAAATCATAAGAGATTGAATAAAACGTGCTACAAAAGATATATATCTCTTTCTAACACACGATGTTTTTAAAATTACTTTTTCTGTGGTATCAGCCGTTTAGCAAATGTAGGTTACTGTTGTTTTGAATTTTGCTATTCCCTTGTAACTGTAACAAAATGTGCAACGCAACTGTTTATTCAAAAGTTTATTAATAAACTGGAAGCAGATAGAAGAATAAACTCTTGCAAAAATAGTTTGGAAGCTATATCAAATAATAGAAGTAGGTAGAGAATGCCATGTGAATGTAGCACAGGCAATTATTTTTATCAAAAATGCATATTCCCGTTAAACAGCTGAAAAGTTAAAGAAATAGACATAACTGATCTTTATTCATTATACGTATCGTAACCTTATCGGATTCATGACCAAAGTGTTCGCAATTTATGCAGAAACTTTTGAAAAATATTCTCTCTTTGTGTATTGGCAATACCCTTTGTAGTGAGCTTCTTCGGAAATATGCACAAGCAAAAACTGCGTGAGAGTGACATACAAGATATTGCATATTTCCTATATCTTGTATTAATTTTAAAAGAAACAACAACAGCGAAGTTCATTGGCCCAAACATGGAAATCGAGTTGAATGCTGACGTCTGTTTCCACTTCATCTGTCTCGTATTCCCACGCTATATAGGCTGTCATTGGCAAGCAAATTATACTGTAAGCATCGCGTTCAAACAGCGTATGGAATATCAAATGAGAACAAATTAACGCATTAAAAATGCATGAGGGAAATTTACATGAGTATCGCAAGAGCACCACTAGTAAACCTGATTATTACGCATGTCTTGTTTGCGATGGTGTAGCTATCGCTTTATGGAACAATGACTTCAGAAATGAAGGATAGCTATTCTAGTTCTATGCAAGAGGAGATGCCGCTTATAAAACATTGAAGGTGTCTTATTTGATCGCATGTTTGGTAATAAGTGTGATGTACTGTTTTTGAACGTGAAACTTTATACGCTAATTTTGTATGTTTTTCTGTATTTTAATCAGAAAATTGAGTACATTTAGATTCTTGAGTGTCCAAAATTAACGTTCGACTGTGAGGCAGTATTTTTAACACTTAATGATTTTAGTCATGTTATATAATAAAAAATATAATAATAGCCGGCCTTAAAGCAATATGTGAATGTAACAATATATAAAAAGTGTATATTACAGTCATTGTATATGTTTATATTATTGTATACATGTAACAATGTTATGTGAATATATTACGTAATTTAATAATGTAGGAGCTGTGAGAATAATAGGTTAAAAGTTGCTAACAATGAGGTAACCTTGAGGCAATAATGAGTAAGAAAGTGTAATAATACTACTAGTCATTCTTGGAGCAACAATAATGTCATTTTTATGACAGTCTATAAAATAACAAATCAACAACCAGAAAAAGCTTTATTTAAATAAAGGTATTCTATTGGATTAGCCAATCAGAGACTTGAAATACAGATATTTACAAATTTAGGCGGTAGAAACTAAGTCAGTTGCTTGTAGACAGTGCTCATAACTGGACGTGTTGGTTGCAGACAGTGTTCCTGACGTGAGATGCGTCCTGAGAAATTTGTAACATATTCGTATGAGACGAAAATAGTTTACGTGTTAAAAAGTGCATGTAATTAATAAAAAAATCTCACAGCTCTCTCTCTATATCAGTGAAGTGTTATTTAAATCGTGTCAAGCGTTAATAAAAGGAGTGAAGTAAAATTATAATCTGTGTAAGCCTACATTCTTCAGTCGCACCACAACCTTGCAAAGAGAAACATGTCTCTAACAACAATACTGACGCAGCCGAGGCAAACATAAAATATAATATTTAAAGAAACAGTCAAATTACAAAGTTAATATTTTTAAACTTGGGGCAAAGGCCACCGGAAAGTACATTTGGGGCGAAGGCTACCGGGAACTTTTTACAATACGTGCGGTTGCAA
Source organism: Deroplatys truncata (assembly GCA_030765065.1). NCBI lineage: Eukaryota > Metazoa > Arthropoda > Insecta > Mantodea > Mantidae > Deroplatys > Deroplatys truncata. The sequence goes on from CM060986.1 coordinate 141,289,119, forward strand.
CTACTTCAAGTTCGCTCCCCAACAGTCGAAATATAATACAAACCTTCTTCAAATTGGCTCCTAAAGCGTGGTGCAATTAACAAACAACTAAATAACTTCTTCAACTGAACACAGTACTCTCTGTTTCACCAGTACAAAGCATTTCCCTTCCCATAACCTCATCCCACAACTACAGTATCAGGGATCTTTGGGGGTAAATATTTGCAACTGTAAAGGTATTTCCCCTCTGTCTCTCTTCCCATAGATAGGAGTGGCTCCTTAGCAATTCCCCGTAAAAACCAAAAACTAACAAAATTGATTATTTAAGAAAAGGTTTGGTATTCCCTTGCTCGTCCCTTGTCTGGTGTGATTGCGTGCCAGTTGGATTTGCGGCCTCTTATTCGGCAGTTTTTTCTAGATAAAGAACGAAGCATTATACAGAGGATACAAGTTACTTGGATTGATGCTGCACGTGTCAAGGCTTAAGGGACATTCACATGGAAACGTAAACGTTAATGTGAAGATATAAACGTATGACATGAACACAAGATTCGTCTTGCAATTCACAACGCCAAGAAAATGTCAGCGTCAAAACAAGACAATTGGAAGTGTGATAGCAATTAATAATGCATGCTGTGATGATTGTAATAATGCAGCAGCGTATTTATGTTTCTACAAACTATAACTTGTGTTTGTATTATACTATATTATACTTTCCCTACTTGAAATAAAACGGAATGGTTTATAACCTATAGAGTTTTACAAAGACACACCATAGTGATAATAATTAAAACCTATTCTTCATTCGCAGCCTGCTTCCAAATATTTTGTTTAAAGAAATTACTATCACATCTTGGAGTGAAGGCCGAAATGGTTACCAGAAAATGATTAATTTAGGTCACTCCAACACGCACATGGGGGAGAGTGCAACTCGCTGGCAGCTAAAGTCCGGGACCTTGGTGTGTAATTAAGGGGAAGGCGTGGGTTTTATATTAAACTGGAAGATTACATAACACACAATACCTTCACACACCTGGGATTTATTCACAAAAACGTTTTGGCGACTCTAGATAATGAACAAAGGAAACAGGATGGAGGGAGAGGCCACAAAACCGTAGACCGGCCACACACACGTCTGGCTCCAACGACCACTTCCACTGGAGTGACGCTGTCTTACCCCCACCAACCGTGTATAGCCGAAGCCAGACAGGGCTGACGTCGTACCAGACAGTTTCAAACAGATCTTTCCTTTTGGCGTGGTTCGCGCTGAAAGGAAAGACGTTAAGCTGAAATATAACTAAGGAGACCCAATAATACTACGTCTGGTAGTAACAATCAGCACAATAGTGCGTCTGGTAATGACAATGAAATTAATACTACGCCACATTATATTTGTAAGATTTACACTTTTTGTCATAAAGACAAAATAATTAACTTCTTATCAAATGACTGAATTTCTTCTTTTTTCTGTTTCTGTGCAATGCGATAGTGATATTTTCTTCTTTCGAATTCCATTAACGGGAACATGAAAGCTTGATATTACAAGGTTTGGCATTAACATCTGGCGATAGTGTTCATATTCATGTTAACGAAAATAATCATAAACGGCTCCATTTATTAACCTGGCCACAAGCTTTTGTGTTCATGTTGCACTTGCGTTAACGTTTCTCTGTGAACGTTTCTTCAGTCACAATGAAAACTAAGCGCAAAACTTTGCACCCATGTTATTTATTGGAACCATTCACATAGATTCACGCAACGCACTACATAACGCAAGCGTTTGCAAACTCCAAACTTTATGCGTGCGTTACCTGAATAGAGGAAGAATTCTGCATTCTTTATTCACGCACTCTCAGCTTTTGAAAAACACACGATCTCGTTGAGAGATTTTGTACCTGGGGCTCTTCCATTTGGCAGTGTCTCACCATTTTGAATGCTGATGCCAGAATGATCTGTTGTTTGTTGGTACAACAATTTTTACTTCTTATTTAAAGATTGGATGATTTTCGTATTGTACATTATTGGTTATGTTATTAAAGTTGAAACTTGTACGTTCGGAATATTTCCGCGTGCAATTTACGGATGTACAAACCCGTGCCAAGTTCTTGCGTTACACCTACGGCTGTACTGTGAATGGTCTTACCTCACGCCTGCCCTTATGTTGCGTTATGTTAGCGTTACGTCTTGATTGTGAATGTGACCTTTAGATCTTGTACCTGCTGACTGTTATAGTTAGTTTTAAATAAGAAGCTACTTGTAACAGTTACTGAATGGGCATATTTTCGTGTGGTTTCCATGGCAACCTCCTCTCTAGCCAATAAAGTTCCATTACCCTCCTTTCTCTTCGCTAACAACCTGAACTATGAGGGGTAGCATGTTGCCATGTTATACTGTATTGTAGAAGTTCTTTCTTACTGCTTACTGCATCTCTAATAAGACCCGGCAACGTTGTTCTCTCACTATGAGTGAACTATCACAAGTTGTCTCTTGTTTAAATGCTACTGTAGGTGTAACACCGCCATTGTCAAACCAGAAACGGACACCACCAAAGTCAGGTAGGTGCAAAGCTTGAGCTTGGAAAAGAAAAATCTAAAAACAAATATTGAACTACGTCTTACTATCGCTGACTTTACTTCTGCGGCGATAGTACGAAGACCATGAGAGAAAATATTTCGAGACACAAGATGATTAAAATTATCTCATTGAGTATACATTACGGAGAGATTTTGTGTTGATAAACAATAATAATAACAATTGTTTTCTCAACGTTTTATATTTAATACAGAACTCTGTGACTATTTTATATAGAATTGCACTCGGGCATGTCAATGTATTCAATAGAGATGGTGGTGAATGAGGAAATATAACTCCACCACAATATAATTGCTTACACGTGTATTTAAATGCAGATTTCTGCAAGGCCAAGTGCAATACCATCGTGGTCGTCGTGTTATGCTATGTTGTAATAAACAACTTTGACATAAACATAACTGGAAGTTGATATTTCTACTTTATCTGTAAAATATGTAATATTCTTAAGTAAAATGTTTTATCTGTGTATACGTAACATTTGTCCTGCGCGTGGCGCAGTGGGCTGGAGCATGCAGCTCTGGTTCCTGGCCACGGAATGCGCCCGGGTTCGATCCCACCCATGGGGATATAGATTTTAGGTCCCGGGTTTAGGACCGGTGCCTACACTCAGCAGGACCGCTGCGATAGGCAGCGGTCCTGGCCTCGTGAGATAACTTTCCGGCTAGAGATGTGTGATACTGGTCAAATCGCCTCCCGCATCTGCCGTGCGCATGTGGGCGTGCTACAGCCCGCGAAGGGTTTATTTATATGTAACATTCAAATTCATTTTATTTGTATTCAGTTATGGACTCAGGTTCCTTATTAACTGTAGGTGGATTTTAATGGTCCTGGAATAGATATTCAAGATTTAATCCTTGGGCACAATTTGATAACGATAAACTGGCAGCCATGTTACTTTCAACTCAGGTTCGCTTGTAAATTAATTCGTATTAAAGAAAATACTGTTCTTTTTTTTCATTTTCAACATGCTCCTCCTGCTATGGAGTTTGTTTGGCCTCACATGGGTTTAATGCACACTAAAGTTATGAATAATAATTGGTTGCAATAGGTGGTCATGACTGGTTGATAGTCATTATCTTCCATTTTATTGTTTGAAAGCAGCATGAAGCAATTAAAGTAGAAGGTTTTTTAAATAAATTAGGTTTCCTACTCTAGTCATTTTAGCTCCAATACTTTTGATAATGCCTTTACTAAGCATAAATGACTTAAAATATCACTGCAAACATTGTTTCTTACTATCCGAGCTCAAAAACATCATTAAAATCCATTAAGAGACAGAGAAACATAGCACTATATGATATTTTTTGAGAGAAAGAAACACACTTCTAAGGCCGCAATATGAAACATTAAACGGGTATAGTGTTGTGTACCGGTTTGCTGCGACGTTAATTTTTAATTTTCAGTTTTTTTTACTGACTGTAAAATGTGTATATTAACATGCACGCTTATATATGCAGTGAGCGTTTAGTTATCCGAATGTGAATTGCAATTCTGGTGCATTTTTAATGTTTTAATTTGCTCTCGCTTCATATTCTGCTAATTTACCGCACAACCATCATAAAGAGAAACATAACGTTTTGAGCGAAAAAAGGTTTTTTGCTGGCTACGTTCTCATACGCATGGCTTGCAATAAGTTTCTTTAAAGTACAGAATAACGAGTTACGTTTCAATATATTCAAAGCAGTTATAGTGTTTAAAAATAAGTTGTTTAGAGAACTAGTACAAAGGTAGAAGTTTAGTAACTAGAGGCTCAAAGGGAGTGTTCTAAGAGCAGCGAGTTACTAAATCTAATTTTAACGTGTTGTCTACAATATTTTATCTACATTCAAGTTTTTTAGTATACGCTGTATGTTTAGTATATTTAATGAAATTTATTTATTGCGGAAACGATATGTTTAGAGAAAGAATAATGTGGGCTTGGAAAAAAAGACACGATATATCAACAAACTTTGTTGTTACATTCTGCTATTTTGAATGTTAGTTTCATATGTGAATTTAAAGTGCAAATGGGCGAAGAAGGTGATTTTCAGGTTCATCAGGAAAATCTTTAAAAGCTGTCCAAGATGCAACTATTAATATACTTCAATAAATGTCACGGAAAGTATATTTATGTAGTTATACGAAATTAAAGGACAGGTGTGTGGGTAATGAAGCAGACGTAAATAAAGATTCTTTGTTGGCGTATTTTTATGAGAAGTCGAAAAGCATTAAAACTTCGAGTCTGCGGCAGTATCTTTAACACTTAAATAATTTCAGTTTAATTATATAATATGTAAATTCAATAACAGCCCACCTTAAAGCAATATGTGTATGTAACAATATATAAAAGGTGTGTTTACAGTCATTGTATGTGTGTATATTATTGTATCCATGTGTAATAATGTTATGTGAATATATTACGTAATTTAATAATGTAGGAGCTGTGAGAATAATAAGTTAAAGGTTGCTAACAATGAGGTAACCCTGAGGTAATAATGAGTTTGAGAGTTTAACAATACTACATCTGATTCTTAGAAGCAATAATGTAATTTTAGTGACAGTTTATAAAATAGCCAATCAACAACCAGAAAAAGCTTTAGTTAAATGAAGATATTCTGTTGGATTAGGAATAGCCAATCACAGACTTGAAATACAGAAATTTACAAGTTTAGGCGGTTGAAATTAATTCAGTTGCCTGCAGACAGTGTTTGTAACCGGATGCAAGATGTGTCCTCAAAAGGTTTAATACGTATTTGTGTGAGACGAAAAATAATTTTACGTGTTAAAAAGTGCAAGTAATTAATAAAATAATCTCATAGCTTTCTATCAGTGAAGTGTTATTTAAATCGTGTCAAGCATTAATAAAAGGAGTGAAGTAAAATTATAATCTGTGTAAGCCTACATTCTTAGTTGCACCACAACCCTGCCAAGACATCCATGTCTCTAAAATAAATACTGACGCAGCCGAGGCAAACATAAATATATAATATTTAAAGAAACAGTTAAAATTACAAAGTTAATAATATTTTTAAACCTAGGGCGAAGGCTACCGGAAACCGGGTACTATACGTGCGGTTGCAACTACTACAAGTTCGGCTCCCCAGCAGTTGAAATATAATACTCCTTCAATACGACTTACTTCAAATTGACGCCCAAAGCGTGCTGTGAACAAGTTACAACAAAATACCTTCTTCAAACAAAATTGTAATAAAAGGTTTAAAATTAGTAAATTAATTCCAAAGATCATATGGAAAAGGCTTCATAAATCTTTAGTTAAAACCATCGAAGGTAGAAATTTTAATGATTCTCCCTTTAAACGTTTTTCACTCAATAGTAAAGTAATGTATCTAAGATCTTCGAACTCAGTGTTTTAACTTTTGCTCTGCAATCGGAATGGGCGTCATTTCTTTATCGTAAGCTTTCAGTATGCCTAGGTTGTTACAACAGGATACGTATTATGAAATGCTCATTTATTGCGATTTAATCGTCTCTTTATGTGCCCTTCATTGATACACACTCATTTTATCACATCACTGAATTTTTACTTTCTCTACTACGTATAGTAAGTAGGGGAAGTATTGTATTCCACCCAAAAATTCGATACCGAGATTTCACCGGAAATACATGTTTTGAGATCCCCTGAATAAAAAGAAGCATTTTTGGAAACATGTCCGTGTGTGTGTCTGTCTGTGCGTCTGTCTGTCTGTCTGTCTGTGTGTCTCTCTGTGAACAGCATAACTCAGAAACGAACAGTCGGATAAACACCAAACTTGATATTTAGGTTCAGTATCTTCCAGAGATGCGACACGAAGGTTTTTCAAGAAAATCCCCCACCCCAGAGTACCCTTTACATGGAACATTTTTCGAAAATTTTAATTTTCTCAAAAATGGCTCTAACGATTTTGATTAAAATATCGTATGTTTAAGATATTTTCATGGCAAATAAAATGTATATCTTGAATTTTCTGGGAATGTCTCCAAAAGTATTCTTCATTGTGAACGACTTTTGGTAAACTGGTAAACCATAAGAGAGACAAAATTTTACTACACAGAAGATGTAGATCGCGTTAAAATACACAGTTTATGTCATATACATTTTTGTTGTTGAGTGAACCATTTTCGAGATATTGCTTGTTATTCCCTTAAATGTTTCAATACTTATTTTCTCAAATGAGAATTCGTTATTCCTTTTTTGTCTTGGATATGCAAAGAGTATTAATTTGTGGAAAAGGGAATAGTGCTGCACCTATCAACCAGCTATTAAGAGATATGTATGTGCTTAAAGGCTACTGTATTTCGATACTGCCCTTGTAAATATATATTACCTTGCATGTACAAGAAAATTAGCTATAAGATAGAGTCTGCAAATGTTTATCTCGATTAACATGAAGTAGATGGAGAATAAGCGTTTGTATAAATAGTTTTTACAAGAGTAGAGAAAGTCATGTGAGTGTAACACATGATTTTTTGAAAAATACAGTTATATTTACACGATCTTTATAGAATTATTGTGATTGAATTCGTGCGGTATTACCGAAGAACGGCGAAATCTACAGCGTTCATTACGCGCACGGGCTATTCCACTTGAAATTGTTCACTGTAAAATAATGTTTTTAAAAGAAAATGAAATATTTGCGTTGTACTCAAGTATCTTCTTGTATCTAGCGCAGGACTCATCACCGCTGTCTTCACATCAGCCTTCACCATCATTGCTCAGGTACCAATACTGGGGTTCTCCATGCCGTCCATCGCCTCCATGTAGAGATCCTGAATGTCAGTATTCCCTGAGCATCCTTGAAGAACAAATCGTCAAACATACCGCTGTTCTGCAAAATCCACGATACATTGACGTGACTGCATACCATGGTGGTTGTTAGCTGCCGAATCGCAGCAAACCTTTCTGGATACCATCAACTCCATAGTCACTTAGTACTAGAAGCTCAAGAACATCAACATCCTTATCTGCACCAGCACTACTGGCATCACGCTTCAAACCGTACAATACACTTGAAGGCAGAAAGACAGGGCATACGACGCCTTCATTACATCCTGTACTGGACTTTCAAGCTTAACAGGAACGTAGACGAAAGTACCAACAGAGAATTAATGAATAAAGTTCACTTCCTCTATTCCTCTCCCTGAATTCCCCCACGCTGACAAGTTGGGTCACTGTGAAACTTATTTCCCAGGATGTCACCTCATTCCCTGGTCTGTACAATAGGTCCTGCACATCCTCGCTCAGAATCCGGAGCCGCAACCGCGGTACTGTCCCAAACCTAAAATTCCATCCTCTTTCTCTTCCATCCACTATCCTCTTTATATTGTACCCCTTCTCTGCGTCTTTTCTTGTTTTATAACTTTTATTCTTGTTTTCCCATATGAAAAGTATCGTATATTATTGCTACAATCATTGTACTCAAATTCTGCCTTTTTCTGCTCACCTAAATCTTTTTGTTGTATGAATGAGAAGAGCCAATAGCCACGTTTGTATTCTGCTCTCTGTGCTGGTAAATGAATCAGGACATTATACAGGATGGACCATTTAATTTGAGACTGTACAATATCTCCAAAACTAAGCGTTGTAGAAAGAAACCTCTTTAATAAAAGTTGCTTGATATTATGGGGGAAAGTAAGTGCCATTAGTCGTGTTTTATTTGGAGGACGTTATGATGATGGCTTTAGGGTCAATTTATTTTTTAAAATGGGAACCTGCAATTAAGGTCAATTTAAATTGACCCTAAAATGACCACTAGAAAGTCCTCCAAATAAAATACGACTAATGGCATTTAATTTCCCCCATAATATTGTACAGTCTCGACTTAAATGTCCAGCCTATATGCTACGATAAAATGTAGCGGTGTAACCTGACTCCACTGACACCAACGCGTTGACTATAAACGCTACACTGGAGGAAAACTGTCTTACATATACAAATTACGTTACGTTGGAAATGTACAATTGAGTTATTAACAGCAAAACAATAGCGAAGACGGTGACACATAGGACCAAGGAAATTAACACATCTGATGGTAAATCAATATTTAAATTAAAAATATCTTCGCTTCATCTATTTGAGAAGAAAGAAAATAGTTTCACATAGGATTATATAAATGCATATTGTGTAGAGCAGTTTGAATATTCTAAGTTTGAAAAAATATAGAAAAGTGAGAAAATGCAGGCGCATACAAGGTAAAGCATACGGACAGGACAGTACACATAACGTTAGCACAAAATAATTTCAGTTTTTAAATACAATATGTGCTTGGTTTTAAGACTACATTTACGATTTTTAATGATTTAGGGGAAACAGATGACTTATTTTAAAGCGGGTTAAGTCTTCAGGATATATGTAACACATACATGTTATAAATGTTGACTTATTAAAATTAATTGCATAATACTTTTAACTACTTTACTGTATTCTTTATGGTTTAGATTCTCTTGTACACTAGCTCAGTTAATTTTTACAATGTTTGCTGTAGAAGGCTATGGGCTAGTTCAAAATTTAAAGGAAAATCCACTTTATATTGTTAGTATTTCCTACATATCTCAGTTTCTGTTTTTTACTTCCTTGAGCTTGTTTGTTACAGCTTCAGTTAGCTGTCTGCAGTTAATATTGGAATAACGATTTCTGAAAATTGATTTTTAGACGAATTATGCATTTATATTTCATGGTAGAGCTTTGAAAATATTTATAAACTTTTTACACTTATTCGTTATACCTTCCATATAATGTGGGACTTAAATTTTTGAGCTATATCTCTGCTGATGTCATTAATATTTTAATATAACTAAAAAGTATAAAATATTTAATTAATTTTAAAAGTATATATCAACTGTTAAAACAAATACAGCAATCAATGTAGATCAATAGAACCACTAAGCATTGATGCACAACCAGAGAAATTTTCATTGTAATAATTATATTGATTAGTTCCAAGGAAATGGGCCATGAAAATTGTAAATTTCATTGGCCAGACACAACCTTTAATTTCGTCTTCACAAAAACTGGTATATTACATACAGATCAGTTTAAATAATAGAAAATTGTCTTCGCTTCAAATGGAGATAATATATAATCGAAGCATAGAACCCTATACAAGAATTACATTACATTGTCTTAAATTAAAGTATGACCTCTCCTTACAACTTAAAATTAAAGTTTTATTTTTCAGTGTACAACCATAATAGTTAATCTATACATATTATAAACTCTAACCGAAAATGTAGTGGTATTAAACAGTCTTGAACCTTTTGTGAGTGTTTGTGTGTGTGTGTGTTTCTCTCGAGAATGTCCGAATCGATTCCTTTAACGCTTGATGTATAAAAGTCGTTTTCAGACGACATTTTTATCCATTTCCCGTTCATGCTGTCAGGTGGAAAGTTGCATTTCCTGCATTCAGTGCTGGTAACCTAATCTATCTGCGTGTTTTGTCTTATTTTTCTGAACGAACATGCGTGGACTATATTAAATTCTCTAAATGTTTATGTATTTATTATTGCAGATATGGAATATTATATCTGACAGTTAAATTTTACAATTTAATTCTTACTGGGTCTTCACTTCGTTTTATTTGTTAGTATTTACTTACAATTTAATTCATGCAGCACCTAAGTAGGAGCTGCAAGTTAATGATTTTTTTAAAGTCAGTGACCAGGTGTGGATAATCTATCGCCATCAAGGTTAATATAAGCGACCTTGCCACTCGAACCACCATGTTCAACAGGTATTAGTAATTAATTTTATTTTCGTTTAAGTACCTTTTCTATTATTCCCTATGTCAAAAAATACCCAGATTCTTCTGGCATTTTCAAACTCATGTTCTCCGATGATGCCCACCACACTTATATCGCAATATCCTATTTTCTATTTAGAGAATAGACTAAGGGGAGGTCTCTAACGGGACAGGAGAAATATCGAAATATCCGTGAAAATTATAATAAAAAAAGTTTGTAAATATAATGCTTGTGAAAAGCTTTGCTGTTTACAGAAATTATAGATGAATATTTAAGAGGTTATTGCTTGGGTAAAAGAGGCAGTAAATGCATTACAATTTTGGATATTTTAATGTTATCTTCTAGTTACCATGGGAAACCATACACTTTTGATTACATAAAAAAGCTTAAGGGACAGTAATAGTGTGTGCACTGTTAAACCTTTAAACAAATATATGTTGCACACACAGAGGGAGAGAGGGTGAGAGGGAGGAGCGAGGCAAGGAATTAGAAAGAGTGAGAGTCGAAGATAGAACAGAGAGACAGAGTGGCAAGGATGACAGGGGAGGGGAGAGAAAGGACAGGGTGAGATAGCGAGGAGATAAAGGGAGGGAAAGTGAGTAAGACAGAGAGAGATCTGCACAGATAGCGCCCTTATGCGAGTTGAGATCGCATATTTTAACTTTTACATCGTATTTAATTAAACTTATCTAGTCTCCTTGTTTATCCAAGACACATTTCTACATCCCGGAAACACTAGGCCATTGAGAGTAATATCTTTGTTCGACTGGCCCGAGTTACCGCTACAGAGAGCTTTCCTTCGGAGGGAGAACGATGTTCACGCATGGGCTGTTTCAACCCGGGATACGTCGAAGTTTGTTAGGTTCATGTCTGTACTGGATGGCGTGTGAGGCAGCATTTCCCACCCGCAATTTCGCAGCTAAACAGTCACAGTAGTGTGTGTTGTGGACCAAAATGGTCCGCTCGTACTTGAGCAGGCCCAGCCAGTTGTGGAGCAATTCTTTTTACTTTCTCTACCACGTACATTGCTGTTGTATTCGAATCTAAAATTCTGTACCGATATTTCATCGGAAATGCATGTTTTAAGGCCCCTTTAAAAATCGGTAAAAGAAAAATATCTCTGTGTGTCTCTGAATAGCATAACTCAAGAACGAAAGGTCGGATAAATATCAAACTTGCTATTTAAATTTAATATCTTCTAAAGATACGACATTAACATTTTCAATAAAATCCCCCACCCCAAACAACCCTTTCTATGGAAATGTTTCGAAATTTTTTATTCCCTAAAATTTGCTCTAACATTTTTGATTAAAATATCATATATTAAAGATATTTACATGATAAATAAAATATATATCTTGAATTTTCTGGGAACAGCCTGTGAAGTCTTCTTCATTTGGAAGGACTTTTGTATAACCTATTATAAGGGTAATCGTTAAGGGATAGACGAAAACGTACTATACAAAAACTGCAGCTCTCTTTAAAACACACACACAATTTATTTGAAATAACTTTTTATAGCATAAGCTGTTTCCGAGATATCCGGTATTAATGGTTCGAATTATTCAGTACTTAGCCATTCTAAGCCCTGTCGAGTTTTGGCTGTTTCTGGGGATGTTATGGAAAGAGTATGGAATTTTAACGCCAGTGTATAGTGTGCAGTTCTAAAACATTTGACTGTCGCTGTTCTCTTTGTATCTAAAACGAATGTAATGTAGCTATTTGTGGAAAGGTTTATCTCGATTAAAATGAAATATATAGGAAAATAAACTTTCATAAGAATCATTTGTATACCCACTATAAGCGATAAATGATAGAGAAAGGCATGTGGATGTAATATAACATAATTTTTTTTTATCTAAAGTGGTTCTTGTGCAAGTAACTATTACATACATGCGTTCAAGTGTAGCTGTTTCAGAAACATCTGATATGTAACATACTGTACTTTCTGTACCAATTACTTGCTCACAGATGTCACTTATATATTATATTCATGTAAATTCAATTCTTCTATCTACATTAGGAATAGAAGAGTTATTGCAGCACTGCACGTATTCCATAGTGGGCCATTTGTGCTTACGACGTGGCCCCTGGGAGAAAGGGATGAATGGGAGATCCGACGAGCGACCAGATCCGGACGACCATGTGCAAATACGGGGTCCCTAACAATTCCAACATGACACCCATCCTGATGCCGGCTAACCCTGCCTTAGCCACCGCAACCTGAGCTCCAGAGTATAGATGAAATAGCTCCTAGGAAGGAAGGGCCTCAGAAATCCCCCAAACACCAGGGAGAAATATTTCCAGAGCGTCAATTCCATTGTCCTGCCGCAACACACTATCCGCAGTCACCTGGTCCTACAACCTTGAAACAGATTATGTGAAACAGATGAAAGGAAATGATAGGAAGAGGAAACGATGGACAGGAAATTAGTGGTAGAAGGTGAATTACCCCAACATTCACCCACTGACATGGCGAAACCACGGAAAAAAAACATGGTTAGTGTGGCCGGCCCGACGGGAATCGAACTCGGGAACTCCCTAATGCGAGTAATCGCGGAGCCATCTCGCTCAGTTCTAACCACATTATATTAATTATGATCACAGCTAGGACAAATATTGTAGTGGTTCGACGTGGAGTTCCATCCACGGAGAGAGTTGAATCAGATTACATTAAGTTTCGAAAAATGTTGTAATGAAGGTAGCGTTAGGATTGAAGCCATCAGGCTGCTGAGCTGTCTCTCAGGATCATATTCAATAACCACGAAAGTGGGTCAACCTTCTCAATTCGCTTCACGACTCGCAACGACGCAGGTCTCACCCTAATAAGTTAACCCGTACCACCGTGTTAAGAAATCGACAGGTAAGTCATGTGGGGGTACCATAAAGTTCTTTCACGCCTACTCCCTCTTACGAGGGGCCCCAATGTCACTAACTCATTCAAGAATATAGTCATTAGATTTTTATATAATCCTTGGGTACTTATTTAACACTCCCTACCCTGATCACAAGGTAAAACTGCTTAACTTGCTTTCGCATATAAGCAGCGACCTAGCGGATAGGATACCACCAAATTCGTAGATGTAGTGCATTTTATTTTAAGCCAAAGGAAGTAAGAACTTAGGCGATTTTATTCTGAAAATAGGTTCTTTGGTAAAACATTAAAGCATTTAAGCACAAAAGAACACAATGGTCAAATTCTTGAGTAACACGCGTGTACCCAGCGGGAAGGGTGAAGCGATGTCCTAGGCCCGCATCCGGGAAATCCCAAATTCGATCCCCGGCAACCACCCACTCTGACTCGTAGGGCTTTTTCGGGGGTTTCCCGGGTCGTAGGCGAATGCTGGAGTGGTTTATTTCATCCCCGAATCTCCTGCCCCTCTATTTCGTTCCATTAATTATTTCATCTTTAACCCCGTTTGTCTATTTCCGGGTTGACAGTCGGCGATGGTGTTTCGGTGCAGCATAGCAGGTAAAAGAATGCTCTCTCTTCACTTTCTCTCTCCCTCCCTCGGCCTTCAACTGGTTACTAGAGTATAAGAACCGCCCCTTGGAGGCGTTAGACCCTGTGAGGGATGGGTCTCCGGTCTGCCTGTCCGACTGCCGGGGCGTCTATGTCTGGAAACTGCAGGATCCCTGTCATTGCAGTGTCGTCACTTCTAGTTCCGGCCGCCAGGTGACTCCCTTCACCTCATCCCTCTCTCCTGGGGGCAGCCTCTCGTGTGGCGTCGGTAGAATACCTGCAGTCACTGGATCGAATCCCCTCCGCTTTATAATCCAAAACCAACATGCGTCCAATACAAAATGTATTATTTTGTATTCGACATTGACATTTCTGTACATTATAATAAATGTAGTTTATTTCGTGCATTTTAAAATTGATAATTATTATTTATTTCAGCCGCAGCTAATTAAAATATTTTAGATATTACACTGAGAAAGTAAATTACTCAGCTGTGAAAACAATAAACAAAAGGTTAATTACGTTTATGATTTTTGTTCTGGTAACAAACAAATGCTTTGCTTTATTTATTGTAACAGAAACTTTCCTCTCAAAATCATAGCAATCATGAACTGTTTGTTGAATTTAGTGAACCATAAATTATAAGCTACTTACTACTTCTATCACTACATCAAATCTAGGCATAGGATTACGTATAGAATTCATACTATTCATAAATCGAAAAAAATGCACTTATGTGGGATATATTTATACCTTTTTCTGAACATCTGCGCTGTAAACCACTATGCATTTCAGCATATTCTACCTTAACAGTTTTCCTTTTCCTTTTTGAAAATGACATACAGTATACCTGTAACGTCATGTCAAACTACGTTATAATATATACACCGTGGTAAAGCTATGGCACTTTTTTGTTTTGTAGAATAATAATTGTGAAAACCTTTACTTACAGAATAAACGTTCAAACTGCTGACACATATTGCCTTTAACGGTGGAATTTTATAACTATAATGTTATAAGTGGTCTCTAAAATTAGTTTTAAAAACTACATTTCCATTTAGAAGTTGAAAACAAAACGTTGGTACAGGCAAACGAAAAGAAATTAATAAGTTAAGAAAACAATGCACGAGCGCTGTCACTGTGCAGCTGCTGCTTTAAATTTTCCCGTACTCACGGGGAAACGTTTACCATGGAAATAGGAACTCGGTCAGCTTATTGTGCTATAAACATTTTGAAGTGCACCTCCCTCTTTACGTACTCTATAGAAAAGCCAGCTCCGAACGTTAAGACAAAAGCCCGCGAGAGACGGA
The DNA here is from genome assembly GCA_030765065.1 of Deroplatys truncata. NCBI lineage: Eukaryota > Metazoa > Arthropoda > Insecta > Mantodea > Mantidae > Deroplatys > Deroplatys truncata. Next base: position 141,304,179 of record CM060986.1, read on the forward strand.
GCTGAGTATTGAAACGGAAGAAATGCATGTGAGCCCTGCAATCGATTCCGAAATAAGCGCCTGCAAGAGTTGTATAGGCAGTACGCAGCGCAGCAATGTCGAGCACGTTGCCGGCGGGGCACGGCGCGCGCTCTTTGTTCGAAACAGAACTGTTCGTTCGCAGATGCGTTCTCAATTATTTCAAATGACAGTCGGCATACAGACCTTTTCTTTTTACTGTTCTTTTACTGGTTTGTATGCTATTTTTACCTTCTCTACCACGTACATAATAGGTAGAAGTATTGCATTCTACGATACGGAGGTTTCACCGGAAATGTGTGTTTCGAGGTCCCTGAATATAAAGGAAGAATTTTTAGACGATATGTGTGTGTGAACAGCTTAACTCCAAAATGAATTTTCGGATAAACAGTTCTTCTGTAGGTGCGACACACCCCAACACAAACTATCCTTTACATGCGCATGCACATTTTTCTTTATTTTTTATTCTCTGAAAATGTCTCCAACGATTTTGATTCAAATACCACATATTTAAATAGGTATTTGCATGATAAATAAAAGGTAAATCTTGAATTTTATGGGAATATGCTGTGATATCCTCTTCATTTGAAAGGAGGTTTGTGTAATTTTGTATAAATTGTAAACTATAACGGAAAGACAAAAACTTATTACAAAAAGATGTAGACCTTTTTAAGACACCCAATTTATAGCTGTATCTTCAAATGTGTAATTAACATATACCTAAGTGACAAGCAAAATGTGCTGTGTTAAAAAATAAATTATTCTACAGGTTTTACTTTCCGTAACCTACTAAGTGTAGAGGAAGTATTGTATTCCACCACAAAAATTTGATATCAAGATTTCACCATAAATATAGCCCCAAAACAGAAAGACTTTTAGGAAACGTCAGATATCCGTGTGTGGGAGAGGGGCAGAGAGAGAGAGAGATAGAGAGAACAGCATAACTCAAAAATATTAATCAAATGCATCTCTTGAGTTTGCTACAAATATGTAATACCCTCTTAAGATACAGACAAAGGCTTACCATACAAAAAATGTAGATCTGTAAAAACAAAAAGTATATTTCGACATTAAACATCTCCGAGATATTGTTATTGGTTTGAATTTTCCAATACTTTAATCTATATTTTTGAAATGCTAACTCGGTATTTTATTCTTTTCTTTTTCGCGATGTGATGCAAAAGGATATAGAATTTCAAAGTCACCATATAGAGACCTGGATGTAAAATATTTGACTGTTGCTTCAGCCTTCTTATTCTCCTTGTAGCTACAACGAAATGTATAATGAAATCATTTTTGCAAACTTTATATCGTTAGTATACAGCAGATAGAAACATAAGCTCTAAGAATAATTTGCAGATTAAATACAAAAATAAACGACAGTGGGTAGATATGGCATGTAAATGCAACACAACCGAGTTTTAAAGGCATATGCAATACTATGTTTTGCATGTTTCTGTATAGAATGTGTAGTTACAGAACTCCCTCTGGAGTTAAAAACTTCCAAGCGCGTGAGAATGGTTGATAATATTAATAAGTAACAACTTTAGAAGGCGAGACAGTTTAAGAATTTGGAAAGCTGAATTAGATTTGAAAGATGCATCGACACGGCCGGAGTTTGATACGCAAATCCTTGACTCTCGGTGCCGATGCTCTTACCGCTTGAGCTATCATGCTGAGATATCCGTACGCGTAATAAATCCTATCGACCATTTAAGAAACCGATAAACCTTCAAGGTTCAATGTTACAAGCACTTTGAATAGCTGGGCTTTAATTTAATCACTATTATTGCTAATTTTGTTATAATAATTATTCTTTTATATTAGCCCTGTGTAAACACTAAGTTGGAAAGTTGAATTAGACTTTAAAATAGCAGTGCCATTTCGGAACTCGAACCACTAATTTTCGTCTCTCCGTGTCAATGCTCTTACGGCTTGAGCTTCCATGGCGATACACTGCCGTTTATAAAAATTGCAACACCAGGAAAGAATTTCCCGAATAACTCCAAACTTGGTGGAAGTGTAGAAGAGTGTGCAAGCAATAATTGATTAGGTTTGCAAAGAGATGGGGTACACATGGGCCGAGCAGAGCCCTCTCGTGTCGGTCCGACAAGGCCAGTGTTGCGCCCAGTGTACTCAGTGCAGAGCTGTCAAACAAGGTGGAAACAATAAAGATAGTGCCAGTATGACTCGTCGACGTCAAAGGGAGCCATATCGGCATGTGAGTGAGTTTGAACGGGGCAGAATGATCTGTCTCCGGGAAGTGGATTTGTCATGCCGTGATATTTCGGCTCGTACAGGGCATGCTGGTGCAACAGTGTTGCGTGTGTGGAAGCAGTATATAGATGAAGGTCGTACGCAGCGAAGAGCGGGTAATGGACCACGGAACATAACCACAGCACGGGATGACCGTCATCTTGTCCGCATGGCCATAACGGACCGTACAGCTTCATCCACAGTGTTGGCACGACGCTGGAGCACTGCAACAGGTGTGAACTTGTCTGTATCAACGGTTCGTCGCCGTCTGCTGCAAGTTGTTCTGGTTGCATGCATTCAATTACTTCGGCTTTCATTGTCCAGGAACCACAAGCTCCTCCGACTACAATTGGCACGTGAATACCGTCACTACGGTGCTGAGTGGCAAAATGTAGTCTTTTCGGGTGCGTCTCGCTTCAACATGTCCTACAGTGATGGCCGCATACGTGTCCGGCGGTACCGTTATGAGTGCAACCTGCAGGGCTGCATTGTTGAGCGGCATAGCGGACAAACACCTGGTGTGATGGTTTGGGTCGCCATTGATTATAACAACCGATTTCGCCCCTCCCCTACGAATTCAGGGCACTTTGAACAGCAACCGGTACCTCTGCTTCAGGCATCTCCACAGGCCACATTTCAACAGGACAATGCCCGTCCACATATTGCGAGGAATGTACAAGCCTTCTTCGAAGAGCGACGGGTACCATTGCTTCCCTGGCCTGCACGTTCGCCTGACATGTCGCCCATCGAACATGTCTGGGATATGGTTAGTCGGCACCTCGTACGTCACGGTCCTCCAGTAACTAGTGTCACGGATTTGTGGGCTTGAATACAAACTGCGTGGAAGGAAATCCCTAAGGAACTTATTCAGAACCTTTTTGATTCAATGCCACGGCGTATAGTAGCTCTAATTGCAGCGTATGGAGGCCACACAAATACTGAATATTAGGTCTCAAAGTCATGTATACATTTGAAAAGTTTATCATTTGTTACTTGCCATGTACCAAACCTGTGGTATTAAATTCATTGAATTCATGCGTTTCCTTCTTGGTGTTGCAATTGTCACAAACGATAGTGTATATTGAACTAATGATATCACATTTACGCTATGACTGAAGTGAAAATGAACCTTGGAAAAATCAATTTTGAAAACAGCAGATAAACTGATCCGTTGCAGAAAAGAGAGATAGAGAGAGACAGAATCAGTTAATCGAATTAACATAAGCGGAGCAACAGTTACTGTTAGTTGTAAATAATAAATGTAGAAAAATATAAATTCAAGTTTGTTTTCATAGTACCACTTTGTGTCCTCCGTGGACTAGTGGTACTGTGCTAGCCTCTAGTTCCCAAGGTCACGGGTTCAAACCCGGCGGAGGGCGATGGATTTTTTTTCGGGCGTAAAAATCGTTACCATGGCTTCCTTCGGAAGGGAAGTAAAGCCGGTGATCCCCTGTCGTAGATTTACGGCAAGTAAAAGAATCTCAAGCCTGATAAAGAGGCCTCTGAGCAAAATTACCGATCTTTCACGCCCAATATAGAATGGCACACTAAGGACCAAAGTAGTTAAAGAGCGTCCATAAATAAAACTCAATTTAATTTAATTTTAATCCAGCCAAAGAGTAAATATCTGGGATTCCCTGCAGTTTAGTTGTGTTATTTATCTCTAAATGCGGTATTAAATGCACGTCAACTATGTGTCCCATATCTATGTTAAACTCCAATTAATGAAATTGTGGTATTCATTTATTTCAGACGTATGTTGCACGTTGCGTCGTTTTTCCATCCGCGAGAAACCCAAATGGACGTGTTTGTTTTGTTTGCGCTGTGGCCTCGGCATATCGGTGAGCCAATATGGTTGGGGTTTCAGTATCAACAGAATTAAACGAGGCTGCAAAACAAGCAAACTCCACACTGAGGTACGGTATTACAATAGCTGTTCATATAGGATTTTACTCAGGTGTTTGATATAACGATACTAATATAATAAAAGAAAACATAGCTGTATTCTTCTTTGCAACTGAGGCAGTATTTTTATCACTTAAATGATATCAGTCTAATTATATAATATAAAATATAATAAATATAATATAACAGCCCGCCTTAAAGCAATACGTATATGTAATAATATATAAAATGTATGTAACAGTGATTGTATTATGTTTATATTATTATGTACATGTATAATAATGTTATGTGAATGTATTACGTAATTTAACAATGTAGGAGCTGTGAGAATAGAAGCCGAAAGTTGCTAACAATGAGGTAACCTTGAGACAACAATAAATTAAAAAGTTTAATAATGCTACTAATACTGTTTGGAACATGAGGTAATATTTAAAACAGTTTAAATATAGCCAATCAAACTAGAAAAAGCTCAGGTTAAATGAAAGTGTTCTATTGGAGTAAGCTTAGCCAATTAGAGACTTGAAATAGAGTAAATGTACGAATTTAGGCGGTAGATGCCAGACACTAGAAGGCACCGTTCCCGAGCAGTTCGCTCGGTACGTATTCAGTGTGAGAAATAATAAATTCATACGGCGTGGATAATATAAAGTTTACGTGTTAAAAAGTACAATTAACAATAATCTCACAGTTCCACAGTAGGATACATCAGTGAAGTGTTATTTAATAGTGTGAAAGATTAATAAAACGAAGTTAAATACCATTATAATTTGTGTAAGCCTGCATTCTTTAGCCGTACTACCCCTGCTAAGGGATACGTGTTCTAAAAAAGTACTGACGCAGCCGAGGCATACATATATACTATTTAAATAAACATTAAAATTACAAAGTTGATTTTTAAACGTGGGAGCGAAGGCCACCGGAAAAGTGAACGTGGGCGAAGGCCACCGGAAAGTTTCTATCATACGTGGGGCGAACACTTCCAAGAAATAATCTCCCGCAAAACGTGGTGTAACCACAACAATTAAATCACTTCAAGTTTGGATCTCCAACAGTGGAGTTACAAAGCAACATCCTCACAACATCATTGCATACAAATTCCAAATGTGAGTTTCGTTTATGTGCGATCGTGTGCCATTTATCCTTACATGTCTGGGAAACTGGTTTTCTCGCTGTTTTTTGCAGCCCATAGGCACTACACATACCACATCAATAAGCCTTTAATGTTTTTGTTATAATTATATTTTTTAGGCAAATTATCATTTCAGTCTCCTCTATCTATACACGTTTGCATTTATTAATATACACGCATTTTGCGCATTCTGTTGAATTTCATATTATCATACCTGGCGAAAGTTGTTAAATAACCATCTCATTCTTCTCAAATAACCACTTTTCAAATATACCATATGCTCTATTATGAGATATGTATACTGGATTTAGGAATCAAACAATCACATCCTGTTTATCATGTCCATTCAGTTTCCGACTAATCGATGGCAACGATCTTTCACGCCTTGACTTCATTCGATCTGGTGTTTGCCTGAAAATAAGGTCGACCATGAAGAGTTATTCATATGCATTATTGCTTCTCTACTACGTGCCTACCAAAGGAAGTATTTTATTCCACTCCAAAATGAGATGTCGAGATTTCACCGGAAGTGTATGTTTTGAGGTTCCGGAACCCCTTTAAAATGTTTTTATAAAAAGGTCCGTGTGTGCCTGGGCCTCATAGGCCAAAAACGAAAACTCTGTTAAATACCAAACTTGGTATTTAAGCTTAGTATCTTCCAAAAATATAACATGAAAATGTTCAAGAACATCCGTAAATCCCAATCTACCCTTCATATAGAAACTTTTTCGACAGTTTTTATTTTCTCTATCAATTTTGACTAAAATAATACAATATATTAAGATATTTGCATGACAAATAAATCATATAGTTTGAATTTTTTGGGAATCACCTGTGGAGTCCTCTTTATTCCGAAGTCATTTTGTATAAATTTATGTAAATCTTACCGTTAAGAGAGAGGGAAAAAACGTGTTACACAAATATATAGATATCTTTAAAACACACAATTTATTTTAAATAACCTTTTTACGGTACCAGGTATTTCAGTTTTTAATACGTTTAATTCAGTTTTAAAGCGCTGTTGCTATTAAGTTATTTCTCGCAATATCATGGAAAGAGTAGGGCGTTTAAACACCTGACTATCGATTCGATTTCCTTTATCCTCCTTTTACCTATAGGGAGATGTGTAATGAAACAATTTCTACAAAGGTTCATCTCGATTAACTTGGAGTGGATAGAAAAACATACTTTCATAAAAACAGTTTGTAGAAAGCTTACAACATAATGGGTACAGAAAGTCATGTCACTGTAACACATCAGATTTTTTTTAAGGATTTATTGGCCGGCCATTGATACTTCAACCAGCTGTTAACGAGCAACAAAGTAGATAATATTACAGTTAACATAATTACATTCATCGCTCAAAAATAGTAGGTAAAGTTTTAATATATAGTGATAAAACTTGAAAATATAACAATTAAAAGGGAGATAATATAAAATTAATATTGAGATTAAATAAAATGTTATAAGATAAATAAGTAAACAAATAAAGACAAATGTATAAATAAAGTTATAATTAAATAAGATATTGTACTACTATAAATTAAATAATTACTATGAGAACAATGGAATGTTATAAATAGTTAATTTTAACTTTATAAAACATTTGTTAAGGAAATTTTTAAATAAAATATAAATATAAATAAACTTATTAAAATGATTAGTAGTTGAGTAGACGGTCTTGTGCTGGCTACCAGTACATTTTCGCTGGTTTTCAGTGAATATAGTTAAATAGGAGTAGATAGTAGCTGGTTACCAGCAAGTGTAGATAAATACAGAATTCAGAATTGTAATTAATTTTCTTTTTTACGCCTTTACTCTAATCTAATAATTTCTATTTTTGTTTCTTTCTTTCTTTTATTTTTATTTATTATTAAACCACTAGTTTTTAGACATTGTGTAATTTGTAGTTATTTTATCTGAAAAAAACAGTATGTAATCTAAAACTTAAATGTATTTGTGACAATAAATGTAAAGTTTGAATGTATGTCCCGGTGTAGTAACCAAGGTGCCGGGATAGTACATTCAGATTTTATTTATTTATTCAGATTTTGTTTAATTTATTTATTTATTTTTGTGCAATATACACATATTAAGTGAATAACCGAATCTCGAAAATAAAAAGTACTCGGCTTAATCTCACATTTTAAGGATTTCCTTGATTCTGTTATAAACCACATACCATTCCCATTTCGCAATGTCCTACACTGCAAGCAACATTTTCAGTTAAAAACTTTAATATATAAAAGTCGCACGACTTTCTCTTCACATAATTTTATGGAGGTTATACACATTACATACTTATTTATCTACTTGCTGTTAATTGCTGTAAACATTCATAAGAAACTGTTTAGTAAGGCAGTGCAACGCTACGTTTGTGAAACGACAGTCATCTGCTTAAAAAGCTGGTCGATGTATGTTAGCGACGAGCTCATGAGATACAAAGGACGACCACTTATATTTCAAGTGTGCAGCTTAAAATGTGGGAAAATTTAAATGAACAACGGGAATATTTCAGAGGTGGTTAATGCCGTGAAAAGACTGTGATGTTACAGAACCAACAGCACTGCTTACGTTGTTGTGTTAAATGGGGAGATTGCTCTCTCTCTCTTCCTCTCTCACTTATTTTCCCTCCGTCTTTCTCTCCACTTCTCTTTTATCTCTGCCTCTCCAAATCCCCTATATCTCCCTCTTTCTTCCTTCCACTTCTAACTCTCTCCCCTAATCCCTCATCTTCCAGTACCGTTCATCCTCTCTTCCCCCTCTCTGCCCCCTTCCTCAGCAACTAACTTGTTGATTGATGTTTGTAAAACCAATATCGTTTATTTAACTTGCTCAGTTATCAATTGACAAAGTAAAACAAAGAAACGAATAAGAACATAACAAAGATGAACAAATGTGATAGATTAATAACAATGGAACAAATGCCACATATAAACAATAAAGTAATATAAGGATAAAATAAAAAAAATTACAATTGAATAAGATTGTAAAATGTGATACATTCTTTACAAACAATATATAGAAGAACACAGTGTTTTAAATAGGCGGTATATTTCGATTTTTCTTTTCATTTTACATTCCATTAGAATCTCTTCTAGGAAAAAATAATTAAGATGTCATATTAACTTGACTGTCCTCCGGTGAAGGCCGCGTTACGTTTGATTAAATAGCCGACGTTTCGCCCTTCATGTTGAGAGTTTCTTCTGGGCACCGCCAAAGGACCGTTGCTTGCGCTCATATTTATACTGCAAAATTCAGTCCCTCTTAAGGTGAGTCCACACTGTTCAACATATCAACAGTTAACATTCAACAATTAAGAAAATGTAACATTCAACATGTTAAATGCCTTCAACATGTTGTAACTGTGAACGTTTAACATTCTATCCACACCAGTTGACTTGTTGGGACAACAAAATCTCTTGACTAAAAGCAAAATGGACTCCAGTGATTAGGTTTGACAATTGCTATTTGTATCTGGTATGTAATGAAAAGAAAAGTGGAAGGTGATGAGGTTCTATCTTGTTAATCGGCACAGGAGTGAAAAATATTTTGAATGAGTTTAAAATTCGGAGCAGGTTTGATCACAATTTCTTGAGAACAAGTCAAAGTGACTTCAACTTTGTTTTGAGCAAGGTTTCTAACCTATAATTCACAAAAAGGACACACATTTGAGAGCAGCCATTCCAGCTGCCAGACTTGAGCCTTTTTGCAATTCTCTAGCAAAGTGACGTTATTATTTTTTTATGATATTACCTCTGGAACAATAATAAATTTCACATAGTTTAGTATATTTGTCCATCCTTTTTATTAAATATATTACAATGTTCCATAATGATAGCCTTAGCAAAGATTTTATTAATGAAGGTTTCTTTTCTTTCGTCCATTCCATAACTTCACATGAAGCAAGTCAAATCAAAGATATAAGCACAGAACGAGTCAACATGGAACTACCGAACACAATAGCATGAAGAAATCACAATAGCTGCCATTTTTACAGTCTGAAAACTTCCGAAGTTCACCCAATCATATACACAGAGAGCGAATTGACTTAAGTTTTCCATTAAAAGCGGAAAACATCCAACATGTTAAAAGTGTCAAGCACAACTCTTTTGGTTAACATGTTAAATCAATTCTGTGATCGAAATTTGCCCAACATGCAAACCGTTAACAAGTTGCACTTGACAAGTTTCGTTAAACGTTAATCAGTGTGGACAGGGCTTTACTCGTGCTTCTAATTGGCTGGTAACTTGCCACTAATGTTCCGTGAGCAGTGCTTTCCATTCTGCTTTAAGGCCATCTCTATTCAATAAACTGTTATGTTTAAAAATGTCATACGCTTTCCCGTACTATTCTGTGCGAGAAGCGGTCACATACAGCTAAGATCTCAATATGGTTGTCAAAGTCGATTCGGTAGCCTGTTTTATAAACATGTTCGGCCAATGCTGATTTGTTGGCTGTCCGTGTTTTAGAAACCTGATATGTTCGTTGCGTCGAGTAAATATTGACCATCCTGTCTGGCCTACTATGTCTCGCTGCAATCACACGTGGTTTTGTATACACCTGAGTTGAGAAGTGGCGAAATTTTATCTTTAACTTGGTGTGTAATGGATTAGTTTTTTTAACTGACATATATCTTCTTGTTATTTTGTAACGATGTAACAATTTTGAAATTATATTTGTCACTCCATCTACGTAGGGAATAAAGGCCCAAATTTCATTTCTTTTTTCCTAACTTTTATTGTTGCTCTTTTTATTTTGGAAGGTTTTGATTAATCGACTGGAATAGCCATTGGCCTGAAGAACCCTGTTTATGTGTTTTATTTCTTTGTTTAATAATTCTGTGTTGCTTACTCAGAAAGTTCACTGGTACAAGGTGTTGGCCATTGCCCATTTGACTGACGGTTGGTGGTGTGATATGGCTGATGTATACACTATGCGATCAAAAGTATCCGGACACCCCATAAACATACGTTTTACATCTTAGGTGCATTGTGCTGTCACCTACTACCTGGTACTCATTATCCGCAACCTCAGTAGCCATTAGACATCGTGAAACAGCAGAATGGGACGCTCCGTGGAACTCACGGACTTCGAACGTGGTCAGGTGATTGGGTGTCACTTGTGTCAGAAGTCTGTACGCGAGATTTCCACACTCCTAAACATCCCTAGATCCACTGTTTCTGATGTGATAGTGAAGTGGAAACGTGAAGGGACATGTACAGCACAAAAGCGTACAGAGCAACCTCGTCTGTTGACTGACAGAGACCGCCGACATTTGAAGAGGGTCGTAAAGAGTAATAGGCAGACATCTATCCAGATCATCACAAAGGAATTCGAAACTGCATCAGGATCCACTCCAAGTACTATGGCATTAGGCATGAGATGAGAAACCTTGGATTCCATGGTCGAGCGGCTGCTCATAAGCCACACATCACGCAGGAAAATGCGAAACGACGCCTCGCATGGTGTAAGGAGCGTCAACATTACACGATTGAACACTGGCAAAAAGTTGTGTGGAGTGACGAATCACGGTACACAATGTGGCGATCCGATGGCAGGCTGTGAGTATGGCGAATACCCGGTGAACGTCATCTGCCAGCGTGTGTAGTGACAACATGAAATTCGGAGGTGGTGGTGTTATGGTGTGGTCGTGTTTTTCCTGGAGGGGACTTGCACCGCCTTGTTGTTTTGCGTGCCACGATCACAGTGCAGGCCTACATTGATATTTTAAGCACCTTTTTGCTTCCCACTGTTGAAGAGGAATTCGGGGATGGCGATTGCATCTTTCAACACGATCGAGCACCTGTTCATACTGCACGGGCTGTAGCGGAGTGGTTACAAGAAAATAACATCCCTGTAATGGACTGGCCTGCACAAAGTCCTGACTTGAATCCTATGGAACACCTCTGAGATGTTTTGGAACACCGACTTCGTGCCAGGCCTCTCACAGACCTACATCGATACCTCTACTCAGTTTCGCACTCCGTGAAGAATGGGCTGCTATTTCTCAAGAAACCTTCCAGCAGCTGATTAAAAGTATGCCTGCGAGAGTGAAGGCTGTTATCAAGACTAAGGGTGGGCCAACACCATATTGACTTCCAGCATTACCGATAAAGGGCGCCTCGAACTTGTACGTCATTTTCAGCCAGGTGTCCGGATACTTTTGATCACGTTGTGTATCTCTCAGTAAAGTCGGTTACGATAAATGGAACAATTTAACTTCTTCTTAGTTTCGTCTCGTTCAACAAGAACGTCCAAAAAAAAAAAAAAAAAAAAAAAAAAGGAATTTTGACGTCCTTTTCTAACTCACACGTAAACTTAATACTTTTATGGAGATTGTTCAGGTGTTGCAAAATATCAGCGAATACATCCTTAACAAACGTGATGCAGCATTCACCGGAAGACAGTCAAGTTATTATGCACAACGGACGAGGAAGTTTACAATTTTATTTAAGATATCATATTGTTTATTTCAAAAATAAGACCTAACTTCTTTATGTAACAGGTTTCATTACAATCGGTTTGGTCACTCTTGAGTGCAAACATACATACATATATATATATATATATATATATATATTTAAAACCTGCTAGAGTTTACTTCAGGTTAGTCCAGTATACCCATAAAACAAAGTAGCAGTTAACAGTGAAAATTTACAGGTTTTACGTTTCAATTCCTAACCGGCTAAAAGAGCAAGAACTGTTTATAAGAGCCAGATAAAGTATGAACACATAAAATATGAAAAGAGGATGACTTTGATTTTGATTACGAATGTACCTTAAAAAACTGATGTGTTACATTCACATGACTTTCTAACATACTATTCTTGCGAAAGTTTGTTTTTCTACCTTCTTCATGTTAATTGAGATAAATCAATGTAGAAACAGTTACATTACAAATTTCGTTGTGGCTACAAGAGGGAGAAAAGAAACGAATCGATAGTTAGATGTTTAAAAACTGCCACTATATGAACCTTGAAATTCCATGGTCCTTGCATGACATCGCGAGAAACGAGTGAATGGCAACAGCACTTAAAAATGACGATGTATTTAAAAATTCAAACCAGCAATAACGATATTTCGGAAATGGCTGATGGCACAAAAAAGTTATTTGAAATAAATTGTGTACATTAAAGAGTTCTACATTTTTTGCGAAGTAAGTTATTTTCTGCCTCTTAAAGTTTACGAGTTAAACAAAATTATATAAAATTCCTTCCGAATGAAGAAGATTTTACAAGATATTCTCAGAAAATTCAACATATACATTTTATTTGCTATGTAAATATATTAATTGTACGGTATTTTAATCAAAATCGTGGAGCAATTTTCGAGTAAAAGTATCTAGATTAACTCTTTTCAAGTAACCTTTGAATGTAAAGGGTAGTTGGGGGTGGAGGGATTTTCTTGAAGCTCTTCGTGTCGCATCTTTGGAAGAGACTAAACATAAATACCAAGTTTCTCTCTCTCTCTCTCTCACACGCTATTTTTCTAAAAATACTTTATAATTTAGGGCCTCCAAATACGTACTTCATGTGAAATCTGGACATCGAATTATGGGTGCAATACAACACTGCCACTACCTATTAGTATATGGTAGAGAAAGTAATAAAACCAAAATCTCATAAATGCTATCCCAAACAATATGAACGGTTAATAAATGATGCAAAGAATGTGATTGAAACAATTAACGATAAAAACAGGTATGTCGTTTATAAGGGTACTATATGCATGTGAATTACCTTTGTGATACTGCTAAAGATTCATACAATGAGAGTATTCTTCTAATTAGTGGTCATATACAATGTCGACAGTTTCTTCAATGAATTGTGGGGTGGTTTCTTTATACCCACCAATTCTTCCTCTTCTTCTTCTTTGATGACATCAGGTTGCTCTTTTCTTATCTAAACCGAAAATGTTGGGATTTAATTATAATTTAAGGGTGCTGTTATTACACTCACCTAATTATTTCACAGTTTGGATAATTCTTTTTCCACTAAGAGACGCTTTTAGGCTATGTAACATTTCGAATTTTCTTTACTTTTCGTGATATTAATATAGGGGATATATTATCCGTTATTAAGGATTCCGGGGCTTTATGAAATACCAGCCCAAGGAGTAAAAGGGAGGCTAAACATAAACATACATACACAATCCAGGTTGTTAAAATTAAATTAATAAACATGCGGTCCCCAATTTAAAAAACCAACCCTGGGTAGGGAGCTTTTGATTAATTTGGTTGACGTTTCCCTATTACGTTGGGAAATAGCATAGTTTCAAAAATAAAAGGCATAAAATTCTGCGGGATTAGGTTTTAATTCCAGTTTCGATCATTAATACTCTTTGCCTTTTCTCAGTTCTTAGTTTAAATATCAGATAGCTTCAGCTGAACATTGCCTTCTTGTTATTCTCAATAATGCCGTCGAGTTTATGGAAGTTAAGGTTTAAAAATAAAACATGACATCAAATTGTTTAATTTTCATTAATTATATTCGGTGAATATTACAGTATTAGATCTAAACTATTCACGCATTTAAGATAAGGGCTGCTTATTTCATTTTTAATTATTCTTAATAAAGTTCACCGCCCGTTCTAACTACACACGATACCACAGACATAATCGTGGACACAAATGATGCATGAAATGAAGCGATAAGGAAATTTGGGAAGGACTTAAGTTCCAGGCCTTAAGTTACAAATACTTCCCCGCAATTTGCCAAGGGAAATATGGATAAGCTTCAGGCCTAACGGGATTTGAACCGTAGCCCTCCCGTTGAAAAGTGCGTACCTTAACGACCTTGGCTACCCTGTAACGGCAAGAACTACTTAGAGGTCCTTATTTTGATATTCCAGGTTTTGGTAAGCTCAGGCGGTAAGTCTGTGGCCCGGGTTCAAACCCCCGCGGTGGACAAACCTGACCGAAGGTTTCTTTGCGGTTTTCCTTGGTCGCTAGGCGGATGGATAATTTGACCCACGAATTTTCCTATCGTTCCTTTTATCATTACATTTCATTTCCTTCTACTTCATCGCCATACCAAGCACTGGCTGATCACCCATCCTGGATATACTATGATCCAGAGTTTGCTTGCTCCTCGACAGGCTACTGAACCATTGGCTTGTAAGCCCTTGGGGGTGTACGTCCTACAAAGAGATAATCCGTTAAAGAATAAGAAGTAGTAGTTTCGGTAAAACAAGTGAAAGATTTCATCGAATGAAACTTTTATCTACCGAAAAAGAAAACTGTTCCTTAGAAAATCAGCTTAAAAACAGAACATGCTATGACTTTGTTTCTGGGATTAAAATCTGTTTCTGTAACATAATTGCGATGAAAAACGGAATGCTATAATAATATAATCTCAAAATGATAAATAATGACAAATATTAAATAATCTAATTAATACAATCAATAATCCAAATAATCACCAAATGGCAACAACAAAAAATGCAAAATGTTGAACTTTCGAACAAAATCTCACATTAAGTTGCCTTAATGCGTGTAATCAAGTTATTTCGACGCTGGTAAATCTCTTTAAAGTACTCCTAAATTATTCACGAGCACAAGGTCGAAAATGAATTCTGAAAATACAATGTTTATAGTCGTAAACAACATTTTTAATTTTCAGCATTAAAAAATTCACCTAAGTGTATGAAATGAAAGTGGAATATTCCCAGGATATATAGGGAATTTTTATGCGGAACAAGTGTGAACTGCAACAGCTGTGCGATCTTTTAAGGCCCGGAATCGATCCGATATCTATCTACTAAGTTTGATGACGTCACGATGAAAGTGGATGCCCATGTCGCACTGACCTACATTTCAGCAAATATATCGCCTCGGGATGGCACCTCCCAGGAACATAAACACGTTGGTGGGGTAAAGGGTGAAAATGACGTCACAGGGTGGTGCAATATGGCAGCGACCTTCCTATTTATCACCTAGAAAGACTTCACGAGATGTCCTCGTTTGCTATGTGGGTCCCTGAGGAACAATTTATTTTGCACCTTCCTGTTTCCAATGTACAGGCTGTTGTTTTGTGATTCGTACATAAGTTTATTAATGCTTACAAGAGATGATATCCTTAGGGATTCGAATACAACTTCCTGATGTAACTCAACTTGGGTTGAGCTACATAAAAGATGAAGCCTTAAAGATTAAGTCGGAAGAGTAGTTTAGAAGCTATAAATGCAATGATCCTGGCGTAAAAATGTTTTGTTTGACTTTTTAAGATGACTTCTTGGTTTTTGGATCTGACTTAATAGTCAAATGGTGAGGAGCAGAAAAACTAACACAAATGCAGACGTGATCCCTAATAGACACACTTAGAAACTGGAGATAGGTGGGGGTTGATCGCAGTTATTCATTTTCTTTTTTTAACAAAATAGGGCAATGTTAGGAATATTTGAACTTAAAAATGTTACATTAAATTGAGTTTTATTTATGGACGCTCTTTAATACTATAGTTCTTAGCATCCCATTCTATATTGGGCGTGAAATACCATAAATTTTATTCAGAGGTCTCTATTAGGCTTGAGGTTATTTTACGTGCCGTAAATCTACGACGTTCCGAAGGAAACGATGCCAAAGGATTTTACGCCCGAAAAAATTCATCACCTTCCGAAGGATTTGAACCCGCGACCTCGGGAATTAGAGGCTAACATAGTATGCGTAGATCACCGAGGACGAATATTTGAATATAGTTTACCACTCATAAGGTACCCGAATTTTCTTACGAATACATGTAAACATTCATGCATATTTCAAGACCAAAACTGAGACTTCCGATAAAAGTATATCTGGGAGTCTCAGTAATATTAAAAACTACTTTTCTTAGACAGCATGGCCTAAAAAGAGAACTTCTAACACAAAGTACACGAGCTAAAAGCTTTAGATTATTGCACTAGTGTGTCACAGTGTGACCAACTTTGGTTTCAATTCCCCTTTTCATTTGCACATGTTTAGTAACTTGATTTGGTTTGATTAAGTTTCACTTTTAATTCTGCCTTTTTACACGATTAATTTCTCATGACACTCGCTTATCTGTTCACAATACAACTCTTCAGGCCTCAGTTTATCGCAATTCGTTGTACAGTTAACCTATACGTTATATGGACAGCTTTCTTTTATCTAAAACGTTGTTCTTTTATCTAACCTACATAAAGATTAAATGACAGACATTATGAATTCAGAAGAAACTGAAATGGAAGTTAAATTACAGAAGTATCAGAAAGAATAACACTAGATGCATTTATGCAAAAACTCCAGAAAGCAATATGATAGAGCATTGAATCACTTCATTGCCCAGTGTAAGGAATAATTTTACTGAAAATGACTGCTAGTGAATCAACAAAACATAAAAACAACCGACATCTCGCTTTTTTAACGTCATTTCTCTTGTTTCAAGAACGTGTTCTAGGCGTGATCTTTGTTAGTTTCAAGAATTAACATATTATTGATATTTTACAAATTCGAGCGCTGTTTGAAAGTAGTTTTACCCCTTGTAAATCTACTATTGTTGCACCGAGTACATTTTAATATACTAGGAAAAATGAAATTCTTGCTTACTTTACTAAAAAAACTGCAATAGAGGTCTTCGATTTTCAAAATATTAGTACAGTTCCATTGACTCAATCGCTTTCGATTTAGATACAATCAGTTAGCAGTATACTGCCTTATAAATGTTACAGGTTTGCCTTGCAGAAATCAATGACTTTCTTAACTCTTATTACACTCCTTATCTACCAGTGTTCCTCATTAGTGGCTCACACAACATGACTGTCTATTGCAGCGTATTAGGAAAATCAGCTCTTGTACTTGTTAACTCTTTTAATTACCCTCGGAATATTTTAAAGTCAATCGCAGAGTTTGTGTTTTCCCTCTTATTCACAGTAGTATTGTTTAGGATCAGTTTTCTACTGGCTTTGCTCCCAAGACAGGATTCAAACTTCAGTTTCCTGTGTCACCAAATGCCAAGCGAAGTGCGTTAGCAAGCATATTTCGAACCAAGGACTGATGTCGGGAGATGAACCAGCACGGTATGAAGCGGTAGAAGTCCATTTGACTATATGCGTTTATCAAATATCAAATAGTATATATAATAATTAATACCGGGATTATGGCCGGAAAAATACAATTAAATAAAGAAATAATAGTCAGATAGAGAAATAATTGCAATAAATAATTTCCATATATAAAAGCAATGTAAAATGTAACAATTTTAGGTTGAAAGATTTTGTCCGAAAATACGAAGGTATTAAGAAGTCAGATTAATCAAAGCCATTAGCGATACCGAAGTAGCGGCACGTTAGCTCAAGGATTTCTGGGAACGCGAAAAAGGTTATAAGGTCAGTACGCTTTCATGTCACGTAGCTCAAAATTCTGAAAATTCTTCAGAAAAAGCTTCTCTTTCTGAAAAAGAGAAGTGAAAGGTATTTTTCAAGAGCTTAGCTGGGCAGCATGGTAACAAAGTTAAGAGACGCCTAGGATTTAAGTATTGGTTGCGCATGAAAAATTATGTTGGTGGGAGTAATTGTAATGTAGACTTGACTTGGCTTAAGTAATAAGGCGGGCATCTCTGGTACCACCAGCGGTACTTACTCGTGTGATAGTACCCAATGACGCGCTTGCGTAAGTAGCGGCTCTCCCGAGGGATCTTGCTGGTAAACATTTTAGCGAGTCACGGCAGTCGCTTCTAGTTACATTTATTGTGGAAACAGATTTCCAACCATAGCTTTGATGGCAGGTTTAATAAATTAGTTATTACAATTTCAAGTGCTACGATTAATAACAGTGTATTTCTTTGTCTCAAATGGCTAGCAACTCACGTCAATGTTTACAATAGTTCACAATAAGTTTCTCAGTCAATTTAAACTGGTGTCATCCTTCAGAATGTACCCACGCAGCATACCACGAGGGAAAATACCCATAGCTTAACCACTGGAATAACCGGCAGTAGAATCAACAGCAAATACTGGAGACAACGAGAAAAGGTGGCAAGTACATTCCTGCGGCATCTTGATTTTGCTTCATGATGCTATATTACGGTTTCTTTAAAGTGTATTTTCGTGCCATACAATAAGAATTTAATAGTTGGTGACGTGAAAACTTCGGAGCCAATTTAAGAGCTGGCTGCTTTGAAGAAAGCTAACTCTAAAGTGAACATTCCAGAAGCGAATTGGTTAGGTAGAGATAACAAAGCACCATAAATCTGAACTGTGAATAGTAAATCTGCTTAAGGGGCGGGCATTTTTATGTGCTGTATCTTATGTGTGACCCAACTAGGCCGAGCGAAGCCAACAGTGTAAAGATGGATCATTTTTCTTGGTTAGCAAAGCCAAGGTATTAAGTGAGTTTATTGCAGAAGATGATGAGGTTGGACAAGAGAGATACTCCACTAGACCGAGCGAGGCCAAAAGTTAAAGAAGGGTCATTTTTCTTGGTTAGCAAAAGCAAGGTATTAAGTGAGTTTATTAAAGAATATGATGATGAGTTTAGACAAGAGAGATACTGAACCTCTATGGGAGTTCAGACTGTGTATCAACGGTTGAAGGTGGGACCCTAGTCCTTCCTGCCTTCAACTGAAGCGAAAGACTTTGGCTACGAAGGCGGATTTTGAAGATGGGTGATGCATGGTTGATACAACCGTTTCGGAGATGTGGCATACGTGAGCTCCGTTGTCAACTCTGAGCTCGACTAATACTTCCTGCCAGATACTCCAAGTTAAGGTTTTTTATCTAGCCTGAAAGTTGTGAAAAGTGTGGACACTAGATGCAAGTGACTGTTTACGTATACGTTCAATTACTTTGGAGCTTGCACATTCTTCTCGTGACGGGAGATTTGGTCTCTGCTCACTTGTCAAGTAAATATAGCTTTGTCCACGTTTTGACACATGTTTAGTCTGACTGGTTGGCGCCCTTACAATATATAGGGTGGGCCATTTAAGTTGAGACTGCACAACATCTCCAAAACTAAACGTTGTAGAAGGAAATGTCTTTAATAATGGCTTGATATTATGGGAGAAATTAAAAGTCATTAGTAGTGTTTTGTTTGGAGACGTTATGATGGTCATTTTAGGGTCAATTTAATATTTTTAAATGGGAACCTACAATTAGGGTAAATTTAAATTGACCCTAAAATCACCATCACAACGTCCTCCAAATAAAACACTAATGCCATTCACTTTCCCCATAATGTCAAGCAACTTTTATTCAAGGCATTTCTTTCTACATCGCTTAGTTTTGGAGATATTATGTACCAGCTTAAATGTCCACTTTGTATACCAGTACATTGTATAAACATAATATGCCTTCATACACAATATGTTTCGGGGAGACAGTCAGCACCACCTCAACAATTAAGAGTCAAACATATTATATATACACACAGTAGAGTATCGTTTATCCGATGTCCCACCGCAAATGTCATACCATGGAAGAAGTTGCTAAGCGATTATAAAAAGCATGGAAACGGAAAGCACAGAGGGAACAGAAGAAACCATTCTACCTTTAGTGCAACGTATTACTGGATGTGAGAATGCATCTTTGCAATAAATCAAAATTTGGATGAAAGGTGATAATCAATATGCAGTAACTGACGAAGAAATTATTGCTCTTGTCCATTGTGATGATATTCAAATTGATTGAAGATCAAGATCAAGCTCCAACTGTTGAGCTTGGCACAATTTCATATAACGACGGAGTTAACGTTATAGAAAATGCAATTAAATAAATTGAGCAACAAGAAGGAGCTAAAGAATCGACATGATGATACTGCAAAGATGACAAGATTTGGCAGCGAAGAAACGACTCTCATTAGAAAAGGAGATTACGATGAAAAGTTTCTTTAAACCATGAGAGGACTGAACTGTTTAAGTTTATGTAGTTATCCTTAAGAGAATTCTGTAATAACTGCAAGTTCATTTTTTCAGTTATTTTTTGTTGTTTTGTTATAAAACATGATTACTAGGTTCGTTATGTGTAAAATTATAATGTAGTTTGACGTTTAATAGGCTTTTTATTAACACCTCACTGTTATTCCACATTTTGCTTATCCGAACGTTCTGACGGCCCGTTTATGTTGGATAAGTGAGGTCTACTGTACCAGGTAGCCCAAACAACATGTTCTTTGCAGTTTTAGGTTTCCTGCATACATAGGTGCAAAAGAAGTTGCTGCTTCACTGCTATTCAAAGAGGTAGGTACAAAGTGAAAGGCCACTGAGGTAGTGCTGATGCCTGCATTTGTTTACGTTGTAGTTTCGTACTGATAAGCGTCGCGTGGTCACTTGATTGCAGTTCGAGCTAGATCATTCAGGCAAAAAGGTAATGTTTACCAATAACGAACGCAGCCCGAGTGCAGCTGAAGCTCGAAAGCTGTGTTCTGAACATTTTCAGATGCGGCATCTGCCTTCTGCGCACGTTTTACTTTTTTGTGCTACAAAAATAATATTAAGAACTTATGGATAATTCCAGGTAGAACATGAGCCTCAGAGGCCCTTACATCAATTCGTACAACAAGGTGGGCATACTTTTGCACATGCTTATTCTGAATAATGCACTAATAGAAAATCACCGTAATTCTAACGCACCTTTAAGGGTACATAAATATACTTTTGTTTCATCTTATTGACTTTGCGGCAGGGATTGGTACCATATAGTTGTCCTGATTGTAGATTAACTGTCATGGAACTAAATCACTTAACACGTGTGCTCAGGTCTGGTGAAGCGGCAATCCTGAATTCTTGTTAATGAGCGAACTGCTTATTAAATAACTGATAACCCCCCCCACACACACACATAGGTATTCGCACATCTAAATACCAGACTCTGGGCATACCGTGAAATGTTTTTGTGTAAAGACAAATTTCTGGAGCCTAGCCGAGAATCGAGCCCATAACACCTCATACAGCAAGCAGTTTCTCTACCAAATGAGCTTTAGGACCAGTAATAGCAGTTAAAAGTGTTCGTTTTCGAGCATTGGTCTTTCATTCAGCATTCTCCTCTCTGTCGGTATGGAGTCCTCTTTGCAGTTCTGCTTAGGCAAACCTTTTGGCATCCGCACTATCCGATATAAACTAATTTTATCTAAGGACGGCTTGTATGGGCCACCTGGTATGTGTGTATTTTTTTAATTTCAATAGCAAGCACTTAACGTTTACGTGACATTAAGAGTAATTTATCAGGTAGACAATCTTCTTTGGAGTAAATCTGGGGGAAATCTTTAAAAAGGCAGGCACTAAGGCAGAGGATAGGAAACTTACTTCTATATATTTTACGCACCTAATTATGAAACTTACTGAGTTTATGTACGATTACGCAGATGAATAACTTCATAACGGTAATTACACCATTAAAGTAAACATTTCCCCGAACTACAAACATTTCTGAAAAATCAGTTTCAACATCGGCAGAGAGACAATTAGATTAGTAATTTGCTTTTACATGCAATTTTGTACTCCTAACGATGTTTTCATCTTTAGCAAAAATGGCATGCAATTAACTAGCAAGTTTTGTCACACGATCACGCATTTTGTTTTAGCATTAGTGAATGAATAATGAGCAAAGACCTGCTACAGCGTAACTTTGTGCCGACGTTATTGAATTAATTATGCTCAAAGACCCACAGAAAATCGCATTTAAAGCCCTGCTATTGCCGAACTGAAAGAGACGCTCTCGGGAGCCGATGACGTCATCGTTCTCATTCCCCTTACTGCAGCATCCCCGCATCCAAAAACGCGTTACTGCGTTCGTTCGTTTATTAACCTTGGACTACATTCCTCTGGGGTGATGATGATGCAGTTGGCAGATTTAGAGGTGGGAGAAAATAAAGCTCACCAACGATTCCTCTTCTCCGCCCCTCAAGCTCGGATTCTGTAACTGTAACTCCTATCCTTGCCATTGTAAAAATCGGATCATACATCATTATGGATTTAGAATGCATGCTTCTGTACACATCAAAACTGTGTAAGAAAAGGAAACTCAAACGCATGCAATTTTCAGGTTTGTGTACACCATTTTTACTTTTTTCGAACCCTGTAAATATTTCATCACTACTTAAATTATGGCTTGATTTTTCGAAAGTTAATTTCATTTTTCCCACAAGTTTTAACACTTTTAGTAGCAAATGCTTTTTCAGTCAACCTTGACTTTGTGCTGTAACAACGTATAAATAAACCTTGGATGTTTAGACATTTATAACAACCAAAGCAGGGAATTTAAAAAAAACTACCAGGCACGGTAAATTTAAAAAAATCTACGTTTTTAAAATTCATAATTATTAAGCATTCGAGACAATTTAGCAACCACTGCATGTGAAATCTTACTATAGAGTTCCGTAAACACAGTAGAACAATACTCTTTTTTAAATCATATTCAGAATTCTGCTGATGTAAACAAAGACGTCAATGCACTGTCTTAGTTGCTGCTATAAACAGTATAGTAAGTGATGGAAAATGAAGCAGGACGCATACATCGGTATGAGAAGCAGCATGTATTGTATCTCCAGACACGAAGCGGATTGTTCACGGCCTCACAGGTAAACAACACTCCAATGCCCACCTCAGTCTATCCTACTCGATGCACAGTAAACTTCACTTCACTCTTAAGTTGTCCCAGATCCTTAGCCTGATTATACCGGGTGGAATGGCTCAGGCGGTAACGTTTTTCGGAGGTTTCCCCGGGTCCCTAGGCGAATGCTGGGAAGGTTCATTACATCCCCCGAATTTCCTGTCCCTCCATTCTCATTTCATGTCCCCTTTCATCAACCTGGCTGTGTCAAGGTTACAAGTGTCGGCGAGGGTCTCGGCATTGCATAACAGGGAAAAATGCTCTACGCAACACTTCGTCCTCCGGAATGGGGGCGGTCTCCGAGTCCCGCCCCTGCAGTGGGATTTGCAAGCCTGCAGAGGGAGGAGAGCAGGTTGTACCAGCTGTCATCCGGGGAGTTTCAGTCTGGAGAAAGGTAGAGACCCTGCCATCTTCCCTGTCGTACCTCCTGGTCCGGTTTCCCTCTGTCTCCACTCACCTCACCTTTCCCTTAGGCACAAAAGATCTTCGAGGTCGAGGTACTAAGATACTTCGACCTACGCTCCTAGACCTAGTCTGAGTATATTATATGTAATAACCAATACTTTATTTAAATACATCAGCCAATATAGTTAACATGCTAGTCTATAGCTCCCGAGGTAGCGGAGGGCGATGGATTTTTTCGAGTGTAAAAACCCTTAGCATGATTTCCTTCGGAAGGAAAGTGAAGCCGGTGGACCCGTGTCGTAGATTTACGGCACGTAAAAGTACCTCAAGCCTGATAAAGGGGCCTCTGAGCAAAATTACCGGTCTTTCACGCTCAATATAGAATGGGACGCTAAGGACCACAGCAGTTATAGAGCGTCCATAAATATAACTCAATTTAATTTAATCAACCAATAATTTACACAATTCTAATGAAAACTGTGACTGCTAGATGTGGCAATGGTTGTTGAAGTAGCCTTATTTTCTTATCATCACTCTTTGAAGCGAGAGACTTGTGTTTTGTTGTTAACATGCGTTGACTAATACTTCTTTCGCGATTAACTTTTTTTTTTCAAATCTTATACAATAAAACTGTACCATCAGTTGAAAACATGTGGTTCAAGTTCACCTATACAACTCTGAACTTTACTTTTCAATGGTTGACTGAATTTAGGGATCGTAACTAAATGACTGCTTTCATACGACAATCATTATTAATGTTTTCCCTGCAGTAATTCCCAGTTTCAAAGAGAAATGTTCAACCCTTAGCAGTAGTAAACATAATACAAAGGATGACCCATTCCAGCGTATGTCCAAGTGGTGTCCATAATCTAATGTACTGAGCGGGATGGTTCAGGCGGCGTCTGTGGTTCGGGATCGATTCCCTTCGACCGCTCCTCTGAACTACGAATTTTTTGGGGGTTTTCCCGGATCGTCAGGCGAATGCTGAACGAATTTTCTGTCCCTTCAATTCGTTCCATTCTTCATTTCATTCATCTTTCATAGTCTTTCAAACCATTTCAGGATAGGAAGTATTGGCGATGGTGTTTCGGTGCAGCGTGGCAGGAAAAAGATGATCTTTGTGACTCTTCATCCCTCGGCTTTTGGCTGGGTGCTTGGGTATCCGAACCCCCTCCCCTGAGGAGCATTGGGCCTCCTCTATGTGGGGTGGGGTGCCCGGTCTGCCTGCCCGTCTGCCGAGGTGTGTCTATCTGGAAATTTAGGAGCCCTGTCATTGCTGCGCCGTCGTTGCTGGATCCAGCCACCCGGTTTCTCCTCTCGCCTCATCCTACCCCCTACAATCCCACGTGGGCATAGGTATAATATCCACTAGAGATTGGTGCCGATTCTCCTCCGTAGTTAATCCTATCCTAGTTCTATCATCTATCATGCAATGAAAAAATTAAGTTAATTTAAAAATCAAAACTTTGATTTATAATTCAAATAGACAGATACACTTAAAAAGGCAAAAGAGACCCAAATATGTAAAAAATGATTATACCTGCGTAACAATAAAAGGCATTTTGCCTAAAATTCGGGCTTTATTTCTCTGCATCGACACCGTGACTTTGGCCCAAATTTCCTTTTATAAATTTTCCACCTATTTTAAAGACTTTTTGCTATGTCTGTCCGTGCACTCACCGGCAACTGACCATCAACGACGTGATGCAACAGAAAACGAATAGAACCCTCAGGTCTCATCGAGGTTGATTAATGCTGGCATATGCAGTAAACGTTTTTGTAGTGCATACTCACAGATATCAAATCTTAACAAAAGAAAGCCTATTGATAATGATGAACAAACTTTATCACTTGTAGCATTGTTCCCTCTCTATTATTATGCCTGATCTAAAACTTTCAGAAGACATTCACCGTTTACAAAGCCAAGAAAATATTTTCAACTTAATCAGTAAACAACAACGAGTAAAATATGAATACATACAACGCCCAACCTAAGCCAAGAGAAGTATTACACCAATCTTCCGCTAATTCCCGTGCGAGTACTAAGCAAGCAGTGGAAGAGAGTGGATGTGTGAGGAGGAAGCTCCTGGAGTGGTAGAAAGAAGGGCTCAAGTAACCATGGGAATTGGTATTGAGGTGTATAGAGCAAGAATTGAAGCATTTAACAAGTTAAAATGGAAGGATTTTAAAACAAACAAAGGTGTAGAAGAGATGGCAAACATGTTTCTTCTCATATGTGTAATAGGTATACTATTGGTAATTGGTGGAGTTGAAGTCAACCCTGGGCCAAATGGGGATCGAAACGTCATGGAACAAACGTTTGCATACATTAAAGATATGGATGAGAGATTAGGAAATAAACTCAATGGAATGGAAAAGGACTTAATAGATATCAAGGGAGAGATCAAAAATGAAATGCAAGATATACGAAATGAGGTACAGAAAGTTAAAAGAAGAGTTGAGCTGCTGGAAGAGAGACACCGAAGATTTAATTTGGTTATAGCAGGAGTGAAAGAAAGGAACGGAGTATGGCCTGTAGATGAGGTCAGAGAGATTATAGAAGGAAAGCTTGGTTTGAAGCTACAGGGCTGGGAGATTAGAGAAGCATTTAGAGTGGGGAGATCAAGAGGAGCCAGAATGATAGTTGCAAGATTTACGTCAGTGCAGTTTGTTTATGAAGTATTGAAGAAATCAAAATTACTAAAAGGAACAAATATCTTTATAAACAGAGATTTATCGGTGGAACAACGGCCCTTGAAGAAGGATTTAATACAACAAATGATGCTGGCAAGAATGGGAGGGAAACGGGCCTTCATAAAGAATCTACGACTGTGGGTCGACGGGCGCATGGTGACGGGATACGAAAGTGACTCAAGAAACAGTAGATTCCAGGAGCAGGATATGATTCAGCGAAATACATCCGAGACCAGAGAATGCAGAGGAAGTCCAAAGAGCGCTAGGCAGAGGTTTGAAGATATAGAGATACAAAATTTATTTAGTAACATTGGAAAGAAAAGTTCCTTGGAATCATATATATTAATAAAAAATGTATGGGCTAGAGAACAGTATGTGGATAACTCAAATAAGGAACACAGAGAAAGTATAGCCTGGGTACGAGCAGATGTATGGAGACTAATAGGAATGAGAAATGGGTTCCCACAGAACCAGTGTCCAATATGTGGGGAAAGAGAACATTTCCAACTTATCGTTTTTGACTGTAAAGGTACACAGCATTGGAGAAAGGAAGCTATAAATGGGAAATGGTTCAAACTGGACAGGAAAGTAGCTTTAAGCAAGATTTTTAACAAGGATAGTAAACAGGTAGGAGAGTACTTGTCCAAAGTAAAAAAGAAATAGTTATGGACAATAAAAAGAGATGGAAATTAATTTCATCATGTGATGTTAAGTTATGTAATTATAGTATTATTATTATATTAGTATTATAAGATTATTATTTTGGTATGATTACTATTATTTTTTACGATTATTTTTATTATTATTATTATTATTATTATCATCATCATTTTTATGTTATAATAAGAGTGTAATATGGGTAGAATATGGCAAGATAACAGCTTGGGCTGATGTATAGCCATATTCTAAGGAAGGTTGCTAGCACAAATAAATAAATAAATTCCCGTGCTTTGAGAAACGTTAATTTTAGGAGGAGTAATGTATTTCGACTGTTGGGGAGCCGAACTTGAAGTAGTAGCAACCGCACGTATGGTAAAAAGTTTCCGGTAGCCTTCGTCCCAAAAAAGTACTTTCGGTGGCCTTTGCCCCAAATGTTTAAAAATATTAACTTTGTAATTTGGCTGTTTCTTTAATTATTATGTATTTATGTTTGCCTCGGCTGCGTCAGTATAGTTATGAACGCCTTCTAGAAGCAACTGACTTGATTTCAACCGCTAAAATTTGTAAATTTCTGTATTTCAAGTCTCTGGTTGGCTATTCCTAATCCAATAGAATACTTTTATTTAACTTAAACTTTTTTATGGTTGTTAATTGGCTATTTTATAAACTGTCACAAAATTACATTGTTGTTGCTCCAAGAATGACTAGTAGCATTATTACACTTTCTTACTAATTATTGCCTCAAGGTTACCTCATTGTTACCTCATTGATAGGAACTTTTAACCTATTATTCTCACAGCTCCTACATTATTAAATTACGTAATACATTCACATAACATTGTTACACATGTATACAACAATATAAACATATACAATGCCTATAATATGCACTTTATTATATATTGTTACATACGCATGTTGCTTTAAAGCGGGCTGTTATATTTTATATTACATAATTTGACTGAAATCATTTAAGTGTTAAAAAATACTGTCTCAGGTTTAACTGTGTTAGTCAGATTCATTGATGAACATAGCAAGCATCTCGATAACCTGATGGCACCGATGTATCGTCACTGAAGTTTGGAACACTAATGATGCCATTGCTGGCTCAATACTGAGAATCGCAATACTCCGTGGTATCTTTGCAAATAGGGAGGACGTTTAAAGAAGAAATTTGGGACATGTGACCCCACAGGGCCATACTCCCTCTTACAATAGCCAGTACATGGTCAAATGTACTACGTATTCCACTGATTATGATTATTTCGATTAAAATTTGAATTTGTATTGTTCAAACGATAGTTAGGATTTAGGGAAATGTAGCGGGTTAGTTTTAGGGGACGCAATTTCTCAATTAGTAGAGGAATACTGCTTTCCGCTCAACAAATCGATATCGTGTTTTCACCACAATAGGGAATATTTTATATGTGGTTTTTATGTTAAAGTAATCCTTGGTGTATTTGAAAAATGATAAAAATGTTTAAAGCTGTGCTTCTACTCTATCACCTCTTCAGATAACACTTATAGTGCAATTTATTAGTATATTGTAGGTATGGAACCTCGATACTCAGTGGTATCGTTGAACATCTTTTAGATAAACCTTCGATAAGTTTTCGATACTTCTAAATTATTAATTTTCACATTTTTATTCTAGCTATCAATATTGACAGCTGTTCCGTTTTCCTTTGCTCTAGACAGTAATGAAATAGCAGAACGCGGATAAGGTTCCAAATTGTTGCCTAGCATGTGTCGTAAAAGTATTGTTGCATTCATATTTTTGGCTCCTCCTCATGACCGAATTTTTTAAATGAATCAATACAACATTCCATCGGCTCTCTTATCAAAATAATACTATAAATCAATGAGGAAGGGGGAGATATTCATGTAGCGCTAACTGAATTAACTTCTTCTGCTTTCTATGTTTAACCTCCTCTTATGTAGGACTTACACCCCCCAGGACTTATAGGCGGGTGCCTGGGGTCAGAGGCCCGTCGAGGAGCACACACTCATGGATCAGACAGAATATTCAGGATGGGTGATAGCCCGATGCTCGGTATGGGAGGAAGGAAGTAGATGAAACGAAATGATGGTGAAAGGGATGAAAGGAAAGGCGATGATGGAGCAGTTGGTGGAATCAATGGCGGGGGAAACCGGAGAACCCGGAGAAAACCCGCCCAGACGCCGCTTTGTCCACCACAAATCCCACATGCGGGTCCCTGGGATTGAATCCGGGCCGCCTCGGTGAGAGGCGAGCGGTCTAACCACTCGGCCTAAGTGAATTAACGCTGAGTTAAATTAACCTGATGTAGCTGATACATCAGTTCACGTGATACATGATGTATTGTTCTGCAATCACCTGGATAAGTAAGTGTCCCGTTTTCAAACTTTACATTTACTTACTCCGTTGACCGAAATCGGCGATTCCAGCATAAACGAATCAGTAGATAATTCAATGTTTTGAAAATATTTACTTTTCCGTCACTTTTTTATTTGTGGCTATGTAATTACGCTCAAGCATACCTTCCATGTAGAATGGTCCATACTGTGAATCGTCAACCAGTTTAGTTAAATTTAATTCTTCATCAAACAACAGACAAATATGTAAAATATAGAGAAAACATTTTCGCGCAATGATAAGTGGCACAATACATCAGCTTTAAAGAAGCATTTTATATCTCTACACCAAGTGAGGTTTACAGAACCTCGATTGAAAAAGCGATGTACAGGTTTCCTGTCGCTGTCAGAACCTGATACCGCTACATCTGATAATGGGGGGCAATGCTGTAGTCTAGGTACTGTCAACATCAGACACATCAGTGAAGTGAAAGGTACTCAAATTCAACCCAAAATAATGAAGACAAACAAATAATAAGTAATGTTACTACTATTATTAGCATTACTACACTATTTAAATAAAAACCTGATGTGTTACACTCACATGACTTTTCCTACTCTTGTACAAACTATTTTTACAAACTCTTATTCTCCATCTATTTCATATTAATCGAGATAAACATTTGCAGAAACGATCTTTTTACATGCAAAGAGAATTACATTTTATACATAGCGACCAGTTCTAAAAATATTTGACTATCGCTTAAGGCCTACTATGTTCCCCTTGTTTTGTATTTACAAGGGCAATATAGAAATACAGTAGCCTTTAAGCATAGACATATCTCTTAACTGGTTGCTAGGTGCAGCACCATTCTCTTTGCCATAGATTAATACTCTTTGCATATCCAAGACAAAAAATGAATAACGAATTCCCATTTGAGAAAATAAGTATTGAAGATTTAAGGGAATAACAAGCAATATCTCGAAAATGGTTCACTCAACAAAAAAATGTATATAACATAAATTGTGTATTTTAACGCGATCTACATCACAATGAAGAATACTTTTGGAGACATTCCCATAAAATTCATGATATACATTTTATTTGTCATGAAAATATCTTAAACATGTGATATTTTAATCAAAATCGTTAGAGCCATTTTTGAGAAAATTAAAACTTTCGAAAAATGTTCCATGTAAAGGGTAATCTGAGTTATGCTGTTCACAGACACACACACGGACATGTTTCCAAAAATGCTTTTTTGGATTCAGGGGGTCTCAGAACATATATTTCCGGTGAAATATCGGTATCGAATGTTTGGCTGGAATACAATACTTCCTCTACTTACTATACGTAGTAGAGAAAGTAAAAATAAAATTATTAGCCTAAGGAATTACTATCAAGTGAGTGTGCGTGTTTTCATTTTATGATGACATTGTACCTATGGAGCTACTGCAGTTCATTTGTTTGTTGACATTAAAAGCCATTTATTGTTTTAGTACAGGGGTTGCCAAACGTTTCATAATGGGGTCACATTAACCGTCGGGGAATGGATTGGTTTGTTTTCGGAGGGGACTAGGCACTGATCCACATATAGGGGAGGTGTGATGGCACAGTTATGGCAGGACCCTAAGTTTTCCGTGCAGACAGGCAGATCGGGAACTCCACCCCGCACAGAGGGGATCCAATGTCCCTCAAGGGGATTCGGGTACCCCCGGTAGCCAGCCGCAAGCCGAGGTACGGAGAGTCACAAAGGCACCCTTTTCCCCTGCCCGAAACACCATCACCGACACTTCCAATCCTGAAACAGACCAACGGATGAAAGATGAAGTGAAATGAGAATGGAGATGAAATGGAGGGACAGGAAATTCCGGGGATGTGAGAATCCTTCCCAGCATTCGCCTGCCCAGGAAACGTCTAAAAAACCCATCGATCAGGAAGATCGGCCACGGGAATCGACCCCACGACCTCCCGAATGTGGGCCACAGACGTAACCGCCTCAGCCGTCCCGCTTGGTGTCGGGAAATGAATCGCGGGAGAAGCCACGTAAGCTTAAGACAAGAACAATAAAGTCAGGCACGAGGCGCAGAGCTCACATTAGTTTCAGTATTTTATTGAAGTAAAATCTACACCTACAGATTAAATTAAATACTTAACAAATGACTTGTTAACAATAAAAGTCTTTCATTCACAGTGTCATAAGATGTAACTCATAGGCAATATACACTGCTGTGTGTGAAAATTGCATCACCAAGAAGGAAACGCATGAATTCAATGAATTTAATACCACAGGATAGGTACATGACAAGTAACAAATGATAAAACATTAGAAATCTATACATCACCTTTCAGTCCTAATATTCAGTATTTGGTGTGGCTGCTATACGCCGTGGCATTGAATCAAAAAAGTTCTGAATAAGTTCCTGAGGGATGTCCCTCCACGCAGTTTGTATTCGAGCCCACAAATCCGCGACACTGGATACTGGAGGACCATGACGCACCAGGTGCCGACCAACCAAATCCCAGACATGTTCGATAGGCGACATGTCAAGCGAACGTGCAGGCCAGGAAAGCTCTTTGAAAAAGGCCTGTACATTCCTCGTAATATGTGGTCGGGCATTGTCCTGTTGAACTGTGGCCTGTGGAGATTCCTGAAGCAGGGGAGTACCTCAGGCGCTACAACCACCGTTAGGTACCGGTTGCTGTTCAAAGTGCCTCAATTCGTAGGAGGCGAGAGTGGTTGTTGTAACCAATAGCGCCCCAAACCATCAACCTGGTGTTTATCCATTATGCCTCTCAACAATGCAGCCCTCCAGGTAGCACTCACCACGGTACCGCCGGACACGTATGTGGCCATCGCTGTAGGACACGTTGAAGCGGGACTCGTCCGAAAAGATTAGCCTTTGGCCACTCAGCACCCCACTCACGTATTGACGGTGTTCACGAGCTTGTGGTTTCTGGACAATGGTAGCCGACGTAATGACATGCATGCAATCAGTCCAACCTGCAGCAGACGGCGACGAACCGTTGATGCAGACAATTTCACACCTGTTGCAGTGCTCCAGCGTCGAGCCAACACTGTGGATGAAGTTGTACGGTCCGTTATAGCCATGTGGACAAGATAACAGTCATCCCGTGCTGTGGTCATGTTCCATGGTCCAGTACCCGCTATACGCTGCGTACGACCTTCATCTATCCACACACGCGTCACTGTCGTAGCAGCATGCCCTGTACGAGTCGAAATGTCACGGCATGACAAACCCGCTTCCTGGAGACCCATCATTCTGCCCCGTTCGAACTCAGTCACATGTCGATATGGCTCCCTTTGACGTCGACGAGGCATACTGGCACTCACTTTATTGTTTTCAACCTTGTTTGATAGCTCTGCTCTGACTACACGAGGAGCAACATTGGCCTTGTCGGACCGACACAAGAGGGCTCTGCTCGGCCTGCGTGTACCTCATCTCTGTGCAAACCTAATCACTTATTGCTTGCATAGTCTTCTACACTTACACTTATTCGGAAATTCTTTCTTGGTGTTACAATTTTCACAAACGACAGTTTGCAGGCGGACTAAACAAAAGCAGCTCGCGAGCTGGGTTCGGTTCCCAGGCCACAGTTTGGTAAGTTCCGTTTTAATAGAAGCTGAAACAGCAGAATTATCCCTGCTTCCAAGGAAATATTGTGCTAGTTATGAGAATAGAATACTATTTCTATGGGGAGTAAAAATGTTATGGACATATATGCCAACTTTGGTGTTGGCATGTGGTATTTCAGAGTATGTTAATGTGAAATTAAAATTAATTAGCTTTTCATTTACTTACTTAACTGGAATTATATTACATTTTTTAGTCTGGTGTGCACAAGACATCACTGTTTGTCTTTGCACTCGAAACCAAAATGTCTATTGAAAATCAAAAAGAAGCTGACACAGCTTACCAAGATTCCAATGTTAACGTATTCTATAACGTATACAAAATTTGATTTTAGTGTACAAATAATTTTTTATCTTTGGTTTACTGTAAGATGAATAACAATTTTGTCTCAAATACACACATTCGAGCTGCGTATTGACAAAAAAGACGTGTATCTAGAATGATTTTGATGTATGTAACATCTTTGCTAACAACATTTAAAGCTATGAAATATTTTCAAATTATAGAGATAGAATCTGTATTTTGCTTTCCAGTGTTACATACTGTATTCCTTTTTACTTTCTCCACCCTATATCTATAGTAGACAGAGGAAGTAAGGTGGTCCATAAAATAATTCGATGTGGAGATTTCCGTAAAACACAGGGTTTCAGGTATATGGAACTTTAAAAAAAGCATTTTTAGAAAAAGGTACCTGCATGCATGAGCGCATGTGTCTGTCTGTCTGTCTGTCCACAATCAGTGGACAAACCATATGATGGAAGATCCGACTCTTTCAGCTGTTGTAGTGCGGGCGCACTCTTAATACTTCTAACGTTACTAGAAGTACATCGGGCTGAAAGTCTGAGCCCCTCCCGTATGGAAGCCAGTCGGATTGGATTGGTCTCGACCGAGCAGTGGTTCCCGATACTCATGGGAGATTGGGTACTTTGGGTGGTGAAACCCAGTTGGGGTTGTGAGATGCCTCAAGGTCCTCTGACACAGCCCTGGATAGGCAATAGACGGTGTACTAGTTCACTGTCGGCTCTACTGAGTTTTTTCGCTAGACTTCTAAGGTTGACGCGTGTAAGCGACATATCCACTTCTGTCCCTACGCAAGCGGTGAGGGGAGGCTTTTTAAAATTATAAGGTATTGCTTTAATGGAAAACCTCACTGTAGGGAGTGTCACTCTTTTGACACCTTACCCTGAGCCTAGAAGGGGGGCTTCGGCTCCGTGTAGATCTTTGTTCTGTCCTCGAGTAGGTCCTATAGGGGAGGATTTCCGACCCCTTCAGCTGCTTGATGCGGGCGCTGCGCACCCGTTGGACTCGTGGTACTTCTAACGTTACTATAAGTACGTCAGGCCGAACGCCTGAGTCTTCCCGTCAGGTAGCTGTTCGGATTGGGTTGCTCTCGGCTGGGCGGTGGTTCCCTATACCCATGAGAGATTACATACATCTAGTAGTAATGTCTAGGCGGAGTTGTGAGACGCCTCAATGTCCTGAGTTGGGTGGCGGCGTTATCGGCTCTACCGAGATTTTTTGGTAGTCTTCGTTGTTGCAGTTGACGAAGGTTAGTGAGTATCCACTTCCGTCCTGCAGGAGGGGGGCCTTTAAGAATTCAGGTATTGTCCTATTGGAAAAACTTGCCTCTGGGTAGGAATATTAATACTATTTATGTATGCTACCATTTTAGCTTTAAATTATTAAATGTATTTTATACAATTTTTTAATATTTAATGGGTATTGGTATAGTAATTAATGTATTTTCATTACCTATTACATTAATAGATGGATTTTAAAAATTAATAAAACATAATTCCTAATCATATATTGCACAATCCAAATAAAAAATATAATTTCATCTCCCAAAATTTACTTTCACTTCCAGCTGTTCTCGCGTAGGGCAATTCAGATATGAAAAATCGATACCAAAATTCATACATAAATAAGTCATGTTTATCGATATTAGGTGAAGGTTTTAAGAAAGTTCACCACCTCAAGAAATCCCTTTTTATTTTCTCAAAATTAATGTAACTTTTTAGATTAAACATCAATTTTTGAGATTTTGGCAAGAAAAATAAAATGCATATTATATTGGATTTTCTATAAATACCCTATTAAATCCTTTTTATTACTAATGAATTCAGTATAACTAGGAAATCATGAAATACAAACAGAAACAGACTACGGAAGGACAGTAGAGCACATTTAATGCAGTTTATTTTCAGTAAATTCTCGAGGCGTTAGCTGTCTTCGAAACTTTCCTTCTTCGTATAAATTTTACAGGTATAAGTAGATATGAGTTTATGGTTCTTTTGTTTGTTTTTTATTTATTTATTTATTTATTTATTTTCACCAGTTTTCATAAGCTCGTTGTCATGAATTATGATATAAAGAGTTGAATGTTGTACCCCATGTTATATACAGCTAAGTAATGTAGCTAACAGCTTAAATTAGTTCTAGGCGAAAAGAACTTAACTTTTACAGAGATAATATTGAAATAAATATATATAGAGAGAGATAATAGTGCGAGTGTTGCTCGTCAGACTTTTATTTTGTTTCATATACTTACACTGCATCCTAAATGTAGCATTAAATTAATTACTTTTTTAAATTTTAATTTCATCAAAACTCCACTACCTTTTGGGAAATATGCAAAGAAACTCGCACGCACATACACACGTTCGCCGATACAGGTTATTGAGGCATGAACTCGTAAACTGGGGGTCCGGGTTTGAAATTCACCATGACCGTGCTCCCTGACTAAAGGTTCTTCTAGCCGGCAAATACCGGGGTGGGGGATCTAAATTTAGGCCTGGAACGATCTTATTAAATTTCCTTTTCATATTGTTTAATTTAATTTGTCACCAGTGTTTAGCTCCTGTCGTGCAATAATCTGTAAAAAATTAAAAAGCACACACAGAAAGAGAGAGAGAGAGAGGCATCACTTCAAAACTCAACAGAAACTACGTTTCGGCAGCTGCAAGCCTGCATCAGATTTTTCTTTTTAACCTTTGTCACAAACATCTGTGGCCTGTCAGTTCAACCAATGTGTGACAGCATCATTTCTGAAATGTGTACGTTTATATAATTTTCACATCCAAAATATTTTTGTTGTCCAACTTCACTCACGCACATTGGCCAGATCTTAAATCAAAATGGGCAAAATTAAGAACTCTCCCTTTTTCGTAACTAATTGTATGTAATGCATTATTCTTAACAAAAAGTAAATTTAATCATATACAGAGCCCCAATACTCATAAATGTTTTTAAGTGTTTAACTTGTATAGCCCCTTTAGCTTCTGTGATAATATTGGTAGCTTTGACTTTAGAACCATTGATGGTATTACTAACTCGGTGATTGTAGGAATTTAACTTTCATTTTACTCATTTTAATTGCGAGACACACCCACATTCACTTTCACAATCATACTTCCACACTCTGTGGAGGATAGGTAACGGGAATCGAACCCGGAACCTCTGGGTTGAGAAGCCAAACGCTGACCACTCGATCACAGAGGCAGTCTTTAATAAATGTTCTGTGATCGTTCACAAACGCTACGGTAACTGGCATGAAGAACGAATATGTATCTGGCGAACCATTTTGTCTGCAACAAAGGAAATGATGCCTTACTTATGCCGTTATTGGCGAACAAGTAAGATTTATTTCATATGGAGAACATAGAGGAAGAGTATGCACTTCAATTGATCGCCTCAAGCATTTGTTATTAGTGACAATTTGTACGCAATGTATGAAGGAGGTGTAGACAGAGTCAACAAAATTAATTACGTATGACGTATTATAATCGTGTGACATAACACCGTTTTTGAGATTCGTATATGAGGGATGCAGAAGGAAGGAAACAACTGGATTTGCGTTTTATAACAATGTGGGTACACAATACAGCACACATTCCCTTTACTTCACACCTTTGGTTAACAGCGAATTCGCCTTCCCCGTTGCCTTATCTGCCGTACACTTCTGAGCTCCTAGCAATGTACGCATTATACGAAGGGGGTGTAGACCAGAGTCAGCAAAATTAATTACGTATGACGTATTACAATTGTGTGACATAACACCGTTTCTGAGATTCGTAGATGAGGAATGCAGAAGGAAGGGAACAGCAGGATTTGCGTTTTACAACAATGTGGGTACACGATACAGCACACATCCCCTTTACTTCACTCTTTGGTTAACAGCGTGTGTGTGTAATTGTGGTAATAAGTAATGCAATACAGTAAAAACACAGTAATTATAAACTGGGTATCCTGGGGAACTTAAAAATAAACAAGCGAATTTGCCTTCTCCGTTGCTGTACACTTCTGAATTCCTAGCTAACAGCCAGGAGGAAGAAGAGAGCTCGATGAAGTCATAAGACATCCAGTTGGCTGGTGCTGATCGAAACATGTTTTAAACCCTACAACATATAGATTCAGCTAATATAGTCAATACATCTAAATTGGCTTTTCAGTTTTAAGCCAGAATTAAACGCTTGAACGTTTTTGCAGATTGTTATTTTTACTTATTCGAAACATATATCAGTTTCCATAACAGCATTGCGTCAAAAAAGCAGATATAATCAAATAGAGACCACCTCAAATGGAGAAACACGGGCCGATGATTTGTGGTTTATCTTCAGTTGTTCATTGCAACCAAGACATGGCTATTTTACCCACTTCCTTCGTGATTGTAACAATAGCCCGTCATGAAGACAAAATGACTCACCTAGCAGCTGACTGATTGAGGGATTTAAGTGATATGCGCGAAGGTCATTAAAATACTGTAAAACATATTAAAATATGAATAATAAGATGAAAAATTGTACTGAACGGATTGGATAAACAGCGCGTTATACTGTTATTTACTTTAAGCGACAGAAAAATGATTGACGTGCCGAAATGACGAGTCAAACTTCGACGTGTATACCTGAATATAGTTTCTATATATCTACTCTTTATATTAGCATTAATGCAGCAGGTGAAGCCTATATGCTAATGTTTATGCTAATGTGAAACAATTATCTGTAAAACAATGGCAATTCCAGATTTACTTTCTGGCTCAGAAACTTGATATTGACAAGAGATATTACAACAAGATTCAGTCCTTTGAAATGACTGAACGGGATGGCTCAGGCGGTTACGTCTGTGGCCCGCATTCTGGAGGTCGTGGGCTCGATTGCCATGGCCGACCTTCCTGACTCATGGGGTTTTTCAGAATTTTTCCCGGGTCGCTAGGCGAATGCTGGGAAGGATTCTAATTTCCTGTCTCTCCATTTCATCTCCATTCTCATTTCACTTCATCTTTCATCCGTTGATCTCTTTCAGGGTTGGAAGTGTCGGCGATGGTGTTTCGGTGCAGCGTGGCAGGGGAAAGGGTGCTATTTGTAACTCTCTCCGTCCTTCGGCTTTCGGCTAGCTGTCGGGGATATCTAACCCGCTTAAGGGGCGTTGGACCTCTGTGCGGGTGGGGTCCTCAGTCTGCCTGTCTCTCTGGCGGGGAGTCTATCTGAAAACCATTCCTGTGCGGTCACTCCTGATTCCAGCCGCCCGGTGTCTCCTCTCACCTCATCCTTCCTCCCGGAGTCGCCCCTTGTGGGGCGTAGGTATAAAATCTCCTATCTGGATCAGTGTCGAGTCCCCTCCGTAGCCAATCCAATCCTCCGAAATTAAATTTTATTATACCTCTAAAGTTGCACTTTAAAAATGTCACATAAGAAACGTTGACGTTTTACCAGATTTGACTTTAGTCCAGTGAAAGATGAAATAGAGGATTGTAGGAATAACTGAAAATATCACATGGAAAATGTGAAGAAAACTACACTGCATAAACAAATACTAAATTACAGGAAGAAAGGTTATAGAGATGGAAGACCACGTAAAAATAGTTCGATAATATCTCATTTGGAAGCAGCTACTTGTTACACGTAGTGCATGAACAATTACGAGGTACCACAATACTAGTTGGACCACAAGTCCTGTCACTCTTAACAACCTTGAGCTATTGTTTCTATCTCCAATACAGAAGGGTCTGATTATGTGTAGTTGAGAGAAATAGTGCTTCCGCAGTATTTATTCATGTCACTCATTACCAGTGTTGCCAAATGTAGTGAAACCTAATCCACGCAAAGGAATTTAAAGAGAAAGCATAGCATAAACTGAAAGACAACCAGAAGATAGCTGCTTTCGGTCCCTTTTATTATTTTTAAGAGTAAAAACTATCATGATTTGTTTAATAAAGGTTGCCATTTACATTCCTTCTGGTGCTCAACGCGTTTGCTTTTCTACAGTTTAATACCAACCTAATTGGACCTGCTTCTTCTATTATTCAACAATTAGTTTATTCTGAGAGCAAGCAGACCTGCTGAAAAGATTCTAACATGACTTCGACATGTTTAAATGCCAGAAACTTTGTAGCATACCTCAGTTCTATAGTCCTGATAGTGAACTCACTGAAAATGCCTTCTGTACAGCTAATTAGAGGGTTTTACAGGACCAATGAATGTAAATAAGTGACCTGGGGTGAGGTGGAATAGATAGGGTTGAACAGCAATTGCTGTTGCTGCCTGCTGTAGTGAAGTGAGAGAGACAAAGGGTATAGCATTTCCGCTAAAATTCATCCATGTCTTCTATATCGTCTTCAGAGTGCGCCAATTTGCTCTCAAGATAGTGGATAGTCTTTAGTTTGTCACTACGAGTGGCGAGCCTCCCGATCATCGTCGCTAAGGCTTTGTTTCGTGGCATAAAGGACTATGACTTCGAGTCTCGCTTTGAGCACGGGTGTTTACGTATATTTGAATCTCTGTGGCCGTAAGTCGAGTTCAGTGTAAACCAACAAGGAAAGGTACAAAGTAGAAAAAAATACGTATAGCTCAGTTTCTGTTAACTTAAAGGTATTTCAAGAAGGTAAAATAGGAAAGGAGAAAAGTTGTGCTAGGACTTTAAAGTCCGGCTAACTCCAGGCGCAGAAACAAGTTCACTATCCGATATTTTTCATGCGGAATGACCCAAGAAAGTACAATATACAGTTTCTTTTCGAATATATTATTATTATTATTATTATTATTATTATTATTAATGAGTTATTGCCACTAAATTTATGTACTTCTTCAGAGTTTTTAAGTTATAGTTGATACTGTCCTGTGTGTAGTAGAGGGGGCAGAGCACCTCGTTGCTGATATGGGATGCCCCACGCAAGACGTCAGGTAGTGGGCGCCCGATGAAGATCGCATTGGGGAAGCCCATCGACGATGTTCAGCTCACGGCCCCCCACTCGGTTTTTACACTTTCTCTCCTTTTTCGGGCTAGAATGCATGAAGTTCATCTCAAGGAGCATAGCAAGCTTGTTTGAGAAGATAGGGAATGTTTGGATTTGGAAATCTTTGGATAAACAATACTATTCACAATAATTTCCAGAACTCCATATATTTTCACTAATTCAAAACTACAATTTGCACTAATAACGTTGCACAATCTTTAAATACACATTTTATCACTAAATAGCAGAAGTAGAAAGCTTTTACCGATCGCAATCGTCCTATGCAGGTTGCGAGGTTTGAAGTTCATAACGCATCAAAACAAAACACGTCATCGTACACTGGAAAGGAAAGAAAGTCCGTTGTCAAGGAGAAATTCCCATTTCCGGAAAATAAAGACATATGGGACATTCGTAAATGCACAAATATTTACGTAATTATGCACAACATGCAAATTGTTACATACATATTGATTAATACTGATATATATTTCCTTACTTACATATGTACGTTGTTTAAAACCAAGCAATTATGACTCAGGGTGTAATATTTACTGATATAACAATAGGTAAATAAAAATCTGATGTGTTACACTCACATGACTATCTTTACTCTTGTACAATCTATTTTTACAAACGCCTATTCTCCATATGCTTCATATTAATCGAGATATCGAGATGTCAATCTTATTTGTAATTTTCTTGTAGATGCAAGGGAAATATGGTAGCTTTTAAGCGATAGTCAAATATTTTATCGCTGGTTGCTATGTGGCGCATTCCATTCTCTTTGCATGTCCAGGACATAAAAAAATGAATAACGAATTTGAGAAAAAGTATAAGTATTGGAAAATTTAAGGAAATAACAAGCAATATCTCGGAAACGGTTCACTCAACAAAAAACATGTATATGATATAAGTTGTGTATTTTAACGCGATCTACATTGTTTGTGTAGTAAAATTTTGTCTATCTCTTATGGTTTACCAGTTATGCAAAAGTCGTTCATAATGAAGAATACTTTTGGAGACATTCCCAGAAATTTCGAGATATACATTTCATTTCTTATGACATTATTCTTAAACATATGATATTTTCATCAAAATCGTTAGAGCCATTTTTGAGAAAATTAAAATTTTCGAAAAATGTTCCATGTAAAGGGTAGTCTGGGGTGGGGGGATTTTCTTGAAAATCTTCGTGTCGCATCTCTGGAAGATACTGAACATAAATACCAAGTTTGGTGTTTATCCGACTGTTAGTTTTTGAGTTATGCTGTTCACAGACACACACACGGACATGTTTCCAAAAATGCTTTTTTTGGATTCAGGAGGTCTCAAAACATGTATTTCCGATGAAATCTCGGTATCGAATTTTTGGGTGGAATGCAATACTTCCCCTACTTACTATACGTAGTAGAGAAAGTAAAAATGAAGGTCTTAGATGTCTTTAGACATTCACTGAGCCAAATCCAAAGAAGGGATTAAACAATGTTTGCTCATCTATAACCGTATTATTGAAAACAATAAAGTACTTCTGAAGCCTTTTAAATGAAAAACTCGTCCTACGTTGAGCCAAACAAGATTTGTAATGAGAAAATGTTCTATCTACTTCGCATGACGTGATCGGAGCAAATTTGAGATATACGACCAGTTCTATATATAAAGCAAACAACATTTGTTGGGCTCTAAAAGTGCATCCTGCATGCGACACATCACACCGAACCCTGCATTCTTTTCAATGATAATTTTCATTTTCATGTTTATTTCAGGTAGGACGCTCGTGGATTGGTGCATACGTCTTAACCGTTTTTTCACATGCCACACGTATTCAATCAGCTCCATACTTCTGGATGTAACAGACTGTTTTTTGTAGGTAATTCTTTGAACAAATTTTGGATCAATAACATATTTTTGCGAAGCTGTAATGGTACTAGACGTTTAGCAGCTTGTACACGAGAACTGCCATCGATTTCTAAATTGGCTAATACCGTAACAATTTTATTATCATGTTAGGCATAATATATTACAGCCTCTAGCCAAGTGATGACTGACCGTGGTGGTAATGGTATTTCCGGTGCTAAGACTCTTAACCTTGCAATACTGTAAGGAGCTTTCAAAAAATAAGTTTCAAAACTACACCTGATTGATTTGGCCACTCAGTGTAAAGTATGTGCTAAACATGTAATGTGAATCAGTTTAGAATAAAAGTTACTAATTTGTTTGGCAGCTTTTACCATGTATGTCATATCATCAGATATGAACATGAGAACATTCTTCTTCTTTAGGCCTAAGAGGGCCATTGCTCTTTCAAACGTCGATGTGATGGTTGGATTATTTACTTTTTATTTTCTCTACTACGTATAGTAAGTAGGGGAAGTATTGTATTCCACCCAAAAATTCGGTACCGAGATTTCATCGGAAATACATGTTTTGAGACTCCTGAATCCAAAGAAGCATTTTTGGAAACATGTCCGTGTGT
This sequence comes from Deroplatys truncata, assembly GCA_030765065.1. Taxonomy (NCBI): domain Eukaryota; kingdom Metazoa; phylum Arthropoda; class Insecta; order Mantodea; family Mantidae; genus Deroplatys; species Deroplatys truncata. The sequence continues at coordinate 141,346,500 of CM060986.1, forward strand.
TTGTCTGTCTGTGAACAGCATAACTCAGAAACGAACAGTCGGATAAACATCAAACTTGGTATTTAGGTTCAGTATCTTCCAGAGATGCGACACGAAGGTTTTAAAGAAAATCCCCCCACCCCAGATTACCCTTTACATGTAACATTTTTCGAGAAGTTTAATTTTCTCAAAAATGGCTCTAACGATTTTGATTAAAATATCATATGTTTACCATATTTTCATGACAAATAAAATGTATATCTTGAATTTTCTGGGAATGTCTCCAAAAGCATTCTTCATTGCGAACGACTTTTGCATAACTGGTAAACCATAAGAGATAGACAAAATGTTACTACACAAAAAATGTAGATCGCGTTAAAATACACAATTTAAGTTATATACATTTTTTGTTGAGGGAACCATTTTCGAGATGTTGCTTGTTATTCCCTTAAATTTTTCAATACTTATTTTCTCAAATGGGAATTCGTTATTCATTTTTTGTCTTTGATATGCAAAGAGTATTAATCTGTGGCAAAGGGAATGGTGCTGCACCTAGCAACCAGCTATTAAGAGATATGTATGTGCGTAAAGGCTACTGTATTTCTATATTGCCCTTGTAAATATATATATATATATATATATATATATATATATATATATATATATATTCCCCTTATATCTACAAGAAACTTAGCATTAAGATAGAGTCTGCAAACGTTTATCTCGATTAACATAAAGTAGATGGAGAATAAGCGTTTGTAAAAATAGTTTGTACAAGAGTAGAGAAAGCCATGTGAGTGTAACACATCAGATTTTTCAATTACTTCTCCCATTAAAAGAAAACTCTTATTAGGATGATCTGTAGACTGAATCCCGATAACTACGTTCACCACAAAACGCCCTATACGGTCCGCAATTTCGTTCAGGGACACCCATATCTTGTTATCCGCCACTGAACGCCTTATGAAATGCAGACATCCATCATACGCTGGCTGTAGATACGTTTTCCAAAGGGTGGTTTGCAATGGCAGTATCATGTCTGCATATTTTTCCATAAACATTCTGAAAACGTTATTTTCCACTTTATAAAACGGAATATTGCAACACCAACGTTAAATATAACTGGGAAACAACTCAGACTGTCTGCTTGATAATGTCGCATTCTCTGGCGTCTCTGTCTTCAATGCCCATGTTTTGCGACAGTGAGAGATTCGCGGAGTGTTTCTTCGTGACACAGTGTCGCTGAAGTAGCGATCGTTTAGCAGGTTTTATTTCCACACCACACACAGTGAAATGTAGTCGCATTTGTTGATACACAATCTGCTTCAACTTGTTTAATAATGTCAATTAATTTAGTTTCGCGATGTCTCCTTCTATCCATTTTTACTGAAGTAACCCACTGAAATATAACGAAGCGAATACGGACACTACTGGAAAACTTACTGTCTATAAAGAAAATGAATCCATTTACATTTGAAGCAGAACAATATGATATTCAAACGTCTTCCTTCCTCTGATGTGACCGTTGCATGCTGTAATAGCTTTTCTGTTTGTTTTTTTGGATAGATTCGTTCAGCATTACAGATGCTATTCAGAATCAGGGTAAAATACATAATAACAATATAAACTAATTTAAGATCAGCCACATGAGGCCGCTCTGACACCAAAGTTACAGATAATAATATTGTACATATGGTTCACTGACAGTCTTCTAATTCGGAATCACTTCCGGAAAAAACAGCAAGTCTGATCCCAAGGAGAAATATACTGACCCAGATACTGAGTGGAGATCCTGAACAAACAAATGTGTGAACCTGAGAGCTAATGTGTGCAGAGATGATACTGAGTCCAAGTTCATTATGTATCTGATGTTTCGTCATTAAGGTTTATTTTGAAGGAACTGCAGACGATTAATTTTGCTTGCAGCTGCACTTCCCCAAATTGGACAAACATATGTGAGTAAAGGACAAAGTAAGGACTTATACAAAAGAGAGCCACATGGTATTTGCAAAGAATACTGCGGTTGAGAACAGGATACAATTTGCGTAATCTGGAGTAAGCGAGATTTAGTTTTGAATTAATGTGAGATTCCAGGTCAGTCGATCAAAATGTAGGCCAATATATTTAAAACTGTCATTAACACGCTTCCAGGATATGGAAATAGTTTGTAAAGTAATAGCAGTGGGAACAATGGGAACGCAATGTAAAGATCATGGCTTCACATTTTTTGTGGTTCAAAGAAACCCTCCAGTTGTCAATTCGTGATACTAGAATAATAAGGAATGTCTGTAATCTGAACAACAATGTCTAGTTCGTAGTGGGTGATAAAAATGACGATATCGTCAGCGTACGTGGCGATGTTGACATGTGATACGGCAGGTATGTCATAGTTGAAGACATAGGTGCTAAAACGGAACCTTGAGGTACTCCAGACATGACTGACCACACAGAGGATAGAGGAGGATAAAACCGTACTTAAAACGTATATCCTGAGACAAAACTATCAATCACATGTTAAAGATAATCCGGCAACCCAATGCTACGAAGCTTGTAGAATAGACCGGCGTGCCATACTTGATCGAAAGCTTGTTTAAAGTCCAGAAATGCTGCGACTGTGTGTTGTTTAAGTTTGAGCAATCGCCTCGGCTAATCACAAAAGCCGATGGGTTGTAGAGTGGTGTTTGCGAAAACCAAATTTTTGTGATGTTATCACTGCGCTGTCCGTTAGAAATTTTCTTAATCGTTTGTGGATGACTTTTTCAAAAAGTTAGGGAAGTGTAGGCAGTAGACTAATAGAACAATAACTAGAGGTAAGGAAGGTGATAGTCCAGGTTTAGGAAGAACGATAACCACGTTTCATGTAATGTTTCTATAATAAGCAAAAATATCTAAGGTGAAAAGCAGCATTAAATATGGAGGTCAAGTAGACCAGAGCCGTAGCGGTAAGGTGTTTAAAGCAATATCTTGGAGCTTTTTAGTGAGTTGGTTATGAAGTAGCCGCTGTAGTTGTCGGGCCCAAGTACAGTTGAGCTGCTCTGGAATCAAGGAATAGGTCTCAATCGCATTTTCAATATCCTGACTGAACACAACATTCCTACTGGGATTTGACGTGAATGTAATTTGAAAAATATCCTTCAGCAGCTCATTTGCAGCTACGTGTTCACAGGCATGATCCTGGAATTTTAAGGTTCCAGAAGCACCTGTTTCGTCTCTTTCCATAGAGAGCAATTTTCTGGCGAAAAGTTAGACAAGTAGTATATATATGTAGCATAACGATATGCATCTGTTGCTCGCGGGGTTTGTCGAATTAATTGATTTGATCTTTGTCGCTGCCAAGGTAATCTATGACATTGCCATTCTCGTCGCACCTTATGTTTGGCTTTCAACGTGCTCACTGTCTACATTAACCCGCGGCACTGTATGATGACATGTGCTCGCTATGCTATACCTGCTGCTCTTACCTTGCGTAACGAAATCGGTACACAGTTCCTAGCTCTGCTCACTGGACATGTTCGTTACGTAATAACCTTTCTCAAGGCAACTTGTATGTGTTTGTCCTGGCTGGATTCCAAACTGTGAGTGAGCGATTAGCTTGGCTTCTTTAGTTAGCCGTTTTCTTTTGTAAGCTTGCCTCTCATTGCTGTTGGCATTCTAAGTACTAATTGCTTATTGGTTGTGACCAACTGGTCCAACTAGGGTGCTTGCTTCATTTACTGTTTGTTTTCTAGCAAGCTTGGGAATAAACTATGTAATATTGTGGCGTATGCAGGCATTGTTAGTGCATACGTGTCCGTTGATCGCTTGGATCGGGATGACGTAAGAGTGGTGGGGGTAGAGCATAGATAGCGTACCCACGCGGTAAGCGTGGCTTGGGGTTGTTTTGGCTAGTCAGTCAGTGAGTAGGAGCGCACCGGACAGGTTGTCTTATTACGTACTCTTCGTACACGGGATGTATGGCGTCCTCGACGCGTGGTCAAGGAGGTAATGTAACCCTTTCAGTAATACAACATGTATCATCCAAGCCTTATCTGTTTCATTTACCATATTATAAAGCTCCTTTCTTCCATTCTGAACCATGTAGGTATCATTTTAGTAGTTATCCTATAATGTTTTTCATATTGAATTAGCTGCGTCCCTTGTCGTGACCTCGCCTTATTTAATTTGTTAACTTCCTGGTACCTTATTAGCGAGTGTTCTACCCCATTGAGCGAGTTGTTTAGAGGTCACGACAATATATACATTGTGACGTAGCTATATGAACAAAATAAATATGAATTGAAAAATAAACATTGAAAATATCACGCTCAATAAATACTAATCTTTAGTTTGAGGTTAAAAATTTACGAACTATGCTAGATTAGTAAGAAATCTGGTGTTTATATCTTCCAACTTTGTTTGTCATTTAGATTCAGTATTCTAAATTCGGCTTCAAACTAAATGTAACACGATTTTATAAAAATTAAAAATAAATGCTCATAATATAAAATAATCTGATGTGTTGCACTCGCATGACTTTCTTTACTCTTGTACAAACTATTTTTACAAACGCTTATTCTCCATCTACTTCATATTAATCGAGATAAATATTTGCTGAAACTTATTCCTAATTTTCTTGTAGGTACAAAGGGAATATGGTAAGCTTTAAGCGATAGTCAAATCTTTTAAGAGCTGGTTGCTATAAGGAGCATTCTATTCCCTTTGCATATCCAGGACAAAAAAAACCTAATAGCGAATTCCCATTTGAGAAAAAGTGTAGTTATTATAAAATTCAAACAAATAACAAGGAATATCTCGGAAATGGTTCACTCCACAAAAAATATGGTATAAGACATAAATTGTGCGTTTTAACTGCTCTACATATTTTGTGCAGAAAAAGTTTTTCTTACTGCTTATCGGCTATGCAAAAGACGTTCAGAAAGAAAAGGACTTTTGGAGACATTTCCAGAAAATTCAAGATATATATTTTATTTGTCACCAAAATATCTTAAATATATGATATTTGAATCAAAATCGTTAGCCATTTTTGAGGAAATCAAAATTTTCGAAAAATGTTCCATACAAAGGGTAGTCTTGGGTAGGAGGATTTTCTTGAAAATCCCTGTGTCGTCTCCTTGAAAGTTGCTGAATCCAAATATCAAGTTTAGTATTTATTGGACTTTTAGTTTTTGAGTTATGCTGTTCAGAGTCACACAGACACACTCATGGACTTTTTTCTATTAGTGCTTTATTTTTCAAGGCAGCTCAAAGCATGTATTTCCGATGAAATTTTGGTAGCGAATGTTTGGGTGGATTGCAACACTTCCTCTGCTTATTATATGTTGTAGAGAAGGTAAAAATACAAACTAACCAACAGACTTAAAATAAAAATTTTCAATTATGTATCCTGCATTTTAAATAACATTTTATTCGAGATATTCCTTAACTGAATAGAGTGCCTTTCGTATTCGTCAATGTTTTATTCTTACTGTAAATTGTAGTATATTGTTCAACTTCTTTACATTCAATGGTAACTTGTTTTATGTCTCAATATATTAGCATAACATACACTGCATTCCGCTAAAGTAAGTATATTGTATGGAAACTGGTGCATGTTTTATTTTTGACTAAGTCTTTGTTGAGTATTATATTGTTCTTCATTCATATGAACTGAGATTAATAGTTCCAGCAAGTAAATGCAGGTTAAGGAATATAAGATGAGCGAGTTACGTTCTAATAATTTTCTTTTGTGTTTTAAATATAATTTCCCAATCATTACAACCTATGTATCAGTCCATAAGATATAACTGAATTGAAGTAGAGTCATTCTACATGGTCTAGGAGTACCTCTAGTTCCCGAGGTCGCGCATTCAAACCCGATGGAGGACGATGAATTTCTTTCGGGGCTAAAAATCTTTAGCATGGTTCCCTTTTAAAGGGAAGTAAAGCCGGTGGCCCCGTGTCGTAGATTTACGGCACATAGAAGAACCTCAAGTCTGATAAAGAGGCATCTGAGTAAAACTTTCTGGTCTTTCATGCAATATAATGGGGTGCTTAAGGACCATAGCAGTTAAAGAGCACCCATAAGTAAATAAACAAATAAAAAGGAATCGAAATAGTTAATTGAGCAAGGTCTGAAGTATAATGCAAGCTTTATTTGCTTTTATGTTCGTGCTGCTACTGCTTTACTGCTGCTAATGATGTCATTTGGGTCTTTAATTACTTTCTCTATAGGTATTGGAATTCGATACCGAGATTTCACCGGAAATATATGTTTTGAAGTCACCTGAGTAAAAAAAATCTGATTTGTTACACTCACATGACTTTCTCTACTCTTGTACAAACTATTTTTACAAACGCTTATTCTCCATATGCTTCATGTTAATGGAGATATCGAGATGTCAATCTTATTGATAACTTTCTTGTAGATGCAAGGAGAATATGGTAGGTTTTAAGCGATAGTCAAATATTTTAACGCTGGTTGCTATGTGGCGCATTCCATTCTCTTTGCATGTCCAGGACATAAAAAAAATGAATAACGAATTTGAGAAAATGTATAAGTATTGGAAAATTTAAGGGAATAACAAGCAATATCTCGAAAACGGTTCACTCAACAAAAGAAATGTATATGACATAAATTGTGTATTTTAACGCGATCTACATTTTTCGTGTAGTAAAATTTTGTCTATCTCTTATGGTTTACCAGTTATGAAAAAGTCGTTCATAATGAAGAATACTTTTGGAGACATTCCCAGAAAATTCGAGATATACATTTTATTTGTCATGACAATATCTTAAACATATGATATTTTAATCAAAATCGTTAGAGCCGTTTTAGAGAAAATTAAAATTTTCGAAAAATGTTCCATGTAAAGGGTAGTCTGGGGTGGGGGATTTTCTTGAAAACCTTCGTGTCGCATCTCTGAAAGATAGTGAACCTAAATACCAAGTTTGGTGTTTATCCGACTGTTCGTTTTTGAGTTATGCTGTTCACAGACACACAGACACACAGACAGACACACACACGGACATGTTTCCAAAAATGCTTTTTTTTTGGATTCAGTGAGTCTCAAAACATGTATTTCCGGTGAAATCTCGGTATCGAAATTTTGGGTGGAATACAATACTTACCCTACTTACTATACGTAGTAGAGAAAGTAAAAAAGTACTTTTAAAAAATGTCCGCCTGTGAATCTGTGTGTCTGTTTGTACGTCAGTGTATCTGTAAACAGCATAACTTGAAAACAAAAAGTTGGATAAGTACCAAACTTGGTATTTAAGTTCAGTATCTTTCAAGGTTGCGACACGAAGATTTTCAAGAAAATCCCTCAACTCAAACTATTCTTTACATGGAACATTTTACAATTTTTTTTATTTTTACTAAAAATGGTTCTAACGATTTTAATTAAAATACCATACATTTAAGATATTTACATTACAAATAAAAGGCATATCTTCAATTTTCGGAAATTAAATTAAATTAAGTTTTATTTATGGACGCTCTTAACTACTTTGGTTCTGAGCGTCCCATTCTATATTGGGCGTGAAAGACAGGAAATTTTTCTCAGAGGCCTCTTTAACAGGATTGAGGTTCTTTTACGTGCCGTAAGTCTACGACACGGGACCACGGCTTTAATTCCCTTCCGAAGTAAGCCATGCTAAGCCATCGCTCTCCACCGGGTTTGAACTCGCGAGGGAACTATTGAATTTTCTAGGAATAGCCTTTGAAGTCCTCCTAATTAGGAGGGAATATTGTATTATGTTGCAAACGTTAAGCGATAGACGAAAACGTAGTGCACAAAAAATGTAGATCTCTTTAAAACACACAATTTATTTCAAATAGTTTTTTGTAACACAGTATGGAATTTTAAGGCTTACACAATTATAGCGTCCAGATTTTAAACATTTGACTGTCGCTGTTCTCTTCGTATCTATAATGAAATGTGTAATGTAGCTTTCTTACAGAGGTTTATTTGGATTAAAACGTAGCAGATATAAAAATAAGCTTTAGTAAGAATAGTTTGTATACTCACTAATAAACGATAGAGGGTAGAGAAAGTCTTGTGGATATATCACATCAGAAATTGTTTATTGTGGCAGATGCAGTAAACTCACTGTGAAAGATACGTTTGTGGTATTTTTTTAAACATTCTTTCACGATTTTACTTTTGTTCACAATGGTGGATCGCGAAGGAATTTCATCACGACTATACAGTATTTTAACTCTCACGTTACCTAAGGGCAATGTGCCTTCATTAGGCATGACAAACGGCAGTCATCCATACCTAAACTCTCTGGGCTACGGCTCTGGGATATTTTAGAGATTAAGGCGACCTTCTCTCTAGATATAATTGAAATCCCTTAAAAGACCTCTAAGCTGAAAAGTAGACGGTTTAAATATAAATGTGCAATAATGCATGGACATAAAATATAATATTTTTTGAGAGGTTCTCTGTTTGTTTTATTATTTATCAAAATTGAATGAACAACTATAGTACGAAATGTAAACATATTCTCAGTGTTGCTTAAACTCGTGCATAATATGAAATATTTAACGCCATTCATTGGACTACACTCTCTTAATGGATCTAAACAATTTGACTATAGCAACATGCAGTGCTCTTAGTGTCTGGACTATAGATACTGCCTTCATTATTCAACTTTTCGGCCTTAAATTCTCGTATGTCCAGTATAATCAGCTAACTTTTCCTGCAAACTCAGCCTTCATTTCCATATTTTAATGAAGTTTACTCTACCTTAAGTTTGGGAGCGTAAGTAATAGCTTTTCCTGCGAAAACGGAGAGGAGAACCTAAAGTTGATACAGACACTTCCATAAGGCTATTTCAAATCTGAAGGCATTTCATTTACTATTTCTTGAGTAAGGTAAAGGTTCTCTTCTAAAATGTATTTTATTTATGTTAATTATTCCACATGGGAATTGGAAGATCCGTGGTTCAAATCCCGGCTATGATCTAAATTTTTCAATCTGATTCTACCTTTTCTGTCTTTTATTTCAGCTTAAAAGATTTAGTCCTTTGCTCCTTCTAGACATTGGGTGACACCTGTGGAGGTAGTTTGTTGTATGTACAGATTTTTAAAGTTTTCTAACACAAATTGAGTCCCTAAACTCTTTTATAGGTTCCAGAGCGACACAGCATGTTTTCACAGTCTGTTTAAGAATTCTCAGCGTGCTGAGCCTTAGGGAGGTGTGGATTGTATTCATAATTAAACTCTTAAATGCTATAAATGCATGCGTTCGGGTATGGTTAGCAACAGAGACAGCTTTTATAAATAGAGTATACCGGCAATGCTTACTTCTCACGGCAGAGTTTCCTTTATGTTGCTTTCCCAAACTAGGGGAAACTAGGGGAAAGAGCTATAAGATTTTCCCTACAGAAAATCTTATAGCTCTCGTAACAAACTCTGAAATATATTTCTAATAAATCGCGTTTTCAGAAGCAGGAATATGCTTTAAAACAGGAAAGCTGATATGCCCGAAAAGTTCAACAAAAGTTGTGATTATAGAAACACCCAAATATCAGTTTATGAACATTTAATAGTATGCCTCTAGCCTTTTTATTTTTTCATCAATATTGTTCAAAGCTTTACAAATACGAGGGCTGATCAACAATGACAGACTGACTTTTTCCTGTAGCTTTCGTGATAGTTTCGTATCTGTAACATAATTATTTGAAAAGAGCGGGTTTTATGTATAATGTTGTTAGGCGGCAGCACTCTCGTATTGGTAGGTTGGTAGTAATGCTCTATTTTGTAGACCCTAAGGTGCATTTCCATACCAGACAATGGAGGTGATGTATTTTTTAAATCGATTATGGCGATAAATCACAATTTAATTTTGGATAAGACGAGTTTTGCATGCAACGGTAGTGGATTTGGCAAGTTTTGGTTAAACGCAATACTAAATTGTAATTAAGTGCAAACATTTTCGCATTTACTTTTCAATATTTGAGTTTGACAATGTTAATAAATGACTTCTTGCAATATTTGTATAATTATAACCATTTCTGATTTCATTTTAGTTAAACTAAATTTTCATAACTTTTTTGCCAATTTTGCATAAGGATATCAATGAATCACTCCTGTCATAGTTTGCTCAATAAAAGTGACCAGTTTTCATATCACATACATCTTATACTTGTAAAATTTACATATTATATTTAAAATGTAATACTAATAACTAATGTTCAAAAACAAACATACCAAATTCCAAGTTGTCCTTCCTCACTATCCGAGAAACTCTCACAAACAGCATCTATTATTGGAATTAATTGTTCTTTCACACAAGCCGTGTGTTGGACAGGGCTGGAAAGGTAGAATCAGATGACTGAAAAATTCAATGCCTTTCCCGGGATTTGAACCATGGATCTCCCGGTCTCCGTCCGGTTAATCTAACCACTGAGCTACCATGGCAACATACCGACACGACATTAAATTCTCCAACTGATTCGCATTTATCCCGGTAAACCATCCGGCTATGGCATTGAACTTTTCAGTCATCTGATTCTACCTTTCCAGCATCTATTATTACTAAAGATGTGATTTCGAATATAAGGTTACGCATTTTCTAATGTTTCAGTGGACCTGCGTGGCAGTTGGTTTAGCGCTGACTCTCTTTGTTCCAAGCTGCAGATTCGATCCCGAGCCCGGACGATTTCCATACTGAAACAAAAGGCCTGGCTGGCCAAGTATAGTTTTCTAACTTCAGAATAAAACGAATATATATTCATTGGGGTTCAAGATCGAAATTTTAGCACATTTTTCATGGGTTTCATTTGATTTTCAGAGTTTGTTAATTCTCTTCTTTGGTCGAGTGGTTGAGTGGATAAATAAACAAATAAATAATACGCAAATTATATTTAAAGACGCTCCCAACTGGCAGGATCATATTAGCATCGCTGGTGTATGGAAATACTTTCTCTCAGGCGTTCTTTTACACGACAGGATGATTGCATTAAATCTGCGCGTAAATGTGACAGACTGTCAGTAGATCTATAGACAAGTGAATGCACTTCTGAGGGAAAGCATTTCATATCAACAACGCTGAAGTGACCTGACAGTTACGAGAGCCTAAATGGCATTATTTATTTACTTGTCTAGGATATGGAGGGAGGAATGAGTGGATAGACGCACGGATGTATGGAGCCAAAGGCACTTCCAGATAAAAAGTAACCGACAAAGAATTTTATTCTGAACACAGTTCTATATACAGATGACCAAGAGATAACTGCAAGATGGAAAGAAGAAATACAAAAGTCATTTATATAGTAAATAAGACAATAAAGACGTATAAAACATGTTACAGGGTGCACTATTTAAGTTGAGACTGTACAATATCTCCAAAACGAAGCGTTGTAGAAAGAAACGTCTTTAATAAAAGTTGCTTCATATTATGGAGCAAAGTAAATGCCATTAGTCGTGTTTTATTTGGAGGATGTTGTGATGATCATTTTACGGTCGATTTAAATGACCCTAATTGTAGGTTCCCTTTAAAACATTAAATTGACCCTAAAATGACCATTATAACGCCCTCAAAACAAAACGTGACTAATGGCATTTACTTTCCTCCATAATATCAACTTTTATTAAAGACGTTTAGCTTTGGAGATATTATACGGTCTCAAATTAAATGGTTCATCCTATATACATGTATGTGTGTGTGAAAACAAAAATAATAGTGTTCATTATTAGTGCATATAAACATGTAAAATTGCAATCAACAATAAAGTAATTGAGCAGGTAAGAAGATTCAATTATTTACGATGTAATATCATACTCGGAGGAAAAGAGAGTTGGAATTAAAACCGAATAGATTTAAACAAATGTGTTCCATAATAGTAAGAAACATAAACAAAAAAACAAGGAAAGAGACACAGATAAAGTACTAAAAAGTGATGGCGGTATCAATGTTTCTATGTGGCGCTGATATAGGTATTGACAAACAAAAGCGAAAACGCGCTAAAGCAGGCTAGGTACGATTCTAAGAGCAGTTAGAGGATATACTAGAATGAATAAAAATGGACACATGAACATTAGATAAGATCTAAAGAAAAATTATAGAAAATAGAAATTGGAAAAGACATGAAAGACTAAAAATACCAAGAAAGATGGTAGACTACTATAATCCCAGATGGAAAAGAAAAGTTAGACACCCATATGAGAGGTAGAGAGACCAAGCTTTTCTTCAAAATGATGGAGCAGTTCAGTGGTGGACTAAACCCTGTCATTGATGATAATGACGTTCATTTATTTGTTTATTAAGGTAATCCCTTACCTACTTGATTAGAGGTGACAATTAACAGGTTATGAAAAAGCATCTGTAACCAGGAACAGTTCATAAGCTAGAAGTTAAGGCAGTATTTTTATAGCTTAAATGATATCAGTCTAATTATATAATATAATATAAATAATAATAACAGCCCGTCTTAAAAAATGTATGTATAATATAAAGTGTATATTAAAGTCGTGGTATTATGTTTATTTTATTATGTATAGGGTCTTTCAACAAGAGTGTCCTATCTTTGAACTTAAATAAAACACGTTCTATAACTGATAGAATTTTATTTCTTTTTTTAGTTTGGAACATAATTAATGTCATTACGTGTGGAAGAGAACATCAGTTTAGTGACCGCCGCAACGTTGGGTTGAGCGTATACGGCTGACCCAATTTTCAATGACAGAAGTACGTAAATTAGGTCCAATTTCACAAATAACACGCGTGATGTTATTTATAAGATCATTTACTGTTTCTGGCTTGTTGAAATAAACTCAAGATTTAACATAACCCCACAAGAAGTAATCCAACGGCGTTAAATCACATGACCTCGGGGGCAAGTTAACATCACCACCACGGGAAATGATGAAACCTTTGAACTTCTCCTTCAACAGATGTTTCGAGAGCAGTATGGCATGTGACACCATATTACTGCAACCAGATGTTTCTGAGATCCATACCATCCAACTGAGGCCAAAAATAGTCCCTTATAAGAGCCCGGTATCTTTCTCCATTGATAATTAGAGCTTTCCAATATCTTCATCTTGGAAAAAATATGGATCAATGAATCCACCACACAATAATCCATAGCACACAGTAACCTTTTGGGGATGAAGTGGTCGTTCTTGAATCTGCATTGGATTGTGATTGCTCTAATAGCGGCAATTTTGTTTGTTATCACAACCATCCATCCAAAAGTGGGCTTCGTCGCTGAAGATGATTTTTCGACAAAAATCCGGGTCAGGTTCCAATTGCTCCATAGCCCAGTCAGCGAATACACGGCGCAACCTTTGGTCATTGGGCTTTAGTTCTTGAGTTAACATCCTTTTTAAGCGTAAAACGTCAAGTCCAGATGCAGAATTCGCCAAGTTGTGGTCGGCAAAAGCCCCAATTCTTGCACTGACGAGCAATTGATTTGTTTCCGTTCTCGCGTACACTCTCACGAACGGGCCTATGTTTTCGTCGGAGCGCTTACATCGATTACGTACAGGCATTCTTTGATCGCTGACAGAACCACTTCTTTCAAATTTATCGATCAAACGCCGAATCGTTCTCTCGCAGGGATACCGTAAACTTCACGCAATGCACGGAAAGTTTGGCGAACAGATGATCCATTTTGATAATAAATTTTCACAGTTTCTACGCGTTGCTGAATGCTGTAACGTTCCATGGCTATTTTTCAACAACTGTAACCACATAAAAAATTACTGCTGTAACTCAATAACAACGGCAGCTATCACATGTTAAGATAGAATATTCTTGTTGAAAGACCCTATACATGTATAAAAATGTTATGTGAATGTATTACGTAGTTTAACAATGTAGGAGCTATGAGAATAGAAGCAAGCTGCTTTTCATACCAAACAGAATTACAAACTAGAAACCGAAGGTTGCTAACAATGAGGTAACCTTGAGACAACAATAAATTAGAAAGTTTAAAACGGCTACTAATAGTTCTTGGAACAATGATAATGTAATATTTAAAACAGTTTATAAATAGCCAATCAAAAACTAGAAAAGCTAAAAGTTAAATAAAGGTATTCTATTGGAGTAGGCTTAGCCAATCACAGACTAGAAATAGATAAAATGTATAAATTCAAACGGTAGACGCTACAAGAAAGCTTACCCAAGCAGTTCGGTTTGATACGGGTCAGTGATTGTATGCGAGAAATGAAAATTCATTGCCGTGAGAATAATATAAACTTTAACTGTTAAAAGTGCAATTAACAATAATCTCACAGCTCTATGGTACGATAATCAGTGAAGTGTTATTGAATCGTATGAAGGATTAATAAAATTATAAAATACAATTGTAATTTTTGTAAGCCTTGTTCTTTAGCCGTACCAGCCCTGTTAAGAGATACATGTTCTGAAAATTACTACTGACGAAGCCGAGGCATACACACACATATATATATATACTATTTAAGTAAACATTAAAATAAAAAGTTGATTATTAACGAAGGCCACCGGAAGGTTTGTACCTTACGTGGGGCGAACACTCCAAGAAACATTCTCCTGCAAATTGGCATCCATTACGTGCGTGGTCTAAAACAGCTTCAAATTAGTGCCTATACGTGGTACATCAACAACAATTAAATCCCTTCAAAGTTCGATCTTGAACTGGATTAAACAATAAGTGCTTTATTATCCAGCTAGAAAGTTATCCTTGGTCAGTCAGCCCTTTAGTTGTAGTGTGAAAGTCGTCAAACATTTCCAGAAAATATACTTTCTTCAAATGATCTCAAAGAGTATATTAGTGTAAAATATGCTGCCCTCATAAAATGTGACATACATTATCGCTCTAACTAAAACATACACGCGCTCATAGGCTGAAACAGACATCGTGTTTAGCTTGTTATTTTTATTTTCTCTGCCTCTGTTGGACGCTACCATTTTCCCAAAACCTCCTTCCACCTCTGCTGTCCGATATTTTGGGGTGATATTTTCTACCTGATGTCTATAGCTTCCGGTACGGGCTGTCGACCGATATTCTTGCTTCGGCTGCGTTCTTCTTTTTTTTCTTCGTTTTTTCTTTCTTTCTTGTTACGTAGCGTAAAAAAAACTTGCTTCTTGCATGTGCCCATATATATTCCTTTTGCTGTCTCAAGACCTTCTTTCCAATTTAACTTTGTATTTTACATTCTCAGATTTCACCCGTCCCCTTATTTCATAACCCTAACTAAGAGGATTCAGTTAAAGAAACGGAAGCACAACCTTTATGGTATTTGTAGACGAATAAAAAAACTGAATACAAACCGGGAGCAAGCAATTTAACGGCACAAAACTCTAAATATTGAAAACAAATTCTCGTTTACTATAGTTGTGGTTACCCTTAAAACGTCTGCATGCATTTTCTTCAAATGTATAAAAGAGAACCAAATGCACTGAAAATTATTCTGCTGTTGAGCTTTTATTTCCACTTATTTCGTCGATTTTATAAAAAATTATTTCCCAGCTCCACGCTACAGGGTCCGATTTCGAATCTCGGATGGGGTGAATTGTCCGGTTAAGGGATTTTCCATGGGTTTTCGCATTTCCTCATAGGACAGATGTCAGGTAACTCTCAGTACAGTTGACCTCGGGCTCATCTACGCATCATCCCACACACTTCAATGTCTTTCTAAACCTTTATAGTAACCCCATGGCACTACAGCCCGTGAAGGGCCTTGACCTGCCAAACCAACTGCCAGTTCTCGCACCCACGTACGCACGGCAGAGGTGCGCGATCATCCAACCGATACGGGGAGATGAAGTGGTCAGCATCACGCATCCCCCAGTCAGAATGTTGACCTCCGTTGTCGGGATCGCTGCCTATCGCAGCTTCTCACTTTCCTCACAATGCTGAGTGGGCACCAGTCCTACACTTGGGACTTAAAATCTGCACCTCCATGGGTGGGATAGACCCGGGCGCATTCCTTGGCAGGGAACCAGAGCTCCAAGCTCCAGCCCACAGCACCACGGCGCAGGATTTTGTAGACCTGTGCTGTAGGTAAATAGGAAAATTAATGCTTCCAAAAATAAACAAATATAAAAAATGGTTGACCTCTGTCTCGTAGTTCTTAGTGTGCTAACGTATTAAAGCCCTAATGATTTTTATGAGTTTTTATAAGTAGCTTAACTATTTGTCCATTTGAGGGTCCTTTTTTGTCTTTTAGTAATTTATGTATTTTAAAAGGAAGGTGCTCTAAGCCCTTGTCCTTCAGAAAAAGCAGTGCTTTTCAATGGTGAAAGAACTATGAAAATCAGTAAGTGGTTTCCAAGATTAACACGCCTACACTAGCACGCAAATACACGCGTTATCGGTTTATAATATTAATATTGTAACACAGCGGCTATGGCCAAAGTTTCGGGAGGTCGGTGCCCGGTAGTCGGAGACATAAACAAAAATAAGCAGCCCTCTCACCCAGCGTAAACACCGAAGCGCTATCGTCAGATAACCAGAATTTTCTGAAGTTTCCCTTTATGGAACGTTCTGGAACTCAAGCAGCTGCTATATAAGCGAACGTTCTCGCGAGCCTGAGAGTTGGTGAGTGAGTTAGTAAGCGATTTGGCGAGTGTGTTTCTGATGCGAACAAAAGTCTGTTCTCCGAGCGAGTTCATGAAGACTACTGTGTTCGACTCCCCACCGAGTGAACCGCCGGAAGAAGAGGCTGTGTCACGAAGAAAGTGAAGTGCAAGTGAAAAGTTGAATTAGATCACATTGACGAAGAGATAGCGAGATCTTACTGAAGTGACAGTTAAAAATTGGATAGAGTCAAAATATAGATAGACATTTTTGATAAACATCTGAACTAATTTTCGCATGGTGCATCCAACATTGTACTTATTTCTCCATTTTGAAATAATTTATACGCAAAAATATGTCGTGAATAACGTAAAGTGAATGGAAAAATCACCTTATAATAACGCTGTAATAAATAAAGTGTTTACGAGAATTTGTAATTGGATCGGCATTTTTTTCCTTGTTTTCTCCTTATTACATACGGTACAGTGGACTCTAATGATACATGAAATGAAATAATAATGAAGAAAAAAATTTAGGAAGGAAATGTTCCAGGCCTAAGTTTAGGGTACCTCTCTTCAATCATAAATACTCAGGAAAACTTGGAAAAGATATCCGTCAGGGACCACCTGTTCATGAGTCCATGCCTGAGCGACCTCGGTTATCCGTGTCGGTGTAATGGGCAGACAACGTTGTGTATGCGAGTAGAGTTCTTTTACTCTTATTTCATGGTTTACCTCACGGTGTGTGTTTTCAGTTTGTTCAGCCTAATCTTAGCCATCTCTAGTAACTATAGTGGCTATAGACTAATTATATCTTCTTATAATTTTTCATTTATTAAACAGTGCTAGCAATGACATAATATACAGTTTATATTCGCTCTACATAATAATACAGATCTAACTTCCCTGTGTTACTTGGAAGCAACAGACTGCGAGTCTTATAGCAGGGCTGGCTGGTGTCTCTTGTGCTAGGAATCTGGTGAAACAAAGCTCGCTAGACCAGATTACCGTGGGGTAAAAAAGGAAGTATAATTTATTAAAATTAAATGCTTATAGTTTCTGCTAAACTGAACACTTAAGAAGCTGTTTTAAATGTAGAAGAGGAAGGAAGATCGTTGCTAAAGCTGATGAGAAAACAGAAAATAAATTATTGAGGGCATTAGACGAGAGGAAATTGCTTGCAAAGAGCCTCGCAGGAGAACAGCGAAAGTTACGGGTGGATGAAGATACCGAATAATAGACAATATGGTAAATGTTTCGTATATACTCGTAGAAGCAAACAGGGAAGACGAAATAGAGAAGAATGGAAAAGACTGACGTTGCATTTGGTATAAAATTTATGATTTATTTATAGTTGAAAAGAATAAATAGTAATTTTTAGAGTGTTGCTTTCATTGACCCGGTGGTTTAAAAATGTTGTTTCCTTTGGAAAGTTATTCATAATATCAAGGTCGTTGTTTATACAAAGGTAGTGTCATTCAATGGTTATTAGGATTAGGATTACGCTACGGAAGGGACACCTAGCACCTCGATCTGCAATATACACCCCCGGGAGGAACAGATGAAGAAACCGCAAGAGGCGATGGGCTACAGGACTGGCCGACGTAGGCGACAGAGACGCGTAGAGGTACCTAACAGTTACAAGCTTGGTCACCCAGCCGGAGAGAGCTAAGGCAGCTCTATCAAACCACCGGAGCGTGACTCGGCGGAGACCGGGGAAAGCTCGACCCAGCAGTGGATACTCGAGCGGCCTCCATCTGACGGGGCCGAGAAGAAATTCCAACACACAAGTCAACTGCGCAATCTGTCCATAGTCATCCGACATACACCCGGAATCAACCTTAAACCTGAAAGAGGAAGAGAAATTCGGGGAAGTCAGTGAGCATTCACAGCATTCGCCTAGTGACACGGGAAAACCCCCGAAAAAAACCATGGATCAGGAAGGTCGGCCGCGGGAATAGAAACCACGGCCCCCGAAATGTAGGCCACAGACGCAATCCTCTGAGCCATCCCGTTGGGTGTCTTTATTACAAGTTTAATTGCTGATATCGCTCCATTAGCTTCCTTTCTAGCCTATGTCCCATAATGTAAACGATGAAACGAGTGAAGTAACGGCGAAAGGAGCCACATATCTATCATCTAAATTGCCTGCAGTCTCCCGGTGTCGACCAATGAGGGTAGAAGAGTTTTACTTGTTAATTAGCCTAACGCCCTAATAAATTTCAGTTTAAGAGATGTTATCCTTGGCGATGAACCACAATGGGAATGGGTTTTGGCTACATTTGAAGAGTTAAATTAAAATGATGACTTGTTTTATTTCAGTTCTTCTATGGATTTATCTCGTATCATTGGAATAAGCCCAGAATTGCTATCTCAGTTGTTACTAAGCGTTCAATTAAAATAGTTCGTGATTTTTTATGGATACGTGCGACCTAAGTCAGCAATTTTGGTCATTTTAAGGAGAGTTTTGATGGTATGGTACCATAAAGCGAGTTCGCATACGACTTTACAAACTTTGAATCAAATTAGAAGGTATTTCAAAATACATTTGGGATTTTCCTCTCATTGCTTTTATTTGATAGGATGTTCAATGGTTCACGATGTCAGCATTGTTTGGTAATGGAGGCGTTGAACACAATTACCGTAACCAATGCAAAGGATTCGGTAGGTCATGAACTTAAGTTATTTATTCATTTATTTGAGGTGTCCGATTGCAAACAATGATACTTATTCTTTAAAAATATGAGATGTATTACATTCACATGACTTTCACTACCTAATATAGTTTATTTTTATATATGTAGCGTTTACAACCCGTTCTTACGAAAGCTTATTTTTCTGTGATATAAACTTTTGAAGAAATAAATTCACACGCATTTTGTTGAAGATACAAGGAGAATACAGCAAACGAATCAAGTCAAGCAGTTTAATATACTGGGCCACTATATGCTGACCTAAAAATTCAATAAACTTTGGATTATATCACGAGAAACAACTGAAAACAGAGAGCACTTTAAATATTACAAGGTATTGAAAATTCGACACAATAACACATCTCAGAAATGGCTGACACCACAAAAAAGGTATTAAAAATATATGGTATGTTTTAGAGAGATCTATATCTTTTAAGAGTACGTTTTGTCCCTTATGGTTCACCAGAGGACTTCATATGCTATTTCCATAAAATTAATAATATACATTTTATTTGTTATGCAAATATCTTAAACCCATTGTATTTTAATAAAAATCGTTAAAGTTTTCAGAAAATGGAACATTTCGAAAACTCTTCCATGTAAAGGGGTGGGGGATTTTCTTGAAAAACTTCGTGTCACATCTTTGGAGAGTTCTGAACTCAAATAGCAAGTGTGGCATTTAAGTTTTTGACTCGTGCTGTTCACAGACGCGCGGGCACACAAATACAAACTTTTTTTCTGACTCGGTGGGCCTCTAAACACGTATTTACAGTGAAATATCGAGTTTAATTCTTTGGGGGAATATAATTCGTTCTTTTACATCTATTAATTAGGTGGCAGAGAAAGTAAAATTCCTGTAAACAAAAAGTTGCAAATTATTAAATCAGTATTCCAAAACGGGTCTTAGAAAGGGCAGGAGATGGCACAGAGATGAGACCAAATCTTACTCTGATGTTAGTCTTAGGTATGTCTCTGCTTGAGGATACAGGCAAAACAATTATTCTTATATTCTGAGGCTTTCAGCTAAAACTTTGTTTGAATTACAAATAATATTTCGATTTTGTTCTGTATCCATTTCAAGTCGTACTAAGACATAAAAATCTATTAAGAATCACATCAGAACGAAGTCGAAAACTGTTTCTCAATAATGAATTAATTGCATTTGTTTAAATCTAAAAATAGAGACATTGATCCTTAGCATTCCCAAGGGCCCAACAGACCGTGCGTGATTTTAATACGCAGGGTAATAAAGAAAGCAAGTAAAACCAATTACAATAAAGCACCACTGCAGTAAAAAAGGTAAGATAAAAAATCTGATGTGTTACACTCATATGAGTTTCTCTACCCTCCTCCTTTATTAGTGGCTATACAAATTATTTTGAAAGTTTCTATGTCATTCTAATAGAGGTAATCATTTGTAAAAATAACTACATTACATAATTTGTTAGTGTAAAAAAGGAACAGTAACAGTCAAATGTTTAAGAACTGGAGTTATATGCTGGCCTTAAAATTCCACAGTGTTTCCATTCAATCGCGAGAAACACCTGAAAATCGACAGGGCTTAACAAATGACAAATTATTAAACAAAACGAACTATTAATAACGAATATCTCAGAATTGTTATGCCACAAAAGATTATTTGAAATAAATTGTATGTTATAAAGAGATCCACCTTTTTGTGTAGTATATTTTCGTCCATCGCTTAATGTTTACCAGCTACACAAGATTCTACAAAGTTCCTTCTGAATGAAGAGGACATCAAGGCTATTCCAAAAAATTCAAAATATACATTTTATTTGTCATCTATATATCTTTAATATATGGCATTTTAATCAAAATCGTTAGCGCATTTGAAAATAAAAAATTTCTAAAAATGTTCAGTGTAAAGGATAATTTGAGGTGGGGGAATTTTCTTGAAAACCTTTGTGTCACAATTTCGGAAGGTACTGAACATAAATGCTAATTTGGTGTTTATCTATATTTCCTATTTGACTTAATGGTGTTCACAGACACACACAGACCTTTTTCTAAAAATACTTTATTTGGATTCAGTGGGCCTTAAAACATACACTTCCGGTGAAATCTTGGAATCGAAATTTTTTGGTGGAATGCAATACCTTCTCTACCTATTATGTGCCTGGTAGAGAAAAGTAAACAATGAAAGTCTGTTTCAACTCTCCAACTTAGTGCCTACACACGGCTAATGTGAAAGAACAATTACTATACAGGGTGGTTCATGAAGAACGGACACATTTATTTCTTTAATTGTTTCAAAACGAAATTGGGAGAGTATTTACCTCTGTAGCAAATGTTGAAAATGTCCTCCATCGTACATAAAGCACAACTCAACACGTCGTTCCATGTTACTGACCACTCGTTGGAGGAGTCTGTTGCCAATAGCTTGAATATCCTGGTTAATGTTGTGCTTCAGATAGTCCAATGCCTGGGGACGTGTGGCATAAACCCTGTATTTTAAGTAACTCCATAGAAAGAAGTCCGGCTATGTCAAATCCGAAGACCTCGCTGGCAACAGGTTCTTTGAAATTATCCGGTTGCAGTTAGTGCCATGGATTCATTTGACGTATGCCATGTAGCGTCGTCCTGCTGAAAATATCCTCGACTCAGCTCTACATCGTCCAGTTGCTCAGCAAACTCCATGAATATCCGTCGGTACTCTGCAGTGCTCACATTGTTTTAAAAATAATAAATTGGTCCCACTATTCTCTGTGCGGATATTGCACACCAAACTCCGATTTTAACCGGGTACATAGGTGCTTCATGAATAACATGTGGATTTTCGCTGCCAAATTACGTGAGTTATTTGAGTTCACATAGCCGGATATATGGAACCATGCTTCATCTGTGAACCATGTTATGGACAATATGGCAGGATTTTGCACAATTTCAGTGTCTATCCTTATCTGGTTCCTGTATCTGATGGACAACCGTAATCCTATATGACTTTAGGCCTGCACTTTTCACAGCTCTCCGACACATTGAGTAGCTGTACCCTGTCTCCTGCGACAAAAGCCCTAATGATTTTTTGGTGACTGATCTAGTCGTGCTGTTACATCAACAACCGTGAGAAGCCTAGATGAACGGGTTTTGCCTTTTTCGCTCATCAGAGATCCAGTTGTTTCCAATTTTTTTACCAGTCCCAGTATTGTGTTTCTTTGGGGAGGATTCCGAACACCAAATTCTCTCCGGAAGCCTTTTGAGTAGCTGTAATTGAATTCGTAATCCAGTATTCCTTTACAAGGAAGAGTCGTTCATTTAATGTGAACTCCATTTTCACGTTGACTAGAACAAAATATCAAAAACAGTTGCGGACAATATAAGCAACAATTACGAATAAAACAAGAACATCGGCGCAGCTAGTAACAGGCAATCAAAAATCCAAAACATTCTGCTTAATTTGGTGCTAAAATTGGGGCAATGAGTGAATTTCAAACAGAAAATAAAATAAATAAATGTGTCAGTTTTTCATAAATCACGTTGTAGAAGCATAAGTTAACTCTAGTGCTTGCAACATTACCTCGAGTTATGTACGATATCTGTGACATTTCTAGATCTCCTTGAAGGTTTACCGCTATATGTGAATCAGATTTAATATACAGATTGATCATAAGTTTCAAACCATTTCTGTAATAACGTACTCGTTTGTTTTTGCAGGGTAATCAATTAGAATGTGACGATAGAAGAATGTACGACTACTATTAGTGCGCTATTGCGAGGTTTAATTTATTCCGAGGTGCGACAGGAGTTCACTCGGAAATTTAACAAACCTCGACCAACTCGAGCAAACATCCGGTTACTTATGAATAATTTTAAAAGAACTGGAAACGTTACCAATGAACTAGCCCCGGAAGACCTACAGTACCAGCAGAGACTGTGCAGTGAATCAGGGAAGCAGTCGAAAGAAACCCGACTGCATCAAGTCGTCGTTTAAGCAAAGCGTTAAAACAAAAAGCGTACTACATTCAGGTGTTCCACAAATTCCACGCAGAAGATTACGCTCGTAAAGCTGCGTGTAATGATTTGATAGAGGCTACACACAATGAACACCTCGTGGATCACATCGTGTACACTGACGAGACCGTATTCACATCTGCAGAAAGGCAAACAAAAATAACTGCTGCATTCGGGGTAACCAACCAGCCATTTTCACTGAATTTCAAAGAGATACATAAACAGTGAATGAGTGGCTGGGATTTACAAAATCACAGTTTATGGATCCTTCATGTTCGCAGAATGGACAATTAATTGCAACGGATACTTTGACATGCCCCAGTCATTCCTAGAACCACAGCTACAGCAAGATGACATTGCTGACACTATTGTGTTCCATAAACATGGAACACCCCTCACTGTCTCAATCGAAGATCTGCCAATAGATGCATAGACAGAGGTTCAGCAAGACTGGCCATCGCATTCACCCGGTTGGATAACCTTTGTCTTATTTTCTTGGTGTTCGTAAAGTCAAGTGTATACAAGACAAAGCTACGGGATCTACAAGATCTAAGAGCTCGAGTCCGCTGGTCTGTTTCACAAGATATGCCGCATGTCTTTAGTGCTACTCTTGAACGACGGAAGCAATGTTTCGAAATGGACGGAGGACACTTAAATGCGACTAACATGCGTAAATAACATGATAAACATACATGCAAACCGTCCAACCGCATCTATTATTTCATCGGATCCAAACTTTATGACCACCCTGTACATACGAACCAAACAATTGAAATTAAATTAAGTTTTATTTATGGACGCTCTTTAACTACCATAGTCCTTAGCGTCCCAATCCATATTGGGCGTGAGAGACTGGAAATTTCGCCCAGAGGCTTCTATCAGGCTGAGGTTGTTTTACGTACCGTAAATCTACAACACGGGGCCACCGGCTTTACTTCCCTTCCTAAGGAAGCCATGCTAAGAATTTTTACATCCGAAAATGTTCATTTTAACCCGCGACCTCGGGAAATAGAGGCTAGCATGGTACCCTACCATGGAGGACGCATATTCCAGCAAAGCTATAGTAGCTCAGCGGTATAGTGTTGGCATTGAAAGCTGAGTATCTGTGTTTCTAGTACCAGACATATCAACGTTCTTTTCAAGTCTCGCGCAACTTAATGCCCGTGCACGGCTAGTATGAGAGTACAACTTAAAAGGTTATGTTCATTCATTCTTAATATTGATGCGGCAGGTATAAACCAACCTTTTATGAAAAAAATATATAAATAGCACACCAGAAGATAGAATTTAGCATATGGATATTATTCAAAACAATCAGAAAATTTTAGACGTACCAGAGGATATATATAAGAAATTTAGTCCTTCTGAAATGCCCCCAGTTTTTCGAAAGAATAACGCTAATAAATTAAGTGAATTTTAATGCAAGTCATCCTTCGTTTTATACTTTTGGATCACAGTGAATAAAAGGGTGAAACGTGTTAAGGAAATGCCTTGCTAGGACAGTACCAACAGTTTCATCATTAACTGAGATACTTGTGATGGAGGATCAGCAAAAGCTCCTTTCAGATAAGGAAGAGGGAAAGGATTAACTTCAGAAGCTAATCTCTGAATACATCTGAAACTTCTTAGGCTTTATAGGGGAACAGGCAGTTCAAAAATTTCCAACTAAAGCCCTGGCTATAGTTATCTCATATCCACATTAAGGGATGACGAAAATATAAATAAACGCTTCAATCCAGTCCTTGCTAGCCTCTAGTTCCCGAGGTCGCGGGTTCAAACTTGGCGGAGGGCGATGAACTTTTTCGGGCGTAAAAATCCTTAGCATGGCTTCCTTCGGAAGGGAAGTAAATCCGATGGTTCCGTGTCGTAGATTTATGACAGTAAAATAACCTCAAGCCCGATAAAGAGGCCTCGGAGCAAAATTACCGGTCTCTCGTGTCCACTTTAGGATGGGACGCTAAGGACCACAGCAGTTAAAGGGCGTTCATAAATAAAAATCAATTTATTTATTTATTTCAATTAAGTATACGAAACAAACTAACATCACAAGTATGTCAAACCGAGCGGGATGGTTCAGGAGGTAACGTTTGTGTTCCGCATTCGGGAGGTTTTGGCTTAAAACCCGTGGATCGACAATATGACGGTTGGTAAATACAGGACTGAGTATTTAATACCACGACCAAAAGTTTCACTTTAGGTCTGAAACAATAATAGAAAAGAAAATAGATGGTGATAAGGAATATTCTGTCATCTACTCACAGATAATGAAATCAGGTAGACTGGACGGCAATGCAACGCCATCCGCTTGGCAAGTCTAGATACAGCTGCCTAGCATTAAGGTCTCTGTGGACAAGTGTCGAAGCTACCAGTTGTCCGTCACAGAAGCAGTGGTACAGTTGCCTAGCACTAAGGCCTCTGTGAACATGTGACGAACGTAATGCTATGGTACAGGGATGAGACCTAGAAGGCTCATGTCCGCCACACATAGATCCATGAAGTATCTCCTAAAATATCCGGTGCGATATTACTACGTAGTTAAAACAACGTTAAATAAGTAGAAAAAACTAAAAAAAAAAGTGTATCAAATAAGGTGATGAAATACGTGGGTATGTAAATATTCTTCTAGTCCTTGCTCGGACAGCACTAATAGTTTCAAAAAGGACTCAAACTTTGATCTGCAGTGTAAAATATGCCATCTGTGCAAGGATGGCAAACTCAAAACGGGAAGAACCTCGGGATTGTACAGAAAATGCTGCCAATAATATGTAGTCGAGTTTCTTCTAAGTTTTAAACCAACCTATGGTATTCTAAACCAAATGCTCGCTCTCGCTCTCTCTCTCTCTCTTACACACACAGACATATTTATTTATATATTAGTTGAAGAAGTTTATAAGAGAACGTATGTGAAAATATGATCCGTCACATTATCTATACAGTACTGCCACATGTTCTGTCAGTACTTTCAATACATATAACTACCATATAAAACTATGCACTCATTCATATAATTATGTTCTGAAAGAACACAAAAAATACTACAGAATGAACATACTTATTCAAATGATCACCATGTGCGGCAACACAACGGCGAAGACGTTGAGGCCACTCATCAATAGCTGCACGAATCGTGCCCAGTGGAATTTTCCTGACAGCTGACGATATTTAACCTCTCAGTATTGTGGTGTCGTTTTTGACATGCTATCGCTTCGAGCTTCTGCCACAGAAAATAATCCAATAGATTGAGATCCGGACTTCCACTAGGCCAGTCAGCGGCAACGATGAACCGTGGGACATTGGTTGCCAAGCACTACTGCGCGGTTTTTGCTTTTATAATTCTTTCACTATCAAGAAGGCCTAATCTTTCTGTTGGACATGGGGCTATAAAATACCTTCAAATTTTAATTCATACATTACTAAAATACTAAAAAGCATTTCAAAGCTTTCGTTGATAATATCATGCAGTAGAAAATAGTTGCTATCCTCCACAGAGTATCAAAGCAAAAGCCTGTTACATTTTATTCCAGGGAATAAAAGACAGAAGTTAAAAAGCAACAATCGATTTTGTTATAATGATATATTATATAGTTTCTTTAATTGCCATTTATCAAATACTGCATATGTGTGTTTTGTGAAAGTCAAAAGCGCTGAATAACCTTAATTCTAATTCTATAGATGTATGCGCTTAAGTTTCTGGAAGCCGAAACCTTCTAATTATTCTGATGACAGAGGGTGCTGCTTTATTTTCTTTGTACTTGTTTTAATCAAGTTTATTAGGAGGGTATCTTAAATAATTGTATAAAGAAAAAATCAATATTTTATATTAAATGAGAAGATTATTTTTCTCGATGGTCCCGTACTATGGGTCTTTTCCAAGGAGGTTAACTCGGTGGTCTAGGAGTGCGGAATCTTATGTTCACCATCTTCCCCTCTATTTCGTTGTACTCGTATATGCTAAGGATTTCTGCGTTATGTAAAACGATGAAGCTTATATAAAATTAAGCTGAGTTTTATTTATAGCCGCTCTTTAACTGCTGTGGTTCTTAGCGTCCCATTCTTTATTGGGCGTGAAAGAGCGGTAATCTTGATCAGATGCCCCCTTATCAGGTTTGAGGTTCTTTTACGTGCCGTAAATCTACGACACGGGACCACCGACTTTACTTCACTTCCGAAGGAAGCCATGCTAAAGATTTTTACGCCCGAAAAAATCCATCAGCCTCCCCCGAGTTTGAACCCTAGACCTCGGGAACTAAAGCTAGAATGGTTCCACTACACCACGTAGGACGGCATGTAGCTTATATGTTATTGTAGTATAACTTAATAAAATCCCTCGGTCTATGGACTACGCGAGTATTTAGGAGGGATAAATCGCCCCCATTCTATTTGTCCAAGCATTTAACTACTGAGTTATTAATTGAGGTGTCTTTTTAAAGAGGTAGTGAGCTGATACGAGGGAAACAAACATCACATCACGTTGTGAACTACGGCAAATTTATAGTGTAGAAAAATTCAATAGTATTTTGTTTACATCGTGATAACTCAGAAACTAAAATTGTTATTCCAGTTATGTAGGAGGTATATTAAAGTGCACAGTTTCGAAATGATGTTGATGTGCCGCTAGTTTTCTTTGTAAAACTTCAATGAAAATAATTTGTATTATGAAAGTCAATCACCAAGTAACTTTTTTCCCAGAAGAGATAGATGGAGTGAAGGCTATGAAATACCCTGTAAGGTTGAATTAACCTTTTAAAGATACCCATAATACCGCATGTATGTGAAATGCTATCGCTAGTTATATGCAAACATTTGTTTTCACACCTTACTCTTTGCGTGGCCTGTCACAGCAGTCTACAAACCCAGCATTTTTGTTTCAATGCTCTTGTGTCTTTAGTCCTGCCTCTACAGTGGGATAGTTACAACAGTGGTGCGATTAAGTGATAAACGATTTGGTGAGAATAAAATAAAATAAAACAAAACACGGACTAGGCGAATTATGGTTTGTGGTGGTTAATTAGCGATGCAGAGGCAGAGTACGAGAGGCAAGCCCGCCCAAAGCAGTTTGAGAGGTGGAACACATGACCAGGTGAGTTACTCCTGCCAATGGTTTTTTCTAAGTTGCTGAACTATAAATAACTACGAGATCAAAGGGAAGGTACAAAGGTTTAAAGTATAACCGACCGAGGTTTCTTCGAACGTCAAAGAATAATTGTAGATTATGCAGCATTTCCAAAACTTGGAAGATTGTAAGAGGGAGGTTAAGGAAGTCAGATGTACCGCCGGTGTTTTACATCCTTTTGCGTGAATATCATGAGTGTTTACATCCGTTATTAGGAATAGATGGGGCAGTAAAAAGTTACAATTATAAGCTGTAAAGGGGAGGATTCGTTCTAAAAAACCTCTAGACAATTGTACAATGGTTTCACAAAGAACGGCTAGGTAAATTAATTCATCGGAGTTTAAAAAGCTACCGTACAACGTCGGAGAGGCAGCTAGTAAATTATAAGACCACATTAATCTTATAAGTATAATTATTAATGAAATAAAAATAGGAAATTTATATTTATATTCATCTTGCTTAGGTTTTTCTCATATTCAGTTTTATGACTTATATTTCTTGAGTTCTATTACTCAATTTCAATAACTTTCAATACACAGTTTTGCATTTTATATGCTTGTTTAGCTATACTGATTTAACAAAACAGTGAGTTTCGTCTCTATGAAGATTTTCTCGTTTTCATCTGAACCACTTTGACAAATGCTCATTCATCCATGTGGCCACGGTGTTTCAATATAACGAAGTAAATAAAACAAACATCCCTCCAAAATTCAACCGCACTTTAGCCAAATTACCGGTTGTGCTTCGGTGTGCTTGCTTCCAAAATACTACACAGAGATTGCATTTCTGTGATTTGTTTTTGCCATTAGTTTGATGAACCGGGACGATCAACGCGCAATGTGCTGCGTTGGTAAACTAGTTTTAATTACATTCTGATGGCTGTTTATTAAACAAACAACGAATAAATTAATGCCGTTTCTAAGGGAGGTATTGTGTAAAGTAACATATTACATACACGTGATGGTCTGTTGTCCGCACTCTATTAAAATGCTAATCACGTGCTTAAACCAAGCTTCATCGCTTGTAACAGGTTTTCGAGACTAATTCGCCTAAGGATACATGCCGCAGCGTTCTGGTAGCAATAATAAACAACATTTTCAGTCCATCATTTTAGCACATATGTGGAAAGTGTATAATTGCAATAAACTAAATGCAACAGTTTCTAGTAAACAATGCTGGTAAAACGTTGTAAAGAAAACACCTAAATAAATTATATAAAATAAATACTGTGACTTTATCCAGTTATTCAACTGTTAAGTTTTCAATGCCACTTCAGTGTTTTTATCTAGTTCAACTTTCATGAGGCTTCAATTAGTTCACACTGTCACTTTAATAATGTGAACAAGATTAATTCCCTAGCACTTCACTTCCTTCGTGATGTAGCCTCTTCTTCCGAACGGTTCATTCGCTGGGGAGTCGAACACAAGACTTCTACAATCTCTCGCTCCGCAGTACCCACTGCACGTTACGGCAGTCGTCATAGACTCGCTAGGGTAACGCACCTTTCGTTGCACCAGAGAGAACGCTAACTTATATAGCCAGTGGAACCGTCCACAGAACATCTACCGATAGCGCTTATGGTGTTTACGCCGGGCGAGAACGCTACTTATCTTTGTTTACCTCCGACTTGCCGGCGCCGACTCCCGATAACCTTGGTCCACACCTGCTGCGTCACAATACGTTAGAAGAAATATTAATAATGAACATTGTCGGAAGAAACATATCAAAGCAGGAAATAAGGACAGAATAAAAGGGAGAATAATTAAGAAAGAATATAAAATTTGAAGCAGTATTACAATAACAATACTGAAAAAACAATTATCAAGCATCCCATTCGAGTTGTAAATATTAAATATCACACAATCACCGAGCGGGATGGCTCAGACGGTAACGTCATGGGTTCGTTTTCCGTGGCCGACCTTCCTCACCCATGGATGCTGGGAAGGATCATGACATGCCCCGAATTTCCTGTCCCACCATTTCATCTCCATTCTCATTTCACTTTACCTTTCATCTACTTAGTTTCTTTCAGGGTTGCAAGTGTCGGCGATAGGTCTCGGCGTGTGCATGGCAGGGGAAAAAGATGCTCTGAGTAAACCTCCGGTCTCCGGACTGAGAGTGGTCTCCGGGTCGCTGGCCCCCAGGGGATGTTAAAGCTAATAAGGAGAGGGCTTAAGATATCGATGGGTGCATTGAATGTCTATGTACATTTTCTTTCTATCTTTCATAGATTTGTGGAAAATGTTTTGAATTCAGAGACATTTGGTAACAGCACGATTTCCCTTGCGGGTGGGCGAGAAAATTTCACTTGACGGGTAAAGTCAGGCTCACAGCAGAGTAAATGTCGTGCAAAGTAATAATGTGCAGCATTATGGATAATATATTAATTTTTCTTGCGGTGTTTAATTATCAACACAAATTTTTGGTGTATTTTCACCGAAATGTTTAATGACAATAATTAAAATCAAAGCACACCTGTTTAAGTTTGAATAAAATAATTAAGGAAAATATAGGTTTTTAACTTAAGCCTTTACTTATCATGCCCTAAGTCTAAAACGCAAAGAGGTGCAACACTTTATAACCATCAGATACAAAAAGTTAAGGCTAACAAAGAAAGTAATTGGGCATTTTATTTTGTCATTTAAAAAAGTCCAATAAAATAAAGTTTGAATATTTAATAAACATGTAAATAAAAACAGGTATAACGTTGGTTACGATATCGAAGATATAAACGCGTTAAAGCGATCGGCAGAGCCTGTTACGCTTCTTGACTTCCGAGATAAATTGCAATTTGTATGGAAGGAAACAGTATTGTAACGAACCCTCAAGGAATTTCAAGCGAATGGATCAGTAGTCTGTCGAGGAGCAAGTAAACTCTTGATGATAGCATATACATGATGGGTGATGCCCAATGCCTTGTATGGCAGTGAGGAAGAACGAAATGCAATGTAGTGATCGCGGATCAAATTATCCAATCCAGGATCTACCTCGCAACAAAGGAAAACCGCGAAAAAAACCTTCGGTCTGACTGGTCGGCTGGGGATTTTAATCCACGACCTCCGAATGTAGGCCACAGACGTTACTGCCTTAGCCATACCGCTGGGTTAACATATCTTGAAGATACAAAAATGAGTATTTTATAATACAGGGATATTTTTACTGTTGGTATATCGAATCGGGTTAGAGGTGGTGCTTTATTAATGGCTATTGCATCGATGTTAAATTTTGGAAGAAGAAATTATATTAATTTGGATTGAATAATAAATGAATATGAATTAGATTGAATTTCATTTCGTTTTATCACGTATAACCAAAACGTGCGCAAATTTCTTTTTCAGTTTGGCTATGTTGCGTATATTGAAGGACATCAGTAATCTATAATAAAAACAAATAAATATTTTAGAAGAAAAACAGTGTACAATAGCATTTTTCACAGGGAATCTTTAGAAGTTGTGGAGCCTTTCACACCATCCCCATAGAGAGCCCACAAATTGAAGCTAACGTACCTCCGTCGCAAATTAGAAGGAAAATCTCAAGTGTATTATAAACAGCACGTGCTGCAACAAGTCCATCATATCTAGTCCACTCTTACATATTTCCCATCAATAACATATAAAATGCCACAGAATCAGCGTAACACTCAGATTTTTCAACTCGTCTCTCATTTCTCAAGGAATTTAACATTACTCTGCCTAATATGTTCCTTTGTTTCATAGATTCAGATTATATACCATGGAGACTCACATACACCTTTATAACATGTGACTGGCTAGACAAGGAAAATCTTCAACAGGTTGTGTTTCTTACAAACGTCCGTTTAACGAATTGTGTACACCGTATTCAACACACACTCATATCTTCACTGATGGATCCAGACGTGATGGTCATAATGAATGTGCTGCAGTATTCCCTGATCACACCATACAATATAGTCTTCCCAACTATCTTTCTGTCTATTCCTGTGAATTGTTCGCAATTCACCTCCCATTGGAATATACCGGATGTTTCAGAAACACTTTTACAAACTTCGGGTATTGGTTCCTCGCACCAAAAGAAGGAAAAAAGTTCATATGAACATATTTCCCATAATCCTTGGTTTTCGCGTTATTCCTTCACAATGAAAGTGTGAGTTCAACGGCCTTCGGGTCCAACCTCAAAGCTTCATTTCTCTATGCATTCATAGAAGGCGTTGACCCATTGTACTACATACGGTAGAGGCGAAGTGTTGCCATGGAGACTTGTTTACGTTTGTCATTTGTCATTTGTCATTAGTATGTCTTCAACGTTTCAATTGTGTACATGTAGTGAGTTAACTGCACGTGTTTCGTTCCACCATGGCTGGATATTCATTTCGTGAACAGACAGACATGATTTTTATGTATGGTCGCGCGAATGGTAATGGACGCGAGGCTGCACGGCTCTATCAGATGGAGTTTCCAGACCGAAGACAACCGAGTCATCCAACCTTTGTCACTGTTTATCATCGCCTTGCTGAGACATAAACATGAGGTTTATGCATGATGGGGCTCCGGCACATTTTAGTCGCATTGTTCGAGAAGCACTGACTGGTATCTACCATGACCGATGGATAGGCAGAGGAGTACCAGTTCCGTTCTCCCGACCTCAATCCTGTGTATTTTTACCTCTGCGGGCATCTTAAATCATTGGTTTATGGAGCAGCCATCCCGGATGCAGAAACGCTTCATCGATGTGTCATGGAAGCCTGCGAAACCATTCGACACCATCCCGGAGGTTTTGAAAGGGTGCAATATTCCATGATTCGACGAGTACAGGCATGCATAGAAGCAAGAGGAGGACATTTCGAGCATTTATTATGCGTTGTGTGTGTTATAAGTGCACAACTGTGTTGAACACCTGCTAACGAGAAAACAAAGGATTATGGGACATATGTTCATATGAACTTTTTCCTTCTTGTGGTGTATGGAACCCATACCCGAAGTTTGTAAAAGTATTTCTGAAACATTCTGTATACTTACAAAAGATAACCTACATAATTACATAATATTCTCCAACTCGTTGAGTCTATTAACATCCCTTCAACAAACCTCAGCCCCCCCCCCAAAATATTGTTAAAGAACTTCAGAAACTGTACAACCAAATACTAATCTCAGGTAAAACAGTATCATTCGCCTGGACTCCGTCTCACGTCGGAATTCTGGGAAATAAATCAGATGATCAGGCAGCCAAAGAAGCCACCAAACATCTCCCTCAGACATCAAGATCCCACACACGGACTTCATTAAATTCATCAAAAAGACTTGCATTAATCAATGCAGATAAACATGGAAAGCCATGTCTAGAAGCAAGTTACACAATGTCCATATTTCCGAGTACTTCCTGTGTGCGACCTCTGCAGATCCAACCTCACAGTTCATCTCGTCACAACCTGAGGTCGCTATGTACAACACAGAGAAGGATGTGACATCCCCAACAGTCTACCAGACGCCCTAAATTCAGCACAACAAAGAACTTTAAACTTTATGAAAGCGACGAAATTGTATAACAATGTGTAGACGCCTATCTAGAGATTTTAATTGTATATGTCCGAGAATATTGTATTTTCATTGTAATCACGTTCTGTATTCTAAAGCAGTCGCGATATGACTTGAAAGTTAAAGCCACAATAAAGAATATATAAATTGAAAAAGGATTTATCATTTACTTGGGAACAATTCTGTGCATTCTTCATTACTGGCCGACTCACTTTTGTCTGTGATATTATTGCAGCATACACAGAGGTAATGCATAGAGTTAGCATCCTTTTTATTTTCCTTTTTACTTTTTCTATCACGTATATAGTAGGTAGAGAAGGTATTGCATTCCACCCAAAATATTGATACCGAGATTTCACCAGAAATACATGTTTTGAGGCCCCCAAATACAAATAAGGCAATTTTGGAAACGTCCCTGTATGTGTGTCTGCATGTGAACAGTATAACTCAAAAAATCTGATGTGTTACACACGCATGACTTTCTCTACTCTTGTACAAACTATATTTTCAAACGCTTATTCTCCATCTGCTTTATGTTAATCGAGATAAACATTTACAGACTATCTTATTGCTAATTTTTGTTGTAGATGTAAGGGGAATATATATTTACAAGGGCAATATAGAAATACAGTAGCCTTTAAGCATAGACATTACTCTTACTAGCTGATTGCTAGGTGCAGCACCATTCTCTTTGCCACAGATTAATGCTCTTTGCATATCCAAGACAATAAAAATGAATAACGAATTCACGTTTGAGAAAATAAGTATTGAAAAATTTAAGGGAATAACAAGCAATATCTCAAAAATGGTTCACTCAACCAAAAATGTATATGACATAAATTGTGTATTTTAACGCAATCTACTTTTTTTGTGTAGTAACATTTTGTCTATCTCTTATGGTTTACCAGTTATGCAAAAGTCGTTCAGAATGAAGAATACTTTAGGAGACATTCCCAGAAAATTCGAGATGTACATTTTATTTGTCATGAAAATATCTTAAACATATGATATTTTAATTAAAATCGTTAGAGCCATTTTTAAGAAAATTAAAATTTTCGAAAAATGTTGCATGTAAAGGGTAATTTGGGGTGGGGGGATTTTCTTGAAAACCTTCGTGTCGCATCTCTGGAAGATACTGAACCTAAATACTAAGTTTGGTGTTCATCCGATTGTTCGTTTCTGAGTTATGCTGTTCACAGACACACACACGGACATGATTCCAAAAATGCTTTTTTTGGATTCAGGGGGCCTCAAAACATATATTTCTGGTGAAATCTCGGTATCGAATTTTTAGGTGGAATACAATACTTCCCTTACTATACGTAGTAGAGAAGGTAAAATGAAAAGTCGGATAAATACCAAACTTGGCATATGAGTTCAGTATCTTTCAAGGATGCGGCATGAAGATTTTCAAAAAAATACTCCACCCTGAACTATTCTTACATGGAACATTTTTCGAAAATTTTGATTTCCTAAAAAGTGACTAACCATTTTGACTAAGATACCGTATACGAAAGATATATACATTACAAATAAAATGTATATCTTGAATTTTCTGGGAATAGCATAGGAAGTCCTCTTCATTCGGAAGAAATTATGTATAATCTTATTTAACTGGTAAACGTTAAGCGATAAACGAAAACGTATACACAAAAAATGTAGATCTCTTTAAAACACACAATTTGCTTAACATAAGCTTTTGTAGCATGAGCCATTTTTGAGATATCCGTTATTCAAATGTTTGAATTGTTCAATATTTGTGATTTTGTTTATCTCCCATCGATTTTCAGTTGTTCCTCGCGATTGCATGGAAACAGTATGGAATTTTAATGCCAGCATATATCGTCCAGTTCTTAAACATTTGACTATCGCTGTTCCCTTTGTATCTATAACGAAATGTGTAATGTAGCTATTTTTGAAGGGTTTATTTGGATTAAGATGTAATAGATAGAA
The DNA here is from genome assembly GCA_030765065.1 of Deroplatys truncata. Lineage (NCBI taxonomy): Eukaryota > Metazoa > Arthropoda > Insecta > Mantodea > Mantidae > Deroplatys > Deroplatys truncata. The sequence continues at coordinate 141,382,216 of CM060986.1, forward strand.
AAATAAGCTTCAGTAAGAATAGTTTTTATACCCATTGATAAAGATAGAAAGTAGAGATCATGTAAATATACACATAAAAAGTTTAGTAGGATCTAACGCCCGTTCTTACTGCACCACAGGTGGTAGACATTGGTGATACATGAAATTAGATAACTGAGAAAGAAAATTTGGACATTTTAGGTCTAAGTTTAGGATACCACCTCGGCATTTGCCAGTTAGGAGGATGAGGAAAACCTGGAAAAGACCTTAGTCAGGGAGGACGGTCGTAGCTGGATATGAATCCCGGACCTCCAGCTCACGTGTCCATGCTTTAACGAGCTCGGTTATCCGCGTTAATCACCCCGTCGTAAATAAACTTTTGTAACACCAAGTAGAGCGGAAAAATAGCGCATATTCCCAACTTTGGTGATATAAAGATATGTTTTGTTTTTTACTTTCTCTATTATCTTTGAAACTTGTAAAGAAACCTTTTCACACCCATATTCTTGTTTCGATGGAAATATTTTCCAGTTAAGCTAAAGTTATTTACTTCAGAACACTTCATAGTGTTTTCGGCAGCTTGTTTGACATCTTTGCGAAACGACGAATGTCTCGACAAACATTCGATAAAGGGTTAAGGATCTGAAAGTGTGTGGGGAGTGAGATGAAACAGGTTCTAAGCTGGTGATACGCAATTTATAAGGTTTCCTGCAGCCTCTGTTATTTGCGACGAGGTGTTTCCGTAACGGAAGACTATCACTTCTGATAAATAACTAATGGAGGTTCTCGCAGTTTATGCCTGGCTGTGCTTTGGGATTTAGAGGGGTTTGGAATCTCATAAATAAATTACCATGCAGGAGATCAATCGCTAGCGTAAAATCATGTATATGGATACCGAGATTACAAAAATTAGCAACAACGAAGCTGCAAGTTAATAAACGGGATACCAAAGTGAGGCATTTGTTTAATCATTAGCTTCGTTCTGTAATTTAACTGGGCCAGGCAATAGTTTTATAGGTATATGCCCATAATTTCATTTTGGGGTATTTCAAAACAGCTAGTAAACTGGTTTTCAATCATTGATACTTTATTTTTTAACTTTTATGCTCCTTGACTTCACAAATATTTTACAGTAAATTTATTTCAGTAAGGTTTTCGTTTAGATATTGAACAATTATGTAAGGGTACAAGGTAGTCTGAACACATGGAAATTACACCTTAAGTGAGTTAAATCACTACTGCTCTTAAAGTTCTCAATTGTTTTTCCTGAACTTTTTATGAATTACTCTATAAAGTATGATAATTATTTCAGCTGGTTGTTTATATTGATAGCTTATGTAACTGAGTCCGTAAAAAGTATTCCATTCAGCAGAAAAATAATAAAATTTATTAAAACATGAGAATTCATGTACCTTTTTCTCTGATACTACTTGTAATACAGAATCAAACTTTTGCATGCTTATTCTTAGTATAATCAGCTATCTTCTGAACCTCAATTATTTAGTTATGCATATCAGCTCACTAGAAGTTGAAAAAAAATTAATTGCAAAGTAAAAATATGGAAATGTTGCAATGTTGTTGTTTCTTAATATCACTAATATACATTATAAAATTATGATTGTGGTTCAGAATCTTTAACTATGTATTGTATACATTTACTGAAATGTCAGCTCTCTAACTCTCATACTTTGAGAAAAAGGTACATAAGTATCCAAAAATGTTGTTTTGAGAAAACTGAATTTAAAGCTTGAACTTTAAAATTCTGTCACACTTCAGTACATTCCAGGGACATAATCATCTGCACCTTCATTTCTGGATTATTTCAGCTCTTCTGATTGCCTTCTCTTGGTCCTGGCCTCTTGTTAATTGTTGAACTGCTCGCTGGACATGATATAGTCGTTCGTTGTTGAAAGATACAAAAATGTTCTAAAAATATGTCGTATGACAGCTTTAAGGGAATGTAGACTAGCATTTAATTATATTTAAATGTCTTAAAAACCTCTTAACCCCAAAAAGTAGATATTTTCTGAAACAAAAAATGTGATTTTTTAGTATTTCAGAGTACCTTGTCCTCTTAAGTTATTTCAAACAAATAAGAATTTGTAATTTGTTGATACGTGTAATGTAATTACAGGCATTCTGCCTGCTCCTATATTATTTTCATCTACATCTTCCGATTTTAGTGAAAGTATTACTCAGAATATAATTTTTAAGATTTATTCAAAATGCAGGATCTTTATGTAAATTCAGACTACTTAATTTTCCCTGATTTGCCCCTTTCTTCTTAATTTCACGTATGAACCGTTTATTTTACTGTTTTCAGTCATTTGGTATTCTTTTCTCCAAAACACTTTTCCCGTTTATTATTCCTTTCAGTGCATCTTTTCTTAACAAGAAAATTTATTATAGTATTGTATTACACACAAAAAAAATCTGATGTGTTACACTCACATGACTTTCTCTACTCTTGTACAATCTATTTTTACAAACGCCTATTCTCCATATGCTTTATGTTAATCGAGATATCGAGATGTCAATATTATTGCTAATTTTCTTGTAGATGCAAGGGGAATATGGTAGCTTTTAAGCGATGGTCAAATATTTTAACGCTGGTTGCTATGCGGCGCATTCCATTCTCTTTGCAAGTCCAAGACATAAAAAAATGAATAACGAATTTGAGAAAAAGTATAAGTATTGGAAAATTTAAGGGAATAACAAGCAATATCTCGAAAACGGTTCACTCAACAAAAGAAATGTATATGACATAAGTTGTGTATTTTAACGAGATCTACATTTTTTGTGTAGTAAAATTTTGTCTATCTCTTATGGCTTACCAGTTATGCCAAAGTCGTTCACAATGAAGAATACTTTTGGAGACATTCCCAGAAAATTCGAGATATACATTTCATTTCTCATGACATTATCTTAAACATATGATATTTTAATCAAAATCGTTAGAGCCATTTTTGAGAAAATTAAAATTTTCGAAAAATGTTCCATGTAAAGGGTAGTCTGGGGTGGGGGGATTTTCTTGAAAACCTTCGTGTCGCATCTCTTGAAGATACTGAACCTAAATACCAAGTTTGGTGTTTATCCGACTGTTCGTTTTTGAGTTATGCTGTTCACAGACACACACACACACAGACACACACACACACACACACACACACACACACACACACACACGGACATGTTTCCAAAAATGCTTTTTTTGGATTCAGGAGGTCTCAAAACATGTATTTCCGGTGAAATCTCGGTATCGAATTTTTGGGTGGAATGCAATACTTCCCTTACTTACTATACGTAGTAGAGAAAGTAATAACGAATTTGCGAAAAGGTATAAGTATTGGAAAATTTAAGGAAATAACAAGCAATATCTCGAAAACGGTTCACTCAACAAAAGAAATGTATATGACATAAGTTGTGTATTTTAACGCGATCTACATTTTTTGTGTAGTAAAATTTTGTCTATCTCTTATGGTTTACCAGTTATGCAAAAGTCGTTCACAATGAAGAATACTTTTAGAGACATTCCCAGAAAATTCGAGATATACATTTCATTTCTCATGACATTATCTTAAACATATGATATTTTCATCAAAATCGTTAGAGCCATTTTTGAGAAAATTAAAATTTTCGAAAACTCTTCCATGTAAAGGGTAGTCTGGGGTGGGGGGAAAACCTTCGTGTCGCATCTCTGGAAGATACTGAACCTAAATACCAAGTTTGGTGCTTATCCGACTGTTCGTTTTTGAGTTATGCTGTTCACAGACACACAGACACACACACACGGACATGTTTCCAAAAATGCTTTTTTTGGATTCAGGAGGTCTCAAAACATGTATTTCCGGTGAAATTTCGGTATCGAAATTTTGGGTGGGATACAATACTTCCCCTACTTACTATACGTAGTAGAGAAAGTAATTAGATTAGAGATTTCACCGGAAATACGTGTTGTGAGACCTCCTGAACCCAAAAAAAGCATTTTTAGACAAAGGTGTTTACGAAGGACCTTACGATAGTGTGAGGAAAATAGAATTATTGCCAGTGAAATGAAGTCATCCTATAATAACTGGGAATGGAACCTGTCGTGCACTATATTCATCAATATCAAGAAAATTGGCTCGAGCACTCAAGTGTGGGCCCAGAAGGCAGAATCGCCCCAGCGATCACCGAGTCGTCCTGTGAAGACATGGCGGGAGAAATACGATGTATACCGGAGCAGTCCTTTCAGCACTATTATCTGTTAGGAAGATGGTGATGATGAAGAGTCCGATAAATACCAATAAGTTCAGCATCTTCCAATGATGCCACACAAACATCAACAAAATCCCTATTAACTTAAACTAGCCTTTATGTGGAAAAGTTTTGTTATTCGTATCTTCTCAAAAATGGATCTAACGATTTTGATTAATATGATGTATGTTTAAGATATTTCATATCAAATAAAATGTGCATCTTGAATTTTTTGGAAATAACCTGTGAAGTCCGCTTCATTCTGAAAGAGTGTGTATATAAAAATTGTGGCATTAACCATTTCAGAGATATTCTTTGTTATTAGTTTGAATTTTCTAATAGTTATGCTTTTTTCAAGCGGAAAATTGCTATTCCTGTTTTTTTATCTTGGTGTAAAAACAGAATGGAGTTTCAAAGCCATCAAATAGAGCCCCCTCTTAAACATTTGATTATCAGTCTCCTTGTACCTATAGGAAATGTGTAATAAACCAAATTCTGCAAATGGGTATCTCGATTAACATGAAGTAGTTAGGATACTAGAATAATTGCATGGCTAGAAGAAATCAAGTGAATGTAACAAATAGGATTGTTTTTCTTATGCCATGTCCGAGCCAACTGCTTTTCTTCTCTTCATTGTTTGTTCTTTATGTTCATTTCGCATTCTTTCTCCTGCATATTCATATTTTAAATTCTTGCAGTTGTTCTCCTCACTTCGTCGAAGCTTTCGTTTGTTGTACATTGTCACCGTCCACATAATACTTCACGAAGCCTTCCCTAGGTCTTTCTTCAAGGATCCACAGAATGTTTATTTTTCTAAAAATATTCCTTTGGGATGTCATCCTATGTTTGAATTCTGAACAACTCATGTAAATAATTATGCTATTTCCAAAGTATCTAAAGTAGTCCACTTACACCACTCATATCGATTGCGAAAGTATACCAAAATATAACATTTATGGTAACAGTGTCATATTTAAGACCACGATGCTTATTACTTCACTACAAACCAAAATCTCTCTTCCACCTTTAAGCATCTAAAGCAAAGGACAGAAAATCACAATAATTACATTCTTTATGCATTTATTTGATCCAGTATTTCTCTATGCTGTCATTTATATCCATTAGCAGCTTCCTTGGAATAGTTTCCTTTTCTGCTAGCAGTGCCAGATAATCAACAAATCTTACACAGTTTACTCTTCTTCCTGCTACTACTATTGCTGCCTAGCACGGAAACAAGTTTTCGGCAACTTCTCCACATACAGTCGAAGTAGCTGGAGATGGTGTCATTCCTGTTGTACACCTCTCCCCATTACACTTTCCTCTACCATGTCTTCTGTTATCCTAAGTGCAATTAGCCGCTCCATACAGAGATAACATAGAGTCTTCTTGCTTTCGTCAAGATCTCTGTAACTTGCTTCCAAACTAAGGTGCAAATTCATTATTTTCATTATGACAAAACACAAATTGGTAACTTCTTTTATAACTACAATCTATGAAATGATTTCTCAAATAACGCGACCACTGAATGGATGTTACCAAATTTTTTGACATGCTTCTGTTGTATCTGGTACAACTGACATTAAAATTAAGATAACGGAAAGTATTTATGTTCCTTTAAAACGATGCATCAATACTTACAAATATATTTCTTTGTCTTATTATTTTATTCCACGCTGTAGCTTATCTAATTTTGTAAACTGCTTAAAAATTAAGTAAATGTATGTTTAAAAATGAAACCACTAATTAGGTGGACCGTATAATAGCACCATTAATTGTGGTCATTTTGCGTGCCAAATCAAAGGATTTTGATGCAGACATTAATGCTTACAATTGTGTAAAGTTGTGTGTTTGTTTTGTAGTTACTTCATATATTGAAATGGGTATATGGCCAGACAGCTTGATTCTATTATGGAATATCCATAATGGAATATCTCGTTTAACGTTAAATTTTCCTTCAGGACACATCAAAATACATTCAAAGACTCATATTTTCCTATGAATTCACTATAATCTGACTTTTGTTAAACTTTGCTTTAATGTTAAATTGCTGTTTAGTTAAGAAATTTAGATGATGTCTCATAAGCAAAAGTTTATTTCAATTGCTACAGGAAATGATTCTAATCTTCAAAGTAAGGACCATTAGATTCTATAGTCCTGAGCCACCTTTTAGTGTGGTTTGCTATCTCGCAACGGTACCAGTTTATGGTTTCTTGATGCGAAGAATTCGTTGGTATCCACTTCAACTGCTTCAGTGTTTTCAAAATTTCTTCTACGTAGAAAATTGGCCATGGATCTTAAACAGATGGTAATCAGCAGAATGTGGTAGCAGTTCGGTTCCTCCCAATTCTTGGATTTTGTCCATTGTTCTTCGAGTAGAATGAGGTCTCGCATTGTCCTGCTGCAAGAGAATTCTGTTTCTATTAATTAATGCCGGGTAGGTAACTCTGCCTCAAAACTTGATGAACTCGTTCCAGTTGTTGATAATAAAGATCCACATCGACTGAACCTCTATTTGAAACAAATTCCGATAGAATCACACCTTCAAAATTCCAACAGACACATATTATTTTGGAGCCGAACCGATTTTTTTAATGGCAACATTTGCAGGCTGATTGGGTATCGAGCCACTGTTTCGAGGTGTCAGAGTTGGGGTAATACACCCACTTTTTATTACATGTGACAATTCTCCTAATAAATCTATCATCCCAGGGATTAGCGATAAGCTGACGACAGATATCCACTGTACATTAAGCTTGATCAGGTGTCAATTCATGTGGTACAAATTTACAGCTTCTTGAAACGGCAACTCTAGGCCGAGCCCGAGCTATAGAATTATTAATAATTCGGGTAATTACTTTTTAGTGAAATTAAAATATTCTATGTACAATTATTTTTCTCTTTACTGCCTGTATAGCTTAAGAAGAGTGATTTAATGATATGTTTGTATTTATGTTACTAATATTAGAGGAGTAAAAAACTGTTTAATGTAAATAATTTAAGCGCTATGTTAAAATACTGTCCACGACGAGATATTTTAGATGCAGGAAATGTGTCTCCGAAGGCAACAAGTGAGTTTTACGATGTCTCTCTAGTAGCAAAGGTATTGTTCGTACAGCGAGGGTGTAGAGCCATTGTCCTTTTGTACGGTAATTCGCCGTGACCGGAGTGAGACAACAAGCTTAACGGTAAAATTAGGGAAAGCCGCGATTTCATGTTAAAATTGAGCAAGAGGGGGTGAAATAGGACCAATGAGATCCAAGTAAATCGATATCAAATAGTGAGACGCTTTGAGCGGCGCGAAAAATGCACCAATTGGAAGTTAAGTAACTTAAGAAGCCCGCGACCATAAGTAGATCTGCTAAGACCAAAGATCGAGGAGTTACTCCGAAACTACAGGTAGAGAATGATGCTGCCGGATACTTAAGAGATGTCACGCCAAAAGTTAGTGAATTAAGACAGGGTTCGCTACACGCATAAGAATCGCTACAAGTAAAGAGATTTGTTAAATATATAAACTTTGCGTCATATCAGCGCCGTGTTTCAACAGCAGTGGACAGTGTTTTAACGGCGACAATCTCAGTGTTGTGAACTACCAGAAGTAACGAAATAAAGAAAACAGTGGTGTCGTCTTTTTGTAACTGAAGCACGTCTATTTCTCTCCGTTACCACACCCGAGATCTACGTTTCCTTTACGGAGGAAAAGTCCCTGCTCTTACGTATTTCAGTAATTACTACAGATAGCCGAGGATAGAGACGCAGAGAATCAGCCCACGTCCAACATCCGGAGTCTACGTGGAGCCTGCAGAAAGGTAAGCCACGAGTTACTGGCATTACGAACCAGAACAACTTCTGACAGGAGGAGGTTTTGCCGCATTCTGGACGATTTTTAAGTGTCTTAATATGGCGATTTATGGTTCTTTTGAAACACCATGCTCTTCGGATAACCTCCGAGTGCTTGTCTGTGGATTTTCTTTCAAGACTCTGCGTGTACTCTCAATATTCCATAACTAGGCCTTCCAGAACGTTGTAAATCATTAATGTTTTCGCCTCCATTATTGAAACTGGAACCATAATTGTGATACTCGCTCACAAACGACACCTTCATCTTCGACTGCAGATATTCGAGCCGCGGCAGCAGCTTTATAATCTTGTTTCCAGTAGTGCTTCAGAAGAACTCTAACCCAAACTTTACTGCCTACAATTTAAAATCTTGTACAACCAAGTACTGGCTGCCAATATGTTAACAATACGGAACAATAACCATAACACTTTCTAAGTAGTATTGACAAATATAAAATCGTATATACGTACGCTATAAACCCAATTAAAAAACCGACATTACTCATGAGACGGTCTAATATTTTCAAATCTGATAAGTAAATATTGCCGAAGCTATAAGTTTATAACTGCCGCTTACGTGTTTTCACCTTCGACAAACTCATGCGGTACTATTAAGTGTTTGGAGATGGTGGCATTAGGAATGTGCTTAGACAAGGCTATGGTGCCTCGTACAATGATAAATATACGCGTTCTCCTCACATCACATCGCCCCTCAACCATAAAGAATTCTCTTCCATTCTTGTCTATCTTCATTTCCCTCTAGTTATTTCTCCATCTTCCAAATTTACAACTTTATAATAATTGTAGTGGAATTAATGTTATATTATTGAACATTATTGTAGCCCCACGTTGTGGTAGCCAATTTGATGCGGTATTACTTATACAGTTTGCTAGCTATTATTTCTCAGTCGAACATGTCTCTTGAATCAGAGTGTGTAAACGGAAAGGAATCTTTTATCCAAATATAACACTGATGAAGAAATTTGTTTTACACATTTATTGTCAAACACGTTAACTATCACATTTATACAGTGATCTTAACACTCGCCAAACTGAAACTGTTATAATAACTTCTTACTGATCACTTTTAATCCACGTACTTCAACCTTTTGTATAATTAACTTTACAACACTTTAGATCTTTCATAATTCTGCTGCGCGTAACTTGTGAATCTATACCCGACGTTTGCCGTACAAATACTTTCGACGAATTGACTGACTGAAGACGACGTGTAGTGCACAAAGAATTTTGATGAACTGAGCAACTGAAGGCGACGTGTAATGTATTGAGATTTTCGATGAACTGAGCAACTGAAGGCGACGTGTAATGTATTGAGATTTTCGATGAACTGAGCAACTGAAGGCGACGTGTAATGTATTGAGATTTTCGATGAACTGAGCATGAAGCTACCTCTAACCTACCCTATTTATACTCCTGCATCCAGATACGCCTAAATATTATAACTGAACTACTATTGGTTAATAAAACGCGCCAACATTAGCGTCTATTTTAATATCCAATGAAAATTATGAACACATATGCTCTAGGGAGAAAATATTCCAGAAGGTTCTCAATGGAAAATCGCGCCAACATTACGTAACTTCCTCGTTTCCAATAATGATAAACAGCTCACCCTCCTCTCTGCATTATTGCGCGCTATTATTGACAGTTTCAGTAAGGCATTATAAATTTACTTCCCAACAATATTTACAATCAATAAACATCTAAATCAATGTCACATAAAAATGCATATTCATATTACAATCATTATTTACATTAAAGTAATTTATGATACAAATTACTGCATCATAATAATATAGAAGAAATGCACACAATGTACAAAGTATATAAGGCAGACTCGCTACAAAACTCTATTAGTGAGATGGTTCTCCAGGAATACTAATATGCATATCTATTGCACGCATTTTCATAGAATTCACAAACGCAATTTACATATGTTTGGTTGAAGCTTTTTGTTTTATAAATCTTGTGGTGAAATCCATGGATAGCGAGGCGGGTCACTGGAAGTCGGGTTCGTATAAAGCTCCCCTACATTAGTTTGTCATCATGCTGGTGTGCTGTGAAAATCGGTCCATATCTGCTTCTACTTATCCTTGAGTTCTTGGATCACAGTTTGATATGCAGGTGTAGATGGTAGTATTAATCCTGATTTATAGCGTAGGCCTTACAAGTAAAAGGTTTCCCTGCTGAGCTCAGATGCACGTCGTGAGAGTGAATATTTTGAGAAACATAAGATTTCTTTTTCAGGAACGTTGTTTCTATCCTTTCAATATCCTTCAGGTTTTTTTTATTTAGTTTCTTCCATATTAAATTCAGTCCATATGTGCCTACTGGGGTAATGTTTGCTTTGTAGAGCGTGACGGCTGTGTCTACTGAGAGTTGGCGTAACTTCTGAATGTTTTGCATTGCTCTGATGACAGCAATTACTTTTTCCTGCATGTAGCGTGAATGTGCTTCCTTCGTCTGTAAGGTTATCCCTAAGTATTTAAAGCTATTTTTCCAACTTCTTGGCTTGTTTTCAGGATACAGAGAATTATTGGTGGCTTGTCTTCCTTTTTCCTGAATACCATTACTGCTGTTTTTTGAAGGTTTATTTCTAGTCCATCATGAGCCCCAATGTCTGACCGTTTAATGCATTTTGCACTCTTGTTACAAATATTTGCAAGATGCATATATATATATATACATATATACATATATATATATATGTATATAGGAGGGGCATTCAAATGAAACCTGGTCAGTGCGTCTAAATTTCCATTACACGTAAGGTGGCACCACGTAACTGTGTGTATGGTGGCACCATCTATTGGTAGAGGGACTGCAGCGTGCGGAACCTTTGACGTTGCATAGCGACAGTGTGGTTCCACGCCGAAGAGAAGGTGGTCACACGAGTTATCGTTCACTACTGAACATGAAGGCGAGTAAGCAGGAACAACGAGGAGTGATTCGATTTTTAGCGGCGGGGGAGTTTGGGGCCGTAAAATGTATCGACGGATGAAGGCTGTGTACGGTGAGTGCAGTCTGTGTCGTTCAAGTGTGGTGGAATGGCGCAAAAGATTCCTTGAGGGGCGCGAGTTACTGGAAGACGATGCTCGTCCTGGACAGGCTCATCGTGTCATCACACCTGAAATGATTGCGGAAGTGAATGCTTTGGTCTTGGGCAACCGCAGAATCACCGTGGACGAGATCCATCGTTTACTGGGTATTAGCGTGGGCACCATTCGCAACATAATGCATCAACACTTGAAATTTCGAAAAGTTTGTGCGCAGTGGGTTCCGCACCAACTGACCGCCGAACAGCGCAATATTCGAATGGCGCTTCTTTGAGTCATCTGCAACGTTATCATGAGGAGGAATACGGTTTTCTGTCGCATATTGTCACTGGTGACGAAACATGGTGTCACCATTAAGAACCGGAAAGCAAGTGTCAGAGCAAGTAGTGGATACATGCGACTTCACCACATCCAAAGAAATCAAAGGCCGTGCACACCAGTTCTGGTAAGTTCATGTTGTCCTTTTTTACCACAAGGGCCCACTGCTTGTCGAGTTCCTGGAACGGGGAACCACCATCAATGCCCAGCGTTATCAAGCCAATTTACAGAACCTTAGATGAGCCATCAAGTCGAAACGCCCAGGCATGTTATTCAATGGCGTTATTCTCCTGCATGATAATGCCCGCCCACACACTACCAATGCGGTGAAGACGACATTGCAGCAGTTTCGATGGTAAACGCTGGAACATCCACCGTGTGACTTTCATGTTTATGGACCTGTAAAACAAGTTGTTCGCGGACATCGATTCACAACGGACGACGAAGTGTGTGAATGGGTCCAGGCCTGAATCCGACAGCAGCCTACTAGCTTCTTCAAAGATGGAATCGACCGGCTAGTGTCGCAATGGGATAAATGTACCAATAGTTTTGGCGACTATTTTTGAGTTAATAAAATCTTTTCCGTTACTTTACACAAGTGACCGGGTTTCATTTGAATGATATATATATATATATATATATATATATATATATATATATGGTTGTACGCTTAAATGTCCCTAATTTCAATTGTATGTGACGGTAAATGGTTGAAGATAGAAACTTACAACAACAAAGTTTATATGACAGGAAAACTCAACTTTTGATATGCACATCACCACATCTCAATGTGAGCTGCTGGGGTGACGTAAACTATTTTTGACACTACCCCAGAGAAAGAAATCGAGCGGTGCTAAATCGGGAGATCTCGGGGGCTCCCCTACCGATCAAAAGGCCTGGGTAAATGTTGTCCAAAGTAGTACGAACTTCACTAAGCTAGGGTGGAAGAGCGCCATCATGTTGGAAAAGGATGTTAGGCCTCAGATGTTCAATTTGTGGAAAGAAGAACTGTTCCAGCATGTCAAGATATGCGTACCATGGACAGTTTTCTCGGCAAAGAAAAATGACCCAACGACTTCATTCTGTGACAAACCGCACCAAACACTCACCTTGGGACTATCACGAACGTATTCTGGTGTAGCGTGAGGATTCTGCGATCCTCAGATCCTTACATTATGCCGGTTTAGCTTGTCTGACACATGGAAAGCGGCTTCTTCCGAGAAGAAAATCTTGGACATGAAATCAGGATCAGCTCCGAGACGGTCTAGCATCGTATTGCCGAATCGCGCTCTTTTGGGCTTGTCATTCGGCTTCAGATAGTGCAATAACCGCAATTGTACGCGTACAGTTTGAGACGTTTGTGGAAAATTCATTGCAATGTTGATTTCGGTATTTGAAGTTCCTGCGAAGCTGGTCTTAATGACTTTGTGGGCTTCGCTCAAATGCGGCTGGAAGATTTGCAACCATTTCATCGAATGTTCTGTCACCACCACCATGCTTGTTTAACACAGTTCCAGTAGCTAAACATGTATCGTACCACTTCTTTATGCTTTTAGCAGTTACAGCATCGTGGTTAAAGACTCGCCGAAACTCCCTTTGAACCCGGACAATTTATTTAAACCCATTCGCCATTTTGATAAGCGATAAAATTTAAGAATGAAAACCCTACCGACAGGATTCGAAACTTTTTGAGCTTTCCTTTTATATAAACGTTGTTGTAATTGTCTAGCTTCAACCGTTTACAATACATACAATTGAAATTAGAGACATTCGAGCGGACCATCTTGTATATACACCTCATTTGGGATCTGGTACTGAGATGCTGTCATCAAGATGGTTTTTGTACAAAAGGTTTGTGATTATTGTCTTAGGTAGTGTTCTTTCCCAATAATTGATTCCAGTTTTCCTGTTACTAGTCTCCTACTGATGAAGTCAAATGATTTGGTATAATCAATAAAAACTGTATATAGTTTTCCTCTGATATGTTTCAGTGCCTCATCGATGTTGACCCTTCCGGAAACCAAATTGTGGTTCTGTATTTCGTCTTTAACTAACTACGTGAGTCGTGCTGTGGAAATCTTTGTGAATATCTTGCAAAGTGTGCTGTGTAGTGCTATTCCCCTATAGTAATTTAGGTCTCCTATATCCCCTTACTCTTTGTACAGTATCTTTATTCTGGACTTTCGCCAGCTGTCTGGGATGTGTCCTTTCTCTAGACATTCCGTCGTTAGCGTTGCCCATACCACTTGGAAGAATGCTGCTGCTTGCTTCAGGTGTTCATTATATACATTGTCAGGGCCGGCAGCTTTCCGAACCTTTGCGTTACGGATGGGCCTCTATAACCTCTCGACTCGATGGATTGAGACGTTGCTGTGTTACAAATTCGTTTAGTGTCTTTGTTTTGATGGTAGCTATGATGATTGCCTAGACAAATCTGAAATTTGGTCATATGGAGGAATCGGGTATTATATACCATACCCTACAGCACATTCACATTCACGTAAATAATTGTGCATACTGGTATACCTCCTTAATTTACAAATGGCTTACACCTTTCCGCAGGATGAGGGAGTCAGTCGCTGATGCAATATCCTACTCTTGAGTATCTTATTAAATTAGTTAAATTTGCAAACAAAAACAGCGAGTAACAGCAATGACTACAAAGTATTTCATTGCTATGAATACTGGTATAACAATGAAGATTGCAGACCATGCACTTCTTTGAAAAAGAGAGGTATGATCGGGATATGTTTGATCAGCCTTCAGTTCGTTCAACAGAAACTTTTATCAGTAGCAATAAAAATGATCATTATTTAAAGGTATTATCGATCTAATAGCTGTTATAATTTTGTAACCAGCAGTCTGAATCAGATACGTTGTCCGCCGCTGCGTGGTCAATGGTTTATAGCGGGAGGTAAAAAATATAAAAAATTACAGCACGATGTCAGGAGCTCTCAGAACCGGTAGCGGGAGTTGTAGCGGGAAACGGTTGTTAGGCTCTATTTGTAACGGGAAATCGTGGGTCAGCAGCGTCTGGAAAGGGTCGGTCCTTGGGTTGATGCTATCTGCTGCAGTGTTCTTCTTCGGCTATGGATGCTTGTCGGCTGTTGCGTTTTCCATTCCTAACTTTTCCCTATATGTATCTAACTCTTGGTTCTCAGGGTTATCGTGGGCGAGGCAAATTAAAAATATACTTCATTTCCCTTAATAAATTTAGTTTATTAACAATTTAAATATTTATGGGCGGTTAGCTTTTCCCATTATTCTAATCCCACCACTTTGAATAAGTCAGGAGCTTAACTATCTGCACACGCACTCCCACCCATATGCACACACACACACACACACACACACACACACACACACGTGCATCTGTCGCTAAGAGCGTAACACTTCGTGTCGACGAAAATTCTAGAAGATAGAGAGAGAGGGTTCTGGGACCCTGTTTGCGCTTATATACCTGAGCCTAGTGACGCTCACCTATGCGTAAGGACGTTGCTAATTGGTCTTCAGACCACGTTACCTTAACATGTATGAGAATATGTTACTCCAAATTCGTGCGCTTACGCGTCACCCTGGCGCGTTGTGAAGCGGGTTTAATATCTCCGTCTCTTTCTTTTCTCTGTCTGTCTCTTTCTATTTCTCCTTACCGTTACCGGTTCCCTGCTCGTTGGTTTGGTGAAAGGTGTGCTCTACTTAGAATTATGTTTTACCTAGAATTTGTTAGCTCGCCCGTTTATTACAATTTGCTCTGTACAAATGTTGGATGTTGAATATTTTAACATGTGGATTATATTATTACTGTACAATTCTTATATATGTATAGAAGTCCCCTTTTAGAGGCTGGCTATACTGATGCCTTCTAGTGCCAAAATTCTGGGAAGAGAATTTTCGAGGGATCCTTTGCACATGTACAAACGAGCAACTGGTTTATGGAAATATGATAATTAATAATGGAGTTGTGCGACATATTGTAGCGAGCGAGGAAGAAGTCGAGTTGCTGCAAGATCATATGTGGTGAAGTCGACTGTCCTTCGAGTGAAACATACGAAGAACGCACGGATGAGACAAGCGAAGGGAGTAATGTCTGTCAGTCAGTTGTTAAAGTGCTGTAGAAGCGAGTCAGCGTTACTTTTAGTTCCTAGCTGCTTAAATAGAGCAAACAAGTGAAATAACAGAAGACAGAAATAATAGGCAAGTCCGGTAACTTTCTTGAACAGACAGTATATTTATTTGGTCAATTCTAGAAATCCTTATATTCAATATAATAAAGTATACAAGCTTTGGTGCCACTCAAGAGAGAACAACACAATGCCAAAAGATATTAATGATGTGCATATGATCGCAAGCTTTGCTTACTATTATGAAAATAGAGTATCCTTGGAAAGACCAAGTAATATTTCCAATTTTTTCTGGAAAACTATATTCTTTCACTAGAATGAGAATAGATATTGAGCATGTGTGCGTGTGTATCTGCCGAATTTTATACCTAAATCACGATCGTTTAAGAATGTAAGTAAAATATTTTTAGGAAATTCCCCATTCTCAACACTGCTTTAAACGGAAACATTTCTGGTTATTTTATAATTCTCTCAAAACTGTAACAAGTTTGAAACACAAAACTTCCGCAGTAACATGTGGATATATAATTTATATAAAATCACATTTGTATATTTTAATAGTGTTTAACGTCCGCTCTTACTATATGCGACACCGCATTGATGATACATGAAATTAAAAGATAATTGAGAAAGTAAATTTGAGAAGGAAACGTTCCAGGCTTACATTTGGGGTACCTCACCGGCATTTTCCAGTTATGAGGACTGAGGAAAACCTAAAATACCTTGTTAGGGAGGATGGTCCGGGCGGGATTTGAACCGCAGATCACTCGTTCAGAAGTACGCAATTAACGACACGTGTAGGTGTATTTTTCTATAATTTACCACGTACAGAATATTTAAAGTTATGCCTTAAATTGTTCCGCATCTTAGGCAATACACCTGGAGTTGTTAAGTGACCGTTCTTTCGTTTCTCATGCGTTTTTATAATTAAGATAATATAAAGCTATCATGTAATTAGGCATTAACAACTGAGTGCTGTCTAAGCCTACAACGTGTATACTGTAGTACTACAGGGAGAGCCAATATGAACCGGCTGCGCGGTGTTTTTCCTGTCCGCGTCCTCGGCGCTCCTGCCGTCTGCCGCTATCATAGAAAGGTGCGGATAAAACCATACATCATTTTTAAAACTACTTTTAAAGGCTTTACTTAACAACATTATGAAAGTGTGTTTGAGGACAGAATTATTAGCAGAGATTTGTGGCACCCTCGGTCCCCCGACCTAACCCCCTGCGATTTCTATCTCTGGGGTAACTTTAAACAAAGTGTACAAGACAAACGCACACACCCTGGAAGAATTAAAACAAAATATACGTCAGGAAATTGCCAGCATTTCTCAACGGAACTATGGCGAGTGATGGATAGTTTCCTAAAGAGGCGCTAAAAATAAATGGACCACGACGATGACCAGTTTCAGCATTTCCTTTCATAAAGTTGGTAAGTAAAGCCTTTAAAAGTAGTTTTAAAAATGTTGTATGGTTTCATACGCGTCTTTCTATGATAGCGGCAGACGGCAACGAGCAACGAGCAACGAGGACGCGGACAGGTAAAACACCGCGCAGCCGGTTCGTAGTTTCTTGGCTCTCCCTGTCTTTTAGGGAAAGTATTTTCTGGAAATGTTTGTAATAAATAACAAGAAACAGATAGAATAATGAGCTTTTAGATGAATAAGTTGTAGAATAGGTACGGTAATAAATGGCATGGCCAGAAAAATGTCGTGTCAATGTTATACTTAAAAAGGCTTTGTATTATGCTTCCGCCCTTATATCACTACGTTTTCTGACATGAATTCGCCTTTGTATTGTTTTAATTTGAGAAGAGAGTCCTGGCGATCCCCAACCGCACATCTCTGATCTTGGTCCTTATGCAATATATGCTTATTTCCTCTTTAAAGAACGACTTTCAATTGAAAGAAATGTGAAGGGGCACAGATGAACTTGTATAAGTCGATGACTGTTCCAGCTTTGTTAAGCAATGCAGAAACTTTACTGTAAAAGAAGAAAAGAGGACCAAAGAATCAAAAATGCGGAAATGAAATTTCCTCGAATTGAAAACGGATGTTAAAGAAAGGGCAGAGAAGTAAATTATCAGAAAAGAATAAAACGGATATAGGCTTATTCAGTTAATCAAAAAGTTTAAGAAGCTAAACGAAATTAGAGAAAATCACAAGACAAGAGGATTACAAAGAAAAAGTAATTGGGTGCTCAGCTCTTTCATCCAGCACTTCAAGCTTCAAAGTATTCAATTTTAATAATATTCTAGTTAGCACGAAAAACTGCAATTACTTACAAGTTCGTGGGGTCTTGCTTTTCGTTTTTCTTATATGCGTAGTTTATTTTACCATTTGATTAAAACAAAATCTAGTATTGCAAGTGGAACTTTTAAGATGCAAACCATCTTCCAACATTATAATACCTCTAGTTTAATCTTGTTATAACGAAACTGGAATCTCTCTCAATGTATGAGAAGTATTACATCATTTAAAACCTTAAAAGAGCTTTCTAATCCATTTTAAACAACTGCCTTGCACTTGTCGGCCACGATAAGAGTGCGTGCGATGGGAAGAGGAACTAAACAGTTACAAAACAAGGGGCGGGGAATCGGAAGGACAGTCAAGTAAAGAAAACATACGCAGTTCCGAGGCTAAGGCCTGCAAATATAGTCTTCCTTTTCACTGTGCCACTGTACATTCCTCTATCGCCTTGCATCTCACTCCCCTCTGACCCCTAGCCTTGCATTGTCAACAAAAACAGTGGTGCCCTCCTCCAAGCGCATTCACATCGAGGCCGACGAATAATCATGGCATTGGCGGGCACATTCCATTAACCTGAACTTTACAGTCTTATTTCATCCGGCTTTCATTTGCTGGGTTATATTTAAGGATAGATTTAAAATAACTGAATATTACCTTCAGAAGCAGCTTAGAAGATTCCGAGATCGTGACTGAAAATTGCCATGATGGTGGGGAGAGAGAAAGAGCAAATGCTATATTATGGTAGCAGTAAATTATGTGCATTCTCAATATTTTGTGAAAACTAAATCTAATTGTTTGGGCAACAAGTTGCTTTTTCTTACCCCAGATATTACAACATTTATATCGGTTTAAAATTTAAGTGACTTGAAAAATCTAATGGAACGAGACAAAAGAATTATCAGAGACTGTCACAGATTTCAATGTTCCGATGAGACCGTTTCATTCATTCTTATAACGAGTGTTATTTGTTTTGTCTATTATTTATTAAATAAGTTAAAGTGATAGTACAACGTGTTGAAAACATTTTGTTATCATACAGGCCAAAAGGACCTGCAGTAGACGTTTTACAAAATTAGGAGCTCGATATTTAATGCAAAACCAAAGCATTTGTTAGCATTAAAATGTTATCTGGAAAGCTAATATATATGAATATGCAAAACAAATTCAGAGAACGTTTTACAATGTCCGTTTAACTCACCTGTTTAGGCATTTAGTAGGTTTCATTGCTGTGGTAGATAAAATGAGGAAAACTAATAATTATCAAACTGTATTTCCCTGTCTAGTGATGACGCCAATTTTATTGTTAATAATGTGGAGTTCCAATAGGCCTACCCAGGGGATGGCTCGGGCGGTTACGTCCGTGGCCCGCATTCGGGAGGTCGTAAGTTCGATTCCGTGGCAGACCTTCTTGACCCATGGGTTTTTTCAGCGGTTTTCTTGGGTCGTCAGGTAAATGCTGGGAAGGATTCTCATATCCTCCGAATTTCCTGTCCCTCCATTTCATCTCCATTTTCATTTCACTTCATCTTTCATCTGTTGGTCTCTTTAAGGGTTGGAAGTGTCGGTGATGGTGTTTCGGTGCAGCGTAGCAGGGAAAAAAGATGCTCTTTGGGACTCTCTTCGACTCTCGGCCTTCGGCTGGCTGCCGGGGCATCCGAACCCCCTTAAGGAACGTTGTACCCCCTCTGTGCGGGTTGTTATTCCCGATCTGCCTGTTCATCTGTCGGGGAGTCTATCTGGAAACTTAGGGACCCTGCCATCCCTGTGCCGTCATTCCTGGTTCCGGTCGTCCGGTGTCTCCTCTCGCCGTATGCTTCCTCCGGGACGCCCCTTGTGAGGCGTAGGGTACAACATCCTCTACTTTTCGGTGAGCAGACTGAACAATTGTTTTATGCTAAGCTCTCATATACATGCGCATATCCACTTTACACAAACTGCATCAAGAGAATGCAACACTGAAGTAGTTTAAATTTCGTTTGGGTATCTTCTTTAATTTTCAAGTTATTGAGTGCCGAAAATGAATATTATTGTTCTATGCCAAATGTGACACACGATAAAGTTTTAAGTTTGGTTCAAATTATCATGTACTCTCGCTTACCCAAGGTAGAACTATTAGGTAGATTCGATTCCAAACTTGATCACCATTTGATGCTAGTGATGTACAAGTAATTCTCCGAGCATTAGACCGCTCCATCCCTGCACCTCATAAAAACTATTCGGTTGGCATTATTCCCTGGCTTCCACACGCTTGAGAAATGAAATTAGAGATGACCGGAGATTATTTTCGATACGATATATCGCGTGTAGATTACATACTACCTAATATACGTTGAGTCAAAACAATATTAAGGAATTGCAAGGAAATAGTGAATTTTTTTAACATTAATTTAAAGCAATGAGGTATAGGATGACCAATGAAGTATAATACTAATAAGTTAGTTTTAAAGTCATAGAAAATATTATAAATAGGAAATAATGTGGATTTTAAAATGAAGAGCACTTTCAGTGACAACAAAGTTCTGGTAAGTAAGTCTGGCGACAGATATTTTACAATGATGACTAACTTCGTTCGGCATACACGAGATTAGAGTGAAACCTTACAAGATTACATATGATTGAAACATCTGTGAAACTGAGTTTCTTTAAGGGACAAATTTACCAAATAATGAAACCCAATTAAGGTATACCCAATAAGAAAGGAAAGCTTTAAATAGTCAATAAGAAAAGCGTGAATGTACTCCTACCCATAGTATAGATACAAAGTTATCTAAATAGCAAGATATCGTTCTAAATGAAACTAATACTTGTAGTCAAGTTTGTTAACACATGGTCTCGTGAACAGTTTGAATCCTGAGATAAAAAAATTGAGTTTTATTTATGGACGCCGTTTAACTGCTGTGGTCCTTAGCGTCCCATTCTATATTGGGCGTGAAAGACCGGTAATTTTGTTCAGAGGCCTATTTATGTAGTAAAATGTTTTGTATATGTTTGTGTTTATTTCATGTGAAGCCATCTTGTGACGTCATTCATTTGTTCGGTTTGTAGCTCCATCTGGTGTTAGCAATTTGCAGCAGTGTTAGTGTTCGAAAGAATGCGACTGTTATTTGATTTAATTTTTGTTTACTGTCCTCCGGCTAGCTATTATTTCTCGGTCGAACATGTCTCTTGATCAGGGTTGTGTAAACGGAAAGGAATCTTTTATCCAAAAAGAACACTGATGAAGAAATTTGTTTATAATTTTATTGTCGAACACGTTCACTCTCACTTTTACACATTGATCTAGATACTCGCCAAACTGAAACTGTTATAATAACTTCTTACTGATCACTCTTAATTTACGTACTTCAACTTTTGGATAATTAACCTTACAACACTTTAGATTATTCATAATTCTGCTGCGCGTAAATTGTGAATCGATACCCGGCGTTTGCCGTACAAATACTTTCGACGAACTGACTGACTGAAGACGACGTGTAGTGTACACAAATTTTTGATGAACTGGCCTGACTTTACCTCCAACCTACTGCTTTTATACCCATACACACCGATATGCCTAAAGATTATAACTGAACTGCAATTGGCTAATAAAACGCGCCAACATTAGCGTCTATTTTAATATCCAATGAAAATTATGAATACATATGCTCTAGGGAAACGTTCCAGAAGATTCTCAACGGAAAAACGCGCCAACATTACGTAACTTCCTCGTTTCCAATAATGATAAACAGCTCACCCCCTCGCTGCATTATTGCGCGCTATTATTGACAGTTTCAGTAAGGTCGTATAAACTTACTTCTCAACAATAATTACATTCAACAAACATCTCAAATCAATGTCACATAAAAATGCATATTCATATTACAATCATTATTTACATTTAAGTAATTTGTGATACAAATTACTGCATCACTTATTAGGCTTGAGGTTCTTTTACGTGCCGTAAATCTACCACACGGGACCACCGGATTTACTTCCCTTCCAAAAGAAGCCATGTTAAGTATTTTAAGCTGGAAAAAAATTCCTGGCCCTCCGCCGGGTATGAACCCACGACCTCGGGAACTAGAGGCTAGCATGGTAACCACTACACTACGGAGGACGAATTCTACCATGACTCTCTCCCTGATTGAGGCTTTATTCAAACTTTCCTCATCCATTTGAATGACAAATGCTGGCATGTACTCTAAACTTACACCTGTAACGTTTGCTTCACAAATGTCCTTTCCGCATTATTTATTTACCATCAATGTCCACAACCGCAAGCTGTAAGAACGGATAAGACATTATTCTGTTCAAAATTCTATTATCAAAGGGTATGCCGTCTGTTTTGAGCTCTCGATCGCAAAGGTTTTAATTATAGGAGTCAGAAATGAGTGTTTGAAATTTTGTCGCGGATTGATATTCGGACATAAAACGTTTTCAGCAGCGGAACGTTATCTTTGTCCACTACGACTTAGGTTAACTACTAAATAAGTTATGATTACGATAGATATATTCGATTTATAGTAATAAGAGGGGATTCATTAATTCAGTATCGGAAAAGCTGTTGTTCTTCTAATCAACAAGCGTTCGTAAACTCAGCGAGAGACCAAAAGCAGAGCTAGAAAAAATAAATTACTTTGGAGTAGAAGACTGCAAGGGTAATTAGCAACTATTATACTGGTTATATTTAACCAAGGTTACTAAAGTACAACTTTTACATTTTTCCACCATTATGGGATAAGTCACTAGAATCTGGTGATATTTGAGTTGTTAGATTCCATTATAACCGGAACTCTTCCTGAAATTCGCACCTGTTACACTTATTGCGAAGTTGGTAATAATATACCTGTTAAGTTGGTACCTTTTTATAGATATCAGGAGTTCAAGCTTTATACGCGGACCGTTTAGTCACTAAAGCTTGAATCTTCCATATCTTAACCCCCTATAGAACGATTTCAATTATCCATGATAGGGTTTACAGACCAAGAAACATTGCACAAGAATTTAAGTGTGTCGTATGTGTTTATTTGCAATTTATACTTATTGTAAATAAATGAATTCCTAAACTCAAACAACTGGCCACGCATGCAGAGGTACTAGTCGGCCATTATATGAATACGTGTTGTGGGAAAAGAAACTAAACAGCTACGAACAGGTGGGCAGGGCATCTGAAGGACAGTCAAGTAAAGAAAACATCTACATTTCTGAGTTGCATTTACTAGCTAGGCTGAGGCCTGCATCATTTTCATTTGTGCATTACCCTACTGCCTAGCCCCTTACTACCCTCTGATCCCTAGCCTTGATGGCAATAGACAGTGTCAACAAAAACACTGGCGCCCACCTCTAAGCGCATTCATAACGTGGCCGACTAGTATACATTCCTGCGAACTGTACTGCCTGCACCTGCTTGCCCGGCAGGTAGGTTTCCCGCGGGCTAGCCTGCACATGCAGGCAGCTTCCTCAAAGTTTTCGTTGGGATTATTACGTTGAACAACCTTTTCCGACCTTTTTAAAATAGCTTCAGATATCTGCAAAGTTTTCAGTTTTTCAAGTGATATGTTTTAGTTATTATTATTGTTATTATTAACAGTTTTCTTTGTGCTTACAACTGTTTAAAATTTATGATTTTAATCAAATGCAAAAATGACCGCAAGTGGTTTTTTTTCAACTCAATTACTTATTGGCTAATTTGTTTCCGGTTTTAAGTGTTACCTTGAAGACCCCGCGCTGCCGGTTTAATAATGTGCACTAGAATAAAAGGAGGTATGTCGTTTGATCTCGGTTACAACAAGGACAGAATGAATGAAATCTACTAAAAGGTTCAAAAACGTGTAAGCATGTACAATGATAAAGTATCGAAACATTTATATTAAAGCCAAGATACATCTAACAATGTTCGATAACATGTGAAAATGTCTACAAAATGCACAATAGTGTGGAAACCAGGAACAATATTTGGTGAACTGCAAGAGGTTAAACGTTGTAAGATTGTGGGAAATTGTTTTAAAATATCTATATGCTTTCAAAAAGTATTAAGAAAGAAATCAGTCTTGCTACTTAAGCTTTTCCACAAAAAATGATGCCTATATTAAGCTAGGATGCGAATTAATATAAAAGAAATGTTTGCGCTTCACTAGCTCCTAATATATCACTATGTATCCTAATGACCACTCAAGGTATCACTAAAGCAAACTTTGTTTTATTCGACTTATCGATCCAGGAGGATTCCAGGTCCTGTAGGCATACCACAGTAATTAACAGGTCCGCACTGTACTGCTCAGTGTGGAGAGGGTGGTTGAAGTATATAAAACACTATCTCCCTTCGTGCCAGGACGAGATCTGATGCGTGTTGCCTAAGCAAGCATGCGTAAGCAGGAGTAAATAGAAAAATGGCACACCTTTTCGTGCATGATAGAGGAATTCCTTGATGCCCCCTGCCCTAGTCGTTTCAGGCGGGCAGCCTCTATAGCTCGCGTTCTGGAAGTATTGGGTACGACGGCCAATCCACTTGGGATCTTTTTATGGCTTCAAATAGATCTGGAACTGGATACTTCAGCGACACGATCCAAATTTTCACCACTGTTATAAAATCAATGATCATAAAACATATTGCACATGCAGCTGACTACGCAGCTTTTGCCACTTTTCATCGGGTTATTAAAGCAGATGGTACAGAAAGTAGACTACAGTACTAAGGTCATGTATTTAGCCGTACAGTTCAATAACGTGCCTAAATTCCTGCTCCAGAAAAAAAATAATCACGGCATCAAGTGAATGTTTTTCTTTATACAGATATGCCAAATTTATTACAATTATATATTTACAACTTTAACGTAATAATGAGATGGAGTAATGAGTAATGCCTCAGAACACTAGCAGAAAGCCGAAAAAGTACATCCTTGGTAAATAGAATGTCTGGTGATTTCTCGGGTTATATATCTAGTGATCAAGCTAAAATGTTGGATGCCCTGACATGCAGCATTTTTGTGTTTTAGTAACCTGAATAAGACCGAGTGGGATGGCTCAGGCGGTTATGTCTGTGGCTCGCATTCGGAAGTCCCGGCGACCGTCCCTCTGATCCATGTCTTTTCGGAGGTTTTCCCGGGTCGTCAGGCAAATGCTGGAGTGATTTCTTTCATCTCCGAATTTCCTGTCCCTCCATTTCGTTCCATTTTCCATTTCACTTACCTTTCATCCCGTTGGTCTCTTCAGGGTCGGAAGTGTGGGCGATGGTGTTCCGCTGCAGCGTGGCATGGGAAAAGATGCTCTTGTGACTCTCTCCGTCCCTCGGATTTCGGCTGCCTCCTTGAGGGCATTGAACTCCCTCTGTGCTAGGGTGACTATCTGGAAACTTGGGGATCACGCCAATGCTGTACTGTCGCTCCTGGTTCCGGCCGCCCAGTGTCTCCTCTGGCTCACTCTAGATCAGTGCCGAGTCCTATCCGTAGTCAATCCAATCCAACCTGAATAAGGCTATGTTTTCTATAGGTTTATTCCTATTTTCCTATTTACCTGAAGTGAAGTAACTGTTACGCAATGAAAATGTATATCAAATGTTCAGTCCGCAATGCTACTATTACTTTTATAGTCCACGTGTTGGTTGTGAGACAATTATCTCTTCACAGTTCACAGGACAGCGAGCACTTATCCCACATGTTGGGTCCGGCAGTGAAGTGCCTGTTTCACATAATTTGCAGTGGAGTGCCAAGTATCCGCCCGCCCCAGGCTGAAGTGTTTATGTGCAGCGTGGCGCTCACAAGGGATCCAATAAAAGCAAAGAACTGGATCAGAGCCAACCAGAACGTTTCCTCAAACAGTGAATGATACTTCATTTATTCTTTCCAGTTCTTTACGAGAGGACGGACAAGAAAATCCACTTCTTGTTCCTTCTTGGGGCTACAAGCACAAGACTCGAAGCATTTGAGAGCCATCGATTTTATTTCTGTCCTCTCTTGCTATTCAAATCGTGTCTCATAACGCTGATGAAGTGTCATACCAAGGATTCCCAAGGGAGGAAAAATGCAGAGTGGCGAGCTTGATGCAACGGAGTAATAGGTGTACTGCGCTGCCCTTTTCGCAAAGATTGCACTGTGCTGAAAACTTAACTTTTAACTATGGCACTCATTGTTACGTTCTCTGCTAGAGGCAGTGGCCTAGCCGGAAAAGTATTAAGGGGGGTTATGTATAGGGATTCATTTTTAAAATCATGTGTATAAATCCAAATAATAAATATGGATCAATGCTGAGTTGTAATATTTAAATTAATCCTTATATTCACAGATTAGGATGAAGCAGTTGGAATTAAAATTAGGATAGGTTTTTTACTTTCTCTACTACGTATAGTAAGCAGGGGAAGTATTGTAAAAAAATTCGATACCGAGATTTCACCGGAAATACATGTTTTGAAACCCCCTGAATCCTAAAAAAGCATTTTTGGAAACATGTCCGTGTGTGTGTCTGTCTGTGTGTCTGTCTGTGAACAGCATAACTCAGAAACGAACAGTCCGATAAACACCAAACGTGGTATTTAGGTTTAGTATCTTCCAAGGATGCGACACGAAGGTTTTCAAGAAAATTCCTCCACCCCAGATTACCCTTTACATGGAAGATTTTTCGAAAATTTTAATTTTCTAAAAAATGTCTAACGATTTTGATTAAAATATCATATGTTTAAGATATTTTTATGACAAATAAAATGTATATCTTGAATTTCCTGGAAATGTCTCCAAAAGTATTCTTCATTGTGAACGACTTTTGCATAACTGGTAAAGCATAAGAGATAGACAAAATTTTACTACACAAAAAATGTAGATCGCGTTAAAATACACAATTTATATCATATACATTTTTTGTTGTTGAGTGAACCATTTTCGAGATATTACTTGTTATTCCCTTAAATTTTTCAATAATTTCCTCAAATGGGAATTCGTTATTCATTTTTTGTCTTGGATATGCAAAGAGTATTAATCTGTGGCAAAGGGAATGGTGATGTACCTAGCAACCAGCTATTAAGACATATGTATGTGCTTAAAGGCTACTGTATTTCCAAATTGCACTTGTAAATATATATTCCCCTTACATCTACAAGAAAATTAGCAATAAGATAGACTCTGCAAATGCTTATCTCGATTAACATGAAGTAGATGGAGAATAAGCGTTTGTATAAATATTTTGTACAAGAGTAGCGAAAATCATGTGAGTGTAACACATCAGATTTTTAAAATCATGTGTATAAATCCAAATAATAAATATGGATCAATGCTGAGCTGTAATATTTAAATTAATCATTATATTCACAGATTAGGATGAAGCAATTGGAATTAAAATTGGGATAGGGTTTTTTGCGTATTCTAAAGGGCAAATGTGTCGTAAGATGAGAATTAATGACCACTGTGAAGTATTTTACATTACCACTGTACGTCATTTTATGTCACTACAAAATAGGTTTTCAAGTTATGTCCTAAATCAGGAAATGTTGCACGCATTTGGAAACCACTCAAATTTAGCACCGGAACGAAAACGTGCTCCCCATATCTAACAGGATTGTACCCACGCCATCTAAAGTACAGTTTCTGTTGCTGTCACCCTGTGGTGGTATTGACTAAAACCCCTTGTACACAATCAAACTTTTTTTTCAATTCAAGAGTTTACAAGAAAAACTGTCAAACATTTTTCAATATGTGACAAGATTTGACAAGATTTGACAAGACTTGGCAATGACATAAATGTGTATTTACAAGTTGTTTTTTTCAAACTGAACCCCTTCAGAACACATTAATAAATAATTTATCATGCACAAAGCAATTTACTATTTGCGTCACGGTATAACAGTTTGCAATGAAATACTGTTCTATACCAATATTATGTAGCACTTTCACGTATTATATCCACTGAAATCACATTACGATTATGGAATACAAGGAAATAACATAACTGATAGATTAATCACACTATATAAAATCGCATTAATGTATACTTAGTTTGGAAATCTGCCGAAATTGTTTCTTCATATGCCTTCATCTGCTTCATCTTGTGGTAATCCGCAGAGTCCTAGACATACAGACATGACCAGCTTATGTATAACATAATCAGTTCGCATACAACATACCTTGGCCGGATAGCCATTTTTGTTTTCTTTTCGCTTACCGCCATGTTGCAGATTTCGTAACGCACTGTAAATACTCACATTTCATTGGCTAAAACCATCAAATCGTTGTCAAATCTTTGATCGTTTAGAGCACGTCCTTATTTGCTTTCAAGACTCTCAAACACTCTAAAAGTATTGGAAGGAATTTAGCAAGAAGAGTTGTAAAGCTGTGACAACTTTGTAAAGTATTGAATTTGACAAACATCTGATCCTGTACAATGGGCATAAGATATGCGGCGTAAATATAGCGCTACCAGTAATACGCTGCCGCTAACCTAGAAATATGCTATTATTTTAACGAAACTATTTTTACTTTCTCTACTACGTATAGTAAGCAGGGGAAGTATTGCATTCCACCCAAAATTCGATACCAAGATTTCACCGTAAATACTTGTTTTGAGGTCCCCTGAATAAAAAACCATTTTTAGAAAAAGGTCCGTGTGTGTCTGTCTGTGTGTCTGTGAACAGCATAACTCAAAAACGAAGAGTAGAATAAATACCAAACTTGGTGTCTAGGTTCAGGATCTTTCAAAGATGCGACACGAGGATTACCAAGAAAATCCCCCACCCCAGACTACCTTTTACATGTGAAAGGGGATATACCACACATATATACATATACACATAGACATATAAATCAATATTAAACAAGAATTGTACATAATATAATTCACCAAGAAAGATGTTAGAATATTTAATTACCAAAAATTGGTCAAAAGCAGACTGTAACTTAGATAAGTAAGCGACGGGCGAGGTAGCTAATTCCAGGTAAAAGATAATTCTAGGTAGAGCCCACTTTTCACCAAGCTAATGAAAAAGGAATTGGAAGGAGTAAAGAGAAATAGAAAGAGACAGATATAGAAAGGAAAGCGACAGAGATATTGAATCTGCTTCCGGTCGCGTCACTCGTACGCGTGTACGAAATATTTTGGAGCAGAATATTCTCATACATAATAAGGTAACGCGTCTGAGGACCAATCAGAAATGTCGTTACATTTTGAGGCGCGGAGGTGAGCGTCATTAGGCTTAGATATAATAGGGGAAGACCCAGATTTTCACTCTCTTATAGAATCTCACAGAATATCACACAGTGATACTCTCTGGACGACAGATGAACGTGTGAGCATTGGGGTGGGAAGCGTGTGCAGATAGACTAGGCTCCTAATTTATTACAATGGTGGGAATAGTTATAGTGGGAACAGCTAACCGCCCATAAGATCTATTTGATAATAAACCACAATTTTTAATGGAAATGCAGTGTATATTAAGTTGCCTCATCTACGAAAACCCTGAGGCCCATGAATTATTAGGAATGGAGAATACAGCAGCAGACGAGTATCAATAGCCCGAGACAAGAACACTGCAGCAGGGGGCATCAACCAGAGGAACATTTTCCAACTACAAAAATGCACAATGCTTTCCCGCTACACATGGAACATTTTTCGAGAATTCTGTTTCACTGTGAAGTTGTAGCTCGAATGCAATAATTTCCTACCAAAGCTAAGCGGTAGAGACAGAACTTTTGGTTATTGCTGCAAGAAAGTTTAAATTTGGACTACGTATAACTCATGAACAGTTAAGTGAACGGAACCGTACCAATGCTTTTAACTAACTATAAAGCTTTCTTTATCAGTTTCCATACCAGCCCTGGGTGAACCAATCTCTAATCGGTTTGAATTCAAGTCCGACATACACGAAATGGCTACTGAATAAAGATCAGGTGTACGTGAGTGGCGTAACGGGAGGAGTGTGGAAACATTTTACTTGAGTGGCTGCAAGCCATGCTTCGCAGCTACGGTCCACGCTAGCCCTATATGATTACGTCTCGTATTGGTTGGATGTCAAAAGGTCGGCACTCAAACATTAATCTATGAACATAGGTCGATATCGGGCTCAGGAGCGATGGAAGAGGGGAGAAGTAAGACAAGCATTAAGTGCAGTGCTAGAACCAGGTAAGAGGGGGGATTGGGCGTGGCAGAGGCGGTTTAATATCTCCTTATCACTGTACAACGCTGTAATTAACTTGGAGAAATCGGATCATAATAAGGAACATCTAAACAAAACAAAAAAAAATGATTATTTCTTGCTGCATGATAATGGTAAAGATTATTGTGCAGTGAGCTCTGGTGATGAAATGGGAAGCCTACAGTCTAACGGAAGCTTGCTCATGAAAGTCCCAGCGGCTTTATTTCTAGCTGGGGATTGAAACCCAGCCGGAAATTTAATGGAGAAGCCTGTAGTGTGCATATTGTAGCCCCATAAGTCGATACGCAGCGTAGGATCTCGAGAGATCTTCAAGTGCCACTATGCCTGTGGTTCTGTCTGTTACTTTCTTTGAATATTTTTTTTCATGTCACGAGCCTCGGATTATACACACATTGCCAAACTTCAATCATCGTCACTCTTTGTGCACGCATCCCCTGTTTCCCATGGCAGCTGCGGAAGCTAGCTGTGAAGCATCAGCGGATTATTCCGTAATCCACACTGAATACATAATATGGCGTAGCGCTGGAAACTGGTGTCAGATGTGGGATACTCTGCGGCATGCGCAACAGATGCGGCGAATGTATAAAATATAGCACAGTGTATTGCAGAAGGAGACTGAATATTCATTGACCAATGTCCATCGCCGAGGGAGAGAAAAACATGCAGTTAAATATTTTAATACTGTCTCTAACCAGTAGCTTTGTTTTGTAATCTAATGGAATTCGTTTAACAGACAAATGCCTCAGTGGACAGAGAATTTGTATTCAGTGCTGTAGGGAAGGACTATGAAACGTTATTCCTTAATAACAAAAACATATATCCATATTCATTTGTATTTAAGTATCCTGGAGCTAAGTTGGATTGTTTTGGGAAATGTCTGTTTGTATGAATATATGCATTTAAATAATTTTAGATTCATATGCACGAGTCGTGAAAAACGAAGCATTCTGACGGAATCGCAATGGAATTTATCTTGTTGAATACCTTTATGACGTATACATTTAAGGTTTATACTTCTTCTACTACTTATATGAGGTAGAGAAAATAAACAACTATAAATTTAGGATTGGGATTTCACTGCAAATGCCTGCTTTGAGGTCACATGAATAAAAATAAGTAGAAAAACGGGTATGCCTATCTGCCTCTCTTTGGTCTGCATAGCTCAAAAGTGAAAATTAGGATAAATGACACATTTCATACTTAAGGGTGTCCATTAGTGTTATAGTTTTTATCTAAATGTTTTCAAACTTTTGTCGCACACAGCGCTGCTACAATTATAAGCGTGTTCTAAATTTAATGCACCTATCTTTAATATTTTTCAGAAAAACGTTATTTTGCTTGCATTATAATAATTAATCAGGTGTTCCATACGATGCTGCAGTCGTGATTTGAGGAAATAAGGATACTACCATATTATTTAAATTCTGGTTTTAAAATTGGTATATATCATTTTTATCACACTGATTGTTTCAGTAAAAGGAACTAAACCTTCAAACATTATTTTAAAGCGATTTATCCTGTTGTTGAATTAATTGTGTCATATCTTGAGCCACTTCAAAGTATAGCAAAACCATATGACAATTTTTCAATTTCATTCTAAGTTCTGCTGAAATTTTGAATAAGATTGATTACAAACTATATCCTGTGGAAGCTTTTTAATGTGCAAAAGTGTAAAAAAATCTGTAGAGTAGATCATACAATCTTGGGTATTTAAATTGTTACGTGTTGAAGCCTTAGAGGGCTCTGAGCAAAAGCACAATGTGTAATCTAAGTTAAAATCCCAAAGTATTTTTGGATATAAAACTCCTTTTTTAATTTTTTTAAACCTTGACCAAATTTCA
This sequence comes from Deroplatys truncata, assembly GCA_030765065.1. Taxonomy (NCBI): domain Eukaryota; kingdom Metazoa; phylum Arthropoda; class Insecta; order Mantodea; family Mantidae; genus Deroplatys; species Deroplatys truncata. The sequence goes on from CM060986.1 coordinate 141,413,991, forward strand.
GAAATGGGTACCTTAACTCGTATACCTTTTATAGGTGTAAGTAGGTAAATAAATAATTTGTTGTGATACTAAATGCATAAATTCTTGATACAAACAGAATAATAATATCAACATAAACAAGCTTTACAATTTAATTATACATTTAACCTTCTTACCTCTACAATGAGGTATTGTGTCCCTGGCGCCCAAAAGACTCAAACCTTGTGGTTGTCGGAACTATTGGGTCCTACTTACAGCTTAAATTCGATACCTACCATTATTTAACTTTCTTCAATTCACTTAATTCCCCACGCACTTTCCAAATTTAATAACTGAATTTGGTTTTTCCCCCAACTCTTGCATTTAAATCACCCATTATAATAAAACCTTTGTATAATTCTTCCATGTTCTGTCTTAGCTTATTAAATAAATATGGGTCATATTCCGAGGAACTTGGTGGGTTATATACTACGGCAACACAAACACTTTTCGTTTCCCATACACCATTTAGAACACAGCACAGAACTGCCTCATCGTTACACGCTTTCACTTTAATTTTTAAAGGTGTAAGACAAATACCTTTAGAATGTTCCCTTATGTTCAACCCTCCTTTAGGTAGAAAAGTGTTGATTATGTTTTAATTTCTAAAAAGCGACTAATGGTTTTGTTTAAGTTATTATATGCTTGGGATGACGACACGACAAATATGATAAATTTTCTATAAATAGGCGGTGAATTTCTAATCATTCTCATAAAATTTTCTATAACTTTGAAACCGTAAAATATACTAAAAGCTTCAGTTAAAATACAGATCTCTTTAAAATATCCTATTCGCATGCAAGTAATACTGTTATTTTGTTTTTGTTTTGGGGGCGGCTTTGTTCGTTTCCATTTTCCAGCATTTTAGGCGGGTAGCGCACATTGAAATACTAAATGATAGTTGTTTTTCATGCATACAATATGGCTAGAAAATATCACGATTAGCATGAATGAACAACAAGTATGAAAATAAATAACAATAAGATTGCCTCAATCTAGACTTCAACTAATCATTAGAGTTTGATGAAAAAGTAGATATTGAAATTATACAGGATGTTTAAAAAATAGAGGGAGTAATTTCAGGTATGCATTAACATAATGATGTGGATAATAAAAAATTTCCTTACAGCATGTGTCCGAAAGGCTTAGTTTCTGAGTTATGGCCTTCAAAACAGTGATATTCACCGGAACGTATTTCTTACCGCAGGTAGTTTTCTTTACAGAAGATGTTCAAATTGTCCTCCTCCTGCTTGAATATAGGCCTCACATCGACGTCTCAATTCCAGAGTATTGCATGTTTCCTCACAACCTGCCAGGTTCTGAAGGGATTCCATTTCAGGTACCGAAGACGAATACACCGACGCTTTTAAATGGCTCCACAAGTAGAAATCGACAGGGTTCAAATCAGCTGAGCGTGGTGGCCAAGCATTTGGGCCACCTCTACCTATCCATCGATCAGGAAACCTTCGATCCAAATATTGGCGAGCAATAGACTGAAGATGAGGTATGGTGTTTTGCAGGAGATTTGTGTACGCCTGCCCGGTGAGTCTGTTTACAAGTACATAGGATCGATCTAACTGATCACCAATGATACCGCCCACATGTTGAGAGTGAACCCCACTTGCTGATGAGATGGGAAAATTGCATGTGGGTTTTCATATGCCCATACATGCTGATTGGGGAAATTTGTAACGCCATCTCGTATGAACTGTACTTCATCTGTAATTAATACTAAGAGAGGGAAGTTCGGATTTGTAGCACACTGCTGTACAAACCACTGGTAGAGCATCAATCGATCAGAGTAATTTGCTGGTGACAAGGCCTGTACATGTTGTAAATGATAACGATACAACTGTTACTCCCGCAACAGTCTGCAGACAGTCTATGAGGAACCTTCGTGTATTGACAGGTGGAGTCGTGTGCACAGAATCCAGAATCTCCTCCTCTACATCTAGAGTTGTAGATCTAGGTCGTCGCCGACCCGAACGAGGAGATGTAAACTTTCCATGAGCGCATAGAAAATGTTAAAATGTCATCCGATCTGGGCATCTTCGCCATGGATACCTCTCTTGGTACAAACGACGAGCCAGCGCAGCATTACTCCGCCTTACCGTACATAAAGTGCACTTCTGCCAGTATATTGAGTACATGTCGCTCAGTCGAACGCCAAACACAGCACTCGATGTACCCTTCGCCTCGGAATGAACTATTAGAGTGTCCTATTAATATTTTCTGTCAGGGCAATTACCTATGTGAAGAAAAACCTTTGGTGAACATCAGTTTTGAAGGCCATAACTCAGAAACCAATAATTTCCGGAAACACGTTGTAATGGACTTGTTTAATTGTCTACATATGGGGAGTGCATATTTAAATGTATGTCCTCTATTTCTGAAACATCCTCTATAGGTACCATAAAACAGTATACCAATAAAATAAGTAACTTAAAGACTCCATCCACACAAAAACACAGTTATTTTAAAACCTTATCAACAGCATCATAATAAGGGAGATCTGTATTTCAGATCCTACCAGCACCGTGCTCTCTGTCCAAGGTTTCTTCCAGGTTTTCCTCAGCACCCTAAACTTAGACCTGGAACATTTCCTTCCCAAATTTACATTCCAAATTATCATTTCCTTTCATCTATCATCGGCGCCCATCATCTCCGTTGTCGTATGCAGAAAGAATGCGGGTTGAACTATTTTTAAAATTCATTTTCAATTTTAATCGAAATTTAGAATCGAACAGAGTAGAAAGTAGAAAATCTGTGCCAAAATAGCCCATATCTTTATTGACAGAGATTTAAAGTTTTATCATTAGTGCCAGTGCTTTGCTACGTCAGTTATGGAAGTCGCCGACATTCGTTTTAACATGGCGGTGATGTCAGTTTCCTCATTAGTCCATGGATCATAATATTGCATATTATTTTTTTTCATTAACAAGTAACCCAGGAATATTTATTTCGTTTTATCTTATGTTAAACGTTTTGAGGTTCACGTCTTTGCTTACCGTAGATGCAAATGAATCAATATCCTCTTTATGTGGTATTTAACTTGACTACTTTTAATGTTTATTCGAATTATGGAATTGTTACAGGGTATACCTTTTTAGGCACTCGTAGCTGGAATTTGGTCGAAATTTTCTAAAAACTAAAACATGAACTTTTATATTCAAAAAAATATTTTGAACTTTTAGCTTCAAGTTGCTCTCAGAACCATTCAAGGCCTAACTATTTACTTCCAATAGCTTCTATTCGACTTTGATTTTTCTTGTACTATTGCGCATTGAAATATTCCATACGATGTAGTTTGTAGTTAATGTTGTTAAAACGTTTTACAGAAAATTAGAGAACGAAGTTAAGAAACTGGCATATAGTTTTGTGCATTTTTAAATTGCTCAAGATATGACATAATTAATTCAACCAATAAGGATAAATTATTACAAAAAGTATACTTAATGATTAAACTTTTTTTCTGAAAGAACCAGAACAGTGAAATTAATTCTATATGTCAGTTTTATGATTGGTATTTTAATGATCTGGTAAAGTTTTTTCAAAATTAGGATTCCTGCATCGTGTGGAATACCTGATTAATTGATATAAGAAAAGCAAAATAAAATATTTTTTTCCAAAAAGTATTAGATATCTGTATCCAGTTTAACACACACTTATATTTGCAGTAGAGCAGTGTGTAAAGAATTTTTAAAACATATAAATAAAAACGGCAAGATTTAGAAATTTTACCTATGGGGACCCTTAATGCCTTAACACCCAACGTCTACTTATAATACACGCGAAAAATAATTATGTTTCTGGATATGTGTTTCCATTTTAATGCAACTCAAATTTCATAACCCTTGTAAGCATTTGAAGTACATATACTTTTGTGTTGGGAAGTTCAATCAGCTTTGAAAATTTTGTGCTTCACTCAAAACTTTAATCACATATCTCCATGCTGGTGTTCTACTGCGGAAGCAGCACGACTGGTTTTGAACTTCTCAAATAAATAATGTATATCGATTAAAGGGCGCGCAACCATTTCAACAACTCGGACTATTACACACAACATACATGATTTTCCTATCAGGCGAGTTGAAATCTGATGTATGGTGGGACCGACCGGACCGCTTATAAACTTCATATGGAGGTAAAAGGGAGCTATCCCCCATAGCATTACCGTGCCGCAAGTCTCTTATTTTGTACTAGTTAGCTGCACTATAACTTTAGTGTGTCGAGGCAGATCCGGGTTTGAGTTCTGGATATGGTACTTACTTTCTCAACTCTGATTCAACTTCTCAATCCTAGCCTAAACTTGGGTAATGCGAAAAGAAAATTGAATGCGTATCAAACAGCTTTTTTGCCAATAAATTAGCAAGTACAAGAAAGGAAATATCCATCGGCATGGTGTAAGAAGTGACATACCCGAATTACAATTCAAAGAGCCTGAGTTCAAATCTTGCCGGGATTAGCAGCCTGTATAATGGTTTTGTTGGATTTTACCTCAGCGTTTATGGACCACAGGTTTGCGTGAACATCACCAATAATTAGGACTCAATAAAATTATTACACATTATTTACTCATTTCTCTAGACATGAGGCTTTATAAGGGGTGATAAACTATAAAAAGATGATGTGGAATACAATTGCAATAAGTGGTTAATGATGATACATGAGTCCGGAGTTATTCGTGCCGAAACTTTTTATACACGAAAGAAATACCCACCCAAGTAAATAATCGGCCTCAACTGGAAATCGAATACAAACACGAAAAAATAACAACAAAGGTAGTTACATGAGTAGAAATAGGGCGCTTTACGTTCTATATCAGACGTAAGTATGCAACAAAGCCTTAGCAAGCGTCGCTTTTCAAACAAAACATATTTAACAAATTTCAGTTCCCTCCGTAAAAAAGTGAGTGTTTAGCTTAAGATCCCGTGTATATAGATGTGGAATTCATAAAAGCATGACGCGGAATAAATTTCCACCAACCTCATGTATGTGTTGGGGGTTGTGTGGAGGGTGGAGAGTGAGTTAGCGGGCGCATATGTATTGTATTGTTTATGGACTACCTTTCACTAAAATACGTACAGCAGATTCCAGAGTAGCTATATTCAGTTCCCTGTGCCTGTTTGTGCATTCAGGAACATTCGAAGTGATGAATGAGGATTGTCACATGTTGGAAATGCCTACACCTTAGTCGCTATCCTGGCTGTTTTGCCTCTGAACAAGTTCCCCTTTCCATGAGTAAGGAACAAGAGTGAAGGAGTAAATAGTGACGACAGGGTACTTTATCACCGTCAATACGAACCTGAAATAAATAGTATGCATTAGTTTTACATTATTTAGATGTCAATGCTGATACAGCCTTAAAGACTTTACACGTGCTGTGTACAGAGCTGACGCAAAAATTAACTTATCTGGCGAGATTCTAATTTCTTTCTCTTATTCAAGCCTTAAAACGGCCTGACACTTTGTGGATCGGATTTGTAGGTTAGAAAAAAGCGTTTACTCTTAGGTGCCGCAACTAATCAAGACGCTAGTGACCTTTATTTCTCTAGCCACGCTTCAATAAATACCTGGCATCTCTAAACCTATCAGACAGTAGCAGTAGTGTGCAGAAAGATATTGTGTATTCATTTAAATTGAAGGCAGTTTTAACAATTTTTCTAAGCAATTCTTCTGTATACATTCAAACCAGGGGAGTCCGAAAATCCATTCATAACAATCTTAACGAATGCTAAGCGTCTGCCATCTCTAAAATGTTGTAAACGTACTTTTTTATACTCTATATACCCATATATAGGGTAGTCAAATTATATTCGAACCTATTCGCGGCCTCTCTCTACTGCACGAGACAGCCGGCAGTCCCCGGGGAAATTACGCCGTTAAGAGGCGGACTAAAATCCTTACTTTATAATAGATGCTGGAAATGTTGACCTTTCGTGACAACTCGTGATTGCATGCAATAAGAGACGTGTTTGATGACAGAATAATTAGTGTTCATTTGTGGCCCACTCGTTCTCTTGACCTAACAAGTTGTGATTTTTATTTATGGGGTTCTTTAAAACACAAAGTGTTTTGTTCCAATGCTCGCACACTACAGGAACTTAGAGAAAACATTGTGCAACAATTCCTGCTGCTGAGCTTCGGAGAGTGAGCGAGAATATTTACACGAGATATGCTGCCTGTTTGAGAGCAGAAGGTCATTTCCCGCATCTATTATATGGTAAAGATTTTAGTCCGCCTCTGCCGGCATAATTTCCCCGCGACTGCCGACTGTCTCGCTCAGTAGAGAGAAGCCGCGAATGGGTTCGAATATAATTTAACTACCCTATATATATTATTTCCATTACCTTATATATATATATATATATATATATATATATATATATATATCCAAAACTAGGCATTGTACAACGAAATGTGTAATATAGGTTTATCTGTATTAACATGAGGTAGATGGAAGAAAGAGCTTTCGTAGCAATAGTTTGTAGAAGGATGTGTAGAGAAAGTCATGTGAATGCAATATATCACATTGTTTATCAAAATTAGTAAAATGAGGTGCTATACTCTTGGCTTAGTAGCAAGAAGTGATTATTAATCCATATTGCCTATCTGTAAATTATCTCATCTCATCCTCACCGATGCACAGATATATTGCGGCTACCGCCTCTCCCAGGAGGAAGGGATGAGGTGAAGGAAACACAGGAGGCTACAGGCCGTAGACAGACAGGCCATAGAGACGCGCGGAAGTCTCTAACATTTCCAAGCACGTAGACCCGTCCCCTGCTGGAGCCGCCGAGAGATGGCGATGAACGACTTACCAATCAAGCACCCCTCTGTTCTCCACGAGGAGTACTCTTTCCCTTGAACATGCATCCGAGCCATCTGCCCGACACCGCTATTCGCCACGAAACCTAGAAGCACGTCTGAAAGATGAGAAGGAAACGGAATGAAAGGGAAATAATGAAAAGGAAATCGTGGCAGTCAAGAAACCACCCCAGGATTCGCCAGCCGACAGAGTGGGCGGTCGCCCAGGATCGAACTGGGGATTTCCGGAATGCGAGTCGTACATGTTACCGATGCGCTACCTCGCTCGGTGCCCTTGTAGCATACCATGATATTCTGTGTTCTCCATGCAGGGAAGCAACAAAGCCTTGGAGGTGTTGGCCACAAATTATTTTTAGGAGCTCCTCTTGCAAGCTCCCTAAGACCGTTTTAATTGCCTTCACTTCACGAAAGGCAGGGTCCTCGCCGCAACCGTTAAGTAACACAAGCCGTTAGTTATTAAAGCCTATACTACGTGTTATTTACTCACTTTCTTCGGAATAGAAACTTGGGGAGAAAATGTGTACACAGCGGCTCTCAGATCAGTCGGTAATTAAAAGCAAAGCTTGCCTTATTCCTAGATAATACTGCTTGTGGTTTCCAGTCACTCATATGAACATATATTAGGATCATACTTCCACCTGCCTTCTACGTACTTATAAACAGGTAGGTGCCCCGTCCTCGATGAAAACTCCCGGCGTTACATTCCAAGTGGCGCAAGATAGCATTTTATTTTAACGAGTTAACACCATTTTCTAGTGCCTCAGTTAAATTTATTTTTAAACAACATGTATCACTTTTGATCCCCTGCTTAACCCTCTAGTGGAAGGGCATAAAATTATTCCATCATCGTCTATAATATTTGAAAAGATATAATCTGTTTAATTGTGCTTTTGCTTACAATGTTATGACTTTGTCCAGTTTTCATTGTCACTGCACTAATGCGATTTAGTTCGCTTCAGTAGTGACGTAAAGCAGTCTCTTCTTCCTTTCAATTTATTCGCTGGGGCATGCAACACAAGACCTCTCTAATCTCCCGCAGTAGCAGCACTCACTATACGTCAGAAGCTTAGTTGTAGAATCAAGAGCACAATACACACTCTAACTTACTCACTGGCTCACTTGCGAGCGTGCACGCTTATATATAATCCTATATAAGTTTTGGAAGGAAGTTCTAGAATGTTCGCGGTAGACGGAGAGAAAGAAACTGCCAGAAGAATCTGGTTATTTCTCGATAGCGCTTCTGGTGTTACGCTGAGCGACTCCGTCAAGCACACTGCTTATGTCCTTTTTACTTTCTCTACTACGTATAGTAAGTAGGGGAAGTATTGTATTCCACCCAAAAATTCGATACCGAGATTTCACCGGAAATACATGTTTTGAGAGCCCCTGAATAAAAAAAACATTTTTGGAAACATGTCCGTGTGTGTGTCTGTCTGTGAACAGCATAACTGAGAAACGAACAGTCGGATAAACACCAAACCTGGTATTTAGGTTCACTATCTTCCAGAGATGCGACACGAAGGTTTTCAAGAAAATCCCCCCACCCCAGCTTACCCTTTACATGGAAGATTTTTCGAAAATTTTAATTTTCTCAAAAATGGCTCTAACGATTTTGATTAAAACATCATATGTTTAAGATATAGTTATGACAAATAAAATGTATATTTCGAATTTTCTGGGAATGTCTCCAAAAGTATTCTTCATTGTGAACGACATTTTCATAACTGATAAACCATAAGAGATAGACAAAATTTTACTACACGAAAAATTTAGATCGCGTTAAAGTACACAATTTATGTCATATACATTTCTTGTGTTGAGTGAACCGTTTTCGAGATATTGTTGTTATTCCCTTAAATTTTCCAATACTTATACTTTTTCTCAAATTCGTTATTCATTTTTTATGCCCTGGACATGCAAAGAGAATGGAATGCGCCACATAGCAACCAGCGTTAAAATATTTGACTATCGCTTAAAAGCTACCATATTCCCCTTGCATCTACAAGAAAATTATCAATAAGATTGACATCTCGATATCTCGATTAACATGAAGCACATGGAGAATAGGCGTTTGTAAAAATAGATTGTACAAGAGTAGAGAAAGTCATGTGAGTGTAACACATCAGATTTTTTTAATTCTTTTGTGTTTGCATAGCATTCCTCTAAGGCTTAGCTGCTATATCGCAACTATTTATGCCTATTACATGGAAAATAGAATCTTCTTTTATTTATATACGCATTCTCTGCGAAGTAACAACTTGAAAAGCTAAAACCATATTAGTAGTATGTTCTATTAAAATTCAGCATCATGCAAATATCTCAAAAGTACATCTGCCATAAAATAAAGAATTTTTGTTGTGCATTATAATACTTCATTCACCTAGCATGCGTAAGCGTTAGATGGAGTAATTTAGGAGAGTATGTTTTTCTTTTCATTCATATTTATTTTCAAAAAACACGTAAAGGAAAATATAATTCTAACTAGTATTGTAATATGGTGGTCTGAAAACAAAAGTACGGATTAACTAGTTCACTTCTGCCTACTTGACTGTGCTTATAATATGTGAAAAATTATTATTTTTAGTAGCACCTCCGACCGCTCCAACTCCAAAAAATACTACGTTGCAAATAACTGTTGCGAAATAACTATCAGGTACGTTCATAAGTATTTACGGCATTATCGTCGTCATATCAGCTTCCATGATGCTAATGATTATATGACCAATATAAGAGTCGTCATTTTACAAGTCGGCCACGATTGCGTGTACGCTTGATTCGCTTGCACTGCAATGAGGCGGTATTATTCCGCTAGCTTACTAATGGTGAATAATCCGCTCAAGGCTGTGTCCATCGGCTGTGAATATCAACTGTTAGTTGATACCTTCTGTTCGTGCTGTAAAGACTAGAGTTTGCGCATTGTGCATCTCAAAAATGAAAGTTCATTTAAGCATGTACGTTGTGTGCGAATTACTTTTAGAATATTCTTATAATTGTAGTTCTTGTCCTGTATTACACCACTGAAATACCTACCGAAAAATTCACGCTTGAACAAAGAATTATTATGTTTGATACCTACGTAAAAACTTAATCTTGTGCACAGGTGTGGAGACAGTTTCAGGACATATTTCCTGGTGTTCTAGTTCCAGTTCCAAATAGAGATACTGTCAGATAATAGTAATAATAATAATATTAATGTTTAATAATTTTAGGACAATATGCTCGCTAAACACTAAACCAAAAAGCGAGAAAGACATGATTTAACGGAGGACGAAATTGGTGCACCATTCAAATGCTCTCCAAAGAAGTCTAAGACGTGTTGCACAGCAGGTGGATGTTTCAAAAACCTCTCTTCATACACCTGCTAAACTTTTAAAATTGATACCTTGCAGAGTGACTATTGTTCATGAATTACAACCTCATGGTGTAGTAGTTACCATGCTAACCTCTAGTTCCCGAGGGCGCGGGTTCAACCCGGCGGAGGGCGATCGATTTCTTCGAGCGTAAAGATTCTTAGCCTGGCTTCCTTCGGAAGGGAAGAAACGCCGGTGGACCCGTGTCGTAGATTTGCGGCACGTGAAAGAACCTCAAGCCTGATAAAGAGGCCTCTGAGCAAAAGTACTGGTCTTTCACGGCCAATATGGAATTGGACGCTAAGAACCACAGCGGTTACAAGTCGTCCTCCGTGGTGCAGTGGTTACCATGCTAGCCTCTAGTTCCCGAGGTCGGAGGTTCAAAACCGGCAGAGGGCGATGGATTTTTTTCGGGCGTAAAAATCCTTAGTATGGCTTCCTTTGGAAGGGAAGTAAAGCCGGCGGTCCCGTGTCCTTGATTTACGGCACGTAAAAGAACCTCAAGCCTGATAAAGAGGTCTCTGAGAAAAATTACAGGTATTTCACGCCCAATATAGAATGGGACGCTAAGGACCATAGCAGTTAAAGAGCGTCCATAAATAAAGCTCAATTTAATTTTATTTAGGAATGTCACAGTCCAGATTGATACCACTTTCAACACCAGTTGTTACAAGGTTAGTGCTCATTATGGTGCATGTTACTATTGTTCATGAGTATGTAACGCAGGAGTTTTAGCATGAGAAACCTTCCATTATAGTAGATAGCGCGGGGAGCACGCATACATGCGATCCATTTGGACCATAAAACAACCACTCTGTAGATCTTTGGTGAGTATCTTTCACATGTGTAACGCAAATCTCATTAGCCATAAGATCTTTAGTAGGTGTTACCCTTTATTGGAACTTGGAAGCGTGGACGGACACAAGGTCTGGTATTGCATACCTATAACTGTTCTATCATAGCGCAGCGTACTCTCTACGATCTGAGTGTCACTGGAACTAATTATAAAAATATTTCAATACTCGGACTAGTGTGGAATTAAACGACTGCTATTTTGAAACTGTATAACCACACCTATGGTTATTCTTTGTATCGGTTCCATTCCTGAAACCGTTCCATAATTACGCGTATACTGTTTTCTCTCTAATGCTAATAAACACTCTGTCAAGTGGGTAGGTAGCTTAAGTCACTGTACTTCAATCTATCGTTCCCAGCATTTACAACTCCGAGCCTTATATTAAGCAGAAGGGTCGAACATAACCGAGGTGTACGTTGAGGCAGTATTTTTAACACTTAAATGATTTCAGTCTAATTATGTAATATATAAACTCAATAACAGCCCGCCTTAAGGCAATATGTGTATGTAACAATATAAAAAGTGTACATTACAGTCATTGTATATGTTTATATTATAGTATACATGTAATAATGTAATGTGAATGTATTACGTAATTTAATAATGTAGGAGCTGTGAGAATAATAGGTTATACGTTGCTAACAATGAGGTAACCTGAGGTAATAATGAGTAAGAATGTTTAATAATGCTACTAGTCATTATTGGAGCAACAATAATGTAAATTTTGAGACGGTTTATAAAATAGCCAATTAACAACCAAAAAAGGACTTAAGTTAAACAAAAGTATTCTATTGGATTAGGAATAGCCAATCAGAGACTTGAAATGCAGAAATTTACAAATGTGGCGGTAGAAATCAAGTCTGTTGCTTGTAGAGAGTGCTCATAGTTGGAAGCGTTGGTTGTAGACAGTGTTCCTAATCGGACGCGAGATATGTCCTCGAGAAATTTAATATGTATTTTGTGTGAGACAAAAAAATAGCTTATATGTTAAACATTCCAAGTAATTAATAAAACAATCTCACAGCTCTCTTTCTCTATATCAGTAAAGTGTTATTTAAATAGTGTCAAGCATTAATAAAAGGAGTGAAATAAAATTATAATCTGTGTAAGCCTACATTCTTCAGTCGCAGCACCTCCCTGCTAAGACATTCGTGTCTCTAAAGAACAATAATACTTACGCAGCCGAGGCAAACATAAATATATAATATTTAAAAGAAACGGTCAAAATTATAAAGTTAATATTTTTAAACTTGGGGGCGAAGGTTACCGGAAAGTACATTTGGGGCGAAGGCTACCGGAAACTTTTTACCATATGTGCGGTTGCAACTACTTCAAGTTCCGCTCCCCAACAGTCGAAATACAATTCAACTCCTTCAATACAACTACTTCAGATTGGCTTCCATACGTGGGGCAGAAACTAAACTACTTCAAATTCGCGCCCAAGGCGTGGTGCAAATAACGTAAAGATATAATAACTTCTTCAACGTGTAGAATACATTCATTCACTAGCCCTGTGAATTTGATGACAGCGTTCATACCTGTATTTTCATCGCTGTTGTTTTGGGGATTTTTAGTTTGAACTAACAAAACGGAACCGCTTAATTGACCACGATTAAATGCACGGTTAGTGCATGGTAATCTATAACCAATAGTTAATTATGCCCACGTCGCAGCTTCATTTTTTATCATTATTTCTGTGTGATACATTCAGCTATTAGTTTTAAAGATTAGATAGAACACACGCAAGTTAACCCCTCTGTCGGCTGAGCGATCTCTATATGTGAGCAGACGTTCAGACGGATGCCCTGAACCGCATTTTATTCATGAGATTATGTCACGATACATCAAAGAACTTGGTTGAAGGGAAATTCCTTTATGCTTTCCCGACTACAGTGAAGGGAAATAAAGGATCCCAGTGCTTCACCACTGGGATGAAGATGTTTGTATGTGGAGAAATCTTTTCTCACAGGCATGAAATATGGTTTGAACAATAGATACTTACTGTCCAAGCAGCAAATACTGTGGAAAGCAAAATAATTAAACTTGAAATTAGTATTCTAAATAGATTTTATAAAATAACCCTTTATGTTTCCAAAACTTTTAATCAGTATAAATCAATATTACAACCGTTTTGATACTGTTCCTTCACTTGTGTAGGCGCTGCACTGTAAAGTTGAATCACAATAGAAAAACTCAAAACACCACCCGTGGAATAGAATTTTTGAAGTCTGACTTATCTTTCCAGAACTTCATTGAAAACTACGATTTTTATAAATTACCACCATTGACTCCGCTGATTGTTCAATTCCCACTTTCGCATTCTTTATTCTTTGCTTCTCGTTCTTATAGAAACTATTATTATTATTATTATTATTATAATATAAGAATAATGCATGAGTCTAATAAAATTACATTATTTATCACCTTGTATTGGATTAAATTGGCTACAGAGGGGACTCGGTTTTGGGGCGTCCCCGGGGGGAAGGATGAGGCGAGAGGAGACACCGTCGGCCGGAACCAGGAGCGACGGCACAGGAATGACAGGGTCCCTAAGTTTTCCAGATAGAGACACCCGGCAGACGGACAGAGGGACCGGGGACCCCACCCCTCACAGAGGGGGTCCAACGCCACTCAAGAGGATTCGAATACCCTCGGCAGCCAACCAAAAGCCAAGGGACTGAGAGAGTCTCAAAGAGCATCCCTTTTCTCTGCCACACTGCACCGAAACAACATCGTCGACACTTTCAACCCTGAAAGAAACCAACGGATGAAGACGAAGTGAAATGTGAATGGAGATGAAATGGAGGGACAGGAAATTTGGGGGATGTGAGAATCCTTCCCAGCATTCGCCTGTGCTATATTGTATTTAAGAATTTAGTGGATATTATACAGCTTTATTTTGAAAGTGATTTATATATTTCAGCAATTTTTTATTTAAGTAAAGTCTTTGATTGTATTGATGATATTTTATTAGATAAGCTTCCAGCATGGAATTCCAGTTAATCAGCTAAAACTTTGGAAATCTTATTTATTAGGCCAAAAAACAATTATAATTATGTAAATACTGAGCTGTTTATTGTACCTCACACTTCCTCAGGGTTCATTTTGGACACACTTTTATTATTGATTGTAGTAACTTATTTACCCAGTAATATTTCTACTAATGTATTAGTCCTATGACTCAATTGTACATTTTTATTCTGATTGGTCAAACAGTCCACTTTTGTAAAGAGTTGAAACTAAATGATCAGGGTGAAGCTTAACATTTATTTAAAATAAAGTTTAGGTAAGTTTTGGAAGTTTTAAAGTACCTATGTTTTTTTCATGTACAACAGTATATTTTACAATATTTAAACAGGAATTACAGCGCAAATTTCTATATAAGAGGTTGAAAACATGGGAGGGGTAATTTTTAAGAATTGTAAAATAGTCTATAATTTGGTTGGTTCTTGCAGTATAGGATATAAAGTTTTGTCCGTATAGGCCAAAGAGTGCTGATTTGTATGTTAGGATTTTGAAAATAAGGATTGGGAACAAGGTAGCGAAAGTTTAGTCAAGCTCTAGGGTAATTTATTTTTGTGCTTTTTAAAACTCCAGTGTACCAAGTTTTGTAAAAATTATAACAAAATATTCCTTGATAGCAAATTTCAGCGACATCGGAGGGAAAATTATTGATATGAGTACAATATGCAACTGCTTCCCATTAGGCAGCATTTTTAATACTTAAATGATTTCAGGCTAATTATATAATATATAAATTCAATAACAGCCCGCCTTAAAGCAATATGTGTATGTAACAATATATAAAAATTGTATATTACAGTCATTGTATATGTTTATATTATTGTATACATGTAATAGTGTTATCTTAATGTATTACGTAATTTAATAATGTAGGAGCTGTGAGAATGATAGGTTGAAAGTTGCTAACAATGAGGTAATAATGAGGTAGCTTTGAGGCAATAATGAATTTGCAAGTTTAATGCTACTAGTTATTCTTGGAGCAACCATAATGTAATTTTAGTGACAGTTTATAAAATAGCCAATCAACAATCAGAAAAACTTTAGTTAAATGAAGGTATTCTATTGGACTAGGATTAGACAATCAGAGACTTGAAATACAGAAATTTACAACTTTAGGTGGTAGAAATCATTGCTTGTAGACAGTGCTCATAGCTGGACGCGTTGGTTGTAGACAGTGTTCCTAATCGGACGCGAGATGTGTCCTCGAGAAATTTAATATGTATTTTGTGTGAGACAAAAAAATAGCTTACGTGTTAAAAAGTCCAAGTAATTAATCAACAACATTTCACAGCTCTCTATATTAGTGGAGTGTTATTTAAATCGTGTCAAGCATTAATAAAAGAAGTGAAGTAAAATTATAATCTGTGTAAGCCTACGTTCTTCAGTCGCACCACAACCCTGCAAAGAGAAACATGTCTCTAACAATAATACTGACGCAGCCGATGCAAACATAAATATATAATATTTAAAGAAACAGTCAAAATTACAAAGTTAATATTTTTAAATTTTGGGACGAAGGCTACCGGGTACCATACGTGTGGTTGCAACTACTTCAAGTTCGGCTTCCCAACAGTTGAAATATAATACAACTCTTTCAATACAACCTACTTGAAATTGGCTCCCAAAGCGTGGGACAAATAACAATGCAACAAAACTCTTCACCCATAACTCCATATTAAACGATTTTAAGTATCACTATTTACCACTTTCGATTGGCATTCATTAAAACTCTCCAAGTTCGCAATACACCGCAAAAAGAATCATTTGATATTTATCTCCAACGGGGATTGAAATTTGTGTACATAAATATGAAACTCGTCTCCAGTTTTAAAATATTTGTAGATGCACTGAAGAACAGTGCATTTCATCATCAAAATCGGTTGCGTAATTTATTAAAACTAGGCGGGCTCTCAACCAAGTCAATGAATTTTATCTGATTGACCCGACTGGTAACAAGTGAAGTATTAATAAATAATATTCGCTACTGAGCGGGATGGTTCAGGCGGTAACGTCTATGACCTGCATTCGGGAGGTACTGGGTTCAAATTCCGTGGGCCGACCAATCTGACTGGGGTCTTTCCGTGGTTGTCTCTCAGTTGCAAAGGTATATACCGGATTGGATATTTAATACCATGTCACAAAGTTCCACCTTACGTCTAAAACAATAGTAAAACTGAAAAATATATGGTAATAGCGAATGTTCTGCCATCTGTCTACAGATAATGAAAGCAGGTAGAATGGACGGCATCCTAATGCCATCTGGCCGTCGCGGAAGCAGAGGTATAGTTGCCTAGCACTGACGCATCTGTGAACACGTGACGAAGCAAGATGGTATGGTACAGGGATGAAACCTAGAAGGCTAACCGTTCCCCATACACCGAGCCACGAGGTATCTGCTAACAGATTCGTCGCGATATGATCACATAGTTACAGCAATGTAAAATAAATAGGAAAATAAAAAGACATTCGCCGAGATTAACCACCCTCCCCCGCAAATACACACACAAATGTTCCCTCTTTGTAAAATTAATATAGATATGGGATTGTGTTTTGCACTTGCAGTATGTTTGGCTTGCGGATAATCCGCATGTACCATTTTTCATTGCTATTTCACGTGCTCTGCGTTATACATTAAAAAAACCGAAACAAACATTGAATTTCAGGACTACCAATTTATTTATTCGGATTTATAGTTTTTGTTTTATCACTTCCATAGAATTTATAAACATTTCCAAAAGTTACATGAAGTTACAGTGATGAAGAGATAGAGTACAATGGTGTTCGTATATATGATTAGAGGCTTGACTCATGTTTCAAATTATCTTTTAGAACTATTAATATATTTTCCATCATCTTTAACTCAAGAGCATTTGGGTGTACAAAATTTATATTATATTCTATTAAAGCTTGCAGGCTTTCATCAATGGTTTCAAACAAACGATTTAAAATCCGATTTAGTATTTTATTATCGTAATTTTAATTATGATGATTATTTATTTAAATAATAATAATAATAAATCTGGTTATTTGTATTGGTATCTTCAGCTTTAGAAGCGTCTATTGACTTTACGTTTAAGGTTGGGTGTGGCCTTATTTCTGCTGTTTGTATTAAGTTCATTTCGAGATTAATTTGTTTCAAAGCAACAAAACTTCTCCTCGAAAGTTAATATAACTGTTTAGTTACTTTACGTAATAAGTATCTATAATTTATTATGGTTTACCCTTGATATAGCCTAATTAAATCACTCTAGTATTTACCTGCGTCGTAGTTTGTAAGCTGCTCAATAAAACAAAATATTGTGAGATTATTTCAAATAAAATTGCATTGCAACCTTTGAGACTTGAAAGTGGATACACGGTGTTCCCGTCCACTTTTTGAAAATATATGTCATAGCTGTGCATGACGCAATGTAATATTGGTTGGTTATTGCAGACTTGGCACAAATTTTAATCTGTTACGAGTCGTGGCTCTGTACATACATGTATACGTAAAGTATAGTGTGTACTACATACATAAAACTCTGCAGACGTCAACGGGATTTGAACTTTGAACCTCTTCATTAGAAATCCCTGCCCCAACCACGCGTACACAAGTCACACCCTAACAGTCTTCAGATGCCTGCCTGATTCACGACGGACGGCACGTATTATTATTATTATTATTATTATTATTATTATTATTATTATTATTATTATTATTATATTCCCAGTGCCGTGGCGCTGTGGGCTAGAGCGTGGAGCTCTGAATCCACCCATTAGGTTACGGATTTTAAGTCCCGGGTATACGACCGGTGCCCACTCAGCACCGTGAGGAAAGTGAGGAGCTACGATAGGCAGAGATCCCGGCCACGGATGCCAACATCCTGACTTGGAGAACCGATCTCCCTGTATCGGTTGGATGATCGTCCACCTCTTTCGTGTGTGTGTGTGTATACAGGCGTGAGGCCGGCAATTTGGCTGGCAGGTCTAGGCTTTTCATGGGCTGTAGCGCCACGGCATTATTATTATTATTATTATTATTATTATTATTATTATTAATTTAATATATTACGGAGCATCGCATTACTGTTCATATTACAAATTAACTTTATGCGAAGTACACAACAATACACAAACGGTATGTCGGCTAATCGATGGACCAATCACAGCTAAATATCAGTCACCAAATACACTTGCCTCGTATAAGGTGACAGTGTTAGCAATACTGTGAGGCAGTGTTTGTAACACTGAAATGATTTCAGTCAAATTATATAATAAGTAAATTCAATAACAGCCCACCTTGAAGCAATATGTGTATGTAATAATTTGTAAAATGTATGTAACAGTCATTGCATATGCTTATATTATTATAAACATGTTCAATATGTGAATGCATTACGTAATTTAATAATGTAGGAGCTGTGAGAATAATACGTTAAAAGTTGCTAACAAAGAGGTAACAATGAGGTAACCTTGAGGCAATAATGACTTTGGGAGTGTAAATGTTACTTGTGGTTCTTGAAAGCATTAATGTAATTTTAGTGACAGTTTATAAAAATAGCCAATCAACAACCAGAAAAAGCTTCAGTTAAATGCAGGTATTCCATTGGAGTAAAAATAGCCAATCAGAGACTTGAAATACGGAAATTTACAAGTTTAGACGGTTGAAATCTAGTCAGTTGCCTGCAGACAGTGATAGTAACCGGATGCAAGATGCGTCCTCGAGACAAATATAAATTCGTGTGAAACGAAAATAGTATACATATTATAAAGTGCAAGTATTAAATAACAGAATCTCACAGCTCTTGATATCAGTAAAGTGCTATTTAATTTGTGTCAAGGATTAATAAAAAGGAGTGAATTAAAACTTAATGTCTGTGTAAGCCTACATTCTTGTCGCATCACGCTCTGCCAAGACTTCCAAGTGTCTAACAATAATACTGACGCAGCCGAGGCAAACATAAATATATATATATATATATATATCTAAAGAAACAGTCAAATTACAAAGCTATTATTTTTAAACTTGGGGCAAAGGCCACCTGAAAACACATTTGGGGCGAAGGCTACCAGAAACTGTTTACTATACGTGCGGTTGCAACTACTATAAGTTCGGCTCCCCAACAGTTGAAATATAATACAACTCATACTTCAAATTTGCCTCCATACGTGGAGAAAAATAAATAAACAACTCCAAGGTAAAGACAATATCTTCTTCAACTTAAACGTTTTTAAATAAAAGTACTGAAACGAAAGCAAGTAGTCCTACGTAGTATAATGATAAAACTAGTTTTACCAACCCTCATGTTATTTGAGTTGCCAAAGTAGAAGGCTATTCAGGAACACCGTATATGACAAGGATGTCATTGAGAATCTAAATAAGCAGGGTGCTTTCAGTTGAATAATAAATATGCAGTCGTTTATTGAGGTCTGTGTAGGTGTGTTTCACTGTCTTTGTATCATAAACCTCAGTCTGGACCTCGTTTCACTTGCAACCTATGAAACAACCATGCGCTAGGTCTGCGGAGGCGACTAAATTATTTAAACAGTCCGCAGACTCTCATTCCCAGTAGCAAGAAAAATGACGAGAATTTTTACGAGATATTAGTGTAAGCTACCTTTTACTGCAACATTACTTAACGCCCTTGCATACCTCATTAATTAAACACTCAACTGCAGGCCGTTGTCACATCCTCTTAATGAGAATGGTGCTTCAGCTGCAGTCATTAACAAAATGAGCATCTCGACAGCTTCCATGCGCTTAGCTCATCCATCCCTAACCTAGTTTTGGATTACGGTAGTGAGGATTTGAAACCAGGTTTGAACAGGTTATCTTTTATCGTGCGCTGGTCATTCGATCATGACGTGTATAATACACCTGAAGCATCTTACAATATATACCAGTACAAATATCTGGCGTCGCTCGGGTTCTTAACGGTTTTAGTAAAATTTTAATTTTCAAAATATTTGCTTATTTAAACTTAAATTAATTAGAGCAATTACAATATTTCTGGTACTTAAATTCCTCCAAATTTTCCACCATACAACATATTTAAACCCTATTGAAAGAAAGTAAAGGTCAACATTTATTCTTTATTATTGACAGAGCAGGCTCATCCGTGCTAGAACCTCAAAATTACCCTCCACCGACAATATTTTCTTTCTCCTTTCCGGTTGGGAGTAGCTTTTTTATACCGCCCTAAAAATTAAAAAAAAAATGTGATTTATGTTTTTACGCCAAAAAGAATTTGAGAAAACAGTTCGTGCTGAAAACCCTCAAAATTTCTTCCCCTCGAATACCTTCCACCTCCTCTTCCCTAAGGAGCGTTTATTTTCGTGATAGCATCCCCATGTTATTACTTTCTCTACTACGTATAGTAAGATAGTAAGTAGGGGAAGTATTGTATTCCACCTAAAAATTCGATATCGAGATTTCACCGCAGATATGTTTTGAGATCCCCTGAATCCAAAAAAAGCATTTTTAGAAACATGTCCGTGTGTGCGTCTGAACAGCATAACTCAGAAACGAACAGTCGGATAAACACCAAACTTGGTATTTAGGATCAGTATGTTCCAGAGATGCGATACGAAGGTTTTAAAGAAAATCTTCCCCCACCCCGATTATCCTTTACATGCAACATTTTTCGAAAATTGTAATTTTCTCAAAACTGGCTCTAACGATTTTGATTAAAATATCATATGTTTAAGATATTTTCATGACAAATGAAATGAATATCTCGAATTTTCTGGGAATGTCTCCAAAAGTATTCTTCATTGTGAACGACTTTTGCATAACTGGTAAACCATAAGAGATAGACAAAATTTTACTACACAACAAAAGTAGATCGCGTTAATAAACATAATTTATGTCATATACATTTTTTTTGTTGAGTGAACCATTTTCGAGATATTGCTTGTTATTCCCGTTTCAAATACTTATACTTTTTCTCAAATTCGTCATTCATTTTTTTTTCCTTGTAATGCAAAGAGAATGGCTACTCCACATAGCAACCAACTCTTAAAATATTTGACTATCGCTTAAAACCTACAATATTCCCTTTGCATCTACAACAAAATTAGCAATAAGATTGACATCTCGATATTTCGATTAACATGAAGCATATGGAGAATAAGCGTTTGTAAAAATAGTTTGTACAAGAGTAGAGAAAGTCATGTGAGTGTAACACATCAGATGTTTTTACTGTTGTCCTAAAGAATGAGTGTCAAAATTCCTATTAGTATCGGAAACCCTCCATCGAGCAATCTTCAACCCATCTCCCATTATGGGCATTTTCTTCATTACCGTTCTTAAAATAATGAAGCGAGTAACATTTATATTTTTATCTAGCTGAAGTGTTGAGAACAGGCCCATTCATGCTGAAACTTCTTAAAATTTCCCACCCCCTCTTCGTTGGGGTGTTTTTGTGACAAAATGTGTTTTTATTCTTCTGCTAAGAAATATGTGATGCTCATTTGGTCGAAATCAGTACAAGAGTGTAGGAGCTCATAAGGTACAAACATACACATTCATAAACAGAGTGAATCATTTTAGTTAAGATTCTAGAATATCTCCAAAACTAGGCGTTGTAGAAAGAAATGTCTTTAATAAAAGCTGCTTGATATTATGGGGGAAAGTAAATGCCATTAGTCGTGTTTTATTTGGAGAACGTTGTGATGTCATTTTATTGTCAATTTAAATTGATCCTAATTGTTGGTTCCCATTTAAAAAAAATAAATTGACCCTAAAATGGCCACTATAAGTCCTCCAAACAAAACACGACTAATGACATTTACTTTCCGCCTTAATATCAAGCAACGTTTATTAAAGACATTTCTTTCTACAAGGCTTAGTTTTGGAGATGTTGCAGTGTCTCAACTTAAATGGTCCACACTGTATAATATACATGTCTATAGTCATAAAAATCCAAGATTGGGAAACAAAAAAATACATATCCGGTCACAAGCTATATATATATATATATATATATATATATATATATATATCGGACTTAAAGCTCCTCCTTAGGCTAAGAGAAACGTAAACACACATGTATGTCAGCGTGTCAGTTATTTATTTTAATGTTGTTATGTTTACACTCCGCCTTTAACTGCAATGGTCAGATCGGCGGCTTTTTACTTTGGAACACATTGCCTATTGCCTATCGGCAATGCTGTTGACTCATATACAGTTGTCACTGGATTTCTGGTTTTTCTTTGGATTTTATACATTAGAACTCACGCACATTCACACCCTCTGGGAAGGATAGGGAATAATCTTGGCTAGGGACAAATTCCCAAGCCAGACAGGAATTCAACCCGGGACCCTTCACACAGCAGGCAGGTGCGCTTCCGACTGAGCTACGGGACCAGTCCAGCTATTGTTGTGATAGTTTTGTATCTGTATTTGTCATATATACATATATTAGAAAGTAGAATAACATATAGAAGTATTACCTACATAGAAATGGCTACTGTTTAAGAGCGTGTAAATGTGAATTTATGCTGCATTCTTTAAAGACAAGTTATAAGATACGTTGATCGTGCACACTTATGTAGGGAAGTCAAAAAGTAATTTTCCAAACGTTTTTATACGCGATGGACGAAAACTCCCTATAGCTCTGTTGTCGTCTTCAACTAACCTACGTATGATTATTGAATGGTTTTTCCTGAATTCCAGCGTTTAAACATATCTGTCACTCAACAAGTTGGCACAACAGCTCATTGTGTTATCAATATGCGATTGTGTCATAACAAGCCTTGCCTAAAGGTCAGGGATCCAAGAATCTTCCTTCACCTTTAACGTGGCCATCACGAAGCCCAGTTCTCAACACGTCGGACAATTCCCTATGGAGTATAATAAGACAGGTTGTCCGTTAAAGGCACCAGTTACAAACCTCGGTTAAAGAATGTTTCACGCAATATCTTCATGTTTGTGGCGCCACAAATGCCACATCAAATGAGCGAACGAACTAGAAGATGTGCTGTCTCTTCGGAGATCATGGAGAAATATATACGTTTAATTTCCATCACAGACAGATGAAGTAATTTCAAACTCACATTGAAAATAGATATATAGAAGTATGGGGCTAATTACAGGCTATGTGAAGTATGGAGATGGGGAATCAAGCCAGGTATGTAGCAAGTTTGTTGTGTTGCGGGCAACATGGGATCTTGCAGCAACTATCCTATGTTGAATAACTTCTAAGACGTCTTAGTCTTACCTGATTAGAAGATGAACTCGCAGTCCTACCAATAGTCCTGCAATCAGCAAGATCACTTCTTGAATGTTCCAAGAGCTAATTGTAGAGGAAGAGGTTAATCACATAACGCCTATAAAATTTTGTTGGAACTACAATCTAACGGATATTTAAGCTGCAGCTCCCTCTGTTCTTGGTTTAAGCACTTACACTGAGACAGCTCGCTTCCCGTAGTGTGTAATATAATAATAATAATAATAATAATAATAATAATAATAATAATAATAATATACTCCCTATAGAAATACCGAGCGGGATGGCTCAGGCAGTTACGTCTGTGGTCTGCATTCGGCAGGTCCCGGGATCGATCCCAGCGACGGCCCACTTTGGCCCATGGGTTTTTCATGGTTTCTCCGGGCCGCTAAGCGAATGTTGGGGTGGTTCATCTTCTACCACGATTCTCCTGCCCCTCATTTCCTGTACCCATCACTTTCCTTGTCATCTGTTTCAGGGTTGTAGGACCAGGTGACGGTGTTTGGCGGGTTGCGGCTGGGGTGGCTTGCGCTCTGTAGAGGTTTCCTCCCTGGCGTCGCTGCAGTACCGCTCAGTTAGGTCTCTCCTCAGCGTGGGGCTCCGTTTAGAGGGACCCTGGAGGTTGGTGGCTGGGACCGTGCGGCGTCGGATTCGTTCTATCTGGAAACGTTAGAGACCCCGTCCATGCTTGCGCCCTTCGCCATCCGGATCTGGTCGCCCTTCGGGTCTCTCCCCTCATCCACCCCTCCCCCTCCCAGGGTTCACGTTGGAAGCACAAGGGGACTACTGGCCTGCGTGCGGTGCTTTGCCTCGGTTCCGGGAGCCCCTCCGTGATACTCTTTACCCTATGCAAATTAGTTGGACTCGCAATACACACAATACTCACGAATCTCCATAATTATTTCATTGTATATACCTACATATTGTATGACAACTTAACACTGTAGATATATTTTAATGTATTTATCACAATTATTTGCACTACTGTTGATTATAAACAAGTCTCTCTCTCCCTCACACACACATATCTCATTCGAAACATTATGGAAGCATTGCTTCCGCTGCCAACAATGGCAATCCGTACGTAGTGGAAGGTACGGTGTACTGCCAACACCTGGTAGGGCCCTAAGCCGCAAAGCGTAGCCCAGGGTTAAGGGAAAATATCTATAATATAAATTTAGAATACCTATAGCATATGAAACCACTAATAAAAGAAAACTTCAAAGGGAAGTAGTGCAAAGAACGTATTGCTTTTGCTATTGAAGTCCGGTTAAGCGAACTTTCTGGTAAGCATTATAGTCCAAAATTTGGATAATAGGAATACAATTTACCTGCTAAGTAAGACTGGATGATCGTAAATATCAAAGTTCAATGCTCCTTTGCAACTGCGAAGGCGACGTTAGGAATGTAAATGTAAGACTTAACCAATAGAAAATAAGCGAAGTTCAGTGCCCAATTAAAGGGACCTTATAGGTAACGTGGTATGACAGTGAGCGATTTTGTTATGTAAGTTTTGAGGAGAAAATCATTTTGGAGGTTCAATGAGCGCCACTATCACGACAGCTGTTTCGTGATTGTAAACGGAAATCTACTTCTTCGGGCATTCCACAAGAGATGTGATGAGCCAAATACGCGACGAAAGTGTTAGTTGGGTGTGCCGAATCAGAGGCTGTAATTTGAGGATGCATACTCCTAGTGCGCTGCGTGTGTTTTAGACAGCAAAAACGCAAGAAAAACGATGACGAGTATATAAACAATAGTATAGACACAGTGTAGTTGTTCTTTACCTCCTGCTCACATATACAAAACACAACACTGTCAAAGACCTGAAGCCATTGATCACTCCACATTTCCTGGAACCGACTACTTAAGATCACGTCCTTAACTTGACCCACCATCCGCATATCACAACACAAGAATTACAGCTGAAAAAGTTGAATGTAAAATCAATCTGAAACACAAACTATACTATAGGATTCCCTCTGCTCACACAGGTTCATACACATAGATAAATATTCGTAATGCTGATCCCATTTCATCACTCTACACAAAGAGTGTTTTAGATTTGACTGGTTACCCTATGAAACAAGTGCACAATGTTCAGTACATGGTGATTATACAGAGTGGAAGGAGTAAACATGATCTCTTTAAGCTACAATTGCAAGTAACTGAAAGAACCAAAAATGCCTTCATAACCTTGGTCCATATACAAGCATTTCGCCAAAAATAAATAATTTGTAATTCAATATTTGGTACTACCGAAGTAAGTACGTGCCTTGCGTGTTACGTGTTAAGTACGTGTCATGACAGCAGCTGTTGTATGATTCATTCATTCATTATCTATTTACCCTCCTCTTACGTAGGACTTACACCCCCCAGGACTTACAAGCGGGTGCCTGGGGTCAGAGTCCCGTCGAGGAGCAGACACTCATGGATCGGACAGAGCATCCAGGATGAAGGAAGTAGATGAAACGAAATGTGGGTGAAATGGATGAGAGGAAAGGTGATGATGGAGCAGTTGGTGGAATGAATGGCGGGGGAAACCGGAGAACCCGGAGAAAACCCGCCCAGCCGCCGCTTCGTACACCACAAATCCCACATGCAGGTCCCTGGGATTGAACCCGGTCCGCCTCGGTGGGAGGCGAGCGGTCTAACCACTCGGCCACGGCGCCCTGTTGTATGAATGAAGTAAAAATACTGCTCTCGCTCGAAGGAAGGAGCAGCATGTATGAAGTGGGTGCATTTTAAACGCATCTGAATTGAGATTTAGTCACGAATGATTGAAAACAATTCTACACCAAACGTATGCTGTAAAGCCATAGTAAATGTTCAGTTATGTACAGATATCTACAGGGTGATATATATGAAGAACGTACACATTTCTTTCTTTAATTGTTCTATTCGAAAGTCACTGAATGCCCCAATTTTAGAACCAAATTCAGCTGAATGTTCTGGAGTTTCGCTTGCATGTCACCATATGCGCAGATGTTCGTGTTTTAATCGTAATTGTTAGTTTTATTGTCGGCAACTGTTTTTGCGATTTAGTTCTAGTCAACGTGAAAATGGAGTGCACATTAAATGAACGACTCTTCCTTGTAAAGCAATATTGGATTGCGAATTCAATTACAACTACTCAAAAGGCATACCAGAGAGAATTTGGAGTTCGGATCCTCCCCAAACACAATACTGGAACTGGTTAACAAATTGGAAACAATTGTATCTCTGGTAAGTGTAAAAGGCAAAACTCTTTCATCTAGGCTTCCCATGGTTGTTGACGTAAGAGCACGACTTGATCAGTCACCCAAAAAATCATTAAGACGTTTGTTGCAGGAGACAGGGTACAGCTACTCAATATGTCAGAGAGCTTGAAAAGTGCAGGCCTAAAGCCGTATAGGATTACGGTTGTCCATCAGTTACAGGAACCAGATAAGGATAGACTGAATTATTGTCATTGGTTTCAGGCGTTCATTGTGCAGAATCCTGTCATTGTCCATCATGTGGTTCACAGATGAAGCATGGTTCCATTTATCCGGCTATGTGAACTCAAATAACTCACGTTATTAGGCCAGCGAAAATCCACGTTATTCATGAAGCACATATGCAGCCGGTTAAAATCGGAGTTTGGTGTGTAATATCCGCACAGAGAATAGTGGGACCAATTTGTTTTTTTTTTAATGTGAACACTGCAGAGTACCGACGTATTTTCATGGAGTTTGCTGAGCAACTAGGCGATGTAGAACTGAATCAAGGATATTTACAGCAGGACGGCGCTACATGCCATACATCGAATAAATCCATGACACTAATTGCAAGTTTCTCTGACGACCGGATAATTTCCAAGAACCTGTGGCCACCGAGATTTCCGGATTTGACATCGCCGGACTTCTTTCTATGGGGTTACTTAAAAGACAGGGTTTATGCCACACGTTCCCAGACATTGGACGATCTGAAGCACAACATTACACAGGAGATTCAAGCTACTGACGACAGAGTGGCCAGTAACATGGAACGACGTGTTGAGTTGTGCTTTATGCAGGATGGAGGACTTTTTAACATTTGTCATAGAGGTAAATAATCTCCCAAAATTCCTCTGCATTTCAGGTATAATAAGTTGTGGCTAGCATAACTCGTTTTGAAACAATTAAAAGAAATAAATGTATCAGTTCTTCATAACTCACTCTGTATAAACGAACTACGGGGTTTTAAAAAATCATAGTGATTAAGTGGCATTAGTTAACTCAGATAAGATCAGAACAACTAAATCCGTATCCCAAAAAGTTTTATGTATGCTGGCCTGATGCATAACCGTGTCATTGGTCCTTTTTATTTTTGTCTAAAATAACGTAAATGGTCATGTGTACCATGGCATGTCAAACTATATGTTTTGATTCACTTGAATACTACTGAGGCTGAGAATGAGTTGGTGTACTTTCAGAAGATGGAGCTTCATCCCACTACATCTTGCATGTGCGTGAAGCACTCAATAATCGATTCGGCTACCGATGGATTGGAAAAGCAGGGACTATTTCTTGGTCTCCTAGAAGTCCGGATTTTATTCCCTTACTATTTCTTTTGGGGACATGTAAAGAACCTTGTTTATGTGAAGAAGTTTAAACACTTAAACCATCTGAAAGGATTGTCGTCCTCCATAGTGTAGTAGTTACCATACTAGCCTCTAGTTCCCGAGGTCGCGGATTCAAACCTGGCGGAGGGCGATGGATTTTTTCGGGCGTAAAAAGCCGTACCACGGCTTCCTTCGGAAGGGAAGTAAAGACGGTGGTCTCCTGTGGTAGATTTATGGCACTGTAAATTATCTCAAGCCTGATAAAGAGGCCTCTGAGCAAAATTACCGGTCTTTCACGGCCAACATAGAATGGGACGCCAAGAACCACATCAGTTAAGGAACGTCCATAAATAAAATTCAATTTAATTTTTATCTAAAAGGATCATCGCTTCTGTGGCAAACAACACCCAGGATATGCTGGCCAGGACGTGACAAGAGGTGGATTATGTTCGGATGTATGCCACGCCACAAATGGGGCACGTATTGAAATGGACTAAATGGTATAAAAAATTCCGATGTCATACATTCACATGACTTTCTCTATCCTGTATCATTTATTAGTGAGTATGCAAACTATTTTTATTAAAGCTTATTTTTCTATCTACTATGTTTTAATCCAAATAAACTCTTGTAGAAAAAGCTGCATTTCACATTTCATTATAGATACAAAGGGAATAGCGATAGTCAAAGGTTTAAGAACTGGACTCTACACGCTGCTTAAAAATTCCACACTGTTACCATGCAATCGCGAGAAACCAATGAATGTTGAAAGGACTTTAAATTAAGGCCAAGAAATAAACAATTCAAACCTTTAATAACGGATATGTCAGAAATGACTTATGCCATAAAATAACTCAATTAAATTAAATTGCGTGTTTTAGAGAGATGTACATTTTTTGTGTAGTAAGTTTTCGTCTATCGCTTAACGTTTACCAGTTATGCAAGATTATACAAAATTCCTTCCAACTGGTGGAATTCACAGTCTATTCCCAGAAAATTCAAGATATACATTTTATTTGTCCTGTAATTATCTTTAATATGTGGTATTTTAATCAAAATCGGTAAGAGACATTTTTAGGAAATTCAAGTTTCGAAAAATGTTGCATGTAAGGGGGTGGGGGACTTTATTTAAAATCTTCGTGTCGCATCCTTGGAAGGTACTGAACCTTGTGGCAGTAATTTGTATCACAATAATGTAAATGCCAGTGTGATTGTAGTGTAAATAAGCATTATTGTATGACATTGATTTGAGATGTTTGTTAATTATAAGCATTGTTAGGAAATAAGTTTACACGGCCTCACTGAAACTGACAATAAGAGCGGGTAACAATGAGCGAGGGGGTGAGTTGTTTATCAATTATTAGAGACAAGCAAATGACGTCAGATTGGCGCGCTTTTCTTAGAAATGGCGGGAATATTCTTCCCTAGAACATATGTGTTCGTAATTTTGATTGGATATAAATATAGACGCTAATGTTGGCGCGCTTTATTAACCAATTTCAGCACTGTTATAATCTTTAGGCATATCGGGTGAGGGTGTATAAAAAGCTAAAGTCAGAGATGGGTAACGCCCAGTTCAACAAAAGCATCCACGCGTTACACGTCGCTGAGTCTAACAGAATCATTCAGAAGTTAAACGTCGCTTAGTTCATCAGAATCGTTCGCGGGTTACACGTCGCGTAGTTCAACGGAAGCATACATAAAATACACGTTACGCAATTCTACAGAATCTCTCTTGTCGTAAAGTTAGTTATAAATGTGAAATACGGGAATTAATAATGTGCAGCAAATAAGTGATTATAGTGATATTAGAAAATATAACAGTTTCAGTCGGGCGTGTATCAAGAGTCAATATATGAAATTAAAGAAGTGTGACGGCAATAAAAGTGTAAAAACAAGCTCTTTTATCAGTGTTATCTTTGAGTAACAAATCCTTTCCGTTTACACACCCTGTTCAAGAGATATGCTCGACTGAGTAGTAATAATAGCTAGCCGGAGGACAAAGAACCCAAGATTCAAAATAGTAAAACAATAACAGGCGCCCAACAATAAGATAACACGAAGTGACCGCGACAAATTGGCTTCCATACGTGGTGCAGATAAACATGAAGCATCTTCCATCTACTAACAAATATTCTACTTGAACCTAAATACCAAGTTTGGTATTTATCTGACTTTTTGTTTTTGGCCTCACACACACACACACACACACACACACACACACACACACACACACACACACACACACACACACACACACACACACACACACGGATCCTCTGCTAAACATGCTTTTATTTGATTCACAGAGCCTGAAAACATTTATTTTCGGTGAAATCTCGCTATAGAATTTTTGGGTGGAATACAACACTTCCCCTACTTACTATACGTAGTAGAGAAAGTAATACGCTTGCCTTTAAGCATGTGTATTGTCATCTGAGGACTGCTTTTCAATTCAGGGCATCACATTTTTGGTATCTGTCACTAATATCTCGTGAAAGAATTGCCGGTCCCGATGTGGTAGTCATTAGTAAATGAATAGTTCAGAATCCCTATAATTGAGTTTGTAGTGTTAAGTGCTTAGGTGCCCTAAGGAACTTCAAGTATCTATGCAATTTATTATTCGTTTCCATATTTTCTCTCCCAGGAGGAGAATCCACGGGTGGCACTTGCGTTAAACGCTTCCTTTACATTTCTGCGTTGAGCACAAAGAGATCGCCTGGATAAGCTTCTGCTAACACAGTTTAAATTTATAAAGTTTATCTGTGTCTCAATTCTACAAGATTAAATGAAATTTAGTTTTACTTATGGACGCTCTTCAACTATTATGGTTCTTAGCGCGCCATTCCATATTGGGCGTGAAAGACCGGAAATCTTGCTCAGAGGTCTCTTTATCAAGCTTGAGGTTATTTTACGTGCCGTAAATCTACGACAAGGGACCACCGGCTTTACTAGACTTGGGAAATAGAGGCTAGCATGGTACCCCTAGACCACGGAGGACGACAATTCTATAGGATAATTTTTAAGTTACTGATATGAGAAATTCCCAAGTCGGTGCAAAGTGCAGCTGTGTTATTAACTGGAGTCCAAACATAAGCAATGTGATGCAGTTCAGGGTCCAGTCACATCTGGCAGGTGCCTCTCTTCGACGTTGTCAGGTGTAAAAGGTATAGGTACTGATGAACGGAGGGAGAGCATCGCAAATAAGCCACAATGGCCCTTTTTGCTTCTACCGTGACCCATAGGAGGGAGAGACAAGGGGAGGGGTCCGAAGGGTGACCAGATGGAGCTCATTCGCCGCCGCCCGGGCCCACCCACAAGCTCCTAATCCCCGGAGTCCCCCGAAGGGGCAACCACCCGAGAACACTCGCAGGCGTGTCCTAACTGAGCAGTACCGCAACAACGCCATCGTGTAACAAACCTCTATATAACTCACATTTCATCGCCCAGCCGCAACGTGCCGAACACCGTCTTTCTGGTCCTAGAACCTTGAAACAGATAAGATTATGGGTACAGGAAATAATGGGCAGGAAAGTCATGGTAGAAGATGAACCATCCCATCATTCGCCTTCCGAACCGGGGAAACTACGAAAAGCCCATGGTAGTGTATGAGCTGTCGTCGGGGATTGAACCCCGGACCTCGCGGATGCGAGTCGCATACGCTACGGCGCGCCACCTCATTTGGTCCGTTGTCAGATGTACTGCACCACAAAACTTGGGATTCTAAGGAAACTTCAATGGCGAATAGTGCGAAACCATTTGCTTCTGAAAAAGAAATACAAAGGAAAATTCTATTCAGTTTATTTTTAACTGTCTATGGGCTTATCATGCTTACGTTGATTTATATTGAGGCAGTATTTGTAACACTTATATGATTTCAGTCAAGTTTATATAATATGTAAATTCAATAACAGCCCGCTTTAAAGCAATATGTGCATGTAACAATATTTAAAAAGTGTATATTACAGTCCTTGTATATGTTTATAGTATTGTATCCATGTGTAATAATGTTATGTGAATGTATTACGTAATTTAATAATGTAGGAGCTGTGAGAAATAGCTTTAAAGTTGATAACAATGAGGTAACCTTGAGGCAATAATGAGTAAGGAAGTTTAAATGCTACTAGTCATCATTAGAACAGCAATAATGTAAATTTTGAGACAGTTTAAAAATAGCTAATCAACAACCAGTAAAAGCTTTAGTTAAATGAAGGTATTCTATTGGACTAGGATTAGCCAATCAGAGACATGAAATACAGAAATTTACAAATTTAGGTGGTGGAATTCAGTTCAGTTGCTTCTAGACAGTACTCGTAACCAGACGCGAGATGTGTCCTCGAGAAATTAAATACGCATTCGTGTGAGACAAAAATAGCTTACATGTTAAAAAGTGCAAGTATTAAATAAAAGAATCTCACAGCTCTCTATATCAGTGAAGTGCTATTTAATTTGTGTCAAGGATTAATAAAAGAGAGTGAATTAAAACTTAAAATCTGTGTAAGCCTACATTCTTGTCGCATCACAACCCTACCAAGAGAAACATGTCTTAACAATAATGCTGATGCAGCCGAGGCAAACATAAATATAATATCTAAAGAAACAGCCAAATTACAAAGCTAATATTTTTAAACTTGGGGCGAAGGCTACCGAAAACCGGGTAGGTACTATACGTGCGATTGCAACTACTTCAAGTTCGGCTCCCCAACAGTTGAAATATAATAAATCTTCTTCAAATTGGCTTTCAATATGTAGCAGCAACTACCTACTTCAAATTGACGTCCATACGTGGTGCAAACAACGTAAAGAAAAACTCTTATTTCAATATTAGGGCAGAATTTAGTTTTTCCATGAGACGAAACGCGAACGCTCTTCACTCTTATCACGCTAAGTTAAATAAGAAAATTTCATTTCCAGTTTCAAATTTTTTCTCACTACTATTCTTTTTCTCAAACAGACATGTATATTACACTAAGAAACGCTTCATATAATAACTGATATTTCAGGCACTACCTTGCATACGCCGCATCTCATTTCAGTCCATAGGTCACAGTGCGTCGCACCCGGTTTAATATACGACATTAAACGAAAAGAAAAGTAATAACGGGTTGTTTACTGTTTTCATTATTTTCTTTGTATGTGATACTCATAATAAAATTTGGCGCATCTCAAAGGATTACGATGGGCTTCAAGCCATAAAGTAGTTTAATAATGGACAACAGGGCCTCTGTTTATGTTATAAAATCGTCCATAACTACTTTTCTCGAATTTCTTGAGCTCTAAAATCGTAAACATATGGCATGGGCAATATAATCTGGTTTTACGAGCAGTCTTCTTTCATTGTGTGACGTATGACAATAAAAGGTTATGGTGCCAGTAACCTCTGCCTCTAAGCTAAACCGCCGTAATTATTTGGAGTTTGTTCAGGCCAAAGGATTATAAATACGCTGAAGAACAGAAAGATAAAAAAGGAAAATAATTGCATGCGTAAAATTCATCTAACTTTCTGATAGGCGAATACGAAATATCCATTTTTACATTTACTCTATGAATTATTCTTATTAAAGCTCACTTTCTACCTGATTTATGCTAAACGTTTGCACGTTAAATTTCACTGTAGGTACAAGGGGCAAGCAGGAAGCTGAAACTAGACGCAAATATTTGAAAAAGTGTCGATGTATGTTGGTTTTGAAATGACACTCTCTTTGTATGGTATCACGGGATGCAAAAAATTGTAACTTAAGACTTAAAATATGTATGTTAAACTACTGGAAAATTCACCGAGCGGGATGGCTCAGGCGGTTACGTTTGGGACCGCATTCCAGAGATCGTGAGTTCGATTCCCGTGGCCAACTTTCCTTATTCATGGGTTTTTCGGGGTTTTCCCGGATCGCCAGGCGAATGCTGGGAACATTTCTCACATCCCCCGATTTTCCTGTCCCTCCATTTAATCTCCATTCTCATTTCACTTCATCTTTCATCTGTTTGTCTCTTTCAGGGTTGGAAGTGTAAGCGATGGTGTTCCGGTGCTGCGTTGCGGGGGAAAAGAATACTCTACGTGACTCTCTCGTCCCTCGGCTTTCGGCTGGTTTCCGGGGGGATGGTAACCCCCTTGAGGAACGTTGGATCCCCTTTGTGCGGGGTGGGGACCCCGGTCTGTCTATCCATATGCCGGGAGTCTGGAAATATACAGACGGTCATTCCTGTGCCGTCACTTCTGGTTCCGGCTGCCCGGTGCCTCCTTTCTTCTCATCCTTCCTCCCAGAAAATTCAAACCAACAGCAATGAATATCTAGGAAAACGTTAATGCCATAAAAATATGTGTTTGACATAAATTGTATGTTCTAACGACACCTGTAGTTTTCCTGTACTAAAATTTTATTTAACTCCTACAGTTACTCAGTTATTAGAATTCAAACAGAACAAAGCGGTTTTCATAAGCCACTCCCAGACAATTCTATTCTTCATTTCAATATTTCAAAATTATGATACTTTAATAAAATATCGTAAGAACCGTTTTGAGAAAATAAAAAATAATGAAATTTCTTTTGTGTAAGGGTTAGTTTGGGATACCAAGATTGGTATTCATACGCCCTTTTTCCAAAAAGGTTTCTTTTATTACACACGTTTCCGGTAAAATCCTTATATAAAATTTTTGGGGTGGAACAGTACTTCCTCTACTCACAATAGCTAAATGGTATAGAGTAAATATGACGACTTAACACAACAAATATCTCGAAAACTGTTAAAGTCACAAAACATTTTAGCATAAAATGTGTGCACTAACAAGACCTGAATCTTTTTTTACTTTCTCTACTACGTATAGTAAGTAGGGGAAGTATTGTATTCCACCCAAAAATTCGATACCGAGATTTCACCGGAAATACATGTTTTGAGAATCCAAAAAAAGCATTTTTGGAAACATGTCCGTGTGTGTGTCTGTGTGTCTGTCTGTGTGTGTGTCTGTCTGTCTGTGAACAGCATAACTCAGAAACGAACAGTCGGATAAACACCAAACTTGGTATTTAGGTTCAGTATCTTCCCGAGATGCGACACGAAGGTTTTCAAGAAAATCCCCCCACCCCAGACTACCCTTTACATGGAACATTTTTCGAAAAATTTTAGTTTTCTCAAAAATGGCTCTACGATTTTGATTAAAATATCATATGTTTAAGATATTCTCATGAAAAATGAAATGTATATCTCGAATTTTCTGGGAATGTCTCCAAAAATATTCTTCATTGTGAACGGCTTTTGCATAACTGGTAAACCATAAGAGATAGACAAAATTTTACTACACAAAAAATGTAGATCACGTTAAAATACACAATTTATCTCGTATACATTTTTTGTTGTTGAGTGAACCATTTTCGAGATATTGCTTGTTATTCCCTTAAATTTTCCAATACTTATACTTTTCCTCAAATTCGTTATTCATTTTTTTTTTGTCCTGGACATGCAAAGAGATTGGAATGCGCCACATAGCAACCAGCGCTTAAAAATTTGACTATCGTTTAAAACCTACCATATTCCCCTTGCATCTACAAGAAAATTAGCAATAAGATTGACATCACGATATTTCGATTAGCATGAAACATATAGAGAATAAGCGTTTGTAAAAATAGTTTGTACAAGAGTAGAGAAAGCCATGCGAGTGTAACACATCAGATTTTTTTTATGTCCTGGACATACAAAGAGAATGGAATGCGCCACATAGCAACCAGCTGTTAAAACATTTGACTATCGCTTAAATACTACCATATTCATCTTGCACCTACAAGAAAATTAGCAATAAGATTAACATCTACTTTAACAGAAGCATGTGGAGAATAAGCGTTTGTAAAAGTAGTTTGTACAAGAGTAGAGAAAGTCATGCGAGTGTAACAAATCAGATTTTTTAAATTAGCTGACCACTGCTGATCAGCTTTTTCCAAAATGCTGTTTTATTTATTCAGCGGGACCTGAAAACATGTACTTCCGATAAAATCTATATGTGATTTCTTGGATGGAATATAATAATTCCTCTATCATAAGTAAGTGCCAGAGTAGCAAAAAGATTTCTTGGTAATTTCAAGAACTGTAAATTTTATTCATCAAAAACCTTCACAGGATTTGACAATGACAAACCAACGGAGAATAGATATTTTGCGCATACACCTCCGGGAGGAATGGATGAGGTAAGAGAACCGCAGGAGACATATGGGCTGCATAGCAGGCCGGTGCAAATCGATAGAGATGCGCAGAGTTCCCTAAGAGCTGCAGGCCTCACCACCCGGCCATGGAAGTTCGCTCCGAGACGTCCCTCTAGCGGGGCCAAGCAAACGCGACCGAGCAGGGGATGCTCATTCCCTTTAGCAGAGCCGACAAGAAATTCCAATTCGCAAGCGTCTGCGCCGTCTACTAAAATAAACCATGCAGCGACCATGCGGATAGTATCAGCCACTCAGGTCGTTGCATCAAGATTTACATTTGTTATTCCATGAATAAAATGCAATACTTTTCATAAATAATAGCTATATATATGGTAATAAAATAGTTGTAATGACTTTAAAAATAAGTTCTGGTTTTAAAAATATCTCATTATGGAAACAAATTGATACAAAAGCGAAGATAGGAGATTCTCTAACTTCTAAAGTAGGAGAAAGGAACTCTCATAATTAGGAAATAAAATACAAGTGTAAACCTTGTGACAGAAAATCTTGTCAATGTAAAGTATTTCCTCAGTGTGATTAGAATATAGAGATAAATAGTTAATAAATAAAACTATAAATGTATAGCGAATCTTGGCTTTGATTGACTGGTGTCTAATATATGCTCGCATATTGTTACTCCATATCAATGTATCTATATGTGGAATTGTCGGTTTAAATTCCTGATGTATCTATAACAACTATGGTTTAGCTGCGCAGCTGGATTCTACAGCATGACCATTTAGAGTTACTTGTAGCCAACCCCCACGTGCCTATTCCTCCCATCAGTATGCTGTATGTTTCTATTGATTTTGCTTCTAGTAGATGATAATTTCGACTTTGCTACTTTAGGCAATCGAATTGCAAAACAAGCATTTGCAACTACCTATACATTATATAACATCTATCCTCTTTTTTTTTCTTTCTTTACTTTCTCTACTACGTATATTCCACCCAAAAATTCGATATCGAGATTTCACCGGAAGTATATATTTTGAGAATACTGAATCCAAAAAAAAGATTTTTGGAAACATGTCCGCGCGCGCGCGCGCGTGTGTGTATGTGTATGAACAGCATAACTCAAACGAACAGTCGGATAAACACCAAACTTGGTATTTAGGTTCAGTATCTTCCAGAGATGCGACACGAAGGTTTTCAAGAAAATCCCCCCACCCCAAATTACCCTTTACATGTAACATTTTTCGAAAATTTTAATTTTCTCAAAAATGGCTCTAACGATTTTGATTAAAATATCATATGTTTAAGATATTTTCATGAGAAATGAAATGTATATCTCGAGTTTTCTGGGAATGTCTCCAAAAGTATTCTTCATTGTGAACGACTTTTGCATAAACTGGTAAACCATAAGAGATAGACAAAATGTTACTACACAAACAATGTAGATCGCGTTAAAATACACAATTTATGTCATATACATTTTTTTTGTTGAGTGAACCATTTTCGAGATATTGGTTGTTATTGTTAAATTTTCCAATACTTATACTTTTTCTCAAATAGGAATTCGTTATTTTTTTTTGTCCTGGTAACGCAAAGAGAATGGAAAACTCCACATAGCAACCAGCTCTTAAAGTATTTGACTATCTCTTAAAGCCTATCAATTCCCCTTGCACCTACAAGAAAATTAGCAATAAGATAATATTTCGATATCTCGATTAACATGAAGCATATGAAGAATAAGCGTTTGTGAAAATAGTTTGTACAAGAGTAGAGAAAGTCATGTAAGTGTAACACATCAGATTTTTTTTCTTTTTGCTGTGATGGACACTGATGATAAATGAAAACATAATTGGGAAAGAAAATCTGGAAAGGAGACGTTCCAAGTCTAAGTTTTGGGTACAACCAGTCATGGGGACTGAGGAAAACCTGGAAAATACCTCAGTCAGAGAGGACGGTCCTGAACCGCAGACCTCTCGTTCGCGAGCCTTAACGACCTGGGGTACCCGTGTCGGTACAACATGTTCTCAAAACTCCACTATCTGAATAAACCACTGAATAAATACGTAGCATAAAAGAGTATTTTGATAATAAAGTGGACTAACAGTGATGGCTTTTTAACTTTTGCAAAATTGTGTTTTACCTAAAGTGAAGCTTCTCGTCATACAAAAAATACATATCTGCATCCACCTCTAATTTGCACTTGAAATATTTAGTAAAATAAATAAATAAATAAAAGAAAACACAAACATAACCTAAGTATGTTGAAATAAAGAGCTTTCAGAATTTTCAGTCTAATTTTTCCTTTTGTTTTACTTTACTTTATAGTTACAACCACTATTAGGTCAATTAATAGCTATGGCATTGAATTTTTCAGTCATCTGATTCTACCTTTCCAACCCTGTCCAACACACGGCTTGTGTGAAAGAACAATTAATTCCATTAATTGACCTAATAGTGGTTGAAACTAAAAGCCCGGGACTTAAGTACTTACAAAGAATGTAGGTCGCCATTGGGGTATGACATGTCAATACAATTTGAGATCTCCTTGTGGTTTACCGGGAAAAATGCGAGTCAGATGGAGAATTTAATGGCGCGCCGGCATGTTGCCATGGTAGCTCAGTGGTTAGAGCAACCGGACGGAGACCGGGAGATCCGTGGTTCAAATCCCGGCTATGGCATTGAATTTTTCAGTCATCTGATTCTACCTTTCGTATAACTCTTGTCGTTGGGTTTCTTGCACTTTGGTTTTAATCATTAGATCACATTCATATTCCCATTCATACTTCCAGACTCTGGGGATAGGGAACAATCTTGCTCAGAGAAAATTTCCCACCAGTCGGGAATCGAACCCGGGATCCCTTGCACAGCAGGCAGGGGCTCTACTGACTGAGTTACGAGGCCAACCTTTTATAATCTTAAAATATGCTCATTGACTGCATGTGTTATACACTTAAATGAGCTATTTTCCGGTAGAGATTTTCATTTTGGGTTAAATTAGCATAGTAATGAATTTAATCAATTACATACATTCAAAGCTTCCTCCACTGTTCCAGCAGGATTGAAATTCCACATCGTCCATACAACTCGTTTGAAATATTTTTAAATCAAACTCCGACTTTCGCAAATAGAAAGAAAGAGATAAAAACGAAACTGTGTTTACATGTATTTCCATTTCCATTGCAACAATCGGTGCTCTTTCGTATCGTGAATGCCACTTCATGCGAACCACAGATAAATATTAGATTGGAAAGTGGATAGGAGAAACTGGTATCGTATCACATGCTGCCATGTTAACGGGCAGCATGTTATATAATTGGCGTTAATTGCATTGACAGGTAAAATTATGCAATGCAAAATGTGTCTGGCCAGCTAACTCTGTGTTTTAATTGAAATCGGAGTGGCACTCCAAAAACAAACCTTATGTCTTTATGGAGGACAGCATTTGTTTTACTTTCCTTTACCGTCTTCCTATGACAGGTACAGGAAATATTGTGTTCCACCTAAAAATTGAATTGGAAATATGCGTTTTGAAATTCGCCGAGACTAAAAATTTAATTCTAAAATTCTTAGAAACAATTTTTGTTACGCTTACATGACTTACTCTACTCTTTTACAGACTATTTTTATAAAGGCTTATTCTCTATCTACTTCATGTTAATCGAGAAAAACATTTGCAGAAACTATCTTATTGCTAATTTTCTTCTTGGTTAAAGGAGAATATGGTAGACTTAGGCTTTAAGCGACAGTCAAATCTTTTAAGATCCGGTTGCTATGTGGAGCATTTCATCTCTTTTTGCATATCCGGGACATAAAAAAAAATTACAAATTCCCATTTGAGAAAAAGTAAGTGTAGGAAAATTCAAACAAATAACAAGGAATATCTCGGAAATGGTTCACTCCACAAAAAATGTATATGACATAAATTGTATGTTTTAGCGAGCTCCGAGCTCTACATCTTTTTGTGTAGAGAAATGTTCTTATCTTTTATGGTTTACCAGTTACGCAAAAGCATTCAGAAATAATACTTTTCGGGATATTCCCAGAAAATTCAAGATATACAGTTTATTTGTCATGAAAATATCTTAAATATATGATATTTTAATCAAAATCATTAGAGCTGTTTTTGAGAAAATCAAAATTTTCGAAAAAGGTTCCATGTAAAGAGTAGTCTGGGGTGGGGGATTTTCTTTGAAAGATACTGAACCTAAATACCAAGTTTTGTATTTATCCGACTTTTCCTTTTTGAGTTATGCTGTTCATAGACACGCAGACACACGGACCTTTTTCTAAAAGTACTTTTTTTTATTCAAGGGGCCTCATGTATTTCCGGAGAAATCTGTGTATCGAATGCAATACTTCCCCTACTAGAGAAAATTAAAAAAGAGGACTACATATGTATGTTTGTGAGTGAGTGAGAGAGAGAGAGAGAGAGAGAGAGCGCGCGGAGAAAAAAAATATATCCATACTTGGTTTTTAAGTTGATTATGAAACATAAAAAGCGAGCATTTTCATAAATCCCCATGCCCCAAAATCTCTCTAGAAAGAAGAAATTTCGTTAGTTTTTTTATTTCTTAAATACAATTCTCTTCATGTTGATTAAATTTTGCATTATTGTTTAACTGTGAACCATAAAAGACAGAAAAACGTACTTAGGAAGAGTGTAGAGTTCATTTAAATGTAACATTTGTGTTAAATAATTTATTTTGTAACTTTTGCCGATTTCAAAATATGTGTTGCCTTACGTTTCAGTATTCCGGCGCTGAGGTTTAAATCGGTCAACATTTATGAATGTCCGTATCTGGGCTCTCCCTCCATCTCCGGTCTTGCTGACTGTCGCTCTATTCCCCTCACTATTCGTTCATCCTACTCCTCTCTCCCTTTCCACTCTCACTTACTATCTCCCTATCCACCGCCCTCTTAACCTTCTTTATCTCCTTTCTGTGCAACTTAGAGGCAAATAACGTTATGAAATCCATTAACAAAACTGTTTCTGCTGGGATATTAATAAACATTAAAACATAAATAAAATATTTGATAGTCTACGAACCTTTGTCTATTCCTTATACAGTGCGGTCGTTTTAAGACGAGGCCATAGCTCGGCTATATGCATAGCACGCTGTACTACTGCGATCTCGCACCTTCCCGATGCGCAACTTTCGGCGCATGACGCATTCAAGTTTATCTTTATCAGCTTAAGTTTATTCAAGACATCTGTGTTGTGTGTGATTTGTTTAAGAGTGTTGATATGTTATTAGTCCACTGCAATTCCTGCTTGAACAACGAATTTTTATGTACTATACGTACATAATAACCGAAACATGTAAACAGGAGTGTAGACAATTTCAGTTTGAGAAACAAAATGGAAAGTAACAGTTTATAGGAACGATCCCCACACATTAGACGAATTTAAGCACAATATAAAAACAGAAATTATGAACATTATGAAAGAAGAATTTAAACCTGTGAATGGAAATTTGATCCGAAGATACCAGGAATGTCTTCACGCAGATGGACACCACGTATAACAAGGTCAGTACTCATTATAGCGCATCTTACTGTTACTGTGAGCAAGTAACGCGGGAGTTACGGAACGAGAAACCTCCAGTGTAATAGACAGTATTTGGAGCACGTATACCCGCGATAGGTGGGCTCATCATAAAACGATCGCACTGTACTGTCCATTCCAAACCAGAGTTCCCTCTGATGTAAACAGAAGCACGTGCTTCTGCTTGTCACGAACCCAAGAATATACTCTTACGCCAACGTAAATAGTTCCTTAATACATATATTGTATTGTGAAATATTAGAGCAGGAAAGGTATAGAACTGCACATTTTATTGCGGTTATCATAAGAACTCATTGTTAAAGGTAATGGATATATACTAGCTGTTAAGAGATTACAAAATATGATTTTTGCCTGCTGTTGCACTAACGCCGAGAGCATCTTGCTTGTTAATACCAACCGTATGCATGACTGCCACTCTCTTACATACACAAGAAATGCAGCAATGAATTCCCAGAGGTGCTATCTGAGTACCCAATAAACACTTTGCGTAACACAGGATATATGATAAGCGAACAGTCATTCATAATACACTAACACACATATGCTCAACTCAGGTCAAATCTTGTGATTTAGTCAGTTGGTATTTGAGCTCACATGGCAGAGGAAGTTGCGTGAAGTGCGAACACAGTGCGAATAAACTGTTCAAACACAGAAGCGGGAAACAGTTAAAAAGTGGCTAAAAACAAACAATACTTCATATATTCAACTCACTATTACAAAAATACCCGACACTTGCATTATTGCATATTACGAAACTAATATCGAATTTTACAGGCGTTACAGTGAGAAGTGTAACGAAAGCGAGCAGGAATATAAACAGACACAATACAACATAGAAGAGGATAAAATGTGGGAACTTGTTTTGTGCGCGACAGTACTGTGAATTGTGGATAAGCTTGTCATTATTTTGGAGAGTAGTTCTGATTCCGATATCGCAGCTGAGTCATCTTCGGAGGATTCGGATCTGGGTGTTGCACTTTTCTCCAAGGATTGTGATTAACGTAGGTAAAATGTTTATTGCCGCATACTTAAAAAATCGATTGTTACCCCAGGTTGCATTTTGAACTATGATTCTCACGCAGGACTCCTTTTTATTAAATAGTGTTCAACAAGGAGGGGAACATGCAGCCATTATGGGCGGGGATTGCGAACTACTTTCGCGCGGATAATACAAAGAGTTTGTTTTAGTGAAAGGCACTCTGGTTTGGAATGGACAGTGCATGTTATGGGATCAGAACTGTATTGTTTCTCGTGGTAACCGGTTTATGCACAAGAAATATTGGTGCAACTCCTTAAGCATCGATCCTCTTGAGATTATGTAAATAACAAAGTTGTCAGAAATATTACATCTATAAACCTTTAGTATGTAATATTTGAAAAAAAAATCTGATGTGTTACACTCGCATGACTTTCTCTACTCTTGTACAAACTATTTTTACAAACGCTTACTCTCCATCTTCATGTTAATCGAGGTATCGAGATGTTAATCTTATTGCTAATTTTCTTGTAGATGCAAGGATGTTATGGTAGGCTTTAAGCGATAGCCAAATCTTTTAAGAGCTGGTTGCTAATGTGTAGCATTCCATTCTCTTTGCATGTCCAGGACATAGAAAACGAATAACAATTCCCATTTGAGAAAAAGTGTAAGTATTGGAAAATTCAAACAAATAACAAGGAATATCTTGGAAATGGTACACTTGACAAAAAGTGTATACGACATAAAGTGTGTGTTTTAACGAGATTTACATTTTTTGTGTAGAAAAATTGTCTATCTCTTACGGTTTACAAGTTATGGAAAATCCATTCAGAATAAAGGATTTTTGGGTACATTTCCAGAAAATTCAAGATATACATTTTATTTGTCTGAAAATATCTTAAATATGTGATATTTTAATCAAAATCGTTAGCTATTTTGATAAAATCAAAATTTTCGAAAAATGTTCCATGTAAAGGGTAGTCTGGTTTGGGCGATTTTCTTGAAAATCTTCGTATCGCATCTTTGAAAGATATGAATCTAAATACCAAGTTTGGTATTTATCCGACTTTTCGTTTTTGAGTTATGCTGTTCACAGGCACTCATCCACACAGACCTTTCTCTAAAAATGTTTTTTTTGGATACAGGGAGCCTCAAAACATATATTTCTGGTGAAATCTCGGTATTGAATTTTTGGGTGGAGTAGAGAAAGAGAGTAGAGTAGTAGAGAAAGTAAAAACAAATAAAAAGTGAAGTATTTCTATTTTTGTTTTTTATTTTCTACCAAATTCGAACCTCTATTCATTTGGGGAAGGTAGTTAAGCAGAACGTTGTGTCGTATAGCCTGTTTTCTAATAAAGAAGGTATATTATATACCACGTTTTATCACAATCGATTTGGCCTTCTTTGCGTAAATGGGTAACACATACCCACTTTTAAAAACGCAATTGTTTTGTTTCAACTGATTATATAGAGACCAAAATCGCAAACTACCAAAAATATTGGGAAATAATCGATAAAAGTATTGTTATTTTTAAACAGGTAACAGTAGATAATTCGTGAGTCCATATAGTACAAACGATGAAATCAAAGTTTTCGAGAATGGGCATTTTGCAAAAAGATGTACTTAACACGTTAGTATCCGATTACCGAATACAATAATTCTATCAGAATTGTTTCTTAGAGGCTTAAGCAGTTTTGTTATTTTGTGTGATATTTGTATTGTTTATTCCATTCTTTTGTCTACGTTAACCTTCTCAGGAACACATTATGTAAGCAATAACAAAAACTGTTGCATTTACATTGTGTCCATAAAAATACTATCATACTTTGAACTGGTATTGCG
The DNA here is from genome assembly GCA_030765065.1 of Deroplatys truncata. Lineage (NCBI taxonomy): Eukaryota > Metazoa > Arthropoda > Insecta > Mantodea > Mantidae > Deroplatys > Deroplatys truncata. The sequence goes on from CM060986.1 coordinate 141,458,369, forward strand.
TCACTTTGGATAGTCGTATTTGGGTGAAGTTGACGACATTCGAAAGAAAAACTCAAACATTATGCCTGTTCACTTTTCCACTAACGTGGAATGTTGCCTCATCAGTGAAAATTATTTTTTCTGACACATTTTCATTATCCTCCATTAACACCAATTTAGAGAAATATAATCGTTTTGCAATGTCATCAGGTTTCAACTTATGTAGTAATTGCAGTTTGTGGGGGTGAAACTTCAGTCGCGTATGCAGGATCTTAGATACGGTGGATTTAGGGATGTTTAACTAGCATTATGGACAGACTTCTTAGGACTACATACAAATGCCTCCCGCACTTGTTTTACAATTCCCGCATTGACAGGTGGTCTCCCTGAATGGCCTTTTCTTTGATGACATATACAGCCATGATCCACAAAATCACGGTACCACTTCACAATTGACGTGTGCGTAGGAGCTTGGTATTGAAACCATTGCCTAAAAGCACGCTGAACCGTCACAAGACTCTGCGTGCTATGATATTCCAAAACACACCAACTATGTGGATTCGCCATAGTTTAATAAGAACACAATTTTAAAAGCTGAGGCAGTGTTTTTAACACTTAGATGATTTCAGTCAAATTATATAATATGTAAATTCAATAACAGCCCGCCTTGAAGCAATATGTGTATGTAATAATTTGTAAAATGTATGTAACAGTCATTACATATGCTTATATTATTGTAAACATGTTCAATAATGTTATGTGAATATATCACGTAATTTAATAATGTAGGAGCTGTGAGAATAATAGGTTAAAAGTTGCTAACAATGAGGTAACCTTGAGGCAATAATGAGTTTGAGAGTTTAATAATACCACTACTGTTTATTGGAGTAACAATAATGTAATTTTAGTGACAGTTTATAAAAATAGCCAATCAACAACCAGAAAAAGCTTTAGTCAAATGAAGGTATTCTATTGGACTAGGATTAGCCAATCACAGGCTTGAAATACATAAATTTACAAAGTTTAGGCGCTTGAAATCAGTTCAGTTGCCTCCAAACAATGCCCATAACCAGACGTGTTGCCTGCAGATAGAGTTATTAACCATACGCAAAAAGTGTCCTCAAGAAATTTAATTACGTATTCGTGTGAGACGAAAATAGTACACGTGTTAAAAAGTGCAAGTATTAAATAAAAGAATCCCACAGCTCTCGATTTCAGTGAAGTGCTATTTAATTTGTGTCAAGGATTAACAAAAAAGGAGCGAATTAAAACTTAAAATCAGTGTAAGCCTGCCAAGATATCATGTCTCTAACAATAATACAGACGCAGCCAAGGAAAACATAAAAATAAAATATTTAAAGAAACAGTTTAATTACAAAGTTTTTTTTTTTTAACTTGGGGCAAAGGTCACCTGAAGTTACATTTTGGGGCGAAGGCTACTGGAAACCGGGTACCGTACATGCGGCTGCAAACGCACTTCAAAAATCGGCTTTTCCATACATGAAAAACAACTTTCTCAAAGCAAACATTCACATGTAACCTGCCTGCTAAATATCCAACAATGAACCCATATTGACTAATCACAAACGTGAATGAATTTAGTTTTTTCTGTGTTTGATTCCCGCGATCCCGTCCATTGTTGACATGCACAAAAATATTTGAGATTTTCTTTCGAATGTCACCACTTTAATTTAAATACGATTTTCCAAGGCGACGTGGTGCCAGTTTGGATTATGACAGTATTTTTATGGACACACTGTATTTGACCGCTCATGGCCACCTAAAACCTTGCAAGATTGGGCGTCTTAGGAGTATTTTCCTCACACTGACGTCAGGAATGGGAATAGGCACTTCTTATACACCCGAAAAGCAGATATCAGATGGTGAATGCGATGCTCTTCTAATGCCATTCAGCAGTTCATTTAAATGATTGGCATAAATATTATTCATCTTGTAGCAACGATTCACTCTAACTCTCCAAATACATCGACACATCATGAATATAGTTTACCTTCACAGTCACACCCATAATATTCTGATCTTTCCGTCAATATAATAACCCTAAACTCGTTTTTGACATGATTGTAAGAAGTGCTAAACTAAATAACACTTGCCAGGAATAAATCATTCGTTTTAATGCTATAGGTACACACTTTACAAATATACTACTAAACAATTGTCACTAAAGAACAATTGCGACAAATGCTTCTGATAAGCCCCTACTAACTATCTTGTAAAAATTAAAAAAGGTGTATCGAGAGCCGACTTTATTGAAAATACAACCCTTCAAAAGACGTTCCGAGCAAAATACTAACACCAATGTCTGTGCTACCGGTTCAACAATAATTTCTGTCTTATATGTTTGAAATAATGTTTTTAGTATATAAAAGCAGATACCTGAAAAACAAGTACAGTATCAAACAAGAAGCAACGTGTGATAGTTCACTCACAGCGGTAACTGGGAGAACAGCGTTGCCGGGTTGTATTAAAAAGCGAGTATGCAGTATGAAAACACATGCTACAATAGAGTAAAACATAGCAACCCTCAACGTTCAGTTTGTAAGCGAAGGGAAAGGAAGGTAGTGGAACGCTACTGGCTAGAGCAACTGTAGAAGGGAGGTTGCCATAAAAAACACGCTCCTGTAACTACCACAACTCGCTTCTTGTTTAAAATAAACTATAGAGAAAGAGACTTTGCTGTAACTTCTTTCAGATTAATACAACTTTATTTTGACGCTCTTTAACTGCTGTGGTCCTTAGCGTCCCGTTCTATATTGGGCGCGAAAGACCGGTAAGGCTCAGAGGCCTCTTTATCAGGCTTGAGGTTCTTTCACATGCCGTACACCTAGGACACGAGACCACCGGCTTTACTTCCCTTCCGAAGTATTAAGGCAATGGCAGTTTGCTATTCTATGATAGTAAAAACTCATATCGTAACCTGTGGCGAATTAACCACGCTGGCAAAGGGTCATGTAAGCATGGCCTATATGTCGAAATAAGTCTCGCAGAAGGTTTTTCACATTTCCTAAAACCGCTGTCATGAGGGTGTCGCATTTAAGTACACTTAAATGTCATTGTCTTGAGTTTGAATCGAGCCCTCAAATAATTGCCTCATTCACCCTAACAACGCAGCACAAATGATTGCAGAAATTGTATCACAAAGTTATCATTAGTGGAAAGAATAAAACATTTTGTAGCATTAATTTTCTGTGCAGAATAATAATAATATAAAGTTACCATAAAGTTCTCTTGGAAGTTATTTCTTAAGACGAGATCATAAAAAGGTAGCCAAGTATAAAAATCATAAATTAGAGATAATGACAAGACAAGTATGCTTCTAGAGGTCTTTGTAAATTACCGTTGAAATATTTATTAATGCATTACCGTTGAATAATACATAAATGGCAGAGAAAAGTATACATAAGGCTCTTACTTCATGAAAGCCATAGCTCCCGTTGTAACTCATTTAAATGATAAAATTGGCATTTTATTTCTTTAAAGCTGATTCCAAAATATTCACTGCTGTTTTTCAACATTCTCATAATCTAACCCCAGTGTATTGTGAAAGGCTAAATGTTTATTCTTTGTTTCTTATAACATTCATGCACACTGATTATATGCATTAACATGATACTTGAAATCACATAAGTGAGGCCACTTCTATACATTATTTACTTGGATTAATATGAAACGGATAAAATATAAGTTTATATGAATCCTTTTTAAAACACTCATGAATTTTAATTGTCGTATAAATCGCCGTGTGACTGATACAGTTATTTTTTAATTATCTCATCCTAAGCATCGAAAATAATCCTCGAAAATGTTCGCACTTTTAACTTAGTTTCTGATATAATGACTGAAATAGGATGATTACGATAGAAGTTCCCTGGGCAGCCTGTTTCATGCGCAACTGCAAGTTTCCTGCCCTCCTAAACTTCACACCAACGCAACACTGGGAATTACATCAATTTGCGGACTATCTCCCCGACAGGACAAGCCGACTTTATGTCTCCACAGACCAAATTTGGAGACGCCCAGTTATTGATCTTTCTCGATATTACAAGGCAGTTGGAGTGAGGTTTTCCGTAGCCTTTATTTCTGCTACTAGAACCCATTTTTCCGAGCCCATTTTAACAAGATCTATCACAATTTTCATAGAAATATTGTTTTTAGAAAAATTTTGAGTTCGCTATATCTGCATTTTACCAGTCTCGTAACCGCCTTCCCTTATCTAATGGAAAATTATAAACAACGGTTTCATTCCCGAACGTTAATATAAATATGTTTTGATTAACCTTTGGAATGTAAATCATTAGCATTTGTTGCTGAAGTTCCACCTCAAAAACTATAACTTCTGGAAACAACTATAAAAACTGTTATAGTACACAAACACTATGAACAGCCTTTATGTGCAATGTAAACCGTTTTTTCCTGGAGAAAAGTAGATTTAAAAATTTTACTTAAATTATTTTTGTGGTAGTTTATTACTTTCTCTACTACGTATAGTAAGTAGGGGAAGTATTGTATTCCACCCAAAATTTCGATACCGAGATTTCACCGGAAATACATGTTTTGAGACTCACTGAATCCAAAAAAAGCATTTTTGGAAACATGTCCGTGTGTGTGTCTGTCTGTGTGTCTGTGTCTGTGAACAGCATAACTCAAAAACGAAGTGTCGGATAAACACCAAACTTGGTATTTAGGTTCAGAGAATGCGACACGAAGGTTTTCAAGAAAATCCCCCCACCCCAGACTACCCTTTACATGGAACATTTTTCGAAAATTTTAATTTTCTCAAAAACGGCTCTAACGATTTTGATTAAAATATCATATGTTTAAGATATTGTCATGGCAAATAAAATGTATATCTCGAATTTTCTGGGAATGTCTCCAAAAGTATTCTTCATTATGAACGACTTTTTCATAACTGGTAAACCATAAGAGATAGACAAAATTTTACTACACGAAAAATGTAGATCGCGTTAAAATACACAATTTATGTCATATACGTTTCTTTTGTTGAGTGAAGCGTTTGCGAGATATTGCTTGTTATCCCCGTAAAGTTTCCAATACTTATGCTTTTTCTCAAATTCGTTATTCATTTTTTATGTTCTGGACATGCAAAGAGAATGGAATGCGCCACATAGCAACCAGCGTTAAAATATTTGACTATCGCTTAAAACCTACCATACTCCCCTTGCATCTACAAGAAAATTATCAATAAGATTGACATCTCGATATCTCCATTAACATGAAGCATATGGAGAATAAGCGTTTGTACAAGAGTAGAGAAAGTCATGTGAGTGTAACACATCAGATTTTTTTTTATTTATTTTTAAACTGATCCACTATTTTATTTTAATTATTTTGTTAAAATAATAACGTAAAACTTTATGTAGTCGGTTAGTTTATTTTATTCAATATTCCAGTTATCCAGTTATATGGTACCTGAGTTAAATAAAGAAGACTAGGTTACACCAAAGCCCAATTATTCACTGAAACGTTTCTCTAATTGTGAGAAATTTTCATCTTCTCTTGTTTAGATATTTATGAGAACTGGTAACTGGTAGGCATCAAAGCAAAATCTTGCCTACTAAGTATAACTGACTAAATGTAAACACACACATATGTATATACCGCGTGAGTCTTCTCATCCTGCGGATTAGTAACTAGGCAACCCTGAATTTTACAGTCTATGCGAAATGCAGGTGCTGACACCGCATTCACCAGACCGCTGATTAGGTGCTCTTGTAGGGTAATGTTAACATGCTTGAAAGTCATGGTGAATGTTATGATTAAAATCACCCTTGTCAATAAATGAGTTTTGTTATTAACTTCTGTTCATGTTTCGAGAACGTTCTAACAAATCATGATTTCTTTCCGAATGCACTAGAAAGTGGATTTGCCTATAAATACGAAGTTGCAACCGTTCGTGCTCACTGTGGAACAATGTTTTCGAATAGAGAGTATCTGGACATGCTGTTAGTGTACGGGGAAGCGCAGCAGAATGCAACGGAGGAACGTCGTCTATACCAACAGAGGTTTCCCCAGAGAACATTTCCTGCAAATCACACGTTTTGCGAGTTGCGAACCGCCTTCTGGAATCAGGAACAGTGCACAAGACACCACATCCACGAAGAGATCACCCTGTTTGTGACCAAGCAACGATGAAACATGTCATTCAACATCCGCAATGCAGTACGAGGGAGATTCACAGGCATTTCAATATTATTCAATATTCCGCTTGGAGAATACATCATGCAAAGTTTCACCCTTATCATCTTCTACTACACGAGGAGTTACTGCAGCCGGACCACGAACGGAGACTGATGTTCGCTAGTTGGATCATTCGGCATACTAAACAAGATCCACATTTTTTGGCTACTGTGTTATTTACAGACGAAGCAGGGTTCAACAATACACGCCATGTACTGGAGCGCGATAAACCCACATCAGAGGTGAGAGGCGGTGATCATCTAATAGGTCGGTATTTTTATGATGGTCAACTCACTGAGAATCGGTATATCCACTTCCTACAACATCAGCTGCCTACTCTACTATAAGTGCGTTGCAAAACCAAAAATTAAATTGAGTTTCATTTTTGGACGCTCTTTCAACTGCTGTGGCTGCGAAAGATAGGACATTTTTCTCAGGCCTCTTTATCAAGCTTGAGGTTCTTTTATCTACCTTAAATATACGACACGGAACCACCGGATTTACTTCCCTTCCGAAGGAAGCCATGCTAAGGATTTTTACACCCGAAAAAAATCAATCGCCCTCTGTCGGGCTTGAACCCGCAACCTTGGGAACTAGAAGCTAGCATGGTACCACTAGACCACGGAGGACGAATGTGCATTACAGATTAGCTATGCAATGCGAACGTGATGGGGCGCCAGGCTCATTCGATCCGTCGTGTAACGGCTTATCTCGATGGCACCTCATAAGCGATGGATCGAACGACATGGACCAATAGGGTGGCCAGCACGCTCACCAGATTTAACCCCATGGATTATTTTATGGGATTATCTTAACGATATCTGTACCAGGAGCGGTCAGTAACCCTCAACAGCTCAGGGAACTCATCATCTTAGCTTGTCATAACATCACACCGACCATGTTGCGCCGGGTTAGGCTGGCGATAATGGTTAGACTGATATCTTGCATCCACAAGCATGGCGGTTAGTTCGAACACCTATTACAGCCACAAGGAGGAAACGGGTAAATTGTAAATATTTATCTGCGTAATGGTCCGGCATGGTGCCATTGTCAATGTTAAATGCACTACTTTAGGAACCAGAGATGAGTTAATTATATTATAATCGTTATCTAGTCTGTATGTACGTACTGCATTTTGTAAACTCTAAGATTGGCTTTTTGGTATGAAGGATTAGATTTAAATAGTAAAATAGTATTTAATGATGCCTTATGCTTGTAAGTTAAAATTACAATGTTATACGCATTTGCTTCTGGTGTTCATTAAAGCATACTCTAACAAGTAACAATTTGTGTTTTAATCAAATTCACATAATTAAACTAATTAAGTGAAACGACACTTCGATGCCAAACTATCAGTTCTCGTTAAATTTACTAAACATAAAAGGAACCTTCAAGTGGCAGTATTTGAACTGGGACCACTGAAAGCCAACGCGCACACTGTTGCCCTGAGAGTGCAAGTCTCTGCAGGCACAGCGGTGGGAAGCATTCATTTCGACGCGATGCAGTGGACAGTGTTTACGGCATAGCCTGTACAGCGCCGGGACTGCATAACTTCTCAATCCGTAGGCTGAGAAGACTCACCCGGTATATATTTAAGTTGAGACTGTAGAATATCTCCAAAACTAAGCGCTGTAGAAAGCAATGTCTTTAATAAAAGTAGCTTGATACAGGAGAAAGTAAATGCCATTAGTGGTGTTTTATTTGGAGGACATAGTGAAGGTCATTTTGGGGTCAATTTGGTTTCTTTTAATTGGAACTACCTTTCTTATGTTGTTTTTTCACTCTTCATAAAAAACTAAACAACATATGTATAAAACCTTCGCAATTATTCTTACACCAACGTAAATAAAAAGAGAATTCTGAATTGCTGTGCTATCCATGGAAAACCATTTGAGGGTCAAGTTATGTTTCCTAATTGTAAACCAACATTTTTTATTGTTACCTTATTCCTCATCACAAAATAAACAGCTTTTTATAAACCATTTTCTAATGAGAAAAGAACATACAAAATGTAAGTTCCCATTTAAAAAACATAAATTGTCTCTAAAAGGTTATCATAACTTCCAAACAAAACACGACTAATGTAATTTACTTTGCCCCATAATATCAAGCAACTTTTAATAAAAGCGTTTTTTTTCTACAATGGAGATATTGTACAGTCTCGATTTAAATTGTCCACCCTGTATATATACTATATATATTTTGTGTGGTATATACTCGTCGCCACTTGGTTTGGAGCTTAGGTTGGCAACACCAAGTGTAGCTTAGGTTGAGTGTGCCATGTCATTGAGACATGGAAATTACCCCCCTCCATCTTCCTCCAGTCGGCACGGCTGGCCTGCCCAGATTTTCGATACAGAAAAACCGATTTCAACCTTCCACGAGTCAACACTTCCGGCTTTGGCCAGTTGCTTACGTTGTCAACATCGGCAGACATGGGTATCTCTCATTAGAATATGGTCTACCATTCGAAATTCTGATTTAACGCGCAAGGATAATATTTTGATTCCTTCAAGTGCAACTTCTTATTGAGCTGTGTTAACAGCCATGGTTTAATGGGGCTGTTAACTCACTGCAAATTCATCTTTTATGATGTTCTATGAATGAGTTGACCAAGCAATGAATTACATTATATGCGGTATTAGTTACCTTAAATTCAACTTTTTATTGGTTTAATACCTGGGTTATAATTGAGGGTTAATATTGTACTCGCTTTGTATCCAAGTGTGAATCACTTGTATTGAATGCTCTCTTTTAAATGTTTGTTTTATGTTGCACACAAAGGTTATGTATATTTATATCTTTGACTGGCTTCTTTTATTGCGAAATGCAAAGAATAGGAACACGATTCTTTAACATCTAAATTCAAGTCATTCTCATTTGTATATATCTCACAATTCATTTTAGTATTTATTTCCATATAGTTGATTGCGCAGATCACAGATAAATAATTTATGCGTACACACATCTTACTATATTTTATATGTATTAAATTGTTACAAATTGTATTCATATGGTTGTTGAATAATTATTACTCATACTAGTTACCCCCCCTGTCCTTAGCCTCTTAGATCCAGTACAATTCCAAGTTAACCCAACCACCTGGGAAGTTAGGGGTTTCCAAAAGCACCTTCGTCAAGTGATTTATGTAACTTGACGAGAGAAGGTGCGCTGCAGGGTGTGGTAGCATATTGCGGTTTATTTTTCTGCCATTAAACTACCAGTGTGGAAGTTTTCCGTTTTATTACGCGGATTTCTGGAAACTGAATTGTAAAATTTATTATCCATATTATATAACACATATTTCTGTGGTTTGCACTCAATTAGTCATTATGAGCCGAGTTATTATAGTATATTATTTTGACTGGCGTTGGAAGAATCATCTTCATGGTCTCTCATCGTGTCCGTGGCGCGCGCGCGTGTGTGTGTTTTAGAAACTTAGAAAATGGATTTATTGTTTGAGCCTGATTATTTGAATCGAGCGGAGTTGCTGCATGAGCTCGAAATTCGAGGCGGAAAGATAGCTGAAGGGAAATCAGTTCCTGTAAACATAATTTACAGCGCAGATTACGTGCGGCTGTTTGGGAGAATAAGGAGACATTGCCATGGTCAAGCTTGGTCATCAGCGCGAGTTCGGAATTGCAGTTGTGCGAATGCACGTACTTTGCTACATCAGCTAATGCAGGGGATTTAGTAAGGTAGGATTAACTGTTTCACAATTACATTGGATGAAAACACGTACACGTTGTTGGATCCACCGGGTGTGTAGGAATCATGAGTTAGTACCGTTAGATGCCAGATCTAAATTTGAATCATTAGAATCCAGTATAAATTATACTTTGGATAATGTTCAAAAATGTATGCTGTTGGAGAAAGAAGTGCTGTCTACAATATCACATGCAGTTAAAGTTTGTGCTGAAGAGCAGTTAATTCTGGAAATTCCTCTAGTGACAAAGAAATAGTTTTTCTAATATTAAATTTGCAAAGATTAGGTTACCTAATACATGAAAAGGTGTTGTAGTTTAAATCTATGATTGTTGATACTCATAACAAATTCTTAATTGTGTTATTAGAGTTAGTTAATCAAGCCAAAGTCAGTGATCATGTGCTTCTGCAAACAATAAATCCGTATGTCAAAGCTCCGTTAGCAGGCATATTGTGCAATTCGATAACGCAGCGAAGTCAGTTGTATGGTTTCACTCGGAAGTGCTAAGGGTATTTTTATCTCCGGTGAATTATAATGCTCTGTTAACTTCTCATTATTGCCGTAAGCAAGCAAGCCAGGAATTGTTTTCTGATTTTGTAAGGAATATACTTTTGGTTTCCTTATCTTTGCGGATTTCTGATTCCGAATGGGAAGTTGTGAACACAGTTATGAATTCACAACATCCTGAAATTCTGTTGTTTCTGTCTGAAAGAAGGATAAAACCTTTATTCAGTTACAACCAGTTATCAAATTTAGACAGTTTCCTCCTGAAAATTTGTCACGTGAAATAGTGGTTACGAAACTAGTTGTACAGCAGGGGAAGAGTACAGTTACTTGTCAATTTTGTAAAAGTATGGGGCACATTAAAGAGCGATGTTTCAAATATTTGGCACAAAGGAAAGCTAAGGTCACTTTGTCGTAAAAATCAGGCGACACATTTGTACATGAGGTTTGATATTGTGACGTAAAACATTCTACTCCTGAAAATAAGATGTGGGTGTAAGCAATAATTTATTGCCTTGTATTAACGTGCAGATTTTAAAAATTCTTGCGATTGCTTTAATCAAAGTGTATAATATTCCTTCCTTGATTAATACTCAGTGGTCAAGAACATTAAATTAATTATTTTTCCAGCAGATTTTAGTTGTGTTGGTATCTCGGCTGAAACGCTTGAAGCAGTATGTTTTGAGTAGTAAAATAAAATTAAGAACACAGGGAGAAGAAATATCAATAACAGTAAGGATAGTGTTAAATAAAACTAGAAAGCGAATGTTACTGTAAGTGGAAATAAGGGTTGAGAGAGACAGAGGCATCAGCGGCCGAAACGGGTGGTTTTTCCCTGTATTGTTGTGTCCCGTTAAGTTGCTGGAATGCAGAGGTGTAGAAAAGGGTCAATGTTCGCCAAAAGACAGATAGCCTTACGCCTCCAATGGAAGAAGCTAGAAATCAGGTGATAGTGGAATGGGGAGATATAGAACGTTTGAAATAGAGAAACAGGAAAGTTTAGTATACACACTTGGCCGTTGTAGCTCCTTGAAGATGTTTGTTAGGAAAATGTGTAGGAAAGTTTAGAATACACACTTGGCCGTGGTAGTTACTGGGAGATGTTTGTCAGAAAAGTGTCAGCGAATAGGAGGTGATATGAAGTGTAACAAATAGGAAATGCGTGTGTGTATTTGTCGAAGAAATAGCAGGGATCAAATGTTAAAACGGTGACGGTAAATAAACGAGCAGGAAAAGAAACAGTCGTATTCACCACTAACCCGAGATCTAAGATCCATGCAAAGAACCCTGAGCTAATAACGAACCCTGGACCATTCCTACAAATCCCGTACCGCAGAACTGACATACTACCCAAATTGGCGACTAACGTGGGGCCAGAAGACATACTACCCCAAATTGTCGCCCTAACGTGGGGCCAGAATCGATACCTCCGCACGCTGCAAGTTGTAGGTAAAGTGTTCAGTCCATTAACGATTGCACATTTTTGTTGGAATATTGAATTTCGTGTAGTTAAGAATTTGGCAATACAATTAATATTGGCTTCGTCATCTGTAGCAAAGACCTAAATGATTGTGGTTACTGCAAACCAGTGTATATTTTTTAGTTTAACCAAATAAGCATGTTTCTTTGCGTATGTCAGAAGTCTTATTTTTAGTGCAATAGGTTAAAGGATTTTGTTGCGGGGGAATTTTACTGGCGAAAGAGTTACTTTGCATAAGGATTTAGATCTTGCACATTTGAATGACGCTCAGCAACCAACATAAATGATATGGTTACAGATTTCCCTGATGTGTTAACAACTAAATTCGGTCGTACGGATTTAGTTGAATAAAACATTCAATTAGAGATACAAAACCTATACGTTTGCCACCATTTAGGTTACCTCCGGCGCATGTGCAGCTGTTGAAACAATAGGTTTATGAAATGCTGAGGAATAAAGTCATTATACGATCCAATTTGAATTATTCTAGTCCTGTATTTATTGTACCTAAGTCAAATGGTGATGTTAGAATGGTGGTGGGCTATCGAGTTTTAAATAGTAAATTAAATATCGACCAAGTACCTTGCCTCACCTACACCAGAACTACCACTGGTTTGCGAATGCAAGATAATTTACCACCCTAGATTTGAATAGTCGTATTACCAGATTCCATTGCATGAGGGTTCCAAGAATTATATCGCCTTTATTACGGATTATAATCTATATGAATTCAATTCATTACCGTTTGGGTTAGCGGTAGGAGCGCAGATTCTCACACGGTAATTAGATATGGTGTTCTAGGATATTAAATACAAATTTTTGTATCGCTATCTTGATGATCTCTTATTTATTCTTCTGCATTTGAGGAACACATAAAACATGTGCGCGAAGTTCTGTGTAGACTCCGAAAAGAGGGCTTGCCGTAAATCCCAAGAAAGAAAAAATGTCCTCGCCCCCAGTTGAAAAAAACTTTTGGGACACATTATTTCTGTTAAAAGAGTTGAGTTCGACCCGGAGAGGACGAAAAATATTCTTGATTATCTGGTTCCGAAGATAGCCAAGCAACATTTATTGGCATGGTGAATTATTTTTCCGAATTTATTCCCAATTATGCTAAACATGCTGAAGGCCTAATTTCCTTACAGAAGATAGGTGTTCAATTTAAGTGGATTGTGGAGGAACAAAGAACTTCTGATCAGTTAAAGGTTGCATTAACTTCGCCGCCAGTTCTCGCGATAGCAGTTTTTTTCGAACCCGTTCTTTTTACAAACTGACGCATGTGGAGTTGCGATGTCTAGTATATTATTGCAACAAATAATGAAGGTAGGAAGATCGTAACATGCGCATTCAAAATGTTATCAGAGCAGAAAAAGATTATCTATATATGAGCTATAAGCATTGGTTGTGTTATATGACATGGAAAATTCCCGAATTTATTTTGAGCGTGTAAAATTCCTCTTACAAACCGATAACCAGGCTCTTTCTTGGATTCTGGCCAGTCCAAGAAGATCTGGAAAGCTCGCTAGATGGGCAGGGCACAAATGCAAGGTAAATCACATTCATGGTGCCATAAGTTGTGTAGGGATGCCCTGTTTCGGATGTATGGCGAACATTTTCCTGACGAAACGCCATTAGTTCTTCCTGTTTGTTTGATATGAAGTGGATGTCTATTAGTATTTTCAGACTTAGGAAAATATCAAGCCGAAGATCCTAAGTTAAACTCTATCATAAGTGCATTACAGCACGGCACTGATTTTCCGCGTTATCAAGGATGTGTTGTGTTGCAGAGTTAAGCAAAGCACGAGTAAAATAGTGTTACCTGAGAACTTTGTGCCCTTGAGTTTTCATTATTGTCATGAAAATCCGGTAGAGGCTCATTTGGGTGTCTTTAAAACACGCCATAAAATACCTCAGTTCTTTATATGGAAGGGTACGTAACTGTGATATAGGTTGAAGTATGTACTATCTGTAAGCTAGTAAGCTCTCTCAGAACACTCAATTAGAATAATGTCTTCAACAATTGCGCAGTCTCCGATGGGGAAAATATTTCTGGACTATATTAGACCTTTCCCTCGCAGTAAGGCCGAGAATGGGTATGTTTTAGTAGCTGTGATTGCTTTTAATAAATACGCTTGGGTTTGTCCTACGCCTGAACCAAGCGCTTTGGCTACTCTTAATATCCCTAAGTGTATAATCTCCGTGTTCAGTGTGCCTAAAACAGTACTCACGGATAATGAATAACATCTTATATCTCATATGAGACCCTTTATTACTTTCTCTACTACGTTTAGTAAGTAGGGGAAGTTTTGTATTCCACCCAAAAATTCTATACCGAGATTTCACCGCAAATACATGTTTTGAGACTCCCTGAATCCAAAAAAGGCCTTTTTGGAAACATGTCCGTGTGTGTGTCTGTGTGTCTGTGAACAGCATAACTCAGAAACGAACAGTCGGATAAACACCAAACTTGGTATTTCGGTTCAGTATCTTCCAGAGATGCAACACGAAGGTTTTCAAGAAAATCCCCAACCCCAGATTACACTTTGCATGGAACATTTTTCGAAAATTTTAATTTTCTCAAAAATGGCTATAACGATTTTGATTAAAATATCATATAATTAGGATATTTTTATGACAAATGAAATGTATATCTCGAATTTTCTGGGAATGTCTCCAAAAGTGTTCTTCATTCTGAACGACTTTTGCATAACTGGTAAACCATAAGAGATAGACAAAATTTTAGATCGCGTTAAAATACACAATTTATGTCATATATAGTTTTTTGGTTGGGTGAACCATTTTCGAGATATTGCTTGTTACTCCCTTAAATTTTCCAATACTTATACCTTTTCTCAAAATCGTTATTCATTTTTTTGTCCCGGTAATGCAAAGAGAATGGAATACTGCACATAGCAACCAGTTCTTAAAATGTTTGACTATCGCTTAAAGCCTACCAATTCCCCTTGCATCTACAAGAAAATTAGCAATAAAATTTACATCTCGATATCTCGATTAACATGAAGCATGTGGAGAATAAGCGTTTGTAAAAATAGTTTGTACAAGAGTAGAGAAAGTCATGTGAGTGTAACATGGTTTTGTTGAAGCTAATACTTTCACGTCTTCATATAGGATACGATTACCCATATTAACAAAGTGTTAGGTGACTGCAGACTTATCTGTTTGTGCAAGACGAAATGTCGTTTATGCTCTGTTATTTGGGTATTTATACTGCGTTTCGTTGTTCCGATGTAAACAGAACCTCATGTGCAAGGTATTCTATATACACCTGGAACATGAGGGGTCTCTATTATCTTTGTTTGTTGAATGTTTCTTGTTGGTTTATATATTGTATTTATTTTGTGCTTTTTAAGTACTTTTCCAATGCGGTCTGTAATGTTTTTAAAATGAGGTAAGAAAACTTTCCCCTTATACGCAGGTAATTTGTCGCCTTGATGTCGTAAGCTATAAATCGTGAAACAGCTGCCGCCTAGTTGGCAGTCGTTGTTAAGCTGCCCAGGGTTGTACCCTCTTGAAGATGGTAACCAAAGAGTTGACCAAAGTGCGAGGTATAAATAATTTTACCCTTATACCACGGCCTTCCAGCCCGAAATATTTTAATATTTTATCGATTAATTCCGGCAGTGAAAGCTCTCGCAATTATTTAATGCTTTAATATCATCATAAAGATCGCTCTAAATGGGACCAAATTTGTACTGGTTGCAATTTGCGTTCAATTCAGCAAACCACGAAGAACATGGCCAGTATCCTTTCGAGCTTACCATGTCATTCCCTCCCAATTGTCCGTTGTCAAACTTGTGTTAACTGAAAGATATTTTACCCGATAATGTAAATGCTCAAAATATTAAAGAATAGTAGAATAGGGTAAGGAATAATTTCAGAAAGCTATGTCGCTCGCAGCAGTATTATAATAAGGGTAGGAGTGTACATACATTTGCAGTAGGTGATCGAGTTTTTCTTAGGAACGTTCCTGTAAGTAAAGCTCAAAGTAGCCAAGTTTGCAGCTAGGTATGCGTGTATGCGTGTCCTTATTTAACTAAAAGTTCCATACTCCGTGGCTCTACAAAAAGAAGGCTCATTTAAATCAGTAAGAGTACACAAATATCACAGATAAAAAAGTAGTTGCTTAAGATGTAAGCGCTATTAAAGCTCGGTTCACCATTATTTTAAAGGTGAAAAGTGTATATTGTTTGTGATTTGTTTGTAAGGATCACCTTGTAATTATAATTTGTTTTATTTCTAACTTGGTCTCACGGTCACGTTGGAATTCTAGCCGCATCACAGTGTTTCAAGAGGATGTTTGGACATGTATGCTGGTGGCTCAGGTGTGAGATGGAGCGATGGTGCGGTGCGGACGAGTTAATGCCCGTAAACTCCGATGCTCCAGATTGGCTGTGGAGTGCTGCTGTTGGCTTGTTAAGGACATGCCGTCATCACTGCACTTGAAATACAGCATTCCTGCAGTTAGCTGTTGGAGCGTATGTGCTCCGCTCCAGTATGTTGAGATGAATAGACGTCCCATTGGATGAAGATCAGAAAAAACTATGGTATGTTAACATCTTTTCTTTTTCTCCTCCAAGGGAAGTTTGTAGCAATATATAATCCTCGCCACTTTGATTTGAAGCTTGGTTTGTGTTGGCTTAGGTTAGCTACGCCACGTCATTGCAACGTGGAAGTTACCTCTTCCATCTACCTCCCGTCGGCACGGCTGGCTTGCCCTGAGTTTAGATTCAGAGAGACCGATGTCATTCTTCGACGAAACAACACTTCTGGCTTTGGTCACTTGCTTGCGTGGTTGACATGAGTGGGACCACTTTAGATCATGAATATATTGGACAATGTATTTCTTTGTATTTAACTCTGGTACACTTTGGGTATCTCTCATCAGAATGTCTCTACCATTCAAAACTCCAAATTGTGATTTAACGCGGAAGGATAATATGGTAATTCTTTCAACTCGTTTAAATTTGTTCAACTTATTATTGAACTGCGTTAACAGCCGGTTTAATGAAGTAGTTAACTCATTATGAATTCAAACGTTTTTATGTTCTGTAAACTGAGTTGACCAAGCAGTGCATTACATTATATGCGGTACTAATTACCCTAAATTCATCTTTTTATTGGTTTAATACCAGAGTTGTAATTGGGGATTATACATTGTGTTCGCTTTGTACAAGTGTAAATCACTTGTACTGAATGCTTCCTTTTAAATACTTGTTTTATGTTGACACAGGGGTTATTTTAATATGTCCTTGGCTGGCTCAATTTATTACGGAATGCAAGGAATATGAACATAATTCTTTAACATCTAAATTTATATCGCTGCATTCCCATTTATATATAACTCACAGCTCATTTTAAATACTTGACTGCGCAGATCACAGACAAATAATTTATACGTGTTATTCACAACTTACTATATTTTATATATATTAAATTGTTACAAATTGTATTCATATGGTTGTTGAATAATTGTTACCCATACCAGTTTACCCTTTTAATTATTTATGTTCCCGTATCGATCCCAAAATAAAAATGAATTGAGTTTTATTTATGGGTGCCATTTAACGATGTGCTCCTTAGCGTTCCATTGTATATTGGGCGTGAAAGACCGGTAATTTTACTCAGAGACCTCTTTATCAGCTTTAAGTTCTTTTACATGCCCTAAATCTACGATGCGGGACCAACGGCTTATCTTCCTTTCCAAAGGAAGCCATGCTAAGGATTTTTACACCCGAATAAAGCCATCGCCCCCCGCCGGGTTTGAACCCGGACCTAGGGAATTACAGTTAACCACTACACCACGGAAGACGTCATTTTCTTTGATGGTAGAACATGCTATCGTAAGGAGTGGTATTAATAATCGTGCAAAGCAGAGATCGTATGCAAGGAATGCACCTTAAAGGACTTTTTCCCATTTATTTGCCGGTGAACATTTAGATGTTAATGCCAAATGAACACTTTTCTGCATAATCCCATTATTGCGCTCAACATGAGTAGTGCCTTAGGGGTTATATGGGAATGTTGTAGTTGTAGCTATTCCATAAGAGGTTACAAAATCCTTTCCTTCCTTAGGTATCAATGATGGCCCCTGTCTGAATGTATATACGATGGTATTCCAAACGCGATGAATATTTGTCTAAGACATTCATTAACAGCTTCAGAATTCGTGTTTCTACAAGGTAAGCGTGAGAATTCGTCAGCAACAGTAAGAATGTAGTGCTTTCTCGATAATGAAAGAAGTGGTCCTTTAAAGTCAATATTTAAACGTTCGGCTTTATGAATCTAGGCTTCAATTCTGCGCATATTGAACGAGATGAAACTACTTTGAGAGAGTCTTCAAGAGAGTAGGCCATAATTTTTTTTATGAATCAAGCGATTAAAACGGATTATTCTCAGATGGCATAGTGAATCATACAGACCTTTAAATAGCCGTACTTAGGCTCCAATGCAACTGAACAAGTTCTGGAAAAATCTTCCGCTATTATATTCTGCTTTCCAAGTCGATATACAATACCATACTTGTATTCTGATGGGTTCAATCGTCGCCTTCTAATTTCATCATCCTTTATTTTACTACTAGTATTGTTGCTAAACATGAATGCAGCATATTTCTGATCCGTGATAGGTTGAAACGTTTTGTCTATTAGGACTTCCTTAATGATCCAATACTTGCACAGGCTTCTTTTTCGATTGCGGAATACCACCGTTTATGCATTGACAATGTTGTTGAGAGGAACGCAACGGGCCTGTTTGCCAGGAATAATGTTGCTCCTATCGTCAGTTCTAAAACATCTGTATCGACTGTAAATAAATTATCGTCTATCGACGTCACCAGCAAATGTGCTATGTCATATTTTAAGATCTTAAACGCAGCCAGTACTTCAGATAACAATAGAAATTAATTTTTTAAAATCAAAAGTAGAATTTTATGTGAAAACCTGGGTATCTACTTTGAATAGTGAGTCAACATTCCTACTGCACGAAGCTGAATCATTAGGCTCGTAATTTTAACAGTGGGTGAGGTTTTTCAGGCCCGGGTTTTATGGAACCATTAGCTAATGAATGCCCAAGAATATTAATAGGATGAGTAAAAAAGAGGAATTTCTCTAAGTTTATGGATAAATCGGATTTTTAGTAGTTTAAATGAAATTAGATTTCCGTCATGCTCCTCCTGACCCTTGCCACAAATTATTTCATCATACAAAAAGGCTAAAGTGTTGTTTTAATTCCTCTACTCTAATAACACCATCGATAATTGGAAACGTGCAACACCGTTTGACACCAAATGTTATCCTACACAATTGATATAGGCATCCAGAAACTTCAAAAAAATGTATAAATTTTATTCTCGGTGTTTGGGATTTAATTGTATGTACTTCTAAAATGTAGTGTTTTAAGCACATTATACTTTGAAACTTGCACTATACTGTTTCTTCGAGGCCAAGGTTATGCATTTAGACAGGTATACTTATTCATGGTTAAGAGAGTAGTCTATTACCATTTTGATTCTTATTAGTTGTCTTGAGTACTTCAGCTCTTCAAGAGATACTTTTCTCTACAATCCCAACCTGAAGCAGTGATTGCCTTAACAGTAATATCTATTGTTTACTTATTGACAGGACTTGACAGCTATTGATTTACAATTAGGCAATAAGTTCGCAAATAATGAGACGGGACCTACTTTAGCAGAGATTAAGCAGTATATAGAGAGCGGATTATGCATTACTACCAAACGAAATTTCAATCTTACTATGCTGTTTTAGTAAGCCATGGACAACTATTACGTCGGTGCAGAGATCGCGAAGAACCGACGTTCAAATGCTGTATATGAGTGGCCTAGCATCTTTAATGTAACTGTGCATTTTGCAATCACAGGAGAACTATAGCAATAGTTGTCATCATTACCTGACCATAATCGGGAGGAATTCTTACCCCATCAGCTAGCAGAAATTCATATATAATAAAGCTTCCTGTACTTCCAGTATCTACTAACGCCTGTACTGCCAGAACTTAAGTGTTACATGCACAGTAGTTTTCACAGGAGCGTTCACTGCTGTGGCAATAATCGAGGCAGAAGTCATTTTCTGCGTTGTGCTTTTAGATTCTCAAACGAAACAAACTATCCGCGCTTCCAACATTTTCTACATGTCCTGGTTTTGGCTGGACAACTAATGCCATCATACATGTTGTAACCACAGAAATAACATTTGTTTGTGAAGCAGTATTTTTAACATTTAAATGATTTCAGTCTAATTATATAATACATAAATTCAATAACAGCCCGCCTTAAAGCAAAATGTGTATGTAACAATATATAAAAAGTGTATATTACAGTCCTTGTATATGTTTATATTATTATACACACATGTAATAATGTTATATGAATGTATTACGTAATTTAATAATGTAGGAGCTGTGAGAAAAAAAGGTTAAAAGTTGCTAACAATGAGCTAACAATGAGGTAACCTTGAGGCAATAATGAGTAAGAAAGTTTAATAATGCTACTAGTCATTACTGAAGCAACAATAATGTAAATTTTGAGACAGTTTATAAAATAACTAATCAACAACCAGAAAAAAGCTTAAGTTAAATAAAAGTATTCTATTGAATTAGGAATAGCCAATCAGAGACTTGAAATACAGAAATTTACAAATTTAGGCGTTAGAAATCAAGTCAGTTGCTTGTAGACAGTGCTCATAACTGGACGCGTTACTAGCAGACAGTGTTACTTATCAGACGCGAGATGCATCCTCGAGAAATTTAATACGTATTCGTGTGAGACAAAAATAGTTTACGTGTTAAAAAAGGCAAGCATTTAATAAAAGAATCTCACAGCTCTCTATATCAGGGAAGTGTTACTTTAATCGTTTAAAGAATTAATAAATCCAGTGAAGTACAAATTATAATCTGTGTAAGCGTACATTCTTCAGCCGCACCACGCCTTGTTAAGACATTCATGTTTCTAAAAAAAGAAATACTGACGCAGCCGAGGCAAACATAAATATATAATATTTAAAGAAACAATCAAAATTACAAAGTTAATATTTTTTAAACATTTGGGGCAAAGGCCACCGGAAAGTTCATTTAAGAGCGAAGGCTACCGGAAACCTTTTACCATACGTGCGGTTGCAAGTACTTCAAGTTCGGCTCCCCAACAGTCGAAATATAATACACATTCTTCAAATTGGCTTTCCATACGTAGCAGCAACAAAACTTCATTTGTATGCATTGCATAAAACTTGAGAAAACACTCTCTACGACACATAATTCATCTTTAGATACCGCAGTGGAGCAAGTAGGATGTGAGTTCTGTGAATAGTGGAGTGAATTAACCGAAGTATAAGGCACATCGTAGGACTCGGCTTCCGGAGACTTCATTTAAAGCATTTTCAAGAGAGCGCGAATATATATGTCGTATACATGAATTTGATAATCCCTATATAAAGGAATCCCGAATGCAATAAAGCAAGGGTGGCGAAAACGACTTCCTTCCGCGAGTCACCAAATATGCAACACGCACGGCGCCACTCAGCAGCATGTGAAAATCAAACGGACGGTTGCAGAGGTGAACGTGCGCCTGCGAGTCAAAATAACTCGCGAGTCACGTTTTCGTCACCTCTGCAATAAAGTTTCAAAGATTCTAAGTCATTACTCGCCGGTTTGCTACTTTCAGATAGCCAGTATGTGTCTCGAATAAGCTTTATTCTTCAGCTACACGTACAGACGCTGCAGGTATTTAATAGTATCTGCGTAGGTCCTTTCTTCCTTGATGTATCCATACAATTGTAGTAGAGATATAAGTGATGAGGAGTGGGAACTTCTCAGCAGAAGCGAAGTTTTCGAATGAGTTACACCGGTGCATCCATTCCATTAGGAACTATGTTTAATCTCTCTGAACGAAGCAGCTTCTCCATTAATAAGTTGTTTACTAAATAAATTGTAAAACCTTAATGAGGTTTTATTTTAAAAAATCTGATGTGTTACACTTACATGACTTTCTCTACTCTTGTACAAACTATTTTTACAAACGCTTATTCTCCATATGCTTCATGTTAATCGAGATATCGAGATCTTAATCTTATTGCTAATTTTCTTGTATATGCAAGGGAAATTGGTAGGCTTTAGGCCACAGTCAAATATTTTAAGAGCTGGTTGCTATGTGCAGTATTCCACTCTCTTTGCATTACCAGGACCAAAAAAATTGAATAACGAATTTACATTTGAGAAAAAGTATAAGTATTGGAAAATTTAAGGGAATAACAAGCAATATCTCGAAAATGGTTCACTCAACAACAAAAAAATGCATATGACATAAATTGTGTATTTTAACGCTATCTACATTTTTTGTGTAGTAAAATAATGTCTATCTCTTATGGTTTACCAGTTATGCAAAAGTAGTTTACAATGAAGAATACTTTTGGAGACATTCCCAGAAAATTCGAGATATACATTTCATTTGTCATAAAAATATCTTAAACATATAATATTTTAATCAAAATCGTTAGAGCCATTTTAGAGAAAATTAAAATTTTCCAAAAATGTCCCATGTAAAGGGTAATCTGGGGTGGGGGATTTTCTTGAAAACCTTCGTGTCGCGTCTCTGGAAGATACTGAACCTAAATACCAAATTTGGTGTTTATCCGACTGTTCGTTTCTGAGTTATGCTGTTCACAGACAGACACACACACGGACATGTTTCCAAAAATGTTTTTTTTTTATTCAGGGGGTCTCAAGATATATATTTCCGGCGAAATCTCGGTAGCGAATTTTTGGGTGGAACACAATGCATACCTGCAGTTGCATACCTACATGCATCATGCATACAAATAAACCATGAAATAGCAGACTATTACATAGCAAAGCATAGGGAGAATGGCTTTAAAAATAATAACAGATATTAACATTTTATCTCATCACTTATGCATACTTTTCTGCATAAATTTACTGTAAATGTTCTTGGTTTTCACACTATATTGAAAGGATGTAATTTAGTTAAATGCAGCAATTGTAGGGATTAGTTTTATTTTACAAGGGACATCCAGAAAGTAAAGAACGATATGGCATAACTAAATAATAACGAAAGATATTTACACAAAACTTGATTTACAAAAATGCAGTACCTCACTCTATTTCTCAATGTAATCGCCATCGCTGTCAAGGCATTTGTTGTAACGTGGTACCAGTTTTTCATTGCCGATGTTATACTCTTTTACCGCCGAAGACTGCCACTTCCTTTTTGAGGTCTTCATCGTTTGGAAAGTCTTTTGCACCCAGAAAGTTCTTTAGTTTAGGAAACAAGCGGGTATCCTAAATTCCTTCATTAACATTTGCTTTCATCTTATCCGTAACGAGTATTTGTGTCCCACACCAGTCTTCGTCGTGCACACTGGTTCTTCCTTGGTTAAACATCATGCATCATTTCCTCGATGAAGATTCGTGCATTGCATTATCACCATACACTTGCATTACTTGCCTATAAATTTCTATTGGCATTCAATTTTGTGCATTCAATAAATGGATCACACTACACACTTCACATTTGGCAGGATTTTCAATTGACGCCGCCGTTTTGATATGTTGTAGAACAGACAGGCGTGACCTCACAGCAACGAATCTTGACTCACACTGAGGTTGAGTAAGGAACTAACCAGCGTGCATACAATTGTGTTGGTGGTGGACCGAGCGTGATGTGCAATTGTTCTTTATTTTCTGGATGTTCCTCGTAGATCAGGCATAGAGTTTTGTGACACTAAGTGTTATCCTCCTTTTCCCCTCCAACTTCGTATGTTGGGGTGATCGGACTGGCAACAGAGTGTTAATAGAATCGAAACTCCGTGGATAGTAAGCAAACCTCATATCCCCTACACTGATAACTCTGGTTTAGATCACCCTCACACAGTTTCAAATGTAGAAAGAAAATCGTGTTAAACGAGGGCAGTCCAGAAAGTCCTAGACGTTTTGGCCTATCGTAGCGATGAGTAGGGCTAGAGCCACCATCTTGGTGTCAAAACATTCCTACATTCAGTACGCATCCAGCTGTGGTAGCGTGAGGACTGTGCCTTCCTTACTGTGCTCGCTGTGAGTGGTTAAAATGTGCGCTGCAATAGAAAATCCCGCCACTTGTGAAGTGCGGTTGGCTAAAAAGAACAAACCAATTGAAATTTATCGTCAACTTTGTGATGTTTACGGGCAGGGAATAATGAGTGAAAGCTGAGTCAGGCAATGGTGCATTGATTTTAAAACTGGCCGTACCAATGTTCACGCCTAGGATCGCAGTGGTAGGCCTATCCTTATGCCTGATGAACTGTCAATGCAAATCAATGACAAAATTCGTGAAAATCGTCGTTTTACGATTACAGAACTTTCGGAACATTTTCCCCAAATTTCACGGAGTTTGGTGCATCAAATTGATGCTTTGTTACTGACGCTGAACTGCATACCGGTGTAAAACAGTGGTTGAAGTCGCAGGCGGCAGATTTCTACAGGGAGGGTATTGAAAATCTTGTGCCACGATATGATAAATGCCTCAATTTGAATGGCGATTATGTAGAACAATAGCTTAAGAGTGTACCTTTCAAATGTAGATAATAAACGTTGATATTTGCACTTTGTTAATTGCTTATTTCAAAACGTCTGAAGCTTTCTGGATTACCCTCGTATTATTATGTAATCTTGATGCTTTAAACTGAAATATATAACTTCAAAGCAAATTCGTTTTACAACCGTTATTTCTATTAGAGTACAGGCTTTAGATAGCATTTTTATGGCAATTGAGATAAGTACACCAGAGATGCAAAAACTGATGTTTTGGAAAATGGAAAAAAACTAAAATAATCTCCGACTTACTCCCCGAAGGCTCCCTGACTATAAACATTCAGTTTTTTATACTTATTGAATGCTTATATGTTGCGAAGGAAAACAAAATTTCTTTTAAATGTTGTTTTCACGTTCCAGATCTCCGCTCTTTAATGGAAACAGTTAGTTGTCTTATCTTTTATTCTTTTTTTAGTTAATCCTTCTCATAAATTAGGCATAAAAGTAGATACGGACATTTGTTTATTTATTTAAATGGTGTTGCTTTTTTTTCTTTCCCTTTTTATTTTTCTTAACCTTTCTCATGTTTTGCGCAGCTCTTCCTACACTGATAGCATACTGAACATTTATATCAGCATTAAAAGAATTATATTCTGCTGCTTATATAGTTGTAAGATTTTATTTATCTCTACATATAGGTACTAAGCCTGTTAGCTAGTGCCTATATTCCATGAAATAAAAAATATTTATGCTGCTAAAAACAAAGTATCATTTCCTAGAATGCAAACTATATAAACAGCTTCATTATTATGTAGTTATTAAGCCACCGGTTAAAAAAACAACAAAAACAATTGCTCGAAATAAGTATGGCTTCTCGTAACATTTTGTGTGTGGTTATTTCGTTTTTGGAATGTTTTCTTAATGTAGTTTGAGTTTTATTGCGATAACAGAGAATCAACACTCGCTATGTTTGCGTTCCCATTTTCTTGTGCTTCTTCCTTTAGGCGAGTTTCTATAGCGTATTTATTTTCAGAAGAGTACTGAAATAATATGCACAGCTGTTACGAAAGAAAAGCACGGGACACAAACTGCTGTGAAAACCAGCATTGTGGTGTTCCAAAAGTAGCTCATCTACTAAAACCTATACCAGACTCAAGAGGAGTTGATTAGCTCCAGATTGGAGGCCGATGAGCTCAAAGAATTCCGGCAGAAGGTTGGCTAAAATAATGGAGATCAGTCTTACCAGAATGTACATTTTAGATGTTTAATTTATTTAGTTGTAATTGGAAAACATTTTTTTCTAAGAAATTGTGGAAAGACAATGATTCCAACAAGACAACTGCCACTGAAAGCTTATTTCTGCAATGGGAAAAGTGTTCATTCTATCTGTGTTAGTTTGCTTTCGCGGAAGAAAACTCCGATACATACATTGATACGACTTTCTCTATCAAAGACAAATATTCACATATATTGGTTATAATATTACAATATTCATATAAAATGTTATTCTTATATCGTATTATTAATGACACATTTGGCTAGGAGTAACTTCAAATTAGGAAATAAGTGCTTCCTTACTCGTGCAAAAAAACACGGGAACAGTATTAAAATAGAGTAATACTGGGCCGAGCTGCCTCAATGGAAAAAAATTCTGATGTGTTACACTCACAGGACTTTCTCTACTCTTGTGCAAACTATTTTTACAAACGCTTATTCCCCATATGCTTCATGTTAATCGAGATATCGAGCTGTTAATCTTATTGCTAATTTGCTTGTAGATGCAAGCGGAATTGGTAGGCTTTATGCGATAGTCAAATATTTTAAGAGCTGGTTGCTATGTGGAGTATTCCATTCTCTTTGCATTACAAGGAAAAAAATCTGATGTGTTACACTCACATGACTTTCTCTACTCTTGTACAAAATATTTTTACAAACGCTTATTCTCCATATGCTTCATGTTAATCGAGATATTGAGATGTCAATCTTATTGCTAATTTTCTTGTAGATGCAAGGGGAATATGGTAGGTTTTAAGCGATAGTCAAATATTTTAACGCTGGTTGCTATGTAGCGCATTCCATTCTCTTTGCATGTCCAGGACATAAAAAAATGAATAACGAATTTGAGAAAAAGTAAAACTATTGGAAAATTTAAGGGAATAACAAGCAATATCTCGAAAACGGTTCACTCAACAAAAGAAATGCATATGACATAAGTTGTGTATTTTAACGCGATCTACATTTTTTGTGTACTAAAATTTTGTCTATCGCTTATGGTTTACCAGTTATGCATAAGTCGTTCACAATGAAGAATACTTTTGGAGACATTCCCAGAAAATTCAAGATATACATTTTATTTGTCATGACAATATCTTAAACATACGATATTTTAATCAATATCGTTAGAGGCATTTTTGAGAAAATTAAAATTTTCGAAAAATGTTCTATGTAAAGGATAGTCTAGGGTGGGGGATTTTCTTGAAAACCTTCGTGTCGCATCTCAGGACAATACTGAACCTAAATACCAAGTTTGGTGTTTATCCGACTGTTCGTTTCTGAGTTATGCTGTTCACAGACACACACACAGACACACACACGGACATGTTTCTAAAAATGTTTTTTTTGGATTCAGGGGGTATCAAAACAAGTATTTCCGGTGAAGTCTCGGTATCGAATTGTTGGGTGGAATACAATACTTCCCCTACTTGTTGTACGTAGTAGAGAAAGTAACAATGAATAACGAATTTGAGAAAAACTATAAGTATTTGAAACGGGAATAACAAGCAGTATCTCGAAAATGGTTCACTCAACAAAAAAATGTATATGAATAAATTGTGTTTATTAACGCGATCTACATTTGTTGTGTAGTAAAATTTGGTGTATCTCTTATGGTTTACCAGTTATGCAAAAGTTGTTCACAATGAAGAATACTTTTGGAGACATTCCCAGATAATTCGAGATATACATTTCATTTGTCATGAAAATATCTTTAACATATGATATTTTAATCAAAATCATTAGCGCCGTTTTTGAGAAAATTAAAATGTTCGAAAAATGTTGCATGTAAAGGGTAATCTGGGGTGGGGGATTTTCTTGAAAACCTTCGTGTCGCATCTCTAAAGATAGTGAACGTAAATACCAAGTTTGGTGCTTATCCGACTGTTCGTTTCTGAGTTATGCTGTTCACACACACACACACACACATACATACACACACTCAGACTACACACGGACATATTTCCAAACTTACTCTTTTTTTGGATTCAGGGGATCTCAAAACATGTATCTCCGGTGAAAACCCGGTATCGAATTTTTGGGTGGAATACAATACTTCCCCTACTTACTATACGTAGGAGAGAAAGTAAAAAGAAGAAACGCTAACTTTTAAGTATATCCATCTTGGGAAGGTGTAAGCATGTAAAATAGAATACTTCGAAAAAGGCTGAAACTATATATATATATATATATATATATATATATATATGGACTCTGAATCACCCGTCGCCTCTGGGAACACTGTCATGAAACGTAGGAACATATAATGCGATTCTTCGTTTTTTCCATTGAGGCAGCTCGGTCCATTATTAGGCTATTTTAATACTGTTCCCGTGTTTTTCGCACGAGTAAAGAAGCACTTATTGCTTAATTTGAAATTACTCCTAGCCAAATGTGTCATTAATGATGTGATATAAGAATAACATTTTATAAGAATATTGTAATATTATAACCAATATATGTGAATATTTGTCTTTGGTAGAGAAAGTCGTATCAATGTTCGTATCAGAGTTTTTTTCCGCGAAAGCAAACTAATACAGATCAGAATGAACACTTTTCCCATTGCAGAAATAAGCTTTCAGTGGCAGTTTTCTTGTTAGAAACATTGTCTTTCCACAATGTATATTTATTTATTTGACACAAAATGTGTTTTAATGAGCCCTATATTTTTCTTAAAGTAGGGTTTAGTGTATCGCGTATGGTTTTCCACATATACAATATTCAATGAGTATGAAGAGAACTTCACACGCTTTCAAAAAAATTCGAGTTATACATTATAAATTCAAGCATTTTAAATATAGAGTATTTGAATCAAAACCGTTGGAGCCATTTTTAAAGAAACAAAACCTAACTGAAAACCTGTATGTAAGGGAAAGTCTGATAGTCGCATTCTTGGAAGATGCTGCATTTAAGTATCAAGGTTGGTATTTATCCGCCATTTCGTTTTATAAGTATGCTTTTCATACACAGACAGACAGATACATGCCCATGGACATTTTACTTTCTCTACTACGTATAGTAAGTAGGGGAAGTATTGTATTCCACCCAAAAATTCGATACCGAGATTTCACCTGAAATACATGTTTTGAGACCCCCTGAATCCAAAAAAAGCATTTTTGGAAACATGTCCGTGTGTGTGTGTGTGTGTGTCTCTGTGTGTCTGTCTGTGTGTCTGTGTGTGTGTGTGTCTGTCTGTGAACAGCATAACTCAAAAACGAACAGTCAGATAAACACCAAACTTGGTATTTAGGTTCAGTATCTGAAATGCGACACGAAGGTTTTCAAGAAAATTCCCCCTCCACAGAGTACGCTTTACATGGAAGTTTTTCGAAAATTTTAATTTTCTCAAAAATAGCTCTAACAATTTTGATTAAAATATCATATGTTTAAGATATTTTTATGACAAATAAAATGTATCTTGAATTTCCTGGGAATGTCTCCAAAAGTATTCTTCATTGTGAACGACTTTTGCATAAGTGGTAATCCATAAGAGATAGACAAAATTTTACTACACAAAAAATGTAGATCGCGTTAAAATACACAATTTATGTCATATACATTTTTTTTGGTGGGTGAACCATTTTCGAGATATTACTTGTTATTCCCTTAAATTTTTCAATACTTATTTTCTCAAATGGGAATTCGATTTTTTTTGTCTTGGATATGCAAAGAGTTATAATCTGTAGGAAAGGGAATGGTGCTGCACCTAGCAACCAGCTATTAAGAGATATGTATGAGCTTAAAGGCTACTGTATTTCTATATTGCCCTTGTAAATATATATTCCCCTTACATCTACAAGAAAATTAGCAATAAGATAGACTCTGCAAATGTTTATCTCGATTAACATGAAGTAGATGGAGAATAAGCGTTTGTAAAAATAGTTTGTACAAGAGTAGAGAAAGTCATGTGAGTGTAACACATCAGATTTTTCTTAATATGCTTTTTGTATGGGGTGTTTCAGTGGACCTCAAAAGATGTATTTCTGGTGAACTGCCGATATTGAATTTGTGGGTGGAATACGTGCTTCCTCTGCCTACTGAGTATAAGGCTCTCTTACTTGCTCCTACGACTTTCACTTCCGAAGGAAGCCATGTCTAGAATTTTTACACTCGAAGTACAATTCATCGTCCTCTGCAGAGTCTGAACCCGCGATCATGGAAGCTAGGTCAGTATCAGTGAAATGAACCTTTGTGACGTCAGAGTAGGTCTTACCGTTACGAGAAAGGAACCCAGTGTAAAGTGTGGAGATACGTGAAGCAAGGAAAAAGGCGAAGTTACTGTTAAGGACTGAAAAGTGAGACAGAATGTGCCAGAAGCAATTTTATTATGTGCTAAATTTTTCAGTGTATAAGTTGATATGTAAATCATATATGTGTACAATGTGAAAACCATATAAATAGTAATTTTGTGTATAATGTAATATTTGTCGTGTACATAATGTTCCTGTTTAACTAAGTTTGGAATGTCTTGAAATCTGAGTTAAGGTAGAAATATGCTGTTTGCATGTACAGCGAAAACGGGATCTTTTGTGTTAGTCTAGGGTAAGGTTTTATGACTATTTGTTTCCACTCCGGAAGTATGAAGCGAGGCAAATATAACACAGAACGGCAGTTTATCGAAAGAAGCCCGGGAAAAAGGTCACATGATATATACAAACTGACCAATAAGAAATCCGATACCAAAATTTTAGGTGGGAGATTGTTTTCTTTAAATATTCGACATTCACCCCAAAATAAAGCAGTTCACAGTTGACTTTTAGACGTAGACAAGGAATCCACGATACTCCGTCAAACAAACTTGGCGCAAAAATGGTAATAAGTGAACAGGAACATTATGTAGTGTTAGAGTGAGGAAGTAACAATAAATAGCCATAAACCAAACATTACAGTGACTAGTAAAGTCTCCTCTGAGCTCCTAGTACCATCTCTGAGATCGACGAGCTTATTAACAATCATGATAGGCAGAGCTCATGCAAACATCACTGCTGAGAACCAACTAGCCAGGGTAACAGCGAGATTAAATCAACCAGCCAGAACCACAAGACGAAGCCACGTCTGATGGAGAAAACAGGTACAGTGAATTTTAGCATTACTTCTATCTCTACCACTACACCGCGTTCGACTCCAACCCGAGCGGGCATCGAACCCGGGACTGCCACCAACGGTGCAGTCTTCGAAACAATTAGAGAGAACGGGGTCCGACGCAAAAGAGAAGGAGAGTGATTTACTTTGTGGTTTTAAGATACACAGCCTGTACTACCTTTCTCGCTACACCCCACCCAAGAAACGCTGTTACGTCACACTACTGTGGTACGCCACATGTAATTCAGTTGCATGATTCAGCTGGACAACAAAGTTACGTTGCAGATTTGAAATTCTACTTTTCTACATAGTCTTTATGTTTATGCATGTATCACAAAGGTATAATTTAATAATAGTTAGAAATATGTTTCAAATACTGTTTATTCTTTTATTTTAAAACATCCATTTGGTAAAAGATCAATAAGTTACTTTAGGAAACCTCTATAATAACTATAAACAGCATCGGAATAATCATCTTATTACCAGACACAGGATTTTAATGCAAATACATATTTCTTCTCTGCTATCAGAAAATATGTTCTCTTGGTATGCAAGATGTTTACTAATTTTCCAAGAATTTAAATATATTTATGATGCATATAATGCATTTTTACCCGTTTTGTTAATAAGCACAATGTTATAACTAATATGATTTTCCGGGCTGTTATGCCGTGGTCTGCTGAAGAAAGATTTCCCAGACGTTTCGTCCACAACTGCGGTGGACATCTTCAGTGGCGCGGACGAAGTCTTCTCGGTGAAAGTATCGCAGCGTCTGATGCGTTGGCCATTAGTGCCGCTCTCTTTATAGTGTGGGCGCTCTCTGCTGATTGGCCCGCTGGTATGAGGGGGCTGGCGCCGGCTGTGTTGTTGCTCTCTTCTGATTGGCTCGCAGTGTTTTTCGGTTTTGTATGACCTTTCTTGTTTTTGATGACTAGATGCCAGTTACTGTTGAGTTTCAATGCTTCTTCTTTGCTATTGAAATTATTGGGATGTTTATAAATCTCTATTGCTTCGCGTTGTAGCCGGGTATGGTAATGCTTTATGGAGGAAAGAATGTTGGTGTCCTGAAATCTAATAATGTGTTCGCCCTCGGCTTCAATGGCATGTTCGGCGACTGCCGATTTTTCTGTATGGCCCAGGCGGCAGTTTCTTTTGTGTTCGCTAAGTCTGGTGTTAGCGCTCCGCTGTGTGGTACCAATGTACACTGAACCACACGAACAAGGAATACGGTAAACACCGGCCGATGACAGGGGGTCTCGGGGGTCTTTGGAAGAGCGCAGTAGGCTGTTTAATTGTCTTGTAGGTTTGAATACTGTTTTGACGTTATGACGTTGAAGTATATGTTCAATACGGTCAGTGACATTTCTGAAATATGGCAGAAAGACAATGGACTTGCTTTTGGGTTGGTCCTGAGTAACCGGTCGGGGCTTGGCCGGACGGCAGGCTCTTCTCACCTCTTGGACTGAATAACCATTTGATTGTAGAGCTGTTTCCAGGTGTCGGATTTCTTGTGGAAGTAAGTGTGGTTCACAAATACGGGAAGCACGGTTTGCGAGTGTCTTAATCATAGCACGTTTTTGTCTAGGATGGTGGTTGGAGTTCTTGTTAAGGTAACGAGCTCGTTAGCAGGAAGGCTGACGGCACGCTGGGTCATACTGTCTACCGCAAACCCACACACAGAGACCGTTACCTTAACAAGAACTCCAACCACCATCCTAGACAAAAACGTGCTATGATTAAGACACTCGCAAACCGTGCTTCCCGTATTTGTGAACCACACTTACTTCCACAAGAAATCCGACACCTGGAAACAGCTCTACAATCAAATGGTTATTCAGTCCAAGAGGTGAGAAGAGCCTGCCGTCCGGCCAAGCCCCGACCGGTTACTCAGGACCAACCCAAAAGCAAGTCCATTGTCTTTCTGCCATATTTCAGAAATGTCACTGACCGTATTGAACATATACTTCAACGTCATAACGTCAAAACAGTATTCAAACCTACAAGACAATTAAACAGCCTACTGCGCTCTTCCAAAGACCCCCGAGATCCCCTGTCATCGGCCGGTGTTTACCGTATTCCTTGTTCCTGTGGTTCAGTGTACATTGGTACCACACAGCGGAGCGCTAACACCAGACTTAGCGAACACAAAAGAAACTGCCGCCTGGGCCATACAGAAAAATCGGCAGTCGCCGAACATGCCATTGAAGCCGAGGGCGAACACATTATTAGATTTCAGGACACCAACATTCTTTCCTCCATAAAGCATTACCATACCCGGCTACAACGCGAAGCAATAGAGATTTATAAACATCCCAATAATTTCAATAGCAAAGAAGAAGCATTGAAACTCAACAGTAACTGGCATCTAGTCATCAAAAACAAGAAAGGTCATACAAAACGGAAAAACACTGCGAGCCAATCAGAAGAGAGCAACAACACAGCCGGCGCCAGCCCCCTCATACCAGCGGGCCAATCAGCAGAGAGCGCCCACACTATAAAGAGAGCGGCACTAACGGCCAACGCATCAGACGCTGCGATACTTTCACCGAGAAGACTTCGTCCGCGCCACTGAAGATGTCCACCGCAGTTGTGGACGAAACGTCTGGGAAATCTTTCTTCAGCAGACCACGGCATAACAGCCCGGAAAATCATATTAGTTATAATTGTGACTCCGGCCGTGAAAACCTACGTTCTTACAAGCACAATGTTTCCGTAGTTTGCAAATTACACTGCATATTTGCTTGTTTTACAGGAATATTTTATATTTCATTCATTTTATATTAATATTTGATTTACAAATATATTATTTCCCAATTATGTGTGCCAATCTTGAAACTTGGCAACAACGCTGATGCTAGCTCACATGAAACGCAATCAATATTACACGTCACATAGGTGAATCTCCGCCTTATCTGGTAGTAGCCGTTACCTTACAGTACGAAGGTGCTGTTAAGGAGTTATCGGAATTGAGTGCTTATATGTAATGTTAAATTTAGTTTACTTTTTATTATTTAGTATCTCTTAGAATTTACAAAAATGTAAAACATTAATTTACACAAAGGAAAGTATTTCAAAATATTCGTTGTTGAATGGTTTTATAAATTCAATTCCAAAAATGTTGCTGCAGGTGAACCTCAGGTCATTCAGTTCAACGGTGTGGTGCTTGTTTATGGTGAAGGCCTCGTTTTCGTGCAATGATGCCGAAAGTAAAAGTAAGCGACAAAGCTAGGTTACAGGGCTATATTCTAACTTTTCAATATTAAAGATAAATTTTGATGAGATAAGTAATTTATTTTGTTCCGACAAAAA
Source organism: Deroplatys truncata (assembly GCA_030765065.1). Classification (NCBI taxonomy): domain Eukaryota; kingdom Metazoa; phylum Arthropoda; class Insecta; order Mantodea; family Mantidae; genus Deroplatys; species Deroplatys truncata. Next base: position 141,492,475 of record CM060986.1, read on the forward strand.
GTTATTCACAGGAGATTACATAAAACTGCATTAAATTTTTATTTTATGTCAATAAGATGCATTAATACTTTTTATATGGGCGTATTTGTACAATTTCTCTGTGAAAATAATTTTTACAACATATGTAAAACTTAAATACATCATACTTTTTACTCTCAAAAAGTAGACATTTACTAGATATTTTAATAATCCATCCAATCTCCATTCTTGTATAATACCTGATTTAGTCGCCTAGGCACTAGTCTGCATTTACAAACTTTTTGTCAGATGATTTCTTAAAAGTAAATGTTCTTGAATCAAGTTTTTATGCTGATTCCAGAATTACTTCGGTTTTTTTTATCACGTCAGGTTTTTACACAAAATAAGAAGTAATGTTTTGACAATTTTACTAATGAGCGTAGAAAAGTATTCAAATACCATTTCACACAAGGTAAGTTTTTATTCAACAAACATTTTAAGAATACTCAACAACTCCCCTAATTTATTTCATGACTACATTTTAACAAAACAAAAAGCCAAAGTGTTTCATTTAATTTTTTTCAAACTTGCTCTTCTTTGACTTCCTTGCAGATCCTTGAAGATGACTGTCCCTCCTCAACATCCAACAGTAGTCGGTCATCATAGTTTCATTCCATCTCCCCTGGTACCTCCTCTCCATTTCCTTAATATCTTGGTGAAAACGTTCACCCTGCTCTTCACTATAATGTCCCAGATTTTCTGGAAAGTAGTCGATAAGTAAATGCAGAAAATGCACCTTTACACTCATGTTACAACCCATCTTCTTGAAATTTTCCAACATTGTTTCGACAATGGCCTTGTAATTAGGATCTTTGTTATTGCCTAAGAAATTTTCAGTAACTGATCGGAAGACGGTCCATGCTTCTATTTCTCTCTCATTCATTGTCTTCTCAAAATCTTCATTATTTGAGGACCAACAAAAATTCCAGCCTTTAATTTGTCTTGTGTAATGAAGGGAAATTTCTTGGAAAGGTACTTGAAGCAGGGTCCATCTTGTGGTAGAGCTCATACAAATTGCTTCATAAAGCCCGATTTTATGTGCAGTGGCGAAAGTAATATCTTTATATCTCTATATTTTTGAAGTAAAATTGTGAAAAATCTCCACGTGATAGAAAAAAACTAAAAGCAGTTCTGAAATTAGCATAAAAAAGGTTAGTCAGAATCACTTACTAGTTTTCAAATCATCCGATATCATGCAGACTAGTGTTATTAAAATAATGTCTAGTAAATGTGTCTCTTTCAGAGTAAAAGGTATCATGTATTTCGGTTTTACATTAAAAATATTTTTTCGTGGATATATTGTGCAAAACATTATTTTATTTAGTTATATATTTAAACATAGTTTTTATAAGTGATGAGGCGGCCCGGGTTCAATCCCAGGGACCCGCATGTGGGATTTGTGGTGGACAAAGCGGCGTATGGGCGGGTTTTCTCCGGGTTCTCCGGTTTCCCCCGCCATTCATTCCACCAACTGCTCCATCATCACTTTTCCTTTCATCCATTTCACCATCATTTCGTTTCATGCACATCCTTCCTCCCATACCAGGCATCGGACTGATCACCCATCCTGGATATTCTGTCTGATCCATGAGAGTCTGCTCCTCGACGGGCCTCTGACCCCAGGCACCCGCCTGTAAGTCCTGGGGTTGTAAGTCCTGGGGGTGTCCTACATAAGAGGAGGTTAAACAGATAATGAATGAATGAATATTATAAGTGATGAGTAATGCTGTGGCTTAAAGTTATATATTCTTATGCGAATAATCTAGAACTACGCACGTAAAACAGGATGCCACCGCATGCGCGGAAAAGTAAACAAATAAAGACACCTCCTCCTTCCTATACATACTCCATCTGTGAAGGCCAGAATAATCCCTCCCAAACAACAGCATAAATGGAAGTGGTGTACTTTCATGAGTGCTTGGGACAGCCTGGCTTTGATCACAAGACTGTGTATATTTTATAGTAGTTATAATGGGGAATAACTATAATCAGAAAGGTCTTCTGAGAAAATAATTCACATACAAGAGTTTAGACAGATGTTTCAGGTGTTTCAATATTGATTTATGCTTCTCAAGTGCAATGTGACTAAAGTTTGTAGCAATGCAAGTAACCTTAGCTCAGTAGTAGAGAGCTAGTTTACTGTTCTTGAGGTTTTAAGTTCAAATCTCCGTGGACCTACCCAATTGCTTGTTGCCTTTAATTTTAAACACATGAGTATGAATATAACATGTTTTCTTAATTTTTTGTATGCGACATTTATGTAGTAATCCGTCATACGTAAATGGCAACCATGACATTAATCAAATAACGATTGGGAGGTTACGTACTCAGTCAATTTAATTTTATAATCACAAATTTTACCATTATTGTAATTATTTTATAAGTAAAACGAAGTAACACGAGTAATATTCTTTAACCATATTACATATATTAGAGTAAAATTAATTTTAAAAATCTGTTGTGTGACACTCGCACGACTTTCTCTATTCTTGCACAATCTATTTTTACAAACGCTTATTCTCCATCTGCTTAATCGAGATAAACATTTGCAGAAACTTATTGCTAATTTTCTTGTAGATGCAAGGGGAGTTGGTAGGTTTTAAGCGATAGTCAAATCTTTTAAGAGTTGGTTGCTATGTGGAGTATTCCATTCTCTGTGCATATCCAGGACATAAAAAAACGAGTAACGAATTCCTATTTGAGAAAAAGCAAAAATATTGGAAAATTCAAACAAATAACAAGGAATATCTCGGAAATGGGTCACTACAAAAAAAGTATATGTCATAAATTGTGTGTTTTAACGAGATCTACATTTTTAGTTTAGAAAAATGTTGTCTATATTTTACAGTTTACCGTTATACAACAACCATTCAGAAGGAAGAGCACTTTGGGGACATTTACAGAAATTTCAAGGTGTACATTTTGTCATAAAATATCTTAAATGTGTTATGTTTTAATCAAAAACGTTAGGTCCATTTTTGAGTAAATCAAAATTTTCGAAAAATTGTTCCATGTAAAGGGTAGTCTAGGGTGGGAGGATTTTATCGAAATATTTCATGTCGCATCTTTGAAAGATACTGAACCTAAATACCTTTTCGTTTTTGAGTTATGCTGTTCACAGACACACACAAGAACCTTTTTCTAAAAATGCTCTTTTCGAATTCAGGGGGCCTTAAAACATGTATTTCCGGTGAAATCTCAGTATCGAAGTTTTGGGTGGAATGCAATACTTCTCCTACTTACTATAAGTAGTAGAGAAAGTAAAAATAGAGTGAAAACAATCCATTACGCAGAATCGAACTCGTGTTGCTTGTGTAGAAGTTAGGTAGCTTAACCACTACTCCACGCCAGGCAGGACGTGGAGGTACGCTAAATTAGTGTCTTGTGGCTTGTATTATACCAGGTGAGTCAGGTGCGCCTATTTATTTTTGAATTTATGCAACATGCTAAGCGACATATGTGACTTACACCTTTCTTGAATGCTTTCTAATGGCTGATTTGCATAACACTTTATAGAGGAGGGATAGATAACTCAGTGCATAAGTGTTTTACGGTACAGAATGCAATCGCTATGTATGTCGATGCAAAGAACATCCCACCCTGACACTGGGAGCTGCAGTAGCACTTTTAGTCAATTCTACAAACTTTTATTCTTAGGCATACATCCATGTACCCCTTTGAAAACGCCCCTGAAGGAACAGCCTATCACATGCATCGGTTGACAAAACCATTTGAAAACAAAATGGCAGATCTACACGGTACAACCAATTGGATTTAAGCCGTTAGTCAAATGTTGTACAGCCTTGTCAAAAAATGCTAAGTATTAGATGGGTACTTTCTCTTCTTTCACAAACTATGTAATATTTCTGTACATACAGTAACTGTAATGACTGATGCAGTTTCTTTATTTGAGTTAAAACTAGCTCAAAACACCGTATGAAGCTGCAAAAATCGTGTAAAGATTCGAGGTGGGGTCTAGTTCTACGATTACTAATTCGTATAGGAACCTTAGCTCACAAGGTAGCATTAGCCGAATGGCATCATCATGGCTGCTTTAACACTGTGCCATTTCAGTTCGTGTTCAAATCCTTCGGGTTAAGTTCAAACCCTTTATTACCTTTTATTTTATCTGTTTGGGCCTATAATTTGATATTATGATATAAACAACATTTGTATAACATAAGTATGTACAAAATAGAATAGTCGCCATGTTTTCCACCGCAAAGCCCAAATCATCCACGAACAGTCATACGTGAAGAATGCAGGCGGGTTACACTGCACATGATACAGCATGCAAGAAGGTGTCTCAGGCAACGTACACAAATGTGCATTGATGAAGGGTGTCGTCATTTTAAACATTTACTCCGTTGATGAAATCCACGCTCTTTAACAATTTATTACTCTGTTTATCCGTGAACTTAGCACATTTACAACTCCTTTGACAGTAGAAGTGAAACATAAGGTTTAAACATGAAACAAAAACTGTTAGATTTAATATCGTCGATATGCGCCCAAAAGAATTAAAGCTAACTATGTAATTCTGCTTGTAATTCTTGTGTCTTTTGCTCACAGGAGAGCAAATAACAAAAATAAATAAATTAGTACACTAAAATACGAAAATAAATACAAGGAGAAAGAAAAAATTAACCAAAATAATTTTATGCTTGTATTAGATTCGAACCTCCGAAGCTAACCTTTGCTTCACCATCTTCCGGCAGCTAACCCACTCGGCTAAATCACTCTCTCCGGCTCTTTCGACGAACACTCCTCTATCTCCTTGCAAGCATTATATCCATGAAGAGCCGCCGTTTTTTATCCTTTTGCAGCTCCTTGTTTCTCATTCAGGCCATCAATCATTAATACTAGTTGCGCATTGTATCGAATACAGGACAGAGCTACAATAACAGTTTGTTTGCTAAAAGGGTCAATGTTTTCACATTAGATTATAAACTGCGGGTTGCATAGATACGAATACCTAGGTGCAGTTAGCCAAAGCGGCGCAAAGTTAACGGTTGTGAATCGCGCTCACTCGAAAGAACGTTGAAGAAATTTGACTGCTCAAGAGGCTGCTTTTAGTTTGACTGAGTGCTCTATTGTGCATTTTAATATCGATCTATCCGTTATGTATGTAGAGTAGTGACAAATCTTCCTCTGGAGACGCGTTCAAAATGCTAGCGTTGAGGAAAGAGATTGTGGATGTAAATCGTCGTTTGTTTTGATATGCATAATCCACTAACTTTTCATCACGAACCGCTAATGTTGGATTTCACTCTGAATGGAGTTCATTTATGCTGTAGCTTTCTTTGCAGAGCATTACTTAAGGGATTTCCTAACCGCAAGAAACAAAATTATGAGTCTGAGAACTCAGTGAGAGGCTTAAGATAGCGTCTATGGTGACAACAGCAACAATTAAATGTGACAATACCATTAAATTCAATACTCCACACCGCCGAGTATCCATTAGACGCGCGGAATCCTTGTTTACTGAAGGGTTTTGTCTTTTTTTTCTTCTCTTAATCTCCGTTCTGTGGGAGGGAGATACATTTCCCGACTGGAGTAATATGGAAGAAGCAAGATGAAAAACAGGAATCGATACCGGCAAAGGTGCTGAAAGAGAGGGTTGTCGACCCTGAGATATAGAACCAGTGGGGGGCATCATTAGAGTCTCTTGAAGGCTTTGCTTAATGGATACTTATTATGAGGGAGAAGGGTCTCTAGTGTTTGCTGATGGCATCACAAGGTCTACTGTCAAAAGGAAGACGCCTCCAGTCACATCTATCTTGTGATTTAGAGTAAACACATGGGATCGTTATCTGCCGCAAGCGAGGTAATGTTACAGCTTCAGTTCAGTGATGGATCGTGCATAATAGCGATGGGTTAAACTGTTATGAAAAAGCAGTTGAAACTGTTCGTATTTCAAGCACCAAATAGTTTCAAAATAACTGCTGAAACTTAATTGTTATCTGTTGGAACACACATAGTTTGCTGAATGCCTGTCAAGTTTGAAGAGGCGAACTGAAGTATTTATCGCTGGGCTAAACTGAATTGTAGTTTTGATGCTTTAAATAGTTGCATAACAAATTTCTATAACAGCTTAATTGCTCACATGTTTTTCGAGATGTTCTTCCTTCCAAATGAATAGACTTCTAAAGCTTTTTTCAGGATGTACATTTTATTTATCATACAAATATCCTAAAAATGTGGTATTTTAATCAAAATCGTTAGAGCCATTTATGAGAAAATTAAGAACTTCAAAAAACTTTCCATGTAAATAATAGTTTCAGATATTTCTTCAAAATATTTTGAGGTGCATCCTTGGAATATGCTGAACTTAAACAAGTTCGATAATCATTCACCTTTTCGCTTTTGAGTTATTCTGTTCACACACTCATACATGTGTCGTCCTCTGTGGTGCAGTGGTTACTATGCTAGCCTCTAATTCCCGAGGTCGCGGGATCAAACCCGGCGGAGGGCGATGGATTTTTCGGGCGTAAAAATCTTTAGCATGGCTTCCTTTGGAAGGAAAGTAAAGCCGGTGGTCCCGTGTCGTAGATTTACGGCACGTAAAAGAACCTCAGGTCTGATAAAGACACCTCTGAGCAAAATTACCGGTGTTTCACGCCCAATATAGAATGGGACGCTAAGGATCACAGCAGTTAAAGAGCGTCCATAAATAAAACTCAATTTCAATTTCACTCATACATGTATGCATGCGGACCTTTTTTTAAATGCTTGTTTTGATTCAGGTGCATCAAAACAAGTACTCGGTATAATCTCGCTATCGAACGTTTGAGTGGAATACAATATCTCCTCTACCTAATAGATGCGTGGTAGAGAAGGTACTACATGGAACATTATTTCCAAAATAGTTTACTTCCATAGGAATCTACACACCTTAAACTGTGTCTCCACATCATTTTCGCCATTATTGCGGACTTTACGGTACCTTAAACAACTTTTGAATCACTTAAGTCATAAAAAATACTGCCAGTGATAGAAGCAAAATCATTGTTTTTCACAGTATCATCTTCAAGAAACGCCATAGCAATCGCCGACTGAGTAAGATGTATGGAGAAAATGTGAGAATTACTGGAATGGTGAAGAAGTGGGTCAGGGAGTTCAATAAAGACCGTAAGAGACTTCATCATATCATTTGGTTGGGAACAATTGGACCACCCTCCTACAGCCCTGACTCGACACTAAATTCCTTGATGGCAAATATTTCGATGAAGACGATGATGTGAAAGAAGTACAGACACAGGATACAATAAATAGTTTCGCGTGACGATACGCGCCTCAATATTGACAGGAACTATGGAGAAATAGTTTATGGTGTCTAGAATACTACAAAAACAAATAATGGCTTGAAATTAATATTTTTATCGGTACTTTGAATTCGTCCCTCGTATTTCAAATATAAAATATATCTTGTGAATTTAAAAGATAAAAATCTGATGTGTTACACTCACATGACTTTCTCTACTATTGTACAATCTATTTTTACAAACGCCTATTCTCCATATGCTTCATGTTAATCGAGATATCGAGATGTCAATCTTATTGGTAATTTTCTTGTAGATGCAAGGGGAATATGGTAGTTTTAAGCGATAGTCAAATATTTTAACGCTGGTTGCTATGTGGCGCATTCCACTCTCTTTGCATATCCAGGACATAAAAAAATGAATAACGAATTTGAGAAAAAGTATAAGTATTGGAAAATTTAAGGAAATAACAAGCAATATCTCGAAAACGGTTCACTCAACAAAAGAAATGTATATGACATAAGTTGTGTATTTTAACGCGATCTACATTTTGTGTGTAGTAAAATTTTGTCTATCTCTTATGGTTTACCAGTTATGCAAAAGTCGTTCACAATAAAGAATACTTTTGGAGACATTCCCAGAAAATTCGAGATATACATTTCATTTCTCATTACATTATCTTAAACATATGATATTTTCATCAAAATCGTTAGAGCCATTTTTGAGAAAATTAAAATTTTCGAAAAACGTTCCATGTAAAGGGTAGTCTGGGGTGGGGGGATTTTCTTGAAAATCTTCGTGTCGCATCTCTGGAAGATACTGAACCTAAATACCAAGTTTGGTGTTTATCCGACTGTTCGTTTTGGAGTTATGCTGTTCACAGACACACAGACACGCACACACAGACACACACACACACACACACACACACACACACACAGACACACACACGGACATGTTTCCAAAAATGCTTTTTTTGGATTCAGGAGGTCTCAAAACATGCATTTCCGGTGAAATCTCGGTATCGAATTTTTGGGTGGAATGCAATACTTCCTCTACTTACTATACGTAGTAGAGAAAGTAAAAATGAATAACGCATTTGAGAAAAAGTATAAGTATTGGAAAATTTAAGGAAATAACAAGCAATATCTCGAAAACGGTTCACTCAACAAAAGAAATGTATATGACATAAGTTGTGTATTTTAACGCGATCTACATTTTGTGTGTAGTAAAATTTTGTCTATCTCTTATGGTTTACCAGTTATGCAAAAGTCGTTCACAATAAAGAATACTTTTGGAGACATTCCCAGAAAATTCGAGATATACATTTCATTTCTCATTACATTATCTTAAACATATGATATTTTCATCAAAATCGTTAGAGCCATTTTTGAGAAAATTAAAATTTTCGAAAAACGTTCCATGTAAAGGGTAGTCTGGGGTGGGGGGATTTTCTTGAAAATCTTCGTGTCGCATCTCTGGAAGATACTGAACCTAAATACCAAGTTTGGTGTTTATCCGACTGTTCGTTTTGGAGTTATGCTGTTCACAGACACACAGACACGCACACACAGACACACACACACACACACACACACACACACACACAGACACACACACGGACATGTTTCCAAAAATGCTTTTTTTGGATTCAGGAGGTCTCAAAACATGCATTTCCGGTGAAATCTCGGTATCGAATTTTTGGGTGGAATGCAATACTTCCTCTACTTACTATACGTAGTAGAGAAAGTAAAAATACCTGAATGTCTCCTAATAAGTATTGCAACACCCTCGTTATTGTGAAGAAGTCTACCACTCTTCCTTTGCTATTTGTTTCAATAAGCTTTACTTTCATTATCAATAGAAATGATAATCCTTGGAAGGTCGATGCTGCATATGACTTTCTCTCGCAGATAACTGCATTAACAAAGGGAAAGGTGAGAAAGTACTGAAAGTAAAGCCCTATATTGCATCGTTACTGATGCAAGTTATAACATAATTATGAGCATGTACAATTTAACAGTGTAATAAAATAGGGCTGCAACATCAGAGTCATTACGTTTGTTTAGAGGCGTCCTGTAGTCGAGAGGGTTACCTGTAGAGTCGAGTCAAGTGTATCGCTGCAGACGAAATGCCAAAGGAAGGGTAGGAAAGTTCACAACGTTGCAAAACTATATTTTGGAGTATGTGGAAAATATTTTCTCTGTTATTAATGAAAATCTTTGTTGGAAACCGTGCAATAGCACAATTGCTTCTGCACATAGTATATCGAATGTGCGTAGATATGTCAACACAGAAACATACAAGCGTTGCATTGCAAAACGTGAGGATAAAGTGCTACAGCAAGTCACCCCCATCAAACCAAACGTTTATGCGCGGAATTTATTTCTATCGATATTCCATTACATAAACTACAGAATACAAAGTTGCGGGTTGTAATTCATTGCAATAAACTGACAAAATCTTATCCATGAGCACACTATAAACTAACGCCTTGTATTAATAATTTAATAAAGACATTTCAGTTATATAAGTCAGCTGTATGTGTTATAAATAATATTTCAGAAATAAAGTAAATGCTTACGAGACATTCGTAATTCTTCTTATATAGATTGTACCGCGGGGGATCAGGCCTTATCGATACACCCTTACCTTCCTATTCTATACGCCCTCCTCCACGTAGCGACTTCAATGTCACAGACCTAATAAAAATATATATTAAATACAAATACAATGATAAATAAGTTGAATGGATAAACTAATCATATTTAAATTTGTATCACAAATTATTTGAGAGTAATAGAGAGGCAATATGTTTTGAATTAGAGTTTTCTCAAAAGAAATGCAACAACACAATGTGCAACCAAGGATTAATTTAAACTATGAATTTTACAAAACACATAGGCAAAATTGGAATCTGAAACTCCTTTCTGTAATATAATTCCCACCTACTAATCCAACCCTCATTCTACTTTTTTTGCACACAGCAATATATTACAAGTAATGCCTCTCTAATAAATATGAACAATAAAAATCAGTTGTGGTATAGCAATCTTACACGAGTTTCATTGTTATGTTTACCTGTTAGAGTAGAGGCAGCTACCGTTTTCGAATTTTAACATGCAGGTTGAAGACTTAGTAACACCCAAAACTGGAAGAGAAGCGCTCTCCCGCGTAGCTAGCCTCCAGCCCCCAGCTATCGTTCTACATGTGCTAATTTACTAGTGGTACTGTGCGGCCCTGTTTACAATTTGCAGCGTCGCTTACGCCATTATAGCGTTCAAAATCCTTTCGGTATCAACTTCATCTGATTTTGGTGCATTTTCGATGCCTTCATGCATATTTAACGGGAGGTTATGAACAAAATGAATTCGTGACACTAACATGACATAACACCGCTGCCATAACCTAAAATACGCAACGAGTCTGGCCTGAGACATTACTCTCACTACCCATAGAGCATGCTTCAGATGCTGAGATTTTCCATAAAAGATGCGTATGACATTTTCGGTGAATAGCAGTGCGTATAAAGTATTCGTTTGTTTTTAATTCCAACTAACTTTCATTGTATCCTCCGATATATAAAATACAGGGTCTAAACCACTTACAGGTTAAAAGCATAATACCTCCTCATTTATATGTGGTCAATAATGATCTCGCTTGGATGGAAAACCGTGTCATTTACAACATATCTCTCTCTTTTGTGCTGCTAATAGACCAACATACCGATCCTAGAAAGGCAAGAGTTATAATAATTTGGAAGCGTTCAAATATTACGTCACGCACTAAAGGGGAAGAAGACTGCGTCAACAGATTCGCTTCGAACAGGGTGTTGGAGAAGAAACATTGTAGACTTTCCAAGGTTTCGGCAGCTGCACATGCAGTCACCAAAACGAACACAGACATAACCGATGCTATAACTATGACGCTTCTAGTGCCAATTTCGCGACGCCTAGTATCCGACAACACTATTAAAACTCCCGACACAGCTATTATCAGCTATGCTAGCGCTACTAGCGTCAACTATACTTCACGGCCGTCTCCGCAGACTGCCAGTGGATATTTGACTCATGCAGACACCTACTAGAGACATAAATGATCACTATGGACACTTCAGTGTCGTCACCGTCCGTGTATATCATCAGCTACCGCCTCACACTTCTTGGAACATACACAAAATGCGGTCTCTCCGGTGAAGGCCACCAGAATCATCGCTAGCAATGGGGGCCTACTCCTCTAACACCCCTTATCTTAAGAGACCGGACATAATATACCGCCACTCTAACAACGGCCACGATCTTCCTGGACCAGGATATACACTTCAAAGCCAGGCCACGACCCAGACTCCACGTGTCGCCGATGCTGCCTATATGGATACTCAGCAGAGCATTGCTTCACACCATCGCGCTGCCACTTTTGTAAAGCGCTAAACATCACCTTCGTCTGAAACCAGCATGACCTAACTTGATGCCATCAGTCGTGCGCTACGTGCTGAAGAACAACTACTACAGCGGACAGGTATACTGTCTGCAAAGCCCTTGTCAAGTGACAACACCGCCGATTACACCCACTCAGAAGGCCACTCCGCGCCAACCTAGAACTCACCAACTTACACACAAAAACGCTCCACAAATCCCGACGACCAACCAAAACAAAACAACGCGGTCATCATTGAATTAACAGGCAGCATCACCAACCTGAAACAAGCAATAGCTCTCCTAAATAAAAGCATAAGAGTAATGCAAGTCTGGGGGGACAGGCGCTTTAAACTGCTAGAAAACAACACCACCAACGCCAATACAATTATAACTGCACATAAATCCTTTGTCAACGACGGTAGTTGTGCATATCAACATTTAACAGCTCCAAGAGCAGAAGAGGGGAAAAAATCAAAACTTGTATGAATCCATCAGATGAAAATTACACCGATAACAGCGGATCATAATAACCACTGCATACTTCTTTTTAGAAATCTAATCCAACACACACTGTAAAATTATTGTAAAAAAAAGAACCCTTCCAAGCCAATCCCAACAAATAATAAAGTGGCTGAAGAAGGATAAATCCCTGTAACAGCCGTGGAGTGAAATAAACCCTTAAATCCCCTTTCCTTTCCATTCCAAGGGGGAGGGTTCTGTCCAAGCGCGTGACGCAGCATGACATTGAGAACAAAGGGGTTCACCGTCAGCGTTGTGTCACATTTTATGCTTTTTATAAGATAAAAAAGAACACCTTGAAGAAAATGCTGTTTTAAAAGCTTTGAGCATAGCTTGAGGTGACATAATTCAGCAGATTCAAATGACCAGCGTTACCACCGACCAAAAATAAAACACCGTAGTACCATATTTGTATAAAATTATACGATATTCAAACTTTTATATAAATTGTTTGTATAACTACAGTAAAGCACGTCCAGATATTCATACTCGTATTTTGTAAAATGGCATTTATGGAAAACTATCTTTAGCTTTATATTAATGTTAGGTTGCCGTTAATAACTTTATGGCCACACAAATACTTATTGTTAACATTGCAATGTGGCCTGCTACTCAAATAAGATTTTCCCATTCCATAGTTTTATACATGGATGTATGAATTTTTCAACAAAATATGTTATTGCTTCTTAAGATTTGTTTTGCCAGCCGCTCTGTTGTGTTTCAGTGCTTATTGCATTGTCAACGTATCGTTGACAACGGCCTCTCCAAATTCTACAAATTATTTTTACAAACGCTTATTCTCCATCTATCTCATGTTAATCGAGATAAACATTTGCAGAAACCTTCTTACTCCTAATTTTCTTGTAGGTGCAATGGGAATGTGGTAGGCTTTAAACGATAGTCAAATATTTTAAGAGCTGGCTGCTATGTGGAGCATTTCATTTTCTTTGCATGTCCAGAACATAAAAAAGGATAACAAATTCCCATTTGAAAAAAAGTATAAGATTGGAAAATTGAAACAAATAACAAGGAATATCTTGGTAGCGATTCACTGAGAAAAAAAGGGTATATGACAAACTGTGTGTTTTAACAAGCTCTACATTTTTTGTGCAGAAAAATTTTGTCTATCTCCTACGGTTTATCAGTTATGCAAAAGTCATTCAGAAAGAAGAGGACTTTTAGGAACATTCCTAGAAAATTAAAGATATACATTCTATTTGTCATGAAAATATCTTAAATATATGATATTTTAATCAAAATCGCCAAAGCCATTTTTGAGAAAATCAAAATGTTCGAAACATTTTCCATGTAATGGTAGTCTGGGGTGGGGGGATTTTCTTGAAAATCTTCGTGTCGCATCTTTGAAAGATACTGAACCTAAATACGAAGTTTGGTATTTATTTGACTTTTCGTTTTTGAGTTATTCTGTTCACACACACGGACCATTTTCTAAAAGGGCCTTATTTGGATTCAGGGGGCCTCAAAACATGCATTTCCGATGAAATCTCGGTATATAATTTTTGGGCGGAATAACAATCCTTCCCCTACTTAGTATACGTAGTAGTGAAAGTAATAATATTTATTCTATGAGTAGGGTATATAGGAGAGAGCTGGCGCAGTTTTTTGCGTTTATATGGGAAAGGATAGGGAAAACGAGGCTAGATGCGACGGTTCACGGAGGAAAATGCGTTTATATGGGGAAGATAGGGACTACGAGGATCGATGCTAGGCCAAGTCATGGGTTGAAGGACTGGGGATGTGTTTTATATGAGAGATACGGGGAATACGAAGAGAAGTGTTGGACTAGATAGGGGTTGAGATATGGAATATGCATTTATATGGGAAAGATAAGGAAAACGTGAACAGAGGCTAGGATAGACAGATGCTGAAGCAGGGGGAATATGAACATATTTACAGGAGAGATAGGGGATACGTGGAGAGGTACTAGACTATTCAGGGTTTGAAGGGTAGAGTATGGCTTTTTATATGAGACGAGGAAAACGAGGGTATATGCTAGGTTGAGAGAACCTTCAAGGAGGAAAAAATGCGTTTATATGGGAGAGATAGGGAAAACGAGGAGAGTTCTGAGGTAGAGCAGGGACTGAAGGAGGGAGAGATATGCTTTATACGACAGAGATAGGGCAAGCGAGGGGAGGTGCTAGTGCAGACAAGAGGTTAAGGAGTACGGTATACATTTATATGAGGAATATATGGAAAACGGGGGCAGGCGGTATGATAGACAGAAGCTGGGCCACTTTTGCGTTTATATGGCAAAGGATAGGGAAAACGAGGGTATATGCAACAGTTCAAGGAGGAAAATGCGTTTATAGGGGAGAGATAGGGAATACGAGGGCTGATGCTAGGCTAGTCAGATGCTAAAGGAGGGAGGGATACGCTTTATACGAGAGAGATAGGGAATACAAGGAAAGATGTTATACTAAACAGGACTTGAAGGATAGAATATGGCGTTTTATATGAGCGAGAAGTGAACCGAGGAGAGGTATTAGGCTAGGAGTTTTGAATGATAGAGTAGGCGTTTATATGCGAGAGATAGGGAATACGAGGAGAAGCGCTAGGCTAGACAGGGTTGAAGTAGGGAATGCGTCTTATATGAGAGAGGTGGGGGGGAATATGAGGAGAAGTGTTAGGCTAGACAGGAAGGTCTGAATGATAGAGTATGCGTTTATATGGGAAAGATAGGGAAAATGAAGGTAGGTGCTAGGTTGAGAGAGTCTTCAAGGAGGAAAATGCATCTATATGAGAGCGGTAGGGTATACGAGGAGAGGTGCTAGTCTAGATATGGTTTGAGGAGCAGAGTATACGTTTATATGGGAGAAATATGGAAAACGGGAGAGATACAAGGATAGACAGGGTTTGAAGGAGAAGGAATGTAGGTTTATACGGTAATATAGAGAGTAATTCGATTATAAAACTTTTATCATCCAGCGTTACAACACTTTTATATACTTTTTTCTAAACCTTACAAACTTTTTATATGTTAAAGAGTAGTGTGCGAGACGGAGAGGGACAAACTGTATATCGTTTCACAGTGAAGTATACGTCTTAACCTATTACCACCACCTTGTTTGCCCTGGATCTTCTCATTGTCTATTCATTCCTATCATCATCTAACGTAACCACGTAACAAGACGTAACACAACGTAACATAACAGCATGACAAGACGTTACACTACGTAACATAAGCACGTAACCACGTGTCAAGACGTAACACCACGTAACAAACTCATCACGCTATGTAACAAACTGTTCGCGCTATGTAACAAACTGATCACGCTATGTAACAAAGGAATCACGCTATGTAACAAAGGAATCACTCTATGTAACAAAGGAATCACGCTATGTAACAAAGGAATCACGCTATGTAACAAAGGAATCACGCTATGTAACAAAGGAATCACGCTATGTAACAAAGGGATCACGCTATGTAACAAAGGAATCACGCTATGTAACAAAGGAATCACGCTATGTAACAAAGGAATCACGCTATGTAACAAACTGCTCACGCTATGTAACAAAGGAATCACGCTATGTAACAAAGGAATCACGCTATGTAACAAAGGAATCACGCTATGTAACAAGCTCATCACGCTATGTAACAAAGGAATCACGCTATGTAACAAAGGAATCACGCTATGTAACAAGCTCATCACGTGTATTAACCCCCCAGCCATATAACCTCAAGTCCAGAGACAGGATGTTTATGACGTCACACCCAGAGACAGGATGTCTGGCAGCATCAAACACGTTTAAACCCGTCTCATAACTACCTGCTTATGATGTCACACCAGCAAGAGAAGTATTCCCTCACGCTCATTCAGACATATATTTCAAATTCAAGCCTATCACCACTACCACCACCATCACCACCTATTGTACCAAGGTTAATTCAAGCTGTATTATCACAATACTTAAAAGTAAAAGCTTAAAGGTAACGTAGAAGATTTTTCCCTTATTTACTTAATTATTTCATGTTTTCATTCCCTTTTCAATTCTTCCTTTCCATCTTCCCACAGAAAGACCATTACATTTCGCTGCAATCACGAGAAAAGCAAACGCTCATTCAGCCATATATTTCAAATTCAAAGCCTACCACCACCACCACCACCACCACCACCACCACCACCACCACCACCACCACCACCACCACCACCACCACCACCATTACCTATTGTACGAAGGTTAATTCCAGCTGTATTATCACAATTCTTAAAGTAAAAGCTTAAAAGGTAACGTAGAAGATTTTCCCCCTTATTTACTTAATTATTTCATGTTTTAATTCCCTTTTCAATTCTTCCTTTCCATCTTCCCACAGAAAGACCATTACATTTCGCTGCAATCACGAGAAAAGCAAACGCTCATTCAGGCATATATTTCAAATTCAAAGCCTACAACCACCACCACCACCACCACCACCACCACCACCACCACCACCACCACCACCACCACCATTACCTATTGTACGAAGGTTAATTCCAGCTGTATTATCACAATTCTTAAAGTAAAAGCTTAAAAGGTAACGTAGAAGATTTTCCCCCTTATTTACTTAATTATTTCATGTTTTATTCCCTTTTCAATTCTTCCTTTCCATCTTCTCACAGAAAGACCATTACATTTCACGACAATCATGAGAAAAGCAATTTTTCCAGAGTTACACAGATTCTAAGCTTCTAGAATCGAACTCGGTAATACTTTTAATAAATGTGTTTTAGCTCCCCAATATCAGCATCTACCATTTAATCTTTACTTCACATCGTATAAAATACGATTTCAAACGTCCATGGAATGAAGTTTCATATTCTTTCATGTCACACTCCTCCATCGTAGATAACAACTCATGCTTTGTCGGCTCTAATCTACGTTTCTTCTCAGGTCTGTTTATTTCACACGCATCTTCGTGTCGACGACCCTTATAACTGTCTTTGAAGGCTACGTTACAATATTTACACTTGAAGAGTTTTTTACAACGTAGCTCATGTCGTCTTTTATCATATCCACGGAGGAACTTCTTACAGCATTTACCACAAGAATATCCTGAGACACTAGGAATGATATCCTTATACGAGGACTTATTCATTTTTCTTCTTGATATAATAAGGTATTTACCTTTCTTCAAGGAAATGTACGCCTTGATATCACTTAGAAAGCTGATTATTCTTGGAGAGAACAGCGATGTTAACACCTCAGAGATGATCAACAGAATGAAGTCCAATGCCCTAGATCACCATATTTATAGAGGAAGCACGACCCTTTATGCATCAATTATATATCGTATTAACCCTTCTTCAAGGAAATGTACTCTTCTTCACATTGATAACACTTTAGATTATTTTCTGAGAGAACAGCGATGTTAACACCTCAGAGATGATCAACAGAATGAATTTCAATACTCAAGTTTGCTCTATTTATAGAGAAAGCACGAACCTTTTTTAATCAATTATATCCTGATTATTAATACTAAAAACGGTGACGAAGCGTGTAAGCTCTTATATATTTCAATTCGTGTTACACTGATGTTCGAGCGTCTCCGTATAGCTTCGTATGTTTAGAGAGAAAGTGTAAAGTATTGTGAAGATGTTATGTATTGTTCGGCTATAATCGTACAGATTCGGAGAGCTTGACTGGTGAAGCTGATGAACGATCCGTCAACCGAGCAGGAGGCAAGCAGTCCCTTCGCGCAACGAAATCTAGATGCAAAAGAAAGAAAATCGTGTTAGATGAGAAACCACCCAGACATTCGCCTGCAGACCATGGAAAACCATGAAAAAATGTCAGAGTGAGCGTCCAACGGAACTCGAATCAGGGACTCTAAAAGCACACGTGAAAGGTACAGATTATATAGAATGAAAGGAAATCGGTGACGATGAGAAACCACTCCAGCATTCGCCTGCAGACCAGGGAAAACCTAAAAAATATGATGTCAGAGTGATCGACCAACAGGGAAATCAAACAAAAGACCTTAGAAACATATAGGTTAAGATGTAAATCAAATAAAAATGCAATAAAATCGTGCTAGATGAGAAACCGCCCAGACATTCGCCTACAGACCAGGCAAAGCCATGAAAAATATGTCAGAGTAAACAACCAACGACGAACGAACGAGGGAAACCATCAGATTACTCTAGAAGCATAAAGTTACAAATGAAAGAAAATCATGATAGATGAGAACCCACTCAGGCATCCGCCTGCAGGCCAGGGGAAACCATGAAAAAAATCAAAGGGCTGAGCGACTGACGGATAGAGTGTGCGACCGACAGAGAAATCAAGCAAAAGGTTTCTAGAGACAAAAAAAGATGCAATTGAAATGGAATCGTGATAGATGAGAACCCACTCAGGCATTCGACAGCAGACCAGGGAAAACCATGAAAAATCGATATCGGAGTAAACAATTGATTGAAATCTAACCCCTGAACCCTAGAAATTCACGACAACTGAAAACGAAACCCAGATGTAAAGGAAATTTTGTACACCCTTGACGAAAAAACCCCGTCCGCTGGGGAAGTAACCTTTAAGTATACAATTGACGTCTGTCATACCGATAAGGGACGGTTTGAAAGGCTTCCTAATTGCTCTACGCAAGTCACCCGAGCAAACACAGGAAATTCCTAAACCAGACAATTACAAGCCTGCTAAAACATTTTTCCTACAATAAGTAATTTAAATTCTACATGAAGATTATTCCAAAAGTTTCATATCTCTTATTTCCTTCAATAAAATATCGAATATGACTCTAGCACCAGGAAAAAAAATTAAACGGAGGGAAGCGATATTTTCTTTTTACGCTGAAATTATAATTAAACGCATAAAGTTCTTGCAGGAAAACCCCGCCCATATAGATTATAGGAATGGATTCTGTTTAAAACATGTATTTTCACGCGGGGTGTATAGATTGTATCAGTAAGCATTCGTGACTATTACAATTATTTCCAAGTATTATTTTAAAAAAGATTGTCTTATTCTCTTAGTAAACATAGGTCGAGAACGTTTTTTTACTTGGTATTTAGGGGCGTTCTTGCAGGAAAACACTGTCCATATAGATTATAGGAATGGACTCTGTTTAAAACATGTATGTTTCACGCGTGGTGTATAGATTGTCTCAGTAAGCATTCGTGACTATTACAATTATCGCCAAGTATTATTTTACAAAAAGATTGGCTTATTCTCTTAGTAAACATAGGAGGAAATCGTTTTTTTTTAAACAACTCTCCATTCGAGAGATATTTTTTTTTATTGTTCCAGCAGAGAGAGAGAGAGAGAGAGAGAGAGAGAGGGAGAGAGATCGAGATCGAGCCATATTTGTTTAAAAAAGCTTTTTTTTCATTCACAGGAAATCTTCGAGAAAATTCGAGGAATTATTCAGTTGTACACCCTTGCTAAAATAGTTTGTATACCCTTTGAAGAATGTTTACCTGGCTGGCGGAGTCTTGGAAATACCTCTGGCGACAGGCTGTCGCCTGCACGGCATTTTGGACATTTATACATTAGGGAGGCTATTGTGCTTTAAAATGGGATAGCTATGTTTTAAGCTTTCCACAACAAATGTTTTCCTAATAATTAATATAATTCTACATGAAGAATATTAGTGAATAAGTTTTCAATTAAACGTATACTGTATAGATTCTGTACTTAAACATTCGATTGTATCTTTGTCATTATTTAAATACTCGCATACAAGAATTGCAGCCCTGATATAAAAAATTGTAGAAGTTTCTCCACCCTTATTTAATTAAATTCATGTATATACTCTATTATTTAGCGATTTTTTCAATAATTTCTCCCTCTCATGTACATCATTCGTCAAAAAATCAGTGTACAATACGCATTTTTATACGTTTTAATGTTCGTTTATTTTTAAAACCACTGCATTTGCCCGTAATTACGAGCAATAATTTTTTTTCAGATTTACACCGATTTTTAGCTTGTAGAATTGAATTAGGAAATGTTTTAATAAATGTATTGTATTTTTTAGCTTAAAGTATCTACATTTTTAAAGTTAGCATGCCCGTTATTTGTATTTAGCGTAAAGATATTCATATATCATTTTTAAATCCCTCTTCTTAAATATAATGTATCGCAATCCATTTTTAAAATCAAATCATACACGCGTTTAATGCATATAATGGATGTCTTCATATACCCAATATGGCTGCCATGCACGTTAAACATTCAATATGGACGCGTCAGGCATCTTTTTCATTGAACATGCTTCCGACTCTCTCCGCTAGGTGGAGCGCATGATGCCTGCTACGAGGATGGAGGGGGACAAAACAGATTTATTTACGCCTGCATTGAAGATAGCGTACCAGTCGGCCTGAGAGCCTCGTTCAGGGAGGTCGTATAGTTCTCGCAGCCATGTTAATACGCGTCGTCGTATCGCATGTTCGTTACGTAATTTTTTTTTGTTTTTTTGTTTTTACCTTTCTTAGTCATACATTCATCTAAGAGATATAATATTCGCAAGGATGACATGTCCAAATATACATAACAAAGAAATTAGTTACTGACATAAATGTAATATCGTATGTTCACCATTTTATTTTAATTACTTTTTTATTTTATTCGGGGGATGAAATTTGTATTCATGTCACTGGATTCAATCCTAGTCCTCCAGCCCGACTTGGAACAACAATCAATAACGCGCGACATTCCAAGGATATAATCGGTAATAATAAATTTTCTTTTGGAAAGACCATCAAATAAAAAGGCCTGTAAACGTATGTATTTCCCCTCACTTCCCCTCTTCCCTCCACCCTACAGTAGAATAAGAATACCGGTTCGAGCACACAAAGGATATGCCGCCATCTGATAAGGTTCTTTGATCTATGCCGACAAGCCCCGCCCCCTCCCTTTGAGGCCTCACATGCCGCCCTGGCCGCATGTGCCACTAGCCCCGCCCCATCCCCCCATGTGGTATGGTCACGTGCTGGCGGCCACCCCTCCCCCACCCCTTCCCTTGTGACCACACCCTTAAAAGCTACTGGACACCCGATCCCCCTACCCCATCCTTTCTAATCCTATCCCGTACACTGGGCAAGCCCTCTCTTTGTGCTCTACTCCCACACTGGCCTCGTATTGGAGTAGAGCAGAGAGGAGGGGGTATCATGCTCCAGTAGCTTTTAAGGGTGAAACCACAAAGGTTAAGTGTTTTCACGTGTGCTATTCTTTCACCGCAAAACAGAGACACAGGACAATGCATTATTGTTCTCATCGTAAATGGCGGTGTCGGAATAGCAAAAAGCGGGTGTGGGAGTCGGCGGCATAGAAGAAAGGAATTTATCAGTGGTTGATATCGGCTTTGAAGCTGCGTATCGGCATTCTTATTCTACTGTAGGGTGGGGGGAAGAGGGGAAGTGAGGGGAAATACATACGTTTACAGGCCTTTTTATTTGATGGTCTTTCCAAAAGAAAATTTATTATTACCGATTATATCCTTGGAATGTCGCACGTTATTGATTGTTGTTCCAAGTCGGGTTGGAGGACTAGGATTGAATCCAGTGACATGAATACAAATTTCATCCCCCGAATAAAATAAAAAAGTAATTAAAATAAAATGGTGAACATACGATATTACATTTATGTCAGTAACTAATTTCTTTGTTATGTATATTTGGACATGTCATCCTTGCGAATATTATATCTCTTAGATGAATGTATGACTAAGAAAGGTAAAAACAAAAAAACAAAAAAAAATTACGTAACGAACATGCGATACGACGACGCGTATTAACATGGCTGCGAGAACTATACGACCTCCCTGAACGAGGCTCTCAGGCCGACTGGTACGCTATCTTCAATGCAGGCGTAAATAAATCTGTTTTGTCCCCCTCCATCCTCGTAGCAGGCATCATGCGCTCCACCTAGCGGAGAGAGTCGGAAGCATGTTCAATGAAAAAGATGCCTGACGCGTCCATATTGAATGTTTAACGTGCATGGCAGCCATATTGGGTATATGAAGACATCCATTATATGCATTAAACGCGTGTATGATTTGATTTTAAAAATGGATTGCGATACATTATATTTAAGAAGAGGGATTTAAAAATGATATATGAATATCTTTACGCTAAATACAAATAACGGGCATGCTAACTTTAAAAATGTAGATACTTTAAGCTAAAAAATACAATACATTTATTAAAACATTTCCTAATTCAATTCTACAAGCTAAAAATCGGTGTAAATCTGAAAAAAAATTATTGCTCGTAATTACGGGCAAATGCAGTGGTTTTAAAAATAAACGAACATTAAAACGTATAAAAATGCGTATTGTACACTGATTTTTTGACGAATGATGTACATGAGAGGGAGAAGTTATTGAAAAAATCGCTAAATAATAGAGTATATACATGAATTTGATTAAATAAGGGTGGAAAAACTTCTACAATTTTTGATATCAGGCCTGCAATTCTTGTATGCGAGTATTTAAATAATGACAAAGATACAATCGAATGTTTAAGTACAGAATCTATACAGTATACGTTTAATTGAAAACTTATTCACTAATATTCTTCATGTAGAATTATATTAATTATTAGGAAAACTTTTGTTGTGGAAAGCTTAAAACATAGCTATCCCATTTTAAAGCACAATAGCCTCCCTAATGTATAAATGTCCAAAATGCCGTGCAGGCGACAGCCTGTCGCCAGAGGTATTTCCAAGACTCCGCCAGCCAGGTAAACATTCTTCAAAGGGTATACAAACTATTTTAGCAAGGGTGTACAACTGAATAATTCCTTGAATTTTCTCGAAGATTTCCTGTGAATGAAAAAAAAGCTTTTTTAAACAAATATGGCTCGATCTCGATCTCTCTCCCTCTCTCTCTCTCTCTCTCTCTCTCTCTCTGCTGGAATAATCAAAAAAAATATCTCTCGAATGGAGAGTTGTTTAAAAAAAACGATTTCGTCCTATGTTTACTAAGAGAATAAGCCAATCTTTTTGTAAAATAATACTTGGCGATAATTGTAATAGTCACGAATGCTTACTGAGACAATCTATACACCACGCGTGAAAAATACATGTTTTAAACAGAGTCCATTCCTATAATCTATATGGACAGTGTTTTCCTGCAAGAACGCCCCTAAATACCAAGTAAAAAAACGTTCTCGACCTATGTTTACTAAGAGAATAAGACAATCTTTTTTAAAATAATACTTGGAAATAATTGTAATAGTCACGAATGCTTACTGATACAATCTATACACTCCGCGTGAAAATACATGTTTTAAACAGAATCCATTCCTATAATCTATATGGGCGGGGTTTTCCTGCAAGAACTCTATGCGTTTAATTATAATTTCAGCGTAAAAAGAAAATATCGCTTCCCTCCGATTAATTTTTTTTTCCTGGTGCTAGAGTCATATTCGATATTTTATTGAAGGAAATAAGAGATATGAAACTTTTGGAATAATCTTCATGTAGAATTTAAATTACTTATTGTAGGAAAAATGTTTTAGCAGGCTTGTAATTGTCTGATTTAGGAATTTCCTGTGTTTGCTCGGGTGACTTGCGTAGAGCAATTAGGAAGCCTTTCAAACCGTCCCTTATCGGTATGACAGACGTCAATTGTATACTTAAAGGTTACTTCCCCAGCGGACGGGGTTTTTTCGTCAAGGGTGTACAAAATTTCCTTTACATCTGGGTTTCCTTTTCAGTTGTCGTGAATTTCTAGGGTTCAGGGGTTAGATTTCAATCAATTGTTTACTCCGATATCGATTTTTCATGGTTGTCCCTGGTCTGCTGTCGAATGCCTGAGTGGGTTCTCATCTATCACGATTCCATTTCAATTGCATCTTTTTTTGTCTCTAGAAACCTTTTGCTTGATTTCTCTGTCGGTCGCACACTCTATCCGTCAGTCGCTCAGCCCTTTGATTTTTTTCATGGTTTCCCCTGGCCTGCAGGCGAATGCCTGAGTGGGTTCTCATCTATCATGATTTTCTTTCATTTGTAACTTTATGCTTCTAGAGTAATCTGATGGTTTCCCTCGTTCGTTCGTCGTTGGTTGTTTACTCTGACATTTTTCATGGCTTTGCCTGGTCTGTAGGCGAATGTCTGGGCGGTTTCTCATCTAGCACGATTTTATTGCATTTTTATTTGATTTACATCTTAACCTATATGTTTCTAAGGTCTTTTGTTTGATTTCCCTGTTGGTCGATCACTCTGACATCATATTTTTTAGGGTTTCCCTGGTCTGCAGGCGAATGCTGGAGTGGTTTCTCATCGTCACCGATTTCCTTTCATTCTATATAATCTGTATCTTTCACGTGTGCTTTTAGAGTCCCTGGTTCAAGTTTCGTTGGACGCTCACTCTGACATATTTTTTCATGGTTTTCCATGGTCTGCAGGCAAATGTCTGGGTGGTTTCTCATCTAACACGATTTTCTTTCTTTTTTATTTGATTTACATCTTAACCTATATGTTTCTAAGGTCTTTTGTTTGATTTCCCTGTTGGTCGATCACTCTGACATCATATTTTTTAGGTTTTCCCTGGTCTGCAGGCGAATGCTGGAGTGGTTTCTCATCGTCACCGATTTCCTTTCATTCTATATAATCTGTACCTTTCACGTGTGCTTTTAGAGTCCCTGATTCGAGTTCCGTTGGACGCTCACTCTGACATATTTTTTCATGGTTTTCCATGGTCTGCAGGCGAATGTCTGGGTGGTTTCTCATCTAACACGATTTTCTTTCTTTTGCATCTAGGTTTCGTTGCGCGAAGGGACTGCTTGCCTCCTGCTCGGTTGACGGATCGTTCATCAGCTTCACCAGTCAAGCTCTCCGAATCTGTACGATTATAGCCGAACAATACATAACATCTTCACAATACTTTACACTTTCTCTCTAAACATACGAAGCTATACGGAGACGCTCGAACATCAGTGTAACACGAATTGAAATATATAAGAGCTTACACGCTTCGTCACCGTTTTTAGTATTAATAATCAGGATATAATTGATTAAAAAAGGTTCGTGCTTTCTCTATAAATAGAGCAAACTTGAGTATTGAAATTCATTCTGTTGATCATCTCTGAGGTGTTAACATCGCTGTTCTCTCAGAAAATAATCTAAAGTGTTATCAATGTGAAGAAGAGTACATTTCCTTGAAGAAGGGTTAATACGATATATAATTGATGCATAAAGGGTCGTGCTTCCTCTATAAATATGGTGATCTAGGGCATTGGACTTCATTCTGTTGATCATCTCTGAGGTGTTAACATCGCTGTTCTCTCCAAGAATAATCAGCTTTCTAAGTGATATCAAGGCGTACATTTCCTTGAAGAAAGGTAAATACCTTATTATATCAAGAAGAAAAATGAATAAGTCCTCGTATAAGGATATCATTCCTAGTGTCTCAGGATATTCTTGTGGTAAATGCTGTAAGAAGTTCCTCCGTGGATATGATAAAAGACGACATGAGCTACGTTGTAAAAAAACTCTTCAAGTGTAAATATTGTAACGTAGCCTTCAAAGACAGTTATAAGGGTCGTCGACACGAAGATGCGTGTGAAATAAACAGACCTGAGAAGAAACGTAGATTAGAGCCGACAAAGCATGAGTTGTTATCTACGATGGAGGAGTGTGACATGAAAGAATATGAAACTTCATTCCATGGACGTTTGAAATCGTATTTTATACGATGTGAAGTAAAGATTAAATGGTAGATGCTGATATTGGGGAGCTAAAACACATTTATTAAAAGTATTACCGAGTTCGATTCTAGAAGCTTAGAATCTGTGTAACTCTGGAAAAATTGCTTTTCTCATGATTGTCGTGAAATGTAATGGTCTTTCTGTGAGAAGATGGAAAGGAAGAATTGAAAAGGGAATAAAAACATGAAATAATTAAGTAAATAAGGGGGAAAATCTTCTACGTTACCTTTTAAGCTTTTACTTTAAGAATTGTGATAATACAGCTGGAATTAACCTTCGTACAATAGGTAATGATGGTGGTGGTGGTGGTGGTGGTGGTGGTGGTGGTGGTGGTGGTGGTGGTGGTGGTTGTAGGCTTTGAATTTGAAATATATGCCTGAATGAGCGTTTGCTTTTCTCGTGATTGCAGCGAAATGTAATGGTCTTTCTGTGGGAAGATGGAAAGGAAGAATTGAAAAGGGAATAAAAACATGAAATAATTAAGTAAATAAGGGGGAAAATCTTCTACGTTACCTTTTAAGCTTTTACTTTAAGAATTGTGATAATACAGCTGGAATTAACCTTCGTACAATAGGTAATGGTGGTGGTGCTGGTTGTGGTGGTGGTGGTGGTGGTGGTGGTGGTGGTGGTGGTGGTGGTGGTGGTGGTGGTGGTGGTGGTGGTGGTGGTGGTGGTGGTGGTGGTGGTGGTGGTGGTAGGCTTTGAATTTGAAATATATGCCTGAATGAGCGTTTGCTTTTCTCGTGATTGCAGCGAAATGTAATGGTCTTTCTGTGGGAAGATGGAAAGGAAGAATTGAAAAGGGAATGAAAACATGAAATAATTAAGTAAATAAGGGAAAAATCTTCTACGTTACCTTTTAAGCTTTTACTTTTAAGTATTGTGATAATACAGCTTGAATTAACCTTGGTACAATAGGTGGTGATGGTGGTGGTAGTGGTGATAGGCTTGAATTTGAAATATATGTCTGAATGAGCGTGAGGGAATACTTCTCTTGCTGGTGTGACATCATAAGCAGGTAGTTATGAGACGGGTTTAAACGTGTTTGATGCTGCCAGACATCCTGTCTCTGGGTGTGACGTCATAAACATCCTGTCTCTGGACTTGAGGTTATATGGCTGGGGGGGTTAATACACGTGATGAGCTTGTTACATAGCGTGATTCCTTTGTTACATAGCGTGATTCCTTTGTTACATAGCGTGATGAGCTTGTTACATAGCGTGATTCCTTTGTTACATAGCGTGATTCCTTTGTTACATAGCGTGAGCAGTTTGTTACATAGCGTGATTCCTTTGTTACATAGCGTGATTCCTTTGTTACATAGCGTGATTCCTTTGTTACATAGCGTGATTCCTTTGTTACATAGCGTGATTCCTTTGTTACATAGCGTGATTCCTTTGTTACATAGAGTGATTCCTTTGTTACATAGCGTGATTCCTTTGTTACATAGCGTGATCAGTTTGTTACATAGCGCGAACAGTTTGTTACATAGCGTGATGAGTTTGTTACGTGGTGTTACGTCTTGACACGTGGTTACGTGCTTATGTTACGTAGTGTAACGTCTTGTCATGCTGTTATGTTACGTTGTGTTACGTCTTGTTACGTGGTTACGTTAGATGATGATAGGAATGAATAGACAATGAGAAGAACCAGGGCAAACAAGGTGGTGGTAATAGGTTAGGACGTATACTTCACTGTGAAACGATATACAGTTTGTCCCTCTCCGTCTCGCACACTACTCTTTAACATATAAAAAGTTTGTAAGGTTTAGAAAAAAGTATATAAAAGTGTTGTAACGCTGGATGATAAAAGTTTTATAATCGAATTACTCTCTATATTACCGTATAAACCTACATTCCTTCTCCTTCAAACCCTGTCTATCCTTGTATCTCTCCCGTTTTCCATATTTCTCCCATATAAACGTATACTCTGCTCCTCAAACCATATCTAGACTAGCACCTCTCCTCGTATACCCTACCGCTCTCATATAGATGCATTTTCCTCCTTGAAGACTCTCTCAACGTAGCACCTACCTTCGTTTTCCCTATCTTTCCCATATAAACGCATACTCTATCATTCAGACCTTCCTGTCTAGCCTAACACTTCTCCTCATATTCCCCCCACCTCTCTCATATAAGACGCATTCCCTACTTCAACCCTGTCTAGCCTAGCGCTTCTCCTCGTATTCCCTATCGCTCGCATATAAACGCCTACTCTATCATTCAAAACTCCTAGCCTAATACCTCTCCTTGGTTCACTTCTCGCTCATATAAAACGCCATATTCTATCCTTCAAGTCCTGTTTAGTATAACATCTTTCCTTGTATTCCCTATCTCTCTCGTATAAAGCGTATCCCTCCCTCCTTTAGCATCTGACTAGCCTAGCATCAGCCCTCGTATTCCCTATCTCTCCCCTATAAACGCATTTTCCTCCTTGAACTGTTGCATATACCCTCGTTTTCCCTATCCTTTGCCATATAAACGCAAAAGTGGCCCAGCTTCTGTCTATCATACCGCCTGCCCCCGTTTTCCATATATTCCTCATATAAATGTATACCGTACTCCTTAACCTCTGTCTGCACTAGCACCTCCCCTCGCATGCCCTATCTCTGTCGTATAAAGCATATCTCTCCCTCCTTCAGTCCCTGCTCTACCTCAGAACTCTCCTCGTTTTCCCTATCTCTCCCATATAAACGCATTTTTTCCTCCTTGAAGGTTCTCTCAACCTAGCATATACCCTCGTTTTCCTCGTCTCATATAAAAAGCCATACTCTACCCTTCAAACCCTGAATAGTCTAGTACCTCTCCACGTATCCCCTATCTCTCCTGTAAATATGTTCATATTCCCCCTGCTTCAGCATCTGTCTATCCTAGCCTCTGTTCACGTTTTCCTTATCTTTCCCATATAAATGCATATTCCATATCTCAACCCCTATCTAGTCCAACACTTCTCTTCGTATTCCCCGTATCTCTCATATAAAACACATCCCCAGTCCTTCAACCCATGACTTGGCCTAGGTTCTCTCAACCTAGCATATACCCTCGTTTTCCTCGTCTCATATAAAAAGCCATACTCTACCCTTCAAACCCTGAATAGTCTAGTACCTCTCCACGTATCCCCTATCTCTCCTGTAAATATGTTCATATTCCCCCTGCTTCAGCATCTGTCTATCCTAGCCTCTGTTCACGTTTTCCTTATCTTTCCCATATAAATGCATATTCCATATCTCAACCCCTATCTAGTCCAACACTTCTCTTCGTATTCCCCGTATCTCTCATATAAAACACATCCCCAGTCCTTCAACCCATGACTTGGCCTAGCATCGATCCTCGTAGTCCCTATCTTCCCCATATAAACGCATTTTCCTCCGTGAACCGTCGCATCTAGCCTCGTTTTCCCTATCCTTTCCCATATAAACGCAAAAAACTGCGCCAGCTCTCTCCTATATACCCTACTTCTATGATATGCCTGTTCATGTTGTTCAGTACTCTTAATCAGTTAAGAGCTTGGAAAACAATCATACTTTGTTAGTTTATGTATGAATATTAAGGTTTATGTATACTTAGCAAGTAAGGAAATTAAACAACAATATCAACCAAAATGGTTTCATTGCCAAGTAGGGCTTGTTAGCTCATCGTGTTTTATTATAATTTTATACATATTTAGTAATGTTAGAGGTTTTCCCGTCCTTACCTATGTTAAAATACGGATTGCAATTTTTACTGAAATTTTAACTTTGAGGATTGAAATATTAATTTTTTAATTCCGTAGCTTACATGCTCATAATAAAAGATATTCTCTCATAATTGTGTGCTAAATAATATATTGTGCTTAAATAGTTAGATATTATACACTTTAAGGGAAATAAATAAAAATCAAGAATAGCACATGACTTGGAGCGAAAAGCGGTATCAGGTAATACAGGACCGACTGTGACATGAAGTAGAAGGTTAAAACAGCAAAACGTAGCGTTAAGTAATAAATAAAAGCTCCCATTTACCTTTAATTTGCGATCTAAGAAAATGTATATAACTTATTTCCAGATTTTTGCCACTTTTAAAACGAATATAATATCGAAAGTCATACATAGTTTTAATTTAAATTCTATAGTTAACGGAATTCGTATACATTATATTTAACGAAATTACGAACTATAGAAGGTAATTTTTACTTTCTCTACTACGTATAGTAAGTAGGGGAAGTATTGTATTCCACCCAAAAATTCGATACCGAGATTTCACCGGAAATACATGTTTTGAGACCACCTGAATCCAAAAAAAAACATTTTTGGAAACATGTCCGTGGTGTGTCTGTGTGTGTGTGTGTGTGTGTGTGTGTGTGTGTGTGTCTGTCTGTCTGTCTGTGAACAGCATAACTCAGAAACGAACAGTCGGATATACACCAAACTTGGTATTTAGGTTCAGTATCTTCCAAGGATGCGTCACGAAGGTTTTCAAGAAAATCGCCCCACCCCAGATTACCCTTTACATGGAAGATTTTTCGAAAATTTTAATTTTCTCAAAAATGGCTCTAACGATTTTGATTAAAATATCATATGTTTAAGATATTTTTATGACAAATAAAATGTATATCTTGAATTTCCTGGGAATGTCTCCAAAAGTATTCTTCATTGTGAACGACTTTTGCATAACTGGTAAACCATAAGAGATAGAGAACATTTTACTACACAAAAAATGTAGATCGCGTTAAAATACACAATTTATGTCATATACATTTTTTTGTTGAGTGAACCATTTTCGAGATATTACTTTTTATTCCCTTAAATTTTTCAATACTTATTTTCTCAAATGGGAATTCGTTATTCATTTTTTGCCTTGGATATGCAAAGAGTATTAATCTGTGGGAAAGAGAATGGTGCTGCACCTAGCAACCAGCTATTAAGAGATATGTATGTGCTTAAAGGTTACTGTATTTCTATATTGCCCTTGTAAATGTATATTCCCCTTACATCTACAAGAAAATTATCAATAAGATAAGAGTCTGC
The DNA here is from genome assembly GCA_030765065.1 of Deroplatys truncata. Taxonomy (NCBI): domain Eukaryota; kingdom Metazoa; phylum Arthropoda; class Insecta; order Mantodea; family Mantidae; genus Deroplatys; species Deroplatys truncata. The sequence continues at coordinate 141,523,358 of CM060986.1, forward strand.
AAATGTTTATCTCGATTAACATGAAGTAGATGGAGAATAAGCGTTTGTATAAATAGTTTGTACAAGAGTAGAGAAAGTCATGTGAGTGTAACACATCAGATTTTTATGTTTCGTTCACTCCCACAACTTTAGTTCATTTTCATTGTTTTCATTCATGTTCTATTTCATGATTTTCTTTGTACTACAATCAAATATAGCTTAAAACAGCTTGCGCATCTGCTTAAAACTTTATTTGATTTTTTTAATTTATTGGTTTATAGTTAGGTTTAAGTGACTACAGTAAAATCCGACTTAACCGAAACGGCGGAGATAAAAGCGGTAAAGACGACTGAACGAAAAACTACGAGCTGCTCAAATTCGCGCTGACAACGTTGCTGTGACAATTGACAATGTTGTTTTCCCCCAGCTCTAAATTCCAACACAAGTTCTTAGTAATGTATGATGTTAATCCTCACTTCTACCCCACATTCAGAAACGTTGTACCGTTATAACATGTGTTAACTTCTTGCACATGCATTCAATGCGGAGGTGGCCCACGATTGTTTTACTGTTGGTGTTGGTCAGTGTGGTTTATTAGAGTTTAGAATGCCGGCGAAAAGAAAGAGTTGTCATAAGCATTGAACAGAAACTCAAGGCCGTTAGCGACAGAGGGATAGCGCACGAGGGATTCAAAGCATTAGAAATAAAAATGACACAAATTGGTACTTAAACATTAACGGGAAATGTTGGATTACGGCACTAAAACACAAAACGATTTTTTTTTAGGTTTCCTTGCGTTTTGTGGAACAAAGTGAATCTATGCCAACAGATATAATGCTTCTCAAACGGTGACGTGATATAGCTGCTAGCAAGCGTTACCAGAAGATAGTTCAGAGAAAAATTGCTGATTTTATGAAATACTATTTGGAAATATTGTAATGAATGTTTTAATATTGCATAGAGTAATTTTCCTTCATACTGTGCCTCTCGTGCGTCGGCCCCGTGGCTCGTCCCTTCCTCCTTTTCCTTATAAGCGGTTAATTATGTGTTTAATTGTGAGAGAATATGGGTAGATCGCCTCTGTGCAGCATGTTTGTGTCAGTGCAACTTGTTTTCTTCTTACGACGAACTTCTCCTTCTTTCTCCTTCTCCGACAAGATCTTAAGTTCCAACCTTTAATGGCATCGGCAGTGGTGATAGCATGCTTGGATATGTCTTCTTTATGACTTCAAGATTATTCGCGACTCCTTGGATGACATCATCATGCTTCAAGACACCCTATTGGCTGCTCGGCGGAGATGGCGATAACAGCGGCAGCAGTCAGTGGTCAGACTGGCGGTCTCCCTGGAAAATATGGCAGGACAGTGCACGGCTAAGCATCAGGGAGGCGACATCTTTCTGCCGAGGCGAACAGCTCCCAGCGATATGCAGGCACATTTTTCAAGACTTAAAACATCACTATTTTTTGAGTAATTCTCGGTGAACTATACCTTACCGTATATTTAGAATTCTCTGATTCATGATAAATAGGTATCAGGTTATTTTACGGCGACCTTTAGCGAGACAGAAAAAGCTATACGCATTTCTTGTATTCAAAGTTATTCCAAGAAAGAAACTTGTGGCGAATTCTAATGGTCAAATTATATGCATGTCATAAAAAATAAATGTTATTTGCAGATCTAAATGGCTATTTAATATTGTTCATTGTTTGCTACGAATTTCATTCATTCATTATCTGTTTACCCTCCTCTTATGTAGGACTTGCACCCCCAGGACTTACCAGCGGGTGACTGGGGTCAGAGGCCCGTCGAGGAGCAGACACTCATGGATCAGACAGAGCATCCAGGATGGGTGATCAGCCCGATGCCTGGTATGGGATGAAGGAAGTAGATGAAACGAAATGTTGGTGAAATGGATGAAAGGAAAGGGGATGACGGAGCAGTTGGTGAAATGAATGGCGGGGGAAACCGGAGAACCCGGAGTAAACCCGCCCAGAAGCCGCTTCGTCCACCACAAATTCCACATGCAGGTCCCTGGGATTGAACCCGGGCCACCTCGGTGGGAGGCGAGCGGTCTAACCACTCGGCCACGGAGCCGCCTTGCTACGAATTTAATAAAATATTTGAGGGAGAATTTTTCTTGGTGGTAATTCATTCAGAATTCCTTGTTATGTTAGACCTTAAGTCATCCCCGATTTTACATCCTTTGCGGGAAAAAGAGATAGTTCTACGTAAAGAATTGTTTGGATTCAGTAAGCATAATAGTCACTGAACCAGGGACTGATCTTTCATAAGTTACATGGGCCAGAAAGAAATGGTACAACTGGAGAAGTTTTGGGTGTGATGGAATTGCCTTTTGTAGGCTTCAATGATGTCCAAGGCAGTGTTTTATTAGTGAAACAAATCGATGTGCGTCACCGGGATAAAGTGGTCGTTGACTGCGTGATTGATGGCTTCTTTCGAAGTTCATCTACCATTTCATTTGTATTGGTTATACCCACGTGAGATGGTAAACAACAGATGACCACTGTTTGACATGGTGTTGCAAGTGTATAAACATGTAATAACCCAGAATTCCTGGGATTGTAGAGGAGACTTATTATCAAGTTTTTAAAGTAACCCAGTCCAAAAACGTAGGGTTTTGATACTGCACAATTAATAAGATCACATAATTCTAAACCCGCCACTTCACCGTAGGCAATCCACATTGATGGGGGGGGGCGACGTCTTCAGCCACCTGATGTCATGTGTGCTACCTCCTCCGTTTAAATCCGATGTGCTTCAAACTTTTCGTCACTTGGTATTCAGTCATTGCTGCAAACATTTGCCAATTTTTCAGTTTTAAACACTGTGCACTGGTTTGAGTTCTTTGAAGACCTATAGAGAGGATTAAGGCCCGCACACCATTTGGGATAGTTATTTATTTAGTACTGTGCTAATCATATTGATCTCACGATGAACGTGGTGTATGGGGCGAGGATAAAGTAGTATTGAGGCCTTGAAGGTATATAGAAACTCTATGATGAAAAGAGATATGACCACATCTGAAGACATGCCTTTATGCATTTTGGATTTTCCATGTAAAGAATAATTTGAGATGGAATAATTTCGTGAAAATTGTCTTGTGCATTCTTTTAAGACTTTGGAATTAAATGCAACGTCTGGTATTTATCCTATTTTTCGTTTTTCAGTAAAGTAGAGATTAATACACACACGCGTGCGAGCGCGTGAACTTTCTCTAAAACTTTTATGGAGAATGCAGGTTCAGGGGACCTCAAAATATGTATTTACAGTGAAACTTTTATATGCAATTTTGTGTAGAACACACGTCCTCTACTTATCATAGGAATACGATATATAAAGTAATACATAAAATAAATGTTCTTGTACATCAATAATCTCAAATAGGTCATTAATGAACTTTGAAGATTTATGATACTGAAGGGACATCTGCAATAAGAGAATTTAATTTCCATACTACTGCCATTGCTTCTCCAATTTAATTTACAGTGATTTAAAGTCAAGCTAATGTTCTCAAAGCATAAAATCTTCCTTTCTACTTTTCCCAAAACACATTTTTCCCAGTTAAACAGTTAACAATTACATAGTTGTATACATATTTTCTGTTTCTCTTTGTAGAGGTAGCACTATATCTTGGAGGATTATTAATGTTTTTATTTTAATCATCCTTTTTATCAAATTCTCTGTTACGTAGGTACAAGATAAGGAATTGTCTTAGATAAGGTATTGTATTCCAACAAAAAAATCGAGATTTCACCAAAATTTAATAAAAGCATACTTAGAAGAAGTGCACGCGCGCTTATGCGCGCGTGTGTGAATAGTATAACCCAAAAACGAAGTGTTATGTTCCCAAACTTGGATTTAAGTTCAGCAAGTTTCAAAGATGCGACACGAGGATTTTAAACAAAATCCTATCACCCCAAGCTATTCTTTACATGGAAAAGTTGTCGAAATTATCTTATTTCCTCAAAAATGGCAGTAATGATTTTGATTAAAACACCATATGTGTTTACATGCTAAATAAATTTTATATCTTGAATTGTTCTGGTAATAGCTTGTGAAGCCCTCTTCATTCGGAAGGAATTTTGTATATTAGATAGATTTTTCTGTCTTCATAAGAGCTGGACACATAACGCACTACACAAAAAATGTATATCACTGTGAAACACACAATTTATTTCAAATAACTCTTCGTGGCAGTAGTCATTTTCGAGATATCCGTTATTATTTAAATTTTTGAATACTCAATTATTTGAAGTGTTTGTATTCAGCTTCTCGCGATGTCGTAGAAAGAGTATGGAATTTCGAGGACAGCATATACACTCTGTTTTTTAAATATATAACTGTCGATACGTTTCTCTATTCCCCTTGTACCTTCAGCTAAATTTGTGATGAAAATATTTCTGCAAAGGCAGGTAAATCTTGATTAATATGAAGAAGGTATAGGTAATTGAACTGAATTGTGCACTGCAATCTACATACACTACGTGATGTAAAGTATCCGGAAACCTGGCTGAAAATGACGTACAAGTTCGTGGCGCCCTCCATCGGTAATGCTGGAAGTCAATATGGTGTTAGCCAACACTTAGCCTTGATGACAGCGTTCACTCTCGCGTGCATACCTTCAAGCAGGTGCTGGAAGGTTTCTTGGGGAATGACAGCCCATTCTTCACGGAGTGCGGAACTGAGGAGAGCTATCGATGGAGGTCGGTGAGGCCTGGTACAAAGTCGGAGTTCCAAAACATCCCAAAGGTGTTCTATAGGATTCAAGTCAGGACCCTGTGCAGGCCAGTCCATTACAGGGATGTTATCGTCGTGTAACCACTCCGCCACAGCCCGGGCAGTATGAACAGGTGCTCGATCGTGTTGAAAGATGCAATCGCCATCCCCGAATTGCTCTTCAACAGTGGGGAGCAAGAAGGTGCTTAAAATATCAATGTAGGTCTGCGCTGTGATCGTGCCACGCAAAACAACAAGGGATGTAAGCCCCCTCCAGGAAAAAACACGACCACACCATAACACCACCACCTCCGAATTTCACTGTTGGCACTACACACGCTGGCAGATGACGTTCACCGGGCATTTGCCATACCCACACCTTACCATCGGATCGTCACATGTGTACCGTGATTCGTCACTCCACACAACGTTTTGCTACTGTTCAATCGTGTAATGTTGACGCTCCTTACACCAAGCGAGACGTCGTTTGGCATTTTCCTGCGTGATGTGTGGCTTATGAGCAGCCGCTCGACCATGGAATCCAAGGTTTCTCACCTCACGCCTAACTGTCATAGTACTTGGAGTGGATCCTGATGCAGTTTGGAATTCCTGTGTGATAGTCTGGATAGATGTCTACCTATTACTCTTTACGACCCTCTTCAAATGTCGGCGGTCTCTGTCAGTCAACAAATGAGGTCAGCCTGTACGCTTTTGTGCTGTACATGTCCCTTCACGTTTCCACTTCACTATCACATCAGAGACAGTGGACCTAGAGATGTTTAGGAGTGTGGAAATCTTGCGTACAGACCTGACACAAGTGATACCCAATCATCTGACCACGTTCGAAGCCCGTGAGTTCCACGGAGCGTCGCATTCTGCTGTTTCACGATGTCTAATGACTACTGAGGTCGCGGATAATGAGTACCAGGCAGTAGGTGGCAGCACAATGCACCTAAGATGAAAAGCGTACGTTTGTGGGGTGTCCGGATACGTTTGATCACATAGTGTAGGTCTATTGTGCCTATCATCCCGCAGGAGAAAGAGATGAAGTGAAGGAACCACACAGGAGGTTACTGGCCATAGGCAGACAGGTCACAAAGACTCGCGAAGGTCTCTAATGTTTCCAAAATCACAGACCAATCCCAATGCTGAAGCGCCGAGTAGCCTTCTGTTGTCCACGGGGAATATTCTTTCCAGTTAGCATGCATCTACGCCATCTATGCGGCACCGCCATACGCCACGAAACCTAGAAGCACACCTAATAGATGAGAAGGAAATGGAATGAAAGGAATTGGTGGCAGAGAAGAAACAACTGCAGCATTCGTCTGTCGATCCCGGGGAAACCACAAAAACCTATGGATCAGAGTGAACGGTAGCCGGGGATCGAACCTGGGACCTCCCGAATTTGAGCTACAGACGCTCCAGCCTGAGCCATCCCGTTCGGTACATGAAGGAGGTAGAAAAAGAAGATTTGGTAAAAATAGTTTGTAGAAGGTATATAAAAATAAATACAGGATTAGAAAGTCATGTGAACATACGATGAGAATATTTTTTTTATTTTTTAATTTCTTTGTGGAAGAACCACCTCAGTAACACACAAATTTGTTTTCCATCGCTTGCACTTCACTTCCCTATGTAATTCTGCAGTCGTTTCTATACTTCATTGTCAAGGTGTAGAAAAACCCTATTGTAATAAGTGTATGAAATGAGTATACAGTAAGGTAAATAGAGTGAATGGACCTCACGGTCCTTACTCTTAAGGAATATATTTGCTTTCGTGAATCAGCTAAGCTATCTAGTCTTGATTTCTCTTCTTAATTATCAGACTTTATGACCAGGAAACAACTGACTTTATGTTATCTTATTTGTGAACCAAAAGCTAGCTGGTGAAACCAATTTGCAAATTGTACTTTGCACAATACCCTTAATTTTGATATGCGAGTACAAAGATTTCTGCACTCCCGATATGAATCCTTGTTATATAAGTTAACACCAGACGGCTAGAGGGCAAGTATTTTGGGTAATCACCAGGGGGACGTAACCCTCCGCCGAAGCTTCAACTACGACATTTTCTGTAATCGAGGTAGGCCAGCACTAGAACTCAAGTTTGGAATTAAACACTGCATCTACGTACAAATTCCTGTTGTTGTTGTTGTTGCTGTTGCTTACCAACGGCCCTGGGGATTAATTGATCTGCCTCATAATCCCTCTGGCTTCCCAATATAAAGTCTAAGTTGTCACCTTTAAGGCCTTTGCATTTGGCGAGATGTTGTTTGTTCAAGATGACATCATCTTCACAGAGTGCACTTGGGTGTAGGTAGGCATCGTATCTTGTAGAGGTGTTCTGCGAGGCAATCGTGGCCAGTTGCCATCCTAAATAAGGCCAGTGCAGTTTTTCTTGGCATTTTTTGTATATAAACTCTATCTTTAATATTCTTATAATCTTTATCTTTTAATTTACCTTCTTCATCAAGTTTCTACTGTCTTTTGAAACGTTGTTTAATGTTATTTAATTGTTTATTTATTTCTATTTGTCCTGCAGGTTTTATTTGTTGTATTGCACCTTTCTTTGCTAATTGATTCGCATGTTTATTGCCCAAAAGTCTGACATGAGCTGGGATCCATTGTAGAGAGACATGATTTCTAGTTTCAACTGCTATAATTAGGTTTCTTATTTCTTTAATATTTCTTACGTCCAAATTCCTTGAGGCTTTCATTTTAAAGCGACTTAGCTCCTTTACTTGCCTATCCCGAGAGAAATACTTCATTACACAATATACATTTCCTATACACAAGGAAAGACAGTTTTCATGCAATCCATTCAGTGGCCCCTTTCATGCACTATGTTCTCGGCGAGATATTCATTCCATTCGACCGTCAATGCTCTTGTTCTCTTGCCGAAACTCGGAAGCTGAAATTCTATAATTTCACGGCCGATGTAATCCTGCAGCGTGCGAGGATTTGCGTTTCAGTTACAAAAAGCTATATACTCTCACTCTCCTATCTCGTTCAACTACACCAGTGGTTACCCGAGAATGAGCAGGAGAGCTGAAGGGTTGAAGAGGTAGCTAGGAAACGATGCAGCAGCAGTGCAAGTACACAGAGCGCCAAAGAAAATCTCACTGTTCCGCGCGTGTCACATTATTTATCGTTGTACGTGGCCTTGCAAAGTCATGGCCATTTCATTGGTTGCTTTAGGCGACGGTGCAAGGATGCGCCAGTCCTTCTGCTAAATGGTTGCACCAATAACCACAACAAAGGCTACAAAATGGCGTAGAAACGAAATATATGTTTACGTTCTCGATCGTATTGGCTAAAAGAGAAAGAGGTAAAGTGAGGGCCTTCAGTTTGTCATACAGACCTCTTATCGTGATTGGGCACGTACCATATCGGCTAGTGCAGGACACGCATTTGAAAGGGTTAAAAGCTATGGGGAAAACCTGATGAGCGCCCAGGTTAGTGAAATGTAGAATGTGTAGTGTGAGAAGATTTTCAGGGGGTGCAAATTAAAACTTGAATGGTATTCATTAAATACATAGAAAGGCAGCACTTTATAACAAAAAATAAATAGAACTGTATTCTAGCAATGGTATCAATGCTTGTTGCTGCATAGAAGTAAACATAACTAAATAAATAAATAAAGCAGCACGTTTTCCCTCTAATTCTAAGTATAATTGGTTAATATACCTTTACCAAAATATTGCTGGTCATAGGAATAAAACAAGATTATAGACAAAAATATAATCCAATTTTATTGCCATAATGTATATGTCATATTCGTAAACCATTTATCTCTAGCTTCTAAACATGATCAGTCAATTATAACAAAAGAGTAATTTGCATTTAGTAAACGAATATCATCTGCGGATGTTTTACGGGAAGTGCCCACTTTCTGACGAGTATGCAGACCGTCTTCCCCATTTTCCTGGAATATTTCCATCCAGTAATTTACTATAAAAACACTTTTATCCAGCCGTTACAATTGCTGTAACAGTGCGATCATCCTACCACATACCCACGATACGTCCACGAGTAATTTTGCTAGTATACGGCATGACTGGTTCTGAGACAATAAACATGTTTTGGTTTCAGTAACACCAGAAAAAGAAAAGGCGTCAACCTCCCCTCTTTTCCTCCTTATTGCTGTGTTATCAAGCCACCTAGGTGGAGGTGGAGGACACATCTCAAACGACCCCAGAAAACGATGCAAAATCCGCCGAAGATTTTCTTTGGCGCTCTGTGTACAAGTGCAACGGTTCCAGTATAAAGGGCGGACTGATGCTTGCATTTACATTGTCACTCAAGCGTATAAACTTAGAATATATGGAAGTTAATATCATGTCTCTAAGTTTCATAAGTTTTCACAAACAAATAATACCATTGTATTTATATATACAGAATGTTAAACAAAAAGTATTTCATATTTTGAGAGGTGATAGTATGGACCAAAACAAGAAAAAAATGGCCAACAAACATGTGCTCTAAAACGCGTATCTTAAGAGGTATGAGCACTTGTTCATCTTTGCTACTGTGAAACATCTCTTCTACTGCAAGCTCTTTGCTATTACGTTATGCATTCTAAAGCTAATATATTCTTGATACATTGATTTAATATAGGAAATTATTTATTATAATTATTTCTCTATCTTACTATTATTTCTTTATAAATTACTTACATCCTCCTGTCAATAATTACTGGTATCACTTGCATGACAAATAAAATGTATATTTATATTTTCAATTTTCTGGGAATAACCTGTGAACACCTCTTCATCCTGTAGGACTTTTGGGTAATTGGTTAACCGTAAGAGATAAACAAAATCTTACTACACAAAAAAATGTAGATCTCGTTAAATCACACAGTTTGTATCGACCTTTGTGTGGCATTAACCATGTTTGAGATATTGTTCTTTGTTATTGGTTTACTTTAGAAATACTTTATAGTTTTTTCAACTGAAAATTCTTCTTTCTTTCATGGTCATCCAATGGGAACGGAATTTCAAAGCCATTATTAATGCCTCGCTTTTAAAAGACTCGCTATCTTTTTAGTTTGCTGTATTCTTCTTATACTTACAATGAAAGTTATTTTCGAAGCAATCGGTGTCATTCATAATCAGATCCCCAAAACAAAAATAGTGAGACATCACCTTGAGTGCTGAGACAAAAATATTTTGCGAGTATAACGAACGGAGGGGCTTCAAAAATCGGGGCAGAGCACCACACGCAGGTCATCCGACTCCTTGTACTTCCAGCGTGACCCCTAGAAGGGAGGCATGAGGGCAGAGATCCGAAGGTCGACCAGATCCGGGTGACGACGGACGCAAGCACGGACGGGGTCCCTAATGTCTCCAAATTGAACGCATCCCCCGAAGGAGCTGTCCTTGGAACGATGTCAGGGAAAAAACCTCTAAGAGGGCACAGCCACCGCCCAACCGCCACCTGATTCTACAACCCTGAACCAGATGACAATGGAGGAAATAATGGGTGCAGGAAATGAACAGGAACGTCATGGTAGAAGATGAACCATCCCAGCATTTGCCTGCTGACCCGGGGAAAGCACGAAAGACCCATGGGTCAGTGTGGGCGGTCACCGGGGATCCAACCCGGATCTCCCGAATGCGATTCGCACGCGTTACTGCGAGTATATATTGTTTTTTTAAACGAAGGAGTAGGTTTGACAAATCTATTGCTTAAATAATAAGTAATATGTATGAAGTTCAAATTGCATGTTATATTCTAACATTTAGTTGAAAGAAGTAACTTAACCTGCTCTTGTTACCGTAAATTTAGTTTTGAAAATAGCTTACTTTGGTCCACCCTTACAAGAGTAATACTTTTGAAGAATACTTCCGAATAGTGGAACGAGGAAAGTTTTCGATAAAGAAAAGTATTCAATCTGTTAAAACATAGCCGCTGTATTTTCTTAATTTACTTCTGTTGTATAAAAATATCACGACTTCTTCATGGATACAGTGAGTTGATCTTTTCTTCTTCAGGATATCTATAGCAGCAATCTTAATTAGTGCAAAGTATATAAGCAATATTCTTAAATGCACCTAACTTATTCTCCCTTTGACTACACGAACCATCATGAACTACGAATAATAACAAATCTACACTTATAGTACATTATATCAAAATATACCTTACCTGTTTTCGCACTCACCTAAATAAAGCATTTTAACTGAAAAATACTATATTAACATTCCGAAATGTATGAAACCCGTTTCACACTAACTTACACAAACTGTATTAACTGCAAAAATCCTATATTACCTAAACTCCGAAATTCACATAATCTATTTGAACACTGACTGCAATATCCTCTATTATTTAATATTCTAATATTTATGTACGCTTCTAGATAGCCTGAAAGAACTTAACTAGCATTAAACATTTTAAAATATGCCACGATGTGATTTAAACAAAATGTAACACAAACAGTAAATATGCGAAGTTATACTGCTAAATGTACTTTCCTAGATTTCAGATTACCTAAGCAGGGTGTAAATACATAAACCGGTATCAAATATTTTGGAGATGCATTCCTACGGCAAAACATTGAAAAATGGTTATAGGACATGGGTCTGAAAATAATTCTTTACGAAGTTATGAAATGATTTGTTCTGGTATTTACCGTGTATTCCAAATCCAACTTTCTTTTATTGACTTTCCCCTTTAAAGTAGGCCATGACATTTCTTTGCATATCAAAGACAGATTTATACTGGTGATATATTAAATTATCATAAAAGTCTTATCTAAGCTCTTGAAAACCCAATGAAATACAACAAGAGAAATATCAACAGAGGTTCATCTAAATGTTTGGAGTGGAATAATTCATGTTAATTTCTTTGGATCCTATCCCTTCCCTCCGCGTCTGATGGACAGACCTCAACAGTTTATCAGAATGAGTTGTATCATTTGATAGATAATGCACTTTAGGATATCATCCAACGAATTCATCCAAGATGGTGCTCCAGCTCACTTTAGTCACATATTCGTAATTTTGAAATAGGACATAACTAGTTTTCCCAAAGATAGATAGGTCGGATGACGATTCATTAAATGAGCTTCTCTATCGTGTAATTTGAATCAAATTTCTTCCTCTCATACACCTGATGTTTACGCTCTGAGAACGCGTATTCAAACTAGATTTGGGCGAACACAATGCATTTCAGAAAGTTTCAACACAGTACGTCTATTTATGGAACGCAGGATTGTGAGATTCATCGAAGCAGGAGGAAGGCACTTCGAGAAATTTTTGTAGTATTCACTGTGTCACTTGGCTACTAGCTATGGATTTATGAATCTCTGTAATAATGATTTTACGACATATGTTCATATGATATATTTACTGTGTTTATTCTCAGGAAAAAGTTTCCAATTGATTTATAATTTGTATTAATCACAGAAGTCTTTCACCCTAATTTATACGTGAAACTATAATGCTACGAGATACCAATAGATAGTGATATATCGCCCACAAACTCTATTATAAATTACACCGAAGTTTTACATAACTTCAGGTAACTAACCTATAGTTACCCTGCATTCATAATATAGCGCACTGAGATAAACCGGCAGTTAGCGATAACTAAGAGCTAGCAAACAAGAGTTGAGCCGAAGTTGGACGAAAATGACATATCCAAAAACGAAATATCTAATTAATTTTATCCTTTAATTATTGTTATAATATTCGTGGAACAATAGGTGAGCTTTTTCACCAATTATTTATTTCTGTGGGAGTATTTCAGTTAAAATAATGGCGAGAGGTACATTAAGGCAAGCCATTTACATCAGTACTGTAATTCTTTGTTTCATTGTGTCGTTTTTTTCTTTTCTTTGTTTCTCGGTTCCTTTCTTACATCCACTTTCTTACACCCACTCTGTGAAACAATGTCGTAGACAGCAGAAAGCTGGCGGAAAAGAGAGCTTAAGAAATAATGGTGGAAAAGAGCGAAAAATCCGATATCTTGATCTTAGGCTTTGGTTATATAGTTGAGTGAATATCTTCTCTGGGTATTGGGTACAGCCTGCAATCAGAGAGAACCTCAGCAATAGACGGATAGCAACGACGCTATACTTAGCGTCACTATCGAAAATCGAACCATCGACCTATCGGTTTCAGTGCAGGAGCAAACGTGTCTGATTCGCTTCTTGTGTCAGGAGTTCGTGTCTGTCGTCACAAGCCATACAAGAAGCTTGTCGTCACATAGTAGAGAAACACTGTGTATTATAACTGCCGAGATACTCTTAAGAGCAAAAAATGTATAATATACTACCAGATAAAAGTGTTATGTTCAGCAAGCAGTTAGTTTCTTTATTATTTATAATCTATCATTCATGATACCTATAATGTTCAAAGCGTATGCGGCACTGCACCTCGCGTCTACGTCACATTATTTATCGTTGTACGTGGCCTTGCGAAGCCGTGGCCATTTCATTGGTTGCAAGGATGCGAAAGTCCTTCCGCTAAATAGTTGCACCAATAACCACAACAAAGCTTTAAAAATGGCGTAGAAACGAAATGTATGTTTACGCTCTTGATCTTATTGGCTAAAAGAGAAAGAGGTAGAGTGAGTGCATTCAGTTTGTCATACAGATCTCTTATCGGCTAGTGCAGGACACGCCTTTGAAAGGGTTAAAAGCTAAGGGAAAACTTGATGAGCGCCCAGGTTAGCGAAATGTATAATGTGCAGTGTGAGAAGATACTCAAATTAAAACTTGAATGGTATTCATTAAATACATAGTAATACTTTATAATAAAAAAAATCTGATGTGTTACACTCACATGACTTTCTCTACTCTTATACAAACTGTTTTTACAAACGCTTATTCTCCATCTACTTCATGTTAATCGAGATAAACATTTGGATACTCTATCTTATTGCTAATTTTCTTGTAGATGTAAGGGGAATATATATTTACAAGGGCAATATAGAAATACAGTAGCCTTTAAGCACATACATATCTCTTATTAGCTGGTTGCTAGGTGCAGCACCATTCGCTTTGCCACAGATTAATATGCTTTGCATATCCAAGACAAAAAAATGAATAAAGAATTCCCATTTGAGAAAATAAGTATTAAAAAATTTAAGGGAATAACAAGTAATATCTCGAAAATGGTTCAGTCAACAAAAAATGTATATCATATAAATTGTGTATTTTAACGCGATTTACATTTTTATGTAGTAAAATTTTGTCTATCTCTTATGGTTTACCAGTTATGCAAAAGTCGTTCACAATAAAGAATACTTTTGGAGACATTTCCAGGAAATTCAAGATATACATTTTATTTGTCATGAAAATATCATAAACATATGATATTTTAATCAAAATCGTTAGTCATTTTTGAGAAAATTAAAATTTTCGAAAAATCTTCCATGTAAAGGGTACTCTGGGGTGGGGGGATTTTCTTGAAAACCTTCGTGTCACATCCTTGGAAGATACTGAATCTAAATACCAAGTTTGGTGTTTATCCGACTGTTCGTTTCTGAGTTATGCTGTTCACAGACACACACACACACACACACACACACACACACACACAGACACACAGACACACACACGGACATGTTTCCAAAAATGCTTTTTTTGGATTCAGGGGTCTCAAAACATGTATTTCCGGTGAAATCTCGGTATCGAATTTTTGGGTGGAATACAATACTTCCGCTACTTACTATATGTAGTAGAGAAGGTAATAAATAGAACGGTATTCTCACAGTGGCATCAATGCTTGTTGCTGCATAGAAGCAAACATAACTAAATAATAAATAAAGCAACATGTTTTCCCTCTAATTCAAACTACAATTGGTTAATATACCTTTACTAATATATTGCTGATCGTAGAAATACAACAGGATTATAGACAAAAATATAGCCCAATTTTATTGCCATAATATGTGTCATATTCGGTAAACCATATACACATTTATCTCTAGTTTCTAAACATGATCAGTGAATTATAACAAAAGTTTAATTTGCATTTAATAAACGAATATCATCATCTGCGGATGTTTTATGGGGAATGCCCACTTTCTGACGAGTACCGTCTTCCCCACTTTTCTGGAATATTTTTATTCAGTAATTTACTATAAAAACACTTTTTTGCACTACCGTTGCAATTGATGTAACAGTGCGACCAGTCTCCCACATATCCACGATACGTCCACGAGTAATTTCGCTAGTATACGGCATGACTGGTTCTGAGACAATAAACATACTTTGGTTTCAACAACACCAGAAACAGAAAAGGCATCATCCTCCCCTCTTTCCACCCTTATTGCTGTGCTATCAAGCCACGACGATCTGCGATAGGCAAGGTGAAGGACACGCCTCAAAAGACCCCGGGAAACGATACAAAATCCGCCTAAGATTTTATTTGATGCTTTTTGTAAATGCACAATTTATAGGTTTTAAGAAAAATTTACAATTTTAAGAAACGGACATCCAACAGTTCTAACCGAGAAAAAATTTGATCAGGGAGGGACTAAGCTGGAAATGAGTCAAGAAAATCGTTGCCTCACATTGAATATTTTTACTTCAGCTACCACCTACATAGAGAAGGTATTGCATTCCAACCAAAAGTTCGACACTGAGATTTCACCAGAAATACGTTTTTTGAGGCCGCTGAATAAAAGAACATTTTAAGGAAAAAGATTGGTGTGTGTGTGTGTGTGTGTGTGTGTGTGTGTGTGTGTGTGTGTGTGTGTGTGTGTGTGTGTCTGTCTGTCTATGTTTTCAGGAACAGAAACTCAAAACAAAAAGTTATATCAGCACTTCCAAGGGTGTAATACGAAGATTTTTAAGAAATTCTCTCCACTCCAACTACCCTTTACATGGAATATATATATATAAATATTTAATTTTAAAAAAATGGCTCCAAAGTATTTGATTAAAACACCATATATTAAAGATATTTACATAACCAATAAAATGTGTATCTTGAATCTTCTGGAAATGGCCCATGAAGTCCACTACATTCGGAATGGATTATGTATAATCTTGTATAACTACTAAACGTTAAGAGATAGACGAAAACGTACTACACAAAAAATTTAGACCCCTTTAAAACACACAGTTCCTTTCATATGTTTTTATGCATTACGTATTTTCGAGATATCCGTTCGAATTTTTCAACCCTTTGTCATTATTTTAAAGTCCTTTCGACATTCAGTTTTTTCTTGCGGTTACATGAAACAGTGTGGAGTTTAAGGCCAACTTATAGCATCCAGTTCTTAAACATTTGACTATCGCTATTCCCTTTGCGTTTATAACGAAATGTGTAATATAGCTACTTCTGCAGAGGTTTCTATGGATTAAAATTAAGCAGATAGATAAATAAGCTTTCGTAAGTATTGTTTTTATATCCTAAATAAATTATAGAGGCTAGAGAAGGTCATGTGAATGTAACACATCAGACTGAAAAAGGAAACTTCCGGGATTTGTTAAGAACTGTATAAGAATATAGTTTGGCCAGAGTTGAAGAGACAGTCTTAGAAAATAGAGGGTATGAACAGTTTGGTGTGGGCTGTAACCTCGGGGTTATAGATATTGAATTCCAGATTGTTGTGTGGTAATTCTTCAGTGACTGCTTTCCCCTACTCATTGGAATTTTGTTGTTGTCTATCATGATTCTATAGCTTGCGACTGTCAGCCCTTTCATTTCCTTGTAGTCCAGCATGTCCTTTGACCAATTTGAAGGTGACTGAGGCGTGCTTTTGCAGGTTTATTATTTTCGTTCTAATATCGAAAGCTACTGGTTGTCTGGTGTGTTTAACCGCTTTTGCCAATAGTACTGCTGTGGAGTCAACGTTAATTCCGCAGGATAGTTACTCTTGTTTTGGTGTTCTATCCAGTATATTGCCATTTTAATTCCGCTAAGTTCCGCTTGGAATGCCATAAATTATTTGTTCAATATTATCACTCCAATGTGAATTTCTCCTGTGTTTTCCATAGCGACCATTTCTGCCCCAACGTGATTATCAGTTTTTGAACCGTCCGTGTAAACCCTAGGATCGGATAGGATTCGGAGCGGAGGGGAACTTAAGACGTCGACCTACATAGATCTTTTGTACCTATGCCTCGGACCAGGCGCCCCCGGGAGGAAGGGATGAAGTGAGAGAAGACAGAGTGGCATTTCCAATGGCAAGCAAGCAGAGGGCAGGACACCTAGCATTTACAAATTTAAACTCCTCGGATGGGCGCTGTGAAGCCGGCTCCCCTCATCTCTGTGGTCTTACACATCTTCTGGGGCCCGGAACCGCCCCAATTCCGGGGGACGAAGTTTCCACAGAGCATCCTTTTCCCCTGCCAAGCACACGTCGAGACCTCCCGCCGACACCTGAACCCTAAAAGAGACTAAGCAGATGAAGGGTGAAGTGAAATGACAATGGAGGTGAAACGGAGGGACAGGAAACTCAGGGGACTTAATGATCCTTCCCAGCATTCGCCTAACGACTCGGGGAAAAAAACCCATGGGTTAAGGGCCACAGACGTTAACACTGAGCCATCCCGCTCGGTTTTGTAAACCCTAATTTTAGCATTTCCTTCTATTCTACGCCTATACAGGGTAGACCGTTTAAGTTGAGACTGTACAATGTCTCCAAAACTAAGCGTTGTACAAAGAAGTGTCTTTAATAAAAGCTGCTTGATATTATGGAGGAAAGTAAATGCCATTAGTTGTGTTTTGTTTAGAGGACATTATGATGGCCATTTTAGGGTAAATTTAATTTTTTTAAATGGGAACCTACATTTTATATGTTGTTCTCTCATTAGAAAATGGTTTATAAAAAGCTGTTTACTTTGTAATTAGGAATAAGGAAACAAAATAAAAATTGTTGGTTCCTAATTACGAAACGTAACTTAACCTTCAAATGACCATCCATGGATGGTAGAATCATTCATTGCACTCTTCGTATACACAGCCATTCAGAATTTTGGTTGTTATTTACGTTAGTGTAAGAACAATTGCAAGTGCTTTACTAGTTAGTTTTTAGTTTTTTATAAGGAATGAGAAAGTAACATTAAAAGGTAGGTTTCTGCTTAGAAAAATTAAATTGACCCTGAAATTACCATCTTAACGTCCTCCAAATAAAACACGACTAATGGCATTTACTTTCCCCCATAATATCAAACAACTTTTATTCAAGACATTTCTTTCTGCAACGCTGAGTTTTGGAGATATAGTACAGCCTCAACTTAAATGGTTCACCCTATATAATTGTCTTCTGGTGGATTCCTTTTGTTATTTTAGGGATTTCTATCATCTGCAGTTCAGCTATGACTATGTTTATTAAATTTTATTATATTAACCTAAGTGCCATAAAATAAAAAGTAGAAGTATAAAATATTAAATCTCTTAGCAACGGGTGTATATTGTAGCGACAGAAAGGTACATGTCCATCTCTTCCTTTCTTCATATAGCCTGAACAAGGCATACTTTTTCCATAAAGACAAAACATATTTTTCTACCATTCTTATCCCCCCAACAAACGTTAGAATGTACGCGAGGCAGAAACCGAACCTAAGCTGGTACAATATCAATACTGCATCATAACAGTTCAGAGTGCAACTTTACCTAGAAATAGAAGTTACTAGTCAGACGAAGCGGCCTTCAGTAATTGGAGCACAGCACTGTAGGTAGGCCATGGTGGGCCTTTATGCTTTCAACATGACCCCTGGGAGGAAGAGATGAAGGGAAGACCCAAAGGGTTACCAGATTCAGACGACGATGTGCGCTAGCAAGGACACCATTATGAACCAATCCGCCCTTTAACCCTTCCTTAGTCACCCGCATCTTTGGGGTTCCGGGATAAGAATCACGAAGGAAGGGGGGCCGAGCAGTCTCGCTAAGTGTTAGGGAGAAATATTTCCAGAGCACAATTTCTACCGTCCTACCGCAAAATCCTAACAACCTAGTCCTAAAGCCCTAAAAGAGATCAAGGAAATAATATGGACAGGAAAAGATGCACATGAAATTCGTGGTAGAAGAGGACCCGCCCCAGTATTTGCCTCTCGACCCGGCGAAACCACGAAAAACAACCATGGTAAGAGTGCCCGTCCTGACGGGAATCGAACTCGGGACCTCCTGAATGCGGGCCTCAGATGTTACGGCGATATTACCTAGATATAATGTTGTGATTTCTGCTCATATTACACTAGTCTGCATGATATCGAATGACTGAAAACTAATAAGTGATTCTGAATTACTTTTTTATGCTGATTTTAGAACTGCTTTTAGTTTTTTTTTTCCTATCACATACAGTTTTTTTACAATTTCACTTCACAAAATAGAGATATAAAGATATTGCTTCCGCCACTACACATAAAATTGGGCTTGATGAAGCAATCTGTAACGGCTCTACCACAGGATGGACCCTGCTTCAAGTACCTTTCCAAAAAATGTCCCTTTAGTACACAAATCAAATTAAAGGCTGGAATTTTTGTTAGTCCTCAAATAAAGAAATTGATGAAGGATGACGATTTTGAGAAGACAATGAATGAAAGAGAAATAGAAGCATGAACCGCCTTCCGATCAGTTACTGAAAACTTTAGTCAAAAACAAAGATCCTAATTACAAGGCCATTGTCCAAACAATGTTGGTAAATTTCAAGAAGATGGGTTGTAACATGAGTGTAAAGGTGCATTTTCTGCATTCACATATCGGCTACTTTCCAGAAAATCTGGGACATTATATTGAAGAACAGGGTAAACGTTTACACCAAGATATTAAGGAAATGGAGAGGAGGTACCAGGAGAGATGGAATGAAACTATGATGGCCGACTACTGTTGGATGTTGAGGAGGGACAGTCATCTTCGAGGATCTGCAAGGAAGTCAAAGTAGAGAAAGTTTGAAAAAAAATTAAATGAAACACTTTGGCTTCTTCTTTTGTTAAAATGTAGTCATGAAATAAATTGGGGGGAGTTCTTGAGGAAATTCTTAAAATGTTTCTTGAATAAATTGTGTAAAATGGTATCTGAATACTTTCTACGCTTATTAGTAAAATTTTCAAAACATTACTTCTTTTGTGTAAAAACCTGACGTGATAGAAAAAAAACGGAAGTCATGTCTAGAATCAGCATAAACATTTGATTCAAGAACACCTACTTCAAGAAATCATCTGACAAAAGGTTTGAAAATGCAGACTAGTGTTATCAATTAGCTTTTGTGGCTTCTTCTTGCTACCAATACAGTATTAGTACTTAAATGTTGCTACGAAGATCGCAGCTGTTGACAATTATTTTTGGTCAGTGCCTGACGAAAGACTTCAACATGAAATACAGCCAGCTTCTCGGGGAGAAGGAATAAAACAAATCTGATGTGTTACACTCACATGACTTTCTCTACTCTTGTTCAAACTATTTTTACAAACGCTTATTCTCCATCTACTTCATGTTAATCGAGATAAACATTTGCAGACTCTATCTTATTGCTAATTTTCTTGTAGATGTAAGGGGAATATATATTTACAGGGGCAATATAGAAATACAGTAGCCTTTAAGCATATACATATCTCTTAATAGCTGGTTGTTAGGTGCAGCACCATTCGCTTTGCCACAGATTAATACTCTTTGCATATCAAAGACAAAAAATGAATAACGAATTCCCATTTAAGAAAATAAGTATTGAAAAATTTAAGAGAATAAGAAGCAATATCTCGAAAATGGTTCACTCAACAAAAAAAATGCATATGACATGAATTGTGTATTTTAACGCGATGTACATTTTTTGTGTAGTAAAATTTTCTCTATCTCTTATGGTTTACCGGTTATGCAAAAGTCGTTCACAATGAAGAACACTTTTGGAAACATTCCCAGAAAATTCAATATATACGTTTTATTTGCCATGAAAATATCTTAAACATATGATATTTTAATCAAAATCGTTACAGCCGTTTTTGAGAAAATTAAAATTTTCGAAAAATGTTCCATGTACTCTGGGGTGGGGAGATTTTCTTGAAAACCTTCGTGTCGCATTCTTGGAAGATACTGAAAACTTAAATACCAAGTTTGGTGTTTATCCGACTGTTCGTTTCTGAGTTATGCTGTTCACAGACAGACACACACACACATACAGACACAGACACACACACACAGACAGACACACAGACACACACTAGGACATGTTTCAAAAAATACTTTTTTGGATTCAGGGGGTCTCAAAACATATATTTCCGGTGAAATGTCGGTATCGAATTTTTGGGTGGAATACAATACTTCCCCTACTTACTATACGTAGTAGAGAAAGTAAAAAAATGTGAGCGCGATGTTTTCCCGAGACTGAAGATAAAGCATAGAGCGAATCTGGACAGAAGATTTTTCATGCGTGAGTAATGGAAACGCCGTCCTACACCAAGACGTATGCCCAAACCCAGCAACGGAATGATCGCGCTCCAGGAAGGCTGTGCACCCAACCAACCTCTAGCAGTGTTAGGGCTTTTGGATGCAAAAGAGTTCTCATTATTGACTTCCTGCAACGCACGTGACCCATGACAGATAACTACAGTACCAACTTTATCGGAAAATTGCACAAAGCAATTAAAGGGAAGAGAGGTGATGCTCCTGTTCCAGCAAGATGACGTTGTTGCCAAGGCTGCCGTTTTGATGCTGGGTTAGAATTTCCCTCATATTTAACTCCAGTGACCCTGCAACGGTTCAAGGACCACTTGCGAATGAGTCATTCAAGCGTTGGGAAGTCTCTGAAGTTGGATTTCTTAGTTTGTCTAGTAGAAAAGATGCTGCATTCCACCCTAAAATTTTATACCGAGATTTCACCAGAAATACATGTTTTGACGCCCCTATATGTCTGTGTGTGTTACTGTGAACAGCATAACTCAAAAACGAAAAATAAAATAAACACCAAACTTCGTATTTAGGTTCAGTACCTTCCAAGGATGCGACACGAAGATTTTCAAGAAAATCCCCCCACCCCGAACTACCCTTTACATGAAACATTTTTCGAAATTGTTGATTTTTCTAAAAAAGATTCTAACAATTTTGATTGAAATACAATATATTAAAAATATTTACATAACAAATAAAATACATATCCTGAATTTATTGGGAATAGCCTATAAAGACACTTCAATTGGAAGAAAGTTTGTATAATCTTGTACAACTGCTAAAGGTTAAGCGATAGATGAAAATGTATTATACAAAAAATGTAGATCTCTTCAAACAATTTCCTTCAAAAAAGCTTTTTTTTTTTTGTAGCACAAGCTACTTCTGAGATATACGTTATTAAAGCTTCGAATTGTTCATAACTTGGTCATTCTAGTCTTTCAGCATTCAGTTCTTTCTCGCGATTGCATGGAAACAGTATGGAATTTTAATGTCAGCGTATAGTGGGCAGCTGTTAAACATTTGACTGTCGCTGTTACCTTTGTATGTATAACGAAATGTGTAATGTAGGTATTTCTGCAAAGGTTTACTTGGATTAAACTTTGGTACATAGAAAAATAAAGCTGTAGTAAAAATAGTTTGTATACCAAATAATAAACGACAGAGGCTAGTGAAAGTCATGTAGATGTGTCTCGCATCAGATTCTTTTTGAAGTGCTTGATCATTATTGTTTTGTTCCTTGCTACGTCAATCAAAGCATATGGAATGTCAATGCCAGTATCTAGCGAGCCGCGTTTAATAGATTTGACTACGGCTTCAGCCCCCTATATACCATAATGGAATGTGTAATGAAATCATTTCAGCACTAAGAGGTTTTGTAAGAATAATTTTAGAAGGCGTATACAACTAAACGATAGTGGTTAGAGAAAGTTCTACAAGTGTAATAATACAGATTTTTTTCCAATTGGTGCGTCTTGAAATTAAACTGCATGAGGTACTTGAGACTCCTCCATTTATAATGTCTGAAGCATTGATTGTTTATTTTACTGTAATGCATTTAGAAATTAAATTGAGTTTTATTTATGATCGTTCTTTAACTACTCTGGTCCTTAGCGTCCCATTCTATATTGGGTGTGAAAGACCGGAAATTTTGCTCAGAGGCCTCTATCAGTCTTGAGGTTCTTTTACGCGCCGTAAATCTACAACACGAGACCACCAACTTTACTTCCCTTCCGAAGAAAGCCATGTTAAGGATGTTTACGCCCGAAAAAAAAATCCATCGCCCGCCAGGTTTGAACCCGCGACCTGGCGAACCAGAGGCTAGCATGGTACTCCTAGACCACGGAAGAGTAATCCATTTATAAGAACCCTACTAAAATTAAGGACTCATTTTTTTTCTGTCATTAAATGGAAATGTTGAACTTCTGTCTTTCTTATTCGCGTGCAGAAGGGAACAGGCGGTCTTCGAACTCCCAACTACGCCCATCAGCGGAGCAGCTTCATGTATGTGTGTAAGCTATGAAATCACTCTCTAGCCAGCGATGTCCTTTTACGTCATTACTACTAGTTCGTGACTCGATTCTACCCAGCTGTGTTCAATGCATTACTGCTTTTGTTGACTCATTTACGTAACTTATACGTAGTATTTTCGCTAGTAATGCGGTTTTTTGTGCATAAAACTAGCTTATGATGTTTACTTTTTTCGATTTATTTTAAGTTTTCTGATCGGCATTGTTCTTTAAATATTGTAACGTTTATAATTTTGAAACATCGGCACTTTTGCCTATTGTAAAGAGCCTTTCCCTTTTAAGAGATACTACAGAAAAGAAATGGTAGACCAAATTAAAACACAATGACCTTATAAGTCCTACTAACCATTTATTACTGAATAATCCAAATGATCTCACTGTTACAAGTTGTTAAAGTTTCACATACTTTCTGGTGTATGCTGGAAACCATACCGAAGCCGAAAAATAACGACAGGCATAGTACATGCCAGGCCACCAAATGCAAAGAAGTGCAACCAACATAATGAAATAAAACCTTGAATTAATCTAAAGGAGTAGAGCAATTCTGTAAATTCCTACCTTTATACAGGCATATTAAAAAGCAACGAATTATGTTTTTCCATTAGGAATTTCCATTAACCAAATGTAACAAACATGATTCTTATATATGAAATATAAAAAAATTAAACGATAGAATGCAGTCTTCCATACCTAACAGTAATACTGACACTTTGTTATAGAATTACAAATAGAGCCAAAAGTGTCTATATTTAATAACCGTCATTGTCACAAATACACTACGTGATCAAAAGTATCCCGGCACCTGGCTGAAAATGACGTACAAGTTCGTGGCGCCCTCCATCGGTAATGCTGGAAGTCAATATGGTATTGGTACACCCTTAGCCTTGATGACAGCGTTCACTCTCGCAGGCATACTTTCAATCAGGTGCTGGAAGCTTTCTTGGGGAATGGCAGCCCATTCTCCACGGAGTGCGGAACTGAGGAGAGGTATCGATGTAGGTCGGTGAGGCCTGGCACGAAGTCGGCGTTCTAAAACATACCAAATGTGTTCTATAGGATTCAAGTCAGGACTCCTTGCAGGCCAGTCCATTACAGGGAAGTTATTGTCGTGTAACCACTCCGCCACAGCCCCTGCAGTATGAATAGGTGCTCGATCGTGTTGAAAGATGCAATCGCCATCCCCGAATTGCTCTTCGACAGTGGGGAGCAAGAAGATGCTTAAAACATCAATGTAGGTCTGCACTGTGATCGTGACACGCAAAACTACAAGGGGTGCAAGCCCCCTCCAGAAAAAACACGACCACACCATAACACCATCACCTCCGAATTTTACTGTTGGCACTACACACGCTGGCAGATGATGTTCACTGGGCATTCACCATACCCACACCCTGCCATCGGATCGCCACATTGCGTACCGTGATTCGTCACTTCAGCCACTGTTTAATCGTGTAATGTTGACGCTCCTTACCCCAAGCGAGGCGTCGTTTGGCATTTTCCTGCGTGATGTGTGGCTTATGAGCAGCCGCTCGACCATGGAATCCAAGGTTTCTCACCTCACGCCTAACTACCATAGTACTAGGAGTGGATCCTGATGCAGTTTGAAATTCCTGTGTTATGGTCTGGATAGATGTCTGCCTATTACTCTTTACGACCCTCTTCAAATGTCGGCGGTCTCTGTCAGTCAACAGACGAGGTCGGCCTGTACGCTTTTGTGTTGTGCATGTCCCTTCACGTTTCCACCTCACTATCATATCAGAAACAGTGGACCTAGGGATGTTTAGGAGTGTGGAAATCTCGCGTACAGACTTCTAGCACAATTAACATCCAATCACCTGACCACGTTCGAACTCCGTGAGTTCCACGGAGCGTCCCATTCTGCTGTTTCACGATGTCTAATGACTACTGAGGTCGCGGATAATGAGTACCAGGCAGTAGGTGGCAGCACAATGCACCTAAGATGAAAAACGTATGTTTGTGGGAGTTTCCGGATACTTTTGATCACGTAGTGTAGGTTAGCACGACATGACAATAAGCTACCCGAGTTCTATTTTACTCTTACTCTGAAGAAAAGATGTATTTGAGTAATTAAGAATTTATATCAATGTTTCGTTACTAGCATTTATGTACGCAAACCAGATACAACGGGAAACAGTATAATAATTGTATTCGGATAGCAAGAATAAAAGTTTTGTATTATTAAATATTTTATAATGTTTTTGCCTTCATTAAAACCCCAAAATGACTCAAGTATATTACCGGTTTTCTAAATATGACATGTCATAATTCATACAAAAGCGTATAAAATCATAGTTAAATATGGTATCAAAATATCAATGTATAAAATATACTTGTAAATAGCAAAAGCCACTCGCAGACAATTTCAGAAACGTTTCCTGTATTCCAGTCCCAGTCAGATATAGTTGCACAGAGAATAAGGAGGGGGCTGAGGACGACAGAGAGGAAAACAAAGATAGAGGGAGGGGCAGAGTAAGTGAGTTGGGGAGAGGGAAGTGCGTGTGAGGAGGAGAATATACTTCACAGTTAACATAATAACGCAAACAGAGCTGCGGGTTTTATGATTAATAATCTCATGTGTCACACTCACATGACTTTCTCTACTCTTGTACAAACTATTTTTACAAATGGTTATTCTCTATCTACCTCATGTTAATCGAGATAAACATTTGTAGAAATTGCTAATTGCTTATTGCTAATTTTCTTGTAAGTGCAAAGGCCAAATGGTAGGCTTTAAGCGATAGTCAAATTTTTTTAAGTGCTGGTTGCTATGTGGAGTATTCCATTCTCTTTGCATGTCTAGGAAAAAACGAGTAATGGATTTCCATTTGAGAAAAAGTATAAGTATTGGAAAATTCAAACAAATAACAAGGAATATCTCGGAAATGGTTCACACCAAAAAACAATATATATATATATATATATATATATATATATATAACATAAATTGTGTGTTTTAACGATATCTAGATTGTTGTGTAATAAAATTATGCATCACTTACGGTTTACCAGTTATACAAAAGTCATTCAGAACGAAAATTACTCGTTAGGAATTCCCGGAAAATTCATAATATGCATTTCATTTGCCATGAAAATATCTTAAACATATAATATTTTAATCAGAATTGTCAGAGCCGTTTTTGAGAAAATCAAAATTATCAAGAAAATGTTCCATGTAAAGGGTAGTCTAGGGTGGGGATTTTCGTGAAAATCCTCGTGTAGCATCTTTGAAAGATGTTGAACCTAAATACCAAGTTTGGCATTTATCCGACTTTTCGTTTTTGAGTTATGCTGTTCACAGACCTTTTTCTAAAATGTTACTTTCTCTACTACGTATAGTAAGTAGGGGAAGTATTCTATTCCACTCAAAAATTCGATGCCAAGATTTCAACGGAAATATATGTTTTGAGACCCCCTGAATAAAGAAAAGCATTTTTGGAAACATGTCCGTGTGTCTGCCTGTCTGTCTGACTGTCTGTCTGTCTGTGAACAGCATAACTCAGAAACGAACAGTCGGATAAACACTAAACTTGGTATTTAGGTTCAGTATCTTACAGAGATGCGACACGAACGTTTTCAAGAAAATCCCCCACCCCACATTACCCTTTACATGCAACATTTTTCGAAACATTTTCTCAAAAATGGCTAACGATTTTGATTAAAATATCCTATGTTTAAGATATTTTAATGACAAATAAAATGTATATCTTGAATTTCCTGGGAATGTCTCCAAAAGTATTCTTTATTGTGAACGACTTTTGCATAACTGGTAAACCATAAGAGATAGACAAGCTTTTACTACACAAAGAATGTAGATCGCGTTAAAATACATAATTTATGTAATACACATTTTTGTTGGTGAGTGAACCATTTTCGAGATATTACTTGTTATTCCCTTAAATTTTTCATTACTTATTTTCTCAAATAGGAATTCGTTATTCATTTTTTGTCTTGGATATGCAAAGAGTATGAATCTGTGGGAAAGGGAATGGTACTGCAGCTAGCAACCTACTATTAAGAGATATGACTATGCTTAAAGCCTACTGTATTTCTATATAGCCCTTGCAAATACAAAACAAGGGGAACATAGTACGCCTTAAGCAAGTCGAATATTTTTAGAACTGGCCGCTATGTGTAAAATGTAATTCTCTTTGCATGTCAAGAGATCGTTTCTGCAAATGTTTATCTCGATTAATATGAAATAGATGGAGAATAAGAGTTTTTAAAAATAGTTTGTACAAGAGTAGAGAAAGTCATGTGAGTGTAACACAGCAGATTTTTGTCTTGGATATGCAAAGAGTATTAATCTGTGGCAAAGAGAATGGTGCTGCTCATAGCAACCAGCTATTAGGAGATATGTCTATGCTTAAAGGCTACTGTATTTCTATATTGCCCTTGCAATTACAAAACAAGGGGAACATAGTAGCCCTTAAGCGATAGTCAAATATTTTTAGAACTGGTCGTTATGTGTAAAAAGTAATTCTCTTTGCATGTCAAAAGATCGTTTCTGCAAATGGAGAATAAGATTTTGTAAAAATAGTTTGTACAAGAGCAGAGAAAGTCATGTGAGTGTAACACATCAGATTTTTTTCAAGTGCTAAGCGTTTTTTTTTTGTTTTGTTTTTTTGCTGTCTATCACGTCCTAGTAGATAGAGAAATCATTACATTCCATCCAAAACTTCGATACCGATATTTCACTGGAAATCATGCTTTGAGGTCTCCTGATACCAAAAAAGTACTTTTAGAAAAAGCTCGTTTGTGTGTGTGTGTGTGTGTGTGTGTGTGTGTGGACAGCATAACTCAAAAACTAGAAGTTTATAAACACAAATTTTTGTGTTTAGTTTCAGTACCTTCCGAAGGTGCGACACGAAGATTTTCAAGAAAATCCCCCACCCAAACTACTCTTTGGATGAAACATTAGTTGATTTTTTTTATTTTCTAAAAAATGATTACGATTTTTACTAGAATATCGTATATAAAAGATATTTAAATGAAAAATAAAATGTACATGTTAAATTTTCTGGGAATAGCCTGTAAATTTTGTATAATCTTGTATAGCTGGTAAACGTTAGGCAATAGACGAAAACGTATGACATAAAAATGTAGATCTCTTTAAAACACAATTTATTTCAAATAACTTTTTCGTGGCATTAGCAATTTCCGAAATATCCGTTATTAATGGTTAGAATTGGTCACTACAGCCATTCTTTTAAAACCCTGTCGATTTTCAGTTGTTTCTCGTGATTGTATGGAAACAGTATGGAAGTGTCCTGTTCTTAAACATTTGACTATCGCTGTTCTCTTTGTATTTATAACGAAAGTGTAATGTGGCTATTTCCGGAAAGCTTTATCTCGATTAAAATGAAATAGATAGAAAAATAAACTTTCGTAAGAATAATTTGTGTACCCATTAATAAGCGATATAGAGTAGAGAAAGTCATATGAATGTAATACATGAGCTTTTCTCGTGGTCATGTAAATAGTGAATTTCAGAGCCATTACACAGCGATCAGCAGTTTAAAGATTTGACTATCTCCAGCCTATTTTATGTCTCTTATATCTACACCAAAATAGATAGATAAGGTATTTTTATTGGTTTCAAACTATTGAAGTTATTACACAAGTATTTAGGGCATGGGTCAATGACCGTACATGCATATTTAAGATACAAGGTATGGTGACAAAATAAACAACAGAAAAAGAAAACAAAACAAAAAGGAACAAGAAAAGGGAAAATAGAGATAAATTACCTTTGACTAACTGAACAAGTTTTACCTAGCTTCGTGTACATTAGCCAAGAAATTGCCCATGTTTTGCCATGTTTTCCTCTGGTGAGCCAACATGCCAATCTCTTTCTTGACGGACTTGAGAATTTTTCTTTGAGTTTAATTGTTCGCTGGTTTTCCCACTGAGCACATTCCGCCAAAATATGTACCCATTCCTTCTCATCCATATCACAGAATGGGCAGATTCTGCTGCCAGAATCGTCAGTCATTTGCTGTGCCTCTAGCCCCCACTCTAAACCATGCCATTCCTGATTTTTCCTTTCTTCCCAAGTTCAGTATATATGCCTCTTTGCCCCAATTCAATTTTTTATTTTATTTGCTAGACTTGCTGGACCTGTATTTCCTGTTTGTTGATGTCTCTTAGTCTTCTTTTGACACCTTTCCATATGTTTTTGTCATTTGTTTCAGCTCTTTGCCATGTTGACGCCATTCCTAATCTCCTCAAGCCCCTTTCCAAATCAGCTGCCCAAAACTTAGGAGACAGGTTTTCTCGCTGGTATTTATAACATTTGGATTGGATCAGCCTCAGCCAGTACTTCACTGCTCTTGTTTTACAGTATAAGGTGTCTTCATAACATCCCATCTCCCTCAGTACCCCCGTTGATGCATCTTGTGAAACTCCAAGAACTCTTCCAAAATGCTACCTGTGTTTTATTTACATGCTCTGCTCTTTCACTTCCATATAACAAAACGGCCTTATCATAGAGTTATACATCTTTTCTAATGTATCTACAGGTACATCAGGTATCCGCGAGAGGGTACGTAATAATTCATTTAACTGCTCTCGTGCTTTATAGTTAGTTACTGATAGATGTTTGTTCCATTTTCCTCTCATTTTAAACATTACTCCTAAATAGGAGAAGTGTTTAACGTTTTGTAGTTCTAGCCCCTTGTAATACCATTTTTATCCCTGCCATACACATAACCATTTTTGAAATTGTTTACAACATTCTTCCAACCTATCAATACCTTTCTGTAAGCCTTTTATCGTCACTGACAAAATTGTCATGTCATCTGAGTATAAAAGGACAGGAATGCAGACATCGTTTACTTTTGGGTCATTCATTTCCTCTGCTATTAACACGTCTGCTATATCGTCAATGAATAAATTGAACAACAGTGGCGATAAAATACATCCTTGACGAACTCCTCTACTGGCCGATTTAGATTCAGTTATTGTATTTTACACCAAAATATGTAATAAAAGGAATTCTGTAAACATTTATCTCGATTAAAGGTGAAGCACATAGAATAATAAGCTTTTGTAAGAATAGTTTATAGAAGAGAAAAGATAAAGGCATGTAGACGTAACATCAGGTTTTTTAGTACGAGGTTTGGGTGACTAACCTCTATGAATAGTGACGACGACAGAACTAGAGAGAACTGTGAGGGGTAGATGATGTCCCTATCTGGAGTAATACGACACTCATTAGGGTATGAATACACTAAGGAATGACGAGCCTATGTTTTTGTATCACGCAAGAACGTAAGGAGAGGGGAAATCCGAGCATTTGCTGGTGGATAATGAAATCGTGCTCTGTGCCAGTAGACTTGCCTTTAATAACACCAACAGCAAGGAGAACTACAACATCAGCAACACAAACAAAATAATAACCTCAACAACAGATGGGACTACTGCAAATTAAATCGCAAAGCCATGCCGAGGTTAACTTTCGTCCAGCTTTAAGCTTTAACAGACGAAAGCTTCTAACTCGCTGGGGACACATTTGCAATATATGGTCCACTTGCTTTGCCTCAACGCTTTAATTAAAACGTGGAGAGGCATTTTTATGACAATGTCCAAACATGTGTGGTGTTTTTCACTTGGATATGCAGTTCCGATAAAGGCTTAGTAACGCTGTCACTACCGCCCTTGTCATTCTGATCACAATTGCCCCTACAATTATTATATAGAGACTTAGTTTTGACGCGTGGCCGTATTACGGGGAGTTGCTTGCCCTGCACTGCGCTGCGCAGTTTCATTGTGATAGTGTGTTAGTGCTGTTATAATGCCAAAAAAGTCAGTATACTTTAGCGCACACAGAATCTTCATGTGTGATTCCTATGTGACAAACTCTTGTAGAGAAGTGAGACGGCGATTTAAGATCCCTGCTGTCCGTGCGCCTCACAGAGAAACGGTTGGTAATATTGTGAATATGTTTAGGGAAACAGGATCTATTCTTGATAGAAACCGAAATTAAATCGCTGTGTTTTTACAGAGGAAAACTCGTTGATATCGGAGAAGTACAAAGAAAGTTTGCACAGGATTCAGCAATTTTCGAAAACCTAGGCTTAGAATGCCACTAAGCTTTTAAAATTAAAACCCGATTAAGATAACTAGTTCGGTAATTGCAACCATACGTTGAATCGAGTTAATTTCTGCAATTGGGTGTAGGATAATGCTAATGATCACCGTATTGACCCAAATTAACATTTTTTAAGAGGCACAGTTTTATTTACATGGCTATGAACAATTAATGAGAGTTGATACAAATTGTCCTAAAAGGTGTGAGATGTGTGGCGACACAGACATAATTTCCAACATTTTCTATTACGAAGGTGTGTGGTTATTGTAGTTGTAATTTGCACCAGCAATCTATGCGCTTGAATTTAAGGAGCTATGAATATCGGACTCCGCTGGCAAACAGTGAGCTTCCGAAAGTATAAAACTTCCCGTTAGGCCGGCTACGCTCCTAAACAAAGAGTCTGTACTTCCTTCGTGTTATTCCGTGACTAAAAACGTTCCTGAGACATAAAATGATGTTATTGCAGTGTAGAGGTAACTGAAGTAGTAGATGCTGAGGCTATCATACGTAGACTTTACGCAGTAATCCCTTGGTTACATTTTATTGAGGTAAGGTTTTTTTTATTACATACAATTAAACTTTCATAGGTGGATATTGTTATCAATTCCAACGTTTATAATTTTATTTGACTGCATCATTCTAATATAGACTGATCAAGTGTCAAGTAGAAAAGTAATAGTTCTTCAGTAATTATTTACAACAGTAAAGTGTTGATATACATGCTGAGGAACATAAATGCAGTTATAAAATTAATTTGAGCCCAAGTCACTTGGTTGTGTGTTACAAAATTACTGAAGCTATTATGCTTGTGTGAAAACTAGTATAATATGTAAAGTCCTTTCCGCCCTAACTTACGTCTGCCCACTCATTCTCCTATGCCCACCAAAGAGGCCATCCCAGTTTGGAAGTTGGTTATGAATTGATACATCAAGCTTCAACCTAATAAAACATAATGTGACTTATTGGACCCGGCGCCTCCAACAATTGTGACATTAGGGAGGCGACTACGCCATCAGCACCTTCACCGGATGTCACGTAAAGGATGGGGATGTAGCACAGGATAACACTGACAAGAGTTATAGGAAGCGGTAGCTGGTAGGGTGGTGAAGGGTGACACCATCAGACATGTAATTTTTGTTTCCAAAAGAAACTTCAATTTCCCTAATAACAAACTAAACTACATTTCAGAGTGAGAGAGTGACAGCTTGTAGGTTCACCTGAGGAAGTCTGGCATACCATCTTCGTCGTGCCTGACGCCTTCGTCGAGGTTGCAAGTAGGCACTAAGTAAATTTTAAGGAGCTGACCAAGACAGGGTCCTGCTAGGCGCGTGATCGGTCGAGAGATAGCTGTAAAAATGCCAAGTTTAAATATCCGACAAAATGCTGATTAGGGACCTACTAGTAACTGACGTAAGCGTATGTCAGCATAAATCACATTACTCACTCACGTGTCGAACGTATGTTTACCCTAAACATCGTGCCAGCAAATACCTGCTTACTTCAACATCCGGGAAACCACTCGCAAGAAATTAAAGTAAATTTCCTGGATTTACTTAAAGTTTGTCCTACATATCTCGAACTTTATAAAATTATATTTATCGCGTTCTTTTAAAAATAATCGTCATAATACACCAATGAATTTTTCGGATACTGCTGTTGTTTGAAAATAGCCACTTGATAAAAACTGAATGTTTTTCCCTCTGTAAGCTTTTGTGTATCTCTAATGTTTTATCACTTATATAAAATTCAACCATAGTGAAGAGAATTTCAGAGGGTATTTGCAGAATATTCAAGGTATACAATGTATTATCACATTCCACTACCCCAAATTTATGTTTTATTCAAGATAATTAATATCATTTTGGAGAACGTAAAAAGTAGGAAACTATTTCATTACATATGATTCATTTGGCTGGCGGGGGAGAATCCAAGAAAACTTTCATTATGCATGCATAAAAAATACTGGAATTACATACAGAGTTTTATATTTAATCGACTTTTACTATTTTGAGTTAAGCTCTTTACAGGGAAACGCACACACATGCACTGACCTCTTTCTAAATACTTTTTTATTTAGGATCCTCAAAGCATGTATTTTAGGTGAAATTCGATACGAAAAATATGGAAAGCATTTTTGTTTACCTTAGTTAAGTAGCAGGGAAATTAATATGTGAACGTCGTGAAATACAGAAAATACCTTGAGTAGCACAAAAGTGAAATCGATGTAAGTAACACTCCAAGATTCTTGAAACAGAAAAAAAACCTTTAATATTCACGGTGATGTTAAGAATATTCAAATCAGTGCTAAGAAGAAGGAAAATAAGTAAATGAAAGCCGAAGGCGTATCCATGTTTTGCATCCAGAATTACGTGTTTTATGACGAATAGAAATGCGGTCAAACGTTTGTTAACTTCTCACCTTTCCCATGTATGAGTGTGTGTTGTGAAACACATATGTTCGTATGATGTTTACAATGCCAACAATTATGCTACTTTTCTAGGGTGTTATAGTCGGGAACACACACACGAAGGCGAATGAGTGCAGATTGCGCAATAGCACTGTTGCGAGTCACGTGACCTGCCAGCGCTAGAGAGAGAATGAAAGAGACATATACCACCCTCTCTCTCTCTCTATGTCTGCGCAGTAGTTTTCCCCGATCCGTCTTTGTTCGTGCTACCGACTCTAGTAAAAAAAAACATTCTTTTTTACAACAAACATCCAGAAGTGTCGTCTGTCAAATGTTGACAGATGTGTAGACGATTAATTGAAGACATTTTGGAATATCTCTTAATATATTCATTCTATCCCAATGTTATAATTAATAAGCATTAGTATGCATGTTTTCTAAGCAATTTTCTCACAAAACTGAATAAAAGAGAGATTTGTATTTTGTTTATTCCAGGCCCATTATAAACCATATCTTAGGGATCATATTAATGTTATATACAAGTCTCACAGTAATCGGTTCAGTAGTGCAAAGTTAAAATAGACACTGGCATACACGCGTATGCAAATGCTTTAAAGTTTTACTTTCTCTACTTCTACCTATAGTAAGTACCTATTGTATTCCACCCAAAATTTGGATATCCTGATTTCACCGGAAATACATGTTTTAGGCCCTTGAATAAAAACACATTTTACTTACTCTACTACGTATAGTAAGTAAGTAGGGGAAGTATGTATTCCACCCAAAAATTCGATACCGAGATTTCACTGGAAATATATGTTTTGAGACCCCCTGAATCCAAAAAAAGCATTTTGGAAACATGTCCGTGTATGTGTCTCTGTGTGTGTGTGTGTGTGTGTGTGTGTGTGTGTGTGTGTGTGTGTGTGTCTGTCTGTGAACAGCATAACTCAGAAACGAGCCGTCGGATAAACACCAAACTTGATATTTAGGTTCAGTATCTTCCAGAGATGTGACACGAAGGGTTTTAAGAAAATCCCGCTACACCAGATTACCATTTACATAGAACATTTTTCGAAAATTTTAATTTTCTCAAAAATGGCTCTAAGATTTTGATTAAAATATCATATGTTTAAGATATTTTCATGACAAATGAAATATATATCTCGAATTTTCTGGGAATGTCTCCAAAAGTATTCATTGTGAACGACTTTTGCATATCAGGTAAACCATAAGAGATAGACTAAATTTTAGTACACAAAAAATGTAGATCGCGTTAAAATACACAACTTATGTCATATACATTTTTGTTGTTGAGTGAAGCATTTTCGAGATATTGCTTGTTATTCCCTTAAATTTTCCAATACTTACACTTTTTCTCAAATGGGAATTCGTTATTCATTTTTTATTACTGAACATGCAAAGAGAATGGAATGCGTCACATAGCAATCAGCTCTTAAAAGATTTGACTATGCTTAAAGCCTACCATATTCCCCTTGTACATAAAGAAAATTAGCAATAAGATTAACATCTCAATTAACATGAAGCATATGGAGAATAAGCGTTTGTAAAAATAGTTTGTACAAGAGTAAAAAAAGTCATGTGAGTGCAACACATCAGATTTTTTAGAAAAAGGTTCATATGTGTATGTCTGTCAACAGCATAACTCAAAAACAAAAATTTTGTTAAATATCAGTCTTGGTGTTTAAGCTCAGCATTTTTCAAGGATACGACAAGAAGATTTTCAAGAAAATCACCCCATCCTCATATGCCCTTTACATAGAATGTTTTTCTTTTTTACTTTCTTAAAATGGCTCTAACGATTTTTGTTAAATCACTACATGTTTAACATATTTTCATTACAAATAAAATGTATATATTTAATTTTCTGGAAACAACCTGCGAAGTCTTCTTCATTCTGAATGAGTTTTGTATAAGTGGTAAACCGTGAGAAAAAGACAAAATCTTAGTGTACAATAATGTAAATTTTGATAAAGCACACAATTTATACCAAAACTTTTGTGGCGTTATCCATTTCCGACAATTCTTTGTTATTGGTTTTAATTTTCAAATACTTATACTTTTCTTGAGTGGAAAAATCGGTATTCGCTTTTTACTTTCTCTAATACGTATAGTAAGTAGGGGAAGATTTGCATTCCACTCAAAAATTCGATACCGAGATTTCACTGGAAATATATGTTTTGAGGTGCCCTGAATATAAATAAACCACTTTTGGAAACATGTCCGTGTGTGTCTGTGTCTCTACCTGTCCGTGAACAGCATAACTCAAAAACGAAAAGTCGGATGAATACCAAAGTTGGTATTTAAGTTTAATGTCTTCAAAAATGGCTGTAACAATTTTGATTAAAATATCAAAGTTTAAGATATTTTATGGCAAATACAATGTATATGTTGAATTTTCTGGGAATGTTCCCAATATCCCTCTTGATTCTTAATGACTTTCGCTAACTGGCAAATCGTAAGAGTTTTACTACACAAAAGATGTAGATTTATGTCTTTTTTTTTTGTCGAATGAATCATTTCCGAAATATTCCTTTTATTTGTTTGAATTTTCCAATACTTATAGTTTTTCTCAAATGTGAATTCGTTATTCTTGTTTTATGTCCTGGACATGCAAAGAGAATGGAAGGCTCCACATAGCAACCAGCTCTTAAAAGATTTGACTATCACTTAAAGCCTACCATATTCCCCTTGCACCTACAAGAAAATTAGCAATAAGATACTTTCTGCAAATATTTATTTCAATTAACATTAAATAGATGGAGAACAAGAGTTTGTAAAACATAGTTTGTACAAGAGTAGAGAAAGTCATGCGAGTGCATCTATCAGATTTTTTAATTTAGCCTCCTTTAACAAGGAGGAGTTACAAGGCTATCACATAGCAACAAGTTCTTTAAAAATCTGACTATCGTTTACCTACTGTATCATTTCTATACCTGAAACGAAATGTGCAATCAAAATTTATCTTAATAAACAAGTAGTACATAGAAGAATAAGGTTCTGTAAGAACAGTTTGTAGAAGAGGGTAGAGAAAGTCCTGCGAAAGCAACACATCAGATCTTTCATTTATTTTTGGCTTAATGCTGCTGCATTATAAACAAGAGCTTCGGGTTATTTATCCGAAATAGAAAACTACCGCAAAATGTTGCCTACAGCTTGTTTTGATATGTTGTAAGTGGTCGGTTTCCTACATTTCAGCATTGCGCAGTTGGAAAGTATTAGACTTTGTTCATTCCCAGTTTCTTTGAGCCACGACTGCAGCTTTTTGTACACCGCCTGTGTATTGTCTTGTAGAGGAAATTGGTATGGGCCTGTGATATTAAAGGAAGTGAATCTATCAAACAAGGGATTCTGGAAACAAGCGAGACAAAGGATAGAAGACGTAGAAAACAGGATATTAACGCTGGTTTTGCAGACAAAAAGCCCTTGAGATTATATAGAAGTTTGAGATATGAACAGGGCAAAGAAAAAGTTATTTATATGTGTAGTAAACATGGAATGAAGTTTTTGTTTGTGAGATTAGATAAACTTGAAAGATATTAGAAATTGAGTAAGAAAGGTATATATCTGATTTGTGGAAAGAAGAGAGGCGTTTCGTAGAGTGTGAGGAATCCAAACGAGAAAAAGGCATTTAGTTTAATAAATAGGACCATTTATCACTGGAAATGGCGGTTTAAGACAAGAGAAATATCACAAAGGTAATTCATTACATGGGAAAGCTAATAGACAAATGGATTTAAAAAGTGCAAAGAAAGGAAGAAGGGTGCAAGAAAGGCAGAATAAAGTCAAATGACTTATTATTAGTTTGTAAAACCATTCTTTATATTCTTGCCATTAATATTAAGGAATTAATGAACAATAAATTAGCAAGTCCTATTCAGTGGAACTATAGAATATTAATAACTGAAATTAGATTGGAATTAATTGTTCTTTCACACAAGCCGTGTGTTGGACAGGGTTGGAAAGGTAGAATCAGATGACTGAAAAATTCAGTGGTTAGAGCAACCGGACGGAGACCTGGAGATCCGTGGTTCAAATCCCGGCTATGGCATTGAATTTTTCAGTCATCTGATTCTACCTTTCCAACCCTGTCCAACACACGGCTTGTGTGAAAGAACAATTAATTCCATTAATTGACCTAATAGTGGTTGCAACTATAAAGCCCGGAACTTAAAGTACTTACAATAAATGTAAGTCGCCATTGGGGTATGGCATCTCAATACAATTTGAGATCTCCTTGTGGTTTACCGGGAAAAATGCAAATCAGCTGGAGAATTTAATGTCGTGTCGGCATGTTGCCATGGTAGCTCAGTGGTTAGAGCAACCGGACGGAGACCTGGAGATCCGTGGTTCAAATCCCGGCTATGGCATTGAATTTTTCAGTCATCTGATTCTGAAATTAGATTGTTTTGTGAGAAAAATTTGTTGTTTCACGTATGGAAAAACCGATTTGAAGAAGGTTATTTTGTTGTATTGTAACTTGTTTGCAACACGCTTTGGGCGTCAATTTGAAGTAGGTCGTATTGAAGGAGTTGTATTATATTTCAACTGTTGCGGAGCCGAACTTGTAATAGTTGCACCGCACGTATAGTAAACAGTTTCCGGTAGCCTTCGCCCCAAATGTACTTTCAGGTGGCCTTTGCCCCAAGTTTAAAAAAAATATTAACTTTGTAATTTAAACCGTTTCTTTAAATATTTTATATATATGTTTGCCTCGGCTGCGTCAGTATTTATTTTAGAGACATGGATATCTTGGCAGCGTTGTGATGCAACAAGAATGTAGGCTAACACAGATTATAATTTTACTTCAGTCCTTTTATTAATACTTGATACGATTTAAATAACTCTTCAGATTCTTTTTATTAATTAATTACACTTTTTAACACGTAAACTTATTTTTCGTTTCACACGAATACATATTGTGTCTGGTTACAATCACTGTCTGCAGGCAACTGAATAGATTTCAACCGTCTAAACTTGTAAATTTCTGTATTTCAAGTCTCTGATTGGCTAATCCTACTCCAATAGAATACCTTCATTTAACTAAAGCTTCACCTGGTTGTTGATTGGCTATTTTATTAACTGTCACTAAAATTACATTATTGTTACTCCAAGAATCACAAGTAGTACTGTTAAACTTTCTTACTCATTACTGACTCAAGGTTACCTCATTGTTAGCAACTTTTAACTTATTTCTCCTACATTATTAAACTACGTAATATATTCACATAACATTATTACACATGGATACAATAAAAAACATATATAATGACTGTAACATATACTTTTATATATACATATTGCTTTAAGGCGGGCTGTTATTGAATTTATATTTTATATAATTTGACTGAATCAATTAAGTTTTAAAAACCCTCATTTGGTATAAGGTTTAATTTATTTACACAACTCAAGAGAAAGCAGAAATGCACTAGTGCAAGAATACGTACCAGTCTCGCTTTAAGCAATAAAAAAGTTGTATTCCTGAGGTAAGTGTGACACTCTTAAAAACAAATCGGATGTATTACATTCGCAATACTTATTCTACCCACTATCGTTTATTACTTTCTCTACTACGTATAGTAAGTAGGGGAAGTATTGCATTCCACCCAAAAATTCGATACCGAGATTTCACCAGAAATACACGTTTTGAGACCTCCTGAATCCAAAAAAATCATTTTTAGAAACATGTCCGTGTGTGTGTCTGTGTGTGTGTCTGTGAACAGCATAACTCAAAAACGAACAATCGGATAAGCACCAAACTTGGTATTTAGGTTCAGTATCTTCCAGAGATGCGACACGAAGGTTTTCAAGAAAATCCCCCCACCCCAGACTACCCTTTACATGGAACATTTTTCGAAAATTTTAATTTTCTCAAAAACGGCTCTAACGATTTTGATTAAAATATCATATGTTTAAGATATTGTCATGACAAATAAAATGTATATCTCGAATTTTCTGGGAATGTCTCCAAAAGTATTCTTCATTATGAACGACTTTTTCATAACTGGTAAACCATAAGAGATAGACAACATTTTACTACACGAAAAATGTAGATCGCGTTAAAATACACAATTTATGTCATATACATTTCTTTTGTTGAGTGAACCGTTTGCGAGATATTGCTTGTTATTCCCTTAAATTTTCCAATACTTATACTTTTTCTCAAATTCGTTATTCATTTTTTTATGTTCTGGACATGCAAAGAGAATGGAATGCCCCACATAGCAACCAGCGTTAAAATATTTGACTATCGCTTAAAAGCTACCATATTCCCCTTGCATCTACAAGAAAATTATCAATAAGATTGACATCGCGATATCTCGATTAACATGAAGCATATGGAGAATAGGCGTTTGTAAAATTATGTTGTACAAGAGTAGAGAAAGTTATGTGAGTGTAACACATCAGATTTTTTTTTATATATTCTCCTCAAGCTACTCTAACAAAAGTCTATTATATTCTCTACTACAAATCTGTAAATAGAGGAAGTATTGCATTCAACCCAAAATTTCTATACATTAAAGTTTACACAAGTACACGCTATGAGGATTCCTGGATTAAAAAAAACACAAAAGAAGAAGGTCGGTGTGTGTATATGTCTTGTCTGTGGTGGACAGCATAACTCAAAAACTAAAAGTTAGTTAAACACCAAACTTGGTATTACAGTTCAGCGCCTTCCAAGGATGCGATACAAAGGTTTCCAAGACAATCCCCCAAACAATTCTATACTTTACATAGAATTTGTCGTTATTTTTTCAAAAATGGTTCTAACAATGTTGGTTAAAATATTATATGTATAAGGTATGACAAAACATATGTCTTGAATTTTCTGGGAACACTTAGTGAAGTTCTCCTTATTCTGAGTCCGTTTTGTACCGTAAGATGTAGACCAGATTTTACTACACGAAAAAGTAGAATTCGTCAAAGCACATAATTTATGTCAAATAAAATTCTTTGTGCCTTAACCACTTCCAATATATGCTTTGTTATTTGTTTGAGGTTCCTAGAACTTTATAGATTTCCCAACTGGAAGTAGCTGTTATTTTCTTTTTCTTTTCTTCTTTTTTTCCGTGTTCGTACTAAGAGAACCGAATTTTGAAGCCATCTCATAGCGACCGGCTTTGACTATGGCTTTAGCTTTACTGTAGTCTTCTTACATCTACAGAAAAATGTGTGAACGTGTAATGAAGGTTATCTGTATTAACAAGAAATTGAAGAAGAAGAAGAAGAAGAAGAAGAAGAAGCTATACGAATAGTTTGTAGAATAGCGAGTAGAGATAATCATGTGAATGCAACGCATCAGCCCTTTTTACTTTCTCTACTACGTATAGTAAGTAGGGGAAGCATTGTATTCCACCCAAAAATTCGATACCGAGATTTTACCGGAAATATATGTTTTGAAACCCCCCTCAATCCAAAAAAAAACATTTTTGGAAACATGTCCGTGTGTGTGTCTTTGTGTGTCTGTGAACAGCATAACTCAGAAACGCACAGTAGGATAAACACCAAGCTTGGTATTTGGGTTCAGGATCTCCCAGGATGCGACACCAAGGTTTTCAAGAAAATCCCTCCGCCCCAGATTACCCTTTATATGGAACATTTTTCGAAAATTTTAATTTTCTCAAAAATGGCTCTAACGATTTTTATTAAAATATCATATGTTTAAGATATTTTCATGACAAATGAAATGTATATCTCAAATTTTCTGGGAATGTCTCCAAAAGTATTCATTTGAACGACTTTTGCATAACTGTTAAACCATAAAAGATAGACAAAATTTTACTACACAAAAAATGTAGATCGCGTTAGAATACACACTTTATGTCATATACATTTTTTTGTTGAGTGAACCATTTTCGAGGTATTGCTTGGCATTCCCTTAAATTTTTCAACACTTATTTTCTCAAATGGGAATTCGTTATTCATTTTTTTTTTTTGTTTTGGATATGCAAAGAGTATTATCTGTGGCAAAGAGAATGGTGCTGCGCATAGCAACCAGCTATTAAGAGATATGTCTATGCTTAAAGGCTACTGTATTTTTATATTGCCCATGTAAATACAAAACAAGGGGAGCATAGTAGGCTTTAAGCGATAGTCAAATATTTATAGAACTGGTCGCTATGTGTAAAATGTAATTCTCTTTGCATGTAAAAGATCGTTTCTGAAAATGTTTATCTCGATTAATATGAAATAGATGGAGAATAATATTTTGTAAAAATAGTTTGTACAAGAGTAGAGAAAGTCATGTGAGTGTAACACATCAGACTTTTTCTATCTGCTTCACGATAATCGAGAGAAATGTATGCAGAAAGGTTTTCATTACACCTTTCGTTGTATGTACAAGAGAGGATACAGCGACTGTCAAATCTTTAAAAAGTGGGTCGCGATATATGGTTTTTGAAGGTCCAAACTCTTTCTCATCACGAGAAACATGAGATTGTTCTTAATAGGTGAATGATCCACCAGTCAGTTTTTCAATAACCTCCAATACACTGCCTTTACCAATGGAAAGCATGAGGCACAATTCATCTGTTGTTACAGCTTGTGTGAAATGTCGTGACACACCATATGCGCAAGACAGGAGAAAAGAGAAGTGGCGAGAGTGGTGCGGAGCAAGGGACTAGAAGTTATATCAGAACTCGAAGGCAATCATATACACATTGTAAACAACTATGTAAGCTTGCAATATCACACTCACAGCAGGTAGAACACTGACCCCTACCTCTCTTATTATGCAAGTGGAATAGTCAGTGCTATTGCGCATCTACGCTTCAGGAGTGAGGGACTGCCACGACGTTTTACACAAGCTGTACCCGCCGGTCTTCACGAATTATTTCAGCTCGTTGAATTTGCTTAGCGTCACTGTAGTTGCTGGCCTACCACTCCTCTCTGCATCAACCAATGTCCTTCAGCTTCTCTACACCGACGAACCCATCGTCTAACAGTGCTCACATCTACTGTTGTATCCCCATAAACATTTTTCAGCCTTCTGTATTCAAGAATTCTATCACAGGACGCTGCCTGATACATACAATGATGTCCGCTATTTTATAACAGACTGCGGTGCTGCCACCTGTTAACTTGGGAAGCTGTTATTGCAGTGGTTGCAGAAGAAGGTTCTAGAAATCGCGCCAAATTCTAAGTTTTTACACAATTAATGTATTTAAAGATAACAAATACGGGGTATTACTTTCTGACTAACCGTATTAATTACCTATTAATCTTTACTGTTTGTGATCACAATATTCTTGACGTTATTTCGGTTATATACTGGAATCAGATGAATAAAGGATAAACAATAATCAATTATATACCGAGTCGTAAAATAGGTAGTTAGACATAAAACATTTAAGACAAGTCTTGTGTGTTATATT
Source organism: Deroplatys truncata (assembly GCA_030765065.1). Lineage (NCBI taxonomy): Eukaryota > Metazoa > Arthropoda > Insecta > Mantodea > Mantidae > Deroplatys > Deroplatys truncata. Next base: position 141,566,358 of record CM060986.1, read on the forward strand.
CACATGACTTTCTCTACTCACTATAATTTATTTTTATGCAGCTTCTACAAACTATTTCTGCAAAAATTTAACCTTTTATCCACTTCATGTTAATCGAGATAGTTGTAGATGCAAAGGGGATAGCGATAGTCGAGTACTTAAAAATGGATCGCTGTATACAGGCCTTGAAATTCCATACCCTTTCCACGACATTGCGAGAAACGACTGAATGGGGACAGTACTTCAAAAGAATAACAAAGTACTGAAAAAATTAAAATCGATAAGATATTTCGAAATGGTTAATGCCAAAAAATTTATTTTGAAATCAATTTTGCGTTTAAAGAGACTGCATTCTTTGTGTCGAAAGATCTTGTCTGCGTCTTGTGGTTTACTAGTTATAAAAAATATATAACACTTATTTTGGACCAAGAGGACGTCACAGACTATTCCCAGAAAATTCTAGATTTGTATTTTATTTGGCATGTAAAAATCTTAAATACAAGGTGTTTTAATAAAAATAATTAAGTTGGAGCCTTTTTTATAACACTGAAAATAAGTAAAGTTTATTCATGGAAAGGGTTGTTTGGGGTGGGCGATTTTTTTTATAAACTTTGTGTCGCCTCTTTGAAAGATACTGAACTTAATTACCAACTATGGTATTTTCCACACACACACACACCACACACACACACACACACACACTTATTTACTTATCACACACTGACCTTTTTCTTCAAAGGGGATTCAAGGGGCCTCAAAACATGTAGTTTCAGTGAAATGTTGATTCCGAAATGCTTCCTCCAGCTACGGTACGTGTAGACAAAAATAAATATTGGTAAATATAAGAAATCGCATCAAAACTAAACGAATTTTCATAAACCTACAAGAGGACAAATTTTTTGAGGGAAATTAGCAAAATAAACAAGAGGGTATATGACTGCAAATTGAAGGTAATAAAACATATTGAGAGAAAAGCTATGACAGTTAAAATATTTAAATGTAGTCCACGAAACATCAACAATAACGAAGCAGACGATTATGTATCTAGATCACTAAGGTATAATGGCAGTGGGAAATGTTTACGCATTTAATATAAAAGAATAGAGAAGCTTAGAATAATAAAATTCTAAAACTCTTAAGTTACCCGTTTGCTCACCGAGCGAGGTGGCAGCGCGGCAACGTGTGCGACTCGCATTCGGGAGGTCCAGGGTTCGATCTCCGGTGACCACCTACTCTGACCCATGGTTTTTCTGGGTCGAATGGCAAGCGAATTTTGGGGTAATTTCTTCTCTACAACGATTCCTTTCAATCATTTCCATTTATTCCGTTTCCTTTAGGCGTAAAAAAATATTTTGTTTGTTAATAACGCTGTCAATTGCCAGGATCATATCAGCATCACCGGTGTGCCGGAATTTCGTCTCAAAGGAAAAGGTAGACCCCGTTGACACCAGAGGGTTGCTTAGTTGCTTGACTCTCTAGCAGCTCCAGCAGTGGCACGGGTCTTCGAGCTTGGTAATGTTAGGGACTTCCACGCGTCTCTATGGCCTGTAGCCTCCTGTGGTTCCTTCTCTTCATCCCTTCCTCCTTATTATGGTAGCCGCAATAGATCTGTGCAACTCGCAGTGCAGCTCGGTTCCATCACTTATACCTACCCATCATCTATGATATAAAGCACGAGGGCAGTTAAATGAATTATTACGTACCCTCTCGTGGATACGGGATGTACCTGTAGACACATTAGAAAGTTGTATTGGTCTATGATAAGGCCGATTTTGTTATACGAAAGCGAAGTCTGGGGATGCGAAAGAGCAGAGCATGAAAATAAAACGCAGGTTGCATTTTGGAAAACAGTTCTTGGAATTTCACAAGGCACATCAAATTCGAGGATACTGAGGCAAATGGGATGTTATGAAGACATAATACACTGTAAAATAAGAGCAGTGAAGTACTGGATGAGTCTGATGCAGGGGGGATAACCCCACACTACGATCCAAATGTTATAAACACCAGCGAGAAAACCTGTCTCCTAAGTTGGAAAGGGGTTTGAGGAGAATAGGAATGGGGTCAGTATGGCAAAGAGCTGAAAAAAATGACAAAAACATATAGAAAGGTGTCAAAAGAAGAGTAAGAGACATCAACCAACAGGAAATAGAAGTCTAGCAAGTCTAGCAAACGAAATAAAAAATTGAATTGGGGTAAAGAGGCATATATACTTAACGAGGAAGAAAGGAAAGATCAGGAATGACATTGTTTACACTGGGGGGACTGGAGGGCACAGAAAATGACATGATTCTGGCAGGAGAATCTGCCCATTCTGTGATTTGGAAGAGGACTGGGTACATATTTTGACGGAATGTGCACAGTGGGAAAACCAGCGGACAATTAAACTCAAAGAAAAATTCTTAAGTCCGTCAAGAAAGGGATTGGCATGTTGGGATCTACTGGCCGACCAGAGGAACTGGCAAAACATGGGCAATTTCATGGCTAAAGTGCGCGAAGCTAGGTAAAACTTGTTCAGTTAGTCAAAGCTAATTTTATCTGTATTTTCCCTCTTCTTGTTCCCTTTTGTTAACTTGTATCTTAAATATGCATGTACGATCATTGACCCATGCCCTAAATACTTGTGTAATAACTTCAATAATTTGAAACCAATAAATATACCTTCTCCACCCATCCATCCTACTTAGTAGTAAAAGTGACCGAAAAGGAAAATAAATGGAAAATGAAATGGACTAGGATAAACTATAAAGGTATTTTGCCTGTTGCCCTCTCGAAGGCCTGCTATAGTGAATCCCATAACTTACAGTGCAGCGGGTTTAGTTGTGTGCCATGGCTGACTTATTGAGCGCACCAGGGGAGCAGCCAGACTTCACAGTTCTATTCTTTATTCCTTATTGACAGAAATGGTGAGATGTCATTCCCTGGTGTATTGCCTCCCACGCCATCAGTGATGCGCTTTTTGCTGAGGTTCCTCATAATATATTCTGTCATCTTGCCTGCTATGCTTTCCCTCCACCGCAGCATGAAAACGATATTTTCACATAATTTGGGCTGTGCCTCTCTCAGAGATATCAGAAACGCTCCTAAAGCTCGTATGCTCTCCCTGTGAAATATTTGGGTTTCTTCGGGTTACTACCTTTTTATCAGTAGCAGCTCCTGAGTATACATTTTGAGTGTTCACAAAATATTACAGTCAGATAGTCTGAATAATGTGAAATAGAGCCTGCTGCATAATGGTTTTGATTATGAGAAATTTATATAACTTCAGCCATCTCCCAACAACAATAATGAGGATAATAAATAATTATAGTTAATATTAATAATAATGCTTGGGCTGTATGACGAAAGGAAAGGTTTTTTGTGGATGTATGTTGTTGTAGACGGCGCCGCGGCAACTCCTGTGGGTCGCATGCAGGAGATCCCGGGTTCGATCCCCGGTGGCGGCTCACTGTGACTCGTGTTTTCCCCAGATCGGCAGGCGAATGCTGGGATTGTTTACCTTCTACCACGACTACCCTGCCCCTCATTTCTTGTACCCATCATCATCTTTGACATCTGCTTCAGGGTTGTAGGACCAGGCGACGGCGTTTGCTTGGTTGCGGCTGGGCGGTGAATGTGCGCTCTGTAGAGGTTTCGTCGTGCTCCGTGGTGTAGTGGTTACCATACTAGGCTCTAGTTCCCGAGGTCGCGGGTTCAAACCCGGCGGAGGGCGATGGATTTTTTCGGGCGTAAAATTCCTTAGCATGGCTTCCTTCGGAAGGGAAGTAAAGCCGGTGGTCCCGTGTCGTAGATTTACGGCACGTAAAAGAACCTCAAGCCTGATAAAGAGGTCTCTGAGCAAAATTACCGGTCTTTCATGCCCAAAGTAGAATGGGACGCTAAGAACCAGAGAAGTTTAAAGAGCGTCCATAAATAAAAAAAATGATAGAGGTTTTTTTCCTGTCTTTGTTGCGGTACTGCTCGGTTAGGGCCGCCTCCGGGTGCTCTAGGGCGGCGCGCCCCTTCGGGGGATCCTCGGAGATTTGGGACTTGTGGGTGGGTGTGGGCGTCGACGGATGCATTCGATATGGAAACGTTAGGGGCCTCTTCCATGCTTGCACACGTCGTCTCCGGATCTGGTCGCCTTTCTGGCATCTCCCCTCATACCTCCCTCTCACGGGTTACGGAAGAAGCAAAAAAGGCCGTTGTGCCCTGCTTCGGTGCTATGCACTCAGTTTCGGGGGCCCTCCAAGAAGTAATGTGTAAATTAAGCTCTAGCTGAGAGTATGGGTGGTCAGGAATAACCGGCAGAAGTTTCCGCGCTCGTGCACGTTACCTACCTCTGCCGTAGTGCTACCATTGTAGTGGTAGTATGGAAACACAGTGCAGGAGAAGTTTCGTGCATGACTTCAAGTGTGTACGACTCGTAAGTATTTGGCCCATAAGACAATTACGTCGTACCATTGCACATGTGTATAAGAGGCTCTTAAAACGTGCACAAATTAAGATGTGCTATCTATCCTGTTGCCACATTTCATCGAGTTTAGAGCAGTGGCACGGTAGATTTAAAATTATTGCATATACCTTATGTTTGATAACATTTACGTTTGATAACATTCAAAGACAAAACAACCAATAAAGGTGTCAAAACTTTGGGTGCTCACGTGCTCGTATTGTGGCGTATCAATGAGTTCATTGTCATTACCAGACGCACTGTTGTGTTGCATTGTTGCTACTAGACTAACATTGTTGGGTTTCTTTGATTTTTCGGTTCAAGGATCCCTCCTTTTGGCGCGGACCATGCCAAAGGGAGGGTTTGGTTTGAAATCGTCTGGTATGACGCCAACCCTGTCTGGCTTGGCTAGTTCATAATGTAGAGTCGCCAAACGTTTGTTAATAAATTCCAGGTAATGTGTGTAATGTAATGTTTTTGTAATGTAAAACCCCACGCCTTCCTCTAAATCTACACACCAAGGTTCCAGTCTTCTTGCTGTTAGCGAGTTGCGCCCCCCCTCGCCATGTGCGTGTTGGAGTGACCTAAATTTAATCATTTTCTGGAAACCTTTTGGCCCTCACCCCAGCATGTAACAGTACTCTCTTATACAGCACCCGCCGCTGTTTTTCATCATTCCAAAACAACTTTCCACCTGTCGAGTCGTACACTTCTTTAATATCTTCATTATGATTGTAGCCAATAGGAGTAAAGCAATAATGGTTTTACTCATATTTTAGAAGAAAGAACATATTACAGGTTACATTTCATTAGTACTAATAATCTCTGTTGCATAATCTCAGCAACTTACTAATAACACTACGAAATTCTTCTTAACGTTCACGTTTCGCTACCAACTATTGTGTCAGAAACTACGATCAGATGAGAATAGTCAGAACTTTTAAAATTCAAATGTAAACAAAATCAGAATAAATACATTCTGCGTTTTCATACTTACAATCACAGAGATCTCTCGCAGCCTGTATTAATAGGAGGTTATTCCAGGCTTTTTGCAAATAAAACCACTAACAAGAAACAGAATGATGTTTTGTGAAAAAATTGAACAAAATATCGCTAAGGTTTCGGCATTGATATTGATAAAAATATTATGTAATTAACTTCCTCCTAGTTTCAGTTTTCTGAAAGGTAATATTTCTACATAAAAGCTAATGCAGATATCGTAAATTGACATATTAAGTGCTCATAAGGGGTGATATTGTACTTATAGTGCATGATCATTATTCTGCAGCAAAATATTTTAATACTCAATTTGTGGGTAGTATACGCAGTAATTTTGTTTGCAAAATTTAACTTCTCTTCAAACCACGATGCAACAGCAATACTTCAAAAATTACTAGGAGAGCTAGTATGCAAGAGGGACTAGACGTTTAGACAACGCCTTAAGGAACAGAGAAATGCAACATTTCCAAATTTAACGTTTCATGTTTATTTTAAGAAAATAAACTCTGTTCTGTATAAAGAAGTAACCACATAGGACTTATCGGCGGCCTTTTCTTTGGAACTTATTGCCTAAGGTAATAATATTAGCTCGTGTGCTCTTGTCGTTGGGTTTCTTGCACCTTTTGGGTTTTAATCATCACACACACACACACACACACACACACACATTCATACTTCCCGACTCCGGGGAGGATAGGGAATAATCGTGGCTAGAGAAAAATGTCCACACCCAGCCGGGAATCGAACCCAGGACCCTTCGTACATCAGGCAGGTGCTCTATTGACTATGCTTCGGGGTACAGCCTCTAAATGTTGGTTTACTACATTGCATCATTGAAATTCTCAGGATTTCAAACGTTCTTGAAATTAATTTTTTTACGAATATATTTTATGAATTTATTTTAATTCCAAGGGTATAAGATTAGCCAAGCAGAAACAACAAAGTATGAATCTAACGACTTCCCTCTGAGGGTGCAGTCAACTGAATGTACTTATTTTAAGTGAGGTTATTTTGGAAGCATATTTGCTACACATAAAATAGCTCCATATTCCTAAATGGAACCACGTAGTTCCAGGCCTATAACATTCAATTTTTCAACTCTTATTTGGTTTCCAAAATTAGTGCTTACACTGCAAAAATATTAAATAATTATTAAAACATAAACTACCTTAATGGTTTTTTACTATAAAGCCCGAAAATTAAATACACTTGCAACACTGTAACTCGATTTTGAGGTGCAATATTTCGAGTATTTCAGATCGCCTTGAATGTTTATCGGCGTATTTTAACTAGAACAGAAGGAAACGTAGAGTCAAACATCCATGACTCGAATCCTCTGTGGCATTGAATTTTCAAGTCTGATTAACTTTACAAATAAGTTATTTTTCTCATAAATATAGCAGTTATAAAGCGGAGATTTTGCATACATATGTAAGATAATTTCTTGAATACATGAAATTATAATTAATTTCAGTTTTGAGGATGATGTACTTTATTAAACTAGACATGTTTTCTTACAACTTTGATTAATTTCAACTTCTTTCCTTCATTAGAGTAAATATTTATAAATTAGAATAATGTTATAATTGAATTCCTGCAGCTCACTGTCATGAAACAGAATATTTCAATATTATACCAACAGAGAGCTAATTCTCAGCTTCAAGAAAATTTTAATAGAAGATACTTACAATTACTGATATTTTTCTTCTAATATATTTAACTATATAAATATATGCAAAACAGAAGTATCATTTATTCCATGTCAAAGTGTGAATGTAAGATATTTTTACTTTCTCTACTACGTATAGCAAGTAGGGGAAGTATTTCATTCCAGGCCTCCTGAATCCAAAAAAAAGTATTGTGTGTCTGTCTGTGAACAGCATAACTTAGAAAGGAACAGTCGGATAAACACCAAACTTGGTATTTAGGTTCAGTATCTTCCAGAGATGCGACACGAAGGTTTTCAAAGTAATCCCCCCACCCCAGATTACCCTTTGCATGGAACATTTTTCGAAAATTTTAATTGTCTCAAAAATGGCTCAAACGACTTTGATTAAAATATCATATGTTTAAGATATTTTCATGACAAGTGAAATGTATATCTCGAATTTTCTGGGACTATCTCCAAAAGTATTCTTCATTGTGAGCGACCTTTGCTTAACTGGTAAACCATAAGACAAAAGTTTACTACACAAAAAATGTAGATCGCGTTAAAATACACAATTTATGTCACAATTTTTTTTTGAGTGAAGCATTTTCGAGATATTGCTTGTTAATCCCTTAAACTTTCAAATACTTGTACTTTTTCTCAAATGGGAATTCTTTAATCATTTTTTTGTCCTGGTAATGGCAAAGAGAATGGAATACTCCATATAGCAACCGGCTCTTAAAATATTTGACTATCGCTTAAAGCCTACCAATTCCCCTTGCATCTACAAGAAAATTAGCAATAAGATTAACATCTCAATATCTCAATTAACCTGAAGCATATGGAGAATAAGCGTTTGTAAAAATAGTTTGTTCAAGAGTAAAGAAAGTCATGCGAGTGTAAAACATCAGATTTTTTTTAAAAGCTTCCTCAGATAAGGAGAAAATGAGATAAGAGACAGCAGAAAAAACCGTCGTATGTGTGTATTTCTATTTGAGTGACACACATTCTAGTCTCTTGCTCTTGCAGAAAGACAGCTGTATAAAACCTGTTACTATAACAAAATATTTTATATGGAAAAATATTGCAAACGTCCTTAAACATTCATTTATCGAAATACTGTAAGTGAAACACACTGTTAAAAGTTATGACATGCTTTAGTTTAGTGGCATTTTCTATAACACTGATAATGCACGAGAGATTTCAATTTATTATTACTATACCTCTAGGTATTCCGGATACAGTATATTGCAAAACAAACCTGGGAAGGGTATTTTACAGAGGCGAAGAAAATTAATTAAAATTCCATGAGTGATATTCTGAAATGCGCTTCACCAACGTGTATTGTACAATGTTTTTCTTTCGTTCCTTTTTTAAACATGTAATTTTTAACATTCAAACACCAGCTAACCTTATTTGATGGAAAAAACTGAATATCGAAAATGTTCTCAATATAAACGTAACTTTATACTATGATGGATTCACTAATAACCCGTTGAAAACTTCGAATATCCATACATGGTCATTAAACGGTCACCTTTTGATTAAGTATAAGATGATTAAGGCATTAAATGAGTTCTTTTTTCAGGTGATAGCAGTGAATGTGGTAGCTACTCCCTGAGTTAAAGAATTGTGACCGCGAAACTAACTGCAGGTCGCCGGTAAGCGCATCCCAGCCCTGAGGATTAGTCCATTGTGTGCGGCTTCCCCGTTCCATTGGAATCCTTTGGGCATTTCCAGTAGGTTCCCCTTCTAGAACATTCCGTTTTGTTTGCGGGCCTATATAAGGTGGCTGCTCTTGCCCGTGCCCGTGTTAGTTAAGAAATTGCGAAGTTAAGTACAGTCAACTTCTTTAACCCAGTCGAAATGTTTGAAAAGTTGAAGGTGGACAGTACTGAGTACAGTTTTATTGTGAGTTGCAGCTCTGCAGTTTTTGTTAGTCCTGACTCAGCAGTTCAGTGATGATTCGATTCGAAGAATCAATTGTATTCTGTTCTGAGTGTGTGTAAAAAGTGTGTCTCAAATGTAAACTTTGTGCCACAAAACAAAAACAAATTGAGTTTTATTTGTGGACGCTCTGTAACTACTATGGTTCTTAGCATCCCATTCTACCCTATTGGGCATAAATTAAACTGAATTTTATTTATGGGCGCTCTTTAACTGCCGTGGTCCTTAGAGTAATTTTGCTCAAAGGCCTCTTTATCAGGCTTGAGGTTCTTTTACGTGTCGTAAATCTAGGACACGGGACCACCGAATTCACTTCCCTTCCAAAGGAAGCCATGCTAAGGATTTTTACGTCCGAAAAACTCCATCGCCCGCGACCTCAGGAACTAGAGGCTAGCATGGTAACCACTACACCACGGAGGACGACCTATTGGGCGCGAAATACAGGAATGTTTGCTCAGAGACCTCTTTATTAGTCTTGTGGCGCTTTTTTGTGCCGTAAATCTACGACACGGGACCACCGGCTTTACTTACATTCCGAAGCAAGCCATGCTAAGGATTTTTACGCCCGGAAAAAAAACCCATGGCTCTCCGCCGGATTTGAAACCGAGACCTCGGGAACTATAGGCTAGCATAGTACCCCTAGACCCGGAGGACGAGTTTGTGTTACGCTGAGCACCTAAGTGACAGTAACACAAGCAACTGGTGTTCTAATTTGTTACAGTATTCAAAAAGAGCGCGAAAGTTACATTAATGCTATTTTTAACACAAAACCCATAGAACATAACAACAGTGTGCTGTTCCGCCTTAATAAATGGTCACATTATTGGTATTGCTTTGAAATATTCTGGAAGATGATTTAATATAACAACCGTGTTCTGCTTATATCACAAGCCGTGTTTAAATGGCGTTAATCATTTCATATAATTTTTTTCTCTAGTTCCATTTATATACCACCTTTAAGTGCATTGGTCTTATCTGCCGCCTTTCCTTTGAAACTTAACTCGTATTGTCTTGTCGTTGGGCTTTTTGCGCCTTTTTACATTCTCTACTACGTATAGTAAGTAGGGGAAGTATTGTACTCCACCCAAAAATTCGATACCGAGATTTCAGCAGAAATACATGTTTTGAGACCCCCTGAATACAAAAAAAGCATTTTTGGAAACATGTCCGTGTGTGTGTGTGTGTGTCGTCTGTGAACAGCATAACTCAGAAACGAACAGTCGGATAAACACCAAACTTGGTATTTGGGTTCAGTATCTTCCAAGGATGCGACACGAAGGTTTTCAAGAAAATCCCCAACCCCTGAGTACCCTTTACATGGAAGATTTTTCGAAAATTTTAATTTTCTCATAAATGGATCTAACGATTTTGATTAAAATATCATATGTTTAAGTTATTTTTATGACAAATAAAATGTATATCTTGAATTTCCTGGGAATGTCTCCAAAACTATTCTTCATTGTGAACGACTTTTGCATAACTGGTAAACCATAAGAGATAGACAAAATTTAACTACACAAAAAATGCAGATCGCATTAAAATACACAATTTATGTCATATACATTTTTTTGGTTGAGTGAACCATTTTCGAGATATTACTTGTTATTCCCTTAAAGTTTTCAATACTTATTTTCTCAAATGGGAATTCGTTATTCTTTTTTTTTGTCTTGGATATGCAAAGAGTATTAATCTGTGGGAAAGGAAATGATGCTGCACCTAGCAACCAGCTATTAAGAGATATGTATGTGCTTAAAGGCTACTGTATCTCTATATTGCCCTTGTAAATATACATTCCCCTTACATCTACAAGAAAATTAGCAATAAGATGGACTCTGCAAACGTTTATCTCGATTAACATGAAGTAGATGGAGAATAAGCGTTTGTATAAATAGTTTGTACAAGAGTAGAGAAAGTCATGTGAGTGTAACATATCAGATTGTTTACTTTCTCTACTACATATAGTAAGTAGGGGAGGTATTGTATTCCACCCAAAAATTCGATACCGAGATTTCACCGGAAATACATGCTTTGAGATCTCCTGAATCCAAAAAGAAGCATTTTTGGATACATGTCCGTGTGTGTGTGTCTGTGTGTCTGTCTGTCTGTCTGTCTGTCTGTCCGTTTGTGAACAGCATAACTCAGAAACGAACAGTCGGATAAACACCAAACTTGGTATTTGGGTTCAGTATCTTCCAAGGATGCGACAGGAAGGTTTTCAAGAAAATCACCCCACCCCAGAGTACCCTTTACATGGAACATTTTTCGAAAAATTTAATTTTCTCAAAACTGGCTCTAACGATTTTGATTAAAATATCATATGTTTAAGATATCTTCATGACAAATAAAATGTATATCTTGAATTTCCTGGGAATGTCTCCAAAAGTATTCTTCATTGTGAACGACTTTTATATAACTGGTAAACCATAAGAGATAGACAACATTTTACTACACAAAAAATGTAGATCGCGTTAAAATACACAATTTATGTCATATACATTTTTGTTGTTGAGTGAACCATTTTCGAGATATTGCTTGTTATTCCCTTAAATTTTTCAATACTTATTTTCTCAAATGGGAATTGGTTATTCTTTTTTTTTGTCTTGGATATGCAAAGAGTATTAATCTGTGGAAAAGGGAATGGTGCTGCACCTAGCAACCAGCTATTAAGAGATATGTATGTGCTTATAGGCTACTGTATTTCGATACTGCCCTTGTAAATGTATATTCCCCTTACATCTACAAGAAAATTAGCAATAAGACAGAGTCTGCAAATGTTTATCTCGATTAACATGAAGTAGATGGAGAATAAGCGTTTGTAAAAATAGTTTGTACAAGAGTAGAGAAAGTCATGTGAGTGTAACACATCAGAATTTTTTTCTAGTTGCATCTATATACCGCCTTTAACTGCATTAGTCTTATCTGCGGCCTTTCCTTTGAAACTTAACTCGTATTAACTTGTCGTTGGGTTATTTGCACCTTTTTTACACACATTCACACTCTCATTCATACTTCCAGACTCCGGAGAGGATAAGGAATAATCTTGGCTAGAGAAAAATTCCCATCCCCTAGCCGGGAATCGAACCCCTAGCACTACAGGCAGATGCTCTACCGACTGAGCTACGGGACGTATAAAATTATCTCATGATACTTTAGACAAATGGGTTTAAAACTTTGATTTTAATAGTTAAAAGAAATAAAATTGTAAAATAGGCAAATATTTAATGCATATTCAAAATTAGATTAATTTTTCAGTTTAAAAAAGCTGTTAGTTTAGTGTCCATAAGCTACTTAAGTAATACATGCAAACAAACAAACAAACAAGCTACGAATATAAGAAGCTGTAGCATAAATGGGTACAATTAACAGGCATAGGAATCTTTAATCAGTTGACTTCAAGTTATCTACGCTCAAACCATTTTCACTACAAATAATACTAAACAACGGCAGCCAAAGGTTACTGACAGTCAGGTAAAAACCGGTGTGAATGCTCAGCCCTACAGAATGCTATGGCTGGTCTTAAAATTCCACACTGTTTCCATGTAATCGCGAGAAAAACTGAATATCGATGGGACTTTGAAAGAATTATTGAACAATTCGAACCTTTAATACCGGATATCTCAGAAACGGCTTATGCCACAAAAAAACGTTATTGTAAGTAAATTGTGTGCTATAAAGAGATCTACATTTTTGTGTAGTACGTTTTCGTCTATCGCTTAACGTTTACCAGTTATACAAGATGAAGCCGGAATTATAAAGGCAATAATTATCATAATATTCTGAGAAGGATAGCTATATAAAATAAGTAATAATATATTTAAAATCAGTGTATGTATAAAAAGGAGAATCATTGTGAAAATTGCTGAATGTAAAAGCGACAGAAAGACCAGACAGGCACAGTTTTGTTAATTAGGGACCAGCCTCGGGTAGAAAGAGTAAATACCATTGAAGCAAGCTTTTCCTGGTAACAGCCGAGGACAGCTGCACTTAGCCTGGTGATGGTCACTCTAGGCTTCAGGACGCCGAGTTGTGACTAGCGTTTGAGGGGGGAGTAGGGGAAGTGAGTAGCTTGCTTTTCCTTGTAGCGCGGTGGTGAAAGTCATGCTGTCCTGAGCGATTGGTGAGAGCAGGACGACATTCTCGTCGAGTTGTGAACATTGGCGGCGAACATGCAAGAGGGTAGAACGTTCAGCTGTGGTTAATAATCTTCGCTCTTGGTAAAGACACAGTAACATCGTATGCATTTAAAAGTGATCGCCAAACCTTAAGTTTTATTTTAAATGGTGAAAATAAAAGTGTTCCAAGAAAGCGTTCGTGTTTTTCTGTATATACACTCACGCATACCCAGTGATTAAGATCTCATGCTCGAGCAGCCGTGGCAAAGTATAAAAACAAACAACTAGGACGAGAAACGCAGCAATCGTGAGGCAAAGGTATTGGTTCATTGTTGGAGGGCGTAGCGTGGCTGCGTCAAAGATTACACAAAATTCTTCCGAATGAAGAGGACTTCCTAGGCTATTCCCAGAAAATTCAAGATATACATTTTGTTTGCCTTATAAGTATCTTTCATATAATGTATTTTAATCAAAATCGGTATGGCCATTTTTAGAGAATAAAAATTTTCGAAAAATGTTTCATGTAAAAGTTAGTTGGGATGGGGGAATTTTCATGAAAATCTTCATGTCACATCCATAAAAGATGCTAAACTCAAATACTAAGTTTGGTAGTTTTCCGACTTTTCGTTTTTGAGTTATGGTGTTCAAAGACACACACGCACGGACCTTTTTCCAAAAATGCTTGTTGTTAATTCAGAGGCCCTCAAAACATATATTTCCGGTGAAATCTCGACATAGATTTTTTGGGTGGAATACAATACTTTCTCTACTTACTATACTAGTAGAAAAATTAAAAATAGCAATGGGTGCATACTGATATGTCAAATAAAGACATTTTAATTATTTGTCAATCTAAAATTGAATTTATTCCCTCTAAAATAAAGCCCTGAAACCAAAGTGGCAAACATTCTAAGATCATTTCGGTTTTTAAAAATTACAATTTGCTTGTCTACCATCACGACTGTACAGTGCAAGCCTGGAACTGCCTCGATAAATCTATCAGCTCATCGTTTTCGATGTTAAGCAAGAAAAGAACGCAGATCGCTCACACTACCGCGCCAGTTCCCCATTGGCCTGTGTTTATTTAGAATTACCCCGTTGAGTTCTGCAACTCTTTTAACGCACGAAGTGATATCTGCACACGTGAAATACGGCGCGGATGGGCCACCTGGTATATCGAGATTTACAACAATCGGTTCAGTCGTTCTTCACTTGTAAGGTAACAAGACTCGTATGCATGCACACACACAATTTATCACCGATATAGTTTTAAAGCAATGAGTATTAAATTAAGATAGAAGATATAGCAGTACAATGAGTTTAATATTCTAGTTCCTCCCGATGCATATCTTGCTTACTTTAGAGAAAACTCTTCGATCTATAAGAGCCCTTCTGCTCTGTTTATCTCGAAGCTGCAGAGTTTTGTTTTCTTTCTTTCTTTGCTCTTGAAGTACAACTGGAGTATCCTCATTCAATCATCGCAAACCTGTGCTTATCTATCAAGTGCACTTTATGTCCTGTTTTTTGCCATGTTGTTACTGTGCGCCGTCATCCATTCTTTAAAATGTAAGACATTCTATAGAAAACTTCGGCTTGGGTTTGAATACATTTAGCTGGAAAAGCAAAATGCTTCAATAACTTGTGGCGTTATCAACACTTGTGCACAACTTTCCGTTGAAGTTTGTAGAATGGAAGTTTATGGACGCTCGTTAGGGACGCGTCCTACATAGTAACAATATAGGAACCCCAGCATTTCCGGCTCGCAACACCGAAACTCAAGCAGATGTCCGCTGTCATGCTGAAATAGATGGAAGACGAGTAAATGATACTGATTCCTTGCTCATTATGTAAATATTGAAAGCTAGCAGGAACCTCAGCTCTGCCCGTGTTATTGCTTTAAATTACATGTTCTCTCTCTCTCTCTCTCTCTCTCTTTCTCTCTTTCTCCTCTGTCTGTCCCTCTTTCTCTTCTCTTCTCGTTCCTTCAATCTCTTAATCGCTCCCTCCTACATTCTCTTCCCCTCTTCCACATAAGTCTTCTCATATCTCCCTCCCCTTTTCTCTGAGCAGCAGCACTTTATTTAAAAATAAATGTCGCCCCTTTAACTGTGGATGAGAAGCAACATTTTGATATACATATCGATCGGGTAAGAGTAAAGGGCAAGTGGACTAACGATGAAGTTGGCAACAATGACGATAAGAAAGTTTAAATTGTCGCCAAATGCAACAAGAACGTATTATACGAGACTTATGATTGTAATAGTCGGATCTGGAGCGGGATATGGGCACAAAGGATAAGATTACTAAAGAATATTACGTTACTAAGAAGAACTTAACGACAAGCTCTATTAAGATGCACAGGGACAGAAATTACTCTACTATGGAACAATTGGCAACCCTTGCAATATAGCCTATTGATCTGACATTAAAACAGAGAAGAACATACTAAAGTAGAGGAAATTATTCGCGCAGCATATAGGACTAAAGGGCAAGCGCTGATGACTCTAATAGAGGACTGGCAAAAGAAATGGGTTAGGATTAACGTAGGAAGAAGCACTTACGATCATTTTCCAAACATTAATGAACGATTAGGCTAGGATGTACAACCATCGAGCGGAGGTACACAATTTATTACTGACATGGCCCTAACAAGATCTGCTTTAAAAACATTGAAGAATAAATTATGATATCTGCGAGCTATGTAAAGTTGAGGATTCGCCGGAACACGCTTTGTTTGTATATAGAAAACATACAGAGGAACTGCAAGAGAGTAGAATGGCTTTAGCAGGTAAATAGGATTAGCATCTTGAAGAAATATACGATTAATGTTCTACAAGAGTGATGGAAGATTACACACAACATGAGAAGGGGTTATACGTCACGTAAAACGTCAGGAGGAAATGCATATCATACCCAGAAGATCAGAAAGACTACAACAACGTTTGGGACATGACACACAGGAACTGAACAATAGGAAATTGAAGGCAGTGGAAGAAATGGTCGAACACCAGGTATTATAAATGTTAAATAGATATAGACAGCTATCGACATCCATGGTACGAAGAGAAGTAGTAGTAGGAAAATGAGAATCACAACCGGCTGAGACGACGATACAGTATTGGGATCATAGTAGTGACAGTGAGGTAAAATAATAGCTATGAGAAGTAGTAGTATGATAACTGTAACGTTACTGGTTTCCAGTAGGTTAGGATCTAGTTCGAATAGATTAAATTTTGTATCTGCACAGAAATACATGGAACATTTTAAATAAATGAGGATTAAGAAAAAAAAGATCTGATGTGTTACACTCACATGACTTTTTCTACTCTTGTACAAACTATTTTTACAAACGCTTATTCTCCATCTACTTCATGTTAATCGAGATAAACATTTGCAGACTCTATCTTTTTGCTAAGCTTCTTGTAGATGTAAGGGGAATATATATTTACAAGGGCAATATAGAAACACAGTAGCCTTTAAGCACATACATATCTCTTAATAGCTGGTTGCTAGGTGCAGCACCATTCTCTTTGCCACAGATTAATACTCGTTGCATATACAAGACAAAAAATGAATAACGAATTCCCATTTGAGAAAATAAGTATTGAAAAATTTAAGGGAATAACAAGCAACATATCAAAAATGGTTCACTCAACAAAACAAATGTATATGACATAAATTGTGTATTTTAACGCGATCTACATTTTTTGTGTAGTAAGATTTTGTCTATCTCTTATGGTTTACCAGTTATGCAAAAGTCGTACACAATGAAGAATACTTTTGGAGACATTCCCAGAAAATTCAAGATATACGTTTTATTTGTCATGAAAATATCTTAAAACATATGATATTTTAATCAAAATCGTTAGACATTTTTGAGAAAATTAAAAATTTCGAAAAATGTTCCATATAAAGGGTAATCTGGGGTGGGGGGACTTTCTTGGAAACCTTCGTGTCGCATCTCTGAAAGATCCTGAACCCAAATACCAAGTTTGATGTTTATCCGACCGTTCGTTTCTGAGTTATGCTGTTCACACACACACACACACACGCGCGCGCGCGTTTCTAAAAATGCGTTTTTTGGATTCAGGGGGTTTCAAAACATGTATTTCCGGTGTAATCTCAGTATCGAATTTTTAGGTGGAATACAATACTTCCCCTACTTACTATACGTAGTAGAGAAAGTAATAAAATAGTGGATAGCGGTGTCCTGGCATAGTATCTAGATGCCAGGACAATAGTTACCCTTTAAGTTCTTTGGTTATTCGGGGTCTTTGACTTGAGAAACAATTGATGGTGTTATTGCTCGCTGGATTGCAGGTTTTCTTAACGTTGGTTGTATCAGTATTTTACTACTAAAAATCTAATGTGAAACATTCACATACTTTCTCTACCCTGAATCATTTATTGGTGGGTGTACAAGCTATTCTTACGAAAGCTTATTTTTATATCTACACGTTATAATCAAATTAACCTTTGAAGAAATGGCTAATTACACCTTTCGTTATAGATATAAAGAGAACAGCGAAGTCTAATGTTTAAGGACTGGACGCTGTATGGTAGCCTCAAAATTCCATACTGTTTTCATGCAATCGTGAGAAACAACTGAATGTTTTTACTATTGTTACCATTAATAACTGATATCTCAGTAAAGGCTTATGCCACAAAAAAGCTTATTAGAAATGTATTGTGTGTTTTATAGAGATCTACATTGTTGTGTATTGCGTTTTCGTCTATCGGTTAACGTTTACCAGTTATACAAGGTTATACAAAATTCCTTCCGAATGAAGAGGACTTCATAGGCTATTCCCAGAAAATTCAATATATACATTTTATTTGTAGTGTAAATATCTTCAATATATGGTATTTTTCTCAAACTCACCAAAGCCATTTTTTAGAAAATCCAAAATTTCGAAAAATGTCCCATGTAAGGGTGTGGGGATTTTCTTTAAAAATCTTAGTGTCGCATTTTTGGAAGGTACTGAACCTAAATATCAAGTTTGGAATTTATCCGACTTTTCGTTTTTGAGCTATACTGTTCTCAGACACACATACACCCACAGACAAATACACACACACGGATCCTTTCCTACGAATACTTTTGGGGGGATTTAGGGGCCTCAAAACATGTATTTCCGTTGAAATATCGGTATCGAATAATGCGTTCTCTACCTACTACGTTCGTGGTAAAGAAAGTAAAAGGTGGCATAAATAACAAGGTTTATACTTATAAACTTTAGCAGCTTTCACATGTCCAACACAAGGATTTTCAAGAACACCCCAAAGAAAAATACCCTTTACATGGAAAACTTTCGTCATTTTCATTTTCTCAAAATGGCTCTAACGACTGTAATTAAAATACCATACATTTAAAATATTGGCATGGCTAATAGTATAGGTTACTCAACGGAGAGGGCCGCCCAGCCTACTGCGACCTGCATAGATCTATTGTGGCTACCACCCCCTCAAGGACGAAGGCATGAAATGAAGGAACCATAGGAGGCTACAGGCCGCAGGCAGACAGACTACAGAGACGCACGGAAGTCCCTAACATTTCCAAGCTCGAAGATCAGCCCGGAGCTGCCCAAAGAGGGCGATAAACGACCCATCCACCAAGCAGCCCTCTGGTTACCATGGGGAGTTCTCTTTCGTTTGAGCATCTGTGCGGCACCGCCATATGCCAGAAAACCTAGGACACCTGAAAAATGAGAAGGAAACAGAATGAAAGGGAAATGATAGGAAAGTCGTGATAGAGAAGAAATCACCTCCGCATTCGCCTATCGACCCGGAGAAATCACGAAAAACCCTTGGGAGTCGCACACATTATCACATCACCACCTCACTCGGTTTGCCTGATTAATAAAACGTATACCTTGAATTCTTTTTGCATAGCTGTGGAGCCCTCTTCTTTCTGAATTACCTTTGTATAACTATACTTTTAGTGGTGTTTAACGGCCAGACTTACTGAAAACAGTACCACAGACGGTAGACACTGATGATAAATGAAGTAAGCTATTACTATTGAGAAAGGACATTTGGAATGGTCCCATTTCAGCCCTAAGTTTAGAGTGCCTTTCCGGCATTTATAGTTATGAGGACTGAGGAAAATCCGAAGAAAAAAAAATTCCGGGAGGACATCCTGGCAGGATTTGAACCGCAGACTCCCGTTCATGAGTCTGTGCACCGACGACCTCTGCCATTCGTGTTGGTATAATTTTGTATAAATGGTAAAACATAAAATACAGATCTTAGAAAAATGCACCATTTATGTTGAACGTTTTTGTGGCACTAACCATTTTCGAGGTATTCGTTGTTATTGATGTGAATTTTCAACTATTTTTAAGATTTTTGGAAGCGCTAAGGCATCTTTGTTATGTTCTACGTGATTTTATGCAAAAGGCATGGAAATCCAAAGCCAGCATATAACGAACAGCTTCTTAAAGATTTCTCTATCCCCGAATCCTCTTGGACCCACAAAGAAATTTTTGATGAAACTATTTCTGCAAGCGTTTATATTGATTATCATGAAGTAGATAGAAGAGTAAGCTTTGTAAGAACAGAGCGGCCACAGAAAGCCAGGTGAATGTAACAAGTTTTCGTACAATGAAATGTGTTGCCAGTGTAATAATACTTTATATCATTTTTGTGTATATTCACAATGCTTAACAGTAATTAAACGAAAGGTTGAAGAAGTTGTTTCGTTGTATTGTTATTTGCCCCACGCTTTGGGAGCCAATTTGAAGATGATATTTCGACTATTGGGAAGCCGAATTTGAAGTAGTAGCAACCACGCGTATAGTAAAAAGTTTCCGGTAGCCTTCGCCCCAAATTCACTTTCCAGTGGCCTTTGCCGCAAGTCTAAAAAATATTAACTTTGTAATTTGACTGTTTCTTTAAATATTTATTTTTATGTTTGCCTCGGCTGCGTCAGTATTATTGTTAGAGACATGTTTCTCTTTGCAGGGTTGTGGTGCGACTGAAGAATGTAGGCTTACACAGATTATAATTTTTACTTCACTCCTTTTATTAATGCTTGACACTATTTAAAAAACACTTCACTGATATAGAGGCCTGTGAGATGTTTTTATTAATTACTTGCACTTTTTAACACGTAAACTATTTTTTGTCTCACACGAATACGTATTAAATTTCTCGAGGACACATCTCGCGTCTGGTTAGGAACACTGTCAACAACCAACGCGTCCACTTATGAGCACTGTCTACAAGCAACTGACTTGATTTCTACCGCCTAAATTTGTAAATTTCTGTATTTGAAGTCTCTGATTGTCTAATCCTAGTCCAATTGAATACCTTCATTTAACTAAAGCTTTTTCTGGTTGTTGATTGGCTACTTTATAAACTGTCACGAAAATTACATTATTGCTTCCAAGAATTACAAGTAGTATTGTTAAACTTTCAAATTCATTATTGCCTCAAGGTTACCTCATTGTTAGCAACTTTTAACCTATTATTCTCACAGTTCCTATATTATTAAATTACGCAATACATTCATATAACATTATTACACATGTATACAATAATATAAACATATACAATGACTGTAATATACACTTTTTATATATTGTTACATACACATATTGCTTTAAGGCCTGGCTGTTATTGAATTATATATTATATAATTATTCTGTTAAAAATACTGCCTCAAGTTAAGCATGTTGAAATGGCAAATAGCCAGAGGGCGTCATGTGGCTGTTAAACTCCTATTCTTACTTTCTCTACCACATACATAGTAGGCGTAGAAGGTACTGCATTCCGCCCAAAAATTCAATACCGAGATTTTACCAGAAATACATGCCTGGAGGCTCCAATGATTTTGATTAAAATTACATATATTCAAGATATTCTATATAAAATGTGAATCTGGAATTTTCTGAAATAGCCTATGAAGTCCTCTTCATTCAGAAAGAATTGTATAATCTTTTATACCTGGTAAACGTTAAACGATAGACGAAAACGTATAGGTCTCTTTGAAACACAAATTTATTTCAAATAAGCTTTTTTGTGACATCAGCCATTTCCGACATATCCGTTATTAATGGATCGCATTATTCCTTTCTAGTGTAATCGATTTTCAGTTGTTTCTCGTGATGTCGTGGAAAGAGTAAGGAGTTTTAAGGCCAGCGTATAGCGTCCAGTTCTTAACCTTTGATGTCGCTATTGCCTTTGTATCTATAACGAAATATCTAATGCAGCTATTTCTGGAAAGGGTTATCTAGATTAAAAGGAAGCAGATAGGAAAATAAACTTTCGTAAAAATAATTTTTATACCATTAATAAGCGATACTGGGCAGAGAAAGCCATGAGAATGTAACATCAGGTTTTTTTTAATATTTACCTGAATCATTTTAATATTTTGAGAAAATGTTAATGCTATGCCGCTAAATAATAATAATAATATTATTCTGGCGAATTAGCTACGAGATCAGAAGCGTTAACTTCTCAATATTATTTTAGCCTAATGCCTAAGAGAAATCAGCAACCGGACGCCTCAACCACTAATTTACCTCTCTTATGCGGAAATCTCCACGACAGCGGTTTGTGCACTTAGCGTTATTGCACTCTACATTAATCAAGGCGAGTGAATATTACTGAAAATGAATATTAAATACATGCGACAAGATACAAGCATGCAGATGTCTGACAGACATGTAAAAGTGGTGTGACATAACTCGTTGCCTTTGCGGTCATTAAGCTTATAACGCAGACTACGCGACTACGTTATGTTTCATACCTATGTACGCTTCTTTGCCACACACTGGAACAATTTTTCGCTCCAAACTAAACAAGAAAATCCTAACAGTGCGTTGCTACATGTAGGCCTATAAAGTATGAATTGAAATTTAATCATAACCTTTAAAAAAATCTGATGTGTTACACTCACATAACTTTCTCTACTCTTGTACAAGATATTTTTTACAAATGCTTATTCTCCATATGCTACATGTTACATCGAGATATCGAGATGTTAATCTTATTGCTAATTTGCTTGTAGATACAAGGGGAATTGCTACGCTTTAAGCGATAGTCAAATATTCTAAGATCTGGTTGCTATGTCGAGTATTCCATTCTCTTTGCATTACCAGGACAAAAAAAAAGAATAACGAATTCCCATTTGCGAAAACGTATAAGTATTGGAAAATTTAAGGATATAACAATGATTTACTCAAAAAATTATATGACATAAATTGTGTATTTTAACGCGATCTACATTTTTTGTGTAGTAAAATTTTGTATAACTCTTATGGTTTACTAGTTATGCAAAAGTCGTTCACAATAAAGAAGTTTTGGAGACATTCTCAGAAAATTCAAGATATACATTTTATTTGTCACGAAAGTATCTTAAATATATATTTTAATCAAAATCGTTAGAGCCATTTTTGAGAAAATTAAAATTTTCGAAAGATGTTCCAAGTAAAGGGTAATATGGGGTGGGGGGATTTACTTGAAAACCTTCGTGTCGCATCTCTGGAAGATACTGAATTTAAATTAAAGTTTGGTGTTTAACGGACTGTTCCTTTCTGAGTTATGCTGTTCACAGACACGCACGCGGACATGTTTTCAAAAATGCCTTTTTTGGATTCAGGAGGTCTCAAAACATATATTTCCGGTGAAATTTCGGTATCAAAGTTTTGGGTGGAATACAATATTTCCCTACTTACTATACGTAGTAGAGGAAGTAAAAAACTATGGATCAAATCCACGTAACCTTCTCTACCCGCTCTTCCTACAAAAGCTTATTCTTCTATCTATTCATATTAAACTTTGCAGAAACGACTTTATTACACTTTTTGTTGTACAAGAAGGATACAGCAGCCATAGTCAAATGTTTCAAAAGCGGTCGCTTTATGATGCCATTGAGATTCCATGTTTCTTTTGTAGGGAAACACCCCATAAACAATGCACAAGTGATTATACTTAATATAATCGCAGATAGGACAATAAACAATAGGAAAACAAATAGCAAAGAATATATAATAAAACATTTGATGTGATATATTCACATAACCTTCTCTACCCTCTATTGTTTATTAGTGGGTGCCTAAACAAACTGTCTTACTAAAGGTTATTACCTTCTCTATTACGTAGAGTAAGTAGGGGAACTATTGCATTCCACCCAAAAATTCGATACCGAGATTTCACAGGAAATACATGTTTTGAGGTGCACTAAATGCATATAAAGCATTTTTGGAAACATGCCCGTGTGTGTGTGTCTGTGAACAGCATAACTCGGAAACGAACAGACGGATAAACACCAAACTTGGTATTTAGGTTCAGTATCTTCCGGAGATGCGACACGAAGGTTTTCAAGAAAATCCCCCGCTCCAGATTATCCTTTACATGGAACATTTTTCGAAAATTTTAATTTTCTCAAAAAAGGCTCTAACGATTGTGAATAAAATACCATAAGTTTAAGACATTTTTATGGCAAATGAATTCCATATCTCGAATTTTCTGGGAATGTCTCCAAAAGTATTCTTCATTGTGATCAACTTTTGCATAACTGGTAAACCATAACAGATAGACAAAATTTTACTACACAAAAAATATATTAGCGTTAAAGCACACAATTTATGCCATATTCCTTTTTTTTGACTGAACCTTTTCGAGATATTGCTTGTTATTCCCTTAAATTCTCCAATACTTATACTTTTTCTCAAATGGGAATTTGTTATTCTTTTTTTGTCCTGGTAATGCAAAGAGAATGGAATACTCCACATAGCAACCAGCTTTTAAAATGTTTTGATATCGCTTAAAGCCTTCAAATTCCCTTTGCATCTACAAGAAAATTAGCAATAAGATTAACATCTCGATTAACATGAAGTATATGGAGAATAAGCTTTGGTAAAAATAGTTTGTACAGGAGTAGAGCAAGTCATGCAAGTGTAACACATCAGATTTTTTTGGCGGAGTGAGCCATTTCTTAGATATTTCTTGTTATTTGTTTGAATGTTCCAATACTCATACTTTTCCCAAATGGGAATTCGTTATTCTTTTCTTTCTTTCTTTCTTTCTTCTCAGTGTTTTCGACATGGAAAGAGAATGAAATGCTCCACATAGCAACAGCTCTCAAAAGATTTTACTATCGCTTTAAGTCTACCATATTCCCCTTGTACCTACAAAAAAATTAGCAATAAGATAGTTTCTGCAAATATTTATCTGGATTAACTTGAAGTAGATGGAGAATAAGCGTTTGTAAAAATATTTGTACAAGAGTAGAGAAAGTCATGTAAGTGTAACACATCTGATTTTTAAGTTAGTTTATATTTCTTCAAAAATGGAGTAATTCGGCACAGGCTCTAAACGTTAATTTTGCAGTCTACTTACAAATGTATTTTAAGCTGAATTGTGACAAAGCCAAAAGGTTAGTGTGTGCACGAAATGGCTTCCCTAGACCTATCGCTAAAGCTTCTCTTCCCTACGACCGGCGAACTCAGACTGATTTCGCTTCCCCACGTCCTCTCTATTTCCGGGTAGCTCCAGCATTCACCTCACGTGATTCTGAGTTCACAAAGCGCCACCCTCGTACTTCTTTACACAGTCACATGCTGAGTATTTTTCTGCAGAAAACCAGCCAACAAGGCAGCGAGCTGTTACAAGCTGATAATGATTCCTTCTAGGCAGGCACAAGGGATTGAATGAGTATGAAGTTCAGCTCGCTGGAGATGTTCTGAGTACTAGACAGCATAAAATGTCTATGAAGAGGGAGCAAATATGGCTCATTCTTCGAGATTCTGAGCAGCAAGATGGGTCGCTTCAGGAGAAGGGATGCCAAGAAGCAGCCGCCCGCCGCAGCTTCTTTCACTACCGAGGAAGAACTGCAGCCGCCGCAGCCGAACAGCTGTTGCACCTCACCGCAGCCACTCGCTCGTCCGCCTCTTCTTCGCGTCCAGCTGACAGAGGCTGCTCATCAGTCGCCACCTCAATGCAGCTGCTTCAGCGTAGAGATAGCTGGGGTACCCCAGGATATGCCGGCACGCTTCATGCTTGGTGCAGTTCAGCAACAGTGGCCTTCTGGAATGAAGAAATTAAGGCCAACAGGATAAACTCTGCCCGAGGACCAACGCCGCTGGTGCGCTTGGAGCTGGCCATCCGCACGGACTTGGAGGCTACCTTGGCGTCCAGCCTTCCCTTATTATCACGCATCGAGGCCAGCCAACAAGACCCGCTAGCTAATGCCTATAAGCACAGCGAGACATCTACGCAGTCCAGGCAAAGTGCTATTACTATGGCGCTTCTTCCATAACTTCAGTGCACCAGCGGCATGATCTCCGCCGCCGCTATTGCGCCATAAGGGCAGGGACGTCGCGCTCTGCTCCCTGTATCCACGCAGGAAGGTACTGTCGCAGTCGCCAGCATCGACGCCGACACCACAGACTCTCCACAATCAACGCCATCGCCAACCTCTTCTACAGCACAGAACTTCAGCGCCAACCAGAAATCCAGGGCCTACGCGACGCTGTCCAGGACCTTGCGCGGAGTTTCTGAATCTGGCAATCCTAGAGGACTAATCTAATGACCTTCAGATCATCGTGGATATATCTGTTCAAGCTCATCACGCCACAACAGACACTGTTCAACAACATCTTGACTGCTTGCTACAAGACCTGGAAGTACAACACTCCCGGCTCAAGGCCTGCATGGGCAAGATATCAGGACACCAGAACGCTCCTAGCACATGCCGGAATCCTCCTAAAACTCTGTGAACTACGCCAAGATGTTCGCAACCAGGATGTCACCAATCTCGGACCGAAAATATCTCCTTATTGTCACCTTCGAACCTCTAGGCTGCA
Source organism: Deroplatys truncata (assembly GCA_030765065.1). Taxonomy (NCBI): domain Eukaryota; kingdom Metazoa; phylum Arthropoda; class Insecta; order Mantodea; family Mantidae; genus Deroplatys; species Deroplatys truncata. Next base: position 141,592,287 of record CM060986.1, read on the forward strand.
GTCAGAACAGGTCATCAGCTGTAGCCTGGAACCTTACCTTTCACCCACTTCTGCCCATTGGATGGTAGCGACCACCTAACACGGGACCACGCTACCTTTACCCTTGAATTACTTTCTTTATCCTTCTTCCTGTTCCGGTGGAGGGGTTTTAGTGGGTATGGCGAGACCCACACTCCCAGCTTGTCTGGGGTTAGCACGTAAATGTGTTTCTCCTCCACTCACAAAAAAAGTATTTTAAACAGTACGTTGTATCTAAAAGACATTTTTGTATCTCGTGATTTCATTCAATGAGCTTCCAACCGAGTATAACATAATAGAAAATCCCGGTGGATATTTATCATGATGCAGGAAGCAAATAAACCACTTCTACAACTAATGTGTGGAATAGACATATAAATAAGTGATTTTGGATAGACAAACACCTGTGACTATTCCACATCAGGCTTGCTTACCCCTTCTCTCTTAAAGAATAAACGGTTACATTCCGCTAATGTACTACAAGATAGTAAGAGTTTCAAAATTTGATTTATGCAGTTTTAAGACTATGAAATGCATTGTTATAATGCTCAAAACTGTGCATAATTCAGTCCTTCTAGAACGAGATACACGTTTGTTTAGCAAAAATAATATAATAAATCTATTGAAAGCTATAGATTTATAATCGATTCCATTCTAATTCCTTCCTAAACAACAAAATTCTAAAATGTACTATAATATCGCCCTTCTCTATTCATTTTTACTTAAACCGATAGTGCAAACAATTACTTCTCAAACACCAAATATTTGCTTTACTATTTGCGTATTTAGTAGGCAATGCATATATAAATTAACATTCGAAATCTTCATTAATCAATTTGTCAACATGAGTTACTGTAAATTTAAAACTTACCTCGGCTTTTAATATGTATTGTATAGTTTTCTTATACACAAGCATTTCTCCACTAGCCGCATTAACGAAAACCAGCGGAAGGGCTAAAGAAATAAACCATACTTAGTATATAATTTTCATAATTATCACATTAATATTAGCAGGCAGTTTGTATTAATCTCTTTCTCATGTGTTTGTTTATATTTCTGTGTAATTGGTTGTGCTTCAGCTCTCTTCAATAATTTTAACGAATATTTTCTATTTCAGATGAATTAATATTCCTTTCATTAATTTTAGTTAAAAAGTAAAGCATTCTTGGTACAACAAAAACAAGATTCTTTCTGTGCTATGAAACCATGACTTCATTTCTCGGCTACTAGGAAAATAAAATTAAGTTTAATTCTGCAATTTTCAAATTGTTTTTTAATTTATGATACTAGGGTTGCATACAAAGTTATATACAACTCCTGTACAGCTTTTGTATGCCATTCGTGAAGATTAAGGCATTCGCGGACGCTTATGCACCAAGTAATCATTCGTGCCACAATATAAAGTTGCACTTCTTACATAATTATTTCACACGGCGTAGCCTAAAAGTAGGACTTCTAACACAATTAACACGAACTAAAATATTTACATTATCGCACTATTGCGGTAAAATTTGTATACCACTTGCAGTAGATAATATCTTTACGTTATTTGCCCCACGTTGGGCGCCAATTTGAAGTAGATATGTTGCTTCACGTATGGAATGCAAGTTTGAAGTAGGAGTTGTATTGTACTGTTGGGGAGCTGAACTTGAAGTAGTTGCAACCGCACGTATGGTAAAAAGCTTCAGGTAGCCTTCGCCCCAAATGTACTTCCCGGTGGCCTTTGCCCCAAATGTTTAAAAAATTATTAACTTTTTAATTTTTGACTGTTTCTTTAAATATTATGTACTTATGTTTGCCTCGGCTGCGTCAGCATTATTGTTAGAGACATGTTTCTCTTTGCAGGGTTGTGGTGCGACTGAAGAATGTAGGTTTACACAGATTATAATTTTACTTCACTCCTTTTATTAATGCTTGACACGATTTAAATAACACTTCACTGATATATAGAGAGCTGTGAGATTCTTTTATTAATTACTTGCACTTTTTAAACACGTAAACTCTTATTGTCTCGCACAAATACGTATTAAATTTCTAGAGGACACATTTCACGCCCGGATAGGAACACTATCTGCAAGCAACGCGTCCAGTTATGAGCGCTGTCTACAAGCAACTGATTTCTAGATTTGTAAATTTTGCAACATTTCAGTTTCTGATTGGCTAATCCTAGTCTAAAAGAATGCCTTCATTTAACAAAGGTTTTTCTGGTTGTTGATTGGCTATTTATTAAACTGTCTCAAATTTTACATTATTGTTGCTCCAATAATGGCTAGTAGCATTTAAACTTTCAAATTCATTATTGCCTCAAGGTTACCTTATAGTTAGCAACTTGTAACCTATTATTCTCACAGCTCATACATTATTAAATTATAATACATTCACATAACATTATTGAACATGTATACAATATTATAAACATTTACAATGACTGTCATATACATTTTTTAAATATTGTTACATATACATATTGCTTTAAGGTGAGCTGTTATTGAATTTACATATTATATAATTAGACTGAAATTATTTAAGTGTTAAAAATTTTGCCTCACACTGATCTATTGTGACCAACTTTTGTATCAAATCCAATCACATGCCAATTACCCTTTGCATTTCCACATGTTTAATAATTCGACTTTGTTTGAATAGGTTTTATTTTTCATTAATTTCTCATGGCAGCCCCATTATCTGTTCACAATACAAATCGTCATACTTAAATGTATCGCAATCCGTTGTGGAGTTAACCTATACGTTATATTGGTAAACTTCTAGCCTTTTGCTTTCTTTGATCTAAAAGATATACATAAAGATTAAATAGCGGCAATTATGCATTTAGAGGAAACTGAAATGAAAGAGTCAAGTGAACCTATAGAACCAACAGAAAGAATAACACTAGAACTACTTACCCAAAAAAATCCAGAATCAATATGATATTGCATTTATAATCGCTTCATTACCAGGTGTAAGGCAAAACATGTTGAAGATAATTTCACTGAAAATGACTGCTGGAGAATCAACAAAACATCTGACACCTTGCTGCACATGAGAGTTGATCTCATTTTAACGTCATTTCTCCGTTTCATGAACCTCGCTCTACACGCGAGTTTATCTCGTTCTTAACATGATTTCCCTTAGTTTCAGAAATACAACATTTTATTGGTATTTTATCAATTCAAGCGCTGTTTAAAAATTAGTATATGCCACACGTGTTAAAAGTGGTTTTATTTTCCTCACTTGTATCATAATCTACTATTATAAACTTATTTCATATATTACATTTTCCGCATATACAGTGTGATTCATTTGCTAGAGGTGCAAAACTACAGCCTTTAAAATCAACCTTTTACGGCACGTAACTGATCAGCATTCTCTTGTGAATCTAGGAGCTGCTAACGCAACGTCCTTACGTTTCAGTTGTCCTATTATCTCCTCTTTGCTAACTTGATCTTCCTCGGGAAACTTCATTAGTTAGGACAAGTTTGTTTCTGGAACAGAAACTTGCTTCATTAGAGATCTGTGATACCGAGCTTATGCTGCAAATGATTTAACAAACTTTGAAATTAGGTTGCTAATTTCCTTGGTTGAAACGTGTTGCATCACAACCTCCTTGATTTAGCAGTACCGCCTTTGAATGAATTATCTAGTACGTTAGTTCTGTCATATTCGCTGTTCACAGAACCGTTTCTATGATTACCATTACCTGAGGTAACCATTTTTCGAAAGGATGAATAAAACAAAGAAGGTAAAACTGGAGTTACAGACAATTCTACCTTCAGCAGTTTTTCTAATTTCGAGTATTGCAATTAGCGATACGCTCTACGACTGAAATTGACACAAATTATTTTGTAATTTAGTGTTGTCCGGTGTTTAGATCATTTCTTTATGAGACAATATACTCTATTCACAAAATAGACACTGTTTTAAGAAAAGTTCGCTGAAGTTTCAAAAAGACTTTTAAAAATCAGCGTTTTTCTATTTTATGAATAAATTTCTAAACTTATTATATTCATGATCTATTTGAATGTTCAATCCCCTCCGGTTTAAGTATTCTACAGCATGATTTAAATAGCCACGATCCTAGTATGTTGGTAGTTAATTCCATTTTTCTCGCAAACACTTCGTCCAATCTGTTTGAAATTTTCAGTCTAAACATTGAGAAGTCAACAAAGAAATCTGCATTGCTTTTCCGCTACTTAAACTATTTCCATGTAAATTTGCATATATATCGTTACATTTCAGATGCGTTCACATTTTACGTTTTTCATTCGATATACAGGATGGATCATTTAAGTTGAGGCAGTACGATATCTCCAAAACTAAACGTTGTAGAAAGAAATGTCTTGAATAAAAGTTGCTTGGTATTGTGGGGGGAAAGTAAATGTTAGTCATGCTTTGTATGGAAGATTTTAGGATCAGTTTAATGTTTTTAAATTGGAACCTACAAATGGCTATCACAACGTCCTCCAAATAAAACACGACTAATGACATTTACTTTCCCCCATAGCATCAAGGACCTTTTATTCGATACTCGATACATTTAATTCTACAGCGCTTAGTTTTAGAGATATTGTATACAGTCTCAACTTAAATAATCCACCCTGTATAGTACACATTTCGGAAAAAAATCACAAAAGTTGTGCACTTTTAGCGGGTCGCACATATAAACTAAATGTCTATCAATTTCAAACAAATTACATCCATAAATATTCGCTTAGCTTTTGTTAAAATTATTTATTTAACACCTTCATTTACTCTCTCTCTCTCTCACTCAAAATCTGCCAACATAAGTTACATAATGTCATTTAATTAAAGGGGGTTGCACAGACAAGATTAGAAAAGGTAGAGAGGAAAGGAAAATATTGTTGAACATTTTATAATATTGGTTTAGGTTAAAGCGTTTACACGAACAAAGTATTTTAGAACAATGTCTGGCTTCCCAGGAGAACATTAACTAGCGCAGTACTTGGATTAACAGAATTATAATTTTTTGGAAAGAATTGGTGAAGGGATGACCTGAAGAGATACAGAGTTAATGTTAAGAAATTAAATTAAGAATTGACATTATTTAAATTCAGGAAACATTCGGTAGCTTCAAAAAAAGTTATTGAACATTTAGAGGGGGTTAAAGTTAGATGTGAAAAAGAAAATGAAATTAAACGGAAGGAATTGCATGGACTAGAACAGTGGTAGTAAACTTGAAAGGTTTGGGAGGGAGAGGAGTTTTAGATGAATGTCCAATGTATGGAAAGAACGATTGTAATTTCTGGCATGTAACTCTTGATTGTGAAGAAACAAAAGCAATGAGAGCAAAATTAGGATTGAATAAATGGGCCAACTTGTCAATAGATATCAGGGGGAAATTGTTAAAATTAAAATCTGATAAAAATATTAAGGTGATTGGTAGTTATTTAATAAAGGTAAAAAGAAAATGGATGACAAAATTAATCAAGGAAGGTGAGGTAGATTCAATAGAAATAGATGGTGGGTAAATCATCGGCAATCCGCAAGAGTGGGTATTAGTGTATTCAGTTATTTATTTATTATTCATTATTATTTATTATCGATGGTTTTCTTGGTTTACTGTCTTATTTAATCTCTTAAAGTCCCCTCGATATTAAATTGCTTCCCGTGATTGGATGGAAAGAACATGAAATTTTAAGACTGGCATACACCGTCCAATTAGTTCAACATTTGACTATCGCTATTTCCTTAGTAACTTCCTAGGTACAATGAAATGTGCAACATAGCTAGCTATTTGTGCAAACGTTTATCTCGAATAAAATGAAGTAGATATAAATAAACCTTCGTAAGAATAATTTGTAGAAGTTATATAAAAACTCTGATGTGTTACACTCACATGACTTTCTCTACTCTTGAACAAACTATTTTTCACAAACTCTTATTCTCCATCTATTTCATATTAATCGAAATAAACATTTGCAGAAACGATCTTTTGACATGCAAAGACAATTATATTTTACACTTAGTGACCAGTTCTAAAAATATTTGGCTATCACTTAAGGCCTAATATGTCCCCCTTGTTTTGTATTTGCAACGGCAATATAAAAAAATTCTGATGTGTTACACTCACATGACTTTCTCTACTCTTGTACAAACTATTTCTACAAACGCTTATTCTCCATCTATTTCATATTAATCGAGATAAACATTTGCAGAAACGATCTTTTGACATGCAAAGAGAATTACATTTTACACATAGCGACCGCTTCTAAAAATATTTAACCATCGCTTAAGGCCTAATATGTTCCCCTTGTTTTGTGTTTGCAAGGGCAATATAAGCACATACATATCTCTTAATAGCTGGTTGCTATGTGCAGCACCATTCTGTTTGCCACAAATTAATACTCTTTGCATATCCAAGACAAAAAAATGAATAACGAATTCCCATTTAGAAAATAAGTATTGAAAAATTTAAGGGAATAACAAGTAATATCTCGAAAATGGTTCACTCAACAAAAAAAAATATGACATAAATTGTGCATTTTAACGCGATCTACATTTTTTGTGTAGTAAAATTTTTCTATCTCTTATGGTTTACCAGTTATGCAAAAGTTGTTCACAATAAAGAATACTTTTGGAGACATTCCCAGGAAATTCAAGATATGCATTTTATTTGTCATAAAAATATTTTAAACATATGATATTTTAATCAAAATCGTTAGAGCCATTTTTGAGAAAATTAAAATTTTCAAAAAATCTTCCATGTAAAGGATACTCTGGGGTGGGGGGATATTCTTGAAAACCTTCGTGTCGCATCCTTGGAGGATACTGAACCTAAATACCAAGTTTGGTGTTTATCCGACAGTTCGTTTCTGAGTTATGCTGTTCACAGACACACACACACACACACACACGGACGTGTTTCCAAAAATGCTTTTTTTGGATTCAGGGGGTCTCAAAATATGTATTTCCGGTGAAATCTCGGTATCGAAATTTTGGGTGGAATACAATACTTCCCCTACTTACTATCTCTTAATAGCTGGTTGCTATGTGCAGCACCATTCTCTTTGCCACAGATTAATACTCTTTGCATATCCAAGACAAAAAAATGAATAATGAATTCCCATTTGAGAAAATAAGTATTGAAAAATTTAAGAAAATAACAAGCAATATCTCGAAAATGCTTCACTCAACCAAAAAAAATCTACATGACATAAATTGTGTATTTTAACGCGATCTACATTTTTTGTGTAGTAAAGTTTTGTCTCTCTCTCATGGTTTACTAGTTATGCAAAATTCGTTTACAATGAAGAATACTTTTGGAGACATTCCCAGAAACTTCAAGCTATACATTTCATTTGTCATGAAAATATCTTAAACATATGATATTTTAATCAAAATCGTTAGTTATTTTTGAGAAAATCACAATTTTCGAAAAATATTCCATGTAAAGGGTAATCTGGGGTGAGGGAATTTTCTAGAAAACCTTCGTGTCGCATCTCTGGAAGATACTGAACCTAAATACCAAGTTTGGTGTTTATCCGACTGTACGTTTCTGAGTTATGCTGTTCACAGACACACACACAGACACACACACGGACATGTTTCCAAAAATGCTTTTTTTGGATTCAGGGGGTCTCAAAACATATATTTCCGGTGAAATCCCGGTATCGAATTTTTGGGCGGAATACAATACTTCCCCTACTTACTATACGTATTAGAGAAAGTAATAAACGACACTTATTAGAAAAAGTTATGTAAATGTAACACAGATATTTTCCATCTTCGTATTAATGACAAATCTTTGCATAAATAGTTCCATTACACATTTCGTTTTAGGTACAAGGGGATAAAAGAAACTGAATCGATAGATGTTCAAGAGGAGTCGCTATATGCTGACCTAGAAATTCCACACAGTTGCCATGACATGGCCACAAACAATTCAATAAAAAATGGCAAAAGTATTGAAAAATTCAAAAAGTTGATAAAAGATATCTCGAAAATGGCTAATGCTACAAAAAAACTTTATAAAATTGTGTGCTAACACGTACTGCAGTTTTTGTAAAGTATGTTTTTGCCTATCTCTTAACGTTTACCAGTTATTCAAAATTATAACAAATTCTTTCCAGAAAGAACACTTCACAGGCGTTTTCCAGAAAATTCAAGAAATTAATTTTAATGTAATTATCTTAAATATATAGTATTTTAATTCAAAATCATTAGAGCTAGTTTTTAGGAAATAAAAAATTTCAAAAAGTTTACATGTAAGGGCTGGTTTACTACGGGGATGGGATTTTGAAAATCTTCGTGTCTCATTTTACTTTCTCTACTGTGTAGAGTAAGTAGGGGAAGTAGTGCATACCATTCAAAAATTCGATATTGAGATTTCACCGGAAATACATGTTTTGAGGTGCCCTGAATCCGAATAAAGCATTTTTGGAAACGTGTCCGCGCGCGCGCGCGCGTGTGTGTGTGTGTGTGTGTGTACAACATAACCCAAAAACGAAGTGTCTGATAAATACCAAACTTGGTATTTGAGTTTAGTATCTTCCAAAGGTGGGACGCGAAGAATTAGATGGAAAATGTTTCAAAAGTTTTGATTTTCTCAAAAATAGCAAACGATTTTGATTAAAATTTGAAGTATGGTGTATTGTAGTTCCACTGTTGGGGAGCCTAACTTGATGAAGTAACTGCCCCACGTATGGTACAAAGTTTCCGGTGGCCTTCGCCCCAACGTTTAAAAATCAACTTTGTAATTTGAATGTTTCTTTAAATATTATATATATATATATATATATATATTAATCTGTAGAAAAATGTATCTCTTAGCAGGGGGTGATGCGGCTAATGAATATAGGCTTACACAAATTATAATTTTTACTTCTCCCCTTTTATTAATCCTTCATACGACTAAATAACACTTGACTGATATAGGGAGCTATGAGATTATTTATTAAATACTTGACTTTTTAACATGTAAACTTTATAATATTCTCGCCGTAATACATTTTATATGTCTCACACTGAATACATATTTAACTGCTTAGGAACGTGTCTAGCGTCCGGTTGGGAACGCTGTCTACTAGCGACTGCCGTTTAGCGCTTAAATTTGTAACTTTTTTATTTCAAGTCTCCGATTGGCTAATCCTACTCCAATAGAATACTTTTATTTAACTTAAGGTTTTTCTAGTTGTTGATTGACATTTTATAAAGTGTTTTAAATATTACATTATTGTTCCAAGAATTATTAGTAGCATTGTTAAACTTTCCAATTCATTATTGCCTCAAGGTTACCTCATTGTTAGCAACTTTCAGCTTCTATTCTCACAGCTCCTACGTAATACATTCACATAACATTATTATACATTACACAATAATGTAAACATATACAATGACTGTAATATACACTTTTTATATGTTGTAGTAAAATACACATATTGCTTTAACGCGATCTATTATTATAATATTAGACTGAAATCGTTTAAGTGTTAAAAATACTGCGTAATGTCATATTTTAAGATATTTTCATGGCAAATGAAATGTATATCTTGGATTTTCAGGAAATGTTTCCATAAGTCCTCCTCATTCTTAATGGCTTACGCATAACTGGTCAACCGTAAGACATAGACAAAATTTTACTACACAAAAAAGTAAATCTGGTCGAAACACACAATTTATGTCGTATACTTTTTTTTTTCGAGTGAAGAATTTCCGAGATATACCTTATTTGTTTGAATTTTCAAATACTTGTACTTTTTCTCAAATGGGAATTCGTTATTCGTTTTTTTTTATGTCCTGGACATACAAAGAGAATGGAATGCCCATGTAGCAACCAGCTCTTAAAAGATTGACTATCGCTTAAAGCCTACCATATTCCCCTTGCACTTACAAGAAAATTAGCAATAAGATACTTTCTGTAAATGTTCATCTCGATTAACGTGGAGTAGATGGAGGATAAGCGTTTGTAAATATAGCTTGTACAAGAGCAGAGAAAGTCATGCGAGTGCAATACATCAGACTTTGAGTTATGCTGTTCATAGAACGCACACACTAGGAATGTTTTTCTAAAAATGCCTTTGGATTTAGATACCCTCAAAACACCTTTTTCCCGTGAAATACTTAGATCGAATTTTTTTATGGAATGCAATGCCTTCTATATCCAGTAGGTACGTAGTAGAGAAAGTAATGAATTTAATGACGACAAAATATGTCCGCAATTCAGCACTTCATTCTGTTTTAAAGTATAGTTATACACACGTTTTTGAAATGCTTTACATTTTATGGCTATATTTCCCATACAACTGTGTTAGTTACACAAAACAAATAAACAAAATGGAGAGAGATCGACTGTCATTTTGTAAAACTAAATTTGCTTTCGGAAATTGTTTACTTTAGTGATCGGAAATGCTTTTCCATTATTTCGCTTCCAGATGACAGAACTGTGTTTATATAATAGGAATATATTTGATGTTGTGGTAGGGGAAACGCTATATACAGTTATAAAACAAATAAATACACTGATAGAATGTTTACTGTTTACATACGGGTCATTTCACTTGCGCAGTAAACATTGTAATGTAGATTTCCTTATTTTATTCCCCTTTTTTCACATGTGACAAATGAAGCTTAACTTTAGAGAAGGGGGCAATATTTGAGTTTATTATTTATGCGAGGTATTTCGTCGCACCAAGCTTTAGGATATCGTTTTATGCGTTTACTGGAATATATGTAATCGACATATATTGATATGTAATTGATTATAATTTTCGTGATGTGAATTTAAAGGGGAAATAAGTGAAAATGTAACCAAAAATGACAAAATTTCACTTTTTGTGTTTTTTGTACCAAAAAATACTAGGTGGTTTCAAGTGCATATATGCAAAGTTTTAAATCACTTGTTTTTTTACCGATTTTTGTGGGATTTTTTCCATGATCGGTAAGACATAGTAACAGCACCTCTGCTTGTAGATGTCGTGTAATATCAAATTATATATTGTTTCATATACATGAGCAGAAACAAGTGTAAATAATATAAATAATACAGTGATGAAAGTTTGGATGAGCAAGTATGTGATGAACAAAAGAAAAATTTAAGGCAGAAACACAGGAGGATAATTGTGAACATACATCTGTTGTAAATAATGAAGAGCATATATATATATATATATATATATATATATATTTGGTGAATGACCTGAAGTGTAATGACCACAATCAAAAGTGTTTGTACATAGGACTTGGCACTGTAAGGCTTGGCTTATGCCATAAATTAGGACTGATTTGCAGTGCTAGTAATGAAACAAGAGTAAAAATCACACATCTAAGCTGAAGAAGGTATTTTGTTGTATTGTTATTTGCAATACGCTTTGGGCGTCAATTTGAAGTAGTTTGTATTGAGTGAGTTGTATTGTAGTTCAACTGTTGGGGAACCGAACTTGTAGTAGTTGCAACCGCACGTATGGTAAAAAGTTTCCGGTAGCCTTCGCCCCAATTTTTAACAAATATTAACTTTGTAATTTGACTGTTTCTTTAAATATTTATGTTTGCCTCGGCTGCGTCAGTATTTTTTTTAGAGACACGTTTCTCTTAGCAGGGTTGTGATGCGATAAGAATGTAGGCTTACACAGATCATCATTTTACTTCACTCCTTTTATTAATGCTTGGCACGATTTAAATAACATCACTGATATAGAGAGCTGTGAGATTATTTTTATTAATTAATTCCACTTTTTAACACGTAAAACTATTTTCGTCTCACACGAATACGTATTAAATCTCTCGAGGATGTGTCTCGCGTCCGGTTAGGAACAGTGTTTGCAGGCAACTGACAAGATTTCTAGCGCCTAAACTTGTACATTTCTGTATTTCAAGTCTCTGATTGGCTATTCCTAATCCAATAGAATACCTTCATTTAACTAAAGCTTTTTTTGGTTGTTGAATGGCTATTTTATAAACTGTCACTAAATTTACATTATTGTTGCTCCAGTAATGACTAGTAGCATTATTAAACATTCTTACTCATTATTGCCTCAAAGTTAACTCATTATAAGCAACTTTTAACTTATTCTCACAGATCCTACATTATTAAATTACGAAATATATTCACATAACATTATTACACATACTTACAATAATATGAACATATACAATGACTGTAATATACACTTTTTATATATTGTTACATACAAATATTGGTTTAAGGCGGGCTGTTATTGAATTTATATATTATATAATTAGGTTGAAATCATTTAAATGTTAAAAACACTGCCTCAAAGCTGGACACTTCTAGGAAGGTCTGTAAGTCATTATTTCTGGTTTGCACGCTAACTATTAAATTCATTTTTCCTCACTTTAATTTTTGCTACATTTTTATTCATTCAAAACAAAATTACATCCACTAATTAGGTGTTGGAGGCCTAAAATGTTTACTCTACATACTATAAAGCATAAAAACACTGACGCATGTGATGCAGGATTCACTTAATACTTTGGGATAAAAAATAAAATGTTTAAAATGATTGCAAAATTTTTGAAAGTTTTTGCTATGCAAATATATTTTTTTAATTTGCCTTACAGTTAAGATATTACAAAACGCTTACGTCAAGTTTTTCTAAACGAGTTTCTAGCTTTTTATAAAAATGTCAACTTTTTCAAAAGTGTGGAGTGAATTTCATTTTGAAATTTGTAAATTTTTTAAAAGAAAATTTTCAATAATTCAAAAAATGATTAACATGCAAAAATGAAACTCTGCCAAATAGTCTGACATAACACCCGAAATATGTCTACAAAAAATTAAATATGTAGCTTTAAAATTGTGCAAAATAGAAATTTCACCTATTACCCCCCTTAAAGGTACTTCCCCGAAAGCCATTTCTTGCTACGTGACTTTACCTAAGAAGCTCGGACTAATGCACATGTATATGTTAACTGCTATATTCTTATATATGCATGAATAAATGTTCAAATGGAGCGTGGGAAAGCCCCTATAGGACCAGTCTAACTTTAATGTTTAAAGGGAATATCAAGGTTTTAACTATCACCGAGAAGTTATGCTATACATTTTGTCAGCGATCTCTATTTGGACAAGTGAAAAATTCACTCCTTTACAATTTATGCTAGAAGTAAGAAAGGTCTAAGCTTGAGAAAACTCAGGCTCGCAGCGTGATAAAGTTGCTGCATTTGAAGGGGGATAGCACCTGACATATTACTACATGCTCTGGTGACATTTTTGTAACATACTGTTAACATCGTGTAACATTTTCCATCATCTTATCGAAACAAATTTCATTACGAATTGTAATGTATGAATTTGAATAATTAAGTCACACTAGTTAGCAAACGTTAACAATTATCCCGTCTTAGCCCTTTTAGAATACGACAAATAATCCTCGCATTCCCAGAGTAGTAAACTGCTTTAAAACTGAATTTAAGAAAGGAATAATATACACTGCAGTTTGTGAAAATTGCAACAAGAAAGAATTTCCCGAATAACTCCAAACTTGGTGGAAGTGTAGAAGAGTGTGCAAGCAATAAGTGATTAGGTTTGCAGAGAGATGGGGTACACGTAAGCCGAGCAGAGCCCTCTTGTATCGGTCCGACAAGGTCAGTGTTGCGCCAAGTGCAGTCAGTGCAGAGCTGTCAAACAAGGTAGAAACAATAAAGTAAGCGACAGTATGCCTCGTCGACGTCAAAGGGAGTCGTATTGTCATGTGAGAGTTTATCATACCGTGACATTTCGACTCGTACAGGGCATGCTGCTACGACAGTGATGCGTGTGTGGAAGCAGTGGATAGATGAAGGTCGTACGCAGCGAAGAGCGGGTACTGGACCACGGAACATGACCACAGCACGGGATGACCGTTATCTTGTCCGCATGGCCATAACGGACCGTACAGCTTCATCCACAGTGTTGGCTCGACGCTGGAGTACTGCAACAGGTGTGAACTTGTCTGCATCAACGGTTCGTCATCATCTGCTGCAGGTTGGACTAGTTGCATTCTTGCCATTACGTCGGCTTCCATTGTCCAGAAACTACAAGCTTCTCCGACTGCAATGGGCACGTGAACACCGTCACTGGGGCTGAGTGACAAAATGAAGTATTTTCGGACGAGTCCCGCTTCAACGTACCGTACAGTGCTGACCGCATACGTGTCCGGCGGTACCGTGGTGAGCGCAACCTGGAGGACTGCATTGTTGAGCGGCATGGCGGACAAACACCAGGTGTGATGGTTTGGGGCGCCATTGGTTATAGCAACCTATCTCGCCTCCTACGAATTGTGGGCACTTTGAATAGCAACCGGTACCTAACGGTGGTTGTAAAACCTGAGGTACTCCCCCTGCTTCAAGCATCTCCACAGACCGCATTTCAACAGTACAATGCCCGGCCACATATTGCTAGGAATGCACAAGCCTTCTTCGAAGAGCGACGGGTACCATTGCTTCCCTGGCCTGCACATTCACCTGACATGTCGCCCATCGAACATGTCTGGGATATGGTTGGTCGGCACCTGGTGCGCCACGGTCCTCCAGTAACCAGTGTCACGGATTTGTGGGCTCGAATACAAACTGCATGGAGGGAAATCTCTCGTGAACTTATTCAGAAGCTTTTTTATTCAATGCCACAAAGTATAGGAGCTCTAATTGGAGCGCATGGAGGCCACACCAAATACAAATATTAGGATTCAAAGGTCGTGTATAGATTTGAAAAGTTAATCATTTGTTACTTGTCATGTACCTAACCTTGGTATTACATTCATTGAATTCATGCGTTTCCTTCTTGGTGTTGCAATTTTCACAAGCGGCAGTGTAGTAAAGGTTTAGAAAATTTCCCTGAAATGAGAACACTAATCTTCTTGCAGCTGTATAATAGCTAATATATTCATATAAATCTTAGTCATGTTAAAATAGTATTACAACTTTCAATACACTCAAGATACATTTTAAACCTTTGTTCTTCTTGCACAATTACTTCCACTTAAATTAAATTGAGCTTTGTTTATGGACGCTCCGTAACTGCTGTGATCCTTAGCGTCCCATTCTATATTGGGCGTGAAAGACCGGTAATTTTGCTCAGAGGCGTCTTTATCAGGCTTGAGGTTCTTTTACGTGCCCCAAATCTATGTGACACGGGACCACCGGCATTACTTCTCTTCCGAAGGAAGCCATGCTAAGGATTTTTACGCCCGAAAAGATCCATCGATCTCCGCCGGGTTTGAACCAGGGACATCGGGAATAAGAGGCTAGAATGGTAACTACTACACCACGAGGACGACACAATTACTTCAACAATTATATATTCCATTACACTATAATGTCTCGGAACCTCCTCTACTCAGTTGTGTGGTTCAACGCTCCGCAATCAACAAAGATTCAATTTAGAAAAAAAAAACATTAAAAATTATGATGTTTTACAGTCGCATGACTTTCTCTACTTTTGTACAGACTATTTTTACAAACGCTTATTCTCCATATGCTTCATGTTAATCGAGATGTTAATCTTATTGCTAATTTTCTTGTAGGTGCAAGGGGAATATGGTAGACTTTAAGCGACAGTGAAACATTTTAAAAGCTGGTTGCTATGTGGAGTATTCCATTCTCTTTGCATGTCCAGGACATAAAAATAAATGAATAACGAATTCTCATTTGAGAGAATACATAAGTATTGGAAAATTTAAGGGAATAACAAGCAATATCTCGAAAACGGTTCACTCAATAAAAAATGTATATGACATAAATTGTATATTTTAACGCGATCTACATTTTTTGTGTAGTAAAATTTTGTCTATCTCTTATGGTTTACCAGTTATGCAAAAGTCGTTCACAATGAAGAATACTTTTGGAGACATTCCCAGAAAATTCAAGATATACATTTTATTTGTCATGAAAGTAACTTAAATATATGACATTTTAATCAAAATCGTTAGAGCCATTTCTGAGAAAATTAAAATTTTCGAAAAATGTTCCATGTAAAGGGTAATCTGTGGTGGGAGGATTTTCTTGAAAACCTCCTTGTCGCATCTCTGGAAGATACTGAATCTAAATACCAAGTTTAGTGTTTATCCGACTGTTCGTTTGAGTTATGCTGTTCACAGACAAACAGACAGACAGACACAGACACACACACACACACACACACACATGGACATGTTTCCAAAAATGCTTTTTTTGGATTCAGTCAGCCTCAAAACATATATTTCTTGTGAAATCTTTGTATCGAATTTTTGGGTGGAATACAATACTTCCCCTACTTACCATACGTAGTAGAGAAAGTAAAAAAAATGTGAAATTTAGACAAGTCCGAAAAGTGTGGATGTAGTCGCTTCCCAAGACCGGAAGCTAAAAAACATCTTTCCAGTTGCTCACTGAAACCCCGGTCTCTTCTCTTCCTTGTGGTAGCTTCTCACTCGAGGCACCTACGGCGTAGGTCACGTGACGTCCTTCTTGCAGACGCAACGCCACCAATACATACTGGAAGCACGCCATCTACTGAGTGCTAGTAACCACTTCCTCCAGCCGGTAACTTCTATGCTATGCCAAGCTGCTTCTTTGCCATATCAGGGGCAGAGGAAGCTTATCATTAGCCGAATTTCCAGGTGATGTCCTATTTATTTTCGACCGTCTGGCCAGATACAGGAGGGAGTCATTAATAGCCCAAAATCCATTATGAAATGACCAATGTTTATGATAATTGTAACAAGCTGTAGCGAGATGCAAGAAGAATTCCCAAAGCGTTCACAGGCGAACGAAGACCTGCAAGGCATTTATTCATTGCCAATGCGCGCAAGTAAAGAAAGTAAAGTGCTTCTTTCTGAAGTCACAGGAGCAGGCATACAAATCATTCATGATCATTTGCATGAATGAGAATGGTGTTAGTTATGATGGTATGTAGAAAATCTTTCCGACAAGTTTAAGGTGCCGGCACACAGAGTTTCACGCTTGCTCACTCCTTCCAAAGGCAAACAAGAGTATCCTTTCAAAGCAGACGTTGACTATGGTAATGATGGATAAATCTTGGGCCCATCAAAAAGCTGCAGAGACCAATACAATGAGCTAGATGTGGAAGGCCACCGGGAAGAATGTTCTCTCTTGAGACTGTCGTGAATTCGTTCCCATAGGCCTTCTTGCAAAGGTTCAAACCATCACTGGCACATACTGCAGCAAACGTCTTTACTTGATACAATCAAGAGACGCCGCTCAACAAAGGCGTTCGTCTCCTTGTTGGTAATGCACCAGGTCACTCTTCTCAAGTTGTGTTTGATGAAGTAAGGATACATGTCCGTTAAATCTTGCAGTATTCGCTGTATTCTCCCGATTTTGTAAGTAGCTTTACATGTTTCCAGAAACAAAAAAATTAGTAAATGGTTGCGGCTTATAAAACACAGATTATTGGTGTAGTGGTTTACGACATAATATACAGGCTTTGCAGTAACGCTCTGTGGAAGGTCAAGCAAGATACGTTGGGGAAAATACATCATCCAAACTCTGGACGGTGACTATGCAGGGAAATCTTGAGTATCGTAAATAAAATCTTTTTTTGGAGGGGGGGGGAAACAGGAGTAAAGGTTTGAAGGAAAAACAAGAGTATGTATATAGGTGTAGAAAGGAAAAAGGAGGAGGAAAACAAGGATTTGATTCTGTGATGGCGGAATTTAATTGGGGCATAGTGGCGATCATGTTGCTGGTACCGCCGAAGCAAACCTGCTGTTTGTGGGTGATTACTAAAAGTGGCGGAAAAATCCGCTGTGGAGGTCAGGTATCTGTCATGGCGATTGCCCTGACAGGGACCTGTAACGGTGGTGAATTAACAGGAGATGCAGGCTCCAATCCCGGGCCTGTTACCTCCGGGAATTGGCTCTTTGGTGACGATGATGTGCTGGATGAGGTGGCTGATGCTGTCCGTCAAAGTTGGCTCCAGAGATGAGGGCGACCAGATCTTGATAGTTGCTGTCCATGGTGCCGAGAACTATTTTGAAATGGTACGGGATCTCTCCCAAAGTTGAGCATTTTGTGGTTATGTCCTTTAGGCATTCTTGTTGTTCGGTGAAGTGGCTCTTGATGTTGTCGAGGATGTGCTGCTTGGTCACGTCGTGTGACTGATCAATGGTGTCGGTGATTCCAGTACGCTGCTCGCTGAGTTGCTCTTCCAGTGCGCTGAGCCTGCCAGCTAGGTTCAGCACCTCAGCATGCAGGTCCTAGATGGCATCTATGATGGGCTGGTTCGTAGCTGCTATCTGTGATGAGTCGTTCGATGAAGTGTGCTGCGGTGTGGTTGTGAGGTTCCGCGGTGTCTCTGAGCTGTGCGGCGTGGCTCTACGAGGGTAGAATGGGCAGACGGCCTGGCCAGTGTAGTGCCCCTTGCCCCCACAGGAGGCGCAGAAGCGGCGGCGGTGTCTCAGGTCGTGTGCCCTGCATTCGGAGGTGTTGATCCCATTGCCGCAGTAGTGGCAGCGGGGTGCGGCGTCACAAGACGCGGCGGTGTGCCCGTACAGGCAGCAGCGGCGGCATGGTGTTGGTCGCGCACTGCGGCTGGCCTCAATCACCAGGATTTGCCCTAATAAGGGTATTCCTGCGTGCAGGGCTGCCGAGTAGTCTTCCTCCTCCATGAAGGTTAGACGGACCAGCGGTGTGGGACCTCTGTCGTTCTTAATCCTAGTCGCCTTGGCCGCAGACGGCCAGAAGCGCTGGGCGGCGGTGAGCAATAAACTGTCCGGAAGGTGACGGTGCACTCCCCGGACAACAGCGGAGAAGCGTGCAGGCACGCTGGTCAGTGGTGTGTGGCTGGCTGTGCTGGCTGGTGAGATGGCGCTGGGCGCTTCGATTGGCGGTGGCGGTGGCGGCGGAGAGGCTGGAAGCCTTTCTTCGTCGGCGGCGGAGCTAGTAGTGGCTTCCTCTCGAGGAGGAAGCTTGGAGGCTGCGGCGGTCTTCTTCCTACCCATCTTGACTCGACGAGAGCTTCTTTTTCTCATAGTGGCACTTTAAAACTTTACGACACTCTATAGAGTCCGTCAAAATTGAGCGAGGTGGCGCCGCGGTAACGTGTGCGACTCGCATTCGGGAGGTCCCGAATTCTATCCCCCGCGACTGCTCACTCAGACTCATGGTTTTTTTCATGGTTTCTCTGTGTTGGCAAACGAATACTGGAGTGGTTCATCTTCTGTCACGACTCACTGTCCTTCCTGTACCCATCATTTCCATTGCCATCTGTTTCAGGGTTATAAGAACAGGCGAAGGTGTTCGGAGGGTTGCGGCTGGGCAGTGGCTGTGGGCTCTGTAAGGGTTTCTTCTCTGGCGTCGTTGCGGGACTTATCGCCTCAGAGTAGGCACCACCCTGGAGGCACCGCCGGAGGTTCGGTGGCTTGTGGGTGGACCTGGGCTGCGTCGATCTGGAAACGTTAAGGCTCCGTCCAAGTTTATGCCCGTCGTTATCCGGATCTGGTCGCCCTTCGGGTCTCTCCCCTCATAACCTCCTCCTTAGGTCCAAAGGGAAAGAAAGAAAAAATAAGGGGAACCTGGAATAGGTAATAAGTACAAAATTGTACAAATTAGTCTTGGGCAGAAAACAGTGAAAGTCGAGTAGTAGTGAACTTAACAAAATTAGAATCAGTGCTTTGGTTATAATACTCAAACAAACACAAACTGAAAACCAAATACAAAGAAAACAGGCTCTTGGAAATTTAATTTGTAAAATATTGTATGAACATTTAAAGAGTTGCCGATAGGGGATGAGATAAAGTTAAAATTTTTTTCATGCAAACGTGTACATTATTTTATTTTTGGGAATAATAAACGAATGAAACGGGACATTTTGATACCATAATTATTGTCAGGAGCATATAAAGAATTAAATAAAAAATAATAGTAAGATAGAGAAATAATTGCAATAAATAACTTCCTATATTAAATCAATGTATAATGTAATAAGCTTAAGTTGAAATATTTGTCCGGAAAGAAGGTAATTAGCAAGTCATGTTAAGAAAAGTCATTAGCATCAGCGAGGATCGGACGTGCTAGACATCAAGATTCTTGGATTACCGTTAGGTTACAATTCAGCACATTTGCAAAGTCACATAGGCAAATTTTAAAAATTGGAAAAGTGAAAGATTCCTAGACTCAGGCGAGCTATAGCACAGCAACAAGGGGAGGTACCGAGTAGCAACAAGGTAACTTAGCATTGTAAGATTGGCTCCGCGCAAGAAAGAAAGTTGGTGGGATAGTTCTAAAGTAGGCAGAGCTTAGGTAGCATACGGGCGTCCAATCTAATCAGACACACATTCGCTCAGGCACTCTTTCCATGCACACATCCGTGCACACATTCGTTACTCTGAATATTTGTGACGACTCCTGTTTTGATATCAGCACTCAGTGACGTGCTTATGTGAGTATGATTTAGCGGCTGTCGCGAGGGGTTTTGCCGGTAAGCATTTTAGCGACTCGCGGCAAGTTACGCTTGCAGTATGTTTATTGCGGAAACAGTTATTTCAAACCGTAAAATTGATACTGCAGAAGTTAGGAGGTATAATAATTCAATTGTTATATTTCGAGTGCTACGATTCATAATTGGTTTCATTATTTATTTTCAAACGATCGGTAACTCGTTTTAGTAGCTCAAGTATAAGATCATATTAAATTTCTCAGTCAAATTAAGCTGGTGTTATCCTTTAAAATATACTCACGCATACGCATACCCTTAGAACATCAAAAGCAGGTAAAGTACTCTGCTTCAAAATTGTCGCACTATCGCATAGCTTTAAAAGTTCAGATATCGTAGTAAATTATTAGTCCCCCGATCGCTTTCCTGTTTTCATCTGCTTGAGTAACCTGTTGCTATATGGCTTCATTTGGCAGTAGCCTTTCTGTCACCTAGTTTATTGATATATATTTGGTCGGAATGTTATCGTGTGTTTGCTGTTTTGTGGACTTACCTCTAGTCAGTGTAATGCGGAGAAGTGGCTTTAGTTGTGTAGTCGCCTCTTATACCGCGTATTTTGTTTCATTTGTTCTGTTGGTGGAACTTTGGTCATGGTGTTGAGGAGCGAATCCTACATTTACATGGTGATTGGAGGAAATTGCGAAAAAGACCCAGTCAGATTGGCCGGTACACGAAACTTGACTCCCGAATGAGTGTCACATACGGTCCCATTTGAGTCATCTCGCTCGTTTAATTGCTATTATTAAGACTGTTATTGAAAATTGAAGTATCTCCAGGATTTTATCAACAAAATTCGCAATTCGGTAATGCTAAATTATCCTTAGAATGTTATTCCAGGAACAAATTCAGCCCCTTGCAATCCCTTCTGGTGTCCAGGTCAGAAAACGTATTTAAGCTTAGCTAGAGACTAGCGAAAAAGATTTTTTTTATTGAAGAACGTTTGTACCTTTGCTCAAAGGAATTATTCAAACTTTCCGTAAAGAGAGAAATGTGAGTTTCTGTTCTGCAAATAGGTCGTGTGAGATACTACTTTAATATTACATATTTATGGAGTACATAGCCTTATGTTCAATATTTTTCTTCAACGATATCCACTTTTGTACAGGTCTCGCTCATGTGTGAGAAATTTAAATCCCTGTACTCCGTGTGTTTTTAATTTTTACGGCAGATGTCAATTAATTGTAATTAATCCTAAAACTATGGATATTAATATTTGTTGTTGCAGACTTGAAATATAATCACACTTGATAGCTGAATTTTCTCATTTAAAATCTTACTGTGTTTACTTCCCCCTTATTTGTTAACATTTACTTGCGATTTAATTCATGCAGCACTTAAATATAGCTCTTTCGGTGCAAGCAGCCATCTCACCTTCAGTTGTTGACTGGCTTGGTCAACACAACCGTAGAGGCTAGCGCGATCGACCTGATACTGCTTTTGAGCAGCTACAGTGATTAAATATTTATAATATTCGGGTTATTTATACACGCGTTAAATGCTTTGCAAAAACTCGGAAGTAAAAATACTCGATTTCATCTCGTGTTTTCAAAACTGTTCCTCGTTTACAAAGATGCACTCACCGCTCTTGTATCGCAATATACTATCTCCTGTTGGTTCAGATTTTCGGAAATATTACAGAAACTCCGCTCCGATTTATGTTTTCTTGTTTAGGAACATAAGCATTGTCATTCTAATCTGATGGTGACCTGATTTTGATGAAAGATGGGGCACGTTCTGCTTAAATCCTAGTTTGCAAGGCTTAACCTCGGTTTATGTACAAGCAAACTCATCCCTCTTACTTACAAAGGAAGGAAAGGGTCAACTCCAAGTCGCCGAACGTAGCCTTAGGGACGGTTTATAGAAAAATCTTGCACTCCCGAATTCGCTTTCTCGACTGAGCACTTGAAAAGATCCTGTTGTAACCCCTTTCACTCTGCATATGCCTATTACTAAAACATTTAAACAGATTATTTCTTAATTTGAAGAGTTTTAAACCTATCAAATGGTGTGAAGTTGTTGATTTTAGATAAAAACTTAGTTTAAAAAAATAAAAAAACGTTTTAAAATAATCATTTTTACTTTCTTTATTGGCTTACCTATACTAAGTAGAGGATATGCTTATTGCCTTCTACCCAAAAGTTCGATACCGAGATTTCACCATAAAAATACGTTTTAAGACTCCCTGCATCCGTCCAAAAAACATTTATAGAAAAAGGTGCTGTGTATGTGTGCGTGTGTAAGAGAGAGAGCGTGAGAAATGCCTAACTCAAAACGAAAAGTCAGTTAAATACCAAACTTCAGAATCTTCCAAGGATGCAACATGAAGATCTTCAAGAAAATCCTCCAGCCCAAACTACCCTTTACATCAGGTTGTTTCAACTCATTTCGGTTGAGTCAGAGTACTCGCGCGTATGTAGCAAGTGTTAGGAGCCCAGTGGAGGGGAGCGTGATAGCCAATACATCACTGGGCGAAGGTCGTGGCACAAAGGCTTGCGCTTCCTCCCACTTCATTCAGCCGTGACGACAGCTTGGCCCCAATGCCGAGCTGTATTGCACGTTGCAGGCAGACTCCTGGGAGTCGTGAGTACTCCGTTGCTCTCTGGCGCGCATCTAGTCTGGAACAGCCTGCTTTACATTGAAACATTTTCCTTACACTTTATTTTCTCTAAAATAGCTCTAAGAATGTAGACTGAATATCATATATCGAAAACATTTTTTCATTACAAATTAACTATGTTTGGAATTTTCTTGGGAACTCCTGTCCATTCTAGGTGACCTTTTTTAATAACTGGAGGTATATATATATATATATATATATACAGATTTCCAAAAGGCATTGGATAAAGTTTATCATGATTGTTTACCTGCTAAATTATCGTAATTGGGTTTTTCTCTTCCATTAACGAAAATACTTCCTTCATACTTACAAGACAGACCACAGGTAGTATATTATAAAACCAATAAACATCGCATGTCATACCAGTTATGTTAATTCAGGGATCCTCCAAGGTCCCAACTTAGGACCTTCGTCATTTTTGTGTTTCATAAGTGATTTACCTAATGTCGTTAAACATTCCAAAATATTAAGTTTGCTGATGATATTAGATTACACAAAAGTATCAAAAGCGTTAGAAAATCTTCAGAACTTCAACATGTCCTAGATGGTTTATATGCATGGGGCAAAGCGAACAAATTTCCATTTAATATTAGTAAGTGTATAAAAAAGACCTTCACACCAGAAGTAAAAACCCCTTTAAATGCCTTTATAACATCAACTCGTTGAAGTGGTTGAAAATAAAGATTTAGGAGTACATTTTATAACAAATCTCAGATTCAACCGACACAGTATATTAATCGTAACAAAATCGCTAAAATACCTAGGCTTTATCATTCGAAATTTGTATACATTTCAAGAAAAAAACATTAATTCGACTTTGTTGGACAAAATCTCGAATAGGCACCTATTATTTGGAATCCTAAGACCACAAATTATGTCAACTTAATAGAAAAACCACAATCAACATTTTAAAAATATGTAGTATTTAAAAGAATTGGATGTTATCCTACCTACACAAATGACGAAACCCTCTTAATTTTCAGAAGAAACATTTCAGGAATAATATTTCTGTATAAAGTATTAGATTCTAACATTGATAATACCTTATTTATCAAATGAAATAAGTATATTTAAAAACCTATCTTTCCACCCCTAGAGAACACAAAAATCCATAAAAATTCACCGTTCAACAAATTATATATTTATAACAAACTTCATTATTTTGATGTGGACATTTTCGACATGTCTTAAACGCAGTTCAAAAATGTCATAGTCAATTTTTTCGTAGATAAATATATTTAAAATATAAATAATTGTATAATTACCAGCCACCTTCTGTTTTCTTTTTTCTCCAGTTCTTATTTCTTCTTATATTTTCTTGTTTCTTTCTTCTCATCTAAAACTTCTATTTTAATTTATATATTGTTTCTTGTGTATAAGTTAGATTTATATATGATTATATATGATTATATTTTTGTAATGAACATTTTAATTGGGCTTGTGCTTTTATGTTCAGAACAATAAATAAATAACTGGTAAACGGCAAGAGATAGCCATCTTACTACATAAAAATGTAGATCTCGTTAAAACACACTATTTATGTCAAATAAAGAGCATTTGCGCGTTAACCATTTTCGAGGTATTCTTTGTAATTGGTTAATTGGTTTGAAATTTCAGATACTTTGAAGTGGATATTTGTTAGTAGTTGGAAGATGCTTCATGTTTATCTGCACAACGTATGGAAGCCAATTTGTCGCGGTCACTTCGTGTTATCTTATTTCTGAGCGCCGTTATTGTTTTACTACTTTGAATGTTGGGTTCATTGTCCTCCGGCTAGCTATTATTTCTCGGTCGAGCAAATCTCTTGATCAAGGTGTGTAAACGGAAAGGATTTGTTACTCAAAGATAACACTGATAAAAGAATTTGTTTTTACACTTTTATTACCGTCACAATTAATTAAGTTCACATATTGAATCTTGATACACGCCAGACTGAAACTGTTATATTTTCTAATATCACTATAATCATTTATTTACTGCACATTATTAATTCGCGTATTTCACATTTATAACTAACTTTACAACGCGAGAGATTTTGTAAAATTGCGCGACGTATAACCCGCGAACGATTCTGATGAACTAAGCGACGTTTAACTTCTGAATGATTCTGTTGGACTAGGCGACGTGTAATGCGTGGATGATTCTGTTGAACTGGGCAATACTTGCCTCTGGCTTTAGCTTATTATACTCCCTCACCCGATATGCCTAAAGATTATAACCGAGCTGTTATTGGTTAATAAAACGTGCCAACATTAGCGTCTATTTTTATATCCAATCAAAATTACGAACACAAATGATCTAGGGAAAATATTCCCGCTATTTCTAAGAAAAGCGCGCCAATCTGACGTCATTTGTTTGTCTCTAATAATTGATAAACAATTCACCCCCTCGCTCATTGTTATCCGCTCCTATTGTCAGTTTCAGTGAGGCCGTGTAAACTTATTTCCTAACAATGTTTATAATTAACAAACATCTCAAATCAATGTCATACAATAATGCTTATTAACACTACAATCACTCTGGTATTTACATTATTGTGATACAAATTACTGCCACAACTTATGCTTTTTTTCAAGTGGTTAAGTCCAATTCGTTTCTTTCTTTCCGTGGTCATGTAAAGAGCCTGAAATTTTAAAGCCGTCACACAGCGACCCGCTTTTAAAAAATCCGACTAATGCTTTACCTTCTGTATCCTCCTTATACCTACAACGAAATGTGTAAATGTAATGAAGGTTTACCTGTCTTAACAAGAAATAGACAGAAGAATAAGCGTATATAGGAATAGTTTAGAGTGAGAAGAGAATGTCGCGTAAATGCAATAACAGATTTTCAATTTTCAATAGCACAAAAGAAGGAAAGGATTTCTAAAGCCATCATTTGTCACAATATCGTTGCAGGCAGATATGCAACAAATCCTAGTGCAAGCTTAAGCGTCTCTAAAGGCGTCTACGTTATATTATTTTCTCTCCGTTTTTCTTTTAGTTTGCTTTCTTTTCCTGTAGAATCGGAGGTGCTTTTCTGCGAAGCGTCACATACGGAAGTCTGCGTTTGATGCCTTTAAAACTCTCCGAGAGGAAATTTCCTCTCCGAGACAGCTCTGAATTAAAATGCACCCACCGTTAGCTGTCATTTTCATGATCCTGTTAAGGTAATACAAGCCAAGTTCGCTGTCGGGGGCATTGTTTTCTCGATAAATTCTAAGAGACGAATAATAATTTAGTAATCTTACTTATGAGTTGACATATTCAGTTTAGAATTTTTCACATCAAATTAAAGAATTGACTTAGCGTTAATCATATTAATAATAATAATAATAATAATAATCATATGCAATGCACCTTTTAATGCATATTTTAAAATAAATTGGGAAAGCTTTGAAAACCTACATACCACTGCGTGGCACTAGTTTTAGATCTTAATCTCAAGAAAATACAAACATAAACATAAAAGCATAAAACATCAACTATCTTTTACGAAATATTCGATACAAAGAAATCCATAAAGGTGTTGTATGTATTCACAAATATCATAATTATAATACCAATACAGGAAACTCAGACGATTTAACATGGGAATGCTTGGCGATACGCGATGCTGTCACCAACCAGCGTAGCGGCCTGGACTACGCACGTTTGAAATTTTTTTGGAAAAAGGTGAGGAAAAGACTGGAAGATATAGAAACACAAATCACGTTCAGTGAGATTGCCGAAAAGAGCTCATTAGTTTTTTATAGGCCAATGAAAAATACATGGGGTAGGGAAAAATATATAGACATAGTAAATAAAAAAGAGAGAGAATCTATTCCATGGGTAAGAACCGGAGCATGGAGGAAGAGGGTTAAGACAGGGTATTCCTCAGAACCAATGTCCGATATGTGGTGGTAATGAAGACATTGAACACATAGTATTTAAGTGCCAAGGAACAGAAAATTGGAGAAAGAATTTTTTAATAAGAAGTGGTTGAAGGGGAATAGAAATACACTTATGAACGAAATGATGTGCAAGGACGCTAGAAGCATTGGACAGTTTTTGTAAGTAAAGTAAAGTAAAAAATCTGATGTGTTACACTCACATGACTTTCTCTACTCTTGTACAATCTATTTTTACAAACGCCTATTCTCCATATGCTTCATGTTAATCAAGATATCGAGATGTCAATCTTATTGGTAATTTTCTTGTAGATGTAGGGGAATATGGTAGGTTATAAGTGATAGTCAAATATTTTAACGTTGGTTGCTATGTGGCGCATTTCATTCTCTTTGCATGTCCAGGACATAAAAAAAATGAATAACGAATTTGAGAAAAAGTATAAGTATTGAAATATTTAAGGAAATAACAAGCAATATCTCGAAAACGGTTCACTCAACAAAAGAAATGTATATGACATAAGTTGTGTATTTTAACGCGATCTACATTTTTTGTGTAGTAAAATTCTGTCTATCTCTTACGGTTTACCAGTTATGCAAAAGTCGTTCACAGTGAAGAATACTTTTGGAGACATTCCCAGAAAATTCGAGATATACATTTCATTTCTCATGACATTATCTTAAACATATGATATTTTCATCAAAATCGTTAGAGCCATTTTTGAGAAAATTAAAAGTTTCGAAAAATGTTCCATGTAAAGGGTAGTCTGGGATGGGGGGATTTTCTTGAAAACTTTCGTGTCGCATCCCTGGAAGATACTGAACCTAAATACCAAGTTTGGTGTTTATCCGACTGTTCGTTTTTGAGTTATGCTGTTCACAGACACACAGACACACAGACACACACACACACACACAGACACACACACGGACATGTTTCCAAAAATGCTTTTTTTGGATTCAGGAGGTCTCAAAACATGTATTTCCGGTGAAATCTCGGTATCGAATTTTTGGGTGGAATGCAATACTTCCCCTACTTACTATACGTAGTAGAGAAAGTAAAAATAAATGGCTTTGGACAGTGGATAGAGAAAAGTAAGAGGTAGTGTATCTTACTTTGAATGGAAAACTATAGTGAATGTTTGATGGTTAAGTAATCAATAAGTGAAAAGTGAAAAACAAGTGTAAATGGGACATGAAAAAACTAAAAATCAAGATAATTTATTTACGAGAAATTGTAAAATGTAATAATCTGTAGTGATTGTCTACAGAATGCGTTGACGGGAAATTGTAAAATGTAAATAAACTGTAGTGATTGTCTACTGAATGAGTGGCCAGGGTCAAATTGCAGTAGACAATCAAATTGTAAAACTCCTAGCACAATAAATATAAATAAATAAATAAATAATTGAGTTAGCTCAATTGAAATGATTCTGTGACATACCTCATTATTTCTATTAAAAAGGGAATAAGTACACCAATTTGTGCATTTTTCTTTGAATACAGATCACAAACAAGGGTGCAAGCTTTTATATTTTAAGTGTGGTGTGGTTTAACCTTTACAGGCCACACAATATAACTGCTTCATTTAGGCCTACTTTAGTGAGAATAGCATCACCTTCAATAATTACAAGTTCTACTTTGAAGCGCAATATATGTACCCTCATAATTTTTGCGGTTCTTTTGAATAAATTTTAACTTTAACCCAATTGTTTCATGCCAAGAATACGCATATCAAGAGCTGTCAAGGCGTATTTCGAAGAGAAGCTAGTTTTGACCTATAAAATCTGCCCAAACTTAGAAAAGCTGAAATCGAGCGTGTTTAACGTTCAAACCACGCTTAAATGACGAGACCTTGAGATGTTACTTGACTTGCTCCTCAGCAGTCTGTAAATTTTCTGAATTAAATAAGTGTTAGCCCTTCATTCGATGTTCATTGTGGAATTTGACAGAATTCACAGACAAAAACATTTCTAGATAACTTATAACTTGAAATTACGTCTAAGCTAAGAGAAACATTGCAAGTAAATGCATGATTAGAACTAAGTCATATATAAATATACAGGATGGGCCATATAAGTTGAGACTGTACAATATCTCCAAAACTAAGAGTTGTAGAAAGAAATGTCTTCAATAAAATTTGCTTAATATTATGGGGGAAAGTAAATGCCATTAGTCGTGTTTAGTTTGGAAGACCATCACGTCGTCCTCAAAATAAAACACGACTAATAGCATTTATTTCCCCCATAATATTAAGCAACTTTTATTAAAGACATTTCTTTTTAGAACGCTTAGTTTTGGAGATATTGTACAGTCTCAACTTAAATGACCTACCATGTACATTTGAACAAACAGCTGTAATTTTCCACATTGTACTTAATTGATTTTAATTACAAAGAGTATTGCAAGTTACCTTAAATATCTAATTGAGTATGTGGCGCACACTTGTTTCTTTTTATGAATGACTGTCGGAAACTAATTCGGACAGTAGAGGACAAACTAGAAATATGAAATACTCATCTTACTTTTGATCATAAAAAATGCTTAAATGGTAAGCAGGGTGGAATACTGAACATTTTCAGAAATGAAGTATTATGTAGAAAAAATAGAAATAAAAATAAATCATGTATAGCATACCGTACTGGTTTTATTTAATTAAATTGTTACAAGGGTGAATTTATATCATTTATAAACCTGGGTAGTAATATGAGATACCGTCTGATATGAAAAACAAACATTAAACACGCGTGGAATATTGCACAGTCCTGTACTACTAAGGTGTAATTATAATTATTAGTTCACCAGCAGTAATCTCACACACGTTTTCATTTTTGGGCCCCCACAAGCATTGTAGCCAACATTTTACATTTAAGACACTGAATCCATTCTTCTCCCCTTAGTCACCAGAAAACCCGCCGTCACAAAAGATAGAGTTTGATTCTTGAGAACCAGAACATAGCTGTTAAGCGTCATCCAGAATTAATTCATCTTCTCAACCTCTGATAGAGATAGGACCATATGGGACAGTTTCATATTTCCTCACAGATCATCTTGTTAAAGCCTGCCGTCGCTATGTACAACACAGAGAAACACAACGCCGGCTGCAACACACATTTGTAGACCTCTAGCAGGTAGTTCACCAGGTATCAGTAACGCCCAAAATCCATAACCTCAGTACTTCATACTGCTACCCCATCTCATATTTCTACCTTCTTCTCTAATCATTTATTTTATTGTTCAGAATATGTTTTGAGATATCTCTAGCCTTAACTCCAGCAGCCACTGAAATAAGTTTATGAATACACATGTCTGTGCATCCTATAAAATACGAGGGTTATTTCTTTTCAACCTCCGATCGCGCAGGAGCGCAACCTCACGAGCGTTGGAAACTGTTTGTGAGTAAAGGGCGACTGCGCATGTCCCCCACTCTACCCTCAGCCACAGCCAACTTCACCATGCCAGTTTATGGCACGGAAACATGGCCGCTACGATTGTCTCTCCCGCTAAATGTGAGTTGTGTACTGTGATTCGGATCCTTCAAGCAGAGAGGAATAGTGCAGCTGATATTCAGCGACGAATGAGTCGGGTATACGGTCCGAACTGATAGTGTTGTGCGTGAATGGTGCAGGAAATTTAACGAAGGCCGGACTGATGTTCACGATGGAGGTCAAGGACGCAAGTCTGTCGCTACAGCCAACATTGTTCAGCAAATTGACCAAGCAGTTCGGAACGACCGAAGGTTTACCATAAGCGTGTTGAGTGAGAAATTTCCTGCACTTTCAAGATCATCTGTTTACAAGATCGTAGCAGAGCACCTGCACTATAGGAAATTGGGTTCCGAAGATGTCCGAGGACCACAAAAGTCGCCGGATGGCAGGAGCGTTGACGTTTCTGACCCGTTGTGAGGCTCAAGATGGCAATTTGTTAGTGAAAATTGTGACTGGCGATGAGACCTGGGTTCATTATGCAACCCCTGAAACAACAGAACAATCTCGTCAATGGGTGCACACAGACACTCACCAAACAAACCCAAAAAATTTAAGCCAACCTTCAATACAAGAAGGTGACGGCTACAGTCTTTTGGGACCAAGAAGGTGTGTTGCTGGTGGAGTTTCTGGAACGGGGCCTATGATCAATACAACTGTTTATTGCGAGGCATTACGACGACTGCGGAGAGTCATATAGAACAAACGAGGAGTCAAGCTGACGTCTGGAGTTGTCTTGATTTATGACAATGCCTGCCCTCACAGTGCTCATGTCACCCAACAAATTCTTCACGAATTTCGATGGGACGTTTTCGACCACCCACCGTACAGCCCTGATTTGGCGCCGAGTGATTTTCGCCTCTTCCCTGGACTGAAAAGTGGCTGGGAGGGCGGAAGTTCGAGAATGATGAAGTCCTTCAAACCAAAGTCCGTATTTATCTTAACTCACTGGCGGCACCATACTGTGCAGAGGGGATCGAAAAGCTTGTCCACAGATATGACAAATGCCTCAACATTAATGGCGATTATGTTGAAAAGTAAACACATTTGTGCCTAACATTTAGTAATAAATTTATTTCGCTGTGTACTCTTGTCTTTTAATTATGACCCATCGGAGGATGAAAAAAATAGCCCTCGTACAGTAAAGACAATTCTCTGTCAAGAAAGAAAAATTTAAATTGAATACACAAAAATAATCAACATAAAACCTCATTATTGGTTAATACGAGGTACGTCCAGAACGTAAGTTCCGTTTGGTAATAAAATTAAATTGTGTACAGATACAGAAAAATGATTTCTTGCACAAAATTCTACAACTCTTAAACTACTTTTCCACATAACTGCCGAAATTTTGCAGGCATTTGTCATAGCGTGGCACAAGTTTGTGTATACCTTCTTCATAGAAGTTTGCCGCCTGTGTCTTCAACCAGTTGGAAACATTTTCTTTCAGCTCTTCGTCATTGTTGAAGTTTTGATCGCCAAGGAAAGACTTGAGATGTAAGAACAGATGAAAGTCGCTAGGAGCGAGGTCAGGGCTGTACGGAGGATGGTCAAACACGTCCCAGCCAAATCCCTGTAGGGGTTTTGCGTCATATTTGCAGTGTGTGGTCGTGCGTTGTCGTGAAGAAAAACAACACCTTTTGACAGCAATCCTCGGCGCCTATTCTGTATTGCGCGGCGCAATTTCCTAAGTGTCTCGCAATAAACATCTGCTTTGATTGTTTGACCACGCGGTAAGAAATCAATGAGTAAGATGCCTTTCCAGTCCCAGAACACTGTGCACATCATTTTTTCGAGGTGTCAAGATTTGTTTCGGCTTAACCTTTACTGGGGATGAAGTGTGCCTCCATTCCATTGATTCCCGCTTACTTTCAGGGGTGTCGTAAGAAACCCAAGTTTCATCTCCTGTGACTATCTGTGTCAGAAATTCTTCGCCGCCTTCATAATAACGGGTCAAAAACTGAAGTGCACTACCCATCCGGTTTGTTTTGTGTTGCTCAGTAAGAATCTTTGGTACCCAACGAGAGCAAAGTGTACGAAATTTCAGTTTTTCGGTAACAATTTCATGAATTGGTGATCGTGAGATTTGGGGAAATTCCATAGCGAGAGCACTAATTGTAAACTTGCGGTTTTCCTGGATCTTGTCATCAATCGCGTGAACCAGTTCTTCTGTAACCAAAGATGGACGCCCACTTCGTTCTTCATCGTGCACTTCACTACGTCCTTCATTGAACTGTCGGACCCATCTTCTCACCATTGAATCATTCATCGCATTTTGTCTGTAAACTTCGCAAATTTGCCGATAAATTTCAATTGGTTTCACTTTCCTAGCATTCAGAAATCGAATCACAGATCTGATTTCACAAGCGGCGGGATTTTCAATCAACACCGACATTGTAAACAAGCACAACAAAGCGTACGTGGCTGACAGCGATCTCAAAATGGCGCACGTTTCTTCTCCTTGATACAGAGCGTCTACCGCGCATGTGCGGACTGCGATCGCAGCGCTGCAGCGGAGAGAAATTGAAACGGACCTTACTTTCTGGACGTACCTCGTACAAAGTTTCACTTAATGTTATTGTATGTATGATGAGAACTGAGAAATAACATTCCGTCCCGTATTTTATCCCTTCCTGAAAAATGTAGATCTTGTATTAATGATGATTTTTCAATTCTTTGCTATGTTTTCAAAATATATCTTTATATCCGTAATTTTAACGAAACGTAACCTCGTGGAGAGGCACTGGTCTATGCTTTAAAACATTGCTTAACTGTCTTTATTTTGAGAAATTCGAAACAAAGAAACAACATTCTTTTGCCGAATATAGTTCTAGCAATAAAATACCGCATACATTTTAGTGTTCTTGAAGGCTGTCATTTGATACAAAGCCCCCAGACCGCTGCGCTAGGAGGCTAGTAATGCATGTGAAGCCGAAATTATAACGGCAATAATTATCATAATATTCTGAGGATAGCGATATAAAATAAGTAATAATATATTTAAAATCAGTGTATGTATAAAAAGGAGAACCATTGTGAAAATTGTTGACTGTATAAGCAACAGAAAGACCAGACAGGCACAGTTTTGTTAATTAGAGACCAGCCTCAGGTAGAAAGGGTAAACACCATTGAAGCAAGTTTTTCCTGGTAAACAGCCGAGTACAGCTGCACTTAGCCTGGTGATGGTCACTCTAGAGGCTTCATGATGCCGAGTGGTGACGAGCGTTTGAGGGGAGAGAGGGGAAGTTTATGCGTTGCTTTTCCTTGTATTAGCGTGGATAGATCAGTCTGCCTGAGAGCCTGGTGAGTGCAGGACGACTTTCTCGTCGTGTGGAGAAGAATGGTGGCGAACATGCTAGAGGGTAGAACGCTTAGCTGTAGTTAATATTCTTCGGTCTTGGTAAAGACAAAGTATCCTCTTATGCATTTAATAGTGATCGGCAAACCTAAAGTATTATTTTAAATAGTAAATAAAAGTGTTCCAAGACAGCGTGTTTCTCTGTACACACCCACGCATACCCTGAGGTTAAGGTTTCATGCTGGAGCAGCCGTGGCAAAATAAGAACCAACTGGGAGGAGACAAGCAGCAACCGTGAGGCAAAGGTATTGCTTCATTGTTGCAGGACGGAGCGTACCTGCGTCATATTGCGTCTAAACGTGAGGCTGAAAGAATTACTTGCGTCACATGTCTACGCTTTTTCGGCCGAATTTGCTGTATTGGTACTGTAGGATATTTGGTATTGATTACAGATGACTGCTACCAGTGTACCGATATGCATTGAACAGAGCCTTCGTTTGGACGCGTGGTCGGCCTAGCGGGAATTATTTTGGCACCGAGAAGCACGCTGTCTTCCACCGGAGTTGATAGCCCCTTAAATTCAAGCGCATTGACTTCTCATGCAAATTATAACCAGATAGTTTCGTCATAGAAGTTGTTGAAAATTATGCCCTTCGCCACGCATCTCTCTCGCTTTTTAAGAAAATTTGCATTAACCCTCATTAATTCATCTTCTGAAATTGCAGTAATTTCTCTGCTTATATTGTCTTTCAGTTCTTCCAAATTGTGGGGGTTACACCGATACACTATTTTTTTTCAAAATCTCCCGTGCGTTTGAACTCAAGGGTCTATGAATGTCCGACTTCGCCGGTAAACAGCGTGCTGTAGATGCCAAGAAAAGATGCCATGTGTCAAAATGAAGGCTCTATATACATGCTGTTTTTACTATATGTCTTAGACTAAGAAATGGAAAAAGAAATATTACGCAGTGGCAGAATTATTTATGCAAAAGCGGCATCACATATTCACCTTTTGCCAAATACAGAATCTTTGACTTTTCCGTGCTGTTCGGAGTGCTATGCGGCTATAGTAAATACCTAAACGTTACCTTGCAGAGAGATCTGCAGGGACCCAAATACTTAGGTTTACCCCGGCACGGTCAGAATCGGGATCGAGCTTGAGAATAGGTTATACTGTACCACCCGGCCCGGGCATTTAATTATACTTTTATTTAATTTAAATTAAATCATTTTGCAGTTATTTATTATCAGCAGCAGTGTACGAACCTGTCTGCGGTGCGAAGGGATCCGGATTCGATTTTCGATACCAGCATGGGAAATTCCATCCTGTTGCGTCTAGTAAGAGATGCATCAGGTACTTGGGACCAATCGAGGGGCCACTTTACATAAATAGCTGCCGGTGAGACGATATTTTAATATGTTTACCTACATAATTTATACCAGGTGAGTCAGCCTGCCCCTAGGTATACGTATCTATGCAACCCGCAGTTTATAGTCTAATGTGAAAACATTGACACTTTTACCAAGTAAACTCTTATTATATTTCTGTCCTCCTATTCCGTACTATACGCAACCACCATTAATGGTTAAAGGACTGAATCAGAACCCAGGAACTGCGAAAGGCTTAGAAAAAGACTGTTCTTCATGGATATAATGCTTGCAAGGTGGTTAAGGAATGTTCTTCTGAAGAGCGGGACAGAATACGTGGTTTCTGGCCGAGTGGTTTAGCTGACGGAATGTGGTGAAGCAAAAATTAACTTCGGAGGTTCGAATCTAATACTTACATCAAATTGTTTTGCTTTTTTACTTTCTCTACTACGTAGAGTAAGTAGGGGTAGTATTGTATTCCACCCAAAAATACTGTTTTGAGACCCCTGAATCCAAAAAAAAGCTTTTTGAAACATTTCCGTGTGTGTGTTAATGTGTGTCTGTGTGTGTGTACAGCATAACTCAGAAACGAACAGTCGGATAAACACCAAACTTGGTATTTAGGTTCAGTATCTTCCAAGGATGCGACACGAAGGCTTTCAAGAAAATCACCCCACCCCAGATTACCCTTTACATGGAAGATGTTTCGAAAATTTTAATTTTCTCAAAAGTGGCTATAACGATTTTGATTAAAATATCATATGTTTAACATATTTTTATGACAAATAAAATGTATATCTTGAATTTCCTGGGAATGTCTCCAAAAGTATTCTTCATTGTGAACGACTTTTGCATAACTGGTAAACCATAAGAGATAGACAAATGTTTACTACACAAAAAATGTAGATCGCGTTAAAATACACAATTTATGTCATATACATTTTTTTGTTGAGTGTACTTGTTATTCCCTTAAATTTTTCAATACTTATTTTCTCAAATGGGCATTCGTTATTCAGTTTTTTGTCTTGGATATGCAAAGAGTATTAATCTGTGGGAAAGGGAATGGTGCTGCACCTAGCAACCAGCTATTAAGAGATATGTATGTGCTTAAAGGCTACTGTATTTCCAAATTGCCCTTGTAAATATATATTCCCCTTACATCTACAAGAAAATTAGCAATAAGATAGTCTCTGCAAATGTTTATCTCGATTAGCATGAAGTAGATGGAGAATAAGCGTTTGTAAAAATAGTTTGTACAAGAGTAGAGAAAGTCATGTGAGTGTAACACATCAGATTTTTTTCTTTTCTTTGTGTTTATTTTCTGTATTTTAGTATACTAATTTATCTATTTTTGTTATTGGCTCTCCTGTAAGCCAAAGACACAAGAATTACAATCATATAATAATTGTGGATCATGTTTACCGTAATAATCTGTAACGTATCTGGTGTTGTAAATCGTGTTACGTAGTTAGATTTCATTCTTTTGGGCGCATGTCGACGCTATTGAATCTGACAGTTTTTGTTTCATATTTATACCTTATGTTTTACTTCTTCTATTGAGAAAGGAGTTGTAAATGTGCTAACTTCACGGATAAACAGAATAATGAATTAGTACAAAGGCTTTCACGGCCGGAGTTAATCGATAAAACATTAAAATCTTCCGGGCTGGTAGGCCGTGGTCTAAGGATAAAACTACTATAACCCGACGTTTCGGTCAACTCTGTGGTTGCCATCTTCAGGAGTGTAACACCCAGGACAGCTTGATAACGACTGCCGACTAGGCAAGAGATGTTCCGCAATATATAGCTCACGTCAAGGTCAAAACTGCCGCAGTGGGTCTGCAGTGACGTGTCATCGCTGGAATCCACGCACGATTAAGCTTAAATTTTTCTTCCTTTTAATTAAAGTTATTGGAGTGTTTATAAATTTCAATAGCTTCTCTATGAAGTCTAGCGTGATAATATTTTGTAGAGGATAGTACTTGCGTGTCTTCATATATGATACGATGACCCATGGTGACAAAGTGTTCAGCAACTGCAGACTTATCCGTTTGAGCAAGGCGACAATGTCGTTTATGCTCTGTTATTCGGGTATTTATGCTACGTTTTGTTGTTCCGATATAAACAGAGCCGCATGTACAAGGTATTCTATATACCCCTGGAACACATAAGGGGTCTCTTTTGTCTTTAGCAGATTTTAAAGTTTGTTGAATTTTTCTGGTTGGTTTATATATTGTATTTATTTTGTGCTTTTTAAGTATTTTTCCAATGCGATCTGTGACGTTTTTAACATAAGATAAGAAGACTTTTCCCTTATAGGTAGACGATTCGTGGCCTTGACGTGATACCTTCTTAGGGTGAATTGCTCTGTTAAAATCTTTATTCGTAAATCCGTTTTGTAACATAGCCAGCCTAAGATGCTGTATCTCATTACTTAAGTATTGCCCTGTACAAATACGTTTGGCTCGGTCCACTAGGGTTTTGATTATTCCTCTTTTGTTGTGGGTGGTGATTGGAGCTTTTATTTAAATATCTGTCGGTATGGGTGGGTTTCCTATAAACAGTGTGAGACAGTGATCCATCAGCATTTCCTATTACTAGAATATCTAAGAAGGCTATTTTATTGTTATGTTCTGTTTCCATATTAAATTGAATCTTGGAATTCATATCATTAAGATGTTCCAGAAAGTTTGCTAGTTGTTGTTTACCGTGAGACCACTGGAGGAAAACATCGTCAATATACCGATACCAACACCTAGGTTTTAACGGAGCAGTGTCTAAAGCTTTAGCCTCAAAATTATCCATAAAAAAAGTTAGCAATGGCGGGCCCAAGAGGATTTCGCATAGCGACGCCATCTTGTTGTTGATAAAACGTTTCGTTCCATTGAAAATAGGAAGTCGTCAAACAGTGTTTAAAAAGGTTAAAAATATCTGTAGGAAAAATACCCTCAATCTGAGTTAAAACTTCGTCTACAGGTACATTGGTAAAAAGAGAAGTTATATCTAAACTCACTAAAATGTCGAATGGTGTACAATTTAAGGAATCTAACTTCTCCACAAAATGTTGTGAGTTTTTTAGATAGCTTCCGGATTGTCCAATGTGAGGCTGTAGTAAGGCCGTCAAATGTTTAGAAACAGCATAAGTTGGAGAGCCAATCGTGCTTACTATAGGACGAAGAGGAATATTTTGTTTGTGTATCTTCGGCAGTCCATATAGACGTGGCGCATAAGCTTCTGATGTACATAGTATCTTTTTTCTATCTGAGTTTATTGAAGTAGACTCTTTAATTAGTTTATTTGTTTTTCTAAGTATGCCCACCGTAGGATCTCGCGTAAGCGTTTTATAAAGCCGAGGGTCAAGGAGATCACTAAGCTTCTGCTTATAGTCCGACTTATCCATTATCACGGTGGCATTTCCTTTATCCGCGGAAAGAATTAAAATGTTAGTGTCAGCACCCAAATCTTTGAGCGCCCTCCTTTCGTGACGTGAGCTATATATTGCGGAACATCTCTTGCCTAGTCGGCAGTCGTTATCAAGCTGTCCTGGGTGTTACACTCCTGAAGATGGCAACCACAGAGTTGACCGAAACGTCGGGTTTTAGTAGTTTTACCCTTAGACCACGGCCTACCAGCCCGGAAGATTTTAATGTTTTATAGAATAATGAATTGTTAATGAGCGTGGATTTCATAAAAGTAAATATTCAAAATGACGACCCCCTTCATCAATGTACATTTGGGTACGTTGCCGGAGAGATCTTCTTGCATGCTGTAACATGCGCGGTGTAATCTACCTGCATTCTTCACGTATGAGTCCCCGTAGATGATTTGGGCTTTGCGGTTCTTGAGCGTAGACCCGTTCCGTTAAATGGTCCCACAGAAAGAAATCCAGTGAGGTGAGATCAGACGATCTAGGGGCCCATGCGATTGGGCCCCCTCGGCCTATTCATTTTTGCGGATATGTTCTATGTAAGAGATTCCATACAATCAGTGACCAGTGTGGAGGAGCTCAATCCTGCTGGATCCACATTCCTGTCCTTTTCACTAGTGGCACCTCTTCTAGTAGCAATGGCAATTCCTCTCGTATAAATGCAAGGTACCGTGGTCCTGTGAGGTTGCCTTTAAGAAAGTGCGGTCCAATTAGCTGGTCGCCTAATATTCCACACCAGATATTGATGCTCCACTCTGGAATGCAGCTTCTCACACCCGTGAGAATTCCGTATACTCCAGTAGTGCATATTATGGTGGTTAATAGTTCCGTTATTGTGGAATGTGGATTCATCACTGAAGAGAACATTTCCTAAAAGCTCTGCATCTATTTGCGCTCTATGCTGTAGCCACTGTGCATTTATCACTCGCGCTTGAAAGTCACGTTCGTGGAGAGCCTGGTGTAGTTTTAGATGCTACAGATGATATTTATTGCGGTGCAATATGCGCATTCCTGAGGACCGACTTAGACTTATGTATAGATCTTGTGCTATGGCCCTTGAACTGGTATGTGGATTGTTTTCTATTGCGTTTCACACAGCTTTTTCATTGCCTCCAGGGGTTACTGGAGCATCACGAGCAGGTGGTGTTCTTTCAAATCATCCTGTTTCATGAAGGCGTCTTTCAACCCTTCGAAAAGGGGCCTGCAGTAGGTGCCCTCCTTCCTGGAAACCGTTCTGGCAGTGAGGCTGGTAGTGCATTGCAGCTTTTTCTCCATAGATTAACAGCATGTCAACATACTTGTCGTTTGTACACTTTATGCCAGCAGCCGTGTCTCGTAGAAAGGTTTCAAATACTCAGTAGATAATGGAGTGTTTATTCACGCCAAGCATTTACACAGGTGCAAATAGCTAAAGCCTTGCATGCGTGAAGTGTTTATAGGTCAAGCATAATACCGAGCACAATAAAATACCTACTACGAAGTATAAAGTATGCACCTGTTCAGTGGAAAACCTGGTGATTATTCTATTTTGCACACACATATAATGTTATCAAAAATGTTCTTTGTATCATAATATCAAATTATATGGAAAAAGAGATAAAATAAAAGATAATAAACGGTTTGAACTTAACACGAAAGATTTGAACTCTAACTGAAGTGGCAGTGGTAAAGCAACCATGATAATACTATTCGGCCAATGCTATCTTACGAGCTGGGATTCTTATACGAATAAATAATTGCAGAACTCAGACCCCCGCCTGGAATGTTTACACGTTTTTTGCAGCTTCATACAGTGTATGAACTGAAATATGCCATAGTTTGTAACCGAAGCGAAGTTATCTGCATGATACATAGCATTTTTTGACAAGGCCGTACAACGAGCCTTTATTGGCTGACAGCTTAAATCCCATTGGTCGCACTGCATAGATCAACCATTATTCTTTCAAATAGTTTTGTCAGTAGTAGTTGGTGATTGTATTTTCTGGATCAATTTATGGCTTTTTAATTGGCTTAATTGATTTAAATTGGCTGTAATTGGTCTTTCATGTAAAGCCGACCCAAGTAGCATGTATGTTCTGGATCAATTTATGGCTTTTTAATTGTTTCACTTGGTTCAATTGGTCTTTCATGTAAAGCCGACCCAAGTAGCGTGTATTTTCTGGATCAATTTATGGCTTTTTAATTGGTTCGCATGGTTCAATTAGTCTTTCGTGCAAGACCCGACCTAAATCCCTCCTCAAGGAAAGTACAGGCTAGGGGTGGGGGAGGTAATTACTTTAAGGATGAAACATGATTCACCGAGCGTGAGAACCATTGCTACACCGCTTTCCCATGTTGTCTAATAAATCTTTCAAATCCGGTACAGTTGCAAATTTAAAAATTAATGGACCGCATCCGTGAAAGCTAATAGACGGCTATTCTTCGCTTCAAGCTCCGCCCTCAAACCCTATGACCGCGCATGCGCCGCCCTATCCTTCTGCAATTATCCCCCACCATTATACCACTGCTATATAAGGTCTCAGGCCTAGCACCCTGAAAGTATTATTTGAAGGTTTTTGTAGAAAGAGTTTCTCAATCTGCACGTTATTAGCATGGCAGGAATGGAAGATTTTTGGAGTGAGTGTGGAGAGGAAGCGTACCACTACACCTACTACCACAAGGAGGAGTGTAATGGGTTCATACATTCAATTGTCTGTAACATGCCCTCATATCATGACCAGATGTCTTCAAGAGAAATATGCACAGAGAACTGCCCAGTCTACAGAAGAAGGTACCTGTAAGTAGACGCTCTTTTTTATTCCTTTCTAGGAAATACTATGCTACATCTAATCTTTAAAGAAAGTAACGAATTTGAAATATGTTCGTTCTTCCAGAGGAGGGGATGCAGATGAGCAACAACACAGAGGCGTGAATGATGTCGATGTCCTTGTAACCACCCATGCAGTCCAACATCATTCTGAATTTTGTAATGGTGATACGCATGCAACCCTATGCGAGAAGCCAGAGGTGCACGATCAAATGAAGTCGTACTTCCTGTGTGATGAAAACTGCGCTGTATTCTTACTCAGGCGGGGAAGCTTAAGGTAAGTGGCATTGAAAATATCTAGATGCTCTTACACTGCACGGGCTTGTAGAATATCTAATGTTTTTAAAAAATAATTAAAATTATTCCAGAAATCGTCAGACAACTCCTATTCCTACAGAGGACATAGATGAAGTAGATTTCCCGAATGTACCGCAGCTTTTGATGACTTTGGATGACCAAGAGAGGCCAAACAATTTGCAAGTAGATGGCGATATGCTCCAGGTGACTCCTGAACATTCACCCAGGAAACGAGCAGAATTACACAAAGCAATACAGTGAGTATTAATTTCAAATCTATGAAAGAACACGCATGCTTTAAATAAAACTACATCGCTCCCATTCCTGGTGTCTAACATGTGCAATTCCTTTCAGGAGACCTGCGAATTTATTTTAAAAAAAATGATTTTTCTAATAGACGCAATATGTAATGTTTCAGGTCCGCTACCAGGAAGCCCACCAGGAGGAAGAACAATAAAACCTTTGAAGATCTCCATAGGAGGTTGACGCTATTGGAAGAGCGAATTACCTGCGCTAACACCCCGAAGAGAGATGCAAGCACCCGCACTCGTGCTCCAAGGCGGCTACACCTCAAGAAGCAGTAGTGTCAATATAGGATTGTATTATGAAACCCCAGTGCTCCTCATAAAAGAAACAGACAATAATAATTTCGTGTATATGACAAAATATGACTGGCAGATAATTCAAAAAAGTCTCGCAGAATTCGAAACATATCTGAAAGTGAAGAAGTGTCCGAACAGAGAGTACAGTGAACATGTTGTATTCTCCTATAATATCACGGTGTTTATGGAAAGTGGAAAAATTACACTTTTTAATACGTCTTTAAATTACGGTGAAATTCATTTGAATTATGATGTACTATCACTAATAAAAAGACTCGAATCCTATATAGATAGACATCTGCAGAACCTATGTATTGTAAATGAAGACACATATGTAGGGACAAGGAGCTGGAGGCAGAAGGCGATGGAAATGTATAATAAGAAAATAAAGAAGTAAATATATCTTTTATAACTTGCTTTTATTCACGAAAATCCCCCCTTACACTTCCTTATATCAAGCATAAAATAACCACATTTAAATTAAAGACTGCATCACATGAGACAGGGGCTTGTATGTAAATACTTTGTCATGAATTA
Organism: Deroplatys truncata; assembly: GCA_030765065.1. Lineage (NCBI taxonomy): Eukaryota > Metazoa > Arthropoda > Insecta > Mantodea > Mantidae > Deroplatys > Deroplatys truncata. Next base: position 141,634,991 of record CM060986.1, read on the forward strand.
TCAAGCAATACAAAGATGTCTGTGCAGGAATATTTGCACTAGTTTGAATTTCCAGTCTAATATTGACAGCTCCATTTACAACCTCCTCAGGCTGATGTGAGCAGTCAATGACAAATATCGGTGCATGTTTAAGAAAATCTTTTCTCCTCAATAGGGGGTAATTCTCTCTCGAATAATAGGAGCTTTGGAACTTTGAATACATTTCATATAACGAGGCAAATCTAGAGTTTCCAAAGTCCAAGTTCATATCATGGTAGGGATAACATTCACTATTCAGATACAGTCTCAAATTGGTTATGTTGCAATGATCAAACTCGGAACAGTCTTTAGTTGCATTATTTACTCTCGATGTCTGCGCTCCCACAATAACAAATCTTGGTTTCTCGGGTCTCGATGTTGTTGCAACGTTCCATGTAAATGATCTAGTTTGAGGTACCGCAGGCTGAGTATGCAGATCCATACTTCGAAAGGCTATGTGTAATGGCCTGTCTGACTTGACAATCTTAAGGATCTCCACCTTTTCACCATCAGAAAGGCGTATTATAGGCATCCGCCACTCGATACGTGTAAGTTTAACAATAGCATTTTCTTCTCCTTCGGTTGCCAGAATACAGTTTTTAGAGTCCTTGGATCGAATGAGGACCAGCTCAAACTTGCTGTTGAGTATGAGGTCCTTGTGATCATCTGGAAATCCCAGAAGCATTGACAGCGGTACTATAGCGTTGAATGCTCCACTTGCAGGATGCACAATATCCACATCTTCTCCAGGGTAGCACCATCCAGCATTGAGTAAACGGTTGGATTCCATAGAGTTGAGTGCAGCATAGTTGCGCATAGTTGATGTAATCCCTGGATTTCTTGTTCTGTCTATAGTCGATCCATTCATGTCCAATCGAATCTCGTCAAACATAAATGCAATAGCATTATTGGTGAGCCTTGCTGTAGTAGTTGTTCCATTAGGTTTAGTAACAGATCCCTCAATGTAGAGATAACTCCGGTTAGGTAGAGTATATAAATCTTCAGCTTGACAAGGGATTCTAATTTCATCATTCGCATCCAGAGCCGATGTATTATACGGTAAAAACACATGCTCCTCTTCTTTAGCAATCTTGTCCTCAAATGTAGGTGTTTCCGTCACATTGAAGATGTCCATCACAGAATTCTGAAGCCCAATGCTTCAAGGAACCTCCTATTGCTCGATGTTAACACACTGAGTGTCGCAGGTAGAGTATGATGTATACGACGATGCGCAGGCTTATTATATCCTCGTAGGCGTCTTCTTCTGCTAAAATCTATTCCCATTACGACGTATGTGAAGTCTTATGCTTATATCCTCGTTTCTAAACTTGATGGGATGACCGTTCTGGTCGACTACTCGAAGAGTGATTTGATCGATAAAGTTAGTGTCTATGATAGGCAGGTAAATGGGATTTGAAGGCTCTTGCGAAATGTGATATCCTGGCGGAACAGAAGGGAAAAACTCATAGATCGAGTGTCCGCTTTTACCGTCGATGAAAGAGCCTGTTGCAATACTGCACTCGATTCGTATTATGCTCACCTTAAATATGTTTACTAGGAAATCAGATTCAGTCACTTGATTAGCAGGAATGACTTTGCTTTCACTGAAGCCTAAAAGGGATCCAATAGAGCATTCCCTTGAAAAATCCATAGGAAAAGGACATTTAATTTCAGCCTTCATTGTATTATTATTAGGCCGAATAAAGAAGACATCCTCATCCAATTGAAGCTTATCTTTGATGTATGCATTAATATCAGTAATCTCATAAGTTCCATGAGGTATATCAATGACTTTAAGATTGTCATTGTAAATGTAATGAAACTGATTATTGCTATGATCCACATTGGGAATAGAATAGAAGGTTTCAAAATTCAAAAGAGCGATCTCATAATATCCTTTAGGATCGATCCTCAGAGGAGGATTCAGGTGTGTTGTCAGAACAGATTCATTACCGCTAACGGCAATAGTGTAACTCATTCTGATAGAAATTGTAAGCACAAGTGCCCACAGATGACTGAGCTAAAACTCTGAAACCTCTCAGTATTATACATTAACCTAACACCTCTGAGATACCTTTCTATCTCTTTAGGAGGCTTTAGGTTCCCAAAGCTATCGAAATAAAATGCAATGATACCCTCCTTCCTTACAGCAACCCAATGGGTACCTTCATTCTCTGAAGAATCGAGATTGACGATAATCCTCTCATGGTGATGAGGCTTTGTAGGCAACTCATCAATCATATATACACCTCTAAAATGCGGAATCTTTAAACGTCTAGCATACATGTCGAGATCAATGTTACTCAAGGCTTTTTCCGGGACAAGTACAGTCCTCTTCCAGAGTTTTTTGAATTTCCATTCTTGCTGTTGCGTCTCTTCTTTTTGACATTTCTCGTCTTATTCTTCTTCACTTGAAGACCTTTTCCTTTTGCTTCTATCTCTCTGTTATGTCTTGCCATTTCTGCAAGCTGTTTATCTGCAGCCTTTTTCTTATTCACTGCTGTGGCGATTTGAGCTGCTCCTCCAGCTGCAGCACCTAGGGCTGCAATAATAGGAATGAGAGGCAGAAATCCTCCATGCTTTTTCTTCCTGGAGCCAGCACCTACAGCCACCTTGCCCTTCATAATTGCTGTTAACTAGCCTGGCGGCCAACTTTTCTCCTAAAGTAGCGTCTGATGCCTGTACTCTTTTCCACGCCTTCTCGGCTAAGATCTTATCGGCTATATTTCTCGTAGCAGAGTCCCTGTGCTCAGCGTAGGCGATGTCGTGCTGCTTACAGGCTTCGTCTAATGGGTTAATTCCGGGGTCTCCTCTCTGTAGGCGTTTTTCCAACTTCGTACCCGGACCGCAATATCTGTAGCCCGGTAAATGTGCTTCAAAGGGTAGCCAATTAATAAGAGAGTTAATTAACCCAGAGCCTCTGGAGATCTTGATCCTCCTAGCTCCCATGATAGACTAGCTGACTTTAAAATAGTATTGGACTTTTATACTCTCAAGCTACAAACTGGAATCCATGCGCACCTGATATAAATGTATATATACACTAAGCATGCTTTTTTATATTTAGTTATTAAGATGGAGCTCGTGAAGCAAGATTGCTCCCTGCCCATTCAGGTGCTAGACTTTGAAAGTGATTTTAGATGCAATCGACACGGAAAGTTATTTCCCTCTAATGTCAGAGCTCTTATTCTAGGCAGCTCAAGCGCCGGAAAAACTAATGTATTACTGAATATGCTGCTTCATGTGAATGGTTTACGTTTTGAAAACTTGTACATCTATTCAAAGTCCCTTTACCAGCCAAAGTATCAATATCTCATCAATCTACTCGAAAACATTGAAGGGATAGAAGTGAACACATATGAAGATGGAGAAAGTGTCTTACATCCCTCTGAAGTTAAAGAAAACTCCATATTTATATTTGATGACGTAATCACTGAAAAGCAGGGGAAGATCGCCTCTTTTTACAGCATGGGCAGACACCGTAATGTGGACTCTATATATTTAGCACAGTCGTATGCTAAAGTGCCTAAACATCTAATAAGAGACAACACGAACATGATTATTCTCTTCAAGCAGGATAATTTAAACTTGAAACATATATATGAGGATTATGTGAACACTGACATGTCATATACTGAATTTAAAGACCTGTGCAAGGGTGTTTGGGAAAGTGTCTCGGAAGGAAGACCATTTGTAGTGATAGTTCCTGAATTCCCTATGAATGAGGGTCGATATAGGAACGGCTTCGATGTATATATTAAAGTAGAAAAGAAAGAAAAGGATCATTCATAGATCGAAATGAGTATTGACAGGTTCGGTTCACAGAGGACTGCTCCAGTTAAAAGAGCACTTCATCAATTCATCATAAACCGAGATGGAAAAGGAAACTATCAATTTAAAAACAAAAGACTATGCATTGTTCATGATCCCGAGGAAGACAATGACGCAAGCACTAAACGTTATGTTGACACCCTTACGACTTCTACCGAAAATCGAATGCAGGAATTCACCGAAAAAGTGGCATATCAGCGTATGGGTGAACTTGAAACTATGATAAGGAATCACATCCAGAAATCGCTAGATGGGCAATATGAGTCTCTAATGAAATACCTGGACAAACATGCACTTAAACGAGACGCTGGAAACAACATTATTCTAGATACAATAAGAATGAAGATAATATTATCACCTCAGGAGGACTACGATGTACCGAATAGGAAATATGTATCAGACTATGTTAATGCAAGAACACCAGCGATTGATTCAGATGGGAACGCTTCCTTTCAAAAAAGAAGAATAAGAGAGATAGCAGATCCCATCGATGACAGTGATGCAGCTAGTAAAAAGTTTGTTAAACATATTATTGGTAAAAAGCACAATGAAGCACAGCAAGCTCTAAACAGGAGACTAGCCTCTATTGGAAATGATATCACCGAAACAGTAGTGAAACATATGGAAACTATTGCGAGCCAACAGAGTTCCATGGATAAGCACTTGACAATAGCTATGAATAATGTGAATATTCTTAAATCACAAGTGAATGTTATAAATGCGCTATTAGATCAAATGAAAGGTCACCACGTTTTTAGCCTGCAGACGAAGCCTTTCAGAGGAAATTCACTAAGATACACATTAACATCGGGTCTCGAATACTACAGAGCACCTGTAAACGGAGAGGTCGTTGCATGCTATATGACATCGTCAACTCCTCCTTTTGTAAGAGCAGATACATTATTTGCTATAAACAATAACATAGTCAGAACCTTCCCTACTCCTATTGCAAATGGAGATACACTCACCTTTACTGCTCCGGCCAATCGAGCAAAAGATGGCCATATTCTAAATATCGAAATGAGTATAGCATATAAACTGAGACCAACAGAATAGAATAGCTATATATTGAGGTGAATAACAAAATTCAAGATCATTTCAAGATGGACAGCGAGAGCATAAGACTTAAAGAATCTGTAGCCAGGCATACAAAAGCTATAAGGGAAAAGTTACGTGCACTAAAAGGACAAAAGTTTGAGACCCAGAGAGTAATGAGTGAAGCTCTTCAGCCAGTAGCAGAACCGTTACATGATATACTACAAATTCAGAAAAACAATAGTGTTACTTCAAACAATGAGGAGAGTCAGAAAAAGAGTGATCCACTTAAAGAGGAGAAAGATGAGAATATCTTAAGATTCCTGCAGAAAGTTAGAAGGAATGATAAGAATGAAATAGATAATGCCTACGGTGTGAGATACGAAGATGGAAGCTATATGCTGGGGAACAAGATCATTGACTTCCTCAACAAAAAAGTACGAGTAGGTGATGAAACGTACGAGGTGACACCTGGATTGAGTGAACTCATCTTCAAGAGGATACCTGAAATGCATGTATATACAGAAGGGGATCTGGATACATATAGCAGAATATTGAAAGCAACACATGTTCATCGAAGAAACTTCAGCAAGGACGGGCAGCTGAGATCAGGCAATTCCTACAAGTATAAAAGCATTATACGCCCTCTAGTAACGAAACACAAGGGTTTAGGTTTGCAGTGGAAGGAGCATCGCCCTGATACGAGGCAAGAATACATCTACTGGAACGACCCTAACGACCTGGTGAATCGCCTGAGGCTTCTCATTGCATCCAGAGACGCCGGAAATAATAATCATACACAAGAAATTGAAGAAATTATTCAAGAACTGAAATCGGCTAGGATTATAGCATGACGGTGAAGCAAGATATAGCAAGAGAGCTCCATGCTCCCGCCCGAAGAAACTTCTTGCGTCGAAAGATCGTTAGCAAAGGTATGCATGATCTGATGCAAATCGACTTGGTTGAGATGATCCGCCATGCAAATCTCAACAAGAATTTCAAATATATCCTGATTGCAGTCAACTTCTACTCTAAAATGGCCTATGCAAGGCCATTAAAGGACAAGTCAGGACTACAGGTTGCAAAGGCCATGGAAGATATACTAAAGGACATGGAAACGCCACCCAAGAATATACAGAGTGACAACGGAAAAGAATTTTATAACAAGCACTTTAAAAATCTAATGGCAAAGTATAATATCAATCACTACAGTACCTATACTAATGTGAAGGCTGCAGCTGTTGAGCGTTTAATCAGAACTTTAAAGAATATGATGTATCGGGAGTTTCTAGCTCAAGGATCATATAAGTGGCTAGATCTTCTACCTAAAATCGTTGCAGAGTACAATGACACTTACCACTCAACCATCAAAATGAAACCCAGTGAAGTGAGGAACAATGACCTTCTTCTGACTGTTTACAAGTATAACCATCCCAAAAGAGAGAAGAGGAGTGCAAGGAGGTTTAGTGTCGGCGATTATGTGAGGATATCTAAGAATAAAGGACATTTCGAAAAGGGTTTTGAACCCAACTGGAGTGTTGAAATTTTCCAAGTGGCTCATGTGAAACGAACCAATCCTACCACATACATCATAAAGGATAATGATGGAGATCATATAAAAGGAGCATTTTATGGACATGAACTACATTCTACACTATTCCCTAACACTTATTTAGTGGAGAAGATTTTGCGTAGGCAAGGAGAGAGGATTCTAGTGAAATGGTATGGATTCCCTAATAGCCAATGGATTGATGGAAAGGATTTATTGTAGCTCATACTGAAATAAAGAGTCTTGAATGCAGTACCTCGTGTTTTATTTACAGTAACTTGATTTCCTCCTTTGATACATTTTAACTGAACAATGCTCCATTAACATTGTATTATATAAAATAATTTAAAAAAAACAGTAAAAATAATTAAATACAATATATACAATTAATAAATTAGTCAATAAATAATCTATATACAATATAATACATGAGATGGGGATGTGACATCCAGGGAAGTCGGAATGGATTACGAGGCCCTAAGTGAATAATGGCCCCACGCGAGAGTTGCATGAGAGCCATCAATCATCTTGCGCTTCGTGTCTCCTCCATGCAATGCAATTTTGTTAATTTCCACAGTCGAGACTTTATGTTTTGTACTCCTGAAGCAAATTTGTTTAGCCAAAAATTTTTTATTTAAATCTTTTAGACACTCGAAATATTTCTCAAAGGTGATTGCTCGCATTCCACCTTTGGTAATCCCCTTTGCTTTCATGATGGTGCTGTTGTTATATTTATAGCTGTAGAGCTTTGCCCTAAGTCCAACGTACTCAGTCATCACCATGCCACCCAGCTCATCTTTAAACAACCCAATCACTTTCTTGTTGGCCTGCTTTATGTCATATACATTATTTTGCTTATAATTTGATGTATCAAAATGCTGTGGATTGGTTTTCATGAATTTGTAAATGTCTGTAGAAGTTTCGAAAATGAATGAATCTGTATCCATATAATTCAGGACCAGGTCATTCAGTTGGGGTTTCATTACTTTATAAAAAAAATCATACATAATAAATTTTGAAAGATCGAGAATTGCATGGCCAATATAGATTGGTTTGTTCATGAGGACCTCCTCTCGAGCCAACTCTATGCCGACTAAGTTTTCATAAAAAATGTGGCTACATACATATGTTGGACGAGCCGTCAATTTCCGTGCTTGCTCCCAGGTAGGTACAATACGGAAATCTCTGTACTTGCGAACATTTTCAATGAACTTACCGTACACAGCGTTGTTCATTTTCTTCCAGAGGTTTTGACCAAACTTGGAAGTTTCCCTGGCTCGCTTCTCGGCGTTAAGGTCAATATAGACCTTAAGCCATTCAGCTTGGTCATACGATACCACCCGATGAATATGTCTCAATAGCAGCCCCAGATCTAGGCACTGTTGCAAGATTTTATAATGCAAGACATATTTGCTTTTGTTCTCAAGACTTGCAATCAGTTTCTTGTATTGGCTGCCGGGTGGTATCTCACTCCGGGGACAGAGAGGTAGATCATTGTGTGCATCATGGAGATGGTCAGGATACTCCAAATCCACCTCTAGGACATATCCTGTCTTGGAGTCCTCAGGGATCGCAGCGAAGTCGATGGTGTCTATTTCATCCCTATCAAGCCATCTGAGGTTCCCATACGGCATTGGGGACGTCATGCTCTTGCCGTACAAGTTGTTGATGTCCCAGTATGATAAAAAGTTTCGAGGTTCATCACATTTGTAGTCTGCAAGGTATTCGTGGTTAGCTTTGGAGTACCGCTTTGATACCGTGCAAAGCCCACCGCGAATACCTTCCTCGAAAAATTCTAACATTCTGGGATCGCTTATTAGCTGGAGTCTTGCTTTCGTTGTCTTAAGCATGGCGTCGAAGGCTAGTGATGGCAGAGTAAAGTACCATGCTGGGTCCAGGTTATACATCCCCAGCGACAAGTCTCTAAACTTCTCGAATACATCTGCTAAAAGCAGAGTATCGGTCTTTAGGTAAAGGTCACTATATTCCCCGAGATTCTTTATGTTGAATGTGCTCCATACCTTAAGTGCATGAGCATATTCCTCCTCTGTGACACCGTCGAAAAGCTCTATCGGCGGGAGCTCCTCTTCTTGGAGCTTCTCGATGGTATCCAGGTATGTATAGGGGAATATGCCCTTGCACTTCATTAGTTCCAGGTGTTCTGGATTAGAATACTCGGCATTAGTGACCTTGAAGTCATCAGCGCTCAGCATGTCTGCCAAGCTAGATAACTTGTCATCGAGAAACTTGTAGCTGTCGAGAAACCTGAAATTAATGCCCTTGTACCATTTAGTAAATGCCAGATAACGTTCAGATGATTGTGCTATACATGAAATAGGAGCCTTATCATATGCCATGTGCCTGATCAAGAAGTGACTGTCATAATTGCTTAAGCAATGAAAGAAAATTGGAATAAAATTCGGCAATTTTCTATTCAAATTGCAAGCATTATGAGCCGCTCCAAGATATGCTCCAGTGATATGACAATGGTCCCTCACCCTAACATCATCTATAGCAAAATCTCTCCTGCATATGTGACAGTGATTAGCATTGTTGAAATCCAGGACATCCTGAGGCGACATATGCATGGGCTGTATTCGCCCATATATCTCAATGACTTCATCAGCAATCTTTCTAAGTTCGCTGAAGAAGTCATTGAGTGCATTGTCACCTCTGAAGAGCTTGAATCTCGATAAGGACTGATCATGTCTACATATAACCTTCAAAGCTATCGATATCGCTTCATGTTCCTGTATGGTTCGGGTCCAGCTCTCTGCGTCAGAGGGTTCACATGAGTGGACCTTCCTCAAAACAGATTCGATATCTGCATAAATCACAAAAGGTACAGGGGCACACTTTGAATATGCATTAAATTCCAGAACCTCATCCTGCTTTGGCATTTTGAGGATCTGACATTTATTGCATTTCAGTTTATGCACTCTCAAGGCATCCTCATTAGAACACCTTGTCATGCATGCCTCGCATAGCCACATTTTTCTGCTAGAACTTGTTATCTGACTTCTAATAAGCCTCGATAAGTTGGTGATGAGGCAGTAGTGAGACTTGTCACCCTCTTCAACCATTAAGAGGTTCACTTGTCTAGCCTTCCTCTCAGATGGTTTGCGAATAGACTCCACTGAGTCGTTGGCATTCAGAGCAAATACAGCTATAGATACATCTGGATTCTGCTTCTCAAAGCGTTCAATCTGATCGACGGAAAACGGGAAAGTAATTCCAGCATAATTGAACGCCTTGAATAACAAATCCTGCGGGTATGAACATGGTCTATGTTTGTTGACTTTTGCAGGGTATCTGGAAGCTAGCATGCACCAAGCGAAACAGAAATGATCGGCATTCTGAATATTAAGAACTGCCTTCTTTCGCTTGATGCATGCTGGCAACTCTATGAATCCTGAAGCACGAAGGGGATTATAGTTTGCTGCGCTATTTATCAGCGAGTGGATTGCGAACAGTGTCTTTGAACTAGATTGGCCTTCAAAACAGGCTAGATTTTCTAAAATTTCGTGTTTCATTGCATGAAAGATGACATCGAGGTTAGATGATTGCTGGATCTCCTTTGTCTTGGAATTGAGAAATATCGATTCCACTTTTTCATGATCTGGAGTCTGGATTAAGTATGAGACGTTCAATGAACAACTCATCTTTATCCCAGACATACTCTTCTTTAGAGTGGATTCGATTTCCTTAATAACAAGACCCCTGCATGCCTCGAGAAACTCACTGGGGTCAATTATCCCAGCCGTATTTTCAATTTTACTATTGAAAATACGACCTTTGAATGCAGACTCTATTACCCTACATTCTAGGTCATCATAATCATTTCGACATACCCTTTTTGCCGGTGATGGTGAGGATGAATCAATTGTCTGGGATGGTCTGGACGTTGTTGCCGCGGGTCCGTTAACATGTGGTGCGTACACCTGATGGTTTAATTTGCGGGAGGGTTGGCTGCTGCACGTTGCTTCTTCAGAACCACGCTCCTCTTCTGCTTCACGAAGTCTCTTGACACCTTTTCTCAAAGCCTCATTCGCCTGAGGCTCTGGCTCGGGGTGTAGAGGTTCAAGATCTGTAACAATAGGAGCATCACATTGTTAGCATCTGTGACAATCAAGCAGGCAGTCTTCTAGTAGAAGACATGGGAATAAATTGCATCAATATTAATGTTAAAAGAAGTGAAAGACTTACCTTGGAATGACTGAAGCAACTCGATGAGCGCGGTCTTGTACCCGCAGTTAGCGCATGTACAAATTCCCTCCATGGGTGTATCCTCCCTGTCGTTATTTTGGACGACGCTGAAATTCTCAACATCTCCGAAACCTGACGGAGGTGGGATGATAAAGTCCCCCGCATTATCCGCATCAAGCCACGCAGCTGCCCCGTCGTCTATCAATGGTGATAGTGGTGGTGGCGACGGTAGAGTGCTGGACTCAGGAGCGGCCTGTGCCGGGACAGGTGAGCGGCGGACACGTCCTGCCAGACTCAATTTGTTTGTCTTCGAGTGCATCTTCACTGGAAAATAATAATTTAGGCATGTAAACTTGATGAATGAAGAAAAGGATAATTTCCCTATATTCTATACTCTATTTTCTGGCATATTACCGCTTTTCAATTTTTTTTTCAGTTGTTGACATTCGAGGTTAAGCTTTAAGTATGTTAAGCTTTTTGCATGTCGTAAGAGTATTTTTTATATATTATGCAAGCTATTTTATAGCAGATTACAGAGTTTCAACGAAAAATTCAGAGTTAAGTTAATTTTTTGTTAATTAGTATGTTAATGAAGTATTTTCAAACATTAATTGTTTTATTAATTATAAAATTAGCTAATAGAAGCCCTGTCTTAAGGTTGCTTGAGTTAAAATAAGTTGCAGTTGAAAGTAGCTAAAGGCCCCAAATTACTACTACTATTTGCGCTTGCACTGTCTTTTTTGGTCTACTTTTGCCTTTCTCTTCTAGTTTTGTCGTAAGCCGTTACGTGGAAATGGAAGTTGATTTAACGTATATATTCCTTTTCAATCGTACTTTAGCGTTCTGAAAACTGAATATTTGCGTATGAGATTGTTCAGATAGAATGTATTATGTTTTAGCTTGCTTAAGCCCGGTTATTTTTTGTTACAGTATTGTCTTTAAAGTTTTTTGTGTGATGTTTAGACATTGATTAGTGATATATAAGTTTAAATATACATCTAGACACTGACCCTGCTACATTATTGCAAGACAAACTTTACGAAGCTAGGTGATCACACGTTTTTTTTTAAATGTGATTTTGACTTTCAGTATCTTCACTCGACTTTTTAAGAATACATCACACGAATTTCCTGTATGAAATCTAGTATATGCACTTACCTTGCGAATTGAAATCTAAAATGAATTAAGTACTTGAAGATCTTTGCACTAACACACGCTATCACAATCACAGACGTTATTCCTTTAAGAATGAACTTTAACGCGCTCCTGCTTTCTTCTTATATAGACTTTGAAGTTCATTCTCCCTCTCCCAGAAAGAATGCGCAGAAGAATCCACTCCGTAATCGAGTGTTTTGATTGGCTAAACAATATTAGCTGGCTATATCTATCCTTGTCTAATGATTCACGTTTCTTTTCCCCAGGATCTTTAATCACATCTGATGAAGTTATAAATGTATTTGACGCCGTGTATTAAGTAATATATTCACGTGTACTGTTAATGGATTAATAAAGGAAGTGTTCAATTACTCTTTATTGTATGAATCATACATCTGCGGGAAATATTAAGATAAATTGCCCTTAGACAGGAAATTGTAAATCTTCATGAACTTAAGTAACTTAAGGGAGGGAATTTATTGATGGTTGCAGCTGCCTTTGGGTGTACTGTTAATTAAGTAATAAAGACATTGTTCAATTACCTTGTATGAATCATACATCTGTGGGAAATATTAAGATAAACTGCCCTTAGACAGGAAATTGTAAATCATCATGAACTTAAGTAACTTAAGGGAGGGAACTTATTGATGGTTGCAGCTGCGTTTGGGTGTGCTGTTAATTAAATAACAAAGGCATTGTTCAATTACCTTGTATGAATCATACACCTCGTGGGAAAAAGATACAAGACATCTTTCCCATTGTTATAACTAAGTATTTTAAATTTCTCTACTATGTAGAGTAAGTAAGGGAAGTATTGTATTCCACGCGAAAATTCGATACCGAGATTTCACCGGATATTTATGTTTTGAGCCCCCTGTTTTATTGAGTCCTATTTTCGAGATATTGCTTGTTATTCCCTTAAATTTCCCAATAATTATATTTTTTCTCGAATTCGTTATTCATCTTTTTATGTCCTAGACATGTAAAGAGAATGGAATGCGTCACATAGCAACCAGCTCTTAAACGATTTGACTAATGCTTAAAGCCTACCATTTTCCTCTTGCACCTAGTAGAAGCAAAGCAGAATAAGCGTTTGTAGAAAAAAGTTTGTACAAGAGTAGAGAAAGTCATGTGAGTGTAACATATGAGAATTTTTTTAAATGTGATTCGTTTTTATGTCACTGTACATACACCTTGTAACAGTGTAATTAGCTATCTCTATAAAGAAACTTTTTTCATTATAATTTAATGTGTGTTTGACTCTCATGCAGTTTTAATGAAAAATCAATAGCCGGCTGGTTACTGCCAGATATGAATTAGAAATGTTAGTTCTGTAACCTTATGGCATCTAGCGTAGATGAAGCGAACTTTTACAATGGTGTGGGAGTCCTTATATGAGAGGGAAAAAAATCAATACCGTGAATAGATCCCCCCGCTTATGCGAAGGGTGAGTCAATAGCCTTAATTACCCGGCCATTATAGATGACTGTCTGTCTCAAAAATTGCTATACTGTAGCGTGTTAAGCCTGATTATGAGTGGATATGTGTGTGTATGTGTGTGTGCATGAGAGAGAGAGGTGCGATATATTATCATAACCTCTAAACGCTAACTCATGGGAGGTAGAGGTGCATGCAACAGATACTCAACACATACATATTTTTGATAACCATGTACTCTTTATCCATAGTAGGGTGAACGTTCTTTCGGGATACACTATACCTCAATAATTGAATCTCCAGACAGAATAGTCAGGCGATCGTCTTTTAAACTGACGTGGAGGGAGACCTCCCTGTATACATACACGGTTTTAAGTAGCATGTTATTCATGTCGTAGAAAGCAACAATTCCCGGTAGGATGGTGAAAATTAAACCTTTTCACTCGTTAGGAGCGTTCGCCACAAAAATTGAAACTTGTATTTTTTTATTTGATGTATATGATTAGAATTAACACTGTGTACTTTATAGCGGGTGAATCATGTCTCATAGCTGACTGGAAATGCAGACATTATTTTGATTACCTCCTCCCACCCAAAGCCGAGGAGGAGGGTGCCTTTAAATGCTTCTTCTTCAAGTAAATGTCAACACGTGGACATGTAAGCGACCCTCGCAATTACCAACTCCAGCAGTAACCATTAATATATCCAGAAGACTCATGCACTATAGGTCCCCTTTGCCTGAAAGACCAATTGAACCATGCGAACCAATTAAAAAGCCATAAATTGATCCAGAAAATACACGCTACTTGGGTCGGCTTTACATGAAAGACCAATTGAACCAAGTGAACCAATTAAAAAGCCATAAATTGATCCAGAACATACATGCTACTTGGGTCGGCTTTACATGAAAGACCAATTACAGCCAATTTAAATCAATTAAGCCAATTAAAAAGCCATAAATTGATCCAGAAAATACAATCACCAACTACTGTCAGTCGATGTATGTAATAAGTTGTTCCTTCAGGGGCGTTTAAAAAGGTGTATATGAATGTATTCTAAAGAATAAAAGTTTGTAAAATCAACTAAAAGTGCTACTGCAGCTCCCAGTGTCAGGGTGGGATGTTTTTGGCATCGACATACTTGGCGATTGCATTCCGTCTGATAAAACACTTATGCACTCAGTTATTTATCCCTCGTCTATAATGCGTTATGCCAATCAGTCATTAGAAGGCATTCAAGAAAGGCGTAAGTCACAAATTTTGCTTAGCACGTTGCATAGATTAAAAAATAAATAGGAGCAGCTCACTCGCCTGGTATATTTAAGTACATGAAGAGAACGTATAAAGAAGCATGCGATCAGATATCAATTGAAAAATGCTTATCGGATAGATCTAGAAAATTAACAGTAAAAAGGAAGACAGAAAAGGACTTAGTATAACTTAAAAATGTATCAAAACTTCATTATAATCAAAATTATATTTAAGCGATCATGAATAATGTAAAAAATGGAAATCAAATTGTTATGCATACAGCCAAAGTGAAACGCGCGTAGAGGCACATTCAACAAACAATATGGTTATGTAAAAACAGGTTGTGTATTATAGAAATATGTGACATCAATACGCAAAGCATGAAGGTGATGCCACACGATGAAGACACTTTTTATCTGGTCTCCAAAGAGTAAGGGCGCACACGCGAAATTTTGTTACGCCGTATCAGTGAACATTTATAATTGTTTAAGTACTGCAATACTAGTCTGTTTAAAAGTAATTCAGAGTGAATAAGTAGGTATATCTTGCTTTATTTCGTGTGAAAAAAAAGTTAAGTATATTCTACAAAGTCACATCTTTTCATTCTCTTCCGAAACTACGATCCGAGATACCTAGAGAAGAAATAAGAATATTTTTACAGGAGTCCGGGATTGCAAACTGCCGCTGAACTATGCAGAGTCGGAGCACATCAAAGCAGCAGATCTACAAGACTACAAGATCTACTTTAACACTAGGTACGTTCCGACTAGCGAATAACCCCACTTTTATTCCCTTACACGGGTGAGGTCCTGATTCTTCATGTAGTACCCGGCATGTTGACGGTATACTGCCTTATTGAACACATGGTGCTGCTATTTCTGCACTATGCCCGGGATGTTCCGATTGCGGATGGACGGAGGGAGGTGGAGCTTGCAGCGGCCGTGTTGATGTAACATTACTTACAATTGTCCGAAGCGAGATTTATTTATTATTACTAATATTACTACCGCGATGGATGCCTGGATGCTGCTAAAACTGCTAATTCGGGCATCTCAACATCGCGTACCAAAAATTGCAACATTTTTTTTCGTGTTTATTTGTCCCTTGTATATAAAGGGATTCTTTATTTTTGATTTTCTCAAAAAGCACAGTAATCATTTTGATTAAAATGCCATACGTTTAAATATTTACATGACCAAATCCTATGTTATAAGTGGATAAGTGGATGTTAAAAACGATAAATTCATTTCTTCCGTGTTTATTTTCAAGCCCGAGCTTGACGAACGTTTTTCAAATTAAGTTTAAATTAAGTCCGAGGCCAGACACGAGGGCTTGCATTGCACCACATCCAAAAATTGGATATCGACATTTCACCGGAAATATATGTTTTGAGGTGCCCTGAATAAAAAAGGGATTTTAGAAAAAGGTCCATGTGTGTGTGTGTGTGTGTGTGTGTGTGTGTGTCTGAACAGAATAACTCAAAAACGAAAAGTTGGTTAAATACCAAACTTGATATTTAGGTTCTGTATCCTTAAAAAATTCGAAACGAACATTTTAAAGACAATCCCACCCACCCCAGATTACCCTTTACATGGAGCATTTTTCGAAAACGTTTATTTTCTCAAAAATTGCTCTAACGATTTTGATTAAAGTATCATACATTTAAGATACTTTCATGGCAAATGAAATGTATATGATAGATTTTCTGGGAATGTCCCCAAAAGTCCTATTCATTCTGAATGACTTTTGCATAACTGGTAAACCGTAAGAAATAGACAAACATTTACTACACAAAAAATGTAGATCTCGTTAAAATACACAATTTATGTCGCATACTTCTTTTTTGTTCATTGAACCACTTGCGAGATATTCCTCGTTATTAGTTTGAATTTTCCATTACTTATACTTTTTCTTAAATGGTAATACGTTACTCTTTTTATGTCTTTTTTTTTATGACTTCGCACTATCTAAAAATTTTGCTCTGTAAGTGGCAGGTTTTAAGTTACATTAGCTTCGGCCGCTTTTGTAGTTTAATTCAGTGACTGAGAATTTAATTACTGGGAAAGAAAATATTGGAAGGAAAGTTATAGCTTTAAATAAATAAACACCAAAAATATATTTATATTATTACTACAAAAATCTTTTATGCATATTTAAAACTGAAATTTAGTTCAATATGATATCCTAAAAATAAATAAACAATGTGTGGTTCAATCTCTAGTAGTATATATAGTGCTGCATCGTTTGTATAAACATGCCAACATTTTCGGTGCAGTTATGCATACCAAGTTAACGACATAAGATACGTATAGAGACGAATGTTGTAACGTAAGGAATGGGCGACTTTATTTTCCATTAGCCTGGTAGTGCTCCTAACTTTTGATACAGTTTTACAATTTTAGGGAAATATAAGAAAACCGTTCTAGCAGATGAGCTTTTCATGATTTTATCAACAATTGTAGAAAAGTACTACGTTGTATTTAGTTTCTTATACGCCAAACAAACTCTTTGTTATGCAAAGAATTAGAAACAGATTATTCTTTTAGAATACAGTGTGGCAGTATTTTATATCACAACAATGTAAATGCCAGAGTGATTATAGTGTAAATAAGCATTATTGTATGACATTGATTTGAGATGTTTGTTAGTTATAAGCATTGTTAGGAAATAAGTTTACACGGCCTCACTGAAACTGACAATAAGACCGGGCAACAATGAGCGAGGGGGTGAGTTGTTTATTAATTAGAAGAGACAAACAAATGACGTCAGAGTAGCGTGCCTTTCTTAGAAATGGATGGAATATCTTCCCTAGAGTATATGTGTTCATAATTTTGATTGGATAAAAAAATAGACGCTAATGTTGGCGCGTTTTATTAACCAATAGCAGCTCGGTTATAATCTTTAGGCATATCGGGGTGATGGACTATAAATTATGAAGCCAAGAGACGGGTAACGTTCAGTCCAACAGAAGCACTCGCGGGTAATACGTCGTTCAGTCCAACAGAATCAAACACAGGTTATACGTCGCGCAGTTCAACAGAAGTATTCGCAGGTTATACGTCGCACAGTTTAAGAAAATCATTCACGCGTTATACGTCGCGCAATTTTACAGAATCTCTCGCGTTGTAAAGTTAGTTATAAATGTGAAATACGCGAATTAATAATGTGCGGCAAATAAGTGGTAATAGTTACATTCGAAAATATAACAGTTTCAGTCGGGCGTGTATCAAGAGTGATTATGTGAAATGAATAAAGTGTGACGGTAATAAAAGTGTAAAAACAAATTCTTTTATTAGTGTTATCTTTCAGTAAAAACTCCTTTTCCGTTTACACACCCTGTTTAAGAGATTTGCTCAAATGAATAATAATAATAATAATAATAATAATAATAATAATAATAGCTAGCCGGAGCACAATGAACCCAAAATGCAGAATAATAAAACAATAACAGGCGCTCAGCAATAAGATAACACGAGATACCGCGACAACAGTTAAATTGTTCCCTGTCTATTATTTTAGACCATGAGACGGCTGCACTATATGCAGCAAAAATAATGTTTGTTTTGTCCAGTTTCAATTGGAATAAAACGTGAGAGTTAGGATAGGCAAGCTTATATGGGAGTAATGAGTTTTTGAGTTTTTTTATTTTACTTCAACAGATATCGAAGAAGCATTTACGGACTCCATCAGCAGCTCACCGCAAGCGGATGGAATTAGTTTTTCCGATGGGAAATTTCAGGGAGCAGTTCGCAGCTTTGCTGTCTGTGCCAGTGGACGACAGCGTGTAAATTAAGAGAATAGTGTCTGGATAATCTATAGAATAAGTTTTAATGAGTTCTATAGATCTTTTGCATCATTGCCATCTGTGGCCGGCATTTGGGAGGCCCCAGGTTCGATTCCCGGTGGCTACGCACTCTGATCATGGGGTTTTTGTTGTGTTCCCTTGGTCGCCTAGGTGAATACAAGGGTGGTGTATTCTACCACGATTTCTCCTTTCCCCTATTTCATCTCTTTCACGTTTCAGGTCTGTTTTCAGATCCCGGAATGCTAGCGGTGTCGGGAAGATGGCATGGATGCTTGCGCATTAGAAATATTTCTCCCTGTGAATGCCAGGGTGCGTTGTCCCGCCGTTGGGGTTCGCTTCGTCACCCTCTCTCGG
Source organism: Deroplatys truncata (assembly GCA_030765065.1). NCBI lineage: Eukaryota > Metazoa > Arthropoda > Insecta > Mantodea > Mantidae > Deroplatys > Deroplatys truncata. Next base: position 141,653,631 of record CM060986.1, read on the forward strand.
GATTCTTCAGCAATGGTTAGGTCCTCATTACTATATGGCAGTGAAGTGTGGGGATGGGAGAGGGTGGATAATGTAAATAAAATACAATGCAATTTCTGGAAGCGCATTCTAGGGTTGGGAAGGGGTACTTCAAACTACGGAGTTCTTCGTGAGGTAGGATGCTGGGAAGATGCTGTATTTGCTAAACTAAACGCAGTTAGGTACTGGCTGCGAATAATTAAAGGTGATCAAACAATTCTGAGAGCAATATGTTATCGTCATCAAATGAACAACATAGAGCATCCAAAATGGTGGGCGGCGGGGTTGCAACGCGAATTATCAAAAATGGGCTTAAATAATATCTGGCAAAGGGGTAATGAAAATGCACACAGTGCCGTAAGAAAGGTCAAAAGACGACTATGCGATATAAACAGGCAGAAATTAGAATCTGAATGTACACAAAGATCAACATTGGAGCTACAAAATGAAATAAAAACTAGGTGGGGTAAGGAAACATATTTTGGAATTGAGTATAAAACAGAGGACTGGAATAGCATGGCTTAGGTTAGGAGGGTGGAAAACTCGCAAGATTGTTGATGACGATGGCAGGAGGATTTGCCCATTATGCGGGGAACAAGAAGACTGGACGCATATTTTGGCAGCATGCGTGCAGACGGAGGGTATTAGGAAAAAACTATTACAGGAAGTATTTTTGGCTTCCAACAGACGGAGGACAGCATGCTGGGACATGATTCTAAACAGCCAAAACTGGCCAAGCTTGGCCACATACTTAATGGAAGTACGTGTACTAAGAGATAAGGTGTTTATGTAATTTTTCTTTAAACATATGTGGTGCTTGAGTACTTGTGCGCGACTGTGTGTGTGTGTGTTTGAGTGTGTGATTCAGTGTGTTTTTTCAATTTTATATGTATGTATATAGTGCGGTGATTGTAAAAAAAAATAGTTGTTTTCTGGTTGATACTGCAAGTCACGTATACAGAGCAGGTATTTTTCTAGAGAGCATGTACGGTCTTATGACCCATGTGACTGTATTATGCAATTAATGTAATACTAAATACTTAATAAATACCACCACCACCTACTACCTTTACTGGTGCGCCGGTGTTCAAACTGGAAATATTAGGGACTTCTTCACGTTCTGTAGGCCTGCGGACCTGAGACCACCCATGGCTCCCTCAGTTCATCTCTGCCTCCCGGGGGGGTGTAGCCAAAATAGATCAAGCTGGTCTCAGAGGCGAGGTGTCCCCCTCCCAGAAACACATCCCACTGTAAGGTTTCCAATTATTGCCACTGATGAGTGGGAAGAGAATGCCGTTGGTGTTCAAAAGGTAAACTTTTAGGGATTACAAATACTTAGCGATAAGAAAATATAGTAGCTGGAAATAATGGCTGGAAGGTTTGGGTTTTATAGTTTACATCTAAGTATACTCGAGTAATATACTTAATGTACTTGTCAGATAAGGCAGTATTTTATATCACAACGTGTTGTGAATGCCAGAGTAACTATAGTGTAAATTACAAAATATTTCTTTAAGCAGTTTTGTGTGTGCAATGCTATTATATACACATACTTTTAGATGCTTCTTAATTATAAGGACTTCTTATGAAATAAGGTTGCACTGCCTAACTGCAACAGAGTAGAAATTGGGTAACAAAAACCGAGAGGGTGAGTTGTATGTCACCAAGAAGAGAAAGTCAGAATTGAGGTCACAGGGTAGCGTGTCTTTTTACTTTCTCTACTACGTATAGTAAGTAGGGGGAAGTACTGTATTCCACCCAAAAATTCGATACCGAGATTTCGCCGGAAATATATGTTTTGAGACCCCTGAATCAAAAAAAAAGCATTTTTGGAAACATGTCCTTGTGTGTGTGTGTGTGTGTGTGTGTGTGTGTGTGTGTGTGTGTGTGCGTGTGTGTCTGTGAACAGCATAACTCAGAAACGAACAGTCGGATAAACACCAAACTTGCTATTTAGTTTCAGTATCTTCCAGAGATGTGACGCGAAGGTTTTCAAGAAAATTCCCCCACCCCAGATTACTCTTTATATGGAACATTTTTCGAAAATTTTAATTTACTCAAAAATGGCTCTAACGATTTTGATTAAAATATCATATGTTTAAGATATTTTCATGACAAATGAAATGTATATCTCGAATTCTCTGGGAATGTCTCCAAAAGTATTCTTCATTGTAAACGACTTTTGCATAACTGGTAAACCATAAGAGATAGACAAAATTGTACTACACAAAAAATTTAGATCGCGTTAAAATACACAATTTATGCCATATACAATTTTTTTGTTGGGTGAACCATTTTCGAGATATTGCTTGTTATTCCCTTAAATTTTCCAATACTTATACTTTTTCTCAAATGCGAATTCGTTATTCATTTTTACTTTCTCTACTACGTATAGTAAGTAGGGGAAGTATTGCATTCCACCCAAAAATTCGATACCGAGATTTCACCGGAAATACATGTTTTGAGACCTCCTGAATCCAAAAAAAGCATTTTTGGAAACATGTCCGTGTGTGTGTCTGTGTGTCTGTGTGTGTGTGTGTCTGTGTGTGTGTGTGTCTGTGTGTGTGAACAGCATAACTCAAAAACGAACAGTCGGATAAACACCAAACTTGGTATTTAGGTTCAGTATCTTCCAGAGATGCGACACGAAGGTTTTCAAGAAAATCCCCCCACCCCAGACTACCCTTTACATGGAACATTTTTCGAAAATTTTAATTTTCTCAAAAATGGCTCTAATGATTTTGTTTAAAATATCATATGTTTAAGATAATGCCATGAGAAATGAAATGTATATCTCGAATTTTCTGGGAATGTCTCCAAAAGTATTCTTCATTGTGAACGACTTTTGCATAACTGGTAAACCATAAGAGATAGACAAAATTTTACTACACAAAAAATGTTGATCTCGTTAAAATACACAACTTATGTTATATACATTTCTTTTGTTGAGTGAACCGTTTTCGAGATATTGCTTGTTATTCCCTTAAATTTTCCAATACTTATACTTTTTCTCAAATTCGTTATTCATTTTTTTATGTCCTGGACATGCAAAGAGAATGGAATGCGCCACATAGCAACCAGCGTTAAAATATTTGACTATCGCTTAAAAGCTATCTATTTCCCTTGCATCTACAAGAAAATTACCATAAAGATTAACATCTCGATATCTCGATTAACATGAAGCATATGGAGAATAGGCGTTTGTAAAATTAGATTGTACAAGAGTAGAGAAAGTCATGTGAGTGTAACACATCAGATTTTTTTATATCCTGGACATACAAAGCGAATAGAATGCGAAACATAGCAACCACCTCTTAAAAGATTTGACTATCGCTTAAATACTACCATATTCTCCTTGCATCTACAAGAAAATTAGCAATAAGGTTAACATCTCGATTAACATGAAGCATATGGAGAATAAGCGTTTGTAAAAATACTTTGTACAAGAGTAGGGAAAGTCATGTGAGTGTAACACATCAGATTTTTTAGAAATGGAGTGTCAGTAGTAGTGATTGGCGGACCAAAAGAGACGCTGAAGTTGGCGCAATTTGGTAACCAATATGAATTAAATTAGAATGTTCAGGCAATTCGAGATGAAAGAGTATATATTCTCGAGCCATGAGGAAGTGTCGCACAGTTTTGAAGAATCTCTCACGGGGTACACGTCGCAGAGTTAGTTACAAATGTAAAGTATGCGAAGTAATTGGTGCCCGTCAACTAAAACGACTGTAGTTACGTTTAGAAATACAACAGTTTCAGTGTGGCATGTAGAAACATTAAATATGTCAATTATTAACTTAAGCTAGGCGTGACGGCAATAAAAATCTACGATTCGGATGTTCTAAATCACTTATATTTTAGCAACAACTCCCTTCCGTGTACACACCCTGCTTAGAAATACGTGCTCTACTGAACTACAAAGCTAGTCGGAGGACTAAGAACCCAAACTTAAAAATAATTAAACAATTAGAGATAACAAAAGTCACTGAGATCCTGACACAGAATATAAAAATGTTCAAATGATTTACTGCCAGAATGCCACTCAACTGTCTCCAATAGTTTCTTATAACAAGAGCCTTAGTGATGAGACATTATACCACACGGGTTCAGGTGAAGCAGCAATATTGCAAAATACAAGCGCATTTTCAAGTTAAGGGAACCAATCTTTCACCCATTCAATTTTTTTCGAAAATTATTTCAAATTATACGGATGTTAAACGCCGAAATACCTTGTTATACTATAGGAATACTTTATGCAGAAATTCATAAATTGGTTCATTCCTCAGATTTTAATGTTTGCGATTGAACCTTTTTACTTTCTCTACTACGTATAGTAAGTAGGGGAAGTATTGCATTCCACCCAAAAATTCGATACCGAGATTTCACCGGAAATACATGTTTTGAGAATCACTGAATCCAAAAAAAGCATTTTTGGAAACATGTCCGTGTGTGTGTCTGTCTGTGTGTCTGTGTGTCTGTGTGTCTGTGTGTCTGTCTGTCTGTGTGTCTGTCTGTCTGTGTGTCTGTCTGTCTGTGTGTCTGTCTGTCTGTGTGTCTGTGAACAGCATAACTCAAAAACGAACAGTCGGATAAACACCAAACTTGGTATTTAGGTTCAGTATCTTCCAGAGATGCGACACGAAGGTTTTCAAGAAAATCCCCCCACCCCAGACTACCCTTTACATGGAACATTTTTCGAAAATTTTAATTTTCTCAAAAACGGCTCTAACGATTTTGATTAAAATATCATATGTTTAAGATATTGTCATGACAAATAAAATGTATATCTCGAATTTTCTGGGAATGTCTCCAAAAATATTCTTCATTGTGAACGACTTTTGCATAACTGGTAAACCATAAGAGATAGACAAAATTTTACTACACAAAAAATGTAGATCGCGTTAAAATACACAACTTATGTCATATACGTTTCTTTTGTTGAGTGAACCGTTTTCGAGATATTGCTTGTTATTTCCTTAAATTTTCCAATACTTATACTTTTTCTCAAATTCGTTATTCATTTTTACTTTCTCTACTACGTATAGTAAGTAGGGGAAGTATTGCATTCCACCCAAAAATTCGATACCGAGATTTCACCGGAAATACATGTTTTGAGACCTCCTGAATCCAAAAAAAGCATTTTTGGAAACATGTCCGTGTGTGTGTCTGTGTGTGTGTCTGTGTGTGTGTCTGTGTGTGTGTCTGTGAACAGCATAACTCAAAAACTAACAGTCGGATAAACACCAAACTTGGTATTTACGTTCAGTATCTTCCAGAGATGCGACACGAAGGTTTTCAAGAAAATCCCCCCACCACAGACTACCCTTTACATGGAACATTTTTCGAAAATTTTAATTTTCTCAAAAATGGCTCTAACGATTTTGATGAAAATATCATATGTTTAAGATAATGTTATGAGAAATGAAATGTATATCTCGAAATTTCTGGGAATGTCTCCAAAAGTATTCTTCATTATGAACGACTTTAGCATAACTGGTAAACCATAAGAGATAGACAAAATTTTACTACACAAAAAATGTCGATCGCGTTAAAATACACAACTTATATCATATACATTTTTTTTGTTGAGTGAACCGTTTTCGAGATATTGCTTGTTATTTCCTTAAATTTTCCAATACTTAAACTTTTTCTCAAATTCGTTATTCATTTTTTATGTCCTGGACATGCAAAGAGAATGGAATGCGCCACATAACAACCAGCGATAAAATATTTGACTATCGCTTAAAAGCTACCATATTCCCCTTGCATCTACAAGAAAATTACAAATAAGATTGACATCTCGATATCTCGATTAATATGAAGCATATGGAGAATAGGCGTTTGTAAAAATAGATTGTACAAGAGTAGAGAAAGTCATGTGAGTGTAACACATCAGATTTATTTTTATGTCCTGAACATGCAAAGAGAATGGAATTCGCCACATAGCAACCAGCGTTAAAATATTTGACTATCGCTTAAAAGCTACCATATTCCCCTTGCATCTACAAGAAAATTACCAATAAGATTGACATCTCGATATCTCGATTAACATGAAACATATGGAGAATAGGCGTTTGTAAAATTAGATTGTACAAGAGTAGAGAAAGTCATGTGAGTGTAACACATCAGATTTTTTAATAGTATTTAACGCTCGGTCTTCATGCGGCCAGAACTAGGGAGGGTGGAACCAAAGGCAAAATGGTAAAAAGAGCAATCAAATACTGGTTCAGAATAAGGCTACTAGAGTAAAATGAGATATTAAGCAATGTTTGCTTGTACAGGAGGAAATGGGGGAAAAAGAAACTTGGATGCACAAGATGCAGACAACATTGGAAGGAACAGGAATGGTGGAAATATGGGCAGAAACAAACAACAAAAGTAAGGGTTTCTGGAAATAAATTATAACAAGAGTAGGGGATATTGAAAAGAAACAAATAATAAGTGGTTTCACGGAAAAAGGTCATTAACAGATTATAAATATTTTAAAACGGAATGGGGAAAGGAAAGATACATCGAAGTATGCCACAAAGAGGCCAGAATGGGGTATGCATGGGCGAGGACAGGTGTAATGAATTTAAGTGGTCTAACAGGGAGAAGAAGGGGGGAGAGATGTACTAAATGTAATGGATTACATAACAATTGGCATTATATTGGAATGCGAGGGTACGGATAAAGGAAGAGGGAATTTAATACTAGAGAAATGGAGAAATTTGCCAATAGAGCTAAAAGTTAGGAAGTTTTTTAACACAAGATAAAATTAATATATGGTGAAATCAGGAAAATATTTAGGAAAAATTAGGTTAAAGTGGTTAAAAGAGACGTGAAGCAAATTAGAGAAATTACGGGAAAAGAGTAACAAGGCAAAAGAGTAAATAGTGGAAAATTAAACTTCCCCATTATATATACAACAGAATGTTAAACATAAGGAGAAGAGAAATAATAAGCAACTCCATTGTATTGTAAACATTGTATAAATTTTATGCAAGTTCAAAGTAGACAATAAATCATTCATTCATACGGCACCACAGGCGGTGACATTGGCCATACGTGAAACGAAATAAATGGGAAAGGATTTGGGAAGAAAACGTTTCAGGTCAAAGTTAGGTGCCTCCTCGCCTTTTGCAGTTATGAGAACAGGAAAACCGAAGAAACCTCCGTTAAGGAGGACGTTCCTGGCGGGATTTGAACCCCAGACCTCGCGTTAAGGAGTCTGTGATTAATGACCTCGGACACCCATGTCAGTCATGGTGACCTACAAAATGTATATTTAGCACGATTCGGTAAAATTTAGGGTGGTGTGGGAAACATAGCATTACATTCATCTAAGTTTGTTGCAACATTTCATTTGGGGTTATTTACAACGAAATTTATCACCTTTCATTCACTTACGAGAAGAAAATCTCTAATGCGTGGGCCACACGTGCAGGCTTTTACCGTGGGCTTATTTGCGCAAACCGTGCAGTGGACGGCAAGACGGTAGCTCATACAAACCAATAAGCGCGGTCTGCGAAAACTTTGCAGCGCTGAAGATTCGGTCTGCGCAAACTCTTTAGTGTGTGCGTGTGGACAGTGTACAAGCCGTGCCTTCAACTGGAAGATATGTGATGTACGCACCCATTCTAAGCTACTTATCTCCGAGTTTATTGAATTATATTTAAATCGCTGCCATGCCTTTGGAAAATAAACTCCAAGGAATATTCCGATAGAAATAAGAAGAATGTGTCTTATCAAAACATGATGCAGAAATTAAATCTTAAATCGCTCTATGATCATCCAGAAGCTAAAAACCTTAAAAGTACAACTTTTCCTTTCGTGAGGAGCTATAGATTCGCGCATCATAGTCGTTCAATTACAGTAGTCAACAAACGTAGCGGTATCCTGCTGAAAAATTCACGATTTCCCTTCAGATAGCTTCGAATTGATACGCTCCTGCACACAAAGCAAAAACCACGCAGCAGTGGTTGGCAACCAATGTCCCACGGTTCATCGCTACTGCTGACTGGCCTAGTGGAAGTCCGGATCTCAAACCATTGGATTGTACTCTGTGACAGAAGCTCAATGCGATAGCATGTCAAAAACAGCACCGCAATATTAGATGTTAAAAAAATCAATCACGTCGGCTATCAAGAAAATTCCACTGGTCACGATTCATGCAGCTATTGGTGAGTGGTTTTTGTGTTCTTTCAGAATATGTGTATATTAATGGATTTGCATAGTTTTATTTAGTAGTTATACATGCACTGAAAGTACTGATAGAACCTATGGCAGTACTGTGTATATTGTTGAAAACCTTCTCGCGGTAGATGGACTCTTTCTGAACTCGGCAAGGAGTGGTCAGGCGACTGCGCGCCGAGACCTCACAGGAATTACAGCATCCATATCGAAACATTATACATTTCCGAAAGAACAGTATGTATAATCCCCGCATGGTGTTCTACCCAGCCATGTGTCGAACACTCTCAAACCGAGACTGTATTCGGGTTCACTCGGTTTAATGCGAAGACACGGGCCTAAAAATGTGCTGTCATGAAACTTTAGCAGATTTGCAGCACATCTTTTTTGATAAAAGTAATTCTTTCAGTATTATCAAAAGCCAAACGTTAATGAGAAATTTTCCTCGAATTTTAAGTGAAAATACATGACTTTAGCAAGGAAACGTGGTTTTATGTATATCACTCTATACATGGTACATATGGTGCAAAATACATGACAGTGAACACAGGCGCAAAATGTGTAACGCAAAATTTCCTTCCTTCCTTTCTTTTATTCGTTAATTTGATCTTTCTTTCCTTTTCTTTTTTGAATTAACGCTTATTTTGAGATCGCGTACGGTAGCAAGAACAGTACCTATCAGAAATATATTCCGGTATGCAACTAGATAAATGAGAAATGCTTATAAATGTAATAGTGGCGTCAGTTTATTTCGACTCACACCGCCCCCCCCGCAGTAGTTGTTTCCCAAGATTTCTCTCATTTAGCTTTCAGATACAAACATTTCTCTGCAATTTCCTTTTGTTTGCCATATATACGCATCATTCTGTATTGTGACCCTCTAATACTATTAAATAAAACACACATGCTATTGAGGGCAAAGAAAGAGCTAATCAGCTGGCAAAACAGGCTTCTCATTCCAGTTCAGTTGATAATAGTCGAATGAAATGTCCGATATCTTATGTCAAAGACATGTTCACCCACTGGAACGATAAATGGCTGAAAAGCAAACATGGTTCTTTAACCAAGGAATTATTCTTTCCCTCTCTACAGAATAGGTTAAAATGTAAATACATCGTCTCCAATTTTCAGCTAAATCAGATAAGGTCAGGTTATGGAAAATTTAATGCATATTTCGAAATATTCAAGATTTCAACAATAAATAACGTTTTTACATCTGTGCAGAATATAATCAAACTGTATTATTTGTTAAAATCACACTAAATTTGCTGTTCTAAAACATTTCAGAAGCCTTTAAATAATTTGTTTCTCAAGAAATGCTGCTCGTTATCGTTTTATAAGTCCATTTAATATATATTTAAACACTTGTAATCATCACTGAAATATCTTTTCGAATTCCTGTCAATGCCCATTCGATTTAACTGAATGTTTGTGTTTGTAAAATACAAATACTTAATTTGTGCATTATTTATAACCCTGACATACCATATGGTACAACAGGGTTCTTTTGCTTTTTGAGACTAAGAAATAAATATTATTGGAATCACCATATTTTCTTTGTTGATGTTAATTCCTACTGACCTCCGTCCCGCCCCCCCCCCCCAACAATAAGCAGGTATTCTTGAAAGTTATAGCTTAAGTGAATTTTCTGCAATCTGATACTCTGTGTACTGTTTCATTTTGCGAGATAACCATGTTTTCACAACGCTTGCTGAGTAAACCTTACAGTGGTATGAGGCCTACTTGATCGTAACCACCTCACATTCAGCCGAGTGATGCGAATGAATGGTTGCTCCAGCCGCGTACAGCAACACAGAGTTAATAAAATGTTTTATCAAAAACTCTACTTTTTGCAGAGCAACTACAAATAGAAAATCATCGATGATTGTTATAGCCTAACTTTTTTTTCCATTTTCAAGGATAGAGATTTTTATTGCTAGATAACTTGTCTTAAGCCTCCCGCTTGAGGCAGTATTTTTAACACTTAAATGATTTCAGTCTAATTATATAATATATAAATTCAATAACAGCCCGCCTTAAAGCAATATGTGTATGTAACAATACATAAAAATGCATGTAAAAGTCATTGTATTAATTTTTATATTAATATGTACATGTTTAATAATTTTATGTGAATGTATTACGTAATTTAATAATGTAGGAGCTGTGAGAATAACAGGTTAAAAGTTACTAACAATGAGGTAACAATAAGGTAACTTTGAGGCAATAACGAATAGAAAGTTTAAATACTACTGGTAATTCTTGGAGCAACAATAATGTAATTTTGTGACAGTTTATAAAACAGCCAATCAGTAACCAGAAAAAGCTTTAATTAAATGAAGGTATTCTATTGGACTAGGATTAGCCAATCAGAAACTAAAATAGAGCAAAATTTACAAATTCAGAAGTCAGTTGCTTGTAGACAGCGTTCCTAACCGGATGCGAGATGCGTCCTCGAGAAATTTAATACATATTTTATGTGAGACAAAAATAGTTTACGTGTTAAAAAGTGCAAGTAATTAATAAAAAATCTCACAGCTCTCTCTATATCAGTGAAGTGTTATTTAAATCGTGTCAGGCATTCTTCAGTCGCACCACTCCCTGCTAAGACATTCCTGTCTCTAAAAAATATAAATACTGACGCAGCCGAGGCCAACATAAACATATAATATTTAAAGAAACAGTCAAAATTACAAAGTTAATATTTTTTTAAACATTTTTGGGGCAAAGGCCACCGGAAAGTACATTTTTGGGACGAAGGCTACCGGAAACTTTTTACCATACGTGCGGTTGCAACTACTTCAAGTTCGGCTCTCCAACAGTCGAAATATAATACTCCTCCTCCTAAAATAAACATTATCACGCTACTACAGTTTCTGATCTCTATATTTTTATCAGATCTTAATAATTTCTTATCATATTCAACCAGTGTTGTATTATGGCTGGCAAATTCCATTCAGCTGTAGCAATCATTTACTTTAAAAAAGGAATTTAATTTAAATAATCATATATTACTCTGAAGTCTAATAAATCAAAGGTAATTAACTTTTTCAAAACTTAAATTTACCAAGAGTCTATTGTATGTAACTGTGGATTGGTTGTAGTAGAGATTTCATGATTCGGGTATAAGTAAAGAATTACATTATACTTTTCAAAATTTACTTATTCTGAGATAAAAATGTTATTGAACTTATTTACTTAGAGGAAACTCTATGCACTATTCTGTTCTTCTACGTGTTCTACAGGATTGTGGAATATTCCATAATTATATCAAACGATTTAGGATAAAAATTATTTACAATGTTTCTTAAAAATAGTTTAGCTGATAACTGAACTCAAGTGCGTATTGGGTACAATATTTGAATTAGCATCACTAAAATCCTCTTAGATTCAGGCACATTTTAGTGGCTACATTAAAAAACCTAACACATTAACATTTTGTCTCGTTATTTCAGTATTGCATGTCCTCGACCTGCCATAAGCCGTGATGCTATGGGCTAGAGTATGGAGCTCTCGTTCCCTACCACGGAATGCGCCCGGGTTCGATCCCACCCTTGGGGATGATGACCGGTGCCCACTCAACATCGTGAGGAAAGCGAGAAGCTGCGATAGGCAGCATCCGGCCACGGAGATCAGCATTCTGCTGGGAGATGCGTGATGCTGGCCACACCACCTTCCCGTATCGGTGGATGATCGCCCATCTCTACCGTGGGTTCGTGGGAATGAGGCGGCATTCAAGTTGGGTTGGCAGGTCTAGACCCTTCATGGGCTTTAGCACCACGGAATTACTATTATTATTAATTATTGTTATACCCTCCACCTGCATACCCTTAATCTGCCAAGCAAAGGCCATTTAAAACGACGGGCGTTGTCCATTTAGGGAACCACTCCGAAAATGTGTTAGATCGGTTTATCCAGTCCAAAGTGCACTTTAAGGAGAGAAATGGGGCAAAACTGTGGAAGCCGGTTCAAGCACAACTGTGAAGATAATGATCATAAGGACGTGTAGGGTATACATAATTGTAGAAATTTTAACTGCAAACTAAACCTGTTAAAATAACAATTGATTTAGGAAGTGATTAGATGCTTACTTTCTTCACATCCATAAAAATTGGACCAAAGATCCGTTCCGATCACAAAGGTTGTGTTACGGCCCCTGTCATCCCTTTCCAGTATGTCACACGTCTCTGTATTAAAACTATTTAAAGATGCTATATATATTGCGTTTTAGTCTCTCTTTAAAACAAATAGAATTTAAAATTTAAAAGCGTAAACTACCATGTATTGTTTCTCATGTAGATTTATAACGGTTTCATCTTCTGTGACTCTCGTTTAAAGTATGTGACAAGTGAATCTTTATTCAGAATTTAACAGGCGAAGATTCTAAATTCCATAGTATTTATTCGGCTCTCTCTCTCTTAAATTTACACTGTATGCTAAGCTCATATTAACACATCATTTAAAGTGTAATGCTTCTATGCTAATCGTTTTCAGGGTGTCTTAGATTCCTGCATAGTAATTGCTCGTCGTATAAAACCACCAGGATAGAGAGGTATCATATTTTAAAATTATTTTATAATATGTATGCTCTTAATTTATTTTCCACATTGACATTAGTTTGATGGTATAATGTACTTCGTTTGCTGTAATGTTTTATGTTATCTCATGTTGATGAAAATTTGATGATGTCCCAAAGGTATTAAGAGCATTGCCGAAAGTTCACCTATGCGCCCTCTTAATTAAGACACCTATGTAAATAATTAATGATAACTCATTAAGAAAACTGTAGCAATCTACAGGGTAGACCGTTTCAGTTGAGACTGTAGAAAATCTCCAAAACTAAGCCATGTAGAAAGAAATGTATTCAATATAAGTTGCTTGATACCATGGGGGAAAGCAAATGCCATTAGTCGTGTTTTGTTTGGAGGACGTTCTGATGGTCATTTTAGGGTCAATTTAATTTTTTAATGGGAATCTACAATTAGGATCAATTTGAATTGACACTAAAATGATCGTCACAACGTCCTCCAAATAAAACACGACTAATGGCGTTTACTATCCCCCAGAATATTAAGCTACTTTTATTAAAGACATTTACTTATACAACGCTTCGTTTTGGAGATATTGTACAGTCCCGACTTAAATGGTCCACCCTGTGTATTATAAAGCCCTTGTCTGTCTCCCCATTAAAGTTGTCAGTCAATTTTTTGATCCCCTGATCTTCATTATCCGATGGTTTCCTTCCAAAAAGAAGGACCAATTCTTTTACCCGTACTTTAAATTATATCTATATTTTTAAGTAGTCATTGTCATAAAACTAAATATACCATCTTACGCGTATAGGACTAAATTCCTTAGGGATCGTCTTTTCACAGCTCATCTTGGATCTGGCAGACCAGTTTTACCAGTGAATTTATTAAAACGTGTACGACTCATTTCTACCTTATATACGTTATAGAACCTACTCATTCAACTTCAGGTACTTCAAAATCCCTTGAAATTTTAGTTTAGCTTTACTAATTCAACCCTAATAAATATTTGCATTACACTTTAAAATGCTATGCCTTTATCGGTTCCCTCCTAATTCTCGTCTGTAATATTGGAACTCAAATTTATAATTCAGAAAACATTTATGTATTTTTATGCAGTTTAATGTCCCCATTTTACTGCTATCCTATTACTGTTTTGTAGGTGTTTATTTTACCAATTCTGTAGGCTTCATGTTTGTTAGTTAACCATAAGGATATTTTTAGTGATACCACACAGTGTTATGGTACATTTGTGCACATCCATACCTTTAGCTACTTATGCATTGTCTCTCTTCACGAATTTCTGCTTTGCTGGACATCTACAATCTACAACTAACAAAATAAATTTTTCATTGTAGGTGCGAATAGCATAACTAAAAATCGAAACGTCAGGTATATATCATACTTTGTACTTAAGACCAAGAATGCGATAGGAAGATTTTCAAAAACTCTCCAATCCCAAACTACCCTTTATATGTAATTATTTTCTCATGAAGAGCGCTGACGATTTTGATTAAAATATCGTATGCTTAGCATACTAACATGAGAAATAAAACGTATATCTTGAATTTTATGTAAACTGCATGTGAAACCCCCTTTATGGCTTAAGTTTGTGTAACTAGGAAGCCATAAAATATGGACAAACATTTATGACAGGAAAAATATAGACCCATTAAAATATATTCTCTCCAGAAATTTCATATCGTAAGTTTACACTTTACCTAAGTCGAGTGCGTCATCTAACGGATATGCTTGAAAAATTGAGATTCGTTTTATTTTTTCTTTGTTTCTTTCTATGGCAAGAGCTTATTACCAAGAATAAACATTCGAAATCTGCAACGCTGCAAATAATGTAACTGAGCATTTGGTTATTTTGAAATCATTCATCAACAAAAGTGCATGGGGACCTAACTGTATAAAAGAGTCAATTTTTATACAGAATGTTCCAGAATCGCCTTACACTTTGTTGGAATAGGCAACCTACATGACAATACGAGGGATGATAAAAGACCTCTACTGATATTATTACATTAAGTAGGACTACTTGCTTCAGTTTGAGTTCTTTTATGTACAAGCTTTCCCGTATCGCTAACACTGTCACCGCGTACGAGGTAAGTGTATTTGCTGTACTAAAATTTAGCTTAGATTGTTATATCAATCTAACCGACGTACTGCATTTATTATAGTTCCGGTAGTAAGGTATGTATATAATCCTGAATACTAATTTAATATTCTATAATACCCAGAGATTAATAGCAAAAATAATACGACTCATCCATTATGAATTAGAAGTCTGAAGATTATCTGCTGAATAGCTGCATTAAACAACGCATCCGCAGGTTTCTAACGAAGAGCTTCCGATTTGCGAGTCTCGATCCCTTCTGCAGGTTTTTAAGTCTGTAATACATACTACCAGACTAATTATGTCCCTATTTATAGGTCTTTCGGAAAATATTGTCGTATTAGTCTAGAGGAATACATTTCCAGAATATTCCTTTTGGGTATAAAAGCGCTGGTTTCTCGTACTCTTCAATTCCAAATGCAAACAGAGTGGGAGACGAAAGGTACAACGACAAATGCATAACTATTGACTAACAATCATGCATAAGCTCTATTAAGGAAATATAATAGGAGTTTTGTTTGTCAAAACAGCCATATTGTTTCAGTTTACTGTAAAACCCGCCTTGAATTTCATCATGTAACAAACCAAACCATTTGCACCCCTGTAACATACAACTAATCTTACCGGCGCGCCATGCGCGTTGAACGACGTATAACTTCAAGAAATGGACGGAGATTCGGGAACACACTGTATGCTTACTGTAGTACTAGGTGTGGAAAAACAATGTGTATAAAATGGAGAATATAAAGGCAATACCTACCAAAAAAAATCTGATTTGTTACACTCACATGACTTTTTCTACTCTTGTACAAACTTTTTACAAACGCTTATTCTTCATATGCTTCATGTTAATCATGTTAATCTTATTGCTAATTTTCTTGTAGATGCAAGGGGAATTAAGGCTTTAAGGATAGTCAAATCTTTTAAGAGCCGGTTGCTATGTGGAGTATTCCATTCTCTTTGCATGACCAGGACATAAAAAATGAATAACGAATTCCCATTTGAGAAAAAGTATAAGTATTGGAAAATTTAAGGGAATAACAAGCAATATCTTGAAAATGGTTCACTCAACAACAAAAAATGTATATGACAAATTTTGTATTTTAACGCGATCTACATTTCTTGTGTAGTAAAATTTTCTCTATCTCTTATGGTTTACCAGTTATGCAAACGTCGTTCACAATGAAGAATACTTTTGGAGACATTCCGAGAAAATTCAAGATAATACATTTTATTTTTCATGAAAGTATCTTAAATATATGACATTTTAATCAAAATCGTTAGAGCCATTTTTGAGAAAATAAAAATTTTCGAAAATGTTTCACGTAAAGGGTAATCTGGGTTGGGGGTATTTTCTTGAAAACCTTCGTGTCGCATCTTTGGAAGATACTGAACTTAAATACCAAGTTTGGTGTTTATCGGATTATTCGTTTCTGAGTTATGCTGTTCAGACACACACACACACACACACATATAAACATGTTTCCAAAAATCCTTTTTTTGGATTCAGGAGGCATCAAATCAAATATTTCCGGTGAAATCTCGGTATCGATTTTTTGGGTAGAATACAATACTTCCCCTACTTACTATACGTAGTAGAGAAAGTAATAAGCACATTGAGGTTTGAAATAAGGGTCGCAAAAGCTTAAAGTGTGTGCATGTAATGGTTAGTTTGTTATTGTGTATAAGAATTCATTATTTGAGACAGTATCTACACACTTGTATGAGTTACATTCCATTACGTTGTATTATCGTATACAATGCGTTTCTTACATTGCCGAGTCGCGGATAGTGCGAATGCGTGCTCCGCGGAATGATACACTGTAAGCGCGGTGCTTACTCATAGTGATAATAACATTCACTATAATAAGCATTAACATTGTTATAAGCTGTGTTGAAGGTGGAGTCCAGCTGCATAAGACATTCCTGGCATTCCTTCACTTCACAGTTTTAATTCATGAACAATAGTCACTCTGTAGAGTTTCGTTTTTTAAAGCTTAGTAGCTCCATGAGCAGAGGTTTTTGAAATACTCATTTGCTGTGCAACACGCATTAGACACTTTATTCAATATTTATTAATGTAGTACTGCATGATAAAGTTATTAACATAACTCAATAATACAATGAGAATGATAAAATGGATCAGTAAAACAAAAACAAAAAAATCTTATGTGTTACACTCACATGGCTTTCTCTACTCTTGTACAAACTATTTTTATAAACGCTTATTCTCCATATGCTTCATGTTAATTAGATGTTAATCTTATTGTTAATTTTCTAGTAGGCGCAAGGGGAATATGGTAGCGATAGTCATATCTTTTAAGAGCTGATTGCTATGTGGAGCATTCCATTCTATTTATATGTCCAGGACATAAAAAAAATGAATAACGAATTCCCATCTGAGGAAAACTATTGGAAAATTTAAGGGAATAACAAGCAATATCTCTAAAATGGTTCACTCAACAAAAAAATGTATATGACATAAATTGTGTATTTTAACACGATCTACATTTTTTGTGAAGTAAAATTTTGTCTATCTCTTATGGTTTACCAGTTATGTAAAAGTCGTTCACAATTAAGAATACTTTTGGAGACATTCCTAGAAAATTCGAGATATACATTTCATTTGTCATGAAAATATCTTAAACATATGATATTTTAAACAAAATCGTTAAACCAATTTTAGATAAAATTAAAATTTTCGAAAAATGTTCCATGTAAAGGGTAATCTGGGATGGGGGATTTTTTTAAAACCTTTGTTTCGCATGTCTGGAAGATACTGAACCTAAATACCAAGTTTGGTGTTTTTCCGACTGTTCGTTTCTGAGATATACTGTTCACAGACACACACACGCGCGGACATGTTTCCAAAAATCCTTTTTTTGGATTCAGGGAGTGTCAAAGCATGCATTTCCGGTGATATCTTGGTATAGAATTTTTGGGTGGAATAAATACTTCCCCTACTTACTGTACGTAGTAGAAAAAGTAATATAAAACAGGACACTTGTCTTGAAAAAACTCTGATGTGTTACACTCACATGACTTTCTCTACTCTTGTACAAACTATTTTTATAAACGCTTATTCTCCATCTACTTCGTGTTAATCGAGATAAACATTTGCAGACTATCTTTTTGCTAATTTTTTTGTAGATGTAAGGGGAATATATATTTACAAGGGCAATATAGAAATACGGTAGCCTTTAAGCACATGCATATCTCTTAATAGCTGGTTGCCAGGTACAGCACCATTCCCTTTCCCCACAGATTAATACTCTCTGCAATCTAAGACAAAAAATGAATAACGAATTCCCATTTGAGAAAATAAGTATTGAAAAATTTAAGGGAATAACAAGCAATATCTCGAAAATGATTCACTCAACAAAAAATGTATATGACATAAATTGTGTATTTTAACACGATCTACATTTTTTGTGAAGTAAAATTTTGTCTATCTCTTATGGTTTACCAGTTATGCAAAAGTCGTTCACAATTAAGAATACTTTTGGAGACATTCCTAGAAAATTCGAGATATACATTTCTTTTGTCAGAAAGTATCTTAAACATATGTTATTTTAATCAAAATCGTTAGAGCCAGTTTTGAGAAAATTAAAATTTTCGAAAAATGTTCCATGTAAAGGGTAATCTGGGTTGGGGGGATTTTCTTGAAGACCTTCGTGTCGCATCTCTGGAAGACACTGAACCTAAATACCAAGTTTGGTGTTTATCCAACTATTCGTTTCTGAGTTATGCTGTTCACAGACACACACACGCGCGCGCGCGGACATGTTTCCAAAAATGCTTTTTTTGGATTCTGGGGGTCTCAAAACTTATATTTCCGGTGAAATCTCGGTATCGAATTTTTGGGTGGAATACAATACTTCCCCTACTTAGTATACGTATTAGAGAATGTAATATAAAACAGGACACTTCAAAATACAATGTCAGTATTGTCTTGAAAAAATTCATTAAGACTATAAAATGGGTTAGCAGCAAGCCAAACTTGTAAAGCAACTTTAAATTTATCTAAGCTAGCTGAATGGGCAGTTTTGGTATTCTGTTAAACATATTGATGCCGACGTTATTACACCATTTCTTGTATTTAGTCAACCCTTTGTGTGTGTCAATAAAATAATTATTTCTAGTTTAATGTTCATGTTGGTGATGATGAAATACATGATTATTGCTAATTATTGATACATGATAATTCGTCAATTACTATCAATATTTTAAAAGATTTAAATATAGATCGGCAATGGGCATCAAACGGTGACCAGATATAATTCTTAAGACATTTTTCTGCAGAGTTAATGCTTTGTATATATTGCCACTATTGCCCCAAAGATGGATACCATAAGAAATTATGCAACGAAAGAAAGCGTAATAAGTTTGCTTAAGATGGTGTTCAAATGAATCAATAAAAACAGTATACGAGACAACCCTTTGCAGACATAGGAAATTTAACCAGCCCAAGTAAGCTTGGAATCCAAAACAATGCCCAGTAGCTTAACTTTAGAGAACACATCATCAGAAGTTTGCTTAAGTGTAAAATATATACTCTGGGGTTTGTCAGTGTTAAGCTTAAAGCCATTGGCATCAAACCATCTGTAGCTTCATGAAAATAGGAATTCATAGATCGTTAATATCAATTAAAGAAGAAATTGAAGAGCGTTCGAATGATGCACCAATTTCGTCAATTTGTTCCTCTCTTAGAACAATTCTTTTTCGCTTCTTAGTTCAGCGATCCTATTGTTCTAAACTTATTAACCAGACATCTAATGGTTTCTCTACCTGGAACTAGAATACCAGGAAATTTCTCCGAAATTTTCTACATATCGGTCTAAATGATTCTGTTTATACGCATCTATCGTATATTTAGCTCAAGCGTGAATTTTTCGGTAGGCAGTGGACTAATAAGAAAGAATGTTTTAATACATTTCACTATGCTTGAGATGCTTAATGAACAAACTCTAATCTTTACAGCTCTACTGAAAACAGCAACTGACAGTATAATACAGCTGATAAACGTAGCCTTGAGCGGGCTATTCATCGCTAGTGCGCTGCGGAAGCATATCAAGGTCACTCTAGTGAAAGCGACTACGCATATCCTACCCCAGTTTTAGCCCGGCTATAAGTGAAACGCATGGTATTATGTTATGTTCACTATTTGTTTTAATGTAGTTCTATGTATCTAAATAAGTAATTGTATATCTGTTTTGTTTATATTGCAATGTATGTTATATGTTTTACTTTTACATACGTCGTGGCTACTTTATAACTACTTTGACCTCTATTTACTATGTTTGGCGTTTTAACAATAATGGTTTATTTTATTTATATTTTTCATGCATTTATTATTATGTTGAATGCACTTCTATACTAAAATGTTCATTATATTATGTTTTATAGCTACATTATATATTTTAATACGATGCCTTATTTATTATTTTTATTTTCTCTACTACGTATAGTCAGCAGGGGAGGTATTGCATTCCACCCAAAATTCGATACCGAGATTTCAACGGAAGTACAGGTAAAGCATTTTTGGAAACATGTTCGTGTGTGTGTGTGTGTGCGTCTTTGAACACCATAATTCAAAAACGAAAAGTCGGATAAATACCAAACTTGGTATTTCAGTTTAGTATTTTCCAAGGATATGACACTAAGACTTTCGAGAAAACTGCCACTCCAATTACCCTTTGCATGGAGCACTTTTCAAAAATGGATCTAACCATTTTGATTAAATATCATACGTTTAAGATATTTTCAATACAAAAGAAATGTATATCTTGATTTTCTGCGGATGTCCACAAAAGTACTCTTCATTCTGAATGACTTTTGCATAACTGATAAACTGTAATTTTACTACACAAAACGTATATCTCGTTGAAAGACATAATTCATGTCACAGTTTTGTCCAGTGAACTATTTCCGAGATATTCCTTGTTATTTGTTTAAACTTTCTAATACTAATACTTTTTCTCAAATGGGAATTCCTTATTCGCTTGTTATGTCCTGGACATGCAAAAAGAATGAAATACTCCACATAGCAACCAGCTCTTAAAATATTTGACTATCGCTTAAAGCCTACCAATTCCCCTTGCATCTACAAGAAAATTAGCAATAAGTTTCTCAAATGTATATCTCGATTGACATGAAGTAGATGGATAATAAGCTTTTGTAGAAATAGTTGTACAAGAGTAGAGAAAGTATTGAGAGTGCAACACATGAGATTTTTTATTTCAGCGATGTATAAAATAATTGAGGAAATCTATTGCACAATTGTTTGTCTAATGATGAAAAAAGCATTCAAATAAAGATGCTCCATAAAGCCAGATATCAAGTATGTTCATGCAACGCTCCGTTTATTATACAGCATATGCAACCCCATGCATCTAACCTCAAAATGCTTACTTTGGATTTACCATTCTACTCTACAATTTTCTGCACATTGTTTTTCCACATCCCATATATCGTATATATGTGTAAATGTCAGAGGTAAAGAAAGACATGTGAATGTATCACATCACATTTTTATGTCCACTTATGTGAATTCATTAATGTTTATATTGAAATCAGCCAGAGAATGGGATACTTTGTTTACGGCTTTACTTTATTCCAACTACAGTCCTATTGGGAAAATCCTTTGAAGTTTTTTTTTCTAAAGTGAATTGTAAAACACTATTCAGTAAAAACGTATCAAGGAGATTATCAAATTAACTGGAGGATTTCCATCGGTTGTTTACTTTGTTCTGATGCCGACAGAGTATTAATGCCAGTCACGTATAAGGTTTACGTCCAGCATGGCGAGATTCCAACACTGCAGTTCAATGGGGCCATGTTACACCAGTAACTGAGTCCAAAGCTTGTCAGAGAATAAATATGTTTAAGTTGAACCAAATCCTGGCCGTGGCACTGAATTTTTACTTTCTCTACTACGTATGTAAGTATTGTGTTCCACCCAAAAATTCGATACCGAAATATTGCCAGATATACATGTTTTGAGGCCCCCTCTTTTAGAAAAAGATGCGATGTGGGTCTATATGGATGTGTGACTGTGAATAGCATAACTCAAAAACGAAAAGTCGAATAAATACCAAACTTGCTATTTAGCTTCAGTGTCTTTAAAAGATGCGACACGAAGATTTTCAAGAAAATCCTCCACCCCAGACTAACCTTTACATGGAAAATTTTCTGAAAATTTTGATTTTCTCAAAAATGGCTCTAACGATTTTGTTTAAAATATCATATGTTTAAGATATTTTCATGAAAAATAAAATGTATATCTTGAATTTTCTGGAAATGTCCCCAAAATTCCCTTCATTATGAATGGCTTTAGCATAACTGGTAAACCGTAAGATATGGATGAAATCTTTGTACACAAAAAATGTAGATCTCGTTAAAATTTATGTGAAACATTTGTTTTGTACACTGAATCATTTCCGAGACATTTCTTGTTATTTATTTAATTTTCAAATACTTATACTTTTTCTGGAATAGGAATTCGTTATTCTTTTTTTTATATCCTGAGCACGGAAAGAGAATGGAAGGTTCCACATAGGAACCAGCTCTTGAAGGATTTGACTATCGTACAAAACCCTCAGTTCTCGGCGACGAGTGGAAAAAGACTTCTTGAGCTTTGTGTCTGGGAGAGGCCCTCTCTACACTTCTCGGCCTTGTCTAGATTATTATATACATTCTTTCGGCATAAGTAAGGTTCAAAATGATTTTTTTCTTTATCTGTGTGGAACGCCAGTTAGGTTTTTCGAAGCGAGTTCGTATCGAAATATCAGCACGTGCTAAATTGTATTAAAATGGTGAACATTCTGCGAGAAGAACAAAGCAAAAATACTTAATATATTTCAATTGCAATTTGTTAACATTTCTTAGATTTGTATGTGAATATATCCAGTTCCTTTGGGCTGTAAAAATATTAATTTCATTTAGACGTGTATCAAATCCTTACTTCATTTCCTTTACTTGTAGTACAAAGAATTCATTACTCTGGGGGAATACTTTGTTTCAACGCATTCTAGAATGGGCCCGGCATTTAACTTTGTAGTAATTATGTGCTGTACTTTCGCTCTGACTGCTGCTTATAATGATAGTTGTATTTCAAGGATTTTTATAATGATAATTTGTGACATTCTACGCATTGACTATACTTAAACAAATTAGTTGAATTGAAACAGCTTTGCTGGAATGTTACAAAAAATGTTTTTTTTTTTCTTCACCAAAGAAAAAAATGCAAATATTCCCATTCTCCTACAAGAAAATTAGCAATTAGATTAACATCTCGATTAACATGAAGTATATAGAGATTAAGCGTTTGTAAAAATAGCTAGTACAAGAGTAGAGAAAGTCATGTGAGTGCAACACATCAGATTTTTTAAGTCTGGTTTAATTTTCCAAATTACTGCATACACGCGGATGAAATTACTGTAAAAATAATTCTTACGTGTTCGTGACTTTCTCCACTCTTTCTTCAAAAGCCTATTCTTACAAACCTTATTCTATACCTACTTCTCGATAATCGAAATAAACATTTGCAGATATGCTTTTGTTACACATGTCATTGTAGGTAGAAGGGGTTGAAACGATAGTCACGTCTTTAAAAGGCAGGCCGCTATGTGACGGCTTCAAATTCTACTATTTGCGTTACCACGAGAAAAAAAAATCTGAAGTGTTACACTCATATAACTTTCTCTACTCTTGTACACACTGTTTTTACAAACGCTTATTCTCCATATGTTAATCGAGATATCAAGATGTTAATCTTATTGCTAATTTTCTTGTAGACGCAAGGGGAATTGGTAGGCTTCAAGCGATAGTCAAATATTTTAAGAGCTGGTTGCTATGTAGAGTATTCCATTCTCTTTGGATTACCAGGACAAAAAAAATGAATAACGAATTCCCATTTAAGAAAAAGTATAAGTATTGGAAAATTTAAGGGAATAACAAGTAATATCTCGAAAATGGTTCACTCAACAACAAAAAATGTAAATGACAAATTGTGTATTTTAACGCGATCTAAAATTTTTGTGTAGTAAAATTTTGTCTATCTCTTATGGTTTACCAGTTATGCAAAAGTCGTTCACAATGAAGAATATTTTTGAAGACATTCCCAGAAAATTCGAGATATACATTTTATTCGTCATGAAAGTATCTTAAATATATGATATTTTAATCAAAATCGTTAGCCATTTTTAAGAAAATTAAAATTTTCGAAAAATGTTCCATGTAAAGGGTAATCTGGGGTGGGGGGATTTTCTTGAAAACCTTCGTGTCGCATCTCTGGAAGATACTGAACCTAAATACCAAGTTTGGTGTTTATCCGACTGTTCGTTTTTGATTTATGCTGTTCACAGACACACGGACATGTTTCCAAAAATGTTTTATATATATTCAGTGCACCTCAAAACATGTATTTCCGGTGAAATCTCCTAATCGAATTTTTGAGTGGAATGCAATGCTTCCCCTACTTACTATACGTAGTAGAGAAAGTAATAAAAACGAACAGGGACTTGACACCTGAAAAAATACACAGTATTTGAATGTACATATAAATAACAAAAAATATCTCTGAATTGGTAAATGCCACAACAAATATTTATAGACTTTTGTAAATTAAGTTTAATCTAACGCGTACGCTGCTGTCATTACTAATATCTAATTAAAATCACTCCTTCTCCTAACTTCCTAATCGGATTTCTAAATACAATATGGAATTGCGTGCTAGTAGTTATATCACAAGCCCTGCCTCTTCACTGTAGAAGACTTAGGCAACTTGCTGTATCGCGCTATTATTCTGCTCAGATTCGCTCAATGGCTATAGAAGATTCAATACAACAAAAGCACTCTAGCATCGGAGAATGCCAATATACAGGATATACCATTTAAGTTGAGACTGTGCAACATCTCCAAAACTAAGCGTTGTAGAAAGAAATGTCTTTGATAAATGCTGTTTGTAATTATGAGGAAAAGTAAATGCCATTATTCGTATTTTATTAGGAGGACGTCGTTATGGTCATTTTAGGGTCAATTAGTTTGACGCTAATTGTAGGTTCCCGTTTAAAAAAAAAATAGAAGATATTGCATAGTCTTGACTTAAATGTTCCACCTTGTATACCACAAAAAATTTCATTTAAATACCTTTGGATATTTTATAATTATTACTGTTGCAACTCACGTTAAGGTTGATCAAACCTAAAAATTGTGTTGTAAGGTTAAAATTTATATCCTTAGTGAATTAATCTATGTGATTTTGAATTCTTGAATGAAAGTAATATTTCACTGAGTAATGATCAATGAATGTGAGTACATAAATGATTAATAAGTGATCATATCAATTAATTCCTTACTTAGAAAACCTTCGTAGGTAGTAATTGTTATTCAAGGAATAAATGCATTACTGTGAATATATACACAAAACTTTCTAAAATCAGAACACTTTAAACGCGTGGGTCACATTTTACTTTTCATGAGTGCAATAAGCAACTGGTTAAATCGATTTAATGGTTTTTAGAAGTCTGCTAGTTATTCTAATAATTGTTCTTTTGATGTTTTATTTCTTACTCGTATGATACTGCTAGTTATGGTAATTATCATCTTATTAATTATTAAATATTTTTTTACATAACAGTAGTAACTGAGCTTTCGGTAAATAGCAACTATTGTATCTATGCCCTCGTTAAATAGTGTTAGAAAGCGTAAAATAATTAGTAAGCTTACCTTATAATTGTGTTTTGTAGTAGATTTTAACGCATCGAGAGCCTGTGATCCACTCTTTAAGGTTCCTTTCTTTTACGTATAATAAACAAACTTTTGCTATGGTTCTTAGCGTCGCGTTCTATATTGGGCAAAGATCGGAAATTTTTCTCAGAGGCCTCTTTATTAGGCTTGGGGTCTGCGTGCCGTAAATTTACGGCACGGGACCACCGGCTTTACTTCCCTTGCGAAGGAAACCATGCAAGAGATTTTACGCCCGAAAACATCCATCACCCAAGACCTCGGGAACCAGAGGCTAGCATGGTACCGCTAGACCACGGAGGACGACTACAAAGTTCGCGTCCTTTGGTGTAACCACTTGTTGCTAATTAATCTAAGTTTATATTTAAAAAAGAACTAAGCTAATCTCCCGTGAATCAAAACTTCGTTAATAACGCACGCTAGCTTCGCTCGGTACACGGTTGCTAATTAACCTAAGCAAGGGGTAGTAATATTAAGGCCATTACTGCGAATAAAGAGGTGCAAGGAATATTCCTTATTCGCAAAAGGATAGAGTTGATTGTTAATCATAGAGGTGTTTGTAAGTCATATGTTGGCAGCTCTGCAGTGAAAGCAAGTTTAAACATACTCAACAAAACGGAGGAAATGACACCTGGCGGGAAACTCCGCAAGTACTACCGAAACCAGAGATACAATAATTTATTGAAAATGTTGTTTTTGGAAATTAATTATAAGATTTGATTCACTTTGAAGTTTAGGTAAAAATGATAGGCAGGTATTCTATTCAAATCCTGTACACAAATGATGATTGACACCGTGAAATTTAAGAATAAAGCTATAATATTGCTTAATTATTGCATGAAGTAAAATCCAAAGAATAAACTTCGGAGTTACTTTGATATTGGATTATGGTGAAAACAGAGGTGTTTGTCCTACCTTTTGAATCCTGGTGTACTGTTGCTTCTGAATAGCCCTAACATACAAACACTAACATTTGAACTTTGCCCAATTTCACTTCACTAACTATAACTCCCATGACTGCAAGCTCTAGCCTGCTAAAGTAAACCAAATCCATATTAGACTGCAAAGAATCACACCACATCCTCCACTACAACACAGGAAAAACTTATGTTTTCTGCCATGGACTCGATCCCGGTGCATATGCCACAACCTAATTGCTGACCCATTTGACATTGTCGCTCAGTACTGAGAAGAAACGATATAATTACTACCTGAAGGCACTTACACTTTCTCGAAATATGGATTTAAGTAATAGTCACTGTTTCTTCGACGTGACTTTAAGCGACTGCATTTTGACGTTCTGCCACTGTAAGTACACATTAATACATTAGCTTTATAAGCATCTTCAACTCTATTTACAGCTGATGAATTTTCAATCCCTAAACATATGTTCACTGCATTTGCTCGACTATTTTCACTATTGTTGCATCTGGAATTCCTGCACGTGAAAACAACTGCATCTCGCAAACACTACTATCTATTACGTACAACTCGCACGACCACCTCCGAGATTGACGAACATCACTGGCCTAGTTCCCTGGTCTACACTGCCTTTTATCAACAAAAGCAACTAGTTTAACCTTCCTCGTCACCTCAGGTAAGCCAACCTTATAATCATCCTTTCTGTCATCTGTGGTGACCTCACTTCTGTCACTATATTCTGAACTGAATTTTGTAACATATAGACGATCTTTCCTCTGGTTCCATTCTATACATACCTCACGACATGGACGTAAAGGTATGGTAGTTGAAAGGATATTAAAGTATTGGTATTATTATAAGATTTGTATAAGATGGCAATATAGTTAAAGACTCTCTGCCCTTAAGATAAAAATCTGAGGTTTTACACTCACATGACTTTCTCTACTCTTGTACAAACTATTTTTACAAACGTTATTCTCCATCTGCTTTATTTAATCCTAATGAGTTGCTAATTTTCTTGTAGGTGCAAGAGGAATATGGTAGGCTTTAAGCGATAGTCAAATATTTTAAGCGCTGGTTGCTATGTGGGGCATTCCATTCTCTTTGCATGTCCAGGACATAAAAAAACAAACGAATAACGAATTCCTATTTGAGGAAAAGTATAAGTATTGAGAAATTCAAACAAATAACTCGAAAATGGTTCACTCGACAAAAAACATGTATATGACATAAATTGTGCATTTTAACACAGCTGTCGTTCTCCGTGGTGTAGTAGTTACCATGCTAGCATCTAGTTCCCAAGATCACGGGTTCAAACTCGGCGGAGGGTGATGGATTTTTTCGGGCGTTAAAATCCTTAGCATGGCTTCCTTCGGAAGGAAAGTCAAGCCGGTGGTCCCATGTGCCTAATAATGAGGCCTCTGAGAAAAATATCCGGCATTTCACGCCCAATATAGAGTGGAACGCTAAGGACCACAGCAGTTAAAGAGCGTCCATAAATAAAACGAAATTCAATTTTTAACGAGATCTACATTTTTTGTGTAGTAAAATTTTGTCTCTCTCTTACGGTTTACCAGTTATGCAAAAGTCATTCAGAATGAACAGATGACTTTTTGGGACATTTCCAGAAAACTCTTTATATACATTTCATTTGTCATGAAAATCTCTTAAAAAAAATCTGATGTGTTACACTCACATGACTTTCTCTACTCTTGTACAATCTAATTTTACAAACGCTTATTCTCCATATGCTTCATGTTAATCGAGATGTCAATGTTATTGGTAATATTCACGTAGATGCATGGGAAATATGGTAGCTTTTAAGCGATAGTCAAATATTTTAACGCTGGTTGCTATGTGGCGCATTCCATTCTCTTTGCATGTCCAGGACATAAAAAAAATGAATAACGAACTTGAGAAAAAGTATAAGTATTGGAAAATTTAAGGAAATAACAAGCAATATCTCGAAAACGGTTCACTCAACAAAAGAAATGTATATGACATAAGTTGTGTATTGTAACGCGATCTACATTTTTTGTGTAGTAACATTTTCTCTATCTCTTATGGTTTACCAGTTATGCAAAAGTCGTTCACAATGAAGAATACTTTTGGAGACATTCCCAGAAAATTCGAGATATACATTTCATTTCACATGACATTATCTTAAACATATGATATTTTCATCAAAATCGTTAGAGCCATTTTTGAGAAACTTAAAATTTTCGAAAAATCTTCCACGTAAAGGGTAGTCTGGGGTGGGGGGGATTTTCCTGAAAACCTTCGTGTCGCATCTCTGGAAGATACTGAACCTAAATACCAAGTTTGGTGCTTATCCGACTGTTCGTTTTTGAGTTATGCTGTTCACAGACACACAGACACACACACACAGACACACACACAGACACACACACACAGACACACACACACAGACACACAGACGGACATGTTTCCAAAAATGCTTTTTTTGGATTCAGGAGGTCTCAAAACATGTATTTCCGGTGAAATCTCGGTATCGAATTTTTGGGTGGAATGCAATACTTCCCCTACTTACTATACGTAGTAGAGAAAGTAATATGATACTTTAATCAAAATCGTTAGAGCCACTAATTAAAATTTTCTAAAATTGTTCCATGCAAGGGGTATTCTGGGGTGAGGAATCTTCTTGAAAATGTTCGTGTCGCAGCTTTGAAAGATACTGAACCTAAATATTTATCCGGCTTTTTGAGTTATGCTGTTCACAGACACACATTCGGATCTTTTTCAAAAATTCTTTCTTTTGGATTCAGAGCACTCAAAACATGTATCTCTGGTAAAATCTCGGTATCGAATTTTCGGGTGGAATACAATACCTCCCTTACTTACTATACGTAGTAGAGAAAGTAAAAATGCGTCTATTTAACTTTTTTCTTATAAGCGATTGGATAGAAAGAGCAGGACTCTGGTGATACACAACTCGCTCGAATTAATGACCGAGCAGTAAAATGGAGCTACACTATGTGATCAAAAGTATCCGGACACCCGCACAAACATACATTTTTCATCTTAGGTCCATCGTGCTGCCACCTACTGCCTGGTACTCATTATCCGTGACCTCAGTAGTCATTAGACATCGTGAAACATCAGAATGGGACGCTCCGTGGAACTCACGGACTTCGAACGTGGTCAGGTGAGTGGGTATCCCTTGTGTCAGAAGTCTGTACGCGAGATTTCCACACTCCTAAACACCCCTAGGTCCACTGTTTCTGATATGATAGTGAAGTGGAAACCTGAAGGGATATGTACAGCACAAAAGCGTACAGGCCGACCTCGTCTGTTGACTGACAGAGCCCGCCGACATTTGAAGAGGGTCGTAAAGAGTAATAGGCAGACATCTATCCAGACCATCACACAGGAATTCCAAACTGCATCAGGATCCACTCCAAGTACTATGACAGGCGCGAGGTGAGAAATCGTGGATTCCATGGTCGAGCGGCTGCTCATAAGCCACACATCACGCAGGAAAATGCCAAACGACGTCTCGCTTGGTGTAAGGAGCGTTAACATTATACGATTGAACAGTGGCAAAACTTGTGTGGAGTGACGAATCACGGTGCACAATGTGGCGATCCGATGGCAGAGTGTGGGTATGGCGAATGCCCAGTGAACGTCATCTGTCAGCGTGTGTAGTAGCAACAGTGAAATTCGGAGGTGGTGGTGTTATAGTGTGGTCGTGTTTTTCCTGGAGGAGGCCAGGACCTAAGGGTGGGCCAACACCATATTGACTTCTGATGGAGGGCGCCACGAACTTGTAGTCATTTTCAGCCAGCTGTCCGGATACTTTTGAACACGTAGTGTATGCTCACCCTTCAACTGCTCTCATTGACCGGCCTCCTTCGCAAATACTTTTTTCGACGATAGTGCTTTGATCCACATCCCGTCATAGTGATTAAATTTCCTGCATTTAGTGCTGGTAACAGAACCTACCGGCCTATTTTATTGTACTTAAATGCATGAACTATATTAAATCACCTAACTTCTGATATATTTATAAATGCAGACATGGAATATAATCATATATGATAGTTGAATATTAACATTTTAATGTTACCTGGACGGAGAGGTGGCGCCGCGGTAACGTGTACAACTCGTATTCCAGAGGTCCTAGGGCTGACCAACCTGACTGAAGGTTCTTTTCGCGGTTTTCCTCGACCACTAGCTGAATGCCCTTTCCCCACTACATTCCATTTACTTATTCTTCACGGCCATACCAGGCACTAGTCTGATCGCCCATCCTGGATATGCCATGATCCAG
Organism: Deroplatys truncata; assembly: GCA_030765065.1. Lineage (NCBI taxonomy): Eukaryota > Metazoa > Arthropoda > Insecta > Mantodea > Mantidae > Deroplatys > Deroplatys truncata. Next base: position 141,684,430 of record CM060986.1, read on the forward strand.
AGTTTGCTTGGTGCCCGACAGGCTACTGACCCAAGGCATTGGCTTGTAAGTCCTTGACGGTGTAAGTCCTACAAAGACCGAGCGGGATGGGTTAGGCGGCTACGTTTGTGGTCCGCATTCGGGAGGTTCCGGGATCGAATGCCGGACGATCGCCCGCTCTGGACCATAGGTTTTTCGTGGTTTCCCCGGGTCGATAAGCGAAAGTTGGATGGTTCATCTTCTACCGCGACTCTCCTATTCTCATTTCCTGTACCCCTCATCCTCCTTATCATCTGCTTCAGGATTGTAGGACCAGACTACAGTGTTAGACGGGTTGCGGCTCGGTGGTGGCTTGCGCTCTGTAAAGGTTTCTTCCCTGGTACTGCTCAATTAGTTCTCGCCTCCCCGGCTGAAGGTTGGTGACTTGTGTGCAGGGACCGGACGGTATTGGAGCCGTTCTATCTGGAAACAATTGGGACCTTGTCAACGCTTGCGACCGTCGGAATCCGGATCTGGTCGCTCTTCGGGTCACTCCCTCATACCTCCCTCCAAGGGCAGGTTGGAAGCAAAAACGGCCGTTACGGCCTCCTGGCGGTACTGCGCCCCAGTACCAGGGGTCCCCACCGTGATACCTTTAGCTTTACCTAAGCTCTACAAAGAGGAGAGTAATCCATTAAAGAAGAAGAAATCTTACCTGGGTATTTTACTTCCTTTTATTTTTAAATATTTATTTACGGTTTAATTCAAGAGTAGTTAAGTATGAGCGGCAAATTATTTATTCTTTTAAGGTCAGCAACCAGGATGGATAATCGATCGCCAGTTCACCACTAAAGTTAATGTTTGTGACCATACTACAGGAGCCACCATGTTCAATAGCTATTAGTAATTAATTTTATTTGCACTTTAGTGCTATTATTCACTTTCGTTGAGAAAATAGTAAGTAAATACAAATGTGATAAGTGCTTTGTCGGCGTAGGGAAGTGGCGACCCCATCGCCCAGTGGGAAACCACTGCAAACAGCCACCCGAGTATTGGCGGGAAAACCAAAACCTTATGGGACTGGGAGGAAATGCCCAACCCTACCTCAAGAACTGAGGCTCCCTTAGTACCCTGGGGGTAAACAGGGACCTTAAGCGTTGGGCTAATCCCCCACCTTAAGTATTATTGGATTCAAAAGGATAAAGTGAGCCTCGGAAAGGAACAGAATAGACGAAGACTTCGCGAGAAACATGGTTTACGAATTGGAACATGGAATATAAAAACACTAGTTGGTAAGGAGGTGGAGATGATAGAGGAAATGAAGAAATATAAGATTGGAATATTAGGAGTTAGTGAAACAAGGAAGAAGGGACAGGGCACTCAAACACTACGTGGTAATTATGAAATGAGATATATAGGTGTCCCATGGAAAATAAGAGCAAAGGAAGGTGTAGCCATAATTGTAACGGAAGAATTAGACAAAAAAGTAGCATCATGGGAAGCATTTAGCTCGAGACTGATGACAATAGATATGGAATTGGAGATTCCTTTAACTATTATTCAGGCTTATGCACCCACTGAGGATGATGAAATAGAAGAAAAGGAAAAGTTTTTTGAAGATCTACAAAACTTAATAAACAAGGCAGAAAGAAAGAAAAGGAAAGTAATTGTAATGGGGGACCTAAATGGAAGAGTAGGAAATGATAGGAAGAAAAGCAGAAAGGTCTTAGGCCCTTATGGATGAGAAAGTACAGTAAACGGAAATGGAAATAGAATAATAGATTTGTGTATTGGCAACAGATTTATTGTAGCTAATACATTTTACAAACATAAACGTATACATCAAATTATGTTCAAATCTACTCAATATGAGAGTATAATAGACTATTTCCTACTCCCGAAAGAAATAAAAAATGTCTGTAGGGATGTAAAAATAATAACAGGGGCGGAACTAGCTACAGATCACTTTCTCCTGGTGGCAGATATGACCTTCGCAGGTGAGAGATGCAGGAGGCGAATGGGCTACCAGAGAATAAGGTGGGAAGAGCTGCAATAAAAAACTAAAAGAGAAGAATTCTGTATGAAGTTGGAACAAAAATGTAGCGAAAGAAGTATTCCTGAGAAAGAAGAAAATGAAGTAGAGGCTAAATGGAAATCCCTTAAGGAAGATATTCTGATAGTTGGTGAGGAAGTATGTGGTATGAAAAAGTGAGAGAAGGGGTCAAGGCAACTAAATGATGAAATGAAGATGTACAAAAAGCCGTGAAGGAGAAGAAAAGAGCTTGGAAACAGTACTTAACCACCAAAAATATAGAGCATAAAGAAGAATATGATAAAAAGAAACGGAGTGCAAAATAGTGGTGAAAAGAGCAAAAAGACAAACGTGGAAAGAATTTGGTGAGAGTATGGAAGATAACTATATACATGACAATAAGAAATTCTGGAAGACCATGAGATACCTAAGAGGGAAACATGGCAGAAAAGTGTATAGTATAAAAGACAAGGAAAATAGATTGAAAACAGAAACACAGGATGTACTAGAGGTATGGAGCAGGTATTATGAAGAGAAATTTAGGAATGAGCCTGTTATGATGGAAACAGAGATCAATTGGGAAGAAGAAGGGACAGATACAGATATGGATAGGGATTTAGAGATTGATTACTGGGATGTACAGATAGCAGTGGGGCAAATGAAAAGCGGTAGGTAGCTGGAGTAGATGGAATAGTCCCTGAGATGATTAAAGCCGGAGGTAAAACCATGATTAACCAGATGAAGGAGTTGTTTAGAATAGTATGGTGAGAGGAATATATCCCGAATGAATGGAATCGAAACATAGTAATCCCCATATATAAAAAGGGAGAGTCTTGTAAATGTGAGAACTATAGAGCAATTTGCTTAATAAGTACGGTCATGAAGTTATATACAAGGATTCTGGAAAGGAAATTGAGAAGGTATGTGGAAAAGGATTTATAAGACGAACAAGCAGGTTTTAGACCCAGTAGACAGACTCAGGACCAGATATTTGCGCTAAGAATCATCACAGATAAATGGATAAGTAAAAATAAAACAGCATACCTTGAATTTTTGGATCTACAAGCAGCCTTTGACGCTGTACCAAGAGTAGAGATATGGAAGGCACTATATAAGAAGAAGGTACCCTTAAAATTAATAAGGGTAATCAAATCTACATTTAAGAATGTAGAGGGCATAGTAAGGCTGAAGGGCAGAGCATCAAAACCTTTTAAGATAGAAAAAGGTGTTAAACAGGGAGATAGTTTAAGCCCATTATTGTTTACAGTATTTTTGGATGAAGTAATGAAAACTTGTAAAATGAGAACAAGCAAAGCACTAGTGGGAATGCGGAATTTAAGACCTATATACTGCCAAACTTTAACTTATGCAGATGATATCGTGCTTATATCAGATTCAGAAAATAAATTACAACAAGCAATAATAGAATGGATAGAAAAATTACAGGAAAGGGGCATGACGGTTAATCTTAATAAGAGTAAAGTAATGATGGTAGCTAGGACAGAAGACCAGATAAAGGAGATCAAGATAGAAAAAGAGGGAAGGCAGTTAGAGTTAGAGCAAGTGGAAAGCTATGAGTATTTGGGAACAGTGATAAACCAAACGGGTAAAATACAAGAAGAAATAAGAAAGCGTGTAGAGAAAGCTACTAAAGCGTATTATACACTAAGTAAATGCGTTTTTGGGAAAGAAGAAGTAGATAAGGGGACAAAAACTAAAGTATATAAAACAGTTATAGAACCAATACTTATCTATGGAAGTGAAAGTTGGATAATAACAAAAAGTGAATTAAGCATGGTGAATGCAATGCAAATGAAATGCTTAAGAAGAATAGTTAGAAAGACACGACAAGATAGAATAAGGAATGAAAGGATAAGAGATGAACTCAAAGTGCCATCGGTAAATACGAGGATAGAAGAAAGACAGTTTACATGGTATGGACATGTAAAAAGAATGGATACAGACCGGAAAGTACGCCAATTTTTAGAAGCAAGACCATTAGGAATGAATCCGAAAGGAAGACCAAGGATAACCTGGGAAGAAGTGATTAAAAGAGCGGTGGCTAAAAGAGGAAAGACTTGGGATCAGTTTAATAGACTGGTAAAGGATAGGATGGAGTTTAAAAAATGGATCCGAGGCAAACCCCTGACACCTCGATAGTGGTAGAACAGGGAAGTTGAAGAAGAAGAATAAGAAGAAGAAGAAGAAGAAGATAAGTGCTTTGAAGAAACTCGTAAGCAAAGGGTCTTTCAACAAGAGTGTTTTATCTTTAACATGTGATAGCTGCCATTGTTATTGAGTTACAGCAGTCATTTTCTTCATGTGGTTACAGTTGTTATTGACAAACAGCCATGGATCGTTACGTCATTCAGCAACGCGTAGAAATTGTGAAAATTTATTATCAAAATGGATCATCTGTTCGCCAAATCTTCCGTGTATTGCGTGAAGTTTACGGTGTGCATAATCGTCCCTGCAAGAGAACGATTCGGCGTATGATCAATAAATTTGAAAGAAGCGATCAAAGAACGCCTGTAATCGACGCAAGCGCTCCAACGAAAACATAGGCGCCGTTCGTGAGATTGTATGCGAGAACGGAAACAAATCAATTGCTCGTCGAGCGCAAGAATTGGGCTTTCGCCGAACACAACTTGGCAAATTTTGCATCTGGACTTGAAGTTTCATGCTTACAAAATGGTGTTAACACAAGAACTAAAGCCCAATGACCATAGGTAGCGCCGTGTGTTCGCTGACTGGGCTATGGAGCAATTGGAAGCTGACACGGATTTTTGTCGAAAAATCATCTTCAGCGACGAAGCCCACTTTTGGACGGATGGTTGTGTTAACAAACAAAATTGCCGCTTTGGAGCAATCCAATGCAGATTCAAGAACGACTACTTCATCCCCAAAAGGTTACTGTGTGGTGTGGATTTTGGTATGATGGAATCATTGGTCCATATTTTTTCCAAGATGAAGATGGAGAAGCTCTAACTGTCAATGGAGAAAGATACCGGGCTCTTATAAGGGACCAATTTTGGCCTCAATTGGATGGTATGGTTCTCAGAAACATGTGGTTCCAGCAAGATGGTGTCATATGTCATACTGCTCTCGAAACAATCGATCTTTTGAAGCAGAAGTTCACAGGTTTCATCATTTCCCGTGGTGGTGATGTTAACTGGCCCCCGAGATCATGTGATTTAACACCGTTGGATTACTTCTCGTGGAGTCATGGTAAATCTCGAGTTTATGTCAATAAGCCAGAAACAGTATATGATCTTATGAATAACATCACATGTGTTATCCGTGGAGTTGGACCTAATTTACGTTCTTCTGTCATTGAAAATTGGGTCATCCGTATACGTGCAACCCAACAAAGTCGCGGCGGTCATTTAACTGATGTTCTCTTCCACACGTAATGACATTAATTGTGTTCCAAAATAAAAAAACTAATAAACCTTTATCATTTATGGAACGTGTTTTATTTAAGTTCAGAGATAGGACACCCTTGTTGAAAGACCCTATAGAAAGTACTCGACTTCGTCTTGTATTTTCAAATCCTTCCTCGTTCTCCAATGATGCACTTCACTTCTTACATTTATAATCGCGATATACTATGGAATACACGAAGCTAAGAATATGTATCCTACGATACCATGTGTATAAATGTGTATCATATTTATTTAGTTTACTAAATTAACCCCGTGACGTCACAATGACATCAACAAATTAAGTAAGTTCTAGCCTGGAAGTTAATAATCAACCAGCCTTTGTTATATAAACCAAAAGGTTTTCTTATTTGTGTATTCCTTATTATTTACTTTCTCTACTACGTATAGTAAGTAGGAGAAGTATTGTATTCCACCCAAAAATTCGATACCGAGATTTCACCGGAAATACATGTTTTGAGACCCCCTGAATACAAAAAAAGCATTTTTGGAAACATGTCCGTGTGTGTGTGTCCGTGTGTGTGTGTGTGTGTGTGTCCGTGTGTGTGTGTGTGTGTCCGTGTGTGTGTGTGTGTCTGTGTGTCTGTGTGTCTGTGAACAGCATAACTCAGAAACGAACAGTCGGATAAACACCAAACTTGGTATTTACGTTCAGTATCTTCCAGAGATGCGACACGAAGGTTTTCGAGAAAATGCCCCACCCCAGACTACCCTTTACATGGAACATTTTTCGAAAATTTTAATTTTCTCAAAAATGGCTCTAACGATTTTGATTAAAATATCACATGTTTAACATATTGTCATGAGAAATGAAATGTATATCTCGAATTTTCTGGGAATGTCTCCAAAAGTATTCTTCATTGTGAACGACTTTTGCATAACTGGTAAGCCATAAGAGATAGACAAAATTTTACTACACACAGAATGTAGATCGCGTTAAAATACACAATTTCTGTCATATACATTTGTTTTGTTGAGTGAACCGTTTTCGAGATATTGCTTGTTATTCCCTTAAATTTTCCAATACTTATACTTTTTCTCAAATTCGTTATTCAGTTTTTTTTATGTCCTGGACTTGCAAAGAGAATGGAATGCCCCACGTAGCAACCAGCTCTTAAAATATTTGACTATCGCTTAAAGCCTACCATATTCCCCTTGCATCTACATGAAAATTAGCAATAAGATTGACATCTCGATATCTCGATTAACATGAAGCATATGGAGAATAAGCGTTTGTAAAAATAGTTTGTACAAGAGTAGAGAAAGTCATCTGAGTGTAACACATCAGATTTTTTTCTACATGACTTTCTCTACCCTCTATCGCTTATTAATGGGTATACAAACTATTCTTACTAAGGTTTATTTTTCTATCTACTACATTTTAATCAACCTTTCTAGAAACAGTTACATTAACATTTCGTTATAGATGCAAACAGAACAGCGATAGTCAAATGTTTAATAGCTGGACGCTATGCTGGCCTTAAAATTCCATGCTCTTCGGTGCGCGATAAACAATTGAATATCGAAATGATTTGAAAAGAATGACAAAGTATTGAACAATTCGAACCATTAATAGCTCGGAAATGGCTGATACCACAATAAAATTATTTATAAATGTTTTGTTTGTTAACGATGCTGTTAATTGACAGGATCATATCAGCGCCGTCGGTGTGGCGGAATTTCGTCATGCAGAAGTTTTTTCACGTGCTAGTAAATCTACTGAGATGGGGATGTCGCTTTCAAGCACACTTAAAACCCATCGGTCTGGGCCGGGTTTGAACCCCCTACCTTGGGATTATAAGGCCAGCGCCTAACTAACGAGCCACCTAGACTGACAAAAAAAAGTTATTTGAAATAAATGATGTATTTTTGTGTAGTATGCTTTTGTCTATTGCTTAACGTTTACCAGTTGTACAAGATGTAAAATGCCTTCCGAATGAAGATAACTTCACAGGTTATTCCCAGAAAATTCAAAGCATACATTTTATTTGCAATGTAAATGTGTTTAATATTTGCATTTTAAAGAAAATGGTTAGAGCCATTTTAGCATTTCGAAAAATGCTGGATGTTGAGGCAGTATTTTAATACCTGAATAATTTCAATTGTATTATATAAGTAAATTCAATAACAGCCCGCCTTAAATCAATATGTATGTAATAATTAGTTACATTGTATGTAACAGTCATTGCAAATGCTTATTTTTATTGTAAACATGTTTTATGAATGCTATGTGAATACATTATATACTTTAATAATGCAAGAGCTGTGAGAATAATAAGTTTTAAGTTGCTAACAATGAGGTAATAATGAGGTAACCTTGTAGCAATAATGAGATTAAGAGTTTGAAAAGTTACCAGTCATGATTATAGCAAAGATAAGGTAAATTCAGAAACAGTTTAAAATTAGCCAATCCAAGTTTAAATAAAATGCAGATATTCTATTGGACTAGAATTAGCCAATCAGAGACTTGAAATACCGAAGCTTACGAGTTTTAACCGTTGAAAGTTGCTCAATTGCTGGTAAGCCTTGGTAGTGAACAGATGGAAGATGTGTTCTCTACGTGTGAATCGTAAAATATGTATACGCGCTAAGTGAAAGTATTGAAGATTCTCACAGTTCTTAAAAAGTGTAGTGCTTTATAAAAATGTGCAAGAATTAATAAAGGAAGTGAATTAAAAAACTTAAATTCTGTGATGTCTACAATCATTGTCATACCACGCCCTGCTTAAGACACATGACTCTACAAACATTACTGACGCAGCCGAGGCAAATTCAAACATAAATAATATATAGAAGAAGTGTTAATAACAAAGTTAAATATTATAGTGTAAAATTTGGAGTGTAATAATAAAAACACGCCTTGAAATCAGCTTCTTGTACGTAGCAGCATATTGCGTAATAACAGTAACTATTACGTAATCAACAAATTCAAACCGACGCCCAAAGCGTGTTCCAGGAACTCCTTAAATACAACTAAATAAATATTACGTAAGCATACATCTTCTTCTAGTTTAAACAATACGCAACAACACATTTTCTTCAAGTTGGCTTCCCAAGCGTGGAGCTAAATAATCATCTTCAAGTTTACGTAAACACAATACGTAACAAACCATCAACTTTTTCAATGTAAAGGAAAGTTTGGGATGGGGGATTTGTTTTAAGTATTCGCATCGTATCTCTGAGAGCTACTCAATCCAAATACCAAGTTTGATACTTATCTTTCTTTTCATTTTTGAGCTATGCTGTTCACAGAAACACACACGGAGCTTTTTCTAAATAATTCTTTTTGGGTTCAGGGGCCTCAAAACATGTATTTCAGGTGAAATATCGGTATCGAATTATTGGGTGGAATGCAATACCTTCTCTACCTGCTAGGTACGTGGTAGAAGAAGTAAAAATAGAAACTCTAGTGTTTGTATAAATAATGACCATATATATATATATATATATATATATATATATATATATATATATGTGATTTTGTTATTTATATGTTTGCTTCAGTGTTGACATTTTAGTAAGCGAATAGAATGCAAAATAAATTCTTTGGATAAATTAGTTAAAACAAAGGTTTAATAATCAAATAAATAAACGTTACTGAAGCTGCCAACTAAGCTATGACAATCTTAGAAAAGGAATCAAAGTTTGGAGGCTAATAGGTAAGCGTTTTTCCTTTAAGAGCTATTACAGGGTGATTTATGAAGAACTGACACATTTATTTCTTTAATTGTTTCAAAACGAGTTATGTTAGCGACAACTTATTATGCCTGAAATGCAGAGGAATTTTGGGAGATTATTTACCTATATAGCAAATGTTGAAAATGTCCTCCATCCTGCATAAGGCACAACTCAACACATCGTTCCATGTTACTGCCCACTCGTTGGAGGACTCTGTTGTCAATAGCTTGAATCTCCTGTGTAATGTTGTACTTCGATTATCCAATGTCTAGGGATGTGTGGCATAAACCCTGTCTTTTAAGTAACCCCATAGAAAGGAGTCCGGCGATGTCAAATCCGGAGAACTCGGTGGCAACAGGTTCTTGGAAATTATCCGGTCGTCAAAGAAACTTGCAATTAGTGCCATGGATTCATTTTATGTATGGTATGTAGCGCCGTCCTGCTGAAAATATCCTCTAGTTGTTCAGCAAACTCCATGAAAATCCGTCGGTACTCTGCAGTGTTCACATTGTTTTAAAAAAAATTGTCCCACTATCCTCTGTGAAGATATTACGCACCAAATTCCGATTTTAGTCGGGCGCATAGGTGCATAGCCGGATAAATGGAACCATGCTTCATCTGTAAACCATGTGATGGACAATATGGTAGCATTTTGCACAATGAACGCCTGAAACCATCGACAATAATTCAGTTGTCTATCCTTATCTGGTTCCTGTAACTGATGGACAACGGTAATCCTATACGGCTTTAGGCCTGCACTTTTCACAGCTCTCTGACACACTGAGTAGCTGTACTCTGTCTCCTGCGACAAATGTCTTAATGATTTTTTGGGTGACTGATCCAGTCGTGCTCTTACGTCAACAACAACCGTGGGAAGCCTGGATGAACGAATTTTGCTTTTTTCACTCACCAGAGATCCAGTTGTTTCGAATTTGTTTACCGGTCCCAGTATTGTGTTATTTTGCGGAGGATTCCGAACACCAAATTCTCTCTGGTATGCCCTTTAAGTAGCTGTAATTGAATTCGTAATCCAATATTGTTTTACAAGGAAGATTCATTCATTTAATGTGTACTCCATTTTCACGTTGACTAGAACAAAATCTCAAAAACAGTTGCCGACAATAAAACATGAACATCTGTCATATAGTGTCAGGCAATCGAAACTCCAGATTATGCTGCTTAATAGGGGCATTGAGTGAATTTCTAACACAATAATTAAAGAAAGAAATGTGTCAGTTCTTCATAAATCACCCTGTAAAAGAAAAAAACCCGAAGCAATTAAAACCTAGTTGATAAAGATAAGACCTATTTTCTTGTAACACAGTTGTCTAATAATGATTGCGGATGTATTAAAAAGGTTTAATTTCTTTCCGTTACAAAGTTGGGCACACAGAAATGTCTAACTAGACCATCTCAAGGTAAACGGTAAACATAACATAGTTATCCACTTTAATTTTAATGGATACATGCTATTTGCTCCATTTACACCGGGCAGCAAGAAAATTAACTATAATGAAGGCTTAACACTAACAATCAATTTTGCTTCACGGCTTTTTTAATCAACATATGTGTAATTTATCTTAAAACAGAAAATATGTCTTTGCTTTCAAAAGCGTTCTCTTTTACGTCGATACCGTCCAATGGTATATTTTAATCTGCTAATCTAAGAGGTCATACCTTATGGAATTACACGAGGTTTTTGAAGTATTAAACGTTCACGACATTCTTAATGAATGCAGCAGCATAAAAAACAGTGAGCATAAAATATGGATTTCCCAGAAGTAAGAAATAAAAAGAAAGGGCGAAGGGAATAAAATTGCACTGCTGGAAGAGAATTGTGGTACGGTAATATTTTCTACAACGCACAAGCTATTTAGGTGGAAGCATAACCACTTTCCACGGCAGGCAGGCTTATCACGCAAAAAGGATGATATGCGTGGGAATGGAGGGGTGGGATAAGATGGCCACTTCTTACAGCTGTAGCAGAAATAATATGGTGAGTTATTGTCAGAAAAAGTTAAATTATTCTGAATAAGTCATGGAATAGTAATAATAATAATAATAATAATAATAATAATAATAATAATAATAATAATTATAAATTACAATAAAAATATAAAAATGTAAAACATACAGGATTTATGAAATTGTCCAAACAAATCTTAATTGCTTAATTATTATAAATAGCTTTAGTTAGTAACCTTAAAATAATGTCATATGTAATTAATTAGTACTTTGTCATATTATAAATTCAAGGTATTTCTTGTAATAAAACTTTATTTAATATGTAAAATATAACAAAAAATACAACAGAAAAAAGGATCTACCCGTTGCAAAGGAAAATCAAGAATCATGAAAAAAAAACTTTTTTCAAGATAGCCAGAAGGTAAAAATACGCCACATATTAAATATTTAACAACTGTTATAATTTCAAAAATATAATGGCAATAGAGGACTAAAAGGTAGATTACCAAAAGTAAAAGCAAGCTGAGAATTAAAAACTAAATGTGATATAATCCCCGTACTACTGCGTAAAACATATGTGTATTTATTATATACAGCACGTGTTATAGTAGCAGCTGATGTGTCAACTAATTTAGATTCAGATATATGACACTTCTTACAGCAGAGATGACATACGAACTAAGATACACTGAGATATATAGGATCCAGGAAAGATGTTGAGTGCTCGTCACAGGCAATGGAGAAATGTCTTCAGAAAGTCCGTAAAGGAACTCTGAGTCAAACCGAAGCAGCAAAAATATTGGATATTCATCGAAATACCATTTCATACCAAGTGGTTGGAAAGCATCAACTCTCACCTTGTAAGCCTTTATGCAATAATTGGTACCTAGTCTAACTTACACATCACTATAGAGAAGGACATACACTAACGTATGTGAAAGGTGCAACACCAAGAAGGAAACACATGAATTCAATGAATTTAATAGCACAGGTTAGGTACATGACAAGTAACAAATAATAAACTTTTCAAATCTATACATCACCTTTGAGCCCTAATATTCAGTATTTAGTGTGGTCTCCATGCGCTGCAATTAGAGCTACTATATGCCGTGGCACTGAATAAAAAAGGTTCTGAATAAGTTCCTGAGGGATTTCCCTCCACGCAGTTTGTATTCGAGCCCACAAATCTGTGACACTGGTTACTGGAAGACCGTGACGCACCAGTACCGACCAACCTAATCCCAGACATGTTCGATGGGCGATATGTCAGGCGAACATGCAGGCCAGGGAAGCAATGGTACCCGTCGCTCTGCGAAGAAGCCTTGTACATTCCTCGCAATATGTGGCTGGGCATTGTGCTGTTGAAATGTGGCCTGTGGAGATGCCAAAAATAGAGCCTCAGCCTCTACAACCACCACTAGGTATCCGTTGCTGTTCAAAGTGCTCTAAAAATTCTTAGGGGGTGAGATCGGTTGTTGTAACCAATGGCGCCCCAAACCATCACACCTGGTGTTTGTGCGCTATGCCGCTAAACAATGCAGCCCTCCGGGTTGCGCTCACCACGGCACCGCCGGACACGTATGCGGTCATCACTGTAGGGCACGTTGAAGCGGGACTCGTCCGAAAATACTTCATTTTGTCACTCAGCCCCAGTGACGGTGTTCACGTGCCCATTGCAGTCGGAGGAGCTTGTGGTTTCTGGACAATGGAAGCCAACGTAATGGCATGCATGCAACCAGTCCAACCTGCAACAGACGGCGACGAACCGTTGATACAGACAAGTTCACACCTGTTGCAGTGCTCCAGCGTCGAACCAACACTGTGGATGAAGCTGTAACGGTCCGTTATGGCCATGCGGATAAGATGACGGTCATCCCGTCTGTGGTCATGTTCCGTGGTCCAGTACCCGCTCTTCGCTGCATACAACCTTCATCTATCCACTGCTTTCACACACACACACACACACACACACACACACACACACACACCACTGTCGTAGCAGCATGCCCTGTACAAGTCGAAATGTCACGGTGTGACAAACCCGCTTCCCGAAGACCGATCGTTCTGCCCCGTTCGAACTCACTCGCAAGCCGATATGGCTCCCTTTGACGTCGACGAGGCATACTGGCATTCACTTTATTCTTTCCACCTTGCACTGACTACACTGGGCGCACTGACCTTGTCGGACCGACACGAGAGGGCTCTGCTCGGCCTATGTGTACCCCATCTCTCTGAAAATCTAATCACTTATGGCTTACACGCTCTTCTATACTTCCACAAAGTTTGGAGTTATTCAGGAAATGCTTTCTTGGTGTTGCAATTTTCAGAAACGGCAGTGTGTTTTATAAATGGGGTAATCACTTCTGCTTTTGTTATTAATTCGCCATTTTATATCTTTGTGCAGGTCGCAGGAGGGTATTCTATGATGCTGAAGAGAAGTTGTTTTTAGATCACTGTGAGATAATGGAAGAATAGGGTTAGCCAATGGACCGTATGGATATAAAGCTAATTGTGAAGCCTTATCTTACAGAGAAGATAGCAATGAACCTCAAATTAAATTAAATTGAGTTTTATTTATGGACGCTCTTTAACTGCTGTGGTCCTTAGCGTCCCATTCTATACCTTTTGAGCGTGAAAGACCGGCAATTTTGCTCAGAGGCCTCTTTATCAGGCTTGAGGTTCTTTTACGTGCCGGCTTTACCTCCCTTCCGAAGGAAGCCATGCTAAGGATTTTTACGTCCGAAAAACTCCATCGCCCTCCGCCGGGTTTGAACCCGCGACCTCGGGAACTAGAGGTAGTATGGTAACCGCTACACCACGGAGGCTGACGGAATGAACCTCGATTCCAGAACAACCTACATGGAGAAGATTGGGTAAAGTTGTTTCTTGCCAGGGAATGGGGTAAAATTATAGAACAACTAGCACGAAATATAAACAGAAGTCGTGCTGCTGATTCCGTAGAGATGTTTATGACTATTTTAACAACCAAAATTGAAATTGAGAATGTTTGTGTTGAAAATATATGGAACCTGGATGAAACGAATTTAACAGATGATCCAGGCAAGAAATATCTGATGTGATACATTCACATGACTTTTTCTATTCTCAATACTTTCTCTACTCAAGCTTATTTTTCTATCCACTACATTTTAATCCAAGTACACTTTTGCAGAAATAACGTTATACATTTCGTTATATACAAAGGGAACAGCGATAGTCAAATGTTTAAGAACTGGACGCTATATGCTGGTCTTAAACTTCAATACTCTTTCCATGGAATCGCGAGAAACAACTGTATGTTGGCAGGACTTTAAGAGAATGACCAATTAATGAACAATTCGAACATTTAATAACGAATATCTCAGAAATGGCTTATGCCACAAAAATTTAATTTGAAATAAATTGTATGTTTTAAGAAGATCTACTTTTTTTTGTGTAGTGCTTTTCGTCTATCGCTTAACGTTTACAAGTTACACAAAAGTATACCAAATTCCTTATGAATGAAGCGCACTTTACAGGCTATTCGCAGAAAATTCAACATATACGTTTAATATCTTTAACATATGGTATTTTAATTAAAATTGTTAGAGCCATTTTTTATAAAATAAAAACTTTGAAAAATGTTCCATGTAAAGGGTAGTTTGGGGTAAGGGGATTTTCTTGAAACTCTTTGTGTTGCATCTTTGCAAGGTACTGAACATAAATACCAAATTAGGTATTTATCAGGATTTTCGTTTTTGAGTTATGCAGTTTGCAGACACGATCACACACACGGATCTTTTTCTAAAAATCTGATGTGTTGCACTCACATGAACGTTTTATACTCTTGTACAAACTATTTATACAAACCCTTCTTCTCCATCTACTTCATGTTGATAGAGATAAACGTTTGCATAAACTATCTTATTGCTAATTTTCTTGTAGGTGCAAGGGGAATGTGATAGGTTTTAAGCGATAGTCAAATCTTTTAAGAGCTGGTTGCTATGTGGAGCTTCCATTATCTTTGCACGTCCAAGGCATAAAAAATATCTGATGTGACACATACACATGACTTTCTCTACCCTTTATCACTTATTAGTGGGTACACAAACTATTCTTATAAACCTTATTTTTTTGTCTACTACATTTTAATCCCAATTTGCCTTTAACATTTCGCTATTCAAAGAGAACAGCGAAGGTGAAATGTTTAAGAACTGCACGCTATATGCTGCCCTTAATATTCCATACTCTTTCCATGTAATCGCAATAAACAACTGAAAATCGATGGGAATTGAAAAGAATGCCAAGTATTCAACAATTAAACCTTTAACAACCCATATCCCAGGTGCGGCTTATGCCGCAAAAAAACTTATTTTAAGTAAATTGTATGTTTTAAAGAGCTCTACATTTTTGTGGGGTAGTTTTCATCTGTAGCTTACTGTTTACGAGTTATACAAGATTATACAAAATTCCCTCCCAATGAACAGGACTTTCTAGACTATTCCCAGAAAATTCAATATATACGTTTTATTTGGCATGTAAATATCCTTCATGTGTGCTACCTTAATCAAAATCGTTAGACATTTTTTAGAAAATCAGAATTTTTTAAAAATGTTCCATATAAAGGGTAGTTGTGGGTGGGGAATTTTCTTGAAAATCTTCATGTCGCATCTTTGGAAGGTACTGAACCTAAATACAAGTGTGGTATATATCCGACCATTCATATTTACCTTCTCTACTACGTATAGTAAGTAGGGGAAGTATTGCATTTCACCCAAAATTTCGATACCGAGATTTCACCGGAAATACATGTTTTGAGACCCCTGCAAATCCAAAAAAAGCATTTTTGGAAACATGTCCGTAGGTGTGTGTGTGTGTGTGTGTGTGTGTGTGTGTGTGTGTGTCTGTGAACAGGATAACTCAGAAACGAACTTGGTATTTAGGTTCAGTATCTTCCAGAGATGCAACACGAAGGTTTTCAAGAAAATCCCCCCACCCCAGACTACCCTTTACATGGAACATTTTTCGAAAATTTTAATTTTCTCAAAAATGGCTCTAACGATTTTGATTCAAATATCATATGTTTAAGATAATGTCATGAGAAATAAAATTTATATCTTGAATTTTCTGGGAAGTCTCCAAAAGTATTCTTCGTTGTGAACGACTTTTGCATAACTGGTAATCCATAAAAGATAGACAAAATTTTACTACACAAAAAATGTAGATCGCGTTAAAATACACAATTTATGTGATATACATTTATGTTGTTGAGTGAACCATTTTCGAGATATTGCTTGTTATTCCCTTAAATTTTTCAATACTTATTTTCTCAAATGGGAATACATGTTTTGAGACCCCTTAAATCCAAAAAAAGCATTTTTGGAAACATGTCCGTAGGTGTGTCTGTGTGTGTGTCTGTCTGTGAACAGGATAACTCAGAAACGAACAGTCGGATAAACACCAAACTTGGTATTTAGGTTCAGAATCTTCCAGAGATGCGACACGAATGTTTTCAAGAAAATCTCCCCACCTCAGATTACCCTTTACATGGAACATTTTTCGAAAATTTTAAATTTCTCAAAAATGGCTCTAACGATTTTGATTAAAATATCATATATTTAAGATACTTTCATGATAAATAAAATTTATATCTTGAATTTTCTGGGAAGTCTCCAAAAGTGTTCTTCATTGTGAACGACTTTTGCATAACTGGTAATCCATAAAAGATAGACAAAATTTTACTACACAAAAACTGTAGATCGCGTTAAAATACACAATTTATGTCATATACATTTTTGTTGTTGAGTGACCCATTTTCGAGATATTGCTTGTTATTCCCTTAAATTTTTCAATAATTTTCTCAAATGGGAATTCGTTATTCATTTTTTTGTCTTGTATATGCAAAGAGTATTAATCTGTGGCAAAGGGAAGGTGCTGCACCTAGCAACCAGCTATTAAGAGGTATGTATGTGCTTAAAGGCTACTGTATTTCTATATTGCCCTTGTAAATATATATTCCCCTTACATCTACAAGAAAATTAGTAATAAGATAGAGTCTGCAAACGTTTATCTCGATTAACATGAAGTAGATGGAGAATAAGCGTTTGTAAAAATAGTTTGTACAAGAGTAGAGAAAGTCATGTGAGTGTAACACATCAGATTTTTTAGTTATGCTCTTGACAGACACATATCGAATTTTTGGATGGGATGCAATACCTTCTCTGCCTACTATGTGCGTGGTAGAGAAAGTAAAATACCAATAGCGAATTCCCATTTGAGAAAAAGTATAAGTATTGGATAATTCAAACAAATAACAAGAATATCTCGGAAATGGTTCACTCGACAAAAAAAAAGTATGACAAATTCTGTGTTTTATCGAGATCTACATTTTTGCGCAGTAAAATTTTGTGTATCTCTTACGTTTACCAGTAATGCAAAAGTCATTCAGAAAGACGACTTTTGGGGACATTCCCAGGAAATTCAAGATACACATTTCATTTGCCATGAAAATATCTTAAATATATAATACTTTAATCAAAATCGTTAGCCATTTTTGAGCAATTAAAAATCTTCTAAAACTTCTACATGTAAAGGGTAGTCTAGGATGGGTGGATTTTATTGAAAATCTTCGTGTGCATCCTTGGAAGATACTAAACTCAAATACCAAGTTTGGTATCTATCCAACTTTTCGTTTTTGAGTTATACTGTTCAGAGACAGACAGACACACACGGACATGTTTCCATAAATGCTTTATTTGGATTCAGGTCATGGCACCTCAAAACGTGTATTTTGGTGAAATCTCGATAATGAATTTTTGGGTGGAATGCAATGCTTCCCCTACTTGCTATACGTAGTAGGGAAACTAAAAAAGTGAACGTCAGTAAACCTATAAGTATCCAGAAAGGATAATTAACTTCTTAAAAGGAAGCATATCCCTCATGCTTTGTGGCAGTACCGATGGCGTTGTACTTCCTCCATATATTGCTTACAAGGGAGAGATAATGTATGACACATATGCAGAGGGTGGTCCCCTGGTTCACGCTTCAGTATCACCAAGTCAGGTTGGTTTGACATGAAAATGTTTGAAGATGGTTCCAAACCATATTAATGCCTGCAGCCAAAAGAGTACAAGGTAAAAAGATATTGTTTGCAGACAACTTGGGCAATCATATTTCCCTTGAAATGCTACGGCTCTGTAAAAAATCTGATGTGTTACACTCACATGACTTTCTCTACTCTTGTACAACCTATTTTTACAAACGCTTATTCCCCATATGTTTCATGTTATTCGAGATATCGAGATGTTAATCTTATTAGTAATTTTCATGTAGATGCAAGGGGAAATGGTAGGCTTTAAGCTATCGACAAATATTTTAAGAGCTGGTTGCTATGTGGAGTATTCCATTCTCTTGGAATTACCAGGACAAAAAAAATGAATAACGAATTTCCATTTGAGAAAAAGTATAAGTATTGGAAAATTTAAGGGAATAACAAGCAATATCTCGAAAATGGTTCACTCAAAAACAAAAAAGGTGTATGACATAAATTGTGTGTTTTAACGCAATCTACATTTTGTGTAGTAAAATTTTGTCTATCTCTTATGGTTTACCAGTTATGAAAAATTCGTTCGCAATGAAGAATACTTTTGGAGACATTCCCAGAAAATTCGAGATATACATTTCATTTGTCATGAAAATATCTTAAACATATGATATTCTAATCGAAATCGTTAGACCGTTTTTGAGAAAATTAAAATTTTCGAAAAATGTTCTATGTAAAGGGTAATCCGGGGTGGGAGGATTTTCTTAAAAACCTTCGTGTCGCATCTCTGGAAGATATTGAACCTAAATAGGAAGTTTGGTGTTTATTCGACTGTTCGTTTCTGAGTTATGCTGTTCACAGACACACACACACGAACATGTTTCCAAAAATGCCTTTTTTGGATTCAGGGTGTCTCAAAACATGTATTTCCAGTGAAATCTCGGTATCGAATTTTTGGGTGGAATACAATACTTCTCCTACTTACTACATGTAGTAGAGAAAGTAAAAAAACATTGGAAGTGACCAGAGTGAAATATAAAATTATGGACTATGACGTCAGAGATACATATAGTGAAAACAATCAACCGACCTATAAATGTCAACAAACGGACAGTAACGCGTGTTAAAGAATTGGAGCATTGTGGGTTTGTCTTTATTTAAATGTAATATTGCTAATGTTGCCTCTTTATTAGCCAAACTTTTTTTCACATATACCAAATTAAATGTATTGCACAAAGTCACCCTATTAAGGAGCGAGCGGGATGGTTCAGGCGGTAATATCTGTGACCCGCAATCGGGAGGTCCCGGGATCGATCCCTAGTAACCGCCCACTCTGACCCATGGGTTTTTCGTGGTGTCCCCGGGTCGCCGGGCGATGCTGGGGTGGTTTATCTTCTACCACGACTCTTCTTCCCCTCATTTCTTGTACCCATCACATTCCTTGTCATCTGTTTCATGGTTGTAGGACCAGAAGACGGTGTTTGCCGGGTTGCGGCTGAGCATTGGCATGCACTCTGTAAAAGATTTCTTCCCTGGCGTTGCTACAGTACTGCTCAGTTGGGTCTCTCCTCAGTGTGGGACTCTGCCCCAGGGGGTCTTTGAAGATTGGTGGACTGTGCGGCGTCGGATGCATTCTATTTGAAAACGTTAGGGACCCCATCCAGCTTGCCCCTTTGACATCAGGATCTGGTTGCGCTTCGGGTCTCTCCCCTCATCCTTACCTCGCAGGGGTCACATTGGAAGCATAAAGGGCCGATTGGTCTGCGTGCGGTGCCCTGCCCCGATTCCGGGAGCCCCTCTATGATAGGTACCTTTACCTTTGACCTATTAAGAGGTAATTTTAGACAGCCCATAAAGGTGTAATTTGAAAAGTGCAATTAACATTAGGTGTAATTTCGTAATAAAATCTAAATATAGAGGTTTTAAGATATATATGATGAAGTTGTGTGGTTAATAAAACCAAATTATGTATTCCATTTAAAGAATACAAAATGATAAAAAGTAAACCGTGTCACAAAGTAGCCCCAGCTTACGGTAGATGTCTATCTATCTATGTTTCCAACATACATTTGCAAATACTTCTGTCGTTTCTTCTTCTTTCTGATTACCTTGTTGCTTCAGTAATTTCTATTCTATCACCGAGCGAGATGGCTCCACGATAACTGTGAGGCTCGCATTCGGGAGGTCCCGGGTTCGATTCCCTTCGACCGCCCGCTCTGACCTTAGCTTTGTGGTTTTCCCTGGTCGTGGGCGAATATTTGGGTGATTTCTCATTTACCACGATTTGCTTTCCATAGTTTTCCCTTAACTCCGTTCCTTTCTCATCTTTCAGGTGCGCTTCTAGCTATCATGGTGTTACCGGACAGATGTCGCGGATGCTTGTTCAAAGCAAAGGGTCAACACTAGAGGGCTGCTGGGTCGACAGGTCGTTCATCGTCCTCTCTAGTCAGCTCCGGATTGGTCTTCGAGCCTAGAACTGTTATCTTCTTTTTTATTACTAATTCCTCTAACCGTTACTTATGGTAGGTAGGGAAAGTAATATTGCATTACATCCAAAATTTTCATGTCGAGCTTTCGCTGGAAATACATGTTTTGAGTTCCACTGAATCAAAATATTTTAGTAAAAACATTTCCGTATATGTGTTTGTCTATCAACACCATAGCAAAAATTATAAGTCGATAAATACAAAATTTCGTATATAGCTTTAAAACGCAACTACCCTTTACAAGGAATAATTTTCGTTATGTCTGTTTTTAAAAATGCCTTTAACAATTTTGATTAGAACACTGTATGTTTAAGATATTTAAATGGCTAATAAAACTCATATTTTGAGTTTTCTACGAATAGCCTGCAAATTCCTAATTATTAAGAATCAATTTTGTAAATTGTATAACTGGTAAATCACATGAAATAGGCAGAAACTGATTATACAAAAATTTTAGATATCTTTAAAACATGCAGTTTATTTGAAATATTTGGTATTAGCCACTTCCGAGATATACACTATTATTGTTTTCAATCATTGAATACTTTGTGATTTTCTGAAGTGGTCACCATTCGGTTGTTTCTCGCGATGTCATGGAAAGAGTTTGGAATTTCATTGCCATTTCAAAGTACACATAAAGATTTGGCCATCGCATCAGCCTCCTATATTCCCTTTGTGCCTACATCTAAATGTGCAATGAAACCATATCTGCAATTGTTCATCTCGATTAGCATGAAGTAGATACAAAATAAGCTTTTGTAAAACTAGTTTGTAGAAGAGATGTAAAAATAATTGACAGTGGCTAGAAAAAGTCATGTGAATGTAACACATCAGATTTTTAGGGGAAGTATTATATACCACCCAAAAATTTGATAACGAGATTTGACCGGAAATATGTTTTGAGACCCCCCGAATCCAAAAAAATACCATTTTTGGAAACATGTCCGTGTGTGTGTCTGTCTGTGAACAGCATAACTCAAAAACGAAAAGTCGGATAAACACCAAACTTGGTATTTAGGTTCAGTATCTTCCAGAGATGCGACACGAAGGTTTTCAAGAAAGTCCCCCTACCCTAGATCACCTTTTACATTGAATATTTTTCGAAAATTTTAATTTTCTAAAAAATGGCTCTAACGATTTTGTTTAAAATATCATATGTTTAAGATATTTTCATGACAAATGAAATGTATATCTCGAATTTTCTGGGAATGTCTCCAAAAGTATTCTTCATTGTGAACGACTTTTGCATAGCTGGTAAACCATAAGAGATAGACAAACTTTTACTATACAAGAAATAAAGATCCTGTTAAAATACACAATTTGTGTCATATACATTTTTTTTGTTCAGTGAACCATTTTCGAGATATTGCTTGTTATTTCCTTAAATTTTCCAATAGTTATACTTTTTCTCAAATGGGAATTCGTTATTTATTTTTTTGTTCTGGTAATGCAAAGGGAATGGAATACTTCACATAGCAACCAGCTCTTAAAATATTTGACTATCGCTTAAAACCTACCAATTCCCCTTGCATCTACAAGAAAATTAGCAATAAGATTAACATCTCGATATCTCGGTTAACATGAAGCATATGGAGAATAAGCGTTTGTAAAAATAGTTTGTACAAGAGTAGAGAAAGTCATGTGAATGTAACACATCAGATTTTTTAAAAATAGTCTGCATGTGGTTCTACTTTTTGCCCCTGCCATTATTCTTAATAATTTCTTCTGGGCTTTGAATAGTACATATACACAATAGTTAAAGAGCGCCCATAAGTAAAACTCAATTTCATTTCGAAGTTATTGGTTTAAATTTGTACATTTTCTTAACTAATCTGTTTTATGGCATTTTATTCATGACGGATCATCGTAATCTTCGTGATTTTATTCTATTTATTAGACAGTTTCCTCCAATTAGCGTATTCCATTCCGTCTTATTCCAATTATCCATGTATTAATTGCTTCCTTAACTGGGTCAAATTTTCTTCGTATGTTTCTTATTTCAAATCTTCTGATTATCCATCCGCATAAACATTAGAAGGAATAATAAATAAACTAATACATACCTATAAATTAATTTGATGAAAGAAACTTCTAAAGTTTCACAGTCCCTATTTTTACTGTTCGTGCATATTTTGTTAGCTTGATTATTTTAAGTTCTTTAGGTTAGTTTAAACTAAATAAACGCCAAAAACCAAATGCTGCTTTGTTTTACTTTCTTTTTAATTCAAATCCAAACTATTCCAAATTATGTGTTTCACCAACCTGCCAACGTATTACCATTATATGCACGCACGCCAATCACCGTTTATTTTACCGTTTTTTATCGTACATTAGATAATGCTGCCCTAAATTTCACCTAACCAACTTACGATATTGAAATCTTGGCCACGATGTTCAATTATTTGGCCAAATGAGGTACAACCGAGAAAGAGGTAGGATATGCTGTCAGGATTGAAAGCTCGTTTTGATGGTCAATAAATCTGAAGTCAAAGGAGTAAGATTTATATTTCAGAAGCGTTTACCATAACAGGCTTATTAATGGTTTATAGGTTTTTAGTTTAGCTGCTTTAGATAATAATTCACTTATAGTAAGTAAGTTATTGGCCAAGCGGGATGCTCGCCGGGTTCGGTTCCCATTGAACCGGCCACTTGGGTATTTTTGTGATTTTCCTAGGTTGCCAGGTCGGTAGGCAGTGCCTAACCTAACACGAGTGCTGGCCAGGTAAATTGTCGGTGGTGTATGGCGCAGGTAGTGGATGCCTTAAGGAGAGATCTGTTTCTTCCTTGGCACGGAACCTTCTGCCCGAACCTCTCGATGAGGAGAGAGGGACTATCGAAGGCGCTCCAGGGGATCCTCAATCTGTAAACATTAGGGACTCCGCTGAACTGCCCCTACCGCCAACAGTTCTAGCTGTCCTTCGTACCCTCTCACATCATCCCTTCCTTCCAGATGTTTAATAAGCGCATAGACTTAGCATTAGCCGCAGTGCTGAAAAATTCCTCCGCTTCTAACCTCTAATCTCTCTCAATTATTATTGGTAACATATAGTTGCCATCGTCCCTAAAAGTAAATGAAATACTAATATGTTCTCTAGTTACCTATTTCCCAGAAGCAAGTCGTTGAGAAATAATGTATATTTGTTATTGTTTTAGGAAAGTAGGTCTTAGCAGTTCGTTCATGTATGTGAGGTAATTTGAAGTGCATGTGGCCAAATTCCTATGTTCCGAATGCCGGCTGTGCATCGTGTGTGTTTGTTTACCTTTGCCGACAAGCGAGGAGCGAAATTCGCAAAATACACAGAACAGGGAGCTATACATCAAAATGTTTTTGAACTATGGCAGGCAGCTCCCGAATTGATGGATCGCCCCAAAGTGAGTTCAATTATGTAATGGTTTTACAAAGCTAATGAGGTAATTGTCCCAAGTTGCCTGTACATTGATGTAACAAAAGAATAAACAGTACCCTACGTTTTGATAATGTTGGCTATCCTGCGGAAGTGAGCCTAAATACTGAATCACGACAGAACGTAAAGCTTTGAGCATACTCTGTGCCGGAGAATAGCTCCATCGGTCAAACACTCCTCTCCAACCTGTCTTACGAGCTTAGTGGAGAAAGATGCTCTTAAGGGGCTACCCTTCATGAATGTGCAGGTTATGTTAATAAACCTCTTACTGCCGTGTAGAATGGAGAAGTAAATCCCAGAGAAAGTAAGGGAGAAGATGAAACATGAAGTTGTCTGGTTAATCTTCTAGAAGAATACATTTCTTTATATTCATCTATATTTATATTTAAAAAGTACTTTATTACTTTCTCTACCACCTACCTATAGTAAGTAGGGGAAACATGGCATTCCACTTAAACATTTGATACCGAGATTTTACTGTAAATATCTCCTTTGAGGATCCCAGAATTCTTAAAAGCATTTTTACTTTCTTTACTACCTATAATAAGTAGGGGAAGTCTTGCATTCCACCCAAAAATTCGATACCGGAAATATACGTTTTGAGGTGCCATGAATCCAAATAGTAAAGCATTTTTGGAAGCATGTCCGTGTGTGTGTGTGTGTGTGTGTGTGTGTGTGTGTGTCTGTGAACAGCATAACTCAAAAATGAAACGTCGGATAAATACCAAACTTGGTATTTGAGTTTAGTATCTTCTAAGCATGCGAAACGAAGGTTTTCAAGAAAATCCCCCACCCCAGACTACCCTTTACATGAAACATTTTTCGAAAATTTTGATTTTCTGAAAAATGGCTCTAACGATTTTGATTAAAATATCATATGTTTAAGATATTTTTATGCCAAATGAAATGTTCATCTTGAATTTTCTGGGACTGTCTCCAAAAGTCCTCTTCATTCTAAATGACTTTCACATAACTGGTAAACCGTAAGAGATAAACAAAAGTTTGCTACACAAAAAATGTAAAGCTTGTTAAAGCACACAATGTATATCATGTACTTTTCTTTTGGTCGAGGGAACCATTTCCGAGATATTCTTGTTATTTGGTTTAATTTTCCAACATTTATACATTTTCTCAAATGGGAATTCTCATTCGAATCTTTTTTATGACCTGCACATACAAAGAGAATGGAATGCGCCACATAGCAACCAGCTCTTAAAACATTTGACTATCGCTTAAATACTACCATATACCCCTTGCATCTACAAGAAAATTAGCCATAAGATAGTTTCTGCAAATGTTTATCTTGATTAGCATGAAGTAGATGGAGAATAAGAGTTCGTAAAAATAGTTATGCATGAGTAGGGAAACTCATGTGAGTGCAAAACATCAGATTTTTTAAAACAAAAAAGGTCCATGTGTGTGTGTGTGCGTGTCTGCATTACTCAAAAAGTCGGTTAAATACAAAACTTCGTATTTAAAATCGCCGTCTTCCAAGAATGCGATACGAAGATTTAAAAATCTCCCCACACAAATTAACCTTTACATGGAAAAATGCTCATTACTTTTGATTTTCTCAAAAATGGCTGTAACGAATTTGATTAAAATAACACATGTTTAAAATATTTACATTACAAATAAAATGTATACATAGAATTTTCCGTAAATAGCCTGTGAAGTTCTCTCCATTCTGAGCGACTGTGTAATTGGTAAACCGTAGGGAATACACAAAAATGTAGATCTCGTTTAAGTACACAATTTGACATATACAAGTTTTGTGGTGTTAACCAATTCCGAGATATTCTTTGATATTGGTTTGAATTTTCAAATACTTATACTATTTTCAAGCAGCAAGTCACCATTCTTTTTTTTCTCGTGGTATTTCAATAAATTCATAGAATTTCAAAGCCATCACATAGCGACACGATTTTTAAAAATCCGACTTAATTTCAGCCTAGTGTATCCTTATATCCACAACGGAATGTGTAATGAAGGTTTGTCTCAATTAACAAGAAGTAGATAGAATAATAAGTTTTTGTATAAATACCTTGCAGAAAAGTGAGTAGAGAAAGGCATGTGCATACAGTCCATCAGTATTTAAATTATCGGTTACGGAAGGCATAGGGAATGTTGCATTCGAAGTCCTGAATAAAAAGGGTATTGTTAGAGAAAGGTAAACACACGTATGTTTATCTGTCTCTCCCTCTGCGAATATTAAAAAATTAAAGCTAGAAAACATAACATGGCATTTTTATATCAATTCTAAAAACTATTCATAAAAAATTGTGTTTCCACCTACCTGCCTTTAAACGTGATAAATGGTAGCCGGAGTGCTTCAATAAATATTTTGTTATAGCTACAAAGGAGCAAATAGGAAGCTAGAAGAGAGTCAGATATTATAAAATAAGGTCGGGAAGGTCTTGATTAAGCAATTCTTTAAATAATTTAACGGAAAACAAAAGAATGGATATATCGTTTCAGAATTTCATTGCCTAAAGTATTGGAAAATTCATACGAATAACAGTAAATACCTTGTAAACGCTTAAGCATTAAAAAAGGTTATGTAATTCAAACTGTTTATTGTGAGCCAGCGGCTATGGTCCAAGCTTCGGGAGGTCGATGCCGGGCAGTTGGAGAGATAAATAGAGATAAGTAGCGCTCTCGCCCAGCACAAACACCAGGGGCGCTACCATCAGATAACCAGAATCTTCTGGACGTTTCTCTTCTCTCCGCCTCTAGAACGTTCAGGAACTCTAACCAGTGGCTATATAAGCCAGCATGTTCACGAGTAGATCAGTAAGTTAGTCAAGTATGCGCCCATAGCGTTTTTAAATTCTGTTTATGCTGTTCTTATCTAATATTACGGACTTTATGCACTGCAGGGTTAAATCAAAACATTAAAGCGCAAGTAACGAAAACCATGCAGACATGAGAGCACATACTATTATTATCGTCATTATCATTATTATAATCATGATTACAATCATCAAAATTATTATAATTATTGTACTATTATTATTATTATTATATTATTATTATGATATAGTGGTACTGTTATGCTGGTTTCATTTATGGAATAGGTGTTTGAAATTTTGTCCCTGTGGATTGATACAATATTGCAACCGTTTCCATATATCCATATGGACGTTTCTGAGAACCGCTGGCGTAATAGATGCACATGCTTCGACGATTCTTTAATGTAAGAGCTCTCCATTGAGGGAATCTGTTTAAAACACAGTATTATTATGTCCCAAAAGAAAACAATGTAATGGGGTTAGATAAGGAGATCTGGATAGCCGAGTTAAGGGACCACCTTGGCCAATCCAGCGTCCAGGGTACTCTCGGTTCAAATAATCGTCTTCGGTATAAGCAAGAGAAGCAGATAGAAGATCGCTCTCATAATGTGCCAATTCCTCACTGAACTGTGTTTACTTGGAATTGCCCCGTTGAGTTCTGCAACTCTTTTAACGCACGCAGGAATATCTGCACATGTGAAATACGGTGCGGTTGGGCCACCTGGTATAATACTGCCTCTGCTTACCATAGATAAGCGATAGGGAAAATAAAAATTACTACTATTCTTAACATTCAGAAAATGACCCTCCTTATTTTGATTGACATAGTAAAAATACTATTTTCACTACCAATTTCCAAAAAATGGTATGATGATTAGTATCCTTTTTTGCACATCGTGGAGAAATGGATTTTTTTCACTTTGTTCAAAGAAATAAATTTTATAAATGTAACCTTCGAACACAGTGTTTCATTAGAAAGGTGTTACCACTATTAGTTTTACAAATTATTCAACACAGTAACACAACATTCAATATTTCTTGTATCTGGTATGTCAAATATATTTTCTTCATCGCTTTCGTCATTCATTTTGATTAATACAATGCTCTAAACTTCTCAATTAATGATAAAACAAACGTTTGTTTACCCTTCTTCCATAGCAAGGCATACTTCGATGCTTTTGATAATTAATTATTCTGAAATTCTGTAGGGGAAAAGAATTAAGTATACAACGCGTATTGGAAGTTTCTTATTGCACTTGGCAAGATTTTAGTATTCGCCTACGGCTCGTTCTAAAAAAATTTTACCGCAGCAAAATGTGACGTTTTATGAACTTGTTACATAATGGTTGTTTAGGCAGCTTGTGGCTGAAGCAGGAATCGTTTTTACGAGTGGAAAGGTTTACAGAAGTTACGTACATGATTTTATTTACAAACCATAACAAAAGCTCACAATAAATCGTTTTGCGAAATTAAAATATAATATGATATTTAAGTTTAGGGTTCGTATTGAGCACAAACAGTTGAATATTAGACACAGCGTGTCTTAAAGGAGAAGTTCATATATAAGATACTGAATTTGAAAAATTTGTGCTTCTCTCACTTGAAACTGTTTATTTATGCTGCGTTTTTATTATGACTGTAAATAAATGACTTTTTAGTAGATGTTCTCTAAAACAGTTGCTTGTCGGACTGCTAATTAGGCCAAAACAAAGAACTGTAGCGACCTAGCTAAAATCAAATTAATGCAGCATGTTTCGATTCAATGCTTCTGGCTCGGATTGAAATTTTCTCGAGATTACTACTCATGTTTTCACAAAGCTACATAAAGCCTTTGATAAATGAAGTAGCACATGTATGGTAGCTTACAAATGAAAACCGTATTGTACACAGCATATAAACAAGAAAATAATTACAATTTAATGTGTAGGGTGAAGAACGGAGGGGAACACCTTGCGTACTGCAACCTACGGAAGATCAATTGCGGCTACCACTCCCAGGAGGTAGGAATAAAGTGAAAGATCCGCAGGAAGGTGCAGGTCGCAAGCAGACAGGCCACAGAGGCGCGCGGAAGTTCCTAACAGTTCCTGGATCGAAGAATCGTCACACTACTGGAGCTGTCCAGAAAACGTTTTTTTGTAGAAAACATCCACGACATCTGCCGGGCACCACCGCACACCTGAAACTTGAGAAGGAAATGGAATAAAAGGAAACTGAGGAAAGGAAATAGTGGTAGACGAGAAACCACCCCAGCTTATCCCTACCGACCAGGAAAAAACAAGCTAAACCCAAAGCCGGAGTGGGCGATCCACGAGAATCGAACCCTGGAATATGTCAACTCTTTCGGTACCATTTAATGTAAAAATCACAGTTTTAAGTTGTAACTTACTCTACTAAATTAACTAACTGCAACAAAGAGTAACAAATTAAACAAACTATGGCTATAAATTGACAGTTGTTTAATTTATGCATATTATGAAACTGACTTTTAGAATATCCAATATATAACTTTATATTGCTCATATAATTTAGAGAGTTTTTACTAAATCTATTGCATGCGTAGTTTTTGAGGACTTTTTCTATTTATGGACGCTCTTTTATTACTATGGGGGTCCCATTCTATACTGGGCGTGAAAGACCGGAAATTTTGCTCAGAGGCCTCTTTATCAGGCTTGAGATTCTTTTAAGTGCCGTTACTTTCGTTCCGAAGGAAGTCCATGCTAAGGATTTTTACGTCCGAAAAAATCCATCGCCCTCCGCCGGGTTTGAACCTGCGACCTTAGAAACTAGAGGCTAGCACGGTACCCCTAGACCACGGAGGACGACCATGCATGCATTACGTAAGCAAAAACTTTAGGCAGACTCATGCCGTATTCTGCACTCGGATTATGCCGCGTTCAGAAATATTACGTTCGTCTGCTAAAGCAGGTATCGTCAAGTACCAAGCAGACCGTTTGGGAGCTTGCATGCTCAGTACATAAGCCTGATTGAAGCAACTGAAAGAGGAGCAAAAGAGAAAATGTTGACGTCATTCATACCCTCCCTCAGCGCAGCGGTGGTCCTGTCGGGTAGTTTTCATTTACCATGGAGGACAGTGCGTCAAAAACACCAATTAGTTTCAGACCTGCTTGAGAAGAAATATTTTATTACAGCACAAGATAATGGTATAAAGTATTAAATTTGTAATAAGATGTTAAACCATATAAAAAGTTCAATTTACAGCGCCATTAGTTGTCTTGTTATGTGAATCAGTATGAAAAATACCAAAGGGAAGAAAGATCAGCATTTTTGGAACAACTAAAATGTACAACGTTTATGGATGTAAGTACAGTACAGGTTATCGTACTGTAATTTATTGTTGTTGATGAAATTTTTTCATGCTGGTCAGGCTTAAAAATTGTTTATTTTGCCTTTAAATATATGAATTATTAAGTTTTTATTGAATAATAATATCATTACAGCACTTCAAATAAATTTGTATCGCAAAGTTACTCCCTTGCAGTTAAGGAAAAAACGCCACTGACTTTACAAACCGGCCTGCTGCTCGGCTTCCTAGAGCTATATATATATATATATATATATATATATATATATATATATATATATTGATGCCTGCGCCAAAGCTTTATTGTGTACACATAATATACATATACATATATATATATATATATATATATATATATTCATATATCAACCTGAAGCATATCTTGAATTAATCATCCGTAAATAGACCGTGAAATCTTTCTCAATGATAACGAGCTTTGCTTAGTTGTGAAAATTTAAGAGAAGGGCTTAATACCTGAAATTATAGGCCCCACTATCATACACAATTTGTACCAGACCTACTCTAAACGGTTGACTTATGTTTTGTTCCTATATATATATTATATATTATATATATTATATATGCATTAAATGCAAATCAAGACAAACATTTTAATTGGTTTATTCTATTGCGCTCTTTAACTTCTATGATCACATCGGTCACTCTCATATTCCCTCTCACATAAAAACTTCCAGACTCTGTGGAGGGTAGAGGTAGAGGTAAAGGAGATTCAATGGAGGGGGACACGTCACGCGCTGCAACTTACACAGATCTATTGCGGCTAACACACTCGAGGAAGGGATGAGGTGAAGGAACCACAGGAAACTACAGGCCGTAGGCAGACAGGCACAGAGACACGCGGAAATCCCTAACATTTCCAAACTCGAAGAACGACCCACCAATGAAGCAGCCCTCTGGTGTCCACAGGGAATGCTCTTTCCTTTGAGCAAGCATCTATGCCATCTTTCCGGCATCGCCATACGCCACAAAACCTAGCACACTTGAAAGATGAGAAGGAAACGGAATGAAAGGGAAATATAGAAACGAAATCAAAATAGATAAGAAACCACTTCAGCAGTCACCTGCCGACACCAGGAAAACCACCTAAAATACATGGGCCAGAGTGGCGGTCGTCGGGGATCGAACGGGGGACCTCCCGAATGCGAGTCGCACACGTTACCGCGGTGCCACCTTGTTCGGTCCCTTCGGATGGAAGTGAAAGATTCTAATTAAAGAACAAGTCCCCCACCCCAGCTGGGAATCGAACCCGGGACTTTAGGATTGAGAAGCCAGAAGACTGACTACTTGATCACAGAGGCAGTCACGAGAGAAAGTTGACGAAAGAGTTTGCTGTGAAACTCAGGCATGGGATTATACACTATAACATACTTCAATTACTTCTCCAAAGAGGGACTGTCAAATATCATACCTATTGTTGAGTTTCGTAAGAATACTTACACAAGTAAAGCTTGTCATCACTGTTAATTCGAATGAATTCATTTAATTCCTTTTATCAAGAATATTAAAATAATAAACTAGGGTAAATTATACACACAAGGGTTATTATAATCAAATGTAACAATAAAATATTCAAACTCAAAACAAAAGGTAACACAATATTGTTGGTAATTACACGATGGAGGTACATGTAGCAATGAGCATAACATGCCAGGAATTTTATTTAATACTGCATCATTATTACCGTCATAATCAACACGTTAACATAAACAGCAGAAATGGCAGCTCAAAGTTAAGACAAGCTATAATCTTAATAATAAAATAAAATGCAGAGTTTTGCAAGAGGTACGGAACCTAGTACTATAGTAAGTTGGGGCAGTATTTTATATCACAACACTGTAAATGCCAGAGTGATTGTAGTGTAAATTAGCATTATTGTATGACAATGATTTAAGATGTTTGTTAATTATAAGCATTGTTAGGAAATAAATTTACACGGCCTCACTTAAACTGACAATAGGAGTGGATAACAATGAAACGAGGGGGTGAGTTGTTTATGAATTAGAAGAGACAAACAAATGACGTCAGAGTAGTGTGCCTTTCTTTATAAATGGAGGGAATATCTTCCCTAGAGCATATGTGTTCGTAATTTTGATTGGATATAAAAATAGACGCTAATGTTGGCGCGCTTTATTAACCAATAGCAGCTCGGTTATAATGTTTAGGCATATCGGGGTGAGGGAGTATAAATTATGAAGCCAAAGACAGGTAACGCGCAGTTTAACAGAATCATTCACGAGTTACACGTCGCGCAGTTCAACAGAAGCATTCACGAAGTACACGTTACGCAATTCTACAGAATCTCTCGCGTCGTAAAGTTAGTTACAAAATGTGAAATACTGGAATTAATAATATGCGGCAAATAAGTGATTATAGTTACATTCGAAAATATAACAGTTTCAGTCGGGCGTGTATCCAGAGTAAATATGTGAAATTAATGAAGTGTAAAAACAAATTATTTTATCAGTGTTATCTTTTAGTAACAACTCCTTTCCGTTTACACACCCTGTTCAAGAGATTTTCTCGACTGAGTAATAATAACTAGCCGGAGGACAAAGAACCCAAAATTCAAAAATAGTAAAACAATAACAGGCGCTCAGCAAATAAGATAACACGAACGATACTGCGACAAAGTCTACTAGAGCAGATTAGACCAACTGCATGCCGGCTTTGGGGAGCGCGACAGTTGTCATTCTTTCGCTGTATTCGTTCTCAAGCCCGGGTAAACGGTGCCTGTTTTATCAGTTGAGTTCTGGCAAGTACGTAACTTTGTCGCTACTTAATAAAATTCTGTTGTATGTTGATAAGTTGTTCCTTAAATTGAGCATACCTTACAGCAGCATTTTTTTACTTTCTTTACTACTTATGATAGGTAACTAGAGGAAGAATTGTATTCTACCCAAAAATTCGATCCCAAGATTTCACGGAAATACACGTGTTGAAACTACCTGAATCCAAAGAAAGGATTTTTATAAAAAGCCCTGTGTGTCTGTTGTGAACAGCATAACTCAAAAACACAAAGTCGGTTAAACAACAAATTTGGTATTTAAATTCAGTGCCTTCCAAGGATGCGTCACATCGATTTTCAATAAAATTCTTCCACCCCAAAACTGCCCTTTACATGGAAACTTGTGGTTGTTTTTTATTTTCTCAAAAATAGTTCTAACGATTTTGATTAAAGCTCCATATTTTTAACATATTCGCATCGTAAATGAAATGTTTATATTGAATTTTCAGCGAATGTCTGTACAACCCTCTTCATTCTGAATGATTTGCATAAATGGTAAAGCATATAAAAATATAAATCTACTTAAAGTACGCAATTTATGCAAATAAATATTTTTGCAGTATTAACCACTCCCGAGTTATTCTTTGTTATTGGTATGAATTTTCAAATACGTACACATCTTTTAAGTGGTAAGTCGCTGTTAGTTTTTTCTCGTGGTCATGAAGAAGCATGCAAATTTGAAGCCATCACATAATAATCCGCTTTTTAAAACCTATCACTTCAGCCACTACGTATTCTTATATCTAATATGAATTGTGTAAATGTGTGATGAAAGTTCGTCTCGATTACCAAGATAAGCTTTTGTAAGACTATTTTGTAAAATAGTAAGTAGAGAAAGTCATAGAATGCAACACTAAGATATTTTCTATATGAATTGTATGTGAAATCCTCTTCAGCTAAAGCGCCGGACAAAATCCCATTGTGAGTTTCCAAGCGCTACAATTCTGGCAGGGCAGCTTTGCGGTCTATACTCAAACGTATACCGTCTTTTCTGAATAAAACAATACATAATGAATTCAACAATATGATCACTGAAGAAACAGAAACACAATGAATATGTGTTCATGAGTATAATCATTTTGAACACCCTATTATTACAGGTATGCAGATAAGCCAGCACTATGTTTTTGCAGTTTTTCTGTGAATTTTGGTCGCGTTTCCCATGATTTTCAGGCAGTATATACGAATTCAGACGATGAGTAAGGACACTGCGCAGTCCAAGGCCACTGCGCAGTCGGTCTTGTAGCTCTAGACTCACTGAAAATGTATTACATTTATTGATAACGTGATAATTAAAATATACGCTGTCTTCTCTTTTGGTCGTTTACTTCCTCCCATTTCCTTCGTTATAAATAAGATATACGTACAGTGTGTCCATAAAAATAGTAATTATTTTTACTATACCTCATAGGCATTGAATGTGACCCCCACGAGTGACGCTGCAGACATCAAGGCGATATTCCCATTTACGCCACAGACACTCCAATGGTTCCAGAAGTTTAAATAAGATTTCTCATCTTTTGTTACCACATTCTGATATACCAATTACAGATTCACAAATTATCGCAGATACTTTAGCAAAGACATTCTCCGATACCTCCAGTGACTCTAATTATGATCCTGAAGTTCTTCATAACAAAAATGTTCTCCAAGATGATAACTTGTTACTGAATGTTGTTGACACAAACCAACCATATAATGAAAATGTGTACCTTGATGAAATATTGGAAGCTCTTCGACAATGCAATAGCAAAAGCCCTGGACCAGACAATATTCCATATGAATTAATAAAACATATGCCAGAGAATACACTACAGCAAGGGTGGCGAAAACGACTTCCTTCCGCGAGTCACCAAATATGCAACACACACTGCATCACTCAGAAGCACGTGAAAAACAAAGGGACGGTTGCAGAGAGGGAACGGCGCCTGCGAGTCAAAATAACTCGCGAAGCACGTTTTCGCCACCTCTGCACTACAGTATCTGCAAAGTATTTACAACCATATATGGTTTAACAAGTGCTTCCCTGATCAACGGCGAATGTCAACAGTGGTTCCTATTCCGAAACCAAATAAAGATCACTCTTCGTCTATAAATTACCGACCGATTTCTGTAACATGTGCCATGTGCAAGCTCCTTGAAAACATAATTGCGAAAAGACTACGTTGGTTTTTGGAAACTAACCATTTGCTTAGCAACATACAAACCGGCTTTCATCAAAATTGTTCCACAATAGATAACCTGGTCATGCTTGAATCAGAACTAGCTGAAGCTTTTGGTAGTCGACAACATATGATTTTAGTCAGTCTTGACATAGAAAAGGCATACGATTCCATCTGGAAAAATTACATTATTCAGTCTCTAACGGAATTTGGAGTCAATGGAAACATGATCTCATTCATCTATAATTTTCTGCAAAACAGACGGATGCGAGTAAGAGCTAATGGTTTTCTATCCCAGCCTGTTAATTTAGAAAGTGGCATACCATAAGGGTCTGTCTTAAGTGTAACACTATTTTTTGTGGCCATCAATAAAATTGTGTCATGCCTTCGACCACCTTTAAGGCGTATTTATACGCTGATGATATTACCATTTTTGTAAAGGACGAGACATAAAGACAACTCAAGAATTACTACAATTGACGCTTCAGAATCTCTATACTTGGAGCTGTAGTACTGGTCTTCGATTCTCACCCCTAAAAAGCCAATGCATACTTTTCTCTAGTTCTAGAAAACTACTTCCACAACCTGAATTGCTAATGAACAATCATCGCATACCAATTGCCATTAACATTCGCATACTTGGATTGCAATTTGACCAAAAGTTAACCTGGATCTCGCATCTTAAAATACTTAAAGCTGACTGCTTAAGACGGCTGAATATTTTGAAAGTGTTATCGGCCAAGAATTGGGGACCTGACTTTAATATCCTACTCCGCACATATAGGATGATTATACGATCTAAACTTGATTATGGCTGCATTGTATATAACTCAGCTAGTCCGACTGCCCTTAAGATACTCGATTGCGTTCAGTCTTCTGCACTCAGGAGTGCGTTGGGAGCATTTTACACAAGCCCTACCGAGAGTTTACAAATAGAAGATAACGAGCCGCCACTGCATACAAGGAGGAAAATTCTGAGTTTGATCTATGCTTCAAAGATTGCTGCCTTACCAGACTGCTGCTTTCCCATATTTTTTTCCTTTCTAACGACAATAACAGCATTTCAACTGGACAATCTCATGGCACTTCCTTCAGCTATAGAATTTCAAAATATATGCATGAGATTAATTTAGGTTTTCCTGCTATGATAAAACTCAAATGTTTCAGCAATACCTCTTGGAAACCCGAAACCCCGCCTATCATCACCACATTAGCCAAATACAACAAAATGAATACATATATTACCCATTATCAGCGAATGTTTCACGAAATTAGTGGCATGCACCAAAATTTCATACCTATATATACTGATGGATCAAAAATGAATGAGAGTAGTGGTTGTGCTGTGGTACATCCTGAATATAGTGATGAAATGGACTGGATGGGAGCAGCGATGCGAAGTTTGAAGTACAATATTTGTTGGTAGTTGGAAAATGCTTCATGTTTATATGCCCCATGTATGGGAGCCAATTTGTCGCGGTCACTTCGTGTTATCTTATTTCCGTTATTGTTTTACTACTTTGAATGTTGGGTTCATTGTCCTCCGGCTAGCTATTATTTCTCGGTCGAGCACATCTCTTGATCAAGGTGTGTAAACGGAAAGGATTTGTTACTGAAAGATAACACTGATAACAGAATTTGTTTTTACGCTTTCATTACCGTCACAATTAATTAAGTTCACATATTGACTCTTGAAACACGCCAGACTGAAACTGTTATATTTTCTAAAATCACTATAATCACTTATTTACTGCACATTATTAATTCGCGTATTTCACATTTATAACTAACTTTACAACGCGAGAGATTTTGTAAAATTGCGCGCCGTATAACCCGCGAACGATTCTGATGAACTAAGCGACGTTTAACTTCTGAATGATTCTGTTGGACTCAGCGACGTGTAATGCGTGGATGATTCTGTTGAACTGGGTGATACTTGCCTTCTGGCTTTAGCTTTTTATACTCCCTCACCCCGATATGCCTAAAGATTATAACCGAGCTGTTATTGGTTAATAAAACGTGCCAACATTAGCGTCTATTTTTATATCCAATCAAAATTACGAACACAAATGATCTAGGGAAAATATTCCCGCTATTTCTAAGAAAAGCGCGCCAATCTGACGTCATTTGTTTGTCTCTAATAATTGATAAACAACTCACCCCCTCGCTCATTGTTATCCGCTCCTATTGTCAGTTTCAGTGAGGCCGTGTAAACTTATTTCCTAACAATGCTTATAATTAACAAACATCTCAAATCAATGTCATACAATAATGCTTATTTACACTACAATCACTCTGGCATTTACATTATTGTGATACAAATTACTGCCACAAGTTGCACTTCTTGCAGGTTTTGAGGCAACGGGGGTACATAGACACAATGCTTTGCCTAAAAGCGCGCTGAACCTGCAGCAGACTCTGCGTGCTATGATATTCCAAAACACACCAACTCCTTAAAACTTCTTTAATAACAACACAATTTTAAAAGGAAACATTCACAGTATATAACCTGTCTGCTAGGTATCCAACAATGAGCCCATAACGACTAATCACAAAGGTGAATGAATTTAGTTTGTGTGTTTGATTCCCGTAATCCTCTCCATTGTTGTCCATTGTTGACATGCACAAAAATATTTGAGTTTTTCTTTCGAATGCCATGAATTTCATTTAAATACGATTACCCAAAGCGACATGTAGCCAGTTTAGAACATGGCAGTATTTTTATGGACACACTGTATATTGAGTAACGTTGTAGGGTGAAATAAAATACATTCGTAGTGCGGGAGGTAAACTGAAAAAGACTGAAATATAACCTCAGTTTCTTCTCGTCTTTTTTTTCCCTGATAAGAAAACTCTGCCACTACCTTTGAATTTCTCGTACCGAAGGCGTGCTTCTCGGAATTTCAGGGGACCTGCCCTGACTTCTTAAGGATTCCTGGAAAACTTTTTCCAAGGGTGAGAGCTATAAACAAGAAATAATCTGAGAGTTTCTGGAGAAGTTTCCAATATCT
The DNA here is from genome assembly GCA_030765065.1 of Deroplatys truncata. Taxonomy (NCBI): domain Eukaryota; kingdom Metazoa; phylum Arthropoda; class Insecta; order Mantodea; family Mantidae; genus Deroplatys; species Deroplatys truncata. The sequence continues at coordinate 141,722,510 of CM060986.1, forward strand.
TCTAATGTACTACTTTACACTACGTTTCAAATGCAATGTGCAAGAATTTGAAATAATTCATGGACAACAGGATTTGATTGCAGCCTAAGAAAATCATGCAAAGAGACTAAAAGATAGTATTTCATAATTATTTGTTAGTACGGTAATAAAACTTCTAAACCATCAGCTATGCTGCTTTTTCAGGAAGTGATTGGAAAACGCTTATTTGTTGTCAAAGGTTGAATTCCTGCTCAAAAATGTTGAAACATCGACGATTAGATGGGGAAATGGATGATTGTCAGCAGCTGTCAAAGTTAAATTGCGTTTTATTTATGGACGTTCTTTAACTGCTGTGATCCTTAGCGTCCCATTCTATAATGGGCTTGAAAGACCTCTTTATCAGGCTTGAGGCTCTTTTACGTGCCGTAAATCTACGGCTTTACTTCCCTTCCGAAGGAAGCCATGCTAAGGATTTTTACGCCCGAAAAAAATCCATCGTCCTCCACCAGGTTTGAACCAGCGACCTCGGGAAATACAGGCTAGCATAGTAACCACTACACCACGAGGGACGACGTCGGCAGCTGTCGTCCCTACACCAAACTTATAGCAACTAAGCTGTATTTGACAGCTGAATATAAGAATGCCTTAATACTATAGAATTCAAATTGCTTGCATTCATAATTCATAAGTCCATAACGAAAAGTTCGACAAATAACACACTTGCTATTTTAAGCTTAGTATCTTCGAAAGATGCGTCACAAAGGTTTTAAATAAAATACCCTAACTCCCCCAAAAAAGTAACATCGTGGAAAATTTAGTTGCAGTTGAAAAGTATTATCATTTAGGCATATATTTAAACAGGAATATGAAAACCCTTGGCTCTTAAGCTTACATTCTCTAGTGCATTTAGACGATCCTTGCCGCTTTCCAAACTGTTGTGGTACGCCTATCAAGCTTTACAAATCCGCGCTTTACCGCCACTCCGTCATTGTTGCCATTCCAGACTAAACATTCTTGTGACTGCAAACAAATCATATATCACGTAGTGAATGTTCATTCATTCTTCTCTACAATGTCAAGGTGTTGCGCCTCGAAAGATGCCTTTCAGCCAGCCCTGTTGATTGTGCAAAAGCTATTCCATTAGTTGAAGAAGGGCGCAACTATCGCTATTAGCGAGAGTTTTAGGAATAACTCTACAAGTATTCCGCGAGCTGTAAGACAGTTTCGCAAATATTGTCGTACCTTGTGGCAGTATTTTATATCACAACAATGTAAATGCCAGAGTGATTGTAGTGTAAATAAGCATTATTGTATGACATTGATTTGAGATGTTTGTTAATTATAAGCATTGTTAGGAAATAAGTTTACACGGCCTAACTGAAACTGACAATAAGAGCGGGCAACTATGTAGCGAGGGGGTGAGTTGTTTATCAATTATTAGAGACAAGCAAATGATGTCAGAGTATCGCGCTTTTCTGTAGAAATGGAGGGAATATCTTCCCTAGAGCATATGTGTTCATAATTTTGATTGGATATAAAAATAGACGCTAATGTTGGCGCGTTTTATTAACCAATAGTAGCTCGATTATAATCTTTAGGCATATTGGGGTGAGGGAGTATAAATTCTGTGCCAGAGACGGGTAACGCGCAGTTTGACAGAATAATTCACAAGGCAAACGTCGTTCAGTCCAACTGAAGCATTCGCGGGTAATACATCGTTCAGTTCAACAGAAGTATTCGCAGGTTATACGTCGCACAGTTTAAGCGAATCGTTCACGCGTTATACGTCGCGCAATTCTACAGAATCTCTCGCGTTGTAAAGTTAGTCATAAATATGAAATACGCGAATTAATAATGTGCAGCAAATAAGTGATTATCGTGATATTAGAAAATATAACAGTTTCAGTCGGGCATGTATCAAGAGTCAATATGTGAAATTAATTAATTGTGACGGTAATAAAAGTGTAAAAACAAATTCTTTTTAAGTGGTATCTTTCAGTAACAAATCCTTTCCGTTTACACACCCTGTTCAAGAGATATGCTCCACTGAGTAGTAATAATAGCTAGCCGGAGGACAAAGAACCCAACATTCAAAGTAGTAAAACAATAACAGGCGCTCAGCAAAAGATACACGAGTAACCGCGACAAATTGGCTCCCATACGTGGTGCAGATAAACATGAAGCATCTTCCAACTACCAACAAATATTCTACTTCAACCTCACATATTAATATCACTTAAATTTCTAGATGGTAGAGCAGGAAAGTAACCGGGAACTTTACGTTTTTCACATTAAACACGAGGCCGACGGGGGCGAGCCTAAATATTCCTTAAAACATGCTTATACCTACGCCGCTGTATGTTCGGCCCTGACGTTTCATGGGGTAAAGAAAGAGACAGGTATATATTAGAATGGCCACCTTTAGCAATACTAGCGCTGTGGATTCCCATGCTAAAGGAAGCTATTCTGATTCGCTTCAACAGATAAATGAGGACTGTAATTTGATTTCTTTTAAGTCTGTAATAAATATAGTATACTGTTGTTGCTTAGAGCTTTGCTGAACATAAACCACAACACGAAAGAAAAGAATAAAAGATCCGGCAAGGTTTGCAGTGCTGAGTTGACTCGCACAGCAAAGGGTGGAAGTTGTCTGCTATGACCAATTGCAGGCTCCCTCTCCGGTGCGTACACTGCAGTTTGGGCTGTGTTGCCGATTTTCTTGTAAGTGAAGCACGTGTCGTCAATAGCTGTTTGCTTTAGTCCAGGTGAAGTTTGTTTTCTGTGCGCATGCGATTTACTGCGTTACCTTGTTTAAGTTAACATAGGCAACTATTTCATCGTTTGCATTTTACGAAGAGATGGCACAGATATACACACGTCTTCAGAGTAGGGGTAAGAACTGGCAAAACTACCTCTCTCGGTCGCGCTAAATGTCAGAGCCGGAGATAAAACGGCGGTACTATAATAACACTTAAATTAAAGGATTATTGAGTAAGGTTACCTGTTCGAATAATCAAACCATTTTCAACTTTGGATGGCCACTATATTGCGCAGAAATTTACAGATTACTTTGACTTATTGCTTCAATGTGAACCGCCCATGTTCTAACACATGCCAGCTCTCCCATTGTCTTACACAAAAAAGAGAGAGAGGCACTTCCTGGCGTCGCCGCGATTATCAAGTTATCCCCTCCCTTTTACGGTACGTCACATCCTGTCCGTGTTGCCAAAACTAGCATCCCCAGTGCTACCAACACGTCACATCTCCCCGAGCTATTGTCGTGCCTCACATATTAATATCACTTAAATTTAGATGGCAGAGCAGAAAGGTACCGGGACTTTACATTTTTCATATCGAACACGAGGCCGACGGGGGTGAGCCTAAAATATTTCTTAACACAAGCTTAATATCACTTAAATTACAAGGATTATGGAGTAAGATTACCTGTTGAAATAATCAAACCATCCTGAAAATCAAATACTATTAAGCATTGGTCATTAAAGAAAAAATTTAGCATGACTTTAAACAAATAGGACACCCATGTAGTAACGCATAACTTCAAAATGAAACTTTTCACTTGTTCAAAATATATACCACACTTTGGTACACACAATGCGCACATATTTACAGCTTGTTTTTTTTTTATTTACCACAGAGTTCCAATGCAACTTTCCAAATTCTTGTAATACACATGTAGCGACACCATCGGCATCCAATGGATGATGTATGAATCCCGCTGGTCCATGTTAGATGATCTTTGAAACTGTGTAGGTCTCTGAGATAGTGGTATAGCTGGTAGTGGCTGAAACTAATTAAACTATAACTCTGATTAGTCATGTGAGATGCATTCAAGAATTGCGTAGCCAGGCAAAGCGAATTATGGCGAGGATACCGGTGACGGAAAGTCTGAAACTACAATGCAGCAGTATCTTTCAAGTAATATTTAAAACATTTCAATTTCATATCAAACCAAAAATTAGCTGTAAAAATCATTTCAAAATTTTGGAGAAAATCATGTGCTGACAACTTACTAGAATTTTCAAAATAAGGCGGTTCAATGACCGGTCTAGAAACAACTGACTGCACTGTACTAACAGGAGCAGGCTGATTAGGCACTACTGGCAATAATTGTGTATGAAAAGATGCACCAACACTAGAAATAAATTCTTCCTCACTGTGTTCACTAATTGGTGCAATAAGCACATCAGAATTTTGTGTAGTGCTTTACTTAGGCATTTTGACCACAGAAGAACTACTTTGTAACGTAGAAAATACCATAACCTCCGCCAGAAGATAGCAAATATAGAGAAACCGAAGTTGCACTTTGCACTGCATTGGACCACATTCACTGCACTAATAAATATACACACGCAATGTAATGGGTAAAGCACTGGCACTGAGAATTCACTTTACACGGTTAAATTTATTTTCATTTCCTAAACGAAACATCACCCGTGCTCACTAGCGGGAAGAGGTAATACTTTGTAATTACATGTAGCAATTTCAACACCCCAAAAAAATTATGCCAATATAAATATGCCAAAATAATGCACATAATTAAAATTCAGAATAAACCCCTTTTCTAACAGATTTAAACTGAAAGATACCTCACGTTGAAACACGTGGTCCTCCCAAAATTAAACTAACATATTCAAAAGACGGTGGAAAAGAAAAATTTTACATTATCATATACCCGGCGACTCACACCAATTTGTCGTTCCCCACATATTAATATCACTTAAATTTCTAGATGGTAGAGCAGAAAGGTACCCGGGAACTTTACGTTTTTCACATTAAACACGAGGCCGACGGGGCGAGCCTAAATATTCCTTAAACATGCTTAATAACACTTAAATTACAAGGATTATGGAGTAAGGTTACCTGTTCGAATAATCAAACCATTTTCAACCTTGGATAGCCACTATATTACGCAGAAATTTACAGATTACTTTGCCTTATTGCTTCAACGTGGACCGCCCATGTTCTAACACGTGTCACCTCTTCCACTGAGTTACACAAAAAAGAGAGAAGGCACTTCCTGGCCTCCCCGCAATTAACAAGTTATCACCTCCCTTTTACGGTACGTCTCATCCTGTCCGTGTTGCCAACACTAGCATCCCCAGTGCTACCAACACGTCACACTATAACGCCTACGACAGGCTTGCTGTATCAGGTCTTCCGAGATATACATCGCAACATGTTTTTTTAACTTTGGCTATTTTAACAGATCTTCACATGACAGCAGTTGAGGCAGGAAATCGCTGGAAAATGTTCGCAATATTATCACCAGTGAATGGACGTGAAGAAGAAGATTCAGAGAAGTACATCTGAACTCGAAGCGACCTGCCACAGGACTAAACATCAAGGAGATCGTGGTCATTTTGATCAAGAGCACGTGGACTGGACAACGGAGCTTTGGAGCAAGTTCTCTATATATACATGAATCCAAATTCAACCTTAGTGCTCCAGATGAAAGAAGTAAGGCATGGAGAATGCCTGGAGAACGCTCTGCTGTTTTCAGTTTTCTCAAAGTTTCTTAGGGTAAGGCTCAGTCATTTAACGTTGCTTCAGCACTAAATCATATTATTGTTTCCTCTAGATTCTTGGCTACACATGAGGCAGCGTGTGTGAGACAAACGATCGTATTGCGTGGTTGCCTTTCTGTACCATCCAGTGTGTTGCTATTAATTTAATCAGGAAACTGATATTATGTGGGTATTTACAAGTAGTCGTTATGAGTGAACAATGGCCTTAGTTGCATAGTCGCTTCTCGATTCTTATATCATGTATTTTATTTCAATTTAGTTTATTCCGAGGGTGGAATTTTTTTTATCATAACAAATCCGGTATTTGTCTCACGACTAAGGGTAACCACGAAAATACTCCTTTCAGATTGCCCGGTACACGGCATTTGAATCCACTGCCTCCTGTATGCAAATCTCACAGATATTTCCCGAGTATTTGCTCCGTATATTTCGCGTTTTATCCTCACTCTTCTTCTGCTCTTAGAAATTCGTTTCTCTAGCCCGTAGTCCTCCATTGTGTCTGTTCTTATTATCCTAGTCTCGCTGCCATATAATCGTCCTGAAGGCCATTCTTCTTTAGAACTTCGTTAAGAGTAAGCTTTCCAGTTATTCTGCTTTCTCTGCCGTTTATGTAGGTAGAAAAAGTAATTCATTCATCCAAAAATTTCGATATCGAGATTTTGCAGGAAGTACACGTTCTGAAACCCTGAGGGAGGAAAAAGTATAGCGTTTTTAGAAATAAAATATATGCGCTCGAGAATGTCTGCATATAAAAAACGAAAAGTAGAATAAATATGAAATGTCATACTTAAGTCAGCTAGATTTTAAAGTTGCTTAGCGAAGATTCTCAAGGAAACCCTCATGTCATGCAGGGTTTCTGTTAATTTCATTTTTCTGTTTAGTTAAACTATAATACTTTTGGGATATTTGCTTAAGGGGACCGGTCGGTGAAAATTGGGCAAAATTAGTAAAAATTAACATTTAGGATTTTTAACTTATTAAATCAGATACTCTAGGAACGTTTTCGTCTACATATTTTTGATATCGAAGTGAAAAATGAGGCAGTATTTTTAAGACGTAAATAATTCAATCTAATTATATAATATATAAATTCAATAACAGCCCAGTTAAAGCAATATGTGTATAATATATAAAATGCATGTAACAGCCATTGTATTAATATTTATATTGTTATGTAAATGTTCAATAATGCTATGTGAATGTAATACGTAATTTAATAAAGTAGGAGCTGTGAGAATAATAGGTTAAAAGTTGGTAACAGTGAGGTAACCTTGAGTCAATAATGAGTAAGAAAGTTTAATAATGCTACTAGCCATTATTGGAGCAACAATAATGTAAATTTTGAGAGAGTTTATAAAATAGCCAATCAATAATCAGAAAAAAGCTTAAGTTAAATAAAAGTATTCTATTGGATTAGGAATAGCCAATCAGAGACTTGAAATACAGAAATTTACAAATTTAGGCGGTAGAAATCAAGTCAGTTGCTTGTAGACAGCGCTCATAACTGGACGCGTTGCTTGTAGACAGTGTTCCTAACCGGACGCGAGATGCGTCCACGAGAAGATTAATACGTATTCAGTGTGAGACAAAAAAATAGTTTACGTGTTAAAAAGTGTAAGTAAATAATAAAAAAATCTCACAGCTCTCTCTCTCTCTCTCTCTCTCTCTCTCTCTCTCTCTCTCTAGTGAAGTGTTATTTAAATCGTCTCAAGCATTAATAAAAGGAGTGAAGTAAAATTATAATCTGTGTAAGCCTACATTCTTCAGTCGCACCGCTACCTGCTAAGACATTCATGTCTCTAAAAAAATATAAATACTGACGCAGCCGAGGCAAACATAAATATAATATTTAAAGAAGCAGTCGAATTACAAAGTTAATATTTTTAAACTTGGGGCAAAGGCCACCGGGAAGTACATTTGGGGCGAAGGCTACCGGAAACTTTTTACATACGTGTGGTTGCAACTACTTTAAGTTCGGCTCCCCAACAGTCGAAATACAATACAACACCACCATAACATAACATTACTTCAAAATAAGGACAATTTACATAACCCTGCGCAGAGGGCGTAATATAATATTTGAGGCCTGATTTTTATATTTCTTCTTGGATTTCAACATTTCTTGAAGTGGGTTTTGCAAAATGTGATGTACATATGTTAATCAGTTTCTAAATTATGCATTTCTATTTAAAATATAGAAGAAGAAGAAGAAGAAGAAGAAGAAGAATATTAGTTAATATGAGCAAGGTGTAGCGGGAACAAACATCAATGTAAATAATATTATAAAAAAGTAAATACGTTATATGTTAAATGTAATGGAAGCTAGCCAGCCATGAAGGTGCAATTAAGTGCATGAAACGATACCAGGTAGAGATTATCTCTATGGTAATACGAAGCCAGAGCATTGGCTGAGTATGACCAGCAGAGACGCTGGAGTGAGAGAGACAAGTAGAGGTTGAAGAGACATAACAAGAGATTGGTACAAAAATGCAAAGTCCAAACTCGTCATAAGGAGATATATGAGAGTAAATGTTCGCATACAACGCTAATGTGATCAGCCAATCCCAATAGTGCTTTAAAATAGCTATGGAAAAATAGTGTCTTTCGTGGGATGTATAAATAAAGTAGAGCCCCGATATTCTCACTATTTTCTACAATATCGTCAGGGGGTGAACTTTATGCTACTCAGATGGTTAGCGTGTGAAGAAGGTATTAGCAATTAGGAAAGTTATATAGAGTAGGAGGTACAATTAGATAGATAGGCCCCATAAACCATTAATATAACTGTGGGTTGGAATTCACAGCTAGCTGCGAACAAACGTAAATAAATTAGAGTTAAAGTGAACTTAAACTTTTTATTTCGTCTCCCGCCCTAGATCAAAGTTAAGAGCACAGACCAACTCAGAAGTGTTGTAAGGCATTCTATTACAGCAAGTCAATACCAACACACCTACACCAGGAAGGAAGACGACGTGTAGCCGGAGAGAGGTCCGTCGCACAGGGCTTTTTTCTCGATTGTAATATTTTAGATGTTTTTCAGCATTTAAAATGCTCCTAACATTGCAACTTTTAAGTCATCAGAGCGAAACTTCGCAAATAGTTTTCCCAATACTGGCTAACTAAAACTTGCTATTGCGGTGATATTTGTCGATTCTTGCCCCACGTTAGGACGGCAATTTGTAGCGGTCTTTCACCTATTTGCGGTGGTATGTGGCTATTTTACGGTACAAGATTTGTAGGAATGTTCTCGGGTTCGGTACTAGCTCAGGGTTCTTTGCATGGTTCTTGGATCTCGGGTTAGTGCTGAATACGACTGTTTGTTTTCCTGCTCGTTTATTTACCGTCAGCGTTTTAACATTTCATTCCTGCTATTTCTTCGACACACACGCGCCTTTCCTTATTGTTACGTTTCATATCATCGCACCTATCATCTCCAAGGAACTACCACAGCCAAGTGTGTATTCTAAAACTTTTCTGACAACCATCTCCAAGGAACTACCGCAGCCAAGTGTGTATTCTAAAAATCTCCTGTTTCTCTGTTTCAAACGTTCTATATCTCCCCATTCCACTATCACCTGATTTCTAGCTTCTTTCATTGGGTGCCTAAGGCTATCTGGCTTTTGGTGAACATTGACCCTTTTCTACACATCTGCGTTCCAGCAACCTAACGGGACACTTAACAATAGAGGGAAAAACCACCCGTTTCCGGCCGCTGATGGCACTGTCTCAACTCAACCCTTCGACAAATTTACAGCCACACTCGCTTTCCAGTTTTATTTAACACTACCCTTACTGTTATTGATACTTATTCTCCCTATGATTGTAATTGTATTTATCTACTCAAAACGTACTGCTTCACTATATAGTCATTAGTATGAAGCAAATGTGTTACGCAAGCTCACCGAGCGGGATGGTTCAGGCGGTAACGTCTGTGGTTTGCATTCGGGAGATCGTGGATTCGAATCCTGTGACCAACCTTCCTGACTAATGGGTTTTTCGGGAGTTTCCCTGGGTCGCCAGGTGGATGCTGGGAAGGATAATTATACCCCCCGAATTTCCTGTCCCTCCATTTCACCTCCATTCTCATTTCACTTCACCTTTCATCTGCTTGGTTTCTTTCAGGATTGCAAGTGTCGGCGGGAGGTCTCGGCATGTATACGGCAGGGGAAAAGGTTGCTCTGAGGAAACCTTCGTCCTCCGAACTGCGAGCGGTCTGCGGGTCCCAGACCCCTCAGGAGATGTATAAGCCCACAAGGGGGAGGGGTGCTGGCTGGCTGCTGGCTAGGGAGATCAATCCCGGGGCGCCCTGTCAGGGGCCTAGGCACAAAAGATCTGCGCAGGTCGAGGGCTAAGTCCCCCTCCGCTTCCAGCCCTATACTATCCTACGCAGGACCCAATCGACTTCGATAAATGTATATTTTTTCACAATTTAAAAATATTGTTTTTTAAAAAGGAATTTAATTTAAAAGTATATTTCTTAGCAAACGTATTTTCTACTTCAATAAGGAACGTAAATCTGAAATGTTGTTTAAAAGCTATAAAAATTGCATCGTAAACATAATTTATTATAAAACACCTTAAAATTGTGTTTTAAAATTGCATAATCCAGGAATTCCTTAATTTATACGCAACCACATTTCTTTATAACGACATAACAGGTGATAAAAAGCTCAAAAACTCAGATGAGTATTTACTTTGGGTTTGGGAAAGTTCACAAATCAGTCCCCTTAAAAATAAAATTTATATCTTTCTGTAACTTTTCGATCAAGCCTTCTTCATTCTTAGTGAACTTTGTGTAATTTGGAAATCATAAGAGATGTAAGGAAATACTAACTACGGGAACTCATATAAATATCTCAAAATATAAACGTTATATCAAATAAAACGTTACGTACCATTAATAATTTCCACAATGGCTGCCTCTGTGGTCGAGTGGTCTGCCGCTGGCTTCTCCACCAGAGCTCTTCTAGAGCTCCCGGGTTCGATTTCCGGATTCTTTAACCAGTATCATATTCTATCCTCCACAGTGTCTCGAAATATGACCATGAGAGTGGTGTATGTGTGTTTAAGAGTAAAGGTAATAAAATCCAACATTAAGAAACCTACAGTTCAGCGAGTAAAAACACCAACACTATCAATTGTTTTTCAAGTCAAAGAACCCGATGTGAGTATAAAGGTTAAATGACACTATACAAATGAAACAATTAATTTTTACTTTCTCTAGTAGATATAGTAAGTAGAGAAAGTATTGCATTCCACCCAAATATACGCTACCGCGATTTCATCAGAAATACATGTTTTGAGGCTCCCTGAATCCAAAAAAGTACTCACAGAAAAAAGTCCATGTGTGTGTCTGTGTGCCTGTGGACAGCATAATTCAAAAACGAAAAGTGAAATAAATACCAAACTTGGTATTTAGGTTCACTATCTTTCAAGGATACGATACGAAAATATTCAAGAAGATCCTTTACCACAGAAAACCCTTTAGATGTTTCGAACTCAAAAATGGCTCTAACGATTTTGATTAAAATGTCATATATTTAAGATATTTTCATGACAAATAAAATGTACGTCTTGGATTTTCTGGGAATGCTCCCAGAAGTCCTCTTCTTACTGAATGGCTTTTGCATAACTGGTAAATCTTAAGAGATAGAGAAAATGTTTCTACACAAAAGATGTAGAGCTCGTTAAAACACACAATTTATGCCATACATTTTTTTGTCGAATGAACCATTTTTGAGATAGTCCTTGTTATTGTCTGAATTTTCCAATACTTATACTTTTTTTCAAATGGAAATCGGTATTCTTTTTTTTTTTATGTCCTAGACATGCAAAGAGAATGGAATGCTCCACATAGCAACCAGCTCTTAAAACATTTGACTATCACTTAAAACCTACCATATTCCCCTTGCACCTACAAGAAAATTAGCAATAAGATAGTTTCTCTCGATTAACATGAAGTAGATGGAGAATAAGCGTTTGTAAAAACAGTTTGTACAGGAGTAGAGAAAGCCATGCGAGGGTAACACATCAGAAAGTTTTTTTTCTCCGCATTCGTTCATTTAAATCTAACCTCAAGTTTAGCCGTACACTTTGAAATATAAGGTAGCCGTTCTTATATTTCTCATTTTTACTAACCTGACTTTTAAACAGTAGAGTGTCGTGTCTTAACCAATACATTACCCTTTTTAAATGAATTTTTGCGAATGTCTGCATTTAAAAGAATTAATTATAACAATAGGGTTTGTATAAAAGTTACGAAAGTAAATTGCAATGGATAGAGAGAGTGATAGTACTACTGCCACTATTTTATTTAGTAGTCAGACGGAGGGGCGTCAAGTAATTGGAGCACAACATGATACTAATCCTGACGCCAGCTAGCGCTGTCTTAGCCACCCACAACCTGGGAGTGTAAACGAGATACTCCCAGGAAGAACCGACCCCAGCAGTCTCGCCAAGCGCCAGGGAGAAATCTTTCCATAGCGCAAATGCCACCGTCCTGTCGCAACATACCAACCGCTGTCGCCTGATCCTACAACTCTGAAACATATGAAAGGAATGATAAATAGAGAAACACTCCAGTATTCGTCTACCGGCCCGGAGAAACCAGAAAAAAACCCAAGGTCACAGAGGCCGGGAATCGTATCCGAGGCCTCCAGATACGAGCCTCTGAAGTTACCACGGAGTCATCTCCTTGATTTATATTTCCAGTACAAATTCCTTTATTATTTTGTGCATCAAGTGCTTATAATTAGCATTTATGAAAGTGTGTAAATGACAGAGCATTTCCCGCCCTCATAAGTAGTGTGACCGCGCACGCGACGTTACTTACGGACCGGTGGTGCGAGCGCCTTCCGGCTCGTTTACCTGGCCGCGGGTGGGGTTAACAGCCAGTCCCGTCCATAACAATAGACTGCGGAACAATACTCCACTGTGTGCCGCTTTCCCGCTCCAGAGTATTTCTGTGGGCGTTTCGAGTAGGTTCCGGTTCTAGAAAGCTACGTTTTGTATGCTGGTCTATATAAGAGGCTGCTCTTGCCCTGACAGTTGAGTTCTATTAGTTACAGTGCCAGTGCAGCTCAGTTGTGAGTTGTGATTCAACGGATCATCTGTATTGTTTTCCGAGAGTGTGTCCAAAGTGACTCAAGTGTAACGTTTGTGCTACGCTGAGTGCCTAAGTGATAAATAAAGCGTGTTTCAGAGAATCTGGTGTTCCTATTTGTTAGAGTAGATTTTTTTTACTCTATTTTACATCGGTTTAGTTACAGTGTCATATCGCGACGGATCTGTTAGTGGATAACTCTTAGATCGAGGTGTGGCGGACAGTTGGCCTTCTAGGTCTCATCCCTGCAGCCATCCGGTTCTTGTGTCCACAGAGAGCCCTGCGCATAGCAACGGACCTCCTGCCCCGTGCCGTGTAAATGGCATTAGGGTGCCGTCCAGTCTAACCGCCCCCCCCCTGTAACCACGCTATCTTGCTTCGTCACATGTCCACAGAGAACCTAGTGCATAGCAACTGGATCTTCTGCTTCGTGCCGTACAGATGACATTAAGGTACCGTTCCAGTTAAACTGCTGTTGTCATATAGAAAGGCGACAGTTAGCTTCTAGGTCTCATCCCTGTAACAGTCCGCTTCGTCGTGTTCACAGAGACCCTAGAGCATAGCAACTGGATCTTTTGCTTCGTGCCGTGCAGAGCATTAGGGTTCCATCCAGTCCAACTGCTGCTTTCACATAGAAAGGCAGTTAGCCTTCTAGGTCTCATCTCTATAACCATCATGCTACGTCACGTGTCCACAGAGACTCCAGTGCATAGCAGCCGGATCTTCTGCTTCATGCCGTGCAGATGGCATTAGGATGCCGACCTGATTTTATTGTCTGTGGACAGATGGCACAGCATTCACTATTACCACCTATTTTTCATTTTTACTATTGTTTTAGACTTAAGGTGGATCTTTGGGTCCTGGTATTAAATATCGAATCCGGTATTTAGCTTAGCGGCTGAGGGAAAGCACATAAAAACGTCAGTCAGATTGGTGGGCTCACGGGATTTGAAACCCGGGATCTTCCGAATGCGGGCCACAGACGCTACCGCCTAAGCCATCCCGCTCGGTTGTTACAGTAGTGTATAATTGAAGGAAGTTGCGACATCGTTTTTCCGTTGGAAGACAGCTGAATGTGACTGAAATGGGACTGCACGAAGCTGCAAATCCTTGTGTATATGCTTTACAAACACTGATCAACCAATGTAATAGCATTCACAATGCTGCTTTCGATCGAGGAGTTATGTACACTCTTGAGGCTACATGCCAGAATAATTAATTTCGTGATTGACATTTTAGTGTAGTAAGGCCTACACATAAGCACGCGTTAGCAGTCCCTCTGGAGGTAAGGATCCGTAAACACACTAATTGTAAACACAACCTATAGAAGCAGGACAACTAACATAATAGCTAACGGAGGCAATTCTGCCAGAGCTACTACATACGCTACATCAGTGGTTCCCAAACTGGAGGACCATCAACTTACTCAAAGCGAAATCACTTTTAAAATATGATGCGGTACACTCACACAACTTTCTCTACCTAATGCAAATTCACATGCTCTTTATGTACACATTACGTTATTCACTATACATTTCTGCTCAGAAATGACTCCGAATTAAACCATTGGAAAAAAATCTGATGTGTTACACTCATATGACTTTCTCTACTCTTGTACAAACTAGTTTTACAAACGGTTATTCTCCATATTATTCATGTTAATCGAGATAAACATTTGCAGCAACTATCTTATTGCTAATCTTCTTGTAGGAGCAAGGGGAATATGGTAGGCTTTAAGAGATGGTTAAATCTTTTAAGAGTTGGTTGCTATGTGGACATTTCATTCTATTTGCATGTCCAGGATATAAAAAAATGTAGATCTCGTTAAAACACACAATATATGTCCTAAATATTTTTACATTTTACACATAGCGACCAGTTCTAAAAATATATGACTATCGCTTAAGGCCTACTATGTTCCCCTTGTTTTGTATTTGCAACGGCAATATAGAAATACAGTAGCCTGTAGGCATAGACATATCTCTTAATAGCTGGTTGCTATGTGCAGCACCATTTTCTTTGCCACAGATTAATACTGTTTGCATATTCAAGAAAAAAATGAATAAAGAATTACCATTTGAGAAAAAGTATAAGTATTGGAAAATTTAAGGGAATAATAAGCAATATCTCGAAAATGGTTCACTCTACAAAAAAATGTATACATAAATTGTGTATTTTAACGCGATCTACATTTTTTGTGCAGTAAAATTTTGTCTATCTCTTATGGTTTACCAGTTATGCAAAAGTCGTTCACAATGAAGAACACTTTTAGTGACATTCCCAGAAAATTCGAGATATACATTTCATTTGTTATGAAAATATCTTAAACATATGATATTTCAATCAAAATCGTTAGAGCCATTTTTGAGAAAATTATAATTTTCAAAAAATGTTCCATGTAAAAGGTAGTCTGGGGTGGGAGATTTTCTTGAAAACCTTGTGTCGAATCTCGGGAAGATACTGAACCTAAATACCAAGTTTGGTGTTTATCCGACTGTTCGTTTCTGAGTTATGCTGTTCACAGACAGACAGACACACACATGGACATGTTTCCAAAAATGCTTTTTTTGGATTCAAGGGTCTCAAAACATATATTTCCGGTGAAATCTCGGTATCGAATTTTTGGGTGGAATACAATACTTCCCCTACATACTATACGTAGTAGAGAAAGTAAAAATGTAGATCTCGTTAAAACACACAATATACGTCATAAACATTTTTACATTTTACACATAGCGACCAGTTCTAAAAATATTTGACTATCCCTTAAGGTCTACTATGTTTCCCTTGTTTTGTATTTGCAACGGCAATATAGAAATACAGTAGCCTGTAAGCATAGACATATCTCTTAATAGCTGGTTTCTATGTGCATCACCATTCTCTTTGCCACAGATTAATACTCTTTGCATATTCAAGAAAAGAATGAATAACGAATTACCATTTGAGAAAAAGTATAAGTATTGGAAAATTTAAGGGAATAACAAGCAATATCCCGAAAATGGTTCACTCAACAAAAAAGTATATGACATAAATTGTGTATTTTAACGCGATCTACATTTTTGTGTAGTAAAATTTTGTCTATCTCTTATGGTTTACCAGTTATGCAAAAGTCGTTCACAATGAAGAATACTTTTGGAGACATTCCCAGAAAATTCGAGATATACAATTCATTTGCCATAAAAATGTCTTAAACTTATGGTATTTTATTCAAAATCGTTAGAGTCATTTTTCAGAAATTTACAATTTTCGAAAAATGTTCCATGTAAAGGGTCATTTGAGGTGGGATTTTCTTGCAAACCTTCGTGTCACATCTCTGGAGGATACTGAACATAAATACCAAGTTTGGTGTTCATCCTGACTGATCATTTCTGAGTTATCCTGTTCACAGACAGACACACACACACAGACACACACGGACATGTTTCCAAAAATGCTTTTTTTGGATTCAGGGGATCTCAAAACGTATATTTCCGGTGAAATCTCGGTATTGAATTTTTGGGTGGAATACAATACTTCCCCTACTCACTATACGTAGTAGAGAAAGTAAAAATTTGGTGTGTTCACTCACATGACTTTCACCTCTTGTACAAACTATTTTTACAAACGCTTATTCTCCATCTACTTCATGTTAATCGAGATGTTAATCGTATTGCTAATTTTCTTATATATACAAGGGAAATATGATAGGCTTTAAGCGATAGTCAAATCTTTTAAGAGGTGGTTGCTATGTGATGCACTCTATTCTCTTTGCATGTCCAGGTCATAAAAAAGCGAATAACGAATCCCCATTTGAGACAAAGCATAAGTATTGGAAAACTCAAACAAATAACAAGGAATATCTCGGAAATGGTTCACTGGACAAAAAATGCATATGAGATAAATTGTGTATTTTAACGAGATCTACATTTTTGTGTAGAAAAATGTTGTCTATCTCTCAGGGTTTACCAGTTATGGATAAGTCCTTCAGAAAGAAGAGGACTCTTGATACATTCCTAGAAAACTCAATATATACATTTTATTTGTCAGGAAAATATCCTAAATATATGATGTTTTAATCTAAATCTTTAGAGTCACTTTTGAGAAAATCATAATTTTCGAAAATGTTCCATGTAAAGGGTAGTCTAAGTTGGGCGGATTTTCTTGAAAATCTTCGTGTCGCATCTTTGAGAGATACTGAATCTAAATAACAAGTTTAGTATTTATCAGACTCTTCGTTTTTGAGTTATGCTGTTCACAGACACACACCTTTTTCTAATTTTTTTTTATTCAGGAGGCCTCAAAACATGTATTTAGGGTGAAATCTCGGTACTTGCTTCCCCTACTTACTATACGTAGTAGAGAAAGTAAAAATAGAATAGGGACTTTCCACTTGAGAAAACCATAAACACTTCAAAATTCAAACCAATCACTAAGAATATCTCGAAAATGGTTAACTCCATAAAAATTACATTTGATATAAAGTGTGTGCTTTAACGAGTGTAGTAAGATTTTGCCTATCTCTTACTATTGATCAATCATACAAAAGTCATTCAGAATAAAGAGGGCTTTACACAGACTATTTGCAGCAAATTCAAGATATACATTTCATTGCCATGCACATATTCTAAGCACATGGTATTTTTATCGAAATCGTTACAATCATTTTTAAGAAAATAAAAATAATGACAATTTTTCCATATAAAGAGTAGTTTGGGATGGGAGAATTTTCTTAAAAATCTTCGTGTCGCATCCTTGAAGACGTTGAACCTAAATACCAAGCTTGGTATTAACCGACTTTTTGTTTTTGTGTTATGCTATTCACAGACACATGGATATACACATACAAACGCAATTTTTTCGAAGAATACCTTTTATAGATTCAGGGGACCTCAAAACAAGTATTTTAAATTAAATCTCCAGATAGAATTTGTGGGTGGAATGTACACTTGCTCTACATGCTATAGGTAAGCAGTAGAGAAAATAAAAATCGCAAATTTACATTTGAAATACACAATAAGGCATATTTCGTAAACGACTAACACACGAACAAAAAGCTATTTCACAAAATTGTATAGTTTAATGAACTCTACATGTTTTATTTCCTCCAGTAAGATCTTGTCTATCTATTACAGTTTCCTTGTTATATAAAATTGTCCTGCGCTGTGGGCTAGACCATGGAGCTCATGTTCCAGGCCATGGAGTACGCTCGGGTTCGATCCCAACTATAGAGGTGCGGAGTTTAAATCCAGGGTATAGGACCGATGCCCACTCATCATCGTGAGGAAATTGAGGAGCTGCGATAGGCAGAGACTCCGGCCACGAAAGCCAACATTCTGGCTGAGGGATACATGATGCTGGCCACATCACTTCCCCGTATCGGTTGGATGATCGGCTCTTCTATTAGCGACATATTTTATTATTAATAATAATGCAAAATTATAAACGATGCAGTCATAAAGAACAGGACTTCAGAGGCTATTCATAGAAGATGCGCATACTATTGCTAGTGCCAATATCTCAAACATTGAGGCAGTTTTTTTAACACTTAAATGATTTCAGTCTAATTATATTATATTATATGTATAATTCAATAACAGCCCGCCTTAAAGCAATATGTTTTTGCAACAATATATAAAAAGTGTATATTACAGTCATTATGTTTATATTATTATATACATGTTCAATAATGTTATGTGGATGTATTAAGTAATTTAATAACGTAGGAGCTGTGAGAATAATAGGTTAAAAGTTGCTAACAATGAGATAACCTTGAGCCAATAAGTAAGAAAGTTTAATAATGCTACTAGTCATTATTGGAGCAACAATAATGTTTATAAATAGCCAATCAACAACCATAAAAAGCTTTAGTTAAATGAAGGTATTCTATTGGACTAAGATTAGCCAATCAGAAACTGAAATATAGCAACATTTACAAATTTAGAGTTCAGTTGCTTGTAGAGAGCGCTCCTAACGGACGCGTTGCTTGCAGACAGTGTTACTAACCGGACGCGTTTCTTGTAGACAGTGTTTCTAACCGGACGCGAGGTGTGTCCTCGAGAAGTTTAATATGTATTCAGTGTGAGACGAAAATAGTTTATGTGTTTAAAAAGTGCAAGCAATTAATAAAAGAATCTCACACCTCTCTATATTAGTGAAGTGTTATTTTATTCGTGTCAAGAATTAATAGATACAGTGAAGTAAAAATTATAATCTGTGTACCTAAGCCTACATTCTTAGCCGCACTACTCCCTGCAAAGAAATCCATGTCTCTAACAATAATACTGACGCAGCCGAGACAACTTAAATATATAATATTTAAAGAAACAGTCAAATTACAAAGTTCATATTTTTAAAATGGGGGTCAAGGCTACCGAGTACCATACGTGCGGCTGCAACTACTTCAAATTGGCTCCCAAAGCGTGGAGCAAATAACAACGTAAAAATAACAATACAACAAAATAACTACTTCAACATACCATATTTAGCTTATGTTAGGGCCGTTGTTGAGAAAATAAAAAGTAATAAAAAGGTTTCCATGTATATATAGATTGAAGAGGAGGAATTTTGTGAAAGTATCGTGTTGTATCCTTGAACGTCGCTGGAGTCACACACACAAAACACATTTTTTTCTAAAAGCTCTTTTTTACTTTCTCAACTACGTATAGTAAGTAGGGGAAGTATTGTATTCCACCCAAAAATTCGATACCGAGATTTCACCGGAAATACATGTTTTGAGACTCCCTGAATCCAAAAAAAAAGCATTTTTGGAAACATGCCGTGTGTGTGTCTGTGTGTGTATGTGTGTGTGTGTGTGTCTGTGTGTGTCTGTGTGTGTCTGTCTCGAACAGCATAACTCAGAAACGAACAGTCGGATAAACACCAAACTTGGTATCTAGGTTCAGTATCTTCCAGTATCTTTCTTTTCAAGAAAATACCCCCACCCCAGATTACCCTTTACATGGAACATTTTTCGAAAATTTTAATTTACTCAAAAATGGCTCTAACGATTTTGATTAAAACATCATATATTTAAGATATTTTCATGACAAATGAAATGTATATCATGAATTTTCTGGGAATGTCTCCAAAAGTATTCTTCATTGTGAACGACTTTTGCATAACTGGTAAACCATAAGAGATAGACAAAATTTTACTACACAAAAACTGTAGATCGCGTTAAAATACACAATTTATGTCATATACATTTTTTTTGTTGAGTGAACCATTTTCGAGATATTGCTTGTTATTCCGTTAAATTTTTCAATACTTATTTTCTCAAATGGGAAATCCTTATTCATTTTTACTTTCTCTACTACGTATAGTAAGTAGGGGAATTATTGCATTCCACCCAAAAATTCGATACCGAGATTTCACCGGAAATACATGTTTTGAGACCTCCTGAATCCAAAAAAAGCATTTTTGGAAACATGTCCGTGTGTGTGTCTGTAAACAGCATAACTCAAAAACTAACAGTCGGATAAACACCAAACTTGGTATTTACGTTCAGTATCTTCCAGAGATGCGACACGAAGATTTTCAAGAAAATCCCCCCACCCCAGACTACCCTTTACATTGAAACATTTTTCGAAAATTTTAATTTTCTCAAAAATGGCTCTAACGATTTTGATGAAAATATTATATGTTTAACATAATGTCATGAGAAATGAAATGTATATCTCGAAATTTCTGGGAATGTCTCTAAAAGTATTCTTCATTATGAACGACTTTTGCATAACTGGTAAACCATAAGAGATAGACAAAATTTTACTACACAAAAAATGTAGATCGCGTTAAAATACACAACTTATATTATATACATTTTTTTGTTGAGTGAACCGTTTTCGAGTTATTGCTTGTTATTTCCTTAAATTTTCCAATACTTATACTTTTTCTCAAATTCGTTATTCATTTTTTTATGTCCTGGACATGTAAAGAGAATGGAATGCGCCACATAGCAACCAGCGATAAAATATTTGACTATCGCTTAAAAGCTACCATATTCCCCTTGCATCTACAAGAAAATTACAAATAAGATTGACATCTCGATATCTCGATTAACATGAAGCATATGGAGAATAAGCGTTTGTAAAAATAGTTTTTACAAGAGTAGAGAAAGTCATGTGAGTGTAACACATCAGATTTTCTTGTCTTGGAAATGCAAAGAGTATTAATCTGTGGGAAAGGGAACGGTGCTGCACCTAGCAACCAGCTATTAAGAGATATGCATGTGCTTAAAGGCTACTGTATTTCTATATTGCCCTTGCAAATATATAGTCCCCTTACATCTACAAGAAAATTAGCAATAAGATAGAGTCTGCAAATGTTTATCTCGTGTAACATGAAGTAGATGGAGAATAAGCGTTTGTAAAAATAGTTTGTACAAGAGTAGAGAAAGTCATGTGAGTGTAACACATCAGATTTTTTTTCGTACTTCCCCAGGCTCAAAACTGTTTTCCGATGTACCTTCTATTCATTGCCCAGCTTAGGTGGGCAGTGGATAAGGTAAAGGTTCAGAGATTAAATTTACTCTGTAGAGATCGAGATGGTCGTCTCCTTAGTGCGGTTTTCACTCATTTCCCCGCTTAAACTAAGGCCACGTTTTAAGCTGTGCACGTCTCAACTACGAAATAAAAACATGCTACAGAAATTTATCTAGCCAGCATATCTTTTTCGTGATGATACATTGCGCTGTATTGTAATTTATTTTGTTCTGTGTTTGCTTAAACTTAGGCATTCCATCCAGAATTTCTCTGGTCGTTTTCCTCATTTTGTTGATGTTTAAAACTTTCGCTGCACTCTATTGTATTGCGGGCCAAATCTTATCTTCCCCCTCACATGTGGGCACAACGCCAGGGAAATCTGCGCTTTCGTTGCCGTCAGACGCCACATATCTTGTATCAGTATGCAGAAGTACCATCTCACATCTCCTTCTCTTTGATGTTCGAGTGTTTGCTTTTCCTGTACCACGCTTATTCTTTACGGCATTACGTTTTAATTTGACTATCTGCCAGAACTCAGTCTGAATTAACAATGCCACAACCGCATACCATTCTTATACTGTGGAAAACATTACCAATATTCTTCCGCACCCCGTGATTTAGATCTATTTGAAGATGATTCTCAACTTTCTTTTAGGTCCTGAATTGGAAGTTCTGGTGTGTAATAATTAAATGATTTATTCTAAATGGAATAATTTATTACTTTCTATATCACTTAGGGTAGTGTACGACTAGAAGTGGAGAGGGGACTTTGCACCTCGACCTACGCAGATCTTTTGTGCCTAGGCTCCTGACGGGGCGCCCCCGGGAGGGAGGGATGAGAATAGAGGAGACAAAGGGTGGCCGGACCAGGAGGCACAACAGGCAGAGGGCAGGGTTCTTACCATATATAGATTTGAACTGCTTGGGTGCTGACTGGGGCAGCCGGCTTCCCTCCCCCTCCCCCTGTGGCTTACACATCACCTGGGGTGCCCGGGACCCGGAGAACGCTCGCAGTCCGGGGGACGAAGGTTTCCTTAGAGCATCCTTTTCCCCTGCCATGCACACGCCAAGACCTCCCGCCGACACTTGCAACCCTGAAAGGGATCAAGCAGATGAAACGTGAACTGAAATGAGAATGGAGATGAAATGGAGGGACAGGAAATTCGGGGGATGTAATGATCCTTCTCAGCATTCGCCGACGACCCAGGGAAGCCCCCGAAAATACTCATGGGTCAGAAAGTTCGGTCACGGGAATCGAACCCTCAGCCTCGCGAATAGGGCCACAGACGTAACCGCCTGAGCCATCCCGCTCGTTCTATATGTCTGTGGTCCGCATTCGTGAGGTCCCGGGATCGATCCCCGGCGACCGGTCAACATGGGCTTTTCGTGGTTTCCTCAGATCCCACGCAAATGCTGGGATGGTTCATCTTCTACCACGACTCTGGCGTTGTGGCTGGACGGTGGCTTGCGCTCTATAAAGATTTCTTCCCTGGCGTCGCTGCGGTACCACTCAGTTAGGCCTCTCCTCAGTATGGGGCTCTGCTCCGAGGGTCCCTGGAGATTGGTGGCTTGTGGGCAGGAACCGTGCGGCGTCGGATGCGTTCTATCTGGAAACGTTAGGGACCCAACCATGCTTGCACCTGTCGGCATCCGGAACTGGTCGCCCTTCAAACCTCTCCCCTCATCTTTCCCATCCAGGAGTCCCGTTGGAAGCACAATGGGCCGAATGCGGTACTCTGCCCCAGTCGTGGGGAACCCTCCGTGATACGTAATAGAGAAAATGAAATAAATAAATAAATAATGTAAACCTTATTTTAGAACGGTTCGGAGAAATTGAAACGTTTTAAAAATAGCCATAGAACCATTTACATAGTTTCAAAGTAACAGTCAAACCATTGCGATTGTTCTGGTATTTTTATAACCAGTTCCAAAAATGTCGGTCTAATCACACTGACCACGTTGCGTTAAAGTACAATAGTTACAAGTATGTACCTAGATATGATGCGTGGCCTTGAAACCGTCCCTGCTTACAAGTTCCAATAGAAGGTAATGTCCACTGGAAACCAATCAGATTTTTAGTGGACATATTCATAACCATTAGCGTCATGGAAACTGCAATGATAATAACTGACATGAATTCCTTTAACATAAGTCAAGAGAGCAGTAATTATAATAAGTATTTAGTTATAACTGGCATAGTACGAGGGCGGGTTGAGAAGCCAGTGACTTTTTAAAGAAAATAACAATTTTTTCCAAAAAAAAACAATTTATTTCTCAACATAGTCTCCTTTCAATTCAATACACGTTGTCCAATGTTTCTCCAATTTTTTTAACCCTTCCAAAAATGATTTTTCGAAATCTGCAAAATATGAGGTTGTTTCTGCCATGATTTGTTCATTGGACGTGAATTTCTTCCCAGCAAGCCAATTTTTCAGGTTTGCGAAGAGGTAGAAGTTGCTCGGAGCCAAATCTGGAGAATATGGTGGGTGAGGTAGCAGTTCGTAGCCCGATTCCACAAATTTTGCGATGGCAGTGGTTGACTTGTGTGCGGGTGCATTATCCTGGTGAAAGAGAACCTTTTTCTTCACCAAATGGGGTCATTTATTTAACAATTCCTTGTTAAACTGATCCAGAATTGCAGCATAATATGAACCTGTGTTCGTTTTACCCTTTTCCAGGTAGTGGATGTCTATCACCCCTTGTAAATTCCGAGAGACAGCTGCCATGATTTTTCCTGCAGACGGAATGGTTTTCGCTTTCTTTGGAACAGGTTTGCCGAAGGTAATCTACTGCTTTGATTGTTGTTTGGTTTCAGGTCCATAGTAATGGATCCAAGTTTCATCTACCGTGATATAACGCCAAACAACTCATTTGGGTTGCGCTGGAACATGTTCAAACATCCCTGTGAAATGGTCATATGATTCCACATGTTGTCAACTGTGAGTAGCCGCGGCACCCATCTTGCTGACAGCTTTCTCATACACAAAAATTCGTGCAGAATGTTATACACCCGTTCACTGGAGACGTTTACGGTCTTGGCTACCTCACGGATTTTCACTCGGCGGTCTTCCAATACAATATCGTGAACTTTGTTCACCATTTCTTCTGTTGTGACCTCAACCGGCCGTCCTGTGCGCATGGCATCTCTTGTGCTCGAACGGCCACATCGAAATTCTGTGAACCATGTCATGTGATGGAGCAGAGTCCCCATAATACTTGTTCAGTATTTCTTCCATTTCCTTTACCGTCCTACCACTCAAAAGGTAGTGCTTTATCAGAACTCGAAATTCACTTTTCTCCGTTTTCTACGAAGCAACACACACCTGCTTATTTTAGACGCTCTCAACAATGTTCTAAGAAAGAAATGACGAATTTCTGCGATTATACCTAGAATAGATGTAAGACTTGGGTGCAAGCAAGAAACCTGTGATTAGAACGCTATCTGTCGTCAAAGTGGTGGACTTATCAATCTGCCCTCGCATATATTGTTTTAACAGTGAGTTAGGAATTCGCGAGTGTATAGATTAATTTGGAATGGGAGGAAGACAGGAAAGGAATCGAGCATCATCTTCCCGCTTGATATTCGTTAAGGAACGAATAAATACGACTTGATGCGAAATAAACCAGTCAATTAATACTGGACCAAGGGTACCTTGCTATTAAGTTTATGCGTAAATAGTAAAATATTCCTGGACGTATACTGGCGTATATAAAATGTGGCCCAAAATAGAATGGAGCTGTTTATGTTGGTGCTGACAAAATCTAGCCCCACCCCACTACAGCGTGACCACCTCTGTTTCTCGAGCATAATTCTAGCCACTAGATTCACAGAGTACTTTATACCTCCCTCAAAGTACGACCGAACTGCCCTAGGGTACATTATAACTCAAACCTTATATTTTTCATGTTACTCTACCGTTTTCTTATTGCCTTTTAGTAGCAGCAATAACTTAATCTTCGTCTCCATGTCGCTGATGAAAGGCCAAATGCCACATTCCTCTACCTTCATAAGCGATATGAACATAAAAATTACAAGCATGGTAATTTATATAAGTAAATAAATAACTCCCTGCAAAGGTTTTACTGTCAATGATCGAGCTCACTGTTACTTAATTGATTAAAGAGAACCAAATTACCTTGACTAATCCGTTCATATGCCAGTATTTGATTCGGATTAATTCAAATAGTGACTTCAGTTTCAACTAATCTCAGATGCCTGCCGTTGAAAAATTGTCGAAATAAATTACCACAACGTGATGCTCAACTTTCTATGAAATAGTCGCACCTAATTGTTTAAAAAATCGGAAACAAACAAAAATGAATGAAAGCTGTTTCTTTACCCGCTGTAGTTTATTACTTTTTCTACTATAGTAAGTAGGAAAAGTATTGCATTCCACCCAAAAATTCGATCCAAGGTTTCACCAGAAATACGTGTTTTGAAGCCCCCTAAATTCAAAAAAGAACTTTTAGAAAAAGGTCCGTGTGAGTGTGTGTGTATTTGTGTATGTGTGTGTGTGTGTGTGTGTGTCTGTGTGTCTTTGAGCAGCAGTCGAATAAATATCAAACTTGGTATTTAGGTTCAGCATCTTTCAAAGATGTGACACGAAGATTTTCAAGAAAATCTCTCCACAACTGGCTACACTTTACAGGGAACATTTCGAAAACTTTTATTTTCCCAAATGTTGTTTTAACGATTTTGATTAAAATATCATATATTTAAGATATTTTTGTGAAAAATAAAATATATATCTTGAGTTTTCTGTGAATGTCCCCAAAAGTCCTCTTCTTTCTGAATGGCTTTTGCATGACTGATAAACCGTAAGAGATAGACAAAATTTTACTACACAAACGATGTAGATCTCGTTAAAACATGCAATTTATATCACATGCATTTTTTTTGAGTGACCCATTCCGAGATATTTTTTGTTATTTGTTTGAATTTTCCAATACTTTTTCTCAACTTGGAATTCGTTATTCGTTCTTTCTGTCTTTTTTTATGTCCTAGATATGCAAAGAGAATAGAATGCTCCACATAGCAACCAGATCTTAAAACATTTGTCTATCACTTAAAACCTACTACATTCCCCATGCACTTAAAGAAAATTAGCAATAAGTTTCTGCAAATTTTTATCTCATTAACATGAATTAAATGGAGAATTAATGTTTGTAAAAATAGTTTTTATAAGATTAGGGAAAGTCATGTGACTGTAACACATCAGATTTTTATACCTCTCTCTCTCTCTCTCTTCTCCAAACGATAGTGGCAAAATGAAGTAAAGCCATACTTATTTTATTTATTTGGTCGACCACACTTATAATACACTGATCATATGTGAGTAACCGAACTTTTATGGCTTGCACAATACTTCAGCGGCTCATTATGATATTACTCGGCGGTACGCGCAGCTCCCCTATCGCCCATGCCTTTTAACACCTTCTAAGCAGCAGTCCACTGGGATCCATTCCCCAGATAAATATTAAAATATGTGTATTTAAAATAACATAAATTCTGTCCATGTAATTTTAATATTCTAATAAATTGAGTTCGTTTCTTTAGCTTCAATGTGTGTTGCTTACATGTTACCTGCAAAAAATCAATAAATACGCCGTGGACTCAACAGTGCTGCTATCTGTTGCAACACATTCAAGGTCCTGGCATCAGTGCTGCATTTAATTACACACAATTAACAAAAACTCAAAGCTTTGACACTATAGTGTGATCGATAAAAAATTGTATGCAACTTGATTATAATGGTAATTAAGACGCTCGTATGAAAAACAAACGTACTCGCATCTTAATTACTGCCATTACAGTCTTGTTGCATAATATACTATAAGAATCTAACCCAAAAGGAGTTTATCATAATAATACAGAATAACATATAAATATTTTAACAGAAAATATAAATTAATGTAGGTTCATGAAACAGCATATAAAGGGTATACAATAGTTGCTCCTTCTTCAAATAAGTTATAAATATGCAAATGCATGCAATAAATAGGAGTGTATTTAAGAATCTCTAATACCATATAAATAATTTCGAAGAATAACAATTGATGCAGATTACAATGTTAGTCTTATTATAGACGAAACTTTAATACCGTTTATAAACTTCTATTCACAGAGCAGTCTTAGTCTTTGTGCCCTGCGCCATGTCATAGTGGGTTGGAGAGCTCTGCTCCGGTTCCCAGTTATGTAATGCGTGTGGGTTCGAGGACACCTATGAGAACGCGGATTTTACGGCCCATGTTTAGGACTGGTACCCGCTCAGGAGGAATTTGAGGACCTACGATAGGTAGCGATCTATAGGTCATGGAAAGCCGTATTCTGGCTGGTAAAAGCATAGTGCTCACCGCAATGTCTCCCGTATAGGTTGGATTCATGTCCACCTCTGCCGAGCACATGTGAGCATGATGCTATCAGTCGGGTTGGTCGGTTTAGTCTCATGAGGGACGTCGTGCCACAGATTATTATTATTATTATTATTATTATTATTAAGTATTATTAAATTTAATTTGGGGTTTAATCTCTGTTCATAACTCAAGCGAAGTTATGAACGGTCGGGAGCAGTAGCATAATAGGAAACAAACCTTCTCGTATGTTCGTTTATTTCACTTCTATCGCCTCTGTTTCGATTCGATTCTTATATGTCTGTCTATCTATCTAATCCTATCTGTCTGTTTGTCTACCTACCTATCCATCTAATCTTACCTGTCTATCTATCCATCTATCTAATCTTATCTGTCTGTGTATCTATATAATATTATCTGTCTGTATGTGTATCTATCTAATCCTATTTTCTGTCTATCTATCTAATTTATCTATTTATGTATCTATCTAATCCTATCTGTCTATCTATCTACCTATCTAATCGTACCTGCCTATCTATCCATCTATCTAATCTTATCTGTCCGTGTATCTATCTAATCTTATCTGTCTGTGCATCTATCTAATCTTATCTGTCTGTGTATCTATCTAATCTTATCTGTCCGTGTATTTATCTAATCTTATCTGTCTGTGCATCTATCTAATCTTATCTGTCTGTGTATTTATCTAATCTTATCTGTCTGTGTATCTATCTAATCTTATCTGTCTGTGCATCTATCTAATCTTATCTGTCTGTGTATCTATCTAATCTTATCTGTCTGTGTATCTATCTAATCTTATCTGTCTGTGCATCTATCTAATCTTATCTGTCTGTGCATCTATCTAATCTTATCTGTCTGTGTATCTATCTAATCTTATCTGTCTGTGTATCTATCTAATCTTATCTGTCTGTGTATTTATCTAATCTTATCTGTCTGTGTATTTATCTAATCTTATCTGTCTGTGTAGCTATCTAATCTTATCTGTCTGTGTATCTATCTAATCTTATCTGTCTGTGCATCTATCTAATCTTATCTGTCTGTGTATTTATCTAATCTTATCTGTCTGTGTATCTATCTAATCTTATCTGTCTGTGTATCTATCTAATCTTATCTGTCTGCGTATCCATATATCGAATCTTATATGTGTGTTTGTATATCTATCCAATCTGTCTGTGTAACTATCTATCTAAGCTGTCTGTCTATCTATCTATCTATCTATCTAATCTTATCTGTGTATCTATTTATCTGTCTATCTATATATACATAATCTTATCTGTATGTCTATCCTTCACAGTATATTAGCAACTTACAATTATATGACAGATCCGTCTTGGGAATTAAGTTCCATAGGCATTCTTGTAGCGTTGGGCTATCGCAGTTTCTTTTAGAAACTCGGTATGCGTTCTATTATGGAGTAGCTGTCACCTTACCCCCTAGGCACAAATCTTCTAATCCATTTCACGGCAAAATCTCTCTTTTCTAAAAACTTTTCTTTTACAACTTTATGAAGTATACAAGAAAATTGCTGTTAAACTTTTGCAATCTGTCTCTCTCTCTCTTTCTCTCTCTTTAATCATCCTCCGTGGTCTAGGTATACCAAGTTAGCCTCTAGTTCCCCGGCGGAGGGCGAACTTTTCCTTCGAAAGGGAAGTAAAGCTGGTGGTCGTGTCGTAAATTTACGGTACGTAAAAGAAGCTCAAGCCTGATAAACAGTCCTCTGAGAAAAATTTCCGGTCTTTACGCCCAATATAAAATGGGAGGCTAAGAACCATAGCAGTTAAAGAGCGTCGATAAATAAAAATCAATTTCAATTTCGCCTCTATCGCTCTCTCTCTCTCTCTCTCTCTCTCTCTCTCTCTCTCTCTCTGGCATCGTATATGCCCCTTCCAACCGATTTAATCTCAATTTAAAATTATAGAACACAAGCCCTTGTATTTCCCTGTGCATTAACCAAAGTCAAAATCATCGCTTCGGGGTATACGTTGTGTCAATATCCTGTAACCTGTGCTGTCCAAAATAGAAGTGTTTACTAGCGCTCTGTCAACTGTGTAACAAAGATATTAACTAGCTATCTGTCGACACCAAACCGCCAAGTTAGTAAACAGAAGCAAACCCCGCTTGCAAATTCAATTTCCTTTCCCTAACGACCGCAGGTTGCTTGTACTTACTCTAAGGGGTTGGGGTTGAGAAGGAAGCGTCTTTTGTTTCCATTCTGGCGGAAGAGATGAGAAATGTTTAATCGGCTCATACAAAGCAGTAAAAACATCGTGCTGCAGATATATTTAAGTCGATGAGTAACGATCGCTCGACGGGCAAAGTGACTGCAGTATATATCTTCAAGTTAAACTTCCTTTATAAGTTAATGGAACAGATTAATATCTTCCTCACCTTGTACACTGTCGAGCATAAAAAGCAGCCCATTCCCCTACATCGTCATAGTGTTATTCCTTCCTAAGTTTTCCACCTTCAGGTAACCAACTTTTGACTCCACCCAGCCGGTAACAGATCCTTATGTAACTGGCCTGAAAAACAATACATTAACGTACCAACTACCAACTAACGATGCTTATAATCTATGTGGAATGAAGGGGTGGCTTTGATACCACCTCTACGAAAGAGTTTTGCTACGATTGGAACACAAGAAAAGGCTAAACCAATTACAGATAACTCCGTCTTCTAGAGGAGGGGATGAAGAATAATTTTGTAGTGGTTACCATGCTAGCCTCCAGTTCACGAGGTCATGGGTTCAAACCCGGCGGAGGGTAATAGGTATTGTTATACACTGAGGTGAGACCAAGATGTTTGCAGCTAGATATTAAATTTTAGTTATCCCAGAGGGAGGCATAGTTTCAGAGGTAGAAAGAGGACCAGAATCTTAAACTATGCATTCCAGAGCAGGTGGGATAGTTATCACAAAATACACAGAATTTCACATTAATCATATTACCTGTGGTTTATTTAGTATAAACACGGTGCCCCTACATCACACACAAAAGATAAAAAGGAAGAAATTGAAGGAAAATGCTACACACACGAGACTACATTCACACGATTTACATACATCCTTCCATACCAGACACTTGACCAAATAAACGTGACCCTAACACACAACACGAAGAAGTAACGCTCACTTCCCCCACTCTCCACCTCTAGTTAAGAAGTGGTGAGTCGCCTCGCCAGATGAAACTTCAAAACCCCAGCCGGAAGAATTACCCCAACAATACTATCGCCAACGACGCAATAATGTGTCTGGCGTGAAAATACACACACATACACGCTACAATATTTTCGGGCGTAAAAAAACCTTAGCATGGCTTCCTTCGGAGGGAAGTAAAGCCGGAGGTCCCGTGTTGTAGATTTACGGCACAAAAAAGAACCTCAAGCCCGATAAAGAGGCCTCTGAGCAAAATTATCGGTCTTTCACACCCAATATAGAATGAGACGCTAAGGACTGCAGCAGTTAAAGAGCGTCCATAAATAAAACTCAATTTAATTTTTCTGAAGAATTATTTTCATGTGTGGTTAAACTGAAGGACAGCTACGACGTTTATATATATGAGAGCTTTTATTATCGACATGGGGACGAAGGTTAAAGTTGCCGCCGCTAATAAGCATTAAGAAAACGGTAGTGTAACATGAACATAATTATAAGGTTTAAGTTGTAATGTTATCCTTCGGCAGTTCGGCCATACTTTGGGAGAGGTTAACTACCCTGCCATTCCAATGGCTAGTATTATGCTCGAAAACCAGAGGTGGTCAGATGGTAGGGTTGACACTAGATTTTTCAGTATCAACATGAACAGCTCTGCTCCATTATGAGCCACATTTTATCCATGCCAATATACACTCGCACAAAAACTAAAGAGGGAAAATTGAAGTCATGCTTATGTCTTTTTCTTGTACAGTTCTGGCATTTGAGCGATCGGTTCTGATGACGATTCAAGCCTCTTTTATGGTCGTTCCTTTGCGCCAAACTGGCAATAAGTCTAAGTGCTGAAGATTTATTTTTCAAGTTTTACTTCTTGTGCTGGTGTACATTTATTTGTAGAACGCTATCTCAAAAAAATAAATCGAATATATGTCAAATAGATAGTATTAAGCTTTCGTTCGCATTAATGAAATAGCATTGTAAAAATTATAAATAATATCTACTAAATATCTTCTTCGAAGATAAGAGAGCGATAGCGGATATTGCAGCGGTGAAATTCCATGTAGGCATTGACAGGGTATGTTACGATTAGTTTAGTTACGTAAACAGAGACAAGTATATCCAGATTTAAATGGGGTAATAGTAACTTTTATCCTAGAGCATAGTAACTTGAGTACACACAGTCTGATGTGTACGACATGTGTGCTTCTCTGAAAAGGTTAGGATTCCTGTATAGTGGCAAGTAACCTTGCGTCATCCGTAGACGCTCAAGATGGTGACGCTATGGTATAACGTTCCATATACAACATACTGAATGACAACAGGAAGATTTCCGGTCTCTCCCTACACCATTTGTATATAGCAATATTCAGCTGTACTGTAAGCCATAGCTGGTTTTTCTTCAAATACTGTACTGTAACTTTTCTGTGCAGCGCTAAAGTGCAAACTGACGTTAGAATACGCATATGTTTCCAATACTGTGAGGCAATGTAGGAATGTGTTCTATGTTGCGTGTATCAAGCAGGAGCTGGTTTCCAAGATTGTAGCGCGACCCAAAGGAATGAACTGTACTCCTAGCAAAACTTTGCGAGCGGTACTTGTGATAAAGGAGAATTTGGAGAGGGATGTTCAACGAGGCAACATGAGAGTTAGAATGAGCTCAAAAATGTGTTACCCTGGGAAATAATGCCTTCCCAATTTGAAATATGTGATACGCTGGAAGATCCAGTATTAGTTTCTATCGTAATTATGCATATTCTGAGTGGCTTATCATTCCCAGGTCTTCGGAGATAAGATTTAATACTCATCCTGTATGCGCTATTTAGAATGGCGATTCTTATGGCCATTATATTTTGTAAGCTTATATTTGTTTACTGAATAAACTTCATCTTGTGAAGCCTCATAGCAAAAGAAATAAAAGTGACTGCACCCTTAAATTTTCCAATACTTATACTTTTTCTCAAATGAGAATTCGTTATTAATTTTTTTGTCCTGGTAATGCAAAGAGAATGGAATACTCGACATAGCAACCAGCTCTTAAAATATTTTACTATCTACAAGAAAATTAGCAATAAGATTAACATCTCGATATCTCGATTAACATGAAGTATATGGAGAAAAAGCGTTTGTAAAAATAGTTTGTACAAGAGTAGAGAAAGCCATGTGAGTGTAACACATCAGATTTTTTTAATGTCCGGGACATACAAAGAGAATGGAGTGCTCCACATAGCAACCAACTCTTAAAATATTTGACTATAGCTTAAAGCCTACCACATTCCCCTTTCATCTACAAGAAAATTGGCAATGAGATTAACATCTCGATATATCGATTAACATGGAAGTATATGGAGAAAAAGCGTTTGTAAAAATATTTTGTACAAAAGTAGAGAAAGTCATGTGAGTGTAACACATCAGACTTTTTTTAATGTCCGGGACATACAAAGAGAATGGAGTGCTCCACATAGCAACCAACTCTTAAAATATTTGACTATAGCTTAAAGCCTACCACATTCCCCTTTCATCTATAAGAAAATTGGCAATGAGATTAACATCTCGATATATCGATTAACATGAAGTATATGGAGAATAAGCGTTTGTAAAAATAATTTGTACAAGAGTAGAGAAAGTTTGAGTGCAAAACATCATATTTTTCCAAAGGTAAAAGCCGCCGACATGGCCTTAGATGTTAAATGCGGCATATAAATGGAATCTAAAAAATAAAAGTACTAAGAAATTATTTTCTGATAAAAATCAACACGAAATCGTGTTCCTACAAATATGATAGTGAACCAGAATGCATTTTCAACTTAGATAATAATAATCTGTATAGGATTAAAAGTGTTTTTGATGCATGCTACCTTCAGTTTTAAGTTTCTGGAGTCAGTGTTCAAACTCCTGAAACCCGCCACTGCATGTCCATAAAGACGTGGTTCATAAAGTCCCTTGAGGGTGTTAAGCGAAAGGGAAAGTTATCTTTCTTAGGTTACACGAACAAGGTGTTCTTTGTTTCTGGTCGCATAAAGCGACTTCACTCAAGCAGATGTAACAGCGAAAGAGAATATTCATCACTGGCAGGTAAAGTAAATGAAAGAGTAATGGTGTTGAATTATTTCTGGAAGTTTTCCAGCTAAAGGGGTTACCGCCTGCCAACCATAGGCAAATTTTCTCCTCTAAAGCGAGAGGAATGGAGATATTTTCGCGTTAGGAAGTACCTTGTAAAACAGAATAAATTGAGCTTGATGCGCTACGTTCAGAGAGTCATTTCATATATCTATAAAGAACCTAATTAAATTCTCTTCGCATCTGTAGCATTACTCAGGTAAATCCCTGTGCTACTTCTCGCATTACTCTAGGTAAGGGCTGCTTGTATATTAATTTTAACCCATGATTGTGCTTCAAGCCCAAAGACAGAAATGTTAACAGCAAAAGGGAACAGCAAGTATGAAAATACAATCCCTCTTTCCTTCAATTTAGCCTGGCTTTAGCTATAGAGAGCATTGAAACTTGCTTGTCATAGTAATTATTAGTAATAATGCCACATATAATCTATTAGAATTTAAATTTTAAATCACTGAAATTCAATAATACAGTGCAAATGTGTTAAAATAATACAGGGTGATTTATGAAGAACTGGCACATTTCTTACTTTAGTTCTCCTGTTCGAAATTCATTCAAACCCCAATTTAGCACCAAATTAAGCAGAATGTTCTGGAGTTTCGCTTGCCTGTCACCAAATGCGCAGATGTTTTAAAGTCCTCCTAGATTCTATACTCCTTTTTGCTCCAATGAACGCTTCTATCTTTTGACATGTTTTTTCCCCAACCGTTATTTTTACTTCTGATATTTTCTTCCTAATCTTTGCTTGTTTTATAACTTCTATGTTATGTGCTATGTCCTTTGTGTTTAACCATTTTAGATAAACATCTCTCTTTAATTGTACTGCTTTCCTATTTCCTCATTCTAATAATAACACCAGTTCTCTTTTTGACTGTCACATTTTTCACCAATAGTGTCATTTGCAGCTTCATGTATTTTATCCAAAATTACTGGTAGTAAATCTGCGCAGAATCAAATATTGTTTCTGTTAATTTCTCATTTAATCTTTTCCTATACATGTAAACAGTGCTTTCATCTTTTAAACTTGTCAAATTATATTTATGGGCGCTTATTTCTATTCTTTCTTGCTTATCATCCTCAGTTTGAACTTCTCCATTCACTATTATAAAATGAATTGGAATTGACTAAGAAATGTTCACCTAATGCTACCCTTCTGTGCACTCTCACATCTTGCACCTTTAATTTCGTTTGTTGTTCAACTATAATGTAATCAATAATTGATTTTTGTTGAAGTGTATCCTGGTAATTTGTGGATATCCCTATGCTGATAATATCCATTTAATATCTTAAGGAACTCTGTTCATATGTATAATTAGGCAGTATTTTTAACATTTAAATGATTTCAGTCAAATTATATAATATGTTAATTCAATAACAGCCCGCCTTGAAGCAATATGTGTATGTAATAATTTGTAAAATGTATGCAACAGTCATTGCATATGCTTATATTATTGTAAACATGTTCAGTAATGTTATGTGAATGCATTACGTAAATTTAATAATGTAGGAGCTTGAGAAATAGGTTAAAAGTTGCTAACAATGAGGTAACAATGAGGTAACCTTCAGGCAATAATGAGTTTGAGAGTTTAAATGTTACTTGTGATTCTTGGAAGCATTAATGTAATTTTAGTGACAGTTTATAAAAATAGCCAATCAACAATCATAAAAAGCTTTAGTTAAAAGAAGGTAGGATTAGCCAATCAGAGACTTGAAATACAGAAGTGTACAAGTTTAGACGGTTGAAATCAATTCAGTTGCCTCCAAATAGTACTCATAACCAGACGTGTTGCTTCTAGACAGTGATCATAACCAGACGCGAGATTTGTCCTCGAGAAATTAATTACGTATTTGTGTGAGACGAAAATAGTATACTTGTTAAAAAGTGCAAGTATTAAATAAAAGAATCTCACAGCTCTCGATATCAGTGAAGTGCTATTTAATTTGTGTCAAGGATTAATAAAAAGGAGTGAATTAAAACTTAAAATCTGTGTAAGCCTACATTCTTGTCGCATCACGCCCTGCCAAGACTTCCATGTCTCTAAGAAAAATACTGACGCAGCCGAGGCAAACATAAATATTTAATACTTAAAGAAACAATCAAATTACAAAGTTAATTTTTTTTAACTTGGGGTAAAGGCCACCTAAAAATACATTTGGGGCGACTGTTTACTATACGTGCTGTTGCAACTACTACAAGTTCGGCTCCCCAACAGTTGAAATATAATACAACTCCTTCAATACAAACTACTTCAAATTGACGCCCAAAGCGTGGTAAAAAATAACGTAACAAACCATCTACTACACAGTTAATCTATTACCATTATCATTCAGTATGTCATCTCCATATGGACCTACAATTTTAGTTTGTTTTTCCTTCCCTGTTATTCTATTAAAATATCCTGCAATTATTACCTCCCTTCCGTTTCCAATTTCTTCTAATACTTCAATTAGTTTATTGTAAAATTCATCTTTTTAAACATTATTCCCTCATTGCTAACTATGTAAACACCTAATGTTGTAACTTTATGTCCATATAAGTTGTTATTAATTCTTATCCAATTTTCATTTATGGGTTCCCGGTCTGTAACATACTTTCTAAGTTTATTTTGTATTAATATAAATACTCCACGTTTTGATCTTTGATTTTTAGGCACTCCACTATAAAAATGCACGAAAGATCCTGTATTTTTGCGCCATTTCCTTTATTTTTTGTTTCTGATAATATCATAACATCTTGGTTTCTACTCTATAATTCTTTACATATCTCTCCAAATCTGCTGTTTATTCCCTGTATGTTCCATGTCCCAATTGCCATCGTCCGTTTCCGTAGCGTTTTTCCAATATTCTTAAATCTGTCCGGCTGTAATTCTTTGGGATTTTTAACATTTTGAACAGGGAGTTGCCCCATCGCATCAACCCCCAACCTGGAGGACTAGGTGATTTTTAATCAAGGTTGTTTTACTTTAGCCTTTGGCAATCTAATGTATCTCTACAAGCCAGTAGATGCTAGTTTTGATCCGCCCCAAGTAATGTAGTATAAAATGTTTAAATATAGATACCTGGTTTTTCAGGCGAATTAGAACCAATATCTTTAATTAGCTACGAAACAAAATGTAAACTTTTATTGAAACACCACTCAGAACAGGTTATATGCTGAAAAAATAAGTAACATTTTAAATTCATTAAAATCAAGTCTGAAGTTTTAATATCTAAAAATAACTACTTATGCTCCTTGTGGCTGGAGTGGGACTTTTTTACGAGTGGAAAGATTGTCATCAGAATAAAAAGATTCCACGTTCACAAATTGCGTACATGATTGCATTTATTATAACAAACATTCACAATAAACAGTTTTGCTAAGTCAAAATGAAAACAAATTATATTTAAGTTTAATCCCATATTGAACATAAACAATTAAATAGCATACACAGCGTTCCTGTTTAAGACACTAAATTCGAAAAATCTGTTCTTCTCGCACTTAAAACTGTTTTTATTTGTTATGGTTATAAATAAATATATAGATCCACATACTCATTCAAATTGTCATGTAAGGAAGTTTAAGCATTCAGACATAAAAATTAGGAACCAGTACGAAAACTAGAAGTTCAAATGTTAAACGAGAATAAGATGAACAACGACATTTGTTTTGCGTTGTCAGTCATAATTCACAACACTTATCCTTAAACCCATTGACACATTGTGATAACATTCGTAAATTTAAATAATTACATTTTTTATAAAAATGGTGGTGAATTAAAAAACGTATACCTGTTATAAAATGTTATAGTAATGTTAAGGGCAATAATATCATGTCTATATGTCAATTATATGCATAGATATACGAAGGCAGTCCAGAAAGCCCCAGACGTTTTAGCCTATCGTGGCGATGAGTAGGGCTAGAGCCGCCATCTTGGTGTCAGAACGTTCCTACATTCAGTACGCATCCAACTGTGGTAGCGTGAGGACTGTGCCTTCCTTACTGTGCTCTCTGTGACTTGTTAAAATGTGCGCTGCAATAGAAAATCCCGCCACTTGTGAAGTGCGGTCTGTGATTAGGTTTTTGTTGGCGAAAAAGAACAAACCAATTGAAATTTATCGTCAACTTTGTGATGTTTACGGGCAAGGAAAAATGAGTGAAAGCCTAGTCAGGCAATGGTGCATTGATTTTAAAAATGGCCGTACCAATATTCACGACGAGGATCGCAGTGGCAGGCCTAGCCTTATGACTGATGAACTGCAAATGCAAATCAATGACAAAGTTCGTGAAAATCGTCGTTTCACGATTACAGAACTTTCGGAACATTTTCCCCAAATTTCACTGGGCCCAAATGACCTAGCTGTCGACGGGCCCTTAAACTCCACACCACCCACCACACCCAAATTTCACGAAGTTTGGTGCATCAAATTGTGGTGGAGAAGCTTGGTTACTAGATTTTCTGCTAGGTTGGTTCCGAAAATCCTAACGGAAGACCATAAAAAACAGAGACTGGCTGCAGCACTGACCTTCCTCCAAGATTTCAACAAATATGGTAACGCTTTACTCGATCGTATCGTAACCGGGGACAAGACTTGGGCGAAGCATGTCAATTGTGAAACAAAACAGCAGTCGATGGAATGGGTACACACACATTCTCCCAAGAAACCAAGAAAGTGTTTGCAAACGCTGTCAGCAAGAAAGGTCATGGCTACTGTGTTTTGGGACTCTAAGGGAGTGCTTCTCGTTGAGTTTCTGGAACGTGGAACAACAATAACCTCAGAGAGGTATTGTGAAACACTAAGAAAGTTAAGGCGTGCCATACAAAATAAGCGTCAAGGTATTTTTTCTTCACGACAATGCACGCCCACACACGGCCAATCGTACCCGAACACCCTTGGATGGTTTTGGATGGGAGGTGTTTGACCATCCACCATACAGCCCGGATTTGGCGCCGAGCGATTACCACCTGTTCCCAGCGATGAAGAAATGGCTGGGTACACAACGCTTTGATACTGACGCTGAACTGCATGCCAGTGTAAACCAGTGATTGAAGTCGCAGGCGGCAGATTTCTACAGAGAGGTATTGAAAAACTTGTGCCACGTCATGATAAATGCCTCAATTTGAATGACGATTAGGTTGAAAAATAGCTTAAGAGTGTACCTTTCAAATGTACATAATAAATGTTGATATTTGCATTTTATTAATTGTTTATTGTATATTGTTTATATATATATATATATATATATTTGTGTGTGTGTGTCAATTATGTATACGTAAATAAGAAAGCAATGTGAAGAAACGCACATATATGCGAACAGATTGACAGATTGTACAATTTTAAAAGGGCGCTGCTAAATTTCTGTTAAAGTTCACCAGCTGCTAAAAGTACACACACACTGTCATAAATCAGGAAGACAGTTCGGTGCTAAAAGGACACAAACGCAACAACGTTTTTAAAAGGATTGTTACTTTTCAACGTCCTGGCATTTAAACAGAGTTTGAATGCTAGCTTATTATAGACGGGTGACAGAACTACGTAAATACAGGAACTAATAATAATGTTTAAAGGTAATATTTCCAAAGCTAAGAAATCAGGGACGCCTAGACAGAGGAGCGTCACTAGCTTGAAGATCACAGAAGATACCAGATGTGTGTAGACGTGTTAGATATGATGGTGAAATAATTAGGCAAGTGTTTTTGCGTAACATCGGCTTGAAATACTTACAGAGTAGTGATTTCGCAACACGTACGTTATTAGATGCAAGCAGATATATAAATCTTTATTTTAATTCCTTAACTGCGATAAATTATTTGCAACTTAGTAAATTACTTTACAACTGTTCGTGTGCTCGCCGTGCATTTACAATACAAGTCAAACGTGTTTATATACCATTACTTGTGTCGAATATAATACATACAAGTTTAAATCCAATTACAGGTGTTCTTATTATACTTTAAGTATTTGTAGATCGCACACCACCTGAATAAGAGCAATAATTGCGCCGCTAAGCTAGCCGTGGTAAGGTTAAAAGTAATATACAGAAAACCCATCACATCATCCTGTATCCTGTAACCCACACGCACATCCATTAGTATCTACAACCGGACCGGAGAAACGGCATCAAGAGAACAGTCACCATTACAGACGACGCCTCTAACGCAAACGGTGTTACAACCAGGTAACCGCTGTAATATCTTCATCATCATCACAGAACTTTCAGAAGAAAGATAAAATAAGTAAGAATAGTTGCTGAAAATTTTATTTAGGTATCCGAAACAGTTGAGTTGCGTTCATTGGAATTCTGAGGAGTTATCAGAATACAACCTTCTGATTCCATTTAAAAATTAGTTTCATACGTATACTTAGACAGTTGGTATACCTGCAGTAGAATACTGAATAAGTAGTTTTCTTAACATAAATATTACGCTAGTTTTATCCTAATAACGATTTCGTCACTTCACGTAATATTATGTTTTCACTTGTTTTCACTTTTTCCAAACTTTTATAAAATTAAGTGATTTAGTTATGAAATAATTTATTCACACCTTTGATGAATAATATTTCTATTTACCGCAGTAATAAGAGTTGTACTTCTGTATAGTTTAGTCAAAACCACTCAAAATAACTAATTACGTCCTTTTGACTAATAAAATCTAGCAACAATTGGAAGTTAAATTTGAAATACTTTTGCACTATAGTTCCTTTTTAGGCCAGGCGCCACTTGAACATATAAAATACCCTTCCTATTAAAATATTTCTTCTAGATAATACTTAGTCTGTACAAAGGTTATGCAGAATGGAAGGAGTATAGATGTCATCATTTTAGGAGGTAAACAAATGTATAAAGACGAATGAAAAATTCCAATACCATTTTAATCTCCGAAAGTTTACTTCAGCAGAAAAAAATAAGTTTTCCAGATTTATTGTCGCATTATAATTCAAAGGCAGAATGATTAAGGGAAGTTTTATTGAACTATATTATAGAACACTGACTAATCTATAATGTTTAATGCTTTCACTTTCTTCTATAAGCGCCTCATTTCGCTATAATTTAGCATATTTGTTTTGTATAAATAGTAATTTACGCTGAAGTTGTCACTTCGCAACAGAACGGTTGAAAAAGCACACACACAGGCACACACACGCACGTCTCAGACTGTCATGGTATCTCTCACCCCCTCGCTTATCACGCTATTGTATATTCGGTATAAACCTTGTTACTGACAATGTACGTAGCTTTTAATTCCTTTTATTGAAAGATAATATTTTTATTATATTCTTTAATTAAGAATAAGTCAATTAAGTTGTTAGCCTCGTTTATTAATAGTTACTTAGAGGGCTAATACAAAAGTAGAGGTTTAGTAATGAGAGGCTCAAGTTAGAACACGACCAAAGGGAATGTTCTAAGAGCAGTGAGTTACTAAACCTAATTTGTAACGTGATGTCTACAATATTTTATCTACATTCAGAGTAGTTTAGTATATGTTGTACATTTAGTATATTTAATTAAACTTATCTATTGCGGAAACGATAATGTTTAGAGAAAGAGTAATGTGGGCTTTGGAAAAAAAATCTGATGTGTTACACTCACATGACTTTCTCTACTCCTGTACAAACTATTTTTACAAACGCTTATTCTCCATATGCTTCATTTTAATCGAGATGTTAATCTTATTGCCAATTTTCCTGTAGATGCAAGGGAAATTGGTAGGTTTAAGCGATAGTCAAATATTTTAAAAGCTGGTTGCTATGTGGAGCATTCCATTCCCTTTGCATGTCCAGGACATAAAATTCTGATGTGTTACACTCACATGACTTTCTCTACTCTTGTACAAACTATTTTTACAAACGCTTATTCTCCATCTACTTCATGTTAATCGAGATAAACATTTGCAGACTCTATCTTATTGCTAATTTTCTTGTAGATGTAAGGGGAATATATATTTACAAGGGCAATATAGAAATACAGTAGCATTTAAGCACATACATATCTCTTAATAGCTGCTTGCTAGGTGCAGCACCATTCCCTTTGCCACAGATTAATAGACAAGAAATAGACAGTCAAAGACAAAAAAATGAATAACGAATTCCCATTTGAGAAAATAAGTATTGGAAAATTTAAGGGAATAACAAGCAATATCTCGAAAATAGTTCGCTCAACAAAACAAATGTGTATGACATAAACTGTGTATTTTAACGCGATCTACATTTTTTGTGTAGTAAAACTTTGTCTATCTCTTATGGTTTACCAGTTATGCAAAAGTTGTTCACAATGAAGAATACTTTAGGAGACATTCCCAGAAAATTCAAGATATACATTTTATTTGTCATGAAAATATCTTAAACATATGATATTTTAATCAAAATTGTAGAGCCATTTTTGAGAAAATTAAAATTTTCGAAAAATCTACCATGTAAAGGGTAATCTGGGGTGGAGGGATTTTCTTGAAAACCTTCGTGTCGCAACTCTGGAAGATACTGAACCTAAATACCAAGTTTGGTGTTTATCCGACTGTTCGTTTCTGAGTTATGCTGTTCACAGACAGACACACACACACACACACACACACACACACACACACACACACACACACAGACACACACACGGACATGTTTCCAAAAATGCTTTTTTTGGATTCAGGGGGTCTCAAAACATGTATTTCCGGTGAAATCTCGGTATCGAATTTTTCACTGGAATACAATACTTCCCCTACTTACTATACGTAGTAGAGAAAGTAAAAAAATGAATAACGAATTCCCATTTGAGAAAAAGTATTAAGTATTGGAAAATTTAAGGGAATAATAATCAATATCTCGAAAATAGTTCACTCAACAAAAAAAATGTGTATGACATAAATTGTGAATTTTAACGCGATCTACATTTTTTGTGTGGGAAAACTTTGTCTATCTCTTATGGTTTACCAGTTAGGCAAAAGTCGTTCACAATGAAGAATAGGTATTTTTGGAGACATTCCCAGAAAATTCAAGATATACATTTTATTTGTCATGAAAGTATCTTAAATATGTGATATTTTAATCAAAATCGTTAGAGCCATTTCTGAGAAAATTAAAATTTTCGAAAAATGTTCCATGTAAAGGGTAGTCTGGGGTGGAGGGATTTTCTTGAAAACCTTCGTGTCGCATCTCTGGAAGATACTAAACCTAAATACTAAGTTTGGTGTTTATCCGACTGTTCGTTTCTGAGTTATGCTGTTCACAGACAGATACACAGACATGTTTCCAAAAATGCATTTTTTGGATTCAGGGGGCCTCAAAACATATATTTCTGGTGAAATCTTGGTATCGAATTTTTGGGTGGAATACAATACTTCCCCTACTTACTATACGTAGTAGAGAAAGTAAAAAAATCTATAAATCAACAAACTTTGTTGTTATATTCTACAATTTTGGATGCTAGTTTCATATATGAAGTTAAAGTAAAAAAGAAAAAGGTGATTTTTCACGCTTCATCAGGAAACGTTTTAAAAGAAGTCTAAGATGCAACTATTCATATACTTCTAGTAAATCAGAGGAAAGTTTATTTATGTGATTATACGATTTTTTTTTTATTTTTATGATAATTTTTGTAAGAAGTCGAAAAGCATTAAAGCTTCGAGTCTTTGGAGTGAATTACAAATTGTAATGGTTGTAACCTACAGTAAATTGATAAATTAGGGGGAAAAGTTTTTGTTTTAATGGATATTATTATCAAGGCAAATAAGATACAGGTGATAATCATTAAAGTGTATTTTACGTTTCGTTGAACCTGTAATTTATGTTTTGATAGTGTGTTTTGTTAGAGTATAAAGTATAGGTTTTGTTGCCTAGTAGCTACGAACTAAAGCATCACTGAGTATTATAGAAATAGATAAACGTCTAAATAAAGTCATATATTATATTTTGTTGGCCTTCCTTAAATTGTTTAATTAAAAATACATACTCCACCTTATTTGTTATCACTGGATGCTTCGAAACGCATCTGAATATTCTTGTATCTAATACATTTACTTTCTTTCTTTGTTTCATTCAAATTTAAACAATGTGTTTCGTTGTTAATTGCTTCCATTAAACATTAAAGCATTTCGCCGAAAATAATGAAAGAGCTGCCTTGGGAATTAAAACACCACTAGCGAATTTACGGTCGTTCTCTTAATAAAGAACAACTTCGCAGCGGCATCGGAGACAGAGGGCGCATTATACACTATGACAGACGTGACTTTGCACGTCAAGTGCTAATCTTCTTAGCTACTTGCAGATACGTTTGCAGTTGTCAAACATAATTGCGCTTCATAGCAGTATTCCAAAAACGCATTAAATATAGAACAGATGTGTTCAAAAATGTGTTCTTTAAATGATATAAATTTCTGGTATAACTGTTTCTCTCCCAGAGAACGAAATCATGTTTAGTGACTACGTGGAGGGATTTCTTTGGTTCTTGCCGTCCATGTGAGAGAGGCTATTACCATAGTCTTTAGAAATGCGCCTAGCAGCCTCTAGGTAATAACCTTTGATTCAGGTAACAGATTTAACGTATAATACGAGGGGCGTCCAATAAGGAGATTCCCTGTTTTATAAAAAACGTTACACACAATTGATCATGTTGAATTACTTTTATTT
This sequence comes from Deroplatys truncata, assembly GCA_030765065.1. Lineage (NCBI taxonomy): Eukaryota > Metazoa > Arthropoda > Insecta > Mantodea > Mantidae > Deroplatys > Deroplatys truncata. The sequence continues at coordinate 141,766,826 of CM060986.1, forward strand.
ATATTGTACAATCCTTCTGTTACTTTTCTACATAGCCGACATATCTTTTACAGCATTTATGGTAACGTGACACAAGGTTTTCCAAACCAGTGCTGTACCAGTCGGGTCCTGTGCTCGTAATCAGCTGTTTACTTCTGATTGATCTTCGCCACGATGTTAAAGTGCTTACCTCCAAGATGACCTTTGAGTCAGGAGAACATGTGAAAATCACTTGGGAAAAGATCTGAGCTCCGCCTGGGTCAAGATTCAACTTGGAAGTTTTCTCGTATCCTCCATATTCACCGGAGCTAGCCCCAAGTGATTTTCACATGTTCCTCCAACTCAAAGGTAAGCACTTTTAACGCCGATGAGTCAAATCAGTGAGCAGCTGGTTGTAAGCACAGGACCCGACCTGGAAAAACTTGTGTCGCGTTCCCAAAAATGCTTGGAAGAACACGTTGACTATGTAGAAAAGTAACAGGATTTTGCAATATAAATAAAATTAATTCAATATGATGAATTGTGTGTAATGTTTTTTATAAAATAGGGAAGCTTACTTATTGGACGCCCCTCGTACATACAAGACAGGTAAATCCAAAAGTAGGTATTATTGTGACATACAGTGTATTTGTTGGATATTGTTGTTGGCTTTATTATGGCTAAGGAGGCCTTTCAATTTTCAGTTATTTTTCCAGAAGCTTCAGTCGCTAGTGTGGTCCCGGCATGCCTGAATGGCCATTTTGGGGGCAGGTGGACGTGCGGCTCCCCAAGCAAAGTCGTAGTATTGGTGGTAAACCAGAGAGTTGTATAGTGAATAAACGTCCACAATACTTGGGTGTACCATCTTAACCCAGAAAAACTAAACAAGGAGATGCATCACATTCACGAACATTTTATAGAAGGTATACAACCTAACATTGTTTGTTTAAAGTAAATTACCAAAATGTGAGGAATGTCTAACGTTGTATCTATTTAAGTAAGCTTTTTCTCCCCATTTCTTTTCTCTTTTGTGTGTATGAATAGCTTGCCCTACCAGTTACCTGCATCGAAATCGATTGTCGCATTATTAATTCGTTGTGTCATTGCAAGACTGTTTTATGCTAGTATTTACGAGGCCTGCACTCGTGTTTATGATAGAACTGTTATTTTCTTTTGTGTTGTAGCCAGCAAGGTGGAGTTACCATGCTAGTCTCCAGTTCCTGAGGTCAAGTGTTCAAACCCGGCGGAGGGCGATGGATTTTTTCGGACGTAAAAATCCTTAGCATGTCCTTCGGAAGGGAAGTAAAGCCAGTGGTCCTGTGTCGTAGATTTACGGCACGTAAAAGAACCCCAAGCCAGATAGCCTCTGAGCAACTCTATTTAAGAGGAATGATTGAAATAGAACATCAGGATATGTATCTGTGAATAATGAATAACACTTATACTTCCAGTGGACTTGTTTTAAGTTTTTAATTTGAAAATGTAAACTTAACTATTATCTTAATGGTTTTAGCATTTATACTTTCTCAAAACTAATTTTAATCTCATTGTGAAGAAGCATTCTTGAAATACCCATGACACAGTTTTAAAAATGTTAATGGGATAACATTTTCATCATAAGACGAATTATATCTAACGCATTCTACTTTTTGTTTGTATTTGGAAACAAAAGGTAAAATGATATTTTAAGTGATGTTTAAATTCCGAATTATAAAATAATTTTGATTAAAAATATGTTTGTGCTCAATAAAATAAAGAAATACAATTACTTTTTTACCTCGCCTGCTGGTCTTTCACACCCAGTATATAATGGGACGCTGAGCACCATAGCAGTTAAAGAGCGTCCATAAATAAAAACTCAATTTATTTTTAGCAAGGTGGATGTAAAGAGGGTATATATTACATGGGTAATTTTATGAGTTATTGGGTAATTTGTGGGTAGTGACATTATTAATTCTCTCCCTCTCTCCCCATGGCATTGCAGCCCTTGAAGGACTAGAGCCTACCTCACTACTGAAGCCCATTCTCTTCTATCACTCGTCTTTCTCCTCCATGCTCCAACACCCAGTTCCCTCATATCCTCCTCAATTTTCTCCAGCCATTTCTTTCTTGGTCTTCCACACACCCTTCCTCCCGGTTTCCTTTTCCATATTCTTTGTAATAGGGATCCCTCCTCACACCTTTCTATATGATGTGCTACCTACCTAAGTCTTGCACTCTTGCTGGAACTCATAATTTGGAGGTCACCATAGAGTCCATAGGGCTCTCTATTAATTCTACTTCTCCATTCCCCATTTTCATACTTGGGTCCATAGACCCTTCGTAATATCTTTCCTTCCCATGCTGTAATTCTAAATTCATCACGCCTTAGTGTACACCAAGTTTCTGATGCATAGATCACTTAGGTTTAATTACAGTTTTATATATTTCCTTCTTTCCAATTTTTGAAAGATCCTTATATTTCAAGAGAGGAAGTAGCGCCCAATAACATCTGTTTCCCATTTGTAACCATTCTTTAATTTCTACTCCTACTGCACTATTTTCTCTGAATACTGAACCCAAGTATTTAAAACACCAGCCTCTATAAGATTTACAGCTCTTTACGGAAATGTCAATACTGTTTGCCCATTTATGTTCATCTTTAGATGCAATCATATATTTCGTTTTCTTCATATTCACCCTCACCTCCTAGGTTAGCTCCTTCCGTTCTAATTGGGAAACCCTTATTTGTAATTCTTGAACTGACCTACTAATTAGTACAATATCATTCGGATATGCCAATATTTGTGTCATCTCATTATAAATCGTACCACACGGGTTTACTTCCATTTTCCTAACTGTTCGTTCTAATACAATATTAAACAATATTTTAGAGAGCGAATCTCTTTGTCTCATTCCTCGTTTTATATCAAAGCTTATTAGTTGAGCTCACTAGAATATAAGTTTTGTAAAAGCTGAACTATTACCGCAGTGGCAATCATAAATGGTAGAAGAAATGGAACCTAAAGAAATCGTTGTAATCAATTTATTGTTATCTTTATATTTGTAATGGTATGAATCTTTTTATTCTGAATTGGATACCCTCAACAGTTTGTGTATTAAGTTGCATTAAGATGATTTGAGAATAATGAAAATTTATTCTTTTACATTACTTCTTCTGTGTTATATTCTCAAAGACTAGTACATACAATACTAATGTTAATGTTGACGAAATAAAAAAAGTAATTTTATTACTTTATTTTATTGAGCACAAAAATATTTTAATCAAAATTATTTCATAATTCGGAATTTAAACATCACTCAAAATATCATTTTCGGATTTTGTTTCCAAATACAAACAGAAATCATAATCTTTATATACAATTCGGTATTATGATAAAAACTCTTATTCCATAAACACTTTTAAAACTGCATCATGGGTGTTTTAAGAATGCTTCTTCACAATGAGATTAAAATTAATTTTGAGAAAGTAGTAATGCTAAAATTATTAAGATAACACTTAAGTTTACATTGTCAAATTAAAAACTTGAAAAAGTCCACTGGAAGTATAAGTGCATTTCATTATTCACAGATACGTACCCTTATGTTCGCATTTCAATCATTCCTCTTAAATAGAATCGTGGCATAAGTTAAATCATGAACTATTATGTTCATTTCTTTAGACCCAGACGAACCTTCAACAAAGCCGCTGGCAGCATTATTGCAAAATATATTTTTACCACAGGAGATGGCAGTTGCATTTCATCAAAGTGGCCTGGTTTTTTTTGGCTGCACAAAGCCTTTCGGAGAAAGATAAAAGTTCCATTAATGCCATGCCTCTTCCCCCTCCGATATTACCAAAATGGCCTCACAACCAGTTCCAAAGGCCATTTTTCGAAAAATAATGACCAGTCTCTGATAGCAATATAGGCACAGTAATCCCATAGGAATACTTCATTAATCTGACGAACAGGAAACGTTTGCACACTCTCAGTGGTGAACTACAGGCTATATCATTCACTTATTGCGAGCTACAGCATTTTGAGGTGTAATTATGAGGGTCTCCTGAATGCATCTTTGATGTTCCCATAAAAAGTTTGTTGTTGACAAAATTGCCTGTGTAAACACCTTCTCCTTGTTCTTTCTTCTTTCTGTCTATAGCTCTTATTAAACCTTTGCGTGGATCAGGAGCATGTATTCTCGCTCTAGAAGTGAAGTTGCAGCAGATATTTCCTCTCCCCTAGTGACAAGCATTTCATGAATCAGTCTTTCAAATGAATGTTTTACTCTTATAAACTACAAGTTAACCACTGATTTTATTGAGCTATTAATCCAAGCACGTCGCAGTTCTCACGCTTCATATAATTTGGCGAAAGCCTGAATGCCCTGTTTAATTTATGGCACCACTGCCTTCAGTTAATACCAGTTGGGAACTGTTGAGCCTAAGAGTGTAACATATTTACGCTTGCTGTAAGATACCTCCGCGGTAAAGTGTGAAGCTTACATTCGGGAGGTTCCGGCCTCGATTCCCGTAGGTTTTATTACAATTTTCCCTGGTTGGTAGGCAAGCGCTGGGGTGCATTATATGAGGTCGCGAGGAAAATCGGGCTAGTGGATGGCGGACATTTTATAGCAGTTCCTTCAGCTATAGAATTTCAAAATATATGCATGAGATTAATTTAGGTTTTCCTGCTATGATAAAACACAAATGTTTCAGCAATATATCTTGTAAACCCGAAACACCGCCTATCATCACCATTCTAGCCAAATACAACAAATTGGATACATATATTACCCATTACCAGCGAATGTTTCACGAAATTTGTGGCATGCACCAAAACTTCATATCTGTATATACTGATGGATCTAAAATGAATCGGAGTAGTGGTTGTGCTGTGGTACATCCTGAACATACAATTTCTTACAGTCTTCCGAATTAGCTCTCTATATTCTCCTTGAACTTTGTGCCATAAGATGTGTCCTGGAATACATAATGAGAACTGAACACCGTTGTTATATCATCTTCACTGACTCCATGAGGGCAATTCTAGCTCTTCAACAGAAGTCATCCAGAAACTCTTTAGTGCAGAACATTTTACAGCTGTATAATGAGATAAAAGCCAGCAATAAACGTGAATACCATCTCACATGGGCATATCTGGAAATGAAAAAGCTGATGAAGCAGCTAAAGAAGCAACATGCCACTCTCCAAGCTTGGCCGAGCTCAAGGTTCCGCATCACGATTTCCAAAATGTCCTAAAGTATGAAATATGTAAGAAATGGAAGCTACACTGGAGTTCCACATCCAATAGCAAACTAATCGCCTTAAGCTCCAGTCCTAGTTTCATTTACCCAATAAAACATCTAATTCGTCGTGACCAGGTACTTCTCTCCAGGCTACGTATCGGACATACTGCAATTACACATTCATATCTCCTTGGAAAAGATCATCAGTCCACATGCAAACAGTGTCACTTCATTCTCACAGTTCAGCATATAGTTGCAGAGTGCCCTATCTACGATGTTCATAGGCTTCAGTGTGGTATTTCTGCTAACCTCTCGGTTGCCTTGAGTAATCCGACCATCTGTCACAACATAGTAAAGTTTTTAAAAGAAATATAATTGTATAATATTATATAATCAACGTTGTAATTTGTTTCAAAATATTGTAATTATTAAAACTTATTGTGGTCGCGTTATGACTTTAATGTTAAAGCCACAATAATAAATAATAAAAATGACGTATGGTGATGGATTTAATTTGTGGAAGCGCCTGTCCTAGGATGGGTCCTTCAGAGAGACCTTTCCATGAGGGCGGGAGGACTGAGGGACGGGGGTCCCGCGTGCATCAGGATGTAATATCTGAAGAAGTATGGAAGCCCTCCGTGATCGAGTCTACCACCCCGGGTCTTGTCGCCCTCTGTGTCCTTTGCTTCGCACATTCCTCCTGGAGGTTTCCAGAAGTACTATAGGCCACTGTACACTTAAGTGTCGCAATCTTCCTCCGTTTCCTGATAACCATAACCATGCTGTACATGCCCGAATACAAACAACGCATTACATTTTTTTTTTTTTTTTACATTTTTATACGAAATTAAAATAGGTCTCTCCAACATAGTCTTATAAGCAGGTATTGTCATTTCCAACCATTAAAGTCAGGACGAAAGGAAATTACGTTGAACGTTCCTACTAGACTTTACCCCTCGTACAGACTTTCGGCGTGTGCAGACCACTCATGAGACCTGCCGTCTGTGACCTTTGGTTGCTGTTGTTTACGTTCTTTGTGTTTTTTCCTTTTCTTTTGTTTTTTTTTTATTTTTTTATATATATTTTTTAAAAGATTGCCAGTACTACGTCAAACAGTGGCGGCTAGCAATGCCACTTGGAAAGCAACGTTTTGTTTGTTTTTTTTAAGAAAATATGCAATAAGATTAACATTTCGATTTTTTTTCATTTTTTTAATTGTTATAGCAATAAAATATACCATAGCCACTACGTCACAATATAGAGACTTCAGAGCCCCTTACCATCCTGAAATCCTGGACATATAACACATCCCACCTTTTTTTTCCAAATGGCAATTGCCATGTGATTGGACTTTTTTCCCCTTTTTTTAAGGAAGGATGAAAAACATTAAATTCTCAATATTTGAAACATTGTATGACAAAAAAAGATCAAGAAAAGAGAAAATCAATTTTACTTTTTAGGGATAGATTTTAGGATAGTATGAAAACTACTACACAAGAAGTTTAGATCTCTGTTTTTTTCTCTCTTCTTCTTATTCTTCTTCTTTTCCCTACTCTTGTCATATGCCCTCCTGTAGAGGACACTTAAAGCTTCCTTAAATGCGGAAGATCCAAGGCCAAAGTGGTCCTTTTGCTCAATTCCCACCGTTCCTTCCGGATAAATATCTGGAAGGCCTGTAGATTCACTGCGTCCCCAACTTTGAGTACCCAAAAATAGGGGGCAAAGATTAGCCAAGTAATGGCATCTGCCAGTTTCTGGTCACCGTGCTGGAACTCGAGCTTCAGATAGGCCCCCAGTGACGTGTTGATAGTGGTTTAGTGTTGCTAACTTGGAGCCAACTGCTCAAGAATTCCCATGTCTACTCATCACTGCACTCATGTCAAAATACACCTCAACATTTTTCCTGTGTCATTTATGTGCTATATGTAGACCACGCTCCAAAAATGCAAGCACCAGAGATCGAACCTGGGAAATGTCCGGTCGAAGCAGTGGAAGAGTAGGAGGTGGACAGGGACGAAAACAAAACAAAAGTGACTGGTGTGATGCAGTAATTAAAACACAATTCTTTCATCACTATACATAACAAATAATCACAAATGTTCACGTTCTTCTTTGCGCATTTTCACACTTGTAGGAATTTAACAGATTCAATCAACTCGGGAGCTCGCTCTGTTGTATATTTGGTTTTAAGCCACCAATATTTAATCATATCCCAGAACCGCGGGGAGGAAATTTAATTCTTCAAAATAATGTTCGGCTGAGAGACACGAAATGAATGTTCTCATTAACTGTCAAAATTTCAGTTAGATGACGATGAAGATATTTCCACTCTAGGAAAAAAACCTTATCAAAAGGTTAAAGCTTCCCTGCGGTGCCTGGAGGAATCTGCAAAGTTTAATGGTTTTTCCAGGATAAATATCTTGAAGACATGTAGTGTCATTATAACTTGTCCACGAATCCAGAAGTAGAGAAAAATTATTTGCAGAGCAAGGGAAAAGGCTTCATTAAATTAGAATCTCAACTCTTTTCCCCCGTTTCGTTTCCTTCACAATTAAATGTTCCGCCTTAAACATCTGCTTTGAAACTTTAGGCCTGAAATTGCATGTGTTCTCCTGCAGTACAATAAATCATCTAGTAAAGATATGCCCATATATTAGTGTGCAAATGGATCAGTGCATTAATAGATTGTAATTCTCCCCAACAAAACATTAAGTCCTTTTTGCTCTCATTTCAAAACCACTCTGATCGGTGATATAAGTACAGGAAGCGGGATAATTTGACAGTTGTTATCTAGCTTTTTCCAAAAATATTTCCGGACAAGTTGTATCCAATGACACTCATATATTGTATTTGTCGATTCTCTTGTTTGTAAGTTTCATAATTCAAAGCAATGGATTAATGTGTTTTTAACTGTAAGATTCTTCTTGGTTAGTATTTTTACTGATCGGCCCATTGTGAATCCCTATTTCATACATTCAGAATCCCCCTGCTCTTTTTGTAGTTCTGAAAGAGCTGAGTAGAAATTGGGATGATGTTACCGGAATGTTCTAAAGGTAAAATTATCATAAAACAAGAAAAAAAGCAAAAAAGAAATGCCTAGTCGCATAGCACTTATCATTCCTCTTTGTTTAAAAAAATAAGCTCAAAAATGAACTGTTGCAATGAAATAACCTGGTTTTGTTATTTTTAAGTGTATAAATAAACATTCACGGGGCTAAGAAAAATAAGTTCGAGCGCTGGAATACACCGAATGAAGTTGTAGACGATTATGAAAACCTCCAGCAAGATTCTATGCTGATTTTGAACCGTAGCAGTATATTGATTTCATAGATTCTAGGATAGCGAAGAGGAACCGTGCATCTTCTTCTTTGTGCCATGCGCCCTGAGATATAATTCAAACTGAAGTAGTCTATGACCGCTAATAATTCGTTACTGTCCTTATACCTCAATACTTCGAAAGAGTCAACTATATTTTCTTCAGGTACTATTGGCAATGCTTAACATCATGCGAGTTTGACGCTTAGTTTGTAGGTTCTCTGCCATATTATACTTCGCTTATAGTCCAATTACTGAGTATTTGTCTAAATAGCAACTGTGCCAATTGGTATAAGTATAAGAGACTGTGTTTGGTAAAACCGTCATTACAATATTATACTGACTTCAAAATAGCAAATGAAGCAATTGGTAGTGTCATGTTTATAGATAAGTTGTGCATTGAATTTAAAACTTGTGCCGTTTTTCCCTCCCCCTTGGTCATGGCTTATGCAACCAGAACGTTACAATGCTTCAGAAATGATGACGTCATTTATCGACAGAGACAGTTAAAATTTGAAGCTTCGAAGAACATATCGTCATGCATGACGTAAGCCATCACTCCACAACGTAAAGCGCCATGTACAGTTATCATTGGCTGGTTTGATTTACGCCATTGATGCCAGCGCCATCATGCTCGTGAACGATTCCAGCAACTCCAGGACAGACACCAGCAGTACTCTTCGGCCAGGGGCCGAGCCGTTAACAACTAGACATGGTGACAGCGAGATTTGTGGCGTAAATCACCAAGAGTGATTATTTCGGCCTTTTCCAAGTTATTTTTCAACCTGTTTGGTAAACTTTGAAATTCAAACTTTTAACTCTTGGTGTTCTCTAATTTCTTTTACGGGAGAAGCATTTATAATTTCGCAGTTCATGTAACTTTCCATTGTGTTCGTTGCTCTTTCATAAAAATTATAAATTGATATGGTAACTTTAAATGAAGAATTGTGAAAGAGTACATTATATTGTATTTGAGCATATTATTTTCTAGAATGTTAAAGCAAGCTGATCAAAGAATTGTTAACGAATCCAACAGTTTAAAATAAATTGTTAATACATGTGCCGGTGAGTGTTTGCAATGTCCTAGCTCCTAAGAATAGTTCCTTTCCACGGTAACTAATACCTCTGGGTATGAAAAAACCCAGTGGTGCAAACTTACTCCAGAACTGCTGTGTGGGAGATTTCTTATTTACTAGGCAATAAAGCAAATGACATTGGTACTTTCATTTGCATTTCCTCGTCTTCGATACGTGCACCGAAGTCTTCTAATTAATCCGATACTGTAAGCAGTTGCGTGAAGTAGAAGGGTGCCCTTGTATGTACGACGGCGATACCGAAAAATTTTAGAATAGCATGCTTCTAAAAACAAATTAAATGTGTTTAGGTACTTTTTAATGTTTTGCAAGTTGATTGTCGTGTATTTTGTTTTATTTTCTCTAACAGTTTGTTAATTATCATCATTTAAAGATGTGTTCACCTAAAAATGAATTTAATTAGAGAACATTTTCAGGTTATGATGTTTTACGATTTTAAATCCTCATTAACGCCCAAACAATGTGAAGAATGGCTTAGAAATGCATTTGGCGAAGAAGCCCCATCTAATGCATCAATTTATAATTAGTACAGGGAATTCCAAAGAGATCGGTTTTTTTAATTTCGTGAAGGACGCACAAAAACCGCTATTACTGATGAAAATATTGCCGTGATCGAGCAATGCTTGATGAAAATCGACGAACATTTTATTAATTTATTCAGACGACATTGCGCATTGATATGTGTTGGATCCAAACATTTTACATCAACAGTTAGACGTGAGAAAACTTTGTTGTCGATGGATTCCACAAAAACTGACTCCCGATCAAAAACAACAACGCATTGATTGGTGCAGAAATACTCTAAAATATATTCCAAGGCGACGCTTTTGGAAGGAACTGAACCTAAATACCAAATTTGGTATTTATCTGACCTTTTATTTTTGAGTTATACTATTCACTCACACGCACACACGCCGACCTTTTTCTAAAAATGCTTTTTTCATTCAAGGGGCCTCAAAACATGTAATTCCGGTGAATTTTTGGATGAAATGTAATACTTACCTTCTCTACCTATTATGTACGTAGTAGAGAAAGTAATAGTAGGTTGGAAAAATTGAATAGGAAAGGACGATTTGGCAATTTGGATTCGGAAACATAGCTTTCGGAAAAGAGGATGTTCGAAAAAGTAGATTCGGGAAAAATGGTTAGGAACGTTTCCAGAAGTATTTCTGCCGCTTTATTCTTCCTTTACGAATGCCCGAAAATGAATTTTGTTATCTTTCTGTTTTTAATTTTATGGATCTTTTGGAAACGAGAGACCAAGCAGAGGATGCACTAAAAGGTTATAATTTTTTTTTCGTTTGCCGGCCCAGAGCTTCAAATCTTCGTCGATTACCTTTTAATTTGTTCTTATTTCTTACACAAACTGAGAAAATACTTCATCATTGTTATACTCAATGTGATTTAAGAGTGCCATTTCTACTTCCTTTTCAAGTATACAATAATTACCTCCATGAAGTCACCAGACGAAACATTACACACTGAAAGACGCTTTTTCCAACCTTCGTGACTAAAAATATAATAATTTCTCTTTTATCCATTCTTAATATTCCCACTCACTTTTTATGTGGAAGGAAGTCCCAGAAGTACCCGACCTGACATATATATAGAGGTGGTTGTTTCAAACAAATGACTACACTGGATAGTACCAACCTTATAAAGCTGAAGTTTGACAATGATGCATTGTTAGTAGTTGTTTGGCAGCCATCAATAATGAACGCTCTCAGCAAATTTGTAAACATGGATAAAACTGGTCATCGTTATGTGATACAATACTTTCATTTGAAAGGTCTTAGTCCAACTAATATTAAAGCTGAGCTAAATTCTACTCTGGGGGAGGGGGTTGGCTCCTTCATTTACAACAGTAAGATATTGGGTGACAGAGTTTAAGCGAGGCCGTACGAGTTGCCAAGACACTTACAGTGGAAGAAATCAGCGTCGTGAGGATGTTTCAGTCGAGTGTTTGGCGATCCTTCACTGCAATAAAGCCGAGTTTTTGCGCTCGATCCATAACCATGGATGAAACTTGGGTCCATCGCTTCACACCTGAGACGAAGGAACAGTCAAAACAGTGGATTGAAAGGGGAGAATCGCCTTCAAAGAAGGCGAAGACAGTTTCCTCTGCAGGCAAGGTCATGGCGTCAGTTTTTTTTGGGAGGGGGGGGGGATGCGCGTGGAATAATTTGCATTGATTATCTTCAGAAAGGAAAATCAATCAATGGCGAGTATTATGCAAACTTATTGCAGCGTTTGAATGATGAAATCAAGCAGAAACGGCCGCATTAGCGAAAAAGTAAGTTTGTTTCATCAAGATAATGCACTAGTTCACACATCGATTATCGCCATGGCCAAGATGAAAGAGTTGCGGTTCGAATTGCTTCCTCATGCACCCTATTCGCCAGACTTAGCTCCCTCTGATTATTTTCTGTTTCCAAAGTTTAAGAAATGGCTTGGTGGTAAAAGATTTGCCAACAATGAGGAGGTGGAGTCTGCAGTTGATGGCTATTTTGCAGAACTCGACGGTTCTCACTATAAACAGGGTATCGAAGCTATTGAACATCGCTGGGAAAAGTGTATCGAGCTGAAAGGAGACTATGTAGAGAAATAAAGACGTTTTTTCCCCAATTTGTTTCCTTTGTTAGTCGGGTACTTCTGGGATAGCTCTCGTAGAACTAGTGAGATTTCAACAAATATGGTAACGCTTTACTCGATCGTATCGTAACCGGGGACAAGATTCGGATGAAGCATGTCAATTGTGAAACAAAACAGCAGTCGATGGGATGGGGACACACACATTCTCCCAAGAAACCAAGAAAGTGTTTGCAAACGCTGTCAGCAAGAAAGGCCATGGCTACTGTGTTTTGGGACTCTAAGGGAGTGCTTCTCATTGACTTTCTGGAACGTGGAACAGCAACAACCTCAGAGAGGTATTGCGAAACACTATGAAAGTTAAGGCGTGCCATACAAAATAAGCTTCAGAGAAAACTTAGCACCAAGGTGTTGTTTCTTCACGACAATGCACGCCGACACACGGCCAATCGTACACGAACACCCTTGGATGGTTTTGGATGGGAGGTGTTTGACCATCCACCATATAGCCCGGATTTGGCGCCAAGCGACTGCCACCTCTTCCCAGCCATGAAGAAATGGCTCGGTACACAACACTTTGACACTGACGCTGAACTGCATGCCGGTGTAAACCAGTGGTTGAAGTCGCAGGTGGCAGATTTCTACAGAGAGGGTATTGAAAAACGTGTGCCATGGTATGATAAATGCCTCAATTTGAATGTCAATTATGTAGAAAAATAGCTTAAGAGTGTACCTTTAAAATGTTGATAATAAACGTTGATATTTGTATTTGGTTAATTGTTTATTTCAAAACGTCTGAGACTTTCTGGATTACGCTCCTAATTAAGCGCATATAGAATTTGTTTTTCGGTATGGTTTTTTATTTCTTTTGAATTGCTTTCCGAACCCAAAGTCTATCTGTTTTTTTCTGCAATTAACATGCTTATTCCACAGGCCGATTCTAGCCATATACAAGGGAGAGATACTCCTTTCTTTGTTAAGGAATGAACCTTTTAATTTCCCAAGATACCTGTGTGTCTAGGCGCCCACCACTATTGCACTGTATTGTGAGTGTAAAGGTTTGATAAATATTGATAACATCCCCACACTAATTGTGATTTAAAGCGATGTAACCTAGGGGCTTTTAGTGCAGCCTGGCTGTGAAGAGTTTATAAGGATATATTTCTCCCCAATTCTCTTTTCCCAGCACAGGCGTGCACTTTCAAGTATAGCAAGTATCTCTGCCTGAAAGACAGAAACGAATCTTCCTAGGCGTATGCTAAAGCATTTTCCCGTTGACTTGCAATAAATAGCTGCGCGGTTTTTCCATTTATACGTGAAATATCAGTATATATTACCAAATGGTTTCTATGCCTTAAATGAGAATTTCCTTCAATATTTCTATCGAAAATACTTACTTTGAAGGGTTGGGAAAATGAAATTACTTCTGACATAAAATCATATTCATTAACAACACACAATCTTCCATTTTGTTGAAGATGGAGGGGTGGTCTCCCTCCACATTCCTACCTGGACGATTTTAAACGCTGCTAGTCTAGCTTCAGCTTGGGTACATAGTTCCAGTGGCGTAAGACCTAGTAATGTTTCCAAAATAAAGGAGGATGTGCTTCTAAAACCTCCAGATATGCCTAAACTAGCCAGTCTCTGGAGAATATTTAGTTTTCTTTTGTTTTAGTTTGTAGAGTCTTTGGCCACCATACCAATGCTCAATTAGTGATTTGTGGATTTACCACAGCCTCATAGAGCCCCCAGTACATGTTAGGCTTTAGACCCCAGTTTTTAGTATTAAGCGTTTTCCAGACATTTAGCTTTACAGGTATCTTTCTAGTTGTTAATTCCAGGTAAGCACATCGTCTACTATAGCTCCTAGAAAGTTGGCCTTTCCTAAGATTTCAATATTGATGTCAAATTTTAAATTGTTTAAACCCGACAGTTTCCATTTGAGGCAGTATTTTATATCACAACACTGTGAATGCCAGAGTGATTGTAGTGTAAACTAACATTATTGTATGACAATGATTTTAGATGTTCGTTAGCCATAAGCATTGTTAGGAAATAAGTTTACACGGCCTCACTGAAACTGACAATAGAGTGGGTAACAATGAAGCGAGGGGGTGAGTTGTTTATCACTAAGAAGAGACAAACAAATGACGTCAGGGTAGCGTACCTTTCTTTAGAAATGGAGAGAATATCTTCCCTAGAGCATATGTGTTAGTAATTATGATTGGCTGACAAAACAGACGCTAATGTTGGCGCGATTTAGTAACAAAACAGCAGCTCTATTATAATGTTTAGGCATTTCGGGGTGAGGGAGTATAAATTCTTGAACCAAAAGCAAGTATCGCGCAGTTCTACAGAATCATTCACGAGGTACACATCACGCAGTTCTAAGCAATCTCTCGCGAGGTACACATCGCGTAGTTCTAAAGAATCATTCACGAGATATACGTCGCGCAGTCTTGAGGAATCTCTCGTGAGGTGAATGCAATACAGTTTGGATAAATCTCTCGCGTCGTTAAGTTAGTTAAAAAATGGGAAGTACGCGGCAACTAATACGAGAGTAATTACATTCGGAAATATAAGTTTCAGTCAGGCGTGTATAAAGATTACAGATGTGAACTATTAATTAAGTGTGACGGCAATAAAAGTATGAAAACGAATTCTTTTATCAGTGTTATCTTTTAGTAACAACTCAGAAATATTTGCTCGACTGAGTAATAATAGCTAGCCGGAGGACAAAGAACCCAAATCTTAAAATAATAAAACAATAACAGGCGCTCAGCAAATAAGATAACACGAGAGGATACTGCGACACATTTCCTGGTGAAGGTACTATAACGGCATTTTTTGGGGTTTAGGTCAAGACCCTCTTCTCTGCACCAGTCCTAAACAGTTTTCAGAGCTTCATTTGTTATTTCTGAGACTGAATTGGAAAATTTTCCTCTAACTAATATGACTATGTCGTCCGCATAGCCTTGGGTTAAAACACACTGAGTTTGTTCATTATAGTGCATACTACTATGTTCCATAGGGTAGATGAGAGGATTCCTCCTCGAGGGGTTCCTTTCACCGCTGACACTTCAATTCTGTCACCAAATTGATCTATTTGGAGTTACGGAGTGAGGTGTTTAACCATTTACACATGGTTACATCCAGACACCGTTGTTTAATTTTCCTTATGATTGAATCATAGGTTGCATTACCAAATGCACCTTGAATGTCTAAAAAGACTCCCAGTGCTCTATCGACTCTTCGATTTTGCTGACCAGCTGTGTCGCTTTATCTGCTGGGTCGATAGGCATATTGATTTTCATTTAGGAGGTTTCTTGTTAGAATCTCTGTGTACAGGGTGGACCACTGAAGTTGAGACTGTACAATATTTCCAAAACTAAGCATTGTAGAAAGAAATGTAATTAATAAAAGTTGCTTGATATTATGGGGTAAATTTAATTTTTAAATGGTAACCTACAATTAGGGTCAAATTAAATTGACCCTAAAATGACCATCATAACGTCATCCAAATAAAACACGAATAATGTAATTTACTTTCCCCCATAATATCAAGCAACTTTCACTCAAGGCATTTCTTTCTACAACGCTTAGTTTTGGAGATATTGTACAGTCTCAACTATAAAGGTCCACTGTGTATATATTGAACCAGTCTTTCCAGTAATTTCAGAAGGAAGGAGAAAAGACAGATTCGCCGAAAAGACTTTAGCATTTGTATAGTCTTTTTTGCTTGGTTTCGGAATGAGTATGACACAACCAGTTCTCCAGAATACTGGTATGTAGCCAAAGGGCAGTCTAGCTCTAATCATCTGACGGAGTATATGGAACACTGGTTCTAGGGCTTTCTGTAACAAGACAGGGTAGATGCCATCCACACCGGGTGAATTAAATGGTTTAAATTTATTTATGGACTATTTAATAGTCGTTACATTGACAATGAAACCAGCTATTTTCCCATCCTTTTTGGACTTGCTCTCTCTTCATCAACGAAAATACAATCTGGAAAATGAGTAATTGCTAATAATTCCAGTATACTTCTACTAGATGTAGTATATTCACCATCTGGCTTTCTTAGAGTCCATAAAGTTGGCGTTACATCATGAGTTAATAACTTTTGAACTCTGGAAATTGTTTTTACAGTTTATCTCTGTACAGTATTTTCTCCAGGTTGCTGGTCTGACGCTCCTTATGAGTGTACTATAAGTGCTAATATATTATAATAATCCTCCCACTTACCTTCTCTTTTTGCTTTGTTGAAAGAACGCCTAACTTTACTTTGGCTTGCTCCAGTTCTTTATTCCACCAAATTGCACCTCTATGCTTGGTTTTAGTTTGGATGCGGCAAATTTCTTGGCATGAATCTAGTATAGCTTCTTGTAAGTCAGAAACAACATAGTCAATATCAGCCAAAATCTTCTTTCCCATTCATGTAACTCAGTCTTGCAGCTAAGGTTTCATGATAGGATTGCCAATCAGTTCTTTTAATATTTCTGAATGAGCAATATTCAGATTATAACAGAGTAGATTATGATCTGAGAATGACGAGTCTTTTGAGACGTACCACTCAGAGATTAAAGTTCCAATAAATTCAGTAGAAACTGTAATGTCGAGAACTTCCTCTCTCAGATTATTCCTGAAAGAGGGTTCATGTGCGACATTATGAATTACTAAATTATTAGCAATAATGGAGCTTAAAAGAGACTCACCTCTAGGGTTTGTATTCTTAGAGCCCAAAGTTTCATAATGTAAATTGGAATCCATTCCTACGATGAGGTGTTTTGCTTCGTCATGCAATAACAAACCAG
Source organism: Deroplatys truncata (assembly GCA_030765065.1). Taxonomy (NCBI): domain Eukaryota; kingdom Metazoa; phylum Arthropoda; class Insecta; order Mantodea; family Mantidae; genus Deroplatys; species Deroplatys truncata. The sequence continues at coordinate 141,783,822 of CM060986.1, forward strand.
GGAGTTAAGCTCTCTGATAGATGGAACTTCTCTGGCGTCGTACGGCAAGTAGCAGGGATTGATTACGTTCCTCCTAGTTAACCCGACATCAAAGTGAATTCTGCACAAGTCATGTTCCTAAAACATAATTTCGCGAACATTAAACATATACCAATATACACGTTCTCAAATTGTTTATAGTGTTATTGCATATTAATTTATCTTGAGTATTTCCAAGCCCCATAATTCTACCATTTCTTATCCATGGTTCTTGTATTAGTGCTATGCCTAGTAATCTCTTATCAACTTCCGTAGCTGCCCCACTGAGATGTAGGTTCCCTTGGATGAGCTTTATCTTCTCTATCTTTCTTTTGCTCTTTTGAAATGATGGTGAAGTTTGCTTTTCCTAATCCAAGGAAAGCTTTAAGAGCTTTAAGTGAAGTGTCATCAATTAGAGCAACTGTCATTTGCTCTGATGGATTTTTCTTGTTGGAGCTAATAAACGTCTAATCGGATGTGTTTAGATCCTTCTTTTGTTTCTGAATTACGTAAAGTATTTTAGAATGTTTATCCTTTGAGTATACACTGGGCGCTTTGAAAAGCCCCTTAGTCACCCTCAGAAACTCCTTTCGTTTACCTGTTCGTAATTTTACATTTTCTCGAGGTTTTAATTTTGGAATAGTTTCCATAACCCAATTTTAGTTACCTCGTTCGCACAGATTAGGATGAAATCTTCTGCTTCTAAGTTCGACGAGATAAATTGGGGATATTCTCCATGTTGTAGAATGCTGAATTGTTCTACGATCGCAGTTTCAATTTTCTTTGTCTGCTGATTTGTGAGCATACTGTTTGGGTAATCATCAATTATTACTGCATCTTTATTAGATGACAGCGTGTCTTTGCAGCTTGTAGAAGAGGTGGATGTTGCTGTTTTTTACTCTTCCTTTCTAGGTTTCTTTAGGGTTTCTTCACGGCTGGAGGGGTGGAGCTTTCCGGACGGCTACGTCAAGTGTCTCCAGATGTTCCCGTTCCTTCCGCTACCAAGGAAGTTCCTTTAGATATTTTCCCTTTCCATTTGGAGAGATCCCAAGGTATCCCTTGAGCGGAGAGTTTCTCTTTCAACCTGGCTTTACGTTTGCATTCTTTTAGATACTGCTTCAATTTCGTCGGGGGAAGATTCTTTGATTTCTTCCAACATTTGTTCATCCTCAGAGAGAGTTTGTCCCTCATGAGAAGAACCAGTTACTGTTACTGACATTAGCGTAGCTTCAGAACGCGTAAATTGTTCAAATATACTGATGACTTAACTATCTCTTCGGTATCTGTAGAATTTCCTGAAATTTTAGAAGCTTCAGTGAGCTGTATGGAAGTTATGTGACATTCCAAGCATGTTGCCATCCTTATTGTAGCAAGGAACGGGCAGAGATGTGACTGGGAGTACCCCAGATATATCCTACCTGAGTTCTTTAATTCCGTCACTTATTTGTTTCACCCAGGCCTGGGAGTTTGGTACTTCCCAACCCTCTATATCGACATCCTGGGATGTCGCTCGTAGGCATTCTTTATCCATGGTACACTACCTGCCACGGCCGAAGAGGATGATAGGCAAGGGATAACGAAGACCTCGGCAGGATTGCTTCACATCATAGCTGACCTTCCAATCAGACTATGGTTTGTCACCCCCCTTAGCAGCAAAGAAGAATAGGAAAAAGGAAATACTCCCTAGTCGTGATAACATAGCTGTCGAAAAAACAATAGTTGGTGCAGAGAGACCGATAGAAGAGAAAAATAAGTCTCGTAAAGTTAGTTTAATAATTACTAAACTCAGCTCGGGACTCCGTGGTCGCTGACCACGAACTTGTAAGTTACAAGCTCCTGCGGGATAGTCCTTGGAAAGTGAGATTGTGAGAACGGATGATTTTAAATGCTGTATATCTGCTGTTGCTCAATGCACTGATTGCTCTTTGCAAATTGTTTCCAAGGTTTGGAGTAATGCCTGATCAACAGCAAATATATAATATTGCGTTTAAAGAAAAGTGCCCTACGATATAGGGTTTACATTATCATTTCAGTTCCATCTGCTATTCTCTGATTTGTTCTTGTAAATATAAATTGAAGAAAATGCGTAAGAGCTGACATTCTTCTCCTACTCACTGTGATTTAGTTCTTCGTTGCATCCAGTTTCTGTTTGTGTAACAGGCTTTGAATTACTTTTACTAGCCGGCTTGGTTTTTCCTCTTCTCCACAGTACTTCTCGAGTGACTGACTTCAAAGCTCTCTCGAGGTTTATAAATCCTATAAGAGAGGGAATGTTAAACCTTGCATGCTTTTCAATCACTTGTGATAGATAAGAATACAGTATAAACATGATCTATTGAATCTAAAGGCATTCTCCTCTTAAAGCAGCACTGTTTCTGCTATCATTTGTAATATTTTTATACAATTTCCCGATATATTTTATATGCAGTGTTCAGCAGCCTTATACCTCTGCAGTCTTATATTTCCTATGATATCCTTTCTTGTAGGTAAATTGCTACCACTATAGAGATATTCCAACTGTTTCATATATAGATGAATGATCACCTTTCCATTACCTTTATACAATTTAAATATCTCTGATGTAATATAAGTGAAGCATATTTCAATTCCTCCATTGTAATAGGATTTACATTATCATCCAAAGTGATGATATGGCCATTACACTCTATTTTAACTGACTAGAAATGTTTATAATAACTGACCATTCTTTTTCAGAAATCTTATTCACTATAATTTATCTTTCTCATTTGTATTAAAATAGTTTAAGATTTAATTAGCTTGTCTTTTATGAAGATCTATTCATTGCTATCAAGAAACTGAAGCCGAAATTATGAAGTCAATAATTATCATAATAATCGAAGGATAGTGATATAAAATAAATAATAAAATATTTAATTTCAGTATATGTATAGAAAGGAGAAGCATTGGAAAATTGTTGACTGTTAAAAGCGACAGAAAGACCAGACAGGCACAGTTTAGTTAATTAGGGACCAGCCCCAGGTATAAAGGGTAAAATAGCTGAAGCCAGTTTCTCCTGGAATTCATGGGTGCAGCTGCACTTAGCCTGGTAAAGGCCACTCTAGGCTTCAGGACGCCGTATTGTGACGAGCGCTTGAAGGGAGAGTAGGGTAAGTAAGTAGCTTGCTTTTCCTTCTGCAGCGTGGGTAAAAGGCAGTCTGTCCTGAGCGATCAGCGAAAGCGGGACGACATTCTCGTCGAGTTGTGAACATTGGCGGCGAACATGCAAGAGGGTAGAACGTTCAGCTGTAGTTAATAATCCTCGGTCTTGGTAACGACACAGTAGCATCGTATGCATTTAAAAGTGATCGGCAAACCTTAAGTTTTATTTTAAATGGTGAAAATAAAAGTGTTCCAAGAAAGCGTTCGTGTTTCTCTGTAAATACACTCACGCATACCCAGTGATTAAGGTTTCATGCTGGAGCAGCCGTGGCAAAAGAAGAATCATCTAAGAGGAGACAAGCAGCAACCGTGAGGCAAAGGTATTGCTTCTGTGGTTGGAGGACGAAGTGTGGCTGCGTCAAAACATTCTTTCTTTGTTTCAGCTGTTAATTTCTTATAATTGATTTGAATCTCCAGATTTACCCTTGCAAATATTGTAAATATGCTTTTTTTCTTTAGTTTAGACTCGTTATTCTAAATGTTTAGTCCTATTCTTTGTCTTTGCTTTATTTCTTTGTGTTTTCCCTTTCCTTTAAGTAATGTCGTATTTGCAAAACCATTCAACACCGCCCAGCTAGAGATATTCAGATGCTTGATCAATAGCACTCTCTTTCATAAACTTCACAATTCATTCCTCGTTTGCAGTTGCACACTCGTTTCATATACTCCTGCGTCAGCCTTACCTCTTGCATGAGCTTCATTCCCCATCTCAATTAGGTGATGTACAAGGTCTGAGGGGAGGACATGAATAAATGTCATTGCGCCATCTGTTGGTAACATTATTATGTCTAATTACTATGATGGATTATGGAGCGAGAAATAGTTAACGAATGAGGCAGTATTTTTAACAATTAAATGATTTCAGTCTAATTATATAATATAAAATATAATAACAGCCCGTCTTAAAGCAATATGTGTATAATATAATATATAAAATGTATGTAACAGTCATTGTATTAATGTTTATATTATTGTATACATGTATAATAATGTTATGTGCATGTATTACGTAATTTAATAATGTAGGAGCTGTGAGAGTATAGGTCAAAATTTGCTAACAATGAGGTAACCTTAAGGCAATAATGAATTAGAAAGTTTAATGCTACTAGTAATTCTTGGAGCAACAATAATGTCATTTTGAGACCATGTATAAACAGCCAATCAATAACCAGAAAACCTGAAAGTTAAATAAAAGTATTCTATTGGAGTAGCATTAGCCAATCAGAGACTTGAAATAGATGAAATTTGCAAATTCAGGCGGTAGAAGGCAGTTGCTAGTAGACAGCGTTCCTAACCGGACGCGAGACGCGTTCCCGAGCATTTAAATACGTATTCTGTGTGAGACATAAAATTATTACGGCGAGGATATTATAAAGTTTGCGTGTTTAAAAGTGCAATTAATAAATAATCTCACAGCTCTCTATATCAGTGAAGTGTTATTTATGTGAAGGATTAATAAAAGGAGTGAAGAAAAAATTATAATTTGTGTAATCCTACATTCTTTAGCCTTGTTAAAAAATACATGTTTCTACAAATTAATACTGACGCAGCCGTGGCAAACATTAACATATAATATTTAAACAAAACATTTAAATACAAAGTTGATTCCTACACATTGGGGCAAAGGCCACCGGAAACTTTGTACCTTATGTGGTTGCAACTACATCAAGTTTGACTCTCCAAGTGCAGCAATACAATACAACTGCTCCTAAAATAAACCTTCTCACGAAATCACTATAAAAGACGGGCTCCTCAGCTTAGTCTATACTCATTTTCTTGCCTTATGACTCACCAGATCCACAACCTTCTGCAGAACAGGTGAAACTGGAAAATGTCGCTGGCAATTCAACCTGCAGGTCATTATTGTCGTTGATGTAAATCCCATCAAACTGTGCGAGGCAGTACTAACGTAAATTCAAGAGAGGAGTATTTACTGGATGTTATAATATCTAAAAGCCTGATTATATTTAACAGGGAAGGCAAACCAATGTTTGGTACACCGAGATGGAAAGGGGTTATCCATGTAACCCCCGGAGCCTGTTGTATTGCTACTGTGTGGAGAAGTAGTGTTATGTCTCTCAGCTCACAGGTACATTACAATGAAAATCAGTGTAGGCCATAAGCCCTCAGTAGTATATCAAAATGCACGACTTACCAACAGGGCGCAATATGTGGAGTCATTAGAGGGAAATTTACAGTGGATCAAACGAACTATTAAAGATGTATATGATATAGAGGTGATTTCGGAACAAATACAAGAAGCCATTATTTCCTCTTATCATAGTAGTTGTCCTCTAACCCTAAGTTCCAGCTGGATAGATAGAGTGGTGGAACAGTAATCTTATACGAATGAGAAACAAATCTAGTAAATTATTCAACTAAACGAAAAAAATTGGTGATTGGACTGAGCATAAAGAAACTATCACAGTATATAAAGACGATAAAGATAGCCAAACTAAACTTTTGGAGGAAGTTACATCAAGAAGTTGAGAGTACTCTGAAGTAGAACGCTTCCATAGGATTTTGACCAAAGTGCTTGTTAGTCTATTATTACAGAAACCTGATAGTAACATAATGGCAACACGAAAACTAGAAAAAACCGTAGGAATACTAATTCAAACCTATTTTCCAGACCCAATAGTCTCCGAATCTGAAGACGAGGTTCTCAGTCAAACTTTAAATCTTTGCAATTCTATAGCAGAGGAAGAATGGAGAATCATATCTCAGATCTTTTACTATAATAGAATACCATATACTTTAATAATCATTGATGCGTTTAAATCTCCAGATGCTAATGGAAGTTTCCGAGCTCCTTTAGAACAGAGGTTAGAATCCAACACATCTGTGTTATGTCGGCTATTCAGAGCGTCTGACATTCTGACACGTACCGGTGACTTGGATGCCAGTAAAAGTGGTCTATATTTCAAAACCTGGGCGCAGGGGCTACACACAGGATAAGACGTTTAGACAAGCTAGTTATTTATCTTCATTTCTATTAAAAGTAATGGGGAAATAATTTACAAGCATAACAGGGAACTTCGTTGATGCTGAGGCCATTATATAAAAACCAAAATGCTTATCAACGAGGTGTTATGCTGACATTACAGGTATCAGCATCTAAACGGAATCCAAAGGATATGGTATTATTCCTACTGTGGAGGGACATGGTTGCAGACCCATTTAACTTGATTTAACAGTTGCTATACCCAAAGATACGCTGATTATATTGCCATCTTATCCAGGGAAAATGTGCGTACTGTGTATTTTAGCTTATGCCTGTGGCTCTTATATGAAGGAATGGAGCAGGAGAAACACTTTTGTTTCTAAAACAGTACTTGTTCCATTCACAAACAAAAGAAACGTGGGAGGTTTCAGATACACACACCCATATTCTTTAATAGTCAGCTATAAACTAATTAAGGTGTTAAATATATGGATCTAATCCTGAATAATAAATTGATCTGGAATATACTTTTGCAGAAAACAACAAACACAGGAAAAATTCCCTTACGACTTTGGGAATAAGTTTTAAGAAAGCATTGGAAATCGAGGATGGTGATATGCTGGCTTTATAAAGCAGTGGTAAGAATCATAATACTTCATACCTGACTAATATGGTGCCAAAAATGTGTTAAATAAACTCTTAAATGTTCAGAGGCTAACTTGTCTGCATATAACAGGGGCTGAAGCGTACCCCTACAGCTGCAATACAAACCTTACTAACCTACCACCTCTTGATATATACATATCAAGGGCTCATATAGGCAGAAAGACAAGGCAATTGGCGTAAACTTGACCTTTGTGGGCACACAGAATCACAAATATAATCCGAAATCCAGTATTTGACAGGGGCAGCAGTGATTCTATGCTTCCTAAACTATCCTTTTATAAACCGTTCAATTTTTCGATGGAATGGAATCAGGATAAAAGAATCTGATGTGATACATTCACATAAATTTCCGTATCCTCTATCTTTATTTGTGGGCATACAAACTATTCTTACTATTCCTTATTGTCTATTTCATTTTGATCAAATAAACCTTTGGAAAAATAGCTACATTACGCATTTCGTAATGCATACAAAGAGAACGGCAATATTCAAACGTTTAAGAACTGGGAGATATATGCTGACCTTAAAATTCCAAACTATTTCCATGTAATCGCGAGAAACAACTGCAAATCGATGAGACTTTAAAAGAATGACAAGTTTTGAACAATTACAACCTTTAATAACGGATATCTCATAAATAGCTTATGTCACAGAAAAACTTATTTAAGCAAATTGTGTGTTTTAAAGAGATCTACATTTTTTGTATGGTGCGCTTTCGTCTATCGCTCAACGTTTACCAGTTATACAAGATAATACAAAATTCCTTCCGAATGAAGAGGACTTTACAGGCTATTCCCAGAAAATTCAAGATATACATTTCATTTATCATATAAATATCTTTAATATACGATATTTCAACCGTTAAAGCCATTTTTAAAAATCAAAATTTTCGAAAAACGTTCCATGTAAAGGGTAGCTGAACTGGGGGTTGAATGTTAATACCAAATGTGATATTTATCCGAGTTCGTTTCTGAGTTGTGCTGTTCACAGATACGCACACGGACCTTTTTCTAAAAATCTTTTTTTGGATTCAGGGGGCTTCAAAACATGTATTTCTGGTGAAATCTCGGTATCGAATTTTTGGGTGGAAGCAATACCTTCTCTTCCTACTATGTTGTACGTGGTAGAGAAAGTAAACGCTGTCCTGCTGGAAACTTAATCTAATATACAGACGGTTCAAAAGTTGAGTGTGGGTCTAGAGTTGGAATTCATGGGAAAGCTCCGAAGTATGACATTTCTGTTATTTTAGATACAATACCATAGTGTTCCGGGTTGAAGTGTATGCAATTGAAGCCTACGTTAAAGAGAATATCCTATGGAGTTATAAAACAGCAGCACGAATTTTCTGTGACAGTCGGACTGCTCTTAAAGAACTGTAAGTAACCAGATTACATCTGAGTTAATCTTGAACTGCATATAAAATATAAAACAGGCAATGCATAACAAGTAATACTTGGATGGGTGTCAGGGCATAAAGGGGTCATAGGCAACGACACCCTAGCGAAGCAGGTATACTCAAATGTTTATTGGTCCCAAGCCAATATTTGGTATTCCTTTAACCATTATACGGAGAACCATTTCAGAGTAGGTAGAACGTAACCAATGCCCTCAAGTGCAAGGACATAGTAAGAGAATGTTGTTGAGACCAACTCATTCCCTTACAGTAGAAGTCCTAACTTTCAGTAGGCCACAATATAGTCCAATAACAGGCCTGCTTTTGAGTTCCTATAGACTAAGAAAGCACCTGTATACAATGGGTATGTAAGGAGAACCCGATTTGTAGACCTTGTGATGTCATATAAACCTCCACTGCGAAGCGCTTGCTAAACGAAGATATGAACATCTAGGAATCACTAACCCAATGCAATATCTCCTAGAAAACAATTTAGTTAGTAGTATACTATCTCATGTAAAAGATACGTTTCTATTCGATTAAAAATATCTAAAAATCTGATGTGTTACACTCACATGACTTTCTCTACTCTTGTACAAACTATTTTTACAAACGCTTATTCTCTATGTGCTTCTTGTTAATCGAGATATCGAGATGTTAATCTTATTGCAAATTTGCAAGGCTTTAAGCGATAATCAAATATTTTAAGAGCTCGTTGCTATGTGGAGTATTCCATTCTCTTTGCATTACCAGGACGAAAAAAAATTAATAACGAATTCCCATTTGAGAAAAAGTATAAGTATTGGAAAATTTAAGAGAATAACAAGCAATATCTTGAAAATGGTTCACTGAACAGAAAATGTATGTGACATAAATTGTGTATTTTAACGCGATCTACATTTTTGTGTAGTAAAAGTTTGTCTATCTCTTATGGTTTACCAGTTATGCAAACGTCGTCCACAATGAAGAATAATTTTGGAGACATTCCCAGAAAATTCAAGATATACATTTTATTTGTCATAAAAGTATCTTAAACATATGATATTTTAATCAAAATCACTAGAGCCATTTTTGAGAAAATTAAAATTTTCGAAAAATGTTCCATGTAAAGGGTAATCTAGGGTGGGGGGATTTTCTTGAAAACCTTTGTGTCGCATCTCTGGAAGTTACTGAACCTAAATACCAAGTTTGGTGTTTATCTGACTGTTCGTTTCTGAGTTATGCTGTTCACAGAATCACACATACACACGGACATTTTTACAAAAATACTTTTTTGGATTCAGGGGGCCTCAAAACATGTATTTCCGGTGAAATCTCGGTATAGAATTTTTGGGTGGAATGCAATACTTCCCCTACTTACTATACGTAGTAGAGAAATAAATAAAAACTGGTGATAATAAAATAGACCATCGTGTTTCAGTGTTAGCGTACGAATCCCTACTCCATCTTTAGTTAATCTAATCCAACATCTTCTTAGTATAATATAATCTTAGTCAAGACGCAAACATTTTTAATTCGCGATAAATAACGAGAATAAGTGAACTACTACTTCTTAGGAAGGAGATGCAATCACCCATCACCTTCACTCCCCTGCTTTACCTGCCTAAGTAGGATATATACGAGAGAGCTGGCGCAGTTTTTTGCGTTTATATCGGAAAGTATAGGGAAAACGAGGCTAGATGCGACGGTTCAAGGAGGAAAATGCGTTTATATGGGGGAGATAGGGAATACGAGGACTGACGCTAGGCTAGACAGTGGTAGGAGGGGGAGTGCGCTTTATATGAGACAGATAGGGAATACGTGGAGAGGTGCTAGGCTAGACAGAGGCTGAGTAATGTATGGTTTATATGAGCGGTATAGGAAAACGCGGAGAGGTGTTAGGCTAGACAGGGCTTGAAACGTAGTGCATGGTTTATATGAGAGATATAGAAAAACGAGGAAAGGTGTTAGGCTAGACAGAAGTCGAGGAGTAGAGTATGGTTTATATGAGAAGTATAGGAAAACGAGGAGAGGTATTAGGTTAGGAGAATTGAGTTTGTGTTTATAAGGAGAGACGAGAAAACGGAGAGAGATCCTATGCTAGGATAGACAGGTGTTAAAGTTAGGTTAGATAGGAAACCAAGGAGTGATACTCAGCTAGAGGGGGGGCAGGAGGGAATGAGCTTTTGAGAGGTAGGGGATACGGGGAGTGGTGTTAGATTAGACAGGGCTTGAAACGTAGGGCATGGTTTATATGTATGAGAAGTATAGGAACAGGAAGAGGGGTGCTAGGCTAGACAGAGGTTGAGGAGTAGAGTATAGTTTATATGAGAGGTATAGGAAAAGGAGGAGAGGAGTTAGACTAGACAGAGGTCGAGGAGCAGAGTATGGTTTATGTGAGAGTCATAGGTAAACGAGAGAGGCGTTAGGCTAGACAGAGCTAGAGGAGTAGAGTATGGTTTATATGAGAGGTATAGGAACAGGAGGAGAGGTGTTCGGCTAGATAGGTAGTGTAGCAGTAGGAATATGGACTTATATACAGAAGAGATAGGGAATAGGAGGTGCTAGACTTGAAAGCGACTTTAAACGTGAACTTAGTGGAAAACTGTTTCATGTCAATGTTCTAGACATGCCCATCACGTAACCTATTCAGGGAAAAGGTGACTCGTTCAGGGGAAAAGGTGACTGCTCAGGGAAAAAGGAGGGCCACAAAGGGAAACAGTTGTCTAGCAAAGGGAAAAACGTGACCAGCAAAGGGAAAAAGGCGACCAGCAAAGGGAAAAATGTGACCAGCAAAGGGAAAAAGGTGACCAGCAAAGGGAAAAAGGCGACATGCAACGGGAAAAAGGTGACCAGTAAAGGGAAAAATGTGGCCAGCAAAGGGAAAAAGGTGACCACCAAAGGGAAAAAGGTGAGCCATAAAGGGAAAAAGGTGACCTGCAACGGGAAAAGCTAACCCACTCACACTAACAGGTAAGTAATTCAGCTAGTATTGCAAGAGGTTGACTGCATCATAGCAGTGTATGATTTCACAGGTAATTCAGCTAGTATCGTATGTATTTAGGCTAATTCATCTAGTAACACAGAATAGATTCCAGAGGCTAACTGCATCATGGCTCTGCATAATTTCACAGGTAATTCAGCTAGTATCGTAGGTATTTAGGCTAATTCAGCTAGTATCACAAGAGGATAGATTCTAGGGTTGGGTATAGCTTAGTGTCGTATTTCACAGGTAATTCAGAGAGTATCGTAGGTATTTAGGTTAATTCAAGTATCACAGACGTTTAGAGTAATTCTGCTAGCATTACAGGAGGATAGGTTCCAGGGGTTGGTTATAACATAGCTTCGTATTTCACAGATAGTTCAGGTAATATCGTAAGTATTTGAGGTAATCGACATAGCTTCACAGATATTATTGATAATTTCGATCAGAGATTTGTATCACAGCTATTTAAGGTAAATGCAGGTGATTCAGGTTGTATCAATGGTATTTGAGTCATTTTAACAGGTAATTCATCTAGTATCATTGGTATCTAAGGCAAACCAGATAGTATCACAGGTGCTCGTGCTAATTTAGAGCAGGAATTCGTATCAGAGCTAGTTAAGGTAATTTCACATGATTCGGGTAGTATCACAGGTATTTAAGTCATTTTCACAGGCAATTCAGCTAGTATCGTGAGCATTTAAGCTAATTCATCTAGTATCACAGGAGACTAGATTCCAGAGGCTAAATGCATCATAGCTATGCATGATTTCACAGGTAATTCAGCTAGTATCGTAGGTATTTAGGCTAATTCAGCTAGTATCACAGGAGGCTAGATTCCAGGGTTGGGTATAGCATAGTTTCGTATTTCACAGGTAATTCAGAGGGTATCGTAGGTATTTAGGATAATTCAAGTAACATAGGTGTTTAGAGTAATTAAGCAAGTATCACAGGAGGCTAGATTCCAGGGTTGGGTATAGCATAGTTTCGTATTTCACAGGTAATTCAGAGGGTATCGTAGGTATTTAGGATAATTCAAGTAACATAGGTGTTTAGAGTAATTAAGCAAGCATTACAGGAGGGTAGGTTCCAGGGGTTGGTATAGTTTCGTATTTTACAGATAGTTCAGGTAATATCGTAAGTATTTGGGTAATCAGCATAGTTTCACAGATGCTCGTAATAATTTCGATCAGAGATTTGTATCACAGCTATTTAAGGTAAATGCAGGTGATTCAGGTTGTATCAATGGTATTTGAGTCATTTTAACAGATAATTCTGATAGTATCACAGCTGCTCGTACTAATTTATAGCAGGAATTCGTATCTGAGCTAGTTAATGTAATTTCACTTGATTCGAGTAGTATCACAGGTATTTAAGTCATTTTAACAGGCAATTCAACTAGTATCACAGGTACTCATGGTAATATAGAGAGTAATTAGATTATAAACATTTCGCATCCATCGTTACAACAATTTATATACTTTTTTTCTAAATCTTACAAACTTATTATATGTTAAACAGTTATTGTACGATGCGGAGAGGGATAAACTGCATATTGGTTCACAAATTGAAAAGCTTTACGTCAACATACCTTTATTTTAGTTCGTTGTAGATGTCTCTCCCCTTTTATCTAGGCTTGAGACTAGCACTAGGATTGCTCCTAATGGCAGGGTTACCACCTTCCCTTCCATCTTCTTCTTTCTTCATCAGGCGTCAGCTATCAGCATATACAGCACACAGATAACCTTCTTTTTTAAGATTGTAGACTCACGAGAAAATCTTTATCTTTAACTTACATTCTTTTAAGCACTGTTTGTAATATTGTAATGTCCATACGCATATGTCGTTATCCCGTCCTCAGCAATAATTCTTTTATCATCAAACGGAGTCAATGCAATTTTATTCACTTGCACTGTAGCAAGAGCATGCTTTCGTGATAGGATCAGATTCATAGGTGTTCTGATGATTTCACTGGTTTTAAGACAGTCTGTATAGCTGTCAAACGAAATGTACTGCTTAATAGCGCTACGTTTTATACCTTTAATCTTTTTTATCATTGACCCTTGAATATCTAAGGCATACATCTTAGGACGTAGTCCAACAAAGCGTAGGATGATTTTGCTATTAGCCTCATCTTTAAATTTTCCCAATACCTTCTTGTTCTGAGTAGAGTAACATATATGGTTGACAGGGTAATCAGCTGTATCGAGATGCTCAAGAAAACGTAGCTTATCCTGGTACACATCTTCAGTTGTTACACGATGAATGAACGAATCAGTGTCCATATACATAAGCTTCAGGTTTTCAGCTCCATAATAAGGCAACAAAACGTCGTAATGATAGTTATACATTAATGTCTTGGAGATGTCCAACACACTCATACCAATGTATATAGGCTTGTTGAATACAATCTGACGAGAGGCCATATGTACAGCAGCTAGATTATCAGCATATATCGTCCTGTCGATAAACGTAGGCTTGGCGATCAGCTTCTCTAGAGTTTTTTCATTGGTCACCAGTCGTATATCCATACGGTTACGCAGGTTCTCCATAGTTTTTCCAAACATAGCGTTGTTAAAGAGCTTGTAGAGATCCTTCTCGAAATCATTTGCAGCTTGTTGTCATAGCCTGTTGTTAAATTCCACATAAGGTTTCAACCACTGAGACTGTCGGAATTGTAGCACACGATGGATTTTTGTTAGTCGTAGTCCATGACTAAGAGCTTGCTTCAAAGCCATGTAATGCACTACATACTTCTTTCGAGGTCCAAGATGAGGTATCAGTTTCTTTGTAGATGATTCCAATGGTTTCATACACTCTGGCAGGAAAGGTAGATCGTTGTGTAGATCGTGAAGTTCAGCAGGATACTCGATGTCGACTTCTAATATGTACCCATGAGGATCATCTTCTTGTAGTGTTTCTAAGTTGATTTCTTCAGGTGACGTCCACTGAAATCCACCAAAAGGAAGGGCGTGACACATTGCCCACCCATATTGGTTATTAGCGTCCTCGTATGTGATAAATTGGGTTGGTCTCGACGGATCAAACTTATCCATATAAGTGTTATTAGCCTCAGCATACCGATGGGAAACTTGGCATAAACCTCCTCTTATACCTGATTCCACCATGAGTAGTTGATCATAATCTTGTAACAGCTCCAGCTTAATTCCAGTATACAGTAACATGGCGTCCCATGTAAGACCTGGAGAGGTAAAATAATGGGCAGGATCAACTTTGTGTGTTTTAAGGGTTTGCTCTCTGAACGTCTCAAAGACATCAGCTAGGAGAAGTACATCCGAAGTTAAGTAGAGATCGCTGTACTCTCCCAGGTTTCTCACATTAAACAGCTCCCATACATTTCTAGCATGATCGTAGTCAGTATCAGTAATTTCTTCTTCATTTAATCTATTGTAGAAGTAGTCCTTAGGAGGCAAGCAGGTCTCGTTCAGGACATCCCATGACGTAACAAAATCATAGGAAAATACACCCTTACGGGTCATCAACTTCAATTTGTCCTCTCCAAAGTACTTTAGCGTTTCAGGATACGAGGTTAGATTTTTTACTAACTTATCCAAGTTTGTACTGAGGAATCGGAAACTATCCACAAATCGAAGCTTTATATCTCCTACATACTTGGTGAATGAGATATAGTTTTCTTCAGAGTTAGGAATTACCTCCACACGTTCACTTGTACAACCCAGCTCCTTAACAATGAAATGAGAGTCATATCCGCTAAGGTTATGCATGAAGACTGGTATATATTTAGGTGTTTTACAGGCTAAATTACATTCATTATGAAGACTTCCACGATATTCACCGCTGATGTGATCATGGTCGCGTACTTTGTAGTTTTCTCCTGTAAAGCCTTTTCCACACAAGTAGCATGCCGTAGAAGACTCAAAATCCTTTTGCTGTTGTTCCGTAAGTTTCAGAGACTTAGTAGATTTGTATATGTCATCAATCATTTTTGCAAGAGATGTCAGGTACAGCATAAAGTTCTGAGCAGCATCAGCACCACGATACACATAGGGTTGCTTAGTAAGACCAGTTTCGAGATGTTCAACACTGGATGTAGGCTTCACGTAAACACAGAAGCTCATTGGTGTGTGCTCTTGATAAGGAGTTGTATAGGAAGTTTCAGGATTGGGTATACACGTATGGCATGGAGTGAGAATACTCTCAATATCAGCATAGATGACATAAGGTACTTTCAGCATCCTCTCAACATTTTTAAACTGAACAATTGATTTCTCCTTGCTAGGCATAACTACCCTCGCAACACCATGTTGAATACAGACGACTACATGTTCTTGCAGTTTTTCCTGTCCACTTAGTCCATATCGATCATCAAAATGTGTAAAGAGCGCTTACAAGTATAAACCCGTCCATTATGGCTAGTTTTCTGGCGTCGAACGAGTTTCTCAAAATTCTTTATATATACGTAGTGATGTTTTCCACTACTGTCATTCAATAGTAGCAGGTCGCGATGTTCAGGTAGTTCAATATCAACAACCTTTATCGGATACACTTCATGCTTCTCATCCAGCCCGAAAACGTTAATAGATATCTTGTTAAACTTCTCAAATTTTGGTATTTGAGAAAGTGGAGTAGGATAGGAAACACAGCTGAAGTCGTACTTATCTTGAAGTTGTTTGTATTTGTTCACACGCTGTGCATCCTTCCCTGTGAATTTAGCTAATATAGAGTACATGAAACATTTCTCGTCGGTAAAGCTCTGAATGTTTATACATGCGTTCCTTTCTTCAACAGCTGACGGTAGTGGCATGTAGCTACTTCCTCGCAACGGATTGTACTTGTTGATACGAAGTCGAACTCCTTCCACAGCAAACAAAGCCCAGCTGCTACCCTTAAGCTGAGACTCCTCCATTTCAGTCACCAATTTCTTGAATTTCACTTCCATCGCTGACTCCAGATCAGTTTCCAGGAAAACAGCTTGATTCCGTGTTTTAAATGTTTTGTCACAGGTTTCACCAATACTGTTAACAAATCGACACTCAGCCAGCAGATTAATTTTAACACTCTTATGAATGCTAAGCTCTTTATGCACAGCCTGGATTATCCGTTGTTTTGCCTCTTGCAGATACATATTCAGGTCCTTAGGTGACTCGCATCGTATAAAATACGATTTCAATCGTCCTTCGAATGAAGTTTCGTATTCTTTCATATCACGGTCCTCCATTGTTGACAGCAACTGATGTTTAGTTGGCTCCAATCTTCTTTTCTTCTGAGGGCTGCTTATTTCACATATATCTTCGTGTCGCTGTCCCTTATAACCATCTTTGAAGGTTACATTACAATGTTTACATTTGAAGAGCTTCTTGCAGCTCATCTCGTGTCTTCTCTTGTCATAACCTCGGAGGAACTTCTTCCCACATTTTCCGCATGCATATCCAGTAGCGCTTGGAATAATATCCTTATACGCTGAGTTATTCATCTTTATTCTTGATGTAATAACGTATTAATCACTGATCAATGAAATGTAGACCTCTTCACCTTGATACCACTTTAGAAAGCTGATTATTCTTGGAGAGAAGACTAATTAGCACAATGAAGTCCAATGCCCTAGATCACCATATTTATAGAGGGAGTACGAACCTTTTAGATCAATCATAAACTCGTTTCATAACCAGATGTATATGATCGCTCAACGTGTATTAACCCCCCCAGCCATATAACCTCAAGTCTAGAGACAGGATGTTTATGACGTCACACCCAGAGACAGAATGTCTGACAGCATCAAACACGTTTAAACTCGTCTAATAACTACCTGCTTATGCTGTCACACCAGCAAGAGAAGCATTCTCCCACGCTCATTCAGACATATATTTCAAATTCAAAGCCTACCACCACCATCACCACCTATTGTACCAAGGTTAATTCCAGCTGTATTATCACAATACTTAAAGTAAAAGCTTAAAAGGTAAGGAGAAGTTGTCCCCCTTATTTACTTAATTATCTCATGTTTTCATTCCCTTTTCAATTCTTCCTTTCCATCTTCTCACAGAAAGCCCATTACATTTAACTACAATCACGAGAAAAGCAATTTTTTCATAGTTACGCAGATTCTAAGCTTCTAAATCGAACCGAGTAATACTTTTAATAAATGTATTTTAGCTCCCCAATATCAGCATCAAGCATTTAATTTTAACTCGAACCTGATATGATTCATAAGCTTGAAGATATATGAAATCACCCCTTCGGGATTCGATCTGAGTACTTTAAAGTAATATTTGTCATGATAACGATATTTAAGGACTAGATACTCTGTTTACGTTTACCTTGACATGTATATCTAAATTAAATTACGAGTTATTAAATTTTTGCAAGTAAATTTCATTGAATCGGTATACGAACCCAGAACACCAGGAACAAAATAATTTATAATATTAGTCTGACATGTTAAACAAAGCTGTATGCAGTTAAATCTTCGATCTAAGTGATATATTCTAGTGTACAGAGGAAAATTATGGAAGTCATTAAAAGATGGGGAATCGGACCAAGCACAACTGATTGACAATTATATACAGCATTAATCACCCAGTACAGAACCTATCAATCATGCTTTGGTGCACTCCTCTACCTCACTTAGTTCCCGAGATAATGAAAATTTCAAAATTAAGGATGGACCCCAGGACGTCAGGTATCTAATTACACATCTACAAGATACCACCTAATAACATAAATGAAATAAAGTTTATCTGGTGTCTTTATTGTAATTAGTTTAGGAGTTATTACATTTATAATTAAATTACATTTTATCAGTATTCGAACCCAGAACACCAGAAACAAAATTATTTACAATGTTAGTTTGATATGTTTAAAAGAGCTGTATGTAGTTACAGCATCAATGTAAGTGATATATTCTAGAGTATAGAGAAAAATTAAGGAAGTCATTAAAAAATCGGGATTCGAACTAGAGACAACTCATAGAAAATTATATACAGTATTAATTAAACATTATAACAGCTATCAAACATGCTTTGGTCCATTCCTCTAGCTTTCTTAGTTTCCGAGATAATGGATATTTAAAAATTAAGGATCGAACCCAGGACACCAGGTACCAAAATATACATTGAAAAGAAATTACCTAATGACATTAATGTAATAAAGTTTATTCGGCGTCTTTATCTTAATTAGTCTCTGAGTTATTAGAAGATAAATTTGTAATCACTCCTAGGATTCGAACCCAGGCATCCCGGTCAACTTGGAACAATGTGCTAATGACGCGGCGCATTCCAAAGAATTGATTAGTTTTTATCCCATTGTTCTATCTGTTTTCATTAAGGAGATATAAGCGATTAAACAGTACCAATAATATGGGCGGGGCATGCCGCCATAGAACAAAGAACCTTATCAGATGTCGGCATCTTCCCTTGCGCCAGAACCGGCTTATTATTTCTACTGTTTAATCGCTTATATCTGCTGAATGAAAACAAATAGAGCAATGGGATAAAAACTAATCAATTCTTTGGAATGCGCCGCGTCATTAGCACATTGTTCCAAGTTGACCGGGATGCCTGGGTTCGAATCCTAGGAGTGATTACAAATTTATCTTCTAATAACTCAGAGACTAATTAAGATAAAGACGCCGAATAAACTTTATTACATTAATGTCATTAGGTAATTTCTTTTCAATGTATATTTTGGTACCTGGTGTCCTGGGTTCGATCCTTAATTTTTAAATATCCATTATCTCGGAAACTAAGAAAGCTAGAGGAATGGACCAAAGCATGTTTGATAGCTGTTATAATGTTTAATTAATACTGTATATAATTTTCTATGAGTTGTCTCTAGTTCGAATCCCGATTTTTTAATGACTTCCTTAATTTTTCTCTATACTCTAGAATATATCACTTACATTGATGCTGTAACTACATACAGCTCTTTTAAACATATCAAACTAACATTGTAAATAATTTTGTTTCTGGTGTTCTGGGTTCGAATACTGATAAAATGTAATTTAATTATAAATGTAATAACTCCTAAACTAATTACAATAAAGACACCAGATAAACTTTATTTCATTTATGTTATTAGGTGGTATCTTGTAGATGTGTAATTAGATACCTGACGTCCTGGGGTCCATCCTTAATTTTGAAATTTTCATTATCTCGGGAACTAAGTGAGGTAGAGGAGTGCACCAAAGCATGATTGATAGGTTCTGTACTGGGTGATTAATGCTGTATATAATTGTCAATCAGTTGTGCTTGGTCCGATTCCCCATCTTTTAATGACTTCCATAATTTTCCTCTGTACACTAGAATATATCACTTAGATCGAAGATTTAACTGCATACAGCTTTGTTTAACATGTCAGACTAATATTATAAATTATTTTGTTCCTGGTGTTCTGGGTTCGTATACCGATTCAATGAAATTTACTTGCAAAAATTTAATAACTCGTAATTTAATTTAGATATACATGTCAAGGTAAACGTAAACAGAGTATCTAGTCCTTAAATATCGTTATCATGACAAATATTACTTTAAAGTACTCAGATCGAATCCCGAAGGGGTGATTTCATATATCTTCAAGCTTATGAATCATATCAGGTTCGAGTTAAAATTAAATGCTTGATGCTGATATTGGGGAGCTAAAATACATTTATTAAAAGTATTACTCGGTTCGATTTAGAAGCTTAGAATCTGCGTAACTATGAAAAAATTGCTTTTCTCGTGATTGTAGTTAAATGTAATGGGCTTTCTGTGAGAAGATGGAAAGGAAGAATTGAAAAGGGAATGAAAACATGAGATAATTAAGTAAATAAGGGGGACAACTTCTCCTTACCTTTTAAGCTTTTACTTTAAGTATTGTGATAATACAGCTGGAATTAACCTTGGTACAATAGGTGGTGATGGTGGTGGTAGGCTTTGAATTTGAAATATATGTCTGAATGAGCGTGGGAGAATGCTTCTCTTGCTGGTGTGACAGCATAAGCAGGTAGTTATTAGACGAGTTTAAACGTGTTTGATGCTGTCAGACATTCTGTCTCTGGGTGTGACGTCATAAACATCCTGTCTCTAGACTTGAGGTTATATGGCTGGGGGGGTTAATACACGTTGAGCGATCATATACATCTGGTTATGAAACGAGTTTATGATTGATCTAAAAGGTTCGTACTCCCTCTATAAATATGGTGATCTAGGGCATTGGACTTCATTGTGCTAATTAGTCTTCTCTCCAAGAATAATCAGCTTTCTAAAGTGGTATCAAGGTGAAGAGGTCTACATTTCATTGATCAGTGATTAATACGTTATTACATCAAGAATAAAGATGAATAACTCAGCGTATAAGGATATTATTCCAAGCGCTACTGGATATGCATGCGGAAAATGTGGGAAGAAGTTCCTCCGAGGTTATGACAAGAGAAGACACGAGATGAGCTGCAAGAAGCTCTTCAAATGTAAACATTGTAATGTAACCTTCAAAGATGGTTATAAGGGACAGCGACACGAAGATATATGTGAAATAAGCAGCCCTCAGAAGAAAAGAAGATTGGAGCCAACTAAACATCAGTTGCTGTCAACAATGGAGGACCGTGATATGAAAGAATACGAAACTTCATTCGAAGGACGATTGAAATCGTATTTTATACGATGCGAGTCACCTAAGGACCTGAATATGTATCTGCAAGAGGCAAAACAACGGATAATCCAGGCTGTGCATAAAGAGCTTAGCATTCATAAGAGTGTTAAAATTAATCTGCTGGCTGAGTGTCGATTTGTTAACAGTATTGGTGAAACCTGTGACAAAACATTTAAAACACGGAATCAAGCTGTTTTCCTGGAAACTGATCTGGAGTCAGCGATGGAAGTGAAATTCAAGAAATTGGTGACTGAAATGGAGGAGTCTCAGCTTAAGGGTAGCAGCTGGGCTTTGCTTGCTGTGGAAGGATTTCGACTTCGTATCAACAAGTACAATCCGTTGCGAGGAAGTAGCTACATACCACTACCGTCAGCTGTTGAAGCAAGGAAAGCATGTATAAACATTCAGAACTTTACCGACGAGAAATGTTTCATGCACTCTATATTAGCTAAATTCATAGGGAAGGATGCACAGCGTGTGAACAAATACAAACAACTTCAAGAGAAGTACGACTTCAGCTGTGTTTCCTATCCTACTCCACTTTCTCAAATACCAAAATTTGAGAAGTTTAACAAGATATCTATTAACGTTTTCGGGCTGGATGAGAAGCATGAAGTGTATCCGATAAAGGTTGTAGATATTGAACTACCTGAACATCGCGACCTGCTACTATTGAATGATAGTAGTGGAAAACATCACTACGTATATATAAAGAATTTTGAGAAACTCGTTCGACGCCAGAAAACTAGCCATAATGGACGGGTTTATACTTGTAAGCGCTGCTTTACACATTTTGATGATCGATATGGACTAAGTGGACAGGAAAAACTGCAAGAACATGTAGCCGTCTGTATTCAACATGGTGTTGCGAGGGTAGTTATGCCTAGCAAGGAGAAATCAATTGTTCAGTTTAAACATGTTGAGAGGATGCTGAAAGTACCTTATGTCATCTATGCTGATTTTGAGAGTATTCTCACTCCATGCCATACGTGTATACCCAATCCTGAAACTTCCTATACAACCCCTTATCAAGAGCACACACCAATGAGCTTCTGTGTTTACGTGAAGCCTGCATCCAGTGTTGAACATCTCGAAACTGGTCTTCCTAAGTAACCCTATGTGTATCGTGGTGCTGATGCTGCTCAGAACTTTATGCTGTACCTGACATCTCTTGCAAAAATGATTGATGACATATACAAATCTACTAAGTCTCTGAAACTTACGGAACAACAGCAAAAGGATTTTGAGTTTTCTACGGCATGCTACTTGTGTGGAAAAGGCTTTACAGGAGAAAACTACAAAGTACGCGACCATGATCACATCAGCGGTGAATATCGTGGAAGTCTTCATAATGAATGTAATTTAGCCTGTAAAACACCTGAATATATACCAGTCTTCATGCATAACCTTAGCGGATATGACTCTCATTTCATTGTTAAGGAGCTGGGTTGTACAAGTGAACGTGTGGAGGTAATTCCTAACTCTGAAGAAAACTATATCTCATTCACCAAGTATGTAGGAGATATAAAGCTTCGATTTGTGGATAGCTTCCGATTCCTCAGTACAAGCTTGGATAAGTTAGTAAAAAATCTAACCTCGTATCCTGAAACGCTAAAGTACTTTGGAGAAGACAAATTGAAGTTGATGACCCGTAAGGGTGTATTTCCCTATGATTTTGTTACGTCATGGGATGTCCTGAACGAGACCTGCTTGCCTCCTAAGGACTACTTCTAGAATAGATTAAATGAAGAAGAAATTACTGATACTGACTACGATCATGCTAGAAATGTATGGGAGCTGTTTAATGTGAGAAACCTGGGAGAGTACAGCGATCTCTACTTAACTTCGGATTACTTCTCCTAGCTGATGTCTTTGAGACGTTCAGAGAGCAAACCCTTAAAACACACAAAGTTGATCCTGCCCATTATTTTACCTCTCCAGGTCTTACATGGGACGCCATGTTACTGTATACTGGAATTAAGCTGGAGCTGTTACAAGATTATGATCAACTACTCATGGTGGAATCAGGTATAAGAGGAGGTTTATGCCAAGTTTCCCATCGGTATGCTGAGGCTAATAACACTTATATGGATAAGTTTGATCCGTCGAGACCAACCCAATTTATCACATACGAGGACGCTAATAACCAATATGGGTGGGCAATGTGTCACGCCCTTCCTTTTGGTGGATTTCCGTGGATGTCACCTGAAGAAATCAACTTAGAAACACTACAAGAAGATGATCCTCATGGGTACATATTAGAAGTCGACATCGAGTATCCTGCTGAACTTCACGATCTACACAACGATCTACCTTTCCTGCCAGAGTGTATGAAACCATTGGAATCATCTACAAAGAAACTGGTACCTCATCTTGGACCTCGAAAGAAGTATGTAGTGCATTGCATGGCTTTGAAGCAAGCTCTTAGTCATGGACTACGACTAACAAAAATCCATCGTGTGCTACAATTCCGACAGTCTCAGTGGTTGAAACCTTATGTGGAATTTAACAACAGGCTACGACAACAAGCTGCAAATGATTTCGAGAAGGATCTCTACAAGCTCTTTAACAACGCTATGTTTGGAAAAACTATGGAGAACCTGCGTAACCGTATGGATATACGACTGGTGACCAATGAAAAAACTCTAGAGAAGCTGATCGCCAAGCCTACGTTTATCGACAGGACGATATATGCTGATAATCTAGCTGCTGTACATATGGCCTCTCGTCAGATTGTATTCAACAAGCCTATATACATTGGTATGAGTGTGTTGGACATCTCCAAGACATTAATGTATAACTATCATTACGACGTTTTGTTGCCTTATTATGGAGCTGAAGACCTAAAGCTTATGTATATGGACACTGATTCGTTCATTCATCGTGTAACAACTGAAGATGTGTACCAGGATAAGCTACGTTTTCTTGAGCATCTCGATACAGCTGATTACCCTGTCAACCATATATGTTACTCTACTCAGAACAAGAAGGTATTGGGAAAATTTAAAGATGAGGCTAATAGCAAAATCATCCTACGCTTTGTTGGACTACGTCCTAAGATGTATGCCTTAGATATTCAAGGGTCAATGATAAAAAAGATTAAAGGTATAAAACGTAGCGCTATTAAGCAGTACATTTCGTTTGACAGCTATACAGACTGTCTTAAAACCAGTGAAATCATCAGAACACCTATGAATCTGATCCTATCACGAAAGCATGCTCTTGCTACAGTGCAAGTGAATAAAATTGCATTGACTCCGTTTGATGATAAAAGAATTATTGCTGAGGACGGGATAACGACATATGCGTATGGACATTACAATATTACAAACAGTGCTTAAAAGAATGTAAGTTAAAGATAAAGATTTTCTCGTGAGTCTACAATCTTAAAAAAGAAGGTTATCTGTGTGCTGTATATGCTGATAGCTGACGCCTGATGAAGAAAGAAGAAGATGGAAGGGAAGGTGGTAACCCTGCCATTAGGAGCAATCCTAGTGCTAGTCTCAAGCCTAGATAAAAGGGGAGAGACATCTACAACGAACTAAAATAAAGGTATGTTGACGTAAAGCTTTTCAATTTGTGAACCAATATGCAGTTTATCCCTCTCCGCATCGTACAATAACTGTTTAACATATAATAAGTTTGTAAGATTTAGAAAAAAAGTATATAAATTGTTGTAACGATGGATGCGAAATGTTTATAATCTAATTACTCTCTATATTACCATGAGTACCTGTGATACTAGTTGAATTGCCTGTTAAAATGACTTAAATACCTGTGATACTACTCGAATCAAGTGAAATTACATTAACTAGCTCAGATACGAATTCCTGCTATAAATTAGTACGAGCAGCTGTGATACTATCAGAATTATCTGTTAAAATGACTCAAATACCATTGATACAACCTGAATCACCTGCATTTACCTTAAATAGCTGTGATACAAATCTCTGATCGAAATTATTACGAGCATCTGTGAAACTATGCTGATTACCCAAATACTTACGATATTACCTGAACTATCTGTAAAATACGAAACTATACCAACCCCTGGAACCTACCCTCCTGTAATGCTTGCTTAATTACTCTAAACACCTATGTTACTTGAATTATCCTAAATACCTACGATACCCTCTGAATTACCTGTGAAATACGAAACTATGCTATACCCAACCCTGGAATCTAGCCTCCTGTGATACTTGCTTAATTACTCTAAACACCTATGTTACTTGAATTATCCTAAATACCTACGATACCCTCTGAATTACCTGTGAAATACGAAACTATGCTATACCCAACCCTGGAATCTAGCCTCCTGTGATACTAGCTGAATTAGCCTAAATACCTACGATACTAGCTGAATTACCTGTGAAATCATGCATAGCTATGATGCATTTAGCCTCTGGAATCTAGTCTCCTGTGATACTAGATGAATTAGCTTAAATGCTCACGATACTAGCTGAATTGCCTGTGAAAATGACTTAAATACCTGTGATACTACCCGAATCATGTGAAATTACCTTAACTAGCTCTGATACGAATTCCTGCTCTAAATTAGCACGAGCACCTGTGATACTATCTGGTTTGCCTTAGATACCAATGATACTAGATGAATTACCTGTTAAAATGACTCAAATACCATTGATACAACCTGAATCACCTGCATTTACCTTAAATAGCTGTGATACAAATCTCTGATAGAAATTATCAATAATATCTGTGAAGCTATGTCGATTACCTCAAATACTTACGATATTACCTGAACTATCTGTGAAATACGAAGCTATGTTATAACCAACCCCTGGAACCTACCCTCCTGTAATGCTAGCAGAATTACTCTAAACGTCTGTGATACTTGAATTAACCTAAATACCTACGATACTCTCTGAATTACCTGTGAAATACGACACTAAGCTATACCCAACCCTAGAATCTATCCTCTTGTGATACTAGCTGAATTAGCCTAAATACCTACGATACTAGCTGAATTACCTGTGAAATTATGCAGAGCCATGATGCAGTTAGCCTCTGGAATCTATTCTGTGTTACTAGATGAATTAGCCTAAATACATACGATACTAGCTGAATTACCTGTGAAATCATACACTGCTATGATGCAGTCAACCTCTTGCAATACTAGCTGAATTACTTACCTGTTAGTGTGAGTGGGTTAGCTTTTCCCGTTGCAGGTCACCTTTTTCCCTTTATGGCTCACCTTTTTCCCTTTGGTGGTCACCTTTTTCCCTTTGCTGGCCACATTTTTCCCTTTACTGGTCACCTTTTTCCCGTTGCATGTCGCCTTTTTCCCTTTGCTGGTCACCTTTTTCCCTTTGCTGGTCACATTTTTCCCTTTGCTGGTCGCCTTTTTCCCTTTGCTGGTCACGTTTTTCCCTTTGCTAGTCAACTTTTTCCCTTTGTGGCCCTCCTTTTTCCCTGAGCAGTCACCTTTTCCCCTGAACGAGTCACCTTTTCCCTGAATAGTTACGTGATGGGCATGTCTAGAACATTGACATGAAACAGTTTTCCACTAAGTTCACGTTTAAAGTCGCTTTCAAGTCTAGCACCTCCTATTCCCTATCTCTTCTGTATATAAGTCCATATTCCTACTGCTACACTACCTGTCTAGCCGAACACCTCTCCTCCTGTTCCTATACCTCTCATATAAACCATACTCTACTCCTCTAGCTCTGTCTAGCCTAACGCCTCTCTCGTTTACCTATGACTCTCACATAAACCATACTCTGCTCCTCGACCTCTGTCTAATCTAACTCCTCTCCTCGTTTTCCTATACCTCTCATATAAACTATACTGTACTCCTCAACCTCTGTCTAGCCTAGCACCCCTCTTCCTGTTCCTATACGTCTCATACATATAAACCATGCCCTACGTTTCAAGCCCTGTCTAGTCTAACACCACTCCCCGTATCCCCTACCTCTCAAAAGCTCATTCCCTCCTGCCCCCCCTCTAGCTGAGTATCACTCCTTGGTTTCCTATCTAACCTAACTTTAACACCTGTCTATCCTAGCATAGGATCTCTCTCCGTTTTCTCGTCTCTCCTTATAAACACAAACTCAATTCTCCTAACCTAATACCTCTCCTCGTTTTCCTATACTTCTCATATAAACCATACTCTACTCCTCGACTTCTGTCTATCCTAACACCTTTCCTCGTTTTCCTATATCTCTCATATAAACCATGCACTACGTTTCAAGCCCTGTCTAGCCTAACACCTCTCCGCGTTTTCCTATACCGCTCATATAAACCATACATTACTCAGCCTCTGTCTAGCCTAGCACCTCTCCACGTATTCCCTATCTGTCTCATATAAAGCGCACTCCCCCTCCTACCACTGTCTAGCCTAGCGTCAGTCCTCGTATTCCCTATCTCTCCCATATAAACGCATTTTCCTCCTTGAACCGTCGCATCTAGCCTCGTTTTCCCTATCCTTTCCCATATAAACGCAAAAAACTGCGCCAGCTCTCTCCTATATATCCTACTTGCCTACACTTTTACTTTTACAGGCTCTCCACTTCCCAGCAGTTGGCTTGTATTTCTGCTTTCCAGAGTTTCCTATCCTCCCATTGTCCTCCTTTCAGCACACGGCTGTGCTTATTCCTTCATACCACTTTCATACTCTTCCACGTTTATTCCTACCAGGCGCAGGAATGACACATTTGGGCCACCTCTCCTCCGACATTTGTTGAACATGTGCCATTGCAAGATCTCTCTGCTCTATCAACAGTTAAAACCAGATCTCTGTCTACCCCAACTGCGTCCTTTTAATTTCTAATGTATATATTTCTTATATGCTGTGTTCTAGACATTCTCATGCTTTCGGTTGCCATAATTTCTGTCGTCCTCCGTGGTCTAGTGGTACCATGCCAGCCTGTGGTTCCCGAGGTTGCGGGCTCAACCCAGGCGGTGGGCGATGGATTTTTTCGGGCGTAAAATTCCTTAACATGGCTTCCTTCGGAAGGGAAGTTAAGACGGTGGTCCCGTGTCTTCGTAGATTTGCGGACGTAAAAGAACCTCAAGCCTAATAAAGAAGCCTCTGAGCAAAGCACAATATAGAACGGTATGCTAAGAGCCATAGCAGTTAAAGAGCGTCCATAATTGTTAACATAATTCCTGCCTACACTACTTGTTGTAAAAGGGTAGTATTCCATACGGATCCGCTGACGTATAAATGCCTAAAGTGGTTTCATTTTAAGTGAAACTGAGTTGTAAACAAAACCATGTGACAAAAGAGCGCCTCATTGACTGGTGGGTGAATTACAACTTTACCCGCTTGGCATGAGGTCTCTTCCTCTATATAAAACAGTTCCATTCGAGGTAACACTTTGTGGTTATTCTTATGCAAAGATTTTTAAAAAGCCCATTATTGTAACAGTTCAATTTATGAAACAAAATGTGTTCATTCAGAATCACCTATAACTAACTGAACCGTTATCGCAGAGGGCTTATGAGGCTATGTAGTTTGATTCCGGATAAGCCATCAGTGCACGGAAAGGTAGAATCTGACGACTGAAAAATTCAATGCCATCGCCACGATTTGAACCAAGGATCTTCCGGTTTCCGTCCGGTTGCTCTAACCACTGAGCTACCATGGCAACATGCCGGTGCGACATTAAATTCTCCAACTGATTCGCATTTTTCCCAGTAAACCACAAGGAGATCTCAAACTATTGAGATGACATACCCCAATGGCGACTTACAATGCTGTAAATACTTTCCAACATACGGCTTGTGTGGATGAACAATTAATTCCGTCAGTGTACCCTTTGCCACGTGGTGCATGAATTGAGAAAAATTACTTTCGAGATTGTCATGGTTAAGAAACATAAACACGGAGAACGAAGAGAAGACAATTGTATTAAACGTTTTTAACAAATGCTGTGAAAAGTACCCACCTTTAATCGACAACGAAAGTGGTTAGCTATTGTTTAGCAATAATTATTATTGAACTTCGTTCTTAGTGATGCAGAATTGTTGTTCGGATTGTTTCCTGTTTTATTTCCTAACCTATAGTGCATAATTTACCGAGCGAGATGGCACAGGCGGCAATGTCTGTGTCCTGCATTCGGGAGGTCCCCCACTCTGACCCAAGGGTTTTTCGTAGGTTCCCCGGGTCGACAGGCGAATGCTGGGGTGGTTCATCTTCTACCACGCCCCTCCTTCCTTCATTTCCTGTACCCTTCATCTTCCTTGTCATCTGTTTCAGGGTTATAGGACTAGGTGACAGTGTTCGGCGGGTTATGGTTAGGCGGGGACTGTAGAGGTTTCTTTCTGGCGTCGCTGCGGGGACTCCTCAGTTAGGTCTCTCCTACGAGTGGGCACCAATACCGCCAGAGGTTCGGTAGTCTGTGGCCAGAATCGGGTGGCGTTCAATCTGGAAACATTAGGAATCCCGTCTATGCTTCCGTCGTGAACTAGTCGCCCTTCGGGTCTTTCCCCTCATCCCTCCCTCCCTGAGGTCACTAATAGAAGCACTGGTCTGCATGCGGTGCTCTGCCCGGTTTCGGGAGTCCCCGTTCTTACCTTTACCTTTTACTCATCATTTTCCTATCTCGTTGATTCATCAAATTTTAAAACAAATAGTGGTAACGTGATATTAGTCATTAAACTAATGATTTCTGAAGCTAAGAGCAGTTTCATCTAGTATATTTAATGGAATATGTGGAATAGTAGAACTATAGCAGACCTATTCAGTTACCACTCTCAGTTTTCTAATCTTAGTATTATGTGTTATTAATGTAGGGCAAAATATAGGAATAAGACACAAAATACGAGGGCTGATCAATAAAGACTGAGACTGATTTTTTTCACAGATATTTATTACTCCATTTCAATGTTGACATCATCTTTTTCAAAGTAGTCCCCTCCTAACTGAATGCACTTTTTATAGCATCTCTGCCAGTCCTCGAACACATAGTGCAGGCCATTCTTTGTCAGGTCTTTGAGAATCGCCTCACTTTTCTTTAGCACTGCTTCAGTGCTCTCAAATCGAATGCCCCGGAGCTTTGCCTTTAGTAATGGGAATAAAAAGAAATCACAGGTGGTAAGACCGAGCTTTAAGGCGGATGCGGCACACAGGTAATGTTGAATTTAGCCAAAAATTCCTGGACTTGATTTGCGACGTGAGGCCGCGCGTTGTCGTGATGAAGTCGCCACCCATTCCGATGATGTTTTGGACATTTCCTTGTAATGTGCTTCCTCAGTGTAGCCAATACTGACGTGTAGTAGCTGCTGTAACAGTAGTGTGAGAGGGGGAACTGCATGCTGCTAAATCATTCCATTCCGAAACACCAGGCCCACCTTGCTTCGCACAGAGGACTCGCCCTTCTTTGAAGTCCTTGAACCACCTAAACACCGTTGCACGAGGTAGTGCGTCTTCACCGTATGCTTGCCTTAGCTTTTCGAAAGTTTCAAGGCTGTATGATTTAAACGAAAATAAAATTTTATTGTGCTGTATTGCTCCTCTGGTGTCACCTCCATTTTGTGGTATGCGAAATTCAAGTAGGGTCAACAATATACAGCATTACTGCCAACCCACTGTTACGAGAGTGCTGTCGCTTATGGACATTATACATTAAACCCTGCTCTTTTCAAGTATTCGTGGTAGAGACATAAAACTATCAAGGAAACTACAGAAAAAAATCAGTCTCAGTCTTTATTGATCAGCCCTCGTATTTAAAAGCTAACGATCCCTAAGTTAGGGAATGTGCCGTATTCGTATGCTGCCTGGAGCAATTTCCTTTCCTGGGTACTTAGTTCCTGTCGTTCTTCCACATGGTACTGCCATGTGTTCGGCGGAGTGATACAATATTAAAGTTTGTTTACATCTACCTTTAACTTAGAATTAAACAGTATAAGGTCCTTCCAAGACCTCCAGAACGTATTTATTCAGTTCTGACATAGAGCAAAGCACAGAGATATTTGTATTTATCTATCTATTAATTAGTAAAGAAAGTATTCCATTTGATCTAAAAATAAAACAAACAAACAAAAAGTGTACATAATATAATTCAGCAAGAATTATGTTAGAATGTTTAGCTGTCAAGAAACGTACAAAGCAGATTGTAACTTAGATAAATAAGGGAAGGGCGAGCTAGCTAATTCCAGGTAAAAGTAGTTCTAGGTAGAGTTCACCATCTTTCACCAAGCTAATGAGCAAGGAACTTGAATGAATAAAGAGAAATAGAAAGAGAAAGATATAGAAAGGAAAGATATGGAGGCACTGAGTTTGTTTCCGAGCGCGTCACTAGGACGCGTGTGCGAAAAGTTTTGGAGCAGAATGTTTTCATACATAATAAGGTAACGCGGTCTGAGGACCAACTGGAAATGTCGTTAAATTTTAAGGCGCGAAGGTGATCGTCACTAGGTTTAGGTATAATCGGGGGAAGCAGGCCCCAGATTTTCACTCTCTTATAGAATCTCTTCGACACTTAGTTATACTCTCTGGCCGACGGATGCACGTGTGTGCATATGGATGGGGAAGCGTGTGCAGTTAGATTAGGCTCCTAATTTATTATTATGGTGGGAATTGTTAAAGATGGGAGAAACTAGCCGCCCATAAGTATCTTATTTTTAATAGACCACATTTTAAGGGAAATGCAGTGTATTTTAATTTGCCTCACCTACGAAAATCTTGACATCAGTGAAAGTAGTTAGATAATTTATTAGGAATGGAGAAATCATCAGCCTCTGAGTAGAGATAGCCGGAGACTAGAATACTGCAGCAGAGGGCATCAACCCAGAGGACCAACAATTTCCCACTACAAATGACGCCCGTTTTCCTGCTACACTAGTTAAAACAAAAGATAGCTTTTCTGCAAAAAAAACTCCGTGAGCGCACATCCATCTAGTATGAAGAGCGAAACTTAAAACCGGAAATCAATACTAAATTTAATATTAAGTTACCAGTCGTCCTAGCGTAAGGAGTAAAGTTTTCAGAAAACGTCTCTCTTCCCAACTATATCTTTAATTAGAGAAAGTTTTGCTTGTTTTTTTAAAGAACTCAGAAAGTAAATTAAATAAGTTTTAGATACTGACATCACAAATAATCAGGATATCTTGATATTTGCCAAAATACAGGCCAAACACTTTTGATTCTTGTGAAATAAATGATAGACACAGTCTATTGAAAAAAGTGTTAGTACAGAAAGAGAAACCTATATCTTGTTAGAACAACCTATGAATAACATTTTTCGTGGAGATGGCCAGTCTGTATTGTTAGATTAATGATATTGAAATGCCACAATAATCTCAAGTTAGAAACTCCTTTGGTCTGGAGCTGAAAAGCCTCGTTTCCCTTTGCTTTTCTTCACCACCAATTTATCCACAAATGTGTTCATTTCCCACTTATATGCCGTCGTTAATAACTAAGCCTACATCGATAGCTTTGACTCTGGGAACAATGCGCGTCGGCAATGATATTCACTCGTTTTCATTTGATGCCGATCGTTGAGTTTCAATCCCCTAGTTTTAAACTTTGAATCATAAACACACACGCACACACAGACACACATGCATTTATACGCTCAGTCATATATCCAAATTCTGGTGAAGTTAGGAAATAATTTTAATGTTTTAAAAGACACCCCTTCTCCAGCCGGTAATCCAAACCGGAACCTCTGGGTTGAAAAGCGGAACCGCTGACCATTTTACCACAGAGACAATCCAAATGCGTTCTTTTATTTCATATACCAGGATTTTTTTTGAGGAGGGTTTACTTGAAGTGGTTCATAATACAGTAGTTTGTGAAGCCTGTAGCAGAGATTGCCCTAGCAGCAATTGTCACCAACGATGATTTTCTTTTCGTTATTTGGTGTGCTAGAAATATTTATTTTTACATAAATACAACAAAATATGATCGAGTAATCTCTCCATTCTCTCATCTCACACGGCAGTTGTCCAAGGTATGGTAATAAATAAAACAAAAAGGTTTTCCCACAATAAAATTTGCAATCGTAATGTTACAAACAAAAATAAACATTGTATTTTCCATATTTCCCCTTAATAGCATTTTAAAAGAGAACCTAGATTTGCAATAAATCATAGAGGAATTATATTTGCTATATTCATCTAATTGTGCTATTTATATCAATAAGACTTAAAAGTCAATATTTCCGTAATACTGTCCTCAGGTAAAGATGCAGCAAAATCTAGTAAGTTTTGTAAAACATCTGATGTGATGTATTTATGAGACTTGCTCTAATAATGAGAAAATCACCTTAAATAAGGGTCAACCCGAAGCAATGCCTCCTTTTTTTTGGCCTCTGACTGTCCGAGCCAGATTATGTTGGTGTAGTATTAAGTGTTGAACTTTCCTCCTAGTATCCTGTTAATTGCGTTGTCCTGTGACAGATTGTAGCAGCAGGGAGCGTTCCAAAATGGCTACTGACATCGAGGTGCGTACAAAATAGAGGTGTGTGATTGAATACATTACCGCTGAACAAATTGCGCCGATTGAAATCCACTGACGCTTCCTAAAGGTGTATGGAGAAGATACAGTAGATGTGAGTAATGTGAGGCGGTGGCTACAGCGTTTCAGAAGTGGCGAAAAGGATGTGCAGGACAAGCCACGCCCTGGTTGACCCTGCTCGGCTGTCACACCAAATAATAAACAGCGTCTCCATCAACTCAGCCGTAATGATCGGCGGATTACGACCAAGGAATTGTGTGTAGAGCTGAATGTCAGCTGTAATGCCTTAGACAAGATATTAAGCAACCTTAATTATTTCAAAGTGTGTGCGAGAAACGCTTTCACAAGACCAAATGTCCCACACCAATTTTGCGACCATGGAGCTCATTACCAAATTTGGCTGGACTGTCCTACCACATCCACCGTACAATTCTGATTTAGTACCTTCAGACTTCTATGTCTTTGGACCTATGAAAGATGCACTACGTGGGCAACATTTCCCGACTCAGATGCTGTTGTCACAGTTGTAAGACAGTGGCTAATTTCAGCTTCTTCAGATTTTTACGAGCGTGGCATGCAGGCTCTTGTTCATCGTTATCAAAAGTGCACAACGAATGATGGTGATTATGTGGGAAAATAACAGTATATAGCTGAAACCTTGCTCTATTTAACTGTGTTATTGTGCTTTCTGTATCTGTTGTAGTTTCCATTAAAATAAATAGGAGGCACCACTTTCGGAATTATGTAATATACTATTCATATAAAAATTTATTATTCTTTTCGTTTCTCACAATATATGTTTACCTATGAATTACTTCAAATTAAGCGAGAAAGTTTCAACATACCGAAACAACATTCAAATGATTATTCATAGTAACAACCTTTGCTATGGAAAGAAACAAAGAATGAATTCATGTGGTCCGCGTTCTGGTTTAAGTCCAGAGTTCGATTCCACTCGGGATGGGAGAATCTTTCTTTAACTGGAATCATTTCCCCTACGCAGAGTCAAGAGTGAATGGGAGTGTGTTTCATGATAAAAACAATAAAATTAACGTCAAAACCTATACCTCAACCAGTAGTGACACCATCAGTTGTTTCTCAAGTCAAAAGTCCCCGACGTGACCATAAAAGTTAAAGGTGCTATACAAACACAAAAAGAGGTGGAAGGAGGAAGAATCTCAAACTTTCAAGCATATCCGTTAAGTGATGTTTACGAAAGGTCTAAACTTGCAACATGGAGTATTTCGAAAACGGCACTGTGTACAAATTTCATAGAAATTTTATATTTTAATGACTCCACATTTTTCCGGCAGTAAGTTCTTGTCTTTCTGTTAAGTTTCCTTATTACATATAATTATAAAAAATTCAATCAAATAAAGGTAAGTTCATAGGATATTAACAAAAAACAAAGAATATACATTTGGTTTCTCATGTTAATATTTTAAAAGTATGTTATATTAATGAAAATCGTTAGAGCTGCTTTGAGAAAATAAAAAATAACGAACATTTTTCCATGTAAAGGGTAGTTTAGGGAGGGGAGATTTTGTAGAAAATTTTCTCTCACATCCTTAGAAGATGCTGAACCTATATACTGCGACAGTTTTAATGTTATTTGTGTTTACTTGTGTTTTGCCCCACGTTGGGCGCCAATTATGCGACAGTTTTAATGTTATTTGTGTTTACTTGTGTTTTGCCCCACGTTGTGAAGCCAAATATGCGGCGGTATTTATGTTTGTTTATTTATTGGTTTAGTTAGCCCCATGTTGTGGTAGCCAATTTGCAATGGTATTAGTGCTTGTTTGAAAGAATGCTACTGTTTATTTGCCGCACGTATTGAATACAATTTATCGCGGTCACTTCGTGTTATCTTTTACTGAGCGCCTGTTATTTTATTTAATTTTGGGTTCACTGTCCTCCGGCTAGCTATGATCCTTTTGGTCGAGCACTTATCTTATACAGGTGTGTAAACGGAAAGGAGTCTTTTATCCAAAGATAACACTGATGAAGAATTTGTTTTAGACTTTTATTGTCGTAACATATTATGCACTTTCACATATTAATCTTGACACTCGCCAAACTGTAACTGTTATAATAACTTATTTACTGCTCATTCTTAATTCGCGTACTTCAACTTTTTGTGTAATTAACTTTACGACACTTGAGATTTTTTTATAACTTTGCTACGCGTAACCTGCGAATCGATAAACTGTGCGATGTATTCAACGACATGTAATGGACTGGAGACGACGTGTAGTGTACAAATGTTTCCGATAGACTGAACGAATTTGACTCTGACCTAGCCCTTTTTATACTCCTACACCCCGATATGCCTAAAGATTATAACCGAGCTGCTATTGGTTAATAAAACGCGCCAACATTAGCGTCTATTTCTATATCCAATGAAAATTACGAAAACATATGGTCTAGGGAAAAATGTTCCAGCAAATTCTAAGAAAAACGTGCCAATATTACGTCATTTGCTCGTCTCTAATAATGATAAACAGCTCACCCCCTCGCTACATTATTGCACGCTATTATTGTCAGTTTCAGTAAGGCCGTATAAACCCGCTTCTCAACAATGCTTACAATCATCAAACATCTCAAATCAATGTCACACAATAATGCATATTCACACTATAATCACTCTTTACATTTACATAATTTGTGATACAAATTACTGCATCAATACCTACCAAAGTTGTTGTGCTAAATCACCATTTTTTCTCTCGTGATGTTGCAGCAATCTGCTTTTTGAACATTTGAATGTCGCTTCAGGCTCCTATATCCCCTTTTACCTACAACTAAATGAGCAATTATACCATTTTGGAAACGTTTATGTTGATTAACATGAAGTGAGAAAAATGTGTTTTTTGGAAGAATTGTTGGTAAAATCCATATTAACATAAATGATAATGGAATTAATTGTTCTTCCACACAAGCCGTGTGTTGGACAGGGTTGGAAAGGTAGAATCAGATGACTGAAAAATTCAATGCCATAGCCGGGATTTGAACCACGGACCTCCCGGTCTCCGTCCGGTTGCTCTAACCACTGAGCTACCATGGCAACATGCCGACACAACATTAAATTCTCCAGCTGATTCGCATTTTCCCGGTAAACCACAAGGAGATCTCAAATTGTATTGAGATGCCATACCCCAATGACGACTTACATTTATTGTAAGTACTTTAAGTCCCGGGCTTTATAGTTGCAACCACTATTAGGTTAATTGACCTAATAGTGGTTGCAACTATAAAGCCCGGGACTTAAAGTACTTACAATAAATGTAAGTCGTCATTGGGGTATGGCATCTCAATACAATTTGAGATCTCCTTGTGGTTTACCGGGAAAATGCGAATCAGCTGGAGAATTTAATGTCGTGTCGGCATGTTGCCATAAATGATAATGGTATAAAAAGTAATGTGAGTTTGAACACAGATTTTATCACAAAGAAATATACTAGTAGGCTATCACAACAGGTACATATGTAACAACATTTTGATATTGTCACTTGCTTTATTCTTGTTCGCAGACCCTTAATTCTGATTATTCTGTTTAACATATTTCAAATGTAAGCCTGGTAGTTAAAATGTTGGATATGAAACTCGGTTATTATACAGGGTGCCCATAAAGTCTCAAAACATTTTCATGTCCCTGGTCTGCTACAATATAATAAACATTATATTAGGATAGAGCAGGAGCTTTATAAAGTCTAATACAGTTCAACATGTCCACCTTCATTATCAGCACGAGACAATTACTAGGACAATCTGCAGTTATTCCTGGAACCACAGTTACAGCAGGATGGTATCCTTGCCTCTGTAATTCATCAACAAGATGGGGCACCACCCCATTGTGCAAATGTGCGGGACTACCTAAATGAGACCTTTCCTAACCGTTGGATCGGAAGAGCGACGAATCGCATGTGGACTCCCGTTCCCCAGACCTCACTTCCCCTTACTTTTTTTCGTGGGGCTTCTGCAAGAACCGAGTTTGCGGTACCAGGGTACCTGAGCTGAAGCAATGAATAAGAGCGGCATGCTTGCTAATAGCCCTCAAATCTTATGGCGCGTGTTCCGTACAACCACAAAGGATAATGAAGGGAGACACGTTGAACTGCATTAGACTTTATAAGATCCTACTCTCTCCTAATATAATGTTTATTGTATTATAGCAGACCAGGAACATGGACATGTATTGGGGTTTTATGATCACCCTGTATTGTTTCTTTTTTGCATTTCTAAAGGCTGAAGAACTTACTCTGGTCATATCTTAGGCACTAACTCTTGAATAAGGTATCAATATTATAAGTTAGTTTAGTAATATACTACTTTCAACGATAGTCTTTTTCATCGATTTCCCCTCTTGCTATAATGCGTAGTAAGTTGGAATTTCTGGACTCCGTTGCGTTTTGCATTTTTACGGCAGATGTTAATAAAATGTATTTAATCCTCCAACTACTGATATGTATATTTATTACTGCAAACATGCAATATAATCATACTTGATTATATCTTACCGCCTTTAGTTCCCTTTATTTGTTAACATTTACTTACGATTTAATTCGTGTAGCATTTAAATATAAACTCATTCGACGCAAGCAGCCATCTCACCATCGGTTGTTGACTAGCTCGGTGACCAGTGATTGCGTCCCGCAGCCAGTTTATATGTTAGTTGCGTCTCTGAATTTTTTGTTAATATGTCAGTTGCATCTCTGAAAGATTTGAATTGTTAGTCCCGTATTTTCAATTTCTGGCACAAACAACATTTCCTTTCCCATTTTAAGTTTTAACATTTCACTTTATGAAACACTTACAAGATTTCATGCAGCACACCCAACGCGAAATATTGTTCTGCAGATCCTTGTGATGTCTATGTTTGTAACCATCGATCACAAATAAAGGCTTCCCTTTCTCACTTGCCATCGACTCCATGGCTCGTGCACAACTTAGAATGAGAACCATTGTTACATACCGGGGTGGGCCGAAAGGTTTACAGCTAAATATTAAATTTTTGTTACCCCAGCATACACATTGGGAGGCACAACTGTAGAGGCAGCAAGAGGACTAGAATCTTAAATAACACATTCCAGAGCAGGCGTGGGATAATTATAACAAAATACACAGAATTTCACATTAATCACATTACTGTGGTTTCACACACGCGGTTAATTTCACACAAACACACTTCACATACAACCTTTCAGATTCAACACACGACCAAGAGAGACGCTCATTCCCCCCACTCTCCACCGCTGGCTAGGATCACCAGCAAGAAGGTAGCGAGTCGCCACGCCAGACGAACTTTAAAACCCCAGCCGAAAGAATTACCCCAACAATGCTGTCGCCAACGACGCAATAATGCGTCTGACGTGACAATACACACATACACGCCACACTATTACGTATGTCCAGTTTGACCTCTATGCTGTATATGGCGTAGCAGAAAGCGTTCTAAACAGTGTCATGTTGGCCTCATCGCAGAACGCGTTCTTTACTGTTTGGCTGTGTCTTATCGAAGAACCTAAACCTACCCAAGCTACCTAGACAGGTAGCTGTGGACCAACTGACGTATTGATTTTTCGTAAACATATTTACGTGGACGTAACTGACATAGCCCCGACTGGCTTGGTCAATACTACACAGAGTCTAGCGCGGTCAACCTTGACATTGCTTTTGAATAGCTGACAGTAATTCGTTTTAGTTTCGAGTAAATATTTATATTATTCATATCGTTTAAAAAAATAGTATGCAATGCACGTGCGTTATGCTCCTTTGCAGAAACTTGGAAGTGGAAATACTCTATTTTATCTCTCGTGTTTTCTAACTTCTTCCTGGTTTTGTAAAGATGCAGTTACTACACGTGTATCGCGATATAGTATTTTAAGACAATGTTGTAGTTTACGAACCTTTGGGAAAGAGAAAATTCCGCCAGAGGAGATGGATAGGTGGTCTACCTATCGATATAGTTTCCAATATCTAAATTGAGGATGTTCACATTAGGATGGATGAGGTAACTGTTTTGTTAGACAACCTCCCACTTTTATTCACTAATCAACTCCTCTGCTGCACACATCTAGAAGCCAATATCGCTTTGATGTAAAGGTTGCAATGAACCGTTGAGAAGGGTTGCTATCGACTCGGAAACCACAACTAGGAGCAATGAAGCCAATACAAAGTGATATACGAGCAGCTCCCCACATTAAATGCAGCTTTGATCAAAACAGTTCTCTGGGTACCAACATTTTCACGAGCTTTGTTTCGATGCAAATACGGGTGTCGCTGCTATTTTTACTTTTGTTTCCACAAACTATCCAGAAAATGAACAAAACTCTGCCCTCGCGGTGAATGCTACTTTCAAAACTTTTGATAGGTTAGTCGTGTAAAAACAATAAAAGCACGAGGTGTGTGTTTCACGTCTGCAAACAATTAAAGTAATTTAATACGATTCCACGCGGACAAATATTAATGTAGCTAAATGTCTATTGCACCAAAACAAAACAGCAGGACTGGAAAACAGTAAATTCTGTATTAATAATATCCAAAGCTGACTTTAATTCATCGACTATGGCAATCTAAGCAATGGTCTTCTTAGTGGCCTGAATTAAAGACATGTTAATCACAGGTAAATATATAAATAACAGTTATTTATGCAGCTAGTTTGATGCGAGCATCATTACTATTCGCATTTGTTTTGCAAGAACGAGGCGTAAGCCGAGTTCCGTAATTACATGAGAGCGGTAATTATGCTCATCCCATTAGTTGCACACAATATTTTATCCGCAACTATTTAATGATGGTTAACTTATATTATCCGCGTCTAATACGATCGTTAATTTATAAATAATAGCATCAGCATCCAGTAAACATTGTGATACTCTGTGACTCAATGTAAACCACATTTTAGTTAATATTATTCCGTTCATCATACTAAAGTTGGTCTAGAAATAAAAGAAGTAATAAAACTATATTAATTTGATCACGATAAC
Organism: Deroplatys truncata; assembly: GCA_030765065.1. NCBI lineage: Eukaryota > Metazoa > Arthropoda > Insecta > Mantodea > Mantidae > Deroplatys > Deroplatys truncata. Next base: position 141,824,001 of record CM060986.1, read on the forward strand.
AACAGAATGTATAGATTATCTGGAATCAAGAGTAATCGACTAATTCGTACCAAATAATGAGTGATTCTAAAGAAAGTATCCCTTCTTTGAATAGTCTTGGTCCTAAAGGTATTGTAATAATTCAGAATTGTTAGGATAACTATTCAGTTATTCAATAAGATATTAATCTATATAATTAATAACATAGTGATTAAATTCTGCTTATAATCATTTGGTATTCATCATTTTATTGCAAGGAATGTGTTATAAATGTATGTAATAATAATCCAGAATTTTTTTCAGGATTCGTTTTGAATGTTAAGCATGACATTAAGTTATATTAATTCATTACCACGGCGATAGGATGACGGACAAGTAACCATTATTAAATGGTCGCGCACAAGTATGTTAATTCACTTCTCGAAAACATTTCAACAGTCATGATTTCGGCGAACATTAAACATAGCCATAAAAAAAACAACCTGAAATAGCAAACTTTAACGATACTGCATAAATCACGTTCAAATCTGAAATAAAATATGTATGACACTTTACTAATGGCGATTAATAAGAAATTAATTAAGATTTTCTGGTTAGCGTTGGTGCTGACGTTATGTTTTATTGTATGGATGTGTTGTCTCAGGTCATAAAGACGTTTTACTGTAGTTAACAATAAAGAGTTAGTTTACTTTCACAATGTAAATGTATTTTCACTTTAAGAACAAAATCTAATTTTCGACGACCTGAAGTTTAATACTTTTTTAAATGTATTATTGTCGTTTAAGCATTAAAGTCATTTGCGACTACAATAAATTTTAAAAATCACTATACTTTGAAACCAAATATAACTTTGATTACATACAATTATACAATTTTATTTCGCTTACAAACTTAACTATGTATTGGCAAGCTGGTAGAGCACTCAAGGCCACCGAGAGACCGGCAGGAACATCACAGTGAAGCCCATGAACAATGCAGAAAGGGTACTCTGTAACTATATACTGAATTGTGAAAATGAAATTACAGTGCTTATATGTAGGCTGATGATCTTTTCCAAGGAGATATGAATGGTTAATTGCAGTATGTCCAATACGTAGCCTGGTGAGAAGTAACTGGTCATGACGAATTAGATGGTTTATCGTGTATCAAGTTATGATTGAGCTTACGGCGTTTAGTTAGCTATTTTATGTGGGTTCCAATATAACTTCCTTTGTTTGTACATTTTATTTTTGAAGTCCTGATGTAGAACTTTGTTTCGTCCAGGCTTGGAGACGATCATGATTTGTATTTAAGGGGGCTCAACTGCTAGGTCATTAGCGCCCTTGTAAAACGCATCATGGCAAAGGCCAGAGATAAACATAAATATAAAAAGCACAATAGCACAAGTCATAAATAAATATACAAAACTAAACCGAGAACTACGAAACACCTGCTATTAAGATCACTAAATCCGCATTTGGAAATTAACTTTGACACAAAATTAACAATCCCATCAACCGCTTGCTTATCATCCGCTAAGACCTCTGCAAGACTGGCCGGCAGTTGCAGTGTCCCGAATATGTACTAGAGCAATACACTCTAGCAACACGTGACCGACAGACAGATCTTCGCTACAAAGCGGACAAATAGGAGCAGGGTCACCCTTAAAAATATAACTGTGCGTAAAATTGCAGTGGCCAATATGCAACCGAGGCAAAATCACCTTCCCACAACGAGATACACGAGAGGAAGTTACCCAGTTTATCGGAGTGTGCTTCACTACTCTAAGCTTATTTCCGCGGAGAGCTAACCACTTCTTGCGTCAGCACGATAGCACCACTCCCTACACAACAATCTTAAAGTCTTCCGATGTTACCCGAGGTATTGTAACACTGGGTTCTGTGGTTGCCGTCTTAGTTGCCAAATCAGCAAGTTCATTCTCTGGCAAGCCAACGTGACCAGGTATCCAAGCACACTCCACAGTAACGCCAGAAGCGTATAAAATTTAGAGGGCATCCTGGATTCGCTGAACAATGGGGTGTAGTTGTATACCTCACGAAGACTTTGAAGTGCACTAAGAAAATCACTCAAAATAAGACAGTCTCCCAATTTTCGACGACGCACATACAAAGTGGCTCGGTGTATGGTATACAGATCTGCACTATAAATTGATGTGCTATCATGAAAACAGACATCTTGCTTTTTTAGCGCTTCATCAGCTTTCTCATTTCCAAATAGCCTACGTGCAGCAGCAGATAATAGATAAAACCTTCTGTACCAAAGAGCTTCTGGATGACATCCGTTGAAGAGCTAGAATTGCGCTCATGGAATCAGTGAAGATGATATAACAATTGATACCCTAATTATTGACGAAAGATAAAAATAATTAAATAAATAAAGACAGTAAGATAAAGAAATAATTGCTATATATAATTCCCATTTATTAAATTAATTATAAAGTAATAAATTTGAGTTGTGAGAATTATCCCGAAAGAAGAAGGTAATTAGCAAGCCATGTTGACGAGAGTCATTAGCCACAGCCGAAGTAGCCAACGGTTAGTACAAAGATACCTGGAACGTAGTTTAAGGGGTGAATTCAGTACATTTGAACGGTCACGTAAGCAGAATTTTTTAAAAAGAGAAGTGAAAGGTACTTCCGAGTGTTTAATCAGGCCCCCTATCAAGGTAACAGAGGCACACGTAGGATTCTCAGTTTTGGCCCTTGGCATGAAATGACGTTGGTGGAAGTAGTTCTAAAGTAGGCGGAGCTAAGTAATAAATTTCGTGCAATTTAAATCAGAGTTACTCTGGTACTGTCACCGGTACTTAGTGTTTGTGTGATCTTTTAAGCGCTTAGTGACGCGCTTGTGTGAGTAAGATTTCGCGGCTATTGCGAGGGATCTTTTCAAGCAATATTTTAGTGACTCACGGCAAGTTACGCTACTAGTTTCTTTTATTGCGGAAACAGTTATTTCAAACCGTAAAATTGATACTGAAGAAGTTAGCAGGTATAATAATTCAATTATTATAGTTTCGAGTGCTACGATTCATAACAAGTTTCATTCTTTATCTTCAAACATTCGCAACTTGCTTCAATAACTCAAGTATAAGATCATATTAAATTGTTCTTCTGTGGATGATACGAGTGCAATTGTTGTTCATGTACGACTCTCAAAACGGTTGATTGGCTTGTGTTCAGAGCTCGCGCAACGCGCCGACTACTAGCGGCAGGATTGGCACCACTCGCGTGTAACACATTCTCTTCCAGATCGGGTGTTCTGGCATACATCGCAAGACCAGTATCTTCCATTCTAACACGGAATGATCCAGTTTCTCTTAGTTGTCTATGTACAGATGCAAAATTACTGTGATGTGTTTGCCGGCAGTGCGGAAACAGCTCAGCATAGCATCGTGTCCTCAAACACGAGGTGCATATCGGCCAACTCTTCATCAGTAAACTGCTGTGTATTACTGTTAACGCACAACTAACACTATCCGAAAAAAAACAGAGCAGTACTGAATGCAAACTTGAGGGCAGCGATTTAAAGAAGGCATTAATGTTGTCAACCGTAGGTACCGTGAGCGAATGGAAACAATTTGTTTACAAACAAGATACACAGTGCATACCGTTGACACTCCACTGTTGTGCAATATTTTCAGTGTAATACAGATACAAAGCTAATTGGGGCAAGAAACCAAATGAAATGCAATTACTCTGTAACGAGCCGCCGGAGACCGTGAGTTCCTTATACCAAAATACTCAGAAGGTATCACTGAACAACCTCTGAAAACTTTTCGGTGGAGTTCTGGTGTACCCTGTATATTATGGAGACATAAGGTAGTGCACAGAAAGCCTAGGCTGATGTGTCACACATTTCGATAACAAGTCAACGCAAAATACTAGCGCCAATATCCCCAAGCTCCAAGGTAGCACACTATTGATATCGATAAAAAGTGAGTTTTTATTTATTTATAGACGCCCTTTAACTGCTATGGTCCTTTGCATCCCATTCTATAGGGTTATTCAAAAAGAAGGAACAAATTTTAAATATTCATTTTTAATGAACGATAATAGATAGCAACACGTACGAAACATCATTGAATAGAGGAAAGTTCAAAGTTTTAAGCCCCTCCTATTAGTTCCATTCAGTGCCTACATTGGCGCTGGGTTTGTTTACCAGAAAATGGCAAAGCCATAGGAAAAGTCGTTTCGTGTGTTGCAGTATGCAAAGTGTGAATCCATTGTTTCGTCGCACAATGCATTTCGTTGTAAGTTTAACAAAGAGCCGCCTCGTCATAAGAAATTTACAATTGATACAATAAATTCGTAGAAGATGCTTGCGTATGCAAACGGAAAAGCACTGGTTGTTCTCGCATAACAAATGGTGCTCATTTTAAACACATAAAATAAAATATTGAACTTTTCTCTATTCAGTGATGTATCGCATGTGTCGCCATCTATGCGTCTAATGTATGAACAGAATATACGAAAATGAAATGCAATGCAATTAATCTGATATTAATGATGGAACATAAAATTATGAATGAGACACAGGAGTAAACAAATATTATTCACTAGTGAACATTAGCACTGGTGATTCATGCTGAACGCTAAGCGTTCCATTCCTGAATTGAAATAACTTGTTTTATTCTTTGTTGCATAAATAACTGTTTTATAATGTTCACCATTCCTATAACCATTGCTTGCGACGCTACTAGCTCGCTATATTCTGATGCTGTTACATAATTAAATCAAATAACTACTCGTGGTTTGCTGTTATAAACTACAAGTCAGGAAATTTTCCCTCTTTAGGAAATCCAAAATTCACAAAGAAACAAGACGAACCACTTCTATTTTGCTTCTAGGTAGTGCTGCTTTGACAGCCGTTAACGGAAGGAAGCAATCAATCAGAAACAAGGACCTTTTGTGCTATGACAAAACCTCTCGTCACTTCCCATCTCGAAGAATAATAAAGCGAATAATTTTGCAATTCAGAACTTCATAAACTATAGATGTTGTACTTGCACTTTTCGTTAAGTTATGTTCAATGTATTGGTCGAATAAATCTTGTAAACTCTCTTAAATGTAATAGAGGTATCTGAGGAAAACACTGGATTTGTTACATTCGAGAATATTCAAAAATGTGATCGGTTACAACCACAGCACTCGTTCTACCCACTTTCTTGAACTATTCTGTACATTATTCGTAAAATAAATTTTATTTACTACTTCTTTTTTATCATATAAATGGTTTCAATACAAATTTTGTTGTAACTACTAGGGCGGATCGAAAAGTAACGCACAATAATTTTTTTCTGCCTTGGTATTGCAGCTGGAAGATTGCAATTTCACACAGATAAAGTTTTCACTATACAGGGTATTTTTTTCATGTGCAACTTTAGCGAGAGAAGCGTGAACAACGCAACAATGATGGCGTGCATGTTACTGTCGTCCATGTGTGAAGAGCAGAGAGGTGTGGTTCGATATTTGTGGGCCAAAGGGCTAAACCGAGTGATATTCAAAGGGACATGCTTGGCGTGTATCATCCCGATTGTATGGAATGTAGCAATGTCTCCAGGTGGTGTGCATTCTTCCTAGAGGGCCGTGTGTACCTTGGTGATTCGCCACCCTCCGGGAGGCCGGTAACAGCTGCAACCCCGCAGAATGTCAGAGGCATTGAGGCGACAATTTTAAACGACCGGCGTGTGCAACTGCGAACCTTATCGCAACAGTTCAACATTTCCTATGGCGCAGTGTACGATATTGTTCATGACACGTTGAAATTTCGTACAGTTAGTGCTCGTTGGGTGCCTAAGAACCTGGCAGACAACCACAATGGTCAGTGAATGATGAGCTTGGACCACCTAACGCGGCACACCGCAGAAGTGCACGACTTTCTGAAAGGAATTGTCACTGGTGATGAGTCATGGGCATAACACTACATGTCCGAAACCAAGCAGGCAAGTATGGAGTGAAAACATACTGGTTCCCCAGTGAAGAAAAATCCAAAGTGACTCAATCTGCTAGGAAAGCGCTTGTGACGGTGTTCTGGGATATGCATGGTGTTGTATTGGTGGACTTTGCTGAACACGGGACCACTGCGAATCCTGCAACCTACTGAAAACTTTGGTTCAGATGCCTCGCGCCCTTCGTGACAAACGCCCAACATGAATGCTGACCTTGTCAAAATTCTTCATGACAATTCTCGCCCCCATGTTGCTTGCTGTTTGTTAAAAAATCACCAAATTTGGTTGGGGGGGTGTTCCAGCATCCACCATACAGTCCGGACCTTGCACCGTCAGACTTACATCTGTTTGGTCCCATGAAGAAATCCCTGGCCAGTCAACGCTTTGCGACAGATGCGGAAGTGAAATCAGCAGTCCGCAGATGGCTACTCCAAGGAAACGGATTTCTGTGAACAGGGCATATTGAAACTGGTATCACGATGGGAGAAATGTGTTGAGAAACTTGGTGACTATGTCGAAAAGTAGGTAAAATGTGTAAATTCATTCGTGATTTTTTGTTGTTGTTTTAACTATTGAACTTTTTTGTAAAAAAATTATTGTGCGTTACTTTTCGATCCACCCTCGTACATAGAAGCATAATAGAACCTAATACGACAGTCAAATGTCTAAAACGAAGCTCCTATGTTCTTGAATAGATAATAATACTCTTTGTATAGTTGAAGAGAAACAAACGAATAGACATAACGTTTCAGGAGCACATAACTTGAAATACTGAAAAATTACTATCAACAGGAAATGTGTCGTAAACGCCTAAAGCTACAAAAGGGTGACTCATCGCAAAGTTTATATTTTAAAAATTTCTAAGTTTCCTGAAAAAGTTTTTGTCTATCTCATGTAGTTTCATAGGTACACAAAATTTAATGAGAATTGAGGAATTTTCGCAGATTATTCAAATAGCATTTAAGATATACATTTTATTCCTCAAAATAAAAAATAAAATTTTTTTCATGTAAAAAGTACTTTGGGGTGGGGAAATTTTATTAAAACATTCATGTCGTATACTTGAAAATACTGTACTTAAATACCAATTTGATATTAACCCTACTTCATACATATACAAAGGCGCACATACACCACGTACCTTTTTACTTTCCTCATTACGTATAGTATGTAGGGAAAGTATTGCATTCCATCCAAAAATTCGATATCGAGATTTCACCGCAAATACATGCTTTGAGTTGCCCTGAATCCAAAAAAAGCATTTTTAGAAAAACGTCCATGTGTGTGTCTGTGAACAGCATAACTCAAAAATGAAAGTCGGATAAATACGATACTTGGTATTTAGGTTCAGTATCTTTCAAAGATATGACACAAAGATTTTCAAGAAAATTCCCCCACCCCGACTACCCTTTACATGGAACATTTTTTCGAAAATTTTCATTTTCTCTAAAATGCTTTAACGATTTTGATTAAAATGTCTTACTTTTAAGATACTTTCATGGCAAATGAAATGAATATGATACATTTTCTGGGAATGTCCCCAAAAGTTCCCTTCATACTGAATGAATTTTGCATAACTGGTAAACCGTAAGAGATAGACAAAATTTTACTACACAAAAAATGTAGATCTCGTTAAAATACCAATATTCGTCATATACTTTTTTTGTTGAGTGAACTATATCCGAGATATTCCTTGTTATTTGTTTGAATTTTGCAACACTTAATACTTTTTCTCAAATGGGAATTCGTTAATCTTTTTTATGTCCTGGACATGCAAAGAGAATGGAATGCTCCACATAGCAACCAGCTCTTAAAAGATTTGACTATCACTTAAAGCGATACAGCAGTATTTCCATATTCCCCTTGCACGTACAAGAAAATTAGCAATAAGATAGTTTCTGCAAAGGTTTATCTTGATTAACATGAAGTAGATGGAGAATAAGTGTTTGTAAACATAGTTTGTGCAACAGTAAGGAAAAACATGCGAGTAAAATATATCACATTTTTCCAAAAATGTAGCTTTTGGGAGATTCGTTTGGCCTCATAACATGCTTTTCCAGTGAAATTTCGATATCAAACTTTTGTAAGGGACACAATACTTCCTCTCCCTGCCATATTTAGGTGGTAGAAAAGTAAAAATGTACAACTGCATCTGTTATAGATGAAAACCTCTATGGTCTCTATGGGAAAAGAGCAGCCAGAGTAACAGAATGGTAAACTGTCTAGTTGGTCATTCGCCGTAAGTACAATAAGACTAGTGAGGTACTACTCTAGTCATGTAATAATATGCTACAATGTAACATTTCATTTCCTTGATTCGGGGATAAACATTATTCGCGTCTAACACCTTGATTAAGTGTAAATCAAAAGTTGGAATAAGATAAATTCATAAAAATATTATTGTAAATTAAAGAAAGCTGTATAATCTGTGTTGTTTTTACTCTATATTCATACTGAAGTAAAGAAACGTCAGACATATTTAATCGATTTTCGAGTGGTTAGACCAGGAAGCATCCCTTGTAAGAATGTAAATGAAAGGTAATACAATGTTTCTTTAAGGAGAAAAACCTCCACACGGTTCTCTCTACCAGTTACCATTTCACGGGTATCTCCTGTATATCACACAGGACTTCCAGAATATGCCCTTACGCCTCGCATAGAATTTGTCGCCTCGGTATATATAGGATGAACCATTTAAGTTGAGACTGTGCACTATCTCCAAAACTAAGCGTTGTAGAAAGAAATGTCAAGAATAAAAGTTGCTTGATATTATGGGGGGAAGTAAATGTTATTAGGCGTGTTTTATTTGGAGGACGTTATGCTGGTCATTTTAGAGTCCATTTAAATTGACCCTAATTGTAGATTCCCATTTAAAAATTAAATTGACCCTAAAATGACCATCAAAACGTCCTCCAAACAAAACACGACTAATGGCATTTACTTTCCCCCATAATATCAAGCAAGTTTTCTTAAAGACATTTGTTTCTACAACGCTTAGTTTTGGAGATAGTGTACTGTCTCAACTTAAATGGTCCCCCTACAGGCGTTGTGCCAGGTAAACACCTTCCGATTGACACGATTTCGTTCGCTCTAATGTTTCTGACCTAATTTCGTATGATTCTAGATTCGAGTTCTTCTAGTGCGTGAGGATTTGCTTTGAAGCTTTGTCCTTCAGCCTACCCCACATAAAAGTCACATATTATTAGATCTGGAAAGCGAGAGAGCCGTACATCAGCACTAATTACTCCAACTTCAAACACTTCCCTAATTTTACCCATGGATTCCTCTGCTGTATGCGGTGAAATCTTGTTAAAAAGAGAAAGGTAAAGGTACGGACGAACGGAGGAGTCCCGGCAACCGGTGTAAATCAACACAAGGAAGGCGCAATGGACCTTTCTGCTTCTACCATGTCCCCTAGGAGGGAAAGATGAGGGGTGTGACCCGAATGGCGACCAGATATGAATGACGACGGGCGCAAACATATACAGGGTCCTTAAGGTTTCCATTTCTAACGCATCCGCCACCTGGGTCCAACCAAAAGCCTCCGAACCCCTTGCGATTCCCCAGGTGGTGCCCACTCAGAGGCGGGTCCTAACTGAGCAGTCCCGCAACGACATCACCGCCCAGCCGCAACCCGCCAAACACCGCTGCCTGTTCCTATAGCCCTGAAAAAGATGAGTATGAGAAGATGACGGGTACAGGAAAAGAAAGGAAGGAAAGTTCGAATGCAAGTCGCACACTTTACCGCGGCAACTCCTCCCTCGGAATCTTGTTTAAACTATTCAAGATTTCTCCTCTTTCGTCCATCAATTAAAAGGTGGCACCAGATAATCATTTCGGTGCCCCTCTCATTTACCGTCTGCTGGTAAAAATCCGGGTCCATTATGCGGTTTTCGCCATTCGCACACATACTCCAAATAGGTAAATAGGTAATTGTGAGTGGGGAAAGGAACCGGCATTGACCGAGACGTAAATCCCTGAGCAAATAGTTTATTTTCTGGTAGCCCAACACCATTCACCATACTGTACTAACAGAGCGAGATGGTTCCCGGTAACGTGCGGGGCTCGCATTCTAGAGATCCTGGGGTCGATTCCTAGGGTCGGTTACTCTCACTATGGGTGTTTCGTGGTATTCCCGGTTAGCTAGGCGAATGCTGAAGTGATTGCTCTTCCACCACGAATTTTCATTCCCTCCTTTTCTATCATTTCGCTTCCCCTTGTATTTCGGGTAGGCTTGGAGACTATGCATTATCGGTTGGTATCGGACAGATGGTGTAGATGCTTGTTCGTTGGAAAGTCCTGCTCGCAGTATCAGATGGAAGGCTTCTCTAAGCCTTCTCAGATGGGTCGAGTTCTCCCCTGATCCGCCAGAGTGAAGCCTTCTCTGAGCAGTGCGCCGGCTTGGAATTATTAGGTACCTCTGCGCGTCCCTGTCAGCCGACCTGCCTGTGACCTGTAGCCTACTGCGGTTCCTTCGCCTTATCCATTCCTCCTAGAGTTGCTAAGCACAAAAGATCCACGTTGGGTCGAGCTGCGAGATGTTCCCTCTGTTCCTTGGTCATTCATTCACACGATTCTGACTATTTTACCTACGTTAATCACGATAAGAGGTTTGTATACAAATATTTCAAAATAGGAATATGCACTTTGTTAACATGCATTTTGCAGAAATGAGTTCTTGTAAAAAAAAAGCACGACCACTTATTTCGAATGTGTATATATGTCCACTAATATGGGAAAACTTATATATAGTAATAAATATTTCGAAGAAATAGTGCCACGAAACATGTTATTTAATTTAACTTGTGTATTTTAACAATCTGTACATTTTTTTCCTGCAGACATTCCTATTTATCTCTTATGGTTTTCCAGTCGTATAAAATTCAGTAAGAATGAAATAAGCTTCACAGACTATTTACTGAACATTGAATACATTCGTTTGTATGCCATTATCCCAAAGATATTCGCATTCGGGAGGTCCTGGGATCGATCCCCGGCGACCACCGACTCTGACCCTGGTCGTCAGGCGAATGCTAGAGTGGTTTCTTTCATCCCCCGAATTTGCTTCCCTCGGAAGTTTCGGCGATGGTATTTCGGTGTAGCGTGGCAGGAGAAAATGCCCTTTGTGACTCTCCCCGTCCCACGCCTTTCGGCTGGCTGCCGGGGTATCCGAACTTCCTGGAGGGACATTGGACACCCTTTGTGTGGGGTGGGGTCCCCAGTCTGCCGGGGTGTCTCTATCTGCAAAATTACGGTCCTTGTCTTGCTGTACCGTCGCTCCTGGTTCCGGCTGCCCGGTGTCTCCTCTCGGATCATCTTTCCGCCTCCGCAAGGGGGAGTACAATATCCACTCTGGATCAGTGTCGAGTCTCCTCCGCAGTCACTCTAATCCCAAACATACAGCATTTTGGTCAAAATAGTCATTTTTAGAGGATATAAAGTAACGAAAGATTCCCAAGAGCCCTTTAGGATGGTAGTAATTCCATGCATTAAAAATTGTATTCTTAAAAGCTCTCTGAATTAAGTTTGACACTTCGTTCGCATACGCACGAGGATATGAGGATACCTTTTTCTAAGCATACTTATTTTGAATTCAAGGGCCCTCAGAGTGTCTATTTCCGATAACATATCGGTATCGAATATTTCTGTAATATCCAATACTTCCTCAACTTCAGATACCTAAGAAACCCAAAATGTGAAATTTCGGCCAAAATGAGCCTTTTTCTAATTTTTCTCCACAAAGTGGCATAAAAGGCGAGAGAAATCTATGAAAGTCGAAATGTTCTGGTACTGCGAAAGCTCATGTGATTCTGATAGAACCGATAAGGCGATTAGCTGTGGTTTCAATTCCACTAGCAACAGATTGCTCTCTGCTCCTCATGTGCTGGAGCGGCTTAAGCTTACTGAGCATTCTGTTGAAAATGCTTTCATTTCCTGGAGGTACAGCCAACTAGAGCGTGATGCTAAGCGTGTTACCTTCAATAGAACTAAGGTTCTCTATACAGAAATGTGTTGAATCATAATCCCTACGTCTTGACCATGTCAATACCTGTGATTGAAGTAAGATGTGACAACTTCTCCCACACAGTTATGAGATGACATAATATGATAAACTCTGCTTTATAGAAATCATGTAGCAAGCATATTTTCATAACTGCTCTACAAATTATTCATATAAAAACTTATTTTTCTAAGTATTCCTGTTAATCATGACAAATATTCACAGAAATGGTTACGGTCTGTTGTTGTTGGTGCATAGCTCAGTGGACAGCGTACCTACCCGCTGTAAGAGGGGTTTCGATTCGATTCACGGCTGGGTTGCGGAAATTTTTCTCTAAACAAGAAAAGGTGAATGCATAGCCTGTATTTGTACTGATATTTAATAATGAATAGTCATAGGTGTGGCGGAGCAGTAGCCGAGTAGTTAGACCACTCGCCGCTCACCAAGGCGGCGGTGGTTTAATCCCAGGGACCCGCATGTGGGATTTGTGGACAAGGCGGCGTCTGGGTGTTTTCTCCAGGTTCCCCCGCCATAGAAACATTCCACCGGTGCTCCATCATCTTTCCTATCATTCATTTCTCATCTGCATCTGTCATCCACTTCCTCGCTCTCATCCCGGGCTTGTGGTTGGTCTCTCACTCTCTGATCCGTAGGTCTTCTGCCTTCCGTCATGCGTCTGCCCCCGGGGGAGTGGGAGGCCTCGGTTCGGGTAGGCGTTAAGGACGGAAGGCTCTGACCCAGTTGGGTTGTTTCCGCCTTGTAGTTAGTTTAGGTATAGCTGTAGATATACATTACTCACCGGAAGGGGACACCTCTAGCACTGCGACCTACAGAGATCTATTGCGGCTACCACCCTTCAGGGGGAAGATGAAGTGAAGGAACCACAGGAAGTTAAAGGCCACAGACAGACAGACAGACAGGATAGAGACGCGTAAGAATACCTAACATTTCCAAGCTCGAAGACCCGTTCCACTGCTGGAGCTGCCTAGAGAGGGCAATAAACGACCCGACAATCAAGCAGCACTCTGATGTCCACGGGGAGTACTCTTTCCTTTGAGCATGTATCCACGCCATCTGTCCGGCACTAACATATGCCGCGAAACCTAGAAACACATCTGAAAGATGAGAAGAAAACAGAATGAAAGAGAAATTATGATAAGAAAAGCGTGGTAGAGAATAAATCACTCAAGCATTCGCCTGCAGATCCAGGGAGCCTCCCCCCCAAAAAAACCACATGGGTCAGAGTGGACGTCGCCGGGGATCCAACCCGGGACCTCCCGAATGCGAATCGTACACGTTACCGCGCCGCTACCTGGCTCAGTTTAATAATGAATATCTTAGGAAGAAAAAGTTCATGGAAAAACTATACAGTAAGACAAAACAATTCCCAAACAGTCTTTTTATATTCCTTTCAACGGCACAACTTCAGCGAAGGCGCGGTCGTTACTGCGATACGAAATGGATTGGCCATCCCTTCAAGGCCTAAACGTCTACGTTGGACTCCTAGCGACTGCAGCCAAATGTACCTATGGTAATGGAAGGGGAGGACCCAAGTAAAATAACCGGTGTAATAGCAAGATTGGATGCTGATGGGGTTGCATTTGATTGCAGTTGCATGGACCTTTTTTATTAAATAAATACTACAGTTTTATTACAAAAATGTTAATATTAATACCTTTACAATATAATATTAATAATTTTACGATATAAAACAGATATAAACAGCCTAATTTTATTGCTGAAGGTTAGTATAACATGAAATAAGAAAACAAGCGCATTAAAAATCCTAAAACCTAAAAACAAAAAAAATTAACATATATGATACACCAAGCTATAAAGGGTTAAGCTATTTCTTCATCATTCCTATGAATATTTTACTCCCTTGGTTTAGATGCAATAGGTATACATTTGTTTGAATCAAGAACATCTGGTAGTGTCTGCAGTCCTCTCTCTTGGCATAATAAAATACACTTCCCGTTCCTACATTGAACACGGCGGACCGTACCGTACTTATGTTAGAGAATTTCATCTAGTATATTATATCCCCTTCTCTAGTGCTGCATATTGTTTTCGTATAGCTGAAGATAAATTCTAAGTAAATTGAGTTTTATTTATGGACGCTTTTTAACTGCTGTGGTCCATAGCGTCCTATTCTATATTGGGCGTGAAAGGCCGGAAATTTTGCTCAGAAGCCTCTATCAGGCTTGTGGTTACCATGCTAGCCTCTAGTTCCCAAGGTCGCGGGTTCAAATCCGGCGGAGGGTGATGGATTTTTTCAGGCGTAAAAATCCTTAGCATGCCTTCCTTCAGAAGGGAAGTAAAGACGGTGGTCCAGTGTCGTAGATTTACGGCACGTAAAAGAACCTCAAGCCTGATAAGAGACCTCTGAGCAAAATTACCAGTCTTTCAAGTCCAATATAGAATGGTACAATAATGACCACAGCAGTTAAAGAGCGTCCATAAATAAAATTCAGTTTTTAACGAGAGAGCAGCATGAGAACATGCTGGCAGTGTCTGCACTCCCCTCTCCTGGCATAATGAATTACACTTCCCGTTTCTATATTGAACACGGCAGACTGCATCACAATCTTATGTTAGAGAATTTCATCTAATACACTCTACCCGCTTCTCTAGTGCTGCATATTATTCCTAAGTGAAATTACGTTGCCATGGTTTCATCAGGAGTTTACTTCTGAGCTTTCATCTCTATGCAAAGCTACTCTAGGTATTATTACATGCTGTCACGAGAGAGCAATATGATAAAGATTATTGTCAGATGCTAAATCACAGCACCTCTCTCCAGCGTTTTCAGATGTAACACACATCGAAAACTTCAACTGGAAAAACTGTTGTTACTACAAAAAAATCTGATGTGTTACACTCAAATGACTTTCTCTACTCTTGTACAAACTATTTTTACAAACGCTTATTCTCCATATGCTTCATGTTAATCAAGATGTTAATCTTATTGATAATTTTCTTGTAGGTGCAAGGGGAATATGGTAGTATTTAAGCGATAGTCAAATATTTTAAGAGCTGGTTGCTATGTGGCGCATTCCATTCTCTTTGCATGTCCAGGAAATAAAAAAATGAATAACAAATTTGAGAAAAATTATAAGTATTGAAAATCTAAGGGAATAACAAGTAATATCTCGAAAATGGTTCACTCAACAAAACAATGTATATGACATAAATTCTGTATTTTAACGCGATCTACATTTTTGTGCAGTAAAATGTTGTCTATCTCTTATGGTTTACCAGTTATGCAAAACTCGTTCACAATGAAGAATACTTTTGGAGACATTCCCAGAAAATTCAAGATATACATTTCATTTTTCATGAAAATATCTCAAACATATGATATTTTAATCAAAATCTTAGAGCCATTTTTGAGAAAATTAAAATTTTCAAAGAATGTTCCATGTAAAGGGTAATCTGGTGCGGGGGGATTTTCTTGAAAACCTTCGTGTCGCATCTCTGGAAGACAGTGAACTTAAATACTAAGTTTGGTGTTTATCCGACTGTTCGTTTCTGAGTTATGCTGTTCACAGACACACACACAGACACGCACACGGACATGTTTCCAATAATGCTTTTTTTGGATTCAGGAAGTCTCAAAATATATATTTCCGGTGAAATCTCGGTATCGAATTTTTGGGTGGAATACAATACTTCCCCTACTTACTATACGTAGTAGAGAAAGTAAAAAGAAATAAATTACGGTTTAATCAACATTTAAGCTATGGGCATATACTGCATACAGCTTTCTTTCTCCAACTCGTAGAGAGCTTTTAGTGTGCTGTAGCTGTATGTTTTCGCGGCGTAATAGGTATCTACTATTTTGTTAGACCGGAGTTCAAATCTTGGCTGTATATTAATTTGTTTTAAGGTTTAAAATGTTTTCCTGCACATTAGAGCCTAGTGCATGTGTGCGTCTTGCTTATTAAGTAAGTATTTATATCTCTCATAATTTTGCTAGGCAGATGAACGCATGTTTTATAGTCTTTCTTTATGGCAGTATAATGAGCGCAATTGCATCGTAATAAAAACTAACTGGTGGAATTTGTAACCCGTGGACTGCAGGTTTTGTTTTCTAATTGAAGAAACATTCCGCCTCCCTAGCCAGAAACAGAACCCGATACCTCTGAGTTGAGAAGAACAACACTCACTCGACCACAAAGGCAGTCATGTTTCCATTTCTGTTCTGTTAATGTACTTAGGAAGTTGATTAATAAATGCGGTCCGGATGCTGCATTGTAGCGTTTTCTGCCTGCTTGACCATGCATTATTGGTGGTCAATAACTTCTCATTGTTACACAGTCTTTTGCTATGAAAACAACCTAGATAACAACTGTGTCTCATTGTTAAAGTCTCGTAGATGACGCAAGAGATTCTGGAGGAACACGCCAGCTTTAAGATTTTTTAATTAATGCCACGTTATACTGTAGGATGTGTTTATCGGAGAAGGGACACCTCACGCACTGCAACCAGCTTCGTCTATTGTGGCTATACCCCCCCCAGGAGGAGTCCTCCGTGGTGTAGTGGTTACCATGCTAGCCTCTAGCTCCCGAGGTCGCGGGTTCAAACCCGGCGGAGGGTGATGGATTTTTTCGGCCGTAAAAATCCTTAGCATGGCTTCCTTCGGAAGGGAAGTAAAGCAGGTGTTGCCGTGTCTTAGCTTTACGGCACGTAAAAGAACCTCAAGTCTGATAAAGAGGCCACTGAGTAAAATTACCGATCTTTCACGCCCAATATAGAATGGGACGCTAAGAATCATAGCAGTTAAAGAGCGTCCATAAATAAAATTTAATTTAATTTTCTCCCAGGAGGCAGGGATGAGGTAAAGGAGCTGTAGGCGGTCTCAAGTTTGCAAGGCCCACAGAGACGCGCAGAAGTTTCTAATACTTCCAGTTTAAGCACTCGTGTAGAGGCAAAGAATTCCGAGAGAGGTCGACGAAGCGACTCTAACGGGCGGGACAACGCACCTGGCGTTCACGGGAAGAAATCTTACCAATATGCAAGCATCTATGCCATCTACCCGACTCCGTCAGCACCGCAGGACCTGAAAACACACCTGGAACGAGAAAGGGAGAGATGAAATGAGAGGAAATGGGGGAAAGGAGAAATTGTGGTGGAATACACCACCCCGGCATTCGACAGGGAAAAAACACGAAAAATCCCATGGTCAGAGCGGGCGGTCACGGGAATCAAGCCCGGGACATCCCAAATGTGGACCACAGACATTGCTGCCTAAGCCATCGCGTTCTGCCACGTTATGCTGTATTTAAAGACGTTTCGTGAGATCTTCTGGTCTTACAGATAACATATTTGCCACATTTATTACAGAAATTAAACCAAGCCTTTGGGTCATTCTGAACAGCTTAGAGAAAACACAGAACAAAGCAAAACAAAGGTCTTTCAGAAATAACCGTTGGCGTGAAAAAAACAAAAGATGCAGAAAATAATAATCCAGGCATAACGCTAACATATACGTGATTTTAAATTATGGACCCATTTTATAAAATTCGTATTTATTAAAGCACGAATCCAACATGAACAATCTGCATAACAATGAAAAGAGGAAGTTTCAAAGTTTTTTTTTTTTCGGCGGGCGGTGATTGTTTTAGAAGCGGCCGGTAGAGTGCTCGCGCAATAGGCCGTCATTGTGTTTCACTGTCAGTACGTGTGAGAAGGTTTTCTGCGTTATTGAGTTCGCAAAAAGTGAGTAGCAAATTGTAGTGCAGCGGGCATTTCCTAGCAAATTTGGTATTGAACCACCAACTAGAAAAATCATTAGCCGTTGGTTTACGCAATTTAAACAGACTGGAAGTGTGTGTAAAGGAAAAAGCACAGGCCGACCGCGTGTGTCAGAGAAGGACGTCAGACGGATTGAAGACAGTTTTGTTCGCAGTCCACGTAAGTCTACCCATAGAGCTAGTAGAGAACTCGGAATACCCCAACCAACTGTATGGAAAGTTCTGAGACGGCGTTTGCTGTACAAGCGCTACCGATTACAACTTGTGCAGGCTCTTAAGCCTAAAGACAAAGAGAATCGTCTCGAATTTTGTGGTTATGTGCTAGGAATGATGGAGGATGACGCATTTCTACAGCGTATCATTGTTAGCGATGAAGCGACATTCCACCTTAGTGGAAAAGTCAACAGACACAATGTTCGCATATGGGGTTTGCAAAATCCACATTCAACATTGCAACACGAAAGAGACTCACCGAAGGTAAACGTGTTCTGTACCTTATCCCGTACAAAGGTTTATGGACCATTTTTCGTTGCGGAAAAACTGTAACTGGAATAACGTATCTGGACATGTTAGAACAATGCACAGGATCTCATTTTCCAACAGGATGGAGCTCAGCCCCATTGGCACAGCGATGTACGAGACTTTTTGAATGATTCCCTTCCTCAGTGCTGGATAGATCGCAGGGTAAATGAAGACCTGGCTCTACACTTCTGGCCATCGAGATCTCCTGATCTCAACCCATGTGACTATTTCTTATGGGGTTATGTTAAGGAAGCTGTTTACGTCCCACCTCTACCTACACCTCTGGACGAACTGCGGAACCGTATCACTGCTGCCGTGCACTCAGTAACGGAAGATATGCTTGCTCGTGTGTTGGACGAGTTTGGCTATCGCGTAGATGTTTGCCGTGCAGTAAACGGTGGACACATTGAACATTTATAATGTATTAAACAAAACTTAAAATTCCTCTGTTTATTGGTATAAATATGGTTCATGTTGGATTTGTACTTTCATAAATACGAATTTTATAAAATGGGTCCATCATTTAAAATCACCCTGCATAAAGAATTATTACTAACACGTCGTTTTAAACTTATACCCTGCAGGTTACTTTTTCAGTATTCGACGCATAATGGTTTCTGGCCAAGGCTGTGTCAAGCACTTGGTAAACTCCAAATCTGTGTCTACAGCATTTTGGCTGTACATATACCCCGTGTTTCGATTACCGCCCGCAAGTGCTATGCACTACTTTATTTCCTGAAATTACCGACGCAAACAGCTCGAAAGCGTTTTAGAGCCGAGAGTAGAACGTGAAATCAGAAAAGGATGGCTGCAGGGAAGTGCTGAGAACTTCTCGCTTATTCTCTCACCGCATTTCACGAGCGGTTTGGAAATTTGATCAAAGCAGTTCTTCTTTAAAAGCAAACACAAAAGAAGGAAAGAAAGAAGAAAAAATCTGATATTTTGCATTCACCTTACTGACTCTACTTATTCTTCTACAGACTATCCCTTACAAAAACTTATCAGCATGTCTACCTACTTATTGTTAATCCAGATAAACCCTCATTCGCATATTTCTTTATGCGATACAGTAGGTAAAATGATAATCAGAATTTTAAAGAGCATGTCGCTATATAATGACTTTGAAATTCCGAACTCTTTGCTTGACCGTGAGATAATATTTATGTTATCTACATTCACACGTCTTTCTCTACCCACCATCTCTTATTTGTATATAGATTCTGCAAACTATTCTTACAAAAGCTTATTTTTCTATACACTTCATGTTTTTTGGGATAAACCTTTGCAGAATTAGCCACATTACACATTTTGTTGAAGGTACAAGGCGGTTGGAGGAAAGCAAATCCATAATCAGACGTTTAAAAATCGGATCGTATAATTATATGACCTTATAATTCCATATTCCTTCCAGGACTTCGCGAGAAGCAAGTTAATAGAGATAACACTTTAAAAAATCCTATATTACATTCACATGACTTTCTCTATCCTCTATCGTTTATTAGTGGGTATACAAATTATTCTTAAGAAAGCTTATTTCTCAATCTGTTTCATTTTAATTGAGACAAACCTTTCCAGAAATAGCTACATTATACATTTGTTATGGATACATATTTAAGAAATGGACGCCATATACTGGCTTTAAGATTCCATACTCTTTCCACACATCGCGATAACACGTGAATGTCAACAGGACTTTAAAGATTGGCAAGAATACTGAGCAATTCGAACCATTAGTAACGAAACCTCGGAAATTGCTTATGCCACAAAAAAGTTGTTTGAAATAAATTGTGTGTTTTAAGGACAACTACATTTTTACTTTCTCTACTACGTATTGTACGTATTGTACGTATTGTATTCCACCCAAAAATTCGATACCGAGATTTCACAGAAAATACATGTTTTGAGGTGCACTGAATGCATATAAAGCATTTTTGGAAACAAGTCCGTGTGTGTGTGTGTGTGTGTGTGTGTGTGTCTGTGAACAGCATAACTCAGAAACGAACAGTCGGATAAACACCAAACTTGGTATTTAGGTTCAGTATCTTCCAGATATGCGACACGAAGGTTTTTAAGAAAATCCCTCCACCCCAGATTACCCTTTACATGGAACATTTTTCGAAAATTGTAATTTTCTCAAAAATGGCTCTAACGATTTTGATTAAAATATCATATGTTTAAGATATTTTCATGACAAATGAAATGTATATCTCTAATTTTCTGGAAATGTCTCCAAAAGTATTCTTCATTGTGAACGACTTTTGCATAACTCGTAAACCATAAGAGATAGACAACATTTTACTGCACAAAAAATGTAGATCGCGTTAAAATACACAATTTATGTCATATAAATTTTTTTGGTTGAGTGAACCATTTTCGAGATATTGCTTGTTATTTCCTTAAATTTTCCAATGCTTATACTTTTTCTCAAATTCGTTATTATTTTTATGTCCTGGACATGCAAAGAGAATGGAATACTCCACATAGCAACCAGCTCTTAAAATATTTGACTATCGCTTAAAACCTACCAATTCCCCTTGCATCTACAAGAAAATTAGCAATAAGATTAACATCTCGATATCTCGATTAACATGAAGCATATGGACAATAAGCGTTTGTAAAAATAGTTTGTACAAGAGTAGAGAAAGTCACGTGAGTGTAACAGATCAGAGTTTTACGTATGCCTTTAGGAGAAGGTCCCAGTTTTGTCCTCGGCATCTCTTCTATCACAGTAACCTAGACAGAGAAAAAGGGTTTCAATATGGGACACCTCAGTTCTGCTTGTTCCATAATACACCATTCAGTTAACAGCACATAATCTTCTATAATACACCTATACATTAACTAATCAGGTGTATGTAACTAATTATTATATGAGTATCTTGTGTTGGTAGTTTGTAGTTTGTTTTGCTGCAGTATCGGCTTTGTTTACTATTATTTATGGACGCTCTTTTAACTGCTGTGGTCCTTAGCGTCCCATTCTAATATTGGGCGTGAAAGACCGGTAATTTTGCTCAGAGGCCTTTTTATCAGAACTTGAGGTTCTTTTACGTGCCGTAAATTTACGATACGGGATCACCGAACTTTACTTCCCTTCCGAAGGAAGCCATGCTAAGGATTTTTACGCCCGAAAAAATCCATCGTCCTCCGCCGGGTTTGAACCCGCGACCTCGGAAACTAGAGATTAGCATTGGTAACCACTACACCACGGAGGGCGACAACAGTATCTTATCAGTTTTCACATTTCTTTTTCAGACACCATTACTCGCATTGGCAGTTGTGTTTCATTTTGCACTAGACAAGGTCGAAAATAGGAGATGAGATTTCACATAGTCTAGCATGCGGACTAAAGTATTCTGGATTCATCACTCTTGATCCCTGCACACGATTGTGTTCCCTATAGGTGCAACGCAAATTGCAATCGGCGTCTGTATCTAAATGAAAACAAGCCAAGCAATAGGGGAAGCGGGAAAGGTATTCATGCATTTCGCAGCGTTATCGGAGTTGTGAATGAAGCTAATTTAGCTGAATAATCACACTACATTGTTTCTGCAGTCGCTGTTTTGAAAAGTGACTTTCTCTCAGTCTTTACATTTACTTGCTCGGATGACCAAAATTGGCGAGTGCAGCAGAAATGAATCAGAACTTCAGACGTGAAATAGTCGGCGTGTTCGACTAGTTTATAGATACGCAATCACGCTCACATCCTACTTAGTTCACACTGTGGGTCATACAATCAGTTTCGTTAAATATTTTGCTTCATTTAATATACTAGGTTATGTATAGTAGTGATGTTCCATAAAATGCGAATGAAATATGGAACTATTTTAAAGTGGACGCAACTAATATAAACACAGTAACGTAAAATATAGGGAAACATTTTTGCTCGGTGCTAATTCACACAATACATCTAATTTAAAGAAGCATATTACATCTATGCATCGAGTAAAGTTTATAGAACCTTCATTGAAAAAATAACGAGTTAAACAAAACCTGATGTGACTTCTGAAAATGAGCAATGTAATTGTCTATGTCTTAGTCTTGAGAAAAGATATGTTATACGCAAATTCCAGGTTATTTTACTGTCCAGAATGAGGCCAAGGTAACTAACTGACTGAACTGTGGGTATGGCAACATCTCCAAGAATTATGGGATAATATGTGAGAAAATGTGATTGTTGCTTCACGTATGAAAAGCCAATTTGAAGTAGGAGTTGTATTGTAGTTCCATTGTTGGGGATCCAAACTTGATGAAGTAACTGCAACCACGTATTGTACAAAGTTCCGGTTGCCTTCGCCCCAATGTTCACTTTCCGGCGGTCTTTGCCCCAATGTTCACTTTCCGGTGGTCTTTGCCCCAACTTTACTTTCCTGTGGCCTTTGCCCCAACTTTACTTTCAACTTTGTATTTTAATGTTTCTTTAAATATTGTTTCTATTTATGTTTGCCTCGGCTGCGTCAGTATTAATTTGTAGAAACATGTATTCCTTAACAGGGGTGGTGCAGACGAAGCTTGTATGCTTACACAAATTATAATTTTAATTCACTCCTTTTATTAATTCTTCACACGATTAAATAATACTTCACTGATATAGAGAGCTGTGAGATTGTTTATTAATTACTTGCATTTTTTTAACACGTAAACTTTATAATGAATTTTCGTCTCACACTGAATACGTATTAAACTTCTTGAGGACGCGTCTCGCGTCCAGTTAGAAACGCTGTCTACAAGCAACTGAACTGATTTCTATCGCCTGAATGATTGGATATTCCTAATCCAATAGAACACTTTTATTTAACTTTCAGGTTTTTCTGGTTGTTGATTGGCTATTTATAAACTGTCTCAAAAATTACATTATTGTTGCTCCAAGAATTACTAGTAGCATTATTAAACTTTCCAATTCATTATTGCCTCAAGGTTACCTCATTGTTACCTCATTTTAAGCAATTTTTTACCTATATTCTCACATAACATTCACATAACATTATTATACATGTATACAATAATATAAACATTAATATAATGACTGTTACATACATTTTATATATTAATTTATACACTTATTGCTTTAAGGCGGGCTGTTATTATATTTTATATTATATAATCAGACCGAAATCATTCAAGTGTTAAAAATACTGTCTCATATGTTATGTATTATACGTGAAGTACACAGCTTGAGATTTCTGTGGATTCACTGCCACTCTCCAGTCGGAGCACCATTTGTTGAGTTCAGTGCAGAAGGAATTTAGTTTCTCAGCTGCTGATTCGCAACTTCCTGTACTAACGACTGCAACATCATCTGCAAAATGTGCAATGGTTAGCTGGGCGTGCTGAGGAAAATCAGAGGTGTACACTGTATAAAGAAGCGGGCCTCTAATACTTCCTTGAGGAACACCAGAGAGTATTGGTTGTGATCTGGATTATGCGCTTTGATATTTTACTCAAAAAGATCGGTTATGCAAGTAGGATCTTATTATTCTGAAATATATATCTGAGACTTGATTCCCGTCCTCCGTGGTGTAGTGGTTACCATGCTAGCCTCTAGTTCTCCAGGTCGCGGGTTGAAACCCGGCGGAGGACGATGAATTTTTTTCGGGCGTAAAAACCCTTAGCATGGCTTCCTTCGGAAGGGAAGTAAAGCCGGTGCTCCCGTGTCGTAGGTTTACGGCACGTAAAAGAACCTCAAGCCTGATAAAGAGGCCTCTGAGCAAAATTTCCGTTCTCTCACGCCCAATATAGAATGGGACGCTGAGAGCCATAGCAGTTAAAGAGCGCCCATAAATAAAACCCAATTTTGAAACTTCATTCCTGATCTTCTATAACAGCCCACTATGCCACGCTTTGTCAAACGCTTTTTCTGTGTCAAGAAACAGACCTAAGCACATTGTTTTTCCTCATGTGTCCACAACTGTGTTGACGATTCAATGAAGTTGTTGTGGGCAGGAGTGCAATTGCTTAAATTCGCATTGCTTAGACGGTATAATGCGTCAAGTTGTACAACTAGAGGAGGCAACAATAGCCTTTCAAAAGGTTTGGATAATGGAGTCTGGCTTATTGGACAATATCTTTTCGGATCGCGTTTCTTTTTGTTGGGTTTAGGTGTCATAACAATAGATGCATCTTTCCATTTTTGCGGGAATGAAATCAAACGAAAAATGGTGTTGCAAATTTGTGTGAAGAAGACTATAGCTTTTCTTGGAAGATGCGCGAGCAAAGGTTGTAATTAATAGATTTCCTTTTTAGAGGAAATCTATTAATTACATTTTAACCTGTCCAGGAGTGAAAAGTTTAAGAAAATTAGAAATTTGAAATTGAATTTAACTGCTGCAGTCCTTAGCGTCCCATTCTATATTGGGCGTGAAAGACCGGTAATTTTGCTCAGATGCCTCTTTATCAGACTTGAGGTTCTTTTACGTGCCGTAAATCTACGACACGGGACCACCGGCTTTACTTCCCTTCCGAAGGAATCCATACTAAGGATTTTTAGGCCCGAAAATTTCCATCGCCCTCCACCGGGATTGAACCCACCACCTCGGAAGCTAGAGGCTAGCATGATAACCACTACACCACGGAGGACGACAAGAACATTATAAAGCTGTATTGGTTGAGATATTCTACTGTTGACAAGATCAGCGAAATGTGCTTTGGTGATAGGATTGGGTTGGAACTGCTGTCTAATTGTGCACCGAAAACATCTACCTTTTCATATGGTGTTAGTACCACTGATTGCCAACTTTCAGAGGTGGTGTGTTCTCTTTGTATTTAATCACTCGTTTAGTTTTTTTTCCAATTGGGATCCATCTAGAGAATTGAAGCTTTTAATTTCTGCTTCTAGGGAATAGTAGTATTGCTTCTTTAGTGCTCTGTTCAGTTTTCTGGAGATGTAGTTTAACATTGTTTTATAAACCGGATACCTAGTTGGTTCCCATAACCGACTGTATTCCTTTTTAGTTTGGTGAAGATGCTCGATGTGAGAGTACAATAGAATGGCTTAATTTCATGTCCTTGGGTGTTGCTAGCTATTCTTGCAGTATGTAGTATATTCTTGTTATCTAGAAGCTGACACTCCTATGCCCCTAGGCGTTTTAAGTGGAACTTTTTTTGACTATTTGTTTCATTGTTGAGGTGTGTTAATTACAGTCGCCGCCGAGAAGATAATGTGATTTCATTGTATCGATGATTCTCCAGAAACCCGCCATTGTAGTTTGTTTGCTAGAGCTGAATAAAAAGAGCCAATCTGTAGTTCGGCATGACACACATCTAATAGTATTCGGGATAGTTGAACTGAGGTTCCGATATGTTCGGAAGTTCGCTATGAAGAATTGCAGATTTAACGAACATGACCGTACCACCTTTTTTGTCATTACTGGGATGGTATGCACGGCAAATCCTGTCTGTACCCTGGAATTCTGAAACGTATATACCGAGCTACATAATTTACTTTCTGTAGCAATCAAAATGTCTACTTCATAAGCAAAGAGAAAGTGTAGCAACACATGATATTTATTGCTCATGCCCTGGCAATTCCATGTTTATAAGCGAATGTGTCCTTTAAGGGTTTGTTCCATTACTTTTTATTATCACTAGTAAGATTTGTTTGAGGCTATTTATGAGAGAAACCAAGAGTGACAGTAGCGAATCTAATTTGCCAGTAAGCACTCCATTTGATCCCCATTGGTGACTTGCTTACTGAGGCAGTATTTTAATACCTAAATAATTTCAATTGTTGTTTATAAT
The DNA here is from genome assembly GCA_030765065.1 of Deroplatys truncata. Lineage (NCBI taxonomy): Eukaryota > Metazoa > Arthropoda > Insecta > Mantodea > Mantidae > Deroplatys > Deroplatys truncata. Next base: position 141,849,939 of record CM060986.1, read on the forward strand.
AAGTAAATTCAATAACAGCCCGCCTTGAAACAATATGTATGTAATAATTATTTAAATTGTATATAACAGTCATTGCAAATGCTTATTTTTATTGCAAACATATTTTATTAATGTATTGTGAATACTTTATATACTCTAATAATGCAAGGACTGTGAGAATAATACGTTTTAGGTTGCTAACAATGAGTAATAATGAGGTAATTGTAGCAATAATGTGTTTAGAGTTTGAAAATGTACTGGTCATGATTAGAGCGACGATGACGTAAATTCTGTAACAGTTTTAAATTAGCCAATCAACAGCAAAGAAAAGTTTTAAGTTAAATACAGAAATTCTATTGGACTAGAATTAGCCAATCAGAGACTTGCAATACGGAAGCTTAAAGATTTTTGACCGTTGAGGTTACTCAGTTGCTGGCGAGACTTGGTAGAGTTCAGATGAAAAAAATGTGTTCTCCACCGGTGATTTATAAAAACAGTTATACGCGCTAAGTAAATGTGTAAAAGTTTCTCACAGTTCTTTAAAGTGTAGTGGTGTATAAATATGTGCAAGAAATTAAATAAAAGTGAAATTTAAAAGTTTAATTCTGTGATATCTACAATAATTGTCATACCGCGCCCTACCCAAGACACATGACTCTAAATTAAGACTGACGCAGCCGAGGCTAATTCAAACAGTAATATTACGTAAGCATAAAAATTCAAACTGACGCTTAAAGCAAATAATATTATTACATAAAACAACTCTTCAAGTTTACGTAAACATATATTACGCAACAACAGCAGCAAATCATCTTCAAGTTGGCTTCCAAGAGTGTGGCCAACAACAACAATAAAACTTCATCAGTAGAAGAAAAACAACTACTACAAGTTGGCTCCCAATTTCGGGGCAAATAAAATAATTTACGTAATATATTACGTGAACCAAATCTACACCAAAACACATTCTTCAAATTGGCTCCCATACGTGGGGCAGTTAAACATAAAGCATCCACTAATATAACTTCTTCATTACTTCTGAATACAATTTTTGACCAAATGGCTGAGGTGATGCTGATAGATGAGGAAATTGGTTTCAGATGCCTCGTCAGTTCTAGGTGGTGGAACTTCAGTGGTATTGTTAGTGTTCTTTCTTCGGAGAGTGGAGTCTGAAGTTTCAAGTTTCATGTGGAGTGGACAGTCCTTATAGCTAGCTGTAGGTTGCCCTTTACAATTGACATATATTGGGGATGTATGGTTGGCTTTTTACATTGTGCAGTAGGATGCAGACTATTGCATTTAGCATAGCGAGCACTTTTATGACGATCATTTTACTATGCCCATATTCTTGGCAATTGTAGCATAGGGTGACATGACGCTTTGGTTTAGGAGGTTCTATTTTTATGACTCCATAGTACAAAATTTAAATTAAATTGAGTTTTATTTATGGACGCTCTTTAACTGCTGCAGTCCTTAGCGTCCCATTCTATATTGGGCGTGAAAGGCCGGTTATTTTGCTCAGAGGCCTCTTTATCAGGTTCTTTTACGTGCCGTAAATCTACGACACGGTACCATCGGCTCTACTTCTCTTCCGAAGGAAGCCATGCTAAGTATTTTTACGCCCGAAAAAATCCATTGCCCTTTGTCGGTTTCTGCATGGTACAATCTGGCTACTTCATAGATTTTCTCATTGCCTGGACTTGGTTGGAGAGCAACGTAAAATAGAAGTAGTGGATTCTTTGTAACTGGATGGTAAAGAGGAACCATCTGTGTAAAGAGAAACCAAATGATTTTAGTTCATTCATTACAGTTTCGTATCACATCACATCATCTAACCTTTATAACAGTAAGGAGGTATTCAACTCTGTACAAAATTACACTTGTTTTGCTTCATTTTGTATATAATATGTCTTTATTTTATTTTAAATGTCCTGTATACTATGTAATAGTTATGTATATATGTAACTTTATTGTACATTTCCTTGACACGCATATAGAATGTGTCATTTTATTTCAAATGTTCCATATTCTGTGTAATATTTATGTTTATATGTAATTTTTGTACATTTCCTTGACATGTTCTATGTTCACAAGCCTTTACGGCTGCTAGTGAACTCACAGAATACAATCTAATCTAATCATGTTGGATGTAAACCTCGTAGTTACTCGGAAGTTAGGAATATATTTCATTTAGTAAGCATGCTACACAGCTTTGTTTGTTTCAAAATAATGAATTGCCAATAAATTTATATTAAAAAAACTTAACCTAACCTAACCTCTCGCGAATCAGAAACCTAAGCTTACATAAACAGTGAATCACAAACATCGTTAAGGAACGCACACTCGCTTCACTTGCGTGCTTTGATGTAACTATGGTTGCTAATTAACCTAAGCTTCGCGTGCTCTGGTATGACGTTTGTGGTTTGTCAGCGGTTGGGCGGTGTTTCTTATTCCTATGTTGCCAACATTTTGTTTGTGCATTTGGAAACCGCACGCAGCTGATGGGTGACCTCTCTACAAAAAGCGAGAAATCATTTTACCGACAAAAGTATTCAAGTTCATCGAAACATTTCACTCTCTGGTTTGCAACAGTAGTGTGCTTAAAATTCCCCACGTCGTTTCTTTTTAGTGCCTGTAAAACCACATTCATGTTGCTGATGTTTATGTAAATAGGAGGTGGTTTGACAATTTTAACCTGAAAGTTGTCATTTCTGCTATCGTCCTGATTCATGCTTTCAATGCATTCATCCTGAATTATATTACTCAATGGTTCAAAAGATTTGGAGTGGAAAATGGAACGTGTTGGCAACATTGTCCGTACGTAATATTTTAGATGCGTTAGTCGCGTGATTGCTATTTGTTTCGTTCATATTAAATCATGAGCTGAGCGATAAATGCGTTTAGCACAATAAAGTGTTAATGAAACTTATCATTAACCTTTCCTGTAAACAACTTAATTATCCACTACTTACAGTAGAATTCAGCAAAATATGAACGTTTGTATGTCCACAAATAGTGTATTTTATAACACTAATACGTAGTACAAATAAACAGGCCATGACCTACTTGACTCTTGGGAGATTCTCATGAAAATAATCTTTATCGCACCTTAAAATAAACTCTTTTAAATACTCTTTAACTACTATGGCTCTCAGCATACGATTCTATATTGGAAATTTTGCTCAGAGGCATCTTTATCATACTTGAGGTTCTTTTACGTGCTGTAAGTCTACGATAAGAGATCACCGATTTACTTCCCTTCCAAAGGAAACCATGCTAAGGATTTTTACGCCCGAAAAAGTCCATGCCTTCTGCCGGATTTGACCGCGACCTCGGAAACTAGAGGCTAGTTCCAGGCTAGAGACATGATACCCCTAGACCATGAAGGAGATTTTGTCGCATCTTTGGAAGATACTGAACTGAAATACTAAGTTTAGCATATATCAACTTTTCGTTTTTGAATTATGCTGTTCACACACACGTACACACAAACGCGGATCAAAATATTTTCTTTTTATTCAGTGGGCCTCAAAACGTGTATTTTCGGCGAAAGCTCGGTATAGAATTTTTGGGTGAAACGCAATACCTTCTCTACCTACTATGTACGTGGTAGAGAAAGTAAAAAATCTTACAGATGAATTAATTGATATAAAATTCTTATTTTAATATGCAGAAACGAGAAATAATATTGCAGTTGACGTATACTGGCGTGCTTTTTTTCACTTTATTATTTTTATAATTCTTGAATGTTGCACAGATTTTTCAACTATATCTTATGAGATGTTTACAAAATATTTATATGCATTTAATGGAACAGTCTTTATATTATAATATCGGAATATCCGACAATGTCTCCGAGGTTTGGTTTTTAACTGACAGATAACATAAATTTGTGAAGTTATAAAACCTGAGGGGCTAATGAGGAAGTTCAGTAAATATGTCGATAATTCCTGATTTTGCCAATCTGATATTATACCAAAACAATTTTATGTTAAAGGCATATAAATTAAGTTTACAAACACCACATATAATACCGGCATAATTTTCAAAAAAGCATAAAAATAATATAACTGAAACCTTTGAAAAATTCTTAACACGTAATCATTTGCAATATCATTTGCTTTTCTATTAATTATAAATTATACATTTCTCTCCTTTTTTACTTTCTCTACTACCTATAGTAAGTAGGGGAAGTATTGTATTCCACCCAAAAATTCGATTACGAGATTTCACCGGAAATACATGTTTTGAGACCCCCTGAATCCAAAAAAGCATTTTTGGAAACATGTCCGTGTGTGTGTCTGTGTGTGAGTGTGTGTGTGTGTGTCTGTGAACAGCATAACTCAGAAACGAACAGTCGGATAAACACCAAACTTGGTATTTAGGTTCAGTATCTTCTAGAGATTGAACACGAAGGTTTTCAAGAAAATACCCCCACCTCAGACTACCCTTTACATGGAACATTTTTCGAAAATTTTAATTTTCTCAAAAATAGCTCTAACGATTTTGATTAAAATATCATATGCTTAAGATATTGCCATGAGAAATGAAATGCATATCTCTAATTTTCTGGGAATGTCTCCAAAAGTATTCTTCATTGTGAACGACTTTTGCATAACTGGTAAACCATAAGAGATAGACAAAATTTTACTACACAAAAAATGGAGATCGCGTTAAAATACACAATTTATGTCACATACATTTTTGTTGTAGAGTGAACCATTTTCGAGATATTGCTTGTTATTCCCTTAAATTTGCCAATACTTATATTTTTTCTCGAATTCGTTATTCTTTTTTTTATGTCCTGGACATGCAAAGAGAATGGAATGCACCACATAGCAACCAGCGCTTAAAATATTTGACTATCGCTTAAAGCCTACCATATTCCCCTTGCATCTACATGAAAATTAGCAATAAGATTGACATCTCGATTAACATGAAGTAGATGGAGAATAAGCGTTTGTAAAAATAGTTTGTACAAGAGTAGAGAAATTCATGTGAGTGTAACACATCAGATTTTTCTGATAGAATTCGTGTGTACTATAAATTAGAAATTTCTCTTCTTTTTACTTCCTCTACGACGTACTAAGTAGGGAAAGTCTTGCATTCCACCCAAAAATTCGATACCGAGATTTCACCGGAAGTACAGGTTGTGAGGTGCCCTGAATCCAAATAAGCATTTTTGGAAACATATCCATGTGTGTATGTGTCTGTCTGTGTCTGTTCTATGAACAGCAGAACTGAAAAACGAAAAGTCAGATAAATATCAAACTTAGTATTTCAGTTTAGTATCTTCCAAAGATGCGACACAAAGACTTTTAGGGAAATCCCCCACCCCACACTAACCTTTACATGGAACATTTTTCGAAAATTTTTATTTTCTCAAAAATGGCTCTAACGATTTTGATTAAAATATCATATGTTTAAGATATTTTTATGACAAGTGAAATGTATATCTTGAATTTTCTGGGAATGTCCCCAAAAGTCCTCTTCATTCTGAATGAATTTCGCATAACTGGTAAACCGTAAGAGCTATACAAAAATGTACTACACAAACAATGTATATCTCGTTAAAACACATAATTTATGTCATAATTTTTTTCTTATTTTTTTTATTTGTCAAGTGAACCATTTCCGAGATTTTCCTTGTCATTTGTTTGAATTTTACAATACTTATACTTTTTCTCAAATGGGAATTCCTTATTCGTTTTTTTTTTAATTTTTTTTTTTTTTTTTTGTGTCTTGGATATGTAAAGAGAATGGAATGCTCCACATAGGAACCAGCTCTTAAAATATTTGACTATCGCTTAAAGCCTAGCAATTCCCCTTGCACCTACAAGAAAATTAGCAATAAGGTTGTTTCTTAATTTTCTGCAAATGTTTACCTCGAATAATATGAAGTAGATGGATAATAAGCGTTTGTAAAAATAGTTTGTACAAGAGTAGAGAAAGTCATGTCAGTGCAACACCAGATTTTTTCTGATAGAATTCGTTTGCTTTGGAGACGAATACTTTCTGAAATCAGTGTATTTCTCCAAATGTGCGAATGAATCTATAGGAAAACCAATTTGGATAATACTATGACTAAGTGAAATTCAAACTTCATATTTTGACTATTGATATTAACACAGCTAAGTCACTTTCCCCGACAGCAGTTTGGTTTAAAATCCGTGAGCATAAATACCGGAAAACAAGTGAATGAGAAATTATCGATTTTTCTTCAACTCTATCTATGATCCGCCCTGCATTACCCACTTAGTACAAACCGACTGAATAATTTGTGTAGAATGAAGTTGTTTCTTTCGCTGAAGTTTCAGTATCCGCCTTATTCGTTGACTCTTGATTTATGAACTTCCGCTTTTCCTTTGCTCTCTTGTTAAACAGAGAATATACGTCAGCACAGAAGTTTTAGAGGAAATTTGGCATAGATTCTCCGAGTTTAACTGAAGTATGCATTCTAGAACTAAACTTCCATTACTAAGTAGCTAAAAATAATTTCGCCTGGTAGTTAGAAACGCTTTGTGAAACTTCAATCAGCACTTCAACATTAATAAAGGCTTTACAAACATGTGGAGCTGTAATTATGAACATAAATTCGCTTCTTCACTACAGTATAAAGCAACAACAGCATACAACATTAGTAACTAAAATAACTATGTGCAATTTGCTTTTAAAACGTTCTTCCTATAAGTATGCCTTATCATTAGCGACAGGCAAAATATGAAGAAAAATCTGCCAAATTGCTTGCCAAACATGAAGAAACAAATCCCAAAATATTATGAAATGCATATCTTAAAACTAAAACATCTTATACTTGAGGATTTGGAGCAGATATAAAAAAATCTGATGTGTTACACTCACATGACTTTCTCTACTCTTGTACAATCTATTTTTACAAACGCCTTTTCTCCAAATGCTTCATGTTAATCGAGAAATCGAGATGTCAATCTTATTGGTAATTTTCTTGTAGATGCGAGGGGAATATGGTAGCTTTTAAGCGATAGTCAAATATTTTAGCGCTGGTTGCTATGCGGCGAATTCCATTCTCTTCGCATGTCTAGGACATAAAAAATCTGATGTGTTACACTCACATGAGTTTCTCTACTCTTGTACAATCTATTTTTACAAACGCCTATTCTCCATATGCTTCATATTAATCGAGATATCGAGATGTCAATCTTATTTGTAATTTTCTTGTAGATGCAAGGGGAATATGGTAGCTTTTAAGCGATAGTCAAATATTTTATCGCTGGTTGTTATGTGGCGCATTCCATTCTCTTTGCATGTCCAGGACATAAAAAAATGAATAACGAATTTGAGAAAAAGTATAAGTATTGGAAAATTTAAGGAAATAACAAGCAATATCTCGAAAACGGTTCACTCAACAAAAGAAATGTATATGTCATAAGCTGTGTATTTTAACGCAATCTACATTTTTTGTGTAGTAAAATTTTGTCTATCCCTTATGGTTTACCAGTTATGCAAAAGTCGTTCACAATGAAGAATACTTTTGGAGACATTCCCAGAAAATTCGAGATATACATTTCATTTGTCATGACATTACCCTAAACATATGATATTTTCATCAAAATCGTTAGAGCCATTTTTGAGAAAATTAAAATTTTCGAAAAATCTTCCATGTAAAGGGTAGTCTGGGGTGGGGGGATTTTCTTGAAAACCTTCGTGTCGCATCTCTGGAAGATACTGAACCTAAATACCAAGTTTGGTGCTTATCCGATTGTTCGTTTTTGAGTTATGCTGTTCACAGACACACACACACACACAGACACAGACACACACACACACACACGGACATGTTTCCAAAAATGCTTTTTTTGGATTCAGGAGGTCTCAAAACGTGTATTTCCGGTGAAATCTCGGTATCGAATTTTTGGGTGGAATGCAATACTTCCCCTACTTACTATACGTAGTAGAGAAAGTAAAAAATGAATAACGAATTTGAGAAAAAGTATAAGTATTGAAATATTTAAGGAAATAACAAGCAATATCTCGAAAACGGTTCACTCAACAAAAGAAATGTATATGATATAAGTTGTGTATTTTAACGCGATCTACATTTTTTGTGTAGTAAAATTCTGTCTATCTCTTACGGTTTACCAGTTATGCAAAAGTCGTTCACAATGAAGAATACTTTTGGAGATATTCCCAGAAAATTCGAGATATACACTTCATTTGAAAATATCTTAAACATATGATATTTTCATCAAAATCGTTAGAGCCATTTTTGAGAAAATTAAAATTTTCGAAAAATGTTCCATGTAAAGGGTAGTCTGGGGTGGGGGGATTTTCTTGAAAACCTTTGTGTCGCATCTCTGGAAGATACTGAACCTAAATACCAAGTTTGGTGTTTATCCGACTGTTCGTTTTTGAGTTATGCTGTTCACAGACACACACACACACAGACACACACACACAGACACACACACAGACACTCACACGGACATGTTTCCAAAAATGCTTTTTTTGGATTCAGTGGGTCTCAAAACATATATATCCGGCGAAATCTCGGTATCGAATTTTTGGGTGGAATGCTGTGTAGATTTTTGTTCATTTTTAATAATAAAATATCAAATAAAATACAACAAACTAGATTGAGTTTATACGTTTTAATCATCGTGAAAACTTTAAGTTAGAAAAAAGAATTTACTGTTTGCTTTGTCCTTGCTTAACACTAATTATTATATTCCACTAAGAGCATCTGTTGGCGAAAATAAAAACTCCAAGAATACAGAATGTTTACTTTCGCACGTGACGTTACAGAGGAAACGATACATTTTCTGAACTGTGCCCGACTTGTTAGAAAGACTGGCCTGGTTTTCTAAATATGTTTCACATAAAGCTGCCCAAACAGAATATCTGGAAAGCCAATTTCATTGCTAACGGAAATTATTTTAAAAGTAAAAATCTTAAATCTTACAAAATATTAAGAAATATGAATTTTTTATAAAATATATATATTTTACCAAAAGATTATGAAATGTGATCTTTTTGTCAAGTGCATTGAATCTACACACTGCAAAACGTAAAAATACTTGTTCCCATAATGATAGCAAGTATTCGTTATGAATATGAAATTTCTAATTATTATATATTTAAAAATAACATTCAATATAATGGTAGAACACGTAAATAAACAACAGTAGTAAAATAGGTAGTAGAGAATCACCATATGAGTGCGTTCGGTAGGAAAAGGAACTAAGCAAGTGGGCGGGGCAAGGAAGGACAGTCAGGTAAAAAACACATCCGCAGTTCCGAGTTGCATTTACTAGCGAGACTGTGGCCTGCAAATCTATTACTGTTTTCATTGTGCAACGGTTCATTCCCCTATCGCCTTGTCCCTCATTCTCCTCTGATCCCTAGCCTTCATGACGTTAAGCATTGTCAACAAAAACAGTGGCACCCTCCTCCTAGCACGCTCATATCGTGGCCGACTAGTACCTGACGTGCACCAAGTTGTTTCAGGAAAACAGGGACATTACGGTGAAAATACATTTATGTTTCAAAAATATGTTTTACTGCTTCAGTTTTACTGCTTCATTTGTTAACTTTTGTGGCGATATCGGGGCTTTTATCTTAGAAACAACTGACTCGTTGATTGTAGGTTTTTACTGGTTTTTCATTAGGAAACACACTCAACCCCACATTCATGCTTCCAGACTCTGCGGAGGTAGGGAATGATTCCAATTAAAGAAAAATGCCCCTACTCCAACCGGTAATCGCGCCCAGAACCTCTAGGTTGAGAAGCTAGAACACTGACTACTCGACTCCAGAGGCATCTTAAAAATAATTGTAAGTGCCAAAATTAAGGAACAGTGTAGCACAGTTGTTATTTGAATAGCATTTTTTCTTAAAAATACTGTCGAATTTTCTGATAAGATAGTCCAGCTAATTAAAAGCTACAGTTTTCATCGCCGGGATGGCATATTCGGCAGGTCCCGATTTCACTTTCCGTGACAGGCCACCCTGACATTGGGTTTTTTTCGTGGTTTTCCCAGATCTGTGGGCGAATGCTGGGGTATCTTAAGGGAAAAGTTGATAATTTCAATGTGTTTAAAACTGGTGTTAAAGAGTACCTATGCTCAAAAGCATATTATTCTGTACAAGTTTATCTGAATGACAAATTATCCTGATGATAATATATATATAAGTAGTATTAGTAAATATTAATGACAATTGCCAATTACATTTGATGCCTGCTCTAGAATTAATGAAGCTATTTAAATGTATGTATATTAAGAACTGACAGTAAATGCTGTGCATTACAAATCAAATAGAACAAAATGATGAGACGAACAAAAGGTACAAGCGTAGTGAAATTTAAAATAACTGTTCTTGTCTATAAATATAATGCTAGCCTTATAACGGTAGGGAGGTATTCGATTTTGCACAAAATTACACCTGCTTTGTTTCATTTTATATATAATATGTCTTTATTTTATTTTAAATGTTCTGTATTCTGTGTAATATTTATGTATACGGTCAATCCAATATAATCTAATCATATAGTACCATAAATTTTGCTCTCCCTCGTCGCCACTCATTTTATTTCCTTTCATTTTGCGGGGTAACAGGGTTAGACGCGGTGGATAGTATTGTGCGGCATATGAAGGAAGAGAGAGCTGTTTCGTACCCGGCATGTAAGCTTATGCCCGAAACTGTTCGTGCGGATGGGGGGGGCGGGGTATCGAAGGGGCGACCGGAGATGGTGCATCCGAAAATCGTAGGGACTCCGCTGCACTGCGCCTGGCGCCATCAAATATGGCCGCCCTTTATCCTCTTACTTCATTCCGTCCTCCCGGAGGTTTAGTAAGTGCAATAGGCCTAGCATTGGCCGCAGTGCTTCAGCTTTATTTGTTTCTAAATCACCCATTTATGTATCTACACTAACAGAACTCGCAGCTTTGCATGCGTAATTGCGTTAGCTGAGAATATTCTTCTCCCTCTCCCTCCATCCATCTACTTCTCTATCCCTCTCCATCACTCTTCGGCTCTCTTACTCCCCTCTCTCCCCTTCTATTTCTTACTCGTTCACTCTACTCCTCTCTCACCCTTTGTGTAACGTAAAGGTCACGTGGTGTTTTGAAAAGTGGTAGTAAAATATCTTTCTGCGAAATTAATAAACATTAAAACGTAAGTTTATACGCTACTCTGTGCCTGTTACGGGGTAATTCAAAAAGCATGGTACAAAAGTAAAATTTATTTATTTTTCACTGAAATGATATACAGAAACAAACGTGGTATGAAATGATAGGAGAACTTATTAAGTTTGCATAGACGTTGCGCTTGGATTAGATTGATTGGCTACGGAGGGGACTCGGCACTGTTTCACACTGGAGATATTGTACCTACGTCCCACAAGGGGGCGTCCACGGAGGAAGGATGAGGCGAGAGGAGACAACGGGAGGTCGGAACCAAGAGTGACGGCACAGTAATGGCATAGCACCTAAATTTCCAGATGGAGACTCCTCGGCAGACGGACAGGAAGACCGGGGACCCCACCCCACACAGAGGGGGTCCAACTCTCCCAAGGGGATTAGGGTTCGGATACCCCCGACAGCCATCCGAAAGCCGAGAGACAGAGTCACAAAGAGCATCATTTTCCGCTGCCACACTGCACCGAAACACCATCGCCGACACTTACAACCCTGAAAGAGACCAACAAACGAAAGATGAAGTGAAACGAGAATGGAGATGAAATGGAGGGACAGGAAATTCGGGGATGTGATAATTCTTCCCAGCATTCGCCTGGTGACCCGGGAAACCCCCCGAGAAAACCAATGGGTCAGGGTGTCGGCCAAGGGAATCGAACCCACGACCTCCCGAGTGCGGGCCATAAACGAAACCACCTCAACCATACCGCTCAGTGGTGTTACGTGTAGAATATGTATGAGCACCATTGGAGAACACGGCAGATGTCTAAATGGTACTTTATTTTTTGCCAGACGCTTCCCAACATGTCCTTAGATATCTGCATCAGAGATGCGTTGCTTCAAATCATCCAGATCCTGTGGTGATGGGAAACATACACGAACCCCCACAAAAAGAAGTCGCAGGCTGTTATATCAGATGATCTCAAAGTCATTGCCAAATTCTGATTCCTGATGCGGCCGATCCAACGTGACATTTAGGTGCTCGCAAACTTGATGGTGGAAATGGGGAGGAGCACCATCCTGTTGAAAGTTTGCGTTAGGAAGGTCTTCCTCTAGTTGAGGCATTAACCATTCTGTTAACATGTCCAAGTAGGGCTGTCCAGTGAGTACATTAAACAAAACCTAGTCCTCTAGCGGTTCTTACATAAGCTACAAACATACTCAAGCGAACTCATAAACCTCATCTTTCATTTCATACAACTTTTGTTCCTGTATGTCAGTTCAGTGAAAAATAAGTAAACTTTAGTTTATTCTTTTTTAAATATCCCGTATTTAGGAATACTCTTTCCCATAGAAAAGAACCTTAGATATCGAAAGTCTCCTGAAGATGACATTTTGTTTACTTCGTTATCGAGATCCTCCCTACTACGAGCGTCATCGTAACGTATTCCAAAGGAATTTACTGCACCTTGGAGGGTAGAACTACTTACCTTTTTACTGCCATTAGAAGCAGAAAACAGTCATTATACAAAAGTTGGACTCCTGCACTTGATTGCAATTTGTTTATGGAGCGCTAGAAGAACAGGCCATATTAGTGGTCCTTAGTAATCAGCGTGACCAAGGCTGATCGGGGAATTAAACTTTTCGTCCAATCTAAATCTTTTTGATAATCTACTCATCTTAATTGATGATCAGAAGGGTTCTCTTATTTTATGTATAGGAATTGGCATGATTCGACACATTTCTTGTAATACTCCAGGGCGTGCACCGGTAACGCCAGGTGTACTTGAACACATCTCATGATGCTTTGTCAAATTAAAACAATGTAAAAGCTACCATTAAAAGTGATTTAATAATTGTATATAATTTAAAAAGTAATACTGTCAAATTAAGATATGACCTGATTTTAAAAGCATTGTGAACAAGACATTTGGTCCAGTTATTTTGTTTCTGCTTGTTTTCTCTCTCTCTCTCCCTCTCTCTACTTCTGGCACCTCCTTATAGTAGCTGGAGGAAGTGTTGCATTCCACAGGAAAATTCGGCATCATGATTTCACTGGAAATATGTGCTTTGAAGTCTCCTGAATACCCCCAAAAAGCATTTTTAGAATATACAGAATGTAACAAAAATGTACGGCACAAATTGCAGGACACGTTCCTCACACGTAGACGAAGAAATTGTTATATGAACATGGGTCTGGAAACACTTTGTTACCATGTTACAACTCATGTTCTCCAACTCATTAATCATGGGAAACACATACGAAGAGAAAGTTAGAATCATGAGGAACATGCACTCTTGGTTACGTCTGGTTACGTTGTCATCATCGTAGGTGAACTGCCAGTGTTTTGTTTTACATGTCCCTGTTGCCATGCGACTTACGTCATTGCTTGTTTACAGGTAACATCAACTGTTCCAGTGAGCAGTACGACCTTGACAAGCACAAGGGTTACTATGCACTAGTAGAGTTGATCACAGACTTGGCTCGTGCAATGGCAGTGTACACAAATGCAGAGATGGCAGATGCCCGTTTTATGTATGGATTAGCAGGCGGCAATGGCACTTGAGCTCAACGTTTGTACCGGGAGAGATTTCCAGGACGAAAGTGCCCCGACAGATCACCTTTGAAGCCACTGATCGTCGTCTTAGGGAACATGGGGCATCTCAGCCTAATAATCGCGACCGGGGGAGACCCAGAAGGACGAGGACACCGCAACGGCAAGCGGCAATTCTTCCGGCAGTTGAAGACGACTTTTATGTCAGTACAAGATAAGTAGCTGCAACAATGATTGTTGACTACATGACAGTCTGACGATGTTACACGAGGTTCGGCTGTATCCATACCATTTACAGCGTATGCAGGCATTATCAGCAGCTGATTTTCCTACACGGGTACGCTCCTGCGAATGGTTTATGCAACAAAGTGTCAACCCTAATTTTAGTGCAAGGTACTGTTCACAGATGAGGCGTCGTTTCAACGAGATCAGATTCTAAATTATCACAATGGGCATGTATGGGCTGACGTCAATCCTCACGCAACTATTGAAGCAACTCATCGATTTTTTGTCAATGTTTGGGCCGGCATTGTTGGTGACTGTTTGGTAGGGACTCACGGTCTTCCACCCAGGCTCAGCGGACAAAATTACCATAATTTCGTAGAGAATGTTCTACCTGATCTGTTAACAGATGTGCCTTTAGCTGTGCCACAAAACATGTACTTCATGCACGATGGAGCACCTCCTCATTTTAGTGTTAATATCCGTAGGTTTTTAAATAACAGATTCGGTGACAGATGGATAGATAGAGATGGACCAATTGCCTTGCCTCCACACTCCCCAGAACTAAGTCAACTGGACTTTTATTTGTGGGGGAATTTGAAAGATCTTGTGTATCGAACCCCAGTACCAGATGTTCAGAGTCTCCGTGCCCGCATTATGGAGGGCTGCGGAACCATACGCAATATTCCAGGGATACATCAGCCCATCCGGGATTCACTATGACGGCGGGTTGATGCATGCATCAATGCTCACGGAGCGCATATTGAACATCTCCTGTGAGAAAGAGTTGCATGTGGTATGCTGGTACGTTCTATTCTTGTGTGTTTCCCATGATTAATGAGTTGGAGAAAATGAGTTGTAACATGGTAACAAAGCGTTTCCAAACCCATGTTCATATAACATAATTTCTTCGTCTACGTGAGAGGAATATGTCCTGCAATTTGTGCAGTACATTTTTGTTACACCTGTATGTGTGTACTTGTCCGTCTGTCTGTCTGTGAAGAGGATAATTTTAAAAAATTCGTAAATACGAAACTTCGTATTTAAATTCAGCATCTTCCCAGGATGCGACACGCATGTTTTCAGGAAAATCCTCCTACCAAACTAACCTTTGTATTGAAAAATTTCGTTACTTTTTATTTTTCCAAAAACCACGCTAATGATTTTTATTAAAATTCCGTATGTCTAAGGTATTTACATGACTAATAAAACGCATACCTTGAATTTTTCGAAAAACCTGTGAAGTCCACTTCATTCACAATGGATTTTGTGTAAATTTCTATAACTATTAAACCAAAAACATTACATCAGCCATTTCCGATATATTGTTGTTATTGGTTTGAAGTTTTCAATTGTGACTTTTGAAGTGCTGTCACCATTCAATTGTTTCTCGTGACATCTGGAAGAGAGTATGGAATTTCAAAAACACCATATAACGACCAATTTTGAAAGATTTCACCATTGCTTCGGCCTTTTTGTCCCTCTTTTGCCTCCAACGAAATGCGTAATGAAACTATTTCTTCATACGTGTATATTGAATAACATAAAGTAGGTAGAAAAGGTGAGCTTTAGTAAGAATAGCTTGTACAAGAGATTTCACAATATATGTTAGTGGCTAGAAAAGCTCTTTCAACACACATTATGCAGAGGAAACCAAAAATGTTAATATCCATGACTCCATCCTTTCTCTGCTTCTTATTGTTCTTCTTATTCTTTGTGTTCTTCGGTGAAAGCGGCATTTTAGCCCTTGGTTTTATGCTTTCTCTACCACGTACATAGTACTTAGAGAAGATATTTCATTGCACCCAAAAGTTTGATATCGAGATTTCACCGAGAATACATGTTTTGAGGCCCTCTAAATACAAAAAGTACTTTTAGAAAAATGTCCATGTGTGTATGTGTGTGTGAGCGCGCGCGTCTGTAGGTGTATGCCTGAACAGTATAACTCAAAACCGAAATGTCGGATAAACACCAAAATTGATATTTAAGTTCAGTACCTTCCAAAGAAGCTACACAAATATTTTCAAGAAAATTCCGCATCCCAAAATGAAACTTTTTCCAATTTAATGTTTTTCTGAAAAATGGTAGTAACAATTTTGATTAAAATACTATACACTAAAGATATTTACATGGCAAATAAAATGCATATCTTGAAATTTATATGGATATCTTGTGAAGCTCATTTCATTCGGAAGGAAATTTGTAAAATATTGTATAACTGGTAAACGTTAAGTGATAACGAAAACGTACTACACAAAAACTAAAGAATTTAGTTCCTTTTAAAACACACAATTTGTTTCAAATAACGTTGTTGTGGAATCAGTCATTTCTTTATTAATGGTTCGAATTGATTAGTATTTAGCCATTCTTTTCAAGTCCTGTCGATTTTCAGTTGTTTCTTGTGATGTCATGGAAAGGGTATGGAATTTTAAGACCAGCGTATGGCGTCCAGTTCTAATATATTTGACTATCGATGTACCCTTTGTATATATAACGAAATGTGTAATACAACTATTTCCGGAAAGGTTTATCTCTATTAAAATGAAGTAGATATGAAAACAAACTTTCCTAAGAGTAATTTGTAGACGTAACTAATAAGCGATAGAGGGTAGAGAAAGTCATGTGAATGTAACACATCAGGTTTTTTTCTTTATTTTTTCTTTATTTCCTTCTTTAAAATTGGTAGCGAAGAAGAAAAAGCGGAGTTCAGACAAACAGCAAGTTTATTAATTTATTGTTTCTTCTTCGTGCAAGCAAACGATCGGGATACTTAAAAAATCCGATGTGTTACACTCACATGACTTTCTCTACCCTTGTACAAACTATGTTTACAAACGCTTATTCTCCATATGCTTCATGTTAATCTTATTGCTAATTTTCTTGTAGGTGCAAGGGGAATATGGTAGGCTTTAAGTGATAGTCAAATCTTTTAACAACTGGTTGCTATGTGGAGCATTCCATTCTCTTTGCATATCCAGGATATAAAAAAATGAATAACGAATTCCCATTTGAGAAAAAGTATTTGAAAAATTTAAGGGAATAATAAGCAATATCTCGAAAATGGTTCACTCAACAACAAAAATGTATATGACATAAATTGTGTATTTTAACGCGATCTACATTTTTTGTGCAGTAAACTTTTGTCTATCTCTTATGGTTTACCAGTTATGCAAAAGTCGTTCACAATGAAGAAAACTTTTGGAGACATTCCCAGACATATGATATTTTAATCAAAATCATTAGAGCCATTTTTGAGAAAATTAAAATTTTCGAAAAATGTTCCATGTAAAGGGTAATCTAGGGTGGGAGGATTTTCTTGAAAACCTTCGTGTCGCATCTCTGGAAGATACTGAACCTAAATACCAAGTTTGGTGTTTATCCGACTGTTCGTTTCTGAGTTATCCTGTTCACAGACACACAGACACACACACACACACACACAGGCGCACACACACACACACACACACACACACACACAGACACACACATGTTTCCAAAAATGCTTTTCTGGATTCAGGGGGTCTCAAAACATGTATTTCCGGTGAAATCTTGGTATCGAATTTTTGGGTGGAATACAATACTTCCCCTACTTACTGTACGTAGTAGAGAAAGCAAAAATCAAGGTTTAGTCTGTTGCTATGTGGTGCTGTGAAATACATAGCAGTCTAGAAATAAAGGAAGCCCTGACTTCAATTATGGAACAAAAGACTTAAGAATTTGAGTCAAGAAATGTGAAAACACCCGTGGTGTCATTAGCAGCGTAAAGAATGCACTTGGAGCAGAGGCTGTTGCTCCGTCTTCTGTTTCTTCTGGCGTAATCACCTCCTTGAAGGAAGGGAATCCGCGTAATAACGGCACCGTTAGCAGCCAATGTCACTTTCCAGGCTTTAAACAGGATGTTTTCAAAAGTTATTACATCGCTGTCGAAAAACTGAAAAACCTCTCCACAAAGAGGACATCTATCCAAATTAACTCCATTAACTCACTTCCTAACTCCCCTTAGCCTATATGCACCTAATCTAGACCCGGCCCACCCTTTTCTCGCTAACCTATTACCTACATCCACGTACATTTCCCTTCCCCAGTCCACCTTTAATTGTCTATATAGTTCCAAACTTCTCATTCCTTCCAGACTTTGAAATAACTCTTGTCCCTCTATCTCTTCCACTCTATTTAAATGAAGTTTAGAAATGGAAGACATATGAACTGCAGTTTCTTCTAAATTTGTTTCGTTTTTACTTTTAGGACAAGTACTTAGACCCCGTAACTCGGTGTATTTTTGAACAGCACAATGTTCTCAAACCCTAATAACAAGTCCTTGCAAAGGAAAGTAACAATGAAGAATCATAACGCGTAGATGACAAACCTACATTTGAAATATAGAGTATAAAATATTTTGGGAATAGCCTACGCTACGAAAATATTATTGAATGTAAATTGTGTATTATAATGTGTTCTACATATTTTTCTCGAGTTAAGTTCTTATCTATCTCGTATAGTTTCATGATTAGGCAAAGTTATACAAAATTTAGCCAGTAGAGCTTCAGAGGCTATTCGTAAAGAATTCCATATATAAATCTTATTTTTCATGTGAAATTTCAAGAATATCTTATTTTAAACAAAATGCCTTTTAGAACTACCTTTGACATTTTCATGTCAAGGTTCGCTTAGGGTAGGGGAATTTCGTGAAAATCGTCATGTACCATCTTTGCAAGTTTTGCATTTACCCGACATTTCGTTTTGAGTTATGCTATTCACACACACACGAAGACCTTTCTAAAACTTTATTTTATTCAGGGAGCCTCAAAACATGTATTTCCGGTGATAACTCAGTATCGAATTTCTATGTGGCAGAGAAAGTAATACTAAAAGGTTGTGAATCGCAACGTTCTAAATATCTTTCTATGCAAAAGTTTTATGACTGTGGTTAATAAATATTAGATAGAAGTTTGCTAAACCATTGTGTTTTTACCAATCTCTCTCCTCAAAGTGGATGTCCAGAATCGGTTGCTTATAAAATATCTATTCGTTTCTGTGAAAACAAGTTATATATTTCTATTGCATGTACACATTTTAAATCTACATTAAAGAAGAGATAAAAGCTGTGTTCGACGATCCTCTTAAAGGATTAATATAGGATCAATTAGGGGTGCTTTCGGATACATAGCAATTTGATTTCAGCATAGTCCTCGTCCTTAAGGATATGTTAATACTTTTAATTGGGTCAGAGATTAGGTCTAGTGACTGCTCCGTCTTCAAAATTTATGTGATCGATCCATCCCCGTTGGTAATTATATTGTTATTTGTTTAAGTAATCTGTCATCAAATAATTAAATTGAGTTTTACTTATGGACGCTCTTTAACTACTGTGGTTCTTAGCGTACCATTCTATATTGGGCGTGAAAGATCGAAAATTTTGCTCAGAGGCCTCTTTATCAGGCTTGAGGTTCTTTTATGTGCCGGCTTTACTTCCCTTCCGCAGGAAGCCGTGCTAAGGATTTTTACGCCCGAAAAAATCCATCGCCCTCCGCCGGGGTTGAACCCGCGACCTCGTGAACTAGAAGTTAGCATGGTACCCCTGGACCACTGAGGATGATATAATTTGTCATCTTCCATTCGGTTTATGTGTAGATGCAATTTATATTTTTGATGATGGATTCTTTCTGTGAGACTGACATTGCCTAGTTGTTGTCGTATGTCCATTTCTTTAATGATTTAAAATAATGAATCCTGCAACACTTCAAGGAACTTCATTTATTTGACTCACTTTTTTCTGCTCTATTTAAACATCAATTTCCACAGTCATACGTTAGCAATGGTACAGCTAATGTTTTATAAAATTTAATTGTATTGATTGAGATTTGGTTTCTTAAGTTCCTTCGGATAGTTTCTGGCACTTGTTGAAATCTACTTTGATATCTATATCTTGTTGATTCAAATTTGATATACTGTAGCCAAGAATATTGTATAATAATACTTCTTCAAAACTGTAATCATTTAGACCATTTTTCATTTTGTTTTGCCTAGACAGTTGAAAGTCATTGTTTTTTCTTTTCTTATAGCTTTCTATCAATAGCTGGAGCTGCTATGTTGTTTGTAGTTCATCCTCTGATTTTGCATTCACTGATTATGTTATTATATACTAGTATAAGGAGAGAACATTTCAGTGTGTGTGTGTGCGCGCGCGTGTGTGTGTAAAGTGAGAAAGTATTATTCTTGGAGTTTATTTATTTATTTAGTTCCACATATGGACGTCAATTTGAAGAAGATTGTTTGTTACGTAATATGCAGCTACATATGAAAAACTGATTTGAAGATGTATTTTTGTTGCCACGCTCCAAGTTTAAAAAAATTATATTTTAACTTTGTTATTAAACTGCTTCAATATATAGTATTTATGTTTATGTTTGCCTCGGCTGCATCAGTATTACTTTAGAGACACGTTTCTCTTAATCAGGGTGTGGTGCGACAAGAATGTATGCTTACACAGATTTTAAGTTTAAATTCACTTCTTTTTATTAATCCTTGACACAAATTAAATAGCACTACACTGATATCAAGAGCTGTGAGATTCTTTAATTTAATACTTGCACTTTATTAACGCGTATATTTATTTTTATGATTCACACGAATACGTAATATTTCTTTAGAGAACACATCTTCCATCCGGTTACTACCAAGGTCTGCAGGCAACTGAACATATTTCAACCGTCCAAACCCACTTCTGTATTTCAAGTCTCTGATTGGCTAATTTTAATCCAATAGATTAATCCAATGCCTTTAATTAAAGCTTTTTCTGACTGTTGATTGGCTATTTTTAAACTGTCACAAAATTTACATTATCGTTGCTCTAATCATGACTAGTAACATTCAAACTCTCAAACTCATTATTGCCTCAAGGTTACCTCATTGTTAGCAATTTTAAACTTATTATTCTCACAGCTCTTACATTATTAAAGTTATGTAATGTATTCACATAACATTATTAAACATGTTTACAATAATATAAGCATTTGCAATGACTGTTACATACATTTTTACTTTCTCTACTACGTATAGTAAGTAGGGGAAGTATTGCATTCCACCCAAAAATTCGATACCGAGATTTCACCGGAAATACATGTTTTGAGAATCACTGAATCCAAAAAAAGCATTTTTGGAAACATGTCCGTGTGTGTGTCTGTCTGTGTGTCTGTGTGTCTGTGTGTCTGTCTGTGTGTCTGTGTGTCTGTGAACAGCATAACTCAAAAACGAACAGTCGGATAAACACCAAACTTGGTATTTAGGTTCAGTATCTTCCAGAGATGCGACACAAAGGTTTTCAAGAAAATCCCCCCACCCCAGACTACCCTTTACATGGAACATTTTTCGAAAATTTTAATTTTCTCAAAAACGGCTCTAACGATTTTGATTAAAATATCATATGTTTAAGATATTGTCATGACAAATAAAATGTATATCTCGAATTTTCTGGGAATGTCTCCAAAAATATTCTTCATTGTGAACGACTTTTGCATAACTGGTAAACCATAAGAGATAGACAAAATTTTACTACACAAAAAATGTAGATCGCGTTAAAATACACAACTTATGTCATATACGTTTCTTTTGTTGAGTGAACCGTTTTCGAGATATTGCTTGTTATTTCCTTAAATTTTCCAATACTTATACTTTTTCTCAAATTCGTTATTCATTTTTTTATGTCCTGAACATGCAAAGAGAATGGAATTCGCCACATAGCAACCAGCGTTAAAATATTTGACTATCGCTTAAAAGCTACCATATTCCCCTTGCATCTACAAGAAAATTACCAATAAGATTGACATCTCGATATCTCGATTAACATGAAGCATATGGAGAATAGGCGTTTGTAAAATTAGATTGTACAAGAGTAGAGAAAGTTATGTGAGTGTAACACATCAGATTTTTTAAATTATTACATACATATTGCTTCAAGGTGGGCTGTTATTGAATTTACATATTATATAATTTAATTTAAATAATTCAATTGTTAAAAATACTGCCTCAAAAGTAATCGCGGAAACCATTAACAATTTTGATAATTCTTTTGTCACTAAAAACCATTAATCTTACAGACAAACATAGGCTATAGAACACCTTGTAATTTCAGTTTCTGAATGGCTAAAAGACTAAAAAGGATTTACAAGATCTATAACACGTTGGAATCAAAAACACAATACTTGACTTTTAGACGAGAACGCAATGAAGTAGAAACCTTTTGCTGTTACACCACTGAAAGTTGATGCAAAAATACGACAAATTTTTCGTATATTCATATATGCTCAAGATTTAGCAACTCAGAGAACACAGCAAAACAAAAGACCATCGGATGTTGTTGATAATTGTAGGATATTTGTATGTGATAATTCAGCCTTCAGTTATTTTATTAAAATACTGCAGAGTATGCAGGATTTAGCATTAAAATCTGAGTAGATTTACTCTAATTCTACAGATTATGCTGAAGTTTCTGGATTCCAAAAGCTTTTAATACCTCTTATGTAAGAAAGCTCTTTTTCTGCGTTTCCTCTGCATGTTTTAACCAAGTGCATCAGCAATATATGTCAATAATTATATAGAGAGATTTTTTTCGAGTGAAACGTCAGAAATTCTTGAGCAACTGAGAAGATTATTTTTCTTGAAGGTTGCAGACTGTTTGGTATTTCCAAAACGTTTAAATGTATGGCCTGGAGTGGCAATCTTCATATTCATCACTTTCGCCCCAATTTTATTGAATAGTGATATCAGGGGTTTCTGTATTGTATGAAAACTACAGCGCCTTTATGTTATTAAGCAACAGCGTGAGCAAAGAGAAGGTATAGATGTTTAAATTTTCATTTATTGCGATTCATCTAAAAGTATTCAACCACACCGATATTTGTTTCATCTCTAAAGAAGGTGAAACAGATATCTACTTACAGGCAATACAACGTTTTCATAGAGATTAAAGAAGTTAGAAATACAACGCCCGCATATATTTTACAACGCTTTACGAAATTATGGTAAAGAGTAAAATCACTGCATAAAATCTTTTAGATTACACAACTTTTTCAAATAATAAGGTAAATGGAATTAATTAAACCTTCATTGGAGGTTTAAAGCGCCACCCGATAGACGTTGGGCAAACCAGCCATATCTTAATATGATACTCTTTTTAACTGGAAAGGCAAAGTCTTCCAAACTGTGGGTTGTGAACCATCAAGCTCGTGAGACGCGCTGGCGCACGAGGTTCCCTAAACCTGTTGATCAGTATCTTTAGAAACGGATGGCTTGCGCCAATTTTAACCCTTCTACAAAGTTTGGCAAGCTGTAGGATACTTGGATTTGTGGCTCAGGTTTCCTGAAACTAAGTTCTAAATAATTTTCTCGCTTGCTCGTATACTAATCACAGACCATAGCTCGTCTCTTTTCAAGCCAGAAGAGAACCAAAATGCATTTAAATATTTTGTAAAAATATTTATTATGCAAAGGAAATTTTTAATATAAAGTATTGTACCGTTTTGCTTAAATTCTATACACTGCGTTTCACTTTTAAATCAGGATATACAAATAAATAACAATACATGAAAATGTAAGTCGTTGAAGAACTATGGTACCAAAAATTCTCTCGATTTATAAATTAAAACTAAATTTCTAACGTCAGAATTACGTAAAGGTCGATATTGCTGCTATTTTGGTAGAGAAAGCTAATTTAAAAGTGAAGATATTGGAGTCTAAAGTAGTATATTCCATAATAATGATAAAAAAGGAGTAGGTACGTTTATTAAGTTACCCGTTGAAGTACTACTTGAAATAAACCTGATATCAGAAATCATTTAGACAAATTTACTCACCGAATATTCTTCGATAAATCTGAAGGCACCATGGATGACATATTCGACAGAATGTTAAAGTAGCAACAAGAATAAAGCGTTTATTTTTAGAGAATATTGTCATAAGTGAACACCAACTTAACACCAGTTGCCGAAGCACAGATTGTCCATTAGCGTGACGTTCAGCACTCAGGTAACTGTGAACATAGCAGTAATTACGGAATGTTATCGATCATAGAGGAAACAAATGCGAAAGAAAGCAAAGAGCATCAACATGACGGCACGCCGGCAAACATCTGCCTGCTGCAGCAGCACGCTTCCCAGCACTGAGTCCGTCGGTTACTCTCCTCGGCGCAAGTCCTTCCGCCTCCTGCCCGCCTTCCCGGCGGAGTAAACAATCCTTCCCCCCCACCCCGTCTTGCATTTTAAATATCTTCATCCTCGTTATGGCTCTACTTGTACAATATAACTTCATTAAACTGCATAAATTCATCCATATTAATCTCACAAGCAACACGTTGTTCTATAAAAGACGAGATAGGAAGAAATGTCAGTAATGTGAAAGCATGCAATATACTTCACTTATATACTTGTCATAGTTAAGAATGGGATCACGATACCGTCGATTCCTCGATAGTCTCGATATTCAATTTTATCGAAGTTTGTATGATATTTTACGATAAATTGTCGATGCTTCTGAATGTTTAATTTTCGCATTTCTATTCCATACAATATTGCTGGCAGCTGCGTTTCACTTTACTCTAGCCAAAAATTCTGATGTATTACATTCACATGACTTTCTCTACTCTCTATCTTAAGAAAACTTATTTTTCTATCTACATCATTGTAATAGAATCAGCTAAATTGCACATTTCGTTGTAGTTTTATAATAAACATTACACACAATTGGTCATGTTGAATTAATTTTATTTATATTGTACCATCTTTCTGTTACTTTTCTCATAGTCAACATGTTTTTCCAAGCCAGTGTTGTACCAGGTCGGGTCCTGTGCTCGCAACCAGCTGTTCACTAATTTGACTTCATCATCGGTGTTAAAAGTGCTTACCTAACAGCTGGTTACGAGCACAGGACCCAACTTCTGGTTCACTTCTGATTCATCTTCGTCACAGTGTTAAAGTGCTTACCTCCAAGATGACCTTTGAGTCAGGGGAACATGTGAAAATCACTTGGGAAAAGATCTGGTGAATATGGAGGATGCGAGAAAACTTCCCAGTTGAATCTTCTGAGCTCCGCCTGGATCAAGATTCAACGTGGAAGTTTTTTCGATTCCTCCGTATTCACCGGAGCTTGCCCCAGTGATTTTCACATGTTCCTCCAACTCAAAGGTAAGCACTTTTAACACCGATGATGAAGTCAAATCAGTGAACAGCTGGTTGCGAGCACAGGACCCGACCTGGTACAACACTGGCTTGGAAAAGCTTGTGTCATGTCTCCAAAAATGCTTGGGAAAACATGTTGACTATATAGAAAAGTAACAGAAGGATAGTACAGTATAAATAAAATTAATTCAACATTATCAATTGTGTGTAATGTTCTTTTATAAAGTAGGGAAACTTATTTATTGGACGCCCCTCGTATAAAGGTACCAGCGATAGTCAAACGTTTAAGAACAGCACTTTATGTGCTGGCCTTAAAATTCCATACTCTTTCCATGCAATCGCGGAAAACAACTGAGTGTCGACAGGACTTTAAAAAATCTAATGTATTACATTCACATGCTTTCTCTGCTCTTTATCGCTTATTACTTGGTAAACAAATTATTCTTATGAAAGTTTATTTTCCCATCTACTTCATTTTAATCGAGATAAACACTTTTAGAAATAAGTGCATTACACATTTTGTTGTAGATACAAAGGGAATAGTGATAGGCAAATGTTTTAGAGCTGGACGCTGTAAGCTGGACTTAAAATCCCACCCTTTCCATAACATCGCGAATAATAGCTGAAAATTGACAGGACTTCAAAATTGAACAATTCTAACCATTTATAACGGTTATCTAGGAATGGTTGTGACACAAAAGGCTATTTAAAAACTTGTGTGTTTTAAAGAGATCTATATTTTCTGTGTAGTACGTTTTCGCTTATCGCTTAACGTTTACCAGTTATACAAGATTATACCTAATTCCTTCCGAATGTAGAGGACTTCACAGGCTATTTCCATATAATTCAAGATATAAATTTTATTTGCTATGTAAGTATATTTAATATAGGTATTTTAATACAAATCGTTAGAGCCGTTTTTTAGAAAATCAAACTTTTCGATAAATATTCTGTGTAAGGGTAGTTTGGTGTGGAGAGTTTTCTTAATCTTTGTGTCGCAACTTTGAAGGCTCCTTTGGTATTTACCCGGCTTTTCGTTTTTGAGTAGTGCTGTCCACAGACACACACAATGCGCGGACCTTTTTTCTAAGAATGCTTTCTTTGGATTCAGGGGCCTCAAAAGATGCATTTCCGGTGAAATCTCGTATCGAATTTTTAGATGGAATGTGACACCTTCTCTATCCACTATGTACGTGGTAGAGAAAGTTAAAAGTTTAACGCAAAGAATTGCTGGATTTATCCTTCCTGGTCCCTGCCAAATGTCATTAATTTAATGGCAGGGGAATATTTTAATGTTTTATGAAGCATGTATGCAATATACTGTTTTGACGTTGCTATATGCGTTTTGATTGTCTTGGCAAACAAAGAGATATGTCTGTCTATGTGTCTATCTATTCCAACTGAGCTTATATCTAAATAAAAAGCTGTAAAATAACAGGAGCAGGAGAGAGACATTCATGTACAAGCCCATAGCTAGGGGACTAGAGAAGGGTCTGGCTTCCCAAAATATTCTTGGGACTCCTAATGTTTAAGCAATAAAAATAACTATATATGTCATATTACAGTGCTAATCTATTAACTATCTAACTACTATTAAACGTAATGGTCATTTTTTAACAAATCTTTTTTTGTCTATGCTGAAAACCTTATTTATACTCTTTGTTGCACTGAGTCTTCAATAGTGCTATCGTCCCATCCTAGTTAAATGTTTTTGTAAGATTAAGTAATATATCTTGTATTTTAATGGGAATCTCTGCCACAAGTCTGAAATCATTTTTCTAATTATCCTAATTGAAAATCCCGTTCTGCACATTTTAAAGAACGTTTTATTCCTCAAACTGCAATATCAAATATATTATAGTATATAAGATATTACTTATTTCCGAAAATTTGGTACGTTAGAATGAGTATGTTATTTGAAGAAATATTTATTCATGCTTTTGCACTTTTGGAAGGTAGTAAATGTTTTCAACTAACTTATAGCATTAAAAATCAATCTGAACTACTTGGCAGTTTCCATTGCATAAAAAATATTTTCTAAGCGATTGGATCGCATCACAATTACGACTATGTAATAATTATAAATTATGATTGTAAAAGTATGGGGTATGTGAGACTGTTTATTTAAGGAAATATTTCAGCTTAAAGAGAACTTAAAGCAGAAATTCCACCTTATTAGTCACGTAGTAATGTCTAAATCGAGAATAAAAGTACATTAACATATAAATTCTGGAATGGTATTAATAAAATACATACAATTTGGGGAAATACAACCAAATACTTTCTCTATTACAAGGATACCAAGAACCAATAAATCTATTGCATTTTTAAACCATTTTAAACATATTCAAATGTTCAATATAAGCAAGAGCGGTCAAGAGTCACTGACAGATAGGTAAAACCAGTCTGGTGAGTACTGTCTGCAAACCAACAGATTGTACGAGGGATGGGGATGATTTGTTACATGCGACGTCCCTGCCTATAATCCAATAACAGTTCAACTTTATTTCCTTTCGTCCTGGCTTTGATGTTTAGAAATTCATACGTCTGGTTATTACGCATCCTTGCAAAATTTGTTTTTATAAATGTTTCTTTTCCTCCTCCCCACCATATAGCTTTAAGAGTTTAGATCCCAGATATTATCTGGGATGACCACACAAACACACCCTAAATAATCTCTACACTTTGTACTTTCTCTACCACGTGCCTAATAGGTACAGAAGATATTGCATTCCACCCAAAACTTCGATATCGAAATCTCACCGGAAATACATGTTTTGAGACCCCTGAAACCAAAAAAGTATTTTAGAAACATGTCCGTGTGTGTATGTGTGCCTGTTAACAGTACAACACAAACGCAAAAATTCGGATAAATACCAAACTTGGTATTCAGGTTCAGTACCTTCCATAGATACGATACAACAATTTTCATGAAAATAGCCTCACCCCAAACTACCCTTCACATGGAACATTTTTCGAAATCTTTATTTTCTAAAAAAATGTATTTAACTATTTTGATTAAAACACCATAACATATTTATATGGCTAACAAAGTGTATATCTTGACTTTCCCGGGACTAGCCTGTGGAGTCCTCTTCATTTGGAAGAATTTTATATAATCTTGCACAACTGAAAAACGTTAAGCAATAGACAAAAACGTACTGCACAAAAAGGTAGATCTCTTTAAAACACACAATTGTTTCAAATATTATACTTCTGAGATATGCGTTAGTAATGGCCATTCTCTTGAAGTCCTGTCAACATTCAGTTGTTTCTCGCGATTGCATGAAACAATATGGAATTTTAAGACCAGCACATAGCGTCCAGTTCTTAAACATTTGACTATACTTTGTATCTATAACGAAATGTGTAATGTGGCTATTTCCGCAAAGGTTTATTCGGGTTAAAATATAGTAGATAGAACAATAAGCTAAGTAAGAATACTTGTACACCCACTAATAAAGGATAGATGGTACAGAAAGTAATGTGAATGTGACACATCAGATTTTCTTACCTTAGTTTTTGTCTAACTCATCCACTTCCTAAATGCATAAAATTCAGTGTGAATAGAAGCCCAAGCTTTCTGTTAAAATATTCAATATAAACCGATATTCATCATGCCACTATCTCAATCAAATGATACAATGAATAACGTTAGAAGGGATTTGAGAAGGTGAAAGATACAGAAAATGTTTTTCTTAAAGCATAATTTTGAATGGGGGATTCTAAACAATCTTCACCTTTTAACCTTAAAAAAATCTGATGTGTTACACTCACATGACTTTCTCTACTCTTGTACAAACTATTTATACAAACGCTTATTCTCCATCTACTTCATGTTAATCGATATAAACATTTTCAGAGTCTATCTTATTGCTAATTTTCTTGTAGATGTTAGGGGAATATATATTTACAAGGGAAATTTGGAAATACAGTAGCCTTTAAGCACATACATATCTCTTAATAGCTGGTTGCTAAGTGCAGCACCATTCCCTTTCCCACAGATTAATACTCTTTGCATATCCAAGGTAAAACGAATCTGATGTGTTACACCCACATGACTTTCTCTACTCTTGTACAAACTATTTTTACAAATCCTTATTCTCCATCTACTTCATGTTAATCGAGATAAACATTTGCAGACTCTATCTTATTGCTAATTTTCTTGTAGATGTAAGGGGAAAATATATTTACAAGGGCAATATAGAAAAACAGTAGTCTTTAAGCACATACATATCTCTTAATAGCTGGTTGCTAGATGCAGCACCATTCCCTTTGCCACAGATTATAATTCTTTGCATATCCAAGACAAAAAAATGAATAACGAATTCCCATTTTAGAAAATAAGTATTGAAAAATTTAAGGGAATAACAAGCAATATCCCGAAAATTGTTCACTAACAAAACAAATGTATATGACAAAAATTGTGTATTTTAACGCGATCTACATTTTTTGTGTAGTAAAATTTTGTCTATCTCTTATGGTTTACCAGTTATGCAAAAGTCGTTCACAATAAAGAATACTTTTGGAGACATTCCCAGGAAATTCAAGATATACATTTTATTTGTCATAAAAATATCTTAAACATATGATATTTTAATCAAAATTGTTAGAGCCATTTTTTAGAAAATTAAAATTTTCAAAGAATGTTCCATGTAAAGGGTAATCTGGTGTGGGGGGATTTTTTTGAAAACCTTCGTGTCGCATCTCTGGAATATACTGAACCTAAATACCAGGTTTGGTGATTATCTGACTGTTCGTTTCTGAGTTATGCTGTTCACAGACAGACACACAGACAGACACACAGACACACACACGGACATGTTTCCAAAAATGCTTTTTTTGGATTCAGGGGTCTCAAAACATATGTTTCCTCTGAAATCTCGGTATCGAATTTTTGGGTGGAATACAATACTTCCCCTACTTACTATACGTAGTAGAGAAAGTAATAATGTGTCTGCATACGACCTTTGGCGTTTATTAATTTATTCCTCTTTGAGTTATGCTTGGGAAGACTTCCTATAACTTTTTACAGGTTCAGCAGGTGTATTGAGTTTTTGAATCGAATACTGTACTACCTTAGGTAAACGAGAGACAGTGAAATGCTAACTGCCGCTACCACCAGGTATTTCACTTTTATATTTCTCTTTTATTGCTTTGTCTGGTACCTCTTTATAGTGAAGAAAGTATTGCATTTCAACACCGAGCAGGAGGCTCAGGCGTTTACGTCGATGGCCGCCCACTCTGGCCCATAGATTGTTTTGTGGTTTCCCCAGGTCGCCAGACGAATGCTGGGGTGGTTCATCTTCTATCACGACTCTCCTTCCTCTTATTTCCTGTACCCATCATCTTCCTTGTTATCTGTTTCAGGGTTGTAGGACCAGGCGACGGTGTTTGGCGGGTTGCGGCTGGGCGGTGGTGCGCTCTATAACGGTTTCTTCCCTGGCGTGCTGTGGTACCGCTCAGTTAGGTCTCTCCTGAGCATGGTGCTCCGCTCCGAGGGACCCTGGAGTTTGGTGGCTTGTGGGTAGGGACCGTGCGGCGTTGGATGCGTTCTATCTGGAAACGTTAAGGCCCCGGACCCGGCATCTGGATCTGATTGCCCTTCGGGTCTCTCCCCTCATCCTTCCCTCCCAGGGGTCACGTTAGAAGCACAATGGGCCGACTGGCTTGCATGCGGTGCTCTGTCCCGATTCCGGGGACCCCTCCGTGATACTGAGGCAGTATTTTTAACATTTAAATGATTTTAGTCTAATTATATAATATATAAATTCAATAACAGCCCGCCTTGAAGCAACATATGTATGTAACAATACATAAAAAGTGTATATTACAGTCACTGTATATGTTTATATTATTGTATACATGTGTAATGATGTTATGTGAATGTATTGCGTAATTTAATAATGTAGGAGCTGTGAGAAATAGGTTAAAAGTTGCTAACAATGAGCTAACAATGAGGTAACCTTGAGGCAATAATGAGTTTGAAAGTTTAACAATACTACTTGTGATTCTTGTAAGCAATAATGTAATTTTTGTGACAGTTCAATAAATAGCCAATCAACAACCAGGAAAAGCTTTAGTTAAACGAAGGTATTCTATTGGAGTAGGATTAGCCAATCAGAAACTGAAATATAGCAAAATTTACAAATACAGAAGTCAGTTGCTTGTAGACAGCGCTCATAACTGGACGCGTTGCTTGTAGACAGTGTTCCTAAGCGGACGCGTTGGTTGAAGACAATGTTCCTAACCGGACGCGAGATGCGTCCTCGAGAAATTTAATACGTATTCGTGTGAGATGAACATAGTTTTACGTTCTTTGTCAATATTTTACGTGTTAAAAAGTGCAAGAAATTAATAATAAAATAAATCTCACAGCTCTCTATATCAGTGAAGTGTTATTTAAATCGTATCAAACATTAATAAAAGGAGTGAAGTATAATTATAATCTGTGTAAGCCTACATTCTTCAGTCACACCACTCCCTGCTAAGACATTCATGTCTCTAAAAATAAATACTGACGCAGCCGAGGCAAACATAAATATATAAGCAGTCAAAAATTACAAAGTTAATATTTTTTAAACATTTTTTGGGGGCAAAGGCCACCGGAAAGTACATTTAGGGCGAAGGCTACCGGAAACTTTTTACCATACGTACGGTTGTAACTACTTCAAGTTCGGCTCCCCAACATTTGAACTACAATACAACTCCTCCTAACATAAGCTTCTCAATACGTACCTTTACCTTTCTGCATTCCAACCAAAAAATTCGATATCGAGATTTCACCGATAATACATGTTTCGAGATCCCCAGGAGAAATTGAAAAAGTTCGTATGTATTTGGTGTGCATGAACAGCATATTTGGATAGATACCAAATATGGTGTTTAAGTTGAGCTTATCCATGAATGCAACATGAAGTTTTTCAAGAAAATCCCTACCCTTTGCCCTTTACATGGAAACGTTTTCGTAATATTTTATTTTTTCAAAATGGCTGAAATAACATTTATTAAAATAAAACGTTTAACGTGTTTTTAATGAATAATGAATCTATATCTTGAATTTTCTAAAGAATCAATTTTGTATAACTTTTGCATAAAAAACAAATTATTTCAAATAACTTTTTTGTAACATCAACCATTTCCGAGATATCCGCTTTTGTTGATATGAATTTGTTAATACTTCTCATTTTTGAGGTGCTGTACTGACGAACGGAGGGGTCCCCGTAACCGCGGCAGAGCACCATCTGCCTTGTACTTCTACTGTGACACCTGGTAGGGAGAGATGAGGGGACGGATCCGAAAGGCGATCAGATCCGGATGACGACGGGCGCAAGCATGGACGGGGTCCTTAATGTTTCCAGATCGGATGCATTCAACGCCGCGTCGGCCCTTCCGAGCCTCCAGGGGTTCCCCGAAGGAAAGCCTGCCCCCAAGTACCCGAAGGCGGTCCTAACCCCGCTGTCCCTAGAACGAGTCAGGAGCGCAGAGCCACCGCCCAGCCGCAACTCGTCGAACACGTCGTCTGGTCCACAATCCTGAAACAGATGACAAGAAAGATGATGGGTGCACGAAATGAGAGGAAGGGGAGTCGTGCTAGAAGATGAACGGGGTCGTGGTAGAAGATGAACCACCCAGCATTCGCCTCCTGATCCGGAAAAATCACGAAAAACCCATCACTCAGAGTGGCGGTCACCGGGAACTCCCGAATGCGAGTCACACACGTTACTACGGTGCCACCCCGCTCGGTATCCTCCTGTATTACCCTTCCACCTACAATGACACTTGTATTGAAACCATTTCTGCAAAAGTTTATCTCGATTAACAGTAAGTCGAGAGAAGAATAAGCTTTTGCAAGAATGGTAGTCGGTAACCGAGGGGTTTCCCCTGGTTGTCAGGTGAAAGTTGGAGGTTTCTTTCATCCCCCGAATTTCCTGTCCTTGCACTTCATTCTGTTAATGGTTTCGTTCAACCTTCAACACGTTTAGTCTATTTCAGGATTGGAAGTGTCGGCGATGGTGTTTCAGTGCAGCGTGGCAGGGGAAAAGGATGCTATCTATGAACTTTCTCCGTTCTCGACCTTCGGCTGGTTGCCAGCGTATAAAGACCGCCTCACCGGAGGCGTTGGACCCTATGTGGAGATCTGCCTGTCCGACTGCCGGGGCGTCTATCTGGAAACTGTAGGGACCCTGTCATTTCTGGGCCGTCACTCCTGGTTCCGGCCGCCCGGTGTCTTCTCTCACCTCATGCCTCCCTCCAGGGATTGCCCCCTGTGGGGCGTCGGTGCAATATCTGCATTCTCTGGATTGGTACCGAGTTCCCTCTGATACATATTGTATTCCATAGTAGTAGGTGTATAGAAATATATGATAGGGGCTTGAGAAAGTCACGTGAATGTAACACATTAGATTTTTATTCATGATTTACTACCCTATAGGAATACCAAGGTTCCCATATATTCTGACGCCTTGAGTTTATTTTTGTATGTTCTCGTAATAGCTCGAAGTACTGAATTTTATTTGTACCTTTGTCAAAACTTGTTTATCTTAAGGGGTATCTTCCTTAATGAGCTGTTACACTTTAGTCTTCTTTGGACAAAATTTAAAACTATATCATTTTCTGATACATTAAGCAGAGGCTGGCAGCTGCTAGTCTGAGGATGAAATCCTTACATTCACAACTTTAAATTTGTCTTTGTTATCACTCTGCTTGCGTTACAGGAACTTCAAGTTTCTCAAGTTGTGGTAGACATCGATAATTAACGAAGGCGGCCGAACTCGGAGAACCAATGCTCCAACTCGACTGCCGTTTCCTCAGCAAATACAACCGAAATTTAACACCATCGCTCTTCAAGTAGTGGTTAGAAGTATGAGAAACTCCTTTGCATTGAGTTTTCCTTAAACCAGCTTTCTGAGAGATAGCATAGTGTAGAAATGTAATATCTAAAAACCGTTACAAGCCACATCACGTTCATAACGATAAATGCCTGTAATAGAAATGTGATACAAAGACTTGTACTTACGAGGACTGATCAATAAAGACTGAGACTATTTTTTTTCACAGATATTTATTACTCCATTTCAATGTTGACATGATTTTTTTTTCAAATTAGTCCTCTCCTACTTGAATGCACTTTTTATAGCGTCTCTGCCAGTCCTCGAACACATGGTACAGGCCATTCTTTGTCAGGTCATTGAGAATCGCCTCACTTTTCTTCAGCACTGCTTCAGTGCTCTCAAATCGAATGCCCCGGAGCTTTGCCTTTAATGATGGGAATAAAAAGAAATCACAGGGGACAATATTGGGGCTATAAGGCAGATGTGGCACACAGCTAATGTTGAATTTAGCCAAAAATTCCTGGACTTGATTTGCAACGTGAGGCCGCACGTTGTTGTGATAAGTTCTGGATGTTTCCTTGCAATGTGCTTCCTCAGTGTAGCCAGTACTGACGTGTAGTACGCTGCTGTAACAGTGGTGTGAGTGGGAACAACAATCACAGCAGCTGTATTGATGTTGACTTCAGTCATAGCAGAAGCCGAAGCACCAGGCCCACCTTGCTTAGCACAGAGGACTCGCTCTACTTTGAAGTCTTTGAACCACCTAAACACTGTTGCACGAGGTAGTGCATTTTCACCATATGCTTGCTTCAGCTTTTCCAAAGTTTCAGAGGCTGTATGATTTAAACGAAAACAAAATTTTATTGCTCCTCTTGTGTCACTTTCATTTTGTGGTATGCGAAATTCAACTAGGGTCAACAATATACAGCATTACTACCAACCTACCGATACAAGAGTGCTGCCACCTATGGACATTAACATGAAAGCCCGCTCTTTTCAAATATTCATGGTAGAAACAGGAAACTCTCAAGAAAGCTACAGCAAAAAATCAATCTCAGTCTTTATTGATCAGCCCTCGTACTTTTGAACATAATTATTAACTGTAAATTCTAATTAAAATATAAAACCATGTATTTTTCATTCCTTTATTGATTTTTGCACCTCAAAATGTTGTAGGTTAATGTCCAAAGCGAAAAACAATAAAAATTTATGTATCACAAAAGCCTTTACAAATGGAGCTATTATGATGTGGGGTTAAATTGAATCGCCTTAATATCCCAATGACTATTAGCAAAAGCATTCAGGAACGGTACAGCATCGTTCAGAATTATATTCATTCTATCCCATACCAGAACTATCAGAAATTGCTTTTCCGCAACTAAAAATCCCTGACAGATGCATTAAAATAACTTAGATAAATATACGTTCCATTAAATCGGGGCGTTAAAACTAAAGGTATCTATTCTGAATTCTCCTACCTTCATTTTCAAACCTGTGACCACAAAAAAGCAACAAAAAACATAATATTTGAAAACTTATAACCTACATGTTTTTAAATTTAAGTGTAAAACCTAAGAGCCTTGTCTTAAACTCGTTGTTCATTGCTGTAACACAACCAAGAAATATGTTGGTAGTCGAGTGATGATGACAATGATGATTTATGTTTAAGGGCGCTCAAGTACAAGGTCATTAGCGCCCTTAGAAAGCAGATCATGACAAAGACCAGAGATAAAGAGCAATACAAAAAAAATCATGGCAAAGGCCAGAGATAAAGATGCATACAAAATCTCAGCAAAAGTCAGAGATAAGGATGAATATACAAAACTAAACCGAGAGGTACGTAAAACTTGATAACAATTTGACTAAATCCTTATTTGAAAAATTACCTTTGATAAAAACTTAAATCCTTTTTCGAGCGCTTAGTATCATCCGCTAAGGCTTCTGCAAGACTGACCAGCAGTTGCAGAGAGTCAAAGATGTGCTAGAAGAATAAACTCTAACAACGTACAACGGACCGACAGGTTTTCGCTACACAGCGAACAAAGAGGAGCAGGATCCCCCTTAAAAAGGAAACCGCGCGTAAAATTGCAGTGGCTAATACGCAACCGAGCCAAAATCACCTCATCACGACAAGATACACGAGAGGAATTACACAGTTTATCGAAATGTACTTCACTGCTCTAAGCTTATTTCCACGGAGAGCTGACCAATCTTCGCGCCAGCACGATAGCACCGATCTCCGCACAACAAACCTAAAGTCTTTCGACGTTACACGCGATATTGCAATACTGGGTTCTGTGTTCGCCGCCTTAGCCACTAAATCCGCCAGTTCATTCGCCGGCAAGCCAACGAAGCCAGGAATCCACGCACACTCCACATTAACACCAGAAGTGTTAAAAATTGGAGGGTATCCTGGATGCGATGTATAATGGGATGGTGGTTGTACAGCTCACGAAGCCTCTGAAGTGAACTAAGGGAATCACTCAAAATGAGACAGTTACCCAATTTACAAAGGCACACATTCAAAATGGCACAACACCGTTGATGCACCTAGATCCATCGGTGTAGATCAAAATTCGATGATTGTAACCTGACAAAAATTATAAATAAAACCAAATGCGGATAATAAGCGCAAGCATGGTAGACTACAGGTATGTACACATTACAAGATCTACTTGAGATTTCGCACGCAACCAAGGGGGCACACCCTCTTCCCATTAGGAAACAGGCAAGCCTTGGATTAATGGAGCTGTTGCTATAACGTCCTTCCAGTACGGTGTTGTAAAAGGAAGCGAACGTTGGATACATAGGCATACGTTTGAGCCCACAGCCATAATTTCCTAACAGAACATCACTCCAATATTGCAGAGGAGATTCTGCCGATTCGGCGTAAATACTTACTACTGGGATAGTTGGAAAATCTCTACAGCCACACAACTGCCCCAATTATGCACTGTGTCTAATCTTATCAGCACAGATGGTCATGCTGAAGAATAAACTATACACCCATGTCTAACTTGGATAGGATCAGTGCGCGATACAGACGCGGCAAAATTGTTCGACGCTCCCCAAGATTTACCATTTAACACCCGCAAGATATTCTAAGGACGGTCACGTCGTGCTTTCAGCTGTGGTATATGCGATGACCAGATATGTTCCTATCAAAGGTCAACCCCAGGAAGCTCGTCTCATCTGCGAATAGAAGCCAATCTGGACCGAATTGTAGCGAAGGTGGTCTCCTACGGTGCCAGAAGTTAACGCACATGACAAGAAACGAAAGTCATTTTTAGGACTTCATACTCGAATATTATCTAAACATTGCTGCATACAACGTTTAAAAGCGGCTTACGCCTAGAAGTGCAATACACGGCAAAGTTGTCTACGAATAAGCAAGACGACACGCCTGGAGGAACATATTTTGAGATCTAATTAATTACTATAGCAAATAGTATAACGCTTAGTACCGATCCCTGAGGAACTCCATTCTCCTGAACAAAGAAGTTCGAAAAAACCGAGCCGACCCTTACTCGGAAAACGCGGTCCTTCATAAACTCCTGAATGAACAATGGTAAGTTTCTATGTATGTTCTCGATGCGTAGAGTATGTAATATCCCTGCTCGCCAATACGTATCATAAGCCTTCTCAAGGTCGAAAAATATCCCAACGGTTTGACAATTCATCGTGAATTCGTCCATAATCTGTGTCAATAATTATACAAGGTGGTCCACTGCTGAACGACGTCGTCGAAAACCGCACTAGGTATTGGTGAATAGGTTGTAAGTTTCCAGCCGTATACCAACTGTCCCTTGAACATGCGTTTCTTTGCAAACCAACTGGTGAGGGAAATGGGACGTAGGTGGACGGAAGATAACAGTGCTTTCCAGCTTTCAAAGTGGGTATGATGTTGGCCTCCCGCCAAGTGGCGTCAACCCAAATACGATTATAGACCTTGAGCAGGAAAGGCTTATCTTAAGGAGAGAGCTGTTGCAACATTCCTAGGTAGATACCATCTGGTCCCGGTGCTGATAGTACGAAGATGAAAGAGCATACTCTATCCCCGCCATGGTGAAAAGGCGATGGTAATCTTCAAGATTTCCAGAACGAAATGAAAAACCTTGAGGTTCCAGTCTCAATTGGAAGGAACTCAGGCGGATAGCTGTCTGAGCTAGACACTTAAGCGAAATTACTGCCAAATGTGTTAGCCACATCAAATGTATCATCAACAGCTCCTGCAGCTGTTTTAAGACCGACAATTGGCATGTGGGTCGATTTTACGACCACACGCCTTAACTTATCCCATACGACAGAGGAAGGTGTATGTGGATTATATAAAACTACTAACTTGCTCCATGTCATCTTTTTTCCCATCCTTAACAACTTGTCTAGACTTGGCACGCATTTTCTTGTATTGAATCAGGTTATCCTGTGTAGGGTGACGCTTGAAAACCCTGAGAGAACACCTGCGAGCACAAATGGCATTCCGACATTCATCCGTCCACTAAGGAAGCAGAAATCGACAGGGGTGGGCAGTCGATCGAGGAATAGACTGCTCAGCAGCAAAAAGAATCGTCTCTGAGAGACGTTTGATTAAATCATTCACATAGTCGTGCTCATTGTAATTAAACACAGCCAACTGGGAGTGAAGGTTCCAGTTGGATTGATCAAAGTGCCATATAGGCAAACTGTGGAACGTATATCTTGTGTTAAGAAACTAATAAGACATGTAAGTGGTCACTAGAGTGTAAATCAGAAATTACATTCCATTGTAAGGAAACTTCCAACTGTGGTGAACAAACGGCTAAATCAAGATGTGAAAAATAACAATTGAAGGAGTCTGAGAAAAATGTAGACTCTGCGGTGTTCAGAAGAGTTAGGTTATAGTTGTCCAAGAAGTCGGCGATTAATTTGCCTTTCGAACAAGCCCGAGGTGAGTCCCAAAGAGGATGGCGTCTCCCACGAACAGAAAAGGCGTTGCTATGGGAAACTAGATCTTCCAAACCAGTGAGCGAGAGGTCGTCAGATGGAGGCAAATAAATGTTACAAATGGCAAATCGATGGATGGCAGTTTAATCCTTACAGCGACTGACTGGATGTCAGTCTGTAAGGATACACATTCCTCGAATATGTCATCTGATCAGCATCATAGTGCCCCCATGGGTAGAAATACCCTCTTCCGATGTAAGGTCACACGGTACTAGGGTATACTGCCTGATATTAAAGCTGTCTTGCATACGGAGCTTAGTCGCTTGCAAACCTACGACCAAGGCTCATTCTTGTTGAGCAAAACTCAAGCTCTGCTCGATGTGTTCTAACTCTGCGTATGTACCATTGTAGGATGGCCATAGTAATTATAATGGGATAAGTTCTCAATCGTAAGATTCCACTGCGTTGAGGACAGCAGTGTTCGAATCAATTCACCCTTTTTCTTTAGTGTCGGCTTGAGGTTTATCCTGCCTATTTTTCATTGTCGTTTTGGCAGTGTGGGCAGAATCCTCATACTCTATCCCCTCCACGGGCGAGGACCCTTTTTCAATAGAAAACTTCGGTTCTAGAACCCCGAATCTATTGGAAATGGAGATCAAAAAAGATTAAGATCGCCGGTCTGGGTAACTGTATGTGTATTTTATATATGAAAATTGGTATTTTTAATCCAGCATCTTCTAAGAATGTAGCACTGAGATTTGCACTAGATTCCCTTGCCTCAAACTACCCTTAATGGATATTTTTCTTATTTTACTTCCTCGGGGTTCTAACGATTCTGATTAAAAAGCATATGTTTGAGATGTTGCCTGAAAATAATGTATACCTCTCGTGAATTTTGTGTAAATTGCCTATGAAGTTCTCTTCATCTTTAGGTAACTGGGAAAACAGAAGGAATAGGCAAATTTATAGTAGGTTCAGAAAAAAATTGTAGTGGCCGTTAAAGCGTACAGTTGTTGACATATCACTTTTTCCTTATAATTAGTCATTTTCGAAATATTCGCTGTTGTACGTTTTAGTTTATTCAGGTGGAAATTTGTTTAGCCGCTATCTATGAATAGTATAAAATTGGGCGATTTTCCTATTACTCTCCCTACTAATTGCTGCAGTAGGTACAGGAAGTATTGTATTCCACACAAAAATTCTATGTTCAGATTTCATCAGAAATGCATGTTTTCAGGCACCATGAAACCAAAACAATGTTTCTTATAAAAAGGTCGGTATGTGTATGTGTGTGCATCTGTCTATCTGTGTGTTTGTAAAACACCATAACTCAAAAACAAAGTTTCGGACAAATGCCAAACTTGGTATTTAAGATCAGTATCTTCCAAAGATGTAACAAGAAGATTTTTAAGAAAAAATCCGCCCACTACAAACTACACTTTACATGGAAGATTTCTCGAAATTTATTTTTTCAAAAATGTCTAAGGATTTTGATTAAAATACCACTATTTAAGACATGTATAAAAGAAATAAAGTATATACCTAAAATTTTCCGAAAATAGCCTGTGAGATCCTCTTC
Source organism: Deroplatys truncata (assembly GCA_030765065.1). Lineage (NCBI taxonomy): Eukaryota > Metazoa > Arthropoda > Insecta > Mantodea > Mantidae > Deroplatys > Deroplatys truncata. The sequence continues at coordinate 141,890,310 of CM060986.1, forward strand.
ATTCAGGAATAAGTTTTAAAAGTATTTTAACTGATAAATCTTAAGAGATAAATAAAAACGTACAACACCATAAATATATAATCTTCAAAACACTCAATTTATTTAAAATAACTTTTATGTGTCATCAGCAATTTCTCAGATAACAGTTATTATTAGTTTGAATTTTTCAATGCTTAGTAATTCTTTTAAAGTACCGTCGCTATTCAGTTGTTTCTCACTATAACATAGAAAGATCATGGAATTTCAAGACCAGCATATAGCCAATCGCTTTTAAACATTTGACTATCGCTTCGGTTTCCTTTATGCCCCTTTTAAATACAATGAAATGTGTAATGATGCTATTTCTGCAAAGGTTTATCTCGATTTATGTGAAGTAGATAGCAAAATAAGCTTTCGTAGGAATAGTTTGAAAAAACTATTTAAAATAAACTATTGTAGATATAGAAAGTCATCTAAATACAAAATATCATTAATTTCTCTGCCATTTACCTGTAAGTAGTACAGGAAGTACTGCATTCCTTCCAAAAACTAGTTTTTGAGGTTGCACCGAAATACATATTTTGAAAAGCCCTGTGTGTGGATATGTGCGTGTGTGTAAAAGTGAACAGCCTAATTCAGCTGTTTATTCTTCCAAGGATACATCACGAATATTTTCACGAAATCCTCCTCTGTAAATTACCGTTTACATGAAAAAACATTCCATTACACTTTGTTTTCGAAAATGGCTCTAAAGATTTGATCAAAATATCATATACTTATTAGAATTACTGGCATCAGAGAAAAGGTAAATATTTAATTTTCTGTGAATAGCGTCATTTTGATTGTATTTTGTATAATTTGGAGTCGGACAAAAGCTTACTTTAGAATACTAGCGCTTATTAAAGTATACAATTTGTATTAAATCACTTTTTTATATTTTAGCTGTTTACAAGATATATCTATTGTTGTTCGGAATTTCTCAGTGTTTCAAGCTAAACTTTTCTGAAATGTTATGTCCGTTGTTTTGTTTCTTACCAAACCACGCACAGAGTTGAAATGTCAAGTCCATCAGTGACACGGTGCCCTCCCACACTGATTACGACCCAAACGTTTACACTACTGTGGGGAACAGAGACCATTATACGGGAACGAAAACTCAATAAATGTCTCACTTAACAAATGCGTTATATAAACTTTGTAAATACAGATGGAATAAGTCCAATAATTCACTAACCACTTGAATAACAAACAAATAGTACATAAATGGAGCAATTAATATAAAAGGATCAAAACTCAAAATAAGCAGTAAAGTAAAACTAGACACACATGTAAAACATGAGCATCGGAGTAAAATCCACCCAAACAACATATGTCCCTATTGAATTACAATTTACAAGTGAATAAAACTTACGAACTAAACGCCATAAACAGTCCAATATCTTAACATGAAATAAATCCACAACACAAATTACAATTGACTTTAGCTTAAAATCGCGTAAAAATAGACTAGTAAAATAAGTAATCATTTGTAGGATATAATCTCAGATACGTTAATAATAATATTAATTTAATAGAAGGTTGCCATACATGCTGAAGATTTACACGTTACAAAAAAAATGTATTGGAAATAATTTCAGTAGGCAATCTATTTATTATATTACTGACTGAAAAACATCAGTGGCTTTGTAAATTTAGATGTCCTGTATTGAGCAATATAAACTGAATAACATTACGAATCTGGTTTCGCAATTCTTTATTGAAAACAAACAATTTAGAGTTTTTCTTGCAAAGAGAACAGATTTGCAAATAAAAAGAAATGTAAATGTCAAACAATTTTATTTACTACAGATATCTCTAAGATATTAATTAAAATTACATTCTAATTAAAAATTATTCATAATATTCGTGTTTTAGGAGGAATTCATTCTGAACATAGCATGCATTGCCCCAAATAATTATGTGATAGGATAAAACAGATCGTTCTAATGAAAAATAAATGTTTAATAACTTATTTAATCTAAGGATTGTTTAAGGTACCTCAGAGCAAAACATGCTTTGTTTTAACTTAGCAACATTAACTGTAGATCCGGATCTGCCCTACTTAACAGTGATTTTAAAACGTATTAAACGCCAACTAATGTACCCGTAAAAGAAATTAAAAACCTTAAAAACCACTAAGTTTAACAAGCATTACGATCAGAGTCGAAAAAATATTACAAGGTTAAATTAAAATTCAAACTACGATCAGACATAGCGAAAAGATTTACCAAAGTTACTGTAACACTGGCCAACACAACTCACTCCGGCAATTTGAACGGCGCTTCAGGAAGACACAAACGCAATGTTCAACTTGAAGCGAGAGAATCACGAACTATCCCCTCGAGGAACTGACCGAAGCGGGAAAACTAGCTACGAAATAAAAATTCATAGTGCAGGTTACCTGGAGAAGGAACTCGCAACAATTTTAAACACATGTGGCAGAAAAATAAAAACGCCACAGCAGGCATATTATAGCCAGCTTCTTTTTAAACATTCGATTATTGTAATAGTGGCATTGCATGTATGCTTCTATGCAGCTTCAATAAAATGTGTGTTGATGTTACTTCATAAAGCATTTATCACGATTAACAAGAAGTATAAAAACACGCTTATTACGAATAATTTCCATAAGATAGAAAGTAATTTTTGCCCTTCTTTGAACGAGTTGTTGCTAAAAGCAAAAACAACTGACTATGCAGGATGGACCATTTAAGTTGAGACCGTAATATCTCCAAAACTAACCGTTGTAGAAAGAAGTGTCCTGGATAAAACTTGCTTGATATTATGGGGGAAGTAAATACCATTAGTCATGTTTTCTTTGGAGGACGTTATGATGGTCATTTTAGGGTCAATTTATTTTTTTAATGGGAGTCTGAAATTAGGGTCAATTTAAATTGACCTTAAAATGATCACTACAACGTCCTCCAAATAAAACACGACTAATGGCATTTACTTTCCCCATAATATCAAGCAACTTTCATTAAATACATTTATTTCTACATCGCTAAGTTTTGGAGATAATGTACAGCCTCAACTTAAATTGTCCATCCTGTATACGTGTCTATAAGCCAGGCGTTTCAGTTGAAAATTAAGTCTTTTGGAGCTTGAACTTCAGAGTTTCATGCATGTTTCCCTTAAACGTCAAGTCCATAGCGCCACACTTCTCTTAGTTGGCTACGTTCCCCTCTTTGATTATGTGTGTTGCATATTTCAGTGAGTCGAGCATAGGAGTGTTTTATATGCCGTTGCCTTAAATCTTCCCCAAGACAGAGCGGCGCTACTTTGAACTCAGAAATAATTAATGAGTTTCAACATGATCCTTAAAAGCAAAATGCAAACAATCGAATTATTATTATTGTTATCATTATTATTATTTAATAAATAAATCTGACCCTACAAATAAAGGTTTGTCATTTGATATAGAATAACTCACAATTTTTCTGTCAAAATACACAAACATGGAAGGAATGAGCTTATAAGGAATGAAAACTGGTGGTTAAAAGAAGAAAATAAAATGAATTAATTGTTTATGTTTAGAGACAAATTGTATAAAAATTGTGACTTTATCTTTCATTTATTTTAAATATTATGTTCAGCATATAAATGATTTCGGATGAGAGTCATGGAGTATTTTATAAGGGACACAATAATGTCGTCCTGTAGCTGTTTGGAGAGCTTATGCCTTTGCCTGCGTTGAACAAGTGATTTTGGAATCATTTGTTATCCCCCTAGCTCCAAAAACAGACCAATGTGGTACGACGTTCGGAAGAACGGAATCATTGGTTCGTATATGTTCTTCGTTTCCTCATCCACTTGGTTTTAAGAAGTCTCAACTCTGATTTATTTATTTATTCATTCATTCATTCATAAGAAAAAATATCAGTAAGAAGAATATCTTCCCAACAATGCATTGTTTTCTTCAAATAATTCTTTCTTCTAATTTCTTTCATAAACCTGCTTAGTTCAAGAAACAGCGATTCATTCCCTTAAAAAGGTTGTGTAAAAATTGCAACAGCTCCCTAAAAATACATGAAGTTTCATTGCTGCCAAAATCGGTTTTTACTTCTCCACTACGTATAGTAAGTAACGGAAGTACTGCATTCCTCCCAAAAATTCGATACCGAGATTTCACCGGAATACGTGTTTGGAGGCCCCCTGAACCCAAATAAAGCATTTTTGGAAACATGTCCGTGTGTGTGTGTCTGCGAAGACGATAACTAAAGCCAAAAGTCGATAAATACCAAACTTGGCATTTAAGTTCAATATCTTCCAAAGATGCACTCAAAGATTTTTCAACAAAATCACCCCGTCCTAAACCACCCTTTACGTGGAACGTTTTTAGAAATTTTTGTTTTTCTATAAAATGGCTTTAACGATTTTTATTAAAATATCATATATGAAATATATTTACATGAAAAATGAAATGTACATCTTGAATTTTCGGGGAATAGCCTATGAAGTAATCTTCATTCCGAAGGAATTTTATGTAATCTTGCATAACTGATAAACGTTAAGCGATGACGAAAATGTAGTACACAAAAAATGTAGATCTCACACAATTTATGTTGTTTTTTTTTTTTTGCTTGTATAAGCCGTTTCTAAGCTATCCGTTATTAAAGGTCCGAATTGTTCATATCTTGGTCATTCTCTATTAAGTCCTTTCAAATTCAGTTGTTTCTCGCGATATCATGGAATTTTATGCCCAACGTATAGCATCTAGTTCTTAAACATTTGACTATCGCTATTCTCTTTGTATCTACAAAGAAACTGAGTTTTATTTATGAACGCTCTTTAACTGTTATGGTCCTTAGTGTGCCATTCTATATTGGGCGTGAAAGACCGGTAATTTTGCTCAGAGGCCTCTTTATCAGGCTTGAGGTTCTTTTACGTGCCGTAAATCTACGACACGGGACCACCGGCTTTACTTCCCTTTCGAAGGATGCCGTACTAAGGATTTTTACGCCTGAAAAAAATCCATCGCCCTTTGAACCCGCGGCCTCGGGAACTATAGACTAGCATGATAACCACTACACCACGGAGGACGACGTTTTGTATCCACAACGAAATGTGTAATTAGCTATTTCTGCAAAGGTTTATTTGGATTAAAATATAGTGGAACCGAAAAATAAGTTTGAGTAAGAATAATTTGTACACCTATAATAAACGATAGATGGTAGAGAAAGCTGTATGAATGTATCACATCAGATTTCTTAAATTACTGCCGCCCCACGAACATCAGCTCACTGTTTTCGTTTGCCGGGTTCGGCCATGAAATATTCGAATTCGAATGATCTAGAATGTCTCTGTTTCGAGATGAAAATATGCTAGAAAGAACCTGGGCTTGCTATGTAAATAAATCTCTACTTGTTGGTCTACTGATTAGAGTTCATTCTGGCTGTTACAAGACAATTCAGGCGTAGAAGAGAATATAAAAAATCTAATGTGTTACACTCACATGACTTTCTCTAGTCTTGTACAAACTATTTTTACAAACGCTTATTCTCCATATGCTTCATGTTAATCGAGATGATAATCTTATTGCTAATTTTCTTGTAGATGCAAGGGGAATATGGTAGGTTATAAGCGATAGTCAAATGTTTTAAGCGTTGGTTGCTATGTGGCGCATTCCATTCTCTTTGCATGTCCAGGGCATAAAAAATGAATAATGAATTTGAGAAAAAGTATAAGTATTGGAAAATTTAAGGAAATAACAAGCAATATCTCGAAAACGGTTCACTCAACAAAAGAAATGTATATGACATAAATTGTGTATTTTAACGCGATCTACATTTTTTGTATAGTAACATTTTGCCTATCTCTTATGGTTTACCAGTTATGCAAAAGTCGTTCACAATGAAGAATACTTTTGGAGACATTCCCAGAAAATTCAAGATATACATTTTATTTGTCATGAAAATATCTTAAATATATGATATTTTAATCAAAATCGTTAGAGCTGTTTTTGATAAAATTAAAATTTTCGAAAAATCTTCCATGTAAAGGGTATCCTGGGGTGGGGGGATTTTCTTGAAAACCTTCGTGTCGCATCCCTGGAAGATACTGAACCTAAATACCAAGTTTGGTGTTTATCCGACTGTTCGTTTCTGAGTTTTGCTGTTCACAGACAGACAGATAGACACACAGACACACAGACACACAGACAGACACACAGACACACAGACACACAGACACACACAGACACACAGACAGACAGACACACACACGGACATGTTTTCAAAAATGCTTTTTTTTGGATTCGGGGGGTGTCAAAACATATATTTCCGGTGAAATCTCGGTATCGAATTTTTGGGTGGAATACAATACTTCCCCTACATACTATACGTAGTAGAGAAAGTAAAAAGAGAAAGAAACGGAAGACGATAAGAGAGAACTACAGTTGCAATTGTGGTCAACTGAGGTTGTAAACAGAAAATAAGAATAAAAGCTACAATATGTCAATATCTACACTTGAAAGCGTAACGTACTACGCTGGTCTAATGCAATAAAAAGACCATAATACCATATTGCCATCAAGTATAGGCAGAGGTAGAGATGATTCAACGGAGGGCCCACGAACATGTATACACAGGAACCTATTTTTCAGTTACGTCACTATAATGAAAAAATAAAATCTGATGTGTTACACTCACATGACTTTCTCTACTCTTGTACAAACTATTTTTACAAACGCCTATTCTCCATATGCTTCATGTTAATCGAGATGTTAATCTTATTGCTAATTTTCTTGTAGATGCAAAGGGAATTGCTACGCTTTAAGCGATAGTCAAATATTTTAAGAGTTGGTTGCTATGTGGAGTATTCCAATCTCTTTGCAATACCAGGACAAAAAAAAATGAATAACGAATTTGAGAAAAAGTATAAGTATTGGAAAATTTAAGGGAATAACAAGCAATATCTCGAAAATGGTTCACTCAAGAAAAGAAATTTATATAACATAAATTGTGTATTTTAACACGATCTACATTTTTTGTGCAGTAAAAGTTTGTCTATCTCTTATGGTTTACCAGTTATTCAAAAGTCGTTCACAATGAAGAATACTTTTGGAGACATTCCCAGAAAATTCGAGATATACATTTCATTTGTCATGAAAATATTTTAAAGATAAGATATTTTAATCAAAATCGTTAGAGCCATTTTTGAGAAAATTAAAATTTTCGAAAAATCTTCCATTTAAAGGGTAATCTGGGATGGGGGATTTTCTTGAAAACCTTCGTGTCGCTCTCTGGAAGATACTGAACCTAAATACCAAGTTTGGTGTTTATCCGACTGTTCGTTTCTGAGTTATGCTGTTCACAGACACACACACAGACACACACACGAACATGTTTCCAAAAATGCTTTTTTTTGGATTCAGGGGATCTCAAAACATATATTTCCGTTGAAATCTCATATCTAATTTTTGGATGAAATACAATACTTCCCCTACTTACTATACGTAGTAGAGAAAGTAAAAAAAGGCTCTAGAGATTTTGATTAAAACAACATATATTTAAGATATTGACATTGCAAATAAAATGCATATCTTAAATTTCTGGGAAAAGCCTATGAATTCCTCGAAAGGGTTTTGTATAATTTTGTATAACAGGTAAACCATAAAAGACAAATACTTACTACACAGAAAATGCAGATCTCTTTAAAACACGATTTATTTCAAATAACCTTTTGTGACATCAGCCATTTGCGAGATATTCGTTGTTAGTGGTTTGAATTTTGAAAGTGATATTATTCAGCTATATTTTGTGATGTCACCGAAAAGGTATGGTATTTCAAAATCAGCTTATAGCAACTCTGTTTCAAATATCGGTTTATATATCCCTCTTGTTGCTAGAACGAAATGTATAATGAAACTAATTCTGCAATTATTTATCTCGATTAATATTAAGTTAATAAGTTTCGTAAGAATAGTTTGAGAAGCTATATAAAAAATAAACAATAGCAAGTAGACAAAGTCATGTTAGTGTAACGCAGCTGATATTTTAGTAATTCTGTTCACACACATTGATGGACCTTTTTTTAAAAATGCTTTTTCTGGGTTTAGTGGACCTCAATGGTGAAATCTAGATGAAATTTTTGGTTGGAAGGTATGTGGTAGAGAAAGTAAAAAATAACGAAAACTCTTCTATGTAAAGGGTTGTTGGGATGGGGTGGGCGAGGGAATCCCATGAAAATCTTCGCCTTGCATCCATTAGATATGCCTGACTAAAGTATGGAATTATATGCTCTCCGACATTTCGCTTTTGAGTTATACTGTTTTCTCTCTCTCTCTCCTCTCACTGACACACACACACACATACACTCATTTTTACTTTCTCTACTGCCTATAGTAAGTAGGGGAAGTATTGCATTCCACCCAAAAATTCGATACCGAGATTTCACCGGAAATACATGTTTTGATGTACCCTGAATCCAAATAAAGCATTCTAGAAACATGTCCGCGTGTGTGTCTGCGTGTCTGTCTGTGTGTCAGTGGGTCTGTTTGTCTGTAAACACGAAAAGATGGATAAGTACTAAACTTGGTATTCTTTCAAAGATGCAACAAGAAGATTTTCAACAAAATCCCCTCTCCCCAAACCACCCTTTACATGGAACATTTTTCGAATTTTTTTATTTTCTAAAAATGGCTCTAACGATTTTGATTAAACTACCATATATGAACGACATTTACATTACAAATATAATATATATATTGAATGTTCGGGGAATGGCCTAAGAAGTCCTCTTCGTTTGGAAGAAATTTTGTATAATCTTGTACAGCTGGTAAGCGTTAAGCTATAGACGAAAACGTACTACCAAAAAAATGTAGATCCCTTTAAAACACACAATTTATTTTAATTTTTGCAGCATAAGCCGTTTCTGAGATATCCATTATTAAAGGCTCCAATTGCTCATTTGTTGGCCATTTTCTTCAAGTCCTTTCAACATTCAGTTGTTTCTCGCGATTGCATGAAAACAGTATGGAATTTTAAGGCCAGCAATAGCACTCAGTTCTTAAACATTTGACTATCGCTGTTCCCTTTGTATCTATAAATAAATGTATAATACAGCATTTCTGCAAAGGTTTATTTATTATAATGTAGTAGATAAAAAAATAAGCTTTAGTAAGCATGCCTTGTATACCCACTAATAAATTTAAAGGGCAGAGAAGGTCACGTGAATGTATCACATCAGATATTTATGTCTTGGATATGCATAGAGAATGGAATGCTCCACACAGCAACCAGCTCTTAAAAGATTTGACTATTGCTTAAAGCCTTCCATATTCCCCTTGTACCTACAACAAAATTAGCAATAAAATAATTTCTACAAATGTTTATATCGATTAACATGAAGTAGGTGGGGAATAAACGTTTGTAAAAATAGTGTGTACAAGAGCAGAGAAAGTCACGCGAGTGCAACACATCAGATTCTTTTTACTTTCTCTACTACGTATAGTAAGTAGGGGAAGTATTGCATTCCACCCAAAAATTCGATACCGAGATTTCGCCGGAAATACATGTTTTGAGACCTCCTGAATCCAAAAAAAGCATTTTTGGAAACATGTCCGTGTGTGTGTCTATGTGTGTATGTGTGTGTGTGTGTGTGTGTGTGTGTGTGTGTGTGTGTGTGTGTCTGTGTGTCTGTGAACAGCATAACTCAAAAACGAACAGTCGGATAAGCACCAAACTTGGTATTTAGGTTCAGTATCTTCCAGAGATGCGACACGAAGGTTTTCAAGAAAATCCCCCCACCCCAGACTACCCTTTACATGGAAGATTTTTCGAAAATTTTAATTTTCTCAAAAATGGCTCCAACGATTTTGATGAAAATATCATATGTTTAAGATAATGTTATGAGAAATGAAATGTATATCTCGAATTTTCTGGGAATGTCTCCAAAAGTATTCTTCATTGTGAACGACTTTTGCATAACTGGTAAACCATAAGAGATAGACAAAATTTTACTACACAAAAAATGTAGATCGCGTTAAAATACACAACTTATGTCATATACATTTCCTTTGTTGAGTGAACCGTTTTCGAGATATTGCTTGTTATTTCCTTAAATTTTCCAATACTTATACTTTTTCTCAAATGCGTTATTCATTTTTTTTATGTCCTGGACATGCAAAGAGAATGGAATGCGCCATATAGCAACCAGCGTTAAAATATTTGACTATCGCTTAAAAGCTACCATATTTCCCTTGCATCTACAAGAAAATTACCAATAAGATTGACATTTCGATATCTCGATTAACATGAAGCATATGGAAAATAGGCGTTTGTAAAAATAGATTGTACAAGAGTAGAGAAAGTCATGTGAGTGTAACACATCAGATTTTTTAATACTGATTTTATTGGTACCCTTAAAATATTTATTAATTTCTCTACTACTATAGTAAGTAGAGGAAGTATTGTATTCCACCCAAAAATTCGATACCAAGATTTCACCGGAAATATATGTTTTGAGACCCCCTGAATCCAAAGAAAAGCATTTTTGGAAACATGTCTGTCGTGTGTGTGTCTGTGAACAGCACAAGTCAGAAACGAACAGTCGGATAAACACCAAACTTTGTATTTAGGTTCAATATCTTCCAGAGATGCGACACGAAGGTTTTCAAGAAAATACCCCCACCCCAAATTACCCTTTACATGGAACATTTTTCGAAAATTTTAATTTTCTCAAAAATGGCTCTAAAGATTTTGATTAAAATATCATATGTTTAAGGTATTTTTATGACAAATGAAATGTATATCTCGAATTTTCTGGGAATGTCTCCAAAAGTATTCTTCATTGTGAACGACTTTTGTATAACTGGTAAACCATAAGAGATAGACAAAATTTTACTACACAAAAAATGTAGATCGCGTTAAAATACACAATTTATGCCATATAGGTTTTTTTTTAGGTGAACCATTTTCCAGATATTGCTTGTTATTCCCTTAAAATTTCCAATACTTTTTCTTAAATGGGAATTCATTATTCGTTTTTGTATGTCCTGGACACACAGAGACAATGGAATGCGCCACATAGCAATTAGCTCTTAAAATATTTGACTATGGCTTAAAGCCTACCATATTCCCCTTGCATCTACAAGAAAATTAGCAATAAGATTAACATCTCGATTAACATGAAGCATATGGAGAATAAGCGTTTGTAAAAATAGTTTGTACAAGAGTAGACAAAGTCATGTGAGTATAACACATCAGATTTTTTGTTAGAATGCAATATTTTTCCTATCTTCATAGAAGAAGATATAAAAATATGAAATACGAGACTTGAACTTGTTACAGCCGCAGCTGTTAATTAAAAAGTTAAGCATGTACATGCTTGTTACTAGGTTAACTAGAGCGTGTACACGTCTTTCAAAATAAAGTCTCTAGAAACCACATCCGATTGTTCCCAATGGTAGTAGCGAACGAGCAAGCTGGCAGGAGAATTTTCGAAGGTCGCGTAACATGGAACAGGCTAAATTAGACATCTTGCAGTCCATTTGCATGACAAAGACTGGCTTTTTGCCATGGTATTTCATTTCCAGTTTCTGCCGGCTTTCCACATAAGTTATGCTCTTGGATTTACGCTACGGCAGCCAAGGATTATTTCTACAAACCTAAGTGCTCGGAATGTTCGTTTGAAAGCTGTTCGGATTTCTAATAATCAGATTACCTACGCTTTCCATTTCTTGCTGTTTTGAAGCAGCCAAAGATGGCCATAGTAAGCCATACGAGATGGAAGCACATAGATATAGTTAAGAGGTAATTCTATGTTCAAAGACAAATGAAAAAAATCTGATGTGTTGCGCTCACACTTCCTCTACCCTTCTACAAGCTATTTTTACAAACGCTTATTCTCCACCTACTTCATGTTAATGGAGATAAACATTTGTAGAAACTATCTTATTGCTAATTTTCTTGTAGGCACAAGGGGAATACGGTAGGCTTTAAGCGATAGTCAGATACTTTAAGAGCTGGTTGCTATGTGAAGTATTCCATTCTCTTTGCATGTCCAGGACATAAAATAGGAATAATGAATTCCCATTTGAGAAAAAGTATAAGTATTGGAAAAATCAAACAAATAACAAGCAATATCTCGGAAATGGTTATCTGGACAAAAAAATGTATATGACATAAATTGTGTGATTTAACGAGATCTACATTTTTGTGTAGAAGAATTTTTTCTATCTGTTACGGTTTACCAGTTATGCAAATGCCATTTAGAATGAAGAACGACTTTTGGGAAAATACCGAGAAAATTCAAGATGTACACCACATTTGTCATGAAAATGTCTTAAATATATTATATTTTAATACAATCGTTAAAGCCATTTTTGAGAACATAAAAATTTTCGAAAAATTTCCATCTAAAGGGTAGTCTCGGGTTGGGAAATTTCTTGAAAATCTTCGTGTCGCATCTTTAAAACAAGTTTGGTACTTATCTGACTTTTCGTTTTTGAGTTATGTTGTTCACAGACTGGCAAACACACACATGGACATGTTTCCAAAAATGCTTTATTTGGATTCAGGGCACCTCAAAACATGTATTTCCGGTGAAATCTCGACATCGAATTTTTTAGGAAATGCAATACTTCCCCTACTTGCTATAGTAGAGAAAGTCATTATAATACAATTTTAGTCAGTGAACGGCTATTTCAGTAGAATAAAAAAGTTTTCCCTTTCGTTGCATTATAATCTACATACGGAATTAAGGCATCTTTCGACAGAACAGATATTCATATATAATTTTTGATCAAGCACATTATAATACGCTGATTACATGTGAGATAATAGAACTGTTATGGCATCTATAATACCTCAGCGACAGGGCCGTATTTAGAGGGGGATTTCTAGGGTTCAACCCCCCCCCCCGAAACTTCTGACAGTTTTATTTATTTAAATTCATAGCAAACCAATATGGGAAAATGTCGTTAGATAACAGTAAGTCTATTGCTAGTAGCACATTTACAAGAAAATCTTATGTGTTACACTCATATGACTTTCTCTTCTCTTGTACAAACTATTTTTACAAACGCTTATTCTCCATCTACTTCATGTTAATCGATATGTTAATCTTATTGCTAATGTTCTTGTAGGCACAAGAGGAATATGGTAGGTTTTAAGCGATAGTCAATATTTTAAGAACTGGTTGCTATGTGACGTATTCCATTCTCTTTGCATGTCCAGGACATAAAAAAATGAATAACGAATTCCCATTTGAGAAAAAGTATTGGAAAATTTAAGGGAATAACAAGCAATATCTCGAAAATCGTTCACTTAACAAAAAAGAAATGTATACGTCACAAATTGTGTACTTTAACGCGATCTACATTTTTTGTGTAGAAGAATTTTTTCTATCTGTTATGGTTTACCAGTTATACAAATGCCATTCAGAATGAATACGACTTTTGGTAACATACCCAGAAAATTCAAGATATACACAACATTTGTCATGAAAATGTCTTAAATATATGATATTTTAATGCAATCGTTAAAGCCATTTTTGAGAACATCAAAATTTTCGAAAAATGTTCCATGTAAACGGTAGTCTGGGGTTGGGGAATTTCTTGAAAATCTTCGTGTCGCAGCTTTAAAAGATTGTAAACCTAAATACCAAGTTTGGTACTTATCCGACTTTTCGTTTTTGAGTTATGTTGTTCACAGACTGACAGACACACATACGGACATGTTTCCAAAAATGCTTTATTTGGATTCAGGGCACCTCAAAACATGTATTTCCGGTGAAATCTCGACATCGATTTTTTTAAGAAGTGTAATAGAGGAAAGGTCCCTAATTTGAACCGCCTCTTAAATTGAACCAATCCGATATTTTCTAAAGTATTCGACCGATGTCACCATAATCCCAGCAGAGGCGTAGCGTGTACAGCTATGAATGCTTGGAGTTGTTGACTTTGCATTCTGAGCTGTGGTTTCAGTTGTATGAAGTGTTGTGTGTTTTTGGTGCTTCAGAAGTAATATTTGACTCATCTAGCTAAGCTTATAGGACCAATTTGGTAAGTTTGAGATGATCTATATATATTGCATGTTATGAAGTGCTTATTTAGCAACAATATTCATGCGTATGTTTTTTCAAGCAGCGTCTCTCCTAGCCACATAGATGCTAAGGCTTCCAAAATGGTGTGGCTCGTAAATTGAACCACTGTTTGAACCCTATATTGAACTGGTCCAATTTAGGAAACCTATTGAAGTTCTAGGATTGCTCAACTGCGAATAGTATATCTTGTGAATAAATATCGATATAATATGTTAAGTTAAAAAAATCATGTTAAAACAGTGACTGACATGAATATGTGAATGTGAATTGTCTGAAATTATGGAGATCATCCAGTGTATGAGTTGTGGGATATGGCTTCACCAAAAGTGTGCAAAAGTTAGTGCAAAGAAGAAAGTGTTTTATAGTGAAGACTGTGTATTATTGGACTCTTTTGTATGGGAGTAAAAATTAGTAAAAACTCTATATTTGCAAATAATACCTATTCCAAAAACAAAGTGATTGTCATTATATACAAATTCAAAATGTTCAAGGAAATTGCTATTCTTATCACAATTTTGGACTCTACTTTTGTTTTTGATAGCATATTTGTTTTGAACGTACAATAAAATAGTGTATTTTGTATTAATAAAAATACCTTTAAACTTTAACTTAAAAGTATATGGTTCATTTTAAGACATGGATGATTCAATTTAAGGATCAAGTTCCTAATTTGAACCGATTTACACCATCTCACTTTTTAAATGTTATTTAATTGATAATTGTATTAATTTTAAATTGCCAAGCATTTGTCACTTTAACGCTTGTATTTCTGGAATTTTTTATTTGAAATTATAATTATTATTTACTATTTGGGTTTGAAATTGAAATTGAGTTTTATTTATGGACGCTCTTTAACTGATATAGCGTCCCATTCTTCTTTGGGCGTGAAAGACCGGTAATTTTGCTCAGAGGCCTCTTTATCAGGCTTGAGATTCTTTTACGTGCCATAAATCTACGACACGGGACCACCGGCTTTACTTCCCTTACGCCCGAAAAAATCCATCGCCCTCCGCCGGGTTTGAACCCGCGACCTCGGGAACTAGAGGTTAGCATGGTAACCACTACACCACGGAGGACGACTACTAGTGTAAGTGGTACAATATAGGGACCTTTCCCCTACTTCCCCTGCTTGCTAGAGTAGAGAAAGTAATTATAATACAATTTTAATCAGTGAACGCCTATTTCGGCAGAATAAAAAGTTTTCCCGTTTCGTTACATTATAATTTACATATGGAATTAAGGCGTCTTTTGAAGTATATGACAGAACAGATATTCATATATACTTTTTGATCGAGCACATTAAAATACGCTGATTACATATGAGATAATTGAAATGTTATGGCATCTACAATACCTCAGCGACTCATGATGATATTACTCGGCGGCGCGCGCAGTTCCCCTGTCGTCCATATCTCATAACACTTTCAAAGTAGCAGTCCACTGGAACCCATTCCCCAGATAAACTATAAATTTAATTCAATTTGTTTATTGTCTGTTTACACCATGTACATGACATTAGACGCGTCAATATAATTATTCATAATAAACTTAATTTCGGATTAATCCTCTTTTCTACTATAGAACCTGCTGCCACACACACACACACACACACACACAAATCCACACATGCTTGCACGCACACACAAACAAGTGAGTAATCTTTTAATACTGACAACTAATTTACACATTTTCACTTTCTCTATAAATAGGGGAATTATTACATTCCACCCAAAAATTCGATACCCTGATAGTAGTAGGGAAATGATGGTTCTGTATCACTTAATATGCAGGAATGTGCAATTAATATGCTAATTAGCCCCGCGCCTCCCCTCCCCCACCCCCACCCCCCGCTGTGCCTTGGTAGTTTTAGTTGCAGCTGCGGTCGTAAATCATGTTGAGTACAATGGAGGCTTGACAGTTAAGCAATTAAGGCTGTCAATCAACTGTCAAAACGAACAAAGGGGTCATAAATTTAAGGTTCTGTAACAAAGGCGAGATGTTTTTCCTACCCATTCCACATCCGGCCACTTCTGCACCTGGTCAGTTACCCACTCCACTCCTATTGTTCTCGAACACGTGGCAACCCAATAACAAAGCCGGTCCCTTTCCATTGTGTAAGAGATTCTATTGTGTGTGCCTTTCTATTGTCCTTGGCAAGCATTCTTTAGAAAGACCACTTGCAGCGTTCCCATCCCAATAACAAAGCCTGACCCTTTCCATTGTGTAAGAGATTCTATTGTCCTTGGCAAGGCTAGTTTAGAAAGACACCTGCAGCGTTCCCATTGTTTGGCCACCTGCTAGTTTAACAAAAGAATTCGAGGGTTGCTTTATACTCGTCCTGTCCTTGTTTGTGTGAAAGAGAGAGAAACTTGTTTACCAACTCTGCGTGACGTCATACTTTAGAAAGACACCTGCTCCATAACAAAGCCTGACCCTTTCCATTGTGTAAGAGATTCTATTGTGTGTGCCTTTCTATTGTTCTTGGCAAGGCTAGTTTAGAAAGACACCTGCGACGTTTCCATTGTTTGGCCACCTGCTAGTTTAACAAAAGAATTCGAGGGTTGCTTTATACTCGTCCTGTCCTTGTTTGTGTGAAAGAGAGAGAAACTTGTTTACCAACTCTGCGTGACGTCATAGTCGGCCATCATGATTTTGCCTGAGGGAGTTCTCTCCGATGTTTTACGACCTCCTACGAATATACCCGAGCATAGTTAACAAGCATTCTGTTTCAGCCAACGACTCCGAAAAAGCGTCTAATATACATTTCATTACGTGCATTAAACCTCTGAGTGATATCCATAGATTGGTGTTCGATTCTTACTGTAATCAAAAGTTTATTGCTAATGAGAAATTAATGATTGATATTATTATATCATTACCCTAATTAATAAAAAGGCGTTCAGAGAATTCTAGCTCGAGTCTTACCCAACGAAACTCTAATGCTTAATAAATATTAAACTATGCAAGGTCAGATTAAAAAAATGTATTTATCAATTATAATTTTTATATATCATTACCCTGATTAATGAAAGACCGTTCAGAGGACCCTAGTTCGAATCTTACCCAACGAAACTCTAATGCTTAATAAATATTAAACTATGTAAGGTCAGATTAAAATGTATTTAACAAATATAATTTAATTTTTATATATCATTACAATAATTAATAAAAGGGTGTTCAGAGGGTCCTAGATCGAATCTGCGAAACTCTAATGCTCAATAACTATTAAACTATGCATGGATATATTAAAATGTATTTAACGAATATAATTTAATTAATGAAACGGTGTTCAGGGGGTCCTAGATCGAATCTGCGAAACGCTATAATAACTATTAAACTATGCGAGTATTGGGCGGTCAGATTAAAACGTGTTTAACAAATATAATTTAATATACACGACATTACAATGTTTAACGAGCTGTATTGTTAGGAACCCAGAGGTCCATAGTTCGAATCCTACCCTGCGAAATGCTATAATAACTATTAAAATATTGAAGCAGGGGGCGGTCGGATTAAAATTGCATTTAGCAAATATCATTGTTTATATTAAACCCTGATGCATACTTAGATATCCCGAAGCCTAGACAACATTCTTTCTTCTTCTCCTCTCTTTTTCTTTCTATCTATCTCTTTCTTTCTCCACGACTTGTACACATTCAGGCGTTCACATATACACGAGCACTTGTACACACATCAGCAAACATACACTGGTGCACGCATGCAAGCACATACACACACGCACCCACGCAAGCACATACACTAGCACATACACACATGCACATACATACACCAGCACATACACACACATGCACATACATACAACAGTACACACACACATACATACACCAGTACACACACGCATTCACGCACCTCATGCGTATACATACATACACCAGTGCTCTTACACTCACGCATTCACGCACCTCATGCGTATACATACATACACCAGTGCTCTTACACTCACACATACATATACATGGACACACACACGCGTGCAAGCACATAGGCCTGTTCACTTACACCCAACAGCACCAACCCACACACGCACACACCAACTCACGCACATGTCCTGAATAAAAAGAGACAAAATGATGCAATAAAAACTAATTATAGCTCGGGATGCAAGGCTCCATTTACGATTGCTCGAAACCGGTCTTCTAATAACTCCAAAACTAATTAAAATAAAGACAGTAAATAAACTTTATTACTTTTATGCCATTAGCTCGTTTCTTGTGCATGCATATTAGAGTCCGGGTGTCATGGGTTCGATCCTTAACTTTAAAATCTCAATTATCTCAGAAACTAGCAGGGATTAAGGTGCGGACCAAAGCACGATTTTTAGTTCCTACGATGAACAATTAATGCTTTATATAATTTCCAATCAGTGTCCCTAGCTCGAATCCCGATCTTTCAGTGACTTCCTTAATTTTCCACTGTGTTCTAGAATATATCACTTAGATCAATGTTGCAACTGCATATAGGTCTTTTAAACACATCAAACTAATATTATAAATAATTTTGTTTCTGGCGTTCTGAGTTCGAATACCGATTCAATGAAGTTTACTTATAAATTTAATAACAGTAAATAATTAAGACAAAGGTACCAAATAAACCTATTACGTTTATGTCATCAGATAATATCTTGCGGGTGTATATTAGGGTACCTGACGTCCAGGGTTCGATCCTTAAGTTTAAATCTCAATTATCGCAGAAACTAGCAGAGATAGAGCTGTAGACGAAAGCATGTTTGATAGCTCATACAATGAACAATTAATGCTGTATATAATTTTCAATCAGTTGCCCCTAGTTCGAATCCCGATCTTTCAATGACTTCACTGATTTTCCTCCGTACTCTAGAATACATCACTTAGATTGATGCTTTAACTACATGCAGCTTTGTGTAACGACATTATGGATGTACTCTGTGTGAGAGAGAGCGAGAGAGGGAGAGAGAGAGAGAGAGCGAGAGAGGGAGAGGAAGTGAACCAAGCAGGGATAGAAGTGCTGAGGGCCTCTGCGCATGCGTAGCAAGAGATGATGTCATTGGCTGCAATAATCACGTGACGTGTAAGCATCACAGCCATGATGACGTGCAGGCATCGCCTGGAGGGGGTTTAGATCCCTATATAAACAGACATCTGTCCCATGTTAGAACTGTTGTGTACTTATTAACTTTACATTCAAGTTTTAAAGAGCTTTAAAAGCAACGTGAGCTACAGGCCGTCTACACATTCAGCACATATCAAAACGGGGCAATGCAAGGTGAGTTTTAAATAACTATACAAAATCACTGTTGGCTTTTACAATACATTTAATTTTATTTAAACGTTACAGTACATGAAAGGCGATTCGTTACAAAGAGCATCATATTTTCTAATCTGTGCTTTACATTCACATGGATTTCACTGCATACTCTTCTTCAGTTCACATGATTTTCGCCACACATTCTTCTTACATAAACATTCACACGATTTTCCCCTCATTCTTTGTTTCACTATACACTCACTCACATGATTTCCTCTACTCATTCTTTGTTCCCCCTACAGGTTCATGCTCTGTTAACATTCACATGACTTTCTCTTCACATTCTTTGCTTCCATTAACATTCAAATGATTTTCGCCACACATTCTTCTTACATAAACATTCATACGACTTTACCCTCATTCTTTGTTTCACTATACACTCACATGATTTCCTCTACTCATTCTTTGTTCCCATGCAGGTTCATGCTTTGTTAACATTCACACGACGTTCTCAGCTCATTTCTCTATTGACATTCACATGATTTCTCCTCGCATTCTTACATAAACATTCATACGATTTTCCCCCCTCATTCTTTGTTTCACCATGCATTCTTTGGTTCTCTGCTGGCTCATCTTCAATGAACATTCACATGATTTTCTGTACTTATTCTTTATTTCTCTACACCTTCATAGACTTACTTAAAAAAACATGCACACCCTAGTTCTTCAACTTGAATAATGTAGTGAAAATAATAATTCATGGCAATGTCTGTTACAGATTGTTTAGCTGATAGACTTAACAAGATGGTGGAAGAGCGTAGTTTCCTACCGACTCGTCGAGTTCAAGATCTCGAAATAGGTCTTAACTATGAGATAAAGTCCTTAAAGAGAGTTCAAACAAGATATGGTACCAGGGTCGTATCTTCGCTGGAGGATTGTCAAGTGTTCTTGCCAGAGCGCTATAATTCGTTAACCGATCAAGAGATTGCAGAAATACCAGGGAGCGTATACCTACAGTATAATGGCATGGCAGAGACGGGGAAATTTAAGACATGTAAATTGTCTTTTTACACGCAAAGAAGGTGCGTAGAAGTGTCAAACTTAAGTATTGAATGTTCTCCCATTTCACAATGAAAAATTCATAAATAAAACAACTGACTCATTGATATTACATATAAAGATACAAAAGATGCATATTATAGAATTTTATAAAAAATTAACGAAATTACAATATCACATGCTTGAGTTTAATTATATCTAGCGCATTGAAATAACTCTAAATATCCGAATGTTTATACAAATCATTGTGCTTCTTTTACATGTGCCATATGCTTCATTTTACATGTATCATAACAAAAAATGTAATTCTTTCCAGGTTGCCTTTACTTGACCAAGATAGTTTTCTAAGACTTTCATTGTGCAATGTTTCAGGATGTGCAATAAGAGGAAGAAGAAGAAGAGGAATAGCCTGCTGCCATGCAAAGGATGCTGACGCTATGGGAGGGTAGAATACCTACAAGAAACATTTCGGCAAGAAACGGGTGCTGAGGCATCTACATCACCGAAACACATTAAGACAGGATCCTTATATAACATTACAGGGTATACGATGAAAAAATACGGTCAATTTTGTATACAATTCAATGCATGGCTGAGAGTTAGCTCGAACTAGTCTCCCTATATTCACTGAAATTAAGCATTGTGAGCAATAATTTAAGTGACTGTGAAAATACTTTACGTAATGGTGAAATTTGTATCCTAAAAGACTTGAGCCCTGTATACATTAACAGCATTAAGACTGTTTGCCACGCTGGAATACAAATTATGAAAATAAAAAGACTTTCATTTAAATAATAAGGAAATTTGCATAACCTGCTGTTACAAGTGTAATTACATACACAGAAACAATGAGTCGGACGAGAAAGTGATGGAAATGTAAGATAAATAATAACAATAAAAGAATTAAGGTATGCTTTTACATAGTGTTTTTATTCATTAAAAATCCTTGCATTCCTAATGAAAAATAAATCATTACAATGATTAGTTTAAGTTATGTCACAATGATCAGAAAGAGAACCGTCTTTAGATGCATTACTCGATCTTAAGCCAGAGCATCAAAAAAGACAAATCACGGCTTCTCCATTTTAGATGTGGTGTCACTATTCAGGTAAATTCCTGTAACACAGCAGGTTGAGTATGCAGATCTGTGGTCCTAAATGGGTGAAACAGAGTCTTATCCAGCTTAACAGTCTTGAGATCTCAGCATCAGAAAGTCGAATCACAAGCCTTCTCCACTCGATGAGTACAGGTTTAACAACAGCATTCTCTTCACCCTGAGACGATGTAAAGTATATAAATGTTCAACTTGACAAGGGATTCTAAACTCGTTGTTAGAGTCCAGAACTGATGTATTATATGGTGAAAACACATGTTCCTCTTCTTAGTGATCTTGTCGTCGAATCTCGGTGTCATTGAGGTGTCCATGATTATAGGATTCTGAAGCCCAAAAACTGTAGGAACTGCTGATTGCGTGATGTTAACCTGAAGGGCATCAAGGGCAGAGCATGATGTGTACGTCGAATCATTCCATTATTATATCCTCGACGTCGTTGACTTCTTCTAAAAACTATAGGCATTATGCTTATATCCTTGTTTCTAAAGGCAATGATATTGCTGTTAGGCTCCCCTGTTTGCTCTATGAAGCGGATGTTTATGAACAACAGGTAAAATTTGATTTGATGGTTCCTGTGAAATACGTTATCCAGCCGTAACAGATAGGAAAATTGGTAGATGGAGTGTCCACTTTTACTATCGAGGAAGGAGACTGATGCAATACTGCGCTAAATTCGTATGATGCTCAACTTAAATATATTCAGTAGGAAATCAGATTCAGGCAGCTGATTAGATGGAATAACTTTGTCACTGAAGGGCCACAGAACGTTCCTATAGAACAATCACTGGAAAAAATCAAGAGTGAAAGGACATTTTAATGACATTTTTATTATTATTATTATTCACTGATCTAATAAAGAAGACATTCGCATCCTAATATGAGGAATCATTCTAACTCTTTCATGGTTTTTGCAAATTCTAATCACGCTATAAAACCACCCAGCTTTAAATCCTGAATAATGTCGTTAATCGCATCGGAAAAGTCATTTTTATCTGGTGTATGAAGCATCATGAGTACCCTTAGCATGTTTACCAAATCATTAGGATCGGTGTAGCGGCATAGCATCTCCTCTGTATTCGCTTTGGATATATCTTCTAATCTAGGTGAGTTGTCACTAGTATGCTTGCTTTCATTGGTGTGTTTATTCAGAGCTTGCTCATTCAAAGAAACTGCTCTCATTGCTTCATCAGTGGTAGCTCTTGATGTTATTACAGGGTCGCTTGAACTGGTTCCAGGTACGGTACATCTTGAATCCCGCTCTTCGGGACTTGAGAAGATTTCAGGATCTCGTTTGGGTGTTGTAGTCAATGCACAGCTGGCCATTGCTTTACAGCATCGTCTCCTATGTTGCTTAAGCCTTGAAATTGTCCTGTTTTTTAAAGTTCTATTACATATGCAGCACTTAACAAAGCGATTACTCCCCCGTTGGGAAATATACGAAAAATCAAGATTCTCGTAAATTGACTAATTGTCCGTCTTTGTGAGTGTTCATGCTCAAGCAGTATATATAAACTAGTCAATGTATACTGTAGATGTTGAATTCGTATACGATAACACGAGACTGAGTTATTTTTTAACATTTATGTATTTATATATGTACTCAGGGTTTGATGCATATAAACAGCCATGTCCGAATTAGACTAAGCAAAATATTGTAGCATTTCCGCATAATAGTTGTAATTCCGTTAATTATAACTATCTCATTAAGCACAAGCAGATTCAAGTAGCTAGAAATGGATTCATAGAGGTAAGAGTACAAGTTTTCTTGATAGTTAGCACAGAGAATGCGAGAGTTAAGGGAGATACTGGTCATTTTCCCTTTGCAGGTAACCTTTTTTTTCCCTTTGCTGGCCGCCTTTTCCCTTTGCTGATCACATTTTTCCCTTTGCTGGTCACCTTTTCCCTTTGCAGGTCACGTTTTTCCCTCTTCTGGTCCCGTTTTTCCCTTTACTGGTCACCTTTTTCCCTTCGCTGGTCACATTTTTCCCTTTGCTGGCCACATTTTTCCCTTTGCTGGTCACCTTTTTCCCTTTGCTGGTCACCTTTTTCCCTTTGCAGTCGCATTTTTCCCTTTGCTGGTCACCTTTTTCCCGTTTCTGGTCACCTTTTTCCCTTTGCTGGTCACATTTTTCCCTTTGCTGGTCACATTTTTCCCTTTGCTGGTCACATTTTTTCCCTTTGCTGGTCACATTTTTCCCTTTGCTGGTCACCTTTTTCCCTTTGCTGGTCACATTTTTCCCTTTGCTGGTCACCATTTTCCCTTTGCAGTTTACGTTTTTCCCTCTTCTGGTCCCATTTTTCCCTTTACTGGTCACATTTTTCCCTTTGCTGGTCATATTTTTCCCTTTGCTGGTCACGTTTTTCCCATTGCTGGTCACGTTTTTCCCTTTGCTGGTCACCTTTTTCCCTTTGCTGGTCACCTTTTTCCCTTTGCTGGTCACATTTTTCCCTTTGCTGGTCACCTTTTTCCCTTTCCAGGTCACCTTTTTTCCCTTTGCTGGTCACCTTTTTTCCCTTTGCTGGTCACCTTTTTCCCTTTGCTGGTCACCTTTTTCCCTTTGCTGGTCACCTTTTTCCCTTTGCTGGTCACCTTTTTCCCTTTGCTGGTCACATTTTTCCCTTTGCTGGTCAGCGTTTTCCTTTTCCAGGTCACCTTTTTTCCCTTTGCTGGTCACCTTTTTTCCCTTTGCTGGTCACCTTTTCACCTTTGCTGGTCACCTTTTTCCCTTTGCTGGTCACCTTTTTCCCTTTGCTGGTCACCTTTTTCCCTTTCCTGGTCACCTTTTTCCCTTTGCTGGTCACGTTTTTCCCTTTGCTGGTCACCTTTCTCCCTTTCCTGGTCACCTTTTTCCCTTTGCTGGTCACCTTTTTCCCTTTCCTGGTCACCTTCTTCACTTTGCTGGTCACCTTTTTCCCTTTCCTGGTCTCCTTTTTCCCTTTCCTGGTCACCTTTTTCCCTTTGCTGGTCACCTTATTCCCATTGATGGTCACCTTTTTCCCTTTGCTGGTCACCTTTTTCCCTTTGCTGGTCACCTTTTTCCCTTTCCTGGTCACCTGTTTCCCTTTCCTGGTCACCTTTTTCCCTTTGCTGGTCACCTTTTTCCCTTTCCTGGTCACCTTTTTCCCTTTGCAGGTCACCTTTTTCCCTTTGCTGGTCACCTTTTTCCCTTTCCTGGTCACCGTTTTCCCTTTGCTGGTCACCTTTTTTCCTTTGCTGGTCACCTTTTTCCCTTTCCTGGTCACCTTTTCCCCTTTGCTGGTCACCTTTTTCCCTTTCCTGGTCACCTTTTTCACTTTGCTGGTCACCTTTTTCCCTTTCCTGGTCACCTTTTTCCCTTTCCTGGTCACCTTTTTCCCTTTGCTGGTCACCTTTTTCCCTTTCCTGGTCACCTTTTTCCCTTTCCTGGTCACCTTTTTCCCTTTGCTGGTCACCTTTTTCCCTTTCCTGGTCACCTTTTTCCCTTTGCTGGTCACCTTTTTCCCTTTCCTGGTCACCTTTTTCCCTTTCCTGGTCACCTTTTTCCCTTTCCTGGTCACCTTTTTCCCTTTGCTGGTCACCTTTTTCCCTTTCCTGGTCACCTTTTTCCCTTTCCTGGTCACCTTAATGTGATCAGCAAAGGGAAAAGGCGGCCAGCAAAGGGAAAAAAAAGGTTACCTGCAAAGGGAAAATGACAAGTATCTCCCTTAACTCTCGCATTCTCTGTGCTAACTATCAAGAAAACTTGTACTCTTACCTCTATGAATCCATTTCTAGCTACTTGAATCTGCTTGTGCTTAATGAGATAGTTATAATTAACGGAATTACAACTATTATGCGGAAATGCTACAATATTTTGCTTAGTCTAATTCGGACATGGCTGTTTATATGCATCAAACCCTGAGTACATATATAAATACATAAATGTTAAAAAATAGCTCAGTCTCGTGATATCGTATACGAATTCAACATCTACAGTATACATTGACTAGTTTATATATACTGCTTGAGCATGAACACTCACAAAGACGGACAATTAGTCAATTTACGAGAATCTTGATTTTTCGTATATTTCCCAACGGGGGAGTAATCGCTTTGTTAAGTGCTGCATATGTAATAGAACTTTAAAAAACAGGACAATTTCAAGGCTTAAGCAACATAGGAGACGATGCTGTAAAGCAATGGCCAGCTGTGCATTGACTACAACACCCAAACGAGATCCTGAAATCTTCTCAAGTCCCGAAGAGCGGGATTCAAGATGTACCGTACCTGGAACCAGTTCAAGCGACCCTGTAATAACATCAAGAGCTACCACTGATGAAGCAATGAGAGCAGTTTCTTTGAATGAGCAAGCTCTGAATAAACACACCAATGAAAGCAAGCATACTAGTGACAACTCACCTAGATTAGAAGATATATCCAAAGCGAATACAGAGGAGATGCTATGCCGCTACACCGATCCTAATGATTTGGTAAACATGCTAAGGGTACTCATGATGCTTCATACACCAGATAAAAATGACTTTTCCGATGCGATTAACGACATTATTCAGGATTTAAAGCTGGGTGGTTTTATAGCGTGATTAGCATTTGCAAAAACCATGAAAGAGTTAGAATGATTCCTCATATTAGGATGCGAATGTCTTCTTTATTAGATCAGTGAATAATAATAATAATAAAAATGTCATTAAAATGTCCTTTCACTCTTGATTTTTTCCAGTGATTGTTCTATAGGAACGTTCTGTGGCCCTTCAGTGACAAAGTTATTCCATCTAATCAGCTGTCTGAATCTGATTTCCTACTGAATATATTTAAGTTGAGCATCATACGAATTTAGCGCAGTATTGCATCAGTCTCCTTCCTCGATAGTAAAAGTGGACACTCCATCTACCAGTTTTCCCATCTGTTACGGCTGGATAACGTATTTCACAGGAACCATCAAATCAAATTTTACCTGTTGTTCATAAACATCCGCTTCATAGAGCAAACAGGGGAGCCTAACAGCAATATCATTGCCTTTAGAAACAAGGATATAAGCATAATGCCTATAGTTTTTAGAAGAAGTCAACGACGTCGAGGATATAATAATGGAATGATTCGACGTACACATCATGCTCTGCCCTTGATGCCCATCAGGTTAACATCACGCAATCAGCAGTTCCTACAGTTTTTGGGCTTCAGAATCCTATAATCATGGACACCTCAATGACACCGAGATTCGACGACAAGATCACTAAGAAGAGGAACACGTGTTTTCACCATATAATACATCAGTTCTGGACTCTAACAACGAGTTTAGAATCCCTTGTCAAGTTGAACATTTATATACTTTACATCGTCTCAGGGTGAAGAGAATGCTGTTGTTAAACCTGTACTCATCGAGTGGAGAAGGCTTGTGATTCGACTTTCTGATGCTGAGATCTCAAGACTGTTAAGCTGGATAAGACTCTGTTTCACCCATTTAGGACCACAGATCTGCATACTCAACCTGCTGTGTTACAGGAATTTACCTGAATAGTGACACCACATCTAAAATGGAGAAGCCGTGATTTGTCTTTTTTGATGCTCTGACTTAAGATCGAGTAATGCATCTAAAGACGGTTCTCTTTCTGATCATTGTGACATAACTTAAACTAATC
This sequence comes from Deroplatys truncata, assembly GCA_030765065.1. NCBI lineage: Eukaryota > Metazoa > Arthropoda > Insecta > Mantodea > Mantidae > Deroplatys > Deroplatys truncata. Next base: position 141,917,407 of record CM060986.1, read on the forward strand.
ATTGTAATGATTTATTTTTCATTAGGAATGCAAGGATTTTTAATGAATAAAAACACTATGTAAAAGCATACCTTAATTCTTTTATTGTTATTATTTATCTTACATTTCCATCACTTTCTCGTCCGACTCATTGTTTCTGTATATGTCATTACACTTGTAACAGCAGGTTATGCAAATTTCCTTATTATTTAAATGAAAGTCTTTTTATTTTCATAATTTGTATTCCAGCGTGGCAAACAGTCTTAATGCTGTTAATGTATACAGGGCTCAAGTCTTTTAGGATACAAATTTCACCATTACGTAAAGTATTTTCACAGTCACTTAAATTATTGCTCACAATGCTTAATTTCAGTGAATATAGGGAGACTAGTTCGAGCTAATTCTCAGCCATGCATTGAATTGTATACAAAATTGACCGTATTTTTTTATCGTATACCCTGTAATGTTATATAAGGATCCTGTCTTAATGTGTTTCGGTGATGTAGATGTCTCAGCACCCGTTTCTTGCCGAAATGTTTCTTGTAGGTATTCTACCCTCCAATAGCGTCAGCATCCTTTGCATGGCAGCAGGCTATTCCTCTTCTTCTTCTTCCTCTTATTGCACATCCTGAAACATTGCACAATGAAAGTCTTAGAAAACTATCTTGGTCAAGTAAAGGCAACCTGGAAAGAATTACATTTTTTGTTATGATACATGTAAAATGAAGCATATGGCACATGTAAAAGAAGCACAATGATTTGTATAAACATTCGGATATTTAGAGTTATTTCAATGCGCTAGATATAATTAAACTCAAGCATGTGATATTGTAATTTCGTTAATTTTTTATAAAATTCTATAATATGCATCTTTTGTATCTTTATATGTAATATCAATGAGTCAGTTGTTTTATTTATGAATTTTTCATTGTGAAATGGGAGAACATTCAATACTTAAGTTTGACACTTCTACGCACCTTCTTTGCGTGTAAAAAAGACAATTTACATGTCTTAAATTTCCCCGTCTCTGCCATGCCATTATACTGTAGGTATACGCTCCCTGGTATTTCTGCAATCTCTTGATCGGTTAACGAATTATAGCGCTCTGGCAAGAACACTTGACAATCCTCCAGCGAAGATACGACCCTGGTACCATATCTTGTTTGAACTCTCTTTAAGGACTTTATCTCATAGTTAAGACCTATTTCGAGATCTTGAACTCGACGAGTCGGTAGGAAACTACGCTCTTCCACCATCTTGTTAAGTCTATCAGCTAAACAATCTGTAACAGACATTGCCATGAATTATTATTTTCACTACATTATTCAAGTTGAAGAACTAGGGTGTGCATGTTTTTTTAAGTAAGTCTATGAAGGTGTAGAGAAATAAAGAATAAGTACAGAAAATCATGTGAATGTTCATTGAAGATGAGCCAGCAGAGAACCAAAGAATGCATAGTGAAACAAAGAATGAGGGGGGAAAATCGTATGAATGTTTATGTAAGAATGCGAGGAGAAATCATGTGAATGTCAATAGAGAAATGAGCTGAGAACGTCGTGTGAATGTTAACAAAGCATGAACCTGCATGGGAACAAAGAATGAGTAGAGGAAATCATGTGAGTGTATAGTGAAACAAAGAATGAGGGTAAAGTCGTATGAATGTTTATGTAAGAAGAATGTGTGGCGAAAATCATGTGAATATTAATGGAAGCAAGGAATGTGAAGAGAAAGTCATGTGAATGTTAACAGAGCATGAACCTGTAGGGGGAACAAAGAATGAGTAGAGGAAATCATGTGAGTGAGTGTATAGTGAAACAAAGAATGAGGGGAAAATCGTGTGAATGTTTATGTAAGAAGAATGTGTGGCGAAAATCATGTGAACTGAAGAAGAGTATGCAGTGAAATCCATGTGAATGTAAAGCACAGATTAGAAAATATGATGCTCTTTGTAACGAATCGCCTTTCATGTACTGTAACGTTTAAATAAAATTAAATGTATTGTAAAAGCCAACAGTGATTTTGTATAGTTATTTAAAACTCACCTTGCATTGCCCCGTTTTGATATGTGCTGAATGTGTAGACGGCCTGTAGCTCACGTTGCTTTTAAAGCTCTTTAAAACTTGAATGTAAAGTTAATAAGTACACAACAGTTCTAACATGGGACAGATGTCTGTTTATATAGGGATCTAAACCCCCTCCAGGCGATGCCTGCACGTCATCATGGCTGTGATGCTTACACGTCACGTGATTATTGCAGCCAATGACATCATCTCTTGCTACGCATGCGCAGAGGCCCTCAGCACTTCTATCCCTGCTTGGTTCACTTCCTCTCCCTCTCTCGCTCTCTCTCTCTCCCTCTCTCGCTCTCTCTCACACAGAGTACATCCATAATGTCGTTACACAAAGCTGCATGTAGTTAAAGCATCAATCTAAGTGATGTATTCTAGAGTACGGAGGAAAATCAGTGAAGTCACTGAAAGATCGGGATTCGAACTAGGGGCAACTGATTGAAAATTATATACAGCATTAATTGTTCATTGTATGAGCTATCAAACATGCTTTCGTCTACAGCTCTATCTCTGCTAGTTTCTGCGATAATTGAGATTTAAACTTAAGGATCGAACCCTGGACGTCAGGTACCCTAATATACACCCGCAAGATATTATCTGATGACATAAACGTAATAGGTTTATTTGGTACCTTTGTCTTAATTATTTACTGTTATTAAATTTATAAGTAAACTTCATTGAATCGGTATTCGAACTCAGAACGCCAGAAACAAAATTATTTATAATATTAGTTTGATGTGTTTAAAAGACCTATATGCAGTTGCAACATTGATCTAAGTGATATATTCTAGAACACAGTGGAAAATTAAGGAAGTCACTGAAAGATCGGGATTCGAGCTAGGGACACTGATTGGAAATTATATAAAGCATTAATTGTTCATCGTAGGAACTAAAAATCGTGCTTTGGTCCGCACCTTAATCCCTGCTAGTTTCTGAGATAATTGAGATTTTAAAGTTAAGGATCGAACCCATGACACCCGGACTCTAATATGCATGCACAAGAAACGAGCTAATGGCATAAAAGTAATAAAGTTTATTTACTGTCTTTATTTTAATTAGTTTTGGAGTTATTAGAAGACCGGTTTCGAGCAATCGTAAATGGAGCCTTGCATCCCGAGCTATAATTAGTTTTTATTGCATCATTTTGTCTCTTTTTATTCAGGACATGTGCGTGAGTTGGTGTGTGCGTATGTGGGTTGGTGCTGTTGGGTGTAAGTGAACAGGCATATGTGCTTGCACGCGTGTGTGTGTGTGTGTGTCCATGTATATGTATGTGTGAGTGTAAGAGCACTGGTGTATGTATGTATACGCATGAGGTGCGTGAATGCGTGAGTGTAAGAGCACTGGTGTATGTATGTATACGCATGAGGTGCGTGAATGCGTGTGTGTACTGGTGTATGTATGTGTGTGTGTGTACTGTTGTATGTATGTGCATGTGTGTGTATGTGCTGGTGTATGTATGTGCATGTGTGTATGTGCTAGTGTATGTGCTTGCGTGGGTGCGTGTGTGTACTTACATGTGCGTGTGTGTATGTGCTTGCATGCGTGCACCAGTGTATGTTTGCTGATGTGTGTACAAGTGCTCGTGTATATGTGAACGCCTGAATGTGTACAAGTCGTGGAGAAAGAAAGAGATAGATAGAAAGAAAAAGAGAGGAGAAGAAGAAAGAATGTTGTCTAGGCTTCGGGATATCTAAGTATGCATCAGGGTTTAATATAAACAATGATATTTGCTAAATGCAATTTTAATCCGACCGCCCCCTGCTTCAATATTTTAATAGTTATTATAGCATTTCGCAGGGTAGGATTCGAACTATGGACCTCTGGGTTCCTAACAATACAGTTCGTTAAACATTGTAATGTCGTGTATATTAAATTATATCTGTTAAACACGTTTTAATCTGACCGCCCAATACTCGCATAGTTTAATAGTTATTATAGCGTTTCGCAGATTCGATCTAGGACCCCCTGAACACCGTTTCATTAATTAAATTATATTCGTTAAATACATTTTAATCTATCCATGCATAGTTTAATAGTTATTGAGCATTAGAGTTTCGCAGATTCGATCTAGGACCCTCTGAACACCCTTTTTATTAATTATTGTAATGATATATAAAAATTAAGTTATATTTGTTAAATACATTTTAATCTGACCTTACATAGTTTAATATTTATTAAGCATTAGAGTTTCGTTGGGTAAGATTCGAACTAGGGTCCTCTGAACGGTCTTTCATTAATCAGGGTAATGATATATAAAAAATTATAATTGATAAATACATTTTTTTAATCTGACCTTGCATAGTTTAATATTTATTAAGCATTAGAGTTTCGTTGGGTAAGACTCGAGCTAGAATTCTCTGAACGCCTTTTTATTAATTAGGGTAATGATATAATAATATCAATCATTAATTTCTCATTAGCAATAAACTTTTGATTACAGTAAGAATCGAACACCAATCTATGGATATCACTCAGAGGTTTAATGCACGTAATGAAATGTATATTAGACGCTTTTTCGGAGTCGTTGGCTGAAACAGAATGCTTGTTAACTATGCTCGGGTATATTCGTAGGAGGTCGTAAAACATCGGAGAGAACTCCCTCAGGCAAAATCATGATGGCCGACTATAACGTCACGCAGAGTTGGTAAACAAGTTTCTCTTTCTTTCACACAAACAAGGACAGGACGAGTATAAAGCAACCCTCGAATTCTTTTGTTAAACTAGCAGGTGGCCAAACAATGGGAACGCTGCAGGTGTCTTTCTAAACTAGCCTTGCCAAGGACAATAGAATCTCTTACACAATGGAAAGGGTCAGGCTTTGTTATTGGGATGGGAACGCTGCAAGTGGTCTTTCTAAAGAATGCTTGCCAAGGACAATAGAAAGGCACACACAATAGAATCTCTTACACAATGGAAAGGGACCGGCTTTGTTATTGGGTTGCCACGTGTTCGAGAACAATAGGAGTGGAGTGGGTAACTGACCAGGTGCAGAAGTGGCCGGATGTGGAATGGGTAGGAAAAACATCTCGCCTTTGTTACAGAACCTTAAATTTATGACCCCTTTGTTCGTTTTGACAGTTGATTGACAGCCTTAATTGCTTAACTGTCAAGCCTCCATTGTACTCAACATGATTTACGACCGCAGCTGCAACTAAAACTACCAAGGCACAGCGGGGGGTGGGGGTGGGGGAGGGGAGGGGCGGGGCTAATTAGCATATTAATTGCACATTCCTGCATATTAAGTGATACAGAACCATCATTTCCCTACTACTCCTGATTTCACCGGAAATACATGTTTTGAGGTGCCCTAAATCCAAATAAAGCATTTTTGTTAATATGTCCGTGTGTGTGAGAGTTTGTATGTGCGTTTGTGTTATTTCCTGTCTGTGAACATCATAACTCATAAAATTAAAGTCGGATAAATACCAAAGTTGGTATTTGAGTTTAGTATCTTCCAAGGATGCGACACGAAGATTTTCAAGAAAATCCCCGTATCCCAGACTACCCTTTACCTGGAACATTTTTAGAAAATTTTGATTTTCTCAAGAATGGCTCTAACGATTTTGATTAAAATGTCATATGTTTAAGATATTTGCATGGCAAATGAAATGGATATCCTGAATTTTCTGGGAATGTCCCCTAAAGTCCTCTTTACTCCGAATGGCTTTCGCATAACTGGTAAACCGTAAGAGATAGACAAAGTTTAACTACACAAAAAAGTATATCTCGTTAAAACACACAATTTATGGAATACACCTTTTTTTCCCCCAAGTGAACCATTTCCGAGATATTCCTTGTTGTTTGTTTGAATTTTCCAATACTTGTACTTTTTCTCAAATGGGAATTCGTTATATTTTTTAAATATCCTGAACATGCAAAAAGAATGGAATGCGCCACATAGCAACCAGCTCTTAAAAGATTTGATTATCGCTTAAAGCCTACCATATTCCCTTTGCTCCTACAAGAAAATTAGCCATAAGATTAACATCTTGATTAACATGAAGTAGATGGAGAATAAGCGTTTGTAAAAATAGTTTTACAAGAGTAGAGAAAGTCAACAGTAGTGCAAAGTCAAAGAGTGCAACACAAGATATTTATCACCTAAGTACTCCTCAATGGAGTATTAACATTTGTTTAGCAAATATATTTTTAGGTTTCACTAAATTTTCCAAATGATGTGATATGTTTTATTTCTGATGGAAGTTTGTTATAAATTTGAATGTCATTTTACCTGAAGCTGAGCTCATATTATTTTTTTCTATGAAAGGTAACATACAAGTGTGATCTTTTACTACATTACGATTGTGAATTTCAGAGCTTTTATTAAAATTTTCTGTTTGTTGTATTTGAATAATAATTTTATAAATGCGTATACAAGGCAGTGGCAGTACTTTAAGCTTTTTAAACCATTCTTTACAGCTGATAGTTTTTTTCAGATTCATCATTGTTCTAATTACCCTTTTTTTGCGTCCTGAATATTTTAATCATGCCACTTCTATTTTACCCATGTTATTCCGTATGTTAAGCGTGAGTGAAAATTTGAAAAATACACTATTCTTACGGTAATAACATTTACGCTATGTTTTAGGAAATAGATTTGATAACATATTTTACTTAGATTCTTCAATAAAGATTCAATATGCATTTTCCAATTTAGTAGAATATGTATATTTGAAATAAAATATATTCTGTTCATGTAATTTTAATATTCTAGTAAATTGAGTTCATTTTCTTTGCTTCAATGTGTGTTACTTTCACGTTACCTGCAAAAAACTCAATAAATGCGGCGTGGACTCAACAGTGCTGTCATCTATTGCACTGTTCGCAAACAAGCTCAAAGTCCTGTCATCAGTGCTGCCATTCGATCAGCATTTAATTATATACTATTAAAAAGGTAAGATCTTTTTGTAAAGTCTTAAAGTTTTGAAACTATAGTTTTGTAGATCAAAAGCAGCCTACGCAACTTGACTATAATGGTAATTAAGACGCTCGTATGAAAATTATGAAAGTCACTACCCTCGTTTCATAAACATACTCGCGTCATGATTACTACCACTATAGTTTGTTGCATAATATACTATTTTATTATCGTCACCGCCTTCCTTATGTACCTCGTTTCCCACATGTAGCGTTTTTACTTTCTCTACTACGTATAGTAAGTAGGGGAAGTATTGTATTCCACCCAAAAATTCGATACCGAGATTTCACCGGAAATACATGTTTTGAGATCCCCTGAATCCAAAAAAAGCATTTTTGGAAACATGTCCGTGTGTGTGTGTCTGTCTGTCTGTCTGTCTGTCTGTGTGTCTGTGAACAGCATAACTCAGAAACGAACAGTCGGATAAACACCAAACTTGGTATTTAGGTTCAGTATCTTCCAGGGATGCGACACGAAGGTTTTCAAGAATATCCCCCCACCCCAAATTACCCTTTACATGGAAGATTTTTCGAAAATTTTAATTTTCTCAAAAACGGCTCTAACGAGTTTGATTAAAATATCATATGTTTAAGATATTTTTATGACAAATAAAATGTATATCTTGAATTTTCTGGGAATGTCTCTAAAAGTATTCTTCATTGTGAACGACTTTTGCATAACTGGTAAACCATAAGAGATAGACAAAATTTTACTACACAAAAAATGTAGATCGCGTTAAAATACACAATTTATGTCATATACATTTCTTTTGTTGAGTGAACCATTTTCGAGATATTTCTTGTTAATCCCTTAAATTTTTCAATACTTATTTGCTCAAATGGGAATTCGTTATTCATTTTTTTGTCTTGGATATGCAAAGAATATTAATCTGTGGCAAAGGGAATGGTGCTGCACTTAGCAACCAGCTCTTAGGAGATATGTATGTGCTTAAAGGCTACTGTATTTCTATATTGCCCTTGTAAATATATATTCCCTTACATATACAAGAAAATTAGCAATAAGATAGAGTCTGCAAATGTTTATCTCGATTAACATGAAGTAGATGGAGAATAAGCGTTTGTAAAAATAGTTTGTACAAGAGTAGAGAAAGTCATGTGAGTGTAACACATCAGATTTTTTTATTTGTACAAATCGTAATTTACGCTGAAGTTGCAAAAGCTACAACCAAGCGAGATGGCTCCACGGTAGCGTGTGAAGCTTGCATTTGGGAGGTCCCAGGATCGATTTCTGACGCGCCGACCATTCTGACCATGGGTTCTTTCGTGGTTTCCCCTGATCGGTAGGCTAATGCTAGTTGAATTTCCCTTCTACCACGAATTGTTTGTCCATAATTTCCTGTCTCCATAATTTTCTTTCTTGTTTCGGAGTTGTAGGTCCAGGCGACAGCGGTTGGCGTATTGCAGCAGAACTGTGAATCTTGCGCGTTGGAAGGATCTCTCTTTGGCGTTTGACGGAACTGTTGGGGGACCCTTCGTTCCTGGGAGTGTCTCGTTTGCACCCGTGATCCTCAGGTTGCGGGTGCCTCATTATTTTAGGCAGGTTGGAATCGTTCGGGGCCCCGTCTTTGCTAGCGCACATCGTAGTCCGGATATGGTCACCCTTCGGGTCTCCCCTTCATTCCTTCCTACCAGGATCACGTTGGAAGTACAACGCGTACACTATAGCATACATGCAGTGCTGTGCTCAAATTACTGGAGAGCCCTTCGTTTGACTAATCCTGCAGTACTATTTAAACAACCTGAGACTTCTGACATTTCACTCTAAGCAGAGAAGTGCGAGAACTGCGTTGCCACGTTGTATTAGAGTATGTTTCAGCTGTTTAGCAGCTCGCTGGGACGTAACGCTAGTGAGCAGTAGTAAACCACACCAATATGGCAAAGTGTTATCCCTCAGAGTTCAGCTTGTAGGTGAAGGGAAAGGAGGGTGGTGGCATCTTACTGGCTAGAGCAACCGCAGAGGGAACGTTGCTATGGAAACATACCTTCCAAAAGTGTCAGAATTCTCATGTTATTTAATTTCTACCGTAACTACCTCGCTACTGCTCCTGAGTAACTGATCACACCACGCCTCAAAGAGCTAAGGTACTCTCATCCGCTGGGTATCAAGCGCTCATCCTTGGTAAAAAGGTTGTTAAAAATTGTATTTTACCTTTTCCTTTTTCTTCGTTTATTTCTACTGGATGTTTAAATAAAAGCAAGTTAGTTTCCTTTTTTGCCACATTTTACCCTGTTGTGTTGCATTTCATCAATTACTTAAATAAAAATAACCATTTCCCGTGATTTGTTTATAACAAGCACCTGAACGTTTTATATATGATAGTTATAAAGTACAGTACCTATTTATTTTTGCGTTAGTGCACAATAAGTAAAACATTATTTTATTGTTTCATTTAAAATTAAACAAATGTGTTGCGGTTTTAGTGTTTCCATTAAACATCAGGATGTTCTCTAAAAATACACGGAAAAGAAACACGTATTGGTAACTAAGCATCACTAACAGAATTAATATCCTTCCGTGGTGCAGTAACTGATTCGCAGCCTATCAGAGACAGCCCGCATTCTACGCTGCTGTGGATCTGAACTTACCCACCAAGTATGTTTCTCCCAACCATCTGCAGGGGAAAGCGCATTGTTACCAAACGTTTCTGCATTTCAAAGCGGTTTTTCTATAAATCTGTGAAAAGCAGAGCAAAATAATTCGTAAGCTTTATCAGTTTATTCATCGAGATCTATCCCTAGTTTAAAGGATCACATATGTCTACCTGGTTGGAATACCCAGTATTTGGTGTCGTTGCTGTCAAAGTTAATCTTAAGCGGATGACAAAATGTCTTCTGTTTTAGAAAAGATGAACATAGAGAAAAACAACTGCAACAATGCACAGCATAAAACTGCAGCTTTTCATGACGAAATAAAAAGGGTTATAATTGTGTGCAACTGATAATAGTTTCATTGCTTCACTTCCCCTAGCTACTCAGAACCTAGTATGCCTTAAAGCACTCCTCATTTAACCATGGAACATAATCTAAGATTAACGACGATGCCCTATACCTCCTTCCGTGTACGACGGCAGTCCCAGAAGTACCCGACTTGACGTGTATATAGCGGCTGTTGTTTCAAACAAATGACTATGGTAGAAAGTGCCACCCTTATAAAGCTTAAGTTTGAAGTTTGACGATGCTGCGTTGTTTATTAATTGTTTGGCAGCCATTAATAGTGAACTCTCTTAGCGAATTTGTAAACATGGATAAAACTAGCCATCGTTATGTGATACAATACTTTCATTTGAAAGGTCTTAGTCCAACTAATATTAAAGCTGAGCTAGATTCTACTCTGGGGGAGTCTGCTCCTTCGTTTACAACAATAAAATATTGGGTGGCAGAGTTTAAGCGAGGCCGTATGCAAGCAGACATCGTAGGCATTTCAAAAAGTGCTGTACATCGCATACTAACTGAAAATTTAGACATGAGAAAGTTGTGCACAAGTTGGCTGCCGCGTTTACTCACAATGGAACAAAAGCAGCGTCGTGAGGATATTTCATCAAGTGTTTGTGATGTTTCGCTGCAATAAAGCCGAGTTTTTTGCGTCGATTGATAACCATGGATGAAACATGAGTCCATCACTTCACACCTGAGACGAAGGAACAGTCAAAACAGTGGATTGAAAGGGGAGAATCGGCTCCAAAGAAGGTGAAGAGAGTTCCATCTCAAGCAAGATCATGGCGTCAGTTTTTTGGGATGCGTGGGATAATTTTCATTTATTATCTTCAAAAAGGAAAAGCAATCAATGGCGAATATTATGCAAACTTATTGCAACGTTTGAATGATGAAATCAAGCAAAAATGGTGACATTTAGTGAAAAAGAAAGTTCTGTTTCGTCAAAACAATGCTCCAGTTCACACATCCATTATCGCCATGGCCAAAAAAAAATGAGTTAAAAGTTCGAATTGCTTCCTCATGCACCCTATTCGCCAGATTTAGCCCGCTCTGATTACTTTCTGTTTCCAAAGTTGAAGAAATGGTTTGATGGTAAAATATTTGCCAACAATGAAGAGGTGGATTTTGACGTTGATGGCTATTTTGCAGAACTCGACGGTTCTCTCTATAAACAGGGTATGGAAGCTATTGAACATCGCTGGGAAAAATGTATCGAGCTGAAAGGAGACTGTTTTTCCCCAAAATTTTTGTGTTATCTTTGTTAGGTCGCGTACTTCTGGGAGTGCTCTCGTATATAAGCGCCATATGCTTAATAGTGGCTGTGTTAGTGAATAAACAAACTTCACTCAGGTCACTGAACAACAGATCATTGACCTTACACCAGGTTGTTAACCTTAAAGTGTCAAACAAGTGAAAGAACAAAATGAAGTATTCTGTTATACAGGAGTGTAGTGAAAAACCAGTGAGTGTTAAATAAAAGTGACAGTGAAAAATAGAAAGTGTAATAATAAAAAGGTTATGTTTCTTTCTTTCAGGAGACTTTCAGAAAATATTTAAAAATTAAAAAAAGAACAAAACAAAAAGAACAATTTTTAAATATTTCTAAAAGGGGGCAATTTGAGGCAGTATTTTTAACACTTAAATGATTTCAGTCTAATTATATAATATAGAATTCAATAACAGCCCACCTTAGAGCAATATGTGTATGTAAAAATATATAAAAAGTGTATGTTACAGTCATTGTATATGTTTATATTATTGTATACATGTAATAATGTTATCTGAATGTATTACGTAATTTAATAATGTAGGAGCTGTGAGAATAATAGGTTAAAAGTTGCTAACAATGAGGTAACCTTGAGGCAGTAATGAGTAAGAAAGTGTAATAATGCTACTAGTCATTCTTGGAGCAACAATAATGTAATTGTTGTGACAGTTTATAAAACAGCCAATCAACAACCAGAAAAAGCTTAAGTTAAATAAAAGTATTCTATTGGATTAGGAATAGCCAATCAGAGACTTGAAATGCAGAAATTTACAAATTTAGGCGGTAGAAATCAAGTCAGGTGCTTGTAGACAGCGCTCATAACTGGACGCATTGCTTGCAGACAGTGTTCCTAACCGGATGCGAGATGCGTCCTCGAGAAGTATAATACGTATTCAGTGTGAGATGAAAATAGTTTGTGTTAAAAAGTGCAAGTAATTAATTTAAAAAATCTCACAGCTCTCTCTATATGAGTGAAGTGCTATTTAAATCGTGTCAAGCATTAATAAAAGGAGTGAAGTAAAATTATAATCTGTGTAAGCCTACATTCTTCATCGCACCACAACCCTGCAAAGAGAAACATGTCTCTAACAATAATACTGACGCAGCCAGGCAAACATAAATATATAATATTTAAAGAAACAGTCAAATTACAAAGCTAATATTTTTAAACATTTTTTTTTTTGGAGGGGGCCAAAGGCCACCGGAAAGTACATTTGGGGCGAAGGCTACCGGAAAGCGGGTACTGTACGTGTGGTTTCAACGAATTTCAAGTCCGGCTCCCAACAGTTGAAATATAATACAACTCCTTCAATACAACCTACTTCAAACTGACGCCCAAAGGTGGTGCAAATAATTTAAAGATACTATGTACTTCAGCTTTTAACAAATTTTAGGACAATTTTCCTCACCAGATCACCTTACTGAAGAATATTGCGTTTAAAGACTATACGAAATTCAAGACACCTTCTACAAGATAAAAAAGGGTGTTTCATCACAACCACACCTGTTCTGTAGTATTTATTACGCTTACACAAAGTAAAGCTACAGTGAGAGGAGAATGGCGATAGTTAAAATATATATTCCAGGAGAACACAACTTTGAAGATCTTCTAACTTTATTACTTAGATGAGCAAAGACTTTACCAGCAGAATATGAAATATTTAAAAATGTAATATAGCTTTACTTTTGTGCAGAAATTCACAAATGCATTGATGTTTTTAAACATCTTCGCAAAAATGCTGATAGCCTTTTCCTTGCAGCCCTACTCAAGATGAGTACTTGAGTTTGATCGATATTAAGGCATGAGTTAGAAGCTGCTTCTTCTCCAGTGCTACTCTCTTAGCTTGTATAGTAAGCTCCAGACATCGAAATGCTCGCTGAATCAATACTAACGATGCGATCTGCTGAACTCATACATTATCAAAAACAAAAAGAAGTAGAACAGTTGGCAAGATAGCAAGACCAAATTTACACCATTAAAGATAAAAGAAAATAACATTCAGGAGTAAGATCTGCAAGAAAAGTCAAACAAAAATAGCACCCCGAATTGGGCTTTGACCGACAACATGATGACGAGCAGCACAGCGAAATGTGCTGTTGTTATGCAAGATCACGAAGTAAAGAGTGCTGCTGTTAGACAAGATAGTAAGAACAATACACTGAAGTACTGAACAAGAGTGTTGTTAGACAAGATCGCGAAGAGCAGTTAATGAAGTGTGGTTTTGTTGAGAAGATCACGAAGTGAAGTATACTGTTGTCAGACAAGTTAATGAAGAGCAGTAGAGAGAAGTGTGTTGTTAGAGAAGATTACAAAGAGCAGTAGAGAGGTGTGTTGTTAGAGAAGATTACAAAGAGCAGTAGAGTGAAGTGTGTTGTTAGAGAACATTACAAAGAGCAGTAGAGAGAAGTGTGTTGTTAGAGAAGATTACAAAGAGCAGTAGAGTGAAGTGTGTTGTTGTTAGACAAAATAATGAAGAGCAGCTCAATGAAGTGCGAAGGTATTAGACAAGATAATGAAGAGTAGCACAGTGAAGTGTGATGTTGTTATACAGGATAAAGAAGAACAGCACAGCGAAGTGTAATGTTGTTATACCGGATAAAGAAGAACAGCACAGTGAAGTGTGATGTTGTTATACAGGATAAAGAAGAACAGCACAGTGAAGTGTGATGTTGTTATACAGGATAAAGAACAGCACAGTGAAGTGTGATGTTGTTAGACAACACAATGAAGAACAGCACAGTGAAGTGTGATGTTGTTAAACAGGATAATACAGAACAGTACAGTGAAGTGCGATGTTGTTATACAGATAAAGAAGAACAGCACAGTGAAGTGTGATGTTGTTATACAGCATAAAGAAGAACAGCACAGTGAAGTGTGATGTTATACAGGATAAAGAAGAACAGTACTGTAAAGTGTTCTTAGACAAGGTAACGAGGAACATTACAGTGAAGTGTGATGTGGCTAGAAAGGATAATAAAGAGCATTACAGTGAAGTGTGAAGTTGTTATACAGGATAAAGAAGAACAGTACTGTAAAGTGTTCTTAGACAAGGTAACGAGGAACATTACAGTGAAGTGTGATGTGGCTAGAAAGGATAATAAAGAGCATTACAGTGAAGTGTGAAGTTGTTATACAGGATAAAGAAGAACAGTACTGTAAAGTGTTCTTAGACAAGGTAACGAGGAACATTACAGTGAAGTGTGATGTGGCTAGAAAGGATAATAAAGAGCATTACAGTGAAGTGTGAAGTTGTTATACAGGATAAAGAAGAACAGTACTGTAAAGTGTTCTTAGACAAGGTAACGATGAACATTACAGTGAAGTGTGATGTGGTTAGACAGGATAATGAGGAACAAAACGGTGAAGTGTGATGTTCCTAGACAAGATAATAAAGAACGGTACAGTGAAGTGTGATGTTCCTAGACAAGATAATAAAGAACAGTACAATGAAGTGTGATGTTGTTATAAGATAAAGAAGAACAGCACAGTGAAATGTGAAGTTGTTAGTCAGGATAATGAGGAACAAAACAGTGAAGTGTGATGTTCCTATACAAGAATAAATAATAGTGCAGTGGAGTGTGATGTTCTTAGACAAGGTAATGAATAATACAGCGAAGTGTGATGTTGTTAAATAGGATAATGAAGAATGGTACATGAAGTGTGATGTTAGTAGACAATATAATGAAGAACAGCACAGTGAAGTGTAATGTTGTTAGACCGTATGATGATGAAGAGTACAATGAAGTGTGATGTTGCTAGACAGGATAATGAAGAACAGTACAGTGTGGTGTTAGGCGAGATCGCGAATTGAGGTGGGGTGTTACAAAAGATTACAAGAGCAATATAATGACGTGTATTATTATTAGATAAAATAAGATAAAATATTTTGTCATGCACGCTTACATTACAAATTCAGCAAATGCTCCGTAAACAAGTGACTCGTCAAATAGATTACAGTTACATAATATGTATAAAATGCAGGTATTTACATACAATATGAGATAGTCTTTACAACAATGGTACATAGTGAATAATAAAAATAATAATAATAATACCTTATCTATTTAAAAAAGAAGAAAATTCTACACTCTACTAGTTGCAAACATTAGCTTTATAATTTTAAAGATTGACATTCATGTATTCCGTTACTGAGTAGTAGGTCTTGTAAGTAAGTAAACTCTTCACTGTTCTGTTACATAATTTGGTATCTTTAAAGTCTCTGATTTTGTCTGGCAGTTTGTTATAGGGCAGCGCCGTGGCCGAGTGGTTAGACCCCTCGCCTCTCTCCGAGGAGGCCCGGGTTCATTCCCTGGTACCCGCATATGGGATTTGTGGTGGACAAAGCAACGTCTGGGCGGGTTTTCTCCGGGTTCTCCGGTTTCCCCCGCCATTCATTCCACCAACTGCTCCATCATCACCTTTCCTTTCATCCATTTCACCATCATTTCGTTTCATCTACTTCCTTCCATACCAGGCATCGGGCTGATCACCCAGCCTGGATATTTTGCCTGATCCATGAGTGTCTGCTCCTCGACGGGTCTCTGACCCCAGGCACCCGCCTGTAAAGTTTGTTAAAGTTTGCGTATGTATTTCTTTAGTTCATATAAGTATCGTGAAGCAAACGGGTTACCG
The DNA here is from genome assembly GCA_030765065.1 of Deroplatys truncata. Taxonomy (NCBI): domain Eukaryota; kingdom Metazoa; phylum Arthropoda; class Insecta; order Mantodea; family Mantidae; genus Deroplatys; species Deroplatys truncata. Next base: position 141,933,230 of record CM060986.1, read on the forward strand.
AGTCATCCCGGTTTGTTCTTCCAAGCCTGCGAGCAGAGAAAGTTCTAGGGGTTATTATGGATCACGGCCTCCTTGATTATTGTGTATAATGAATACAGAGCGCACAATAGGTATAATGTTACAATCGCGAACGGAAACGTGGAACTTGAAGTTCCCGGGTTCCGTTGATCGTGCATGCTCACATTTGAAAGCGAGGATTTTAACTTTTTCCCGTTCTGGTTCTCTTTCCATTCCCTTTCCGGGGCAGTTGTGCAACCGACTTCACAATGTGAGGTTCACTAAACTAGAAGCTTATTGAAACCCGGGAACGGGAACCGCAGACTTGGTAATGTCTGAACTCCGCCGTTCCGGTTTCCGGTCTAGACAGTGTGTCCATATTTGCTGTCTTCAAGGTTGAAATTATTTAATAAGTCCGTGGCCAACAGACGCTAGAAGCAGTACTTCAAAGGCAAAGAACAAAAACAACAAATAGTAGAGAACAATAAACTTTAATATAGCCTAATAAACCGATTAACATTATGCTTTTACAAGGAAATCAGAAACAGTAAGAGCGTCCCTTTTATAAGAGTTTACTTATCACATTTCGAAGTTGGATAAATCACTGTTCAATTACCGATAAAACCCCCATAGCAAAATCGGCTTTCCAAATTGTTATCTAAAGTTATAAATAAGGTTCCCGTTTTCTTTCCGGTGTATTGTGAACCAAATTCGCTCGTCTTTTCACTTTCTGTCCTTGTTCGGGTTTTTGTTCCCGATTTATTGTGGACTAGGCTTAAACTGCATAGATAGGAGGGTAGAATGTTTCGACCACTTGTAATTAACAGAATATACATATGTAGTTCTAGATATGTTTTTTTTACTTTCTCTACTACGTATAGTAAGTAGGGGAAGTATTGTATTCCACCCAAAAATTCGATACCGAGATTTCACCGGAAATATATGCTTTGAAACCCCCTGAATCCAAAAAAAGCATTTTTGGAAACATGTCCGTGTGTTTGTCTGTGTTGTGTCTGTGAACAGCATAACTCAGAAACGAACAGTCGGATAAACACCAAACTTGGTATTTAGGTTCAGTATCTTCCAGAGATGCGACACGAAGGTTTTCAAGAAAATCCCCCACCCCATATTACCCTTTACATGGAACATTTTTCTAAAATTTTAATTTTCTCAAAAATGGCTCTAACGATTTTGATTAAAATATCATATGTTTAAGATATTTTCATGACAAATAAAATGTATATCCTGAATTTTCTGGGAATGTCTCCAAAAGTATTCTTCATTGTGAACGACTTTTGCATTACTGGTAAACCATAAGAGATAGAACAAAATTTTACTACACAAAAAATGTAGATCACGTTAAAATACACAATTTATGTCATATACATTTTTTTTTGAGTGAACAATTTTCGAGATATTGCTTGTTATTCCCTTAAATTTTCCAATGCTTTTTCTCAAATGGGAATTCGATATTCATTTTTTTATGTCCTGGACATACAAAGAGAATGGAATGCTCCATATAGCAACCAGCTCTTAAAAGATTTGACTATCACTTAAATACTACCATATTCCCCTTGACCTACAAGAAAATTAACAATAAGATTATCATCTCGATTAACATGAAGCATATGGAGAATAAGCGTTTGTAAAAATAGTTTGTACAAGAGTAGAGAAAGTCATGTGAGTGTAACACAGCAATAGTTACATGGATATTTCATACAGGGAATCACCTCTTCTTTCTTTTGTTTTCCAACTACAAACAAACGAAAATCGAATGCGACAAAACACAGCTGAATCAAGTGAAACAATTTCCTTTGCACTTATTTTACAGTGGCAGACGGTATTGATTAGTTACAACTAAAGCCAGTTTTAGATTGGACATATTAAAGTATTAGTCTATGTAATTCTCGTGCTTAAATTTACTTTTGCCAACTAGACATTTTATGGTGAAAAAGTTACAAAAAGGAATAGGTGAAAATATAATAAGGCAATGAATAAAAGTACAATGAAGTTTGCTGTGTTAGATGAAATAGTGAAAACCAGCTGAGTTGTACTCCTTATTGGATGCGAGAAGGAATAATGTATGAACATATTCCTATCAAGGATTTCAAGACCCTATTTAGACAATAACTAGGTTACTAACATCTCCTCTAATGACATACTTAAATAATTACATACGTGTCCCAGCACGTAATTTAAGGCGTAGCCGACTTGCCTAAATTATAATTACCTCACCCGCATCTAAACTAACAACGCTTAACACAGATGTAGAACATTCAATAATTACAAATCCTGAACGAAAAGGTAGGTAATGTTTTGGCATGCTTCAAATACTCATCACTATCCCATCTGTACGATAAACCCGCAATCAGAGTAGAAGTTATTCGCACACCGCTTTAAAAAATACTAGCAGCCAAATTACTGGAGAGAAATTATTTCAAATGTGCAAAAAAGAAAAACGATAATACGTTTACTTGTTGCGACGACTTTCAACATTTTCCACGTAATGAATTTTATAATTTTTGTGCCAGTTTTTCAACTTACAGCGAACGGAGAAACATGAAAAATGGAAAGATCCGGTTCATCCCGCCAACCACCAACCCATGAGCCTCCTGTCGGTCCTCTCCAAAGTTTTCAGGACTACTATTTGCCCGCTTGTCCCCACTACTGGGGGACATTCCAGCCTTCCCCGACCATCACTTTCGGTTCCGTCCTGGGCACTCGACGCCTCAGAAGATGCTGTGTGTGGTGGAGACCGCTGCCTTGGATTTCGAGGACAAAGCATTCACCGCGGCAGCCTTACTGCGCGTCTTAACGACCTGGCATGCGGATCTCCTGTACAAGCTTATCCAACTGCTTCCAACATCCACAATATACCTGGTACACACATATCTCAAACAGCGCACTTTTGTAGTCTCACTCGCGGGGATCGTCCTCCGTGGTCTAGAGGTACCATATTAGCCTCTAGTTTTCGAGATCGTGGATTCAAACCTGGCGGAAGGCGATGGATTTTATGCTAAGCATGTCTTCGTTCGAAAGGGAAGTAAAGTAGTAGGTTTACGTCACGTAAAAGAACATCAAGCCTGATAAATAGGGTCCTGAACGAAATTTCCGATCTTTCACCCCCAGTATAGAATGGGTCGCTAGTTAAAGAGCGTCCATAAATAAAACTCAATTTATTTTTCAGTCGCGGAGAAAACCTCAATACTAAGGCCAAAAAGAAGTGGAGGCCCGAAGGCTCTGTGTTATTTCCCTTGCTTTTTAGCGTCATAGCCGACCTACCTACAGAGCAACATGTAAATATAGCCCAGTATGCTGATATGAAGTGTTGTTATTCCGCACTAATAGAAACATCCTCAGGGTCTTCAACCCCATCCAGTGACACCTCCACCTCATCCAGGAATGGTGCAAGCGTTGACTTATGTCCATTAATCCTGACAAAAGCCACACCATTCTGCTAACGAAGCACCACTTCCCAAACGCTGCCCCACATTCACTTACCTCCACCGAAGGATTAAGTGGACAAATGCCATCACCTACTAGGGAGTAAAGCCTAACTTTTAAGGAACACTTCATAGACCTGTCGCACCGGGTCACTGGAGATTCTACCTCATTGTACCCCATACTCAGGTGTTCTAACAGTTCCTTTGCAGAGCTTTGATAATCCCTGTCCTACTGTAAGCCTGCGAGATCTGGGCCACGCCCGCAGAGTCCATCTCCATGGCTGTAAGAAGCATTTACTCTGAATAACGTTTCTTTCCCATGAGACTCCTTCATGAAGCCTTATTTCTTCCATACGTAGAGGATGAAAAATGACGCTGGGCCACAAAATTCTACGACAGTTTGCCAATACATCGGAGCGCCCTCGTTCGGTCTCTTGGGAATTATAATGCCACACAACACCGTTTGAAGCGACACCGAATTCCTCGTATGGCATGCATGAACCTACGGTAACAGAGGAGCAACTCCTTCAGCAGCTAAAGCTGAGCTCCTATACAATCTTGGAAAGAGATGCTTGGATTTGGCACCATTGTGTTTTATTTGTGTAAGTGTGAAAGGGTATATACCACACACATATATACCGGGGGTTTCAGAAATACTTTTACAAACTTCGGGTATGGGTTCCTCACACCAAAAGAAGGAAAAAAGTAAAAACGTTCATATGAACATATGTCCCATAATCCTTGGTTTTCGCGTTATTCCTGTCACAATGAAAGTGTGAGTTCAACGGCCTTCGGGGTCCAACCTCAAAACTTCATTTCTCTATGCATTCATAGAAGGCGTTGACCCATTGTACTACATACGGTAGATGGCGAAGTGTTGCCATGGAGGCTTTTTTACGTTTGTCATTTGTTATTAGTCTGTCTTCAACGTTTCAATTGTGTACATGTAGTGAGTTAACTGCACGTGTTTCGTTCCCCATGACTGGATATTCATTTCGTGAACAGGCAGACATGATTTTTATGCATGGTCGCGCGAATGGTAATGGACGCGAAGCTGCACGGCTCTTTCAGATGGAGTTTCCAGACTGAAGACAACCGAATCATCCAACCTTTGTCGCTGTTTATTGTAGCCTTGCTAAGACAGGAACCGTTGCACCACGGACTATTGATCGAGGAAGACCAAGAGTTTTTCGTACGCCGGAACGCGAAGAACAGATGTTAAAGTGTGTCGAAAACGATCCAGGTATCAGTACAAGACAATTGGCTGTGGCATCTGGTACATCACACGTGACAGCATGGAGGGTGCTTCACGAGCAGCTCCTGTATCCATATCATCAACGTGTGCAGGGCCTTTCGCCTGCCGATTATCCACTACGGGATAACTTTTGCCGATGGTTTGTCTCGTCAGTTTTGTTTACAGATGAGGCAACGTTTGGGAGAGATGGAGTTACTAATTTCCACAACGTACACGTATGGGCAGATCGTAATCCTTATGTCGTACTTCAGGCTAGACATCAGCAACAGCTTAGTCTGAATGTGTGGGCTGGCATTGTAGGTGAGTATCTGGTAGGTCCATACGTTTTACCAGCACGTCTTACTGGTGCTGTCTACAGGGACTTTATCCAGCACACTCTTCCCTACTTACTTCACGAAGATGTGCCCCTGCAAATAAGAAAAATCATGTGGTTTATGCATGATGGGGCTCCGGCACATTTTAGTCGCATTGTTCGAGATGCACTGGCTGGTAGGCAGAGGAGGACCAGTTCCATTGCCTGCACGTTCTCCCGACATCAATCCTGTGGATTTTTACCTCTGGGGCAACTTAAATCATTGGTTTATGGAGCAGCCATCCCGGATGCAGAAACGCTTCATCGACGTGTCATGGAAGCCTGCGAAACCATTCGACATCATCCCGGAGTTTTTGACAGGGTGCGACATTCCATGATTCGACGAGTAAAAGCATGCATAGAAGCAAGAGGACATTTCGAGCATTTATTACGAGTTCTGTGTGTTATAAGTGTACCACTGTGTTGAACACCTAACGAGAAAACAAAGGATTGTGGGACATATGTTCATATGAACTTTTTTCCTTCTTGTGGTGTAAGGAATCCATACCCGAAGTTTGTAAAAGTATTTCTGAAACAGACTGTATACATATTCACAGACATATAAATCAATATTAAACAATAATTGCACATAATAATATAATTCACCAAGAAATATGTTAGAATATTTAACAACCAAGACTTGTACAAAAGCAGATTGTAACTTAGATAACTATGGGAGGGGCGAGCTAGCTAATTCCAGGTAGAGCCCACCTTTCACCAAGCTAATGAGCAAGGAACTGTAAGCAATAAGGAGAAATAGAAAGAGATACATATAGACATAGAAAGGAAAGAGAGAGAGATATTCAATCTGCTTCTGGATGCATCACTGGGATGCGTACACGAAATCTTTTGGAGCAGAGTATTCTCATACATAATAAGGTAACACGGTCTGAGGACCAATTAGAAATGTCGTTACATTTTGAGGCGTGGAGGTGAACGTCATTAGGCTTAGGTATAAAAGGGGAAAGAAAGCCCCAGATTTTCACTCTCTTATAGAAATCTCGTCGACACACAGTGATACTCTCTGGACGACAAATGCACATGTGTGCATTAGGGTGGGAAGCATGTACAGTTATATTAGGCTCCTAATTTATTATAATGGTGGGAATTGCTATAATGGGGAAAACTAGCTGCCCATAAGTATTTATTTAATAATAAACCACATTTTTAAGGGAAATGCAGTGTATTTTAATTTGCCTCACCTACAAAAACCCTGAGACCCGTGAAATTAGTTAAGCTAGGTAATTGATTAGGAATGGAGAAAATAGCAGCTGACGAGCAACAATAGCCGGAGATAAGAACAATGCAGCAGAGGGCATCAACCACAGGAACAACGCTTTGCACTACAAGTGCACACATTTGTTTGAAAGTGTATATAGGTACTCATACAATACAAATATCCAAGGGACCTACCAGCATTGCAGTTCTAGTACTTTCTATGAAACCTAATTATTAATAAGCTTTATGAAGAATTTAAATTATCTACTTATTGGAAAGAAAAAAATTTGGTTAGGGTTAGTTTCTTATTGTTTAGTTATTTATTATAAAAATATTAAGTTTCTACTTTAAGTTTATCAATGTATTAAGACTTTAAGTAAAACAAACTAGGTAGACAAGCAAGGAATAGGAACTGGATTGAAAGATGTATCTGCAACCTTTGTGAAGATCCTGCCTAGTGTAGAAATTGTATGTAGGTAAATGACATACAACTTGGATATAAACACATAGTGACAGCAAACTAAATCTCTAGGTCTCATAAACATTTCTTAAATTAACAAAAAACAATTTATACAAAAAAAAATCAAAGTTGCTAATTCATGAGTATAAAGCATGCAGCAAAGAAGTAGTTAATTTAAGGTGCACATTAAAAAAAAAAACAAAGATTACTACTCGAAACAAATCGTAAAAAGTCAAAACAATAATATATGGACTGTTGTAAAGGAAATTTTCGCTAAATTCAAAAACAAATCTGACATTTATAGCAGAAATTGAGTACAAAGGTAAAAAAATACACTCGAAATCTGTGATGCACTCAATAAATACTTTGTGCATATAGTACACAACATGGTGAAGAACGCACTTCCTCATATGCAATATTCATACATGCCCAGTGCAGTCATTATTTTTTAAATCAACAGATTCAAAAGAAGTCAGTAAAATAATACAGAAACTTAAAAATAAAAACAACAAAATCAAAAACAATGCAATTAATAATATAATCTTGAAAAATTGCTATCATCTAGCACCCATACTTTCGGATCTAATTAACCTTTCTCTAAATACTGGTACGGTGCTCGACTTGCCAGAATGGTATCACTTCACAAAAAGGGTGAAAAGTCTTCTCCGAACAACAAGACCCATAAGCATAGTGTCCACTGTGTCAAAAGTTCTGAAATCCATAGTAAAAGAAGGCTACCAGACTTTCTGAAGAAGATAAATTTTTTCTTTAAATTCCAAAATGGATTCTTACCACCCAAAGACAGTATGGGAGCAGTAGCACTTGATTAGTTAAGCTATATGGTCTTTAGTGAAGAGAATGTACATGGTTAAAGTAAGGGAAAACATGTAAGCTCAGAAGCTTGGTGCAGCTATTTTAAAAATCTGATTATTACACTCACATGACTTTCTCTACTCTTGTACAAACTATTTTTACAAACTCTTACTCTCCATCTATTTCATATTAATCGAGATAAACATTTGCAGAAACGATCTTTTGACATGCAAAGAGAATTACATTTTACACATAGCGACCAGTTCTAGAAATATTTGACTATCGCTTAAGGTGTACTATGTTCCCCTTGTTTTGTATTTGCAAGGGCAATATAGAAATACAGTAGCCTTTAAGCATAGACATATCTCTTAATAGCTGGTTGCTAGGTGCAGCACCATTCTCTTTGCCACAGATTATTACTCTTTGCATATCCAAGACAAAAAAATGAATAACGAACTTGAGAAAATAAGTATTGAAAAATTTAAGGGAATAACAAGCAATATCTCGAAAATGGTTCACTCAACAAAAAAAATGTATATGACATAAATTGTGTATTTTAACATGATCTACACTTTTTGTGTAGTAAAATTTTGTCTATCTCTTATGGTTTACCAGTTATGCAAAAGTCGTTCACAATGAATACTTTTGGAGACATTCCCAGAAAATTCAAGATATACATTTTATTTGTCATGAAAATATCTTAAACATATGATATTTTAATCAAAATCGTTACAGCCATTTTTGAGAAAATTAAAATTTTCGAAAAATGTTCCATGTAAAGGGTAGTCTGGGATGGGGGGATTTTCTTGAAAACCTTCGTGTCGCATCTCTGGAAGATACTGAACCTAAATACCAAGTTTGGTGTTGATCCGACTGTTCGTTTCTGAGCTATGCTGTTCACAGATAGACAAACACATACACGGACATGTTTCAAAAAAGCTTTTTTTTTTGATTCAGGGGGTCTCAAAACATGTATTTCCGGTGAAATCTCGGTATCGAATTTTTGGGTGGAATACAATACTTCCCCTACTTACTATACGTAGTAGAGAAAGTAAAAATCTCTTAGCAGGAGGACACTGATTATTCAAAATATGCAGTCACTGGAGAATTCACTTTGTATTGAGCATTTGGATAGTCAGATAGGAGTAAATGAAGTGCAAGAGCAAATTAGAAAACTAAAAGGAAATAAAGCAAGGGTGTTGATGGAATACCAGGGAAATTTTATAAGGAGCTTAAATGGGAACAGATTAATTTTGATATTTGAAAAGAAGCTAGAAACAGTGTTGTGTTATTGAATTTATTTAAAGGTGAGTTGGAATTGTTACACTAACATCACTTAAGTTTACTCACTTAACGTGTTTCGGGAAACGGTTGTTCACATCCTCAGAAGCTAATCCGACTGGCCCGTGTTTTTGGTGTTTCCGTTTTGTGGACTGGATACTGTGGTGGCATCTTGTGGTGGTGAAATGTACTTCCAGAGGAGAGTTGGTGGCGGTAAATCAAAATTCATTAGATGTGTGTTGTGTTTTAGAATGATCTTCTCCCATGCATCTAATTCAGCTGCAAATTTGGCTGGTTTGACTAATGTAATATTGGGTTTGATGTGATAGTGCTCCAAAAATGGTGTGAAACTGCAGATTTGTCCATTTGTTTGTATTTGATACATCTCATGTGCTCCTTTAGCTAGTTTCTAGGTTTCTTTTTGTCTTACCTATATATACTTTATTGCAATCCGAACAATTGATTTTGTAGATTCCAGTTTTCTTGTCTTGTGGAATGGTTTTTTAACTTGTTACAAAAAAATTTCTCTATGTTAAATTTGTTCTGTGGGGCTAAGCTGATGTTGTGTTTCATGAAAATCTTCTTAAATTTGTGATATGTTCCTGGGTGGTATGTGAATTTCTTGAACTTTAGCTGTTTATCTTGCTGGCTGAGATTTGTTGTGTCTGATGTGTTGCTGTCATTTGAATTTTGCCAATTTTTTTGTCAATTGTTGTTTTGTTGTACCCATTATTTATTGCTGTCTACTATGTGCTGGTATTCTAATTGGTATTCTTCTTTATTTAAGGGGGTATATACCAGTCTATGTGTTAGGCTGTTTAGTACTGCATGTTTGTGTGTGGTTGGATTGAAACTCTTCTTTTTTATGTAATTAGTAGTGTGTGTTGGCTTCCTGTATATGCCAAAAGTTAGGCTTTTTTGTTCTCTGATGATTTTTAGGTCTAAAAATGGTAGCATGCCTCCTTTTTCTATTTCTATGGTGAATTCTATTGATTGGTTCTGCATATTTAGTAAGGCTAGTTAGTAAACTTAAGTGATGTTAGTGTAACAAGAATTCTGACTCACCTTAAATAGATTAATTTTATTAATAGTACCTCCATATTTGAAGGTAATGACCCAAGGAGTTGGAGAACATCAATAATGGTTCCAGCATTTAATAACAAGAGATATGTGAACAAACTACAGGGGCATTAGCCTGTTGTCAATACTAGGGCAGTACAATACATGCACACTGGTGTCTACAATGAAAGATTGCAAAATTGGGCAGAAGAGGGCAAGTTATCAGAATTTCTAGCAGGTTTTTTTTTTGGGGGGGGAAAGAAGAATAGATACAATGGTAAACAAATATTTATACAACAGAAAGTGGAAGGATATATGTTATTTGTGGATTACAAACAACTTTGGACGCAATAAATCAGGAAACACTGTGAACCAACTTGAGTAGAAAGGGAATAAGCAATAGTTTCATAAGAATGATACAAAGAATATATACCAATAATATTTTTTGTATAAACATTACGAATAAAAAAAGTGATTAAAACTATTCAGAATAATATTGGGCTATTGCAAGGCTGTAAAATAAGTCCTGTACTCTTTCATTTCTTTATTGATGATATTCTAGAAGCAATTAATATGGCTAATAGACTGTTCTAATATTTAACAACAAAGAAATACCTGTTTGCTACTTGCAGATCAATAACCAATGTTGATTATTGAAAACAATTTAAATACTAATCAATTTTTGTAGAATGGAGTTTAAGAGCTAATTTAGATAAAAAATTATGGCATTTAAGAAGGGCAACAAGTTAAGAAAAGATGTGAACTGGTGTTAGGAAGAGAAACTGCAGTGGTTAGTAAATATAATTACCTAGCAGTAAGATTAAATAGTAATGGAGGAGAGAGTGAGCAAAAGAAAATTATATTAGCTAAAGGAAAATTTTCCTTGAAAGCTATAAACACATGCATAGATAAAACACCAAGGATACAAATAAAATGGTTGGAGAGAGTTTATTTGGGAGATGTTAAGGTTAAGATACGAGGGCTGATCAATAAAGACTGACATTGATTTTTTTCTGTAGTTTCCTTGCTAGTTTTATGTCTCTACCATGAATACTTGAAAAGAGCAAGGTTTCATGTATAATGTCCATAAGCGACAGCACTCTCGTAACGGTAAGTTGGTAGTAATGCTGTATATTGTTGACCCTACTTGAATTTCGCATACCACAAAATGGAGGTGACACAAGAGGAGCAATACAGCGCAATAGAATTTTATTTTCATTTAAATCATACAGCCTTGAAACTTTGAAAAGCTGAAGCAAGCATATGGTGAAGATGCACTACCTCGTGCAACGGTGTTTAGGTGGTTCAAGGACTTCAAAGAAGGGTGAGTCCTCTGTGCTAAGCAAGGTGGGACTGGTGTTTCGGAATGGAATGATTTACCAGCATGCAGTTCCCCCCCTCACACTACTGTTACAGCAGTATTGGCTACACTGAGGAAGCACATTACAAGGAAACGTCCAGAACATCATCGGAATGGGTGACGACTTCATCACGTCAACGCGCGGCCTCACATCGCAAATCAAGTCCAGGAATTTTTGGCTAAATTCAAAATTACCTGTGTGCCGCATCCGCCTTAAAGCCCGGTCTTACCCCTGTGATTTCTTTTTATTCCCATTACTAAAGGCAAAGCTCCGGGGCATTCGATTTGAGAGCACTGAAGCAATGCTAAAGAAAAGTGAGGCGATTCTCAAAGACCTGATAAAGAATGGCCTGCACCAGGTGTTCGAGGACTGGCAGAGATGGTATAAAAAGTGCATTCAGTTAGGAGGGGACTACTTTGAAAAAGATCATGTCAACATTGAAATGGAGTAATAAATATCTGTGAAAAAAATCAGTCTCAGTCTTTATTGATCAGCCCTCATACTTTATAGAGTGGAAATTTAGTCTGGAAGAGGGGTAGACAAGTGTAAATGTGATTCATAGGAACTTTTGTAAACAAATTTTGGGTTTGCTAAAGTTACACCCAATGGCACTGCACAAGCAGAATTAGGAAGAACTGGTATCAAAGGGAACATTTTGGAAATAGTGTTGAAATATTGGTTTAGAATTACAAATTCACATAAGCAAAATATCTTACATCAGTGTCTGTAAGTCCAGGAAAGGTTAAATCAAGGAGAAACTTGGTTCAACAGGATTGAGGAGATTTTAGACAGAATTGTTTTGAAGAAACTTGGAAAGTTAGAGAATAACCAGAAATTGGCCACCAGAAAGAAATTAAATTATGAATTGCAAATTTAATTGCAAGAAATATTCACCAATCTTAATTTAAAACTTCATTGAGTATATACAGAATTGAAAACAGAAGATTAAATTGAACAGTATGGTAAGCAACAAGAGAAGCCTTTGCATGGGTTAGAACAGGGGTTATGAAATTGAAGCGGCTAAAAATAAGGCAAGGATTTAGAAAAATGTCCACTTTGCAGTCAAAAGGACAATAATTGGCATATTGTTATAATGCAAAAGAAACCAAAACTCTTAGAGAGTAATCAGAAATGAAGCGGTCTAATTTGAAATTATTTAGTTAAAGTAAGAACTAAATGGCTCAGGAGAATTAGTCAGAAAGACAAAGAAGAAAGTAATTAAGACTATTAAATATTAGATTTCAAATGAAAGCAAGGCCCAACAGTTAGACAACCACTGTGTTTGACACTAATGAGTCTTCATAGGTACTCGGCAACTTAGTGTAGTGATTTGTGACTTGATTGAACAGGTAGATTACTATAAAACGATTAAGTATTTAAGTTAACATTGTAATTAGTATAGTATGTGTAAATATTAGTAATGAAGTAAATATTCAAATATTAAATGTGATTCATAGATTTAGCTCTCAAATAATTCCAACCAGGAAATCAACCAAGTAATAATTTAAAAGGAAGCTTTCAAGGACATTAATTGGATGCAGTGGAATACCTTTAGTGCAAGGGGTGATCATAAAATTCTTATTACTGTTTACAACAATGAAAAATAACTTCATAATATGTACTGTAGTGTGACATGTCCCTGTAATGTTTACTGCTTAAATTTTACCATACATTTCCTCACAGAATGCCTCCTGGAGTACAAAATCCAAAATGGCATACTCTTTTGAGAAGATTGAAGCTTGAATAGTGATTCATTTCATGTTTTTGAAAGAAAAAACTGCCAAGGTAATTCATACTGTCTGGTTACCATGTATGGACATGAGACAATGCTCCAAAGCATGACACTGAAATACACACCCCTATACTTGTTAAACTGAAGTATTAATTCGGGAATGGGTAAAAAATTGTTATGAAACATCTTTTACTAGTACAAAATTGGAGTCCTTGAGTAGTAGCACAACACCCAGCTCGGATTCAGAAGTGGTGATATCACTTGAGTCATCTTCCAGGATTATAACCAGTCTGTCTACAACTTGGTCAAAAAGCTTTCACAGACACACCAGTTGCTTCCAATGTTAATTTAATGGTATCCTTAATAGCAAGGGGCATCATAATGCTCAAACAAAAAGTTGAATACTCCAAAAGTTTTGAGAATGGACGCAATAAAATATTAAAAATTTAGATCTAATCATTGCATCTTTTCAAAATATTCTCCATTGCATTCTACACACCGTCTCACCCTTTCAAATCATTTTTCAAATGCTGAACACCATTCTTCTTTGGAGAGAGTGCAAATACATTATTCGTAAGCAGCTACCGCGCATTCAGGTGACTCAAATCGTTGGCCTCAAATTTTTTCTTTCATTTTGGGGAATAGAAAAAAGTCCCATGGTGCCAGATCTGGACTGTAGGAAGGATGGGACAAATATCTGACTCCTGCAGAAGTTGGTTGTTTCTTGTACAGTGTGGACAGAGGCATTGTCATGGTGCAACAAAATTCCATGCAGGCCAGTCTTAGGATGCCTTTTTCTCAGTTCATTAAACACTTGTGGCAGACATTTTGTGGTGTACCATCTGGCAGTAACAGTCATTTGTCCTTCAAGCAGAATCGTCACAATGTGGCCACTTGCTGAAAAGAAGGAACAGATCATCTTCTTGCCAACACTTCTCTTCGCTTCACTTTTGTTGGGTATCTTTACCTGGGAAGACCCAGACCGATGACTGTCAGTTAGTTTCTGGGTCATACTGGTAAATCCAGCTTTTGTCACCTGTTAAAATATTAAATCTTTTTTTGGATCTTCCTCTACTGAATTTTTAATCATATCCTGGCACCATTGCACACATGCTTATTTCTGCTCATTTGTAAGTTGGTGGGGGATCCAGCAACTGCAGAGCTTCCTGACATCAAGTTTTTCTTTAAGAATTGTTTTCACTGCTGCCAATCCAATATTTATAGCTTCTTGAATCTGACCATATGTGCAACGATGATTTTCCTGCAACATGCGCTTTGCTTTTACATTTCATCCATTGTTGCAGTATCCAGCCGTCCTCCTGTCTTCACCTTCGAGGGAATCCGTTCCTCTTCTAAACTCTTCATACCATCAATAAATGGTGGATTGTGAAGGGCAATGATCCCCAAATGCATAATGCAGTCTTTCAAGGCATTCTCTCTCTTCTAAGCAAACTTTAAAGTCATAGAAAATGATAGCATGGAAATGTTCTCACTTGAGATCCATCCTAGGATATGGCGTAGCAACACCTGTTATATATACTCATGTGGTGCTGACGATGCACATTGTTGGAGCGCGCCTGGACTTGCACGACTTGCTATCTGAAATTCAATCTGAGGTTAGGAAAAGCTGCATTGGCTTACCGCTAATCTTGTTGCCCATTCTCAAAACTTTCAGAGTGACCCTCATGCCTTCAGAACTATTGTTTTTTTAACCACTTTCAAACCTTTGTTACTTCTATGTTTAATTATACTGCTCTGACCTGCTACACTCAGCTATTTTTGCAACTTAAATATAACTGATTAACACGACTGTTGCTTTGCCCCAGGAAACAACCAAGAATACAAATGTTTGCATGGTCATTACAATAAACAAAAATTAATTATTTATGTTTAAATGAAATGGTTACTAAAATACTATACTACAACCTCAATTATCTGTCACTGGGTTAACCATTCTGCTCATTATCATTTTTTTCTTTCAGTTTTTTTTTTTTTACTCTCTTTACTACGTATTGTAAGTAGGGGAAGTATTGCATTCTACTCAAAAATTCAATATGGAGATTTCACCAAAATACATGTTTTCAGGCCTCCTGAATCCAAAAAAAGTATTTTTGGAAACTGTGTGCATGTGCGCGCGTGTGCGTGCGTGCGTGCGTGTGCACGCACGCGAAAATCCCCTCACCCCAGATTACCCTTTACATAGAACATTTTTCGAAAATTTTAAAAGCTATAGAGTCTATTATTGCACCAGTTTCTGATAGGTTTATTGTTCCTTCATGAAAAGTTGCTAGCATGAACAATGGGCACAACAAAAGAAAACAGTAATTTTCTTGCAAAAATTAGTCCCAAAACTTTGTGTTTTATAACACTGCTTCAGAAGAAATGGGCAAATTGGTTTAAAGAAAGAAGCAAAGATTGGTGGGAATGTACATTTTGCTTTCATTTTAAGGAGAAAGATTGCTAGAAAATTTACAAATGAGCCATGCCACCTTTAAATACATATTCCAGCAGCTTGAATCATATTTATGGCAACCAAAAAGCTTTTAGGAGTTTCAGTGTCTGTAAAAAAAGGAAAGCGTATTACAATGTGTACAGTACTTTTAAGACGACTGAATCTAAGATTCAGTTCAATCTGAGTTGACATTTCCACACAGTATTTAATACAGAATGTGTATTCAAATCAATTTCAAGACCGCATGGAAATGTGGTAAATGTTAGGAATTGAATACCGAATGAACATGTATGTATTATAGTTGAGAGGTTGTTCTATGCCTTCAACTGTATATTGTTAAGTTTTAGCTTCAAATCACAAAGCAGTCACACAATTAGACAATAATACTGATAATAACGTACTGTTGTCACCTAGCAATGTACTTACAAAATTGACAAAAAATGGATGCATGTAAGCATGTGCACTTGTATTGGTTTTATGGAACAGAAGCATGTTACCGCTTACTGTGCAGCCCTACCTTGAGGACAATTACCTTTACTGCCAGTTTCCTAAATATACAGGAAGTGTAACACAGAACTCGTGTGTTGAGAGTTTTTTGTGTAATTGCTTATTAAACCTACAGTTATATTAAGAAAGATGGAGTATCAGAATAAATTTCAGAACCATTATTTATTATTGTTCAAGTTATGAAACAGAATATGCTCATTCAAATTCATCTACAACAGAGCCAATTACAGCAGAGCATTTACGAGCCTATGCGCATGCTTGTGTTCCAGCAAAAGCCAATTAGTGTACTATTTGCCAGTTGGTGAATGTGTTTCATTGTGGTAAATATTACTAGAGTTAATGAATAAAGGCCATTGCTGAGAAGCAACCCTCTGCCACTATGGAAAAACAAATGCAGAAACTACTAGAAAGTGGATGGAAAACAACTATGTTAAATGTATTCAATAAATTCTGCAAAATTTAGCCTCTCACGATAGATGTGGCCAGATTGACTATGGAATTCATAGGTGTTTTTGTCCACTACCAGCTTCCAACTGATGTCATTACTAGCTTCTTGTTAAGTAACTCGTATAGCAGTATTCAAATACTGCTTTCATTGCAGTAATTCAAACTGTATATAAGCCTATATTACCACCAGCCTACAAAATACGTGGCTCTTTCAAGCTGTAAGCTATTAACAATAAAATCATATTTAACCATAAAAAAAGTACTATCTTGGAAGTAAAACATCTAGTGCAGCTGAAAACTTTATGTGTAGCCTGACGTGAGTCAACTCCTCACCCCCTAATTTGATATGCTCCTCTTAACATGTGTTCATTGATTTGCCGCTACTACTGTGGATTTCCACAAACCATTTTCATTCAAATGCTTCACAATTTACTGTTTCAATGCTAAACAATTGGTATAGCATATTATAATGAAGTTCATGATTCTTGTGCTAATGTAAGTTGAGCATAGAAAATGTGAATTGGAGTTACAAATCTTGTCTTTACTAGCTTTAATCAACAACAAATTTGGTTAGCTGTTGTGTTCATTGTAGAATTGCTGCTTCTGCTAGCATTGTTTTTGTATGTTTTCTGTTGTATTTTTACTTTCCCTACTACGTATAGTAAGTAGGGGAAGTATTGTATTCCACTCAAAAATTCGATACTGAGATTTCACCGGAAATATACGTTTTGAGACCCCCTGAATCCAAAAAAAGCATTTTTGGAAACATGTCCGTGTGTGTGCATCTGCCTATGAACAGCATAACTCAGAAACTAGCAGTCGGATAAACACCAAACTTCAGTATCTTCCAGAGATGTGACACAAAGGTTTTCAAGAAAATCCCCCCACCCCAGATTACCCTTTACATGGAACATTTTTCGAAAATTTTAATTTTCTCAAAAATGGCTCTAACGATTTTGATTACAATATCATATGTTTAAGATATTTTCATGACAAATAAAATGTATAACTTGAATTTTCTGGGAATGTCCTGAAAAGTATTCATTATGAACAACTTTTGCATAACTGGTAAACCATAAGAGACAGACAAAGTTTTACTGCACAAAAAATGTAGATCGCATTAAAATACACAACTTATGTCATATACATTTTTTTTGTAGAGTGAACCATTTTCGATATTGCTTGTTATTCTCTTAAATTTTTCAATACTTATTTTCTCAAATGGGAATTCTTTATTCATTTTTTTGTCTTGGATATGCAAAGAGTATTAATCTGTGGGAAAGGGAATGGTGCTGCACATAGCAACCAGCTATTAAGAGATATGTCTGTGCTTATATTGCCCTTGCAAATGCAAAACAAGGGGAACATAGTAGGCCTTAAGCAATAGTCAAATACTTTTAGAACTGGTCGCTATATGTAAAACGTAATTCTCTTTGCATGTCAAAAGATCGTTTCTGCAAATGTTTATCTCAATTAATATGAAATAGATGGAGAATAAGAGTTTGTAAAAATAGTTTGTACAAGAGTAGAGAAAGTCATGCGAGTGTAACACATCAGATTTTTTAATTTAAAGTGCTCATCATTTTCTTAGATGATTGACACGCAATAGTAATTATAGTATGAATGAATGATTGTCTGCTTTAAACTTTACATACAGTGTATACAATAGAGTTGCTTATTATTTCTCTTCCCCTTATATTTAACATTGTTGTGTATATAATGGGGGAAGTACGAGGATCGGCTGTTAAGTCCTGGGCCTGACACAGATATGGCGCTACTAGGCCAGTTAGACAGTAGCATCGAATAGTTTTACTCTAGACTAGCTTGTATCCATAGTTAAAGGTCAATAGCTTGTTTAGTTTTTGAATGACAGCATTTTAAACAATACAACTTTAGAGTTTTCACGAAAATGGAGGATTTGGAAAAACGAGCAGTGATTAAATACTTCCATAAAGCCTAAAGAAATCAAGGAGGAAATGGACAGTACATTGAAAGACTCTGCCCCTTCATATTCAATGATTAGAAAAGTGGGTTGCAGAGTTTAAAATGGGATGTACGAGCACTAGTGATGAGCCTCGCTCTGGACACGCTGTGGAAGTCACAACCCCAGAGATGACTGAAAAAAATTCATTGTTTAGTACTGGAAGACCACAGATTAAAGTTGTTTAGGATAGCAGAGGCTGTAAACGTATCAAAAGAACATGCAGGTAATATTTTGGGCTTTCACAAGGTCTGTGCGAGGTGGGTGTCGCATTTGTTGACACTTGAGCAAAATTTGCATAGAAAAACTGTTTCTGTTAAGAATGTGGAGCTCTACCGTAAAAATCCCAATGAATTTTTGAGACGGCTTATTACCATGGATGAAACTTGGATACATCACTACACTCCAGAAAGTAAATCACAGTCAAAACAGTGGATTGCGCCAGATGAACCAACTCCAAAAAAGGCAAAATCAATTTTGTCAGCTAACAAGGTTATGGCGAGTGTTTTCTGGGATGTACATAGAATTATTTTTATTGATTACTTGGAAAAGGGTAAAAGCATCACTGGTGACTACTACGCAAGCTTACTGCAACGTTTGAGTGATTAGGTGTAAAGACAAAGACCTCATTTGGCGCAAAAAAAAAAAAAATTGTTTCATTACGACAATGCTCTGGCCCATCGTTCAGTCCTTGCAATGGGGAAAATTTGGAAATTAAAGTTCAAATTACTTGAACATCCACCCTATTCGCCAGATCTAGCACCCAGTGACTACCACCTGTTCCCTAATCTCAAAAAATTTCTTGTAGGATGAAGATTTCACAGCAACGAGGAGACCATTGATGCGGTAAACAGCTATTTTGAGGACTTTGATAAATCGCACTATAGAGATGGTTTAATTAAATTAGAACACCGGTATGACAAATGTATTAACCTTTCTGGAGATTATGTTGAGAAATAAAAAAATAAAAAAAAAAAATTAAATTTTGTTTTAATTGAGAGGGCCGGGACTAATCAGCTGACCCTCGTATAATGTATCCATTTACTCCTCGCATTCCAAATGTCAATTGTCTTTAATCCATTACATTTAGTACATCTCTCCCCCTTCTTCTCCCTGTTAGACCACTTAAATTCATTACACCTGTCCTTGCTCATGCATACCACATTCTGACCTCTTTGTTGAGTATTTCGATGCATCTTTCTTTTCCCCACTCCATTTTAAAATATCTATAATCTATTAAGACCCTTTTTCCGTGAAACTACTTATAATTTCTTGCTTTTCAATATCCTCCACTCTTGTTCTAACTACTTTCCAGAAGCCCTTACTTTTGCTGTTTCTTTCTACCCATGTTTCTCCGATTCCTTTCTTCCAATAAATGTATCTTGTGCATCTAAGTTACTTTTTTCCCCATTTTTCCTGTACAAACAAGCAAAGTCATTTTCTTCTAGTAGCTTTATTCTGAACCAGTATTTGATTGCCCCTTCTACTACTGCGCCTTTTGCTCCCACCCTCCCTAGTTCTGCTTGTACTATTTATTCCATTGAACTTCTTGGTAACCCCAGGGTTATTTTGAAAAATTCTTATATGTAACATCCACATTTTCCCATACTTTATCCAGCCCCCATATCTCTGCTGCATATAACATTGCTTCCACCATCATGCTCATATCCTTTCTAGCCACGTAATAATTTATAGTATAAGATATTAAAATACTATTTTAATATTCAGTGAAAAACTTAAAGGCTCGAAGCTTGCCAGGGTGATAATTTTCACAAAATTTTAAATATATTTTAATCTCATGTTGCATTCAATATTTTATCTACTAAAATTTGAATCAGAATAATTATTTTAATTAAATATGTAGATTTATTGTTCCTGAATGGGAACATTGTGTCACCAATGCTGATTGTCTTGAAGATAATGGATATAAATAAACTGAAATTTATTGCAGATAAGTATTAGGTGTAAATTGAAAAGATAAGCAAATGCAACAATTATCATTGCGGTCATATTCTATGTTAAAGAAGGCATTATGGGATATCAGTCTATTATGTCATTGCTCACAATTTATTTCTATTAATTAGTATTACTTAAAGTCTAGTTTCAGAAATGAAATAAAAAGTTTGTAGCAATTGATTAAATTGTTTTAATTCACCAGTGGTTATAACCAATGTTTAGGTTGCTAGGAATGATGAAAACAAGGATAGTTTATATGGCAGTAACAGATAAAAGTTTAAAGTAAAATTGGTGATACTGACATCATTGATAAAATCAACGATTCCTACAGTTTAAAAATTAACACCATTTAATCCAGTATGTTTAATCAAAGTAGGAATAGTGATAAATATAGCTGCCGAACAATCCAGGCACGCTTTTATGTAGGTAAACCGTTTTCTTTTTATAATCTTAGTAGTTTAAGAATGAAAGGCAAAATATATAAGACAAACAAAATGTTTCAACAATAATGTTCCTCAAACTGAGGAATATATCTTGTTTTTACACTGTCTGCAATAACTTCCTCTTGCAGGTACTTAGTTCCCGCCATATTTCCATGTGGTACTGCCATGTGCTCAGTGGAGTGATATGTTAAGATTTGAAAAGGTAGAATCGCATTGAAAAATTCAATACGATAACTGAGATTTGAACAACGGATCTACAGCTTTCCGTGTTGTTGCTCTACCAACTCAGCTATCGTAGCAACATGCCAGCATGCCATTAAATTTTGCAATTAAAATATTAAAACCATGAGAACTACAATACTTTCAGCAATTTTGGAAAATTATAATTCTGGTGATGCAGATGAAACAGGACTATTTTTGCATTTTCTGGCAGATAAAACCCTGGATTATAAGGATATAAGGTGTCATAGTGGCAAACTTAGAAGAAAACGTCTACAACTATTCTGTTGTGCTGTAACAAAAGTGAAACTGAGAAATTGGTGTTGCTGATTATTGGAAAAGCATGCAGTCATGATGCTTCAAAAATGTACAATCTCTTCCATACAAATACAATACAATAAATCCATACAATAAAAAAGCATGGATAGGGAGCAAGATGGTCATAAGAAGCAGGAAAATTTGCTCCTTATTGAACCAGTCTGCAGCTCATCCACCAAACGAACCCACTTTGGGAGATATATATAATCTTCTTACCAACAAATTGCACCCTAGATCAAGGCACAATGTGCCCCATTAAGCAATGTACAGTAAATTGGAAACATAGAATCAGACTGCAAAATTCAACGGCATAGTCAGGATTTGTATCTTGGATGTTGGGTTTACAGTGCCTCTGCTCTGGCAACATGGCAACACACTGATACAAGATTAAATTCCTCAAATTACACATTTTCCCAATAAACCACAAACTGTTCTCAAATTAATTTTCAGAGAACATACCCCATGGTGACTTACAATCTTGTAAGTGCTTCCCAGGTTTTATAGTTAAATGCTATTACGAGGGTGGATTGATAAGTCAGTGACTTTTTAAGGGACACTGGAAGTGAATTTTTAGGTGAAAATGACAAAATTTTCGATTTTGGAATTGCATCATATAAATAATCTATAGACACTTGTGAATCATTTTGGCCAAACATTTTGCACTATCCGCCACTTTTAAAAGCCCAGCAACATGTTTAAATCACCCATGCACTCCCTTAAAACTACACTGGACCATATGTTGACGTACCATATGCATATTGAAAGCAAATGTGAGTGTTCAAATGTGACTACAAATTAGAGAAAGACATGGTTTTGTTCAAAAGTGCAACAATACCCAGCAATATTCCAGTCCTCGTGTCATTAACCCCTTCAAGGATACCCAATGAGGTGAGGTGTATTCCTCTTGGAGTAAGAATAAAAAAAAAATTGTTACTTTGGGACACGAACCTCTGACTATACAACATAACCATATCATGCCACAATGCCAATGCCATCTGAACACATGATAATTGCAGCATTGTTTGATCTCATTAACTGCATAATATTGTTAGTGAATTTTTTTAAACAAAAAAGGGTAAAATGCATATACGTGCATCCAACCATGCCATCACACCACTTGCTTTAGTTGGACCCTCCCCATCCTTTTCCACAGTTTTAATTGAATGCAGAACATGCATTTTACCGGGTTTCAATCCTATGATCCTTGGTTTTGATAGGTTAGGTATTCCTATCGTGCCTTAGACCACATGGCCATAAATCCCGATGTCGAAGTGAAGAATTTGTCATCATCAGGCACTGCATGTGAACAGACAACAAACCCAGCATGGTAAATGTCCCATTGACACCGACTCCTGGTGCTTTTACAACAAAAGTATAGCTAATGGTACACAACCTGATACCAGTGATAAAATGTCCATACAGCTTTCTGAATCAACTGTTCCAAGATAATGCCTATCTACCAAAGACTAGCCTGTGATGAGTTGCTGAATAAATGTGTAAGAGATATTACACAAAATCAACATGAATCACTGCGTGCCATGTTATGGAGGAATGTCCAAAAGACATTTTTGTATCAAAGAAGAGCATCACAATTGCTGTAACAAATGCTGGTCAGAATTTTATATGGGGTACTCAGCTACAGAAGAAATTAAATCTACTATAAAGAACTCTACAATTTGCAGTGTATTATGAAGAGATGCGACAACAGAACAAAATATGAGTGCGCTAGATCTTCAACTGAGAAGAAAACAGCTCGCAGGAAGAGTAAATTACCAAAAGAGGAAGCCAAATAGAAAAAGGATGAGAAAACATATGCTTAAGGGCAGTTATAAGTCCCTGATAAGCTGTAAATTTAAAAAGAATGTGCATGCTTTAGAAATATGTATTTTTTCTCAGTTTTCATTTTTGCACATGAAATTGATTCCTTGCATTTCAGTTTTGCTCTGATTTATATGTAAATTTGCACAAATATTCTCAAATGTAGTATATAAGGATTTAAGGATGCATTTTTATGATTGTTTTACTCATTGGCTCACAAAAAATCAATTTATACTAAAAAACAAAGGAAAATTTTGACAGCAACTTCATAAAAAGAAAATTTTATTTCTATACTAATAACATCAACTTCAATCAAATGCTTAGATTTCTTTTCATTGTACTAAAGTATAGGAAAATGTCACTATCATACTTCTGACAAATGTGAATGTGCATGGTAGTTTGAAAAGTTTGCTAATAAAAAATATTCTATTGTATAATCTGAGAAACTATTTGAACTAGAGCTTTGATCTTTTGCAGAGGGAATGTTGCCATGGGAACATACCCCTTGAAGAAGTGTCAGAAGTCTGTTATTTAAATTCTACCATAAACAATGCACACAGTATCGCTCTGCACTTAACATCTTGCGACTGCATGGAGGGGCTTCCCGACTGTTTACTTTCAGGAGCTCAAATAACTGTCATCACCACCTCCCAATTTTATATTAACCATATGCTATTTTTCACCGTTACAGCACTGAGAGTTAAAGAAAGACATACTCCTACAGTTGTTAAACTAATGTACTAATTCAAGAATGGATGAAGAAATGTTATGAAATATATTTTATTTTTGTTTACTACAGAAAGCACCTTAATGATAGGGTTTAAGAAAAAGCTATAAACAGTGAAACTTATGAAAATCAATTATAAAGGGCCTAAGAAAATATTTGAATTACCTAAGAATTTTAATATAAAATAGTACATGCAATCTATATAACATGTATTCTGGAGTTAGCATAGTACATTATACAATACAAAAAAATATAGTACAGTAGTAACAATAGAACACTGTGATAGACCTAATGTCGCGAATCACTCTAATATAGGTTTGCCATGAGAACATATGTATAGAGAGTATTGCAGCTACAAGAGCGTATGTTTTCTAAGGCAAGCGTAGGCCTTGTTGATATCGGAATCTGGGTCGTACTCTAGCTCTTCTATCACTGTAGTTACCGATTCTACAAATTCCTCACAGAGACATTCTCGTGAGTGCAGCACAGTACCCTGAGGAGTAATCCAGTCATGTCTCTCGCTTCTTGAAAGCAGAATAATAGCTAGCTGTACAAGATTTCAGTTTTAGAATTAGAAGTTTGCCCATTGTAATAGTAGAGTTCCTTTCCCATCCTACCACATTCCATAACTTGGCCAGAGATTTTTTCTTTGAATTAAGAAAAAGTTTGAATTACCCAAGTTCAACTGTGTGGCACTTTTCACAAAGTTATCCATTTTACCTAAAAACACTCCACGTTGACTCCTTTTCTCTTTCGAAGTTTTCACAATTTCTGCCTTATTCACTTTCTTCCTCACTTTAGATATAGTATTCACAGACACGCCAGTTGCCTCTGATGTTAATTTAATGACATTCTTAACAATGCTCAAACAAAAAGTTTAATGGATTCAAAACTAATGTTTCTTCACCCTTTTATGGGCTTTGCCACTTCTATGTTTAATTACACGTATATGTACTCAGCCGTAATCACAACATAATAATACTGCAACCATGTTTGCTAATATTATATTAAAAATATAACTTACTGTTAAAACTCGCGCATTTCATCAATTCTTGAATTCTTAATTAACATGTTAACGTCAAGGACAATTGCAAACAGCAGCTTTTGAGAAGGCAATGACAGAACTACATAGCTTCTGAATGCACTCCAATGCACTTTTGTCTATGCATTACAGCACTCTGTGTCAGTAACAGGCAACAAGTTACGTTCATGAAGTACTGCCATGTAATTTTATCCAATTCTTTGGGGTTAGAATTGCAATTTTTATTTTTAGCTTATGTAAATGATATTTTTTTAAATACAAAGAAATGGAGGTTTGACAATTGGATATGCAGATGACATGACAATAATAATTACAGGCAAGTCAGCAACAGAGGTAGAAACTAAAGCAAATAAATTAATTAAAATTATAAAACAGCACTACTTAAATTTAAACATATTATTAAACACCCAAAAATCAGCTTGGATAAATTTTGAACTAGGAAATTGGAGTAAAAATGACAAACATTGCAATAGATGGAGAAATAATACCGTAAATACAGCATGCTAAAATCTTAGGGGTAATAAAAGACAAACAACTAAAATGGAAGCATATATGTCTCACATAATCAAAAAGATAAATAAAGGTCTATTTATAATGAGACAATTGAGAAAGAATATGCATTATGAAACAATAAAACAAGTGTACTATGCGTTCAGTTACTCACAGATAAAATATGGGATAACTCTATGGGGAAACATTACTGCAAGAGAAATAAACAAGGTTTTGAAGTTACAAAAAAAAGCTATTTGAATAATTGGGAAAATAAATAGTAGACATACATGCAGATTAAAGTTTAGACTGTTCCATCCATATATATGAAACAATAAAAATTATTTTACAAGAAAACGAACCAAAAAAATCAGTGTATACATAAGTATAGTTTAAGAAATAATGAGGATTATTTTAGATCAGTATATAGGGGAACAGTAAACAATCGTTGCAGTATAAGTATGGGTAAATAACTTTATAACAAGTTACCCGCTGAAATAACAAAAATCAATACAACAGAATATAAACTAAAAGAAATAAAAAAGTTCTTAATAATGAATGCATTTTATAGCCTAGAAGAATTTAAGTATTGGGATATGTAAAACCTGCATATATGTACATAAAATTGTTTTTGACATGTCCTTGAAATCTTGTATTTAAAGGATGAATAAAAGTATCTTATCTTATCTAATGCCAACCAAAAAACCTAGATATAGAGGAACTGATGTCTTACCATTCGAAAAGTGGTAATTATATAACTGGTTACTAAGTATAGAGATATTATCGAGTGTGAAAAAGCAGACAAACTTACATTGAAGTATAATGATGCAGCCTGGGAGAAAATTTATCCACGAGTAATTTAACTGAAATGCATGCATTTCTCCCAGATCCAGTAAGCAACTGCAGATATTTTATGCTAACATATAATGCAGGTTCATAGAACATTTAAAATAGTTTAACACTTGTGGTAGAGACACTACATTGAAAACAAAGTGGCAAAAATGGGTTATCACTGATTAAGGATCAAGCAGACCCCAACAAAAATAATGTAAGAAATCTTCCAGATAAGGAAATGGTAGCTTTGGAAATTCCAACATTACCTGCCATTAGATTAAAAGTGCCAGTCGCATAAAATCTCAAAAGTAATTAACACTTGTAGCTTAGGAGAAAGACGAATGCTTCTGTTGTTAGTATTCTCATCTCTCATATTTCTTATAAAACCATGCACACAACCACTTTTTAAAAATGCCAAATACAGCAAACTCGTATCAACAGCTTGGTTTGCAGCAGCCATTTTCCAACTTGTAACATAACATAATGACTGCATTTAAACTACTTGGACAGTACAATGTTCTAAACTAAACCAATAAAGCAATTGTGCATAGACATGTATTTCAAACGAGTGTAAATACTGTATTTACTTGGCTATACGACCCCATTATCTATGGTATCCCCCTAAATGTTTGAGACTCAAAATTAAAAATTCTAGGAAGTTGACAAATTCCTTACTTGCATCAATTTCAATCTGACAACACTGCCCTATTAGCTTCTGTAACAAGCAAAAGGCACAGTAAAACCCAGTGACAATTAGTCTTTCAGGCTATGGCCAATTACAGAACGGTAAAATCAAACCTTGCTGGTTTCCACCCACCCATGTGGTCGCTTAGTTAGCACTTTCTTTACGCATCCAGTCTTTATCTTCAATGCATACTATGAGTGTGGAAACTTATAAAACAAGTTCCCGGATTTGTAGGATAAGTTATACAGTCTCTTTTAAATTAAATGCTGTCGACTTTGCAAATAAAAATGGCATAGAGCGGCATCTCGTGAAATCGATATACAATCTAAAATTATTCAATATTAGTGTAATCAGAAGGATCAACTAATGCTAGTTAAGAGAGACCATAAAACTTTACATGGAATCTTGAAAGGAAAGTACGAAAAAGCATTAAAGTAGGTTGTTAAAACAAGGAATTATGGCCACACTGCAACACATGAAATGCTGCAGTTTATAGTGTATGATATTGCAAAAAACCAAGGGACCTCAGCTTCAGAATTTACAGTGAGCCATGGCTGGACAGTGTGATTTATGCATTGTTAACACTTTGAGTTTGAGGGGAACTTCACTATGTCAACAGCTTCCAACTGACTACACGGAGAAAGTCATACAATTTTGTTTCGTGATAACACTCCAAGAACACAATTTTCTTTTATCGCAAATAGGAAACATTGACCAGACCCATTTTTACTTTCTCTACTACGTATAGTAAGTAGGGGAAGTATTGTATTCCACCCAAAAATTTGATACCGAGATTTCACCAGAAATATATGTTTTGAGACCCCCTGAATCCAAAAAAAGCATTTTTGGAAACATCTCCGTGTGTCCGTCTGTGTGTGTGTGTGTGTCTGTCTGTGAACAGCATAACTCAGAAACGAACAGTCGGATAAAAACCAAACTTGGTATTTAGGTTCAGTATCTTCCAAGGATGCGACACGAAGGTTTTCAAGAAAATCCCCCCACCCCAGATTACCCTTTACATGGAACATTTTTCGAAAATTTTAATTTTCTCAAAAATGGCTCTAACGATTTTGATTAAAATATCATATGTTTAAGATATCTTTATGACAAATAAAATGTATATCTTGAATTTCCTGTGAATGTCTCCAAAAGTATTCTTCATTGTGAACGACTTTTGCATAACTGGTAAACCATAAGAGATAGACAAAATTTTACTACACAAAAAATGTAGATCGCGTTAAAATACACAATTTATGTTATATACATTTTTTTTGTTGAATGAACCATTTTCGAGATCTTACTTGTTATTCCCTTAAATTTTTCAATAC
Source organism: Deroplatys truncata (assembly GCA_030765065.1). Classification (NCBI taxonomy): domain Eukaryota; kingdom Metazoa; phylum Arthropoda; class Insecta; order Mantodea; family Mantidae; genus Deroplatys; species Deroplatys truncata. The sequence continues at coordinate 141,961,447 of CM060986.1, forward strand.
TTATTTTCTCAAATGGGAATTCGTTATTCATTTTTTTGTCTTGGATATGCAAAGAGTATTAATCTGTGGGAAAGGGAATGGTGCTGCACCTAGCAACTAGCTATTAAGAGATATGTATGTGCTTAAAGGTATTTCCAAATTACCCTTGTAAATATACATTCCCCTTACATCTACAAGAAAATTAGCAATAAGATAGACTCTGCAAATGTTTATGTCGATTAACATGAAGTAGATGGAGAATAAGCGTTTGTATAAATAGTTTGTACAAGAGTAGAGAAAGTCATGTGAGTGTAACACATCAGATTTTTTTTTTCAACATGCCAACAAGCACAACAATAAATACAGCAGGAGCATAAAGTGTTTTAGTGAAAACCACTGGAGCTGAGAAGTTAAGCTGTACTGTGATGCTATGTAAAAGAACCCAATTAATAATTCCATTACAGTATGACTGCAGAAAAACTCTGCCCAAAGGAACTTTCCGAAGGGAATTCACATCCATGTACAGGAGAAAGGATGATTGGATACAGATCTGGTGAAGAACTATGTGGGAATGATGTCCAGCTCTCCTTAATAAAAAGTCTATGCTTGTACTCGACAGCTTTCACAGTCAGTTGACGGTGTTAAAACACATCTGAATTTAACTAAAACGTATCCAGCGATTATCCCAGGGGGACTTACATCCATTCTGCAGCCATTAGACATTACCATAAGCAAGCCTTTTAAGGGCCACCTGAGACGTTTTTACACTAATTAGATGGAGGACAATGTGCACGAGACACTGAAAACCGGGAAAATCAAATGACCATCACTACAATGTATTTGCAAGTGGATTTGCATGCTTGGGGACTGATCATTCCTGAAATTGTTGAAAAGAGTTTTAAAAAGATAAATAAAATGTGCATTAGTTCCGAAGACAACCTTCTATGGAAAGAATGCAAAGAAAATGAAGACAGACTCTAGCAACAAAGATGGCAGTGAAGACAGCAATGAGGATAGCCCTGTGATTCCACAACAATAGGTACCGTACTACTATTCTTTCCCTGCTTAAATATTTTTGTGAAGCATTAACATAATTCCCTATATCAGTATTAAAAACAAGGATTTTCATGCTATAGGTGGTCAATTGTTATTCAAACTTCTACCTGCATGTGTTCCTTGTTCTACCGCCATGCCCATTCACCACATTACGCAACTTTGCAGAAGTTATTACTGTGCAGGATGTTAACAGACTTACTATTACAGCACTGAATTGATAATTACATATATAACTTTATTTCAATTAAATGTCTCATGAATAGCATTAAATTAGAATAGCTTATATTTTAATTACTCCTCTCCAAACTAATTAATTTTAAAAGGTCGCACCTATAGGACACTCCCCCAATTTCGGAAGTAAAAATAGAGTAAACAGGGGGTCCTATAGCCGAATAAACACAGTAATTTATTTTGTGTTCAACTGTGGGATAAGACGTATTATTAGTTTCATATTATTATAAACTTCTTAGGCTGTAAATTTTGCATTTTGTTATCACATTTTATTATATATAACATCCAAATCCTTGGGTCCATGTAAAAAATATTAAGTGTCCACTGTATATAATACAACTGAAAACTGAATTCACTTTGTTTCTTAAATCTGGAAGTGGCTATACTGTCAAAAAGTTCATTTGCAATACAGTGGAATCTCGTTAGCACGTTCCTCATTAACACGTTTTCCCGTGTATTACGTTGAATTATAAAAGTCCTGGTACCAAATCACCAAATATAATAAATAATGTTTGCTTAGTGCGTTTTCCCAGTCTCGCTTACTATGTTTGAAGTTTGACGTCCTCATTCATTGTTTTGGCCAATCCTTGATCGGTACAGTAGGAGTAGGCGTTTAACATGTTCATAGTTTGACGTCCTCATTTGCTACTTTGGTTAATCCTTGGTCACGGGGTGGATATCAGCAGCCAATCACATACATGCATTTAAATATTTGTGTGACACGATTTCTGTGGGCGGGATAGAGAATGCTTTACCTTGGCGTGGTAAACGCTAACGATAGTTTCTAATGTTGAGTGATGACCAAACAACCGTAGATTGTATTTTAACTTTTCATTTAGAATGAAAAAAAAAGTAAGTGTAGTAGGTAAATAACCAACAGTGAAAACCTGAAATCCTTGATGTAATCACAATCCAAATATAAAACATTTCGATATAGTGCGGAAGTTGAACATTCCTCCGTCAACCTTAACACGATTGTTAGCAAACCTAAATTGATTGAAACTGCTTTTAAAGAAGGGAAAAATACTAAAACAAAACTTTCCTCTTGGAAAATAGGATCAGAAGAGGACCGGAACGAAATTTGTTGCATGGAAACACCTCCGTATTCAAATCGTCTTCTATACACCAAAGATAATATCGTCCATTTTACTCGTAACACGATGCACGCTCATAATTTTGTTTTCTTTTTAGCAGAAATTGTTATCATGTGTGTAATAAATCACACAGCAAAACCACTATTGTGGCTTCCACAATTCACAATTTATTTTCTCAAAAACATTCATAACCTAAAAAATTCAAGTTGACCAAAATAAAAACTTGAATTATTTATTCTCAGGCTTTGTGTATCCAAATCCATTTAAGCATATTGAATTTAACATGGAAACGCGGATCGTATTCAGTATGAAATTGTACTCAAAATCAATTTAAATTGCCCATGGAGACGTAGTAACTCTTAGATTTTTATTACCTATGTTCTTAAATTGCAGATTTAACATTTTCGTTAACACGTTTTCCCGCCTATAACGTCCAAATCCTTAGGTCCCTGCAAAAATGTACTAACGAGATTCTACTGTATTTACATTTCTCTTTATACTTTACCATCTTGCAATCTACTTTTAGGTAGGGACTACAATTTCTTTCACAACTATTGCCGACTTTTGCAAATACATAATGTTCCAGTTTCAAAGGGATGATGTGTGTGCACATGGTAAATCCTTCAGAACATGTGCTGCGTTTTAATGTTTTATTACAAAATATAAAGTTAATAATATAAAGCAAACTATCAAATAGGCTAATTACCAAAATATAAAAACACTAATTACAAATATTAAACTGGCACAAAAGTTCCAAATTAAAACAGTTTGTTTTGCCATCACAGAAAGGCAGGTCATCAGTCTCGTTGCATTTTGCTAAACTTTTAAGTTCATTGTTCACCGGATGGATTACAATTACCGGATGGATTGCTTCAAAATGGTAGACTCAGTCTTTGCTTCTCTTGTTACTTCTTTCTTTTTGGATGGATCTGGAGAAAAGCATTTCCACATTCTCAGAGTTTCATCAGCACCAGCTGATAACACAGTACTGCCATCTGGAGATAATGATAACTGGAGAACACGGGCTGTGTGACCTGTCAGTTCTGCAATCTGCAATATCAATGTTTTTGTTTGCTTAATAACAGAAACATTTGTTATTAATTCAGAGATTCATAATCATGATACAAGAGGAAATGTAAATTAAACACAATCCCTCATAACAGTAAATTATTTGAGAATAGGTTTACCACAAAGACATTACCTTTACAATAAGGTACCTTCTGAAACAAACAAAATATAAAATTCTTCCAAAGCTTCAAGAAATACTTAAAAAACTTCTTAACGACAAACTGCTATTATTCACGTTGATATTGTAATGAAAAGAAGCTAGAAACAGTGATGTGTATTGAATTTATTTAAAGGTGAGTCGGAATTGTTACACTAACATCACTTAAGTTTACTCACTTAACATGTTTCGGGAAACCGTTGTTCCCATCCTCAGAAGGTTAATTCGACTGGCCCGTGTTGTTGGTGTTTCCGTTTTTTGGACTGGATACTGTGGTGGCCTCTTGTGGTGGAGAAATGTACTTCCAGAGAGGATTTGGTGGCGGCAAATCAAAATTCATTAGATGTGTGTTGTGTTTTAGAATGGTGATCTTCTCCCATGCATCTAATTCGGCTGCAAATTTGGCTGGTTTGACTAATGTAATATTGGGTTTGATGTTGTGATTAGTGATCCAAAAATGGTGTGAAACTGCAGATTTATCCATTTGTTTGTATTTAATACATCTCATGTGCTCCTTTAGCCTAGTTTCTAGGTTTCTTTTTGTCTTACCTATGTATACTTTATTGCAATCTGAACAATTGATTTTATAGATTCCAGCTTTTTTGTCTTGTGGAATGGGGTCTTTTAACTTGTTACAAAGTAATTTCTCTATGTTAAATTTGTTCTGTGGAGCTAGGCTGATGTTATGTTTCATGAAAATCTTCTTAAATTTGTGAAATGTTCCTGGGTGGTATGTGAATTTCTTGAACTTTAGCTCTTTATCTTGCTGGCTGAGATTTGTTGTGTTTCTGATGTGCATCTGTCGTTTGAATTTTGCAATTTTTTTGTCAATAGTTGTTTTGTTGTACCCATTATGTATTGCTGTCTACTATATGCTGGTATTCTAACTGGTATTCTTTTTTATTTAAGGGGGTATATACCAGTCTATGTGTTAGGCTGTTTTAAAACTTAAGTGATGTTAGTGTAACAATTCCGACTCACCTTTAAATAAATTCAATACACATCACTGTTTCTAGCTTCTTTTCATTACAATATCAACGTAATTTAAGACCAACAAGTCACAAGAAGCAAAAGTTATAATTGGCCACCACGTTGGAAAAGATACAAGTCATGGCAGAAAACAAGGTAAGATTAGAAACCCTAAATTTCAATACAGATTTCAGTGGAATAAAAAGTGACATCAAAAGATACCAAAAAATTGAAGAAAAGAGAAAAAACACATTTGCGGACATCCGTTTTTTAAACCTATGCATACAAAGCAAAGTCACACCAAAGTTTGTAAGGAGAATTGTAAAATATGACAAAAACAGCAAACACCAAACATCAGCCGATAAAAAAGTAATAATAATTGAGAGAAACAACCACTACGCAAAATTACAAAAATTGGAACTGGAATTATATGCTCTTCACCTTAAATTAACGGACACACTCGGCTACCCACTTTGGCAAAACATGCAATCAAAATTCCTCACTATTCTTAGCTACAGGATGAAAACAAAAACGCTGAAATTAAAGAAAAAACTAGACATACTACGCCGGAAGCAACATTCATATAAACCTAACCTAAAAAATGAAAAAACGACGTCATACCCAGACGTAATTAATCTTTCAAATGTAACTTTCACCAAAGCAGAATTATCGGTATTAAACCTTGGCCTAAAAACATGTGTTGGCTACACAAAAACAACCGATGAAATAGTCGCAGACATTGAGATTGCTACTTACAACCTAAATGAAAATAGTAAAACCACTATAAAAAAAGAATGTGAAATGGTTCTCCAAGAAATACAAGCAGATAAACATAACAATTTCCCAACCAAACATGTGATCAAAACATTAAAATCAAAACCAGTAGTATACACAAAAGCTGACAAGGGAAATAAACTAGTTGTACTGCAAAAAGATGATTATATTGCCAGAGTAGAAAATATGCTGCAACAAGAAAATTACATACAAATTCAAGAAGACCCATTAAAATTACATTTAAAAACCTTCAATCAAACCATCCAGGAAAGCAAAACTATGACACTGATAAATCTAGATTAAAACCAGATCACCCCACTTTACCAAGAATGTATGCTCTACCTAAAATACACAAACCGGGTAATAAGATGAGACCAATCGTCAGCAATATTGATTCTCCTACCTACAAACTGGCAAAATGGTTAGTACAGAGATTCTCTTCACTACCAAAATTCAATAGCAAAAACATAATGAATTCAGAAGATTTAATACGGAAGATAAAATCCCTGGAACTCGAACCAGAAGACAGATTAGTTTCCTTTGATGTCACTGCACTATTTCCAAGTGTTCCTACAGATCAACTCCTGCGTCAATTAAAGAAATGGCTACAGCAGACTAACGTACTTGAAGAAGAAATAGAAGACCTCATACAACTTACCAATTTATGCATTGCACAAAATTGTTTTAGTTTCAATAAGAAGTTCTATCAACAACCAACTGGTCTAACCATGGGCAACCCACTTTCACCCTTCTTGGCAGATTTATTTATGAGCTACTTAGAAACACACATAACAACTTCCTTTCCATACATGTTTAAAGTTTGGCGCAGATATGTTGACGACATCTTCGCTGTTGTCCCTAACAGGTTCATACAAGACTCCTTAGCCTTACTAAACCTACAGAACCAATCAATAAAATTCACCATAGAAATAGAAAAAGAAGGCATGCTACCATTTTTAGACCTAAAAATCATCAGAGAACAAAAGAACCTAACCTTTGGCATATACAGGAAGCCAACACACACTACTAATTACATAAAAAATAAGAGTTTCAATCCAACCACACACAAACATGCAGTACTAAACAGCCTAACACATAGACTGGTATATACCCCCTTAAATAAAAAAGAATACCAGTTAGAATACCAGCATATAGTAGACACAGCAATACATAATGGGTACAACAAAACAACTATTGACAAAAAAAATTGCAAAATTCAAACAACAGATGCACATCAGAAACACAACAAATCTCAGCCAGCAAGATAAAGAGCTAAAGTTCAAGAAATTCACATACCACCCAGGAACTTTTCACAAATTTAAGAAGATTTTCATGAAACATAACATCACCCTAGCTCCACAGAACAAATTTAACATAGAGAAATTACTTTGTAACAAGTTAAAAGACCCCATTCCACAAGACAAAAAAGCTGGAATCTATAAAATCAATTGTTCAGATTGCAATAAAGTATACATAGGTAAGACAAAAAGAAACCTAGAAACTAGACTAAAGGAGCACATGAGATGTATTAAATACAAAAAATGGACAAATCTGCAGTTTCACACCATTTTTGGATCACTAATCACAATATCAAACCCAATATTACATTAGTCAAACCAGCCAAATTTGCAGCCGAATTAGATGCATGGGAGAAGATCACCATTCTAAAACACAACACACATCTAATGAATTTTGATTTGCCGCCACCAAATCCTCTCTGGAAGTACATTTCTCCACCACAAGATGCCACCACAGTATCCAGTCCAAAAAACGGAAACACCAACAACACGGGCCAGTCGAATTAACCTTCTGAGGATGGGAACAACAGTTTCCCGAAACATGTTAAGTGAGTAAACTTAAGTGATGTTAGTGTAAAAATTCCGACTCACCTTTAAATAAATGCTATTATTCAGTTGATAAATTTTTGCACTCAAGTGAGGTTTCTTCCTACTCTCTTTTTTTACATGATACATGATAAATGATACATGAAATAAAATATTTGGGAAAGGAATTTTGGGGAGGAAACATTCCTCCCCAAAACGTACCTCCTCAGCACCTTTGAATTATTAAGGACTGAGGAGAGCTTTGAAAAAACTTGTCGGGGAGGACAGACCTCCCATTCACAAATCCATGTCTTAACGACTTCAGCCACCCATGATGATTTTCTTTCTTAATTTTATATCTTTGATTAGGAAAAGTAAATAACTGTACATAGTTTAAGAACCTTCCTACTTTCAAGCAAACATCTTTTTATACGCTATTAGTTGAAACAGGTTTTGAATTCCACAAAAGAAACAACAAGAACATTGTAGATCGTGAGGATATATTATGGCAAAGAGACTACCACAGGAAAAATTTGCAAGCACAGATGGTATGGGCAGCAACTGTATTTTCTCAATAAAACACGTATAAATGTAGCCCACACAGATTCAAAGATATGGGTAGGACTCCAATATTAAAGAGTAAAAAGTAAGCATTTTTGCCGTGGCTAAATACCAGACCAAAATCCCCAAAGGGTAAAGCAATGGATTATGTCAATTTTTAGGTGTATAAGTAATCTGTTGCATTTTAATTTACTTGCTTTTTAAAAAAATTAAGATTATTGCTTAAAACTATTCCAGAAAGAAATTTCAAATTTGATACTACGGTTATTATTAGTGTACAGAACATGGCAAAAGCTTTGAGAATTTTGTATCTCATCCTCAAACTGTGATCCACTGAAAGTTGGAGGCAAAGGGCAGGATACTTAAACATGTTAAGTATCACACTTAGCATATATTAAACGTAATTGTTTGTGTTTACTCTTTTTTCCACTTGTATAACTTTGCAGCACATCTCCAACTTGTATAAAGAAACTTGTTTTATTCTAGCAGATGGTTCTAATATAAACAACCAGTAGTGGTAGTTGAGCAGCAAAACAAGGAAGCAATTTATTAAACATTTCGTCTGATTTATTATTATGAGAGAAAAAAAAAATGAAGCTTTCAGTTCCTAATTTAATATAACCTAGCTTAGCATTCAGTCTTGTTTGTTATTCACTGCCAACACTACAAAAAGCCTCTTAACCCATTAGTACCCAAATTACTTTTTGTTGAAATGTTCATTTTTACTTTCTCTACTACGTATAGTAAGTAGGGGAAGTATTGCATTCCACCCAAAAATTCGATACCGAGATTTCACTGGAAATACATGTTTTGAGACCTCCTGAATCCAAAAAAAAGCATTTTTGGAAACATGTCCGTGTGTGTGTGTGTGTGTGTGTGTGTGTGTGTGTGTGTGTGTGTGTGTGTGTGTGTGTGTGTGTGTGTGTCTGTGAACAGCATAACTCAAAAACGAACAGTCGGATAAACATCAAACTTGGTATTTAGGTTGAGTATCTTCCAGAGATGCGACATGAAGGTTTTCAAGAAAATCCCCCCACCCCAGACTACCCTTTACATGGAACATTTTTCGAAAATTTTAATTGTCTCAAAAATGGCTCTAACGATTTTGATGAAAATATCATATGTTTAAGATAAAGTCATGAGAAATGAAATGTATATCTCAAATTTTCTGGGAATGTCTCCAAAAGTATTCTTCATTGTGAACGACTTTTGCATAACTGGTAAACCATAAGAGATAGACAAAATTTTACTACACAAAAAATGTAGATCGCGTTGAAATACACAACTTATGTCATATACATTTCTTTTGTTGAGTGAACCGTTTTCGAGATATTGCTTGTTATTTCCTTAAATTTTCCAATACTTAATACTTTTTCTCAAATTCGTTATTCATTTTTTTATGTCCTAGACATGCAAAGAGAGTGGAATTCGCCACATAGCAACCAGCGCTAAAATATTTGACTATCGCTTAAAAGCTACCATATTCCCCTCGCATCTACAAGAAAATTACCAATAAGATTGACATCTCGATTTCTCGATTAACATGAAGCATTTGGAGAAAAGGCGTTTGTAAAAATAGATTGTACAAGAGTAGAGAAAGTCATGTGAGTGTAACACATCAGATTTTTTTCATTATATTAGTGTTAAATAAAGTGAAAAGCATATGAATGAATGAGCTTATTCGCAGACTTTCCATACATAAATTATGTTTTCATTAGTACAATATTACTATAAACTTATTACTACAACTACAATCATATTTTGTAATTTAGAATTCTCCAATTTATGGACTTCTGTTACTTCAATTCCCCATTATATTTAACACCAGGTGAAAAGCATACAAAACAATTGAAAATTACTTTTTTGAATTTATAGTTTGGCCATATCATATATATAATACTACACATAGGAGCAGAAGTTTTAAGATTTGAACAGTGAGCATATTATTACGAAACAGCAATACAGATGGACTTTTACAACAATTATCTGGTTTGATATCCAAAAAACAAAATCTACACAGAGGGTCGAAATTCATAGTCGTCGCTTATTTCAAGGAAGTCCTTAAGCAGTGATTTTCAATTCACAGATGTTACTCTTTCAAGTGAATAAGGAAATGCTTATTCATATTAGGAAGCTCCGACCTCCGCTTATATGCAATAAGGAGAGCCAATGCCATCTTGCATCAACTGCCTACAACAGAGGTTAACAATAATAGCAATTTCATGAAATACACTATGTGATCAAAAGTATCCGGACACCTGGCTGAAAATGACGTACAAGATCGTGGCGCTCTCCATCGGTAATGCTGGAAGTCAATATAGTGTTGGCCCACCCTTAGCCTTGATGACAGCGTTCCCTCTCGCAGGCATACTTTCAATTAGGTGCTGGAAGGTTTCTTGGGGAATGGCAGCCCATTCTTCACGGAGTGCAGAACTGAGGAGAGGTATCAATGTAGGTCGGTAAGGCCTGACACGAAGTCGGCGCTCCAAAACATTCCAAAAGTGTTCTATAGGATTCAAGTCAGGACTCTGTGCACGCCAGTCCATTACAGGGATGTTATTGTCATGTAACCACCCCGCCCCAGCCCGTGCAGTATGTACAGGTGCTCGATCGTGTTGAAAGATGCAATCGCCATTCCCGAATTGCTCTTCAACAGTAGGGAGCAAGAAGGTGCTTAAAATATCAATGTAGGTCTGTGCTGTGATCGCGCCACGCAAAACAAGGGGTACAAGCCCCCTCCAGGAAAAATACGACCACACCATAACACCACCACCTCCGAATTTCACTGGTGGTACTACACACGCTGGCAGATGATGTTCACCAGGCATTCGCCATACCCACACCCTGCCATCGGATCGCCACATTGTGTACCATGATTCGTCACTCCACACGTTTTGCCACTGTTTAATCGTGTAATGTTGACGCTCCTTACACCAAGCGAGGCATCGTTTGGCATTTTCCTGCGTGATATGTGGCTTATGAGCAGCCGCTCGACCATGGAATCCAAGGTTTCTCACCTCACGCCTAACTGTCATAGTACTTGGAGTGGATCCTGATGCAGTTTGTAATTCCTGTGTGATGGTCTGGATAGATGTCTGCCATTACTCTTTACGACCCTCTTCAAATTTCAGTGGTCTCATCAGTCAACAGACGAGGTTGGCATTTACACTTTTGTGCTGTACATGTCCCTTCACGTTTCCACTTCACTATCACATCAGAAACAGTGGACCTAGGGATGTTTAGGAGAGTGGAAATCTTGCGTACAGACTTCTGACACAAGTGACACCCAATCACCTGACCACGTTCGAAGTCCGTGAGTTCCACGGAGCGTCCCATTCTGCTGTTTCAAGATGTCTAATGACTACTGAGGTTGTGGATAATGAGTACCAGGCAGTAGGTGGCAGCACAATGCACGTAAGATGAAAAACATATGTTTGTGGGGGTGTCCAGATACTTTTGATCACACAGTGTATATGAAACTTCATAACAAAATTGTACTGCGCAGTAATAAGCATATTTGCATAATACACTTGAAACATAGTGATGATGAAATTAAAAAATGATATTGGTTTACCAAAGCCGCTTTGTAAATTAATGCCTCCTCTAAACAACATAACCTTAATAAACAGAAGTTATGAGGTTGCAACGTTCGACAGGCTTACTTGAGAAGATGATGCATAGGATCTCAGTGCAATAACACTATTTATATAATGTTTTCTGTTCAAACGTTTTTGCATTTATGATTTCCAAAACCCTTTGGTCCCTAGAAAACAAGTTTCTGCTGCATTTATTCAAAATCATTTAATAAAATCCTAAAAATAAAATCCGGAAGTGTTTCTGCAACAAACAAAGTACATCTCTGCAGTACTTTTCTCCATCAACTTGCCTATTTTGCCTAATCACTACGACTGCAATGGATCACTTAGTTGTCACAGTTCTTTACCATTAATTCGAAAATATGCATTGGGTTATCAGAACCTTGAATAGATTTTTACTAATTTCGTGTGTAAAACCATTATTCATTCCAAACACTAAGTTATTGGTCTACTTTTCTTCCATACAGCATTAACAAAGGGCCCAGAGTTTGTAAATACTTCTAGCTACCAACACGTCATGCTAGAAAGCCAGTTTTCAGTTTTAAAACAGTCCACGAGTGAATACCATTTAAGGTTAGTACATCGCATAGCATCCGATTGCCTGCATTCTACGACGTCTTTGTATCTCAGCACCACTCTTCTAGTGGTGCTTTAGACGTCGTCCTTATTGTAGCAGTTACCATGCTAGACTCTACTTCCCAAGGTCACGGGTTCAAACCCAGCAGAGGACAATGGATTTTTTGGGCTTAACTGCTGTGGTCCTTGGCATCCCATTCTATTTTGTGCGTGAAAGATTAGAAATTTTGCTCAGAGGCCTCTTATCAAGCTTGAGTTCTCTTACGTGTCATAAATCCATGACACAGGACCACCGGCCTCACTTCCCTTCCAAAGGAAACCATGCTAAGGATTTTTGTGCCAGAAAAAATCCATTACCTCTGCCAGGTTTGAACATAAAGTACCACCTTGCATACCAAATGGTAATAAGCATTTCCTTATCAAAAGGAAGTACTTATTGCTTAAAAATCTCCTCTACATATAAACGACAACGAGTTCAACCCATAGTCCCACAGTTAAAAAGTAAAACCCAGCACAATGAAGTCAACTAGTTGATAGTCAAGAATAAACTCAAAGACCTCAATCACATTTCTTGTTTTACATGGGGGTATTTTAGTTGTGTTGAAGTCTTTGGGTGGTAATTTTGAAATCTCCACCTATCCATTTTGCATTTTTAGTGAATTGAGTATGTCTTCTCTGAAAATCTTTGTTCTGATGAAGAAGATAGTGCTGCTGCTTCAGTATGGACAATAGGTGTTCACATGGTTGTTGATCAATAGAGCTCTTCCATCTGTAATTCATACTTCAAACTCAGCAGAGATTATCAGGGATCACGCCATCTTCATACACTGAATCCTCATCATCAGTCAAAATATTATGGAATCAGGAGAACCAATAAAAATAATTTCTATGTTGTTATTTTACTCATCAAATTGTATGTCAAAAGCTTCTGTAACCATAAATTCAGGTTCAAAAATTTTAGTAAGCTCCCTAAACTGATAGAAATTAACTTATTCTAGTAATAACAATGACATCTGAAACATAAAATATATATAATACCGTTCAAAAAAATTCCCTGCAGTATCAGAAATCAAACCCAGGACCTCCGGAACAGCAGACAGGCTGAATATGCTCTAATTTGCAATGCTAGCAAGAATAAATTTGGTTTTTAAAAAAATGCGTAAATAATAAAACAACATTTTGCTATCATTACAGCTTAGCATTACCTTTAAGTAACATAAAAATTTGATCCTTTATCCTATCCATTCTAATAATGTAATTCATACATAGAATGGATTCTTATTCCATCTGTAAACCTCACACAGATAATGCTCTCAATATATGCAATACAGCAGAATCTCGTTAGTACGTTTTTGCAGGGACCTAAGGATTTGGACGTCATAGGTGGTTAAACGTGTTAACAAAAATGCAAAATCTCTAATTTAAGAACATAGTTATGTAATAAAATCTAATAAATAGTACGTCTACATGGGCAATTGAAATCGATTTAGTACAATTTCATACTGAATATGATCCATGTTTCCGTGTTAAATTCAATGTGTGTTCAAATGGATTCGGATACACAAAGCCCGAGAATAAATAATTCAAGCTTTTACGTTGGTCAACTTGGATTTTTGAGGTTATGAACATTTTTGAAAAATAAATTGCGAATTATGGAAGCAACAATAGTGGCTTTGCTGTGTGTTTTATTACACATGTGATAACAATTTCCGCTAAAAAAGAAAATATTATGAGCGTGCATAGTGTTACGAGTACAATAGATGATAGTATCTTTGGTGTATTCAATACGATTTGAATACAGTAGGCGTTTCCACGCAACAACTTTCGTTCCGATCCTCTTCTGATCCTATTTTCCAAGAGGAAAGTTTTGTTTTATCATTTTTCCCTTCTTTAAAAGCAGTTTCAATCAATTTAAATTTGCTAACAATTGTGTTTAAGGTTGACAGAGGAATGTTTAACTTCCGCACTATATCCACATGTTCCGTATTTGGGTTGTAATCTATTTCAAGGATTTTCAGTTTTACACTGTTGGTTATTTACCACACTTTATTTTTTTTCATTACAAATGAAAAGTTAAAATACAATCTACCTATGTTTGGTCAATACTCAACAGACTGTCGTTGGCGTTTACCATGCCAAGGTAACGCATTCTCTATCCCGCCCACACAAATCATGTCACACAAATATTTACATACATGCATGTGATTGGCTGCCGGTATCCACCCCATGACCAAGGATTGACCAAAGTAGCAAATGAGGACGTCAAACTTTGAACGTGTTAAGCCCCTACTCCCACTGGACTAACCAAGGATTGGCCAAAACAGCGAATGAGGACGTCAAACTTCAAACGTAGTAACCGGGACCGGGAAAACACACTAAGCAAACGTTTTTTATTACATTTGGCGATTTGGTACCGGGACTGTTATACTTCAACGTAGTACACGGGAAAAGATGTTAATGAGGAACTGCTAACGAGATTCCACTGTACCTCCATATTTATACTGGGTTTTCTGCAAGATGCAAAGAAAATATAAAACTAAAATTCACTCTTACAATATCAACTGATATCAGCAGTTGCTTATAACAATGAGAGATTAGCCTTTTTAGAACACAAAAATATATGTTAAACAATAGAACATGGTAGATGCATCAAAAATGCATGGCATGCTGGTCACTAACGGATTAACAATGTGAAAACAAGTTGAATTTCAAACTCTAAGCATAAGAATATAGAGAAACACAATTGCAGAAATGGAATCTGAAACTTCAACTAAGGTTCTGAATGTATTTTAATTTATAAACATTATAAGAAAAATTAATTGTCTAAGTACTGCTTACCAGCCTTATGGCTACAATTAAACATATCCCTGATGGAGTTATGTTAAACATTAAAGTTATTGAAATCTCACCTTTGTCATAGTTGGGTATTTCCAAATAGTCAGCTGATTATTGGCAAAACCATGACCAGAGACCAACTCTTTGTATGTAGTTGAAAACAGAAGTGCGCAAACCTAAAATGGCACAAAAAAGACACAATGACAAAAAATAAAATAGCACCTTAAAATGTGTACACAGATATTAGATTATAATGTGTAGAAGGGGTATGGATGTCATCCTCTTCTATGAATCTATGTACAAAGACAAATGAAAAATAATACCACTTCAATCTGTGAATGCCTAATTCAACAGATACTTATATCATTATAATTCACATAAGGAACTATTAAAGCAAGTCATATTGACGTGTATGATAGAAACAGCACCTGATCTACATTGTTTTTTAACCTTGCTTTCTTTAGTATTAGTTTTGTCACAATTTAGCAATTTAGTTTTGTACAAATTGTATTTTACACTGAAGCTACAAGTTGCAATTGCAGCTGAATAACTGACTATACACATAGCTCACACACCTGTAGTTATCTCTTGCCATATACTATCAGGCATTCATATCTTTGGTATAAACATCACTATGAACATTGTACATAATTTTACTTCGTTTTATTAAATATTTAAATAAAAGTATGATTATATTCTTTTCAGGAGGTTTAAGACAATGATATGATTTAATAATTTGGGAAGAACATGAGTTGATTAGTGACCATTTACACTATCAGTCGTTTCCATTTTCAACCAATGTTTGACTGCTGATTCATTGTTGATATAGGTGAATTACAGCCCTCATGCCAGTTCCAGGATCTCTAAAAACTCTTTTGGTGGAATTTCAAAATTAAAAACTGTTGTTGATATTGTAATGAAAAGAAGCTAGAAACAGTGATGTGTATTGAATTTATTTAAAGGTGAGTCGGAATTGTAACACTAACATCACTTAAGTTTACTCACTTAACATGTTTCGGGAAACCGTTGTTCCCATCCTCAGAAGGTTAATTCGACTGGCCCGTGTTGTTGGTGTTTCAGTCCAAAAAACGGAAACACCAACAACACGGGCCAGTCGAATTAACCTTCTGAGGATGGGAACAACGGTTTCCCGAAACATGTTAAGTGAGTAAACTTAAGTGATGTTAGTGTTACAATTCCGACTCACCTTTAAATAAAAAACTGTTGTCTTTGTTTTCCGAATCTAGATTCCAAGTGTGCAGTTCCCATTGCTTTATTAAGTGTTAGAGTATAAGAGTGGGATTTATATAACGATTTTTAGTCCAGAAATGAGTAGACACTGTTGAGTTTTCTAATTGTTTGTATTTTAATTGCCCGATGTGTTCCCAAGCTCTAATTTCCGAATTCCTCTTTCTTTTCCCTATGTAAAACTGTTCACAGTTGTTGCATTCAATTTTATATATGCCAAACTTTTTGTTCAAGAGAATGGTGTCCTTTGTTCTAGAATTCAACATGTTTTTTAAGGAAAATCAATTGAATGGTGTTAATTGAATGTTCTTTTTTTTAAAGAATTTTGTCAAAGTGGCCAAAAGTATCAAGATGTCATTTTCTGACCCAGTCACAGATCGCATGTATGCGTGGTTCACTTGCTCTGCAGTGATCTTGGTATTGTTCCAATAGCTCATTGGTGGTGAATGACCCACTCAAGGCTATGCTGATGGGCTATTAATGTCAACCGTCAGTTTCTGTCTTCTGTTCACGCTGTAAAGACTAGAGTTTGTTCATTGTGCATCTCAAGAGTGAAAGCTTATTCAAACATCTGTGTTGTATGTGAATTACTTTAGGGTATTCTTATTATTGCTGCATCTTGATATTAGTCCATTGAAATGCCTACAAAAAATTCAGGTTTGAACAAAGAATTTTTATGTACGATACATATGCAAAAACCAAATCACATAGACATGTCAATTTCAGGAGTCATATCCTGATATTCCAGTTCCAAATAAAGATACTGTAAGAAGTCTGGTTAATAGATTAAGGACAACAGGATCGCTAAATATTAAACCTAAGCGAAAGGTATATTCTAAAGGAGGTATAAAAAGTGATGGAATTAGTGCATCATTTGAATGCTCTCCAAAGAAGTCTCTAAGATGTATTGCACAGGTAGTGCATGTTTCAAAAACCTCTGTTCTGAGACAGATATTCAGGGCTATTCTATAACTTCATTGTTAAGAAGGCAACTACAATTATTTTTTATTTTTAAATTTCTCTGCACAAGAATAACCACAAAATGTTACGATCTGAACTAAGCTGTTTTTTTGTAGAGGAAGAGATGACATGCCTAAGTGGGAAAGGTTGTAGTTTGCCCACCAACCAATGAGGTGCTCTTCTTGTCACGTGGTTTTGTTTACTTCTCCTTTCAGCTTATAGTGAAAAAGATAGAGATTTAGCTCAAAACACTAAAAATAAGGAAGATGTAATAGAATGGAGAAAAAAAGACGCTGCTTATAGAAGAGAATTGGTTATATCCAAATGTCAATGTTATGATAAATTCTTATCTGGGCTGGATTACAGAACTAATAGGACCAAAGTATATAAGCATATCAACAATGTAAATGGAAAGTACATCATAGTAACAAAAGCACATATATTAAAAAAATGTAACAAAAATATATACAACAATAAAGATATAGCCAATGAATTTAATCAACATTATAAGAAAAACATTTGGTAAAAGATAACAGAATATTAAAAAAAAATCCAATATGATAGAAATAAAAAAATACAAACAGATTCAAAGTTCCAAGTGAAAGAATTAGAACAGGTAATAAAGACATTAAACAACAAACAACAACCAGGACCAGATCTTATACATCCATAGTATATTAAAAATCTTGGAAT
Organism: Deroplatys truncata; assembly: GCA_030765065.1. Classification (NCBI taxonomy): domain Eukaryota; kingdom Metazoa; phylum Arthropoda; class Insecta; order Mantodea; family Mantidae; genus Deroplatys; species Deroplatys truncata. The sequence continues at coordinate 141,979,067 of CM060986.1, forward strand.
AAGAGCTAAAAAGATATTATTAGAAATTATTAATAAAATATGGTATGAACAAGATAATATGCAATCAAACTGGTGCAAAGCACTAGTAATCCCAATTATGAAAGCACGAAAGCCGACAAATGAAACAAAAACCCATATCATTGACCTCAATTCCGGCAAAAATAGCTGATAAAATGATTACCAATAGATTAATGTACTATCTAGAAACAAATAACCTACTAGCAGATGAAGAGGCTGGATTTAGAAGACAATACTCAACCATTCACCAAACATCTAGATTAATAGAAGACGTGAAAAGTAAACCAGCCAACAATGTCAGTAGCAGCAGTATTCATAGACTAATTTTGAAGATTTAGAAGCTGGTAACAGTGATGTGTCATAATTTAAAGTAGAGAGTTGAGGGTTGTTACACTACATCACTATGCTATTCTTACTTGAACGCATTTCGGGAGACGGCTTGCTCCCATCGTCAGCAACGTATTTACCAAATTAGAAGAAAAAATAAAAAAATCTGTTAGTCAAATTAACTAATTGGGCAAAACTAAATATGTCCATTAACATAGCAAAAACTAAATATCAAGTTTACACCATGAAACATTTTGATGACAGGGAAAAAAACTTAAAACTCAAAATCAATGGGAAACAAATAGAATATGCTGAAGAAATTAAATATCTAAGAGTTGCACCAGATAGAAAATTAAAAATGAAAGACCATGTACAAAATGTCACGCAAAAGGCTATGAAAAGAAGTAACATATTGAAGAGTGGGTTTGTCTTGTACACTTTATATTTTATGTTATTCCGGAGGGGTATTTTATGAACAATATTGCCGGCTGCGCAGTGTTTTTCCACTGGGCGTGTGGAAATATGATAAAAACATGATAATATACTGCTGCTATAAACAAAGTCAGGCGGCGCCGTGGCCGAGCGGTTAGACCGTTCGCCTCCCATCTAGGCGGCCCGGGTTCAATCCCAGGGACCTGCATGTGGGATTTGTGGTGGACGAAGCGGCGTCTGGGCGGGTTTTCTCCGGGTTCTCCGGTTTCCCCCGCCATTCATTCCACCAACTGCTCCATCATCACCTTTCCTTTCATCCATTTCACCAACATTTCGTTTCATCTACTTCCTTCATCCCATACCAGGCATCGGGCTGATCACCCATCCTGGATGCTCTGTCTGATCCATGAGTGTCTGCTCCTCGACGGGCCTCTGACCCCAGGCACCCGCTTGTAAGTCCTGGGGGGTGTAAGTCCTACATAAGAGGAGGGTAAACAGATAATGAATGAATGAATATAAACAAAGTCACGCTGTGGTTTAGCTTTGCAGCGTGAAGTGCAGTATTGAATTGACGGTGATGTGATGTAGTTCAGTTATTACGAGTTATTTATTATTTTGTCCATAATATATTTGTATATTATATCTCAGTATATATTTTCTACTACACCACGTGTATTTATTTTTAATTCGTATGTGTTAACTTGGTAAGCTCGCCAAGTGAAAGTACGATTTACAGAAAGAATTCCAGGGTAAAAGTTCCAGGCCGTTCAAAAATCCATAAAATTTTACAGTAAATTTCAAGCCACAGGAAGTGTTCAGGCTAAGAAATCTAAAAGACGGCATTCGGTTCTTACTGAAGAAACATTAGACGACATCGGTCATCGTTTGGAAAATTCCCCCCAAAAATTCCATGATGGATAGTTTCTTAAAGAGGTGCCAAAAATGTATGGACAACGACGGTGGCCAGTTTCAACATTTCCTTTCATAAAGTTGGTAAGTAAAGCCTCTAAAAGTAGTTTTGAAAATGTTGTATGGTTTCATCCGCACCTTTCTGTGATAGCAGCAGATGGCAACGAGCGCCCAGGATGTGGACAGGAAAAACACAGTGCAGGCGGTTCGGAATCTTTTGACTCGCTCTGTAGTAAGTAGGGGAAGTATTCCATCCCAACCAAAAATTTGATATTGAGATTTTACCAGATATACATGTTTTGAGGCCCAAAGAATAAAAAAAAAAAAGCATTTTTAGAAAAAAAAAGGGCGTGCGTGGGATTTATGTTCAGTATCTTTCAAAGATGCGACACTAAGATTTTCAGAAAAATCCCCCTCACTCCAGTCTACTTTTTACATGGAACATTTTTCGAAAATTTTGATTTCCTCAAAAATGGCTCTAACGATTCTGATTAAAATATCATATATTGAATATATTTTCATGACAAATAAAATGCATATCTTGAATTTTCTGAGAATGTTCCCAAAGTCCTCTTCATTTTGAATGGCTTTTGCATAACGGGTAAACCATGAGAGATAGACAGCATTCTTCTACATAGAAAATGTAGAGCTCGTTAAAACACACAGTTTATGGCATATATATTATTTTCGTGGAGTGAACTATTTGCAAGATATTCCTCATTGAGTGCAACACATCAGATTTTTATTTTCTCTAGCACCTATATACAGTAGAATCTCGTTAGTACGTTTTTGCAGGGACCTAAGGATTTGGACGTCATAGGCGGGAAAACGTGTTAACGAAAATGCAAAATCTGCAATTTAAGAACATAGGTAATAAAAATCTAATAATTACTACGTCTCCATGGGCAATTTAAATCGATTTTGAGTACAATTTCATACTGAATACGATCCGCGTTTCCATGTTAAATTCAATATGTTTAAATGGATTTGGATACACAAAGCCTGAGAATAAATAATTCAAGCTTTTATTTTGGTCAACTTGGATTTTTTAGGTTATGAATGTTTTTGAGAAAATAAATTGCGAATTGTGGAAGCGGCAATAGTGGTGTTGCTGTGTGTTTTATTACACATGTGATAATTTCTGCTAAAAAAGAAAAAATTATGAGCGTGCATCGTGTTACGAGTACAATAGACGATAGTATCTTTGGCGTACACAAGACGATTTGAATACGGAGGTGTTTCCATGCAACAAATTTCGTTCCGGTCCTCTTCTGATCCTATTTTCCAAGAGAAAAGTTTTGTTTTAGTATTTTTCCCTTCTTTAAAAGCAGTTTCAATCAATTTAGGTTTGCTAACAATCGTGTTTAAGGTTGACGGAGGAATGTTTAACTTCCGCACTATATCGACATGTTTTATATTTGGATTGTGATTACATCAAGGATTTTCAGTTTTTCACTGTTGGTTATTTACCTACTACACTTTCTTTTTTTCATTGTAAATGAAAAGTTAAAATACAATCTACGGTTGTTTGGTCATCACTCAACATTAGAAACTATTGTTAGCGTTTACCGCGTTTAACACGCCAAGGTAAAGCATTCTCTATCCCGCACACAGAAATCGTGTCACACAAATATTTAAATGCATGTATGTGATTGGCTGCCAATTTACACCCCGTGACCAAGGATTGACCAAAGTAGCAAATGAGGATGTCAAACTATGAACGTGTTAAATGCCTACCCCCACTGTACCGATCAAGGATTGGCCAAAACAGCGAATGAGGACGTCAAACTTCAAACGTAGTAAGCGGGACCGGGAAAACGCACTAAGCAAACATTATATATTATATTTGGTGATTTGGTACCGGGACTTTTATAATTCAACGTAATACACAGGAAAACGTGTTAATGAGGAACATGCTAACGAGATTCCACTGTAATAGAAAGTACTGTATTTCACCCAAAAATTTGATGCCTACATTGCATTGGAAATATGCATTTTGAGGACTTACGTATCTGTGAGATTCAAACTCATCCATACCAAATGAAACTAATTTATATGCTATTCTACTTTTATAATCACCATTAGTGACTACAGAATCTTGTATTGGTCTTTTCTGGTCTAAATCTAAAGGAAATTATTTATATAAAATATTTCATTTTACATGCTCTCAATCCTCCTGGAACATCTATTCCAATATTCCACTCACTCTCGTGAGTGGGCTGTTGGGGAGACTTGCTCATTTGCCAGTAAACTACTTATCTTTTAGTTTTTCAAAACCAATTGGACTAACTACTGTGTGAAACAGGTCACCTTTCTGTATTCCTAATTGATGATATAATATGGTGTGAGTACAAGCCTGTGCTTGTTACTTTCTCTACTACGTATAGTAAGTAAGGGAAGTATTGTATTCCACCCAAAAAATCGATAGAATCCAAAAAAAGCATTTTTAGAAGAAAAAAAAAGTGTGTGTGTGTGTGTGTGTGCGTGCGTTCGTTCGCGTGAGTGAGTGTGTGTGTAAACAGCATAACTCAGAAACGAACAGTCGGATAAAAACCAAACTTGGTATTTAGATTCAGTATCTTCCAGAGATGCGACACGAAGGTTTTCAAGAAAAAACTCCCCCCACACCAGATTACCCTTTACATGGAACATTTTTCGAAAATTTTAATTTTCTCAAAATGGCTCTAACGATTTTGATTAAAATATCATACGTTTAAGATATTTCCATGACAAATAAAATGTATATCTTGAATTTTCTGGGAATGTCTCCAAAAGTATTCTTCATTGTGAACGACTTTTGCATAACTGGTAAACCATAAGAGATAGACAAAATTTTACTACACAAAAAATGTAGATCGCGTTAAAATACACAATTTATGTCATATACTTTTTTTTTTGTTGAGTGAACCATTTTCGAGATATTGCTTGTTATTCCCTTAAATTTTGCAATACTTATTGTCTCAAATGGGAATTCGTTATTCACTTTTTTGTCTTGGATATGCAAAGAGTATTAATGGTGCTGCATATAGCAACCAGTTAAGAGATATGTCTATGCGTAAAGGCTACTGTATTTCTATATTGCCCTTGCAAACACAAAACAAGGGGAACCTAGTACGCCTTAAGCGATAGTCAAATATTTTTGGAACTGGTCGCTATGTGTAAAACGTAATTCTCTTTGCATGTCAAAAGATCGTTTCTGCAAATGTTTATCTCCATTAATATGAAATAGGTGGAGAATAAGAGTTTGTAAAAATAGTTTGTACAAGAGTAGAGAAAGTCATGTGAGTGTAACACATCAGATTTTTTTTATTACACCACTGCAAACAAATGGTTCCGAAAAGAGAGAAAAGTACTATCTTCAGTTTTATACAAATCAGTCAGAGTTTACAATCAACACTGCAGGCACTAAGTTAAGATTCACTACAACAGTAATTAATTCTGGTCTACAAGAGCAGATGCTTGCTTACCTGAGACTTTGTATCAACAGTATTAAAACATGTGCCAGTGTTGCAGTTCCAGAAGCGAATACATCTGTCAGCTGTACCACCCCCACTGGCTAATGTGCTAGATTGCCAGGGACACCATGCAAGTGCTTTCACTGCAGCCTGATGAGCACTAAATAAAACAAAAAATTATTTGGTTTAATGGTATAGGTGTTTTCTTATTATTTTTACTGGCTTACTGAAAATATGGCTAAATGACAGGCATTTAAGTTTGTTTAAACATTTATTCCTATCAACAGTAACACTGATTTTGCAGAAAAACATTCCAATATATACTTTTTCTTCCTTTATACCTTTAAAAGTGAAAATTATATCAGTCAGCTAATTCAAATATTATTGTGTGGTATATAAACTTCAAACAAAACCAAAGAAATGGCTTCAGTCTCATCTGCATATGTATATTTGATAAGGTATTTGCTGCTGCTCTTCTGTTAAGCCATTTCAAAAGATAATTTACGGGGCCAAACCCTGGCTAGCTCTTGCAAAGACGCACAACATGTTTTCATAACACTGTTCATAATTAATGTTCATCAAAATGTTTGTTTTTCAACCAAACTTAAGTCTTAATTAATATTTTGGCACTGTTGATGTTTGAATGTTAAAACAAACTGGATTACTTGACAAATACACTACCCATTACACCCCTCAGGTCAAATACTTTCATTAATAAGCATTTCCATTAGTGTCAGTGAAACCAAGCACTAGTAGTGGTAGCCAAATTTAAGGATGCATTGGTTAGCCAATGGGGAACCAAAAACTCAAGTTCAACACATTCAGTTGTCGCAGTAATCTGTTTGTGTTATCTTTTTTTTGCTGAGCGCCCGTTATTGTTTTACTATTTTGAATTTTGGGTTCCTCCGGCTAGCTATTATTACTCAGTCGAGCAAACATCTCTGATCAGGGCGTGTAAACAGAAAGGAGTTGTTACTAAAAGATAACACTGATAAAAGAATTTGTTTTTGCACTTTTATTGCTGTCACAATTAATTTCACATATTTAATCTTGATACACGCCTGCCTGAAACTGTTATATTTTCGAATGTAACTACAATCACTTATTTGCCATGCACTATTAATTCGCGTATTTCACATTTTGTAACTAACTTTATGATGCAAGAGATTCTGTAGAATTGCATAATGTGTACCTCATGAATGCTTCCTTAGAACTGCCTGACGTGTAACTCGCGAGAGAGATTTCTTAGAACTGCGTGATACTTGCCTTTGGCTCAAGAATTTATACTCCCTCACCCCAATATGTCTAAACATTATAATAGAGCTGCTATTGGTTAATAAATCGCGCTAACATTAGCGTGTATTTTATAAGCCAATCATAATTACTAAAACATATGCTCTAGGGAAGATATTCCCTCCATTTCTACAGAAAGGCACACTACCCTGACGTCATTTGTTTGTCTCTTCTAAGTGATAAACAACTCACCCCTTCGCATCATTGTTACCCATTCCTGTTGTCAGTTTCAGTGAGGCCGTGTAAACTTATTTCCTAACAATGCTTATAGCTAACAAACATACAAAATCATTGTCATACAATAATGTTAATTTACACTACAATCACTCTGGCATTCACAGTGTTGTGACATAAAATACTGCCTCACAGTGCTGTAATGACCAGAAGAAATCTTCCCTTAGCTGTCTTTCGTGGGGGAGATAAAATTCAGCATTAGCCATCAGTTACCTCAGTTTCTCTGCACCAAAGCTGGGTAATACACTCCCTTGCCAGCATTTGAAGAACAAACAGAATAACAAGAACAGACAACATTCATGCCAGCTTTCACCAATTGTCGTCAAGGCATTTGAAGATCTTCAAGTTGGTGATAGCTCATTAAAAGCAGAAGTTCTGTTTCACAATGTGCATCATCCTTTTGATAGCTGAAGTTCCCATCAATTTTTGAGGCACCATTTTCCTTCCTTCAAATCATTGACAGTCCAATTCGAGTTTAAAGTGTGACGGTAATTTGTATCACAAATTACTCAGATGTGGTTAACGATAATAATATGAATATGTATTTTTATGTAACATTGATTTCAGAGGTTTAATAATTGTAATTATTAATGGTAAATAATAATTTTCGGCTCTACTGAAACTGTTAACAATAACACAATACTTTAGCAAGGGGGTGAGTTGTTTATCGTTACCGGGAACCAGGAAGTTACGTAATGTTTCGCGCCTTTTCAGTAAAAAAAGCTTCCAGAACATTCTATAAAAGTAATATGTATTAGTGGTTTTCATTGGATAGTAAAATAGACGCTAATGTTGGCGCGTTTTGTTGGCCAATGGTAATTCGTTTATAATCTTTAGGTGTAGCTTGAGGCAAGTCTATAAATAGTGTAGATTCAAAGAGAGCGTTCTCCAGTTCGGCAAGATTCTCGACACAGTACACATCGTCCTCCAGTTCGGCAAGATTCTCGACACAGTACACATCGTCCTCCAGTTCGGCAGGATTCACGAAGCATTACACTTCGTCCGCACATTACACGTTGGCCGTTCAGTTCGTTAAATTACACGTAGTGAAAATCATTAAAGATCTAAAATATTACAAAGTCACTTATATACAAAAATTGAAGTACGTGAGTTAAAAGTGAGAAGTTATTATAAACAGTTTCAGTATGGCGATTATCTAGACAAATCTGTGAAAGTGTTAGTGCACGTGTTCGACAATAAAACAGTATAAAAAAAACATTTCTTCACTAGTAATTTTTGGATAAAAGATTCCTTTTCCGCTTCACACCCTGCAAGAATTAAATGCCTACCTAAATAGCTGGCCGGAAGACAATATACATAACCTTAAAACTAATTCATATAGATTACTACGCCAGATGGAGTTAGCAGGCGACCGACGAATGACGTCACACAATATGGCTGCACGCGTGAGGTAAGCAACATTAAGTGAAAAACATTATCCACCACGTGGGGACACAAATATACAATTCACACTATACCACTCTCAAATTGGCTCCCATACGTGGGGCAGTTAAAGTGAAGTAAACACAAAACTACTTCAAATTGGCGCATCAACGTGGAGCGACAACTAGGAAAGGAAGGCTAGACAACCAGGATAGTAGCAGAATTAACCAGGAAAAGGCGAATGCAGCAGTAAAATGATCTACAAGACGCAGATTCCAGAAACAAGAGGAGCGACAAACGACGTGGATAAGTGGACGCAAAAACATCGAGACAACGTAGATTCATCATAAAACAACGCAGAAGCGACATACAAATCTAGGAGAAAGGGGCAGAACGCTGGACATCAAAACTGCAGCATCAGACAGCATCAAAAAGGTAATTAAATGAGACTGAGAAGTGGTAGGATAATAAAAACAATGGCTACCAATAATACGGAGGAAATAATTATGGAGGGAGATAGTGTAATAGTTAGCTGTGATCCAATACAAAGTACAGGGAATAGCCCAGATTTTTTGGGATTTGAAGATGAAAATGTTAGTGTAGAAAGTGAGAATAGAATAGCAGGAAATGTTAATCTTGATACTAATATGATGATTATGGAAATGCTGAGAAATATAAGGGAAGATATGAAAAAGACTAATGAGAATATGGAAAAGAATAAGAGGGAATTAAGGGAAGATCTTAGTAAGAAAATAGAACAAAACAGGGAAGATATTGATAGGAGTTTAGAAAAAAGACTAACTCAGAATAATGAGAAATTGAGGGAAGATATTGGTAAAAGCTTAGAACAAAACAGGGAAGAGATTGAAAAGAAATTCATGGAGCTAGATAGTAGTATGATTAAAATGAAAAATGAAAATCAGGAGATGATAGCAAATGAGATAGGCGAGGTTTCAAAGAGAATGTTAGACATGAGCAGGGAAATATCTAACCAAAAAAATGAGGTTAATGTAAAATGTACAGAGCTAGGTAGCCGAATGAGTAGCATTTCAAGTGAGTTAAAAGAGATGATGGAGGCTACAAATGTAGATTTAATACAGGTGCAAGTTAATTTCAGAGGGGAAATATCTGAAATTCAGAAGGAGTCAGAAAAACAGAGAAATAAATTGTCTGATGAAGTTAAAGATTTGTCTAAAGATTTGAATCAAAAGCTAACTTCTGAAATTAACAAACACCAAACTGTTCAAAATGAGAGTAATAAGAAACTGGAACAGACAATAGAAAATCTGCAAGGTACTGTAAATAGGTTAGAATTGAATTCAAGGGCAAATATATGTGATGTGCATGTGTTAGATGTACAAAATAATGATAGAGGTAGTTCCTCAGGTATGATAAATAATGTGAGTGATGCGGCAGCTTCATCTATAGCTAATGCTGAAACTCAGAGTGCACAAGTTACACTAGAGAATTTAAATATGGGAGTAGGGAATTTGCAAAATTACAATCATATCTTAAGTGATTTTCCACTTCCAAAATTTAATGAAAACTCCAGTCCAGTACAATTCATTGCAGAATTATCAGAGTATTTTCAAATTAAAAAGATACCTGAAGCATTGAAAATGATAGTTGTCAAAAGATGTTTGGACCAGAAAACCTTAGATTGGTTACAAATGGTATCAGGGGGCGAAATTTCATATGAATCCTTTAAGAGATTATTCATGAACAGATTTTGGAATGTAACGGTACAGCAAAGAATACGAGCAATGCTTAGTCATGGTCAATTTAATCCACGAGAGGGAATATCGATGACTGATTACTTACTAAAACATGCAAGTCAGGTTAGAAACTTGTCACCTCCAATCAGTGAGGAAGATTTTGTGAGTTTGCTCGCAAGGCATTATCCTATAAGGATACAAAATTACTTATTAATTGCAAAACCACGGAACATCTATGAGATGACAGAATTAATAACAGCTTTGGAACAACAGGAAGAAGATATGTCTCGGGAGTGGGAACATAGATTTTTAGATGTACGAGATAGAAGAAATTACCAAGGTAGTTATCAACGAATAAGAGGACAAGACAGACATCATGAAATTAATACCAGACAACGGTATCAATCATATGTTCCACAATTTGAAAGATCAAGGATAGATAGGAGACCAGGCCGGCAGGAGCAAATAAATTATGTCCGGACAGAAAGATTGCCTGAAAGAGGGCAAAATTATGGAAGGAGGTACACTAGACAGAGGGGAAATTTCACTCACTGGAGGGAAAATAATAACCGAGAAAGATCTGAGGAACGGCAAGAAAATTACGTGCCAAGGGGACAAAATGTCAGAAATCGAGGATTTCGAACTCGAGGAAGGGGAACTCAAAACAATGGTAGCGACACTGAGATAGATTTAGCGCCTGTTAGGAATGGCAGTCCCGTACGTGAACATGGAAATAACCAGGAAAACTGTTAACAGACTCCTGTGTAGTAGGTTCTCAGGACGTCTTTAATAATTCAGTATCCATTACTAATACAAATCATACGCCTACACATACACCCTGTAATAAGATTACAGCAACAAAAGATAAAGGAGAAAATTTTGAATCACCTCATGTTAGAATGGAAATTGCGAAGAAAGAAATCATTGCAACTATAGATTCTGGTTCATCAGCTTCAATTTGCTCACAGAAATTTTACATAAATTTGATTAATGAAGGTAACAAAATTATGGCTCTTCCCACTAGTAATTTAGTTTGTCGTGTTGCAATTGGAAGAACTGCACAGGTCATAAAAACACAAGCTCTACTTAGCATACTTATTGGCGGAGAGAATTTTGAGGTTATGTTTCTAATTGTAAACCATCTGATTTGTGACATAATTATAGGATGTGACTTCCTACATGAATATGAAGCATGTATAGATTTTAAACATGAAGAGTTAAAAATAACAAAAGAAGGTAGAGAAATAAGGGTACCATTTATAAAAGAAGAAATTTCTGTAATCGAAATGACAAAGGATGAGAAAAATATTTGTGACCAAGAATTTTTTGTGCAAATAACAGAAACTGATAGAAATAATCAAATAAAGCAGGTAGTCACAGAATATGAAGGGAATACCACGCCATATTTTCAACAGCTAGCAGAAATGCCAGAAGAAGTAGAGAAATGTGTAATCCAAACAAAAGACGACCATGTGAGCGAGACAAACAACAGCAGGAAAGAGAAGAGAAATGAGGAAATAATACACAAGTGTGAAGAAGCTTATAATCTTACGATAATGCAAAAACAAATCCTTCATGATGTTTTGATGAACAATAGTTCAGTTTTTAGTACTATCCCAGGCAGATGTAATGTATATCAGCATACATTTCAAGTAGAAGACGTACCACCATATAGGCACAAGTATGACAATTTACCTATAAGTCTTCGAGACAAAGCTAGACAATTAATAAATAGCATGTTAGAAAATGGGATTATTGAGCAAAGTAATTCTCAATACATAAATTCAATCTGCTGGAGTATTAAACGAGATGGTAGTTTGAGATTAACTTTAGACGGCAGATATGTCAACAAGTATATGAAACCAGATCATTTTCAAAGTGAGGGAATTGAACAACTAATTACAAAACTTTCAAGAGGAAGATTTTTGACATCCATCGACCTCACTGCATCATATTGGCAAGTGGAATTAGATCCGCAAGTGCGTGATTACACTTCATTTCAGTATTCAGGGATCCAGTATCGCTTTTGTGTAAATCCTTTTGGTTTAAAAAACTCAGGAAGTGGATTTTTGAGAGCCATTCACAATATCTTTGGAAATTCTGCAGATGACTTTTTAATAAAGTATATTGACGACTTCTTAATCATTAGTCAAACATTTGAAGAACACATGAATAATGTCCATTATGTGTTAAATAAACTACAACAACATGGTATGACTGTGAACATACTAAAATCAAAATTTTGTGTTAAGGAAATAAATTTTCTGGGTTATGTAGTGGATGAACGAGGTATAAGACCTGATCAGAAAAGAATAGAAGCAATAATGAGAATTCCGCCACCCAGGAACGTAAAACAAATTAGACGTCTCTTAGGGGTATTGAACTTTCAGAGTAAGTTCGTACCAAGATATTCGGCGGAGATAGAACCACTACGGCAGCTACTCCGAAAGAACAATAAGTGGAGATGGACAGAGGAGCATCAAAAATGTTTTGAGAGAGTAAAGGAACTATTTGCTAAGTCCATATTACTTGAGAGGCCCAGAGAAGATTTGGAATATGAAATTTATGTCGACGCATCAATGCAAGGATACGCCGGAATTCTAGGACAGCGAGACATCAACAATGACTTTCACGTCATTAGTACAGCTTCAAGAGGACTTACAAATATTGAGAGGAATTCTTCAGTGACTCAGTTAGAAATTGGAGCACTATATTTCTCATTAATTCGTTTTAAAACCTATATTTATCAGCAAAAGGTGAAAGTATATTCAGACCACATCAGCTTAACTTTCATACAACGGTGTAGATTATGTAGTGGAAAACTTGCTAGATACATTCATGCAATATCTGCATTTGATATTGAGATTATCCACATTCCTGGCAAAAATAATACCTTCAGTGATTTGCTGTCAAGATTGAACTACAACCCACAAATTCCCGAAAATATTGAAAGGCCTAGAAATGAAGTCAAAATATTGACAATTGAAATTCCTTTAAGCAAAGAAATGATTAGAAAATTGAAAAATATCGGGGAAATTCAAAATGAGGATGCAAAATTATTTGAACTTAAAGAAAAAGCACCATTGATTGAGGAGGCAAAGAAAGAAATTATAGCAATTCGAGATGGGACATTATACAAGAAGCATGGAAAAGAAATGCCCAGTTGGAAGATAATGGTTCCGAAAAGCATGGAAAAGGAACTAATTAAGAATTTTCATGAAGGGTTGGCACACTCCGGGACGGACCGAACAACTTCTATGATTTTAGAGAATTTATACATATCCAAATTGCGTCAAAAAGTTCGGAAATTTATATCGTGCTGCAACCTGTGTCAGAAGGCAAAGCAAATAAATGCAGCATATGCATTTGAAACTAATTCGGTTATAAGGGATAAGCCGAGATGTGTAATTAGTATTGATATTCATGGTCCGATGCCTCCAAGTCAATTTGGAAATAAATATATATTTGTCTGTTATGATATATTCAGCAAATATGTAAGAATTTACCCTTTGAGAAAACCTACAGGTTTAGCATGTTTAAATAGATTACTTAAATCATATGTGATAGAAGAAGGACCTATTCAATCTGTATTGAGCGACAATGCTTCGTACTTCACAGGAAAAAAATTTATGGATGGACTGAAAGAAAATGGCATTAAACAATATTTTTCGTCAAGATACAGACCGAACTCCAACCCAGTGGAGAGGGAAATTAAGGAAATTTCAAATTATTTAAGGGTGTTATGTCATCGAAAACACACTCAATGGTATGGATACGTGAACTTCGTTCAGAACCTACTAAATGAAACCATAAACAATGTGACAGGATATAAACCATGTGAACTTAAGTTGGGAAAGAAGATCAATACAATGTGTAAAACAATTCCAGGAGCCATTCCAGATGCGCATTCGATACCACCAACAGAAGAAGAGATGTTCCGAAAAGCATTTGAGAGGATGAAGAAAAAAGCCATAAAAAGAAAAATGAAACATGAAGAAAAGAAGAGAAAGGAATTGAGGATCAAAATAGGAGATTTAGTTTTGGTTAAAACCAAGAAATTGTCCGACAAAGAAAATAAACTTTATTGGCGAATGTTTCTCAAATACCATGGACCATATGAAGTTGTTAAAGTATATGGAACTAATACATATGAGTTATGTAATCCAACAAATCGAAAAAGCATAGGAAAGTTCCATATTGAGATGCTTAAACCATATAACCATGAGGATCATGGTGAAACAAAAGACAAAGATGATAAATAATAAATGCTGAATAGTTAAAGACGAAATGCAGAACAATGTATTGGAACGTAAGAGGGTTAAATAAATATGTACGTCATAGGAAAGGAGAAATAAATTTTGGACATGATTAAATGTTTGAGAGGAAAATAACATTTTACTAGTAAGAGAACATGTGAAATAAAGCATGATGTTATATTAAAGTAAAGTACATAAATACTATTCAAAGAGTATTGTTAAAATAAAATTCAAAATAACAAAAATGGTAAACATAATTAAAACCAATATTTATGTAGTAAATAGAACATGTGAAACAATGCCTAGATTTAAGAGATGTAAATATTTGTGTTGAGGGTGAATATTTTGGTACATATGTATAATAATTACAAAAATCTTAAATGTATAAATTTTGTCAACAGCTTAAAGTAAACAATTTGGTAGTAGTAAATAAATAGTTTAGGGTATAGTATTTGCTATAAAAAAAATTTTGTGATATCAGATTAATATCTAAATTAATTAAATCAGAGCCAGTAAGTAGTGGCAAGATAAAACATATGTCGTGTGTTAAACGTGTGTGAAGTGTTAAGTGAAAGTGAATAGCGTGTGTTACAAGATTTAGGAGACTAAAAACAAAATTATAAAATTTCCAAACAGGTTATAAATGTTTATAATTATATTTCTAGTGGGGCATATGTGACGGTAATTTGTATCACAAATTACTCAGATGTGGTTAACGATAATAATATGAATATGTATTTTTATGTAACATTGATTTCAGAGGTTTAATAATTGTAATTATTAATGGTAAATAATAATTTTCGGCTCTACTGAAACTGTTAACAATAACACAATACTTTAGCAAGGGGGTGAGTTGTTTATCGTTACCGGGAACCAGGAAGTTACGTAATGTTTCGCGCCTTTTCAGTAAAAAAAGCTTCCAGAACATTCTATAAAAGTAATATGTATTAGTGGTTTTCATTGGATAGTAAAATAGACGCTAATGTTGGCGCGTTTTGTTGGCCAATGGTAATTCGTTTATAATCTTTAGGTGTAGCTTGAGGCAAGTCTATAAATAGTGTAGATTCAAAGAGAGCGTTCTCCAGTTCGGCAAGATTCTCGACACAGTACACATCGTCCTCCAGTTCGGCAAGATTCTCGACACAGTACACATCGTCCTCCAGTTCGGCAGGATTCACGAAGCATTACACTTCGTCCGCACATTACACGTTGGCCGTTCAGTTCGTTAAATTACACGTAGTGAAAATCATTAAAGATCTAAAATATTACAAAGTCACTTATATACAAAAATTGAAGTACGTGAGTTAAAAGTGAGAAGTTATTATAAACAGTTTCAGTATGGCGATTATCTAGACAAATCTGTGAAAGTGTTAGTGCACGTGTTCGACAATAAAACAGTATAAAAAAACATTTCTTCACTAGTAATTTTTGGATAAAAGATTCCTTTTCCGCTTCACACCCTGCAAGAATTAAATGCCTACCTAAATAGCTGGCCGGAAGACAATATACATAACCTTAAAACTAATTCATATAGATTACTACGCCAGATGGAGTTAGCAGGCGACCGACGAATGACGTCACACAATATGGCTGCACGCGTGAGGTAAGCAACATTAAGTGAAAAACATTATCCACCACGTGGGGACACAAATACACAAATACACACGAATACTACTTCAAAAGGTTATGTACGTACTCTAAGCTATTGAGAGATGGCATTGCATTTGCTTTCATTCCAGTAACTGAACAATGGATATTTTAGATATTCAAGCGCTTATCAAAGAATTTATTGAAAATGTGGGTACAGAACATGTTATTTGACATAGAAACAATCATTTCTAGAAAATGAATTAACGTAAAATTTGTGACTGGTTACAGATTATCAAAACAGACAGTGTTGTAAGTATCGGAAGAAACTGAGCCAAGACTAGAATACTAGAAACAGAAATTGGTTACTTTTAACAATTCTACAGTTATTGGGGGTCATTCCATGTTGTTAATGGTGACTGCAACGGAGTTTTGAAATTCACAGTGTTCAGATACACAGAGAAAGCAATGGAAGCAATCGCTTCCTTACAACAGCGATTCAAGAATTTTATGCAATTGCAAATATTCCTGACACTGTAGACACCACTGACTGTACTCATGTGCCCATTTTGTTACCTGGTGGGCATAATGCCAAAGTATATAGCATATTCAGATGGTTTACGCAAGTTAATTACCAATATCGTGGCATGATGGCCACATTTTGTGCCATGAAAGCTTTACATTTGACAACAGTTGGTTGAGAATGCTGTTTGAGACAGGGAGATGGAATGTTTACTTGGTGACAGTGGTTACCATGGGGCACGGCATGGTTTAAACATAAGTGTTGCACTTCTGTTTTGTTTTCAAAGCCACAATCTCAGCCAATCAAGAGAGACATAGCAAACATTAATGTTGCCAAAATTCACAAACTTGTGCAAATCACCATAGTTAATGAACCATCATTTTGAAAAGATTGTCAATAATACGGCAAAAAACTGACAAAGTATCAGTTTGACATTCAAGCTAAATTGGTTGGTGAAACTCAGCATCTTGGTCAGCCAGATTCAGTGACTCACAGTTAGATTGGGCTCACTCACATTTCACTCACTGCCAAGAAATATGAAATACAAGTGTGAACAAATACTTAGCTCTATACTACAACTTAACTTATTCTTACTCACTAAATTCTTCTTGACAATATTAAATTCAGATTGATATTGGTCAGCTAAAAGTGGGATATTAGCTATATTTAAAGCAACCTGCTTCATTCAACCCCTCAGTTGCAAATGTACCTCTCTATACTCTGTATTCACTCTTAGATCGATCCACTTCAAAACAAACACAGGTGACCAGTGCGCCATTATAATGTATCCTTCCGCCATTCGCGGAAATACTGTCATACTTTCATGACCATGCGGCGAGTACAAGCGGCACATGGTGCAGAAAAGAACAGTCATTTCGACAACTGAAAGGGTGACTACTGTGTTTTTCAAATGGGATGATGTTTGTCCTTGAGCGCGGCCAGAGCGGCAACCAATCGGAGTTCCGCTGTGTTGTCATATTGCATTCGCCGTAAGCTAAGCATGACGTGCGCTAGGCGAATCTGTTTCTAATAAATATAATTTGCGCTAAGACAAAAATTCAAATTTTGCAAAAAGCAACCCACTAGAAGGTAGGAATTAATTTTCGTAACACAACCGTAAAAACCACATATTTTTAGCTCAAATAGTTTTCATAATACAAACGAATAAACATACCCATATGTTATATCATAACCACGTAAGCACTGTAATGGTCACATTATTTGTATGTATGGATTATTGTATACATTATGTATGTATATTTGTAATTATATAGCACTACTGACTTGATGGTGATAAAGAATTATGTTGAAAAACCAAGGCGTTTGTTAAAGCTGAGAGAGAGCAAACAGCCCACCCAGCTCACTTGTGTTACTTGTAGAATGCTGAATCTGCAGAACGTGAGCCGTCACATGTTTATTATTGTGTGTTGTTTCTAAATCTGGGTTGGAGTTTATTTACCCTACACAGTTAATATCAGTATGCAGTTGTTGTTCAGAGAGCAAGCAGCAAGAGTAAAATAGTGCAGTGGCTTATTATGGTGAATTTAGTGGCGAGTCAAAGAGGCAGGTATTGCGAAGTCAAGCTCGAAATATTATATTTAGGGTCTACTCATTTTTTAAAAAATACAACAATGAGGAACACAGAAATCAACTTGATTTCAAAAATCCTCAACACTACTAAAGCGTGTGGTGTCGGTAAAGCAAGTGTGTCTAGCATTTGCAGAGAGGCAAGATTAAAAGCACAGGTAATTCATAACCTATAATTGTATAACACTTAAAAAATATGTACGTAACATGCGAGTATATTCCCAATTATGAATTTAAACACCAGGAGAATTATAAAAGTTTAGAAAATTCAGTTTGGGTTGCTGTACTTCGACCATTCTAGCGCCAGGCCGATGTGTGAGTGAGAGGGAAATATGAAAAGAGTCGGGGTAATGAGGCGGCAACACTGTGCACGCAAATGCACCTCATTCGCTGCAGCTCAGAACTCTTCCCATTTGAAACTAATAATAGCATATTTTGTTAAGGGTTAAAGGTGATAAGATTGATAGTTGCAACAAAATAAACGTTTGCACATATAATAGTTAATACTAAAAGAATAGAGCAAAAATAAAATAAAAGGTATGGGATAACTTAATTTATTTGTCCTCTGGAAGCTGCGGGTCATTTTAAAAAAGAAATAGTGCACTATTATGCGAATTGCATTCTTCTCAAAATCGCTACATACTCGCATCGCGTATTTCATGTGATTTTTTTTTTCTAGGGTAACCACTTTTCCCGTTTCAGATTTTTCTGCACAAGCACTGTTATACTTGTACTTGAAACACCAGTGCACCCAGAAGTGAATTTCACAACTTCTTCCGCAGAAAGTGTTGGATATTTTTCACATAACTTATAATAAACATTCAACATTATTGTTTTTTCACCACTAGTCGATGGTTTGAGCAGCTAATGCGTTACGTAATTCGACGAAAACACAAGAGCAAATTCACCGTCCTCCATGATACAATTGCTAGTTTCTGCCTGTAAACAATATTCGCCTGGATATCAGGCGACTGATATGAATTGCATGATGGGACTTGTAGCTCTGTTTTATGGTATAAATCAGCGTTAAATAAAACCTTAGGCATCTGTATAGAATATTACACTATTTAAGGATAAATTCATTGTAAAATTCGGATTATTAGCATGGAACTACTTTCCTGAGCATATGGCTACCGTGTTGTACCACAGTGCACTGACCACGAGGGTTAGTTTTGCCGCGGATCAACCTAAGAGTGAATGCAGTTAGGTATGTGTTCAGACCATGATCGCTTGTTTTGTGAAAACAAAGAAAAAGCAACCTGTGCATCATAGTATTAGCTCAAATCAGATCACCATACTTCAGTCTTATGCTTTTCTAGCACTGGATAGTAGTACATCTTTCTACAAAGATCAGCGCAGTCATAATAACCCATAAAATATTGCAATACTTTCTGTGCAGATCAACAAGTATGGCTATGCTTCTGGAGTATTATAGCTGCAATCTACCAATGCAGTGTCAGAAAAACATTCAAAACATGGTATATCTAATGGAGACAAACTCAGAGCACTATTTTATTTCTAGCTATATTATAGCTAAATTCCAGAAAGAACACAAAACTAGTAACTGTTCTAGGCTCCTCCTGAAATAGTTTGCCTTTACTCACCTAAAAGTATGGAGAGGATTTGGCTGACCATACATTTGGCCTGCTGCAGGTGACCAGACATGAAGCATGTTATCATTACCACCACTGGCCAGGTAACGTCCATCTGGAGACCATCTCAAACCACATACCTTAAAAACACATATTGCACATCATTCATAAATAATGAAACTCAAAACATATTTACAGTCACTTTGTTAACTACAGTATTGCCCTGCATTTATGTTCCCATCTTTTGCATTTTCCCATTGTTTACGGCACTTTTTGTTGGCCCCTCAGATTTACGTCATGCAAGCAGTTAAAGCGGGGAAAAAAAATCTAATAAAATGGCCAATCAGAAATGCTTAACCTTCAGCACAAAGCTTCCGCATTCCCACACAGCCAGATGTGATGATGCAATCACCCACATTTTGCAATCTGCAGTGCACCGTTGTCATTTATTCCTTGAGAAGATATTAGTGCATGGATATGATATTAAGCAAATCCACATTCATCGCGCTAAAGTTTTTCATTTCATGTTTACTTGTTTTGTTGCTGCAGCTGTTAAAAGTTATTGTTGGTGATTCATTGTAATTATTTTTTACATTTTTCTTGTTGATTATTTGCTATCAGAGTCAAGCAACCAGTTATTTTGTTTTAACGTGATAGTTTACATTTTGTTGATCATGAAAAAAAAAAACTTTCTCTACTGAAGAGAAGATTCGGATTCTGGATAAGGTGGATTCGTACCGGTGAAATTGTGTTACACTTGCACATGAGTTGCAGCTTTCCGTGTCCACATAGCGTAAGATAATAAAATTTATCATCTGCTTTTGGAGTCTGAAAATAATTTTGACAATCTGTATGAACTTTAAAGACAAATAGAAGATGCATAAAAGGTCCAAACAGAAATCCATTTTGGATTATTTTGGTACAAAGCAGTAATTGTTTTCATTCTGGTATTAAAGTTTATTCATATTGACAGTTCTATACTACGTACATAGTGATTAGAGTGTAAATGTTTCATGCAGCGAAAGAATATTTATTACATCTTAGGTAATTCCACACCCATACTATAAAAAACAACCAAATTAAAAGAATGCAAGGGAAATACTTTCGAACATGTAATGCAAGAGATTTTCTAAGTCCGAAGGTTCTCCAATACACATGTGCAAGCAGACAAACGACCAATGACTTAGTTTTATTGCTTCTTGCATAGCAGCTAACATGCGATTCATCTGTAACAACCGTAGCCAACCTCTGAAAAAATATTTCCATACATGTGCACAACAATCTGGAAGCGATTAGCAACCAGTCACTTTTGAAAAGTCCTGACCATGCTTTCTCTCGGGTTTTATTGCTTTACAATCACAGTCATGCAGTGAAGTAGAATTTATTGTAGTGTGAGAAGCAAAGTTTGTGTGTTCTTGGGAGATATTCTTACAAATGATAAAACTTACAGAAATGGCTCATCCGATTAATAACACGGATCGCTTGGTTTACATCAGTGATACAGAGTACACCTAGATTTGTGGCATCCTGACACCATTCAGCAGACCCTTTCCAGGAACTAATGAAAGACCTGTGGTGTAGTGATTAAGTTTAGTTAAAGTTAAATTAACAGTTAGTGTTTAGTGTACACAGCTAGTCAGCATAATTTCAGAACAATATACAGTAGAATCTCGTTAGTACGTTTTTGCAGGGACCTAAGGATTTGGACGTCATAGGCGGGAAAACGTCTTAACAAAAATGCAAAATCTGCAATTTAAGAACATAGGTAATAAAAAATCTAATAATTACTACGTCTCCATGGGCAATTTAAATCGATTTTGAGTACAATTTCATACTGAATACGATCCGCGTTTCCATGTTAAATTCAATATGTTTAAATGGATTTGGATACACAAAGCCTGAAAATAAATAATTCAAGCTTTTATTTTGGTCAACTTGGATTTTTTAGGTTATGAATGTTTTTGAGAAAATAAATTGCGAATTGTGGAAGCGGCAATAGTGGTTTTGCTGTGTGTTTTATTACACACGTGATAATTTCTGCTAAAAAAGAAAAAATTATGAGCGTGCATCATGTTATGAGTACAATAGACGATATTATCTTTGGTGTTTCCATGCAACAAATTTCGTTCCGGTCCTCTTCTGATCCTATTTTCCAAGAGAAAAGTTTTGTTTTAGTATTTTTCCCTTCTTTAAAAGCAGTTTCAATCAATTTAGGTTTGCTAACAATCGTGTTTAAGGTTGACGGAGGAATGTTTAACTTCCGCACTATATCGACATGTTTTATATTTGGATTGTGATTACATCAAGGATTTTCAGTTTTTCACTGTTGGTTATTTACCTACTACACTTTCTTTTTTTCATTGTAAATGAAAAGTTAAAATACAATCTACGGTTGTTTGGTCATCACTCAACATTAGAAACTATCGTTAGCGTTTACCGCATTTACCACGCCAAGGTAAAGCATTCTCTATCCCGCCCACAGAAATCGTGTCACACAAATATTTAAATGCATGTATGTGATTGGCTGCCGATATCCACCCCGTGACCAAGGATTGACCAAAGTAGCAAATGAGGACGTCAAACTATGAACGTGTTAAACGCCTATTCCCACTGTACCGATCAAGGATTGGCCAAAACAGCGAATGAGGACGTCAAACTTCAAACGTAGTAAGCGGGACCGGGAAAGCGCACTAAGCAAACATTATTTATTATATTTGGTGATTTGGTACCGGGACTTTTATAATTCAACGTAATACACGGGAAAACGTGTTAATGAGGAACGTGCTAACGAGATCCCACTGTATATAATTATATAGTTAGTGTAATTTAGTGAGATAAAAAGAGTGTTGGCTGCATACTTTGAATGATGCAAGATGGAGAATTTGGCTGCCCTGCATTCTTCTATATAGCTACATGTGCAGTAAGTAAATAAATTAATAATTATAAGGCTTAAATTATGTTAATAAAATGTTTTCCAACAAGAAATCATCCAAATAAATAATTCTAAATACATATTATGCCAAACAATGTGAAGCTGTACTTCGAAAAAATATGCCACAAACATTGGATGTAGAAAAAATCTTGTCACATGTTGTAAAGTTGAGCCGAATGTAGGTATTACACAATACTTAACTGCCCTTCTCCTAGCCAATAAATATGCAGAATTACAAGGGTAAGTCAACAAGTATCAATATCACATTATTTTTATTTTTTGTAGGTTGGCGCTGTACAGGTTTGGTGCATGCACATCAACATGTAGTTTCTTTGTCTCCATTTGTGGAATGTTTGACCATTATCACTCCAGCGAGTGTTGCATAATAGGCATGGCTGCACCCCTCACCGTTTGCGAAAAATAAGAATAAATTCAGAAAGTTTTCGGAGCACGCACTTTTATTTAAAATTTTCTTTCCCTACCAAACGCAAGATATGAAAGTAGAGATTTCATAATGCAGGCATTTCATAATCCACCATGCAGCACAAGATTCGACACAGAAATGATAGATGCACATCGAGAGTGATACATTGCAGAAGTATATCAAGAACTTTGAGTCAGGTGAGTACCCTAAGTTAAAGTGTACCACCAGCCTTCAAGCCAAAAACAATGGTTATGCAAACAGCATGGAAATTCAGAGCCATCACATAGCAGCACACTCTTTAAAAGTCTGACAATCGCTTTACCTGCTGTACTGTACAACAAAATGAGTAAATATGAATTGAACGTTTATCTGAATTGTGAATTAGCTAAAATAATAAGCATTTATAAGACTAGTTTACAGAGGAGTGAGAGAGGCATTCGATTGTAAATCATCACAAAATTTTTAAAAGAGCATCAACATTGTTTGTGATTAATTACTGTAAGACAATTAGTACATAAGTGAACCACAGCAGTTTACCTCTTGTGAATGAGCAGAAGCAACGCAGGCAACATGTTCTCTTTGTCGAACATCATGATGAATGATCTGTCCAGTTCGACTCCCACTGCTGACTATGTAAGAGTTCCATGAAAGGGAGCTAACACGACCTCCATGGCCAGCCATGCAACGTACCCTCTTCAAACTCCCACAATCCCACAACTAAACAAATAAGACAGAGATTAAAGAAAGTTTAAACACACATTTTCTGTACTTTTGTTATATTTGAAACAGGATTTGATCTACGAAGGCCCAAAAACAATGTGAAACAAAATAACAAATAGTTACAATTCTTTATTATATGTATAATGCTGAATTTAGGGCATAAGCAATGTAAAAATAAGCTTGGAAAGGTAGAATTAAACGATTGAAAAACTCACTGATTCTACCTTTCCAACCTTGTCCAACACACATGGCTAGTGTGGAACAGCAATTAATTCAATGTAAAAATAAATAACTTAAGTAAAAGCTAAAAGCAAAGAAGAAAAATATAAAAAAACCTATATACAGAATCAAGTCAAGGAAGAAAAGAAAATAATTAATTGTAAATAAGTTAAGTTTTATAACTATCAACATGTATTATGTAGAAAAAAGGGCATGCAGATACGAAAGAAAATGTACACCTGTGGACAAACAAACAAAAAGAGTCATGTCTTGAATGCCAAAGTCCTACATGGCACTGCACCTTTGTTTACACCATATGCAATACAACTGTGTAGCCACTGCAGCAAGTTGTACGGCATTACTAAACATGCTACCTTCTACGTGTCTTCTCTGTAGCAAAGAGTGTGGTACTTCTGTGGTTAAAACTGTAGGTTCGCTTCCCGCATGTAGCAAACATTTTTTTTTTCTTCTTTAATAATGTTTAAGCAACACATAGAGGCCACCTATTTTCAGTATAGTGCATTTCATACATTCGGTAAAGTTAATAATAGAAAGGTTATTATAATGCTTCTTTAAGTCCTTATTCTACCTAACTCCAATATGCTGCACACAAAACCACGTGATGCGCAAAGGCATCAGGCCCAAACAAGTTCTTCAGTGAATCTCACTGTGTTTGACAATGGCAGAATGCGCATACAAAGAAGTCTCTCCTTGCACTAGTCAATGTAGCAGGATTTTCTGCTCGTGAAGCTGCAGCTCGTATTGGACTTCCTGCAACTGCAGTGCAGAGGTGGGTGAGCTTATCCAAGAAAGGGATTGAACACTGACATCCTGGTTCAGGAAGAAGACATGTGTCCACTCCTGAAATGGATGCAGCTTTAATTGCAGTAGCAGAGAGGAACCCTTTCCAAGCTGCTTTTGAAATAAAGGCACATTCATAATTCCCTGGATCAGCTTGAACAGCTCTGCAGTGTGTAAATCATGCACGACTTCTTGCATGCAGGGCAGTTAAAAAGCAACTTCTGACAGACGATCAAGTTGTTTCACTTTGCATTTGCAGAGGAAAATGTCAACCGCGACTGGAATAACATGATATTCTCAGACGAGGTGACATTCTCTTCCACAAGTACGGGAAAGGTGATTGTGTACTGTTCAAAGGGGCCCTTATACTATGCAGAATACATGGCTTCACAATTTCATCATGGTCGCATATGCACGTGCTCCTGCTTGTCACGAACCTAAGAACATACTCTTATGCCAAAGTAAATAGTTCCTTAATACATGTAATGTATTATGAAATATTAGCGCAGGAAAGATATAGAACTAGATATAGAAAGATATTGCGGTTATCATAAGAACTCATTGCTAAAGGTAATGGATATATAATAACTGTTAAGAGATTACAAAATATGATTTTCATCTGCTGTTGCGCTAACGCCGAGAGTATCTTGCTTGTTAATACCAACTGTATGCATGACTGCCATTCTCTTGCATATACAAGAAATGCAGCAATAAATTCCCAGAGGTGCTATCTGACTACCAAATAAACACTTTGCGTAACACAGGAAATATGATAAGCAGACAGGCATTCATAATATGCAGTCACACGTGTGCTCAGCCCAGGTCAAATCTTGTGATTTAGTCAGTTGGTATTTGAGTTCACATGGCAGAGGAAAGTGCATGTGGTGTGAATAAACTGTTCAAACACAAAAGCGGGAAACAGTTAAAAAGTGGCGAAAAACAAACAGCTCTTCATATATTTAACTATTACAAAAATACCTGACACTTGCATTAGTGCATATTACGAAACTAATATCGGATTTTACAGGCATTTCAGTGAGAAGTGTAACCAAAGCGAGCAGGGAATATAAACAGACATAACAGAACATAGAAGAGGATAAAATGTGGGAACTTGTTTTGTGTGCGACAGTGCTGTGTAATTGTGGATAAGCTTGTCATTATTTTGGAGAGTAGTTCTGATTCCGATATGGCAGCTGAGTCATTCGGAGGATTCGGATTTGGGTTTTGCACTTTTGCCCAAGGATTGTGATTAATGTAAGTAAAATGTTCATTTCGGCATACTTATAAAATCAATTGTTACTTCAGGTTGCATTTTGAACTATGATTCTCACGCAGGACGCGTTTTTATAGATTTAAACAGTGTTCAACACGTGAGAGGGGAAGAAGCAGCCATTAGGGGCGGGAATTACGAACTACTTTCGTGCAGATAACACAAAGAGTTTGTTTTCAGTAAAACGCACTCTGGTTTGGAATGGACAGTAGTTGGGGTTGGATATCAAGGGATGGTCTAGGCGCATTGTGGCAGCTTGACAGTATACTGAATAGTGCGCAATGCATAGTAATACTCAAGAATATTTTGATTCTTTCTGTGAAGATGAGATATCCTAGTGGAGTTGTTGAATTCGTACAGGATAATCATCCTGTTCCACATAAGTTGAAAGGTTTCAAATTGGTTCTCATAGAGGTCAAGATATCAGAGTGATAGACTGGCCTCCCTGGTCACCAGATTTCAACCTTACTGAAAATGTGTCAGCTGAGGCGAAAAGGAAGCTTTGCTCGAATTTCCCTGCAGATGCGTGAAGGACAAAAGATGGCTTCTGGACACAAACTCAAGAAGCCTAGAATGTTATAACTTCTTGTCCACGTTACTGCGGGATTTAATTTCATCTATGCCCCAAAGATTGAGGACAGTTATACGTGCTGAGAGTTCATACATCCAAAATTAATTTTGCTTATTTTTTATGTCATAGCTTTAGATGATAATAGTGGATTTTAATTCTTTAGTTATTTAAAATGACTGTTTTAGTACAATTATGTTTCTGTGTGCATAGATATGCTTAAAACTTCAAATGCAATATTATGTTCCACACATAATATACTATGTGCTATGTTCTATTTTATCCAGTCATAAAATTAACAACGTAAAAAATAACTAATGTGAGACTTGAACCAAGGAGCTTATGGGCACAAGCAGTGCCTTCTTAACCTCTTAGCCATTGTAATGTTGTTCCGTGCTCTGCTTTCAATAACTTGAAGTGACACTTGCTTCACAGGTGCAAACCATTCTACAGTTCCTGTGTGCATTGTGAACACAGATGCTACAAAGGTACACAAAGCCCGCCAATCCGCACATGGAATCTGGGGATGACTCATTTTTGTTTCTATGGATGTGCATAGATAATAGTTAAGAGAGTTAATGGCATTGTTGAAAAATGGTTCAGGCAGAAATAGTCAACAGAAAAATGCTAAAAAATCAAGATAATGATAATGAAAATTAGTGGTTGCTAAACAAAATGAAGATTGTGGAAGGGGAGAGACACCAAGAGAGATACTAAGAAGGTTACATTATGGAAAGCTGCAGGTGGGCCTTCTAAGAAGAAAAGATGAAGTATAATTTAAATTTAAAGGAAGGAAGATAGTAATTACACTGCTTACATAGTCTTGTTAAAGTGTGATAAATACAAAGGTCACAAATGTTTACTGTCACCATCATAGGAACAAGTGTGTAGAAAAATTAAAACTATACAAACCTGCATAGAGAAAAGTGTAAAATTTGAGGAAGCATAACTAACAGCTATCAAGTAAATACAAAAAAAATTCCTACCTCAGCCAGAATATAAGCACCACAAATAACCTAACAGAAAACATATAGGCATCAGAATTTGTAAACAAATATACATTATGCAAGTAGGGATAAAAAATTGGCCTGAGAATCCACTGAAACCCTTATATGCACATAGTATTATATATTGTGTAGAACATAAAGAAGAGTCTCATGTTACAAAAAGTTAATGTTAAATAATTCACATGTATATTAATTCATGTTAATAGTTGTGAAAATACCATTCACAGATTCTTTTTGGAATAAAACTTAATATTCCATTCTGTAAACTTATATATTAATTGCTGAATTACTGCCACATATTTTTGAGAAAAGCCCACAAACCTGTGTTACACCCATGCTTGTGCCTACTGCAAGAATGGTGCCTTGCTGAATCCAACTAACAGAACATACATAATCACTGCCTTCTAAGCTTAGTAATTGTTGTATGCTTCCTGTTCCTGCTTGCCACAAATATACATTATTGTTAAGTGCCACAGCCAGAACATTGTTAGGACTCCAATCAATCAGATTCAGATCTGGAATAAATTAAAGCAAAATTATGGCATTAAACTTAAATTAGTATGTCTTCTACTATCATTTACAAACATGCTATTTATTAAACAAAATTTGTGATGATTTTGATGCGGAATTAAACCTTTAACATTTAACAAAAACAAATAAAAAAATTCTTATGCGTTACACTCACATGACTTTCTCTACTCTTGTACAAACTATTTTACAAACGCTTATTCCCCATGTGCTTCATGTTAATCGAGATGTTAATCTTATTGCCAATTTTCTTGTAGATGCAAGGGGAATTGCTAGGCTTTAAGCGATAGTTAAATATTTTAAGAGCTGGTTGCTATGTGGAGCATTCCATTCTCTTTGCATTAGCAGGACAAAAAAAAATGAATAACGAATTCCCATTTCTGAAAAAGTGTAAGTATTGGAAAATTTAAGGGAATAACAAGCAAAAGTCGAAAATGGTTCACTCAACAAAAAAAAATGTATATGACAAATTGTTTATTTCAACGCGATCTACATTTTTTGTGTAGAAAAATTTTGTCCATCTCTTATGGTTTACCAGTTATGCAAAAGTCGTTCACAAAGAAGAATACTTTTGGAGACATTCCCAGAAAATTCAAGATATACAATTCATTGCCATAAAAATGTCTTAAACTTATTGTATTTTAATCAAAATCATTAGAGCCATTTTTGAGAAAATTAAAATTTTTGAAAATGTTCCAATAAAGGGTAATCTGGAAGATACTGAACCTAAATACCAAGTTTGGTGTTTATCCGACTGTTCGTTTCTGAGTTATGCTGTTCACAGACAGACAGACACACACACATGTTTCCAAAAATGCTGTTTTTGGATTCAGGGGGCCTCAAAACATATATTTCCGGTGAAATCTCGGTAAC
Organism: Deroplatys truncata; assembly: GCA_030765065.1. Taxonomy (NCBI): domain Eukaryota; kingdom Metazoa; phylum Arthropoda; class Insecta; order Mantodea; family Mantidae; genus Deroplatys; species Deroplatys truncata. The sequence goes on from CM060986.1 coordinate 142,007,720, forward strand.
GAATTTTTGGGTGGAATACAATACTTCCCCTACGTACTATACGTAATAGAGAAAGTAAAAAGGGGGAAGAAGGTGGGGGGTGAGAAAGAAAAGTTTTTCTTATAGCAGCTAAAAGTCTTTCACTACCCATCTCATAGACAATCACACTATTTGTATAAAAGCTTCTCTATACTTACTATTACGTATTCGCAAGAAACAGTCTAACTTGATTATGGTAATGCTTCTTTTATAAATAGATCGAGACAATTGTCAAATATTCAGAAAACAACTCAATATAAGCTAGCCACAAGCTCACAGAAGCAAATGAATTGAATTCAAATGACATAGATTAAAACAGGCAAAGCTTTAAAGAAATGGTGAATTAATTAAAAATGGTTATTGCATAATTGATAATGTACATTGCTTTAAAAAGATTACAATTTTCCTGAACTTAAAAATTATAAATTAAAAGTACATTATTGGGTGATGTAAACATTGATTTTTTAGGACACAGCAGTAATAAGTTGATTATTCTAACTACGTTAAGTGCTTACAGTCTTAAAGCAAGACAGGTATACCAACAAGGATAACAAATAGCACAAGCACTGCAAATGACCAGAGTGTCATTAGCAGCAACCAATTTCTAATGATATAAATGTATTTGAAACAAGTTTATCTGGTCATTCTCAATTAGTTGGGATTCACATAGCAAATGTGATGCTCAGTGCTTTCTAAAAAGCACGTATGCCAACTAAATCCAAATAACTAAGTACTTGTTAGAGAAAGAAACTGGGAGGAGGTATTATTATTATTATTATTATTATTATTATTATTATTATTATTATTATTGTTTTGTTTTATTTTTTTTTAATTGTATGTTTGCTCAAATATACACTTTCTCAGTATTATTAAAATCTGTTTATAGGCTAAATGTAACGAGCCCCTGACTAACAATCAATGCTGTGAAAACTGCACATCAATAGCACTTTCTATTTCCGAAATATATGCAGTGCAAGTTTTAGGTGATTCACCCTGTATAAGAGCTCCTGGGCCTGGGCCGAAGAACAATCATTACATCCTCTGCCACCATTCACAGAGGACATGATGAACACTGAAAGATACTGAGGTTGGTATGCAGTCAGCTTAAGCAAGACTTCCCAGCCCAGGAACTTCAGTACCTCCAAATTCTCGAGGGTTGAGTACCACACTTTCTAGCATGAGAAAAATATCATATTGATATCAATACTACTGAAGCACAATAGGTAGGATAACACAAAATAAAAAGGGTTTCCTAAAACAGTCTCTCCATTGCACAGCAGTAGTGCTATTCACATAAAACCAACATAATTTGCACGAAAATTTGTATTATTGCAAATCCAAAAAATAAAGATCCCTACTAATGCTGAATGATATTGCATTGGCTGATCATCCAAACTAAAATTATCAAATCGTTTATACCACTTGTATGCCAATCACGCGTGTTTCATCTTTTTTTTAGTAGTGTTTAATGCCCATTCTTAATACATACAGCACCACATGCTGTGGACACGGGTGATACACGCAATGAAATTATATCTGAGAAAGGAAATTTGGGAAGGAAACATTTCAAACCTAAGTTTACAGTATCTCACGGCATTTGCCAGTTATAAAAAAAAACGTGCACGCACACACACTTGTATATTTATTTCATATTATTTAGAGAGGAAAGATGGTATATAAATGGAGAGCAAATAGAGGTGGTAAAAGAATTTGATTACTTGGGGATTAGATTCTCAAGCAACGGGAAGTGGGAAGCACAATCTAAATATGCACAATTGAAAGGAAAGCTAGCGATGAAAGCTGTTAGAGTTTGCTTGTGCAAAACACCCACGCTAACAATGAACTGGTTGGAAAGGCTATATGAAGCTGTAGTAGAGTCAAAAATGTTATATGGAATAGAAATATGGGGGGTGGCAAAGGGATGGATTAAGATTGATATAGTCCATAGAATGTTTTGTAGAGAAGTTTTGGGTTTACCCAAGAGTTCACCAAGGGGCGTGGCACTGGCAGAGCTAGGAAGGGTAGGGAGAAAAGGTATAATAGTGGAAAGAATTTTGAAGTATTGGTATAGATGTTTAAATTTAGAAGATAATAATATATTAAAAGAATGTATACAGTTTCAAAAAGCTGTCCTAGGAGAAGAGTGTTGGTTAGGGGAGATGGGAAATGTCCTAAAAGAAATTGGCATGAGGAATATTTTCCTATTAGATAAATATAATAACAGTGGGTTTTGGAAAGAAGTGAGATTGAGGGTGGAAGATATCGAGAAACAAGAGATATGGGCTAGTTTTGAGGATAAAAGGTCATTGATCTTGTATAAATCAGTTAAAAGAGATTGGGGAAGGGAGAAGTATGTAGATATATGTAATCAATTTGGTAGAATAGGTCTTGCGTGGATGCGCACAGGAGTAATATTTTTTAAAAAGGAATGGATATAATTGTTCGGGGAGATGTATTATGTGTGATGAATCGGGTAGTACTTTTCATTGTCTAATAGAATGTGATAAGGTTAAAAGGTGGAGAGAGGTTATATGGAATAAAAAATGGGACAAGTTAAACAAAGAAGCAGTAGCATTAAGAATGTTGGGAAGCACAAAAGTAGAAATAATTAAAATGATGGGGACATTTTTAGGCAACACAAGGGATAAGTGGATGAGGAGCTTAAGAAAGGTACAGCTGAACGAGCATAGTTTGTAAAGTGGAGAGATGGTATAGTAGCTTTATCCCATATATACAGCCTAGGGGCTAAATATGGGGGAGCTAGAAAACTGGTGCACTAGACATAAGTTTTAGATGTAAGCTTTATTTGTATTATTGTAATAATGATGAAATAAATATTACATTACATTACATTTTCATATTATTTATACAAGATTTGAAGTGCGACAATGTCTCAGAAACGACACCGATCACCAAGTGATGATTCACAAAGTGAAAATCCTTTGCTTCAAGGTGTGCCACTTAATAGTTAAGACATCGGAACTGTTAAGGAGGACTGGGAATTCTTTGAACAAAAGGAATTATGTAAAAGTTCATGGCATCCCTCTATTCCTGCTGATAAAGCTGTACACGAACTGCAGCAGCTCTTGGACTAAACACGAGAACTGTTATTTACAGGGAGTGAAACTCTCCAAGAGAAAGAGGACAAAATTCCTGAACCATCTTGAACGCAGCTTATAAGTTTTTATATTTCTCCTCATTGTAGCAGGCACGTTTGCATTATTCTGTTTCTATATTGTAAAAAGTGCATAAATTATTCTACACATGTTGCAATGTTTATGCTGAGTTATTTCCAATTAACAATAATAATATGAAATTGTTATTATTAATTGACATTCACTACTTACATACACTTTTTGTATGCGACTTAAACACGATAGAAAGAACAATCATCTGGTGCTGTTTAATAACTACTGTGGCAACCTTGCAACCACAATATAGCCAATGTTACGCGATGCCACACAAACTGTCAAGTGCAAAGATTCAACGGCGGGGGTACAGTATTATTACCTACTGTCCATTCCAAACCAGAGTTCCCTCTGATGTAAACAGAAGCACGTGCTTCGGCTTGTCATGAACCCAAGAATATACTCTTACACCAACGTAAATAGTTCCTTAATACATGTATTGTATTATGAAATATTAGAGCAGGAAAGGTATAGAACTGCAAATTTTATTGTGGTTATCATAAGAACTCATCGTTAAAGGTAATGGATATATACTAGCTGTTAAGAGATTACAAAATATGATTTTCGCCTGCTGTTGCACTAACGCGGAGAGCATCTTGCTGGTTAATACCAACCGTTTGTATGACTGCCACTCTCTTACATATACAAGAAATGCAATGCAATGAATTCCCGGAGGTGCTATCTGAGTACCGAATAAACACTTTGCGTAACACAGGATATATGATAAGCGAACGTCATTCACAATGCACTAACACACATATGCTCAGCTCAGGTCAAATCTTGTGATTTAGTCAGTTGGTATTTGAGCTCACATGGCAGAGGAAGGTGCGTGTAGTGCGAATAAACTGTTCAAACACAGAAGCGGGAAACAGTTAAAAAGTAGCTAAAAACAAACAATACTTCATATATTCAACTCACTATTACAAAAATACACGACACTTGCATTATTGCACATTACGAAACTAATATCGGATTTTACAGGCATTCCAGTGAGAAGTGTAACGAAAGCGAGCAGGGAATATAAACAGACATAATACCACACAGAAGAGGATAAAATGTGGGAACTTGTTTTAAATGCAACAGTGCTGTAGAATTGTGGATAAGCTTGTCATTATTTTGGAGAGTAGTTCTGATTCTATGGCAGCTGAGTCATCTTCGGAGGATTTGGATTTTGGGTGTTGCACTTTTGCCTGAGGATTGTGATTAACGTAAGTAAAATGTTCATTGCCGCATACTTATAAAATCAATTGTTACCTCAGGTTGCATTTTGAACTATGATTCTCACGCAGGGCACCTTTTTATAAATTAAATAGTGTTCAACAAGCACTTGGGAGGGGAACAAGCAGCCATTATGCGCGGGGATTGCGAACTACTTTCGTGCGGATAATACAGAGAGTTCGTTTTCAGTGAAAGGCACTCTGGTTTGGAATGGACAGTAGTCTTCATAGAATACTTAAAAAAATGTTTTAATATTTTGCAGAAGTTATTAAGAAGAATATTTGATAAGACGTCAGATTTGTATGCACTAAAAATAACTAAAATACTCATACATTTATGCTGTGAAAATCTAAAATATGCTCTATAATTTCAAAATATGTACTAATCATGCACTAAAATTAACTTAAAGCTTACATTTGGTACTTACAATGCACTTTCTTCCTTAGACATCACCCTGGTCATTGCAATTTGATTTGCGGTATACAATGATTATTAATTTCTCCAACGCTCAGGTGTAAGTTTATGATGTTTATCAGTTAACCAAGTTTGTATGCTGAGAATGATCTTTCAATATCTACAGATGTTACTGGGCAAAATTTGAAAGTGCTGACTAACTCTGGGGAAATGTCTTCAGGTGCCCTACGTTTTTACCTTGAATATATTTACCCAGGGAACACAAAACTTTGTCAGGATTTCTCTCTAAAACACTGTACAATTTATCATTTAATTTTCCTGCATGCTTTACAGGAACTCACTCATATTTACTCTGAACATTACTGAGAAAGTATATGCTTTTTTCCATGGTAAGGACATTATTATTTTCAATAGTGTGTTTAAATATTAATTTTAAAATTAAAAATTTTTAAATAAGTGTATTATGTGCTTGATGCATGGAAAAACAATGAAATGTGCAGAAACATCAGAAATATGCAATTGTATGCACTATAAAAGTTTATATACAAAATACAGAAGAACATGAAACATACTGCAAAACTTAATTCCATATCATAAGTAATAAACTAAATGCAGTAGAATCTCATTAGTATGTTTTTGCAGGGACCTAAGGATTTAGACGTCATAGACGGAAAAACATGTTAACGAAAATGCAAAATCTGCAATTTAAGAACATAGGTAATAAAAATCTAATAATTACTACGTCTCCATGGGCAATTTAAATCGATTTTGAGTACAATTTCATACTGAATTCGATCCGCGTTTCATGTTAAATTCAATATGTTTAAATGGATTTGGGTACACAAAGCCTGAGAATAAATAATTCAAGCTTTTATTTTGGTCAACTTGGATTTTTTAGGTTATGAATGTTTTTGAGAAAATAAATTGCGAATTGTGGAAGCGGCAATAGTGGTGTTGCTGTGTGTTTTATTACACATGTGATAATTTCTGCTAAAAAAGAAAAAATTATGGGCGTGCATCGTGTTACGAGTACAATAGACGATATTATCTTTGGTGTACACAAAACGATTTGAATACAGACGTGTTTCCATGCAACAAATTTCGTTCCGGTCCTCTTCTGATCCTATTTTCCAAGAGAAAAGTTTTGTTTTAGTATTTTTCCCTTCTTTAAAAGCAGTTTCAATCAATTTAGGTTTGCTAACAATCGTGTTTAAGGTTGACGGAGGAATGTTTAACTTCCGCACTATATCGACATGTTTTATATTTGGATTGTGATTACATCAAGGATTTTCAGTTTTTCACTGTTGGTTATTTACCTACTACACTTTCTTTTTTTCATTGTAAATGAAAAGTTAAAATACAATCTACGGTTGTTTGGTCATCACTCAACATTAGAAACTATCGTTAGCGTTTACCGCGTTTAACACGCCAAGGTAAAGCATTCTCTATCCCGCCCACAGAAATCGTGTCACACAAATATTTAAATGCATGTATGTGATTGGCTGCCGATATTCACCCCGTGACCAAGGATTGAACAAAGTAACAAATGAGGACGTCAAACTATGAACGTGTTAAATGCCTACTCCCACTGTACCGATCAAGGATTGGCCAAAACAGCAAATGAGGACGTCAAACTTCAAATGTAGTAAGCGGGACCGGGAAAACGCACTAAGCAAACATTATTTATTATATTTGGTGATTTGGTACCGGGAATTTTATAATTCAATGTAATATACGGGAAAACGTGTTAATGAGGAACGTGCTAACGAGATTCCACTGTATGCATTTGCATACAAATCCAATGTCTAGTGATAAATACTGATCCCTACTAGGCATGGTAACAAGATTCACACACGTAAAATGCTTTTTTTCTCACTACTGTTTCACTGCAACCTGCTTAAGAATAACAATGACTGTACCGTATTAATATGAGTTTCATACTCACAAATGATATGCTTTAAGCACATACAATGAAATGTCAAAATAATATTTAACTTACAATAATCATCTTTTATTTCTGGAGCATCCAGGATCCTGTCAGGAGCTTGAGGAATATAACGGGTTGTTCCTTTGACAGAAGCTGGTGTCTTGGTAGTGGAATACACCACCTTCAGTGGATTAAGGTAATCCTGAAAATGACCACATTACAATAAAATCATTTGTAAATTTTGATATTATCAAACCTTTCTCAATTTTTATCACTCTTGTTAAACTGGAAAATAAATTAAATATTTATTTTACAATTGTGGCACAGAAAATAGCAGTTATAATATATTCAAATAAAAAATTGTAATATGTTACATTCACAAGACTTTCTCTATCCTCTACTGCTTATTAGTGGGTATGTAAATTATTCTCACAGAAGTTTATTTTGCCATCTACTTCATTTTAAACCTAAAAATACCCTTCCACAAATAGCTGCATTAGTGTTTGGTGCATGGCTATTTGGTGTCAACCTTCACTCTCAGAAACTCATCTTCCAGCATGTCAATGCTAAGAACTCAACAAAAGCCAGTTTTATTGAAGCAGTTCGGAATCGTAACATACATGACAGAATACCAGGCAACCTCAATAAATGCATGGCATCTATTGGTGACTTTTGTCATCAATTACAGTACAGCCAACTTCTCTGTACCAGCCTCTTATGATAGGTTTACTCCATCCTTCAGGTTATGCCTTGATCTAAAGGTTGTAATTTACTCGTGCAGCGTAATTAAAGCAGTTGAAACTAGAAATCATGTCACTCTACAATGGATCCCAGCTCATGTTGGACTTTTGTGCAATGAACATGCGTATCAATTAGCAAAGAAAGGTGCAATACAACAAATAAAACCTGTAGGACAAATAGAAACAAATAAACAATTAAATAACATTAAACAACATTTCAAAAGACAGAGAGACTTGATGAAGAAGATAAATTAAAGGATGAAATTTTGCTTTATTATTATTAGATATATAATTAACAAATTAATTATACTTTTTACAGACCTTAGCCAGTCTTGGCAAGTTATTAATAGAGTCAACTGAAAAATTCAATGTCACAGCCGGGATTTGAACATGGTTCTCCTGCACGGAGACATCCTGACTGTGAATTTTTCAGTTAATTCTATTAATAAAGGATAAAGATTATAAGAATATTAAAGATGGAGTTGATATACAAAAACTTCCAAGGAAGACTGCAGTGGCCTTATTTAGGATGGCAACTGGCCACGATTGCCTTGGAGAACACCTCTACAAGATAGGATGCCTACCTACACCCAAGTGCACTCTCTGTGAAAAAGATGCCATCCTGAACAAACAACATCTCGCCAAATGCAAAGGCCTTTGGTGAACAACAACTCGTGCAGATTGCTGGGAGGAAAATAATCTTTATGTTTCTTAAATTTTATTGTGGATGAACTGCACATTGATCCATGAAGGGTGCAATTTTCCTTTTCTATGCCCAGTTTTTGTGTTCCATTGCGTAAGAAGTTTTCAACCACAACACAAGTTGTCCAGGCTTTTGTGTTGGAAGTGTACTTACATAGAAAATATTGCAGATTATTCAAGCATCACGGAGCATGTGCTTTTGCAACAACCAGCGGTACCAACATCTCCATTCCACTTTTGTTAGTCTTTCTGTTAAGTTTCCCATCATGACATTTAGTGACCTTAAAATCTGGGGTTTTCTGGCAGAAGATGGGAAAATAGTTCCATTTTATCTGCATTGTAGGCATCCTCAGGGTTAAAGTTCTTCAAAACTGATGGAAGCATTGTTATTTTTCCACATTTCTGTATTTTAACATTGTGCAGCACCATTATTTAGGACAGACAGACAGACAGACAGACACACACACACACACACACACACACACACACAACCTATAAACTAAGTCATGTCGATTCTTGAATCTTTCAATCCAGTCATTGGACACTTTAAAATCATCTACTCCTATATTCTGTGCTAAATGTGTCACATGAGCTCAAACCACAGTACCATCTATTGGCACATTTGAAGCTTGAGCTTGTGTAAACCACTTTAGTTGAACATCTTTTAATTCTGGAAACTCACCCTGGCAATTAGGTTTTCTTTTAGCTTTTCTCCCTTCTTCAAAAGCAGCTTCAATCGGTTTACATTTGTTAGCAATCGTGTTTAAGGTTAACAGAGGAATATTTAACTTCCGCACTATATCCAGTTTCATATTTGGATTATGATCTACTTCTTGAAGGATTTTCAGTTTTACACTGTTTGTTATTTCCCACACTGTCATTTTCTCCATCGCAAACTTAAATAGAATGAAGTTAATATATGATGTACATATGTTTAGTCATACTAGAAACTGTCATCGGTGTATACCACACCAACCTAAAACATTTTCTATCCCACCCATACAAATTGCATCACACAGATAAATGCAAGTCATTGGCTGCTGGTCCCCATGCCAACTTGACTGAACCAAGATTTGACCGAAATAGTAAATGAGAACATCAAACTTTTAACACAGTAAGCAGGAGTAGAAAAACATATTAAAAAAATGCTTTTTGGGACCAGAACTTTTATAATTCAACGTCATATTCAGGAAAACATGTTACGGCACTTTTTATAAAATGTGATGTGCCTGCCAGGCTCAAGTCCAAGTTTCGTTGGTTCTTTAATGCTGCATTATATATTTTGAAGTTTTTTAAAGTGATGAGATGCCTATCTTTCTCACATTCAAATCACCAGGGAAGGTGATTTCAAATAAATTAGTTTTGCTTTTTTTTAATTTTAAGGTTTCTTTTAATTTCAAAATTTAAATTTTCATATTAATAACAATGAAGTTAAAAACACACCAAATAATTATACACGATACATTAATTATAAGTAATAATGTAGAAGCAGTTGATAGTGAAGTATTTCAAATGAAAATGAACGAAGAGTAGAAAAACTCATTTACACTCTTCACTTAAGTAAAATTACCTGGAAATGTTACATAATATGGACCTGGAAAATTTACATACCACCCACACTTTTATCACAAATTTGAAAATATCTTTAGAGAATTCCATGTAAAACTTGCAGCATATACTAAACACAGCATTAAAAATCTGCTAAGTTCAAAGTTGAAAGTCTCTCCAGAACAAAAGTCCAGAATATATGCCATAGAATCCCTAGATTGCAACATGAAAACCAAAAGAAATATTGAAACATGCAGAAAAGAGCACTTCAGGAACATTCACCAAAAACAAATTGAAAGATCTGCTGTTGCGAATCATTTTGGAAGAAAAACCAAGAAATAGACCCGGATGTTAAACTGTTAAAAGTAGTCTAAAAACCTATGGAACTATCCGCTTGGGAGGAAATCTACATTTGGAAGAATAAGCATATTGCAATGAATTTCGATATCCCAGCAGAGGATAAACTTAGCAAGTACATCAAACCCTCACCAGATACCACCACAGATGGTCAACACAGACAGGTAAAGGACAATCAAACAACCACCAGCCAGTAGGTCAGCAGCTGAAGATGAGAGCAAGGGACTCTCGAAACATGTCCAGGTAATCTTACTTAAGTGAAGAGTGTAAATGAATTTTCCTACTCCTCATTCATTTTCATTTGAAATACTTTACTATCAACTGCTTCTACATTACTATACCCCCGCCGCTGTATCTTTGCAATTGACAGTTCGTGTGGCTTCGCGTAAGGTTGGCTACATTGTGGTTGCGACGTTGCCAGAGTGGCTAGTAAACAAAGGCTGATTGTTCTCCTTTCTATTGTGTCTAAGCCGCATACAAAAGTGTACATAAGTAGCAAACGGCAATGAATAATAACTATTTTGTATTATTTTTGTTAATTGAAATAACTCTGCATAAACATTGCAGCGTATGTAGAATAAATGATGCACTTTTGACAATATAGAAACAAAATAATACAAACTTTCTGCTACAATGAGGAGAAATAAAACAAATTATAAGCATGCCATAACAAAGTTATTTTCACTCATCCATTTAAAACTGCAATGGCTCAATTCCATCCAAATTCCCATTGTCGTCATCATCATCCTCGGAAGCATCATTGTCGTCATCATCATCACCAAGGTATATCATCTATGGCTCACAGTCACTGATAATTCTGTCTATTTGTTGTGCTTTTTGTATTAGCTTATTCACATGATCTACTTTCTTCTTCCATGAAGCCGCGTCCACTGTAGCCTTGTGAATAACAGTTCTCGTGCTTAGTCCAAGAGCTGCTGCAGTTCGTTGTATGGCTTTATCAGCAGGAATAGAGGGATTGCTATGAAGCTTCACGTACTCCTTTTTCTGTTCAAAGAATTCCCGGGTTCTCCTTAATAGTTCCAATGCCTGACTATTAAGTGGCACACCTCGGCGCAAAGGATTTTCACTTCGTGAATCATCACTCGGCAATCAGTGTCGTTTTTCAGACATTGTCACACTTAAGTTTTGTTTAAATAAATAATATGAATGAAATATATATAAAATAGATAAATATAAATAAATATATATCTATAAACAAACAATAACAAAACTATCAAACAATAACCACAAATATAAATAACAATGAACAATATGTAGCTTGCAAAGAACAACTCGACGCTCGTGCTAGAGATTCACAAACTGAAGCATGTGGTTGGGAATAGTTACATCAGGCAACAGAGCCGATTCTAGTTCCGGTTCCGCTTTATCACCGACCATCCGGAATGCTGCCTTGTGATTGGCTTAGGAAGTCAAACGGTTAAAGTTTTTCATCTGTTTTTTCGCAAGTGTACCAACTTAAACGCTAGCTGTCAAGTGCAACGTTACAGCGGCGGAAGTATACTTATAATTAAACTGTACTTCAATAAAGACCTCTCTGAGTCTGCATTTGAACAAGAAACCAAATACTTCTAATGGCAGCTGCAACATATTCCTTGTGCACCAACCTTAGTCCATTTGGGATACCTATCACCTATTGCAACACTGTCTTGACTTTTGAGCTCCTCCTTAACCGCATCTAGGAAAATTATTTGGCCCTTCAAGAACTGAATTGGCTGTACCTTCTTTAGAAATGGCATATCTTTCCATATAGCAATCCACCCTGCCATAGATCCGCATTTTACACCATTACGAGGGTCAAATACTTAACCTACAGATTCTATAATTCTCATGGTTGTATCCAGGAGTTTGTATTTTATTTTCACCAGAACTGCTTGTGAAGCACTAATAAATATAGTGAAAAACACCATCGCTTAAACATTTTCGTTGTACTTCAATGTCACTGAATTTACCAGAGAGAACATGGATCATTGGATAACACGATCCTTCCAGGAGTGCAATAAGATCTATCAGAGGGGATGTAATTTCAGCTAAACACAGATTCCAATTTCACTGAACTGTTGCAGTAGAAGCTGTCTTCAAATGACAGGAAAAATTCCACGATGTCTCCAGTATGTTTTGAAAGATAGCAAACAGATCTGAACCACGAGTTCCATCTTGTGCATACTGGCATGGGGAACAAAGCAATCATATCTTGCTCATCTGAACCTTGATATTTCTCCTTCAAGAATGAAGTTATTTGCTCTGCCTCTTTCCGGTGTTTAGGAAGCTGTTCTTAATTTTAACAGCAGCAGTGTTCAGGCCGTTCAGTTCAACTTCGAAGACAATGCCAATGTTATTCAACTTATGTGCCCAACACTGTACGCGTGACAAACTTTGTCAGTCCCTTCAGCATCTGAACACATTTTGTCATACACCTTGCAGAATCTGTAATTACAGCAACATGCTCTTTATAGAGGAAAGCTATAGTTCTGCAAGCTATCTAGAACAGCAGTGGTTGCATTAAGAACTGAAGTTGTCAGATGCATATTTGCTTGTTCAGCAGGGATAGAACGCCTTGCTAGAATACTGAAAATGCAATTTTCATTCTGTCAGTAGTTTCACCACCAAAGATGAAAATGTCATTGTCCTTGAGATCACATTTTATTTCTTCCTCTTTCTTTTCACTTACTAATGTCTAATTCAATTGGCTGAAGGCAAATCACTGCTACATATTTACTCATCCAATTTTTAACCACTGGCTGATCAAGTTTTTCTACATTAATTTTGCCTTTACAACAGACTTCACAGTATCAACTATAAATTCTTCTTTCAAATCTTCTAACATAGCCACTCTAGTTTTATTTGTTTCACCCAATTTACATTTCACATGTTTCTCAGGGGCAGAAGTTAACCAATGTATCCCTTCTTTTATGATCCTAAGAATAATTACAAAATCGAACAAAATATGCCAGCAGAAACAATGAACCCTTCCAACCTAATTTCTACAGCTTAGTCAGCACAATTAACCTGTTGTTTCGGCATGATAATTCTTACAATGAAAACTCAAGGCACTAACACGCATTCAAATCAACAAATGCCAGCACAAAAAGCTAACCCATTTATGCAAGCAATTTCATGTTGTGCTGACAAAGAATGGCAAGATTATTAGTGGTCTATTTATGCATGCAGCATGCCTGATAGTGTGTGTACTATTGAGGATATCAGTTCTAACAGATCCTTCCACATTTAGTTCAACAGCTAGAAAGGATCCATGTGTGTTGTACTACTGCTTCAAACTCTTAATCCCCCCCCCCCTCACAAAAAAGCCAGACAAAAACAAAGTGCACATCCAAGAAACTGTGCAGGTTCAAGGACAGTATGTTTAGGAACCTATGTGGAAAATTGAGAGATGAGAAATTATAATTTTCTGAGGCAATATCCAAACACACATTTCTTCTAAAAATGTCCCATATCTATGCCCGATTAAATTATGAATGACAAAAATCAGATCACTCCCACAAAACAAGAAAGCACAAACCACACTGAAAAGTGAAAACTACAGTTTTGGATTTTAGAAAGTGGCAGCATTCCCTCGACTATCTCGATCACAATGCAGTTAAGTGACGTGCATAAACAGGTCCATATACCCATGTATGGAAGGTCATGCAACCGTAATGTGATCTGAAAGACTATGCAACATGTTTCAGAATTGATGAAAAGTTGGTAAGAAGTGGTGATAAAACTGCTAAATCCATTATTTTCGACAGAAAAAAAAACTGCATCTTCAGTGCATGTCACCAAGCAATAAAAATTTACAAGACAGTAAAAATTATGAAATGCACTAGGCATAATTTTAAAACTGTTAATATTTCACGAAAAGTGTATGTTTCAGATTTTTAAACCATTTTATTTCACAATTTAAATTTGTGCCCAAAGACTTCTGTCCAATTGCTCCACTCTTAGAACTCAACTTGATGTAAACACACGACATCATTAACTAACCCACAATATGCGGGAAACAAATTACATATAGTACCTTACATATGAGCAATATACATGGTTTTTCAAGATGTATATTAGTCGTAGCTCGAAACTTTAAATAATATGAATAGTAAAACTAAAGAAGATTCTTACTTCTGTTTTATACTCTGTAGTGCAGTTCATCTCCCTTCTGCATTCGTACAATAATGAGAACATGAGGCTAACGCAAAGGAATACAAAACATTTTGCATACATTAAGTCTGGTTCTAAGACTGGTTTGACCATAAATATGCAAAAATATTGCAGGAAAACATAATTAATGTCACTTTCAGTTTATTTTGTGGTTACAAAAACAAACACCTCCAATCATAGAGTAGACTTAATGAATTACCTCCTTTCATCATTGTTCTGTGCTACTACCCCTACTTCACAATCAGTATTAGCTTAGTTTTAAAATCCAATAAATAATCAATACTATACTTTTTAGATGCTAATGTATTATGTCTTTTTTAAAATGAATTGAGTTGAAAACATGGTGACGATGCGAGCAAACCGTCTCCCAAAACGCATTCAAGTAAGAACATTTTAGTGATGTAGTGTAACAACCTTCAACTCTCTTTATTTTAAATTATGACACATCACTGTTACTAGCTTCTAAATCTTCAAAATTAATTAGTATTATGTCTTCCTTAAACCTAATTAATATGACTCAACAGCATGCATTAAAGATTAAAAACAGAAGCATTATTAACAGTAAAGTATTCATCATGATGTAGATTGAGTCACAATTTTTTTACACTCACCTTCACTAATTAAAAGTTATATAAAACAGGAAACGTTTTCGAGGGCACTCGTCCTCATTGTCAGCGACTGGGTGACTAAGGGTCATGGTTAAATCAGACAATAGACTCCACACAAATAGATATCATTAACCTTACAGAATTATGCACTAGACACAACTTCTTCACATTTAATCATAAATTCTACAAACAATCAAAAGGACTAGCAATGGGAAGCCCACTGTCCCCCATTCTGGCAGAACTATATATGAGTCACCTTGAAGTCCACATAGTGAAAGCTTTCCCCCACATATATAAATTTTGGCGGAGATATGTTGATATTTTTTCCATCATACCCCAGAAATTAACAGAAGACGCTTTGAAACTGTTGAACCTTCAGGACAACAGGATTAAATTCACAATCGAAATTGAAGAGAACACCACCTTACCCTTCCAGGACCTCATTATAACCAGAGATCAAAATAGCTTTATATTCGGTATACAAAGAAAACCCACACATGTGGACAACTACATAAAGAAAAATGGTTGCAACCCAACTTCGCACCAACTAGCCGCCTTTAGAAGTTTAATCCACCGGTTGCATAGCGTCCCCTTGAGCAAAAAAGAATTTTTAAAAGAACATATAGAAAAAATAGCTATAACTAATGGATTCAACTCAGATCTCATAAGCAACATGATATACAAGAAGAAAAAACTCAAGGCAATTTCACATTCCACCACTCTAACACCTCTCTCAAACACAAATTGGAAATACAAGAAATTCACATACCACCCTTGGGCCTTTACAAAATTTGAACGAATCTTCAACAAATTTAACATTAGATTAGCTCCACAGAACAAATTCAGCTTAAAGAACTTACTAAACACACCTCTCAAAAATAACATCCCAAACACATTAAAATCCGAAATTTACCAGATTAGTTGTGATGAATGTGAGAAATACTACATAGGAAAAACTAAAAGAAACTTGGAAACCAGACTTAAGGAACACCAAAGAAACATAAAACTAAAACAAATAGAAAATCTGCTGTATCACACCATTTTTGGACAGAAAACCACAACATTGGCCAAAGTATAAAGTTGTTAAAACCCCTCACCACACCAATAGAATTGAAAATCTGGGAAAAAATACACATCAAAAACAGCAACAACGTCATTAATTTTGAAATCCCGCCTGTAAGCAATGTGTTAAAACTTTGTGCCCCAACACCAGATGGCAACAGGGTCAGAATCTGCAGGATGGGGAAGAAGAGGATACAGGAGAAAGCGACCCTTAGTCACCCAATCGCTGACGATGAGGATGAATGCCCTCGAAAACGTTTCCTGTTTTATTTAACTTTTAATTAGTGAAGGTGAGTGTAAAAAAGTGTGACTCAATCTACAACAGCATGCATACTAAATTTCTCTGCATAACAATCCAAGGTGGACAAATAACTACTGCACAACCATTGCATCCTCTGCTTCTGTCCACACCCAATGTATGTATAGGGCAGTACTACAGCTAATCATATTTATATGATCAGAATATTTGACCATATTGAATTTAAAACTCCTCAATTGTCCCATGAAAAATTCCTAATACAGTTCTAATAGGTCTATGTTGAAACATTCTCTTTTTGAACCAATGAGACATAGTCACCCAATTAATACAGATGTAGGTACAATTAACTTTGCAAGGATAGCTTTGCAGCGTGCAACCTACTAGACACTTGAAAATCAGTGTGACAGCAGAAGGGGAGGTAGCAGGCATTAGTGGATGTCTGCATTTTTGACAGTAACATTTTCAGTGCAGACGATTGTGGTTGTAACCTGTCAATGCAACTGCATTCCAGTTTGCTGTTTGAAGGATAGAAAGGTTTAGGAGGAGAAAGCAAAACAAAAAGGAATAAATCCACCAATGCAAATGCAATGCATGCGATCATGAGTCAGGTTTTTCCCATCTCCAATATAAAACTTCATTCAACCCTTCGCAGTTGGAAAGTGCATAACCACAAGCATCCTGAGGTGAGGTAAACTTAAGTTACCATACTAAGCATTTGTGAGTGGATCTATCTAATGATTTGCACAATCGTCAGTTTTCAGCAGCATGCAAGAATGCCACTCATAGCCTGTTAAAACATGTTTAAGGGGGATTCTCAGCCACAAGTTTATGACATACACATGCATGTGCAAGTATCTCCACTTTTTTTAAAAGCTTTTTGCACGATATACAAAAATGTCATTGAAACAATACCAATGTTCAATGATGATTTTCTTACTTCAAGTTATCTGGCTCAGAAGAAAGCAATATAGAAACTGCTTCATGGCAAGCTGGGTGCAACAATGGCTCAAGTGACTCGAGTCTTGATAGTGACCGGATTTGCAGGGCTTACATGTTGTAACCAATACCAGTACCTTAATTAAAAAGCCCATTTCCACAAAGAAAACCTACTTAGAGTGAACCTGTGATGGTCTAATACAAATGTGTATACATAAATAACACATACTGTTTTTTCACCCGACATTTTAGTGAATTGTTTCAAAATCATTAAAAGGTCAGGTATTATCTTACATTTACACAATATTAGCTATAATAAGAGTAAATAGCATAATATTTTCAATTTTAGAGCAATTTTTAAATTTTGTTAAATCTGGCCCAAACAAATTCTGCACATGAAGGGTTAAGCTTCTCACCTAAATGGTAACTTACATCTGGTGCTCCAGGAGCTTTGTTTCTATAGGCTAGAATTCTCATGTTGTTCACATCCCCTCCTTGCAGATTCTCAGCCATTATGCGTTCTCTCTCTTTTTGCGATGGGCTTGTCAGTTCCTCTGGTGGTTGTTGCTCCTGACTCATCTACACCATAAAAAAAGTAATGTTAAACATATATTAACACAGTATGTCTACCATCAACACTTAGAATGAAAATGTGTGTGAATCATTCCACATCAAAGTAGACGAATTATTAAGCATTTACCCATATGCTTAATAATTCCTGACTGGTCGCCATAAGTAATTTTTTGGTCAACTGAATGCAACTCCCTCTGCATACACCTTTTTTGCTTCCCTACACACACACACATGAAACAGTTGATGCACAATGAGCACACCTCAGTCGCAAGTTCTTGACATTTCGTGAAGTTAAGATTTTTGCAGTTTTCTTGTCATAATTTTTAAAAAAATTATACACACTGAAGACAACAGCCCTAACCTTACTACTATATCCACTGGTATTGCTGGGGTTACTAAACGACATTTTCATGAAAGAGTTAACTTCATAAATGCTAGGACAAAGCCTATCAGGTAAAAACTGAGTACACACCAGCTGAATTCACAACAGAGTCGCTTCACCTTCCAGCTAGCATGCTGTAAAAAGTACACCAGCAGTATTTTTGCTTTGTCAATGTTTTAACTTTGAGTTATAGCGTCAATGGAGTAATGAATTCCATTGTTGAAGCTTCCTCAAGAATTTGATGACAGCTGCTGATTCTTTGCTTAAAGTCCTCAGTTGGTTTATTCTTTATATGGCTTTTTACTTTCTCTACTACGTACAGTAAGTAGGGGAAGTATTGTGTTCCACCCAAAAATTCGATACCGAGATTTCACCGGAAATACATGTTTTGAGACACCCTGAATCCAAAAAAAGCATTTCTGGAAACATGTCCGTGTGTGTGTGTGTTTGTCTGTGAACAGCATAACTCCAAAACGAACAGTCGGATAAACACCAAACTTGGTATTTAGGTTCAGTATCTTCCGGAGATGCGACACGAAGGTTTTCAAGAAAATTTCCCCACCCCAGATTACCCTTCACATGGAACATTTTTCGAAAATTTTAATTTTCTCAAAAATGGCTCTAACGATTTTGATTAAAATATCAAAGATATTTTCATGACAAATAAAATGTGTATCTTGAATTTTCCGGGAATGTCTCCAAAAGTATTCTCCATTGTGAACGACTTTTCCATAATTGGTAAACCATAAGAGATAGACAAAATTTTACTATACAAAAAATGTAGAGTGCGTTAAAATACACAATTTATGTCATATACATTGTTTTTGTTGAGTGAACCATTTTCGAGATATTGCTTGTTATTCCCTTAAATTTTTCAATACTTATTTTCTCAAATGGAAATTCGTTATTCATTTTTTTGTCTTGGATATGCAAAGAGTATTAATCTGTGGCAAAGGGAATGGTGCTGCACCTAGCAACCAGCTATTAAGAGATATGTATGTGCTTAAAGGCTACTGTATTTCTATACTGCCCTTGTAAATATATATTCCCCTTACATCTACAAGAAAATTAACAGTAAGATAGAGTCTGCTAATGTTTATCTCGCTTAACATGAAGTAGATGGAGAATAAGCATTTGTAAAAATAGTTTGTACAAGTGTAGAGAAAGTCATGTGAGTGTAACATCAGATTTTTTTAAGCGCATTCCAAGTAACAAGGTGTTGAATGTTATAAAACGCACAACACGCTCTTCTCATGTAACGGATAGGTGCTTGGTTCTAGGATTCGACATTATGCAGAAGCGTAATAACCGTTAAAATGCACTCAATCATTGGTTTTCCAATAGTATTTGTTCTGTGAAACAAAACCACACATGACATTGTTTATTAAAAACCAACATGTATGGTTCTGTAGAGTTGCGTCAGGAGTTTGTAGCTGTATTAAAAACACTCGCGGGATAACTTATTTCTAAATTTATTTAAAACACTGAGAATTGCACATTATTAAGCTATAATTATGTCTATGACATAACAATATATAAAATAACTATGACAGCACTGGATTTATTACTATTATAAGCATAACCATAACTAAAAATCTTGTTTAAACATCACGAAAGATAACTATAAATTAATGGCGAACCATTGGGTGTAAAAAGATTCTTTTTTTGTACTTGTTCAAGAAAACATCGCCTTTTATCCTAGCTACTTGTTGCTTTTCTGAAATATGAAATACGCATGTGCACACATGATATTGCAATTAGACTTTTACCAATGGCAAGGTGTACTATCCGTATGTGGCAACACCACATGGCACTATTTGCTGGTGTCATATTAGTGGACATGCCTCAAAGTCAAGAGATTTGGACCACATAAAAGATAATGTGCAGAATATAGCATTACAGACTTTATGTCCAAGGAGCATTATAGAACAAGCTTAGAATACTGCAGCATAAACTTAAATGTGACTTTTTCCACTGCAAAAAGATCAGTTCACATGCTCGCTAAAATTACACTAGCCTTGAGATAAATTACTGTCCATTCCAAAGCATAGTGCCTTTCACTGAAAACAAACTCTTGTATTATCCGCGCAAAAGTAGTTCGCAATCCCCGCCCCTAATGGCTGCTTCATCCCCTCTCACGTGCTTGTTGAACACTATTTAAATCTATAAAAATGCGCCCTGCGTGAGAATCATAGTTCAAAATGCAACCTGAAGTAACAATCGATTTTATAAGTATGCGGAAATGAACATTTCACTTACGTTAATCACAATCCTTGGGCAAAAGTGCAACACCCAAATCCGAATCCTCCGAAGATGACTCAGCTGCCATATTGAAATCAGAACTACTCTCCAAAACAATGACAAGCTTATCCACAATTCCACAGCACTGTCGCACACAAAACAAGTTCCCACATTTGATTCTCCTAATCTATGTTCTATTATGTCGGTATATACTCCCTGCGCGCTTTGGTTACACTTCTCACTGAAACGCCTGTAAAATCGGATATTAGCTTTGTAATATGCACTAATGCAAGTGTCGGGTATTTTCCTTATAGTGAGTTGAATATATTAAGTACTGTTTGTTTTTCGCCACATTTTAACTGTTTGCCGCTTTTGTGTTTGAACAGTTTATTCGCACCACACGCACCTTCCTCTGCCATGAGAACTCAAATACCAACTGACAAAATCACAAGATTTGATTTGAGCTGAGCATACGTGTGCTAGCGTATTATGAATGCCTGTTCGCTTATCATATTTCCTGTGTTACGCAAAGTGTTTATTGGTACTCAGATAGCACCTCTGGGAATTCATTGCCGTATTTCTTTTATATGCAAGGGAATGGCAGTCATGCATACAGTTGGTATTAACAAGCAAGATATTCTCAGTGTTAGCGCAACAGCAGACGAAAATCATGTTTTGTAATCTCTTAACAGTTGGTATATATCCATTACCTATAGCAATGAGTTCTTATGATAACCGCAATAAAATTTGCAGTTCTATACCTTTCCTGGCCTAATATTTAATGATACAATACATGTATTAAGGAACTATTTACGTTGGCGTAAGAGGTGATCTTGGGTTTGTGCAGGACCGTCTAGAATGAACGGACCTGACACTGGGTTCGAGATTGAGAAAAATGGCGGCGGTAGTTGGTGGTGATCCCTGAGGTGTTTACACTCGCTAACTGCTGTGTTGTGTTTCCGATGCCTGCGATTCATAGTATTTTAGTAACTGCGGCTGTTTGTAATCACATTAGCGAAGCAATAGTGTTTGAAAACCTTTATTTGAGCAATTTGGGAAACGGGAATAATCCCAGTCATTCGTTTTCACTGCCGTGTGCTTTCCAAGTGTTACTTATGTTTACTAATATATTACATGTGGATTATGGCTACATTAAATGTAAAGTATAATTATACCTTTTTTAATTTACCTACTTGAGAATATAGTTTGTGTCACGGTTACTGTGGTGAAATAAAGAAATAGTTACAGTTTGGACGTAGTGGTTGTAAATATACTTAACCTAAAACATTACAACGCCATTATGTTTCCGGATGTAAATCGAACTTTGATTATAATGAATAGAGGTGCAAATAATTGTGATAAATATTTTAAAATATGCTATATACAGTGTTAATTTGAGTTATAAAATATATTAAATTATGTATATTTGTGAGATACAATAAAACAATTATGAGTATTTGAGAGTGTATGTGTATAGTGAGTCCCAGTTATTCTCATATACCGGAGTATTGCCATTCATATTTCCAAAATATAAAGATTTAAAAGAAAACGGTTAATATTCATACATCGTAAACACTTTACGCCTTCGAAGGATTCACCTGTATGCATACATCGTTGTTTCCGACTTAGTTATAAGAAAGGATAAATTCCGTTTCGGTGGTTCTTTTATAACGGTTCCAAGAACGTGGTTAAACTGCAGAATGGTGCATTTCTGACAGTTTGTTTTAATTCAGCCATCGTATTTATGCTGTTACGTTGTTGCATGCAATACTGTAGATTGCACGAATGTTGTTTTGCAATGCTGTTTAAGGTTATGTATTTCATATATTTCACTTGCAGTGCTGGTTTAAGACTACTTATTTGTTACATTTCAGTCTGTCGGTGTGGACTCTCTGCAAAAACTAGTAAAGGATGCTATAAGTCGCTAAGTGGTATAGTTTTGAATAATTATTGCAAACTTATAAATGAAAAGCGTTCAGTGAAAGCAAAAGTAAACCTAAAGCTTCTAAATTTAATAGCTAATTACTGTAAACAACGCCATTTCATGCCTTCCAGTGTATATTTTGTGCATATAATAGTGTGTATGTACAGTATGATTAACAGTGTAAATAGTGACACGTAATTTTGAGTGAACTCAATCAGTGTCAACCTCAATATCAACAGTTCTGTTTCATGCAAGTATTACAGTGTTTGCAGTTTATAAAACTATGTCCTTTGTAATTTAAATAAGTAGCTGTAGTTTAGAAATGCTGTTAAATTATAGCATACAAAACTGTAGATTGCATGAATGTTGTTTGAGGTTACATATTTCATTTAATGTTAAAATGCATTTAGTTTACTTAAAAGACGGCGTTTTTGTGCACAACAGCATATATCTACACAAACGACATGTCACTGCACCACATTAATTGTATTTTACTGTGGAGAAGCATAACTTGTAGACAAGAACTGATTAAGGCATTTCCCAAATTCCCACCACATACGGCCGCCATTTTGATTGTCAGTGTCAGGTCCGGTATCCAGACGGTCCTGGTTTGTGACAAGCAGAAGCATGTGCTTTTGTTTACATCAGAGGGAACTCTGGTTTAGTATGGACAGTAGATAGCCAACTGTCCTCACTACTTCCAGCTCCGTTCCTTCCCAATACCACTTTTCATCTTTCTTAGCTTATATCCTTTCTTAAAAATTATGATTTTCGATTTCTTTTTTTTTATTCTCAACCCCCAATCTTTACAGTATTTGCCAATTGCTTCAATAGCTTTACTTAGCCCCACAACTGACATGGAACCTGCCATCTGCAAACAATCCTGGTATTTCCTTATTATTAATAACTGGTGAATGTTTATTCAATTTTTCTCTCTCTTCTATAACATCATCTATAAATAGATTTAAATAGCACTGAACTAAGTTTACACCCTTGTCTAAGACCTAAATTATTTGTGTTCTCTTCAGTAATTCTTCCCTTGGCTATTTTGAAACAATACTGATTATTTGCATATAAATGCTTTATACTCTTTATAAACGATTCGCTGACTCCTTTCTTAAATAGTTTTAGCCATAGTGCATCCCTGTTGTTTGTGTCAAATGCTTTTTCTAAACCAATAGATATTTTTGAAGTAATTCATGAATTTAAAACTGTTTCCTCATGTTCTTTAGTTCTTTATTTGATATTCCAACTGATGCAAATTTCAATTTTGCTGGCATTTTCAGCATTAGTGGAGAAGTGTTTAACAAAGAAACTGATGAGCATTTTAATATATTGCATATTGATTATGCATCCCACTCCAAAGTATGACATCAATATTTGAACATTTTTAAAGGGAAATCAAAAAGCATTTTCTGCAAATCCCAAATCAGATCTTTACTTCCTCTACTACTCACCTGTAATAAGTAGACAAAGTATTGTATTCCACCCAAGAGTGTGATACAGTTTCACCGGAAATATGATTTTAAGGCTCCCTGAATTAAAAAAAATCTGATGTGTTACACTCACATGACTTTCTCTACTCTTGTACAATCTATTTTTACAAACGCCTATTCTCCATATGCTTTATGTTAATCGAGATATCGAGATGTCAATCTTATTGCTAATTTTCTTGTAGATGAAGGGGAATATGGTAGCTTTTAAGCGATGGTCAAATATTTTAACGCTGGTTGCTATGCGGCGCATTCCATTCTCTTTGCAAGTCCAGGACATAAAAAAATGAATAACGAATTTGAGAAAAAGTGGAAGTATTGGAAAATTTAAGGGAATAATAAGCAATATCTCGAAAACGGTTCACTCAACAAAAGAAATGTATATGACATAAGTTGTGTATTTTAACGAGATCTACATTTTTTGTGTAGTAAAATTTTGTCTATCTCTTATGGTTTACCAGTTATGCAAAAGTCCTTCACAATGAAGAATACTTTTGGAGACATTCCCAGAAAATTCGAGATATACATTTCATTTCTCATGACATTATCTTAAACATATGATATTTTAATCAAAATCGTTAGAGCCATTTTTGAGAAAATTAAACTTTTCGAAAAATGTTCCATGTAAAGGGTAGTCTGGGGTGGGGGGATTTTCTTGAAAACCTTCGTGTCGCATCTCTGGAAGATACTGAACCTAAATACCAAGTTTGGTGTTTATCCGACTTTTCGTTTTTGAGTTATGCTGTTCACAGACAGACACACACACACACACACACACACACACACACACACACACACACACACACACACACACACAGACACACACACGGACATGTTTCCAAAAATGCTTTTTTTGGATTCAGGAGGTCTCAAAACATGTATTTCCGGTGAAATCTCGGTATCGAATTTTTGGGTGGAATGCAATACTTCCCCTACTTACTATACGTAGTAGAGAAAGTAAAAAAAGCATTTTTTGAAAAAGTTGTCTATGTCAATTAATAGAAGAAAAAGCTTTTGTAAGAATAGGTTGTAGATAAGTGAGTAGAGAAACTGAGTGTATGCAAATGCAGAAATTCAAATTGAGCCAGAGCTGTAATTGTTCATTGCAAGCATTATTTTAAAAAAGTGCAAAACTACAACCTAAACTTTTTATTAAGTTTCACCTTGGCCATGCTACTGTTTTTAGATTATCCAGTAAAGGATGAATTCTGGCCTGTCTATTGTTCGAGTACACCCTGAATGGAATACTGGGATTGCAGACGATTTGTGACAAGCAGTCCTTATAGAAAGTGAATTTGTAGTGAGACAAGATATCTTTAATACCATCAATCATTAATTTAAAATTTTTGTTATGAGCAAAATGCAAACTGAGTGGGTGCCACTCACAGATTCACCTTCCTTTTGCCGTAATTTGAAAATCATATTCTTCAAATCCAAAATTACTTATCTGAATTCCCTCTAATACCAATGTAGTTCAATGCACAATATTTCAAAGATTATGATATTTTTTCCATTGTTTTTAAAGTAAGGTTTTGCTAATTAAAACCACATTTTAAAAATACTAATACCTAAAAGGGCCCATTTTATGTTTTGACTGAACCTCAAAAAATAGTACGAAAACTGCAACTTTAACTTCAAAATGTGACAAACACGAAAATCCTATTCATATAATCTCTGGTATAACAATTTCTACCATGAAATAGCAAAATTTATCTTTAGCTTACCTTGTAATGCCCCAGCTCGAAGTTAGTGGTGCTTCTCATAGGTATAAACCGATCTCCACCGCCTGGCGTTTTTGAACCTGGAGTAGTAGCTAAATTAAAATATAAATAACAAAAGAGACCATAAATATATTTTTTTTAAATTTCAAATTAGTAATTTATATTTCGTATAATTATAAATACCTGGTGATGTTTTTGGTGTTTTTGAAGGCGTCTTTTTGTTTGTTGTACTAGTGTTAGTTGATGCATCACCATTATATTTGCTTGGGGTCTTTGGCTTTGGTTTTGAAGAGTTGAGACTTGCATTAATGCTGAAAACAATATCCAACAATTTCTATCAAGTGTATTACAATTATAATGGCTTTAACTATGATAATTGTAATTTCTAATAAATGTAGGAAATACAAAAGAAAGAAAATATTGCTTTCAACAGTTTATTCAATGGAATACTGCCCATTCTTCTCCCCAGGTTTATTACTGACACATTCAAAACATATTAGAGAAACAAGTAAAAGCGATATCTACACAATATTTCTACAAAAGGATGGCATGAACTATAGTAATTATAAATAAATTCTGTATGACAAAGAAACATTTGTAGCTGGCAGTGCAGACTCCAAAGCATTTTGTAGAAATTGTAAATAAATGATACAAGGTTAACAACCTCCCCAGTTTTAATCTAAATGGTATGTAACATCAATACCTTTAAGCTCCATTGGCTATTACTTTAAACAGGTGTAACAGTAACTTAAAATTTATTTGAGGATGGGTGTTCTGCGCAAAGGTAGGTCTGATCCCTTACTAAGCTTTCCACAATATCAGAATGTACAAACATGAACGTCTTGAATCCAGGATGAAAGTTTTCATTACTGACAAAATTCCTTCCAAACAAGCCATGAATTAAACCAACTCCTTTTGCATGTTAGGCCAACTGACCATTACACCACAGCAGAGATACATTTCTAGATATGTATGTTTTTAAATCTTATCTGCTAACACATGCCTTTGTGACACCTAGGGCCGGTTTCACCAACAGATGCTAAATGTTAACACATTGTTAAACTGATTTAACACTGAAGTTAACACAAATTCTGTTTCATCAAACAATGTTAACTTTAACAATCTGTTAAAGTCGGTGTTAAGTTAACATCCTCATACCCCTGTGTTAAGGCATTTAACAAAAGTTAGAAACTGGAAAATGGCTGCTGCAAACCAAGCTGTTGTTGCCAGTTTGCTACA
The DNA here is from genome assembly GCA_030765065.1 of Deroplatys truncata. NCBI lineage: Eukaryota > Metazoa > Arthropoda > Insecta > Mantodea > Mantidae > Deroplatys > Deroplatys truncata. The sequence goes on from CM060986.1 coordinate 142,034,443, forward strand.
ATTGGCATTTTTGAATATCATTCCTAACAGAAGAGTATTCGTACTTCATAATAAATTTGAAACTCTTAAAAAAGAGGAATTTTTAAAGCAATATAGACTGTCCAAGGGGACATAAACATGGTTTTATGGGAAATACGAGAGGTTAGAATACTACCAACAGAAGCATGCCTCTTTCTCCTAACTTGTGATAATTTTGGAATTTCCAAAGCTACCGTTTGTGGGTTTATTCGGAAGATTTCCAAAGCAATTGATTCAAGAAGCAAACAGTATTTTTCGGGTCTGTTTGATTAATCAGCGATAACACACTTTCTTTCACTTTAGTTTCAATGCAGTGTCCCCTACGAGTTTTAAACCTTCTTAAACGCTCTTCGCACCTAACGTTTCTGGTGCTGCACTTTATGTTAGCTAAAATTGTCGTAGTTGCTTACAGGTCTTAAGGGAAATGCGTTCGCTCCAATTAAATTGCGTGTGGTTTTTGTTCCAGGCTGCAATCTTATCCTTTAATGTAAGAACGTCAGTTTTTTCGCACTTGACAGTATGTCTGTACTTATTAACCAGATGTTAATTAACGCATTTCAATTGGTGAAACATTTATTTCAGTTGACATGAGTCTAACCTCAAACAACCGGGAACATCACATAGCCATTACCATGAATGTAAATAGTTGTGGACTACTCACACAGAGAGCACGGCAATACATAGACAAAAGTGCATCGGACTATCAGAGTATGTTCAGAAGCAGTGTAGTTCGGCCACCACCTTCTTGATAGCTGGCGTTCGCAGTTGTCTTTGACGTTAAAAACGTGTTAGCTAACAATTTGCTGTAAAAACTTGATGAAACGCAAAAGTTTTAACCTTATGTTAAACTTTGACCAACTAGTTAACAAACAAGAGGTTAGAGTATTTTTAACATCGGTTGGTGAAACTGGCCCCTAGAAATTTATAGAGTAGATTACTAAACTTTTTAACCAGACAGAGTTATTTTCCTTAAATGTTTGGGATGATAAATGAAAGAATTGAATAAATGTGTAAGAATAGCAGCAATACATTACTATAAATATTGTCGCAATGCAATAGTTATTGCTATCCATTGCATTATTAATACACGTTTTCAGTTATTTAAATGTTATATATACATTTTACAAATCATGGAAGGAAAGGTTTCCGGATAGTAAGACAAGAGTGCAGAAAATTGAAACACGGAAGTAGCAGCGTCAGGAAACATTAATCATTAGGCTATTGGCTGGGGTTTCGCTGATGTATTATAAGGCTAATGGCTCTAGGCAGTGAAGCTCTGCTTAGCTGGCCAAGGTTTGCGGACCTTTCATCAGTTGCTGCCGGAATCTATGTCAGTTGGTTTTTTTTGAAAACCGCATAGTATAAAGTACAGTAGAACTCCAACTATCTGGATGGCTTTAAAAGGGGGGGGGGGATGTGCATGACTAAAATTACTTTATTAAACTAACAATTGGTTTTGTTCAACATCTATTACAGTACATAGTTAAGTATTGTAGTCTCTTTATCATTCTAAAATCAATCTGCAGCAAATGTATTAAAACACAAAATCTTCCAGCAAGCAATGAATACACACAGTTAAGGTGCATGCCATATTGGGCCTTCCTACTGCAAAGGTAGTGTAGCAGCTACCACATACGTGTATACGAGACTTGACAGCAACAAAACAACTGATTCTGACCGGTATGTTCAAGAAATGACACTTTATATTTGATTATCCAAACCAGATGCAGTCCCAATTAATCTGGATAATTAGACTTCTACTATATTTCTATACAATGTGATAGCATCGTGCTCCACGCAGCATCACCTTCAACCCAAGTACACAATTCATTTTAGCACTTATTTGTACTCCCCATATATCAGGCCACGAGCCGTTTGTAATGTTATAATAAACTCTATTTTAAAACAATGTACGTTTCAGAGATCTACATTTTTTGAATGAAAAACTAATGGCACATAATGCACACATTAAACATAAATATTGTTAATCTTCACAACAGAAAGCTCTTAAGTGTCTCATCCCTGGGTGTACAGCTCATGGCATGGTATTGCTCCCAGCTTTTGCCACAACATTTACAAACATGGTCAGAGTCTGGAAAATGGAACTTTTTAATTTTGTATGGCTTATAGTGAAAATCACGTGTGGCAAAATGAGTAACCAAGTGTCTAATCTCATAGCCTTCTTCCTTCCAGTCATCATACAGTAGAATTTAAACAACATGAGACTTCTGACATTTCTTGGAGGGGCATGTTTTCATGGCAATGTCCCCTCCATTGTTGCTCTAGCCAATAAGGTTCCACCACCTTCCTTTCCCTTCGCCTACAAGCTGAACTTGAAGGGTAACATGTTGCCATGTTATACTACATTGTAGCACATAATTTACTACTGCTTACTAGCATTCATTTGCATTCCCTTTATATTTGTTATTTACTGCTTGTTAAGTGGTCGTGTGTTTGAAGAGAATAGTAATGTATAACAATTACTAGTAGCCCTTAACGTACAATACATTAAGAGTAGTGCTGTGTAAAAGTGGCATTGCAACAATTATAATATTGTCTTAAAATATCTCAACCACCACGTAAACAAGGAAGACCAGCAATTACACGGCTAAAAACAATAAAAGGTTCACCATCACCAAAATGGAGTAGTTAATGATGGAAGCAATAGAGCAAATATCGCCAGACAATTGGATGGCTGTGTCATCACACAGCAAGAGATTCATGGAAGAACAATGGAAAAATAAGGAATTTTAGACTAGTGCGTAGATAAAACGATCATCTACATCAGCGTTTCTTCTTCCTCTTCTTCTGCTGACGAAGAAACCGACTTGTTTCTTGGAGTCGCCCTGTCATCACCATGAACATGAACAATTTAATTATTGTAGTAAATGTGGTTTGTGGTAAGTCACTGTAACTAGAAAGTAATTTCAACTAAACTGATCGCTATTACAGATTAGGAAAGTGGATTATTTTCTACATATTTCACATGCTGCACATCTATGAGGGCTGATCAACAAAGACAGACTGATTTTCTCCTGTAGTTTCCGTGATAGTTTCGTATCTGTAACATAAATATTTGAAAACAGCGGGTTTTTATGTATAATGTTGGTAGGCAGCAGCACTCTCGTATTGGTAGGTTGGTAGTAATGCTCTATTTTGTAGACCCTAAGTGCATTTCGCATACCAGACAATGGAGGTGATGCATTTTTTAAATCGATTATCACCGGTGATGAGTCATGACTGCATCATTATGATCCTGAAGGAAAACAAGCCAGCACAGTGTGGAAATTGCCAGGTTCTCCAACACCAAAAAAGGCAAAAGTTCTTCCATCTGCAGGGAAAGTGATGATCACATTTTTTGACTGTAATGGAATGATTTACCAGCATGCAGTTCCCCCTCACACTACTGTTACAGCAGCATACTACAAGTCAGTATTGGCTACACTGAGGAAGCACATTGCAAAGAAACGACCAGACCTTTCTCGGACTAGGTGGCGACTTCATCATGACAATGCACGGCCTCACGTCGCAAATCAAGTCATGCAGTTTCTGGCTCGATTCAACATTACCACATCCACCTTATAGCCCCGATCTTGCACCCTGTGACTTTTTTTTTATTCCCGTCACTAAAGGCAAAGCTTAGGGGTATTCAATTTGAGAACTCTGAAGCAGTGCTCAAGAAAAGTGGGGCGATTCTCAAGGACCCGACAAAGAATGGTCTGCAGCACGTGTTCAAGGACTGGCAGACGGTATAAAAAGTGCATTGAAGTAGGAGGGGACTACTTTGAAAAAGATCATGTAAACACTGAATTGGAGTAATAAACATCTGTGAAAAAAAATCAGTCAGTCTTTGTTGATCAGCCCTCGTAGATGCTTGCTGCATAAATTAGGCATAGCAGAGCCGTCAAATACATTATAAACATGAAGCTCCATATTTTAAATGCAAAATGTTAGGAATAAAATAAAGACATCAGAGTCTTAAGCTTCTTTACTGAACAAGCTGCAATTTAGTTTATAATCCTAGCTCCAACTGCATCAAACTTATTAAATGGTAAATCTCTGCAAGGTTCTTGCTATTTAGTGCACTGCTAAACAGCTGGCAGATGTTTTAATAATGTGGCAACACAGCTCTCCCACTTCTTCACTTCGAGTGAGCTATCAGGAGTCTCAGGTTGTTTAAATGGCACTGAAGATCATGGCATCTGTGGAGTAGAAATTGCTCCATACGTCCCTCTTCTTTGCATGTAGATTTTCCACCAAATTCACATAACTCGGTGTAGATAGCAGCCCTGAATGTAGCACATTAACTCCTACAAGTCTTGATTGTGTGTATTATGAAACATATAGGGTCTTTTTAAAAAAGGTTGCTTTCAGTTTTTCCAGTTTCGCTAGCTGTTTCAGTTTTAAATGCCAGACATTTTCCAAACTGTATGTGGCCACAGGTGAGAATTCCTGCTCAAAAAGTTTCAAGCCACTGATGGATATTTTATCAAGATTCATGATGATGTCTGTAGCTCTAGTTGCTGCATTGATTCTATCATTGAGGTATATACTGAAGATGGTATCTGTAGTCTGTAATGTGATTCCTAGATAATTGAAGCTCAAACATACTTCAGGGGCTTTTCCTGTATGTGGAACACTGACGGTTTTCCACCTTTCCTGAATGTTATTGACACATTGGGATTTACCTGAAGTGCATTTTCTTCTGAACATTTCATCAGCAAGTTAAATGTAGCTTGTAGTTCCTCTCTGGATCTCAAGGCCAGCACAATATCGTCAGCATATATAAATATTATTGCTCCTTCTGGGATGATTTGGTTTTTTGTTTTGTTTAGGGCACTCAACTGCTAGGTCTTTAGTACCCTTCTAAAATGGATCATGGCAAAGGCCGGAGATGAAACTGAATAAAATAATCAAAGCAAAAGCCAAAGTTAAATACCAATATAAAAACATAGCTTAAGTCATACATAAATATAAATATATAAAATTAAACCGATCAATATGAAATACTTGCTATTAAAATGACTAAATCCGCATTTGGAAATTTACTCTTGACAAATATTTAAAAATCCTATCAACCGCTTGCTTCTCATCTGCTAAGACCTCTGCAAGACTGTCCGGCAGTTGCAGAGAGTCCTGATGATGTGCTAGAGCAATACACTCTAGCAACACGTGACGGACCAAAAGACCTTCGCCACAAAACAGACAAATAGGAGCAGGGTCACCCTTAAAAATACAACTGTGCATAAAATTGCAGTGACCAATACGCAACCGAGCCAAATTCACCTCCTCACAATGAGATACACGAAAGGAAGTTACCCAGTTTATTGGAATGTCCTTTACTAGTCTAAGCTTATTTCCACGGAGAGCTAACCGCTCCTCGTGCCAGCATGAGCGAACCGCTCTCCACACAGCAAGCCTAGTCTTCTGATGGAACCCGGGGTATTGTAACACTGGGTTTTGTAGTTGCCGCCTTAGCTGTCAGATCCGCAAGTTCATTCCCTGGCAAGCTAACATGACCAGGTATCCAAGCATACTCCACATTAATGCCAGAAGCGTATAAAATATGGAGGGCATCCTGGATTCGCAGAACAATGGGATGGTAGTTGTACAGCTCACAAAGTGCACTAAGGGAATCACTCAAAATGAGACAGTCTCCCAATCTTCGATGGCGCACATACATAATCTGCGAATGCTAGTAAATCTTGACCGAATCGGAGCAAAGGTGGTAATTGTCTCCTACGGCGCCAGAAGTTCACACAGATTGACTTCAAAGTTGAGAAACGAAAGCCGTTTTAGAACTCCATTCTTGGAGATTATCTAAACTTTGCTGCATACGGCATTCCAAAAACGGCGTATGCAGAGAAGTACAGTAAATGGCAAAGTCGTCTACGAATAAGCATGACGATACCCCTGGAGGAACAAATTTCAAGATAGAATTACATCACTATAGCAAACAGTGTAACGTTTAGTCTGATCCCTGAGGTACTCCGTTCTCCTGAACAAAAGGGTTCGAAAAAACCAAGCTGATCCTTACTCGAAAAATGCAGTCCTTCATAAAATACTGAATGAACAGTGGTAAGCATCCATGAATGTTCCAGGCGTGTAGAGAACGTAGTATCCCTGCTCGCCAACACATATCATAAGCATTCTCAAGCTCAAAAAATATTGTAACGGTTTGCCAATTCTTCATGAATTCGTTCATGATCCGTGTCGACAATGACACAAGGTGGTCCACTGCTGAACGACACCTGCAAAAACCGCACTGGGTGTTGGTCAGCAGGTTGTGAGTTTCCAACCACCATACCAACCGTCCATTGATCATGTGTTCCATCACCTGGCGAGGGAAATAGGACGGTAGCTGGATGGGAGATGGTCCTTTCCAGCTTTCAAAATGGGTATGACAGTGGCCTCCTGCCACTTTTCTGTAAAAGTGGCATCAACCCAAACACGATTATAGACTTTGAGTAGGAAAGCCTTACCTTCAGGAGAGAGCTGTTGCAACATTTGTACGTGGATACAATCAGGTCCTGGTGCTGATAGTCACGAAGATGAAAGAGTGTGTTCTAACTTTGCCATGGTGAAGAGGCGATTGTAATCTTCAAGATTTCCTGAACGAAAAAGGAAACCTTGAGATTCCACCTAAGTCTTAACAAGAAGCAACTCAGGCGAATATTCATCTGAGCTAGACACTTGAGCGAAAGCATGGCCAAATGTGTTAGCCACGTCAAATGTATCAACAACAGCTCCTACAACTGTTTTATGACCGGCAATTGGCATGTGGGTCGATTTTCCAGCCACATGCCTTAACGTAACCCAAACGACAGAGGGAGGTGTATGTCGATTAAATGAAGCTACAAACTTGCTCCATGATGTCTTTTTGCTATCCTTTATAATATATCTAGACTTGGCACGCATTTTCTTTTATTCAATTAGGTTATCCAGTGACAAAACTTAAGAGCAGGCCTGCGAGCACGAATCGCATTTTGGCACTCTTCCGTTCACCAAGGGACTGGAAATCGACGAGGGCTGGCAGTCGACCTTGGAATAGCTTACTCAGCAGCAGAATCTTCTCTGTGAGATGTTGGACCAAACATTTCACACAGTCGTGCTCATTGTAATTAAACACAATCGACTGGGAGTAAAGATTCCAGTTGGCTTGATCTAAGCACCATCTAGGTAGGTGTGTGGAACATATATCTTGTGTTAAAAGACTAATAAGACATGGAAAGTGGTCACTAGTGTAAATCACAGATGACATTCCATTGCAAGGAAACTGCTAACTGTGGTGAACAAACTGCAATATCAAGGTTTGAAAAAGTGTTGTAGGGGTCTGAGAGAAATGTAGGTTCTTCAGTATCCAGAAGAGCTAAGTTATTATTGTCCAAAAAATCGGCAATTAATTTACCTCTCACACAAGTCCGAGTTGAGCCGCAAAGAGGGCGATGGGCATTAACATCTCCCACCAACAGAAAAGATGTTGGTAACTGGGAAACTAGATCATCTAAGTCAGCGAGCGAGAGGTCATCGGATGGCGGCAGATAAATGTTACAAATGGAAAATCGGATGGATGGCAGTTTAATGTTAACGCCACGACTGGATGTCAGAATGTATGGATACATATGCTACAAATATATCTCTGATGAGCATCATAGTGACCCCGTGCGCAGGAATACTCTCTTCGGGTGCAAGATCACAGCGTACTGGGGTGTACCGTCTGACTTGAAAGCTATCTTGCAGACGGAGTTTAGTCTCTTGTAAACATACGACCAAAGACTCATACTTGAGCAAAAGTTCAAGCTCCGGTTAGTGTGTTCTAATTCCACAGATGTTCCATTGTAGGATAGCCATTAGAACTATAATGAGATAAGTTCTTATCACAGAAGTTTAATACGTTGTGGAAAGTGGTGGTCGAATAAACTTTCCCTTTTTCTTTGGTGTCAGGCTAACACTTTTAATGGAGGATTTATCCTGTCTTTTTTTCATTGTCGTTCTGACAGTGTGGGCAGAATCCTCCTGCTCCATCTCCTCCATGGTGGAGGACCCCTTTCCAATCGAAAACCTCGAATTGATTGGAAGTTGAGATCAGCGAAGATGTTGATCGCCGATCCGAGTCCTTCCCAGAAGATTCCTCAGAAGAGGATCTCTGAGGAGATGTTTGCGGACTTTTCCTTCCCTTGGATGTTCCAGGTACATATGTCGCATTTTCTTTCAGGAAGTCAGTTCCGTTATAGCTGGTCTTAAACTTTATCCATGGTGCATTATAAGTTACGGGCTTGCCAGTCTGTCACTGCCACTATGTCCTTTTTTGAACTGGGCATGGTGTATGAAAATAGAAATTCTGGTAGCTTTTTTGACAATTAGTGTCCTTGTAATCTGTTAGTACAAGTGCTCAAAAGAATTTGTTTCCAAGAAAAACTTGAGTGTTTGTTTTGAGTGAAATTAGCAGCTTCAATGTGTGTTCTGAGGCTTTGAAATTCAAAAGTGGTTTCAATCTTTTGTGTCTGTTTTCTACCATTTAAACTTTGTAACAATTTTGGTGATACAAAAACCTTCCCTTAGAAGATACATTGTGCAATAGTAATTAAGTTGCAGGATGTTATATGAAAGGCATAGGTATTTAAATAATGTGTTGTTTTTTGTGCAAAAACCAAAAATTTTGAAGTAATGGGCATGTAATATTTTTTAAATGTATTGAAGCCTTTTAAGTTAACACATATGATAAACATGAAGTTAATCACGATATATGATGAATCATTTGTAGAATACTTATTAAAATAACTTACTGTGAGTAGAGAAAGTCTTAGATGGCAGAGCAGTGTTATGGCAAGTCAAAGATTGGTGGTTTGAATTCCAGGCACGGCATTGAATTTTTTGTCTGATTGTATATACTCTTCCACTATTCTGTATACGCAAATAATCCATGGATTTTTCAGTGAAGGTTCCATGAACCTTTTCAATGAATTGGACCTTTTGTATGACCCTTTGATCTGTTATTTATAGTGAACACTTTAACACACTTTAAGCATTTTAAACGCTTTTCATACACAACGCATTGCATCTGAGGTATTATGGGAAGTTAGTTTTTATATATATAAGCTTAGTTTTCTGAATTCACAGAAGGTTAGCATGGGTTGGTTTTTTTATTATTATTTTTATTATTATCATCATTATTATTATTATGAAAAGTGTTTAAAATTTCACTATAAATAACATATCAAAGGATCATTCAAAAGATCCGATTCATTGAACCTTCAATGAAAAGATCCATGGATCTTTTGCATATATTGAATTTTGCCCAAGTAACAAAGTGGTGGTGGTTTTACTATAAAAGTGTTATTTCCTTCTCATTTAACACTTTATCAACCAAACACGAGCACAGAATTCCAATTTTCTCATTTAATTCCTGTTTCTTTACACTTCAGGTATTTGTAGTGTGTTTCACTTCATTAGCTGACTAGTTAATTCACTCATATCAATATTTGCACATTGAAACTTGTGTGGTTTTTCTTAAATGTAAGCAGGAAATGGCCTAGCCTCTCTTCACCCCAAAGCACTCTCATTACTTAAGCTGCCAGTAGCATAAAAATGCTGCTAGACACTAGCAATTACTAACGGATATGTTAAAATTCCTCTAGGTATAGTAGCAATAGTGGACCTACTTTCCATTCCAAACTAGAGTGCCTCTCACTATAAACAAACTCTTTGTATTATCTGCGCGAAAATAGTTTGCAATCCCTGCCCCTTACGACTGCTTCTTCCTCTCACACATACTTGCTATATATTACAGCTTAACATTATTGAAGTCTATAAAAAGGTGCCCTGTGTGAAAATCATAATTAAAAATGCAACCTGAAGTAACAATTCATTTTATAAGCATGTGGAAAATGAACATTTTACTTATATTAATTGAACTCAGGCAAAGGTGCAGTACCCTAATCCAAATCCTCTAAACCTGACTTAGCTGCCATATTGGAAACAGAACTATCCTCGAAGTTAATGACAAGCTTATCCACAACACTGTTGCATACAAAACAGATTCCTGCATTTTAGTCGCCTATTATGTCTGTTTATATTCCCTGCATGCTTTGGTTACACTTGTTTGCTGAAGTGCCTGTAAACAGATGTTAAGTGTTGTAATATCTACTATTGCAAGTGCCGGGTGTTTTTATAATAGTAAGTTGAACACATTAAGTATTTCTTTTTTGCCACTTTTTTTAATGTTTCCCACTTTTGTGTTAAAACAGCTTATTCACACTACAGACTTCTTCCTCTGTCATGGCAACTCAAACACTAACTTATAAAATCACAAGATCTGAGTTGAGCATATGAGTGCTAGCGTATTATGAATGACTGTTCACTTATCATATTTCCTGTGTTATGCAAAGAGTTTATTTGGTACTCAGATAGCACTCCTGTGAATTCATTGCTGCATTTCTCATATAAGCAAGAGAATAGCAGTCATCCATAGAATTGGTAATTAACAGATACTCTGAGTGTTAGCGCAATAGCAGTTAGAATTACGGAAATCATATTTTGTAATCTCTTAACAGTTGTTATATATCCATTACCTTTAACGAGTTCTTACGATAACCGCAATAAAATGTGTAGTTCTATACCTTTCCACTCCAATATTTATGATAAAATACATTTATAAAGGAATACATTTATGCAATTGGCATAAGCATAGTGCTTAATTTCATGACAAGCAGAAGTATATGTTTTGGTTTACATCAGAGAGAATCTGGTCTAGAATGGACAGTATGTAATATAATCACAAGGTGCTTGTAGCCACAAATTTTTCCTTACTGTAAGCAATTTCTCTTTTCAGAAAACTACTTTTAAGGGTAGTTTAAACATGTGTTTCTATTTACTTCTAGGATATACACAATGAAAAGTTGGAGTTAAATTGTGCCTATTTGTGTCCAGTGATGTTGCTTCAAGTCAGAGCACAGAGAGTGACAATGACATTAATAGTGTTAAATGGTGTGGTGAAACTGTTGCTAATGATATTTATTGCACTGCTAATAGCGATTTAGTGCATAACAAACAATAGCTACGCTATTGCATATAATGTGTGCAGAAGTTTCTTTGTAGGAAATGGAATTAAGTTATTCATGTTGAGGATGGATTTTGGTTCTTCAACTGTTATTTGGTTCACATAATAAATTACATAAACTACTTTATCTGCCCCGCAATTGGGAGCTAACTTGAAGAAGTGTGCTGTTACGTAATATATGTTTACGTAAACTTGAAGAAATGTTATATGTAGTTTGTAACACGCTTTGGGCGTCGGTTTGTAATTTATGCTTACGTAATATTACTGTTTAAATTTTGCCTCGGCTGCATCAGTCTTACTTTAGAGTCATGTTTCTTGGATAGGGCGCGGTATGACAATAATTGTAGACATCACAGAATTAAACTTTTAAATTTAACTTCTTTTATTTAAATTCTTGCACATATTTATACAGCACTACACTTCTTAAAGAACTGTAAGAAACTTTTATACATTCACTTAACGCATATATCTGTTTTTACTAACCACCCGTAGAGAACACATTTTCCCATCTGTACTGTACCAAGTCTAGCCAGCAACTGAATAACCTCAACGGTCAAAACCCATAGCTTCGGTATTGCAAGTCTCTGATTGGCTAATTCTAGTCCAATAAAATATCTGCATTTAACTTAAAACCTTTCTTTGCTGTTGATTGGCTAATTTAAAAACTGTCACTGAAACTATGTCATCGTCGCTTTAATCATGACCAGTACATTTCAAATTCTAAACACATTATTGCTACAATTACCTCATTATTACTCATTGTTAGCAACCTAAAACTTATTATTCTCACAGTTCTTGCATTATTAGAGTATGTAATGTATTCACATAACATTAAAATATGTTTACAATAAAATTAAGCATTTACAATGACTGTTACATACAATTTAAGTAATTATTACATAAATATTGTTTCAAGGCGGGCTGTTATTGAATTTACTTTTATAAATAACAATTGAAATTATTCAGGCATTAAAATACCCTCAATGTTACGCAAATATGTCAAATTGTGTTACGCTATCTAGAGAGGAGAATAAAATAGCAAGTGTCAAACATGTTTTATTCTTCCAATTTTTCTGTCAAATTCCACATCCAACTGTTGGTTAGTTGGTTGCAAGTTCAAGAAAAACATGGAGGCTAAGTGCAAAAGATTTTACTATGAAGCATGCAGAAGAAATTATTGCAAGGTACTTGATCTTCTCATTCAGCCTCAAAAATTTAAATGTGACCATTATGTATTATGGCACAGAAACATTCCGCAACCACTATTAACCCCAATAATATTATATAAAAGCAATGTATGTACCGACTATTGGATAATTTAAATAAAAAGAGTTAAACAGGAATAAATAGTTGTGTTTTTCATACTAGCCTAGCTGTCGGGTGTTCAGCTGATCATAATTATGTTCTAATATTGTATTGCTACAGATGAACGACAAGTTATTTTATGTGAGCTGTAATAGATTCCTTTAAAAAAAAATCTGATGTGTTACACTCACATGACTTTCTCTACTCTTGTACAATCTAATTTTACAAACGCCTATTCTCCATATGCTTCAAGTTAATCGACATATCGAGATGTCAATCTTATTGGTAATTTTCTTGTAGATGCAAGGGAAATATCGTAGCTTTTAAGCGATAGTCAAATATTTTAACGCTGGTTGCTATGTGCCGCATTCCATTCTCTTTGCATGTCCAGGACATAAAAAAAATGAATAACGAATTTGAGAAAAAGCATAAGTATTGGAAAATTTAAGGAAATAACAAGCAATACCTCGAAAACGGTTCACTCAACAAAAGAAATGTATATGACATAAGTTGTGTATTTTAACGTGATCTACATTTTTTGTGTAGTAAAATTTTGTCTATCTCTTATGGTTTACCAGTTATGCAAAAGTCGTTCACAATGAAGAATACTTTTGGAGATATTCCCAGAAAATTCGAGATATACATTTCATTTCTCATGACATTATCTTAAACATATGATATTTTCATCAAAATCGTTAGCCATTTTTGAGAAAATTAAAATTTTCAAAAAATCTTCCATGTAAAGGGTAGTCTGGGGTGGGGGGATTTTCTTGAAAACCTTCGTGTCGCATCTCTGGAAGATACTGAACCTAAATACCAAGTTTGGTGCTTATCCGACTGTTCGTTTTTGAGTTATGCTGTTCACAGACACACACACACACACACACACACACACACACACGGACATGTTTCCAAAAATGCTTTTTTTGGATTCAGGAGGTCTCAAAACATGTATTTCCGGTGAAATCTCGGTATCGAATTTTTGGGTGGAATGCAATACTTCCCCTACTTACTATAGGTAGTAGAGAAAGTAAAAATTTGAATAACTCAAAGTGCAATCACGATTACTGAAGCTCACGTAATTGACTTTGTACGTCGTCAGTAGCGATACAGTATTAGAACATATGATCAGCTGAGCCAGACAGCTAGGCAGGCATGAAAAATACAGCTGTAGTAGCTACGAGTGACATCATCCGAGAGCGCAATTTTTCATACTTTAGTTCTATCCCAGATCACCACTCACGCTGCGATCGCCTTCATATTTCCACCCTTTAACACTAGAGTTGCAGCTCTAATACTTTGGTGTTCTGTGGCTGGGCGTCTGTTACTCAGCACACTTCTCATACCCCATACTTCCGTTGGAGTATTTTGAGGATATCTTGGCTATCCTAAGTTTACGGTTTGGTAAGGACATTGCTAGGCTTTTATTATCAACTTCTGCTCCTCCTATTCTTAGAAATGCTTTTTCACGTCTCTAATAAGTGCCTTATAGTTCCACCTCTTATACTGTTGTAGAAGATTGATATTTAGAACTTCTGGGGCCGTGTGCAAGGCTTCCAATGTAGCCTTTCTTGCTATATAAGCCTTCTCAAACCAAGGTCTTGCTTTCCATTTTAAACATGCTTAGGGAATCATTTCTTTGGAAAACCTTTCCTATGTACCACAGAAAAATGGTCTCTTACTTCTGCTACAAATGTCACTGATGTCACCTTCTACCTGGTGCGGTTTCCAAATGTACAAACAAAATGCTGACAACACATGAATAGCAAATACCACTAACAGGAGCAGAGCGAGCATGCGTTTCTCAATTATGTGGATTATTCACTATTTAAATAACCTTAGGTTTCTGAATTCATGGAAAGTTAGCCTTAGGTTAGGTTTCTTTATATAAGCTTATGTTACTTATCAACCAGTGGTTACATCAAAGCATGCTAACGATGTTCCATATTTATCATATAAGTTTAGGTTTCTGGACTCATGGAAGTTTAGCCTTAGCTTAGGTTCGGTTTTTTCTTTCATATAAGCTTAGGTTAATTACCAATTAGTGGTTACACCAAAGTATGCTAACGATGCTCCATCTTTATGATATAAGCTTGGGTTTTCGAATTCACGGAAGGTTAGCCTTAGGTTACTTTTTTTTAATATATGTATATAAGCTTATGTTAATTACGAACCAGTGGTTACACTAAAGCACGCTAACAATGTTCCATGTTTATTATATAAGCTTAGGTTTCTGAATTCACAGAAGGATAGCCTTAGGTTAGGTTTTGTTTTTATATATGCTTAGCTTAATGTGTCTTCGCATTACTTGATATCAGCGGGAAGCAAAAATAAAGAACAAGAATGAAAATATCGCTAATACACAGATTTCATTTAATTAGGTTGGCAATTTCCATTGCAATGTGCAGTAGCGACAAGACACTGATGTTTGCTGTCATTGTAGCATAATTCTGCTTTAAAAGGCACCTAAAAGGGGCATATGGGTAGGCACCAGGTCTAGAGGAGACATCTACTCCTAAGGTATTTCAAGTGCTTAGGAATTACTTTTTAATATATTTTAAGTACCACAATACATAAGGAAGTTATGCGATTTCTACTTATAGTAAACCCTCCAGGTTACCTTCCCGAGCCATTTTAATAACTGCCAGATTGTCTATCTCGCATATGTCCTGTTGTAAGAATTTCCTGGAAATCCTTAGGATCTCATTATCTTCCTGTTTACCAATATTATCTTTTAACTGCAGCACAGTTTCTATCAGTTGGTGTTTTCTAAACATGTTTACAATAAGTCCCTGACTCTTTACTTTATCTATGTTTGTGACAACCAGTTCCATTGTGCTGGAGCCATTATCACTGATATACCTACATCTTGTCTTCTTTATTATTTACAAGTGATAGATCTACACTTTTTGAGTAGCAAGCTTTTTTGGTTCACCAGTTACACAAAATTCATTCGGAGCAAAGAGGACTTCACAGCTATTTCCAGAACATTCAAGATATAAACTTTATTTTATAATGAAAATATCTTAAATATCAGTATATCATATTTTAATCAAAATCATAGCAATTTTTTGGAAAATCAGAAATAGCAAACTTTCCCAAGTAAAGGGTAGTTTAAGGTAGGTGTATTTTCTTTAAAATCTTTGTGCCTCAACTTTGGGAGATACTGAACTTTGAAACATGTGTTTCTGTCCCAATAGGAAGTGGATTAAAGTAGGAATGATGGCAGATTACTACTTGACAATATATTACATAAATTAATTAATAAGCCGAATTTCTTTCATTTAATAAATTTACACTTCTATAAAATACATAATTGCAATTTCAGAAACCATTATTCTTTCACAATTCTTTAAATTCTATACGGCTTCAATCCACTGAATTAAATTACAATTATTACATACTTGCTTCCTGTTCTCACATTTACCGATATATTTCAAATTTAGAACACCAATAAGTCTATATTTCGCATGATCAACTTTCCTAGTTAATAATTACTAAACATAATTTTGAATAAGTTAAACCAAAAGAAATTTAGAAACACTGTCCGCAATGCCTTCTGCCTAAAGTTGCCCTGCTGTTTTCCTCGTGAAATTCCTCACCGTCGAAGAAAGACAGACTTCAGCTTCGTCCACTGCACGGTGAGGAGAGCTGGGACTGAACCGGCGCCTGTGCAGTCGACAACCACATTCGCCGACATACTACATGGATCAAATTAACTGTGCCTTCTTGGTCTTGACGCTTCCTTACAATGCACCACCATGCTCAGTTCACTATTGTTCCCGTAAACATCGACCTTCCTTTAGTGCAGCCCGTAGTCGCCTAGAGTAGATTTCTCCGGAGAGGGTCAATTTGGCACAACTTAAATATGAAGTTTGGTATTTGTCCAACCTTTTGTTTTTGAACTATGCTGCTTAGACACACACACATCTACAGACTGACCTTTTTCTAAAAATTGTTTTGCTTTGTTTTTATTTGGAGGGGTGCAAAACATGTTTCCAATGTTATGAAATTTCAAAATTGAAATTTTAAGTGAAATGCACGAATATGGAGTGGAATGTGTGGAGACTTTAATGTTAACATATTTAATGACAGTGAAATTAAAACTCATCTCACTTCCCTATTACATACATTTAACTTGGAATACGTGGTTCACTTTCCCACCAGAACTCATATGAACACTGCAACAGCTATAGACAGCATATTTCTAAACTTAGAAAAAATTCCAAAATAAATTATAATTCCTATTGTAAATGGCATGTCAGATCATGATGCTCAGGTATTATTGATGCCTGTCATAGCTAGCAAACAGATTGTTAATACAAAAAGTAAAACTACAACAAGAATAATTAATGACGAACATATTAATAATTTTAAACTAGCGTTAAAAAACAAAAAATGATTTTCTGTCTATTCCAGCACTCAAGTAAATGACAAATTTGATGAATTCCTTAAAACATTGCTATTAGCATTTGAAGCTGATTTTCCTAAGAAAACAATATCATCACAGGTAACAAAGGTCAAACCCTGGATTATTAAGGTATAAGGAAGTCCTGTGCAAATAAAAGAAATCTGTTATTATATCGCACAAGTAATGATTCAAACATTAAAGCACACTACAAAACATATTGTAAAATTCTTAAAAGAGTAATTAATGAAGCTAAAAGTAAGTATTACTCACTAGTCATTGATGATTCCAATAATAAAATTAAAACAATGTGGAATATAATAAAAATTGAAACAGGGAGAATTCAAATGTAATATTACATAACTATTGAAAATAAAGAAGTCAGTAATTGCTCTGCCATTGCTATTGCATTTAACACATATATCCTTAATGTAGCAAACAGCAAAATAAACTGATGTGACTCAAACCCAGCTGCACTTAAAATGCTAAAATAGCCACATCCCAAAATTAATTGTGAATTTAAGATGGGCTCCACAATACCAAGAGAGATAGAAAACATTATTAGCTCATTGAAAAGCAAAACCTTTCGAGGATGAGATGAGATAAGTACCAAATTGTTAAAATACTGTATAGAAGAGTTAAGCAAGCTTTTTAGTCATATATGCAATCATTCCCTATGTTAGGATATTTCCGGAAAAAATGAAACGCACAATTGTTAAGCCTCAATACAAAAAAGGAGACAAAAGTTGGCTTCCAATTATAGACCCCCCTCTCTCGTTTAACCTTTTCTAAAGTAATGGAAAAAGCTGTATATAACCGGGTTAAAAATATTTGGAGTTCAGCAACATTCTCTCAGTATCAACCAGTTCAGATTTAGGAAAAAAATCTGATGTGTTACACTCACATGACTTTCTCTACTCTTGTACAACCTATTTTTACAAACGCTTATTCTCCATATGCTTCATGTCAATCGAGATAAACATTTGCAGACTCTATCTTATTGCTAATTTTCTTGTAGATGTAAGGGGAATATATATTTACAAGGGCAATATAGAAATACAGTAGCCTTTAAGCACATACATATCTCTTAATAGCTGGTTGCTAGGTGCAGCACCATTCTCTTTGCCACAGATTAATACTCTTTGCATATCCAAGACAAACAAATGAATAACAAATTCCCATTTGAGAAAATAAGTATTGAAAAATTTAAGGGAATAACAAGCAATATTTCAAAAATGGTACACTCAACAACAAAAAATGTGTATGACATAAATTGTGTATTTTAATGCAATCTACATTTTTTGTGTAGTAAAATTTTGTCTATCTCTTATGGTTTACCAGTTATGCAAAAGTCGTTCACAATGAAGAATACTTTTGGAGACATTCCCAGAAAATTTAAGATATACATTTTATTTGTCATGAAAATATATTAAACATATGATATTTTAATCAAAATCGTTAGCCATTTTTGAGAAAATTAAAATTTTCGAAAAATCTTCTATGTAAAGGGTAATCTGGGGTGGGGGGATTTTCCTGAAAACCTTCATGTCGCATCTCTGGAAGATACTGAACCTAAATACCAAGTTTGGTGTTTATCCGACTGTTCGTTTCTGAGTTATGCTGTTCACACACACACACACACACACACACACATTTCCAAAAATGCGTTTTTTTGGATTCAGGGGGTATCAAAACATGCATTTCCGGTGAAATCTCGGTATCGAATTTTTGGGTGGAATACAATACTTCCCCTACTTACTATACGTAATAGAGAAAGTAAAAATGTCAATGGAAAATGCAACATACATGCTCACTTCTGAAGTATTAACAGCCTTGGATAAAAAGGAACTACCATTATGAATATTTTGTGACTTAGCTAAGGCATTTGACAACATAGATCACAACCTCTTGTTGCAAAAGTTAAAAGTTTATGGTTTCAGTGATATCACTATAAAATGCTTCAGATCTTACTTAACAAATAGGATCCAGAAAACCAAAATCAATGGGTGTGATTCAGAATATCTGAAAAGTCACATCAGCAATTAAGAAATTCTGTTAATAAAGTGTTCCAACAGCTCAACTTTTGTTTTGAAGCTAATAAGCTTTAATTAAACTATGATAAAAGCAATTTTATTCAATTTCAAACGAAGCATAAACAAGTGAGTGAATTAATCAGGTACAACAATTACACTATAAATAAGGTATCTGATACAAAATTTCTTGGGCTTCAAATAGATGGAGAGCTCAGCTGGAGAAAACAAATAAAAATAATGCTGCCAAAAATCAGCTCGGCTTGCTTTGCCTTAAGAAAGTTAAAAAATTTGCTCCACAAAATGCCTTAAGAACAGTATATTTTGCCTACTTTCACTTCCTGTTGTGATATGGAATAATGTTCTGGGGTAATTCAGCACATTGCAAGCAAATATTTATATTACAAATAAAGGCCATGCGTATTATCTGTGGTGTTGGGTCCTGTCATTCTTGTAGACCCTTGTTCAAAACCCAAAAAATTCTTACTCTCACTGGTGAATACGTATATTCTCTTGAGCTACCTTACAGATAATTATGATAGCTTCACAATGAACCTTGCTGTGCATGACCACAATACAAGGCACGCAGGCGATTTGCATAGACCAGCAAATAGCTTAAAACTGCTCCAAAAAGGATGTTACTATTCTGCAATAACAATTTATAATAACCTTCCATGCTACTTAAACTATTAGGCAAGCCTAGTCAACAAAGTCCTTAAGAAAGAGCCTAAGTCTTTTTTATATACTCACTCCCATATACTATGGAGGAATTTTTTAATGTCGTGCAACATATAAATATTCAATACATAGGGCAGATGGTATGTGATGGTGACAAACTTATTTGTTATTGTCCTACTGTAATACATGTTGAGATGTTTACTCTTGCCATGGTGATGGTTTGCAAATTTTTATTTCTTAGATAACGCATGGTGTGGGGAGAGAGAGAGAGAGAGAGAGGGAGGGAGATATGTTCTTGGTGTTGAGTATGTTATTAGTTTAAAAAGTTCTTGGTGCTGGGTATGTTTATTAGTTATGCTGCATATTTCATAATTGGATGACGTGTTCAATGTCCCTGGGACCAAACGAACAAATAAGTTAAAAAACAGCACATCTCAACATGATTAGGTTCAAAGGCTGTAATAAATGCAAACCATTTCGTAAGGTATTTGATTAAATGACAAGTGTTGCTGCTACAAGAGAAACAGTTAATACAAAAAATATGCTAGACGCAAAAACATCATATTTTTATTTCATTTATGCAGTGTGTTTTACAGCAAAGAGATCAGGCAAAACAAATATCTTCGCTGCAGTGAAATATGTATAAGTAAATAATCACATAATGATGCATGGTAAACAAAACCATGTGACAAGCCAGCACCTCATTGGCTGGTGGGCAAACTACAACCTTTCCCGCTTGACATGTCATCTCTTCCTCTACAAAAAACAGTGCGGTTCAGATCTTAACATTTTGTGGTTATTCTCGTACAGGGAAATTTAAAAAAAACTCATTGTAACAATTCAATTTATGAAACTAAATGTGTTTGTTCAGATTCACCTATAACTAAATGAACCGTTATAGCCGAGGGTTTAAAAGGCTATGCGCAGGTGCTGCAGTTCGTTTCCGATTTCCGGCTGAGAATCCTCTGCCATTGTGGAAAACAAACGCGGGAAATGGAAAGAAGGCAATTGTGTAAAATGCTTTTAACAAATTCTGTGAAAAGTACCCACCTATAATCGACAATGAATATGGTCAGCCATTGTTTAACAATAATTGAACTTCTTTGTTAGTGATGCAGAATAGTTGCTCCGATTGCTTGGGTCATGTTTGTTTTCTGTGGTTTTCTAACCTAAAGGGCTAATCATTTTCCTAACTTCCTGACTCATAAAAGGTTAAAGCAAAAGTGGTATACTCATATTAATGAATGATTTCTAAAGCCTGAAGTTAAGAGCAGTTTAATCCAGTACCTTTAATCACAGATGCCAAACTGTTCAGGTACAACTTTTATTTGTGTACTTGTAGTATTATGTGTTACAGGTTTAAGATATAAGGCAAAATATAGGAATAAGACACACATGTTTAAAAGTTAACGATCCCCAAGCTGCGCAATATACTGTATTCGCATTCTGTCTGAAGCAATTTCCTCTCACAGATAACATAGTTCCCGTCATCCTCCACATGGTGCTCGGCGGAGTGATACATTTAAGTTTTGTCTACTTCTTTCAGCTTACAGTGTAAAAGGTATAGTATCTTGCTTCATACCAACAATGTCACAAAACTACAACAAATAAGGGTGAAGTTTCACTGCTGCAGAGCAGGTTAGAGTCCATTCTGGATTTTAACACATGGCAAACTGAGTTTTACTAAAATAACAGATACATTCATAATTAGGTGAAGGCAAAATGAAAGGGAACATAGCATTTATTTCATTTCTGAAACATGTTGCAAGTATAAAGGTCTTGGGCTTTCTTTCTGCATTACTTTGGTTTTCACTGAAAACGTTAAAAGTAACCGTTTAATGGACTTTCTTATATACTCATTTTGGCAAATTTGCCGTTCTTGTATCTTCATTGAAGTAGCTGAAAAAAGCAAAAAGAAAACAAATACGTTACCTTAGGAGTGAGTTTAGAAGTAGATGTGATCTCTTCAATAGCTTGTGCCCACCTGCCCAGCCCTTTTAGGGGTGTTTTACTTTTATAGGCAAATCGCGTTATCAACAAAGAAAACGTAGCAATGTTTTCGCTCAAGCACATGCAAATGGGAACTGTCGCCAACCTAAATGAAAATGTGATGCGCTGTTACTACTAAGTCTTCTTCTTCTTCGTTTGTTTCTGCTGAAAAAACGCAATGCATTGATAGTAAGAAACACTATCCACCAGAATTGTAATTTTTGTATTGTTGTGAACATTTGTTATATTAATATGTTATTTCCATTAAATAAAAAAGTTCCTTTACTGTAACCGTAGTAGATAACGCAAGCTTACATAAAAAAAAACCTAACCTAAGGCTAACCTTCCGTAAATTCAGAAACGTAAGCTTATATAAAAAAAACTGAACCTAACCTCCAGTGAACCAGAAACCTAAGCTTCGCTAGCGTGCTTTGATGTAACCACTGGTAACTAATTAAAACAAGCTTACATATAAAAAAAGCACTAAATCTAACCTCCCATGAACCAGAAACCTAAGCTTAGGAATTCAGAAACGTAATTCCGTGAATTCAGAAAGGTAAGCTTATATTAAAAAAACTAAAACTAACCCCAACCTAACCTCCCGTGAACTAGAAACCTAAGCTTAGGAATGCACGCTCACTTCACTCACGTGCTTTGATGTAACCACTGGCAACAAATTGAAACAAGGCTGTAGTTTATATATATAAGTAAAGTAGAAACCTAAGCTTATATAAAAAAAAACCTAACCTAAACCTAATCTTCATGAATTCATAAACCTAAGGTTATACAAGATCCCTCGGCTACGCCCTGTGGTCGTTTCCGCAGTTGCAGCGCATTGGTGGTATTATTCATATGTTGCCAGCATTGCATTAGTCAAGCGTATGACATGAAGTGACATCTATTGAGCTAGTGTTTTGCATAGAGTAACATCTGTGGGAAATATACATCGTCATCGCTGTGGAAGATACAAGTGGAGCAGAATATAGGTCGTTTTTTGTGACTTTTGGAAGGAATTGCTGCCAATGTGAATCATTCGAGTTTTAGGCACACAGATCCCTCAGCTACACCCAGTCGTCACTTCATTTGCAGCCTAACTGCTACACTCCTCTCCTTCTAAAAAACATCCCTCGGCTACACTTTGAGGCTGAGGGCTCTCAATTGTGTTTTCAGCTAGGTTGGGATTTCAAATGTTGGCTTTGAAGACCAACGTAGTGCAAGTTACCGACGTTTTCAATGAAGACCAAAGCAGCATGTCCTTTTATTCTTCCATTATTCAATTTTATTGGCTAATTTGTCATACTTTTGCCCTGCTGTTATACTTGAAGTGAAGCGAGAAGTAATGAAATGAATTACCTTATTAGTGAAAGTAGTAGTAGCTGAAGTCTCTGGTGAATAAATTGCCGGCCCGAACGCGAATTATTTGTGCATGACTGAAATGGGGTAATTGGGAAAGTTACTAGATAAAACGCGGTCATCTTCACGGTAATACTGCAGCTGATTCGGAAGTGCCAACTGCAGTACAAATCTGTGAATCCGCTAAGTAAAGGATGTGTTGGTATTGCTGCTTGTTGTTATTAATGTCATAGCCACTTAAAATAAGAGCGCCAAGTAATCAGAGGCAGCTGTGATTAAAGAAGAGAAAAAAATGGTTTATTTTTTTCTTTTAATTGTGTAACAAAATGTTCCATGCAAAGGGTAATCTGGGGTTGGGAGGATTTCATTGAAAACCTTTGTGTCGCATCTCTGGGAGATACATAACCTAAATACCAAGTTTCGTGTTTATCCGACTGTTCGTTTCTGAGTTATGCTGTTCATAGATGGACATGTTTCCCATTTTTTTCTTTTAATTGTTTAACAAAATGTTCCGTGCAAAGGGTAATCTGGGGTGGGAGGATTTCATTGAAAACCTTTGTGTCGCATCTCTGGGAGATACATAACCTAAATACCAAGTTTCGTGTTCATCCGACTTCGTTTCTGAGTTATGCTGTTCACAGACAGGCGCTTGCAGATAGCTCTCCCGAAGTTGCCCAACGAAGTTCGAGCGAATGCCGAAAATGAACGAAAGCGAACGATCTTAAGGAAGCATTCCAGTTCAAGGGGGAAGGTAGTCCATTCCGGCACATTTTGCTCCCATTGGCTGTGGTCAAATACATAACGTGGGATGTTGGCGCGCGCATTTCGACTGGCAATTGAAAGTGAATACATAAAGCCATGCGTTTCAAAGCAGGAATTTATACATACATAGTACAAATCGGTTTAAGTTCAGTACCTTCCAAAGATGCGACACAAAGATTTTCAAGAAAATTCCCCACCCAAAATAACCCTTTACACAGAAGAATTCTCAAATTTTTTTTCTGAAAAATCACTCAAACGATTTTGATTAAAATGCCGTATTCAAGACATTTACATGAAAAATAAAATGTTTATTTTTAATTTTCTGGGAATAGCTTGTGAAGTCCTCTTCATTTGGAAGGAATTTTGTATAATCTTGTGTAACTGGTAAATTTAAGCAAGAGGAAAATGGAAAATGCACATGCACAGATTTTGCTGTCCCGTGGAATATGTGTAAACATATTCATTTAGTATGCCAAGCATATAAGCCTGTACTTGCATGCCCCCAAAATAAGGAGCCTGAAATAAATACTCAAGCGCATCTATCCACTGAAAATGCAGAATTTCTTGTCAAGGAGCTGTCAACAAGGAGGAAAGTAGATGACTTAGAGTTGAGGAAGAAATGTAAAGCAGAAAGGCTAATGAAAATTATAGATGGCATAAAAACAGAAGCTGGGCTTTTTGCCTTACAGAAATGGCCGCTCCTCTTGAGATAGTGGTGAAAAATGCAGAGCAAACACAGGAACATACAACAGATTTCATTTGCCAAGCTGGAACTTTAAAAGAGCCAGCTAACAAAAAGGTATGTCCACAGAGAAACGTCATGTTTTACTCTACAAAAAAGAGAACTATGAAATTATCTTCACGTTTTAAAAAGCCCAATCATGAAGAATGTAACCAGTTAGCGGTACAGCTCAGTAGTGGATTTGCACCAATCACTGAGTAGCTAGAGAAGGGTAGTGCCAAGATTTTTCTGGTGTGCTGAATTTGTTCTGCTGCTTTTCTGATTGTACATCATGACTAGTCTTCCGCTGCTGGTCTATGCAGAGTTATCACATGGATGCAACTGTAACTGAAATTCCTTTCTTCCATTTCCAAATGGTGATAATGAAGTAGTCTAGAGAGTACAGGGCTGCCACTTCAGCTTTTGTGTGCTACTTCATCTAGTTGAGTTGCATAAGTTTGTATAATGCTTGTTTGAACACATGTAGAAGCAAAGTGCAATAATTCCTTGGTTGTCTGTCGACTTGTAGTTGAACACACATGGTGAGGAAGCAGAGGAAATTATACTCCTCCCCATTCCTGGCATGTCTTTTGTGATATTGTCATCTTGCTACAGTGCCAGTCTCTACAGACATAGCAGGTTTGATATTGGACTTTAAATACTTAAGCTACCATGTAAATACTATTGCTGGATAGAAAGTAGTAGGAATACCGGTAGCATACAGTGATTGTATAATTGTTAGTCAATGGGATAGATGGATCTGTTGCATCCCAGTTTTATATGTATGTTTTATGTATATGCAAACTCCACCATCTTCTAAATGTTTTCTTATACAGAGTGAAAGGTATTGCTTGAACTGTAATAAAATGGCTACGACACAGGCACAAGGAACATCACTATGTTTCATTTTTGTAGGTTTAATGACAAAAATTGTATTGGACATATTTGCAGTACTCATTATATAGAATCCATGATTAACGTACAGTTCAAGCAGTACCTTCCACCCTGTATACTGTCCTCCCAAATAATACCCATGCAGTAATAATGAGAATTTCTCGTTTCAAGTGATGTCTTTCTCAAACATGTCTTCAAGGTAATAGAAATTACATGGGAAATTGAAATTTAAGCATAACATAAGTATAAAGTTATAATTTCGAGCTTATCAAGTGAATTAATCACCATAATAGTATCAACCTCATGTAAGCACTTTATGTAGGGCAGATTGCATGTGATGGTGATTAACACTTATTTGCTATTGTTGTCCTACTGTAATGCATGTCGAGTTTACTGTTGAAATGGTGATGGTTTACAAATTTTTCTCTCTTAGATAATGCATGATGGGGAGGGGAGCATCCCCCCCCAAAGGCTGTTCTTGGCGTTGGGTATATTCCTACTTACTCTGCATACTACATAATTATATGATGTGTTCAATTTCCCTGAGCATTGCTCACAGTGGAGCCAAATGAACAAACACAAACAAACAAACATCACTGTATGGGCTCAATTTGTTTTTTTCCCATATGACCTGTCAATAAATTTAAGGTTCCCATATGCTGTAGGACCTCCACTGTGTTATATCAAATGTTATATATAGAACCTTTCCCAGGAAAAGGAATCAAAGTGTATTTTCTATTCAATAACTAAGTTTTATTAACTAGAACTGGCTTTGTGTATGCATAAGTGACTATGTGCAATTACGATTACCTATAAGATCATTCCAATAGATTGTAATAACAAACATTCAAGAGGTTAGAATTTAATGGACATTTTAATTGAGTAGGCCATTCAAATGTATATTAATGTAGGCACATGTTCCTTAAAATACCATACAAATGTATTATACACTATTATTGAATGTGAATGCAATGTCTCTAAATAATAATAATGTCTCTTTGTGTTTAACCATATCACACCCACCCTTCATAATTGTCAATCACTTTAACATGTAGTTTAGTGTGCCAGTATTGTTTTTTCATATGTTGACCGCAGAAAGAATGTAACAGCACATGCTGGTTTATAAATTTGGGTGGCTGGATGAGACACTCGTTCATTAGTATTGCTCTCTGTCCTCCATAGTATTTTTAATTTTAATGTCCCTTTTAACTTCACAGGTTTGCAGAGATTGGAGACTGGTGGGAGGGGGGATGACAATGATGAAGTTGGTGCAATTGATGGAATTATGGTGGAGAAAACCAGAGAACATTCATTCTAAGTGCCATTTTATCTACCACAAAATCCCACCTCTAATCCCTAGGATTTAATCCAGGCTTTTTTTGTGAGAGGCCATAGTGATGCCCAATTAGAAGTGTGAATATGAGACAACATTTAAAACAGAGATAGTATTACTCAATACTATCAAGTAATGAAACCAGTAAGTTGTTTTACAAGGCAGCTCCCACTATGACTTCATAAATGAGGTGTATAAATAAAGTATATAGATACTTAAAAAGAATAACTATTTCAGCAGATATTTTGCCATGCAATACATATTATACATTTATATAATTTAAGTTGGGTGTTTTGTCATAAATATGGTAGCTGACATGTATAAATCATTCAGCAATAATGTGGTAATACACAAGTTTTTTTAACTATTTGTGCTTCCAAGGCCAGCGCTTAACCGAGTTACACAGATTGACAAAAAATTTCCAAAGATACACAGTACATATGGAGAATTTTCTGTTTATGAAATGCTTTAAGTTCTTTTGCAATGAAAAGGGCATTATATCCTAATTTATTTATTTATTTATTTATTTATTTATTTGGTATAACAGCAGGAAATAGTGTTTGAGCACACACTAATACACATCCAAAATCAAACTATGGATCCCAAACTATATCATTAAATCACATTCAAAATTGAAATAGGTATCAGACATAACCTTTGAACATGAGTTCTCATGTTCATTTTATGATATTAGTGTGCAATCCACAAAAACAAACTTTTCGAAATACAGTCCCCAATTCGAACACATTTCAACACTAAATAGCACAAACATACATTTTAACACCTTAACATACTAAGGCCCGGTTGCATAAAAGTTAATCTGAGTTCAACCACCTGAAAATGATCTCAAGTCAAGCTGAACTTAGAATTTTGGTTGTATAAACA
This sequence comes from Deroplatys truncata, assembly GCA_030765065.1. Classification (NCBI taxonomy): domain Eukaryota; kingdom Metazoa; phylum Arthropoda; class Insecta; order Mantodea; family Mantidae; genus Deroplatys; species Deroplatys truncata. The sequence continues at coordinate 142,061,878 of CM060986.1, forward strand.
TTGATCTAAGTTCATGGCACCTTGATCTAAGATCAAATCTGACTGGTGAATTTTCTCAGGTTAACTTGATTGAACTTAGATCGCCAGAATACAGAAGCTACATAACAGCTGCTTTTTTAAGGAAGAAATAAATAGCACAGCTTTAAATAAAATGGTAAGTAATGAATTTTTTGTAGTTATTTGGATAATTGAATGCCTGACAAAGAAGGGGTTATACCACACTATTCAATATTGATTTACTTTTGTAAAATGTTATTCCCATAAATTTGGCTTTTAACAATTTTTCCAAACACCCAGATTACTCTTTCAAAGGAAATAAGCCATTAGTTAACATGTTATGTATTTTGTACTTTAATGAAACTGTTTTTTCAAAATTCAATTAACCTCTTTATTTCACAATTGGCTTGGTAGGATGCATTGTTTTGCATTTATAACCTATGCTTACATGTTATTATTTTCAGGTGTCAGATTACTCTGATATCTCCGACAATGAGGATTTTGAATTTGAAAGGGCTCCTCGTGTTTTCCAACATAGAAGGAATCCCATCTTGGAACTTAACGAGAGACAATTTAAAATGAGGTTTCGACTTTCAAAACATGTAGTCGAAGAACTGGAGCATAGGCTACATGCACAATTAAGGACACAAACCCTGAGAAATTATGCACTTAATCCAATGTTTATGCTCCTTCTCACATTACGGTTCTATGCAACTGGGAGCTTCCAGATGGTGATTGGCGATATCTTTAATGTGAATAAAGGAACTGCAAGTAGGACTATTCACAAAGTTACAAGTGAGATTGCAGCCTTAAAACCTTATTTCATCAAGATGCCTAGGGAAGAGGGTGAAATAAGAAGGGTTATGCGAGAGTTCCATAATATATGTAATTTCCCAGGAGTTTTAGGTGCAATAGACTGCACACATATCCCAATTATATCACCTGGTGGGAATAATCCTGAGATTTACAGAAATCGCCATGGTTGGTTTTCTTTAAACGTTCAAGCTGTCTGCGACTCGCAACTTCGCTTCCAGAATGTTGTTGCTAGATGGCCAGGTTCAGCGCATGATAGCAACATTTTTAGAAATTCTAGAATTCATGCACAGTTTGAAGCTGAAGAATTTCCCCGATGTGTGCTCCTAGGAGACAGTGCCTATCACTGCTGTCATTACTTACTCACGCCTACAATGCATGAAGAAACTCCTGCACAACGGGCATATAACAGGGCTCATAGACAAACAAGATCAGGTATTGAAAGGTCTTTTGGCGTTGTCAAAAGACGATTCCCATGCTTAAGAATGAAATTAGCTGTGAAATTACTTCGAGTTCCTCCTATAATAGTGGCAACATTTGTATTACATACCTTGGCCATTAATGCAGAAGACGACTCCTGACGTAGACGGTGCTGTTTACAGAGGAAGGAGAATTTACCAGGAACTGCCTATACCTGATTTAAATCAGAGAGATAGAAGGGAAAACACAGCACTGAGAACTGCACTAATTAACAACACTTTCAGGTATTCACTTAAATTTATTATTACGTAGCCTGATTTACCCTCAACCTTTTACATTTTTTGTGATTTCTTAATTTCCAGTTCCAATTTTAGAATTTTCATTTTCAGTTCATATTCTTCTTCTAAACACTCCAACCTCCTTTTGTAGAACGTCTCCCTAATGTCTTCTTTCCTCTTCTTTCCAGGGAATGACGTGGATCTGAGTGTATCTGCAGTTGATGTTGAAGGACCTGGCTCCACAAACTGCATTTCTCCCTCCTGCGAAGTGCAGACCTCCAGTTGGGCACCATTCACATCTTGTGGTGAACTGCAGACGACATTTGCAATTTCTTCGGCATGGAAGCCCACATCATCATCGAAATCGCAAGTAACCGGCACAAACTGCGGCTTCAGTGCTGCAATTAGTTTGTGGCCAGTTTCGTCTAAGGAAGACGGCACAAACATACCACCTCCTGTTTTGTAAATTTTGACTTTGTCTTCTGCGTTTATTTTTTTTGTGCGCTTTTTAATGTTTTCGTAACAGAGTTTCAAACATTTCCAATCACGTGCAATAAAACTTCTTGAATTGAATTCCGAAGTTATTTCCTTCCACGCCTCTTCCTTGTTCTTTGTGGTGCTGCTGTCTGTTTTTTTGTTTTCTATTACACCTTTATATTTTAAAACAATGTCTATTAGCATATCCTTTTCTTCGCTTTTAAAATTGGCAGAACGCGCTTTCTTCTTTCCCTGAACCTCCATTTTATGGTTATGTATTAATCTGTGGGTTATGCTTTGCAAGTCACAGTATTGCAAACAAACGAAAATACAATGAGGTACATTACACGTTTAATGGAGATAAAGTAACCGAAATAACTTTTTTTTTATGAATATTATTTTAATTTTGAGTAAATTTCTATACTTTCCATATAAAATAACGCTATTTCCGGTACTAAAAGCCATAAAGAGAAAGTTTAATTTAGTTTTTGTTATGTCTATATTGGCTACCCTGTGCAATTGAATCAAACAGAGTCGAATAGTCCCGATTATTCTCGAGTCCTTTCGATACAATACGAAAGTTGCCACATGTTTGGCGATGTTGCCGCGTTTGTTTTTGTGTTCTCGGATCAACACTGAACGGAGTTCAACTAACCTGAGATCAGCATTACACAACCCGCGTCGAGAAGCAAACTAAGTTCATTTCTGATCTTCGGTTATAACTGAACTGCAGTTAGCAGTTTTTATGCAACCGGGCCTAAGTATAGTTTATATTTAAGGTTAGCTTGTTTTCGCTATATATATTTGAATTCTTCATTAAAATGATTAAAACCAACTAAACTTTCAATTCATAACCTGTCTTCTACCTTACTAGGTTTTCAGGTCATGTTTCAGTTTTAAACATCGAATGCGCGTTATTTGGTACTCAACATTAAATAAGGTATCACTATAAACTCCTACATTTACACAATTGCTCGTTGATACAAAAATTCGGCTTTATTTTTATATTTTCGGCATTGCTATTTTATCAGCTGACTTCCAACTTAATTTAGTTTCAAAGTTTCAAGCCTCAGTAATCAGCATGGCAGAGGTCGCGCTATTCGCTCTGGAAGCGTGCTGTTCGTTTACCTTCAGGAGAGCTATCTGCAAGTGCTTGTGTTCACAGATGGACATGTTTTCCAAGAGAAATGGCTGACGTTGACATTCCGTGAATTCAGACACGTAAGCTTATATACCAAAAAACTCCAAACAGAGAAAGTTGGCGACATTTTGCTCTAGTTGTGGCCCGCACGGCGATCCCACTGTCCCGCACAGCGATGACGACGATGTCGTATATTTCCAACAGGGTCACTCTATGCAAAACACTAGCTCAGCAGATGTCACTCTATGTCACAAGCTTGACTAACACAATACTGCCAACATATGAATAATTGATGCCACCAAAGCGCCGCAACTTCGACCACAGAGCGTAGCCGAGGGATATTATATAACCTTAGGTTTATGAACTCACGGAAGTTTAGGTTACTTTTCTTTTAATATAAGCTTAGGCTTCTGATATACTTTTATAGGTTAAGTTAGCTTTTTATAAGCTTGTTTTAATTAGTTAACAGTGGTTACATCAAAGCATGCGAGCGTGCGTTCCTAAGCTTACGCTTCTGGTTCACGGGAGGTTAGGTTAGGTTTAGTTTTTTTTTTTATATAAAATTGCCTAAAGAAGTTGCTTTACCGTAACAGTGGTAGATAGTTAACGCAAGCTTACATAAAAATAACCCTAACCTAAGGCTAACCTTCCCTGAATTCAGAAACGTAAGCTTATATAAAAACCAGTAATCCTAACCTAACCTATCGTGAACCAGAAACGTAAAGTTAGGAACGCGGTTTCATGTAACCACTGATAACTAATTCAAACAAGCTTATATAAAAAAAAAAAACTAAACCTAACCTAACCTCCCGTGAACCAGAAGCGTAAGCTTAGGAACGCACGCTCGCATGCTTTGATGTAACCACTGTTAACTAATTAAAACAAGCTTATAAAAAGCTAACTTAACCTATAAAAGTATATCAGAAGCCTAAGCTTATATTAAAAGAAAAGTAACCTAAACTTCCGTGAATTCAGAAACGTAAGGTTATATGAATAAAAAAAACTTAACCTAAACGTAATCTTCTGTGAGTTCATAAACCTAAGGTTATATAATATCCCTCGGCTACGCTCTGTGGTCGAAGTTGCGGCGCTTTGGTGGCATCAATTATTCATATGTTGGCAGTATTGTGTTAGTCAAGCTTGTGACATAGAGTGACATCTGCTGAGCTAGTGTTTTGCATAGTGACTCTGTTGGAAATATACGACATCGTCGTCATCGCTGTGCGGGACAGTGGGATCGCCGTGCGGGCCACAACTAGAGCAAAATGTCGCCGGCAAAGTTTCCATAGTTATGGCTCGTCGAACTGGCTTAAATTAGCCAAAGAAAAGCGAATAATTTACCTTGCGAGTGAGTTTAGAAGTAGATGTGGCCTCTTCAATAGCTTGTGCCCACCTACCCACCCTTCGACGGTGTTTTACTTATATAGGTGAATCGCGTACGAAGCAAAACAAACGTAGCCATTTTTTCGTTGAAGAAGAGGTATAGTGGGAACTGCCAACATAAATGAAAATCCACCAGAAGTGCGATGCACAGTTGTTAGTAGTGGTTTTTCTTCTTGTTTTTCTTCGTGTGTTATTCCCGCTGAGAAAACGTAACGCATTCAAAGACTGTCTGCACTGTGCACTAATTGAAAGCAGCAAAAGAATATGCACCAAAGTTTTAAGTTTGTAATAGTTTTTGTCAAATTATAATTTATTAAGAGGTTATTTCGATTGTAATAACAGTGTAATAAAGAAGTTGCTTTACCGTAACAGTGGTAGATAGTTAACGCAAGCTTACATAAAAATAACCCTAACCTAAGGCTAACCTTCCCTGAATTCAGAAACGTAAGCTTATATAAAAACCAGTAATCCTAACCTATCGTGAACCAGAAACATAAAGTTAGGAACGCGGTTTCATGTAACCACTGACAACTAATTCAAACAAGCTTATATAAAAAAAAAACTAAACCTAACCTCCCGTGAACCAGAAGCGTAAGCTTAGGAACGCACGCTCGCTTCGCTCGCGTGCTTTGATGTAACCACTGGTAACTAATTCAAACAAGCTTATATAAAAAAAAACTAAACCTAACTTAACCTATAAAAGTATATCAGAAGCCTAAGCTTATATTAAAAGAAAAGTAACCTAAACTTCCGTGAATTCAGAAAGGTAAGGTTATATGAATAAAAAAAACGTAACCTAAACGTAATCTTCCGTGAATTCATAAACCTAAGGTTATATAATATCCCTCGGCTACGCTCTGTGGTCGAAGTTGCGGCGCTTTGGTGGCATCAATTATTCATATGTTGGCAGTATTGTGTTAGTCAAGCTTGTGACATAGAGTGACATCTGCTGAGCTAGTGTTTTGCATAGAGTGACATCTGTTGGAAATATACGACATCGTCGTCATCGCTGTGCGGGCCACACTTAAAGCAAAATGTCGCTTCTTTATTACACTGTTATTACAATCGAAATAACCTCTTAATAAAATATAATTTGACAAAAACTATTACAAACTTAAAACTTTGGTGCATATTCTTTTGCTGCTTTCAATTAGTGCACGGTGCAGACAGTCTTTGAATGCGTTACGTTTTCTCAGTGGGAATAACACACGAAGAAAAACAAGAAGAAAAAACACTACTAACAACTGCGCATCGCATTTCTGGTGGATTTTCATTTATGTTGGGAGTTCCCACTATAGCTCAACGAAAAAATGGCTACGTTTGTTTTGTTTCGTACGCGATTCACCTATATAAGTAAAACACCGTCGAAGGGTGGGTAGGTGGGCACAAGCTATTGAAGAGGCCACATCTACTTCTAAACTCAGTCACAAGATAAATTATTTGCTTTTCTTTGGCTAATTTAAGCCAGTTTGACGAGCCATAACTATAGCAACTTCGCCAAAGTTGGGAATATATCTGTGCCTTTGGCGGCATTACTTTTTCCCATATTGGTTGCATTGCGTTGAAGTCAGAATGACACACAGTGCCATCTGTATGAGATACAGTGACATCTGTTGGATTTGTAAGACATAACCTCAGCCGTTAATGCAGGCAAAAGTGACACAAATGCGGGCAAAAGTATGACAAATTACCCATTTTATTTAACAGTGAAGTACATTTTTGCAAGTTAGAAAATGAATGGGATCTAATCCACCCTACTACAAAGAAATTTCCCTCCCTTTCAGGGTTAGGGTAACAGTCATTTTTGGGGTGAGGGGGAGTAATGATATATGACAAACTCAATTTTATGGTACGTCATATAAAGCATCACATGAATGATCAAACTATGTTTCTACGTCGGTATTAAATATGCATAACATTCGGTATGAACTTAGCTTACTGTTTTCTTTTTACCTTGAATTTGAGGCCTCCAAACATTTCTTTTGCCATCGTGGTAGTGGCCCTTTGGTAATTGGCTCATCCATCCTAATGGTATTTTTCAACTCATTGGCAAAGGCGAACTGTGACATCGAAAATATTCACAAACAGAATCAATAGGTTCTGAAATGCAAGAATTTTCAAATGAGGTGCATAACTTTGATAGGATTATCATAACTAATAATGAACTGGATTATTCCCCATAAACAGCTTAGTTTCTTACAAGACAAATTAAGGCAGCTTGGTAGCGTATAAAAATCACTGTTCAAATTAATTGCAAGTAAACCTCACAAAAGAGAGTTCAAAAGAGTATCTCAAACACTCGCAAGAAGCACTTTTAACAATTCTCTCACTCAATCAGCTTAGTTTCTTACAAGACAAATTAAGGCAAATTGGTAGCGCATAAAAAACTTTCCCAAATGAATTACGAGTAAACTTCACAAAAGAATATCTCAAACACACGCAAGAAGCACTTTTATCAAATCTCTAACTCTTGTCTATTTAAATTCAAATGCCAAGAGCAACTGCCGTTTAAACAGAATAGGCAACACTCACCTACGACTGCAACCAAGGGATGCCAACATACGAGACTTCACACACCGCAACCGCAACTGTAGAAGGCTGTAAGTTTACGCCCGCGATTTGGGCGAGAATTGTGGTGTTGTGGCCTGCTATAATAATGTCTCCACCAAAAGCTCATTGAATTATACAGCCCATTTCAACGATGTTTCACCTTGAAACAACATTTTGCGCTTGTCATATATTTGAGGAATATGCCAAAAATCTCAGAAACGTAACGCTAACACTAAACTTCATATAAAGCAACTTTTGCCACAATAACTGCATATATGTTAAGGCATTTTAATTACTTTCTCCAAAGAGAAGGTTGTAATAGGAAAGCTGTGCCATTCTTATACAGGATATTCAGTGTTTATCTGTAAAATATACTGTCATTTAAAACTACTTGAATAACTCTATGATAGCATTTAAAATTTGAGCTGAAAAGCCCCGTCACTTCATAATTTTGCAACAGCACCTTCAGAAGTATTTCTTGGCTACAAGCCTGATTGGAAATAGGGTCAACAATTATATATAAAATACAACTTGGATGCCACACGTTAAGAATCCAGAACTATTGACCACTTTCTCCTTCTTTCCTTGTATTTTGTTAAAAGCTCTGTTCTTATATACATTAATCAGTTAAATGTTTTGTAATGATACAAACATAATCATAACATTTGAGCACAAGATGAATTTAAGGACTGTTTCTATGATTATTTTGTATCTTTAACCCAAAGTTTTTTAATGGTTTACAGTAAAAGTTTCTAAGAAGGATGTAAAGTACAAGGTAAACAAAATGTTACCAGACAATAAAAGCAGAAAATATTTTTTAAAAAAATATTTATTCAAGTCCAAGCGTTTCTAAAAAATAATTTTATTTTCACCCCATCGCAACTTCGTATGATTTTATTATTTTCTCTACCAAGTATCTAGTAGGTAGAGAAGATATTGCGTTCCACCGAAAATTCATTCCCAGATTTCACCGGAAATACATGTTTTGAGGCTCCCTGAATTAAAAAACGACATTTTTAGAAAAGGGTCCTCTCTGGGTGGGTGTGTGTGTGTGTGTGTGTGTGTGTGTGTGTGTGTGTGTGTGTGTGTGTGTGTGGTCCTCAGTGTGTAGTGGTTACCATACTAGCCTCTAGTTCTCGAGGTGTTGGAGTTTTTTCGGGTGTAAAAATCCTTAGCATGGCTTCCTTAGGAAGGGAAGTAAAGCTGGTGGTCCGTGTCGTAGATTTACGGCTCGTAAAAGAACCTCCAGCCTGATAAAGAGGTCTCTGAGCAAAATTACAGGTCTTTCACGCCCAATATAGAATGGGACGCTAAGGACCATAGCGGTTAAAGAGCTTCCATAAATAAAAAAACCGGGCTTGACGCATTTACATTCAGATTATATTTCCGGAGAGGCAGCCCACGCATTCATCAGCGAGATAAGAGACCCATAGATGAAACATAAGGTTCTCCTGGCTGAACACTGTAACATCGACGACTCCCTCTCGGCTGCCCTCCGCATTGAAGCGGCAAAGATGACAGTCGCAAGAGTCATCCTGGTGCCGCCCAGAGCTTTGACGAAATGAAACTGGACGAATGACGATAACCGGCGCCGTCAACAACAATAGCTTGGTTGACGTAGAAGTGGGTCTTGGAGACATACTTACTGAATTTACGGAAAGCCTGGACAGCTAAGTACAAACTGTAAATGATCAGGAAAACTGCTAAGAGCCACTTTGAAGAGGACAAAATCAGCGCTGTCATCGCCTTCCCCTCGCTTCATAACGGAGCACCGGGCGAAAGGACGGCATTCTAACGCAGACACCCCCTCCCAAAGATCCTGCCAAGGAAACTGCAACCAATGCATGAGAGCGACGGAGAGTCTGCAGCCCTACGTCCGGTCATGGCCCAACCCACGCCCGTACCCAGAAAAAATTTCGGGGAAGATTTTCCACAAGTAGATCTAAACTTAACAGTACCCCACACAGTTACCATGTACCATGTACCGTAGTATATAGACGTTACATGGATAAGAAAATTGCTTGGAGACATTATATAGAAAAGAAAAACTCACCAGAATGAGGATATTCCACCTTACAGTACAAAACATGGAGACTGCTTCGAAAATCGGAATGTATGGTCACCTTACCTATGTAAGTCGACGATATTAAGTTTCCCCTTTTCTTGTAAATGTGCTATTAGCAATAGGCCTATTGTTATCTAACGACATGTTCTCATATTGGTTTGCTAAGAATTTAAATAAATAAAACTGTCAGAATTTTCGGGGGGTTTGAACCCTAGAAACCCCCTCTAAATACGGCCCTGGCCCACCCTACAATCGGTTGGAACACTAAGACCTTCAGGAGGGAGCAACTGGAGGATCGATCCTGAAGGATAAAGAATTTGGCTTACGACCAGCTTAGGCTGAAGTTTCTCGCAAAGGCCCGATCTATAATAGGTATTGGACGTAATGAGACTCTTTGGTGATCAGTAACAGTGGTTGAAGAGAGTTTGCGATTACCCAAACAGGAAAACTAAGCTGAAATAGCTGGTGCTCCTGAGAAGTAAGATGAAAGAAATCCTCAGGGAAACCCATGCTGGTACTGCCGGAGAGCACCTGATGTAAATCAGACTATGAAGAAACTATGTCACCGATTCTATTGATTGCATCTGCGAAGCGACGTGGAAATATGCTGCGTCCAGCTATACAATTTCTGTGCGGCTAGTTGTGTTCCTTTTTTTTTCTTTTATGGACGCCTTTTTTATGGATGAGTGTTTATCATCAGAGATGGCAACATTTGAACAGCATGTCCATACATTTTATCAAGCTGCAACTGAATATTTAAATAAGTGGCTTAAATCCATTGAGAGTTTGCGGGACTGCAGTTGGTTAACACTTAGGCAGGAGTACCCCAATGGGAGGATATACAAAACACTGAAGATTTCATTCGTGAAATGGTTCCTTCAACTATATTAGACCATACTGGTCTGTATGATGAGAATGTGTATATTAAACAATATGTATCACCGAAAATATTAGAAAAATGGAAACTGGAAATAACATCGCCTAGCGACTGTTAGGTAGAAAATATTTCACATTGTAACATGAACAATATGCATTATACCAATTTTCTTAAAATAATAGAATTTCTTCTTTGTTTACCTGGAACTAACGCCCCCACTGAACGAGTGCTTTCTCATATGAATAGTTTGTGGACAAATGACAAGAACGATCTTTCAGTACAGACTTTGAAAGCTAGTTGATTAATAAGGTGAACTTTAATCACACTTGCGTAAATTTTATGGAATGTTGCGTGGTGAAGTGGACTTACTGAAGAACATCCATTCATCAGTAAAATATCAATGAGGAATTACTCCTGCACTAATAATTCTACAGGATTGTTTGGCTGGAGCGTATTCAAAGCCACTATATATGTAAGCTACACATCATTTACTTATTTGTGCATTTATTATTCGTTTCGAAACCTTCGTATTTAGACGAAACAATTTTGCGCATTCTCTTTTGTCCCTTATTTTATTGAGAAAAATTTAAAATGCCCGTTTTCTTGTTTCAAAAATATGGTCACCTTAATGCAAACACGATAAGAGCGCCACCAAACCAGCGCTATTTCTAAATGTCCCGAGTAATGCAAATTAACAAAAGTTCATGATTTAAAGCACATTATCTTGAGACTTTAATTTGGACATTGTACCATCATGAGCCGGTATTGCTTCTCATTTAGCAAATCATTGTCACTTATTCATTGTGTCTCATTTGAATAAACATTGCCAGTAAAGAATTTAAAGATGAAACACAAACGTTATAAAAATTTCAGTGAATGTAAGAAGTGGAGCTCTTACTGAATACTCAATCTACTCCAAATCAACCACACAAGGAGACTATTGCAACATTCCGTACTCTCGTTGGTCATGATCTCCTGGTGGCTCATCTCCATTGACTCTCCATCATGCTATCGCCATTGTGTGTTTTGTGTAAAGAAGAGAGTAGTGTTATGGACTGGCACCACATATCAAAGACGTGCAAAGCTAAGTGGGTCCTTTCTTTTCCCAACCTGATAGTCATTTATAAACGTGCTAATCTTCCGCAATAAAATACCAGCAGAGGCCTGGCACTTTTCCACATCAGTAAGAGCTAATCAAAAACTTAGGTTAAGCCAAATATCCTTTTTGTTATTTGTGACCAAAGCCTATAGAACATCATGCAATGAAGTTCTACAAGCAATCCCTGGTACAATGCCTATAGATCGAGCTATTCTTCTCCACAACGACATAATTGCATTGTCAAGAGACTTACCTACAAACGTTGTTGTTATTGGCCTAAAAACATAGAACTTCTAACTAAAACAAGGAGCACCTACCCGAAAGACGATTACATAAGCGTCGACATCTCCGGCACAGTGGGACGCCATGACTTACGCACACAACTCCAAAATAGAACATCATGTTTGGGCTGGCATGGTAGTTGAAAAAGATTCAAAGGAAACACACATCAGCACAAAGACTACACATACAATGCTCCATTTTAGGCCGAACTTTTTGCCATAGTCATGGCCATAGAATGGATCCAATGCAAAGAACCGAAAGGTTCTTCCCACGCCATCAACGTAGACTCTCTAGCAACCTTCTTACAGTAGCCAACAGACTACATCGTCCTCCGTGGTGTAGTGATTAACATACTAGCCTCTAGTTCCCGAGGTCGCGAGTTCAAACCCGGCGGAGGATGATGGATTTTTTCGGGAGTAAAAACCCTTGGCATGGCTTTCTTCGGAAGGGAAGTAAAGCCGGTGGTCCCGTGTCGTAGATTTACGCCACGTAAAAGAACCTTAAGCCTGATAAAGAGGCCTCTTAACAAAATTACCGTTCTTTCATGCATAATATAGAATGGGACGCTAAGGACCACAACAGTTAAAGAGCGTCCATAAATAAAACTCAAGTTAATTTAAGTTCAACAGAGTACGACTCATCCTTTAGCTGTTAAAACAAGGAAGAAGATTGTCAAAACTGCAAAACACTACGCAATCTCACTGCACTGGATAAAAAGGACACAACGGGCTCCGAGGCAATAAACGGGCGGGTTATCTAGCTAAGATCGCTGCCAGTTACATAACCACCATTACCTACAACGCAATCCCAATGGAAGTAAGTAGGCAGGTACTAGAACAGCACTATATAAAAGCCTGGAACGCAACCTACACAAATTCCAGACCTGCACTACATACCACATTATTCACATTTTTCACAGACTCCTCTTATCTCTTGGACCCAACTACGTATATCTTCACTCAGTTCCTAACAAATGATGTCTGCTTCCGACTCTACCTTCAAGGAATGAATAAAATCCCAACACCACTCTACAACTGCCCTGAGAAGTCTATTCATACGACCATCACCTCCGGACGGAATACACCATATTTTCAAGAGAACGAACAGCTGCACTACAACCTCTTCCACTGTCCAAGTGACGAAACATGTTATAAACACTGTACACGCCTCAAGTTTTATAAGGACTATCTTTCTCAAGTTATAAAATGATAAGGAACAATAAAATATTGTATAATTGTACTATAAATACTGTAGATAACTGTGAAACACGCTTGTAAATCATTCATTGTAAAATAAAAATTAAAAATAAGGCTTTAAATTACTTTCAGTAAAAAACAGTTGATGGTATATATTGGGAAGTGCGTAGGCGAATGATCATGTATCAAAGGCCTGGCCATAAATAAATAAACAAATAAATATACATTGTGTGCTATTCCTCTTTGGAATGACAAAGATCTTCAGCCTGCAACTTGCATTCATTTTTAGCCTACAATTGACTTCGTTGTCCTTAACACAGGCCTTGCAGTCCTTTGGGACTTTCAGATGAATAAATAAATAAGTAAGTAAACTAAACCATTAAATTAACAACGCTTTGCAAGACGAAAAATGAATAAAGGAAGAAAATTCCTTTTCTTTAACATATTTTTGTTTCAGCGTTGGATACCAAATTACCAAAACATCGTATAAGAACAGGTATCAAATGCAAGCGTTTCTCAAGAAATACAAACATTTCCATTTGCTAAGTATACAATTACCTATATAGAATCACATTGTAAAAATAAAACTCTAATTAGTTTTTATAAATATATTCAAAAATAATTAATTATCTCAATAATAGCTTCAGTAAACATGTACATCAAACACGTGTGCAATATTCTATTATTATTATTATTATTATTATTATTATTATTATTATTATTATTATTATTATTATTTGCAAATTTAGCTACCTTGCTGACTTTAAAGGGTATATTATAGTCTTGTTACTGCAATTATAAACAATTACTCCTGGACTGTGGTGATGGTGGTGGTGGTGGTGGTGGTGGTGGTGGTGGTGGTGGTGGTGGTGGTGGTGGTGGTGGTGGTGGTGGTGGTGGTGGTGGTGGTGGCGGCGGTGGCGGCGGCGGTGGTGGTGGTATATGCTGTCTATAATATGCAAGTTAATGAAAACAAATACATTTTAAAAAATAACTTGAAGGTGTCGGGATAAATTCCCAGCCGGAGGGAGAATTTTTCTTTAACTCGGATTATTCCCCATTCTCTCTAGAATCTGGAAGCATGAATGAAAGTGAGATTGTGTATGTGATTCAAAGTTCTGAACTTAAAGCATCTCTCCACCCTTTTCAGCGCCTCCGCTACCTATTTCAATATATTTCTCCCTAAGAGGATTTTCAGCACTTCGCAGCATAATGAGTCATTTTCCGCAGGACTTCTTGGTTTTTCCGATAGTAGTCCTGAACCTGATGAAATTTAGTGCTCTAAAAATTGTACCTTTATCTATAGCTTTTTGTGCCAGAGGGATCTTAGGTATTTCACTTTACATATTGTTTGTTATTTGCCGCATTTTGTGCTAGAAGTGTGTAGTGCTATAGTACTGCTTAACGATTCCATTAAATGCATTAAAAAGAACAATTAAACACAACGAAGAACTTAATGCAAAGTATTGATGAGCAGCTGTTTCTAGAAGTCAAAACCGTCGATATAAATATTGTATGTTAAGTGGAGGAAATAATAATAATAATAATAATAATAATAATAATAATAATCGTGTTGTATCTTATCAATAGTTTTGGTCATTGAAGTAGAATATTTGTTGGTAGTTGGAAGATGCTTCATGTTTATCTGCACCACGTATGGGAGCCAATTTGTCGCGGTAACTCGTGTTATCTATTTCTGAGCGCCTGTTATTGTTTTATTATTTTGCATTTTGGGTTCATTGTGCTCCGGCTAGCTATTATTATTATTATTATTATTATTATTATTATTATTATTATTATTATTATTATTCAGTCGAGCAAATCTCTTAAACAGGGTGTGTAAACGGAAAGGATTTGCTACTGAAAGATCACACTTATAAAGGAATTTATTTTTACACTTTTATTACCGTCACAATTAATTAATTTCACATATTGACTCTTGATGCACGCCAGACTGAAACTGTTATATTTTCTAATATCACTATAATCACTTATTTGCTGCACATTATTAATTCGCGTATTTCACATTTATAGCTAACTTTATGCCGCGAGAGATTCTGTAGAATTGCGCGACGTATAACCGGTGAACGATTCTCTTAAACTGTGCGACGTATAACCTTTGTATGATTCTATTGGACTGAACGACGTTTGCCTTGTGAATTGTTCTGTCAAACTACGCGTTACCCGTCTCTGGCACGGAATTTATACTCCCTCACCCCAATATACCTAAAGATTATAACCGAGCTGCTATTGGTTAATAAAACGCGCCAACATTAGGGTCTATTTTTATATCCAATCAAAATTACGAACACATATGCTCTAGGGAAGATATTCCCTCCATTTCTAAAGAAACGCGCGCTACTCTGACGTCATTTGCTTGCCTCTTCTAATTAATAAACAACTCACCCCCTCGCTCATTGTTACCTGCTCCTATTATCAGTTTCAGTGAGGCCGTGTAAACTTATTTCCTACAGTGCTTATAATTAACAAACATCTCAAATCAATGTCATACAATAATGCTTATTTACACTACAATCACTCTGGCATTTACATTGTTGTGATATAAAATACTGCCACATCCTCTGTCATGCTAAATTTTAAATATAATATTCTAATCAGTAACGTCAAGAAAGAAAGAGGGTTGTGTTGGTGTAAGTATTTACGAAATTGTTTAGGAATTAAACTACTATGTAATACAACAAATGGTTTTTAATCAAAAAATCAATAATTAATACATTTTAACAAATTGCTTTAGGAGATTTCATTCCTGTTTGCTGTTTGCATACAGGCAGAATAGAAAAATGAACCAAACAGAATATAAATAAAGAGGTTCGAAGGATTTAAAGCCAAAATACTGCTTAGTATTACTCTTTTTCACTGTTCACTCCAAAGGTTTCCATTAACAGAATAACCACATTACAGAATAAGTGTAAACCACACCTATTCTGTAACACAGAGTTTGAGGTCGTCTCATTTAGAAATCAAAAGGTCCACGCGTACTCTTGTGTGTGTGTGTGTGTGTGTGTGAGAGAGAGAGAGAGAGAGAGAGAGAGAGAGAGAGAGAGAGAGAGAGACGAGAAGTTGTATAAGTATCCAATTTCGTACTAGTCAAGTACCCGTTTAAGATGCGAGGTGAAGATTAGCAGGAAGTAACATCCACTGCAGTCAACTCATAGAAAATTGTTCCTTATTTTTATGTTTTCAAAAATACTTCTAATTACTACCAAATTTTAAAAATACTCCTGATTAATTAATACGTGTGCTAGTAGAAGTTCGAAAGCGGCATTAGCCGTTTATTTTTATTTAACTTAGATTTGGACGTTGTTACCAACGAAATTTCATTGTACAAACGAAAAAAGATTAAAGTTAAAATGCACATTGTTTTACGTTTAGAACTTTGACAGCATTGTTTATGGTGATAATATGCTATGTGACAGCAAGGTGGTCATGGATTAAGTTCTCCATGGGTTCTTACTACAGTGCTGAGCTAATACTTGTATAGTAGAATTTCGTTGGCTTAGTTATAGTTATGCACATTATTGATAACTGCATTAAGCATACAACAATAGTAATTTATAACACGTCTGTTGAATGCTGTGTAATTCTGATACTTGTTGCACAGGCACCTTGTTTAAAAGTTCATTTAATGTTTCTGTAGCTAATTATGCATGTTATGGATAAGTGTGTGGAACATTTCTAAGATTTCTAAGCGTAATTTAATCAATTAAGGAAAATTACTTTAGAACTGAATTATTTTTAATTCTGTCTTTGCCCCCTTAAAGTTACGTACGTTTGATTTTTGCACAAAGTTCGTTGTGTTTTTCTGCCTTAGAAGAAATAGGTTCTGTTTCGAAGTATCACACAGATAAATCAAAACCATAATGGGAAATAGATGTCAGTTTGTATACTTGCGATAGTGTAGGACTTTAATTATTTCACTTTGTACAAACCTTAAGTTTGGCTATATTATAATGGCTGAAGTCCGAATTTCGGTAATGCATATCTAGGCATCTCCAAACTTTGCTCCTAACTATGCATTTAATTGCAATTTCTTTGAAAAGTTTGAGGAGACTTTAATGAGGCTGAGGAATATTTCATTCGAAAGTCCATGCTACTCCGATTGGGGGGGGGGTATAATGTCTTCTTTAAACATTAAACGGCTATTGAAGCTGATTTGAAAATCAGAAGCTTAATTCAGACGAACTTCATGGAGCAATAAAGATTAAATCATAAATGTTACGCTTTCATTTCTTTAACCTTCATTTAGCAAAGAAGCATGAGCTTCAGCTGACAAAATTTACGATCCTTGGTCAGAGGAGGGTGCGTTATTAAAAGAATATTAGAAACGTATAAAGGAGTTTGTAAGAGATATGGCTAAAGTGATACCCAGTACTATCCAAAGTTAAGCTAAAGCCTATGAAACGCGATATGGAAATGACTCCCTCGATATGTAAACAAATCGTTAGATGCAGTGACTATTTAGCAACAAAACGTAATTTGAAACCCTGAGCACAGATTCACTTTGATTGTGGGCAATACTAAGCAACAAGTTCTTAAACAGAAATACTGAACGGGAATTTCAGTTTTTTGCTGCTTCAGTGGAGAAAACGGAACTCTGTAAGACATGTAACTTTACCAACAACACAAAAAAATCTTATAATAGTGACAATCGCAGCCATTTTTAAGGACTAAGTACAAGGATTGGGTAAGGAAATGGTTGTCTGATTGTTACTGTTTAAATAACTGTTTAAGAGCATGGCCCAAGAAGACTTAATGAACTCCTCTCCTACACAACTCAAGGAAATTAGCCGTTATTCCCAAATCGCAATGGAATGACAATAGCGACGCGACATGAGCGATCACCGCCACGATATTGCTTCTCTACACCTATGTTCACAAAGTTATACGAAATGACATTAGTGAACGAATCTCGGGCTAAAGTACAATTTTTTCGTATTATTTTTGTATGCGCTTGAATTCAGTTTATATCACTCGGGGTAATTTAATATTTCTTCGGAAAAACAATTCATTTCCGTGGAGTTGATGCCATCTTAACAACTACAGACACACTAGGATGCCGCCAAGCCGCGCTGTAAAAGTTAACTCCAATTCAACTTTCGTCACACGGATTATGTGGCGTCCATGCTGAATTATTATTGGTCAAACGTATTGTCGCTCATGTCGCTCCATTGTGAATTGGGCTGGGCATTCATAGGCAGGCTATGTCATGGAGAAAATACTATACAATAAGTCAATAACGATATACGGAATTAGATATAGAAAACGTGAATGCGCAAATATTCACGTTCTATATCTAATTTTCACGGAAGTAGTTTTATATTTTTATTATACTTATGTAGAGAACATATTACATTCTGCCCAAAAATCGCATATCGAGAGTTCACTGGAAATACATGTTTTAAGGTCCTCTGAATAAAAAAGTACTTTTAGGAAAAGGTCGCGCGCGTGTGTGTGAACAGCATAACTCCAAAACGAAAAGTCAAATAAAAATCAAACTTGGTATGCTCAGCATTTTCCAAAGATGTGACACAAAGATTCTCAAGAAAATCACCCCTTCCCAAACTCCCTTCACAGGAACAATGTTCATTGTTTTTTACTTTCTCAAAAATGGTTTAAAATGTTGATAAAAATACCTTATGTTTAAGATTTTTATATGACCAATAAAATATGAAGTCCTTATCATTCAGAATGAATTTTGTGTAACTGGTAAATCATAAGAGGTAGACTTTCGAGGGCTGTCCCAGAAGTACCCTACCTAACAAAGAATGCACAAACGTTTTGGGAAAAACATTTTTATTTCTCTACAGTCTCCTTTCAGCTCGATACACTTCTTCCAGCTATGTTCAACAGCTTCGATGCCCTGTTTATGGTGAGAACTGTCGAGTTCTGCAAAATAGCCATCAACTGCAAACTCCACCTCTTCATTGTAGGCAAATCTTTTACCACCAAGCCATTTCTTCAACTTTGGAAACAGAAAATAAGCAGAGGGGGTTAGAAGTCTGGTGCATGAGAAAGCAATTCGAACTTTAATTCATTGGTCTTCGCCTGGGGATAATGAATGTGTGAACTGGTGCATTGTCTTGATGAAACAGAACTTTCTTTTTCGCTAAATGCAGCCGTTTTTGCTTGATTTCATTATTCAAACGCTGCAGTAGGTTTGCATAATACTCGCCATTGATTGCTTTTCCGTTTTGAAGATAATCAATGAAAATTATCCCACGCACATCCCAAAAAACTGACGCCATGACCTTGCCTGCAGATGGAACTGTCTTCGCCTTCTTTGGAGCCGATTCTCCCCTTTCAAGCGACTGTTTTGACTGTTCCTTCGTCTCAGGTGTGAAGTGATGGACCCATGTTTCATCCATGGTTATAAATCTACGCAAAAACTCGGCTTTATTGCAGCGAAACATCGTCTAACACTCGACTGAAACATCCTCACAATGCTGCTTTTGTTCCATTGTGAGTAAACGCGGCACCCATCTTGCGCACTGCTTTCTCATGTCTAAATTTTCAGTTAGTATGCGATGTACAGCAGTTTTTGAAATGCCTACGATATCTGGTAGCTTGCGCACTTTCAGTCGACGGTCATCCAATACCACTTTGTGGATTTTCTACAATTTCTGGCGTGGTCACCTCATTTGGTCACAACTGCGATGTTTGTCTTGGCAGCTCCTACGGCCTCGCTTAATCTCTGCCACCCAATATTTTACTGTTGTAAACGAAGGAGCAGACTCCCCCAGAGTGGAATCTAGCTCAGCTTTAATATTCGTTGGACTAAGACCTTTCAAATGAAAGTATTGCATCGCATAATGATGGCCAGTTTTATCCTATTTTACAAATTCGCTGAGAGAGTTCACTATTAATGGCTGCCAAACAATTATTAAACAATGTAGCACCATCAAACTTAAGCTTTATAAGGGTGGTACTTTCTACCATAGTCATTTGTTTGAAACAACATATACGTCAGGTCGGATACTTCTGGGACTGCTCTCCTACTACATAAGATATCTTAAAATATATAACTCATTTCAAATATCTTTTTTGTGACATCAAGCATATCTAAGATGTTTGTTGGTATTGGTTTTAATTTTTCAATGCTATAATTGAAGTGTTATTGTTTCTCATGA
Source organism: Deroplatys truncata (assembly GCA_030765065.1). Lineage (NCBI taxonomy): Eukaryota > Metazoa > Arthropoda > Insecta > Mantodea > Mantidae > Deroplatys > Deroplatys truncata. The sequence continues at coordinate 142,081,604 of CM060986.1, forward strand.
TGTCATGGAAGAGGTATAGAATTTCAAAACCAGCATATAGGCCCTGTGACCTGTAATGACCTGCTCTTTAAGCATTTGGCTATCATTTCAATTGGATGTATTCTCTTTTTGTCTACAATGAAGTGTGTAATGAAACTATTTCTGTAAAACTTTAAGTAGATTAACATTAAGTAGACCGAAAAACAAGTTTTTTTGAGAAAAGTTTGTAGAAGCTATATAGAAATGAACTATAATGGCTAGAGAAAGTAACTTTAATCTAACACATCAGATTTTTACCTTTACTTATTCAGGTCTCCTAGAGCTTGCAGAATTATACATTCATACTTCAGTTACCTAATAACCAAATAATTAAACAAAAATCTGATATGTTACATTCACATAACTTCCTCTACTCACTCTTGTGCAAACTATTCTTACAAAAGCTGGTTATTCTATCTAATTCTTGTTAATCTGGATAAACTTTTAATTCACATTTGCACATTTCATTGTGGGATACAATAGATAAAGTGATATTCAGTTTTTTAAAGAGCATGTAGCTATGTGACAGCTTTGAAGTTCCATGCTCTTTGCATGACCATGAGAAAAACATGAATAGTGACCTCCCAATTGAGAAAAATATAGGTAAGTATTTGAAAATTCAACCAATAACAAGGAATACCTCGGAAATGGTTAATTCAAAAAAAATATTTGACATAAATTGTGTACTTTAACAGGATCTGCAATTTTTGTGTAGTAAGATTTTGTGTTTATCTCTTACAGTCTACCAATTATACAAAAGTAATTCAGAATTAAGAGCACATCACAGGCTATTCCCAAAAAATTCAAGATATGCATACACTTCATTTGTCATGCAAATACCTTACGCATATTGCATTTTAATTAAAATCATTAGAAGCACTTTTGAGAAAACAAAAAATAACAAAAACTTTTCAACATAAAGGGTAGTTTGGGATGGGGAATTTTCTTGAAAATGTTGCCGCATCCATGGAAGATGTTGAACTTAAGTACCAAGTTTGGAGTTTAACAGACATTCCGTTTTTGAGTTATGCTGTTCATAAACACACAAGCACTTTTTCTAAAATTGCTTGTCTTTGGAATCAGGGAGTCTTAAGATTTATATTTCCAGTAAAAACTCAGTATCAAATTTTTGGGTGCATGCAATATTTCCTCTACTTATATAGGTAAGTAATAAAGAAAGTAAAAATGCTGCTTGTTTTTATTCAGGGTGCCTCAAATGGTATTTCTAGTGTACTCTTGGTATAGAATTTTTGGTGGAATGCAATACTTCCTATACTTGCTATAAGTGTAAAAATTACTTTTGCACATGGCTTCTCAATCAAATTATTCTAACAATAGCTCACCATGTGCTACCATTTACAAGAAAATGAATCCCACATGCTGACATACATTTTAAGGTTAGTATCCAGGCAACTCAGGAGAGAAAAGGAACGAGTCTTGCTGCAATTTGAAATGCTTTGGAGCAACGAGCTGATTATTTGGAATATTATTTGCTGATGATTATTTCAAGCACTTGAATATCTCTGATTGCCCTCATAGTATATAAAGTGCAGATAAGGTACAGTCATCTATGCAACAGTGTTGCTTGGAAGCTATATGAGTATGAATGAATGAATGATTTATTGTCTACTTTATACTTACATGCAATTTATACAATGTTTACAATACAATGGAGTTGCTTAATATTTCCCTTCCCCTTATATTTAACATTCTGTTTTACGAGGGCTGATCAACAAAGACTGAGACTGATTTTTTTTTCACAGATGTTTATTACTCCAATTCAATGTTTTCATGATCTTTTTCAAAGTAGTCCCCTCCTACTTCAATGCACTTTTTATAGCGTCTCTGCCAGTCCTTGAACACGTGCTGCAGATCATTCTTTGTCAGGTCCTTGAGAATCGCCTCACTTTTCTTGAGCACTGCTTCAGAGTTCTCAAATTGAATACCCCTAAGCTTTGCCTTTAGTGACAGGAATAAAAAAAAGTCACAGGGTGCAAGATCGGGGCTATAAGGTGGATGTGGTACACAGGTAATGTTGAATCGAGCCAGAAACTGCATGACTTGATTTGCGACGTGAGGCCGTGCATTGTCATGATGAAGTCGCCACCCAGTCCGAGAAAGCTCTGGTCGTTTCTTTGCAATGTGCTTCCTCAGTGTAGCCAATACTGATGTGTAGTATCCTGCTGTAACAGTAGTGTGAGGGGGAACTGCATGCTGGTAAATCATTCCATTACAGTCAAAAAATGTGATCAGCATCACTTTCCCTGCAGATGGAACAACTTTTGCCTTTTTTGGTGTTGGAGAACCTGGGCTTGTTTTCCTTCAGGATCATAATGATGCAGCCATGACTCATCACCAGTGATAATTGATTTAAAAAATGCATCACCTCCATTGTCTGGTATGTGAAATGCACGTAGGGTCTACAAAATAGAGCATTACTACCAACCTACCAATACGAGAGTGCTGTCGCCTACCAACATTATACATAAAAACCCGCTCTTTTCAAATATTTATGTTACAGATACGAAACTATCACGGAAGCTACAGGAAAAAATCAGTCTCAGTCTTTGTTGATCAGCCCTCGTATATATAATGGGGAAGTATAGTTTTCCACTATTTAATTTTTTGCCTTGTTACCCTTTTCCGTATTTTCTCAATTTGCTTCACGTATTTTTTAACCACTTTAACCTAATGTTTCCTAAATATTTTCCTGCTTTCTCCATATATTCATTTGGTCTTGTATTAAAAAATCTTCCTAACTTTTAGCTCTATTGCTAAATTTTTCCATTTCTCTAGTATTAAATTCTCTCTTCCTTTATCCATGTCATCACATTCCAGAATATAATTCTAATTGTCATGTAATCCATTACATTTAGTACATCTCTCCCCCCTTCTCCCTGTCAGATCACTTAAATTCATTACACCTGTCCTCGGCGATGCATACCCCAATCTGGCCTCTTTGCGGCATACTTTGATGTATCTTTCTTTTCCCCATTCTGTTTTTAAATATTTATAATCTATTCATGACCTTTTCTCCTTGAAACTACTTATAATCTCTTGCTTTTCAATATCCTCCACTCTTGTTCTAATTTCTTTCCAGAAACTCTTACTTTTGTTTTTTCTTTCTGCCTATGTTTCCCCCATTCCTATTTCTTCCAATGTTGTCTGTATATTGTGCATCAAAGTTTATTTTTATCCCGCTTTCTCCTGTACAACCAAACATTACCATAGTACCTATATCATTTTCCTCCAGTAGCTTTATTCTGAACCAGTATTTGATTGCCCTTTCTACCATTTTGCCTTTAGCTCCCATCCTCCCTAGTTCTGCTTGTGCTACTCCATTTGGTGAACTTCTTGGTGATCCCAAGCTTATTTTGCAAAAATTCCTATGCATAACATCTACATTTTCCCATCCTTTTTCCAGCCCCATATCTCTGCTGCGTATAACATCCTTGCTTCCACCACTGTGCTATATATCCTTTCTAGCCATGCAAGCTGTATGAGTAAAGAAAGAAAATACATCACACCAGGGTGCAATTTTGCAACCCCTTTCATCCCCTATTTCATTCTCATCTGTCACCCTACAACCCCCACTCCTCCAAAAAGTGGTCAACCCATCATGAGTAGATATGCTTCATAAGTCATAAATAGGGCTTGGAAGCTGAAGACCTACTAATTGCCTAAAAAGGTCTAGAAATATCCTAAAAGGGATTAATCAGATTCTACTGAGCACAGCCTTTTAAATTAAGATCATTTTTCTGTATATGTAAATATGGTAAACATTCAGAAGTGCACCATATTTAAAATTACAGGCAATAAAATTTGCTTCATTTTATTGATTGTAACTTTATGATATCCACATTTCAATAAAACTCACTAATCTACATTTTAGAAACAATAACAATTGTTGCTCTCTTTCTGTCCCAATTTGCATTAGTGACTGGAATATCTGAAATGAATTTTTTGATGCGTGAACACATTTTCATTGCCATTTTTATCAACTAGTTACTGAATTTATAAAAACTGTGTATGTCTGCATGTTTGTGTGATGAGAGAACAAACCTAATGATTATACTTTTAGAGCAATATTGGAAGCTGAAAGTGAAATGGCTAAAAGAAGTTACATGAAATAACAGAGCAAGATAAGTAATGCAGCATCTTTGATCTATACTTCTCTGAAGTTATGGGATACCATTTGAAAATCAAAATAATTTAGTTCCCATTGAGCTGTTTTCACAGTGTGATTGCAATCATTTGTATCAGATTTATGATCTATAGCATAGTTTGGTTTTCTCCAAACATATTATATGTTATATTAACTGGTAAGACATTTATATCCTTGACTAATTTTGAAGATTGAGAAGCTAGTAACAGTGATGTGTCATCATTTAAAATAAAGAGAGTTGAGGGTTGTTACCCTCCATCACTAAAATATTCTTACTTGAACGCAACTCATGCAGTTGAGGACATGCTGATGATGGGAGCAAACCGTCTCCTGAAATGCGTTCAAGTAAGAAGTTTTAGTGATGGAGTGTAACAACCTTCAACTCTCTTTATTTTAAATTTATATCCTTCTCCTACCAATGACTTCTGCAAATTCCCACCAGAGTGCACTACTTGCTATTCACAAAAGGCCTTAAGATACTGCTTTAAGCTCACATCTGCATTGCATGACAATCACCATCACAGTTATTTCAAAAGCTTTGAAATTTAAACTCAATTAAGACAACAGTAACAGAAGACAGGCATTTATAGATTTTTCTTTGACGAAAAGAATATATCTTTGTGATTGCAATTGTGAGCATTATATTTTCATACCTTGAAGCTGAAGCAGTTTCTAATTCTAAAAAAAAAAGAGAACATTCCCCATAATACTTCCACGGGGGGGGGGGTGTTTGTTAGGGCATAAACTGCCTGTTTCATTTAAACACCTCTCCAATCTTGGAAATATGGTGTGGACTGGGTGACCCCTGAGGGGTAACATTGTTGATAGGGCTGATAAGTATTTCTTTCATTCCTTAGTACTTCTCAGATGAGAAGCATTTGTGTTACAAGGCCACTAGTGTTCATTCCTACTTTTACGATAGCCACATGAATGAATACTGTAAAGTACCCATAAAGCTGCTAAACAGAATAATACTGCAAACACTACCATTGGCTGTATGTCTGGTGAACGACTGCTGTGTTTCATAACAGCCAATGTAGTACCATGGTAAACGACTCTTAACTAATGAATGCGAGTTTACTTTTCACAGAATTAATGGTTTGCTTACCTACATTCCTCCCCAATCCCATTTGGAGGCTTTAGTGCATAAACAAAGAGTTTCTGAGCATATGATAATATTGTACAAATCCAAGCCTTGTAACATATTTTTACGCCCTGTGTAAATAATAATAATAATAATAATAATAATAATAATAATAATAATAATAATAATAATAATAATAATAATAATAATTGTGATTACAACAACAATGATTGACATGGCTAGTATGAAAGAACAATTATCTCAATAGAACTATGAATACAAAAAGCCTTAGTCTCTTGTTGATAAATCAAAAGTCACACCCAAATCTGAGAACTTTATGAATACTGGTCTAAATGTATATTTGATACTTATGCTTACAAAATATTGAAATACAAAGTCTGAGATTTATCCTTTGAGATTGTTGAAGCCTTTTGGCAAATGGAACTATTCTCAGGCTGCATTAGAGCACACTGTAAAATATGCTGTTTAAGAAAAACAGAAAAGAATTACTTCCCCAACCATCCTAAATGCTTTTATTTCTGGAATTTATGTTATATCTAATTAGAGAGTATTTAGCAGCATGAGTCATTCAAGCTAAATTCTGGAGCCAAGTACCTAAATGGTAGCTTTGTTGCTCCAAATTCATTGTGCTGCCAGCAAATGGAAGTTTGCTGTTGTGTTTGAAATTCTTTATTTTATAATGAATTATTAGTGTGAATTTCTTGGAAACATGCAAATATCATGTCACAAGACCAGTACACTTCATCTGATTACCTATAAATAACTCTCTTCTTCTTTAACAGATTACCCTCCTCTTTTTAGGACTTACATCCCCAAGTACTTACAAGCTGATACATTCGATCAGTAGCCTGTTGAGGAACAGGCAAACTCTAGATCATAGCACATCCAGGATGGGTGATCAACCCAATGCCTGGTATGGCAGTGAAGAAGAAGGAAATAAAATGCATACCTTTTTCACTATAAGCTGAAAGGAGAAGTAAACAAAACTTAAATGTATCACTCCGCCGAGCACATGGCAGCACCATGTGGAGGATGACGGGAACTAAGACCCGTGAGAGGAAATTGCTTCAAACAGAATGCGAATACAATGTACTGCACAAATTGGGGATCATTAGCTTTTAAACATTGTATGTCTTATTCCTATATTTTTCCTTACATGCTAAACTTCTAACACGTAATACTAAGAGTAGACAAATAAAAGTTTTACCTGAACAGTTCGGCATCTGTAATTAAAGGTACTGGATGAAACTGTTCTTAACTTCAGGCTTTAGAAATCATTAATTTAATGACTAATATCAATATACCACCTTTGCTTTAACCTTTTATGAGTCAACAAGTTAAATAACGATTAGCACTATAGGTTAAAACACAACAGAAAACAAACACGACCCAAGCTATCCACTATCCACTGCATCACTAACAAAGAAGTTAATTATTGCTAAACAATGGCTAACCATATTCATTGTTGATTAAAGGTGGGCACTTTCCACAGAATTTGTTAAAAGCATTTAACAAATTGTCTTCTTTCCATTTCCCGCATTTATGTTTTCCACAGTGGCAGAGGATTCTTAGCCGGAAACCGGAAACGAACTGCAGCACCTGTGCATAGCCTCTTAAACCCTCTGCTATAATGGTTCATGTAGTTATAGATGAATCTGAACAAACTAATTTAGTTTCATAAATTTAACTGTTACAATAATTAGTTTTTTAAAGTACTCTGCACAAGAATGACCACAAAATGTTACGATATGAACCAAACTGTTTTTTGTAAAGGAAGAGACGACATGCTAATCGGAAAAGGTTGTGGTTTGCCCAACAGCCAATGAGGTGCTCTCTTGTCACGTGGTTTTGTTTACTTCTCCGTTCAGCTTATAGTGAAAAAGGTATAGTGATGAAAGGGATGATAGGAAAATTTACAGATCAAATTATCCAACCCAGCATTCACCTAGTGACTGAGTAAAACCACAAAAATCAACACTTTCTTGTTCATTAAAAATTTCCTGGAAGTAAATATGTCATCATGAAGGTTTCCTTAAAGCAACAAAACAAAGCAGATTCACAGATGTTATGCTTTTACTCTTGTGTTATAAGATACAACATATGAACATGATAGTTAATAGAAAAACTTTAACATTTATCAAAATTTAGCTTTATTAGAGACCTTATTTGCTGACTGTGTTTCCTTAAGTCTGCTGAGGGTAACACTTTAAAAGACTGCTTGCTTCCGTAACATTTTTAATGAAGGCATTTGTAGGTATTACCATATCTTCATTATTGAAATTATGTCAATATCATTGCTTGTCTTATCTTTTAGCTGTTTCAGAGAATTTGATAGACATGAGAAATACAACAGTTATGAATCTGACCAATTTATCAATAACTTATGACAATTTTATGTATCATAAATATTATAATTTCAGTTTTCAAGACAGATAAACTTGTCTTATAAACATAGTGCCTTTATGTAAAGCTTAAAGTTTATTTATTGCACTTATGTAAGATGGTTCTGAAGTGTTTAAGTGAATATGCAAACCTCTTGATGTCACTTCTGAAAGAGTATTCCACAAATATGCAAACATGCCAACCAACATAAAACAGAGGGACTCCTAATATTTGACATGTATAAAATTTTTAAAAGTTTGTAAAAGTTTTATGTAACACAAAATTGTCAATATCCACTAATGCCTGAATGATGGAAATATATTGTCTGATATAATTATCTTTTATATAACATTTTATATAATTACCTCAAAAATTAGTAGTCTCAATATTTCTTGTAATCCACCAGGAGATCTGCAGCACCTGTCTGCCTTGCTTTTGATTCAATGAACTCCAAATTAAGATAGAGAGCAGGAAGCCTGTCCATCTACCCAGCCTCTCTTAAATGTATATACTGAGGCTTTCACGGCCGGCATCATAACTAATAAATGAATTACAACTATCCGGGCTTGTAGGCCGTGGTCTAGAAGGCATCGTGGATACCGACGTTTCGCCAAGTACAGCGCTTGGCATCTTCAGGGTGAAGTGATTCAGACTACGACCACCGCAGACACTGAATCACTTCACCCTGAAGATGCCAAGCGCTGTACTTGGCGAAACGTCGGTATCCACGATGCCTTCTAGACCACGGCCTACAAGCCCGGATAGTTGTAATTCATTTATTAGTTACTCTCTTAAATGGTATCCCAAATATGAGAATATACAGTTATCATTTGGCTAATTAGCAAACTTTCCATTACATACTGCTGAGTAATGATTCAAAAGCTTTCTGTACAAATTCTGAAAAAACAGAACATATATCATATAAAAAAATTAATACACCAAAAGAAGAGAGAACAAAACTGAAATGAGATTTGGCATAAGAATAACACAATTTAAAACATCTATTTTATATTCTTTTCAGCCAGACTTTAGAAGTTAAAACAACAGGTCAAATCCATCACCTGAGAGGTCTAGAACAAAAATATTACTGAGCAGGATGACTCAGGTAGTAATATCTATGCCCACATTCAGGAGGTCCTGGATTCAAATCCTGTGGGCCAACCGATCTGTCTGAGGTTTATTTGGGGTTTCCCTCAATTGCAAGGTAAATACCAGATTGGATATTTAATACCATGACCCAAAGTTCCACCTTAAGTCTAAAACAATAGTAAAATGAAAAATAAGTGGTAATAGCAAATGCTATGCCATCTATCCACAGACAATGTAAGACTATACAGCATCCTAATGACATCTGTATGGCACGAAGCAGAAGATCCGGCTGCCATGCGCTGGGGTCACTATGGACACATGACAAAGCAAAATGGCATTTCCAGGGATGAGACCTAGAAGGCTAGCTGACTGCCTTTCTGTGTGAAGGCGGTGGTTAGACTGGACGGCATCCTAATGCCGTCTGCACGGCACAAAGCAGGTGGTTACAGGGATGAGACCTAGAAGGCTAACTGTCCGCCTTTCTATATGAGAGTGGCAGTTGGACTGGATGGCACCCTAATGCCATCTGCACAGCATGAAGCAGAAGATCCAGTAGCTATGCCCTAGGGTCTCTGTGACATGTGACAGAGCGGGTGGTTATGGGGATGAGACCTAGAAGGCTAACTGTCCATCACATATTGTTCCAAGAATTATCCACTAACAGATCTGTCATGATATGACCAAGGAGTTAAAGTGACATAAAATAAACAGAGTAATAATAACAAAAATATTGTAAATATTATTAATTTAAAAAAATTTTGATTTGAGACATTCACATGACTTTCTCTACCAATGAAAAATTCATTATGTGTTATATATTACAATATTCATAAAAAAAGTGATTCTTTTATCCACATTATGTTATGACATATTTTTGCTTAGGAATGATTTTACATGAAGCAAGAGATGTTTAGTTACAACATGCAAACTCTCAAGCACGTCCATTAGGTGACGTTTAGCATGGAATATTTCAAAATATAATATTTAAAAAATGGTTAATCCAGGGAAGAGGAAAAATTGCAGTGGTGACACATTTTTGGACAAAACACATGAAATTTTCACCTCAGCGCTATATTTAACATGTACAAAAATCCACTGAGCTGAATATTTGTTAAAAATTATTTTTATGGAAAATCAACCAAGGTTAATTAAGATACCAATGGACCAAAATCTCATCACCAATTCTTACAACCTGACAGAGGGACAAGTAGTGAGCCTTCATTATCAGGGATAGGCTATCCATTTGCAGTCAGCTGATGATGAGGAAGACCTTCAAAACTAGTTCTGAGCTAAACACCTAATTTAATGAAACTTGTAATGTGTGACCACATTTGAAACATTTAAGATATCACTTATGAGGGCTAGAGAGGAATATAAACAAGCAATATGTGAAACAAAAAAGATGTATAATATCAATAGAATCAAAACAGCTAATAATAAATGTAAAAAAAGCCTGGAACATAATAAATGCAATAACTAAGGAACTAGAACCAGCAGAACTTAATAATTTTTTTGTAAAATCCGTCAAAGATATTAGAAATAATATGGTACAACCAATTGTAACAGTCTCTGAAATAATGAATGGATACATGGGGGGAAATATTCAGGGAGGTTTTGTCTTTTGACCTGTAACGCCTGAACATAATTTAACCATTGTAAATTGTCTTAAATCATCTGAAAGTACTGACATCTATGACCTATCTACCAACCTGTTAAAAACAATTATTGATTGTATTGTATTTCCATTTACGTATTGTAAAAATAGATGTTTGACAAAAGGTACCTTTCTAGATTCACTAAAACTCACAAGAGTAGTACCAATTTATAAAAAGGAAGACAGAAAACGTCCTGCCAGTTATCGTCCAATATCACTTGTTCCAAAATTCTCTAAAGTGCCAGAAAAGGTTATGTATATTCAGTTATGTAATTATCTTGAACAAGTGAGCATACTTAGTAAGTCACAGTTTAGTTGATAAAAGGCAGATCTACAGTAGACGCCATTGTCTCCCTTGTTAAAGAAGTTCTGCAAGCTCTTGAAAATAAAAAGCTAGCAATAGCAAGCTTTTGTGACCTAAGCAAGGCATTTGATTGCGTGGACCATGTCCATTTTTTAAGTAACCTTAAACACTATGGTATAAGAGATACACCCCTAAAAATGATAAAATCATTTCTTGACCATAGAACACAGGTAGTTTGTATTGGAAAGGAAACATCAGAACCCCTAGAAATTAAATATGGCATTCCGCAGGGTTCAATTCTTGGACTACTGCTATTCACAGTAATCATTAATGATTTGTCTTCCTTCATAGATGCACATGCTGTCTTATATGCTGATGACACAACTTTTCTGAATATTAACTCAGAATATAGCAAACTCATAGAAATGGCAGAAAATACCCTGACTTGAGCGGATGTATGGTTCAGATCCAATGGTTTCCTACTTAATAATAGTAAAATACAGCAAATTATATTCAGTTTAAAGGATATACCACCTAAACCCTGGGATGTCAACGTAAAATTCCTGAGTGTAACTGTTGACAGTAAACTAACCTAATGGGCCCCTCACATTAGGTGTATCTCAACAAAATTGCCTAGAGTCATCTACCTAATAAAAAACTTAAAATACCAAGTACCAGATGTATATATAAAGCCTGCTTATTTTGTCTTTTTCATAGCATAATATCCTATGGCATTCTACTATGGAGAAGTAGCAGCCATGAGACCAAAATACTGTTATTACAAAAAAAAGATTGTATAATCTCCAATGCTGACAAACGAGAACATTGTAAACCTTTATTTATTAAACTAGGCATTCTGACAGTGATAAACCTATATATTTACACTGCAGTTAACTATGTGAAAACCCATTTACATGAGATGGATTATAGACAGGATATACACAGTTATAACACTAGAAATAGTAACAAAATTAATGTCCCACATCATAGACTTACAACAACAGCAAAGAGTTTCAAAGTGATAAGATTCAAATTGTATAATAGCATACCACAGAAAATAGCAATGCTACCAGCTGCAAAATTTAAACAGAAGACATATGACTGGTTAGTTACAACTCCATATTATTCCATTCAAGAATTTTGCAAGGTCAATAAAAATAGCACATTAAACAGATAGAGTCCATATACAAATATAATACAACATAAACCATTCATTTTGGCATTGTATAGTGTATACCTGTAAATCAGTGGTAATTTATATTAATATTGTACTTTAATTGTACCCAATTTGGCATTGTCTTAGAGTATATCTGTAAATCGGTGGCAACTTATATTTATTAATACTGTACGTTAATTGTATTTAATTGTTGTATATAGTACTGTATTTATAATTTGACAATTATTGTTGTACTATATGTTTAGCTTGTTGTATATAGCACTGAATTTAATGTTGTATATTGCTGTACAAAACCTAATGACAATAAAATATTTATTTATTATTACTTATCATCTAAAATTTTTGAGAAATCATTTCACTGTGTTTTCTGAATTACAAAGATGGAAAATCATTGGACTAAACGTATTAATTTACAAAGTGATTATGCAGAAAATCAAAAAGAGTTTCTTAAATCTTGTGTTTTCTTGATAAAGCTGAGAACTTTTAGTATTCCCTTTACTATAGTTTGTATAATTATTTTAATGCTGCATATGGTTTGTTCTCATGGAAGCAGATTCAAATTAATTTCATTTAGATCTGCATTGTAAGCAATACATGAATTACTTTGCCATGATGTAAGCATACATACAATATTAAATGTTATTAAAGACACAATTGTACTACTTGCCTTTTGCAACAGAGTGTCCATTCCTAGAGCTAGTAGCTATGTGGTACATTTTAACATAATAAATAAATAAATTCATGCACCATGGCATAGTGGGTTGGAGCATAATGCTACAATTCCCAGCCATGGAATGCACGTGCAGATTTTTTAGCTCATATATAGGACCAGTGCCCAGTTAGCATTGTGATGCACCAATTGCAGGTAGGTCATAAAAATACATCCCCACTGGGGATAGCATGGTGCTGATCATATCATCATGTATTGGCTGGATAATCGTCTACCTCTGCCTTGAATATATAGAGTGAGGTTGGCAGCTGGTTTGATAGGTCAAGGTCCACAAGGGTTGTACTGCAACAGATTTAACTTTTAACTTTTTGAATAAATAAAATAAAAAAACGGTGGTTAAGCAGAAGGTAGATGGCACTGCAAGAGGCCAAGTTCCATCAGGAGCTGTAGAATCAGAAAAGATCTGTATGAGATTATCACTTATTGTCCATATCATTATACTCCTGGTTAAACAATTGTTATTTCAGAAAATACATGTAGGGATATAATACTCTGCATTTATTTGTTGATGTGATATCTTCCATCTTCTTCAGTATACACATTGCTTATTTTTAGAAAACACTAAAGAAAATAGCAAAATATTAGATACTGCAACTACAAGGGAAAAAAACTGGATTTAGTGATAGCCTAAATTTATTCAGTACATAGTAGACTGACGACCTAGTAGGAGGAAAGCCATGAAAAGGTAGAAGAGGTAATTTTGGCGAAGAAAGGAGCATTCAAAGTCCTAAAGGTTGACTGAAATGCAATGATTGAAAGTTAACAGTATTGAATTGTTAGAAAATGTGGACTGGAAATGGAAAGTGAGAGAAGAATCCTTGTTTAACTTCTGCAAAAAGGAATTAGCGACTTTAAAATACATTATTTCAACAACATGAGAAGATAAGATGCATGTGGAATACCCAGTGGATACAGAAAAGGTAATAATAATAAGAAGAAGAAAAACCTGAAACAGGATAAGTATTGGTGAATGTGGAAGGAAGAAGAAAATGTTAAACTATAGAGAAATTTGACAATACAAGCTATAGCTTCATTATGAGAGTAGTTGCAGTGGAGCTTGGAACAGACTGCATAAAGAAGATTAGAAGCTATCCTCCATAGCAAAATAGCTCAAGTTCATTCATATAGAGAAACATAAAAGAAATTATCCCCTATTCTGTGGAACCTCTTAGTAGACCCTCTTTTTAAAAACAAATGATAGGGGAATTTATGCTCAAGGATATTCTGAAAACTCTGTCCTATTGCTAAGAAGAAAACTTCCCTGCATAACCTCAGACATCATAAACAATGTTCTGAAGATCTTAATGACAGGTGCAAAAAAGGAAGGACTAGGGAAATAATCATTGTACCATTCACCAGAAAAAGGAAGCTTAATGACATAAAAGACAACAGTGCAAAATATTTGGGTGTTATCCTGAATAGCAGACTGACATGGAACCACCAAATAGGAATGTAAGATGGTAAATGAGCTATAAAAAGTAGTAGAAAAAAAATACTGATACAGATTGCCAAAGTCATTAAGATACACACTCGTGAATGAAAGTCGATAGCTGAAATCCTGCCAGGATCATGCTCCCTGATTGAGGACTTTTCTAGATTCTGCTAGTCCTCATAACAGGCAAATGCCAGGGAGGTACCCTAAACTTAGGCCTGGAACATTTCCTTCCCGAATATTTCATTGCATGCATCATCAGTGTCCACTGCCTGTGGTGCCATATGTATGTGTTGTCCTCCGTGGTCTAGGAGTACCATGTTAGCCTCTAGTTCCCGAGTTTTCAGATTAAAACCCAGCAGAAGGCAATGGATTTTTTTGGGTGTAAAAATCCTTAGCATGGCTTTCTTCAGAAGGAAAATAAAGCCAGTGGTCCCGTGTTGTAGATTTATGGTACATAAAAGAACCTCAAGCCTAATAAAGAGGCCTTGGAGAAAAATTTCTGGTCTTTCAAGCCCAATATAGAATGGGACACTAAGAACCTAGCAGTTAAAGAGCATCCATAAATAAAACTCAATTTTAATTTCCATGTACATATAGTAAGAATGGACATTAAACTCTACCAACACCATAAAAAATAAAGCTGGGACTTGAGGTCTACCATGCTCAAACAGATCTATGAATCTGTTGTTAAACTAGCTTACATATGGATCCCTGTATAGTGGTAGAAAGCTTTGCAAAATAAAAGAAGTAAGAAATAAGAGAATTTGCAAAGACTGGCGTGTGGTTTAATAGAGCCATGCCCACTAAGGGTACTAGAAGTGTTTTTGTGTTTACCATTTCTTGACTTCAGCTGAGAGGAGATTGAAGCCCTGATGAGGCAAAACAAGAAGTATACAAATAGAGAGGAAGTGGTAGAAGATAGGTTAATTTAGTGAAAATCGCAAAATTTGTTGTATTTAGTGCAGAATTTAAATACACCCAGTAATGAAAAAGCTGCTAGCGTTTAACTGTAATAAGGGATTATGACTTAACATATTAACATGCTAAAATGTGTGGTTATATAATTTAAAGTTGAAATATTCCTGGACATTAGTGAGTATGTTTTAAAGATAATTTTTTTATGCCTTAATAAAAGTGATACATATACAGTGATACCTTAAAATGCAGTGAGAAGCCATTATGAAATGTTATTAAAGATAGGGTTCATCCTGAAAAGTGGGATTGTCCCTGTCACATGTGAAGAGCAAAGGGTAATGTAAGAATGAATCCACAAAGCTCTCCAAATGATAAACCTTGTAAACAGAAAAACATTGTTCTTTAGTTATATATACAGGCTGTTATTTATTGCTACCACTTGTATCCAACTTCATCCAGAAAAGCTGTCCTGGTTTCATTTACAACATTTTCAGTAGCAGAATAATTTAAAAAGCTCAGATAAATCATCTAAAGGTATAGTAATTTTACTAGTAAATGCAAATCAACCGCATACTTGATATTGTGATTCTGAATTTACTGTTGCTTATACCCTACTTTTTCTCCAGATAGAATAAGAAGTTTATAAGTTTACACAAGAATGAGTTTATACACAAAATAACTACATCACTCTTTTTGTTATACATCTCTATGGATATTATACAGAGGATTTCGTTGTGCAACTGCACATTCACCCATCGCCTTACCCCTCGCTCCCCTCTTACCCCTAGATCTTGAAGATGTTAAACATATCAACAAAAACAGTGGTGTTCTCCTCCAAGTGCACTTATAACATGGCCGAATAGTGGCTATATATGTTTTCCACACTAAAAGGTTTCCAAGCAAGAGGTTTGAGAATTTTCTTCTATGATGCATTAGTATTAGTGCCATGAAGGTTCTGAGATACCTTCAACTAATAGCACCATGCTTTTTTATGTAACAGTACTGTGTACATTATTTTAGTGATTATTACAACTATATATTTAAATTTTTAGCCCAAATTGGTAGAATCTTTAAAAATATATAATATGTGTTCAGAATGTGAAGCAAATAAAAATGCCTTTTGATAAGACAATGTTGATTTTCTCAGTGTTGTCTAATCCTAATTCATTGTAAATTTATTTTTAAAATTTAATTATTTGCAAGATTCAAATGTCACAGTTATATCAGGACCCTAAGGAATGCATCTCTATTCAAAGTTTTAGTTTGGCTCAATCATCCTGTTATAAATCAATACAAATGTTGCTGTTCAAATACAAGTAGTCCTAGAGGATTCTGAAAATACAAATATATATATATATATATATATATATATATATATATATATATATATATATATATATATAGAGAGAGAGAGAGAGAGAGAGAGAGAGAGAGAGAGAAAGAGAGAGCCAAAAAACTACGAATGGCTGCATGGTGTTTTTCCTGTCCGCATCCTCAGCTCTCGTTGCCATCTGCTGCTATCATAGTAAGGCACAGATGAAACCATACAACATTTTTAAAACTACTTTTAAAGGCTTTACGTAATGTATATTTAATTATCCCCCCATGAGGAATGACCAATTATAAATAGAGTGTAATGTTTTAGAAGTGGAAGGTTTCATTTCAGCATTGCACTCTACAGAGAAAATATTAAGGGAAAGCTTAACATCTCATGAATTTCAAAACATACCCAGCTATTAAACTTTCACTGTCCCAAATATAATCCTTTTTTCCCTAAAGAGCAATTATAAACACCAAGAGAGATAATATATTGCTCCAAAATTGACTGCTGCATTACACAAAACATATCTCTAGTTACATTGTTTTTCATACAGTATCAATGATTTCAGATGCTTTAATCCCAAAATGGCTTGAACTTACAGCTTTCAATTATAAGATTTATGTTGCATTAATTGACTGTAATTTATTTCTCTATTTTCACTGCAAGATGGATACTTCCTCAATTTAATTAACTCAGTTCTATTTTTGCACTCTGTTCTATAGGAATTTTCAATTCTCTAAAATTTATGTACCAAAGCTCAGTCTATTCAATAAAACTATACTTAAACTACATGCATACCCATGTGCTTGAATTAATAAGCACATGATGTGTAACATCTCACTGATACAGTGGAATTAAATCAATGACAGAATTGACATATGCAGAAGCACCTTAGTAACATAGGTCAAAATATCTCAGTTTTTATCCATTTTGACAAGAAAATATACCTTTAAAACAGTTTTGCCTAATTGACCTTTGTTTCTCACTCTTAAAAACACATAACTATTTATTCCTTACAGGCTAAAAGGAGAGGGAATTTTTTTAACAATGAATGTACACAATTGCTTTTGAAATAATTATAATTAAAGTAATTTCATTACTGGTACCACAGTTATACTTCTGTAAAGCAAATTAATTAGTTACTTAATTCACTTTCTTAAATGATGTTTACATGTTTTCACATCTGGTTTGAGTCCTTAGATAATAGTAAACTAATGGCTTCAGAAATATCTATTTATAAACACGTAACAGTTTGTTGATAAAAATTACTACTCTTAATTGCATTCTTGAGCAGAAATGTAGAAGCACATAAAAGATTGTGGTGGTAGATTGAGTCACACTTTTTGACACTCACCTTCACTAAATAAATGTTTCCTGTTTTATATAACATTTAATTAGTGAAGATGAGTGTCAAAAAGTGTGACTCAATCTATCATCATGAAGAATACTTCACGGTTAATAGTGCTTCTATTTTTTATTTTTAACATAAAAGATTGTTATTTCAATGAATCAGTATTAGCTTGCCAAGTAATAAATGCAAACTGGTGAAAGAATTGTTAAGTGAAGCAAAGTCTTATATAACACTCAAAACAGAATTTCTTAGTGCAGAATTGGCTGAACCAAATTTCCAAATTCTAACTTATACATGTTTTCCCCAATAAAATACTTAGTTTCCAGCCCAAAGGTATGGGAATTGGTATTTATTGGGTAACAGTTTCTTTTTCCTTTATGTGAGGGGGGGTGGGTTTGTACATCATGGTATTTAGACTAAGGTGCAAGGCTGTCATAAGGTGCTATAAACCTGAGTTTGTCAATAATGTAAAGCTATGTAACCAAATATTTTTCTCAACCTTTAACTCTTTTTTTTAATTTCAGCTTTTATCTTTTTTCCCCAAGTACAGTTGTTATAAATACAACTGCAAAACAGTATGTACGTGTAAAAAGAAATGCCAGATCCTTTTCAGAATGTTTACTTGCAGCCATAAGCTGCAAAATAATACACCACAGTCTTGTTGTTGGCTATTAAAAGTAGTTTTTTTAAACAAACTATTAAAAAAAATTGCACTAAGCACCTCCTGCATTCACAATTATTCCTTAGTCAGGTGATTGAGATGTTATATACAAAACAAGACACTGTGGATACTGTGCACAAGACTATAGTGTTACACAGAATGCACCAAATAGATCAAACAAGCATGGTATTTACTTACAAAATATCCAGTGCATTTTTTTTTTTAATTCTTATTTATGAGCTAAAGAAATTAAATAGTCTGTGTTAAAACACCATCACATTTTGTCTTGATTATTGACTCAGCATCTGTACTGTGCATAAGAAACCTAACTCTGGTGACAACAGCTCTATAGGTCTCAGCTGGATGGATTTATGAACAGCTATGCTAAGCCAACAGTAGATAATGTTATTAGTTATATATTTGTTTATTTATTTATTTATTGTTTTGAACATAACAGGCATAACCTCAATTACAATGTTCATTACAAAAATTTAGTAACATAACAATCATTTATAAGTCTAACTTATACAGAAGAAACAAACAAAAATTATAAATAACAATAAAAGTTTCAAAAAAGAGGAACAAAATAAGAAAAAATAATAAGGAATAAAAACAACTATAAAAGAAAAGAGAAGGTGACATGGTAATTATACAATTATTTCTAATTTAAATATTTGTATTAATCTACGAAAAAATGGTTATTGACTATTGCATTTTTTAACTGAGCTTTAAACATGTTGAAAATATCTACATCAAAATAATGAAGTTTGTTATATAAATATACAATTCCGTTTAATGGTGAATTTTTATGGATTTCTGCATTTGCTCTTGGGGTGACAAAAAGCTTCTTAAATCTACTTACCTATTTTATTTGTGCATAAAATAATATATTTGTGTTAATATTATCATCGTCATTAATAGAATGTAATACTTTATACAGAAATATTAATTCTGCCATGTCTCTTCTGAAATTTAAAACTTTAAATCGAAATATATCTAAGAGAATTTCATAATTTGTGTACATAGGATAATATCCAATTCTTTTAAATAATGCATATTTTAAGAATTTTTATTGTACTTTTTCTATCAAGTTCACATACATTGTGATCTTGGGATTCCAAATAATGGAAACATATTCAACATTTTTTCTAACAAAGGAGTTGTAAAGTCGAATTAATGTTGTTTTTTCTTTAAATGTATGTGAATTCCTAATCATGAAGCCTAGGCATTTTAGTGATTTTGTTACAATTAATTCCATGTGTCTGTTAAATCTGAGATTTGTTACCAAATGTACTCCTAAATCTTTATTTTCAACTACTTCAACAACTGGTGTCCTATTGATGCTATAAAGATATTTAAAGGGATTTTTACTTCTGGTGAAGGACATTTTACACACTTACTAATATTAAATGCAAATTTGTTTGTTTTACTTCATGCATGTAAAGAATTAGAGCATTTTGAAGTTCTAAACAATCTCTAACACTATTGATAATTTTGTATAATTTAACATCATCAGCAAACATTAATATTTTGGAATGTTTAAGGACACTAGGTACATCATTTATAAAACACAAAAATAACAAAAGTTCTGAGTTGGAACCTTGGAGGATTCCTGAATTAACATTAAACTGGTATGACATGCAAATTTTTATAATACACTACCTGTGATCTGTCTTTTAAGTATGATTGAAGTATTTTCATTAATGGAAGTGACAAACCCAATTTCAATAATTTAGCAAGAAAACAGTCATTATCAGTTATACAGCTGTAAAACTATATTCTCTAAAACTATATTCTAAATATTTGTAGAACTCTAAGAATAATAACATGAGCTGTAAATACAACACCAATTACAGTACTACAAAGTTTCACAAAAAACATGGCTATAGAATTGGAACATGAGTTGAAAGCAATCACTCTAACACAAAACTGCAAGTCAATAGAAACAGATACTACTGGTACCACACAGCTGATACTATAAGTAATTTAAAAACTCACATAAGCTTCAGAACATATATTAATAACTTAAAATACAAGAATATAATTGCAACAGAGGTAATGAATCCAACAGAATATATTGATATACAATATCATAATGACCTGATATATACAATACACAAACAAAACAATATACCAGATGAAATGAGAGCAATAGCTATGGAAAATGAAAGATACACAGAAAAAGAATGGCTCTGAATATATATATAGATGGATCCCTCATCAATAAAAAAAAATGCCGGTGCAGAAGTATACTGTAAACATTTTGCACAATATCGATGAAACGTCAAACCACTATGATGGAGAATTAACAGCTATAAAAGCACCATTACAGAACATTTTATATAGACAATACATAAAACAAAAAATAGTCATCTTATCAGACTCAAAATCAGCCATAGATGGAATAGTAAATTACACTAATAAAACAATAAGAAATATTAAAGAAATAAGAAGCAGTTGAAACTAGAAATCATGTCACTCTACAATGGATCCCAGCTCATGTCGGACTTTTGAGCAATGAATATGTGGATCAATTAGCAAAGGAAGGTGCAATACAAAAAATAAAACCTGTAGGACAAATAGAAATAATCAATTAAATAACATTAAACAACATTTCAAAAGACAGCAGAGACTTGATGAAGAAGGTAAATTAAAGATAAAGATTATAAGAATATTAAAGATAGGGTTGATATACAAAAAATGCCAAGGAAGCTTGCAGTGGCCTTATTTAGGATGACAACTGGCCACGATTGCCTCGCAGAACATCTCTACAAGATACGATGCCTACCTACACCCAAGTGCACTCTCTGTGAAGAAGATGTCATCCTGAACAAACAACATCTCGCCAAATGCAAAGGCCTTAAAAGTGATAACTTACAGACTTTATATTGGGAAGCTAGAGGGAAAATGATGCAGAACAATTAATCGGCAGTGTCATTGGTGAACAACAACAACAACAACAACATATTTGTAGGTATTTCAAGGAACGTTTTTAGCTGTTTCAATTTATGACTTTAGATCTGCTGGAGGGAAAATAGCAGTTAACTGTGTTTGCTTGTAATAACAAGCACAGTTGCTTATGTTTAGGCCATTACACATGAAACTTTCAGCTAGTGTTAGAAGTAAAGTTTCAATTTGGTGTTACAGGTACAATGACTGTTTGTGTTTGTTTCCTGTCTATCAATATCAATATCAATTTATTGTCATTAAACAGTTATATAACTGCAATAGACATTGTCAGTATATACAATAATACAAATCAATAATACAACATAAACCACACCCTGTGCAACTTTTACAGCAAAAAAGTAACAATTAAATATCAATATCAGATGCATTAAAATCAATAAATTCATTAATAGAATAAAATGGATTATCCACAAGCCAAGAATGCAATCGCTTACAAAATATTTTATAAGGCAAATCTTTTACAGCTTGAGGTAGCTTGTTAAAAAGGCCAATATAGGAGTAACTTTGAGAAGTTTTCTTAAGTCTATGCTGAAGAATATCTATCATTTGACCATTACGGATATTATAATTATGAATATTGGATCTCGTGTCATACATATGTTGATTCTGTTTCATAAAACCCAATGCAGTATAAATATACAAATTTATAACAGTCAAAATATTATATCTTTTAAAATAGGGTTTACAATGTATTCTAGTAGCTATCTTAGCCATAATTCTTATAGCTTTCTTTTGCATAAGTAATACATCTTGGATATATGAGCTACTACCCCAAGTAAAATACCATAATTAATAATACTGTGAAAGTATGCAAAATATGAGACACGTATATACTCAAAGGGTACACAATTGACTAAGTTCCTCATAAAGAATAAAACCCTTGACAACTTTCTGCATAAAAATGTAATATGTGACTCCCAGGTTAAAAATCTATCAATAAAAATGCCTAAAAACTTTACATCAGTACAAAGCTTTGGGACAACAATATTATTTAAAGTAAAAATTATATTTTTAGTTTTAGAATCATTAAGTAAAAAATTATTTGCTTGAAACCATTGTGATGTATACAATATATTATTTTGAACCTCAGTTTCAAGATACTGTATATTTGCAGTATTGTGAATAAAAGTTGTGTCATCAGCAAATAATACGGTTTTAGATTCAGCATTGAATGGTAAATCATTAATCATAATTAGGAATAGCAGAGGACCTAGGATAGAGCCCTGAGGAACACCGCACATTGCTGAAGCCACATCCGAAACCTTATCATGATTGAGGGTAAATCTTATAGCTTCAGCTGAACAGTGGTCAGAAGAGACATCTTGAAAAGGAAATACAAAACTCTTACATCCAAAAGGGAAGACAATGTTCAAATCATACTGAACTGAAAAATGGATGTAAATACATAGCCTCTAAAAGCATGGGAAAAAGAGGTCCATCAGCTCTCTTTGACTACATTGCTTGGTAAAACATGTATATTAGTTTGCATATTTTAATTTCTTTAGGTAACAAAATGCTAAAGTTGAACTAAAGAATCAGAGAGTATCAGGGGTGCCCATCACCCCAAAGGCTATGGCGTATCCCCCCAAAACAATCATCCTACTCCAATTTTTCTGAGAGCTCAATTTAAATTACTTAATTCCTTTTCTATGTTGCTGAAAAGCTTCACAAAGGGGCTGACTTATAGGTACTACATAGTTATTGTGCTACCAGTACACAATAAAAGCTTAAACAAATAATTGGAAAGTTATAATCAATAAAAAATCATAATACTTACACCAAAAATTACAAACAAAAAAATATATGGCAGGTGGTGTGTTTTATTACTTGGTAATTCAATGTATCCTTTCTAAATAGATCAATATAATAAGTAGGTATAATAACGCTATACATTCTGAACAACTGCATACCTACATATAATGTTATAGTTCCTTTTATGTGTTTCCAAAAATTATCATTTGATATGCCACATTATACCATCCAGTATAAATATACTTAAGATTACTTTTGGGGGGGGGGATACAGCACATTTAGATTAACAAACATTACTTCAATATTTTTGTATTCCCCAAAAATGTTCCTGGTGGTGTAACTTGCTCCATAAACCTCCCCCCCTCCCGTGGGTGCCCCTGGGGAGTATAAGATATGCTGATTATGCATATTTTACATAAAATTCTTGCAGAAGTTAAGGAACTGAGCCACAAATTTAAATCACTTTATTAGCAACATCTAACCACTTGAAATCACTTACCATATCATGCTAATATAATTTTGCAGTTGTTTAAGTGAGAAAACAGGATATCCTGCCCACCCATAGATAAGCAGGGCGGCTTGGTGCTAGTAGAACTTCAGTACATTTTATGATAGCATTTTTAATTATTCTTTCCCTCTTTTTAATCTTTGATTTTCTGTTCTCTCTGTGTGTTATTCTCATTTTAAATTTTTGGCTCACAGATTGTAGATGCCACTAGAAATACAGCATCGTAATGCCTATTTTTATTTTCTCTACCACGGTAATAGGTAGATGAAATGTTGCATTCTACCCAAAAGTGTGATATTGATATTTTACCAGAAATGTATGTTTTGAGGTCCTTCAAATCTAAAAAAAAATACTTTTAGAAAAAGGTGCATGTGTGTGAGAGTGAGAGAAACAACATAAATCAAAAATGAAATGTCAGAGAACACCAAACTTGGTATTTAAGTTCAGAATCTTCTAAAGTTGCAACATGAAGATTTTTCAAGAAAATACCACCACCTCAAACTCCACTTTCCATGGAATATTTTTCATTATTTTTATTTTCTCATAAATTCCTCTAAGGATTTTGATTAAAATACCATATATTTAAGATATTTACACTACAAAATATAGGTCTTGAATTGTCTCTAAAGTCCTTTTCATTCAGAATGAATTTTCTATTACTAATAAACCAAAGCAGTTAGACAAAACAATACACACAAAGTGTAGATGTCCTTAAAACACACAGTTTACTACAGTAATCTTTTTGTGGCATCAGAATTTCTGGAGTATCCATTGTTATTGGTTTGAATTTTTTAATACTTAGTCTTTGTTTTTAAGTGGTGTCACCATTCAGTTGCTTCTTGTAAGTCATGGAAAGAGTATGGAATTTCAAGGTCAGCATAGACTGACCCATTTTTAAACATTTAACCATAATTCCGCTCTTCTGACTACAATGAAATGTTTAATATTTCTGCAAACGTTTATTTCAATTAACATAAAGTAGATAGAAAAATAAGACATAGTGAATAGAGAAAGTCATGGAACATAATATATAACCTTTGTTTTTTAGTTTTCTGGTTATTTTTTGTATTTATTTTTAACCAAAAGCTGTTTGTGAATACATATCGCAGAAATGTATACAAATTACTTTTACTGCAAAAACAATGCTCTTATGCATCATGTTAGAGTTTCACTCACATAATTTCTCTTAAAAAATAATTTCCTGTGTCTTTAAGAAGCCTTTGTAGCTCTGAAAATTGTTAATTCCACAGGCAAAATTTCTTTAAGGGCTGATATAATGTGCAAATTTACTGAAGGTTCAGAAATTTTGCATATTATTTCTGTTTCACATTATGTGCTTGCATGTTGTTCAATAATGGACGCTTATGAAACGTATACTTTCCTTTTGCTGATAGCAGTGTTCCACAAGTCTGAGTCATATCCTGGATGTGGAATGGTTTCAAAGATTATGTTGCGGTTATGCTGCCATGCACATTTGTAATAGAGCTCAGAATTATCTGATGTAATCCCTGGTATTCCCTCCAGGATTAAAAAATTGGGCATTTCAGATTATCAGGCAAATACTACACTTACATTACAGAGGTGGGCTGAGCACCATGTTGTGGACAGCACCAATTTCTTTCATTGCATCCAGAGATATAGATTACAGGCCCAAGAAGTTTGGTGGTCCATAAAATATCAGCCAGAGATCTAAATTTTAAAAAGCATTTAAAGGCCCCTTTAAGATAAATGCTTTTCAGAGAAATAAATATGCCAAGTATTAAAACTATGATATAGAAACATTGTATTACATTCACATAACTTGCTCTACCCTCTATTGTTTACTAGTGTGTATACAAATATTCTTATGAAAGCTTATTTTTCTATCTACTTCATTTTATTGTGATAAACATTTGCAGAAATAGTTACATTACACATTTCATTACAGATACAAAGGGGATAGCATTAGTTAGATGTTTAAGAAGTGGACACTATATGCTGGCCTTAAAATTCCATACTCTCTCCATGCAATTGCAAAAAACAACTGAATGTTTACAGGACTTTAAAGGAATGGGACAGTATTGAACAATTTTAACCATTAATAACTGATATCTCAGAAATGGCTGATGGCACAAAAAAAAAGTTATTGGAAATAAATTATGTGTTTTAAATAGATCTATATTTTTTTGTGTAGTTATGTTGCTTGATGTTCACCAGTTATACATAATTATGTAGAGTCCTTCTGAAAGAAGAGGACTTCACAGGTATTCCCAGAAAATTCAAGATATACATTTTATATGTCAAGAAAATATCTTTAATGTAGGGTATTTTAATCAAAAGCATTAGAGCAATTTTTGCAAAAACAAAACATTTCAAAGAATGTTCCATGAACGGGTAGTTGGGGTGGGGGATTTGCTTTAAAATCCTCGTCTTGCATCCTTGGAAGATGCTGAACTTCAATACCAAGTTTTGTGTTTAAAGAACTTTTCGTTTTTGAGTTATGCTGTTCACAGAAACACATAGACACACACACACGCGCGCGCGGACCTTTTTCTAAAAATGCTGTTTATTTTTCGGTTCGGAGGGCCGCAAAACGTATATTTGCGGTAAAATCTCGACATCGAATTTTTGGGTGAATACAATGCTTCCCTTACTACAAGGCGAGCCGAAACCAATAGGAGTGACGACACGAGATCAGCGAGGAGCAATGAGATGAGTCAGTAGTGACAAGCCGAGTGACGAGAAAGTGGCGAGACCAAAGTGACGGAAAACGAGACGAGAGTAGTCGACTGACGACACCATATGATTGATGAGACCACTGACAAGACTAAGCGTGACAAGACGAAATGAGCTACGAAACGGTATGAGACGAGTGACGAGACGATACGAGACTGATAACGAGACGAGTGACGAAATTGCTGGCGATACAAGAAAGAAGATTGACAAGACCAGACGAGGCACGAGGCGAGATGTGTGAGGAGTGACCAGGCAAGACGAGTGACGTAAAGAATAAGAAGGACGAGACGAGTTAAGGGACAAAACGGGACCAGACGTGTAATGATACGAGAGAAATGACGAGACGAATGGTGAGACAAGTGACCAGACCAGACGAATGACGAGACTATACGAGTAACTAAAGATGAACCCCGTGAGGAGTGACGAGACAAGTGAAAGGTCTGACGAGAGACGAGATGAAACGAGACGAAAGTGTAGTGACGAGTGTCGAGACTGGTGAGGCGACGATACGAGAGACAAGAAGGGTGATGAGAGGAGACGGGTGGCGATAGACCAAATGAGTAAGGAGTGACGAGACTAGATGAGCGAAGAGAGACGAGCCGACTGACGCAATGAGACAAGTGACGAGACGAGAGACGTGCCGAGAGAGGTGACAAATAAAGAAGAGATGAGGCGAGTGATGCGACCAGGCGGGAGAAGGAGACGAGTGTCCAGATGAGATAAGTGAGGTGTCGAGACGAGACGAGTGACGAGATGAGAAAGATGAGATGACACAAGTGATGAGATGAGATCAATGACGAGACGAGAATAGTGAGGAGTTGACGAGAAGAGACGACTGACAACACCAAACGAGTGACGAGACCATACGAGTGTTGTGACGAGTGAGAACGGAACGGAATGAGTGAGGAGACGAGACGATTGACGAGCGAGTGAGTAGCGACGAGACCCCTGAGGTGTGATGAGACGAGGTGGACGAGATGCGAGTGACGAGACGCCTGACGACAAGAGACGAGTGGCGAGACCACACGAGTGAGGAGTGACGATAAATGAGACTAATGACGAGACTGGACAAGTGACGATACTCGCCTCAGCTGTCACTCCTCACTCCTCTATCGTCTCTCACTACTCGTCTCGTCAATCCTCTGAATCCTCACATTCCCACTATTCTCGTAACTAGTTTCATCACTCGTCTCTTCTCGTCACTCGTCTGGTCTCGACACTTGTCTCGACTTGAAGCGAGGGACAAGTGAGGAGTGACGAGACGGGTAATGAGACGAGGCACGTAGCCTTTTTTTTTTTTCTAAAATGGGTTCTTAGGATTCGGGGGTCATAAAACATGTATTTCCTTTGAAATATTCATATCAATTTTTTGCATGGATGCAATACCTTCTGTAACCTACTATCCTTTATTTTGATATAGCTTGTAGAAACTATTCCAACGAAAGCTTATTTTTCTATCTACTTCATATTAATCGAGATAAACATTTGCAGAAACGATCTTTTGACATGCAAAGAGAATTACATTTTACACATAGCGACAAATTCTAAAAATATTTGACTATCGCTTAAGGCCTACTATGTTCCCCTTGTTTTGTATTTGCAAGAGCAATTATAAGCACAGACATATATCTTAATAGCTGGTTGCTATGTGCAGCAACATTCTCTTTGCCACAGATTAATACTCTTTGCATATCCAAGACAAAAAAAAATGAATAACGAATTCCCATTTGAGAAAAAGTATACGTATTGGAAAATTTAAGGAATAACAAGCAATATCTCGAAAATGGTTCACTCAACAACAAAAATGTATATGACATAAATTGTGTATTTTAACGCGATCTACATTTTTGGTGCAGTAAAATTTTGTCTATCTCTTATGGTTTATCAGTTATGCAAAAGACGTTCACAATGAAGAATACTTTTGGAGACATTCCCAGAAAATTCAAAATAAACATTTTATTTGTCATGAAAATATCTTAAACAT
The DNA here is from genome assembly GCA_030765065.1 of Deroplatys truncata. NCBI lineage: Eukaryota > Metazoa > Arthropoda > Insecta > Mantodea > Mantidae > Deroplatys > Deroplatys truncata. The sequence goes on from CM060986.1 coordinate 142,109,840, forward strand.
ATGATATTTTAATCAAAATCGTTAGAGCCATTTTTGAGAAAATTAAAATTTTCGAAAATTGTTCCATGTAAAGGGTAATTTGTAGTAGGGGAATTTTCTTGAAAACCTTCGTGTCGCATCTATGGAAGATACTGAACCTAAATACCAAGTTTGGTGTTTATCTGACTGTTCGTTTCTGAGTTATGCTGTTCACAGACACACACACACACACACACACACGGACATGTTTCCAAAAATGCTTTTTTGGATCCAGGGGGTCTCAAAGCATATATTTCCGGTGAAATCTCTGTATCGAATTTTTGGGTGGAATACAATACTTCCCCTACTTACTATACGTAGTAGAGAAAGTAAAAAATCTGATATGTTACACTCACATGACTTTCTCTACTCTTGTACAAACTATTTTTACAAACTCTTATTTTCCATCTATTTCTTATTAATCGAGATAAACATTTGCAGAAACGATCTTTTGACATGGAAAGAGAATTACATTTTACACATAGCGACCAGTTTTAAAAATATTTGACTATCGCTTAAGGCTTACTATGTTCCCCTTGTTTTGTATTTGCAAGGGCAATATAGAAATACAGTAGCCTTTAAACATAGACATTTCTCTTAATAGCTGGTTGCTATGTGCAACATCATTCTCTTTGCTACAGATTAATACTCTTTGCATATACTCTACATTTTTTGTGTAGTAAAATTTTGTCTATCTCTTATGGTTTACCAGTTATGCAAAAGTCGTTCACAATGAAGAATACTTTTGGAGACATCCCCAGAAAATTCAAGATATACATTTTATTTGTCATAAAAATATCTTAAACATATGATATTTTAATCAAAATCGTTAAAGCCATTTTTGAGAAAATTAAACTTTTCGAAAATTGTTCCATGTAAAGGGTAATTTGGAGTAGGGGAATTTTCTTGAAAACCTTCGTGTCGCATCTCTGGAAGATACTGAACCTAAATACCAAGTTTGGTGTCTATCCGATTGTCCGTTTCTGAGTTATGCTGTTCACAGACACACACACGGACATGTTTCCAAACATGCTTTTTTTGGATTCCGGGGCCTCAAAACATGCATTTCCAATGAAATTTCGGTATTGAATTATATCTCCTAAGGTTTACCAGTTACAGAAAATTATCTATATATATAAAATGTCCTTCCGAGCGAAGAGGTCTTCACAAACTGTTCCCAGAAAATTCGTTCACGTAGAGTGTTTGAGGTGAATGATTTTGTGGAAAGTCTTCGTGTCGCATCTTTGGAAGACACTGAACTTAAATACCAATTTTTGCATCTATCCAATACGTATTTCAAAAATTGTTTTTATACATCGGTCCTCAAAGCAAGTATTTCTGGTGAAACATCCGTGTCGAATTTTTGGGTGAAATGCAACAAAATTTCTACACGTAAGATATTAGGTACGTGGTAGAGAAGGTAAAAAGGGAAATAATCTAAGAAATATCTATAAATTTTCTAAAAACTTTCACAAGAATAAACTGAACTTCACTCTTCCAGTTTTTACTCTCACAGGTTCTGCTCTTCATTTTTTGAACTGGTCGCTTTAGTTTCAGCCCATTTTATTTTATTCTTTAGTGGTTTTCAAAGCTTCCTTTACCCAATTGTTTATCCTCTTCCTCCTTTGTTCCTTGTTTCCTTCTGCTCTTCAAGGTCACCGCTTTCTTTAGCACCTCGCTTTACTTTCATTTTACGGGCAAACTGCCATTAATTAGCGATTTTTCTGTTATGCAGTCACAAATGACTTAGGTTGGCAAAAGTCACGTGGAAGCCGCCAGACGGGGAATCACCCCGCTTCAAACTGCGTGACCTTTTGGTTGCTTCCCCCGTTACTTCTCTCCCGCGTCGTCCATCGACTTTCCAGGAAGTTCTCATGGCCACATCCCACAGACAGCTGCATGAGTCGCGTGATCGTACTTTCGAGGCTGATGCAATCCGTACATGATCACACGCAACTGTCGCCTTAATGTCCTTCTGCTTGCCGTTGTTATAGCTGATTCATATCTGTGTAGAGTTACCAGATTATTTTCGTGATATATAGGCACACTGTTCCAAAATGCAAGACATTATACAAAAATGTAGAACATTAGATAAGTCAAATGTCCAAGAAAAAACCCGACATATATATATATATATATATATATATATATATATATATATATGGTGCAGTTGTTTGGTTCAAATACAAATAACACTCCCAATTCATGCTAATCATCTGCACTTCTCTGAGGATCTGAATTTACCGAAACATCAGGCTTGTTTAACGTGAAATTCTTCACAACCGAAGATGTTTTAAAATCAAGTATTTCGTACAAGAATACTTTTGACAGTCACTTCATCAATGTGTTGTTTCTTTTGTACGTCCACTGAGCAGATCAAAGATAAAACACTCAACGTTAGCGTTAGATGCAGGAATAGTTTCAGAAGTTCTGAATGACAGTCTTCATAACTGCTAGAATTGAAATAACCCAATCCATTTATTACTGCAAGACAAATTTTGAAGTAGAGGGTAGGTAGAGTGTCTGTCTCACATTCAAGAGGTCCCGAGGTCGAATCTCAATTAGGGTGATTACCTGAATAAGGCTTTATCCGTTGGTCTGGGTGGCTCAGTTGGTTAGGTGTTAGTCTTCTGATCAGAAGGTCGCGGGCTCAAACCCGGTCCAGACCAATGGTTTTTAAGTATGCTTAAAAGCGACAGCCCCATGTCAGTAGATTTATTAGCATGTAAAAGAACCCCCCGTGGTACAAAAATCGGCCACACCGATGGCGCTGGTAAATGACAATGTCGTTAACCAGCAAAGTGTTTATTTGTTTATTTATAAGGTTTTCTCCACGGTTTTCCTACTCCTGAGATGAATGTCGGGTCGCTATTTGCTGATCTATAGTTTCATACTCTTCATGACATCACAAAAAATAATTGAGTAACGACAGCACTTTAAAAAAATAACCAGGTATTGAAAACATTAAACCAAAAGTAACTGATATTTTGGAAATAGCTGATGCTACAAAAAACTTTGTTTGAAATAAATTGCGTCTTTTATGCAGATTTGCACATGTTCTGTAGTAAACTGTTTTCTATCTCTTACCCGTTGTACAAATTTACTTCCGAATGAAGAGGAAGAGGAAGTTCAACTTATACATTTGTCATCTAAATTTTAAAATATGTGATATTTTAATCAAAATCGTTAAGGGCCTTTTTTTTTAGAAAATAAATATAGAAAATGTGCACATGTGAAGAGCCATTTGGGGTGGAGGAGTTTCCTAAAAATCTTTGTATGGCATTTTTGGAAGGTACTCGAATTAAATATCAAGTTTGGTATTTATCCAACTTTTCGTTTTTGAGTTATGCTGTTCAGACAACACACACACTCGCCCGCTGAACTTTTTCTAAAACTGCTTTTTTTAGATGATTCAGAGGGCTTCAAAACATGTATATCTGGTAAAATATGGATATCGAATTGTTGGGTTGAATGCAATACTTCCTCTACCTAAGGTACGTGCTAGAGAAAGTAAAAACTGAAGAGCGAATTTAGCTAAAGAGAATGACAATTTCAAATACTTGCAAAATTATATTTTACTTCTTGCAAATCCTTTGGAAATATTTAGAATGTTGCAGAGTTCAACCGAGCAAGTTTCAGGGGTTTCAGAGGAGTATTAGGCGAGCACTTTGATACAGAACAATTGCGGTATTTGAGTTCAAGGTCGTCTGCAATAGATAAAAATCAATAACGATATAACACGCCACTAATAAAACTTCCCCAGTTGCTGTTACCTGCAGATAATCGTGGCCATGTTCAAACATTTCATATGAATACCTCCGTAGCATGAATACCTACTTAAACTTTGAACGAAATGGGAGAATTTAAATTGGGTTCACTCCAAGCGTTCGCCATTTATCTGTTCGGAAGAAAGAAAAAAACAATCTGTGTTGCATTCACATGACTTTCTCTACTCTTTTACAAACGCTTATTCTCCACCTACTTCTTAATGGAGATATCGAGATGTTAATCGTATTGCTAATTTTCTTGTAGATGCAAGGGGAATTGGTAGGCTTTAAGCGATAGTCAAATATTTTAAGAGCTGGTTGCTATGTGGAGTATTCCATTCTCTTTGTAAGTCCAGAACAACAACAACAAAGAATAAACAATTCCCATTTGAGAAGAAGTATAAGTATTGGAAAATTCAAACAAATAACAAGAAATATCTCGGAAATGGTTCACTCCACAAAAAAGAATGTATATGACATAAATTGTGTGTTTTAACGAGATCTACATTTTTTGTGTAGTGAAATTTTGTCTATCTCTTACGGTTTACCAGTTATGCGAAAGTCATTCAGAATGAAGAGGGCTTTTGGGGATATTCCCAGAAAATTCAAAACAATTTTTCATGAAAATATCTTAAACATATCATATTTTAATCAAAATCGTTAGAGCAATTTTGAGAAACTCAAAATTTTCGAAAAATGTTCCATTTAAAGATTAGTCTGGGTAGGAGGATTTTCTTGAAAATCTTCGTGTCACATCCTTGGAAGATGGAACTCAAGTACCAGTTTGGTATTTATCCGACTTTTCATATTTGAGTTACGCTGTTCACAAACTGTTAGACACATACACGAACATGTTCCCCAAAATGCTCTATTTGGATTCAGGGCACCTCAAAACACGTATTTCTGGTGAAATCTCGATATCGAATTTTTGTGTGGAATGCGATACTTCTACTTACTATACGTAGTAGAGAAAGTAAAAAGACTTTAACAACTTGAACAGCCTGTACGGGGTTTGAAGTCGCATCATACAGATTGACAGCCGAACATGCTAATGACTGCGCTATTGCTACAGCTAATTGTTGTATGTCTCTCTGATATAATATGATGTTACACGTGAAAGTGGTGGTACCAATGGTGCATTGGCCCTTGCTGAGGGAGCATTTTTGCAGAAAAAGCAAAGCTCAATTTGAAAATACCGCAATGATAGCTATTTTCGCGCTGAGGATTAGAACGGAAATACCGAATTCGTATTAAGTATTTTTATCTGTGTTTATCGGTACGAAAATTCAAATGAAAAATCATTACTCAAGTTAAAGTTTCTCGTCACTGATCATAGGTATCCAGTATCAAGGTGTTCCTATAACATCCCTCCGTAATCCCTGAAAGATTGTCGAATGACTTCTGTAACAGACTATATAAGGTTAAGCAGGAGCTTCGAAATGAAATTGCTAATTTACGGAATGAAACTCATGTACGAACCAGCTATGGCGGTTTTAGGTGCTTTAGATTTATTTATAAATTCTCTCTAAATATACCCATCACTGCATAATTTCGTTTGCTATGTTCGGCTCAACCTACTGTGAACAACTGTTTTCTAAACTAAAAATTGTGAAGCTAAATCAAAGATCTCGATTAACTGAGGAAACTTTACGTGCTGTATTTAAAGCGATACAGCTCTAGACTTTGATGGCACTATGAAGGTTGAAGCGAAATAAAATAAAGTGTATTGACCTAGAAATAAACTGCAGAGAGCGGCCTGTCATCCTTCAACCATATTACGTCATATGGGTTGCGGGTTGCATCTTGTTACGTCACCGCGAGTGCAATTTCGCCGATGCCTGATAGTGGCCAGTAATGAAGAATACAAACCTACCTATATTTAAATCGGAAAACCGAGTTAAATATTTCCGGTTTACATTTCGGATTAAAATCCGAAGCATGGATTTTGGGCTAGCTCACTTTCTTGTATTTGTGGGCAGTGGATATCGCACCTCTAACTGTAGTAGTTAAATTGTTTTTGTTTTCTTTTTTTTAAATGGCTTTTGATAGCACTTAAGGTAGTTTAATACCTACAAAAGATATTGTCACATATTTGTGCTACGACGTGAGTAGATCATCAGACCTTTGAATCCAGTGATTGAACTTCTGAATTGTATACTTTTTTATGATGGGTAGCTTATTATTATTATTATTATTATTATTATTATTATTATTATTATTATCTGCTATTACTACTAATACTTTTCTTTTTCACTTATCTACCACATATCTAGTAGGTAGAGGAAATATTGCATTTCATACAAAAATTCCATACTGAGTTGTCACCGAAAATACATCTTTTGTGTCCCCTGAACCCCCCCAAAAAAGCATTTTAGAAAAAGTTACGCGTACATGTGTGCGTGTGTGTGTGCGCATTTGTATCTGTGAACAGCATAACTCAAAAACGAAATTTTGAATAAATATCAAACTTGGTTTTTAAGTTAAGTATCTTCCAAAACTGCTACACGAAGATCTTTAAACTGACCTTTAATGAAAGGTTTTCGAAAAATTTTATTTTCTCAAAATGGATCTAATTAAAATATATTTTATATATTATTTGCTTTACAAATAAAATGCATATCTTGCATTTTCTGGGAATAGCCTGTGAAGTCAATTGCATTCGGAAGGAATTCTGTGTAATTTTGTATAATTGGTAAACCACAAGGCATAGACATAACATACTATATAAAAGACGTAGATTTTTAATGCACAATATTCATTTCAAATAAATTTTTAGAGCCATCAGCCATTTTCGAGATAACCGTTGTAATTGGTTTGAATTTTTCAATGCTTTATTTCATTTTCTGAGGTACTACCAACCTTCAATTGCTTGCGATGTCATGGAAAAAGTATGGAATTTCAAGGCCAGTATACAGGATGGGCCATTTAAATTGAGACTGTACAATATCTCCAAAACTAAGCGTTGTAGAAAGAAATTTCTTTAATAAACGTTGTTTGATATTATGAGGGAACGTAAATGTTCATTAGTCGTGTTTTATTTGGAGGACGTTGTGATAGTCATTTTAGGGTCAATTTAAATTGACCCTTAATTTTAGGTTCCCATTTAAAAGAATTAAATTTACGCTAAAATGACCATCATAACGTCCTGCAAACAAAACACGAGTAAGGGCATTTACTTCCCCCCATAATATCAAGCAACTTTTTATTAAAGACATTTCTTTCTATAACGCTTAGTTTTGGAGATATTGTGCAGTCTCGACTTAAATGGTCCACCCTGTATAGGGACAAGTTTTTAAACATTTGACTATCGCTGTTCTTTTTGTATCTATAATGAAATGTCCAATGAAGGTTTTATGCAAATATTTATCTCAGAATGAGTTTTTGCATGGATTTTTGCAGAAGCTATATCAAAAATAAACGAGGTTGAGTGGAGAATTCATGTAAATGTAACCACATCATATGCTTTCCATTTCTGTTCTCTTAATTTATTAGCTTATTAATATGACAATAAGTGGCGTAGCCAAATAGCTAAATATTGTAATAATAATTATTATTGTTATTATTGTCGTCGTTGTAGACGGGATACAGTAGTGTCTCAAATAAAAATTGTCACCTTAATTATTGTGAATCGAATGCTGTACTATATAGATATGCCTGCAAATTTGTAATGGATATTTTTGCGACTGTACCACATCAGAGTTTTTATGATAAATGTAAAGAAATGTAAATCTGATTAAATGCCGGGTAGTACGATATTATTCAGAATAGGTTTAGGGAAACGGAATCTATTCTTGTTAAAAAAATCTGATGTGTTACACTCACATGACTTTCTCTACTCTTGTACAATCTATTTTTACAAACGCCTATTCTCCATATGCTTTATGTTAATCGAGATATCGAGATGTCAATCTTATTGCTAATTTTCTTGTAGATGCAAGGGGAATTGGTAGGTTATAAGCGATAGTCAAATCTTTCAAGCGCTGGTTGCTATGTGGCGCATTCCATTCTCTTTGCCTGTCCAGGACATAAAAAAATGAATAACGAATTTGAGAAAAAGTAAAAGTATTGGAAAATTTAAGGGAATAACAAGCAATATCTCGAAAACGGTTCACTCAACAAAAGAAATGTATATGACATAAGTTGTGTATTTTAACGAGATCTACATTTTTTGAGTAGTAAAATTTTGTCTATCTCTTATGGTTTACCAGTTATGCAAAAGTATTCTTCACAATGAAGAATACTTTTGGAGACATTCCCAGAAAATTCGAGATATACATTTCATTTCTCATGACATTATCTTAAACATATGATATTTTAATCAAAATCGTTACAGCCATTTTTGAGAAAATTAAAATTTTCGAAAAATGTTCCATGTAAAGGGTAGTCTGGGGTGGGGGCATTTTCTTGAAAACCTTCGTGTCGCATCTCTGGAAGATACTGAACCTAAATACCAAGTTTGGTGTTTATCCGACTGTTCGTTTTTGAGTTATACTGTTCACAGACACACACACAGACACACACACGGACATGTTTCCAAAAATGCTTTTTTTGGATTCAGGAGGTCTAAAAACATGTATTTCCGGTGAAATCTCGGTATCGAATTTTTGGGTGGAATGCAATACTTCCCCTACTTACTATACGTAGTAGAGAAAGTAAAAAAACCGAAAGTAATTCGCCCCTTGTTCTTACAGAGAAAAACGCATTGATTCGGAAAAAAGTTAGAATGAAGTCCAAAGAAATCTCAGAGGAAGCTTGCACAGGTATGAGGAATTTCGCAAATCTCGGCTTGGAATGCCACTAAACTTTTAAAATCAAAACCCTATAATATAACTCTAGTTCAGGAATTGCAGCCACACAATAATGTGAGTAGAGTTAATTTCTGCAATTGGATGTTGGGTAATATTCACGATCGCTCTACTGACCCACGTTTAAGGGGACAAGGTAGTCTGAACGCTTGGAAATTACACCTTAAGTGTGTTAAATTACCACTGCTCTTAAAGTTCTCAATGGTTTTTCCTGGAATTTTTACGAATTGTTCTATAAAACATGACAATTATTTCAAGTGGTTGTTTGCATTGATAGCTTATGCAGTTGAGTCCGTAAAAAGTATTTCATTCAGCAGAAAAATAATAAAATTTACTCCTAAAACATGTGAATTCATGTACCCTTTTCTCTGATACTACTTGCAATACAGAATCACGCTTTTGCATACTTGTTCTTAGTATAATCAACTCTCTTGTGAACCTCAATTATTTAGTTATGTATATCAGTTCACTAGAATTGAAAAAAAATTATTTGCAAAGTCAAAAAAGTAAAAATGGGAAAATTTGCAATGTTATTGCTTTCTTAATATCACTAATATATATATATATATATATATATTATAAAATTATGATTATGGTTCAGAAAGTTTAACTATGTATTATATAGGTACATGTACTGAAAATCTCAGCACTCCTCTTCTCACACTTTCTGAGAAAAAGGTACATAAGTATCCAAAAATGTTGTTTTGAGAACACTGAATTTAAAGTTTGAATATTAAAATTCTGACACACGTCAGTACATTCCAGGGTCATAATCATCTGCACCTTCATTGCTTCAGTTTTACTGATTGCCTTCTCTTGGTCCTGGTCTCTTTTATTATTGCTCAACTGCTCGCTGGGCATGGTATAGTCGTTCATTGTTGAAAGATACAAAAATGTTCTAAAAAGGGCATTACATGACAGCTTTAAAGGAATGCAGACTAGCATTTAAATGGTATTTAAATGTCTTAAAAACCTCTTAACCCCAAAAAATTATATATTTTCTGAAACTGGAAATAATAGAGATTTTATTAGAGCCTAAAACAAAAGAAGTTATTTTTGACCATTTCCGAGTACTTTGTCCCTTTAATTTTTCTTCGGACAAAGTATGATTTTATTTGCGTGGCCATGAAGAATTAATGGGTGTTAATGCACATTTTCGTAAAAGGTGTGATATGTGTGGCGGCACAAGGATATCATTTACATTCTGTGACGAAAGTATGTGGTTACTGTATATATAATTTGCATAAGAAAAATATGCGCTTGGATTTAAAGGGCTATGAATATCCGACTTCGCCATCCTGGTGACAAGAAAATTCCCGTTAGGCCGGCCACGCGTCTAAACGAAGGCTTTGTAATTAACATTACATAAAAACTATTACTGGGGAGGCAACTGTTATTGTGGTTTTCAAAAACACAAGTATGTTTAAATTACAAAATATATCGTCAAAGCCAGTCATGTTAAAGTATATTGCCACACATATGCGATAAGTGCTGAGTCTAAGAAGAGGTTGAATTGTATTAATAAAATGTCCTGCGCCATGGCGCTGTGGGTTAGAGCGTGGAGCTCTGGTTCCCGGCCACGGAATGCGCCCGCATACGATCCCATGGGGAGGCGGATTTTAAGTCCCAGGTATAGCACCGGTGCCCCCTCAGCATCATGAGGAAAATGAGGAGCTGCGATAGGCAGCGATCTGGCTGGGGGATGCGTGATACTGGCCACATAACCTCCCCGTATAGGTTGGATGATCGCTCACCTCTGCCGTGCGTACGTGGGCGGGAGACCGGCAGTCGGGATGGCAGGTCAAGGCCCTACATGGGCTGTAGTGCCACGGAGGGTAATATAAAATATAATATCATGCAAAAATCAATAATAATAGTAATAATAATAATATTCTGTGCCTATGCATACATAACAGAAAAGCATCCATCGTGGACATAACGGTAAATCTATGTTCCTGATATTTAGAACTGAGTATGAAATACACACACTGATTCCAAATTGTCCGCTACATCCACGCAACCGCTCCACACCGTCACAGCAGCAGTAGTTATCACTGCAGCATGACCGCGTCGAGCAGAACGGATCTCCTGCAGTAGATGCAACAATATCTCAACGGAACCCTCGCCTGAGATCCTGCAGAAGCTGGAGGATGTGCAGGCGGAGCTACTGAACATCACCACTAAACTGGCCCTCCTGGAGGAGGTACTGACCGAACTTCAAGAGGACCACGGTACCATACTCTTCGCTGCAAAAATAATACCAACAATTCCTGTTCCGATGACACTGCCAAACTACTTCCACGAGCATTACTTGAACGTCAGAAGGCTCATCAGGGAGGAGATAGCAGCCCTCCAGACGACGCTGGATGACGTTCTGCCCAACAGACTTTCAGAGAACCACGATGAGCCCCTAATGGGAGCCCACACAGGAAGCTCCAACTACTCACCGAGGACGTCGGAATCACAGATAACCACATCTCAATCCTAGCATCCAATCACACAACATTTCCTATACCGTCTTACCCTGAATTCCCAAGGGCACAAGTAGAGCCTCGTTCATGCTTGCGCCCTGGCACCTTACCTTCACCTGGCTTAGGCCCTCGTGGCCGGCCAATATATCCCTACCTTGACTACGCTGGTGCAACAGCGGTACAGCCGCACTATCACTCCTGAACTCCTCTTTTTCCTTTTACCATTTCCTTCCGGTGGAGGAATTTTTAGTGGGTATGCCGACTATTGGTGAGTCCCACACTCCCATTGGGGCTGGGGTAGTGACTAAATAATTTTCTTCTCCCCTACTCGAAAAAAAAACGGTAAATCTATGTTCCAGATATTTAGAATGAGTATGAAATACATACACTGATTCCAAAACTTGGTTAAACTACTAATTGAGAAAACCGGGATAGTAAAATGAACATTCGAATATCCCCCTTCAGTAGTACTGTGGTCATTAGGCTGCACAGAAAGCTGAAGCTCTGTGGTTCGAGTTCCGCTGTGACAACAGGTTTTTCAAATCTGATTCAGCCTTCTAATCTTAGCGTGCTTACAGCCAGTGTGAAAGAACAATTAACAGAGCAAACCAAGGTTATTCAACAGAGCAAAATATTACAGTCACTTTGTGGTCATTTTATTTCTCATACTGGCTCAAGAACTTCATCTTCCCGTGGATGTAAATCATTAAATATGACTTAAAATCATTATATTGAAATTTTTTATTTAAAACAATTAATTTTATTAAAACATAGTATAAATTTTGAGCTCCAAAATATTCACTTCAACCTAAATATATATATATATATATATATATATATATATATATATATATATAATAGAATCAAGACCAACTATTAAAAGGAAACAGAACCATCACGATCTTGCCAAAATACTACATTTTTCACTCAGTGTCGTTAAAAATTCTTCTTAGGAAAGGTTGAAGAGTATACATACAATGTTTAGGCGCTTACATTTATCCGTGTATACAAATGAGTGCCGATTTACAAACTCTGTGAGTGAACTCGCTTCGTTCAGGCAGACAGTTACAATAGTCACTAGATACATAATTGTATTTCCTAATGGAATTAATTGTTCTTTCACACAAGCCGTGTGTTGGAAAGGGTTGGAAAGTTAGAATCAGATGACTGAAAAATTCAATGCCATAGCCGGGATTTGAACCGGGAGATCCGTGGTTCAAATCCCGGCTATGGCATTGAATGTTTCAGTCATCTGATTCTAACTTTCCAACCCTGTATTTACTAATGTTAACGGCTAATGATTTTAAAATTAAAATATTTCATGTGGAACATCCTATCAGATTGACAAAATCCAAAATCACGTTTAATAATTTTTTAAACACAAGTAGTGTAGTAAAATTTTATCTATCTCTCATGGTTTACCAGTTATGCAAACGCCGTTCACAATGAAGAATACTTTTGGAGACATTCCCAGAAAATTCGAAATATACATTTCATTTGTCATGAAAATATCTTAAACATATGATATTTTAATCAAAATCGTTAGAGCCGTTTTTGCGAAAATTAAAATTTTCGAAAAATTTCCATGTAAAGGTTAATCTGGGGTGGGGGGATTTTCTTGAAAACCTTCGTGTCGCATCTCTGGAAGATATTGAACCTAAATACTAAGTTTGGTGTTTATCCGACTGTTCGTTTCTGAGTTATGCTGTTCACAGACACACAGACAGACAGACACACACACGGACATGTTTCTAAAAATGCTTTTTTGGATTCAGGGGGCCTCAAAACATGTATTTCCGATGAAATTTCGGTATCGAATTTTTGGGTGGAATACTATACTTCCCCTACTTACTAAACGTAGTAGAGAAAGTAAAAATGAATAACGAATTTGAGAAAAAGTATAAGTAAATTTAAGGGAATAACAAGCAATACCTCCAAAATGGTTCACTCAAAAAAAATGTATATGACATAAATTGTTTATTTTAACGCCATTTACAGTTTTTGTGTAGTAAAATTTTGTCTATTTCTTATGGTTTACCAGTTATGCAAAAGTCGTTCACAATAAAGAATACTTTTGGAGACATTCCCAGAAAATTCGAGATATACATTTTATTTGTCATGAAAATATCTTAAACATATGATACTTTAATCAAAATCGTTAGAGCATTTTTGAGAAGATTAAAATTTTCGAAAAATGTTCTATGTAAAGGGTAATCTGGGGTGGGGGGAGTTTCTTGAAAACCTTCGTGTCGCATCTCTGGAAGATACTGAACCTAAATACCAAGTTTGGTGTTTATCCGACTGTTCGTTTCTGAGTTATGCTGTTAACAGACATACGGACATGTTTCCAAAAATGCTTTTTTTTGGATTCAGGGGATCTCAAAACATGTATTTACGGTGAAATCTCGGTATCGAATTTTTGGGCGGAATACAATACTTCCCTTACTTACTCTACGCAGTAGAGAAAGTAAAAAACAAACTATCGAAAAATATTCAGTAGTTGGTATCTTATTACAAAAGGGACCTTACTTTTAAAATATCCCTCGTACATTCATAAAATAGCTGTGTGTCACTTATGTATTTTAAGCATATAGCACTAATTTAATGACAATGCCCATAACATCATGTCTGATGCTTATGACCTACAATAAAGATTAAAGGAGGCGTGAAATTGAAATGCTGACAGCACAGAGGATGAAGGGTAAGATTAAAGGAAATAAACGTTATGCCAAACAAATTTATTTCATTCCAGCATTCCTGAATGGTACACTCCTCTAACATACTTTCGTCTTGATATTGCCATTGTTCCACACATGGTGTATTCTTTTAACGATGGTTGCAACAGCAACCTCGTGGATCCTCGAGCAGTGTATACTCATTCTCCTTTCGTTGTATCTGTTCATCACACCAAAGTTAATAAATATATGGGATATAAACCGCGGCTGTCGGCTTAAGCCGGATAGGGATCCGCCATCTCACTGCCCGGGAAGCGGATGTCACGGACTCCTGTAGATATCTCATGGTTTTCTATCTGAAACAAAGCATACATTGTATGTTAAAGCTACTTAGATAAGATTAGCGGACGATCCGTCAACAGGAAATTCGTCAAGAAAACATTTTCCTTGTCGTGGTACTCGTAAATTTGACAACTGCGCAACTCGACAAGTGGAATGTCAACAATAAGTATTTCGATAACGAAATAATTCTACTATTTGTGAAATCCGTAAGACTATGGGTATGTCAATAGAAACTTTTGAGGAAAAGAATGGAGATTATAAAGTGTAAAACGTAAACTTGATTTGTACTATTTATTGACGGTCATTTTTCCTCAGTCACTCTTCCTAATCTATTTTTTCTAAACAGTTTTTTCTAATATTCTTATTTATTGTTTGTTTCAGTAACAGAGCAACCGAGATTTTCTTCTTTTTTGTTTCTTTCCTTCAAATAATTCTATATATCTGATACATTAATGTGATATTCCAGGTAGCTTTGGATGTATATTTAAATTTCTAAAATTGTTTATGAATAATGCACATTAATTACACATTAAAAACTGCTAACCATTACCCACAATTAATTTTTTGAAACACCTTTTGCAGTCAAATAGGGGAAAAATTCCACAAACGTTTCAATATTCGCATGGCTCTTTCACTGAAGTGCATCTAAAGGCCCCACCTATAATATACACCAGTATTTTTATGATAATCCCTACAGAAATATTCTTCCTTCATTTTGTTTCTTCTGAAAACCCATTATGATATATTTTTCACAAATAAGCTATAGCTAAAATTTGCAATATTCTAGTGTGCATGTTTCATATTTATAAGATACATTACCAAGCAATCCTTCATTCACGTATATTGAATAGTTTCTCAGTTGTTAAGAAAACCACTTGTAAAAAATGCAATTTACGGGAAATGAACTTCAAAGTAAAAATGCATTAGACAAATGTTCAAATTAAGGGGATGAAGCTAGTGGTATACCTTGGCGTTTATAAATACATGTTTGGAAACTTAGAGGATAAATAAGAACTATTTCCTTCCAAAGTTAAAGAGTAAAAGACATTCTAATTGAAGAAATATATATAAACGAAATCAAAAATGTTATTTTTTGATCCCAAATGCTCTTAAAAGTGTAGCAACAGAGAATAAGAGAGCTGAAGCATCAATTTCCTAAAATCTAAACACAGCTGAGATAGACTTACGACTATCTGTTTTAACTTAAATCATTTTATTTATTACTACTCACATGGATGATATTTTTACCTGGATATTTCAATTCACGGCTTGCATACTCAGCACAGTTTTTACACGATTTATATCCTGAAAGAGAGAAAATAACATTTATTTAATATACAAAAATGATTGCAGCGAAAGATAGTTTATTTTAAAAAACCTTATGTGCTACATTCACATGACTTTCTTTACCCATTCTTCAACAAAAGGCTAAAAGGTACGTATTTCGGAGGGATCCCTGGAACCGAGGCAGAGCACCGCATGCAGCCCAGTCGGACCATTGTGCCTCCAACGTGGCCCCTGGAAGGGAAGGATGAGGGGAGAGACCCGAAGGGCAATCAGATCCGGATGCCGACGGGCGCAAGCATGGACGGGGTCCCTAACGTTTCCAGATATAACGATCCGACGCCGCACGGTCCCTGCAAACACAAGCTACCAACCTCCAGGTTGGAGCGGAGACCCACGCTGAGGAGAGGCCTAACAGGGGTATCGCAACGACGCCAGAAAGGAAACCTTTACAGAGCGCAAGCCACCGTCCAGCCGCAACCCGCCAAATACAGTCGCCTGGTCTTACAGCCCTCAAACATATGACAAGGAAGATGATGGGTACAGGAAATGAGAGGAAAGAGTGTCGTGGTAGAAGATGAATCACCCCAGCATTCGCCTGGCGACCCGGGGAAACCACGAAAAACCTATGGGCCAGAGTGGGTGGTCGCCAGGAATCGATCCCGGGACTTCCCGAATGCGGGCCACAGACCATTCTTCAACAAACTATTGTTACAAAAATTTATTCATCTATCTAATTCATGTTAATCGAGATAAACATTTATAGGAATAGTATTGTTGTATTATATATTAACTTGTAGGTACAATGGGAATAGGGAAATATAGTAGGCTTAAGCGATAATGAAACCTTAAGACCTGGTCGCTATGTGATGGCTTTGAAATTCTGTTCTCTTTGTATAATCAGGAGTAAAAAATGAATGACTTCCCGTTTCAAAAAAGTATAAGTATTTGAAAATTCAAAGAACAACAAGAAATATCTCGGAAATGATTAACTTCACACATTTGTTTCTTTTTTTAAGTAAAAATTGTTTGACATAAATTGAATACGCTTGATTTTCAATCAAAAAGTCTAATAATTTAGAATAAATAATTCAAATTCTAGGCTTTATATTCATAACTGTCATTTCTATAACAATTTCCTTTATTGACATAATATTAACGAACTTCTATAAAAAAATCTGTGTTACACTCACATGACTTTCTCTACTCTTGTGCAAAACTATTTTTACAAACGCTTATTCTTCATATGCTTCATGTTAATCGAGATATCGAGATGTTAATCCTATTGCAAATTTTCTTGTAGATGCAATGGGAACTGGTAGGCTTTAAGCGATAGTCAAATATTTTAAGAGCTGGTTGCTATGTGGAGCATTCCATTCTCTTTGCATTACCAGGATAAAAAAATGAATAACGAATTTGAGAAAAAGTATAAGTATTGGAAATTTTAAGGGAATAACAAGCAATATCTCGAAAATGGTTCACTCTACAAAAAAAAATGTATACGACATAAATTGTGTATTTTAACGCGATCTACATTTTTTGTGTAGTAAAATTTTGTCTATCTCTTATGGTTTACCAGTTATGCAAAAGTCGTTCACAATGAAGAATACATTTGGAAACATTCCCAGAAAATTCGAGATATACATTTCATTTGTCATGAAAATACCTTAAATATGTGATATTTTAATCAAAATCGTTAGAGCCATTTTTGAGAAAATTAAAATTTTCGAAAAATGTTCCATATAAAGGGTAATCTGGGCTGGGGAGATTTTCTTGAAAACCTTCGTGTTGTATGTATGGAAGATACTGAACCTAAATACCAAGTTTGGTGTTTATCCGACTGTTCGTTTATGAGTTATGCTGTTCACAGACAGACAGACAGACGCACAGACACACACAGACACACAGACACACACACGGACATGTTTCCAAAAATGCTTTTTTTAGATTCAGGAGACCTCAAAACATGTATTTCCAGTGAAATCTCGGTATCGAATTTTTGGGTGGAATACAATACTTCCCCTACTTACTATACGTAGTAGAGAAAGTAAAAATATTGAAGATCGAGAGAAAAGTTCCCCAATTGAATTGCTTTAACAAGCTCTACATTCTTTCGTAGTAAGGCTTTGTCTATTATTTTAAACAAAATGTTAGAGCATTTAAACATTTATGAAAAATTTCCCTGTAAACGATAATTTGAGATGGGACGATCTTCTTGAAAAGCTTTGTGCTACATCCTTGGAACATGCTGAATTCAAATACCACGGTATTTAACCCACTTTTCGTTTTTCAGTGATGCTGATCACTGACACATGTCTGGGCCCTTTTCTAAAAATGACTTTTTACTTTCTCTACTACGTTTGGGGAAGTATTGCATTCCACCCAAAATTCGATACCGATATTTCACCAGAAATACATGTTTTGAGGTGTTCTGAATCCAAATAAAGCATTTTGGAAACATGTCCGTGTGTGTGTCTGTCTGTAAACAGCATAACTCAAAAACGAAAAATCGGATAAATACCAAACTTCGTATTTGAGTTTAGTATCTTCCAAGCATGCGAAACGAAGATTTTACAGAAAATCCCATCATCACAGATTACTCTGTACATGGAACATTTTTCGAAAATGTTAATTTTCTCAAAAATGGCTCTAACGATTTTGATTAAAATATTATGTGTTTAAGATAATTTCATGACAAATGAAATGTATATCTTGAATTTTCTGGGAATGTCTCCAAAAGTCCTCTTCATTCAGAATGACTTTTGCATGACCGGTAAACCGTAAGAGATAGATTTTTCTTTTTTTTATCGAGTGAAGCATTTCCGAAATGTTTCTTGTTTTTTGTTTGAATTTCCCGATACTTATATTTTTTTCTCAAACGGAAATTTGTTATTCGTTTTATATACATATATATGTCCTGGACATACAAAGAGAATGGAATGCTCCACATAGCAACCAGCTCTTAAAAGATTTGACTATCGCTTAAAGCCTACCATATTCCCTTGCACCTACAAGAAAATTAACAATAATATAGTTTCTGCAAATGTTTATCTCGATTAACATGAAATAGATGGAGAATAAACGTTTGTAAAAATAGTTCGTAAAAGAGTAGAGAAAGTCACGTGAGTGCAACACATCAGACTTTCTTTATTCAGGGGGCCTCAAAACATGTACTATGTCCGAAGAAATCTCGACATCGAATTTTTGGGTGGAATACAAAACTTCCTCTACTTGCTGTATGTGCTCAGTAGAGAAAGTACAAATCTTATTTTTTGCATTCACATGACTTTCTCTACCATTGTTCAACAAACTATTTTTTAAAAAGCTTATTCTTCTATCTACTCATGTTAATCGAAATAAACATTTATAAAAATGTTTGTATTATATATTTCCTTGTAGGTACGATGAGAATAGGGGAATACAGTAAATTCTTTTAAGACTGGTCGGCATTAAATTCCGTTTCCTTTGCAGGACCAGAAGAAAGGAAGAAGAAGAAGAAGAAGAAGAAGAAGAAGAAGAAGAAGAAGAAAAGAAGAAGAAATAAAAAACAAATGACTCCCAAGTACTTATAAGTATTTTAAAATTAAAACCATAACAAAGAATATTTAGGCAGTGGATAACTCAAAAAACATTATTTGACATAAACTGTGTGCTTTACGAGGTCTAGATTATTCGTGTAGTAATATTTTGTCTGTCTCTTACGATTTACCAGTTATGCCAAAGTCATTCAGCATGAAGAGAACTCCAGAAAATTTAGATATACATTTCATTTGCCATGAAAATAATTTAAACATATGATATTTTAATCAAAATCGTTAGAACCATTTTTGAGAAAATCAAAATTTTCGAAAAATTCTCCATGTATCTTGGTTTCGCATTCTTGGAGGATACTGAACTCAAACATCAAATTTGGTACCAATTTAACAGGCTTTTCGTTCTTTAGTTATACTGCTCACAGTCACACACACACACACACACACACACACACATACACACACACGCAGGACTCTTTTCCAAAAATCTGATGCGTTACACTCACATGACTTTCTCTACTCTTGTATAAACTATATTTACAAACGCTTATTTTCCAACCACTTCATGTTAATCGAGATACCGAGATGTTAATCTTATTGCTAATTCTCTTGTAGGTGCAAGGGGAATTGGTAGGCTTTAAGCGATATCAAATATTTTAAGAGCTGGTTGCTATGAATAACGAATTCCCAATTGAGAAAAAGTATACGTACTGGAAAATTTAAGGGAATAACAAGCAATATCTCGAAAATGGTTCGCTCAACAAAAAATGTATATGACATAAATTGTGTATTTTAACGCGATCTACATTTTTTGTGTAGTAACATTTTGTCTATCTCTTATGGTTTACCAGTTATGCAAAATGAAAAATACTTTTGGAGACATTCCCATAAAATTCGAGATATACAATTCATTTGCCATAAAAATGTCTTAAACTTACGGTATTTTATTCAAAATCGTTAGAGCCATTTTAGAGAAAATTAAAATTTTCGAAAAATGTTCCATGTAAAGAGTAATCTGGAGTGGGGAGATTTTCTTGAAAACCTTGGTGTCGCCTCTCTGGAAGATATTCAACCTAAATACCAAGTTTGGTGTTTATCCGACTGTTCGTTTCTGAGTTATGCTATTCACAGACGAACACACAGACAGACACACACGGACATGTTTCCAAAAATGCTGTTTTTTTAGATTCAGGAGGCCTGAAAACATATTTTCGGTGAAATCTTGGTATCGAATTATTGGGTGGAATACAATACTTCCCCGAATTACTATTCATAGTAGGGAAAGTAAAAATGCTTTTATTTTTGTTTCAGGGGCATCAAAATGTGTATTTCCAGTGAAATCTCCAATTTTTTGGGTGGAATGCAATACTTCCTCTGTGCATGCAATACGTAGTAGGGAAAGTGAACAAGTCATGGAGCTCTTACCGAGGAATATTTGGAAGATAATGGTTGAATTCGCACACTCTAAAATCCGTTCTTTAAAATTAAAATTAATAATTTGCAATTTACCAACCAGCCATTTTAAATTGAAGCGTTTAAGGTGAGTGTAACTGAGGAGCCATAGTCTCTTATTTAAGGTGATCTTAAAAACTTGCTATATATTCCTCTTCTTATACAATGTACATGTCATATGATGTTTTGAAAACCTATAACTTCTTCTTCTTCTTCTTTCTTTTTTGAGCGTTAATAAAATTTTAAACCCAAGTAAAAAAAATCTGATGTGTTACACTCACATGGCTTTCTCTACTCTCGTACAAAATATTTTTACAAACGCTCAATCTCCATCTAGTTATGTTAATCGAGATATCGAAATGTTAATCTTATTGCTAATTTTCTTGTAGATGCAAGGGGAATACGCTAGGCTTTAAGCGATAGTCAAATCGTTTAAGAGCTGGTTGCTATGTGGAGCATTCCATTCTCTTTGCATGTCCAGGACATTAAAAATAATCTGATTTGTTACAGTCACATGACTTGCTCTACTCTGGTACAAAACTATTATTACAAACGCTTATTCTCCATCTACTTCATGTTAATCGAGATGTTAATCTTATTGCTAATTTTCCTGTAGATGCAAGGGGAATTGGTAGGCTTTAAGCGATAGTCAAATATTTTAAGAGCTGGTTGCTATGTGGAGTATTCCATTCTCTTTGAATTACCAGGACAAAAAAAATGAATAACGAATTCCCATTTGAGAAAAAGTATAAGTATCGGAAAATTTAAGTGAATAACAAGCAATATCTCGAAAATGGTTCACTCAACAAAAAAAAGTAGGCATAAATTGTGTATTTAACACGATCTACATTTTTTGGTGTAATAAAATTTTGTCTATCTCTTATGGTTTACCAGTTATGCAAAAGTCGTTCACAATGAAAAATACTTTTGGAACATTTCCAGAAAATTCGAGATATACAATTCATTTGCCATAAAAATGTCTTAAACTTATGTCTTATTTTATTCAAAATCGTTAAAGTCATTTTTGAGAAAATTAAAATTTTCGAAAAATCTTCCATGTAAGGGATAATCTGGGGTGGGAGATTTTCTTGAAAACCTTGGTGTCGCATCTCTGGAAGATACTGAACCTAAAAACCAAGTTTGGTGTTTATCCGACTGTTCGTTTCAGAGTTATGGTGTTCACAGACACACACACGGAAATGCTTCCAAAAATGCTTTTTTTTGGATTTCGGGGTCCTCAAAACATATATTTCCGGTGAAATCTCGGTATCTAATTTTTGGGTGCAATACAATACTTCCCCTACTTACTATACGTAGTAGAGAAAGTAATATTTAACAGTACACAAGCATGAGCCTGTTCATTGTGATTGCAATCACAAATATACCATTTCTTGTAGTAAACCGTTTGCAAACACGAATAACAATAAAAAAAAGCTTGATGTGATGCATTCGCATGACTTTCTCGGCCAATAACAAATTCACATATATTCATTGTATATAATACTGTTCTTAAAAAGAGTTATTCTTCGATCCTGGCTACCCTACTAATTTTACTTAGAAATTGTTTCAAATTAAGCAAAAAGGTTTCAACATACGGAAACACCATTATAATGTTTATTCCTGAAAGCAAGCTCTTGCATTTGAAAGAAAAGAAGGGGGGAAGCAAGAGTCGTGAACCTAATCCAAACATGTGAATTGGCATAAGAATGTAATATTTTAATACGCATTCTTCAACTAAAACCTATGAGTATTTCTCTAAAAACGCTTGTTTTGTTGTATTCTGTTTTTAACTTCGTAGACTTTAATGATCACCTGTTTTAAATTTTTTCCTTCCACAAAAAAAAGGTGCGGACGCCCTTGCCCATAATGTTAAATATGAGTCGTTTAAAGGGAAGCAATGAGCACGTTTTAAATTAGATGTTTTAATAATGCAAGATAACTGTGTTAAAACACTGATTTCAACATTGAAAACTAAATATAAATTCACAAGACTAATATCTGGATTCATGATCCTATATTCTTCTAAAAATAACTTTGTATACAGTCAACTTCTGAATACACAAGAATGCTGATCGTTTGTATTTCTAGCTTAAAAGAGTTCCGAAAGAAATGTTTTGGCGGGAATTAATTTTATTTTTACTTTCTCTATACCAAGTATGTACATAGTAGGTAGAGAAGGTATTGCATTCCACCCAAAAATTCGATACCGAGATTTCAGTAAATACATGTTTTGATGCCCCTTGAATCCAAAAAACAGCACTTTTAGAAATCCATTTTGTACGTGTGTGTGTGTGTGTGTGTGTGTGTGTTTGTGGACAGCATACCTCAAAATCCAAAAGTCTAATAAATACCTTGGTATTTATATCCTGAATTTTCTGGGAATAGCCTGTGAAGTCTTCATTTCGAGGGAATTGCTTATAACCTTGTATTCGTTAAGTGATAGACGAAAACGTACTACACAAGAAATCTCTTTAAAACACACTGAGGACAACAGCCATTTCCGAGATGTCCGTTATTAATGGCTCGAATTGTTCAATACTTAGCCATTCAGTCCTATTGACATTCAGTTGTTTCTCGCGTGTAATGGAAACAGTATGTAATTTTTAGGCCAGCATATAGCGTCCAGTACTGAAACATTTGACTATTGCTATTCTCTTGGTATTACAACGAAATGTGTAGTGTAGTTATTTCCGGAAAGGTTTAATCTCGATTAAAACGAAATAAATAGGAAAATAAACTTTCGTAAGAATAGTTGTTATATACACACTAATAAGCGATAAAGGTAGAGAAAGTCATGTGAATGTAACACCAGATTTTTAGAAAAATGTGTGTGTGTGTGTGTGTGTGTGCGCGCGCGCGCGTGGTATCTATGAACATCTTAACTCAAAAACGAAATGTCGGATAAATACCATACTTGGTATTTAAATTCAGCTGCTATTTCCTGCAGCGACACGAAAATTTTAAAGAACATTTTTCCATCCCAAATTACTCTTTACATGGAATGTGTTTCGAAATTTTTTATTTTATAAAAATGGCTGTAACAATTTTTATTAAAACACCATATACTAAAGATAATTACAAGACAAATAAAATATATATCTTGAATGTTCTGGGTTTAGCCTCTAAGTCCTCTGAATTCGGAAGGAAATTTATGTAATCTTGTATAACTGGTAAACGCTAAGCGATAGACGAAGACGTACTGCACAAAATATGTAGATTTCTTTAAAACACAAAGTTTATTCAAATAACTTTTTTGTGACATGAGGCATTTCTGAGATATCCATTCTTAATGGTTCGAATTGTCCAATACTTGTTCTTTTAAAGTCCTATCGATTTTCAGTTGTTTCTCCCTCGCGATGTCATGGAAACAGTATGGAATTTTTAGGCCTGCATATAGTATTCGTCGTAAAACATTTCACTCCCGGTATTCCCTTTGTATCTATAACGAAATAACTAATACAGCTATTTCCGGAAAGGTTTATCATCATTAAAATAAAGGAAAATAAGAATAATTTGTATGCCCAAATAAGCGATAGAGGGCAGCGAAAGTCATGTGAGTGTAACACATTGAAATAAAATAGGCGTTGCACGTAAATAAATCTGCGTAATGTTCTGCCAGCCTCTTCCTGTCCTACGTCACTGTATAGATAACAGTACACGAACGTAAGCTATATAAAAATCTGATGTGTTGCACTCACATGACTTTCTCTACTCTTGTACAAAATATTTTTACAAACGCTCAATCTCCATCTACTTATGTTAATCGAGATATCGAGATGTTAATCTTATTGCTAATTTTCTTGTAGATGCAAGGGGAATTGGTAGACTTTAAGCGATAGTCAAATATTTTAAGAGCTGGTTGCTATGTGGAAAAATGAATAACGAATTCCCATTTGAGGAAAAGTATAAGTATTGGAAAATGTAAGAGAATAACAAGCAAAATATATATATATATATATATATATATATATATGACATAAATTGTGTATTTTAACACGATCTACATTTTTTGTGTAGTAAAATTTTGTCTATCTCTTATGGTTTACCAGTTATGCAAAAGTCGTTCACAATGAAGAATACTTTTGAAGACATTCCCAGAAAATTCGAGATATACAATTCATTTGACATAAAAATATCTTAAACTTATGGTATTTTATTCAAAATCGTTAGAGCCATTTTTAAGAAAACTAAAATTTCGAAACATGTTCCATGTAAAGGTTAATCTGAGGTGGGGGGATTTTCTTAAAAACCTTCGTGTCGCATCTCTGGAAGATACTGAACCTAAATACCAAGTTTGGTGTTTATACGACTGTTCGTTTCTGAGTTATGCGTTCACAGACACACACACACGGACATGTTTCTAAAAATGCTTTTTTGGATCCAGGAGGTCTCAAACCATATATTTCCTGTGAAATTTCGGTATCGAATTTTTGGATGGAATGCAATACTTCCCCTAATTACTATACGTAGTAGATAAAGTAAAAATTAGTAACTTTCTTCAATTGTGAACGTCTTGGAGAATCTCATGTCATTCATTCTCGTGAAATAAACTTTGTACGCAAGAAATGGCAAGCACTATCCGCGAGCACCAGTAACTGTTTACCTACGTGTGCCTACGAATGTTGACGAATTCGTAAGTGAATTCAAGACGCGATATCTCGATTACTGACTATAGTTTCTTGCCCTAAGTTAAGTATTATGTTTCTACAAACGTGTGGTTTGCTGTATTATATTTTCATACTACTTACACAAATGTACCACAATTGAGTTTTTCGCATCAGAATGTCTTTCTTTACCTAGACCAGAAATGTTTTAAAAACTGCAAAACATTACATTACCTGTTAATTACAATAAAGTTTAGTGCACGAGACTGCACTAGTCGGTATCCAAGACACTTACGACAACTAAGAACCAAAACGCACCACATAGCCCATGCGGAGCGGTTATATAGGCGCATACGATAGCGTTGCCAACCTCAGTTTACGTTTCCCGCTACATGTTTGTCAAAAACCAACTCATTTTTTTCGAAACTCTGTTACATTATTCAGATAAATAGGAAAAGAATGACAACTGTCTAACAGCCTCCACTTCTACAGGGTGCTTCAATAAAACCAATTTTTACTTTCTCTACTACGTATAGTAAGTAGGGGAAGTATTGTATTCCACCCAAAAATTCGATACCGAGATTTCACCGGAAATACATGTTTTGAGATCCCCTGAATCCAAAAAAGGATTTTTGGAAACATGTCCGTGTGTGTGTCTGTGTGTGTGTCTGTGAACAGCATAACTCAGAAACGAACAGTTGGATAAACACCAAACTTAGTATTTAGGTTCAGTATCTTCCAGAGATGCGACACGAAGGTTTTCAAGAAAATCTCTGCACCCCAGACTACCCTTTACATGGAACATTTTTTGAAAATTTTAATTTTCTCAAAAATGGCTCTAACGATTTTGATTAAAATATCATATGTTTAAGATATTTTCATGACAAATGAAATATATATCTCGAATTTTCTGGGAATGTCTCCAAAAGTGTTCTTCATTGTGAACGACTTTTGCATAACTTGTAAACTATAAGAGATAGACAAAATTTTACTGCACAAAAAATGTAGATCGCGTTAAAATACACAATTTATGTCATATACATTTTTTGTAGAGTGAACCATTTTCGAGATATTGCTTGTTATTCCCTTAAATTTTCCAATACTTAACTTTTTCTCAAATTCGTTATTCATTTTTACTTTCTCTACTACGTATAGTAAGTAGGGGAAGTATTGCATTCCACCCAAAAATTCGATACCGAGATTTCACCGGAAATACATGTTTTGAGACCTCCTGAATCCAAAAAAAGCATTTTTGGAAACATGTCCGTGTGTGTGTCTGTGTGTGTGTGTGTGTGTGTCTGTGTGTCTGTGTGTGTGTGTCTGTGAACAGCATAACTCAAAAACAAACAGTCGGATAAGCACCAAACTTGGTATTTAGGTTCAGTATCTTCCAGAGATGCGACACGAAGGTTTTCAAGAAAATCCCCCCACCCCAGACTACCCTTTACATCGAACATTTTTCGAAAATTTTAATTTTCTCAAAAATGGCTCTAACGATTTTGATGAAAATATCATATGTTTAAGATAATGTCATGAGAAATGAAATGTATATCTCGAATTTTCTGGTAATGTCTCCAAAAGTATTCCTCATTGTGAACGACTTTTGCATAACTGGTAAACCATAAGAGATAGACAAAATTTTACTACACAAAAAATGTAGATCGCGTTAAAATACACAACTTATGTCATATACATTTCTTTTGTTGAGTGAACCGTTTTCGAGATATTGCTTGTTATATCCTTAAATTTTACAATACTTATACTTTTTCTCAAATTCGTTATTCATTTTTTTTATGTCCTGGACATGCAAAGAGAATGGAATGCGCCACATAGCAACCAGCGTTAAAATATTTGACTATCGCTTAAAAGCTACCATATATTACCAATAAAGTTGACATCTCGATATCTCGATTAACATGAAGCATATGGAGAATAAGCGTTTGTAAAATTAGATTGTACAGGAGTAGAGAAAGTCATGTGAGTGTAACACATCAGATTTTTTTATATCCTGGACATGCAAAGAGATTGGAATACTCCACATAGCAACCAGCTCTTAAAATATTTGACTATCGCTTAAAACCTACCATATTCCACTTGCACCTACCAGAAAATTAGCAATAAAGATTGACATCTCGATATGTCAATTAACATGAAGCATATGGAGAATAAGGGTTTATAAAAATAGTTTGTACAAGAGTAGAGAAAGTCATGTGAGTGTAGCACATCCGATTTTTTGCAATAAATGTCCTCAACCTTAATTAGAGTAACTAAGTAAATTAACAAAAATATGAGATTAATGTCAATAATGTACCCTTTCATGCAACGCAGGAAAACGTTTCATTTCTTGAAAAATGTGTCCCGCAAATGGCCTCTATTTCTGACAGTGCGATGACTTTTGTAACACTTGAACTGCAGTTGCATTAATATCTCTATGAATATTGTCTTTAAGGTCCAGATATTTTTGTGTGATTTGAATAAAGCTTGCTCTACTCTTAAAATATAGTCACAGAGATCTGGGGATCACATTATTGGCATTAATCCCATGTTTGTTAATTTACACAAACAATGTAATTGATAATTTCCTGGCGGCATAATAACTCCAAATTTTTGTAGTGGGAAATCGTTGGTCCTCTGTGTTGATGCCCTCTGCTGCAGTGTTCTGGTCTCCGGCTACCTCTGTTCAGCGGCTGATGATTTCTCCATTCCTAATAAATTACCTATCTAACTAATTTCACTGGTCTCAGGGTTTTCGTAGATGAGACAAATTAAAATACACTGCATTTCCCTTAAAATGTGGTTCATTATCAATAAAATACTGATGGGCGGCTAGCTTTTTCCATCTTTAACAATTCTCACCATAATAATAAATTAGGAGCCTAGTCTAACTGCACACACTTACCCACACGTGCATCCGTCGTCCAAAGAGTATAACTGAGTGTCGACGAGATTCTTTAAGAGAGTGAAAATCTGGGGTTTGCTTCCCCCTTTTATACCCAGTGACGCTCACCTCCGCGCCTTAAAATGAAACCAGATTTCTAATTGGTCCTCAGACCGCTTTACCTTATTATGTATGAAAATATTCCGCTCCAAAACTTTTCGCACACGCGTCCCAGTGACCCGTTGGAAGCAAATTCAATATCTCTGTCTCTTTCCTTTCTATATCTGCCTCTTTCTATTTCTTGTTATTCCTTCAAGTTCCGTGTTCATTAGTGTGGTGAAAGGAGGTATACTTCTACCTAGAATTACTTTTACCTGGAATTAGCTAGTTCGCCCGTCCCTTACTTATCTAAGTTACAATCTGCTTTGTACATCTTTTGGCTGCTGATATTGATTTATACGTCTATATATATATATATATATATATATATATATATATATATATATATATTATAGAATGTTTAAGCTGTTTAGCAGCGCGCCGAATAGCAAACAACTCGCTGGGACGTAACGCTAGTGAGCAATTGTAAACCGCGCCAACATGAAAACGTTTACCCCTCGAATTTCAGCTTGTAGACAAAAGGAAAGGAGAGTGGCGACATCTTACTGGCTAGATCAACAGCGGAGGGGACGTTGCCATGGAAACATACCCCTCCAAGAAGTGTCAGAAATCTTGTGTTATTTAAATTCTGCCGTAGTAAGGACGTAGGAACGATAGCTGGGAGGAGTACCGCTAACAGCACTTCCGTTATTGGAGGAGGATAATGTTGAGGTTGCTGCCGTCCGAGGCGGGAGCGATTCTCAGGTGAGACAGTGATAGCTATGAACATGGCATAAGGCCTTGAGCTTAGTACTAGAGAAGTAAGGAGGGGTGTAGTGAGGGATTAGAGGTTGACATGACTCTTTGTTAGTAGGTAATTTTGGGATGAATAAATGATTGATGTCAACTGTTGTTGCGTAAGTCCGGATATCTTTATTTATAGAACCAATGTGATTTCAGCTTCACTCCGGCAATTGTAACAATTTGGTGTCATTGAATCTTCCCGTATAAGAACAAACACAACCAAAACAGTTTCAAAATAATTGAGCTGATGGTTGACACTAGAGCAGCTATTGCTCTTTTTTTCATTTCTATCTGCAAGAAGTAGGCCATCCAAAACCCATCATGAAGCAGTAGCAGCCGATCCATGAGTGCACCTGCAGCGGCAGAGTCAATCAAATGGTAACAATACCTTCTCTCATTCGTCCGATTTCCATAACGCAAGCTCCAGCTTTCCAGATAAATGCATAACAGTTTATTATTTAATTTGATATGTAGTCTTTTACTACCTCTACTACATATAGTAAGTACAGGAAGTATTGTATTCCATCCAAAAATTCAATACCGATATTTCACCGGAAATACGCGTTTTGAGGCGCCTTGAATCCAAAATAAAACATTTTAGGAAACATGTCCATATGTATATCTGTCTGTGAACAGCATAACCCAAAAACGAAAATTCGGATAAATACCAAAATTGGTATTTGAGTTTTGTATCTTCCAAGGATGAAACACGAAGTTTTTCAAGAACATTCCCCACCCCAACTAACCTTTACATGGAATATTTTGGAAAATTTTTATTTTCTAAAAATGGCTTTGACGAGTTTGATTAAAATATCATACATGAAAGATATTTACATGACAAACAAAATGTATATCTTGAATTTCCTGGGAATAGCCTAAGAAATCCTCTTCATTAGAAAGAAATTTTGTATAATCTTGAAACGTTAAGCGATAAACGAAAACGTACCACACAAAAAAGGTGTACATTTCTTTAAAACACACAGTTTACTTAAAATAAGTTTTTTGTGGCATAAGCCGTTTCTGATATATCCGTTATTAAGAGTTCGAATTGTTCAATACTTGTCATTCTTTAAAAGTCCCATCGATTTTCAATTGCTTCTCGGGATCGCATGGAAGCAGTATGAAATTTTAAGACCAGCATATAGCAGCTAGATCTTAAACATTTGACAATCGCTGTTCTCTTTGTATTTATAACGAAATGTGTAGTGTAGATATTTTTGCAAAGGTTTATTTGGGTTAAATGTAGTAGATAGAAAAATAAGCCTTAGTAAGAATAGTTTGTATACCCACTGATAAAGATAGAGGGTAGAGAAAGCCCCGTGAATGTATCACATCAGATTTTTTGTCTACTTTCTAGCGTTTATGAAAGCCTGAAAAATTCGGGGATTGAATATTTAAACCATCTTGCTCCACCGACACTCCCACCTTTGGAAAGCTCGGCAAGTAGTGTAAACAACATTATTGAAAACAACTTGGCTGTTTAATTTTAAATATGACTAGAGAGACGGGAGCATATTTGTCAAAATGTGAAATTAAACACGGTTTATGGCTGACTTGTACAATGTAAAATAAGAATAGCTTAATTTGCATTGCACAAATTCTTTTAGTATAACATAATGTTGGCATCTCTACCTACTTGCAAAAGCTATTACATGAAACTATCAGTTACTAGTTTACACAGATATCTAATATCCTCTTACCCCTAACCCTACGCAAATCCAGAATTGGGAACCTTGAATTCTTCTACATCTCCCTCTCTCCCTCACATCTTTATAGATAAAACAAACTCTCTATAAGTACTCGTAGTTCAACCTAGATGTTGTTCCATATGAGGGCACATTATAAAGAGCACTCCTTGCTGGAGTTTTGAGAATCCGCACTTAACGAACGTGCATCCCCATCCCAAAGTCTGCAATATATGAGAACATCTATTGTATCTGTTCTTAGCAAATTGAGAAATGCAGAAACTGTAAGCACGAGGCTAGGTAATTCTGTGTGTGTGTGTGTTAGCTTCATTTTATCTATATTTTTAGAACTAAGTTCTAGTACAGCCAACCTTTTGTACACTCATATTAAGGAAGAATGCATACAGACACAAAACTTTTTTTCTTTTCTTTAGAACCTATGTTCCGGCTTTAAAAGCTACGAACATGTGGCACGTGAACGATATTGAAGTGGAACTAGTCTGTGGAAGTCTAAGAGAACTTAAAAAAGCTACGACTTCAAATGCCGTATACCCTACTTATGTATACATTTCCAACGTTGCTGTTTAAGGAAGACAAGAAGTTGTTTCCCTAGTACCGAGTCTCCCAGTTTCACTTCGATAAGCCAATGCAATGTGTCAATAATTAACCATACAGTAAAGTTGTGAAAATTGGTGCCTCTGATCGAGTTCCAGATCACCTCTGTCCGTTTCTAGTGCCTACAGCTTGTGCTCAAGAATATCCACTGCCACGTATATGCCACAACAATTTAAAGTTACTCTCCCTTGACGCCTTAACTTCCCCACTGTGGGAACAAATTTGTTGATAATCTCGTAGACAGTAATCTCCAGGCTAATATAGTATTGAGGTTTTTAGCATTTGTCCAGATGAACTTACAATTACGCCTGTACTTGGTTTCTATATGGAGATGTAGGATAGACTGCGGTGCAAGGTGTCAATACAGATGAACAGAAATTGATCCAGTGGTCCCCGGAATCTTTAAGAAGGCGGAGGTTGCCAAGAAGGCGTTTAAGTTCCCGTAATATCTCCGTCATGTGATTTACTGGTGGTTCCAATACTGTTAGTCAATAGGAGAGCAACTACAGACAACACAGTTTTCCCCAGCAGCGCAAGGCATTTGTAGTCAATGCCATCTAAACTACAGCCACCTGTTTTCAGTGGAAGGCGCAATTGCGGTCTGGCTACTCTATATGATTTACGCGTCCAAAGCAAGTACAAAGTAGTTGTTCAATCCGCTGCAGTTATAGTTTCACAGAAGCAGTATCTGCATCATATACTACAGCTTACTCAGTGCATAAATATGAATACAGCAAATAGTTGCAGGATGTTGAATTGCAGGAGCGCTCTTCATGTTATATAAAACGGAGCACGTTGATCTTCTGAGTCCAGTTAATCTGGATAATCTCTGTGAATGTCAGTGTACACACAGCACTCATTATCGTAGTTCGTGCTACCGGCTTCATGTCCAGAATAGCTTTCAAAAATTAATTTGAGTTTTATTTATGGACGCTCTTTAACTACTATGGTTCTTACCGTCCCATTCTATATTGGGCATGAAAGACCGATAATTTTGCTCAGAGGCCTCTTTATCAGGGTTGAGGTTCTTTTACGTGCCGTAAATCTACGACACGGGACCACCGGCTTTACTTCGCTTCCGAAGGAAGCCATGCTAAGGATTTATACGCCCGAAAAAAATTCATCGACCTCTGCCGGGTTTGAACCCGGAAACTAGAGGCTAAGCACCGTACCACTAGTCCACGGAGGACAACAGAATGGCTTTCAGCTTTTATCAAGTACCAACGGAGAGGATTTCATATTTTTGTGCATTGTTCCGCTCCTGATTTAAGGCTACAAGAGTCTATGGCTGTAGATGTCGCTTCCAGATGAATGATATCTCTGGCCTACACCCCAGCATCGTCACTTCATCTGCATAAGTCACTACCTTAAGTCAAGATTCAGCCATGGAAATTCCTTGCACTGTGTCCTATAGTATCTGTAAAACTAGATTTAAGCTGAAAACAAACAGTTCCATTGACAAATGATATCCCTAAAAGGCATTTTAGCGTATATATGAATGGGCGCAAACAGAAAACTATTACAAATTCTGGTAACTGCCCTTCTGTGCAGTCCTTGTATAGAGAATACCATTCTTTGTGTACTCCAGCTTCAGGCAAACGTCGTCGTGTATACCAGTGCTGTACTCGATCAAAAGCCCTACGAAAGTCCAGATTAATAAAAGCTAAATTTCAATTTTGTGGAACAGTATATATTATTAAAGTGCTGCGCTGTGGCGCAATGGGCCGGAGTATGGAGCAATGGTTCCCAACCACGGAATACGCCCTGATTCGATCCCACCAATAGGGATGCGGATTTTAAGTCTGAAGGTATAGGACCAATGCCCAATCAGCATTGTAGGAAAATTGAGGAGCTGCGATAGGCAGTGATCCAGTCATGAAAGCCATAAATCACGCTGGGGAAAGCGTGGTGCTGGCCCCATCACCTTCCCGTATCAGTTAGATACCTCTGTCGTGCGTAAGTGGACGTGAGACTGGCAGCCGTGTGAGGCTCGACCCCGAACTGTTACCCCATAGTGGAAGTGGATAAATTGTCACATCTCGGAGTTCGGGTAGAGCATTAACAATATTCTTCCCCTGAAGCGTCGTTTGATTTAAACGTAGCACTTTTTATATGCTGGTTTCAGTCTGTTTACCAGGGACTTCGCAAACATTTTATAGTCCGCATTTATCAGTGCTGCGCGAAAGTTCACTGCTACATTTGGGCTTTTCTTCTTCGGATAAATTAAAATTCCTTACAGAAAGTTATCCAATTACATGGATTTAGAATTTGTCATTGATTTAAGGATGTTAAAATGTAATTCTTATTTATTAGGGATTTTGTATTGTAGATCCAAAGACTGCCACCTTCCCAAAGTTTCTGTAGTAATGTTATTAATTTAATTTTAATGATCGACCAAAATATAACGAAGAAATTCGTATTAAAGAAAATCGGGACTAGGTGTCGTATTCCGCATCAGTTGTTGCATCACGTGATGAACCTCCCGTTCATATATCGGACTCTTATGACCTCTTCTGTAGGTATATAAATTTGACGCTCAGAATCGAGCATCTCCTCCGACCCATCCATGTGTGGTAAGAAATCCTTGCCAAACCAGTTCTGATATATATTTCAAGTCCTTTCAACGAAGCTCCGGTAGTGCCATTATCAAGCGACGAAATGTACTTAGTGTGCCCTTTCTTTTGTCAGGTAATACGAGGGTCATCCAGAAACTAAGTTCGGTGAACGATAAAGAGAACAAAATCATCATTAAGTTAGGAATATTTATTGTAATAATTACATAGATTTACTGGCTGCTTTTCAACATGGTCACCACCATTGTTGAGGCATTTACCGTAACGGTGCACCATCGATTGTATGCCCAAGCCATAGGAGACTGCCGCCAATATCCGGAGCCACGAAGCCACTTCATTCTGCACCTCAGCGTTATTGTGGTAACGTTTTCCTGCCAGAAAACGCTTCATGAGATGGAAGAGATGAAAATCACTTGGGGCTTGGTCGAGGCTGTAGGGTGGATGGTTGAAGATCTTCCATCCAAACTGATTCAACACATTTCGTGTGGAGTTGGCTGTATGGGATCTTGCATTGTCATGCAATAGCGTAACGCCTCTTGTCAACATCCCACGGCTCTTGTTCTGGATTGCCCTCCTCAGTTTATGCAATGTCTGACAATACCGATCACCATTTACGGTCTCCTCTCGCACAGGAGGACACCACGTCGATCCCAAATGACAGTGCACGTGATTTTTGACAGATTGTCTGCTTGAATTTGGTATTCACCGGTGAGCCACTATGCCGCCAATGCATTGATTGTTGCTTTGTCTCTGGTGTGGCATGCGACGCCCATATTTCATCACTGGTGACAATATTGTCGAGATACCCGTCCTCTTTCTCTGCGAATCGCTGTAGGAATGTCAATGCTGCGGCCAGACGTTTCGTTTTGTGTTCATCAGTCAGTTGCCGTGGCACCCATCTTGCACACTGTGAAA
Organism: Deroplatys truncata; assembly: GCA_030765065.1. Taxonomy (NCBI): domain Eukaryota; kingdom Metazoa; phylum Arthropoda; class Insecta; order Mantodea; family Mantidae; genus Deroplatys; species Deroplatys truncata. The sequence goes on from CM060986.1 coordinate 142,144,360, forward strand.
ATCAAGCCACCCGAGACAATTTCATGCAAAGGCGAGCGAGACACCTGGGGAACTGACAAGAGAGTTCTGAAATTGTGAAACGCCGGTTTTGCACAATTGCCTGCCGCACACTTTCCATCAGTTATGGCATCCCCAGGGACGGTCGGCAACTACGGTCTTCGTCGTGAATATTGGTTCAATGAATTGCCTGCACCATCGTCTTACCATATTGTTGCAAATAATGCCGTGTCCATACACGCGGCACAATGGCGATCGATATCTGCTGGAGATTGCTTTTGAGCGTGCAAAAATCGTATGACTGCACGAACCTCGCAGTTGGCGGGAGACAGTATTAGAACGGCCATTTTCTCCGATCACTGTACGATAACCACTGCCGTCACAAGACTGAAACTGCACTACATTATTCCCAATACTTCCTCTCTACTCCTACGCATGCGCATTTCTATCCGACTGTTGATGTCATCTCTAGACGCGATCGGGACTTAGTTTCTAGATAACCCTCGTGTAATGAGGCCTGTTCTTCGGATTTTGCCTGCGTCAACTGTGTTTTCGTTTTCTTTGCCTTTTTTTGGGAATATATTCTTACGTGTGGACTGGACGGTTGTCTCCGCGCGTAATTTGCTCTTTTCTAACTTCACGAGTTGCCCAACCTCTTTGGAATGACCTCCCTCTTCGTTATAGTCAATTCTTCTGCTGTGGAATGATGTCTGATTGGCTTGATGTACCATTTGACATAGTAGTTTTCCCTTTCTGCGCGTGCGTCTGAGTCTCGCTCTCCGGTAACTAAGTTACCAGATCTCCCGCCCCTCTTTGAAGTTGTTGTGGAACATATAAGACCGTCGTCCTATTCGTACAGTTCTCTTTTACTTGGTTGGGTTGTCCGCAGACACAGCATGTTTTCAACTGCCCAGCGTAACTCACCGTAACTCACTATGACTGCGTTGGGCAACAGCCACCACAGTAGTTAATATCCCGGATTATCCAATTGGATTAACGATAATCCTGCCGCTAGGTGGCGTTGGTGTCGCGTTAATCCCTCTTAATCCGCCTTAATCCGTTGGATTAAGGTGGATTAGTGGGATTAGCGGGAAGTTTGAAAAGTTGCCACTAGCGGAAGGATTAACGTTGAACCAGGTTGGTTAATCCGAGATGCAGATTAAGATTGATGTTAAGGGTTTGTTGGATATGTGGTGGTGAAGAAAAGGTAGAAGAGGGTGAGGGAGATGGGGTAGTTTAAGGTCACGTGACCTGGAGAAGGGAATTTGCTATGTGTCTTTGTGGAGAGTTGGGAAGGGAAAGAGGGAATGATGAGCAGGTAAGTGTTAAAAAGTGGATGAGGAAGTGACGTGTGATGTTGTGATTGGTGAGAATAAGAGGTGATGTTATTCGTGGAAAGAAATGAATGGAAGGTGTGGATTGGTGAGAATAAGAGAGAATATGATTGGTTGAGAGAAAAAGAGCTGGGAGTGGGGGTATGTTGGAGATGAGGGGAAAGGTATAAAAAGGGGAATGTTGTGGGTGTAAAGAAGTATATGGTAAAGATGATGATTGCGATAGTGATAGCGTTGGTGATAGTAGGAGTTGCTGGGGCAGAGAGGAGTTGCGTTAGTTTTGGGAGGTGTGGGTTCGAGTTGAATGTGGAGACGGGACATTTGGAAAATGTGACAAGATGTGAAAAGGATTACGAATTGTTGCCAAACTGTACATGCACCTACCGGAAGGGGAGTGGGTGTAGGTTTGGATCTGATTTTATTAACTTGGGGACACTTAAGAACGTGTATAATTGTTTAAAGCCTGTAAGCAGATGTCAGAGGGGGAAGAGATGTGGAGGGATGATGTACGGGGGTGTAAAGATGGGGCAACTTGAATGTCCTGAGGGTTACATTTTAAATGGGAGATGTGGGTGTGAGGAAGGTGGAGCGGGTGTGGATGACAGGTGTAAATTTTATAAAAAGCCTGTGGGTATGTATGCTAGCGACAACACTTCGATTCTGGTGGAGATGGTGGATTGTAGTTTGTTGGTGGACACGGTAGACTTGCCTGAGGGTTTGGAATTAGAATGGAAGTTGACGCCGAAGGAGAGTGAGCTTATGATGGCTTATAGCGTAGTAAATGAGATGAATTCCTATTTTTCTGACAACTTTATGTATATATTTGGGGGATGTGGAAAATGGGGTGAGTGGGAGTTGAATGTAGGTGGTGGAAGGACGATGAGTGGGAGGGTGAAGCGGGCGTCTAGATGGGGTGCGGAGGGGACTTTGAAAATAAATTCGGAATGTAATGGTGGGGATGCGGGGAGGGTGTCGGTGACGAGCATACGAAAAGCAGCATCTGAGAGGTGCAAAAAAGGGGTGAATGTGATAAAGCAAAAAATGAAAAAAGAATGCGATAGGAAGGTGAAGGAAGGAAACAGGGTGATTGACGGGTTGAGGAAGGAAAAAGAAGAATGTGAAAGGAGGGTGGGCGGCATGCAGGGCTTGTTGGAAAGAATGAAAAGAGAATTGGAAGAGAAAAAGCAGAATGTGACGAAGCAAGAGGAGTTAGTGAATAGAATAAAAGGAAATGTAAGTAAAATGTACGAGGAATTTGAGGCATTAAAGCAGATGATAGGAAAATTGGAAAGCGCATGTACAGGCGGAGGAGAGGATGAGGAGTTTGCTAACTATGAGCAATCGTACGACGAAGACCTAATACCGGAGGAGGGAAAGGAGGAGGAAGACGTTGAAGGAGGGGATGCAGAGGAGGGAGAGGAGTTAGAATTTGAGACATAATGAAAAAAAGGAAAAGGTAGCTGAAATAGAAGACATGAATTATAACTTATTGCAATAAGTTGGCTATACGGATGTTTTATTTTGGCATATGTTTATGCCGTAATTTGATACAATGCACGGTGGCCTTTGAAGATTTTTTTTTAATTTTATTTTTAAACTGTTGTTTTATATGCATATTGAGAAATATATGTGTGCTATTGATTTATGAGGAAGGGGAAAGGACCCTAACTAGGTAAAGTGTGAATAAGGGGAAAATGAAACACTGTTTAAGTTTCAAAGCACAAGCTGTGCGGTGTATTTAAACGTGTGCAGAATGGAGATATTTTTTTTAAACAAAAAGAGAGAGGGCACTATACACATTGAAAAACACATTGAAAAACTCACAAGTACATAAAACATAAGAAAATGAAAAAACAAATTAACACTACGGTACCAACCTTTTTTCTGCTTTTTCTTTTGCATCATACCATGTACAGAGAAAGAAAGACAGAACATGCCATTAACAATGTTTTTATATAACATCATGAAAAAAATTGCCCTGTGCAACGAGGGCACGATGATTGTTTTTGTGTTTGTAAATGTTTATACACAATTGGTATGTGGTTGATAACACACGAGCGCCGTGCATGGCATTGCAAACACAGGGGCGAATAGCAGTTATTGCTTTTGGCGCTATACCACACCGTGTATGGTTCGTATGTGTTTCGCAAAAGTTCTTGCTGTCTTGCGAGGAACTGTGCGTGCTTGCAAGCTACGCAAAACTTTGTTGAACGATCGCACTGTGGCTGGTACATGCATTTTAAAGAGTTTGGAATGCGGTCCTTGCCACTGGCTGACGCCGACATGTTTAATGGTCTGTAATAGGGGTAGGACACTGACAAATATATTGCTGTTTGAAAGGGCTGGAAAGCCCGTATCTAAGGCAAGCGCTAAGAGCTTGGCAGTAGAGGCACTTTAGCTGCAGAGCCAAATTAGGGTGAACTAAATCAAAAGGCAGAAAATGGAGCTTGTCGATGTACTTGTTGACTGAAGTATCTGTGGAGTAATAGGGTTTCCACACGCAGCTGTAAGTGCACTGGACGCTTAACATACGGTTCTTACAGCGTCCGCACTGAAATTTAATTGGGCGTCGAAGGGTTGGCACAAGGGGCATTGGTCGTCTTCTGCCGTAAGCAGAAGTGTGATTCATAGTGTTTTTAGGCGGCACACACGAAGAAAAAGAAAAAAGTTAACAGAAGAAGAACAAAAGAAAAAAAAAGAAACACTGCACACGTATAAATACAGTCATGCAGGAGCTGGCGTTTTACTGGCGACACCGCTTCAACGGCGGTTCGCTGGATGCGGCGCTCCGGGTGCGCTGTAAGGCCCACCAGATGCGCCGCCGTTGTTGCTCCGTGATGGGCTCTAGCAGAGGGATGGCGAGGTCCTGAGGCCGATCCCTGCTGTCCACCTCCGGCACAGCAGCAAGGAGCTGGTCGTACCCGTCGGGTCGGCTGTCGGCAAAGGAGCACCAGGCGCTGCTTGGTTGGAGCTGCACGGTCCCCGACGTGCCCGTTGGGAAGAGGTTTCTTCGCACGGGTGGCCTGTTAAATCTGCTTGGCGTGACGGACAGCAGCCGCACTAGGGAGGGGTCCGGGGGAGAGATATTAGAGTAGGTAGGGTTGAGAAGAGGGGGAGGAAACCGTGGGGTAATGGAGCACTGGGTGAGGATAGGGGTAAATGCGGGAGGTTGGGGTGTGGGAGAAGCAGAGCGGGAAATGATTTGAACGGAGGAGGAGGAGGAGGAGGAGGAGGCAGAAGCACTTAGAGGAGGAGGAGGGTAGGAAGGAGAATGCGGGGTGAAACACTGGTAAGAAATGTCCCCAAGGGACATGGGTTCGTCATAACGAGGAGGGCAGGAAGGGGAACGAGGAGACAAAGGTTGAACAGAGATGTCCCCAAGGGACATGGGTTCGATACTGGAAGGAGAAGCAGAAGGGGAGAAGGGGATGACCTGAACGGAGGAGGAGGAGGAGGAGGAGGGCGACGGAGTCAGGGGTTGAACAGAAATGTCCTGAAGGGACACGGGATCGAGGTGGGGAAAGAAGGAGGACAAATTGGAAGCGGGGGAGGAAGAAGCAAGTGGCGTAGAGGTGTGCTGTGGGGGAGGGAAGGTATCGGGATCGGTGCAGGAAATAAAAGAGTTTTGAGGATGGTAAGGATGACGGGAGAAAGAGGAAGGGGAATGGAGGATAATGTGGGAGCAGTCGTAGGAGGAGGAGGAGGAGGAGGAGGAGGAGGGTTGAGATTCTGGGGAATAGGAAGGCGAGGATGGTAAAGGTAGGTGCGGAGGCGTCTGTATACTGCTCTGAGTACACCCCGCTGTCGCTGGTGGTGATGGAGGGCGAAGAGGCGGGCCACACTTGTACAGATGGCGAAGAAGCAGTTGACGAAAACGAGCTCGAACCCCGGGCGTCTGCAAATGGAGCTAAAAGCTCGTGCCACTGGTGCAGCTGGCCAAACGCTAGCTGAAAGCTGGGCAAAGCCAACAGCTGCTGTTGCTCGGGCTGTATGGGGAGAACCTCGCCGTGCTGCTGCGGTTCTTGCCACGCAAATTGCTGAAAGTGGTGCTCCTGTTGATCCTGCTGCTGCAGAGCCACTTGAGGCTGGTAGGCGAGCTGTACCAGACCGTACGCAGCGTCTATTGGATGGTGGAAGAACCCCTGATGTTGCACGTTAAAAAGCTCTCTATACACTCTGCCGGAGGATGGCGAAACAAATAAATGATCGCCGGCGGCGGATCCTGAGGCTGCTGCTGCTGGTTCCATGTTGCCTGGTTCAAGCACGGAGCAAGACTAAGTGTGAAGACGGGAAGCCTGGCTGCCATTTTTAAAAGGGCTGTAATCAGCAGCCGATGTGCGTCACGTGATTAAAGAGCCGCAATCTGCGCGATAACTTTAAAAATGGCCGTGCAAACGATGCTCATTAGTAAGAAAATGTTTAAAAGTGGTTGTGCGGTCGATGGTAGGAAAATTTAATTGTTATCGCAACCGGATGGTGTGGTGGTTCGCTGGTGAGACCGGAAGAGCACCGGAAACGAGCCTGATTACAACTCTGGAAGTTGTGGCGCGATAACAAGCCTGGAATTTTAATGAGGCCTTTAACTGAGTGCGCATGCGGAAGTTGCGGTTGCGATAAGCAGCGTATAAAAGCACCAGGCGATAAGAGGCTCGCTGAAGTGAGAATTGTGCAAGAAAATCGACTTGGCTAGGAATTGGAAGGTTTTAGCTTTTGGAACTATTACAATATATTGGAAGCGTTGTTTTTGCGAGAAAAAAGTTGCGTTTGATATCCGCCGGACGGGAGCGTGGAGGCACATGGATGTTGTTAAGAAAATAACATGTACGAGTTTTTTTACCGCAGTTGATATAGCGTAAAAGAAGCAGCGAATAAAGCAGCAATTGTATTGCAAGTGTTTGAACGTGTAGAAAGCTTTTTAGGCATTGTTGAACAAAGCCGGAAGCATGGAGCCGGAACAAGGCGTAAGCGAATCTGGAACCTTGCAGCCCAGGTTCGACATTATAGCCCATAGGCAGAGAACGTTGAAAAGGCTTTTCTCCGGCTACACGGAAACAGAAATTACCGTGAACCCGGGTCCCAGAGATGCAAATCCAGAGCAATGGGTGACGCTTCTGTTTACGGACATTATTAACTTTGCGAAAGAAAATCTATTGGGGAACGAACCGGGATATTTAGGCGTAAGCATTGCGGACGAGAAACACCCGGCCAAAGCTTTTAACATGAGCGTTAGACGCACGGACCAGGTGAATGCGGAGGCGGTTATAAAATCTATAGAGGTGATGCAAAGCAACCAGCAGTTCTTGCTAGGGGGACCTCTGAAGCTCACTTTCGTTTGGACCAAGGAGGTGTCGGGTTCGTGTCACAAGCCGTGCGATGCGTGTACCGGCAATAAAGGCATAGTAGAAATTATAAACAAAGACAGCTTGTGTTTAGCAAGAGCTATAGCGGTTGGCAAAGCTAAAGTGGATGGAGACGTGAATTATAAAACCATTGAACGGTCGGAATACCTGCAGAAACAAAAAGCCGTAGCCTTGTGCCAAATGGTAGGAAAGACGAACGGTCCATTTACTATCGATGACGTCAGAGATTTTGACGCGATGTTAAAGGGGTACGCGGTGACGGTGTTTGCAGATCATACGGGCAAACACGTCATGTACGCGTCACAGAAGCAAACAGATAAACCCATTGACGTCATGTTTCACGAGGGGCACTTTAACGCCATTGTAGACTTGCACAAGTGCTTTAAATGCAAGTGGTATTGCCGTCATTGCCATTATCCCTCGTTGAACAAAAAAGAATTCCATCGATGCGACGGCGCTTGCCCAAAGTGCCACCAGCAGTGCCCAAAGCCTATGAAGCGTTCATACACTGTGGCGCGTGTAACCGAGACTTTAAGGGTGCAACCTGTTTCGCGAATCATGCGAGGAAAGGCGGCTTTTACCCGAAGGCGCTGTCGGTGTGCGACGTGGAAAAAGTGTGCACTACTTGCAATAAGCTGGTGAACCTGAGACACCGAAAAGGGGCGCACGAGTGCGGAGAAAAATTTTGCTCCTATTGCAAGGTTCACGTGAACAGCAATCACATGTGCTACATGCAACCGTACTGTTCACCAAACAAGAGAAACCGCTTCGTGTTCATGTTCATAGATTTCGAATGCACGCAGAACACGGCGTACAAGAACAAAGAGAACACTTACGAGCACGTTCCAAATTTATGCGTGCTTTACCAAGCGTGCCCCCTGTGCATAGACGAAGGCGAAAAGATGGCGTTCTGCACCGAGTGCGGCACGAAAGAACACGTTTTTACCGACGTGCCGGTGAAGCAGCTGTTCGACCACGTGATGCAGCCGAGGTTCGAAGCCTGGGACGTCGTGCTGCTGGCCCATAACATGCGCTCCTACGACGGCCAATTTCTATTGAAATACATGGTGGGCACTTTAAAGTGGACGCCCGAGCTAATCATGAACGGCACCAAGATCTACCAAATGAAGCACGGTGACGTCACGTTTCTAGACTCGCTCAACTTCATTCCCATGCCGCTGGCTCGCTTTTCTAAGACTTTCGGGTTACAGGAAAGCAAAGGTTATTTCCCATACCTCTTTAACACGAAGGAAAACGAGCATTACGTGGGTTCGATTCCCGACGCAAAGTACTACTGCCCGGACGGCATGTCGGTGGAGGGGAGGAAGGCGTTCGAGCAGTGGCACGAGGAAAGGGCGTCCTCCGGCTACTTGTTCGACATGCAGCAGGAAATGGTGGCGTACTGCAAGATGGACGTGTTTCTGCTGAGCCGGGGAGTTTCGAAATTTAGGAGAGAATTTTTGGACGAGAACGGAATCGACCCATGCACCATCGCGCATGCGTGCATGTGCGTCTACCGAAAGCGGTTTATGCCGCGCGACAAGATCGCACTGTTGCCCACCGGCGGTTACCGCCTGGCGGACAAGCACTCGCGCACCGCCTGCATTTGGCTGTCTTGGGTAGAGGCGCAGAAAAACGTCACCATCCAGCACGCCCTGAGAGGGCGCGAAGTGAAGGTCCTCGGGCACAAGGTGGACGGGTACAGGGAAGACGGGGAGGGGAAGCGGGTGTTTTTCTTTCACGGGTGCTGGTACCACGGCTGCGAGCGATGTTTCCACAATCGCCACGCCGTGCTGTATAACACGGGGAAAGAAACGATGGCCGGATGGCACGAGAGCACGGTGAAAATCTGCAACAAGATCCGAAGCGCCGGGTACGACGTCGTCGAGATGTGGGAGTGCGAATTTAACGCGATGGCGAAGGCCGACCCGCAACTGGCGGCATTCGCGAAGGCCTTCCCCCACCCGGAACCTCTGAATCCGAGGGTCGCCTTTTTCGGCGGGCGCACCAACTGCACCAAGACTTACGCCGAGGCGTCGGGCGACACCAAGATGTTTTATCTCGACGTGTGCTCCCTCTACCCCTTCGTGAACAAGACGAAGCCGTACCCCGTGGGCCACCCCAAGATCCACTTGGATCGCTTTCCCAACCTCGAGGACATCCAGGGCGGATTGATCAAGTGTACCGTGTTGCCTCCGAACGCCCTGTATCACCCCGTGCTGCCGGCTTGCATCCACGGCAAGCTGATGTTCGTCCTGTGCCGCGCATGTGCGGAGGCGGAAAGCCAAGAGGCGTGCCGGCACCCGGAGGACGAGAGGTGTCTGACGGGGACGTGGGTCCTGGACGAGGTGAAGGCGGCCCTGCACGAGGGGTACCGACTGCTGCGCGTGTACGAAATTTGGGAGTACGACACGGTGCGGTACGACCCCGACACGGGCGAGAAGGGCCTGTTCGAGGCGTACGTGAACCAGTTCCTCAAGATCAAGACCGAAGCCTCCGGTTGGCCTTCGGACTGCCACTCGCCCGAGCAGAAGGAAGCCTACGTGCAGGAGTTTCTGCAACGCGAAGGCGTCGCTCTCGACCCCGACGCCATCGCCCCGAATCCGGGCAGGCGCGAGCTCGCCAAGCTCATGCTCAACTCCTTCTGGGGCAAGATGGGGCAGAGGGACAACCTGCCCACGTGCGAACTGGTCGATCGCTACGACAGGCTCGTCGAACTGCTCAACGACCCCGCCGTGGAGGTGCAGTCCTACCTCCCGGCCACGGACGATGTGATGGTCGTCGTGTGGAGGTACGTCGACCAGAGCCCCAGGGTGAACCCCACGGGGAACGCCGTCGTGGCCGCGTACACGACCGCGCACGCGCGCGCACCTGTACGGGTACCTGCGCGCGTTGGGGGACCGGGTCTGCTACTTCGACACGGACTCGGTGATCGCCACGTACGCGCCGGGCCAGTGGATGCCGGCCGTGGGTCGCTTCCTCGGCGACATGACCGACGAGCTGGAGAAGTACGGCAAGGGCGCCTACGTCTCCCGGTTCGCCTCCACGGGCCCGAAGAGCTATTGCCTCGAAATTAGGTGCCCGGAGACGCATCGGAACTTCTCGGTGTGCAAGGTGAAGGGCATTACCTTGAATTCCGGCAACCTGGAGCGCGTGAACGCGGACGTGATTCGGGACGTGGTGCTCTGGGATAATGCCAAGAGAGTCACTCTCGTGGGTACTCAGATATCGAGAAAACCCCTCTGGACGTTGGTCACCGAGCCTTGCACCAAGACCTTCAGGATGGTGGTGAACAAGCGCGTGCTTGCCGACAACTGCGACTCCTATCCCTACGGGTACAAGAGGGAGTGCAGGCATAAATGAGACGTCTAGCGCCCTAGGGGTCCATTTCGAACCCGGGACCCGCACCATGCGCTCACCACGCAGCCTTAGACGTTTCGAGTTTCCCAGCACGATGCTGGTCGCGGGGCCGTCGCGCTGCGGAAAGTCCACCTTCGTGAAGTACCTCATACGCAACGCCGACGAATCGTTCGACCGACCTCCCCCCAAGGTGCTGTGGTGCCACCCGCCGGAGTATTCGCCGAAACTCGAAACCCTACCGCTAGAGTGCGAGACCCACGCCGGCGTGCCCGAGCTGAGTTCCGTGGGCGAAAACTACCTCGTCGTCCTCGACGATCTCATGTTCGAGGGTGGGGGTTCGAACGTGTCCAACTTTTTCACCAGAGACTCGCACCACAAGCGCTTCGGAATCGTGTACATCCTGCAGAACGTGTTCCCGCAGGGCCAGAAATTTCGAACGATATCTCTCAACGCAAACTACATCGTGGCATTCAAGAACAACAGGGATAAGATGCAAATAGAGAGGCTGTGCCAACAGATCGAACCGAGGAACTCGAAGTTTCTGCTGGAGGCCTTCGAAAAGGCCACCGAACAACCGCACGGGTATCTGGTGCTCGACTGCACGCAATACACGCCCGACCGTTACAGGTATCGAACGGGCGTGCTACCGGGCGAAACGCTCTCGTATTTCGTTCCCAACGAGCGCCGATGAGTGAGGTTTTCGTTTTTAAATAAAGCGCGCCTTTCGACGCCAACGTCATTACCGCGCAAACATGGTTCGGGGTAAGACGAGCATTGCCAAATTGAGCAGCGCGCGCATAGCCAGGCAGCGCGGAAATCTGACGGTGCTGGCCAAGGCGAAACCTGCCGTGCGCAAGAAGGTGTTGAAAAACGCGAACGGAGATCTCGTAAAGGCCATTTGCGAATGCATGCTCAACGTGTGCAGAGGTCACGTGCAACTACCCACCAGATGCGTGAATCGCTTAAAAGGGCATAGAACGGCTTGGAGGAAGTTAATCGACAGGAAGGTGCCGTTGAAGAAGAAGAAGAAAATTTTGATTCAGAAAGGAGGATTTTTACCGGCGTTTCTTCTACCCATTCTGGCTTCTCTGGGCGGCGCGCTCGTGTCGAAACTTACAGGATGAAACTCGGCAGGCAGATCGTCGTGGCTCCGCAGCCGAAAACCGTAGAAAAGCTTCACCTCATCGACAAAACCATAGCTAAGCTGGCCAAAGAGATGCAGGACCTTCAGCGCAAAAAAGAAATATCTGCAGACCAAAAGTGGCGGTTAATGAAATATAAATTGGGAAACTATCTCGATCTCGTGTCACAAGTGAGAAAACCCTACCTTCGCGAAAGCGACGACGACGACGAGGACGACGTTCACCTTCTGGAGGAGGTGCACGTAAAGAAGGAGAAGTCGGGGCCATCGAGATCCGTAAAAGCTAACCCTTTCTCGCCCAAAAAGAAAAGACCGCCTGCTGCCTCACCCAAGAGGAAACCGAACAGGCCCAGCTATAACCTTCGCATGCGAAACTGGGATCCTCTTTACAAGTAAGCGATGAAGGAATGGAAGACGATAAGGCGCTATTATGCAAAACCGGAACACCCAGCCGGCTTCGGCTCGGTAAATGCACTGCGAAAGGCCACGGGGATATCGAAGGCGAACGTCCAATCGTTTCTTCGAACCCAGGACAGTTACACGTTGCACAAACAGGTGCGGAAGCGATTCCCGACTCGATACTACCACGTCACCAACATCAACGATCTTTGGGAGGCGGATCTCAACGTCATGAACAGCATCAAGGAGCATAACAAACCTTACGCGTACATTCTCACCGTCATCGACGTCTTCTCCAAGTATGCTTGGGCCGTACCTCTGAAATCGAAGCTGGGGTCCGAGGTGGCGCAGGCGTTTCGCTCCATATTCTCCGAGCGCGTTCCCCGCGTTCTGCAGACCGACAAGGGAACAGAGTTTACCAACAAAACCTTTCGCGACTTTCTTAACCAACACGGCGTGCTTCATTACACCACAAAAAATAATGTCAAAGCCAGCGTCGTCGAACGCTTCAACCGCACTCTCAAGGCGAAGATGTGGAAATATTTCACACACACGAACCGCTACAGATACGTGGAGGTGCTTCCGGCACTGCTGCAGTCGTACAACAGTTCGTATCATAGGTCCATCAAAATGGCACCCAAGAACGTAAACGATACGAACATCGTGCAAGTGTACCACAATCTTTACGACGACAAGCGCCTTCCGCGTAAAGCGCCACCCAAATACTCTGTCGGAGATCACGTGCGCATATCCAAGGAGAAAATGAAATTCGACAAGGGATACGAGCAGAACTGGACAGACGAAATCTTCGAGATACACAAGGTCGTGCGCGGTCGGCCGGTGGTATATAAGCTCAAGGATCTCGCCGGAGAGGACATAGACGGCAACTTTTACACCCAAGAGTTGCAAAAGGTCGAGCTTCCTCAAACTTTCAAAATCGATCGCGTCCTGCAAACCAAGGGGCGCGGGCGAAACAAACAACTTTTGGTCAAGTGGAAGGGATATCCTTCCAAATTTAACTCGTGGGTTCAGGCTTCGACGATCGCTTCGATATGATCAAGACCGAACCCTTCTCGCTCACGCTCGTGAGCAACGCTTCCATGGATCACTTTACCGACAACACCACTTCCAAATTTTCCAACATATTGCCAGAGCGAATCGTGATGCAGGGAGAGTGGGAAGTGGCCCTGCAAAAGGTGAGGTACCCCGTGAAATTCTACAACGTTTCTGAAGGCGACGCGCAGCTCATCGGCACCAAGTACACCATGACGCGCCTGCCCACGCATTCCAAATTTAGCTTGCAAATGCCCCCGGGCATCGTGCACGACCCTAAAGACCTCGTCAGCCGAACCAACGCCGTGATAGAGCAGAATTTGCACGTGGAAAACTTTTTTCTATACAACGACCACAACAGAACGGTGAGCGTTAACGCTGCAGTCACGCATGTGCAGCAACTTCCCGACATTCCTTTTGACGGTTTCGTGGAGAACGTCGTCCGCGTCGCAAAGACCACGGTTCTCAGCGAAGCGATGCTGGGCGACGCACCGGGCAAACTGAAACCATCCAGAACCCCGAAACCACCGCCACCAAGGTCCAGACCCAGCGGCACACACCATCCGCCAAAGCCGCCGGGCTCTCCCAAACCAGCAACCGCCTCGCAACCTCCATCCGCTTCTGCACCGCAGCCTAAACCAGAGCCTACCGCTCCTTCCACACCAACGGCCGAAGGCGCACATCCACCCTCTTCGGAGACCGCCGCAACTCCCGATTCCGAGCGCCCCGCTCAAACCGAACCGCTTCATCGCATTCACAGCTTGCTGCTGTCGCCAGCCATGGCCAAGATGCTGGGTTTCGAACCCTACACCAACATCATCCTGCAGAAAGCCCCAAAACACCCCGTAGACCCGTATATGGGGTTCCCTTACGAAATGTTCATCTACTGTAATCTGGTGGCACCGCAAGTGGTGGGCGACACATTTGTCCAAGTGATAGAGAGCGTGGCGGCGGAATACGAAAAAAGCAACAACACGTACATGTCCGACGAAAAATCCTTCTTTCCTCTCAACTGGGTACCGCTCATAACACAAGACTTCAAAACAGTCAACATAGATTTAAGGAACGGTTATGGCGATCTTCTCCCATTTGCCGACGGATTATCCTCCACTATAGTTCTCACTTTCAGACCAAAACAACAGTAATGGACGTGCACACCGTCACGCAATACTATCTCAATCAAGCCGGTGGCGCTCTAGACCATCGGGATTTCGCTCTCTATCGCGGTAAGCGCTACCAGCGAGGAAGCGGTCTGTTTTCTGCGCTCGGAGGCCTTTTCAGAACCGTTCTACCCTTCTTAAAAAGCGGTGCTAAGGCGGTCGGCAAAGAGGCGCTCAAAGTGGGCGCTCACGTGCTGTCCGACGTGGCCACCAGAGGAAGACCTCCTAAGGAAGCTCTCAAGCTCAGGCTTAAGGAGGCAGGATCGAATCTCAAACGCAAGGCAGACGAAAAAATCGATTCGATTATAGGATCGGGCATGAGACGGCTCAAGGCAATAAAACGCGCGAAACTCTCCAAGCCGAAGCAGTCGAAGCTGAAACGCGGCAGGCGAAAGGTTCAAGACGTGTTCTCATAATGTCCGAAGCAGTCATCCACATGAGTTCCAAACTCGACCTCTTCAAAGACCTTCCCGTTCAGATGAACGTGGAGGAGTCTCGGTTCGTATCCCTAAACCCTCAAAACACCATCATGAAGAATGCTCCCATCACTTTTCATTATTCTGGAAATGCGGACGAATACCTCGACATGACTTACGTCGTCCTCGAACTCTTCGTTCGCATCCTCGATGCCGATGGAACGGCTCTCAAAGCCGAGGATAACGTCACTTTTGTCAACAATGCGCTAAATTCCCGGTTTCAACAAGTGGAGGTATCGCTCAATAGCGTCATCGTCTCCATGCCACAGGCAGGATACCCCTACAGAACGTACCTCGAGACTCTTCTCAATTATTCGGAAGATGCCATGAACTCCAAGCTACAGTCCGCTCTCTGGATGAAAGACACGGCGGGTATCATGGACACGTTCGCCGCAAACGCAGGGTTCTTGTATCGCAAGGGGTTCACCACTACCAGCAAGGTCGTCCAGCTCATGGCGCCCCTATCCAACGCCCTATTTAGGCAGGAATCATTGCTGCTCAACAACGTCAGCGTCACCATAAAGCTCACCCCTTCCTCCACCCAATTTCATTTGTTTTCCGACAAGACCACCTTCAAAGGTTACGCCGATATTCAGTCCGCCACGCTACATCTAAAAACCGTTAGACCCTCGCCCACCATCAAGCTTGCTCATCAGGTTGCGCTTGCAAAGAGCAACGCAAAGTACCATCTCAAAGATGTGAGCTTTCACGCCCTCAGCATTCCCAAAGACACTAGCGCAATGACCTTTAGCGACGTCTTCACAGGCCAAATTCCCAGAAGGGTGGTGGTCGCCATGGTCTCCGACAAGGCCTACACTGGCGACGTCACCAAAAACCCCTTCAATTTCCAACATTTCCACATGAACACATTTCAACTCTACGTCAACGGACAACCCGTACCCTCTCAACCCCTTCAACCCGACTTTGATAAGGGCCACAACATGCAATGCTTTCAAACCCTTCAAGACGGTCTCGGAATTCATTTCAAAGACGAGGGGCACTCCATCTCCAGACAGTCCTACGCCCACGGTTACACCGTCATGGCTTTCGACCTCACTGCCGACATGAGCGCAAACGAATCTTACATCTCCGGTCAGCGCCACGGTTCCGTGTCTATAAGAGTCGGTTTTGCCAAACAGCTGACAGAACCAGTCGTTCTTCTCGTACTGGCGGAAATACATCGCACCCTCCAAATCGACGCCAATAGGTCCATCCTCATATCATGAACTCCCTTCAAATAGACCGCTTTCTATCCACCTGCCCCTCAACGCGCCCTCACTTTTTAGGCGTTTTCGCCTGCGATACGTTACCCGCAGTAAACACCCATCGTAAGCTTCCGTTTGCCTTAGTCGTTAACACCGATCCCATCACCCTGCCAGGCAAGCACTGGGTTTGCATCTTTGTCGCACAGAGCGGTCACGGAGAGTATTTCGACAGCTACGGTCTAGCACCCCTATCGCCTCATTTTCTGAAGTTTCTCAACGGCTGCTGCGGTAACCGATGGTCGCACAATGCCAGAAGGTTGCAAGGGTATGATAGCACCACGTGCGGTCATTACGTCATCGATTATCTCACCCACCGCTGCTCCGGCTTTCCCAAAAATGCGTTCTTTTCCAAGTTTCACATCAGCGATTATAACCACAACGATACCGTCATTCAAAACACCTACAAAGACGCATGTCTCCCCAAATGTTCCGGCGCTCTACAGTCGTGTCAACCGTTGCAGGTAACGAACTTTCTGTACACCACCTCATTTCACTCCATAGTCTCTGGTGCTCATTCTCTCTCGTGTGCTTTCAGAACTCGCTCCCGCTGCTATAAAGCGCCATACGCGTGCCGCCGGCCTTATTCGCAGTGAAACATGGAAACCGCACACACACCGCCCAGGTAAGCAAACTCCTTCTCTTGCGCTTTTCGTTTCCGCTTCATCCCATCTTACAATGCTCTAACACGCTCGTCTCTCTCTCGTTTCAGCGCCCTGGGTCTACTACAAACGCCGCAGCAATCGCCATCAGCCAAGAGGCAACTTACCATCCTCCAGGAACATCCCGAAGAACCGCAAGAACACCCGCCCAAGCAACTTCCCTTCATCGGACCCCTTTCTGATATTTACTTTCTTAACCCACAACAAACCAAGTTCGTGTGCGTCGGCTTTTCTCCCACCCCGCCACACCAGCTTGTGGTCACCATTGCAAAATGTGGAAAACGCAACGCCGTCGTCCTCAGCTCCACAGAATGGAACACTCTCGCCGAGACAAAGTCTATCATCCATCGCAACCTTCACCACTCCGAGGGACGGCTGCAAGAGTATCAGTTCTGCGAACGCATTTCGATCCTCTTCAGCTGCGCTTTCGGAAAGCTAAACATCGTCTTCAAAGATCTGCAAGGCAACAGCATCTCCCTCACCCCGCAAGAATGGGACGCACTGGAAAGCTTGCAACGAATCATTACCGACATCCTCTATCACAAGAGGAAAGAAGAAATGGACGTGCAAAATCAAATATTAGCCTACCGCAAGTACCTCCTTCATGCTTCCAACGCACCTTTCGATTCCACAAACTTTACCCAGTTCACCAAGTATATCCGGTGCGCTACTTTTCGAACTTTCCTGGAAATAGAACATTTCCTTAAACCTCTCCTCATCCAAAACATCTCCAAACCATAACCGTCAGTCGCCTCGCAACCACCAACCCATAAGCACCTCCAGCATGGGATACAGAAACTACGTCTCCGTGTACTGCGAGGGAACCAAGGTGTTTAAAAATTACGAAGCAGAGGGGCATCCTAAAAAAAATGCGCCTTATGCACTCCGTTTCATCGATCATTCCTACGACGACAAACTTGTGTCCGTCAAAGTTCACAGCTGCGAGAGCCAAATTCATTTCGTGTTTTCCAACATCAGTTTCAACGATATCCATTTCAAAACGCTTTTGTGGCCTTCCTGCAACACAAATCGTAAAGAAGAAGAGCACCATTCGTCCCAACAATGCTTCCAATTTGTTGCCACAAGAGGTTTATACATAATCTTCTTCGAACAACAGTACATTTCTGTAGCTAACATGCAAGAAATGATACACCAAGACCGCATGTGCTTCGGCAGATGCTTAACCGTACATTTGGGCAATGTTCCAACCTATATTCTAACCGATCTTATACACGGCAAGTGGAAGTTCAGCGTCCATCAGAACAAAACTATTGTGCAAGAAGAAGAAGAAGAAGAAGAACACCAAGAAAAAATTACCTACAGCAAAAGCAACGTTTGGTGGTGAGCTTGGGTTTTTTTTCCAGTCCACCGTTATTTCCTTCCATTTCAAATCCTCTCATTATCGCTTCCTGCGGATGCGGTTTTCCAACCGTTCAACATATCCTGCGGATGCCCGCTTCCCTTTCCCACACTCATTATCGCTTCCTCAGGATGTCGGGGTTTCCCATATCTCCCTTCCTGCCAATTAACAACCCAAGCACTTCCTACGGATGTCCCGTTTCCTGCTATATCCATACCCACTTCCTTTCCCACACTCATTATCGCTTCCTACCGATTAACATCCCCACCACACAGTTCCTGCGCATGCAACCTTCAAATAAGCATACCCCTCCACGTTTAGCACGCAGTCCGTGCTCAGCTGTCGGCGTGACATGTCAGCAGACCCCTGTGCGGTTCTTCACTGCTCCTTCTGCTTCCATCCAACGTGTAGCTGCCAACTCCGTTATCGTCTCACGCACCTGTGCCAGCGGTGCTACCAGGGCTTCTACGAAGACCTTGCTCAACTCAACCAGCAGATCCAAGAGTTCCTCCGCAAATACGCCGGCAGAAACAACTCATGACCTGCGGGTGCTTCACCGTATTGTTCAAGTACCTCGAAAACGGAAAACGCCTTCAGGTGCTCCTGCCCCAAGAACGTCAAGTGCTCCTGCAAAACGGTAACACCATCTTCACTCGTTACCCTCCATTCGACGTAAACATCGTTTGGCATCAGCTTTCCATCGACGCAAAGGAAGTTTGTGCTCCCTACCGAAGGTGCACCAAGCATTACAACCTACCAACACAACGCATCCATTTCGACGGCCCAGCTCCGTTTGTTAAACACTGCCGCTTCTGCCAAAATGGACGCCATTCGCCAACTTGAAGAATTATCCAACACCTGCGACATACTCAGCGTCTCATCCCTACGTGAAAACGTACCATACCGTGTGCAGAGTGTCAAATCAGTCGAAACCGTATACGGAGCCAAAACCGTCGTCAAACTAGACGACGATACCGAAGTTTTCCTCCCTTCCAGATTTGGAAAAGCCTCCTCCGAACTCATCCAAAACCTAAATAAAAACCCTTTCTGCATCATCTACAAAGGCGAAGAAAAACTCCGCAGTGGATTCAAACGTTACGTCGTACAATTCACCTCCGCATAATGGCCTGCGAAACCGACCCCATTTTCGTCGGCAACAACC
Source organism: Deroplatys truncata (assembly GCA_030765065.1). Lineage (NCBI taxonomy): Eukaryota > Metazoa > Arthropoda > Insecta > Mantodea > Mantidae > Deroplatys > Deroplatys truncata. Next base: position 142,163,086 of record CM060986.1, read on the forward strand.
TCACCCTCAAACTTCTCTTCAATCCCAGTCTCTCCACCAAAGGTCAATTTCCCTCCAATTTCCGCATCATCTCCTCCTGTACCACCTTCTTCGGTGACGTCAAGACCGTCACCATCAAACTATTCATAGATCATGCCGATGTTATCCACGTCAACTGTGCTCCTAACAAAATTAACCTCTTCCTACAAGATTCCACCTGCAGCATCTACATCAACAACAACGCAAAATCCGCACTCTGCAACCAAGTCACCGCTTCAGGTTGTCATGCCATCAGCTTCGACACAGACTTCATCATACCCATCCACATTCCCACTCCCGACGAACATCTCAGCGACAACTTCTCACACCTCCTCATCACCTGCATCACCCAACCTCTCCGTCGTCGACACGAGTTTGGCATAGACAGCAGCAGCGATGAAGATCAAGATATAACCGTCCAACGTCCACCTCCCAAACACACCACATTTTTTAAAGTTATCCTAGTGCGTGAGTGCATAAACATGTGTGACAATGCATCTCAGACATAAACAGTGTATATGTGCTATATATCAATGTGATTTCTTGTTAATCCATTTTTTTATTCATATGTGTTTTTGTACTTCTTATCACAGTATTCATAGCTTTATTATCTATCATCCACATGTGTATTTTAATGCTTCTTGTATGTACTCGTTTTACCAAATATATAACATATATTGTATATCTCTCTCTGTATCCTGTTTAATACAAATAAAAATAAAAAAAAAAGATCCCGGATTATCCAAGCGGATTAACGCTAATCCTACCGCTAGTGGCAACTTTTCAAACTTCCCGCTAATCCCTCTAATCCACCTTAATCCATCGGATTAAGGCGGATTAAGAAGGATTAACGCGACACCAACGCCACCTAGCGGCAGGATTATCGTTAATCCAATTGGATAATCCGGGATCTTAACTACTCACCACCACAAAGCTATTAGAAATTGTGGATTTAAGTACCATTTTTGCTTCACGGGCACCGGTGTTCAATGATAAAAACATGTACCGTGTTGGTGTATCCGGTCACCACATCAACCGTAGTTGTTTTTTCAACACCACCTTATATAAATATTGCACTGCCAGCAGATTATGCTAATATTCTCTCAATCAGCACCGCCAAAGTGAGTTTGATATAAAGTGAGTGATCACGTGCAATTAATTGCAAGGTATCGTCATCTTTTAATGCTGTTGGTCTCGTCGCGATAAGGTCGAATTTCACAAGAAGAGTATTTATCCTGCTGTACAGTTCCATGCTGTCAGTGAGAAACAACTATCACAAACGAAGTTAAATCACTCCAAGGTGATGTATAGTAGTGGTTCCTTGTGTACTATAATACCCCGCTTCGACCCGGTGAAGTCACCTGGGGTCGTCCTCCGGGGTGTAGTGGTTACCATGCTAGCCTCTAGTTCCCAAGGTCGCGGGTTCAAACCCGGCGGAGAGCGATGCATTTTTTCGGGCGTAATATTCTTAGCATGGCTACTTTTGGAAGGGAAGTAAAGCCGGTGGTCCCATGTCGTAGATTTACGGTACGTACAAGAACCTCAAGCCTGATAAAGAGGCCTCTGAGCAAAATTACCGGTCTTTCACGCCCAATATAGAATGGGACACTAAGGACCACAGCAGTTAAAGAGCGTCCATAAATAAAACTAGATTTAATTTTAAGGATACCTGGTACAACACCACAGGATTATTGTTGTTTTGCACGACCTGTGCCGCCACAAGGCAGACGTTTTTTACGGTCCTACTGCTATCCAGGCACAAGTCCATAGAGTAATGTTGCATTGTATCTTCATCGTTAGCTTTTCCGAGTAGCTATCGTCATTCGTGTCGTTGAATTCCTCAATGGGAGGTGTTGTTTTATTCTTATTGTACATTTCATATGTCACATTAAAATATTTATTTCAAAATGTGCATTTTATCTTGCTCTATTTAACTAGTAAGATGGCTCGATGACACAACCTTTTCAGCCGCCCCTGCTATGAAAAAAATGGGGTTCAAGACTAAAAAGATAAGTTGCTGTTGTATTATCCTCTACTAGCTGGCATACCTAAGGAACTACGTCCCTGTCTTACCTTATCACTGACAGACATATCCCAGAGATATGGTATTTCTGAGAAAATTCATTAAAAATATTACTGTATGAATATTTTCGATAAAAGCTGCACTTCCAAGTTCAGCATTTAGTTACATTTATTACACTCCTAGCGATAATTACATTAACAATATGTAGATAAAATATATAACAACAAACAAAATTCGTTCTCATGCGCCTACTGCGCACAACACACTCAACGCATACCCTTTGCGAAGTTAGTCCAGAATTTAAAGGTACAGATTTGTTTGTAACAGCATAAGTTGTTGGTACTAGTATGTACAGAGGGAGATTTTGGAAGTTGCAGGACAACATGTAATTTCACCTGTGTCTCAAAGCGCTCAACTGCCCAAAGTTTTATCCTGATACTGCCGTTTGTTCATAAGTGTTTGAAATATGGCTAGGGTACTTTTTTTGAAAGTTGTAAAGTAACATAACAAGTTATGGATTCTGTATGTTGGTTGCCAATGATTTTGTCAATGAAGGCATCAGCAATCTCGCTTGCCAATACTTTGCGGTGATATTGTCTTTTTCCTACACTGCATCACAGTTATGTAGATATTTCTGGTCCATGGGGATTTGCTACAGACACACAGATTTGCAATTTGGTGAGGTGTAAATGTTAGCCGATGTAGGTGCTTCGCCAGACCGTCATAGTCAGTTGTCAGTCTAAAGAAGGCAATCTCAGGTTTTCTGGTGGTGTCAGGAATTATTGGTTTATTTTCCTTAGAGTTTTTTATTATTTGTATTCTAAAAGGCATTTGGCCCTCTCTGCGTTTTGTGGCAGTATTTTGTATCACAATAATGTGAATGCCAGAGTGATTGTAGTGTAAATAAGCATTATTGTATGACATTAATTTGAGATGTTGTTAATTATAAGCATTGTTAGGAAATAAGTTTACACGGCCTCACTGAAACTGACAATAGGAGCGGATAACAATGTGCGAGGGGGTGAGTTGAATATTAATTAGAAGAGACAAACAAATGACGTCAGATTGGCTCGTTTTTCTTAGAAATAGCGGGAATATTTTCCTTAGAGCATATGTTTTCGTAATTTTTGATTGGATATAAAAATAGACGGCGGCGCCGTGGCCGAGTGGTTAGACCGCTCGCCTCCCATCTAGGCGGCCCGGGTTCAATCCCAGGGACCTGCATGTGGGATTTGTGGTGGACGAAGCGGCGTCTGGGCGGGTTTTCTCCGGGTTCTCCGGTTTCCCCCGCCATTCATTCCACCAATTGCTCCATCATCACCTTTCCTTTCATCCATTTCACCAACATTTCGTTTCATCTACTTCCTTCATCCCATACCAGGCATCGGGCTGATCACCCATCCTGGATGCTCTGTCTGATCCATGAGTATCTGCTCCTCGACGGGCCTCTGACCCCAGGCACCCGCTTGTAAGTCCTGGGGGGTGTAAGTCCTACATAAGAGGAGGGTAAACAGATAATGAATGAATGAATATAAAAATAGACGCTAATGTTGGCGCGTTTTATTAACCAATAGCAGCTCGGTTATAATCTTTAGGCATATCGGGGTGTGGGAGTATAAAAAGCTAAAGTCAGAGGCAGATTTCGTCAGTCCAGAAGCATTCACGCGTTATACGTCGCACAGTTAGTTCATCAGAATCGTTCGCGGGATACACGACGCGTAGTTCAACGGAAGCATACATAAAGTACACGTCGCAATTCTGCAGAATCTCTTGCGTCTTAAAGTTTGTTATAAATGTGAAACACGCGAATTAATAATGTGCAGTAAATAAGTGATTATAGTGATATTAGAAAATATAACAGTTTCAGTTTGGCGTGTATCACGAATCAATATGTGAACTTAATTGTGACGGTAATAAAAGTGTAAAAACAAATTCTTTTATCAGTGTTATCTTTGAGTAACAAAATCCTTTCCGCTTACACACCCTGTTTAAGAGATTTGCTCGACTGAATAATAATAATAATAATAATAATAATAATAATAATAGCTAGCCGGAGCACAATGAACCTAAAATAAAATAATAAAACAATAACAGGCGCCCAGCAATAAGATAACACGAAGTGACTGCGACAAATTGGCTTCCATACATGGGGCATATAAACATGAAGCATCTTCCAACTACCTAAAAATATTCCACTTCAGTTTCTGAAACTTGTTGTGGTCCTGATGTAACAGGAGACTGAGAGAAATAATGTTCCTTCATCCCCATCAATTCCATAATGGGATAGAATCCATGGGACTTCCACTTCATTTCATTTGAAGTTCGTGTATCATGTTACAGCATTCTTTTGATTCAAATGTGGATAGGGTGGCAACTGCTTGAATGGCTGCTGTCGAGTCAGAGTGATTAACTACCTTCGTTTCTGAAAAATAAGCTTTTAAGTGCTATTTTGTTAGCCAAAATTTCATCAAAATTTATTTTTTCGGGCCAGCATAGCAAACAAGCAAGAAAAGTGAGTGTGTTGTACCAGTTGCAACTTCTGGTTGGAAGTCTGATAATCATCCGTCCAGCCAATTTTCAAATAGATAATTTGTATGAATTGTGCTTAACATTAAAATTCAAGGACATCTCGATCAATATTGCAATTTTTGACCCTTATTCTTTCTATATCCAATGTAATACTTAGTTTGTAGTAATGTAATGAGTTTACTTTCTGGACAGCATGGTCTCTCTCTGTTGGTACTTGAAATAGATTTTGTGGTTGTTTAACTCTCTCTACGAATGGCATCTGTAAGTTTAGTTTAACTGATTATCTAGCTACATATTATGTGGGTTGTAATGGAGTGAACTTGCTTCTTCCTGTAACTATTCGTAAAGCTTGATTTTGAGCTTTTATGAGTTTTTCTGTTGCTCTTGGTGATCTGATCAGGGTTTCTACACACTAAAGGAGTTGTGGTTTTATATACATCATTTAGAGCTTTCCTTAAGAGGCCCCATTTTTTTGCTAGCTAGACACTTAGGAATTTTAAATGTTGCTTGTTCTGCTTATTCACTAACATTTTTGGCTCATTTTACCAAGAAAGTTTGTTCTCAAATGTGATTCTTGGGTATTTTGCTTAATTTGCTTTTGTGAGAGAGATCTATGATATAGCTTATATCATAGACGACCAACAGAGGAAAATTGGTATTTGTTTTTTTTTTTTCAAAATTAGTTCTAATTAAATTGGGTGCTCCGTTTATGAAGAAGAATTAGAAGAAAGCATTTATTACATTAATTTGACAAGTTAAGTTGGAAGTTGGTGAACTTATTTGGAGGTTTGTTCTTCTTGAAAATTGGAGACTATAATACCGTTTTTTCCATGCCATTCCATTTCCTCACTCTCACTCTCTCTCTCTCTCTCTCTCACTCTCACTTTTGATCTACATCGATCGATCTAAGAGCAGCAACGGTGTAAATTAAATTGTTTTATTTATGGATGCTCTTTAACTGCTATGGTCCTTAGCGTCCAATGCTATATTGGGCGTGAAAGACGGTTAATTTTGCTCAGAGGCTTCTTTATCAGACTTGAGGTTCTTTTACGTGCCACAAATCTACGACGCGGGACCACGGCTTTACTTCCCTTCCGAAGGAACCCAACGGTGCTTATGTTAATGGAACCGAACCCTATACATACGGTTTTCATGATAGCACATGCATTTATAGTGCAGAGCTGTATGCCATATACCGAGCCATTTTGTATGTGCGCCGTTGAAAATTGGGAGACTGTCTCACTTTGAGTAATTCCCTTAGTGCACTTCAGAGCCTTCGTGAACTGTACAACTACCGTCCCAATGTTCAGCAATCCAGCATGCCCTCCATGTTTTATACGTTTCTGGGTTAATGTGGAGTGTGCTTGGATATCTGATCACTTGGCTAGCCGGGGAATGAAATTGCTGATTTGGCAACTAAGCCGGTAACCAGTGTTACAATACCTCGGGTAATGTCGGAAAACTTTAGGCTTGTTGTGCAGGGAGTGGTGCTGTCTGCTGACGCGAGGAGTAGTTAGCTCTCCGCGGAAATAAGCTTAGAGTAGTGAAGCACATTCCGATAAACTGGGTAACTTCCTCTCGCGTATCTCGTCGTGAGGAAGTGATTTTGGCTCCGTTGCGCATTGGCCACTGCAATTTCACGCAGGTTATCTTTTTAAGGGTAACCCTGCTCCTATTTGTCCGCTTTGTAGCGAAGGTCTGCCGGTCCGTCACATGTTGCTAGAGTGTATTGCTCTAGCACATCTTCGGGACACTTTGCAACTGCCGGACAGTCTTGCAGAGGTCTTGGCGGGTGATAAGCAAGCGGTTGATGGGATTTTTAATTTGGTGTCAAAGGTAAATTTCCAAATGGGGATTTAGTCATCTTAATAGCAGGTGTGTCATACTTCTTGGTTTAGTTTTATATATTTATATTCATTTATGACTTGTGCTATGATTTTATATTGATATTTATGTATAGCTTTTGCTATGATTTTTATATTCATGTTCATTTCTGGCCTTTGCCATGATATTTTGTACTGATCTTTATCTCTGGCCTTTGCCATAATCCGTTTCACAAGGGCGCTAATGGCCTAGCGGTTGAGCACCCTTAAACACAAAGCATCATCATTACTTTCAAGCGGCGTTTTCTACTAGCTTTAGCGATTCAAGCTACGGTTGGCAACATTAATATGGATCTGCTCTGGACATGCGTGTTTGGCAATGGGTCATGGAGCAGCAGTACCACAAGCTGTACAAGAAAGTCACCATATAACCACCACCTATCTCTGCAACCTTTTTCAAGATCCGACTAGGCTTGAATATTCCAACATTCGTGTATCATACTTGAGTACATGCATTTATACTTTCTCTACTACACATAGTAAGTAGGGGAAGTATTGCACTCCAACCAAAAATTCGATACCGAGATTTCACCGGAAATACATGTTTTGAGACACCCAGAATCCATAAAAAGCCTTTTTGGACTCATGTCCGTGTGTGTGTCTGTATGTCTGTGAATAGCATAACTCAGAAACGAACAGCCGGATAAACACCAAACTTGGTATTTAGATTCAGTATCTTCCAGAGATGTGACACGAAGGTTTTCAAGAAAATTCCCCCACCCCAGATTACCCTTTACATGGAACATTTTAATTTTCTCAAAAATGGCTCTAACGATTTTGATTCAAATATCATATGTTTAAGATATTTTCATGACAAATAAAATGTATATCTCGAATTTTCTGGGAATGTCTCCTAAAGTATTCTTCATTGTGAACGACTTTTGCATAACTGGTAAACCATAAGAGATAGACAACATTTTACTACACAAAAAATGTAGATCGCGTTAAAATACACAATTTATGCCATATTCATTTTTTTTGGGTTGTTGTTGAGTGAACCATTTTCGAAATATTGTTTCTTATTCCCTTAAATGTTCCAATACTTATACTTTTTCTCAAATTCGTTATTCATTTATTTTATGTCCTGCACATGCAAAGAGAATGAAATGCTCCACATAGCAACCGCGCTTAAAATCTACCATATTCCCCTTGCATCTACAAGAAAATTAGCAATAAGATTATCATCTCGATTAACATGAAGCATATGGAGAATAAGCGTTTGTAAAAATAGTTTGTACAAGAGTAGCGAAAGTCATGTGAGTGTAACACATCAGATTTTTTAATTTCATATGTTGTGTCGCACTTTTTTATTTTATTTTTACCTATGACTAATGTTTCTAAAGCGTATTTTAGCTTTCTCTGACGCTTATCTCTGACAGGTAGAGGAAATATTGCATTCCACCCAAGAATTATGATTTGAGTATTTATGTTTTCAGGTCTGCGAAATCCAAGAAGAAAATGCACTTGAAAAAATCTGATGTGTTACATTCACATGCCTTTCTCTACCCTCTATTATTTATTAGTGGCTATACAAATTTTTATTACGAAAGTTTTATTTCTATCTACATTTTTATTATTATTTTATTTAGCGACGTTTAACCTGTTTAGTCATATTGGACATTAATGAAATGAGTGAAACGGCTCAAATGACAATGGCTCCGGATAACTCACCCTAATCGAGATTCGAATTCGGGAGCTCTAGAATGGCTGACTCCTACTCCCACACCACAGAGATGGGTTACTTCGTTTTAATTGAAATAAACATTTGCAAAAATAACTGCATTATATATTTCGTTATAGATACAAAGGGAGCAGCTATAACCAAATGTTTAGGAACTGGACGCTATACACTGACCTTAAAATTCCATACTCTTTCCATGTAAACGCGAGAAACAACTGAAAATCGACAGAACTTAAAAGAATGAACAAATCGAACCATTAATAACAGATATCTCGGAAATGACTTATACCGCAAAAAAAAAGTTACTTGAAATAAATTCTGTAAGAGATGTGCCTTTTTCAGTATATTTTCGTATATCGCTTAACGTTTACCAGTTAAACAAGATTCTACGGAATTCCTTCCGAATGTAGTAACTTCGCAGGCTATTCTCAGAAATTTTAAGATATACATTTATGTCATTTAAATATCTTTAATATGTAGTATTTAATCAAAATCATTAGAGCCATTTTTTATAAAATAAACAAATTTAGAAAAAGGGTAGCTTGCGGCGGGGGACTTTGTTGTGAGCCTACATGTCGAATCTTAGGAAGGTATTGAACCTAAATGCCAAGTGTGGTATTTACTCCAGGTTCCGTTTTCGCGTGATTGCTCCAACTATTGAACTACTGTGACAATATGCCGGACATTGAATTCCCCCAATAGCAATCTCAATGGCGACTTGCACTCACAAGTACTATAACTGGGCATACGGGTTTCTTTGTTTAGAATGTTTTTATTACATATCAATGCTACATTAAAAATCTGATGTGTTACACTCACATGACTTTCTCTACTCTTGTACAAACTATTTTTACAAACGCTTATACTCCATCTACTTCATGTTAATCGAGATAAACGTTTGCAGAGTCTATCTTATTGCTAATTTTCTTGTAGATGTAAGGGGAATATATGTTTACAAGGGCAATATAGAAATACAGTAGCCTTTAAGCACATACATATCTCTTAATAGCTGGTTGCTAGGTGCAGCACCATTCTCTTTGCCACAGATTATAACTCTTTGCATATCCAAGACAAAAAACTGAATAACGAATTCCCATTTGAGACAATAAGTATTGAAAAATTTAAGGGAATAACAAGCAATATCTCGAAAATGGTTCACTCAACAAAAAAATGTATATAACATAAATTGTGTATTTTAACGCAACCTACATTTTTTGTCTAGTAAAATTTTGTCTATCTCTTATGGTTTACCAGTTATGTAAAAGTCGTTCACAATGGAGAATACTTTTGGAGACATTCCCAGAAAATTCAAGATATACATCATTATATCTTATCTTGTCATTAAAATATCTTAAACATATGATATTTTAATCAAAATCGTTAGAGCCATTTTTGAGAAAATTAAAATTTTCGAAAAATGTTCCATGTAAAGGGTAGTCTGGCGTGGGGGGATTTTCTTGGAAACCTTCGTGTCGCATCTCTGGAAGATACTGAACCTAAATACCAAGTTTGGTGTTTATCCGATTGTTCGTTTTTGAGTTATGCTGTTCACAGACACACAGACACACACACACATGTTTCCAAAAATGCTTTTTACTTTCTCTACTACGTATAGTAAGTAGGGGAAGTATTGCATTCCACCCAAAAATTCGATACCGAGATTTCACCGGAAATACATGTTTTGAGAATCACTGAATCCAAAAAAAGCATTTTTGGAAACATGTCCGTGTGTGTGTCTGTCTGTGTGTCTGTGTGTCTGTGTGTCTGTCTGTGTGTCTGTGTGTCTGTGAACAGCATAACTCAAAAACGAACAGTCGGATAAACACCAAACTTGGTATTTAGGTTCAGTATCTTCCAGAGATGCGACACGAAGGTTTTCAAGAAAATCCCCCCACCCCAGACTACCCTTTACATGGAACATTTTTCGAAAATTTTAATTTTCTCAAAAACGGCTCTAACGATTTTGATTAAAATATCATATGTTTAAGATATTGTCATCACAAATAAAATGTATATCTCGAATTTTCTGGGAATGTCTCCAAAAATATTCTTCATTGTGAACGACTTTTGCATAACTGGTAAACCATAAGAGATAGACAAAATTTTACTACACAAAAAATGTAGATCGCGTTAAAATACACAACTTATGTCATATACGTTTCTTTTGTTGAGTGAACCGTTTTAGAGATATTGCTTGTTATTTCCTTAAATTTTCCAATACTTATACTTTTTCTCAAATTCGTTATTCATTTTTTACTTTCTCTACTACGTATAGTAAGTAGGGGAAGTATTGCATTCCACCCAAAAATTCGATACCGAGATTTCACCGGAAATACATGTTTTGAGAATCACTGAATCCAAAAAAAGCATTTTTGGAAACATGTCCGTGTGTGTGTCTGTCTGTGTGTCTGTGTGTCTGTGTGTCTGTCTGTGTGTGTGTCTGTCTGTGTGTCTGTGTGTCTGTGAACAGCATAACTCAAAAACGAACAGTCGGATAAACACCAAACTTGGTATTTAGGTTCAGTATCTTCCAGAGATGCGACACGAAGGTTTTCAAGAAAATCCCCCCACCCCAGACTACCCTTTACATGGAACATTTTTCGAAAATTTTAATTTTCTCAAAAACGGCTCTAACGATTTTGATTAAAATATCATATGTTTAAGATATTGTCATGACAAATAAAATGTATATCTCGAATTTTCTGGGAATGTCTCCAAAAATATTCTTCATTGTGAACGACTTTTGCATAACTGGTAAACCATAAGAGATAGACAAAATTTTACTACACAAAAAATGTAGATCGCGTTAAAATACACAACTTATGTCATATACGTTTCTTTTGTTGAGTGAACCGTTTTCGAGATATTGCTTGTTATTTCCTTAAATTTTCCAATACTTATACTTTTTCTCAAATTCGTTATTCATTTTTTTATGTCCTGAACATGCAAAGAGAATGGAATTCGCCACATAGCAACCAGCGTTAAAATATTTGACTATCGCTTAAAAGCTACCATATTCCCCTTGCATCTACAAGAAACTTATCAATAAGATTGACATCTCGATATCTCGATTAATATGAAGCATGTGGAGAATAAGCGTTTGTAAAAATAGTTTGCACAAGAGTAGAGAAAGTCATGTGAGTGTAACACATCAGATTTTTACTTTCTCTACTACGTATAGTAAGTAGGGGAAGTATTGCATTCCACCCAAAAATTCGATACCGAGATTTCACCGGAAATACATGTTTTGAGAATCACTGAATCCAAAAAAAGCATTTTTGGAAACATGTCCGTGTGTGTGTGTCTGTCTGTGTGTCTGTGTGTCTGCCTGTGTGTCTGTGTGTCTGTGTGTCTGTGAACAGCATAACTCAAAAACGAACAGTCGGATAAACACCAAACTTGGTATTTAGGTTCAGTATCTTCCAGAGATGCGACACGAAGGTTTTCAAGAAAATCCCCCCACCCCAAACTACCCTTTACATGGAACATTTTTCGAAAATTTTAATTTTCTCAAAAACGGCTCTAACGATTTTGATTAAAATATCATATGTTTAAGATATTGTCATGACAAATAAAATGTATATCTCGAATTTTCTGGGAATGTCTCCAAAAATATTCTTCATTGTGAACGACTTTTGCATAAGTGGTAAACCATAAGAGATAGACAAAATTTTACTATACAAAAAATATAGATCGCGTTAAAATACACAACTTATGTCATATACGTTTCTTTTGTTGAGAGAACCGTTTTCGAGATATTGCTTGTTATTTCCTTAAATTTTCCAATACTTATACTTTTTCTCAAATTCGTTATTCATTTTTTTATGTCCTGAACATGCAAAGAGAATGGAATTCGCCACATAGCAACCAGCGTTAAAATATTTGACTATCGCTTAAAAGCTACCATATTCCCCTTGCATCTACAAGAAAATTACCAATAAGATTGACATCTCGATATCTCGATTAACATGAAGCATATGGAGAATAGGCGTTTGTAAAATTAGATTGTACAAGAGTAGAGAAAGTCATGTGAGTGTAACGCATCAGATTTTTTTATGTCCTGAACATGCAAAGAGAATGGAATTCGCCACATAGCAACCAGCGTTAAAATATTTGACTATCGCTTAAAAGCTACCATATTTCCCTTGCATCTACAAGAAAATTACCAATAAGATTGTCATCTCGATATCTCGATTAACATGAAGCATATGGAGAATAGGCGTTTGTAAAATTAGGTTGTACAAGAGTAGAGAAAGTCATGTGAGTGTAACACATCAGATTTTTTTTTATTCAGGGGGTCTCAAAACATGTGTTTCCGGTGAAATCTCGGTATCGAATTTTGGGGTGGAATACAATACTTCCCCTACTTACTATACGTAGTAAAGAAAGTAACAAGTCCAGACGAATTATAATTAATATATATATATATATATATATATATATATATATATACATATAATAAAACATCCTAAATTACCGTATATTTAATATATTGATATGCGGAATAAAACGTATAGGTATCTTAAATTGTTTAATGTGAAATCCCCTTCATTCTGACCGGACTTTCTATAACTAATAAGTCAAAGATCACTGGTTCTCAACTGGTGCGGCGTGGCGCTCTAGGGCAATTTGAATGACCTCCAGGGGCGCCATGGAGGTTTCCGAATTAGTGATGAAGAAAACAGCTGTGTCAAGTAATGGCGTGTCTGCCTCACATTCAAGAGGTCCCGAGTTCGAATCTCGGTTGTGGTGAGTTACACGGTTAAGTTCTGCGGACCACGGGCTCGCTTTAGCACCATTTCACCCAATTTCATCCATCCATCGTCCGATACGACTTCACCGTTTAAAAGATGCCAAACAAAACAAAGAAGATAGAAAAGAAAAAAGTATTGTTTGTTTCTGTAAACTATACACATATCATTATTTTGTATTTTCCCGTTCAATTTTGGTATTCTGTGTGACAGGAATTCTCAAGCTTGGGCACTGAAGAAAGCAGTGATATTGTGGCGTATTAATATTTTGGGGGTTACATTGTCATTGTCATTGCCAGACATATTATTGTTCTACATTGTCATTATCAGACACATTGTTGTTTACTCACTCCTGAGTGGTAGCTTTGCTAGCCACGAGTGGTGGGGGATATAGCGTCTGTCTTAGGATTCCGAGAGAAGCGAATCGCGCGTCCATGCCGGCTTTTGGATCGGTGGACATTTCCCCTCATCTTTCATATTTAATAATGTGGGAACCCCAAACGGTTGTGAAATAAATCTAGGAATATATAAGTAGATTTGTGTTATGGATTTTGTGCAGTGAAAAACCCACGCCTTCCTCTTAACCTTCAGACCACGTTTCGGTCCTCCGCAGCCAAGTCAGTATACGTCCCCTCAATGCACGTGCTGGGTACTCAAAATTAATTTAATTTTTTATGTGAACTTTTAATTCCTTTTGCAACCTTCTATCTCTGCGAGCGTCGGGTTTTCAGCAGTGACTGCTAGGAAAATCAAGTGCAGATCAGACTGTGTGCAAACAGGAAATGAGAAAGCCGTATCTCAGTACTAATCTGACCAGCTATCTTAACAAGCAAGATCAGTTTCGCACTGATAAGAGTTTCTGAGGTAAAATGTACTTTATTCATAATAGTTTATATATAATTTTCCATTCACTTTTGGTTTGGTTTTTAAAGTCCAATACTATTAGAAAGAGAAAAACATTATCTGTTCTGTACTTTATAACTTAGTAAATATTTTTCAAACTGCGCTTTATGTGTCCTTTTTTTACTTTCCCTACTACGTATAGTAAGGGAAGTAGTGCATTCCAGCCAAATTCGATACCGATATTTACCGGAAATACATGTTTTGAGACCCCCTGAATACAAAAAAGCATTTTTGGAAACATGTCCGTGTGTGTGTGTGTGTGTGTGTGTGTGTGTGTGTGAACAGCATAACAGTCGGATAAACACCAAACTTGATATTTAGGTTCAGTATCTTCCAGAGATGCGACACGAAGGTTTTTAAGAAAATTCCCCACCCCAGATTACCCTTTACATGGAACATGAAAATTTTAATTTTTTCAAAAATGGCTCAAACGATTTTCATTAAAATATCATATGTTTAAGATATTTTCATGACAAATGATATGTATACCTCGAATTTTCTGGGAATGTCTCCAAAAGTATTCTTCATTGTGAACGACTTTTGCATAACTTGTAAACCATAAGAGATAGACAGCATTTTACTACACAAAAAGTGTAGATTGCGTTAAAATACACAATTTATGTCATATACATTTTGTTTGTTGAGTGAACCATTTTGAGATATTGCATGTTATTCCCTTAAATTTTCCAATACACTTTTTCTAAAATTCGTTATTCATTTTTTGTTTGTCCTGGTAATGCAAAAAGAATGGAATACTTCACATAGCAACCACCTCTTAAAATATTTGACTATCGCTTAAAGCCTACCAATTCCCCTTGCATCTACAAGAAAATTAGCAATAAGATTGACATCTCGATATCTCGATTAACATGAAGCATATAGAGAATAAGCGTTTGTAAAAATAGTTTGTACAAGAGTAGAGAAAGTCATGTGAGTGTAACACATCACATTGTTTTTTTTTTGTGTTAGTGTGTTTTTACTTTTTCCACCACATACATAGTAGATAGAGAAGATATTGCATTCCACCCAAAAATTCCATACCGAGATTTCACCCGAAATATATGTTTATAGGTCCTCTGAGTGCAAAAAGCTGATGTGTTACATTCACATGACCTTCTCTACCCTCAGTTGTTTATTAACGCGTATAAAATCTTACGTAAGTTTATTTTCCTCTCGTACTTCATTTTAATCGAGATAAACGTTTGCAGAAATAGCTACACTAAATATTTCGTTATAAATTCAAAAGAAATAGCGATAGTCAAACGTTTAAGAACGGACTCTATACGCTGACTTAAAAACCCATTCTGTTTCTATGCAATCGCGAGAAACAACTGAATGTCGACAGAGTTTAAAGAATGATAATGAATTCAACAATTCAAACCATTAATGTCGGGTATTTTAGAATTGCAGATGTCACAAAAAAAGTTTTTTTTTTAAATTGCTGTTTTAAAGAGATCTACATTTTTTGCGTAGTGCGTTTTCGTCTATCGCTTAACGTTTACTGGTTATACAAGATTATACAGAATTCTTCCAAATGGAGAGGACTTCACAGGCTATTCCCAGAACGTTCAATATATATATATATATATATATATACATTTTCTCATCTAAATATCATTAATATATGCCATTTTAATCAAAATCGTTAGAGCCAGTTTTGAGAAAATAAAAAATTTCGAAAAATGTTAAATGTAAAGGGTAGCTTGGGGTGGGGGATCTTCTTGAAAATCTTCTTGTATCTTTGGAGGATACTGAACTTAAATACCAAATTTGGTTTTTTGGACTTTTTGTTTTTCAGTTATGCTAGTCACAGACACACGCACAAGACACCCAAACGGACCTGTTTTAAATGTGTTTTTTTATTCAGGAGGCCTCAAAATATGTATTTCCAGTGAAATCTCGGCATCGAAATTTTTGGTACTGCTAGAGAATATAAAAGCATATTTAGAAAAAGGTCCGCGCGCACGCGCGGGTGTGTCTGTCTGTGAACAACATAACCAAATCGTAATCTTGTGAACAGATTTATGGAAATTGGATCTATTCTTGATAAGATGCCGAAAGTGAATCGCCGTGGTCTTATGGAGGAAAAACTCGATGTCATTGTAGAAAGGTTAGAACGAATTTCAAAGAAATCTCCGAGAAAGCTTGCACAGAAATTAAACCTCTGTTTGAAAACCATATAACTTTTAAAATTAAAACCCTCTAAGATAAATCGGCTCAGGAATTGCAACCACGCGAAGTAATGTCTGCAAGTGGGTGTTGGATAATGTTAATGTTCGCTCTATTAACACCATTTAATTTTTATTTATTTATTTTTATGGACGAAACATGTTTTACTTACCTGGCCATGACTGTTAATGGAAATTTTCTTAAAAGGTGTGAGAGATATGTGGTGGCACAAGGGCATCTTTTCCAGCATCTTCTATGACGAATGCATATGGTTATTGTATTTACAATTTGCATGAGAGATCGTTTGGCCGGTGAAGCAGTACGTTCTGTGTAGCTGAATATAAAATTATAACATAGGGAAAATAAATATTAATCACAGTAGGAATAGCATTATTAAATAAGACGGGGAAGCGAGTGTTAAGGCTGGTTCACAACCAACGAGAATGGAAACCAGAACGAGAACGAGAAAGTTGAAATACATGTATTCAAATGGAAATGTTCACAACCGACGGGAAGCCTTCCCGGGCACGCCATATTAGATCCCTATTGTGCATATTAGACTCTTCACTCTAGAGGTTATTCTAAGCGGCCGTGACATGAAACAGCCACTAGTGCTCTCTATAGTCGCAAGCTGGAAACATGAAACTGGAAGGAATTAGTAGTAAATTTGCTTCCTAACCTCATCCCGACACCCGCAAATCTAATCAGCGTTGGTTCCTCTGGTGAAGGGATCATTTGTAGTTTGTTTATATGCAACTCAAAACTGGCTATTACCTAAAACACAATGGCAAAAGCTACAAAGAACAGCTAAAACCGGTGGAAATGAAAAAAGAACAATAAACAATTTTAATGCATGCCATTAAATAAAGGAATGAAAGTTTGGCATAAGTAGAGGGATCGGAAATGTAATGGATATGCATTTAGATAATGTTTACTCTATCGAATTTTGACGTTGGCTTGGCTAAATTGGAAGTAGGTGAAAAAATATCATTGGTCAGTTAAAAACAAATGAAATCCCAATGCGCAAAATCGACTTTCATTTTGTGATCGATATGCATTCCCGTTCTCGTTACCGGGCTGTTGTGAATCAAAATTTCTTGATTCCCGTTCTCGTTTCCATTCTGGTTACCGTTACCGGGTGGTTGTGAACTAGCATTTACTGTAAATGTGAATATGTGTTGAAAAGACAGTGCCAGCAGCAGGCCGGAAACGGGGTTGGTTTTTCCCTCAATTGTTGTTAGTGTACCGTCAGGTCGCCTGAAAAGCAGAAGTGTGGAAAAAGGTCAATGTTCTCAAAACCCCTAGGTATCCAAAAAGAAAGAAGG
Organism: Deroplatys truncata; assembly: GCA_030765065.1. Classification (NCBI taxonomy): domain Eukaryota; kingdom Metazoa; phylum Arthropoda; class Insecta; order Mantodea; family Mantidae; genus Deroplatys; species Deroplatys truncata. The sequence continues at coordinate 142,180,368 of CM060986.1, forward strand.
TACAATTAGGTGATAGTGAAATGGGGATATAAGACGTTAGAAATAAAGAAACAGGAGAGTTGAGAAGACACTTCTTCTTGTTCGTGGTAGTTCCTTGGAGGTTGTTATGAAAGCAACTGTGCCGGTGGATAGGGGCAATGGTATGGAGCACAGCAGTAAAGAAATGCGCGAGGTAATATCAGGAGCCGATTTTAAAACGCTGACGGGAAATTAACGGGCAGGAATATGAATCAGCCGTATTAACCACCAACCCTAGATCCATGCAAGTCCCTGAGCTAGCATCGAACCCGGGACCATTCCTGCAAATCCTGTGCCGCCAAATCGGCGCTCAACACCCCAGGGTACCGGTCATGCGTCCAAACGAAGGCTAGCATAACGCACTGTCCCAATTACAGTGAAAAAGCTGGAAAATGTTCAGTAGTTAGATTTATGCCTATTTTGTCAAATGCCCACATTTCACAATCAGTTCTAATGAGATAGGAAGGCTTTTAAGCAGGAGGCTTGTTGAACCAGTAAGTCGACATCGGGACATAGGTCTAGGTAACTACCTTTTCTTTACTTTCTCTGCTATGCAGAGTAAGGGAAGTATTGCATTCCACCCAAAAATTCTATATCGAGATTTTGCCGGAAATACATGTTTTGAGGTGCCTTGAATCCAAATAAAACATTTTTAGAAAAAGGTCCGTGTGTGTGTGTGTGTGTGTGTGTGTGTGTGTGTGTGTGTGTGTGTGTGTGTGGACAACATAACTCAAAAATAAAAAGTCGGATGAATACCAAACTTTGTATTTACGTTCAGTATCTTTCAAATATGCGACACGAATATTTTCAAGAAAATCCCCCCACTCCAGACTACACTTTACATGGAACATTTTTCGATAATTTTTATTTTCTAAAAAATGGCTCTAGCGGTTTTGATTAAAATATCATATGTTTAAGATATTTTCATGGCAAATAAATGTATAGGATGAATTTTCTGGGAATGTCCCCAAAAGTCCTCTTCATTCTGAATGACTTTTGCATAACTGGTAAATCGTAAGAGATAGACAAAATGTAACTACACAAAAAAATGTAGATCTCGTTAAAATACACAATTTATGTTATATACACTTTTCTGTCGAGTGAACCATCTGCAAGGTATTCCTTGTTATTTGTTTGAATTTTTCAATAGTTACACTTTTTCTCAAATGGGAATACGTTATTCACTTTTTTTTATGTCCTGTGAGGCAGTATTTTTAGCACTTAAATAATATCAGTCTAATTATATGATATATAAATTCAATAAAGCCCGCCTTAAAGCAATATGTGTATGTAATAATGTATAAAATATATGTAAGTCATTGTATTATGTATATATTATGTACATGTATAATAATGTTATGTGAATGTATTACGTAATTTAACAATGTAGGAGCTGTGAGAATAGAAGCCGAAAGTTGCTAACAATGACGTAACCTTGAGGCAATAATAATTAGAAAGTTTAATAAAGGCTACTAATAATTCCTGGAACAATAATAATGTAATATTTAAAACAGTTTATAAATAGCCAATCAAAAACAAGAAAAACTTTAAGTTAAATAAAAGTATTCTATTGGAGTAGGATTAGCCAATCAGAGACTTGAAATAGAGTAAATGTACAAATTTAGGCGGTAGACACCAGACGCTAGAAGGCAGCGTTCCCGAGCAGTTCGTTCGGTACGTATTCAGTGTGAGACATAAAAAATTCATTACGGCGTGAATAATATAAACTTTGCGTGTTAAAAAGTACAATTAACAGCTCTAAAGTAGGATATATCAGTGAAGTGTTATTTAATCGTGTGGAGGATTAATAAACAAAGTACAATAGATACAATTATAATCTGTGTAAGCCTTGTTCTTTAGCCACACCAGCCCTCTAAGAGATACGTGTTCTGAAAATCACTACTGACGCAGCCGAAGCATAATATATAATAATTAAATAAACATTAAAAATAAAAAAAAATGATTCGTGAACGTGGGGCGAACACTACAAGAAACTTATCTCCCGCAATACATTGTGCAACCACAACAACAATTCAACTACGTACTTCAAGATTGGCACCCAAAGCGTGGTGTTAATAACGTAAAGATATTCGACTTCACCTGGACATGAAAAGAGAATGAAATGCTTCACATAACAACTACCTCTTAAAAGATTTGACTGTCGCTTATAACCTACCATATTCCCCTTGCACCTACAAGAAAATTGGCAATAAGATTAACACATCTTATAGCTCCATTAACATAAAGTAGATGAAGAATAAGCGATTGTAAAAATAGTTTGAACAAGGTTAGAGAAAGTCATGTGAGTGCAACACATCACATCTTTTTGTGATGGGCTTATATTCCAAGAGTGCCCTGTGTTTCTTAAACTGCTTTATAGCTTTTGTTTTAATTTTCATTAACACTACATGATCTGTGCTGCTTTTTCAGCTGATGATGATGACTAATTTTTATGCAATAACATTATGATGGGGGATGTGAAATTGGAACTAGGTAAATGACAGGGAGTAAGGTTCATAAAAGTAAATAGACTTCGGGCCAACATATTTATTTCTTTCCAGCATTTCCTGAATGAAACACTCCTCAAGAATATTTTCTCTCTGGTGGTGTGACTGCTCCCGATTGTTTCCTCTCCTTGGAGTGCTGCAAGATTGAATTCCTTGTTTTCTTTCAGTTAACGATGTTGAAACGGGAGCAACAGTTGAGCTCTTGGATGGTTGAGGAGCTCATCATTCTTCTTTCCGTCGTATAATCTATTCAGCACGTCAAATAAAACAAATGGTTTGCGGATACAAACCGTGGCTGATGGTTTAGGCCGGAGGATCCGCTAAGTCACTGCCCGGGGAGTGAATGTAACGCATTCATCGACGTATCTCATGGTGTTCCGTGTCTGAAACAAATCATTTGGTGTATGTTTACATTACTTAGCTAGAACACGGGTAGGAAGGGGTATAGATGCAATCCTTAATGCTAAGGGGAGGGGGAGTTCTCAGTGAGGACATTGAAAAAACTGTATGAGCGCCTTTCTTCTGTCTTTCGTAGATGTGCACAAAAACTCTTTGGAAAGAGGAGACATTTGGCAGGCCTGAGCTTTCTCTCAAGGGTGAGTGAGAATTCCCACTTGAGAGTCAAGATTAATTCTATCTCACAGCAAAATGTACGCCGAGTTTCATAATTCGGCCGCAACTGCATTACTGAAATGAAAATAAATTAACTAAGACCAAAACGTTTGCTTTACCTTTGAATGAAGAGACAAAAGAGACTAAGTTTTAACCTACATATATATTTATACGCTCTTAAGTACAGCAGATTTTAACTCTCATACACAACATACCAACTTTTTACATACATATTCAAAGTAAGCAAATAAAAACAAAATTATTTTATTTACCAGTTTACAGAACTAAAATAAGCCAAAATAAATTATTTGGTTTAACATTTAATAAAAAGATTAAGATATAATCTTACTTTCATTTAAGTGTATAATAAAAGCAATAACTACAAAACGCATAGTATTAGTGACACTGGCCCAAGCGTGCTAAGCCACAACTGTTCTAGATCGTGTACTAGGTCTTGTTACCAAGTCTAGTTGCAATCTCTTAACTCTTGCAAAAATTGCCATTCTTAAAACACAGACATGCTAAACTGCGGTAAAACTACGTTTTTAAGAAAGAAGATGGAGATAAAATAAAACTGAATAAATAAAAACTGCTCTCTTCTAATAAACACTTAGGTAAATAAAACTTGCAATAATATTTCTGTATTTGAATGAGGATGCCATGAAAATTGCACCAAACTTTCTCCCCTGCTGAAATAAAGCACACTCCTTTTATGAGCAGAAATCCACTAGAGCAGCGGTTCCCAAACTGTGGGTCGCGACCCTCAAGGGGGCCGCGGTATTCTATTTTGGGGTCGCAGAGAATATTTGTAATTATTAATACAGCATTTTTATTGTTAATTATTATTATAACAATGGGGAAAATGGAATTTAGACACCTATGACATATTACATTTAAACAGAATCATGTTTTGTATTTAAAAAGCATATTAATACTACAATTTTACAGTAAATGCACATGTACAACATTATGTAAACCATTAATTATTACACTGCACATCAGGATGATTACTGATAAGTATGAACCTGTTTGCTATTAATTAATCGTTTAATGTCTCGCTGTCAGAATGGAATAACAACGTTTAGTGCGGCAGACACCAGGGTATTCTGTTCTTCTTGCCAGGCAGAGCTGATACACATCTTCCTTCTGGAAAGTCAGTTTTAAACTTTGGTCTGAAGAAAGCTCAATTAATTTATCCTTTAACTTCGCACTTAAGTTGTTGAACTCAGCGGGAAAACTTGCAAAATAATGATTAAGCAGCGAAGTGAATAATTTCATTATCGAAAAGGGGGTTGTGTGTGCAAGAAGTTTGGGAACCGCTGCGCTAGAGAAACAAAAATTCCATTGTCAATGTTGATGTTTTCTATTTATTTATGCTATTTTATAATGCTGTCACAATATTATGTATGTTTACGTTATATTCATACAAAATATTAAGCTAAATATTTGCCAGTAGTAATAAATAGCTGTTCAGTTTCGTATGCAATTTAAAAGAGGCGAAGTGGGTGTGCTATCAAAACAGAAACAAAAAGGAAATGCTGATTAACTATTTTGCTAAACAATTATGTTCAAGCTTTGAATTTCATATTCTAATACTGTAACCCAATTGTGGACTATGAACTTTGCTGTAATCACTGTTTTGTCATATCATTACCACTACAGATGTGACAAAGTTACTTTGTTGTAGCGGTTAAGCTGTAACGATTACCTGCGGTAACGGTTACGTTATTAGCGGTTTAATCTTTCATTTTTGCAATTACATCGCATTAATACATAACGATTTGAAGCAACTATACACGATATGAACATCAATATCGGCTTAAATTGTAGTTACACGCCTGTAGTAGTAATCACTGCAACTGTCTCTATTAGAAAGATGTTTCTGTTATTTTGTTAATACCTTGATTTTCCCGCCAATTATAATTGCTGTATAAATTTGCATTGAACCGTATTTTATCTCAGCTTACTTCGCAAGCATACTGGTGTGCATAAAATGTAGCCCATAATGGAATGGAGCTTTTTATGCTGCTACTAACAAAATCTAGCCACACCCCCAACCAGCGTAACCACCTCTGGTTTTTCGAGCATAATTCTAGCCACTGGATTGACAGGGTACTTTACTTGTCCTAAAGTATGGCGAACTGCTTAAGGGTAACATTACAACTTAAACCCTGTATTTTCCTGCTACACTGCCGATTTTTAACTAATCCTATTTACAGGCTAAGATAATAGTCACTTTTTCCCATTCATGTGCCCATTTTAAATTTCGTTTCCAAAGCTTTTTTTTTTTTGTCAAGTAGTGGGAGTTTCCATCCATGTTTATATTTCGGGCTTCGTTTGGGAAAAGCATAAATTTTATCTCGACTTGTACTTTTTGTGCAAGTGTGATTTATATATATACTAAAAGTTATATTTTAAGTAGTCATTCTTACGTGCTTGTTATTAATATCAGAAAATAAATGTACAAGAGCTTAAGAAGTTCATTAAAAAGTGTAGCAAAAGATAATGAGACGAATATGTTTAAACTTCAAAATCTGAATGATAAAGAACCAGCTGAGCTGCCCCATATTGCACGGGTAGTGCTTTAAATTCGAATGACGATTTAATTAATTTAATTTACCTCCCCTCATTTTTATCAAATTATTGTACAATGATCTAGATGATTTTCATGGTGAATCCTGGCTTACCCCTTATAATTGTAATTTCGTACAGACCCGAGTATTCCTAATAACGGATGAAAAATCCCGATAGTCATGCAAAATGATGTGAAACGTTGGCAGAACTTGTGACTTCCTTAACCTCGCTCCGGCAGCCTTCCAAGCTCTGGAAATAATGCTCAGCTTATAAATACCTTTTGGGGGTGGGACAATCATGGTTGTCGACAATGATTAATTCTTTAGATAATCACAGTAGGTGGTTTTAAACCTTTGTGCTTTCTGTTTGATTCCATAGTTATTTAATAACACAAAAGCTAAACAGCTTTCACATAATACAGAAAATCTTTAACATATCTTCCAGGGGAAGCTGGAAAATATAAAGATTCCGTACCCCCAGGCCACCAAGTTAATCTCTTTTGAAAAGATACGTAGTCTGTGAAGCATAATCTCCTCAGTTGTTAATTATAAAATAACGGTTGACTGATTTTTAATATTAGCTGGACACAATTTTCCCCCTTCATACAGTTATTTAACAGACACTGCTAACGAATTTGTTTACAACATACAAAGGAAATAAACCAAAACTTTCTTACATGCAAGCCATTAAAATACTTTGGAACTGATATCGCATGCGTATCATACTTATAAGCAGATTCGATTCTCTTTTGTTTTGCTGTGTCTTCTGCTTACTTAACTGCTAAATTGTGACCACCTACATATTTTACATGAGGTGAAATATTTGTGGCATTTGTCTTATTTTACATACATTTTCTGTGGAGTAACAAGAACCTCCTCCCCCCTCCTACTTCAAGGCATTCTCAAGAAAAGCCAGTTAATTCATATTATAGTACAAAGGCTTTGTAAATCACTTTTAAAAGTTTTAGTAACTTATGAATTGAAATTAAATGTTTTATAACCAAAGTCCGTCAAGAAAGGGGGGGCACTCACGCAAACATATTTTCTCTCTCTTTAATTATTAGTCTAGAGTGCAGATCACAAACTTAAAACCAGCTTCAACTCTCTGTTTCGGCCTACATATTTGCCTTTATTACCAGTGATATGGAAGATGTTTTTACCTGAAAATTCCAGTTCACGGATTACAGGTTCAGCAGGTGTATACACGATTTGTATCCTGGAAAAAAGAAAACATTTACATGAAACAAAAAATTACCACCGAGGGACACGTTTATTAAACAAATGTTTAATTACCCATTTGAGTTTCGTTCAACACACTGCATTCTTCTGTTAATATGAACATGAATATTATGTACCTATAAGCTGCATTAAATTCCTCGTCCAAAAAATACCATATTTATATCTGTTTACGTTGCTGATATTTGTGTATTTCCTTTGTTAGTACATAAATTGTGTGGACAATTTGCACAGCATGAAATTACCGCTACTCATTACCAATACCACTACTGGAAAGTCTGCATAGGTATATATACAGTCACTAGACTGTCCCATTAAGAACGCAATATATACTTTAACAATAAAAATAACCTCATCCGTTACATTCACATGGTTTTCTTTACTCATCAGCCTTTACCTTTATATATTTAACTTCTACAAACTATTCTTACGAAAGTTTATGTATTACTTTCTCTACCACATACCTAGTAGGTAGAGAAGATAAGTATTACCTCCACCCAAAAATTCGATACCGAGATTTCACAAGAAATACCTGTTTTTGGATTCCTGAATAAATAAAAACAAAACCATTTTTACCTTCTGTACCACGTATATAGTAGGTAGAGAAGGTATTGCATTCCACCATAAAATTCAATACCAAAATTTCACGGTGTGCGTGAATTGTGCGTCCGCGCGCGCGTGTGCGAGCAACATACTCATAAACGAAATGTCGGATAAATACCAAACTTGGTATTCAAGTTCAGTATCTTAAAAAGGTGCGACATGACTATTCAAAACAAAATCCCCCTCCCCAACTACTCTTTACGCGTACTTTTTAAAAAAAAATTATTTTCGCAAAAATGTCTCTAACGATTTTTATTAAAATATCATATATTACAGATATTTAAATGACAAGTAAAATATGTATAATTGAATTTTTTGGGAATAGTCTACGAAGTCTTCTTCATTCGGAATGAATTTTATATAATCTTGTATAACTGGAAACGTTAAGTAACAGACGAAAATGTACAACATAAAGATGTAGAAACACAGATTTTATACCAAATAACTTTTTTGTGACAAAAGCATTTCCGAGATATCCATTATTAATGGTTCGGTTTCTTCATTACTTTCGTTCATTAAGTTGTGTCGATTTTCAGTTGTCTCTGGTGATTGCATGGAAAAAGTACGGAATTCTAAGGCAGCGTATAGCGTCCAGTTCTTAAACAGTTGACTATCGCTGTTGACTTTGTATCCTAGCGAAATGTGTAATGCAACAATTTCTGCAAAGGTTTATCTTGATTAAAATGAAGTAAACGAGAAATAAACGTTCGTAAGAATAATTTGTGTACCCACTAATAAACGATAGAAGTTAGAGAAAGCCATATAAATGTAACACATCAGATTTTTAGAAAACGTTCCGTGTGTTTGTCTGTTTATGTGTTAGAGTGTGTGTCTATGACCAGCATAACTCATAAACGAAAAGTCGGATAAATGCAAAACTTGGCATTTAGGTTTAGTATTTCCCTAGGATGCGACACGAAGATTTTCAAGAAAAATCCCCCACCCCAACTACCCTATACTTGGAACATCTCTCGAAATGTTTTAGTTTCTCATAAATGGCTCTAACTATTTTGTTTAAAATGTCATATGTTAAAGATATTTACATGGCAAATAAAATGCATATCTTGAATTTTCTGGAATAGGAAAGTGAGGAAATTTGAAAATCTGCGTGGCGCATCTTTGAAGGACACTGAACTTAAACACTGAGTTTAGTTTTTATCCGGCATTTCATTTTTTATGGTATTCGTAGACACACGTGCGCGCGAACTTTGTTCTAACAATTAATTGGGAGGAGGGTTTCGGGAGCCTCAAAACATGTATTTACTGAAATATCGACATCAAATGTTTGGGTGGAATATAATACTTGTACTTATTCTAAATACATAGTAGAGAAAGTAGTAATTATTTACAGAAAAATTGCAAGTTAACACTTATTTGTTGTTGGGTATAGTTTTCGCATAGCCTTATTATCAAAACATTATCCTTAGATGGCAAAATTACGAATGTTCGTACATCAAAATGAAAAACAGTAACACATGGAGTGCCTCAAGGTTCAGTCCTAGGACCTTTACTATTCTTGATCTATATAAATGATCTATCATTTTATATAAAGCATATTGCAAGTATCATTCTGTTTGCTGATGACACGAGTGTTCTGATGACTAGTAAACACTTGAATGAGTGTGTAATTAAATTGAATTATGTTTTGAACTGCATGTCGCACTGATTTAAAGCTAACAAATTATCTGTAAATCTAGACAAAACAAAAGTTGTTAAATTTATAACCCATCGATCACCACACACTCCAATAGAAATTGGGATTAATGACATGTTACTAGAACAAATAGACAACATTAAATTTCTGGGCCTCCAAGTGGACGGATATTTACATTGGAAAGTTCACATTACGTATATCTTACCCAAACTCAGTTCTGCCTGTTATGCTATCCGAGCAATGGTAAATATCAGTTCTATAGATACACTTAAATTACTATACTAATGCCTATTTTAACTCTATCATTGAATATGGAATATTATTTTGGGGAAACTCGGTAGAAAGTAAACGAATATTCCTCATGCTAAAGAAGGCTATAAGAATCATTTCCAGCACCCACAGCAGACGCTCTTGCAAACATGTTTTTAGAAGACTGAAGATATTAACCCTACCTTGTATGTACATATTTTCAATCTTAAAATTCTATGTATGCAATCGAACCACATTTATAACAAACATGGAAATTCGTGAGATAAACACTAGACAAAAGGGTAACATCCATCATCCCAGTGCAAAGCTTTCTTGCTTCCAGAAAGGTGTATATTATGAGACCATAAAAATATTTAATACTCTCCCTAATGATCTTAAGGGAAAAGTTGACAATCTCAATACCTTTAAAACTGCTATGCTCAAAAGCATATTATTCTGTACAAGATTATCTGAATGACAAATTATCCTGATGATAATACATATATAGCTCTCTAAGTAGTATTAGTAAATATTAATGATAATTGCCAGTTATATTTGATGCCTGCTCTAGAATTAATGAAGCTATTTAAATGTATGTATATTAAGAACTGATAGTAAATGCTATGAATTAGAAATCAAATAGAACAAAATAATGAGACGAACAAAGGTACAAGCCTAGTGAAAGTTGAAATAACTGTTCTTGTCTATAAATATGTTAACCTTATAACGGTAGGGAGGTATTCGACTTTGTACAAAATTGCACCTGATTTGTTCCATTTTGTATATAATATGTATTTATTTTATTTTAAATGTTCTGTATTCTATGTAATATTTATGTATATATGTAACTATATTGTACATTTCCTTGACACGCATTTAGTATGTCTCTATTTTATTTCAAATGTTCTATATTCTGTGTAATATTTATGATTATATGTAATGTTTTTACATTTCCTTGACATGTTCTTTGTTCACAAGCCTTTATGGCTGTTAGTGAATTCACAGAATGCAATCTAATCTAATCTAATCAACTTCATTACGAGTTTATGTGGCCTGGATTGGATGGTAGGTACGAATCTCCAAGTTATGTGGCTCAGCAGAACAGCGAAATAGTTATACTGGTCGCGATTGTGGCGAGAAAAATTTCTCACCCGTTTCATCTCATGTAATGGCGAGCAAATTTACTTGCCCATATCTTGTGATTTAACACCCTACGAAAACTTCGAGGGTTTTTGAAATCGCGAGTCTGTTTATACAATCATCGAACAATTCCTGACAAGGAGGAGATTCGACGTGTCGTTGACGACATCGATCTGTACCTGCGTGGGATCACTGAACATTTGAACGGAAGTGGGAGGGAGTGCCAGCGGATTGGTAGAGTGTATCTGTTATAATTAGGGTCCGGATTTTTAGGTTTTAATCTATATTTTTCCTCGCTATTTAATTAACATATTTAAAGATATATACTCGTTTCGCACCTCCTGGAGCAAAATATGCGAATTTCATTACACCTAAAAAAACCTAAACGAGAGGTTGACACCTAAAATAACCTAAATAGCTGTTTTTCCTTTTTCGAAATGAAGAATGTTATTTTCGGAATCAAACTCATTGTAAAATTATTTCCACCACTTATCCAGCAGATAGTTCAAGTTATTACAGTTAAACGCAGCACATCTGACGTGGTGAACCCTGGATGCAACTGATAGAAGGTCAGAACTTGGCTGTCTGCTGTCATTTACAATGCCGAGCACTTAAAAGACGTTAAAAATGTCGTTAACGAATTGGATGAAACAGAAGCTTCCTGCATTGCCAAGGCTAAGATATCACTCGAGTTCCCGACTCTTGCCGCTTCCCTTGCAAACATTAAGACACATTTTTGTTTTATACCAGAAGTTACTCTCCCGTTGGGAAGTACAACTTTGCCACTGAAAATGCTCTAGATATCATTGGCAATGTTTCCAGTAAAGAAATGGAGATCAGTGGGAGTTGCATGTTCTTCGAAGTTGCAGAAGATTCAACGAAATCCTCCTTTTGAAGATATGAAAATAATAAATTCAGTATTGCAGGGAGAAAAGTATACAGAACTACCCCTAGAATCTGCTGCACTGGCATCTATGTTCTACGCTCCAATGATGTCATGTTTCGTTGAAAGAACCTTTTCTACATACAAGAATGTGTTATGTGATAATAGGAAATCTTTACGCCAGAAAATTTGAGAATGTATGTATGTATCTACTGCAATGCCAAAATATAAATCTTACAACTAAGTACCAGAAAAGCAAAATTATTGATACTGTATTGACCTACGAAGCAAAACATAAAAAGGAAACTTTTTAATCAAGAAAAACCTAAAAAACCTATTTTAAGCATATAAGAAACCTAAAATGAAAGTTTATTCCACCTAAAATTCCGGACCCTAGTTATAATGTTCCAGTGTTAAGACGAAATTAGGCTTAAAATGTCGTGCTTTTTGTCAAATGTTTCAGTACACCACTTTCATTCCCCCAAAAGTCAAAGTTTGAGTATGGGTATGGTTTAGAAACGGAGAATTTCAGCAACACAACCAAGGGTAAGCCTATCGCATCTACTACATTTTGAGAAGTAGAGCTAAATCGAGGGAGTGCGATGTGTGACCAGATGTGATGCGGGGTCCCTGACGTAACAATCCGGCGGAAAGCTTCTCTTCAAGGCACACCCACCGCATACGTTGCACACCAAACGGGGATCAAAACCCGGAACTACCAAATTCGAGCCTCAGATGCAATCGCGTGAATCATCCCGCTTGATTTTTCAAAACATTCCCAAAAGAGATCGTTTTACTTTCTCTACCATCTGTTTATTGTAGGTAGAGGAAGTACCTACATACCACCCAAAAATTCGATGGCGAATATCAGTGAAGTACACGTTTTGAGGTCCACTGAACCAATAAATAAAGGATTTTTTATAGATTCATGTGTGAGAAAAGGAACAGCATAACTCAAAAGTGTGATGAATGCAAAAGGTGCCATTTAAGTTCAACATCTTCCAAGAACGTAACAAGATATGTTTCAAGAAAATCTCCCACCTCATACTACACTTTTTATTCTTGATTTTCACAAAAATGACTGACAGTTTTGTTTAAAACATCACATGTTTATCATATTGACATGAGCAATAATATGCATATTTTGAATTTTCTTTAGACCGTTTTCTGAGTGAGCTTTATATAACTATGAAACCACTGGAAATAACACAGAAGCTTTCTCAAGGAAAACGATACAGAACTTTAAAGTATGCAATTTGTGTTAATTAAAATGTTTCATAGCTTTAGCCGTTTGCTACGAATTTACTGTTGTGTTCGGAATTTCCAGTATTTCACGCTATCTATATGCAAATTATTCGTACGAAAGTTTATGTTCCTATCTACTTCATTTTAATTGAGATGAACCTTTCCGGAAATAGCTACATTACACATTTCATTATAGATACAAAGGGAACAGCGATAGTCAAATGTTTAAGAACTGGACGCTACACATTGGTCTTAAAATTCCATAGTCTTTTCACGACATCGCGACAAACAATTGAAAATCGACAGTAGTTTAAAAGAATAGCTAACAATTCGAACCTATAGTAACCGATATCCTGGAAATGGCGTGATGTAATAAAAAAGTTATTTGTAATAAATTGTGTTTTTAAAGAGATCTATTTATTTATTTGTAGTACGTTTTCGTTTATCGCTTAAGTTCACCAGTTATGGAAGAATTATACAAAACTCCTTCCGTTTGAACAGAACTACACAGGCTATTCCCAGAAAATTCATTATATATACATATACATTTTATTTGTCATGTAAATATCTTAAGTACGTTATTCTAATCCAAATCGCTGCGGCCATTTTTTAGAAAATTTAAAAAGTTCTATGTAAAAAGTTAGTTTGCCGTGGGGAATTTTCTTGAAAATCTTCGTGTCGCATCTTTGGTATGTACTGAACCAAGTCTGATGTTTATCCAACTCTCCGTTTTTGAGTTATGCTGTTCGAACACACACACGTACTTTTTTTCCTGAAAATGCTTTTCTTTTTATTCAGGGGACCTCAAAAATGTATTTCCAGTGAAATCTAGGTATCGAATTTTTCGGTGGAATGCAATACCTTCTCTACCTACAATGAACGTGGTAGAGAAAGTAAAAACAAAATCGTATGTGACACATTCGCATGACTTTCTCTACCCTCTATCGTTTATTAGTTACAAACTAAATACAAACTGTTCTTACTAAAGGAATTAATTGTTCTTTCACACAAGCCGTGTGTTGGACGTGGTTGGAAAGCTTATTTTTCTATCTACCTACTTCATTTTAATCCAAATATACCAGTGCAGAAATAGCTGCTTTGCACATTTCGTTAAGTCGTCCTCCGTTGTGTAGGGATAGTATGCTAGTCTCTAGATCCCGAGGGCGCGGGTTCAAATCCGGCGAAGGGCGATCGATTTTTTTTTATCGGGCGTAAAAATCCTTAGCATGGCTTTCTTCGGAAGGGAAGTAAAGCCATAGGTCCCGTGGCGTAAATTTGCGGTATGTAAAAAAATTTCAAGCGTAATAAAAGGACTCTGAGCAGAATTTCCGTTCTTTCACGCCCAATATAGAATGGGATGCTAAGAACGTCCAGAGCGTCCATAAACAAAACTCACTTTTATTTTCATATTACATTATAGATGCTAAGGGACAGCGATAGTCAAATTTTTACTTTCTCTACTACGTATAGTAAGTAGGGGAAGTATTGTATTCCACCCAAAAATTCGATACCATGATTTCACCGGAAATACATGTTTTGAGACCCCCTGAATCCAAAAAAAGCATTTTTGGAAACATGTCTTGTGTCTGTCTGTGAACAGCATAACTCAGAAACGAACAGTCGGATAAACACCAAACTTGGTATTTAGGTTCAGTATCTTCCAAGGATGCGACACGAAGGTTTTCAAGAAAATCCCCCCACCCCAGATTACCCTTTACATTGAACATTTTTCGAAAATTTTAATTTTATCAAAAATGGCTCTAACGATTTTGATTAAAATATCATATATTTAAGATATTATTATGACAAATAAAATGTATATCTTGAATTTCCTGGGAATGTCTCCAAAAGTATTCTTCATTGTGAACGACTTTTGCATAACTGGTAAACCATAAGAGATAGGCAAAATTTTACTACACAAAAAATGTAGATCGCGTTAAAATACACAATTTATGTCATATATATTTTTTTTGTTGAGTGAACCGTTTTCGAGATATTACTTGTTATTCCCTTAAAGTTTTCAATAATTTTCTCAAATGGGAATTCGTTATTCATTTTTTTGTCTTGGATATGCAAAGAGTATTAATCTGTGGGAAAGGGAATGGTGCTGCACCTAGCAACCAGATATTAAGAGATATGTATGTGCTTAAAGGCTACTGTATTTCTATATTGCCCTTGTAAATATATATTCCCCTTACATCTACAAGAAAATTAGCAATAAGATAGACTCTGCAAACGTTTATCTCGATTAACATGAAGTAGATGGAGAATAAGCGTTTGTATAAATAGTTTGTACAAGAGTAGAGAAAGTCATGTGAGTGTAACACATCAGATTTTTAAGAACTTGATGCTATAAGCTGGGCTTAAAATTCCATACTGTTTCCATGCAATCGCGAGAAACGAATGTTGACAGGACTTGAAAAGACAGGACTAAGAATGACCAAGTAATGAACAACTCGAAACTTTAATAACGGATATCTCAGAAATGGCTTATGCCACAAAAAGATTAATTTGGAATACATTGTGTGTTTAAAAGGAGATCCACATTTTTTGTATAGTACATTTTCGTCTATCTCTTAACGTTTATTATACAAAATTCCTTCCGAATGAAGACTTCATAGGCTATTCCCAGAAAATTCAAGATAATATTATGCTTTTTGTCATGTAAATTTCTCTAATATATGGTGTTTTAATCAAAATCGTTGGCCATGTTTTAAAAAATTTCGAAACATGTTCCATGCAAAGGATTCTTGAAAAACCTTCGTGGCGCAAATTTGGAAGATACTGAACTTAAATACAAAGTTTGGATCTTAATCGACCTTTCGTTTCTTAGGTATGCTGCTTAAAGGCACACATGTGCGAGCGCGGAGCTTTTTCTGAAAATCTGATGTGTTACATTCACATGACATTTTCTACAGGGAACAGCGATAGTAATATTTCAGAACTGGATACTGTGCAGTGACCTTAAAATTCCACTCTCTTTCTATAACATCACAATAAACAACTGAAAATCGACAGGACTTGAAAACAATGGCTAATATTGAACAATTCGAACCATTAATATGGATATCTCAGAAATGCTTGATGCCACAAAAAGGTTATTTGAAATAAATTGTGTATCTTAAAGAGATCTACATATCTTGTGTAGTACACCTTCATCTATCGATTAACGTTTGCCAGTTATACAAGATTATACAAATTTCCTTCCGAATGGAGAGGACATCGAAGGCTATTCCCAGAAAATTCAATATATGCATTTTGTTTGTGATGTAAATATCTTTAAAATATGGTATTTCAATCGCAATCGTTAGCCGCTTCTTAGAAAATCCAAGATTTCGAAAAGTCTTTCATGTAAAGGATAGTCTGGGAGGGAGGATTTTCTTGAAAATCTTTGTGTCGCATCTTTGAAAGGTACTGAACCTAAATACCAAGTTTTGTGTTTATCCGACTTTTCGTTTTTGAGTTATGTTGTTCTCTCTCTCTCTCTCTCTCTCTCTCTCTCACACACACACACACACACACACACACACACACACACACACACACACAGAGTGAGATAGCTTTTTTACTTTCTCTACTATGAAGAATAAGTAGGGGAAGTAGGTATTGTATTCCACCCAAAAATTCGATACCAAGACTTCATCTGAAATATATGTTTTGAGACCCCCTGTATCCAAAAAACAAATCATTTCTGGAAACATGTCCGCGTGTGTGTCTGTGAACAGCATAACTCAGAAACGAACAGTCGGATAAACACCAAGCTTGGTATGCGACACGAAGGTTTTCAAGAAAATCTCCCCACCCCAGATTACCATTTACATGGAACATTTTTCGGAAATTTTAATTTTCTCAAAAATAGCTCTAACGATTTTGATTAAAACGTCATATATTTAAGATACTTTCATGGCAAATAAAATGTATATCTTGAATTTTCTGGGAATGTCTCCAAAAGTATTCTTCATTGTGAATGACTTTTCATAACCGGTAAACCATCAGAGATAGACAAAATTTTACTGCACAGAAAATGTAGATCGCGTCAAAATACACAATTTGTCATATACATTTTTTTGTTGAGTGAACCATTTTCGAGATATTGTTTGTTATTCCCTTAAATTTTCCAATGCTTATACTTTTTCTCAAATGAAAATTCGTTATTCATTTTTCTTTTTATGTACTGGACATGCAAAGAGAATGATATCCTCCACATAGCAACCAGCTCTTAAAATATTTGACTATCGCTTAAAGCCTACCAATTCCCCTTGCATCTACAAGAAAATTAGCAAGAAGATTAACATCTCGATATCACGATTAACATGAAGCATATGGAGAATAAGCGTTTGTAAAAATAGTTTTACAAGAGTAGAGAAAGTCATGTGAGTGTAACCCATCAGATTTTTTTAGTTATGCCGTTCACTGACACAAACATGCGATGCTTTGGGAGTGGGTGTTTAAGGGGACCTCAAAACATTTAGGTATTTGGAGAGAAATTTCTATGCCAATTTTTAGGTGAAACACAATACTTCCGTATTTTTAGTGGGGAAGATAAAAACGTTCATTAAATGTTACTAGCTATCAGACTGTTAAAAAGTTTAAACCTTCTATGATTGTCATAAATGATACAAATGTGTGATAAAAATTTGAAACTTTTGTTGCATAATCTAGAAGTAGAAAATGCCAGCCACACACTTACGCCTACTGCAATTTAAAAATCTGAAGTTTTTACTTTCTCTGCTACGTATCGTAAATAGGGGAAGTATTGCATTCCACACAAAAATTCGATACCAAGATTTGACCGGAAATACATTTTTTGAGGCTCCCTGAATCCAAAAAAAAATCATTTTTAGAAAAAGGTCCGTGTGTGTGTCTGTATGGATGTGTCTTTGAACAGCATAACTCAAAAACGAAAAGTCGGATAAATACAAAGCTTGGTATTTAGGTTCAGTATCTTTCAAAGATGCGACACGAATATTTTAAACAAAATCCACCCTCCTCAGACTGCACTTCACATGGAACATTTTTCTAATTTTTTTATTTTTTCAAAAATAGCTAACAATTTTGATTAAAATATCATATGTTTAAAATATTTTATGGCAAATGAAATGTGTATCGTGAATTTTCTGGTAATGTCCTCAAAAGTTCTCTTTATTCTGAATGACTTTTGCATAACAGGAAAACCGTAAGAGATAGACAAAATTTTACTACACAAAAAATGTCATACACAATTTATGTCATATACATTTTTTTCCGAGTGAACCATTTCCGAGGTATTCCTTGTTATTTGTTTGAATTTTCCAATACTTATACTTTTCTCAAATGGGTATTCGTTATTCGTTTTTTTTATATGTCCTGGACATGCAAAGAGAATAGAATGCTCCACATTGCAACCAGCTCTTAAAAGATTTGACTATCGCTTAAAGCCTACCATATTCCCCTTGTACCTACAAAAAAATTAGCAATAAGATTAATACCTGGATATCTCGATTAACATGAGGTAGGTGGAGAATAAGCGTTTGTAAAAATGGTTTTCAGAAAGTCATGTGAGTGCAACACATCAGAGTTTTCAATATACGTTTATTTTTGTTGTCAAATAAAATATTAAAATTCCTTAAGAAACATCCTCTAAACTAATATATACGTTATATTTATAATATGTTTAAGCATTATAATAACAACTACACCTAATTAATTGGTGCAGATATTCGCCAATTGAATCTACCATTATTAACAATTTACGAAAGGTAGTCCGAGAGAGCATTTCGCTGTGTAAAAATTTCAATTTCGAATCCTCAAGTTATTTTAGCTGTAATCTCTCTCCCTCTCCCTCTCTCTCTCTCTCTCTCTCTCTCTCTCTCTCTCTCTCTCACACACACACACACACACACACACACATTATATAAAATATGCACTTCCCTATATTATTCACGTCGCTAAGCTTTCCACATTAGATGAATTTAACCTCGATAAAAAGCATTTTAAAAACATAAAAATATTAACTTACCTATGATTTACTATAAGTTTAGCGCACCAGCGTGCACATGGCCGGTATCCATGATACTTAC
This sequence comes from Deroplatys truncata, assembly GCA_030765065.1. NCBI lineage: Eukaryota > Metazoa > Arthropoda > Insecta > Mantodea > Mantidae > Deroplatys > Deroplatys truncata. Next base: position 142,199,147 of record CM060986.1, read on the forward strand.
AACCTCGATCAGGTTTCAGAACGACGGGAAATTTTCCTCAAGCGCACGTTTATATAGGACTTGCGATAGCATTGCCAACCTCACCTCTACACTTTCCGCTACGTACTTGTGAAAATCACGCTAATATTTTCAGAACTGTCACACTTTTGAAGTAAAGAGAAACAGCCATCTGATTCTGATAGTCTTATGTATCTCTAACAACAAATACAGATTATTCGACTTAAAAGTAATTCAACCGACAGCTGGCACTATAGTAACTGTTCCTGTTTTTAGTTTCTCTAGTCTCTACTTACAGTTAGATAGAAGTGGTATTACATTCTACACAAAAATTTGATATCGGGATTTCAACGCAAATACATTTTTTGAGGGCTCTGAATCTATCAAAAGCATTTTTAGAAGTGTGTGTGTGTGTGTGTGTGTGTGTGTGTGTGTGTGTGTGTGTGTGTGTGAGTGAGAGAGAGGGGGGGAGAGACAGACAGATAGACAGACAGAGACAGAGAGAACAACATAAATTAAAAAAACGAATATTGGATAAATAGTAAATTTCGAACCACAAGCTTCCCTTTGCATAGAGAAGATTGCGTGTTTTATTTTCTCAAAAAATGGCTCTAACGATTTTGATCAAAATATGGGTTTAATATGCTTACACAACTAATAAAGTGTGTATTTCGAAATGTCTGCGAATTACGAGCTTGCATGTACATATTTTCAATCTTAAAATCCTATGTATGCAATCGAACCACATTTATTACAAACATGGAAATTCATGAGATAAACACTAGACAAAAGGGTAACATCCATCATCCCAGTGCTAAGCTTTCTTGCTCCCAGAAAGGTGTATATTATGAGGCCATAAAAATATTTAATACTCTCCCTAATGATCTTAAGGGAAAAGTTGGCAATTTCAATGTCTTTAAAACTGCTGTTAAAGAGTACCTATGATCAAAAGCATATTATTCTGTACAAGATTATCTGAATGACAAATTATCCTGTTGATAATACATATATAGCTCTCTAAGTAATATTAGTAAATATTAATGACAATTGCCAGTTTTCCAATTGCCTGCTCTAGAATTAATGAAGCTAGTTAAATGTATGTATATTAAGAACTGACAGTAAATGCTATGCATTACAAACCAAATAGAACAAAATGATGAGACGAACAAAGGTACAAGCGTAGTGAAAGTTAAAATAACTGTTCTTGTCTATAAATATAAAGTTAATCTTATAACAGTAGGGAAGTATTCGATTTTGTACAAAATTACACCTGATTTGTTTCATTTTGTATATAATATGACTTAATTTTATTTTAAATGTTCTGTATTCTATGTAATATTTATCTATATATGTAACTATATTGTACATTTCCTTGACACGCATATAATACGTCTCTGTTTTATTTCAAATGTTCTATATTCTGTGTAATATTTATGTTTATATGTAATTTTTGTACATTTCCTTGACATGTTCTATGTTCACAAGCCTTTATGGCTGCTAGTGAACTCACAGAATGCAATACAATCTAATCTAATCCTTATTTGAATAAATTTTATACAACTTTGATTTAACCGGTAAACCACAAGACAAAAAACTTACTTAACAAAAGGTGTAGATATAAAAACAACTAATTTAATTAAAATAAATCTTTAGTTTCTCTATTGGTTAACTATAATAAGAGGGAGTACTGCATTCCATCTAAAAAATCGAAACTGAAATTTCACCGGAAACACGCTTTGAGACTCACTGAATCCTGTAATAAGCATTTTTAGAAAACGATCTGTGTGCGTGTGGACATGTGTCTGTCTGTCTGCTTTGAGCAGCATAACTCAAAAACGAGAAGCCGATTAAATACTAAACTTGATATTTAAGTACAGCGTCTTTTAAGGAGGGACACGAAGATTTTCAAGCAAATCCCCCACCCCAAACTAGCCTTTACATGGAAAACTTTTCCTTGTTTTTTATTTTCTAAAAAATCGCTCTAACGATTTTGATTAAATACTATATGTTTTAAATACTTACAAGACAAATAGAATATATACGAGGGCAAATCAAAAAGTCTTTGCCCCTATTTTTTTCGGTCAAATTATGAATGTAAAACAAAAACCAACATATACATTCGAAGTCGTGGAGTTTTTTTGGGCCGGTCCTCATAGAGTTTCCAGCTGCTGCCGGCGGCAGCGCTGCTGTCAGTGCATTCAAAATGGCAGGTGTGCTTAACACGTCCACGGCTTACGAGCAACGAAGTGTGATCCGTTTTCTATGGAGTACATCGAGATCCACAAGGAAATGCAGCCATCACATGGGGAAAGGGTAATGATGTGTTATAGCGGCTGTCGTCTGCTAGCGAGCGGCCTGGGCGTGGCTTAGGTGGCTGTTGCCAACGGTGAGAATCGAAAACACGCTGTAGGCATAACATGTAGCCAATCCATGCACGCAATGTACAGCGAGCCATTGTAGTTGTATACTTATAAGGACCGCGTGTTGTTATTTATCGTTGTTGATGTATTATATTATTATGAGAATGATTATTATTACTATTATGTATTATTATCATCGGCATCCAAATAAAGCATTTGTGGAAACGTCGTGTGTGTCATAACTCAAAACGTTTTTTTATAACCTTGTATAACTGGTAATACTTAAGTGATAGAGGAAGACGTGCTACACCAAAAATGTAAATCTCTTTAAAGCTGCAATATATGCTTTATTGTGGCATGAGCCCTTTCTGAGATATCCGTTATTAAATGTGCGAATTGCTCAATTTTGAAGGTTTCAATTGTTCATTTTTTTTGTCATTATCTTAAAGTCCTTTCAACACTCAGTTGTTTCTCGTGATGTCATAGAAACAGAATGGAATTTTAAGGCCAGCATATAGCGTCCAGTTGTTAAACATTTGACTATCGCTGTTCTCTTTGTATCGATAACGAAATGTGTAATGTAGATATTTCTGCAAAGTCTTTTTTTTATATTAAAATGTAGTAGACAGAAAAAAAAAGGTTGATTAAGAATAATAATTTATGTATCTACTAATAAACGATGGAGGATAGAGAAAGTCATGTGAATGAATCAATTGTAATTTTATTATTCTTTTTTATAAAAGGAGTTGAAAGGAAATTAACTTTCTGTGCTACCAAGCTGCAAAGAATGTCATTATTAAAGTGTTTTGAGATACTAAATGTATGCTTTTCAGCAATTCCTTTTTTTCAGTCTGTACAAAGCAAGAAATATGAAATGAATGAATTTTCGGGTAAAGCAGCTGTAATATAAAATGATTTTTCAGACTTAAAACACCCCTAAGGCTGTTATAAGATTATGCAAACTTTCATACATTTATAATACACTTTTAAGTGCCAAGGTGCAATGACATTTCCTGGAATATTATCCCAAATGCTAACACAAGAAAATATTGGTTTGCCTCAAACTGCATTTTAGAGCATTTCATAGTTTCCTAGATACTTAGCGCAATACACAAAATTCAATCAGAATAAACGGGAGTTCACAGGCTATTTCTAGAAAATTCAAAATGCATGCTCTATTTGAACTCACCAGCACAACCACACTAACACTCCGTAGCTCACACATTCGCCTTCAAACACTACAAATCACTAGCAAAAACACACTCACACTCCAAAGCGAACACACTCGCAATCAAACACTACAATACACCAGCACAAACACACTCAACACCAAAGCTCACACCCACACAGTCACACACTACAACTCACTAGCAAAAACACGCTCATTTTTCAAAGCTCACACACACCCGCAGTAACACACTACAACTCATTAGCACAAACACACTCACACACCGAAGTTCACACACCCGCAATAACAGGCTACAACTCACTAGAAGAAACACACTCACACTCCAAAGCTCACACACCTCCAGTCACAAACTGCAACTCACCAGCAAAAACACACTCAAACTCCAAAGCCCACACACTCGCAATCAAACACTACAACTCACCAGCAAAACACACTCACAGTTCACCCCCCCCCCCCCAGGGCTCACTATGTGAGTATGGCTTTGACGTACGCAGAGTGCTCGAGCCAGTCCTCACCCTCATCTGGACTAGCCACGTTATCTTCATTTATTTTACTCTTCCTTTTCTACAATTATTTCTTATACTGGGTTCAGGTTCTATGGTTTTATTAACACCTGTCTCACCAACAGGGATCTTTTCTATTTCCGTGGTTGCTGTCCCACTGTTTCAACGCAGCTTCCAACCCCCCAGGGGCTCACTTTATGTGAGTACGGGTTTGGCACACCCGGGATCCCGAGCCACTCATCACCGTCGTCATCCCTCCACCCTTATCCGGTCGAGGTGGGTTCGTCCTCTTGACCGGGAGACACAAGATGCGCTCTCGTGCGTTATTTTCATTTCGTTCCATACCCCCCTCGCCACGCTTCTTTTTTCTCTAATCTATTTACAAACAATTCGCACCATGACCATTCACATATCTCTTTTTCTTCCTCGCCGGCCTAGCTTGCGTGTGAAACGCCCACACACTTTTGGTTTATTTTCCAATTTTCCTTTAATCCTCCGTGGACACAGCTTGACGGATACCCGCGCACTGGGTTGCAGCTGGGTGAGTGGATAATGGCGTCAGTCCCACTACCCGGGGTCGTCATGTAGGGTGTGTGTTCGTATCTGCTGTTCAACTACAGTCCCGCGGGGGGCACTACATGAGCTGCTGACTTCCCACGGCCATTGGGTCCCTCTGTCTATGTTCTGGGAGGTGTGGCCCTGGGGTGAGACCGGTATGGATAGGCCACTCACCCAAGCCGGGGTAACGCCTGGGAAGACAGAGCCTGAAGTCGGAGACGGTTGCAGTGGTGGAGAATTTATTTCGCTATGGAGCCCTCTTTCTCCATTATTAATAACACGCCGAAAAGTTTTGGTAACAGAAGTAACACCACCGTCATCTGGTTGTTACTTAGTCATTACGCAAACAGAGAAAGGACAAACGTTTGAGAAGGTGAACCCTTTTATAATACAGAAGGGCATTGACTGTATTGCTGGTCCGGTTCATTCCTTCGCCTTCACTTCGGTTCATTGTTGGTTCAGAGTAAGTCCGATCAACAAAGTAAGACTTTGTTGCGCGCGACGCTTCTCCACGGTTATCCCGTCCGTATTGAGAAGCACCGCACCTTGAATTCCTGTCGAGGCGTCGTTACAACCCGGCGGAGGGCGATGGATTTTTTCGGGCGTAAAAATCTTTAGCACGGCTTCCTTCGGAAGGGAAGTAAAGCCGGCGGTCCCGTGTCGTAGATTTACGGCAAGTAAAAGAACCTCAAACCTGATAAAGAGGCCTCTGAGCAAACTTTCCGGCCTTTCATGCCCAATATAGAATAGGACGCTAAGAACCATAGTGGTTATAGAGCGTCCATAAATAAAAAAAACTTTAATTCAATTTCGGCATACGCGATAATGAAGTTACATATATCCAATGAAGGTGCGCATGCCGCTGCCAAGAGTGCCATTTTATCCTAATCGTATTTTAGCCTCTGTGTTCCTGCGGATGATTTTAGTCATTACTTAAAGAATTCTATTTCTCCGGTTGTTTTGGTGCCTGGTCCTCTGTCCAGCACACTCCAATGCTCACATACACACAAAATCACACACTCATGCTCCACAACTCATTAAAACACACAGCCTCTGGCACTACAACTCATTAAAACACACACTCAGGCATTACAACTTATTAAAACACACACACACACACACACACACACACACACACACACTCAGGCATTACAACTTATTAAACACACACACACACTCAGGCATTACAACTTATTAAAACACACACACATACACGCACTCAGACACTACCTCTTATTAAAACACACATAGATACACACACAGACAGACAGATATATACACAAATGCTACATGTGGCGTTTTTAGTTTTCCGTATGGTGGATGTAACCAAGTTCATTGTAATGAAATATGTAATTAATAGTGGTCAAATATATTTTTCGTAGGAAATTTAACGTGAATACCATATAGCATTCATGCAAATTAGGCTTCTATTCACATTACATTTTCCACGATATGAGTATTTTTTTGTCGAGTAAGAATATTGATTTTTAATCAGTAGAGGACTTCGTCTAACTGTGAAGGTTCCTATTGAGTTCTAATCCTTAAACATAAAATTGTGATTTTGAACTACACAGTGTAAATTCCTGTCAGCGTTTTAAGCTATAAATTATCTAAGGATTGTTTAATCCTTTCTTGCACTTTCCTCCTCGAATCCCCGTTTTTTTCTTTGTTTTTAGTGTAAAGTAAATCAATGAATAAAAGTAAGTTTTGCAAATATAGAATTTTATGGAGTATTCTTCAACTTCCTTTCTGCTTGATTGTTCTTAGTAATGGAAGGAATGGAAAAGATAATTATGGCATAGATTAGCACGGTATTCTTCTTCTTAAAACTTTCTTGGAAATTGTCTCTACGAGATAAACGAAAACTGGGGAAAGCCTTTCCGAATAGCTCCTGCTACTGGAATAAAACGCAGGCCGACAGGGAGGAAAAGAAACACTTTACCACAAAGCATTCGTCAATTATATTCCTTAAATCGCGGCATATGCTACTCATTTTACTTCATCTAGAATGCGGAATTTTTCTTGGAATTCGAATTGCTTGAGTACTGTTTGCAGTGCGGTCTGGAGTTTCTTGTTAGCCAAAGGTTGTACCTTCTGCTGAACAGATGTTTCCCCATCCACTTTTATCATGTGGTGCTGCTGTATTGTATTCCTGGTTGAGAGTCATTTACTGCCCATCATAAACATGAATTGCTTTCGGAATGTTCAAACACTACCCCTTGCAAAGTCCCAGGCAGGTAGGGAGGGTCTGAGCTTTGCGGTTCTTAAAAGTCACGTACAAGTGTTATGAAAAATGGAAATGTTCATACAAGATGTTACACTTAAAATGTTTGTACCTAAAGTACTGCAACCCTGCAAAGATTCGGCTCTTAAGGTTGTGCTTAATTCAAAACCTGATGTTGGATTCACATAACTTTCTCTACCCATTATTCAAACCCTGGAAGCCCTTATCATGCAGCATATTTTTCCTGGAAGCCGCATCATCTCCGATGGATGGGCTTCTTACGCCAACATCGGAAATCTGCTAGACGGCGTATATATACACGACGTAATTGTCCATGAGCAGAACTTTATAGACCCCGAGGACAACACCATCCACACGCAGAATGTCGAAAACATGTGGATGAGGGTGAAGAGGAAACTTCGGCGGCAATTTGGTACCAGTGACGCCCTCTCCACGAATTCATCTTCCGGAATCTTTTTCGGGGACAAGGCATGTTTGGCGTAATATTGGATGTGATAGCGCAGCATTATCCGGTGTAACTCAACAATGTCAAATTTAATCAAAGGCGCATACTTCAAATTCTATTTCTTATAATGACATCAGATTTCCGATTCCCATCTCATTGCAGTACATTAATACAACAATGTGGGTACGTGGCTCAAGGACAATGAGAACAATGCTGCCACCGCTTCTGTTTAATAACGTATGCTGCTGGTAATTCACCTAACTTACACGTCTTCTCCAGTTTTCCTATTGCCACGTCATTGCAGTACATTAATACAACAATGTGTGTTTTGTGACTCATGGATATTGACAACAATGATGCCACTGTTTTTGTGTTATACGGTATGCTGCTGATATTTCACCTAATTTACAACAATGTGTGTACGTGGCTCAAGGACAATGAGAACAATGCTGCCACTGCTTCTGTGTAATAAGGTATGCTGCTGATATTGCACCTAATTTACAACAATGTGTGTTTGTGGTTCAAGGACAATGTCAACAAAGCTACCACTGCTTCTGTGTAATAACGTATATGTGCGACAATGTGTTTGGCCTGAAATAACAGCATTTTCTTTGGGTATGAATCAACATGCAGGTTTGGTTAACTTTGTACAATAGGTGTGCTTCAATGCAATGTAAAAAATCTGATGTGTTACACTCACATGACTTTCTCTACTCTTGTACAAACTATTTTCACAAACGCTTATTCTCCATCTACTTCATGTTAATCGAGATAAACATTTGCAGACTCTATCTTATTGCTAATTTTCTTGTAGATGTAAGGGCAATATAGAAATACAGTAGCCTTTAAGCACATACATATCTCTTAATAGCTGGTTGCTAGGTGCAGCACCATTCCCTTTGCCACAGATTATAACTCTTTGCATATCCAAGACAAAAAAAATGAACAATGAATTCCCATTTGAGAAAATAAGTATTGAAAAATTTAAGGGAATAACAAGCAATATCTCGAAAATGGTTCACTCAACAACAAAAATGTATATGACATAAATTGTGTATTTTAACGCGATCTACATTTTTTTGTGTAGTAAAATTTTGTCTATCTCTTATGGTTTACCAGTTATGCAAAAGTCGTTCACAATGAAGAATACTTTTGGAGACATAAAATTCAAGATATACATTTTATTTGTCATACAAATATCTTAAACATATGATATTTTAATCAAAATCGTTAGAGCCATTTTTGAGAAAATTAAAATTTTCGAAAAATCTTCCATGTAAAGGGTACTCTGGGGTGGGGGGATTTTCTTGAAAATCTCCGTGTCGCATCCTTGGAAGATACTGAACTTAAATACCAAGTTTGATGTTTATCCGACTGTTCGTTTCTGAGTTATGCTGTTCACAGACACACACACAGACACGTTTCCAAATTTTTTTTTTGGATTCAGGGGGTCTCAAAACATGTATTTCCGGTGAAATCTCGGTATCGAATTTTTGGGTGGAATACAGTACTTCCCCTACTTACTATACGTAGTAGAGAAAGTAAAAACATCGACAAATTGTGTGTTTGAAATAACCGCGCCGTATTGCGAATTTCAAGTTACATAGTTGTTATCTTCCGCGCGTACATTTCTTACGGTTGGCAACGCTCGAACTCCTTAAGCCACGCCCAGGCCGCTCGTTAGCAGACGACAGCCGCTATAACACATCATTACCTGGGGAAAGGTGTCTTGCTTTGAGAAGTGTGAGATGGTGGTGTTCTGAGTTCGAAAATGGCCGTGCAAATCTGCATGACAATGAGCGTGCGGGGAGACCGCGTGTATCGGTGACTGGTGACAATACTGCCCGCGTGGATGCGATGGTGAAAGCAGAGCGGCGCGTGCACATCAAAGACATTGCTCAGGAGCTCGACATTTCTTTTGGGAGTGCTTTCGACATCATTCACGATTATTTAGGGTACAGGAAGGTTCCATGTCCATGGGTTCCCAAGCAGTTGGATGACGTGATGAAAGACAAGCGAATGATTGCTTCTTTGAATCATATGCAACGATATGCCGAGGAGGGTTACAATTTCCTGGATCGCATTGTTACTGGCGATGAAACGTGAGTACTTCACATACCTTTAGTTTTCTTCACGTTGATTTCTATAAGAAATTCCTGCTGAAAATATTTTGCACGTTTACAACAAAACCTCTCCCTCCGGATCCACCATTAAACTGCACGAAGTTATAAAGACTGCCACACAATCAGCACCTCTTGGGCAGGTCAAACTCTCACCCAAACCGAAATACTTACACGAGGGTCATTGCCCGCTGAGCGGGATTGCCCTTCGTTCCCCTACACTGCGGGGTTTTCCGTTCTAAAACTCTCGCGTTTCTTACAAGTGACAGTAACATGCACTATAATGAATTTGTTATAAGTTGTATTGAAGGTGGTGTCCACCTGCAATGAGCATTCCTGGCATCTTCGAATGAAATTTCCATTCACACGCATAAGTTCTTCTTGCGTACTTTTCGTAACTTATATTCTTATATTGTCCTTAAGTTTGTCTATGGCGTAGGGATTGTTCGTATAGTTCTTAAGGTTCCTCACAAATAAAAGTCGCACACGCAAGATCCAGGAACGGAGCTTTGAGCAGTATAGGATGTGGCAGAATCTTGGAAATATCCATTTTTTTCTCGTTATCTCACATAATGATGCAAGAATATATCTACGGTACCTCGGAATTTACGGTATCACTGAAAATATGGGCCCATTATGCGTTTTAAAATTAAATTAAATTGAGTTTTACTTATGGACACTCTTTAACTACTGTGGTCCTTAGCGTCCCATTCTATATTGGGCGTGAAACACCGGTAATTTTGCTCAGAAGCCTCTTTATCAGGCTTGACGTTCTTTTACGTGCCGAAAATCTACGACACGGGACCACCGGCTTTACTTCCTTTCCGAAGGAAGCCATGCTAAGGATTTTTACGCCCGAAAAAAATCAACGCCTCCTGCCGGGTTTGAACCCGCGACCTTGGGAACTAGAGGCTAGCACGGTACCATCAGTCCACGGAGGACGACAGTATACGGTTTGCTGTTATGCACACCATACCCGATTTTTACATCGTGCAACTGAGCTTCCTGAATTAAAACGGAGCTTCATCTATAGGTCAACAGTACCGTCAACGATATTTTGTAAAATCCAGTTACAAAAATTGGCTCTTTTTTGTCGTCACGAGGTTGTAATTCATGAACTATAGTCACTCTGTGGGGTTTCAATTTTAAAAGTTTAGCACTTGTATAAACAAAGGTTTTTGAAACACCCACTTGCTGTGTAGCACGTTTTAGAGACTTCTTTGAAGAGCTTCCGAATGATGCACCAATTTCGTAAATTTTTTGCTCCGTTAGAACGTCTTTTTAGCTTCTTAGGCTAAGCGTTTAGTGATTCCGCTGTCGTAAGCTTATTAACCAGACATCTGATGTATGTCTATTTGGAACTGGAATACCAGAAAATGTCTCCTGATATTATCTACACACCTCTCTGCATAATTCTGTTTTTACGTACGAATCGTATATAAAAACTCTTTGTTCAAGCGTGAATTTTTCGGTAGGCATTTCGGCGGATCAACAACAAGACAAGAACAGCAACAACAATAAGAATACTCTAAAGCAAATCGCACACGACGTATATGTCTTGAATAAACTTTCACCTTTAAGATGCACAATGAACAAACTCTATTCGTTACAGCACTGAATGTGGGAAATGAGGTGGTATAACACAGCTGATAAACGTAGCCTTGTGTGGGTCATTCGCACTAGTGTGCTGCGGAAAAATACCGAGGTTACTGCAGTAAAAGCGAACTATGCATATACCAATCTGTGCTATAAATCGAACGTATGGTATAAATGGTAAACTGAAAGATATAATCAAAATCTTACTGTGTAAGATTCTCGTTAAAGCACACAGTTTCTGTCACATAAACGTTTTTGTGGCATTAACCATTTTCGAGATATTATTTCTTATTGGCGAATGCTCACACTTTATTCAGGTGGCGAATGCTGTAGCCACTGTCCTATTACTTTCTCTACTATATATTTCCAGTATGTAGAGGAAGCATTGAAATCCACGGTCTGCCCAAAAATTGTATATCGACGTTTCTCCAGAAATACATGTTTTGAGGACCCCTGAAACTAAAAAAAAAGTCTGTGAACAGTATAACTCAAAAATGAAAAGTCCGATAAATATAAAACTTGGTATCTCCCAAGGATGCAGCAACAAAATTTCCAAAAAAAAAATCCCTTTCACTCCAAACTACCCTTTACATGGAAATTTTCTATAAAATTTTTATTTTCTCAAAAATGACTATTGATTTTGATTAAAATACCTATATTTGAGATATTTTCATGACCAACTGTATGTCTTGAATTTTCTGGGAATAGTCTGTGAAGTCCACTTTATTGGGAAGGAATTCTGTATAATTTTGTATACTGGTAAATGCTAAGAGGTAGACAAAAACACACTTCACTAAAAGTATAGATCTCTTTAAAACAAATTTGTTTCAGATAACTTTTTTTTTTATTGCTTCAGCCTTTCTGAACCATGTAAATGCAAACATAAACTCAAAAAAGAAATGCAAAGAAAGTTATATGCAATTAATGGGTATGCAGAACTAGTTAATGGCAAATACTTTTATCTTGCCCCAAAAGCTTTTCCTCATATGCTTTATTGACAACAAACTGTAGCCAATAAGAATAGACTTATCTCTTCAAGTATAATAGATTGCCTAACATGGAGAAGGACTGTGATTCACTAACAATATGAAACATTATATCAATAAGAGTGTTTCTAACAGAATGTAATTTTTGCTGATTTTGCTTGATTTCCTTTACTTGATGCTCTCAAATACTGTCGTCTTTTATTGCAAGTGCTGCTAGGTAAATATTGGGTATGCAATACGCCTTCATTAATCCATACATTTGGATGATATCTCTTACATTATTGTGTTAAAAGTGCCACAAAAACTGTAGGTACATGCATACTGAAGTTACTTAAAAAATAGCTTGTACTCTGTAATTGAATAGATTGGAGCTGAAAGTCATTAAATCAAATTAAAAAAAATGTATTCAGCATTATGAAGTATTTAAAACACATGAAACAGCATAGAAAAGTATTAATGACACCCTTATCTGCAGGTAACTTCCATGCAACTTGCTTGCTCAAGCATCTGTGAATTATCTGAACCAATATAATGTACCTACTGTGCGTGTTTTCTTGTTACTTTCTGCAGTGTACTTTCTAACTAATGAATAACAAAATGTTGTCACTGCATAGTTTTTAAAATGGGATACACACAATTCAAATGCGCCATTTATCTCCTGCAAAGTCACAACAAATGCAATGTTTATTAATGTAAGCATGACATTCAGCTAAAGTTTTAAACTCTTCTCTTTCGACAATAATTTTCTGTAGGTCTTGCAGGTTGCAATCATTTAATACATTGTATTGCACCACTCCTAGCTTGCAGGGCCGTAATTTAGAGGGGGGGTTTCTAGGGTTCAAACCCTCCCCTCCCCGAAACTTCTGAAAGTTTTATTTATTTAAATTCATAGCAAACCAATATGGGAAAATGTCATTAGATAACAATAGGTCTATTGCTAGTAGCACATTTACAAGAAAAAGGGAAACTTTATATCGTTGCTTTACATATGTAAGGTGATCATACACTCCGGTTTTCAAAGCAGTCTCCATGTTATGTGCTGTAAGGTGGAATATCCTCATTCTGGTGAGTTTTTCTTGTCTATATAATGTCTTCAAGCAATTTTGTTATCCATGTAACATCTATATACTAAGGAGTAGGTACATGGTAACTGTTTAGGGTACTGTTAAGTTTAGATCTACTTGTGGAAAACCCTCCTTGAAATTTTTTCTGGGCACGGGCATGCTAGCTTGTATTAACTTAGAATTATTCATTAGTAGTGGAAAAATTAACAAAAACCGTGTTAAGCAATAAAGTTGCAGGAAAATAACCATTGAGATAGCATGGGTCAAATACTAAACTGAAAGTATTTCCATGTATGTATATAGATCTATAAAACATGTCTTCAAGCAATTTTGTTATCCATGTAACATCTATATACTAAGGAGTAGGTACATGGTAACTGTTTGGGGTACTGTTAAGTTTAGATCTACTTGTGGAAAACCCTCCTTGAAATTTTTTCTGGGCACGGGCATGCTAGCTTGTATTAACTTAGAATTATTCATTAGTAGTGGAAAAATTAACAAAAACCGTGTTAAGCAATAAAGTTGCAGGAAAATAACCATTGAGATAGCATGGGTCAAATACTAAACTGAAAGTATTTCCATGTATGTATATAGATCTATAAAACATGTTAACCTTTAGCCACCCTTTGTATATGCATGTATGCATACATTAGAATAGAATAGAATTGAATCCCCTTAAGAAATACAATGAATTTATGGCTTCATCAAAAAGAAAATAATACATACTGTAACAAACTGATTACATTTCTACATACACTATGTTTTACATAGTGATCAAAATACTAAATACAATTAATTCTATTACAATCTTGGTCTTGAAGGCAATTGTCAAGCTTCCTTTTGAGCAAAAGTGCATCCCTTAGATGACAGGACCTACAAAAGAAACATCAAAATGATGTATTCATGAATTTGTCAATGGGATAAAACATGTAGTTAAGAAGGTAGAATCAGAGGACTGAAAAATTCAATGCCGGGATAACTTTTTCAGTGCTCTGATGTTACTTTTCCAACCTTGTACTACACAAAGCCAGTGTGGAAGAACAATTAATTCATGTAGTTTGAGTTTTAACCTTCTTCTTAAATGCTTTGCTCTGTGGGGCTTTGACAGTCTCAGGGAGTTGATTATATAAATTAACACCTTTATGGGAGACTGAAATCAAGATTTTGATTACTCTGTATTGTTAGAGATGGATTGCTGTTGATGTACTTGTACTGTATGAATGGTATTTGTTGATAAGCTTAAAAATGCCTTTATTTTCATGTAGGAATGCAACAGCCTCTATCATATAAATAATGGTAAAAACAGAATAATTCTTAAATCTTTGAAAAGTGTTTTATTAGGGTATATTGGTTCACTTGCTTGATTATTCTTATTATTCTTTTTTGTAGTTAAAACACCTTAATACAATTGTTGGAGGACCCCTAGAAGGGGATTCGGTGGTCAATACTGAATAACTGAATGCACTGAATAGCCAAAATACTTTGCTTTTAAGACATCTAGGTTCCACTTTTTAGCTAGCAGGCTTATAGCATAGCATATGCAACTTAATTTGTTAGTTATAAAGTTAACATACTCTGTCCAATTGAGCTGGGAATCAATAACAATCCCTAAAAACTTGGTACAATGACTTTCACAAACCAGTGTATTTAATATTGAAATTTGAACAGGATTTTGAACTCCCAATTGTTAATTGAATTTAAAAGGTACAGTTTTACTTACATTTATATGAAGCTTACTATTTATCATCCATTTCTGCAATTCTGCAATGGTATAATTAATATCCACCTGCATAGGTCTGTCATTGTTACTTCTAAAATTAAGGCTTGTATCATCCGCAAGGAGAACACTACTGATTGTGATAAGTGAGAAGGAAGATAATTGATCTAAATTAAACATAGGACTGGTCCTAATATGGAACCGCGGGGAATGCCGGATTCTATAGCAGCAGGATTTGAATGTGCACCTTCTAATTCAACCATTTGGTACCTATTTACAAGATAGGCAGCAAGCCGTTTGTCGGCTAGTCATCTGACACCACATCTATCTAACTCCTTTATCAGAATATTATGTTCAACTGTATCAAATGCTTTAGTTAAATCTAGGAATAGATCTGTTACTTATTACTTTTAGTCTTTAGCTTTAAGTATATTTTCTATGAAAGAAAAATTCGCACTATTGAATGACTTTCCCTTTTCTGAAGCCAAATTGACTTTCCAATATATCGTATGCTTTTCTAAGAATAGGACAATTCTTGTACATAATTTTCTCAAGAAGTTTTGAAAATACAGATAATAAGGAAATGTTCCCATAATTTTCTACGCTGCTTTTCTTGTCCTTCTTGAATAATGGTTTGACATTCAGTTTTGAGTCAACACAACATTTAATTTTCTGATCTTCTGTTTTTCTTTGAAGCTGCAACTTTCCTGTCTGCAATATTAAGGGATGGAGATAGCACATACTGCCTGTGCAGTTTCAATGTGCAAGGGGACTGCTTGATCCAAACATTTTTTTCCAAGCCAACTGAAATCAACAGCTTTTATCACAACATATGCAACACATTTTCACATCAGGCAAGTGAGTAGTATCTAGTAGTATATGTTGCAAAAGCAGCTCCTGCTCCAATACCTCCACATAGCTGCTCAGGAGGATATGTGTGAGGTGAGGAGTATCAGAGTATATTGTATATATATATATATATATATATATATATATATATATTGAGTATATTTCAGATATATTGTCAAATGAATATCATTTATTTCATCTGATATAAGACTGACAGTTACAATTGATATATCAAAAGAGCTTTCTAGCTATATCTCCGGAAACATAGATTGTGAAAAATGATTTTCCCACCTCAACATCAAAGCTGTGACCAGGGCTCGGCTCTTTAACATCATAAAGCTCTGGATTCCCAAAAATAAACTGCTGTAAATAACTGAGGACTACTGCAGGTCCTTCCTCCAGTTCACAGTTAGAAACCCATGTAACCCCGAAATTATTATGCCAGACTTCAAGGCTCTTTAAACTGGTTCACTGTAGGATTGTAGATTAGAGTCACAATGTGCTGTAATGCAACTAAACAAGTGCTCTAGAGGGTCTTGGTTGAGGCATCTAGTCTACGGATATTGGAAACCTTCAGCCTTCAAAATCTGCCACAGAAGTTTTGCTCTGTACATCAAGATGATCCAGCTATCCTGTGATAGAGATAGAAAAACTTCAAATGAATAAGGAGTAGAGGGTTCCTTTATTGTTCCTGAACACAGCCTCAGAAGCTACCAACGTTGACTGTGGCTATTGCACTATGTCTAAATGAAAGGGAATGTTCATTTTTATGGCTCAGCTGAACCTTAAGGCACCTTGTTCATTCTGGTTTGTTGCTGCTACCATTGAAGTTGTCAGAAAAACTGTTCATGCTGTCAACAAAGTGTAAAGCAGCCACAATGTTAGTGGAATTACAATTACTAGCAAAATAATTTAAGCATCTCACAGAAAGAATTGTGATATTTTAAAAGTTACTAAAGCTAATAAAGCAAAAACCAAACATTGAGAAAAACTGCAATATAACTTCTGATTCTCCCTTGACATGCCTTGCAGCTTTTGAATCAAAAGCTGACTTTTAAAATTATGATAGATATCCCAGGATAAAAAAAGTAATTTAAAAAAAATAATGGTAAAGCCTGATGAGTTCTCATTGTAGAGTTCACACAAAATTTGGATGAATTTGTGCTCTATTTAGAATTCATGTACTGTACTGTATTAATGCAATTTCCTGCAGTCTTTTCCAAAGGAAATGTAATTGGAAAGATAAGTTTCTCACTTAAAAAAAGGTATATTTTCTATAAGATTGATTACGGATGTTCAATCATTTAAAATTTCAGCTAGATTGATGCAGTAATTTGTATCACAAATTATTTAAATGTAAAGAGTGATTATAGTATGAATATGCATTATTATGTGACATTGATTTGAGATGTTTGTTGATTGTAATTATTGCTGGGAAGTAAGTTTATACGACCTTACTGAAACTGTCAATAATAGCGTGCAATAATGCAGCGAGGGGGTGATCATTTGGCTGAAGAGGGACATAAACCCTAACCGGCCATGGTTAGCCTAGGCTAACCTAAATTACGCATTCTTCTTCTTCTTCTAAAGACCCCCTCAGTTCATCAAAATTCTTTGTACACTACACGTCGCATTCCCGTCAGTTCGTCGAAAATATTTGTAAAGTACAAGTCGCCTTCAGTTCATCAAAATTCTTTGTACACTACACGTCGCATTCCCGTCAGTTCGTCGAAAATATTTGTATGATACACGTCGCCTTCAGTCCAGCAGAAATATTACACGTCGGCTATAGATTCACAAGTTACGCGTAGTAGAATTATGAAAAATCTAAAGTATTGTAAAGTTAATTATACAAAAAGTTGAAGTACGCGAATTAAGAGTGATCAGTAATGAAGTTATTATAACAGTTTCAGTTTGGCGAGTGTCAAGATCAATGTGTAAATGTGATAGTGACTGTGTTTCGACAATAAAAGTGTAAAACAAATTTCTTCATCAGTGTTATCTTTGGATAAAAGATTCCTTTCCGTTTACACAACCTGTATAAAGAGAAGTGCTTGACCAAAAGATCATAGCTAGCCGGAGGACAGTGAACAAAAATTAAATAAAATAACAGTAGCATTCTTTCAAACTAACACTAACACTGCCGCAAATTGCTAACACCAGATGGAGCTACAAACCTAACAAAGAATTACGTCACAAGATGGCTTCAACACGTGAAGTAAACACACATACACAAATAACATTACAAGTAAAACACTCTCAAATTGGCTACCACAACGTGGGGCTACAATAATGTTAAATAAATATAACATCAAAGCACTCTCAAGATGTAAAGAGACAATGTGTAACTTTTGCAACAAAATTAA